>JAPDNY010000009.1:52850328-55350328 GCA_029375565.1 Gekko gecko
AAATAGGCAATATTTATTTTTGCATTTTAGGAGGAAAGGCATTGGGGGGGATACACAAATACAATTATCCTCTGTTATCCAATCTTCAGATTATTTGAAACAGTTTTTAATCCAGATTGACTCTGTGCTCCCAAGTCCCTTTATAGTTCAAATTTTATGGAACCTTACATGGATAAGGATTATCCTATTTGTCTGAATTTACAACTGGCCAAACCTACTGATTTAAAAAAAGTTTCATGACACCTTGAAATGGCAGAGAATATCCCTTCTACAGGATACCACTACTTTTCACGTTACCACTTCCAAAACATAGGCATACTTTCTCCGGCCACAAAACACACACTCTGCAGCCATCAGCTGGCACACAGGCCACATATCCTTGTCCTAAATACTAGGATATGTTCTCCCACGAGGACTGGTCTCATGCTCGGCACCAGCTATGGATAGCTTAATTTCTAAAACAAGACATGTCAGAGACTGTAACTTGTCTGAAGATAGCAAGAAAACCATTCTGTAGTGCTAATTTTTTTATATACTGGATTCCCAAAGCAAAGCAGTTGCTTGGGATGGAAACGTGGATCAGTGGCTAATTCTAACACCACCACCTCCCCGGCATCAAGCTTGGGGGAGAAAGAGGCACAATATGGATATCTATCTTTCTTCTCTCCTCTCAGGCCTTAAAACAGCCCTGGGTGGGTATTTATGATTAGTGAACAGCACATGTGAGGAAAATTAACCTCCCCTTTTGCAGCATCACTTTCCCATCTAGGGTTGCCATTCTCCAGATGGGGGCTGGAGATCTCCTGAGCATACAAATGATGTCCAGGTGACAGAGACCAGTTCACCTAGAGAAAATGGCCACTTTGGAAGGTAGACTAAATGGCATTATACCCCACTCAAGTCTCTCCCCACCTCAAATCCTAGACTCCACCCCCAACATTTCCAGGTATTTCCCAACCTGCAGTTGGCAACCCTAGTCCCAACCAAATTCCAAATTCAAATGTATTACGGTTGAGACCAGCAAGGTTAAAATACAACTTGGACAACTAATACATAAAGATTAAAATCACAGCACAATTAAAATTTATACTCCAGCCTTTAGCATTTTCTTAGACAAATAGTTCTGCTTTCTAAGAGCCAGTGCACAAAAAATTACCACACATAAGATACAGGTTTTTGACTGTCTTCTAAAAGGTATATCCGAAGAATTTCAGGGTTAAAATCAACATAATGTTGCAATGGCTTAAATCTAGAAAGTAGTCCCAACCCATATGCACATCTACTCTTTGGGGGTTCCCATTTCCACATGTGTTTTGATCTTTAGTGCTAGAGGGTACTTTGTACATGCATGAAGGAACCATCTCTATTAGTACTACTTTATCCATTTTACCAACCACAACATTCAAAAGAGGTTCCTGGACCAACATTGGCTCATGTTAAAAATGAGAGCTATACTATCTCTGGTTACCTGACAGGCCTTCAGGTTGAACAACAGCATACCCAGAGAGACCAGTAGTCAGTCCTCCACCACCGGTCCCTGTAATTCCTTCCTAAGAGTCTTCACCTTTCTACTATCATGAGGAAGAAGAAGAAGAGCTGGTTTTATACCCTGCTTTTCTCTATCCTAAGGAATCTCAAAGTGGCTTACAATCACCTTCTCTTTCTCTCCCTACCTTGTGAGGTAGGTGGGGCTGAGAGAGTTCTGAAAGAACTGTGACTGACCCAAGGTCACCCAGCAGGCTTCATGTAGAGACAGGAATCAAACCTGGTTCTCCAGATTAGAGCTCACCACTCTTAACCAATATGCCATGCTGGCTCTCCTGTTTTTGTACGACATGTTTCAGATTTAGGATGTCTACATGACCCGTTGGCTGACTGGGGGCTTTTATGTTCACAAATTCTCAGACAAGACTGATAACTTTCCAAAGGAGACAAGTAAAAAACAAAAAAACCCTTGCTTTTAAAATAATTTGGTTGCCTCCAACTGGCAGAAGGGGAAGCAGGACTGTAAATATCAACATTTCAGAAATATGACCACTCCAAATGAAGTGTTCTGATCTAACTGAAATTAATAATTATGCTCACTTTCTATAGAGGTTGCTGCATCCTGGAGTAACAGCCCTTCAACATAAGAGGCAGGCACACAGCAAGTGAATAAGAAGTGCAATCTGAAGCACTTTCTGAATAGGGAGCTAAACAACAGGGCTGGCTCAACAAAAGAAAATGTGACATTTTCTTTCAAGGTGGCTCAATGCAGTTCAGTATCTCTGGCTTCGCTCCCCATCACTGCCCAAATAATCAAGATACCCAGGGTAATGTCAGATTTCAGAAGCCAATCAGCATCCTTTTGGGCTCTTCTTATGAGCTTCTCCCCCAGCATTTCCCCCACACTCTATGTACAAGGCAGAAAGCAGGGATGGGGGAAGGTACGAAGAGAATGAGATGTTACAAAAAAGACAGCACTGACAGAACAAGCAATGTATTTGAAATGATAAACCAAGCTAGGATACTGCAGAAGAAAATCCGAACTATGTTAGCCCCCCTGTTGTCTCAGGGCGACTGCTGAGAGTGTCTTGGAGGGCTGCCACTGTAATGAAAGTAATAAGATGTTCTAGGCAGTGTGCCTCTACTTGGGAAAGGGAGGGAGACGGGATTAGATAAAAGAACCAGAAGGACACAGATGTGATGAATGTGCTATCAGGATGGGTTCCAAGCCACTACAGCTGCAAAATATTCCCCTGTGTTTGAAACATTCAAACACTAACTTTTGTCTGAGATTGGAAGACCCAGCAAGCAAAGTGAAGAACTGAGAATCATTGTAATTTTTCTCACACTGTGCTCTCGCATTTTAGGGGAGGGGAGTTGAATGGGAATCTTTAAAAACACAAGGTAGGAATGCCTATTTATTCAAATGTGTAGTTGCTGGGGGGGGGGGAGTAAAAATCCTTATGACAACAATGTTTTGTCTTTTATTTAAATCCTGTAAATTATTTTATGGGGTATATTAAGCAGAATACATATAAGGGTCAGACAGCAGTGTTGTATTACACATCGATCATCAGATCTGGTATGTATTTTAGCTTAAAAAAACAAGCCTGAAAGGGGCAGAGTGATTTGGATTAGGGTCATGGTACCAGGATGAGGTAGGAGTGACTCCTTTCTCCTGGGCTCTTTCTCCAACAGAAATTGCTCCCCCTCCGTGCACAATAGTAGCAGGAAGGGATCTTTGGTGGAGAAACAGCAGTGTGTTCCCCTCCTGTGAAGCAGCCCTAATACAAATCAATATACACAGATGCTGCATAAGAACCAGTCACTGATCTCCAAAGCAGTGTGTAGTTTGTTCATAAATTAAGACTAGTTCACAAATATACATGCCACTCTAGTTTTCATAACTTGATTACTCAACACTTGAGCCCTGTTAAAAATTACAGCAAACACATGTACAATGTGTATAGCATACACTTTGTTCTTTGTATGTGCACTGAGTAATTCTCATGTTATATTCAATGCATGTGCAAGTGAACATATGATTTAAATCTCACATTTATCCAAGTACTGGTCCCCAGTTTCATTTATAAAGTGAATGTGTGTTCGCTATTTCTTACAAACAGATGTACACTTACACATGCAGGTGTACGTGTGTTCACTGTAACATGTGAAGAGGGCTTTGGTGATGGGCATCACGATATGTGGCCCAGATGTACGGCATGTCTAGACAGCTTTATCTGCAGCAATCATGTGGCTAGTTTGGAATATTAAATCAGAAACATTTCTGCAGTCCAAATATCCAGAATACCAATCTGCATTGGTCTTTTCCAGGCAACATGCTTAACATGGACAGCCACAGGAGATATCCCCATGGGAAATGTACCTGCAAGGGAAAAGGTACTTGCTCTCCCCAGGGTGATAATTCAATGAAGAACTGAGAGCATAAGAAATGGACATATAGATATGTTGTAACATAATCTGATTTGAGTGAAGTCATAGATGAATTTGTCTCCATTATTAATGCTTCATATGCTTCCTGAAAGTGGCCTTCACACTGAAAATCCAGCACCCTAACTCTGACAATTTTCATATTGTCAATAACATCGCTTTGCATCTACCAGCTATACCTTTGGCTCGAGTGGGAGAGGCTCTTAACTACTAAGAGGCTACATTGTTAAATCCATATCGATAGTGCTGGCTTTTACCATGTTTTCCTTTTTTGTCTTGCATGAAGAGAAAAACATGATTTACCAGAAAGAGATCACAATAGAAAGTACTGCCCTGGATGAGAAAGTACACTTTGAACTTCACAGCAGTCTTAAAATAGCCTGAAAAGAGGAAGCAGGCGGGGTGAGTTCCTTTCTGCTTACAAAGAACCACAGCAGCCGATATAGATCCTGACATGGAGTGTAGCAATTGGTAAAAGGCCCCCCCCCCCTTTTCCCAGTCTGGTCTATTTTAAGATCACAGCACAGGAAACTTGGCAGCAAATGTTTCCGAAAGTTGCCCCTGTCACTTCCACAAATTCAAATCGTTTTTAAGGGCACAGCTCACAGCACAAACCATTTTGAGGGGTCAGGGGTGAAAAGACTATTTAGGCTGTTTCAAAAATATTACACAGTTGTGATGAGCCTCACAAAGTAGAAATACTTTCCATCAGTGTGTACGGGAAGAGGGGGGAAAAGGGAACCGTCTAAATAAGTTTCACAGCAATTTTCTTACAGTTCATTTAAGAGCCTGTAAACTTTGAAAGGCAACAGAAAAGAGTAAGAGTCCAGTATCACCTTAAAGACTAACAAAATCGAAGGGACTGGTCTGTTTGTCCAATGTAGAGGGTGGAAAGGCACTGCTGACACGTGATGGGATAAATCACATTAGAGGATGAGAAGGAGGATGAACCTGAGATGATGTGGCTGATGTTGCTGGGTCCATTGATAGTACTGCTAGGATTGAAAGCTAAATTGGCATCTTGGTTTGTTGCAGGCCTTGGTACCAGAGTCCATGTGACTGTTAAGTAGTTTATCATTGCGGGTGAGAAGTTGTTTTAGGTTAGCAGGCTGTCTGTAAGCAAGAAAAGGTCAGGCCAGTCCTTTCAACGAAGAATTAATAAATCTGACATCAGAAACCACAACTTTCAAAAACCAATGGGGGGACACTTTAACCTTCCAGGACATTCAGTTGCTGAGCTAAAAGCAGCAGTTCTCTTACAAAGGAATTTCAAAGGGAGATTAGAAAGAGAGACTGCTAAATTTCAACTGATAATGAAGCTCAAGACAATGCATCCACCTGGACTGAATCAAGGCCTAGGTTTTCTGTCTAATTATCAATGCTGATTTGGCCGAGCACTGAAGCATAGATGCTTTCCAATTATGATGCTGGAGAAGACTCTTGAGAGTCCCTTGGACTGCAAGGAGATCAAATCAGTCAATCCTAAAGGAAATCAAACCTGACTGTTCCCTGGAAAGACAGATACTGAAGCTGAAGCTCAAATACTTTGGCTACCAAATGAGCACTCACTGGAGAAGACCCTGATGCTGGGAAAGACTGAATGTTAAAGAAGAAGGGGATGGCAAAAGATGAGATGGCTAGACAGTGTTATCGATGCAACAACCATGAACTTGAGCAAACTCCGTAGGATGGCGGAAGACAGGAAGGCCTGGCATGATGTGATCCATGGGGTCGCAAAGAGTCAGACTCAACTGTGTGACTGAACAACAAAACAACAACACTACCACTCTGCATATCACACCTAATCCAATCACACCTGCTATTGTCATTTGCCTGCTAATGTCATTTGGCATCTCAAATCACTCTACTTTCCAATATATAGGACAGATGGACTCATATTCTAGCTGTATCAGAAAAAGTGACCAGTGACTCACAAAAGCTCATACCCTGTCACATATTTTCTTAGTCTTTAAGGTGTTACTGGGCTCTTACTCTTTTATTCTTCTACGGACGGACTAACACAGCTACCCATTTTGAAATGCAAGTTATCCTGTGAGCTTGCATGTGGAGATCACAGCTCACAGGAGGGGATTTAAAAAATTCCCAAAACCAGCCCAACAACATTATTCTACCCTCTCAGAATTACACCAGGGTTCAACTGCATTTGAATTGCTTGTGCTATTCTAGGTTGCCAGTGCTGGGTTGGGAAATAACTGGAGATTTTTTTTGGGGGGGGGGGCGGTAGAGCCTGGGGAAGGCAGAGTTTGGGGAAGGGAGGCTATAATGCCATACACTTAACCCTCTAAAGTGGGCATTTTCTCCAGGGATCATCTGGAGATCAACTGGAATAACTGGAGATCCCCAGGTGCCATCTGGAGGTTGGCAAGCCTAACTATTGTATCAGTATTCCTCATTCCCCTTCCCTTATGCAAAACAGCTGTGCCACTAAAAGGACCTTACTTAGAGCAAGGCTGAGGGTGGGGCCAGCAACAGTCCTTTAAGTAGTATCCAGTGGTCCATTTGTTGACTAAAGAGGTGAGAACAATCAGGGTCCATACATCACTATTTCTTGGAAACCACAGGACTGTGTGGCAAGCAGGGCACAGTGAGGAGTCTCTGCCTCAGCTGAATAATAGTTTTGGGAGGCATAATACCATTACTGTTTTCACCTGGTAAAGCTCACAAATAAAGCCCCCAGTGACAAAGCTATTTGTTTTGGGGGTCTTCCCCCCACACAGTTTTGCTTTGTCACTGCGCATAATAAATTTTGCTGCATAAATCACAGTCCCGTTCAGTAAGATCATTTTCTTCTCTGAAATGAGGAGCACATTTCATTCTCAATGTATATTGGCTTGTGTATAATAGGCCAGATTTACATAAGGCAGTCATTAGTCAGCAGTGTTGTCAGCCCGGAGTTGTGTGTGAAATTGAGAAAGGCAGTTCCTCCTACACACCTCGAAAAGGTGTGAGGAATCTAGCTACAGAATTGTTTTTCATAGCAAAATGTTGCTGTCAGAACAGCTAAAAAAGAATATATTAAAAAAACATACAAAAAGAGAACATCTAGGTTGCATGGTTCAGCTCTTAAATGTCAGAAAGAAATTAGGGACAAAATTAAGGCTGCAGATATATAGCCACCATCAATGTGGGCCTTCTCTGAATACACATTGCTCAGAATGTTTAATGGTAGCACTGAATACAATTTCTCAATGATCATCCTCCCACCTAAGAGCTTTCATGTGGCACCTCTGAGCACACTGTTCTTACTAAGCAAATGGAATGGTCATGTCACTTTCACCCTAACTCAAGACAATGCGGGGGGGGGGATAATCTGTTCATATAATTACCAGAGGATTAACAATGCACCTTCCTGTAACTAGGGAAGAAATGGTACATCAGTGCTGACTGGGCAGTTTGCATTGTTTCAAAGTATATTCTTGGGGGAAAAGGTCACATTCAATGACAGCACTCCATACCAAAATTATAAGCGTGGAGTGGGCAACTTTTTAATGCTATTTTAAATAGCCAAGTTAGGTTTTTAGTAAGAGCCCAAAATTGTCCTTAGGATGAAAAGAATGAAATAAGAGTGTGGTGGGCAGGATATACAGTCCCAATATGCTTTAGTATTGCCCTTGAGAATGAGTATCCTAACAGCTCCAGGGTTTGCTTTGTAAAAGAAAGGCCTCTCTGTTGCAGTTTTGAGGGTTGAACTTTTAAAAATCTAAAGAGGATAAGAAACAAAGACAAGATTATGAGAGTAGGGAATACAGAAATACAGTATGAATTACATTGGAAATATAGTGCTTGATATTCTGAAGGAACTAAACTAAGAAGAATTAGGGGAGCACTGCCAGTGCAGGGCACCAGAAGGCTCATGTGTCAGACTTGTTTGTGTTATGTTCAAAACCTGATAAATGTTTTACAGTGCAATCCTAAGTAGGCCTACTCGGAAGCCTACTCACTGGAGCTAACTTCCAGGAATGTGTTCTTAGCATTCCAGTGTTAATCTATGGGGAAAAGTGAAAATAAATAAATAAGTCTGTAACCAATGTTCCCTCTAAGCTGAGTTAGTGTGAGCGAGCTCATAGTTTTTTAGCCTCCAGCTCACACATTTTTGTCTTAGCTCAGGAAGGATGGCTCCAGAGCAAACTGATTTATACAGTAGCCAAATCACCTGCTCACAGCTTTAATGCTGGTAGCTCACAAAGTAGAATTTTTGCTCTCAGGACTCCACAGCTTAGAGGGAACATTGTCTGTAACCCAAAGGGCCATGGGTGGTACATGTATGGTATTTCCCCCAGCCATCCTTCTTTCCACAGTATGCCTTCTGAAAATCCCCTCCTGAATATCAGGGGTCAGAATAAAACAGAGAATTATGGAAAACCCTTCACCTATATGCAAGCAGACATACAATTTGCTCATATCTGGGGCACCGTGGATCCCAGCCAAATAGTATTTTGTCTTGCAAACCTTCTTGCAACCATAAATGTGTGTACAAGTAATAGCGGCTGCAAGACATATAAGATGACAAGAACAAATGTCCAAACAATCTGGATAGCACAACAAACGTGTGCATTTGTTTCATTTCCAGACAGCCATCTCTAATGCATTCTTGGTTCTCCGTTCACAATTAGGGAAGGAATCACCAAAGCCACAGAAAACCAACTACAGAAGGGCAACATAATCAGTGCTATAATTTCACATTAAGGAAGGCTGGAGTCTGCAATCAGCATAAGCAATGCAAATGAAAGTGTTACTGCACATTTTTGCTGTTTTAATATTATTTTGGCCAATCCTGTTCCAGATGACTTTGTCTATACATGTCGCCCAGGACACGGTGCCTGTTCTTCCAAGGGCAGAGCACAATCAGTACTCCATGAGGAATTAATCTGCCTACTCCATGCAGTTGTTCAAAAATACCAGGCTGGGAGCAATATTGCACTTGCCAAAGAAGCATGCTGTCCAAACCTAGAGATATCCACAGAACAAACAGATTCTGCATACCAAGGATGGAAAGGAGAGATGAATGCACACAAGAGACAAAGGGAGGGTAGGACACCACTAACCATACAGACTACAGAAGCAATAAATAAACCATAGAACCAATAATCCTATCCTGTCCTTCCTTTAAGGAACCCAGAACAGTGGTTTCGGTTTCGGCGGAACAAATGGCAGCCACCTCTCGGGACTCTCCCGGAGATGGTCAGCCCACACACGGTTGGGGGGGTCTTCGCACAAGCGAACGACCCTAGTGAGCCTTAGGCAAAGGCTCCGAACCAGGGGGCACTTGGAGAGTAGCCTCTTTGCCGGCCTGATGGCTGGGAAATTGAGGCTTTCTCCCTGCCCCAATGGCCCCACTGTGTTGTGCCCGAATGGGACTTAGCAACGCCACCGACTTCCCGGAGTGAAACAGCGAAGGCTGAATTAAAAACGGAGGAATCGGCAGAAAACCGTGAGTTGGAGATCTGCTTGCAAGCATTTATGCATTCCCCCCCCAATCGCACAAGCGCACGGGAGGGGGGAAGAAGAATCCCCCCCCTTCAGAAAAATGGAACTTATAAAAGAGAGTTGCAGGGGGGTGGAGTGAAAAAGCAGATTGGTGAAAGTACCTTTTGGGGTTGTATTGAAGTTGAAGGAAATAGCCGAACTCCTGAGCTGCGCGGCACGGACTGTGAAAAAGTAAACAATAAAAAATGTCGGGGCAGAAAAGACTCCCAGACAAGCCGGTGAAGAAGCTGGGAGGGACTTCCGGCTCTGGCACACACCCCTCGGAGCCAGCTGTCAATCAGCAGAGTGAGATGCTGCGCCCTCTGCTGGATCAAATGCAAAAAATCAGCGAAACTCTCTGTAACATGGAAGGTGTTCTCAATACTCAACAGAAGCAACTAACAGATACGGCGAAGAAGATGGAAGAGATTGCAAAGAAATGCCTGACCTTGATGGAAGACACCAAGAAAATTAAGAAAAAGGTCAATAAGATAGAGAAACATCAAGAGATGCAGGAAAAAAGAATATTAATGCTTCAGATGGAAAAATCAAACTTGACTCTCCGTTTTCAGGGCATAAAGGAAGAAGAAAAGGAAGATCTCAGAGCTATTTTGGCGAATGCCTTGGCACCAATAACTGGCAAAGAAGCACAAAAATTAAGCGAAGAGATGGATCTGGTATACAGATCCTACTCTAACTTTACGAAGAAAAATAATTTGCCAGCAGAGGTGGTTGCCAAGTTTACTAAGCAAGGTACTAGAGATCAAATTTTAAGAGCGACGTCAACAATGCCCTTGAAGATTGGTGAACAAAATATCAGGATTTTAAAAGATGTTCCATATGAAATTCGTCAGAAAAGAAAAGCATATAAAGGATTGACCCTATTTTTTCAAAAGTACCAAGTCAGTTACAAATGGTGGCTCCCCAAAGGATTGGTCTTCAAATTTAACAATAAGAGAGAGAAGATCGATTCCGTCTTCAAAGCCCAAGAATTCCTGAAGAGACACGCCAGTTCAGAGGAAGATGCAGAACTCGCTAAATTGACAGTGTTAAGTAGCGGGGAAGACAGTGGCCCAGAGGAGGAGGAAGGAGAATCGGAGGAGGGAAAAGCAAAGAAGGGACCATCCTACAATTTGAGAGACTTGAAAGGAAGACACCCCAAGATATGATCTGTGCGTGACGCGCAAGAATGGAGTATATTAACAATTAACCCCAAAGGACTTTACTAATTTTACTAACAGATTTGTTTTGGACTTTGAGTAAGATGAAAAGAAGATCATTCAACCACAGTAGAAGCCATAAACTTTATTTTTTACTAACAAAAAATCTAATACATTAACAGGAAATTCACTCACCTCTTTTCTTTGTCCCTCTGTATACCCCTCCCCCTTTCTCTATAAAAAGCAATAAAGTCCTCTCCTTTTTAGGAGAGTTTACATATTAAAAAAAAGGAACCCAGAACAGTGACAACCACCTCCCTTCTTATTTCTTACAACACCCCTATGAGGTAGATTAAACAGAGAGACAGTCACAGACCCAAAGTCACTCAGCAAACTTAATAGCAGAATGGGGATTCAGATCCAAGGCTCTCTTGTCCAGATTCACTAATCAGTATACCACACAAGTGTGCTTTAAATGTTCTTTCAAGTGCAGGGGCACCACTAAGCCTTAAGAAGGTCTTCTTGGAAAATAATAAAATATAAATTTTAAAAAAGAAGGTCTTCTCCAAGTGGGGGATTTGCCTAAGTGATTCAAGAATATGGTCAGAGTCAACTGTGTGGATCTTACCCACAGATTCAGCACCCACGCAGGAAGATAGTTCCTTGGGAAAGAACAATGCAATTGGGCCTATACATGTGACTGGTTCACTTAAATAAAGCCCCCTGCTACATGAGGTTCCCTTCATGGATATGCACCAGGGGGAAAGTTTAAGAAGTGCACAAAATCAGTTCTCAGGATAAAGTCTGGGTCTGTTTTCAGTGCTCTCCTAACCCAGTCTTAACACTGCCAGCAAAACAGTTAGAAATCATAATATTCCAGTAAGGTTTATTTCCAACTAATTTTTTTCCATCTGAGACCATTTTAGAAGATAGCCATAGCCTTCTGGAATATTTGTGACTTTGATGAAAGTAGAGAAAATTAAACTTCTGTCATAGCTTTTTCCCTGTTACTGGCTGAAATCATATTACAGAAAACAATTTATCTAGCTAAATCTATGTGTTAGCTCCAAAGGTGTCTTTCTACTCCCAGAAAGTATCTTCCCTAAGCAGAAGACTTCTGTTCACAGAAGGACACTTTTGGATCCAACCCACACACACATACATGCACGTGCATGCACACACACACACATTTACATAAAATTTTTGAAGTGTCTTCCAACAGAAAAGCAATATTTAATACATGAGCAATAAAACCAATAATCACTTCTTGTGCCATGTATTAAAACTAGCACATTTTAAGCACAGGACACAGCATTCTTAAATCTTTACAGTGGCTTAAGTTTTTTTCAGTTTCTTCCCATCATAATGACCCCTTACTGGGAACAGAGAGCTAACATATTGCAACCCTTGGTCAACACAGAGGTCTAGATTGTCTTTGGTTAAGGTCTCATTTCTTTTTCTGTTGGCATTACATCTGACCTGAATAAAGATAGGCACTTCATGACGTGAAGCTAAAACTTGGTGATGGTTGTTAGGGGAGTGACAACAGTGCAATCAACAGACCGACTCATGTACAGGGAAGTTTGATTCAGCTGATTTTTTTTTAGATGCCCTATTATGTCAGCAATCAATGCTAGTAACAAAATACCCAAATGTAGCTACAGCCCTGTAAATATACAGATGGCCAACATGTTACAGAACTCTTTGAACAGTATGAGCATAAAGCCTAAATTCAAAACCTGGCTCATAATAAACCCATGAAGTTATACCATTTTAATGCTGTTTTTAGTGCTAACATTCAAAGCAAAAGCATTTCACTCTGAACAAGATGTTCTAACTACCGCATCCTAAACGAATAACAGTAACAGATACAATCTAGTTCAGTAATTTCACACTGGAGTCTCCCCTTGAAATTCTTTTGGTGCATAATGGTAACTTTTAGGTCATCCTAGGAGAGTAAAATGTTTTTCTATTGGTTTCAGTCACTTTGGATGACAGATTTCTGTCCATTTTATTCATTTAGGATTTAATCTGGACTAATGTTTTCTTTCTTACTAAATTAGCATAGCAAAGCTAGAAAAGTTGTGAATTACTGCTCTGTTGAATGGTCACTTATGCTCATCTTGTATGTATTTGAGATTTACACAGAGCTATTAGAAACTATATTTCTTTTCTGGCCTTTTGGAGTCATTGTTTATCATTCTTTCTCTGTATCTATATGTGTATGTATATCTATGTACGTATGTCAGGGATCATGAATGAGGTGCCTGTGGACACCATGGCACCGGCCAATACCTTTCCTGGTGTTTTTAGAAAGTGGGCAGGGCCACATGGGGCTACTGCCCAGGAGGGCTTCTGATTGGCTGAGCAGATTTTTAAAAAATATTGCTTTGGAAACAACTGCTACCACAGCACAAGGTTGGGGATCCTGCTGTATGCTGTGTATACATGTGTGTGTGTTTGTGTGTAATCTGCTAACAGAAGAAGAAGAAGAAGAAGAAGAAGAAGAAGAAGAAGAAGAAGAAGAAGAAGAAGAAGAAGAAGAAGAAGAAGAAGAAGAAGAAGAAGAAGAAGAAGAAGAAGAAGAAGAAGAAGGTTGGAGGAGGAGGAGGAGGAGGAGGATCAAACTCGGTTCTCCCAGATTAGAGTCCATGCACTTAACCACTACACCAGACTGGCTAATCTGATAAAAGTGGTTTTAGTCCATGAAAGCTTACACTACAATAAATCTATTAATCTTTTAGGTGCCACAATATCTTTGTTTTTGGTGTAATTGGGTAACCAGTCTATAACTGGACACACATCCATCCAGTTTTCTTCCCTCACTTTCTGCTTTATATGCCCCCCTCCCATATGAACAGCCATAGTGTAGTAACAAGTCATTTTGCTTTGTTTGGAGAAGAGAAGCAACTGAGTAATGGTTACCTCTCAAGCTGAAACGGTTAAGAACCATGTCTTTTATTTGCCTACTGGAGACAATGCAAAATCATAGTAAAACAAGAACAGCTAAGTAATAACATGGTGGAGCAAAACATAGGCAAGAAAGAGGGCAAAAATACAAATAGTTAGCAGATCATTGCTTAACTACCTTTTGAGTGGGGGGAGCCTCCCCATTATATCAAATGTATCATGTAACCATTCGATCAAAATAAAGCTGTTAAAGTGCAGTGAAGGTACTGATGCCCAGAAAAAAAACAATTCACAGTAAGGCTTTCTCAGACAACTACTGGCAAGCAGAAATAATGGATTCTGGCATTCTATGCATTCAGTCCTGAACCATTTGGAACAGGATTATGCGTGGGTGGGGGATGAACAGAAACTGTTCAATGCAGTTGAACAGTAGGACTTTAGCTGGCATGTATTCTGCTATGTTTGTCACATTTCATTTCATTTTTAGCATCAGTTACTGAGATATGTAAGAGATCCAAAGTCATGGACATCCTAATCACTTAACATTTCTTTTGAACAAATGAAAAGGCAAAACCTGCAGAACAGCTTGAAATGTAAAAGTAGAAACTTTACCAAACACTCAGAAACACTGAGGGATTCATCTCACTATTATGAAGAGAGAGTGCTCTATGTTTTCCCCATCTTTATATGCTAAACACTTTTGTTGTATATAGATAGTTGTAGTGACCTGAAAGAGGGTCCAGCTGGATTCAGCAGAGAACCTCCCCTTTAGGGTGTTAGAGTATGGGGCCTTTTACACTGTCATTTTAACCTGCTTATTATCTGTTGCTGCCCTAATGTAAAGCAATATGGAAACAGAGGTTTATGGAGTGCTTGTGCGATATACCAATATACATTAGCAGTGCACTTGTTTTTTATAAATGTCTGACTACTATCACCATATCAGTGTATTGCTATATAAGTATATGGCAAAAGTTAGGACTGTTTAAAAAAAGGGAACAGAATGCACTGAAAAGGGGGGGTGGCATGTTTTCAGAGGCACCACAGACATTTCTAACAGCACACTGCAGCAAATCAGAAGCCCACAGAACACTCCAGAATGAGATAAAAAAGTTTTCAAAAAACCCAGCTCAATCCCATTCTGAAAATGAGACATAAGCAGCTTTGTGCAAAAAGGTTTTTAAAAAATCCCTTCACAACTGGGAGGCAAAATGGTTGTGTCTGAAACCGCACAAAAAATCCATTAGCAACCAGCAGCAAAAATGTTTTGCAAAGGCTATGTGAAAAGGCCCTATATAAATTATGTGGGCTGGGTTTACTAGGTGAGTCCAGCAGACCAATAGCAAAGATAATTTTCAGAAGCAAACCTTAAAACAGTACAACAATGGTGACTGGGTACTACTGACTTTCTTCACCAGACATGTTACAGAAGGAGGAATGAACTCTTCCAGAAGATGAAGATGGGAAGATGAAGCTAACACAATGCCAGGGCTGTTTGTTTCATTACAACCTGGGGAGGATAAAGATTCTTTAATTACAAATTCTTTTCCCTACTCTGTTCAAAATGGAGACCGTGATTCTCTCCTCTTTTCCTTTATCCATGCCAGAATAAAGTAAAGGTAAAGGTTCCCTTGCTCGAAAGCCAGTCGAATCCGACTCTAGGGTTGTAGTGCTCATCTCTGTTTCAAAGCCGAAGAGCCAGCGCTGTCTGAAGACGTTTCCATGGTCATGTGGCTGGTATGACTAAACACCAAGGCGCATGGAATGCTGTTACCTTCCCACCGAAGTGGTACCTATTTATCTACTTGCAATTTCTTGCTTTCCAACTGCTAGGTTGGCAGGAGCTGGAACTAGAGATGGGAGCTCACCCGTCATGCAGCACTCTCAGATCTCGAACTGCCGAACTACTGACGTTCCACAACTTGCAGTTCAGCGTCTTAACCACTTGAGCCACCGCAGCTCCCCATGCCAGAATACTAAACTGCAAAATGGGAACAGAATTTTCCCATCTCCTATATGTACAGAATTAGAGAGATATTACAAACATTTGGAACTAAAAATGTACATTTCCATTAATCATATCAGTTGTCCAGGTCTTGTCCTATAAAGAATGTGCTTATTTTATTAAAATCAAAATTTCAAAGTGATACATTGTATTGTTTTCTGAGACAATGGATTTCAGGAGCTGGGCAAATATCAGGATTTTTTTTTAAATGCAGACATATTGTAAAGGCAACATGACCGCTACAAAATATCTGCTTTCAAGGGGATTTGCATTTTCATCAAATGCCGAATGAAGTCTAGACTAGGCAGAGGATAACCACCCCCTAACCTCCCTGTGGACACTTAGAAAGACAAGATGGAAGGAGAATCGTTTCTGACAGAAATCAAATCCTTTTTACTGCACTTCTGGGAAAACTAAAGACAAGAAGAAGAAGAAACAAGGCAGAGGAAAAGGGAATTAAATTGTTCTTTGGAGCTCATTCAATAGAATACCTTGTCAAAGGGCTGGAAAAGAAATACAACTTTCAAGACAAATAGAAAAATGCACACATACTAAGAAGTACTGTCCTATTCACATACACACTGCTAGGACGACACAGGAAAACTCAAGTGATAAAGATGTTATTTTTAAAGGAAAACAGGTTCAGAATGCAACACATTTTGACAAACAAAATTATACTGTTTCAAAGACTATATACAGTTATTTCAATGTCCAGCTTCTTTGCAATGATGTCACACTGACAAAAATAAAAGCACAAAATGGTAGCTCCACCTAAATTATCCAAAAGAAGTGGTACAAAACACATGGAATGAATAATACAAACTTTTTATATACATATATCACACTAAGAACCATAAATATAGTAAACATTGATATAACCATTCCACAAAAGATTACATACCAAATCTGACCATGACAAAAACATTTAAATGTACAATTCAACAGGTATATTCAAATCGGTAAATTATCAGCCTGTAATCATTCAAATGATCCAATATATATCTTTCTGGGCCAAAAATACCAATGAACATACTCAACCCAAACTTCCAGTAGATTTCATAGTCTAATAATAATTTCCAATATGGATCAAAATAGTCCCATAAACCTGAACAAACAACGAAAGGGTGCTGGCTCTTCACCTGTTTCAATAAGGATATTCTTTATATTCATGAGATATTCCACTTGCCTGTTGAAACAATATATAATCACCACAGAAACATCTAAGATGAATTGTACAACATTACAAATATCAAATAAATTATACATTGTTCCCAATATAAAATAGTGTCAAATATCGTGCAATAATACATACCTAATCTCTTAGCAACCCTTAAATATAAATGTGAAGTTCCCTTCCAAAAGCCCAGGCATTAGCTGTAAGCAATCCTGTATGGTGTGCCTTTTGAATTTCTGTATTTAAGGGTACACTGGGCATATTCTATTTTTTCAAAAATGTAAATATATGAAGATAAATCTAGTGTCTTATTTAATCCAGATTATATTGTGAATTTAATATGTAAATCCAAAATGCTTCATATTGTTGTAATACTCTAACTTTGTCACATTGATTGCAGGGAAATCTAAATAGACTCTCAATAGCAGAATATTTAAAGTCTCCTGGCTTGTGTTTTTTAAGAGTGAAATGTCTCACTAAAGGCGAGTCTAGACTTGCATTTCTAATCCAACTTCGGTGTTCTGAGATACGTGTACGTAACTGTCTGGTGGTAATACCTATATAAATAATTTGCAGGAACATATTAAGATGTAAACCATATTGGTTGACCTACAGTCTGAGAAATGTGACAACTCAAATCTGCTCCCATCCCAGGGATGTGTGAACCATTGATTGAGGACAATTTATACAACCATCTAGATATATAAAAAAGGCTAGCCATGTTCCCGACAACTCACCTTCTACCTGATTGGGCCAGACTTTCAGGGTCATTTGCATATGCGGGTTGATTGGGCTTTGCTCCATTCTGCACATCACCCCCCCCCCATAGCCAGTCGGAATACAGAGGTCATTTGCATATGTGGCCTGATTGGCCCTCACCTCCAATATTTTAAACAGTTCGTTGTTGCCGTTGGGAGTCATTGAATGCATCCTGAGGTAAAATATATCTCCCAATCTTCCCCTAAATGTTCACTAGGGCTGCCAATCTCCTGTGGGGCCTGGAAATCTCCCAGAAATCACTGTGTTCCTCAGCCACAGCACATCATTTCCCCTACAGAAAATTTTCCAGCTATTACAACTGATCTCCAGTTGACCAAGATCAGTTCTCCTGGAGACAATGGCTGCTTTGGGCAGTGGACTCTATGACATTATACCCTGCTGAGGTCCATCCCCACCCCAAACCCTGCCCTCCTCAGGCTCTACCCCTCACATCTACAGTTATTTCCCAACCCAGAGTTGGCAACCCTGTAACTGGCTATGGAACTGCTTTCCAGACTCTTGGAACCCAGAAAACATGGCATAGGAGGAGGTGCTTTTCTACCTTACCTGCCACTGCATAGCCTCAAATCAACATACGTCAGGGTGGAGGGAATGTTACCATGCAGCTCTGCTCCCATACTACCCATTTGGGGCAGCAAAATGACTTGAGACAGCACTGCCTTATAGCTAAGCAGAGGGAAATAAGTATGGCTTGCCTCCCTCTATTTTCCCCTTCCCTCCACCACTCCACCAGCCACCACTGGGACACTCACCTGGAGCTTGTTGTATTTCTTTCCACAACGGGCCTTACTCGTAGTTATATCTATAATGTTCCATCCTCTGTGATAGAGTTCTAACAATCTTAAGATAGCTGTGTGTGATGAAGGCCTATTATGCATGGGTGTTTTCCCTTGCTTTCATCTTGCTTGTCTGTCAGGTTTTCTTTGTCATTCTGCATTTCCCTTGCTTTAACTGTGCATGTCTACCTTTTTTCCCATTCTGCACTGATTTTCATCCCTTCAGTGCTCAGTTCACTTTCCAGTCACTGTATCCCTGAGTTTTCTGAGAGTGGTTTTGTGATGGATTTTCACCTTACTTCGCTTCCAAGCTGAAGGTAATTCTGAAGCATACATATTTCCTTTGATTCCCCCACCCACCTTTTTCCCACCCCTCAGAGGCCATTCCAACACCCATATTGTGATTGTTCCTCCCACTCTGCACCTTTCACCATCCTTCCCCCTTCATTGGTGTACAAGCTCCACTATTGCGTAAGTTTTCTATCTTTTAATTTTTTGTGTGTTTTTTTTAAACCAGAGGGCTGAGCCTAGGTATATGAGTTTTTTGCTAATCTTGGATCACTGGAGGGAAAAAAAATCATGGCAGGGAATGCTTTAAAAGTCTGGGTAGAAGTTGTGTGTGTGTGTGTGTGTGTGTGTGTGTGTGTGTGTGTGTGTGTGTGTGTAGTTAAACGTTTTTAAAGAGGTGTGCCTTCAGGAGGAGACGTCAAACACCTGGCCAGAAAGGCAGTAGCAGGCATGCCACAAAGGAAGGATGGAAGCAAGTGAGCAGCCAGGTGTGTGTTGTGCTGGCAGGGGCCACCACCCAGTATGTGAATGACTGCTCAAGCCTGTCCCCCTTGCCAGCCTTGTGGCTCTGTCCATGACTCCACAACCACCACCATAGCTGATGCCACTGCCGAAGCACAAACCAACAAACAAACCATCCAGCCAACTTCCGAGCTTGTGTCCCTCTATGGGTTGCCCATGCCAGGAGAAGCCCAGTGGTGGAGAGCTGAAGCGAGTGGGGGAGCAGGGAGGAGAAAACGGGGAGGCTGCAATGTGCCCCCTCCTTTGTGTTTGTGTGCTCAGCCAAGTCAGTGGTGGTTTCCCTGTGCCGGCTTCTCTGCCTCAGCTCGCCTTGTCCTCCCTTCCCTCACCTGCCTCCCGCTGCTCTGAGCCGGGCATGCCCAGGCAATCACTCAGCTGCTATCCTCCTCCTTTCATTGGTGTACAAAACAAATACATTTCACTACTGAATAAAAAAACAAAAGGAGGGGGGATTGTCAGCACAGAATGAAATTGACATGATATGTAAAGGGGGGAGCCTAAAGCTTTAAAAACACTTCTCGTTTTCATGCTTTAGTGAACAAAGTTTCGGAGAGGGGTCATTTTGTAAGTCTCCAGAAGCCTAACATTAAAATGACACCTTGTTGTCTTACATTTTAAAAAAATTACCAGCGTCATGAGCCTAGCGAATTGAAACTTTTGTTAATCTTGGACTGCTAGAAAAAAATTATTAAGAAAAAAACATGCTTCTCTGCCAGCTCTCCAAAAAGCCTCTTCAAAAGCTCTGTAAGGGAGGGAGGGGAGAAGAACAGCATCAGGTCAACTCTTTCCCATTTTTCACAGTGGCTAATAACACAACAGCGAATCCACTAGACCTTGGCAATAAGAAAAGGGAGCTTAGCAGCTGCTCTAGTCAGTTTCATTCATGGAACTGAACAAGGAGGATTTAAATGGAAGACCCTTACTGGACACTACTATGCAGTTGTGATAGGACAATTGTGCAAATTAAAAAAAACCCTTTGGACACCACCCCCACACATCACAAGTGACGTTCTCACCCCAATTACACAAAAACTGCAAGTTTTGGTTGTAGTTGCAGAATAAATATGCAGATTACAGAATAAATACACTGGAGAAAAAAGAATGGTGCATAGGGCAGGCACACAAATCCAAAGTCAAGCTTAAAGGCTTGACTGCTTGGATTCTCTGGAGTAAGCTGTCAGTGCATAATGGGACTATGTCCCTAATGGACTTAGTCCTCCAATACCCCATAATAGGGAGTATTTCATATTCAGGGATTTGACAGAACAAGTGCCAATGTCTATGTATGATCTCATTTATCTGCCCAGACAAATCTGAAAATTCTTTAGGAAAAACATTCTGTTACATGATGATTTAAGAAGTTCTTCATATAGTTCTTGCCGTACTTTATTGCCAGCCCTCCTTTGTGTTGCCTGGATCACCCTATGAGGATATCATCTAGATTGCAATTTTGAAACCAAAAACTCAGACTGTAAATCATAAATCATCCCATAGGAACTGTCCATAAGGTAAATTACATTGGTAAGTGGCTAGGGTGATGGCTTATATAGTCTAATAATAAATTCCTATCTGTAGGTTTAGAAAACATTCTGATTAATAATTTGCTGTCCCGTACATACCCTGCCATATCTAGAAATGCAATATGCTGCTGATGAGATGTAAGAGTAAATTGAATAGTGGTGTGCAAGGTATTAATCCAAGTTGAAAATACTGTTAAACATCCCTCATCCTTAAATATCAAAAAGATGTCAATCTACAAATCTATAATAAACAACAATATTGTTCCTATATGGATTAGATGAATGAAAAATAAACCTCTCTTCAAAATCTGCCATAAATAAGTTGGTAATAGTTGGTGCAATCAGGCTCCCCATAGCAACTCCTTGAATCTGTCCTTATATATATTTGAATTTTGGTTCCACAACATTCTATGCTTGCCACAATTGATTCGGCACAAGAACTGGCAGTCAGAAGACACTGGCCAGGGCTGACTGGCTGCTTGGCGGAGTCCCACCCACGTCAGCCCCGGCCAGTATCTTTGGCTCAGTCTGCTCCGGTCCTCTGACAGGAAAGGACCGTCTGCAGAGAGAGCGCAGGGACAGGCCTTCAAGGCCGAGGCAGGTGAGAGAAGCCCCTTCCGCCCCCCCACACACCATCCTCTAGGCCTTCTATGGGCCCAGTAGGCCAGAGAAGCCCCTTCTGCCCCCCCCCACCATCCTCTGGGCCTTCTATGGGCCCAGTGGGCCAGAGAAGCCCCTTCCGCCCCCCCACACACCATCCTCTGAGGCTTCTATGAGCCCAGTAGGCCAGAGAAGCCCCTTCCACCCCCGCCCACACACCATCCTCTGAGGCTTCTATGAGCCCAGTAGGCCAGAGAAGCCCCTTCCCCATCCACACACCATCCTCTGGGCCTTCTATGGGCCCAGTAGGCCAGAGAAGCCCCTTCCACCACCACCACCCACACCATCCTCTGGGCCTTCTATGGGTCCAGTAGGCCAGAGAAGCCCCTTCCACCCCCCACACACCATTCTCTGGGCCTTCTATGGGCCCAGTAGGCCAGAGAAGCCCCTTCCGCCCCCCACACCATCCTCTAGGCCTTCTATGGGCCCAGTAGGCCAGAGAAGCCCCTTCCACCCCCACACACCATCCTCTGGGCCTTCTATGGGCCCAGTAGGCCAGAGAAACCCCTTCCACCCCCCCCACACCATCCTCTGGGCCTTCTATGGGCCCAATAGGCCCAGAGAAATCCATTCCACCCCTCTTCCTTTCCTTTCCCCCTTTCCTTTCTTCCTCTCTCCTTCTTTCTTTCACTCTCCCCCTCTTCCTTCCTTCCTTCCTTCCTTCCTCCCTCCCTCCCTTTCTAGGGCCCGTTGTCTTCCTCCACAACAGGCTTTGCTCCTTAGTCTGTAAATAAAACTGATCCTCATCTCAAAAATAGTTCTTCTCCAAAACAATATCCAGCAATTGAATGAGGAATGGCAAAGGTAAGCATGAGTCCCCTCTCTTCTCTAAAACTTCTTGTGCCACTAAACTAGCCTCCTCATGTGGTATATTGGTGTCTAATGCTTTAGCACCCAATGAACATAGCAAATAATTGTCCTTAAATGAACAGCCTTCAATCTTGGTTGTAAAATCAGCTGTATCTCTGATATAAGTATGAGTCTTTGCTACAAAGAGATTAAAAAAACTTCTGGAAGATGATACCATTATGCTAACTGTGAAAAATAAATCACTCAGTGAATTCAAAAGGTATGAAACACGCCAATACAGAAATGTGGGTGCTGAATCTGGTGAAAGTCTAAAAGTGGCCATATATATCCAGTGTTTAGAATGAAGCACAGATGTGCACATAGGAAATGCTGTGTTAGAAGCACTTGTCTTTAGAGATCTGTTGCTTTCCTTTCATTATTTAATGATGAGTTTCTTGTATTGTTTTTTCATATTTCAGTTTGTTAGCTGCCTTGGTGGGCCTTATGACAGCAGAAAGGCAGGGTATAAATTCTGTAAAATAAAAATAAACTATTTTAGACTGTTACATACATTGCATGAAATGGGCAGGGGTCATTTCCCTGGGAACTGAGTAATTTTGTTTTATCTTATGCTAAATTGAAATGAAGGTGCTAATACCTCTGAAACAGTAATTGGGAGAAAGATCTGGAGGCGACAGAGCTGCAGAAGAAGGGAGATATAGCTTGAGAATGGACTGCGAGATAGATTGAAAGGAGGTAGAAAACTCTTGAGAGGGCACTGCAAGGAATATCAGACACATCTTGAAAGAAAGAAAAATGGAAGAAAAATTAGGGGTTCAACTTTAGCAGATAGATTTTGTGGGATATATAATCATTGGTACCAGTGCCTTTCCCCCAGAATTTTGAAAAAAAATAAAGCTATGTTCAAAGCTTTTCAAAAGTGTACTTCATTCCCTCTGCCTTTGATGCTAAATTGCCTCATCACGGCTTTGTAGAAAGGTAAGCATGCTACTGAGTATCTGAACACTAACAGTGTGTGCATTCAACTACAGACAGAAGAGCTAACACAGTCATTCTGAACAGGGGCCATACAGCCATCAGAGGACAATCTACAGATGTTAGGGAGACAAATGGGGGCCTTCGGAATTTTAGGCAGCCCCTTACCCCACTTGCAATGGATTGTAACAGCAAGCAGAAGAGAGTTGTTTTATACAGGTCATCCCACACTGAAGCCCTTCAAAAAGTGGCACACAGCACATAGGAATCAAACCTAGCATTTTGACTCATGGCTGTCAGATACAAAGGTCTCACTGAATTATGACCCAGAATTGTGTATCGTAGGAGTTTGCATGTAGATGAGGAGACACCATCATACAGGACAATAAAAAGGACCAAGTTTATTTATTTTTACATTGAACCAAAAACAGGGGATCTGAGTGCCCACAGGCCGATCCCATTATCCATCGCTCCCCAATTGCAAGTAGTTGGTGAGACGCACAAAGTTCTGGCCTCCTTTTTTCATTCACACCTGGTTGTCTAGGTAAGGATTCCCTGGCTTTGAGCTTTGAGCTGCCATACGCATACAGCTCAGGCTCCTCCTTGCCAAGCCTTCATAGCATTTGAGCACGGTGTCGAATGCCCCCACCCAAGATTTAAAAAGTGCTACAACTCAGTGAACTTCCTAATACCCTGTTCAGAGTTGAGTTGCTTTTCTCCCATGCTAATAGTGGATAATCAAATGATGTTACACATACAGGGAGGCAGCATAAAGGTGGTCTGCTCTCCACCTCACCAACCATGGCAAATCTCATTCTTTCCCTCTCACCCTTATGAGGGAGGGGCACCAGAATGGCAATACCATAAATATATAAATCAAGTTGCCTTTTCTGTAGTGTTGTTTTTATATCATATTTTTAAGATGTGCACTGTCGTGTGTCAGCCTGAGCTCAGCACAAAGTCCTCAGGGGAGGAGGACTCCTAAGGAGAAGGGGAGCCATGCAAACAGGCAGATGAGCTGCAGGCTGACCAAGACTCACCACCAACAGCTGATTCAGACCCACTGCCCAGTCCAGATGCAGCAGGTAAGACTCAATTGATTAAGATTGGTCCACCAGGCTCACCTCCACCCTTCAAGCGCTGGAGACAGAAGCTTAGACAAGAGCTGCAAGCAAGGAGGTAGAGTGGATGTCTCCTGGCCCATTGCCAGCCTGGAGTAGTTGCAGCAGTACTCCCAAGTAGCTGGGCTTGTTAGGAAGTGCCTGCAGAACTCAGTACTGGCAGCCTGCACATTGTGGAAGCAACAAGTCACCAGTCTCTTGATTCAATGACCACAGCTCTGAAATCTGCTCTGTTTCTGCAACCCTTGGACTGGCTCTTGATGCTGACTCTGGAATCTTCCTCCTTGCACTTGTAAATGACCTTGCTTCTTGTATAATGTTCTGAACTGGACTCTGCTCTCTTGGTAACTGACCTTTGGACTGAGCTTTGACTGTGACTTTGAAATTTGGCTTGGACTGACCCTAGATTCTGACATGTACTTGTTAATAGTCTCTTTATCACCTCTGAACCTCCCAAGGTTTCCTCCAGTCCAAGTCCTCCCTTCAAGCTGGCCATCTGGCCAAAGCACAGGTTTACAGAATCACAGAATCGCAGAATTGGAAGAAGCTATACAGGCCATCTAGTCAAACCCCCTGCTCTATGCAAGATCAGCCTAAAGCATCCCTGACAAGTGTTTGTCCACCCGCTACTTGAAGACTGCCAGTGAAGAAGAAGAAGAAGAGAAGAAGAAGAGGAGATTGGATTTATATCCTGCCCTTCACTACCCAAGGGAGTCTCAAAGTGACTTACAAACTTCTTTCCCTTCCCCTCCCCACAACAGACACCCTGTGAGGTAGGTGGGGCTGAGAGAGCTTTGACAGAAACTGCTCTTTTTCAAGAACAGCTGTGCCAGAACTATGGCTTGCCCAAGGTCATCCAGCAGGTGCAAGTGGAGGAGTGGGGAATCACACCCAGTTCTCCCAGATTAGAGTCCGCACACTTAACCAGTACACCAAACTGAATGGGAGCTCACCACCTCCCTGGGCAGCAGATTTCACTGCTGAACTACTCTCACCATAAAAAAATTCCCTAATATCCAGTACTTTTCTGCCTGTAATTTAAACCCATGATTGCAAGTTTTATCCTCTGCTGCCAACAGGAACAGCTCCCTGCCCTCCTCTAAGTGACAGCCCTTCAAATACTTAAAGAGATCAATCATGTTCCCCCTTAACCTCCTCTCCTCCAGACTGAACATTCCCAAGTCCTTCAGCCTCTCTTCGTAGGACTTCAGCAAGTCATCCTTCAGATGCTTGCAGACTGACCCCTTTAAAATCTGCTTCAGTGTTCCCTGAGACAGAAGTCGGACTGACTGGCCCATAGTTTCCTGGGTCATCTTTCCTCCCTTTTTTGAAGATTGAGATAACATTTGCCCTCTTCCAGTCTTAGGTCATATCTCCTGGTTTCCAAGAGATCCTGAAGATCATGGACACCCTTTTTCGATACCAGCATCAGCATGATGAAATGGCCTTCCCAAGGAGGTGCAAACAGCCCCTAGGTTGTTGACATTTCACTAGAAAGTGGGCATTTTGGCAGTTAATTTAAGAAAGTGAAGGTGTGTTCTGGTCTCCTTTTTTTGCATATATGAAGCCCCTCTGTCTGCTATTTGCATATATGAAGCCCCTCTCATTCAGTTCAATGAAAAAGGGCCTCTCTGTAATTCAATGAAACTGAACGGGGAAGCTGTTTGTGCACATTAGAGAACCCACAATGTTTGTGCACATTAGAGAACCCACAATGCCCTATGGCAGTAGTAAGTAATTATTTTTAGAGGCTGAAGGCAGTGGCAGATCAACCATTGAGCAGACTAAGCACATGCTTAGGGCACCAGGGCCAAAGGGGGCACCACAAAATTGGGGAAAGGGTGAAAAAAAAAGAATGAAGATTTGTAAAATAGATGTTGTATTGCACTTTTGTAGAACTTTATGTAGCCAAAGCTTGGCTTAGTTTGTACAGTATATTGTGTTATAATATGAATAAATTTTTGTATTGCTGCAACCGGCATTGTATATCTGGTCAGACAGGTCAACAACTAAAATGGACTGGGTCAGTTCGGAAAAGAGGGGGGCACCAAGATTGGTCAGTGCTTAGGGCACCAGTGAGCCTTAATCCACCCCTGGCTGAAGGAATTTCAAAGGGAGACTAGAAAGAGAGACTGCTGAATTGTAACTGATAATGAAGCTCAAGACAATGCATCCACCTGGACTGAATTGAGACCTAGATTTCCTGTCTTGTTACCAGTGCTGATTTCTCTATGCCTATTACCCTTCTGCACATCTCACCTAAATCCAGTCATGCTTGCTATTGTCATTTGCCTGCTAAAGTCATTTGGCATCTGATATAACTCCACTTTCCAATAAACAGCTGTATCTGAAGATATGAGCAGTGACTCACAAAAGCTCATCCCCTGCCACATATTTTGTTAGTCTTTAAGATGCTACTGGATTCTTGCTCTTTTCTACTGTTACAGACAAACACAGCTACTCATCTTGATCTATCATTATTTCCAATAATTTAAATATCAAAACATACAAAATGTATAGATATTTGTATCAGTCATTTGATCATAAGACTACCTGCAGAAAAATATTAACTTTTTATCTTCTAGAAAGGAAATGATTCCTTCTTACTATCACATACATATAAAATGCATAACGTTAGCTGAAGGTGGCAGTCCTAAAAACACTTTCCTGAGACTGAGCCTCACTGAATAAAATGGGACTGATGTCTAAGTAGGCCTGTTTAGGATTGCCCTCGAAGAAGCAATTCCATGTTTTCTATAATGTCACTCCTTGCAAAACTATTCCCTTCTAGTGCAATCCAAAGCATTTTTACTTGCACTTAAGTCACGTTGACTTCAATGGGACTTACTTTCAAGTAAATGTGCACAGGTTTGCAGTCTTATTCATTTAGCAATATTATCTTTAACAGAAAACCAGAGTATTCGTTGAATTTATTATACTATGTAAAGGTAGCAATCCCAATGGCTATTTTGCTCCTTTATCACTCAAAATTAAGTCAATAAGTATTCCAGGTAATAATCTATGTTTCAAAATAATAATATGTTTCAAAATTGAGGTATTTGAGAGCTTTACTTTTGGATTTTTTTATGGTCCTGATATTCCTTAACATCTCACCTCACGTCTTTGGATGTCTGTCTTTCACTCTCACTGACTGAAATGTCTAGACATCCAAATCAAGGGCTGACCAATAATCAACTGAACAATCTGATCCCTCTGCTTACAAGGTCAACATCTCTCTCTCTCTCTCTCTCTCTCTCTCTCTCTCTCTCTCACACACACACACACACACACACACTTCCAACCTGCATTAAGCAGGAGCTATTTATTTGTGCACAAAAATATTGATGTTGCTAAGTGATACACGGTCAGTAGCTAGCAGAAAGTCTTTGTATTTGTTTGTTTATTCTGTCTCAACTCCTCATAAACAATGTAACAGCATTGTAGGGCTATACAGGTTGCTAGGTTGAAGTAGGGGCCAATTTCTGAACATTACAAAGCTATGTACTTATTTCACATTTTCCTCCATAATTTTCTAAGCAAGTCTGAACAGAGAAAAATACATTAAATAAATACAACGCAATATCCATTAAAATACAGCATATTACAACATATAATATGATAAACAATATCATAACATTTCAGTTCCAGTAATTAAAAATCAGCCATAGTACCCAGCAATGTTCCCTCTAAGCTGAGTTAGTGCGAGCCAGCTCACAGTTTTTCAGCCTCCAGCTCACACATTTTTTACTTAGCTCAGGAAGGATGGCTCCAGAGCAAACTAACTTATGCAACAGTCAAATTACTTGCTCACAGTTTTAATGCCAGGAGCTCACAAAGTAACATTTTTGCTCACAAGACTCCATAGCTTAGAGGGAACATTGGTACCCAGAAATCTTCATTAATTCCATTGGAGGCAGCATGGATGTTAAAAATAAATAAATA
This sequence comes from Gekko gecko, assembly GCA_029375565.1. Classification (NCBI taxonomy): domain Eukaryota; kingdom Metazoa; phylum Chordata; class Lepidosauria; order Squamata; family Gekkonidae; genus Gekko; species Gekko gecko. The sequence continues at coordinate 52,878,395 of JAPDNY010000009.1, forward strand.
AATGGTGTGCTAATGGTATAAAGCAAACCTGTTGAGAAATCTTTACTAACTGGTATGTTTGCTTTACATTAACAACTCAATGCTAAGCATTTGCACTATCATAGCATTCTGTAATGCCACCCTGGCATATCTACACAGTGGGTATACTGTGATGGACAGTCAGTTCAACAGCCCTTCAGGGGACAGAAGCAAAGGCTTTGCTGCCTGGAAAAATGAGGCAGGATAGAGGTAGATGATCAGAATTTGCCCCCGTCCCAGCAGCCTGCAGAAGTAATGGCCTGAGGCCCCTCCCCCAGCAAAAGGAAAGAATAAACAAAGACACTTGGGAGAGGCACAAGAGTCATCAGTGATTGTGAAGTATAGAATCATATCATTATATATCAACACTATGATTTCTGCTGTCTCTGCCCACCCACTATTATTCTCCATCCATTGGTAACGTTTTTTGCTGATTATGCCGTTCTTCTCTCAAGAACAACATCAAGACTGTCCTGTCTGATAGAGGCTTTTGTCTCTTACTGTCTGGAAGAATGCCTGATAGTAAACTATCAAAAATCCCAGATTGTTGCGGAAAATTCATGGTAATGACATTGAGGAGGTCCCCTATTTTAAATACTTAGGGGTTTGGTTTGACTCAAGATTAACTTGATCACTGCAAGCTGCTCATGTTAAAAGATTGGCTACAGTAGCATCAAATATTATCTGCCATTTCTTTTATTCATCTGGAGCTCAGTATATCCCAGTGGCCATCAACTGTTTAACGCCAAGGTGGCAGCACAAAATTTATATGGGGCTGGGATCTGGATTGATAAAATAGGGTAGTCCTTGGATTCAATTCTTCTTAAATTCCTACATTACATCTCTGTAACCGTGGTGGCTCTCCAAGCTGAATTGGGACACCATCTCTTGAAGCTCAGGCTTGGTTGAAAGCTTTTCACTTACAGTTAAAATTATACACTCCAGCACCCAAGAGGGCTACTTCAGCTTAGTCAGAGAGGATTCTTATGTTTCTCACTAGGATGAACTTGTTGAACAATGACTACAGGTCTTCAGTCTTTCCTTGGACTCCCTTTATTCAGATGAAAGGACATAGAGGCCAGGGCCTTAGTCTCCCCCGGGTTCATCTGAACCAACACAGTGTAGAAGAAGGAAGGAGCCCTTGACAGCTTTAGAGAAACGATGGGACGCTCACCTGATTTCACAGCAGCGATCACGGTTAATTCCTGGAGCGGACTGGTTTGTAGACCATGCTCTTATATCCTGAATTACTTGTTATTGTTGTATTGTGTGTTGCAGAAACTCTGGGTAGAGTAAAAGTGCCAGGTTTTGCCCTGAATGCAACACATTACCTCTTTTATTAGAAGATAATAGCAGACCTGTCATTCTTGAGCAGCAAAATTTTATGCATCTGTGATAGATTTTTGTAGCCATTCAAATGGGTATAGATTTTTCTATATTTTAGTAATCTACTTAGAACTAATAGGTTAAGAAATAGTTTGAGGTAGAGAGATATATAACTTTATGTGAGAACTGCTGATTTAGCATCTGAGATATCTTAATCATCTCCTTTCTATTTAAAAATAGTAAGGGGTCTATTTTAAAAATGAAAACAAAGCATGCAGTTGAGGGGATCACATTTCGCTTCCTCCTAAAGAACCTTGTTGAGTTCTGCTGGTTTGAAGCATATTTTCTCTTGGCCAGGATCTGATATTGGAAGTCAGTACTGGGAGAAAAATATTGTAAGTGCGGGGGGGGCACAGTTTAGCTCCCCTTGCTCACATTCCCTTCATGTAAATAAAAAGATCCAGCCCCCTCCTTGCAGATCCTGGGAAAGGAGGGGAAAGTTCATCATTCATCAACTTATGCCTTGTGCCCACTCTGCAAGTAAGATTTTATTTACCTATCAAGTGGGGATCATTTCCTTCTTTCCTTCACTTTTTGAAGGAGGATCCCTTGATGGACAGATACAATCCCTGAGAATTTAATCTCTAAATTAATCTGGAAATATGTTTCCTTTAAAATTAATAGAAAAGACTATAGGGTTGATTTCCTTATATGACTAGTTTTAATTTTGACATTAATTTCTCATGTAAGTAAAGTGATGCTCAAACAAACAAAAAGACTGCTACCATATATGGAATGAGAAATGCCAGATGCTCAAACTGGATTCAGAAAAGGAAGAGGTACTACACATCATGTTGCAAAATTTATGTTGGTTACCAGAGCTTATGAGATAATTTCAGAAGAAAATCAGCTTGTGTTTCATAGGTTAAGCAAAGTTTTTGACTTGTACGGATCATGAAAAGCTACAGTTGGTCTTAAAAGAAATGGGTGTGCCACAGCATCTGATTGTTTTGATGTACAACCTGTATTCTAGAGAAGAGGTTACTGTTAGGACAGAATATGCAGAAACAGAATGGTTTCCAGTTGGGAAGGGTGTCAGACAAGGATGTATTTTCTCTCCCTATCTCTTCAACCTATATGCAGAATATATCATGCAGAAAGCTGGATTAGATTTAGATGAAGGTGGAATGAAAACTGGTGAAGGAACAGTAACAGTTTGAGATATGCAGATGACATCACATTACTGGCAGAAAATAAAGAAGACTTGAAATGACTACAAATGAAGGTTAAAGCAGAAAGCACTAAAGCAGGATTGCAGCTGAACATCAAGAAGACAAAAGTAGTGACTACTGGAGAATTACAGAACTGTAAGACTGATGATGAAGAAATTGAAGTTTTAAAAGATTTTCTATTCCTTGGTTCAATAATCAACCCACAGGGAGACTGCAACCAAGAAATTAGGACTGGAAAGGGCAGCCATGAACCAGCTAGAAAAGATTTTTTTCTGTAAGGATGTTGCTGGCAACCGAGATCAAGTTAATTCATACCATAGTATTCCCCATTATTAAGAATGAGTGTGGAAGCTGGACAATGAAGAAAGCTGACAGGAAGAACATAGATTCCTTTGAAATATGATGTTGGGGGGAGAGTTTTACAGATACCATGGACTGCCAAAAAGGCACATAAGTGGATTCTCGATCAGTTCAAGCCTGAACTCTCCCTAGAAGCTAAAATGACCAAACTGAGGCTATCATACTTGGTCACATTATGAGAAGACAAGAATCAGTAGAAAAAAACAAGGAACCCACAGCCCTCACTTTGCAATACATGAACAAAGTTGTTAATGATAGCGCATTCTGGAGGTCATTAATTCATAGGGCCACCATAAGTCAGAAATAACTTGATAGCACTTAGCACACAAATTATAGTATTAAAGAATCAGATTTAATTTTTTAAAGTGACAAAATTCATTCTTCCTTCCTTCCTTCCTTCCTTCCTTCCTTCCTTCCTTCCTTCCTTCCTTCCTTCCTCTCTCTCTCTTCTATCTATCTATCTATCTATCTATCTATCTATCTATCTATCTATCTATCTATCTATCTATCTATCTATCTATCTATCTATCTATCTATCTATCTATCTATCTATCTTTCTCACACCTAGTTAAAATCATAAGTGTGGACACATCTGCCATGGTGTATTTATTTGTTCCTTTGTTTTTCAAAGAGATGTAGCTATACTCTAGTGAATTCTAGTTAGCTTTGGCTATAGATTTGCCAAACCACAGTACTAGGTTTAATTCCAGATTGGCTGTAGAGGAAAGAAATATGGCAAAAAATATTCACTTAGGCAAACATTGAACAAAATGCCAAATCTAATGAAAACTAATTCCTATAATGAATACTAAATTCCCACATTAAAATATTCCCACATCCCAAGCCTATCATGTATTTATTTATAACTTTGTGCCTCAGAAAGAGTTCTAATTATATTTTGATAGAGCTCCTGCAGTAAAGGAAACACATTCTTACTGTGGAATTTTACACCTAGCTTTATGCCATATGGGCATTTTGTAATATTCTAACTTTTTTCAAACAAAATCCATTAAAGTTGCTCAGCAAAACCATTTAGAATACTGGGAGAACTCCATTTCTCACCAGAAGGAAACAAAATAATCCATGTCAGAACCTGTTCTGCATTTCATTTCCACAATTGCCCTTTTCAGACATTACACACATGCACTGGGAGCCTCCCACCACACATAAATCCTCACAATACAAGCAGCAGTTATGTTTTTTTAACAAAGAAGATGTGCATACAGATATAGCTTCAGTATGTGCAAATAGACTGTTGGTATTTCAGAATTCCAGTTAACACACATAAAAGCTGTATACACATCCCCCCATTCAGACCACCACACATATTGGGAGTACTTTGGGTACTGTAGATTTATGTTACACATACTTATGCATAGTTGCTGGGCTCCTGGCATACATGGATATAACATCTGGAAAGGGCTAAAGCGAAGGACACTAAGAATTCACCCAACACAGGAGCTGCTTTGGAAATGTAAAGAACCAATCCTAAATATTAAGTTCCAGCAAACACCAAAAATCTGTTAATTACCATATGGGACCATATAAAGGATGAGAGATAAATACCTATCTTCCTCATTCTTTGCTTTAATCTATTTTATTCCTGCCTTGTTCTTATCTTGAACCTGCACTTATCTAATCTAGAAGAAGGAGAAGAGAAGAGATTGGATTTATACCCTACCCTTCACTACCCAAAGGAGTCTCAGAGCGGCTTACAAACTATTTTTCCTTCCCCTCCCCACAACAGACACCCTGTGAGGTAGGTGGGGTTGAGAGAGCTCTCACAGGTACTGCTCTTTTTTAAGAACAGCTGTGCTAGAAATGTGTCTTGCCCAAGGTCATCCAGCAGGTGCAAGTGGAGGAATGGGGAATGAAACCTGGTTCTCCCAGATTAGAGTCCACGTACTTAACCACTACACCAAACTGGTTTTCTAATCTACTGGCCTTGTTAGAAATCTGTTTCTGTTGCCCCTTATAACATGATCATGACTGTAAGCCAGGGTGTGTACTAAAAGGTTGTGGAAATGATCAGTAATTAAAGAGTGTAGATTTCAGCAGGTGTAACTTTTTGTGGGAAAGAAGATGCATGACATGATTCACCATGATAGATAAAAACTGCTTGTTCTATGCAACTGTTCAAGATGATGCAAGAGTATATTCCCATATTGAACTCATAACTAAGCATTCCCCCTTTTTGCCTTCTTTCCTTACTGTATGTACACATACTTTGTGGTTGGACTACTGTAACACTCTCTATATGGGGCTGCCCTTGTCTCAAATCCGGAAGCTGCAACTAGTGTAGAATGCAGCAGCGCATGCAGGAGCACATACAGACTGTACTGAAGGAACTGCAGTGGTTGCCGATAGCATACCAGATTCATTTCAAGTGCTGATTTTAACCTTTAAAGCAGGGTCCGGCATAACTGAGGGACCGCCTTTCCCCACGTGTTCCCCGGAGAGCATTGAGTTCACAGTTGGCCCTTCCAGGCCCCAAGGATGCTAGGCTGGCAAAGACCAGGGCCAGGGCCTTCTCAGTGGTGGCTCCACCCTGGTGGAATGAGCTCCCGGAAGAGACCAGGGCCCTGTGCGACCTTTTACAGTTCCGCAGGGCCTGCAAGACAACACTGAACTGCAGACTGGAAGGTTGGTAGTTCAGCAGTTGGAGACCTGAGTGCCACATGACGGAGTGTGCTCCCATCTTTGGTCCCAGCTCCTGCCAACCTAGCAGTTTGAAAACAAGAAATTGCAAGTATATAAATAGGTACTGCTTCAGTGGGAAGGTAACAGCGTTCCGTGTGCCTTGGCATCTAGTCATGCTGGCCACATGACCACTGAAAGGTCTTCGGACAGCACTGGCTCTTCAGCCTGGAAATGGAGATGAGCACCATGTCCTAGAGTCGGATTCGACTGGCTTTCGAGCAGTGGAAACCTTTACCTTTACCAAAGGCATATTATAAACAATGTGCTCCTGTTCTCTTGATAATGTTCCAGCGTTTTAATTGTATTTTAAATTATTCGTATTTTATGCTTATGATTTATTTATATTTATTTATTTATATTTATTTATTAATTAGATTATATCCTGCCCTTCCACATGGGCTCAGGGTGGCGAACAAGGGCAAAAATGCCATACAACCAAATTAAAACATAAAACAAACCATGAATAAATACAACCATAAAACTCCATTTCAGCTAACGATAAAACAACAGTATGATTATATATTTTTATGGAAAATCTGTAAGCCACCCTGAGCCCGCCTTGGGCGGGGAGGGCGGGGTATAAATTAAATAAATAAAATAAAATAAAAATATAAGAGTCCTGTTTTCACCTGTCTTAGTGGTTACCTTTGGGTCAGATAAAAAGCCAGTACAATCATGGAGTAACCATTTCCCTGAACTGTACCACTTCATGCTATAGGTGGGGAGTGTATTTTGAAAGCTCTTGCAGGGTTCTAAAAAAGTTGTTGCACACAGAAGACAGGAGTATCATATAAAACTGTTCAGACAGTCTTTTTCTTGACATGTACATAAAATGACTTTTCACAGGAAAGCATTCAAATAAGCATTTCCCTACTTAAACTGGTACAGTCTAGGCAGAGGTTTTATTATCAGTTCTATGTGTTCACAAACTGGCCATTCATTTCTGTAACTGAGCTAACAAGCATAACTACCATTTGATTTTAAATGCCATTTCTTAAACAATTTCCTTCATTGGGATCACTGAGTTGCCTGAAATCAAGGCTAATCTTTTTTTAATCTCACAAGTCTAACCTGAACCTTCTATCCAGAGACTGGGAACTGGAATATTAGATCTCAAAGAACCTAGAAAAATCATATTTCTGAAATATGGGACTCCAAGATATACTAACAGTATGTTTATACTTGTGCATTATAAAATTTAAAAAATGTAATGTAATGAACAGAATGTTTTTAAAACTGAACCTGGTCTCCTGGGGCTGTAACTGGGAGTAAGCCACACTAAAACCACCAAAACTGATTCTCTGTCAGTCTGCTAGGGATCAGGCAATTGCTATATTTACTGGGAATTATTAACCACCACCACCACTGTCACCCAGCCAAAAGATTCTGGTTGCAGGGTATACCTAGTTACAGATGCATAAGTACAATTAAAGTCAAATACATAACAACAGAGCTGACTCAACAACAACCACCACCTTTATTGGCATAGCAAACAGAGCTGACTGAATGCATTACACACACTCTTATCCCAATGAAACAGGATTGTTAATGAAGCAGGATTGTGACCCCTAGCTTAGCCCTATGAATCCAGGAGAAACTAAATATATCCTTAAAACAATATGGTCCCTGTGGGTGCCATGGGGCCCACAGACACCTTTTCTGGCAGCTGCCAAATGTTTTTGGAAAGTGGGCAGGGCCAGGTGGGGCTTTGTCCAGCAAGGATTTTGATTGACCACTGGAGATTTGATTGGCTGTACGGCCCTTAGTTGAGATAAGAACCAATCAGAATATGAACATAACAACCAATCAAGTCATCTCCCTTCAGAATCTTGTATCCTGATTGAACTGCTGCACAGAGTATCCAATCAGCTTGCAGGAGTTACAATACCAGACTTAAATAGGAGATAGATTTCAAACTCAGGCATTATGTATACCAATACATAACACAGATAAAACAGTATAATCTAGATTATAATGAACAGCAAAGAGACATTAAAATAAAAACAAAACATTATTCCCTAAATTCTACATGCTAGTTTTGATTCAAAGTACCATATACATAAATACATGGTGTTAAGTGAATTCAAGCATTGACTTGTTTTCTTGTATAAATTAGACAATGTTTTTATATGACACAAACATATTTGAGTTAGCCCAAGACACTTCTGAGGCTCACATTTCCCTCCCAGACCCATAGATTATCCCAGCAACCCGTAAGAGCTGGGGGGGGGAGAGACATCATGTTGCGTGCACACATTACTTCTGGTAAAACTATAGAGTTTTAGCAGGAGGCCATAGCAGGAGGCCTGGCAACCCTGTTTTTACATGATCAAAATATGTACAGTGAACATGTGTGGATAGGAAGTTGGATTGCTGTGGCAAATTCTGCTACCAATTTACACAAACTTATTGGAGGGTCTCTGTCAGGGCCAGCCCGAGGTTTTTTTGTGCACTAGGCGAGGCTAGCTTGACGCGCACGCCCCCACCTCAAAGGTGCCACTGAACTCAAACATTGTTCTGTTGCTTCAGACCAACACTGCTACCCTCCTGAATCTATGTAAATTCTCTAGAAATACTATTAAAATCTAAACAAAAGAGAGTCAAAGCTCCCTTTCTAGGGATGCCAGCCTCCAAGTGGGTCCTGGGCATCCCCTGGAATTAGAAATCATCTCCAAACTAGAGAGCTCAGTACCCCTGGAGAAAATGGATGCTGTGGAGCGTGGATTCCATGCTATTGCACCCCACTGAGGTCCCAGTCCTCCCCATGCTTCATTCCCAAATCTCCAGGAGTTTTACAACCTGGATCTGGCAACCCTGCTCCCGCCCAGTGGCCAAGGGGGACCAGGCAACCTTACTTTATACCCTAAAAGTGTTGTTGGTCTTTAAGGCGCTAGTGGACTTGAGTGCAACTGTTTTACTGCCGACCAACACAGCTACCTTCTGAGACCCACACAGAGTCCCCTCTTCTATGCTATCTTGCGGTCTTCCTCGCGACTGCTGCTCCGCACCTGTGGCTCTTTATTCTCACCAAACCTAAACCAGGGCTCAACCTTCACTCCCCCCCCCCACATCACCAACCCCATCTGCACACGCAGCACCCGAGAGCAAGCCTCAACTGAGAAAACGACAGTGTGGAATGCACACTGGGCAGCAGCAGCAGGGACCTCGCTGCGCCCCTGGAGGGGAGGGTGGCGATAGCCTTCAGGGCAGTTTGTGGATGAAGACAGCCGGGGGAGAAAGAGGCAGCAGCTGTGGCTGGGGTCAGGGTGATGCTGCATCGCTGATGCAGGGCTTTTGGAGGGGATGGGGGGCTTTTGGCGGGGGGTGGGTGCAGTTCTGCGCCCTGATGATCAGCCTGCCCTAGACAAAAGTCTAGCTCGCCTAGTGAGCAGGCCGGCCCTGGTCTCTGTAAAACCCCTACATACAAGTTCTTTTGTTTTTTCACATTTTGTGTTTTCGCAGAGAGAATAATGTATGTAAATCATGGCTTGATACACACCTTCCAAAGAATGCACATAGGTGGTTATAGAGCTCGCCACCACGATCACACGTCGCATCTACACACTTTAATTGCAGGCACTTTAATTTCACCTCCAAGCTGTTTTGCATTATGAAAACTATGCTTCATGCATGATTTTTCTTTGAAAATAACTCCTTGCTTTCCTCTGTAGTTCTGCCTTTGGATTGAAATTTATGTGAGAGGAAACTTGCTCTTACAAACTCTTGTTATGGGTGAGACAAAAGAGGTAAAACAATATATGTCTTAAGCTTATTAGCCATATGAATTTTGATAGGAAGCTCCTAAATTTTACATCTGGCCCTTTTAATAAAACCACTACAAGAGAGGAGACTCAGACAGGACTGGGACTACCGGATTCTCTTCTGTGAACTAGGAAACACACTTCTTAGACAAAAGGCACAGCTTCAGTGCCTGACAGAGGAGACATTGGCTGAATCTGCATCTGCTGTGTGAAGTAGTTTCAGTCTATTGTGGCGCCATTGTACTCTATTCCCCTTTCCTTCTCATTCTGGCTTGGAATAAAGACTAGCTGTCTGCATCAGTCCTCACCATGGCAACTGTGGGGGCGTAACAGGGAGAGCGCATGCGAGGGGGAGGCCTCCCGGGGCACCAGCAGGGCACTATGCTGTGGGGAGGAAATGGCACCCATGACTCCCCTGCAAAAAGTAAAGGAGGGTGACCTGGCAGAGGGGGGGCAGAGGAGGACCGGAAAGCAAACAAGCTAGATGGGTATTCTTCTAACCTACCAGCAAAAAAAATATAATCACAGAAATATGTTCCCTGGCTGCTATTAAACACACAGACGACTGGGGAGGGGGAAGAATTCGGTTCCAGTTGTCTGCTTTTTGCTCACAGTGTCTTGAGGGCAGGGAAGAGCAATTGGAACTGCTTTAAACGAGATCCAGATAACGCTGTGGGACACCGTAGTGACCTCAGTGTGGCCACTACAGGGCAATAAAATGATTCAGACAGCTAATGTTGAGTCAGTGCAATAGGAAGGTGACGGCAGCATGCAATGTAGACAGGAATTTGTGAGACAATGTGAAATTGAAGCCACAGCGGCAGAATAGACCAATGCGGATTGGACCAGAGAAACTATACAGGCAAACCTTTATTGCATTCTTCCCAGCCCTGGGCGAATGATCCCTCCATACCTTCAGTCACCATGCACAGAAAGGTTGCCGGCATGAGTGTGATGGCATACCTCCATGCAATGGCTGACTTGCCAGCACTGTGCCTATACATGGAGGAAGTGTGAACATGTGTGCTCCAACCTTGTCGTCAGGAATGTTCAAAAGCTAGCATCCCTGATTGCAGGGTGGAAGCACAAGTGCACACATTTGCTCCATGTATGGGCACACTGTTGACAAGCTGCCAGTCTTATGGAGTCAGAGGTGGGGCCCGTATACTTGTGCCTACTCCCCTTCTCCATTCATGAACTGAATGCCTAGGGGGTGGTGTGCTCAGGGCTGCTGTGTGTGACAATCGCATGTGTGTGTGTACATCTGGAAACTGGAATGCCGTATGGGCCAATAGAAGTGCACTTTTTTATTTTCCAGAGACCTGCTTGATGTGGCCCACAAATAAAAACAATATAATAAAATCATTAAAACAACACATAACATTCTCAATAATAAAACAAGCCATGGCATAAAAACAGAATAAAACAACATTCGGCAGCCTAAAATGATATTCCTTAAACAGTCCTCATACTAGGAGCAGACTATAAAACAGTTAAAAAACACAAAACACAAAAGCCCGGGTAAAAAGAAATGATTTCGCCAGGCACCTAAACAACATCAAGCCACCATTGAAAAAACCCTGCCCCTGGTTGCTGCCCGCTTCACCTTTGTCTGCAGGCAGGGGCATAAGGCCAGAGTCAACATGATGGTATTTGTGTGGCCATCACAAGGATGCTACCATCATTGTAATGTAATTTTAAAATGCTGTGAGGCCCCCCCCCTTGAAACATGCAGGGGGTGGGGGTGGATCAAGAACACCACTCTGTGAGCCTAAAGAAGAATGGGCTTTCCTGTCATTTTAAAATGACTTTACAATTGTGGTAGCATCCTTGTGGTGACCATGATGATGCATGCCATCACATCTAGTCTGGACCTCAGAGAGCAAGTGTTTGGAAAAGGATCTTAACTGGTGGGATGGACAGTACAGGAGGCGAAGGTCTATGGATTTTCTTGCATCACTTATTTCCAGGTATATTAGTAGACAGCTAGAAATTATACTCTTAGTTCTCCAGTTATCATTATGAATTTGTAATCACCGCTTAGCTGTATCTACTATATATATCTCTTTTAAAACTGGTCTTTATGTCAGTTGCCTTGGGCTCTTAGGAGAGGTGGAATATGCATGATTTAAAATGATTTTTTTTAAAGATGCCTGAAGATCAGAAAAGAATGCTTGCAGTTTATGCTTTCAATTCCAGGTTTGAGTTTACAGATTTATTTATTTTTTTAGATTTTTGAAAAGCTAAAGACAGGTATAAAACCACTGCAAAATTCGTTATCGCAGATATGATGGATTCCCAAGAAGGAAAGCATGCAGTGGAATCTGGCAGCATTTCTTTAGATTTCCATTTACTTAGCAGCTTTAAATAATGGATTGAAATTAAGTAAAGGGAGCATACAAATGACATGTACAGCACCAATCCAATGTGCATAGAGGACAGAGAAATGCAAAAGAACCGTAAAGACATTATCAATAAACGTCACGCCGCATTTTGAGATTTCCTGCTGCTATTTTATCTTAACTGATTTTATGTTTAAATTATCTGATATGGTTCTTACTGCTAGAAGAGATACCCTTTTCTTATTTATGTACTGAAATTTCAATTAAAACAACTACAGACACTTCAAGGGAGATTGTTACATACGTCTAATGCATTGGGGGGGGGGCATTCCATCATGAAAAGGGACTAGAATACCAACAGGCACATTCAGTATTTAATGTTTTTACAGGCCAGTCTTCCTGGACACAAAGCAGCTTGCAAAATACTTGGTAAAATGTGATAAAATCATGATAAAATTAAAGTAATAACTAGAATAGCAATGTGCATTAATTAAATTAGTACATCACATCAGCCATTAAATTAACAAAGCAGCAAACAGATAATTGTCAGCCATCCAAAACTGGACAATTTCACAACCCTTATAGTTGGCAACAAAAAAGAGGAATATCTGATTTTACTTGTGAGATTGTCCATGGCACTGGGGCCACTGCTATGAAGGGTCTGTTTCACATCATTGACTCTTTCATGGAATGAAGGCATAGAGATGAGGGCTTGATCACAGATGGGGAGAAAGGTCATACAGAGAGGTGGCTTCTATATCATCTCTATCATCACAAAAGCAGAATAAAATCTGAGTCCAGTGGCACCTTTAAGACCAACAAAATTTTATTCAAGGAATAAGCTTTCGTGTGCAAGCACACATCTTCAGATACAGAAGAAGAGTGCTGAAAAGTATTGAGGTCGGAGACTCAGCATGGTGAAATCAGCTCTAGTTTGTTTAGTTACATCAAAACGGAAGATGAGATAGCTGGTCCCCAGCCGGCTTATATTCTAGTCGACACACACATACAACACCCCCCCAACTTCTGTGATAGGTTCTACTTACATGGCCCTGGTAACTATAGATTCCCTGCAGGATCCTGGCGCCCCTATTGGTCCATGCCTAGGATCCGTGGTGTCCATTGTTCTAGGACTGAAGGTCTGTAGGTCCATTCAACTGCATGGCCAGGCACACGCGGTCACAGCTATCTTAATACATAACAAGTGCTTACACATGAAAGCTTATACCTTGAACAAAACTTTGTTGATCTTAAAGGTGCCCCTGGACTCAAACTTTGTTCCGCTGCTTCAAACCAACATGGCTACTCACCTGAATCTATCACAAAAGCAGTCTCACATAAAATAAATTACAGTATTCAACTACACATAAAGGCATGGAAAAGAATAAAAAGCCCCCTATTGCTCAGTAAGAAACAGAACTGATGAAAGGTTACTTTGAACACAACTGATGAAAGGTTCCTTTGGCTGCTACCTCCTTACCTAGGAGCAAATCAGGATTCCTCTCTCACACTGTTGTCCAAATCCCCTTATCTATCAGAGTAGTACCAAGCCTGTCCAGAACAGGAAGACTATGTTACACAAACTAGACCCACTGAAACTTAGCTTTAAAATGGTTCCAGAAAGGAATAATGCCAGACTTTGTAGTCTGTGTATACCAAGGTAGATCTCAGTAGCAGTACCCCAAAATAAAATTATGAAGAAAGAGAGGGAGAGAGTGATTGTAAACACAAACAAATAACTTTAGTGTATACTAAATAAAGTAATAAGGAATAAAAACAAAGAACCTACACTAGGCACCTAAAAACTAATTCCCTAGGTAATCACACACACACATCCCAGCAAGATGGCACACTGATAAAAAGTAGAAGGGGGATATTTGGAAGTTTTAGAGATGGGACATTGTTAAATACTGAGTTCCATGGATGGTCTGACCCCAAGCTTAGTGATCAGCTCTGCTTTATTAGTGATGCAGCAAGAACAAGACAAAGGCTGTGGTCACACGGCAAGGTAATTGCGATTTGTTCCCACTATAAATTTAATCAGGATTTTTTTTTCAGGTTGGGATGATCACACATCCCTCCCCAAACTGCAAGCATTCCGCAAGGAGGCTCTGGGCAATGTCTAGATGCAGCCGGCCTCTCTCTCCACCACCCGTTCACCTGCCATCTCACCTGGCACTTCCTTCCCTGCCTGCCCACCTCCCCTCCCCAGCAACTTTCCATGCTGCTGGCCCGACACTGCTGGCAAGCTGGGCATACTCCCTGGTGCTGGGGGCTCCCTCCCTGCCAGCCAGCCTGGCACTTCCTTTCCTGCCCACTGGCTTCCTCCCCCAGCAACTTTCCATGCTGCCTCCTGCTGCCCGACACTGCTGGCAAGCTGGATGAGCTCCTCAGCGCCTCCCTCCCTCCCTCACGCCACATCAGGGACTCCTGGGGCAGGCAGGACCACAAGCTCTGTGCTGGATGTGCACTTGAACGTTTAAATGTAGAATTTATTCAGCACAGTATTGCTCATGCACTCAAAGGTAGAAGCTGGGGGGAAGAACGGTCAGACAACAATAATCGCGATCATTGCGAGAGATGGCTGTCCAGATCGGCAAAATCACGGATGCAAAGCGCAAGTACCCAGAAAGTACTTGATTTTCCTGGTGCAGGAAAAAGCAGTAGAGAACTGGAAGGATTGCATGAGTGAGCCCGTTCTGGTGCAGGAGGTGGATTGGCCCATCTGATCAGCAAATTTAAATGCGAGAGGGAACAGCAATGAAACCCGATCAAAACAACCGTGTGACTACAGCCAAAGATAAAAGACAAACTGCCAGGGCAATGGCCCTGTTACATAACATGCAACTCCACCCACTTCCCCAGACAACTACCAATGATAGACCATCACCAGTACTATTAATTCCCCATTGGCCACCTCCAGACTCCTGGTGAGCTTTTGTTCTAGAGCTCCACGTTCAGCCAGTCTCTGGTAGAAACAGTCCTGGAATGTTCCAGTCCCATTACATAACAGACGTACAACCTTAAATCTAGAGCTTGAGGTCTGGAGAGGTCCAAGGGCAGACATGGCTGAGGTCCATGGATCAGAGAGAGGAGAAAAGAGGGAAGAAAAAGCCTGCAGAGTATAGGAGTGGTTTTCAGAAGGAAACCAGAGTTCTGACTAGCAGAAATCTGGACGGGGATCTGAGGAACAATTTACTAGGGCCTGGGGTCCTTCTTTTATTATTTCCAGGGTAGGTGGGATGATGGCCATCCTGGCTTTGGATTGGGTCAAGATAAAAAAGTTTGAGCACCCTGACCTGGATAGCTCAGGCAAACCCAGTCTCATCAGATCTTGGAAACCAAGCAGGGTTGACTTTGGCAAGTACTTGGATAGGAGACCTCCTTGAAATACCAGAGGCGGGAGTCAAGGGCAGGCTCTATTCAGTCATCTTTCTGAATATCCTCCAGCCCCTCAGTAGGGGTCAGTCACCAGAGGTCGCCATGACTTCCAGGTGCACACACAGTCAGTCACCAGAAGTCGCTATGACTTCTAGGTACACACAAACTCACAAGCATGTGCACACACAAATGCACATATAAAAATACATAAAAACCCTTATAAAGATAAAAAGTTTGAATCTCACTGGCTGTTTTAAAGTTAACTGCTGTCAAACTTCAGCAGGAAAAAATGTGGAAGATACCTTGATTAGGCTATTATGAGCCAAATCAGCACAGGCACAAAGAGCCTTGGTGAGACAACATGGCTCTGGTCACACTGCAACTGACATGCGCTTTGTTCCCGGTTTATTTAAATCGGGAACATTTTTATTTGCATTGGGCTGTCTACATGCAGCCAGCCCCTCTTTCCCAGCACCCGCTTGCCTACTGCTGTGCCGTCCTTCCAGGCGATCCTGCTGGCCACGGGGAGGCTTGGGCGGCTGCTGCTCCTGCCGACACTTTGGGGGGGGGGTGCTGCTGCCGCCGCTGCTGCCATTGACCCACAAAAATAGGCTCCGCTGTCTCCACCATCCTCCTTGCTGGCCCCATCCAGGCTGCCGTAGCCCCCACCTCTCGTTCCTGCCTCCAGGTCCGTTGTTGTGTGTGTTTTTTTTTTTTAAAGCTTCTGGTTTGAGCGCTTGACTAAACATGCGCTTAATAAATCCATTATTAAACTTTAAATGGATTTATTAAGCGCATGTTTGCTCAAGCGCTCAAACCGGAAGCTTTAAAAAAAAAAAAAGAACGTTCAGACGGCCCTAATCGCAATCCTTGCGAGAGAGGGGCTGTCCACATAGGCGAAATCGTGCAATCAAAGCGGAAGTGCCAGGAAAACATTAGTTTCTCCAGGGGTCAGGAAAACCCGGAAGCATTGCACGAGTAAGCCCACTTCGCGGCGGGAGGCGGATTGGCATGTGTGAACGTGAAACTGACATGCGCAAGTAAACAGCAGCGAATCCCGATCAAAACGGCAGTGTGACTGCACCCCATGATTAACATACTTTAGTCAGGTTGAAGTCAGCCAGATCTGCATTGACATTGAAGATGGGTGAGTCAAGATAGCTTCTAAACAGGGTGGAGGGCAAATTACGGACTTGAGTGCCTTCTAGATTGAGTCCGCATGGACCCAAAAGTCTGAGTGAAGGAGGTTAGCGCCTGAAAGAGGATGAAGGGCAAATTAATGACCTGATTGAGTAAAAAAAGGAAAAAAGAACCAGGAGTTGGTTAATGAAATAGCAGCTTCCTTGGGCTGGACAGACACCTCTGGGATATGTCAGATTACTAGGTGATGTCTCCAGCGCTAGAAAGTCTTTTGTCATTGAGAACAATATGCCACTGAGCTGGGGGAGATTGCATTTAATCGTTTTTTAATTCTGACACACCCTTCATCTTCTTCCCTGGGATTTGCCAATGGCATGGCCGAACCCAGTTGCCTCCACAAGTTTCACATCCCCTGGCACTTAGGTCCTAAAAGGGGGTTCCTACTAAAACAGCGAAGTCCAAAATAAGAGAGGGACCCTGCTAACTAAGGGGGTCTTCACCTGGAGGAGGGTGAAGGGTCCTTGCAACTCCTTACTAGTATCAGTTCCATCTTTCCTGGATTTGACTTACTACTGACAATTGGGGGGGCAGACAAAACTGCCATTTATTCCTATCCCTGTAACTTAAGACTACAACAATTACCTATCCATTACAGAAGTCTTTGGTGTAGATTTCAGTGAGCATACATGAAACCAAACATGTGTATGGGTAACAGTTCTAGTAATACTGGAGCAGAATAACTCAGTATGTGGACGGAGAATACCACTGTCTTCAATCTGTCAGGTGGCATAGACTCTCAGAGCAATTCTGCCCCACATCTCCTTTCTACAGTGCTGCACTGGCAGTACTGATATATTCAGCACACAGCTATAATTAGGCCTAATTGGTTCTTTAGAAGAAAGGCACAAACAAGGCTTTTATTAATGCAACACAGACATGAATGAAGGACAATAGAATGGATCCTGGAAACCCCCATCAAAGGCAGTTTATGAAGGTGGATCCCACTGACTTCCCTTTTCCCTAGCAACTCGCCATGATCCTGAAATGCATACTGAAGGTTGGTGCAGACTGATGGAGAAAATCTCAGTGCAATGGGGGGGGGGGGGGAGTTGCAGCAAAAGGATGAGGAATCAGGCCAAAGTGACCCCCCTCCCCTTATATACTAGCTTCCTCTGATAGTGCAAGGAGGAGGCAAGTTTGGCCTCTTCCCTTCCTCATCGCAGCTCCCCAAGCCATGAGAAGATTTCCCATGAGCCTACCTCATCCTTCCCATCAGCTTCTCTGAAGTCACAAGGTCTGCTGCAAAAAATAAGATAACAAATCTTCACCTCTGTTCAGCATTCTATGAATATCAAAATGCTAATGAATTCAGGATTTCCAGGTATGTCCATTTTGGAGGTATCAAATAAAACTGAAGGCTTGTGCCAATGAGAATGTACAAGACAACATGCATGCCACCCAGCTTCCTTGCACTTTCAGGAATGAAGGTTACACTGCAAACTGTGTTATGACAGTTCTGGACAAACATATTCATTAAATCAACTGGAAATTAAGTTTATACCTTCTTCAGCAATGTATACAAGCACATTCTACAAGCTGACAACAATCTCTTGGTGTCATGGACTTGGAAAGAAAACCTTGTTCCTTTTGCTTCCTAGTGCACCTTCTGAAACCCACCTGAATAATGCATTACAGCAAACATCTTTTACACAATGTTTATTTCTTTTATCTGGCTTTTTATATTATTTTTATTATCATCACTATCCTCATTAGTAAAAGGGGTGTCCTCGCTTTTGGAGGTACTGAGCATGAAATTGGGTTTGGGGAAGAGTCAGAGGGTTTTTGTATATAATGGTGACTCACAAAATAAAACACTGGATTGCTTTAAAATACCTCAGGCCCTTCCCAAACCAAAACCAGTTGGGAAAGAGAGCTGTACAGGCATGCTGTCCTCATGCTAGCCTAGACTGGATATGCCTGCCAAATCCCTTTGCTTCCTATGATGGACTGCACTTTAAAAGCTCGTAAGTGCTGTGTAAACATGTGACAGACTGCACTTTTAAAGCTCGTAAGTGCTGTATAAACATGTAATGGACTGTGAAGGGTTAATGCCTCACAGAGCCAGAGAGCTTTGAGTGACAGGTTGCTCAATGGAATTTGGTTGGTTAGTATCAGTTGAGCAGAAAGACTTGGGAACTGACTGCTGAAGAGAACTCAGTTTGAGTTTAGCCCTGACAGTAGAGAGTTGAACTCTGACTGAGAAGAATTTAGCTTTGACTGAGAGTTGGAACAGTTTAGCCTTGAATGAGAAGAGTTTAACACTGACTGAGAAAAGTTTAACACTGACTGAGGACTGGGAAGGTTGGCAAGGAGGAGTGGGAGGATCAGTGAAGAACCTCATTCAGGCAAAAAAAGAGATAGATCTTATAGTTAGAGAAGTGATTCCCTGCCCTGTTGGAAAGGGAGATAGCTCAAAGAGTGGAGTGATTCCTGGTGTGTTTAGAGAAGGAATTTGGGTACGAGGTAGTGTATTCCTACCTTATGAAACCTGAAACTCAAGAAATTGAACTAGCGTGTTTAGGAAACACTGAAACTAAAGCTTCTCATATCTAAGATTCTAAGACTTTGAAAAGCTTAAGAACTCTCATTTGCTGGAAACATGAACTGAAGTTTGTGATTATAATACGTCACCTCAGAGTTATATTTGATTCACCTCAACATTTTGCCCCAATTTCACCTGACCTTTCCCCCTCTACATTGAATAAAATATTTTGTTTATTTTTTAAAATTCTAAAGCCTCTCATGTACCATTTTCAGAAGTTTAAGAGGTGATCTTGTCTCTTCCCTCAAGTTACTGCACTGAGCCATAAGCAAAATATAATTAAGTGGCAGGGTGGGACAGCCATAGATTTTCAGAAAAGAAGAAAATATCAAAAAGGGACTGCTCAGCCAGAAAGGAAAAAAATGAGGGAAAATCCTGTGTTTGAGGGAGGGAAGAGAGTGAGTTTGCCCTCCTTCCCAAAGGAATAAGAAAAGCAAAAAAAGATCAAACAAAATAACACAACACAGGGTAGAAGCTGGATGAACTCATCCAGAACTCATCAGGTTGCATGGCACAGTGGCTAGAGTGTCAGACCAGGATTTGGGAGACCAACGTTTGAACCCCAATTCAGCCATGGAAACATGCTGGGTGACTTAGGCTAGTCACACTACTCTCAGCCTAACTCACTTCACAATGCTGTTGTGATAATAAAATGGAGAAGAGAAATGTGTAAATGGCTTTGGGTACCATTGGGGGAGAAAGGCAGGGTATAAATTATATAAAACTCAAACAGTATGCCCAGCTTCCATATGGACAGACCATTATAATAAAATGAAGGCAAAATATACAAATATGAAATGGTACAAGCCATGAAACATAAGACAGGTGATTTCCTAGCCTTTCAGATGGTTAATCTCCTGGGAGCTTACAATTTCCTGGCAGGTACTTGTATTAGAAATGCCTTCACAGTAGGGTACAAGTTAGGAAGCAACACTAAGAGGACCATGAATTAGACCAGTTTGGTTTTGTGGTAAGTTTTGTAGAACACAAAATAAATTATCAAAATGACTACTATTAATGCTCAGTGTGGTCATTTTAATAAGAATATCCTTCTCCCTAATGTCTGTAGGATAAGAGAAGGAAAATTAAGAACCCCTATGGTAGAATTATAGGTACTGTTACATTCCTAGAATGAAAACAGCTGAGAAAAAACATTTTGCTTAAGGCTAGTTGATGCATTCACAGAAGATGCAAATGAGAGACTTTCTGATTCATACCTCAGTCTATTTGCCACTATACTACACAGCCCTGCATTAGAATTGCATATGTTTATGTCCATGTGATAGCCATCAAAAATAAACTTCGATGAATGTCATGGAAAAAGAGACTCAGCTATTTGATTAATCAATGTTCATTTCCCTAGCATCTTTATGTATCTCCTTAGATTTTACTGAAAACTAGATATGAATGGATTCACAGTGCATTCAATAATCAGCAATTATAATAAACATTAAAAAGTAAACAGGTGCATTGACCTCTTGGGCTGAAGACTCATTTGGGAGAATGCCAGGTATAATTTGTCAAACAGTTTAGGTGTCCTCTTATCCAGAAACCTCACATTTGGAACAGGCACTCTATTTCATGCAAGATGTCATATTTCATGCTTTAATGTTTCTGAATCCACAGAAACTGCAGTTGGAAAAGCCACCCTATGGCTGCGATCATATGCACAATTAGACCCGCCACAGACGCAAATGCCGGGCGGATTTAAAGGGTGTGATCAGACAACAACATCTTGGAAGCACCCTGCAGCCATCGGCAACCTGTTCTCCTCTGCCACAGAAGCGGAGTTAAAAGACATCAGGGAAAATCCGGTAGAAAACGGGTTGCGATGGGCCACAGATGGACTTTCCCCTGTCTGATCGCTCCAATGTGCTCTCATAGCATTGGGATGGTCTGATCAGGCCATCCTGACTCTGTGCCATTGTTCCCCCCCCTCTCAGTATTCGCATCATCGCAAACTCTATAGGGAGCCCTCAGTGCAGAGATGCAAATAATCAATTCCTCATTTAAGGGCATCGGAAACAAATGCCAAAATAACCCAAAACTGACTCCCTCGCGGTTGCATCTGATCACGCAGTGGTAGGCTGTGCCCACAGCTTCCAAAGACTATGTGATTGCACAACTGTGGGTCAAATTCCTCCAGAGGAAATAGCCTCGCTTCCCCCCCCCCGGTTTTTTCTGGCATGTGTGACTGCAACCAAAGTTTTTCTTTTTAAATTTCAAAAAGGTCATGTAGTACTCCTCCACAACACAGGTAAGACAATTCTTAAAAGAGGGAGAGGACTCCAGAGGCTTTCTCTTTCAAATTACATTTTACACTTACCACAGTACTACTGTTTATTCAAGGGTAATGCAAATGTAGGATGCTAAGAGAAAAGGACTGCTTCAGAGCAGTCATCTATAAACCTTTAACACCCATCCATATTGAACAGAGAACCCTAGCTTAAATGAAAGTGGTCACTTTCGATACATGGTTTTGTGTGCTCAGCCAAAACACAGGTACAGATATGACTTAAGTCCTTTCCACATGTTACAGTGAATGCATGACCATTCTGTATGTACATGTATATATCTGTTCATAAGAAACAGCCAACGTATGTTCTTTACAAATGAAACAAGGGACCAATAACTGGATCTGTATGGATTTGTATCAAATGTCCTGTTGTATATGCATTGATTACTCAACACACTCAAACAAAGAAAAATGAAGTGTACAATGTACACAGATTGTATGTGTATTCACTGTAACTCGTGATCAGGTTTGAACCAGCTCAACAAAACATATATTCCAGCTTGAAGATATAGCTGGTCATACCACATGGAGAGTACTATGATCTCTAGCCATAGTTCACTATGAGTTAATAGAAATTATAGTTCCTAGAGATTATTTTCTCCATTAGGGTTTCATCTTTAAGAATGTAAGGTTGCTGGGTTTTCCTTGGCTCAAAATGACTACTGATCGACTAACCATGGTTGGGTCACAAAAGAGAATGCAGCTTGGCGTTCTTCTGTGAGTCATTAAAACTGCTTATTCTGCAAGCATCATTCTTACTTTACTTTGAGGCACATTTAGGGATGCCAGGCTACCAGCTGGCATCCACAATAGTTTTCTGGGTGGGGCCCAGGCTGGAAATGATGTCAGGCATTGTATGATGTCACATTGGTCCAAAAATGTGGGATAAGTGCATTGGGTGATCCTGGCCTTCCCTGAAAACAATGGGATTTTCTCCTAACGCTCTGGTCTTTTCTCCTAGCACTCAGAGAAGCAAGGTCCCAGCCACTGGGAGGCCTCTCACTACAAGCAGGCAAGTGGTCTCCACAGGTACAGTACGTGGATTGGTGGATGGATAGTTTTGCCTTGTAGCCATGCATTAGTTCTTTCTAACTCTACAATTTTGTAAAATTGATGGTTTTCAAAGAGTTAAATCAAAACAACTCCCTGATTGGGGAAGTGTCAAATCAAGCTCCTTTGAGGTTATTTGTTTATATATTCATTTGTCTTCTCAGACTCATTTGCCACCATTTGACCCTTTTGCCACCATTTGACCCTTTTGCCATAGCCAATCTTATTAGTTGTAACTTTATTTACTGATATCTGATGACATCAAGACATCAGCTGTACTGTTGTGACATCATTCTTTTCTCTACATGATCCCTAATTGAGTGGAATTGTCCATGAGACAGATTCTCACCAAAGGAAAGGAGCCAAAAAGGAAATATGGTACCAAAGCAGTAGCAATTAAATTAACAAGAATATTGGGAGGAAAAATCTACAAAAAATATTCTTAACGTTGACCCCCAAAACATAGAACTGCATATATTCAGGTCAGTCATATTTTTTGTGTCAGTAGACGTTTCTCTACACATCACAGAATTCAAAAATCATTAAAATGAATCACTTCTTACATCAAGTCCTCTTCCATTTTAAGAATACCAGTCCTCCGAGACTGATTATCTATATTTTGCACCAGTCAGCTAGCAATATGTCTTGGGTGTCATTCAAATCACCTTTTCTGCTCTTCATAATACAAGAGTATTTCCACTGTTTCTACAAATAGCACAGATAGATACACTTTAATTTCAACTAGGAGCCATTTGAGGCACACTAATAAATATTCATAGACAAGTGTCCTGTTGAACTTCTAAAAAAGACTGTAAATAAAAAGACTAAAAAAGACTGTAAATTTAACATAACCAGGATTGAATTCCTTTCAGAAAGAGTGTTAGTTATGAGTCTAACTGAAGAGAATACAGGTTTTGGAAGATAGTATTGAAATGCCTATTTGCTTCCGGGGGGGGGGGCAGGTATACTTCTGTGTTTATTACATCTCTCAGACCAATTTAACTTTCTACCAATACAAGTAATTAACTACCTTTGAAACAATGGAGTAATCAGTCTGATTCATGTCATATTCATTTAGTTTAAAATTAAACTTCTTCAAACTCTGGGACTATATAAGATTAGCAGTAAAGCACTGTCACAAAACAATTGCTTCTGCCTGGACTATATGTCTTCTGAAGTACCTTCTATAATATTGGAGTAATGCCAGATATAATTCTTCAGATGCAAAAGGTGGGTAGATTTCCAGCTTTCTGTGAATGAAGACAATAAAGTCTGAACACCAAAAAGGATGAGGCCATTTTGAAAACAAATAAATGATCACACTGCAAAATAGGTGGCTTGCCTACAGAATTGCAATTAAAAAAAAAAAGAACAGCTGTGGAGTTCAAATGCTCTCAAATACAGTTAATCTACTTTATCCTCAAGAGGCTGTGATGCTTTGGGAAATGAGATCTGTTTTCCAATGGAGAGCTGCAATAGCTCCTGTGACTAGGCCTGGCAGGCCTGGAAACATATGTGGCCTCTGTAGAATACTTTCAGATGTAATACAGAAAAGGAGGTTTCATAGTACATACTTCAACCAGGCTAAAAGACCACAGTTTGGTATGGAACTGAAACACCTACTTACTAATTATTCGAATGCTGGGTCAAACCATTACCTGTACTCTTCCCATATGCTCTCTCGCTCAATGCCACTGCCAGTTCCTCTTCCTCCTCCACTAGGGAAAGTAAACAAAGAGAGCCAGTTTGGTGTAGTGATTAAGAGTGGTGGATTCTAATCTGCAGAACTGGGTTTGATTCCCCACTCCTCCACATGAAACCTGCTGGGTGACCTTGGGTCAGTCACAGTTCTCTCAGAATTCTCTCAGCCCTACCTACCTCACAACTTAGGGGCCTGTTGGAGAGAGAGGAAGGGAAGGAAAATATAAGCCACTTTAAGACTCCTTAAGGTAGAGAAAAGTGGGGTATAAAACAAACTCTTCTTCTTTTTCCCCAGGTAGGTGCCTCTCAAGTTAACCAACTTTATCCAAGCAGAGGAGGAGGCAGCTGTGGCAGACATACTCAAGCAAGAAACTAAGTGAACATGGTGTGAAGATCAACAACTTGGTCCAGCTTCTGATTTGCTGATAAACTCATCTGTCAACTCCATGGCCAAGTATTTGACTACCCAAGGAATGTATGCAGCCTCCTTATATGGAGTCCACCTTTGTCAGTACTGCTCTTTATGACTGACAGCCGCTCTTCATAGTCTCAGGAAAAAGAAAGGTACCTGAGGTCCTTTTCCCTCAGGCACAAGGAATTGAACTGGGAAGCCTATATGTGTGCTTTACTCTAGGCTCTGCTTGGGGGAGCTGGCAGCCTTGTGGTTTTTTTGTCTGTTTTGTTTTCTGTTTGTTTAAATTGTACTTTTGTATTTTGTAAGCTGCTTGGGTTTCCACTGGGAGAAAAATGGGAGAAAAGGAACAAAATTGTCTCAACTTGATAAATTCTTGCCAAACAAGGACCTACCAGGCTGTACTGAACAAAAACAAAAAAAACACACACCAGGTCTTGAATTAACACAACGTTTTGTCAAATAAGGTGTACACATGATGTTGGGAGTTCGGTGAATAAACTGCCAAGTATTTCTTTTCTTTTTAGAAGTAGGTCATGGGGCTTGAATTTGGATCAAGATGTAGTACGGAATGGAAGCCTTCCCCTATACTCTTTTCCTGACATGAAATTGTCCTATGAAACTGCTGTTCACCCTGTGGGGGCAACCGTGCAGGTTCTGATAAAGGCCTATATGTTTAATACAATTGAGTGAATAACAGCTTTGTGGGGTCCTCTCAGGCCATACAAACAACATGGGGGAGGGTTAACCCCTGCACACACACTACCATGTGCCATAGTTCTGATCTGAATCAAGGTGTTACATGTCTTCTTTTTAAAGGAAAAAAATAATTGGGAATTTATTCACTGGACTCCCAGTATCATATCTGCTTGACCTTTAGAAAAATGGGTGGAACCCCAGCCCAGAATGTAGGGCTCTGATCCTGTTTGGCCCACTTAGAAATAATAAAGCTGTCTGATAGATAGCAGGAATGAAGGTATTAACCCAATGCAATTGTGGCAAATGCCAGCTCAACAAGACTATTGTCAAGTACAGAATCACAGTCTGACCGAGGGGGAGGGGGCTTGCAAGGACAGCAGAACCAGTGCAATAGTGCCCAGCAGCACAACCCTGTGCCAACCTACTAGTGCCCAGCAGCACAACCCAGTTGGGTGCCATTGTGGCAAATGCCAGCTCAAGAGGACTGATGTCAAGCACACAATCACAATCTCAAGTCAATAGCCCTAAGTTGAAACCAGAAGCACACACACAGAACAGTGAAACACCCCCTTTCCCCCAAAAACCAACCTTCTAGAAATTAAAGGGAAGAAATACAGGAGGGAAAAACTACTGGTGGAAAAGGTGAGGAAAAGGACTTAAGCAGAGAGCAACCAAAGCAGAGGGAAGGCCTCCTCATCTACCACAAGGCCCAAACAACAAAGCTCCACAAAAATAATTGCACACCTCAAAAAACCAGAAGGAATAAAACCTAAGGATAAACTCAAAGAGAACCAAAAAAAAGGCCTGAGGCCCTTGGCGTCACCTCACACATACACAGGCCCAAACAACAAGAAACAAAAAATTTCAAACTGCAAAGTGCACAAACCACAAAACCAGATGGAACTAAAGAGAACCAAAAAAAGGCCTGAGGGCCTTGGCCTCACCCCCTACTCCATAACCTACTACCCACAAAGCCCAAAGATCAACTAACAATAAAATAAGAAAACTTTTCAAAAAATGTTGTTCAGTAAAGCCAGTCGCTGTCTTCAATCTTCTCCAGGCAGGCAGGATCTGATCCGAAGTCCATAGCAGAGTCTCTCAGGCAGCAAGCTCAGAGCAACAGCTGAAGCCAAAGCCAGTCACACACTCTCCAAACCTCTCTCAGCAATGGAGTCTAGCTCAGGCAGACTCTTGCTTTCATACTCTTTGTCCATGCACAGGAGAATTTAAAAAAAGAACAAACTTCTGTGATTGGCTGAAGAGCAATGTTTCCCCCTAAACTGAAATCCTATTTGCCAAATTGTCACTGCTCCTTCCTTCTCCTTCCTGTTCCCTGGGAACTGGGTGGGGAAAGCAAGGTAGTTAGCTGGACTTCACATTTGAAGCCATCAATAACCTTGCAAAGTTGCAAACCTGCAGTGCAATGCCATTTGCAAATGCATTGCAGTGATTGGCTTTAAGGGACTACAGTTCCCCCTAAGGTGCTTTTGTCATTGGGCTGCTGAGATGCCTCTTTCCCCTCCCTTCTATTGCCCGGAAAACCAGAGCAAAAGGCAGGAAAGAGCCCTAGAGGAGAGAAGTGAAAGGTAACTTTGTAGCTCTTTAAAATTTAAACCGCTCCAGCAGCAGCTATTCGGTACCGCGGAATAAAGACGAATAAAAGCCAAATAACTGAATATCATATATATTGGTAGGCGAATCAGATTCTGTATTTGTAATCTGTATTTGACTTAGGAAATAACTGAAAAATACCGATAAGGTATTTTTCAGGTATTTATCCATCTCAGCTTATACCAAACGCATACCACTAGTTAGAGGTGCACTTAAAATCCCAGCTGGGAATTCAATTCCCAGGTATGTGGGGCCATACTTGGATTGGGACTGTAACTCACAGGCAGAAGATGAGTACAACTCCCAACCCCATGGTACTTTCCCAACCTGAAATGACAACAGGAGAACATTTTGCCCTGCTGGGGAAACTCTGTACCCTGTCAATACATGTGGAGCTGCAATAGGCGAAGAGTGCCTACCAGGGCTGTTTTAAGTCAGAAAAATGACACAGGGAGGACAGCTGAAGCCCTTTCTCCTCACATGATATGCTTCATATACAAATCAGGTCCACACACCTGGGAATTGACTTCCCAGATAGGAAATCACAAGTGAAGATGGAATGCATGGACTCAGGGAGGGCCCAGGGAAATATGTAGTGGATATTTAAGCCCTATTAGTCTCAACTTGGTTTACATAACGTACAAACACAGGCATCTTGGATTGCTCCCAGCACAGTTCTTGCATGCTCTACAGAGATGCCTGGCTAGAACAAAAGGCATGGAAAGTGGCATTTGTCAAGGGAAACAAGGATTTGAGTGATTTTCTACAAACAAACCATAGTTAAAATAAACCATGTTTTCATGTTATGTTTGAACCAAGGCTCAAATGCTAGTCAGTAATGGTCAAGTAGCTCAGTTTGTATGCATTCCAAATGTCTTTTGTATTGTCATGTGGCATTAGGTCAATATAGGCCCCGTCCACACTGAGCATTTGCCCCACTGAAGGCACGGGAGCCCTGCGGACTTTCCGTGTGCGATCATACGAGCACGTCTGGGAGGCATAGTGCTCCCGTGGCCAACCCGCGGCTTCCAGTGGAAAACGCGGAGTAAAAAACTAGTAGGTCCGAAGTACTATTTTCTGGAAACCCCGGGGCAAAGGCTGGCGTCTGATCGCGGGAGCGCCAGTATCCCGCGGCTTCCGACGCCCACCCATGTCCCCGGGGTTTCCGGATGTTGTAAGTGTCCATGGGATGCGCATGCGCACACACAAGACACCGACAGCAGCCCGCCCCCCCAATGGTGCATGCGCACTTCGCTGCTTTTTTGCCGCGCTGCAGCAGTGCAGTGTGATCGGGGCGCAGAGCTGGAGTGTGGCAACCCGGTGGCCCATGTGATTGGGCTACCGCGCCTTATTTAGCTCCGGTGCAAACTGCCACGCCT
Organism: Gekko gecko; assembly: GCA_029375565.1. Lineage (NCBI taxonomy): Eukaryota > Metazoa > Chordata > Lepidosauria > Squamata > Gekkonidae > Gekko > Gekko gecko. The sequence continues at coordinate 52,906,405 of JAPDNY010000009.1, forward strand.
CTCCCACACGTTTTCTGGCCCATATGACCGGGGCCATAAAGCAGTATCGGTACTAGGACTGTTGGTTGATTGTATTTAAATGATGGTTTTGTTTTGGGGGGGTTGTTTTGTTTGTTGATACTGCATCTTGATTTGGCATCGTATGAATTTATTGTTATCTTTGAAAAAGAAATAAAAACAAAGTCAAAAAAATGTTTGAACCAAGGCTGAGTTTCCAAAGCTTTCTTGACATACTGGAATGCTATGCATGCTTACGTGGAAGTAAGTTCCATTAACCTCAACGGCACCTCTGAGTAAGCCTGTATATTACCAAGCTAAACTTTGGAAAGATGGTTGTAACTTTCAGGATGATAAATAAGTTTTTAGCAACTACAGTATTAAACTGGGTTAGAAGCTGGCACATATAGAAAGGATTATCTCCACCACAACAGGTTTGGGAAAGAAATCCATATATGTTCATACACATAATGAATGTGTTATTACACCCCAGACAAGAAATACAAACCATATATAGCAACATATTGGTCAACAGACCTGCACACAGTTTGGAAAACTGTAACTCTCTCTCCTTGATATATTGAAAGGAAATTGGGGGAAGGGGGTTTAAAGAAGAAGACAAATTGAGATCTTTTGAAAAATGTGTTGCAAACTCTGAATAAAAACTTGTCTGAATAGAGAATCATTAACAAAAAACATGTTGAGAGTGGGTGGTGAGGGGGGAAGGGAGTGCAAGTCACTGAAACATTTTTTAGAACGTCTTGCTAGACGTATTATGAAATTAAATATAAACTGCCTGAAAGTAATGATTGATTAACAATTGACCTTCAGTATGCATAACAGCAGACTTCATATAAAACACAAAACTATCAGGGCTACCTTTCATTTCCATTACGCATCAAATTCAGCCCCTCATGAATACTGTGAATCTATAGCCCAGCCAATCATTCACCAATTCCTGCTATCACTTCAGGAATGGAGTCTGGTTTTAACCTAAAAGCACAATTTGAGTTTAAGGGGGGTGTTAAAAATTACATACATGTTGATCCTGCTGTAGAAGAAGTCAAAGCATTTAGCTCATTTCAATCTCAAATCACTGTAGCTACTCCAGTTAGGAATTAACAGTGTGGGTTATTTTATTTAGTGTGCTAAATAAAGCCAGTTGGACATCAGAGACATCCTGAAATGCTTGGCTCTGTGAGGACAAGTTATTCTGACAATTACCGGGTCCTTACAATATTGATTCAAAGATTAAAACAATCCTGAACACATTCTGCAAATTTATAAAAAAGAACTGGGACAGAGCACACACTCCCATTCCACAAAAAGCTAAAGGATTCAGGACAGGCTATAACTGCCGCATCTTCGTTTGAATGAGTAACATGTATTCTAGACATGCCTATACAAAGCAATATCAGAGAGTTTCAAAGCAAGAGGGACAGAATGCTGACAGTTGGCAAGACCGATAAAAAATATTGGAGATAGCCGCCAACTAGGATTCAGTGAGAAGAAAAGGCCTACAGAAGATCAACAACTGTCTATAACATTGGTCACACCACTCACTCTTCAAGGGAGTGCAATGATTTTGTGGTCCTCCCCTCCCTGTCTTATCATCACATCAGTCCTGCAAGGCAGTTTAGGCCGAGAATGAATGACTGGTCCAGGATTACACAACAAAATTCATGGCAGAGTAAGAACTGAACTTGGACTTCCCCAGGTCCTGGTCCAACATTCTAACCATGACACTCAATTGGGTCAACTATTGGGGCAAGAAGAGGAGAAGCAAGCAGGAGAAGTTCAGGCAGTGGTGGATGGCTCAGTAATGTCAACTGTGCATGCAAGGGCAGCATGAGATTGTTAGAAAAGGGACTGAACAAATAAAATGTCTAGTAACGTAATGGCTTACCGTAACCACTACACCTAAGGTGCAGCTGCCCTGATCTGGATGGCTCTGGCTAGCCCCATCTCATTTGATCTTGGAATCTAAGCAGGGTTGGCCCTGGTTAGTACTTGGATGGGAGACCACCCAGGAAGTCTACAGTTTCAGTGCAGAGCAGTGTTCCCTCTAAGCTGAGTTAATATGAGCCAGCTCACAGTTTTTTAGCCTCTGGCTCACACATTTTTGTCTTAGCTCAGGAAGAATGGCTCTAGAGCAAACTAATTCACACAGTAGCCAAATTGCTTGCTCACAATTTTAATGCCAGTGGCTCACAAAGTAGAATTTTTGCTCACACGACTCCACAGCTTAGAGGGAGCACTGGTGCAGAGGCAGGCAATGGAAAACCACTTATCTTGCCTTGAAAATCATATGGGGTGACAATACATCTGCTGCAACTTGACAACACTTTCAACCACCAAGGTGTGGCCTTTCTCAAAAGATGGTCCTTGACAATGGATCCATGCCACAGTTACATTGTGACTAGACTACTGTAATCAGGGCTGCTTCTTCTCCTTTTTTTTAAAAAAAAGAGGTGCCAGAACTCTCAAGAGGGAAATGAAGTTTTCAATATGCATACTGAAAACTCATGAACTTTTAAACATTTTTAAAAGAATTTTGTCAGAGAGGTTCCAGAACTCTGTTCCAGTGTGTTCCCCCAGCAAAAAAGCCCTGACTGTAATGCACTGTACATTGGCCTCTCCTCAAAATCAACTTGGAAATTTCAACTGATGCAGAATGCTCAGTTATCATCGGGCTCTAAACACAGCATGCTTATTACTCCCGTTCTGCAGACACTCCACTGGCTGCCCATTTGTTACCCGGCACAATTTAAGGTATTGGCTGTCATGTACAAAGCCCTTCATGGCCTTGGTCCCACTTATCTGTGGGATTGCCTCTGCCCCTATACTCTACGCTCATCAGAGCAGGGTCTTCTGCAGGTGCCAACCGGCAAATGGACAAAATCCACTGCCCGTACATGTGCTTTTTCTGTTATGGAACAATCTGAGGAAGTCAGGAAGGCTCCCCCTCTCCTGACTTTCTGCAAACAATGCAAAACTGAATGATTCAAGAGGGCCTTCCTGCACAGGCAATAGGGTCACATTGGACAAAATGGTTTACAAACGTCCTTGGATAAATGATTAGGGACTGTGGGGTCTATACTGCTGCGTATAGTTTACTGGAAGTAGGATCCTACTGTGTAATGTTCACACAGCTTGATGTGTTATGTTAATACTTATGCTATGCTTCATTTCTTTCTGATTGGTTCCAGACTTCTACAAACCTAATGCATTGTTTATTGAATGTCCCATTTTGTGGACTGTACTGACTCATTATGGTCGAATTTTTAAATCCATTTCATGCTGCATTTGCATTTTTAAATCAGTTTCGTGCTGCTGTGACGCTGTTTTTCTCCACGTCTGCACTGTCATTTTTGTCCCTCTTTTGTGCCTATTGCTTTGGGTTCCCCCCCCCCTGCTTCCTACATGTATTTTGCTCCCTCTGGGACTACTAGAGAGAGCAAAACACATGGGGGGGGGGAACCCTGAAGCAATAGAGATAAATGAGTGACAAAAATGACAGTGCGGACGTGGCCAGAGCTTGACGGCGTTACAGCAGCATGAAACTGATTTTAAAATGCAAATGGAGATTCGACCTATGTGTAATCCGCCTTGAGTTCCTTTGAGAAAGGCAGACTATAAATCATGTAAATAAAAGAATATCAAAATAAAATAAATAACAGGAAAACAGCAGCAAGAGATGGACAAATTTATCTTAGTGAAGCTTGTTTCATGTGCTTAATGAATCTAGATGTCATGGCTCCTGTCGCGCCTGAACCCTTGGAAGCCGTGGAGGAGCTAAGTGTCAACAGGGATGAGCTCCTCCTGCCAGAAACCTCCGCACCTGACAACACAGTGAGCTCCAAGCCCGGCCCAGCAACAGCTGGGGCAGATTGCTGCTTGAGCAACACACCACCTGACTCGCCTCCACCGGTGTCTCGTTTACAGGAGCAGCACTGGCAGGACATGGTAGCCCGATGGCGTGAAGCATGCATGGACACCTGGCGTTCGTTTAGCCCAGAGTATTAGCGGGAGCCGGGCCGTGCTCAGAGCGTGCTTATTACCAGCTGCTGGGATTACTATTTAGCCCATGCTGGTACGGCATCAAACTCGTGCCAGCAAGTAGTTGCATCCATGAAGCTCTGTGCTGCACCGCTCCAGTTCCTGACGCCTCGTTCTCGGTTTGATCCCTCCGGCTCCATGACCTTGGCTCGTCTTGACCTCGCTACTCTACACCTCGCACCCCCGGATTCCTGACCCTCGGCTCTCGGACTCTTGACTCACAGCTCTCGTACTCTGGACCCTCGACTCTTGGACCTCCTAACCACACTACCGGTTGGTAATTTGGACTTGGCTCCCCGGTTTTCTCAGCTTGCTCAGCTTCTGACTCTGAACTGTCTCTCGACCACCCCGCTTGTCTTATCCCTTGAACTTGATTATTTGGTCTCAGCCGGCTCTGACCTTGGACTGTGCTCTGACCACCGCACGCTTGTCTGGCCCCACACCCCAGCCCGTGACACTAGAGCCATAGCTACATTAGTCTTTAAGGTGCCACTAAACTTCTTTGCAAAATGACAAAGGAATTCTAAACCCCTTCCAATCTTCTTTCCTGTTTACCCTCCCTTTCCAGAGGACATCTTTCCTTCTAAATTGATTTCAGCACAACTCACCCCTAGAAACATGAATCTGTTCATGATAAATCCCTTTGACAAGGTAAATCTATAGTTTGTAGTTCTAAAGTGTGGAAGCATACTGCTTGTGATACATTAATAATCTAAAAAACATTTAGAATTAAATTTGGCCCTTGTGAAAAGCCAAATGGTATAAAACGCTACTAAAAGTAAACAGGTGGTAAACTTATTCATAGCTATAAAATAAAATAGGAGAAATAGGATCTAAATTTGGTTTGGTGGGTAGAATCATGTGGTACCTATTGATATTCAGATACATGTAGCTAGAACCCTTCTGCAGAGCTTCTGAATTACTATGCTGTGTAATATTCTCTTTCCTGCCTAAAAAATATGTTTGCTTGGGAGCCTTCATGAAAATTCTTACCAGCTGGGTCTTGTTTTTATTGTTCTGATTTTGTAAGTGTTAAATTCTATTTGCATCGAGCATTTATATAATTGTGTTCAAATTATATTGAACTCTGCTTGTGCAATAAGAAAGCCAGGTTAGAAATATTTTAGATAAATACATTATTTCAAAACATGAATACTTCATAAAGAAATTACAAGTTCATGGGCATTTAATTTTTCATTGCAGCCTGTGAACAAACTCTGACAGGTGCAGTACTGCACTTTTTGTAGCTGTAATACTTTGAATAATCAAAATCTTGTTGGTTTTCCTAATCTGATCGTGGGGATGTATAGCTTTTAAAAAAGCACAGACTCCACCCCACTCACCTCAGTTTTTAAGACTAAAGAATTAGTATCCAGTGTGTGTCTTTCTGAAATAACCCTATTTTAAAAAAGCATCATAAATAGAACACTTAGATGCAGGTATTCAAAATCATCAGTTGCTTTTGCAAATGCATAGCTGGTTGTGGTCTTCTGTATGGAACACACTGCTTCTGAAAAACAGGCAGTAGCTCAGCCAGTTCATTAGCAGAATACGATTTCCACCATTAACAGCCTTTAACAGGAGACACAATAAGGCAGCAACAGATGCACAGTGCTGCTACTTCAGCATTGTTGAAGGCACATGGCTGCTGAATTGGTAAGAGCTACAAGATTAAGCCCTGATATCATTACACATCCGTGGCCCATGCAGGATGTTGCTATCTACTTGCACCTATGAGCCTGCATAGTACTGAAATAGCCACAATATCACCCGACAGTATGGACATTTGGTTCCAATCACCTTTATGAAGGAAACTGGTATTCTTCCAACAAATAACTGTATGAGCCATTGTTGCTAAACAGTCTTTTGATCAAAGATAACGAGGCAATATTCAATGAGGTTTGTTATTGGTCCTTTACTCCTGATGAAGACTATTTATAAAACTTTCTTCCGCAGGGCCTGCAAGACAGAGCTCTTCCGCCAGCCTTTCAGCTAGGGTGCCACCACCATTATACAGTCCTGGCTCTTGGTTTTAATATCTAGCCGCAGGAAGATTTGGAGCAGAAGGATTTTTAGAGAGCACACTAAAATAAGCCATCTTGAGTAACTATCTTCTGCACTTTATGAAACTTTATTAATATGGAATTGTTTTATATGGTTTCATGTAGTCTTAACTGTTTTTAGGTACTGACTGTGAGCTGCCCTGAGCCTGCATTGTGGGGAGGGCAGGGTATAAATGCAATAAATAAATACATACATACATAAATATGTACATGGTAGGTTGGCTGGGATACTGCTAGAATATTATCATCGCAATTCTAAACAGAGTTATGTCCTTTCAAGCTTAATGACTTTAGTGGACTTAGAATAATGGACTGGACTTCATATATAGTGGGCTTCCAAGGTAACTGTCAAGGCTAAGAATGTGGCTGAAGCTAGGTGGAGCCTGGCAATGGCTTAAGGGTGATCCAAGAGGCAATGCTATGAATGCAACAGGTGGGGTGGGAGGTGAACTGACAACCAGGAACTGGAGTCAGAAGGAGACTCCAAGGTCAAAACACCAGAAAAGTAGTTGCCATGCCAAATCGTAAACTAGGAATCAAAGGTACTTGGGAAAGCAAAAGGGATACTGTTGACCAGACAGAAATCTCCAGGTTTCTTTGGTGGTCAGTTCTAATGCAGAAGCTTGGCTTCTTAGTAATCTTCTCTTTGGACTTGTTATTTATCCTTCAATATAGGTTCTGTTTATTATATAGTGATTTATTGCAGGGATGAATATGGTATATCAGAGTTTCCTTTTCTTTTTGGTTTACTTTTAAAGTCTGTTCTTTCATCTTTCCTGTAAAACCCAACAAAGAAAAATGTTCAAACAAAAAAGAAGAAGAAAATGTTTAGGAGCCTGGATGACACTGTATGTCAAAATTATTCTACTGCATCTGAATTATTCTTAATTTTAGTTACCAGACAGCTTTCAGTGTAGGTCATATTTTACAGTCTTTCCCACTGATCTGATATTCTTTCTTTTTTCTTTAACAGTTACAAAATACAAAATGATATTTTTTGCCAGTAATATGTATAATTTTTCTCTCTAATGCAAGCAAATTATGCGCTGTACCTGTGTTATCATGCATCCCACCAACATCTGAGGCGGGAAGGCGAATAGTCGGATACTCCATCCCTCCACAACTCTTCATCCATTCTTTGCTTCTGGCTGTCAGCTCTACTCCTACTGCTCAGCTCATTAATACCATACTTCACAAGGCAACATAAGAGATTTCCTCATAAAAGCATGCATTATTTACTTCAGCTATGTGATCATGACTATGAAGCAGCCATACTTCCTAGAGGGCTTTTCAAAAGTACTCACTCATCACTTTTGGCTGCCAGGGCCTCAACACAGCATGCAATGTTGTTGTTGTTGTTTTTTGGGGGGTTGCATTTGATTGGACAACCTCCCTTAAAATGAAGCAGAATGCCCAAGTAAACTTTCAGTAGTCACACACAAAAAGTGTTACAGTAACTGTTTTTAATATGACTGTTTGCTTTTTAATTTCAGAGTAGAATTCATCTTGAAGTGTACAAGGAATGAACCAGAAAGAATTCAGATCTGCAGGCAATTCTTTCCCAAAGGTCACTGCAGCTGCAGTGCAGGCACCTGGCCAGAATGTCGCCGCTACAGGAGATTGCTGAGAAGAGGCAAGAATGTTCTTGGCATCTTTCTTAAGGCTCAAAAATGACTTTTCTTTTCCAAATCAAACCTCCTTCATCTTCATCACTTCAATATCGTCAGACTTCAGGCCCTAAAAAGCAATCCCTATCTTGCTAGCTGACAGCAGACACTAAGTTTTGCGGCTGAAGGCCCAAAGAGAATGTAAGAGATCACAATAGTTCTACTAGCATCCTTGCAATAGAACATTATCACTTGCCCTTTTGGAAGATTATTGGGGTTGTTTGCCTCCAATATGCCCTGATTCTATTCTTGATATTGCAAACTAAGTCCTTACTGCTTAGTACTTGGGCACTGACCAGTTTAATAAATATCCACACCAAGTATTGGCAAAAAAACAGAAAAAATAATAATTACAAACACAACAATATTTAAGAGCACAAGGAAATTCTTTTGAGAGAAGCCTCAGTTTCCATGGTATACCTTCCTCTTTTAATGGCTTTCATCTCCTGTATAACCAGGATTTAGTGATTAGGGGATGCTGCTTTAGCATTCTTGATACTATGCACATGCAGATACAATCCTGTCCTGGATGGCAGACCACTTAGATCCTCCATGCAAACCTCCCTCAGCTTTCCAAAGGAAGATCAAGATATGTGTCCTGCAGTCTGCAGGCTGGCCAGTTTGGTGTAGTGGTTAAGTGTGCGGACTCTAATCTGGGAGAACCGGGTTTGATTCCCCACTCCTCCACTTGCACCTGCTGATGTGACCTTGGATCAGTCACAAGCTCTGGCACAGCTGTTCCTGAAAGAGCAATTTGTGTTAGAGTTCTCTCAGCCCCACCTACCTCACAGGGTGTCTGTTGTGGGGAGGGGAAGGGAAAGGAGTTTGTAAGCCACTCTGAGACTCAAAAGTGAATGGCGGGATATAAATCCAATCTCTTCTTCTTCTTCCTCTTCTTCTTCTTCTCCTCTGTGACAGTGCCCTCCAGTCTAAATATTAAGGCTTGAAAGCACTGAAGGTGCACAGAGGCTTGTAAAAGGTAAAGGTAAAGGTTCCCTTGCTCGAAAGCCAGTCGAATCTGACTCTAGGGTTGTGGTGCTCATTTGCATCTCAAAGCCGAAGAGCCAGTGCTGTCTGAAGAGGTTTCCATGGTCATGTGGCCAGCATGACTAAATACCAAGGCACCTCCCTACCAAAGTGGTGCCTATTTATCTACTTGCAATTTCTTGCTTTCAAATAGGCTTGGCTTAAATAGGCTGGGAGGTAATCAAGGTTCAGCTGCCCTGCTGGCAGGTGTTGAGCTTCTACAATTGCACTGTGTTTGGGCCAGGATACCAGCATGGTGCCTTGGACATGTCAAGCTCTCCCTGGTCCTGCTGGCCTTGGCTCCTTCACCTCTTTCTCTGAGAACTCAAAGTTGTTGAGCTGCTTGCCAGGGGTCATGACAATATGTATATAGAACAAACGGGTATAATCACTAATAGGGATGTGCATTTGGATACATCCAATCCAATTATATACTCAAAAAGTAGTTTACCAGTATTTTCTGGTATATTCATGTCTCCAGGTGGTATTTGGGATTTTTTGGGGGAAACCAGGAAATGAATCCCCCAAAATCCCAAAAATATTTGGGAGTAACTGTTAATATTGGTAGCCAGTGTTTTAAGCCTCCAATTTAATTTTACTATGTTTTTGTGTCTTTTCAGAGTTTGGTATCAGCTTACCATGTGGTTTTGGCTTTGATTGTGTCCTTTGAAAATGGTTTTGTTGGTCTTGCAACTTTGTGTTCTTTGCTCAAGTTGGTTTATGTTGGGTTTTCAGTGGATTCTCCAGTTGACATTGCCTTAGATTCTTGAGTTGTACATTGGTTGGATTCTCTGGTTTGTTGGGCTTGCAACAGCACTCTTTTTCTACTTGGCTTAGAGGGTTCTCTGGTTGGCTTTTTGGTTCTGTTTGCATTGGTAAGTTTTTGGCCAGTGATTGTTTTCCTTGTTCTTGAGTGTTTGAATATTGTTTGCCCTAAAGAAAGTTTGGCATTTACCCCTTCTCCAGGAAACAATAGAAGATAGCTGGGAGCACCTTGTTCAGGGGCCCACAGAATTGGATATCTTGGTCCAATTCACATGAACCTTGGGGATTATTTTGTTGATGGTATCAGCAACTGCCCTGCAGTTTTGGTGCCATTAGCTTAAAAACCACCCTCCCCACCCCCAAAAGATTTCCCATATGGAATAATGGAGCCCAAAAAAATCAGAATTCCTAAAAAACAAAAATAAAAACCTGGATCAGAATACCAAACTGGTATTTGTAAGCTGGAAAAATGGGTATACCAATATTTTTCAGCCCCCTGATATCCAGATCTGAAAAATACTGATTTTTTCAAGGTGCATATCCTTAATAACTAATATCTTGCCATGGTGGCTCTGTCTTCAAAATAAGAGATTAAGAACAAGAGCATTATATAGGAACAACATTGGGTGGACTGCTATTTTGTGATAACTTTTTGCACTTGTCAGCTGATCCAAACTGCAAAATATCTTACACCATCATACCTTTATCCTCTAAAGTGTAATAAAAAAGTCCTACCACCTGCTTACAAAGAAGGCCTCAGAATTCTACTAAAATCTTTAAAAGCTGCTAGGTACCCATTTAGGTAAATGCAGAAATACATTTACAAAAATATTTGACATACTTCTACTGAGCTAACTTTTTAATAATACTATAAAAAGCCCACAGGAAATTAAATCACCAGCAACCTATACTGGAATAACATTTAGGTCATGACAGAAGTTTGCAAAAGCAAGAAGCTTCAAAGCTAATGCTGAAATTATTTCCTCAACTTACGTCACTGTGATTAGTATTTTTACAGCATTTTACACTCACACACACTATATATATATATATATCTGGCAGCCACCACCTTGCAACTGGTCCATAGTTTTCCTGAGTAGAGGCTACCAGGTCAAGGATTGGAGGGAAAGCCGAAGACAGGGTGGGCAACTGAAGGTAGGTTTGCTAGTGGAAGGAAAGGAGAGAAAGAAGCAGGAAAAGAGGGGAAGCTAAGGAGACTGTCAGGTAAGGAAAAGAGGAAATAGTGAGGAGGTGGAAATGAGATGCCCCCAAGACCCTGTGGGTCTCCCACTTGTCTAATCAGAAAATAGCGAATAATAAAATCCATGTACTTATAATGAGAACATAGCTTGTTGATGTCTGGATTCAGCATGACACATAGGGATTTTTTTCAAATTAAGCCTAAAGACCTATTTGTTTAGGATAAAAACTCAGATATCCAACCCTCCTTCTATGTACAAAGGTGGGTGCAACTCATGTAAGTTTTTAAAAAAGAAAAGAAAAGAGAGAAATTTGTGAGTATGCACCAAAAGATACTTGGTCCAGTGACTGATGGTTGTGCAGGCACAAAAGTTAGACATTTCATCATTAATAATGAACAAATGAGGGTTTGAAGGCAAGGCTGTCCAAATTGCAACATAAACAAGTATTACAAGCAGTGTAATGTGCACACTTTAGCAGCATTTCTAATTTTATCAGTTATCAATACTGTCTGAGGAATATATTAATTAATTATTGCCCTACAAGGGCAGTTAAATGTGATGTAATCTCCAAGGCAATAGACGGTTAAAATATGAAGAAAATGACTGTGCCATCTTTAGGTATAGATTCAAAGGGTTTAACTTGAAGGTTCTGTCGTATTAATAGTGGAGCCTTTCACCAGTGCAAAAACCATTTCATCAGCAGAACACATCTCTTCTGGCACAGCAAATCTCCTTGCTCCAGCTGGACGCCCCTTGCCTCAGAGGAAGGCTCCATTGCTCAAGGAATGGAACCTCTGGATCCAACTTTTAGCCCCAATGACTATAGCTGAGTAAGATTTTGAATAGTTAACTAATTTGTAACTCCCTCACAGAAGCTACCATGCCTGTAAATTTTTTCTGCACATTTGTTCGGTATCAAGGAATATTGTTCAACATGGGGAAAGTATATCAAATGAACAAGTATAAATTGAAAAATTATTTTCACATATCATTGTTTCTGTGTTTTTAAAGACACTTGTAAGATATAAAATAGATAGACCAGACGTTGCTAAGCAAACGACCCTACACATCCAAGAACAAAGCAGGGGACTGGAAATCACACATACCACAAGGCGAGAGACAAACTTAAATGATTTCATTTTTCAGTAACACTATATTTCACAGAAGAGTAAATCACATTCAGGAAGCCTCAAATTTCATTCTAAGTTGGTCACTAAGAACAAGCTAAGCTTTAATAGTAATTTGAGAAATAAAGGGAACAATTTGACTGATTTAAACCGATAAGAAAAAGAAGGTTTTTATACTTTGCTCTTCACTACCCGAACAGTTGCCTTCCCTTCCTCTGCCCATAGCAGACACCCTGTAAGGTAGGTGGGGCTGAGAGAACTCTGAGAGAACAGTGACTGACCCAGGGTCACCCAGCTGGCTTCATGTGGAGAAGTGGGGAATCAAACCCAGTTCTCCAGATTAGAGTCTGCCACTCTTAACCACTACACCACACTAGCTTTCTGTGGAGAAGGGGGATTATAGAAGAAAATATGAAATATGTTTCTGAAAGAAGTGATGGATTCTGTGCATTGGTAATCAAAAATGTCTGTACCATCTGCATTGCCTTGACCATCCTTGCCATGCTAAAAAGTACATCAGAAATTGAGAGAAATCCTAATCAGGTCTACTCAGAAGTAAATCTTATTTTATTCAGTGGGGCTTATTCCCAAGAAAATGTACTTCGGATTGTAGCCAAAGCTCTTCAAAAGAAAAGCTGCACTTTCCAGTTCCAGTTCAGTTCAGGTTTCCTCCTGATATGTACTTGTGGTTTCAATAAAGTTATAAGTTGATTTGGTGCCATCTTTGTGGCCTCTGCTCATGATACCTAATGCCATCCATGCAACTTGGTACTTCTAAGTAAACTCAAATAAGGTTTAATTAGCATAAAGCATATCAAATACTTTTAGTATAATTTTCCATTATAATAGTAGAAATAAAATACCAAGCAATAAAAAAATCTGTAAGAAAAAATATCTTTTTGTAAACCATTTCTTTATTCAGGGCATTATACCAATTCTCAGTCACAAAAATCCTATTTACTTTTAATTAACTAGTAATGAGTGGAGGGGCTTCTGGATTTTATGTATTACACCATATAGAGAACCAAGGTATGGTCTAAAAACAGTCTATGCAAACAATCACTTTAATCTCGTAATACGGGGTCTATTCGACAGGTATGCTAAGCCCCCATGGTGGTGGGAGGCAGTGGCATGCACTGAGATGCTGTGTGGTGAGTGTGTGGGGCGCTACTCCTGCTTGGCCAGGGACATTACACCCACTGCCATTTGAGGCCAGCACTGTCTTCTGATGGGTTTCCTCCCTCCCCAACCCCATCCTGGGAGTTGCTGTCATGGGGCCATTCTCCAAGATCAGTGAGGCGGGTCAAGGATGCAGCAGCGACCACAGCAGCCAGGGATCAACCCCCATTCCCATGGATGAGGAAGACACCACCATCGTCATGCCCCCTTCTTCACAGCTGCGGTGGTTCTACAGCACCCCCAGAACCTCTCGGCAAGAGCCCTGGCCTGACAGTGGCAGTCAGGAGGAGATGGAGCTGAGTGATGCTGAAGGGGACTGGGGCGGCCAGGCATCTGGGCTAGCAACAGAGGAGGGCAAGGAGACCCCTCGGAGGGGTGACCGGGATGCACTGGCATCAGCTGCTGCCTGGGTGCTTCTGCTCACTGTCTACTATGTCTCCCCCCCTTTTTTTTCTTTTTTGACCACCATGTAACTTTTGCCTTTGGGAGGCAACTAGCAGCACCACGGTTGTGCAGTGGCCAGCTGCTGCTACACAGGCATAGCACAGGATTCCTCTGACAGTGCCTTAGTGTTTTTTGGCTCACTCTTTGTAATATTATGGTCATCTGCTATTCCTTTTAAGAATGTTCATAAATGTTTTAATCCTAATTTAGAAACAAATCGAGTCTGGATGAGAACATCAATAATAAAAGTAACCCTGCATTTTATTTTATTTTTGCTCTGGCTGCTTTAAACATCAACTCTTATTATACTTATTTTAGCTTAACTGCTTCACTCTCTGACACCTGAGCACTGGATGACTGAGAAAGCTTTTTTTCCTTTTCAGCTTTGCACATCAAAGTGTAAATTAAACACTGTTAAATTTCTTCTGCTTCCCTAGTGTTTAGAGACTTTTAGAAAGAAACTCAAGGGAAATTGGGAAATTCTGCACTACAGTCAAGAAATGCAAGCTATAGGGCCTATTATAATCACACTAGGGCATTTACCTCATGAAAACAGCAGGAAGTATTGACATTATCTGAAATTCACTGAACAATAGTAGCAGCTTTTGTGCTGTGATAATCCAATTCAGGATATTTAAAGCCAGGGAATGCCTTCTCCCTTATGAACCTCTCTGAATCATTAACACATGCATTGCTCTCTTCACCACTAGGGTGTGGATCTATGGGAAACAGAGATGGCCTTTTGGTGCCCAGACTGGACCTCCCTTGCACAAGAGCCCCCTATGGATTCTATCTTTCTGGTGCCCTAGGAAAGCAAGTATGTAGGTGTACTTTTGGGACACCAGGTTGATTCTTCATATTAGAGTCATTGGTTGCTGTTTTAGATTGTAGTTTGCCTTTTTCACTGCAAATGTTTTATTTTTATTATATGCTTTTTACTTGTAAGTCACCTTGATTACAGCAACAGAATGAATTGATTTATCGTAGCATATTGTAGCATTTTCACAGGATAAATCTCTCTATCAGATGCATGACATGAAATCTCAGTATGCATATATATCACAGAGGGAAATTTGTGAACTGGGAGGATTAAAAGGCCATAAAATATAAAAGGTATAATATGTGGAATTTTTTCTCCAGTTTTCTCTTTACTGGGGTTTCATGTCATGCATCTGCTAGGCTCTAGACCATGAAATCTTAAACTGGATTATATTTTTAAACTTCCCAAAGGCTTTTGATAAAGTCCTTACCAATAATTCCTGATAAGAGGATAGGTCTGCTTATGGATTAAAAATTGGTTAAATGACAGGAAGCAGAGAGTAGGAACAAATGGATAGTTCTCACAATGAAGGGGAATAAGCAGGTGAAGTCCCACAAGGATTGGTACTATGAGTAGCGCTATTTGCTTTGTTAATGTGTGATTTGGAATCAGGGATGGGCAGTATAGTGCTCAAGTTTGTGGGTGACACAGAATTATTCAAATGGTGAAAACCAAGGTGAATTGTAAAGAGCTCCTGGAGGAACTATCTAAATTGGGTGAATAAGCAACAGTGATAAATGAAATTCAGTGTAGGTAAGTGTAAGGTGATGTACTGGAACAAAAACCCCTAACTTTAAATATATGTTGATGGGGTCTGAACTGGCTATGACAGAGATGGAAAAAGATCTTGGCATTGCAGCGGATACCTCGATGAAAATGTCAACTCACTGTACGGCAGCAGTGAAAAAGGCAAACTCTATCCTGGGGTCCTGGGGATTATTAGAAACAGGACTGAGAATAATTATTAGAAATAGGACTGGCTGTTACTGTA
This sequence comes from Gekko gecko, assembly GCA_029375565.1. Lineage (NCBI taxonomy): Eukaryota > Metazoa > Chordata > Lepidosauria > Squamata > Gekkonidae > Gekko > Gekko gecko. The sequence continues at coordinate 52,921,745 of JAPDNY010000009.1, forward strand.
ATACCTACGTACAGATATATGGTATTGCCTTTGTCAGAGTACTAAGCAATACAGTCTCTGCAATTTAATAGCAAGAAAACAGCAAAGCTTTTTTATATATTGGATGGCACACTTTCTTAGAATACAAGAGTCCAAGCTAGAGGTTTAAGTGTTCTCTACACTGCTGTCCATCACAATGAAGCATAACATAGGGCAACAGCCTGGTCAAATCATAAAGATAACGTGGCTTCCCTCTTGTCTATGGCTTAATTATAGTCTTTGGCCATCTAGCACCACTTGATGGAACCCTCCAGCAGATGATGACATCCACTCCTGCGTCCCCCCTCCTATTTTGTTACACAACTGAACACAACTGAACACAGGTTCTCACAATTAGCCAATTACCACATTCTTGAGTCCAGCTTTGAAGAAGATAAGGATAGTGTTGGCAGGAAGGCCCAATAACAGACACCTGCAAGCTGGAGCAGGCCTGCCAATGTTCATGTTAACCCTTGAGGGGAATTGGGGTGCTTTGCCTCACATCCTTATTTGAATTACTGCTCACAGTTCTGATCACTGTATTTCAAAAAATATATTGCAGAGCTGGAATGACCAAACGAGAGCACGACCAAGATGACTAAGGATGATTAAGGAGTTCAGACACCTTTCCTATGATGAAAGGATAAAGAATCTGGGTCTTTTTAGTCTAGAAAAAAAAAGTTGATTAAGGGAAACAAGACAGATGTTTATAAAAATATACATGGAGTGGAGGAAATAGAAAACTTTTTTCCCTCTCCCATGACACTAAAATTAAGTTGGTGCACAATAGATTCAGGATGAGCAAATGTTTATGTAACACTCCCACATCCCCAGGTTGGATTCCCAGCTCTCCATGGTTTCCCCACACGAAAGAGTAGTGAGGAGGAGTCCCTCTCTCCGGTCTCAGAATTGGGAAGAAAAGGGCATTCTGGCACCTTGGTCCTCTTCTTTCTCTGGACTGGTTTGCTCTGGCCTTCTCTTTCTCCTTCTGGGAGCTCATTCCCTTCACTCCTCCCTGGCTGGGTGTGGTCCCTTCCCCTTTATGGGGTTCCCTGGCCTGTATCCAGCCCCCTTCCACCTGCTCCACATGAAAGGCTATAAAAGGGAAGCATTCCCTGTCTCTTCCCTTACTGCCTATCTCCCTGGCCTGCTCCTTCCCCTGGCTCCTCAGGGTTGCCTTTTAGCCTCTCCAATCCTGGCCTTCCCAAATCCAGGCTTGGCCTTGCCTTGTGGCCTTGCCCATTCCCACTTTTGGTTGGCTCCCAGCCTTGTTCTTGACTGTGTTGGAGTGATCTGCCTGGGTCCTGGCTACCTCCTCCCGCAGCCATTCTCACATGGGTGAGCCAGGACCCTAGCTGTCCTCAGCTCAGGCAGCCAAGGCAGGGTCAAGTCAGGGCTGAGTATCTGCTCCCAACATGTTTACTCACTAAGTAAAGGAGCTGTGGAATTCACTGCCAGTGGACGTTGTGATGGCCATGAGCACAGATGACTTTAAAGGGGGATTAAACAAATTCATGGAGGATAGGTCCAGCAGTGGGGCTATAAACCTTGGTTAATAAAAGGAATCTCTGTGTTCAAAGGAAGTCAACCTCTGAAACCCAGTGCTAAGAACCAATCCAATCAACATTTATTATGATCAGTAGATCAGTCAACAAAAAAGCACAGTTTACATATAAATGTAAAATTAATATACAGAGATTAAAATTCATAACCTTGTTGTGCCATAATTAATTATACATAAAAGCTATTTAAAAGCCTGGAATGTCTGCTTTCGTATGGATTGGCTCCATTAGAGTCTTAGCACAGAATCTGGCCACTTTAGACATGGTCTCACTGCAGCCATCTGCAAGGAGATATATACAGAATTTTTCAGATCTTCTTGGGCACCTGGATAGAACAGGGGTAAAATAAGTGGAATGGATGTCCTTATAAAATGGACAATATAATAACACAAGTTCATGAACACATGAAGCTGCCTTGCAGAGCCATCAAATTGACTTATGGCAACCCCAGCAAGGGGCTTTCAAGGAAAGTGAGAAGCAGACGTGGTTTACTATTGCCTTCCTCTACAGAGTCTTCGGCTGAGTTCAGACTGGCAATTTGCCCCGGTAGGGACCCCGGGCCAACGACGATTCAATCCTGGAGTAAATGGGATGTTCACACAGGCACATCTGCCTGGCGTCCCCCACCCTTAGCCAACCCGTGCTGTTGCGCTTCACTGCCGAATTAAAAAAATACCTGATAAAAGCTGTAGCAAATCCGAAAGCCCGCATGTGTTGCACGTTTTTCCGCTTCCGGGGAGTCTGAACGCGCAGCCGAAAAGCCGGGAGCAACCTGCGTTGGGCAGGAGGCAGCAGCGGTGTGATTGGCTATGCTCCGCTCCACTGCCCAATGCGGTGCCGGCGTTGCAGGGCAAAAAAAAAATCGGCAAAATGCGCTCATGCGCACATACACCCATACACCCACAGCCAGATTAATGGGGAAACGGCGAATATAGCACACCTCCAGCACGGCAGTCTGAACGCTCCCACGCACCTCCGTCCCGTATCTTCCGGCAGAGGCCCCCGCAGTGTGAACGGGAAAACCCGGTATAGTTTAATCCGGGGTTTTTTTGCTACGACTGGCTACCGGAGCAAACTGCCAGTCTGTACTCAGCCTATCTTGGTGATATCCCTTCCAAGTACTAATCCTGCTTAGCTTCCAAGATCCAATGAGATCAGGCTATGCCATGCTGCCTTCCCTCCCCTGTTTGTCTTTAGGATGTCAACAAATTCCTTGTTTTGGTCCCATAGACTAACACTGCTATATGAGTATTAGGCACCATCAAGCCACTTCTGACCTTATGGCAACCCCATGAATTAATGACCTTCAAAACGTTCTATCATTAACAGCCTTGCTCAGGTCTTGAAAACTGTGGGCTGTAGCTTCCTTTACTGAGTCAATCCATCTTATGCTGGGTCTTCCTCTTTTCATGCTGCCTTCAACTTTTCCTAGCATTATTTCTTTTCTAATGACTTTTGTCTTCCCATAATATGACCAAAGTATGATAGCCTCTGTTTGGTCATTTTAGGGAGAGTTCAGGCTTGATTTGATCTGGAACTCACTTATTTGACTGTTTAACAATCCATGGTATCCATAAAACTCTCATCCAACACCACATTTCAAAGGAATCAATTTTCTTTCTGTCAGCTTTCTTAATTGTCCAACTTTTAACACCCAACTTTAACATCCATACACAGTAATATGGAATTCTATAGTATGAATTATCTTCATCTTGGCCACCAGTGACACATCCCTGCACAAGGACTGAGAGGTGCATACCTTGCATTCCTGGTCAGGTGCCCCTCAACCATAGTTCTGTTCTTTACTTGGGTCTTCCCAGGTCTCAGAATGGGTCACAAAGGAGGTTCAACTGCCTATACCCTCCTGTGTCCTGGCTGGCTTGTTCCCTCACACAAACACGCCCAAGGTGCTACTTCCACCTTGGCCTCTGGGAAAGCCTCCCTTTTATAGTGCTGTGTCTCCCCCTCCTTCTGCCTCTCCCCCTAGCCTTTAATAAGGATGGGACTTTGATCCATTTCCCCCCTTTCCTGTGACTTCAGCTGCTCACCAAGGGTGAAGGGGGAGCCCTGCCCAGGTATCCCAACTTGCTCCTTGCTGTGCCCACCCTAATAAGCAAGGGTTCAGCCCTCACAGTGCTTCCCCTCCACCAGCCTGCCCCCTCTGCTCTGCATCTCTTCCCAGCATCCCTCGGACAGGGAAAAGCCAGCTGATCATCAGTGTCTTGTGTCCCTTGGCAGTGAGGTAAGGCTTCCCCTCACACTTCCCCATCGCTGGCTGACCTGGTGCTGTCTTGGCTGACATAGACCAGAAGGGTCTGGGACCAGTGACAATCCTGGACAAGGATCTTTTCTAGTTCCTTCATGGCTGCCCATTCCCAGTCTCAATCTCCTTCTGATTTCCTGGTTGCAGTCTCCCTTTTGGTTGATGATGGAACCAAGGAACAGAAAATCTTGAACAGTTTCAATTTCTTCAACATCAGTCTTACAGTTCTGTAATTCCTCAGTAGTCATTACTTTTGCCTTCTTGATGTTCAAACATAATCCTGCTTTGGCATTTTCTAATTAAACCTTCATCAGCAGTCATTTCAAGTCATCACTATTTTCTGGCAGTAATGTAGTATCATCTGCATATCTCAAATGGTCAATGTTTCTTCCACCAATTTTCACTCCATCTTCACCTAAATCTAATCCAGCCTACTTTATGATATGTTCTGCATATGACTTGAACAGACAAGGAAATAAAATGCATCCACATCCTACCCCTTTGTCAACTGGAAACCATTCTGCTTCTCCATATTCTGTCCTAATAGTAGCCACTTGTCCAGAGTACATGTTGCACATCAAGACAATCAGATGCTGTGGCACACCCATTTCTTTTAAAACCAACCATAGCTTTTGATGATTCACACAGTCAAAAGCTTTGCTGTAATCTATGAAACATAAACTGAATTTCTTCTGAAATTCTCTCAGGTGCTCCAGTAACTAACATAAATTGGCAACATGTCTCTTTCTTTTCTGAATCCTCCTTGAACATCTGGCATTTCTCATTCTATACACAGGAACGACTTTGTTGTAAGATTTTGAGCATTAGTTGCCGCAGTCTTTGAACTCTCTCTCTTTTTTTTTATTGGAATGTAGATTGAGTGTTTCCAGTCTATGGGCCACTGTTTTGTTTTCCATGTATGTTGGCATATTCTTGTTAATATTTTATGGACTCCATTTCTGTGGCTTGAAATAGCTTTACTGATATCCATCTCCTCCTGGTGATTTGCTTCTCCCAACTGCTTTGAGTGCAGATTTCACTTCACTGTCTAAAATTGCAGATACTTCTTCAAAAATTTCTTCTTAGAAGGAATCTGTCATGCATTCATCTTTTCTGTATATTTCTTCAGTGTACTGTTCCCATCTTTTGTCCTGTTCAGTTAATGTATTTCCATGTTGCTCTTTCAGCATGCCTAACAGTGCTTTAAATTTCCCCTTGATTTCTTGGACCTTGTGGAACAGATCTCTTCCTTTCCTTCTATTTCTTTACACTGGTTATTATGATGGTTTTGTTGATAGGCTTTCTATGAAGACTGATTGATAGTCAAACTTTGCATTACAGTTCCCAATGGTTTGTGCTACATCTTGCCTCACTATTAGAGCAACTCTGACCCCGGTCACACGAGAGGATTTGCCACGCAAGAGGGATGGACTGGGGGTGCATCAAGCGGGCGCGATCATACCACAACATCTGGGAAGTGGAGTGCACCTGTCCTCGATCCGTCCCGTCCCGGCAAAACTGAGCATCAAAAAGGTAGCACCAAAAGAGTACTACCTACCAGTTGACGCACAGCAGGGGTGGGCGTCTGATCGCCACCGCACCCCTCTCCGCGCAGCTTCCCAGGCCCTGTTGAACTGCGCATGCCCGGGCATGTGCAGCAGGCTTGCTTCATTCCCCTGTCCATGGCTTCTCCCCGGCATCTGATCATGCCGGGGAGCAACTGCATGGCAGCTAGGGGGATCCCTCTGATCCCACCGCCGTACATCTCTTTTGAAGTGGCTCTAAAAAGCCACACTTCAGCCGCACCTTTTCCCCCAGTGTGACCGGGGCCTCTGTTTCTTCTGTGTTTGTCATTTCCTGAGTAAAATGCTTTGTAATTTCCTCACTGGAAATGTCCTAATCCAGTCTACTTCAGTTCACTCACTCCTAAGATTGCACTGTTTAAACATTCCATTTCTCATTTTACAATTTTGAACTTAGCTTGATTCATAATTCTCACATTCCATGCTCCTATTATATGTGTCAAACAGCTTCGGGCTTTCCTTTTGCATTGACAACTGAATGCCCTTTAATCCAGTTGCATCATTAAAAATAGTGCTACTCATACTTGTCCTCTGCTATTCCCCAGTAGCTAATTGAATGCTATCTGACCTGGGAGAAGGGCTGTCTTCCAGCACTATATCTATATTAGTTTTGGATGATCTTATCATAGGGTTTTCAAGGTATGAGATGATCAGAAGTGGGTTATCATTGCCTTTTTCTGTGCAGTACTAACCAAGGTCAGCTGAAGTGGTACTACCATTGTCTACAAAAATTCTTCCTCCAGTGTTACCTTCCAATACTGCTGGGTAGCTACCATTCAAGGATTCCTCTGCCTTCATCCTCATTGGAACTGTCTGTTTTCTTCTGTTGATCTGGCTTTTGGTTCCTGACAGGGGTAGATGCATCTTAGTCTGGTGTCTCAGCTGTGAAAATTCTGCCTTGAGTGACTCTACTAGGAGCTTAACCTCTTGACTGAGCCTAAACTCCTTACAGTATTGTTTTCAGCTTCGAAGAAGAAGAGAAGATATTGGATTTATACCTCACCCTTCACTTAGAGTCTCAGAGCAGCTTACCAACTCCTTTCCCTTCCCCACAACAGACACCCTGTGAGGTAGGTTGGGCTGAGAGAGCTCTGACAGAGACTGCTCTTTTCAAGAACACCGCTGATAGAACTATGGCTTGCCCAAGGTCATCCAGCAGCTGAAAGTGGAGGAGTGGGGAATCAAATCTGGTTCTCCCAGATTAGAGTCCGTGCACTATAACCACTACACCAAACTGGCTCCAAACAAACTACACCAAACTACACACACAGCCCCCCCTGCACTACCTTACAGTCCAGCTACCCCACTGGAAGTAATAGAAAAATGGAACATAAATATTTTAAATATATAAACGTAAATGTACTTTCTTTTCCTCCCTGAACACAGGGAAACTATACTGGAGATATCCACAAGCAGTGAAGCAGAAATGAAAAGGCTCTTATGTGGGAGTCCTCTGCTTCCAGAACATTCCATCGTCTGCCACCATACTATGATATTCACTTAGCAGTAAGCCTACCAAGTACAGCAGCTTCCTCTTAATCAAACTATAAAATGTTACATGGTATTTCTCTGATCTCTGGAGATGCTAAGGGGCAGAGCTTTTAACAGTTCAACTTCACAAAGTTAATTTCACTCTTTCTATTCACAGGCAGAGACTGAGAAGCTACCTATTTGATATTTCTTTTAATTATGTTTGAATTGGTAAGTCCCCTTAGACATTAGTGAAGATCTACTATCCATAAATATTTTATCATCCTAACAAGCAGTATTCACAGGAAAAGTCAGGGCCATGTTTTTCAAACAAGAAATTATTCTCGAGTAAACATTTTTATGCACATACTGGTTAATAGAGTACCTAACCAGCAAATGCATAAGTGAAAGCAATGACTTCTCCAACAATATAATCCTTGCTGCAAAGCATGAAGATGAGCCTCATATATCAGGTCCTTAACATTTGTATACACTGACCAATTAGCATGCCATTCACAATAAATGCATATCCTCAAAACCACAGACAGCATCAGCAGTAATTATAAATGCTGTGATGCATAAACTAGGGATGTGCATTCAGATCTACCAAAGCCAAAATATACCCCCAAAATACCTTATCAGTATTTTAAAAAAATATATTTTGGCCAATCCCCCCCAAAATCTCAGATATATTCAGGAATCACCAGGAAGATCAGCAAAGCCACCAACTCCCCTCCCACACACAAAAAAAACACAGCTGAGTACCGCTCAGTTGTTTTGGGCTTTCTTCTGCAGTCCCTTTAGAATGAGGGAACTTTAAACAGACTGCAGAAGACAGCCCAAAAAACAGCTGAGCTGGGGGGGGTGCCCGCTTCTGCAGCTCAGCTGTTTTTTGGTCTGTCTTCTGCAGTCTCTTTAAAGTTTAAAGGGACTGCACAAGACAGCCCAAATGGCACTCCATTTAAAGGGACTGCAGAAATAAGCATGGAAAATAGCTGTTTTTGCTGCTGCTGCTGCTGCTGCTGCTGCTGCTGCTGCTGCTGCTGCTGCTGCTGTGTGGGTTTTTTGGGGGGGTTTCTTCTCGGGCCTGAAAAAAAATAATCAGGATTTACTAAAAATCCTGGATCCAAATACTTTACCAATATTAGGATCTGGGATTTTTTGGGAATCTCAAAATTTTGGGGGTCCAATAGACCTGAACCAAAAAATACTGGGGGGGGGGGATGCACAGCCCTAGCATGAGTATTTTCATGATCTGAGCACTCCCATTATCAATAGTAAGCTAATGTTTAAATTGGCAACACAAAGGTGTTTCCAGTAGGCTTCTTCCAAAGTTATGATTTAGCCCCGGTATTCTTTTATTGATTTAACTAAGTAATAATTATAAAAGCTCCCTTCTATAGGAGTCCTTCCAAAAACATGCAGTTCTACACAAAATGTGTAGTTCTAAATCAGATTTGTGAAGTTGTGAATCAATCTGCAAAGAAAGAAATAAGGAAAGATAAACTGAAAGCATATTTCTTTATTCAATAAACAATGTAACATATGTTCTTTGTTTTTTGTTCTCATTCTACTGTAGTCCTCAAAATCTTGGGGTATGAACTGGCTGCAACTGAGATGGAAAGAGGTCTTGGGATTGTAGTGAATAACTCTGTTAAAATGTCAACTCAGTGTGTGGTAGAGGTTTAAAAAAAAAAAAAGTAAATTCAGGCCCGTAGCCAGGATTTTTTAATTTAGGGGGCCTTTAAATAAGTCAGGGGGCACCCTGTACAGACAACCCCCCACCCAAGGGAGCACCAAAAGCTCTTGGGTGAAGTGTGTGTGTGTACACCAAAGCGTATACCAGGAATGAAACCTTGTTGGTCTTCAGGGTGCCTCCACTGTACTCCCAACTTTCTGCTGAGGCTAGGATGGACACACCACTCAAAGGTGGAATTGACCCGTCAGAGAAACAAACAAACAAAAATGTCAAGCATCGAGAGCCTCAGAGACGACTTTGCAAGGCATTGGCCAGGGAAGGGGGTGGGGGGTGTCTACCCCCCCCTCAGACCGCCCAGAGGAGGAGGCTTCAATCTCCCCCTGCCCGCAGGATGGACGGGAGGTCTGGAGTCAAGCCCGAGATGAGAAGAGGCGCTCCGCCCAGGGGGATTCGGCGATTGGCTGAAAGGGCTCACATTCTGATTCCCGGGAAGTCCCGGCCGAGCCCAGCTCCTGGGACAACAAGATCCCCACACACACGGGGAGTCCCTGGCCGGCCCGCTGCCCGCATGAGCTTGGGGTGGGGGGAGAGCTGCTGGCCACCATCTTGGCCCAAAAGAAAGATCCAGAGAGGCAAAGAGTCTTTTTCTTAGCACCAGCCCCGGAGGCGCCCTGCAAGCTCTCCAGTTCCCCAGAGGTCCTCTCCATCGGGTCAGAAGAAACCATGTCTTTAAAAAGGCAAACAAACATCCCCCTGCCCCAAAACCTACATTTCTCCAGGCACCCGGACATTCAGGCCCACTTTCTTCACAGCAATCTCCTGGGGTTTGGAGGCAGGGTTTGCCGGCTTTGCCTGCCAGCAAGAGGAAACCGAAAGAGAGGCAACAGCTACAAGAGCCTGGAGGTGGGGTTTGCTGACTTTGGCTGCAGGCGAGTAGCAGACAGAGTAGCAGCATGGTAGAGCGGGGCTTTTTTCTTTTTTTTGCTGAGGAGAGATTCAGAGAACTAGGGGGAGAGAAGGACAGCATCCGGATTGTTTTGCCGCCCTGGCAGCGGCGGCAAGTGCTAGAAATAAATTGGGGGGGGCTTTCCAGGTGGTGAGTTGGGGGCCCCCAATGAAAAGTCAGGGGGCCAGGCCCCAGAATGCCACACTGTAACTATGGGCCTGGGTAAACTCCATGCTAAGGATTAGTAGGAAAGGAACTGAGAATAAAATAGCCATTATTGTAATGCCCTTGCATAGAGCTATGGTACACTGTCATTTGGAATACTATGGGTGCGTTCAGACACGCCATTTGAGCCGTTTTCGGCACACCTCAGAAACAGCTTTTACATGCACGTTCACATGGCCAACATCTGTGCACCGTCCCCAGCTGTCGCTTTCCGGAGCAAACCCCCTTTAAACTGGAGTATTTTGACACCACTTACCCAAGTGGTGTTTTCCTGATTCTCCGTTTCAAGCCGCACTTTCCGCTGTCTGATCGCTCCGTCAAGCCACTTCCGGGTGCTTCAACCCCCCTCCCCTCTGGAAAGCTGCCTCCGGCTTCCGGTTTTAGTCCACCATTTTATTTTATTTTGCCTTAGCGGTGTGCGCTTGAGCGGAGCTCCGCACTTAAGTTAAGTAAAGAAAAGCTTAAATGGTGCCTAGTTTAGGCATTTAGACGATTCGAGGATCTCGGGGAGGCCATTTTCGGGGAGAAAATTTTAAACAGAGATCTTTATTTAAACTTTAAAGGGACGGGTTGAAATTGCTGTTCTGCGCACGCGCCAAACTTTTCGTTCTGGAGAGGGCTGCCTGTGCGCATGCTCAAACGAGAGGGGAAAAAAACCCACCTGCATGAGGACGGCGGGGAGCCTCGAAGGAGGAGGTCAGTGTGATTGCGATTCTCCAGTTTAAAAAAGAACACGCATCATGCCGGAACAGTTTAAACCGCTCCAGCATGCTGTCTGAACGCACCCTTTGTGTAGTTAGGGTTGCCAACAGTCTGAAGAAAAACTGTCCTTTCCCTTTAACAGAGACTTAACTATGGAAATAGATATTTGAAGCTTTTCATGGAATGTAGGCAAATAATACCACCTAGTTAAAAATCTTCCCATTAAGCCTTTATTAAAGGGACAGGACATTTTTTCTCCAGGCTGTTGCCAGCCCAATGTACAGTTCTGGTCGCTGAATCTCAAAAAGGATATTGCTAAGCTGGAAAAAGGGCAACCAACACGATCAAGGAGGTAGACCATCTTTCTCATGAGGAAAGGCTGAGGAAGGCTGGACATGATAGGGGATTATAAAATGATGCATGTGGTAGAAAAAGTTTATGGAGATGCTTCTTCCTCTCCCATAATATTAGAATTTAGGGGCACACAATGCAGTTGATGGGCACTAGGTTTAGGACAGAGAAAAGGAAAAACCTCTTTACTCAATAAGTAGTTAAATTATGGAATTCACTGCCCGTGGGAATAGCAATGGCCATAAGCACTGACGACTTCGATAGTGGTTAGACAGATTCTTTGATGAAAATTCCATCAATGGCCATGGTGAGTTAAAGGAATCTTCTTATCCAGAAGCAGTGTAACATCAGTGCTAAGAGGCAGCATCAGGGAAGGCCTTGGCCTCTATGTTGGCCCTCTGAGGCAACTGATTGACTGCTGTGTGAAACAGGATGCTGGAACAGATGAATCACTGATTTGATCTAGGATGGCTCTTCTTATATTCTTTTCTCTTGACCCTTATCTTGGTCTTGAGATTCCTTGTCCTTAGAGCATGACTGTGATTATTCAGTAATAAGGAAGGAAAGGTGCCATGTATTTAAGTTCAGGGGCACTTTTGTGCTGAAAAGGTCCAAATAATGTTAACGTTGGTGAACTAGAAATAGGGATGTGCGTGATCACTACGTGAAGGAAGGAGGGCATGTGCACACCCACAAGGGAAATGCACAGGGACATTAAGGAAATGTACAAATGAAACCCACATGCTTCCTTTTTTTTTTTAACTGTTGTTAGTATGCACTCTTCAGTATGCCATCTTTTTTTTTTTTGAAATTTATTTTCATTTTCCACTATAACAAAAGTTCATATCATATCACTTTCACTTTCGGTTACAATTTATAATATTCATTATGTCTTTCACATTTGACAACTTATATATCATACTAGCAAAATTTCAGTTTTAATTTATCTTTTCCATCTTCAGCCAGTCATAAAACAATTTCCATCTGTCCCAAAAATGTTCCTCTGGTTTATTTTGTAATATTGTATTTAACTTATCCATTTCAGCTATTCCCATCACCATATTTTTAAGTTCTATTATAGATGGTATTCTTTTGGATTTCCAACGTCTTGCTATCAGAATTCTGGCTGCCGTTAGGATATATACAATTATCTGTGTGTGTGCTTTAATGCCTTCCGGTAACATATTTAGTAGCCAGATTTCTGGTTCTAGGGGGATATTTATTTTTGTAACATCCAGGAGGATTTTTGCAATTTTTCTCCAAAACTTCTGGATTTTGTCACATCTCCACCATATGTGGAGGTATGATCCTACATTCTTCCCACACCTCCAACAAATGTTAGATACTTTGGGGAAACATTTTGTGACTTTCTCGAGGGTCCAATGCCACCTATATACCATTTTATATATATTTTCTTTGTATGGCTTAGCTCTCATAAATTTTAAAGATTCCCATGTTTTAGTCCATTGCTTTGCTTCTATTGGGTGTCCAATCTCTTTTGTCCATGCTAGCATGGGTGCCTTTATAGTTTCTTCTCGCAAGAAATCCTCTATTAATATAGTATAAATCTTCTGAATAAGTTTATCGCTGGAGGATAATCAGAGTTTATCAAATTCATTTAAGCTAGTATGGAATCCTGTTTTTTTGTCTTCAATATAACTCGATTTTAATATATTTTTTCCCCACCAGGACAATTTTATGTTTTGTTTTAATAATATCTCATCTGGTTTTATCTCCGCCTTTTTATTTAATAGATTCCCATATATTTCTTTAATCTCTCCTCTTATTAAGGAAGGTTTTGCAAATGCCTCAATTGGGGAGATCCATATTGGTATTTTAATATATTTTTTGTATTTAATTAAATTCCAAACTTTTATGAGAGAGCTTCCTATTATGTGTGTGTGGAAATTTGAATGAATTTTGTCTTTTCCATACCATAGGTACGCATGCCAACCCATTACTAGGTCCAATCCCTCTAATGCTAATATTCTAGTGTCTTCTAACTTTGCCCATTCCCTTATCCATACCAATGACATTGCAAAATAATACAATTGCCAATTGGGTAGCGCAAACCCTCCTTGCTTTTTAGAATCCTGAAGATACTTCAGTTTTATTCTTGGTTTTTTGGATTGCCATATAAAGGCACTTACAATTTTCTCCAAATCCTTGAAATACTTATAATTCCTAATTATTGGTAAATTTTGTGCCAAAAAGAGGAATCTTGGGAGAATATTCATTTTTATCGTCACTATTCTACCTAGTAAGGAGAGGTGCATTCTATCCCAATGCTTTAGGTCTCTATTTATATCTTTTATGAATTGTAAATAATTATTTTCATATAGCGTCAAGGTATTACTTGCAATCCATATTCCTAGATATTTTGATATTTCTTTTAGTCTTTGTAACAGCTTTTGTGGACAATTTTTGGCTATAATTTTAGTTTTTGAGATGTTGATTCTGAAGCCAACTACTTTCCCAAATTCCTGGATATCTTCTAATAAATAAGTTAAAGAGTGTTCCGGTTCTTCTAATATCAAAATCAAATCATCTGCAAAAGCTTGCAATTTAAAACTTTCCCCTTTCACCTTCAACCCTCCGATCATTTCATTTTTTCGAATTCTTTCTGCCAATGATTCTATAGTGAAGATAAACAGAAATGGAGATAGGGGGCGCCCCTGTCTAGTACCCTTTTGGATTAAAACCTTCTGAGTGGGTTCACCATTCACTAAGATTTTTACACTTTGGGTATTATATATAGCTTTCATTATTGTGTAGAAATTACTCCCACACTCCCATACCAAATTTTTTTGTAACATATAGTCCCAGTTGATATTATCAAATGCTTTTTCCGCGTCTAAAAGTGTTAATATCATTGGCTTTCCTGGATGTAGTTCATAATATTCTAATGTGTTAACTACATTTCTAATATTTTGTATTTTTCTTTTCGGTAAAAATCCGGATTGGTCTTTATGTATTACCTGACTTAGTACCCTCTTTAGTCTGTTGGCCAAAATTTTTGCAAATAGTTTGTAATCTGTGTTTAATAGCAAGATAGGCCTATAGTTTTTTATTTCCTCACCCTTCGAATTCGGTTTATGAATCAAAGTTATAATGGCTTCATTCCATGAAGTAGGAATCTTACTTGATTTTGGGATGCTTTGTATTAATTCTTTAAATGGTTCTGAAATCTGTTCTTCAAATATTTGGTAAAACATGCTTCCTATATGTGTATCCCTGCTGTAGTCTCACCAATCCTAAATTCACCAGCCACTTTTGTGCAATTCGAAAATGTCTTTAGAGCACAAAACAAAGAAAATACAATTTTCTTAAATCTATGGCTCTTGTAAAATGATTTCCATTGTATACCCTTTTTAACCTTTTAATATTCATGAAACATAATAATTTCCAAACATTTACTCCAAGCACATACAATGCAAATAAAACATACGTCCACGACACACTGTGAATATTTAATAGTTCTGAAAAAATGCTTCTATAATATCTAGAGCACACAAATAAAAAGAGCCTATGGAACGGGGTACACAGAAGCTCCTTCAAATCCTGTCAGATTTCTAGAAGTTTCCAAACCTGCATCTGGAACTTCTTCCAAGGTAACTCTGTTTTACTGCATATACTTCCATACAAGCCATCATAGTTAGCATCTCTCTCGCAATAAATAGCAAGGAATGAAGAAACTGTGAAGAGAGTCAGTCTAACAGTATTATGGAATTTTACCAAATATTATTTCAGCAGATTCTTCATATGTATCCTGCTTTTTGACAGAACGCACTGCAGCCCAAATCCAGTGAGCTGGAGTGAACAACTCATTTAGTGACAGGGAATCAGGACTCTTGTAATGATCACTGACATTTTCAAAAGTTGTTAACAGAGTGACCTTGGGCACAATTTAGCTACTGGCTTTCTGAGTCACACTAAGGATGAAAGATAATTAGTGGCCGACTAGAGAGGGGCCTGCCATCATGCCTTTGCAGATTATTTGGGGGGGAGCATTTTGGCAGAACAACATAAACAACATTCTTTGCTGGTTTTTGTCTTCCATGAAGCACATGCATAGGACTGGCCTAATCCCACCGAATATGTGAAGTGTTTTGAGATCCACAAATGGAGGCAGCTACAGAAATGCCAGGTGGAAGAGATCTTGTGTGATTTTAATTCCAATAAGAAAAGATTTGCCAGCTAAGAACAAAGCTTGAAGAAGTGATCGCTGTCAGCCAATTAATTCCCTCTGGAGAGGAACTGTCTTCCATACGCAAAACAAAATCTCCTTTTTATAGCACAATCCTCCTTGTTTCATCTTGCCTTTTGCTCATTAATCCAGTTTCACCTGCCTGGCACAGATATATGCAGGGGGGGGGGGAGAGATATTTTTACTCGCCCCCCCTTCTGTTCATCTTGACCTTTCTGATTTGGATCAGCATTTACACTTGCCCACCTGTCTGGCAAATCTTCCCTGCAACGTGCCCTTCAAGATGAAAAACATGGTTTGATAATGCATAGTGACAAAGCTTGCAGAGATGGAGTGCAAGCAAAAGAGGGAAAGCACTAAGGGAAATCACTTCCAACCAAGATCTGCCACTGCAGAGCTAATCAGGCAGGTATTCAGTTGTTCACTCCTGCAGACTTGCTTAGCATAGAAATAGGCTGTCTGCCCAGGAAGATGAGGTAATGTCTAGCTTTAATGCCAATCTCTCTAACTGGCAGGACACATCGGGTAAATATTTCTGCTGCGGGAGACCACATTAATTTGATTCTGCTACCAATCTGATTATTGTTATTGCCATCATCAATATTAATACTTGGGGATGCATACCTCTTAAACCATGACCCTGTTTAACAGGCATACTAGTTAAGGACAAGGAGTTGGGAGATAAAAGGGTACTATACTGTGTTACAGGAGAAGATAAGCCATGCCGGACTCCTGCTTTCATGAATGACACATTCCTGCATTTACTTCTTCAGTTTCTTGCACTGACCACTGGGTTTCTTGTTGTACTCCACTGTTACTACAAACTTTGTAGAGGCTAAACTCTTTTCAAATATCTAGTTACATATCAACAGCTAGAAGAGAAACCTGGCTGGCCTGCATAATGACCAGTTGAAGTTGCAACTCTGTACACAACCAGCTCTTTACTGATTAAATCTGCATGGTGAGGGTGGTGCAGGCTGGCTCCATGAAGAGAGCACCATGTTAAGTTTTACATCAAGTTTTTGATCAATTTCCTTAAAGAGTCTGAGTTACTTGCAACCAGCTGCCTTTGTTTTCTCTCCCACACGGGTGGCCTATAGCAGTGTTTTTCAACCACTGTGCCGTGGCACACTAGTGTGCCGTGAGAGATTGTCTGGTGTGCCGTGGGAAAAATTCCAATTTCATCCATAACATATGAACAATTATAAAATAAAGTATTATTATTTCATAATAAAGTAATTATAAAATAATTTCGTTGTGTTTATTTGATTCCTATTCAAGAGAATTACTTTATATATAGTCAATATAGGCACAGAGTTAAATTTTTTAAACATTTTCTAATGGTGGTGTGCCTCGTGATTTTTTTCATGAAAAAAGTGTGCCTTTGCACAAAAAGGTTGAAAAACACTGGCCTATAGAGGTAAGCCTCAGTATTTTCACATTTCATGCAATATAAAGATCAAACTGAAATGAAGGGAAACAATCCCTTTTGCTCATGACAGAAAGAAGCTGGAAAGTGTTCCAGAAGTTAAACTGCTGTTGAGCCAATATTGCATAAAAATACACTTAGCTTCTAATGACAACCAGTCTCTCTCTCCCTTCAGATAAACTTAACTGCAGTCACTTTGTTTGAAGATCTCTCTCTCTCTCTCTCTTTTTGTTCATCTGTTATATGATTATGTAAACTGTTCACCATTAACATTTTGAAGTGTAATGCTTCTTCTAACAACTGACAACTTCCTGTGTGTTTTTTAAAAGGAAATATGGTTTTGTGGAGGAAACACCATAAAAGAAAAGAAATAGTCTGGAGATCATACTTACCGACAAATGTACAATCTTAAACTGGTTTAACATCCATTCTTTGTCTCTCTCCAAAGAACTCAGGAAACTGTAGTTTTAGTTAGCAGAGGCTTAATGATTGGAAATGGGTAGTTGAAGCTTTCTATGGAATGACCATAAATAACATCACCTGGTACACAACATCCCATTAGCCATCCCAGTAAGGGACAGAACTTTTTTCTCCAGGCTGTTGGCAATGCTAACTGTAATTCTATGGGACTGCAAGGGGGGGGTGTCCTTACAGCACAATCCTAAACACAGCTAACTCAGAAATTAAGTCGCATTGTGTTCAACAGGGCTTACTCTCAGGGTTCTTGGAGAAAGACATGATAATTAAACTGGTATGAATCCCCTACAATTTTATACTGTATACATTTTATAAAACAGATTTAATTCTGTCACAGAATCTGTGCGCAAGACTAGGCAGCCTATCCAAAACAGAGTTGCAAACAACAATTAAATTTGCACAAATGTATTCGAAGATCTAAGGCAGAGAGGGTTGTTTTTTTTAATTCTGCATGAGATGAACATTGGTGTGATACTTCTGATTTCTTGCTGTCACATAACAGAATCATGATTTTGAGAAGGCAGTTAAGAAGGGACAGCACAGAAAGTACCTAACAGCAGATTTGGAATGTACTAAATTATCTGAGTGAAAGTAACAATAATTCCAAAAAGACTCTCAGCTTCAGTCGTATTTGGTACTGCACCCACATTTGCCTAAGTGATACATCTAGTTGCAGAACAGCCAAGATTAAGACATACAATTTTCAGATGGATATAATTAAAATTGCTAACCTGGATTTTTTAAATATGCTGATAAGAAAATTTGGAATGTCTGCAGCATGTGTACTCAGCAGGGCTACATGCATTTTTTAAGGTGGTCTTCTGTGATCTCAAATTGCAGCATGACCAACAGAAGTTCAGCAAGAGGGCTCATCTTAGCCCAGCAAACCTCTACCTGTTGGACTTTATACAGATTTTACAGGCACAGGAACCCAGATCCAAGCAAAAGTGCTGTGTTTGTGAGCCAGGCCAGGAGTGGAGCCAGGAAGAACATGCTGGCTGCTGCCAGCCAAGCAGAGCACGTGGCAAATAGAAGAGGGCTGTTCTCAGCGGTGCTTCCTCATTCCAGCGGTCCACGTAATTGGGGAGCTGGTCATGGGGATGGAGCTTTGGGGTGGGTTACGATGCACATTCGTGTCAGGGGCCCTTTATTCTATTTAAAGCGTTGCTGCTGGGTGCCCCAGCCTCTTGATTTTTAGATCTTTCATCGGCTCATGGCTCGGCTCCTGCATCTCACACGTGTGGATTACAAACGCCTTTCAGCTACAAAGATGGCATCAGATGACTGGCTGGGAACATGTGGTTCTCTCTGCTCCATTTCTTCTCCAACCAACGGGTCTCGTTATCGGTGGATGAGGAAGAGCATGTTATTTGATTCATCTCAACATCAACAGCGGAGCTTTGAGCAGCCTGTGCACCAGAATTTGTGGCCCTTTCAGGTATTTACATTGGTCAGGTCCCCACTTAAGAGGTTAAGTGGGTTGCTATGCTGCGTATCCCACAAGGCAGGCATGCTCCAGAATCTTACTGTTGGGAACAGCCGTGGGTGGCTTTTATTAATTGGAACCTTGTATCACTTACATCTAAAGGTTGTCTGATAAACCGGCTGCTGCCTGCTCTTACTTCTCGCTAATAGAAGTATCATTGCTGCATGATTTTTCCAGCACTCCCTCATTTGCGGGGTGGACACGTGGTGGAGTTGGCTGACTGGGCTGGCATTCCCAGCCTCATGGGCCGAATAAAGGACAGTGCGCCCTAGCTCTGGCTTTTGCTGCTTCATAAATAGAATTCGTCTGCCTTTACTGGTGCTGAATAGTAATTGCAGTGACTGGCAGTTTGCTAGTATTAATAGAGGTTATACATATTTAATTCATAGCTATAAAATAATAATAATAAAATAAAATAATAAGCAGAAGTGTGTAGCTAGACAGACAGACACTAGACAATAATAGATAGATAACTATGCCGTAGCTAACCATAGCAGAAAGCATACGGTGGTCATAGCAGCAGCTAAGATACAATCGGCTAACCTCTCAAGTGCAACCTTTAAGTGTGTTCCAGATCCATCAAATCAGCAACATGCCTCCTAAGCATTCTGCAAAGTCCAATAAAGACAAAGATCTAAGAAGGGCATAGCAAAAGGTGGACACAGCACAGTAGCCTTACCTTCTAGTCCCACTAAAGGGCATGCAAGGGGGTGCCCTTTCTGTTGCAGCAGCATCAAGCAGCAATGGCCAGGCATATCATGCCAGAGAAGCTCAGGTTTCTGCTAGGCCAGCTGGCAAGCAGGTCCCTTTAAGGGTGCCTCCCATCAACCCAGTTCCCTCAGTGGCCCCAGCTCCTGACAATTCAGCCATACTTCTGGCTCAGACTCTGGAACGGTTGTCTGAACACTTCAATCAAATGGACAATCAGCCATCAAGCTATTGGTCTCCCACTGCGTCTGAGCCTAGGGGATGGCAAAGGAGACCTCGTTCCCCTGTGGAGTCTGTGTCATCAGCGACTCCAGGGAAAACACACCATCCAACCAACCATCGTGTAAGAAGAGGTGCTCCAGGCGTCATAAGTCCTGAAGAGCTGCAGAAGATTGCAACACTTCTAGCAGTGAATCTGCTTCCAGTAAGTCATCCTCTGAAGAGGATTCCGCACATGCATTGGGGAGCTATTGGGTTAAGGGCACTCACCGTAGCTTACCAGCCTGGGCTCTAAGGTGTAGGGGGTGGATGCCAGCCTGCGTGCAGTCTGGGGTTCGAAGCAACTGGGCACTACCAGGGCTTCTGCAGCCTATGGTGACTTTGCAGACCCCCCGGGCATTCACTTTTCCCATAAGGTCTGGGTATGGATCCCTGATGGGTATTGCATTCATTGTCTTGTGGCTTATGGCATTCATTCTTTTCAGCTCAGGGGCTGTCAGCTAGCTCTCACCTCCAGCTGACAAGGGACCACACAGCAGCAATATCCATGTGATTCTCTCTGGCTTGCCACTCCACAGTCACCCCCCCAGCAGGCAGGATGGGGGAAAGGGTTTCATCCAGTGACCAGCACGTCATCCGATGCAGGATCTGTTCCCATGCTGCACCAATGTTTATTTGTCTGTATACATTAAAACTGTAGCTGTTTTCCCTTCTACAATCTGGGTGTTGAGTCTCTTGTTCCACATGCTCACTCTGTGCTAGGCCATGGGCCAGTACAAGTAGCAATCCCTATCCCCAGATATCTGAGACAGTCATAAAGTAAACAGAATCAATTTTCCCATGGTTTTCAGAGAAGCCTGTTTTCTTCAAAACTCAACAGAGATTATCTCACACATATAACTTTCCATCCAGATTTTCATTTTACCTTTAAAAACGTACTGTGATAATATCATGCTAATTAAAAACAAAGTGCTGGTAACATTGTGTTCAGCCAAGAACAGTTTGGTGCAGACATTATAAAATTCTTTCCACCTGGCAATGTTTACTCATGACTTGTAAATACCTCTGTTAATCCTCTTCTTTGTGGTCTCTCACACAAGATCTTGATAATAAACTACATTGCACTTTTGTTCTGTGCAACAAGAGATAACAAAGAGGAAAAGGAATTAGGAAAACATATCCAGTGGGTAAATAATGATTCATGTAGTTTCTTCATCATGATGAAGTGGCTAAAACAGAATGAGTAGCAATAAAGAAACCACACTACCTCATTTTACCAATATAATCTTAAAGATTTTTACAGGACAAAAATAAATAAATCTCAAGATCTCTTTGGTTTCTCCATAAAGTAAGTCACAGTAAGGTGTGTTCATTTAGCACAGATTAAATATTTTCATAAAATAGTCATCAGACAAAGAAGTATGCTTTCTTTGTAAGGAAAAGTCCAGCACACAAAAGAGGTGGTAGCAAAGAATTATGACTGTAGTTTCTTTTTTATTTATTAATAAAACGGGGGGGGGAGATGAAAGAAGGGGGGAACCCTCAAAATCCAGTAACTAAATGGAACAACCGGATAGGGCGGGGTATAAATCTCAAAATAAATAAAAAAATAAAAAATAAATAAACAAAACAAAACAAAAAGAAAGAAAGAAAAAGAAAAAAGGTTTATACAAAGAGACAGAAATTTAACAACAGTGGTGGCAGATCTATGAAAGGTTTCCGAATGTCTAAAAATAAATCCATTCACAATTTTCATCCATATGCTATGCTAAATATTGATAAGATTATAAGGTCCTCAATCCATTGATTTCTTGGAGGTGGACATTTAAGAAGAAGAAGAAGAGTTGGATTTATACCCTGCCCATCACTGGGAGTCTCAGAGTACCTTCCCTTCCCATCACCTTCCTATCACCTTCCCTTCCTAAACCCACAACAGAGACCCTGTGAGGTAGGTGGGGCTGAAAGAACTCTGAGATAGCTGTGACAGACCCAAGATCACCCAGCTGGGAATCAAACCCAGTTCTCCAGATTAGAGTCCGTCACTCTTAACCACTACACCAAACTGGCTCTCCAGCGTTGTAATATGAGTCTTTAAACCGCAGGAAGAGCATGGAGGGGCCATTTTCATTGACAACTGGTTAGCCTCCAAGAGACAGAGAGATAGTTTTAAAATGCATAAGCTTCCTCAAAAATTTGTATTAGAATATTCTATTTGAATATTTTAGAATATTCTATTTGAATATTTTAAAAATATTTTTTTAAAAAAATGGCAAAAGCACAAGGAAAACATTCAGACATCCTAAATGGCTTCAAATTGCTAGGAAGTGGTCCAGACAGGCAAAAATGCAGGGTGAAGCCAGAAACAACCATAAGGTACCTGATTTTCCTGATGTCAAGAAAACTGTGACCCGAGTGCAGTGACTGCAGGAGGTCAATGAGTTCAGGATGGGATAGCGATATTGCTGTCTGAGCAAGCATTTTAAATCAGTTAGGGAGCAGCGGCAACATCAGCATAAAAAGCCCATCAGACAGCAACTAAAGAGTGTTTAGCAAATTCAAAAGCCAACAATTCTTCACTTTGAATATTTGGGTTCATGACAAAAGCAAAGGATCTGACTTTTAGGAGGGTTTTTAAAAATAAAAAATAGCACTTCTGGGTAGCAATGATGTTTCTAGACTAGCGTAAGTGCAATCCTAAATGTTCCAGGTAGCTCAGTTCTTCCCAGTGACAACAGAACTGCTTTTGAAGCAGCCTGTGAATTATTTCCTGCGGTGAGCTTCTCAGCACTGAATTATACCATGTTCTGCCTGAGTCTTTTTGTATCATGCCCACATGAAAATATGTGCTCCTTTGAAGGTCTCCCATATCTAGGGCTGTCCATTCATATTTATTCACCAAAATTATTGTGTTAGGTTTAAATGTCTAAGAATAAAATTAAGTATTCCTAGATATCTAGTAAGATTATTTCTCATCATTGCCACTTCCAAATTGTTATATAGCTGCCATGTCATTCTTCAAGAACATAAGAAGTCCCCTGCTGGATCAGACCAGCATACTGTTTCACACAGCAGCAAGCCAGTTGCCCTAAAACCATGTGAAAGTGATGCTACCTACAAGCACTGCTATTCAGAGGTTTGCTGTCTCTGTATACAGAGCTTCCCTTAATTCACCATGGCTAGTAGTGGCCATTGATGGAAGTATCCTCCACGAATCTGTCTAATCACCCTTTTTTAAAAAAAAAAAAGTTTATTAACAGGATATAATAGCATGTTCCATAGTTAATAACCAATTCTTAACATATCCTTTTCTACAGTTTTCTTCCCTCCCCTCCCCCGGCTCCCAGCGATGCTCCACCCCCATTAATATTTCAGTCAATATTCTCTTACATTCAGTTCTTACTCAATAATAAAATCTTCATTTTAAACATTTTCCTTTTCTATCTAATCACCTTTTAAAGCCATCTACATTCATGGCAATCACTACATCTTCTGGCAGTGAACTCCAACATTTAATTACTCATGGAGTAAATAAGTAGATGTGCCCAGGTACATCTGCTTTCTTACTGGCACTGCTGTTGCATGGTGCTACTAATTCAACTATATGACTTAATTGTTATGTTTCCAAACTAAAGTTTACACATATCCTCTTAAACAGAAAAGTATCCACATCACACATCTGCCCTCCCTGAAGACATTATACCTTGTGAATTACAAGATTTTTAAAAAGTTGTAAACATACCCAAACATCTACAATGCTTCAGGATTTTCCAGTTGTTTAAATAGTTTTTTCTCCATCCTGTTGGTAATTTTATAAAACATGTTTCTCTATAGAACTATAAATATCAATTCTACTCCACTGGCAATGGGGATAGAGAAGAAACACCAT
The DNA here is from genome assembly GCA_029375565.1 of Gekko gecko. Lineage (NCBI taxonomy): Eukaryota > Metazoa > Chordata > Lepidosauria > Squamata > Gekkonidae > Gekko > Gekko gecko. Next base: position 52,944,976 of record JAPDNY010000009.1, read on the forward strand.
ACAGTATAAAAGTAGCCATAAGCTAATGATATGGTGTATTAACATGCTACTATGGGAAAGGGTCAAGCCCTGAGGCTAAACGCTGCCTGTGAAGTTTTCAGTTATAGAAATGGAAAAAGGAAAGGGCAAAAAGTAAGTTAGGCAAGAAATTCACATCCTAGAAAGACTGAGTTTGTGTAATGTACAGAGGGTTGAAGTTGTAGCTACTAGGCTAGATGTGCCATCACCTGCCCTTTGGACAAGACTGAAGTCAGATCACTAGAGGTCCTACAGCAGCTGCTAAGCAGTAAAGGGATGTTTCAGAATTTGGGGCACTGAAGAAACAAGCAAGATCTTGACAGCTAGGAAGTAAACTTCAGGAACTGACTGCACAAAGCACAGTGGTCACAGAGGCTATGCAACAAGACCCAAAGGGAATTTCATATCTCTTTCCACTGCTGTCAGCTTCTCTCTTTTAATTTTTCTGCAGCTGCTGGAACTATCAAAGAATGAATTCCAAAAATCTTTATTTTGATTTAATTAGTCTAGGGAAACTCTGCTTTCTAAATTCACAGCTTCTAATATCATTTTGAATCCCATTCCATCTTTGAGCAGAAAACAGATGAATTTATTTGTAACTTGCCTTTCTTCTATACCAAAGTGAGACTCAAGGCAGGAGACAACATAAATTAAAACAACAGCACACTAATAAAGCCTCAAAAGTATTTTTAAAGCAAATGTAGAACTTCATAATTATAGCTGAGCCCTCAAGAAACATAGTCCCTTACCCTCTAAAGATGCCATCAGATATCCTCTTGGGGGGCCCAAAAGCTCAATTTTATAGCCTCTCTGGAACACAAGTAGCTTGGGAGAAGGTTAGAGGTGCCTTGCAGGATCAGACCAGTGGTCCATCTAGTCCAGCATCCTGTTTCACACAGTGGCCAACCAATTGCCTTGGAGGTCCAACAAAGCAGGCAGAGAGGCAGTACACATTCTGTGTTCATATGTGGTTAATAACTCTTATTCAGCATCACTGTTGATAGTATGCATTAGAAGCAGGAAACAGGCAGTTAAATGAGAGCTAATAAATCAGAAAAGTAGCAAGTCAGACTGGCAGGAAGATCAGAAACTGAGAAAAGTAGTTAAAAAAGAATATATTGATAAGTAGTTCAAAATCATTACTCTAAATATAAACAATTCCTCTTTCTGAGAGCTTACACAGTAGCTGGTGACAATCAGGAAAAAGTTTGGACAGACAAATAGCAAAGAACCTGATGGAGGGTTCCATTTTTTAAAAAAAACCTCTTTACTATTTTTAACAAAGTCTTCCAGATAACCAGGGAAGGACCAGTTTTATACTCCAAATGATGAGATCCAAGATGATCAGTGATATTTGACTAGAGGCAGGGGAAGCCATGTGATCTACTGCATCCCATTAAAGCGGCAAGCTTGCATCCTGCGTTCATGCTGCTGCTTCTGCATACAGGGCCAGCTTGCCTAGAGCGCGCCAGCCGCAGGGGTGCCAAACTGCATCCCCCCTGCAAAAAGCCCCTCTCCCCGCTGCCACCGAAGAGCGCCCCATTGGGGCGCAGGAGGCAGCAACAGAGCTTGCCTGCCCTGAGCGCCCTCCTCTCTCCAGAAGCCAGCGCTGGGAGGGAAGGGGTGGGGTTAAAACCCCCACCTCTTCCCTGGCTTTCCTGGGTGCCCCGCAGCTGCAGAGTGCCCAGGAAAGCTGGCGCTGGGAGGGAAGGGGCGGTGGTTAGAACCCCCACCCCTTCCCTCCCAGCGCCGGCTTCCGGAGGGAGGAGGGCGCTCAGGGCTCCGAGGGGGCATGGCGTGGCATAGATACGCTGTTGCCCCCACTGCAGGCCTTCAGAGACACGCGGCCTCGGAGCAGGGAAGGGGCGCTCAGTCAGCCCCCTCCCCTTGGGGAGCCTGCTGAGCCGTCAGTGGAGGCGGTCACTCTGGCGGCCAGGAATCCCGCTGCTCTCCTTGCCGCTAGGTCCCCACCTGCTCGGAGTGCCTGGCCTGGTCCCACATGGCGGCAGCCACAGCGAGAGGAAGCAGCAGCAGCCACATGCTGGGGGGGGCTCCCAAGGAGAGACTCTGGAGAGACACGCCCCCAAAAAACAACACGAAGCAGGCCCTACTGGGTGGAGGCTGCATGGGGCCCTGGGAACCCCCATTCCTGCTTGAGGAGGAGGAGCAGTTCACCAGTTGACGGTAGCCATGGGGGGAATGGGAAGGGTTGGATGGCCTGCTCCAGAGCCCCGTCATGGACCAGCCCAGCCTTCTCTTCGGAGGAGGAGTTCTCCTAACTCAAGGGGTCCAAGCACGCCAGCTCTCGGAAGCGAGGCCGGGTTGGCGCTTGGGAGGAAGGGAGGCCACCGAGAAGAGATTGGGTCGGGGGTAACCGGGAGCTATCTTGCCCCCCACGGTCTCCAGGCCCCACCGCCCAGACACCTGGGGCCAACACTGTCTGCATAGCTCTGTGACAGTCCTTTCCCTACCCCCACTAGCTGTCTAAGTGGGCACTTTGACATGGTAGGGCCCTTCAATAGTAACCAAAGCCCTCCCACATCTTGTTTTTCACAGCAGTATGAAATGGGCACTGTTGCTCCTGATGCATACTCACCCCACTTGTCATCTTAGAGCATACGCACATACACGCCTACACAGCAAAGCCCCTTTGCATTAAAAATACAACCACACACACATCCATATGGTAGTGTTACACTACAATAAAAAGACAAACAAGCCAACTCATTGCAAGTGACAGTTCCAAAGTTGTTTCTTTGGCAATGAAGCATTTGTTGCCTGAAGTTGAATGCGACAAGGGACGGGGGCTGCACTGTGAATTTCTTTTTGCCACTAGGTTATCATCACAGAGATGTTTAATCTCTGATCTACAAGAGAATCTCTGAGGAATTTTCTTCTGCTTTGTTTTGCTTGAAATGATGTAAGAAATGCAGCTACATATAGGGATGCTCGCTCCTGGCCTGGAGGCATTTCCTCTGCCTTTAGCACTGGTGTTAACAAGGAAGCATGAGGCAGGTAAGTTGCTCCTCCATAGGACTGCAAAGAGAAGAAGCAGATATTATCCCTGATAAGGCGACAAGAAGGATTAAACTCTTCGTTTATGTAAATATTCATTGGTATTTATTCATTAACCCATTTCCTAAACAAAAATAAGAGAGAATGTAAATATTGATAAGGTAACTGAATAACTCCAAGGCTTGCAGTCATTAGAGAATGCTACTACATAGGACTGTCCTCCACACAGAACTATGGACTGGTTCTAAAGATGCTCTTCTGCGTAGGGAAGGTGTGGTCACTCATAGAAAGGGAATTTTGAATCCCCTCATGCTACAGCATTGCATTAGGAACATGACGTTCCATCCAGCAACATTCTTCCATTTGCCCAAGATCTTGAGCAAAAGTATGTGAACTGCTATAGAATCTCCTTATAATTCATGCACAGCTGTTCCCAGGAGCATGCTGGTAGCTATTCACTTCCCAGTCACAGGTCTTTGAATCCACCACAATATCATGTTTAAATAGCTGCTTCTTACATATATGACACAGTTAAATGCTGTACAAGCTATGAGATCATTCTTGGCACATTCACAGTCTCAGAATACAAATTTTGAAGCAAGACTGAACTTGGTTCCTTCACAAATGCTTTAAAATGTTGTTTTTCAATAGATTTTATAGAATTAAAGAGCCAGTGTTGTGTAGTGGCTAGAGTGATAGGCTACAATCTGGGAGTTCAGATCCATATTCTGCCGAGGAAGCTTTCTAGGTGATCTTGGGCCGGCCATTCTTCTTAGCCTAACTCACCTCACTGGGTTGTTGTGAGCATAACAATGGAAGAGAGGAGAATGATGTTGTAAACAGCTTTCATTCCCAACTGGGGAGAAAAGGGGGGCATAAATATCCAAATAAATAATAAAAAATACAGAGATTTTAATTTAACTGAATATAACTCTGAGAATATTTGGGAATGTATAGTATGTACAGTACAGCCTCCCATACTTGGAAGGAAAGCATTCATGCATTGTGCATACAATAAGGAATTGGCATAGGGTTCAGTATAATCCTCCTTTCTGACTTCTGATCCTCAACTGGCCTGAAAACTGCACATATACATTCCACAGTGTGGTCAAAAATCTACTCCCACCTTCTTTTCTAACAGGCATAGAACCTACTCTTGTATAGACTTTGTGTTAATTAAGGAAACTAGAACACTCTCAGTTAAAGGGGTCCGAACTCATCCAATCTGGATCTCAGACCATGCCCCTATAACCCTGGAGGTGGACTAGAGCACAGAATGGACCAAGAGACCTTGGAGATACAATAACTTAGTTATAGCAAAAAAAGAGGATAAGGAATACATGAGGAAGCAAATCAAACTATACTTTAAAGAAAATAGGCATTCTGTAACTAGTAATACCTTGTGGGATGCGGCGAAGGCAGTGATTAGAGGAGTTTGTATTGGGAAGGAGATCAATATTAAAAAAGAGTGGCACCAAAATAGACAAAAAAAGATTCAGGAGTTGAGAGTGCTCCAGCAACAACAAGCGAGAGGCTATAACCCCCAAAGGCAGACCCAAATTAGAGAACTGAGAAGAGATTTGGACCAGTTAGATGCAATAACTCTGTGGAAAAAAGAGACATTAATTAAAAATGAATTTCGGAGGAATAGTATAAAGTCAGTCCAAAGATTGGTAAAGTACCTACGGGCTAGGAAAGAAAAACAAAGTGTGAAGTGCATAAGAGAAGGCTCCACAGTAACGCAAGGTTCAAGGGAGATTAGGGAGGCCTTTGCAAGATTTTATCAGGACTTATATAAAGAGAAAGAAACGACAAAATTTGAAGAAAGAATACAGCTCACAATAACATTAGAGGACAGACAGAAGCTAGGGAAGGAGATAACAGTACAGGAAATAGAAGAGGTAATTAAGAAATTAAAAAAAGGGAAATCCCCAGGACTAGATGGGTTTACTGCAGAATTCTATAAAGAACTGGTAGAAGACTTAGCACCAGAACTCCAGATAACGTTTAACGCGATATTGAAAGGAGAACAAGCCCCAGAGTCATGGAGGAAAGCAGAAATAGTGGTCATCCCCAAACCTCAAAAGGATCCAGAAATGGTCGGCTCATACAGACCGATTAGTCTACTTAATCAGGACTATAAGATCTTTCTTAAAATTTTAGCAAATAGACTAAAGGAGGTGATACCGAAAATAGTTAAAGGGGATCAATATGGCTTTGTGAGAGGAAGGAACATAAGCCATCCAATTAGGAACATTCTCAACATAATAGAACATGGCCAAAAAAAAAAGTTTGCCCTCCTTAAGTTGGATGTATATAAGGCCTTCGACACGCTCTCTCACGAATATATATGGAAAATAATGGATGAATATGGGATAGGTGAAAAATTTAAGGGTGCCATACAAGAAGTATATAAGGGAGGGAAAGCAGTGGTAAGGGTTAACGGAGGGCATTCAAGGGAGTTTAGCATACAGAGAGGAGTAAGGCAAGGATGCCCCCTCTCCCCATACATATTTATTATGGGAATTGAGGTCCTAGCAGAAAGAATAAGAAATAGTGGCAGAATAGATGGATACCATATTGGGAGTGAGGAATTAAAGATCAATTTGTTTGCAGATGATATAATGATTGCGCTGCTAAACCCTAAAGAGGGGATTAGAGAAATAAGGACTATATTGGAGGATTTTGAAGCATATTCAGGGCTAAGAGTGAATATGGACAAATCCGAAATTATGTACTTCAATGTCAGTAAAGCAGAGAGAAGAGAAATTGCAAAGATGACAAAAATGGGCCCAGGAGCTAAGTCAATAAAATATTTGGGGATCGAAATCAGGAAGAATTGGAAAAAAACAGGGGAAGGGAACTTCAAAATGGTCTGGAAGAAGATCTGCAAGGACATGAAAAGATGGGCAAATAAAAATTTGAGCATTTCAAACAAAATAAGAGCCGTAAAGATGTTCCTAATTTCTAAGATGATGTATCTATTCCAAACACTCCCAGTAGAATTAAGTATACAACAGTTAGAAAAATGGAATGGAATAATTAGGGAATGGATCTTTGGAAGTAAAAAGCCCAGAATGCAAAAGAAGTTCATTTATAACCCGCAAAATGTATTGGGGTGGGGTGTACCCAATTTAACAGACTATTACGAAGCTTTTAACGTCAAGTCAATGATAGAGATAGGAGAAGATATAGAGCAGAAATGGGTTAGATTGGAAAACGAATTAAATGAAGGAGCTGGGAGGCTGGGTATATTTACAAGAAATGTGAAGAAGGAATACGGCAGAGCGGTGGGACCTAGGAGAATAGCGTTGAAAATATGGGAGAAATGGCAACCAATCTGGTTGAGCAAGCTCTCTGAGTGGGCACCAGTGGAAAGTGTATATGGGGAATCTGACGACCCCCATTGGTGGAAACTACTCCAAGAAAAAGGGTTTGCTAGAATAAGAGATATGTATGGGGAAGGAGGCCGGCTTAAGCCACTACAAACAATAATTGAGACAGTAGGGAAACAGTACTGGTTGAAGGCGACCGGTCTATATAATGCAATAAAAAAGGAGAGGCAAAAGAGGGAGGGGGACTCAGAAGAAGTCGCAGAAATCTTGTACAAAGAAAAGAGGAAGACAAGTAAGGGTCTAGCGGGTAAGATATATAAAATAATGATAACTAATGGGGAGTCAGTAATTAAAAGCACTCAAGCGAGATGGGCTAGAGAGGGACTAACCTCAGAAACAACCTTAAAAAAATTAATGGTGGGGGTCAAAAAGATCAAGTTCGATAAATTTAGAGAAATGGAGCTGAAGTACTTCACCAAATGGTACCGGACGCCAGCCCAGCTAGCTAATATGATATCGGGGATGAGTTCGAACTGCTGGCACTGCAATCAAGCTAAAGGGTGGTACTCACACATGTGGTGGGAATGTGCCAAAGTCCAGGAGTTTTGGAAGGAAATATTAGCCAGAATAAAGGAAAGGACAGGTGTATCAATACCTATAGATGTCAACTTAATGACATTAGGAACCTTAAAGATCGAGAGAATAGAAAGTACATATCAAGAGGTAGTTAAGGCAATGATACTAGCTGGAAAGGCAGTCATAGCATTAGGATGGAAAGACAAGAATAAGTGGACAATGGAGAATTGGAATAACTATCTGTTTGAATATATTCAATCAGATATAGTGACCCTGACAACGGAAGAGAACACCTGGGAGGAAAAGAAGACGCAAACAAGCAAGAAATGGTCATCGTATTTCGATTACATCAAGGAGGATGAAGCCATGAAGGATGCCTATTGGAAACTTCGGATTCTGTGCCCGTGGCTGAAGCAATGAAGAAAGAAGAGCAAGGGGAGGGACTGAGGGGAGGGTGGGGTGGGGTGGGGTGGGGGAAAAAAAAAATCTTGTATCACGGTAGTGGGAAGATTATATGTGTGAAAGCTTGTTGAAATAAAGAGAGGTTAAAAAAATATATATATACATTCCACAGTGCACCTGCCATTACTTTTAAAAGAAATTCCAGCTGCATTTCTCATGTACACATCTGACCATCCCTCTTATCCCCAGAACCCCTGCCAAACTGATGGATGCTCCAGGAAGAAAGCAAGAGGGGGAGGGGAAGAGGAACCTATTGAGGCTTACATTTCTTAAATCCCCATTTGTGCTGGTATGCCTATCTTGCAATAGATTGCTGCATTCATATTTTTCATAGATTTTCAGCCAAATTCTCAAGAACAGATACACATACACTTGTGTTTCACAATCATACAACATCAATCTGCAAGAAGGTTTTTCCTCTTCTGTAAAAAGGATCCATCATCACCAAAATTCCAAAAGTATTCAAAGGAAGGCAACAACATTATCAGAAGGAAGGAATCCAACTAACTGCTATTACACATATTGAAAAATGTATTCTCTTGGCCTTAGTTTTCTCTCTCCCATAATGGATTTGACCTTGATTTTTTGCTGGGCTTTCCCCACTTCTGGCATCTTGTTCAATGGAGAAGCAATAAATTCTTTTGACACCCAATTGCTGCCTCCTTGTGTCAGCAAAATAAGAAGCTGAATGTTGTAAATGTTGGAAGTTGCATCATTGTGTCCTTTTACATTCCCATTTCCTATACAACAATAATTAAGCCAACACTTGAAACGCCAGATAGTTGAACAAATATTTCTTTGAATGCCACTGACCTATTTGAATTCGGTCTTTCCCCTTTACCTCTTGAGCATGCAAATGGAGAAACGGCTTGAACTTCTTCCATCATCTGACTCAAACAACAGCCACAGCCAAAGGTTTCTGGAAATTTTAACAACTCAGAATGCTAAACAGCTTATAGGATCTATCTCCACCTTCCAGGGGAAATGAGAATTCCTTAGCACTTCAAAGAGCAAGTGGGGGAGAACAGGGCAGCTCAGCCCACTTGACTGAGGGCCAATCAAACACATCAATGCAAACTTCTGTCTTTGGCTTTGCATCTTTAGCTGCCCTTTACCATGGGGCCTGGTACATGTTTTATTGTGGCCTGAGCTTTCCCAGACAGCAATACAAAAACCAGGTAACAAAGAATGGGAATATTCACCCTGATTACTGAAAATGTAATGAGAAATACGTTATCAAAGCCAAAGGCAGGCAATTTACAAGAGCAGAAAATTCAGTGACTTTCAGGAATCATCTCTTATTCATGCTGAAGTATTAAAGCCAAAAAAACAGCTCCATCTCTTCACATCTTTCACCTCATTCCTCTCTGGCACACACCCAGGCTATTTATATTTTCAGTGCTAGGTCATGCTATCACTGTCATTATCATCCTCTCTTTCTCACACAATGGGATTCACATTGGGAAAACTTGTTACCAGAAATGTTAAATTTAACAAGGCAAAGGAGTCAAATTATAGTCTCTCGCTACACTCTTCTAAACTCAGATAAACCTCTTTCACAGATTTTAACTGCTGTAAATCACTACAAATGCATGGAAAATACCCATTAAATGTATATATCTGTTCTTTCCACAATTCTGGTAAAAATATATTGAATTCCCCATCATTCTAAAATGTAGGCAATTATTTAACTAAATTGTGGGACAATTGCTGGCATGGCTGAATAGCTTTTGGTAGGGAAGCAAACTTGCTAGGCTACAGTTTTCTCACAGGCCTTAATCCATAGTCCTTTTACTCTCAAAAAAATCTTACAACTTCATCCCATTCATGTTTATTCAGAAGCCTCCCTGAATATTTTCCTAGTTGGTGCACTGAGCTTTGCAGTTTATATCCTAAGCAGAGTTATAACCTTCTAAACCCATTGACACAAGTGGGCTTAGAGAGGTTGAGTTCTGCTTAGGATGACACTGTTGGTCACATAAACAGGACTAGTGAAGCGTAAAAATGGGTTATACCTCAGCTGGTTTGAGTTTTTCATTTCGACAAACAGAAAACTAATTTTCCACCAGCATGTAGGTTAAGAAACACGTAATCAAAAAGACCTATGCTGAACAAACTACTATTTTATTAAATAGTAATGAGGAAAACATAACTGAAATTGCGGCAAAGTTTTTACTGGCTGCTGCTTCTATACATAGTAAAACTTTGTAAGTGCTCAATGCAGGGTAACCTTCAACAGAAATTGTATTTTATTCAGAATTCAAAGTATTATCTCTCAGATTTTGTTTTTACTTTTTACTTCTGTGAAATGCCATTAAAGGAATTGTTTGTGTGTGTGCTCACTGTTGGGTTTCACAATATGACTTGAAATTCAGTTACTTCACAGGGGAAATATAATTTAAACATTCCACACGACAAGGGAAGCAAAGTGAATTTAGAATTGTACTGGTGACTCTTAATTTAAAAGAAACTGCATACAGATACAGAATGAGGAAGTAGAGGAACAGAAGACAATAAATCCCATGCATTTTCATGAGACTCTGGTATGCTTCCAAAATTCTAGTTGTGGCAATGGGTCCCTAACAACCTTATCAACTTTATGCACAATTCCCATTGATTTAATGGTTTTTAACCCCCAGTAAGTATGCACAGAACTGAAGCCTAAAGCAGGGAATCTGTGTGGACATTGCAAGGCATGTATAATGAATGTCCCTAGCCATTAATAGACCCTTTTCAAACCCAGAACAGCTTTTCCCAGGCAAAGGGATGCACTGGGCTTTTTACACAATATTAGGTCAGAAGAACCAAAAATACCTGGAATATTTTACGCTGTGAAAGATATTTTACAACAGCACCTGTGGAAGTAAAGCTGCTATTATTACCTCTATACACATGCTCCTGACAATGCAGAAAATCAAGAGATCTAGAGTGGTGGGGAGAACAGAGAGCCACAGGTGTGCCAAAAAGAGAAAAGGACGCTGCAGTAAAAGAAAGAGGAACAGAAAGCAAACCTAAAGAACCACGAGGAAAGAGGAAGACAGTGATGACAAATTTGGGAAGCAGAAGTTGGGAAACACATTCTTATATTAAGCATGCACAAAGCTTAATTCATTCATACTAATAACAGCCCTTTCAGCCAGCTGAACATGGATTTTTTACTTATTCCAGGCTACCCAATAAGTCCATGGTTCAGCAGGAAGGATCTGAATTCCAGTTTCCCAAGTCCCTTTCACATGACATTCCAGGAAGCACAGATGTATGTGTACAGGGAAGGGGGAGAAGCAGGACATCCGCCTCCCAACTTATGTGCTTTCATCAGATGGTGTGCATAGACCTTGCATGTGAAGTCCTTTCTCCCTGTAGTCAGGAACTCTATTTTTCAAAGTCACCAATTCCATGAGAAGTGTCTACATGAAGTATCTATCCATACCTTACAAAGTGCATACATAGGTCAATGACAGAGCTTGCTGCCACAATCTTGCTTCAGTTACCACTCTGCACACACAAATACATTCTTTCTGCCCCCAAAATCTTAATAATGACATTCCAACATGTTCCCCCAGTTCAACATGGCCCCCCAGAGACATTCACTTTTATAGTGCCCTCCTAAGTATAGATACTCCCTTTTCAATGGACTGTCAGAAGCTAAACTGGCAGGTTAGGTTCTCAGGATGCAGGAGGAAGGAAGAAGCTAAAGTTAAAATGAACGTCTTCCTCCCCTCAGTTTTTATTAGCATTTTCTACTGAAAAATTTTGGTGACAGATCTTTTCCAAGCAGTCTCTGAATTCTGAAAATCATTTTAAAAATTAAGGAAACACTGGGTTTGGAGCATACTTTGAGGTTTCAGCTTCAAGTAGTTTTGAACTCCTGGATTAAATTCTGCTATCAATCAAATCCAGCAGATTTCAAAGCAACACTCTTTTCAGCTCTAGAAGAAGCAAATTGTACTGGAAGCGCTAACAGGATTTTGCAGAGCAATGGTACACACTGGGAATGAAAGTACGCCACAGTCAAAGGCAATATCAGAAAAATACACATATAAAAAGGATGGAACTAATGCACCAGCTTCAATCTGCTAACCCATCATAAAGAAACACTGTGGGCTGGGAGCATGTTTTGAGGTTTCAACTTCAAGTAATTATGAAGCCCATTCCAAGATGCCCTGAGGAATCATTAACTTAAATTTTACGTATTATTTGTTCCAGGAAATGCAGTGTCTCGTGTAGCTCTTGATTTTGAAGTGCCCTATAGCCCTTATAAAATGCACTAAGAGGGGCTTGTGGGAGTTCTACTTTGAAGAACTGCAGCCAGAGCAACACTTTCAATAATGAAGGCGTACACCTTGACCCTTTGGGGGTTTGCAGGCAATAGCAGACCAAAGACTGTATTTCCTGAGTTCACCAAATATATCCTCCAGTGTCAAATAAAAGGAAAAGCAAGACCAGTGAACTACAGTAAATGTCAATATTTTAATCTGGCCTTTCCTACCCCATTTTTAATCACAGTAATTAATAACTACTGCCTGTTCCCAACAATTGACTAAAATTATTTGTTTGTTGCTAAGTAATGTTTGCAACTAAGTTCTCCTCTTGAAAGCAGATGAGATTAAGAAATATATAAACTGGCAGGAACTACTATTGTCATCTTAATAAATAGCCGATAAACATTTAGGGCCATTCTAGACCAGATATGTAGCATATATTTGCACAAGTTCAATATAGTTTAATTTATTTACTCCATTTATACTCTACCTTTCTCCCCAATGGGATCAAAAGTATCTTATAGCATTCTCTTCTCCACCATTTTATCTTCATTACAATCCTAGGAAATTGGTTCAGCTGAGAGTGTAACTGGCCCAAGGTCATCCGGTGTACTTTCATGGGAGAGAAGGGCTTTGAACCTGGGTCTCCTAGATCCTAGTCTGGCACTGTAATTACTACAGGACACTGGCTCTCTTCTTGTAATGTTCTTGCAATGTAATGAGTGGAGGGAAGAGTTTTGCTACTGTGCAGGATTGCTTTGTCACATCATTACAATTTGGTGGGTTTTTCTGTTTGTCTCTGGTGAACCCACTCCCAAACACATTCTCTTTGATAAATTTGAAAGCCATAAACACAAGTCATACCAATGTTCTATCTATGTCAGTGCTGATCTCTCCAAAAACCAGTTGCTTTTTGAGGTCTCATGCAAAGAAAAAGCTTTCCCAACATATCTGATATCCTTTCAAAATGCTGGTTGTTGAACCTGGTGTAAAGGAGTGCTAGACCAACTGTGGGCCCCAAGCCCAACGCATCATACCTTCTGAACCCTTCCTCCCTGGTAGAGTAACACCCACGGGGGTGATCTGCTTGTAATACAGATGGACTGATTGCTCTAGATCTCTGCTGCCAGTGTGCATCTGTGTGAGAGAGGGAGGGAGACCATGGGTATTAAGTAGCATGAGTATTGCCTGCTGATGGTGAGGGAAGACTCCTAGGAAGACTCAAGATTTAGACCCAATTTTAAAACGTTTATTATCATACAAACCCCTCATCCTTTATGGGCTAGGTGGAAGATGGGAGCATGGGTCCTGTTGTAGCAAAGAAAATATATCAAGAGAATGACAGGCAGCCATTATGGTGTGGCTATTTTAGTGCTGGACCAGATTCTTCCAGATCCAGATTTAAACCCCTAGACAACCAATCATTCTCTTGGGCAAGTAATTCTCTCTCAGTTTAATCTACCTTACAGGCTACTGTGAGGATAAAATGGTGAAGAGAGAAGAGAACTATATATGCTATCCCACAGGTAATTGGGGTGGTGGTGGAGTCAGGGCCATAGCCAGTGGTGGGACACATGGGGTGGTGCCCCCTAGTGTATCTGGAGCACTCCCACCCAATCCCCCACCCTCGTGGGGTGGATCAGCACCTCATGGAGAGGATGGGAGGAAGCTGAAAGGGTTAAACTGAGCAAGCTGCTTCCTAGAGAGGCTGAGCAAGGCAAGCGGTGGGGAAGCCTTGCAGCCCAATCCTCACAAGTAAGTCACTGGGGGAGGGAGAATCAGCTTTTCAATCCTGGAAGATAGAAATGCAGCTATCAAGTGTTTTTGACAGGGAGCTGGTATTACGCAGTTTTAAAATGTAATAGCTTGAGCTTCTTGTGGCAGAGGATCAGAGGACTGTGGTTCCAAGTTGCAGGAGTTGCACAGGAACAGGTAATGGGAGGGGGAGATGGCTTTTCCATTTCCAAAGGCCCTGACTGCTTCCTATTGGATAATTCAGCTCATCCTTTTATAGGTGGGATAAAGCCTCCAGGGTCCAGCATTCCCACACCATTTGTTAATTTTATTTTAATTTAATCGACACACACACACCCAATTCCTGGCTATGGGGCTGGGTGGAGTAGAAATGTACCAGGCAGAATTAAACAAAGGAGGCTGCTGAAAGGAGGGACCAAGAAAAGAAAAATAGGATACTATGGTGGAGATAAGCACTGGAGAACTTCATAAGTAAGGATTTGAATGTTAAAATGAAGATACTGGCAGGGTGCCAGTATAACTCCTGAATTAATTTACAGGGATGAATGTCATGATTCCAATAGCTTAATTGAAGAAGGAGGTTAGCAGAAGTGATCTAAAATACACTAAGAAGTTAGAAGGTCCTGCACAAAAGCAGTTGGACTCTTTTTTTAGTGACAAGCCATTATTGAGCAAATATACATTATCAGGGATCTTTTTGTAGCAAGAACTCCTTTGCATATTAAGAGACACACCCCTAATATAGCCAATCCTCCAAGAGTTTACAGTAGCCCCTGTAAGAAGAGCTCTGTAAGCTCTTGGAGGATTGGCTACATTAGGGGTGTGTCACCTAATATGCAAAGGAGTTCCTGCTACAAAAAGAGCCCTGAATATTGAAGGACTGTGATGATGCCTCCTATTTAACAGTATTTTAACAAGAGTCAAGAAATAGACAGTCATTTCACAATATGTTAGCTTTTGGAACTACTAAAGGACATAGAAGTAAAACGGATATAGTAATGTATCTGGGGAGAGGGGCTCAAGAAACTGGGAAAGGAAACTTTTCCAAGCTGTCAAGCCAAATACCAACATGGGACTTTATACTCTTCTGCTGCTGAAGGAAAAGTCACAGCCCAGTCGCAATACTCGTTACATTAACAGTTGGAAAAGAACAGGCATCAGCCTCCAAAAGGGCTTCATTTGTATTCAAGACATTAAAAGTCATATATATTTTTTAAAAGCATGAAATCACAGAGAAAACATTGCCATAGTAAGTTTCTAAGCAGCAGGTGCCTCCTAAAGCCACTAGAAACTAATCCCATTTATCAATAACACATGCTTTAAAAAAAAGACACCCTTATCACTTTGGACTCACTGCCTGAAACAATATAACTATGAGCCTTCAAACTGCTGGCAGAACATACTGTTGTGTGAAGAGATTGTCTGAAGGTTAGTAAATGTTTGCCTTTTGAATTAAAAGCCAAACTGGATTATCCTCAGGGATGTCACCCAATAAGCACTGCAAGAGGATGCCAACTTGTAAGTGGTCAGTATAATAGTTCAAAGCAGCTCTCACAGAGCAAAAAAGCAGCAGCTGAACAATGACCGTGCTCTGTTTGTTCCAAGCTCTCTTTGAAGAGAGACTGCACACAGATAAACAGATTATAATGGAAAAAGGAAGCAGACAACTTACTGCAGTAATGCACCCAACAATATATGTAAATACACAGCAAGTGACTAGTTCACAAATAAGATGCAAAACTTAATGAAACAAATGAGAAGAAATCACAGTGACCAAAAAGGAGTTTCCCCTTCTGAATCAGTGAAAGTCTTCATTTTAGCTCTGACTAGGATAGCCCAGGCAAGCCCAGTCTCATCAGATCTCAGAAGCTAAGCAGGGCCAACCCTGGCAAGTATTTGGATGGGAGACCTCCAGAGAATACCAGGGCCGGGAAGCAGAGGCAGGCTATCAAGCCAGTTCTCTGAATGTCCTCCATGCCCCAGCAGGAGTTGCCAGAGGTTGCCATGACTTCCAGGCACAAGCATACACACACACACAAATGCAAAAATACAAAAAAGAGAGAGTCTTCATTTTACAGTCTATAAGAACAAGATTTTCTTTTGAATGACTGTATTTCCTACTAGCCCACAGACCAAATGAATTTTCAATTTTCTGTGTTAACAGCAGCAAGTCTATTTTAATTCAGTCTGATGTTCTCAAACATGCAGTGCCATGTTTGTATCAAAACAAAGCATTATGAGCTACTTGCGGTTGCCACAGCACTTGCTTGTACTGAACTGTAAAATTCCAGTCTGGATGGTTTTTTAAAAGTTGATTTGTAGCCCTCATAGCCAATGTTCCATCTAAGCTGTGGAGTCTTGTGAGCAAAAATTCTACTTTATGAGCTACTGGCATTAAAGTTGTGAGCAAGGAATTTGGCTACTGCATAAATTAGTTTGCACTGGAGTCTGGAGACAAAAATGTGTGAGCCAGAGGCTAAAAAACTGTGAGCTAGCTCACACTAACTCAGCTTAGAGGGAACACTGCTACAGAATACAAAACTGAAAATAAGATTGTGATAACACTAGCAGATTTAAAAATTACATATCTGCTGCTTTTCGTGTATTTTTGTTTTAAAAGATGAATGAAAAATTGCACGTTTAAAATAACATTTCAGGAGAAAATAATAGTGTAGGACTGCAGTGTTTAGACAACATCCAACAATATCTGTTGGACAACTCTATCCACAGCACATCATGACTATGTCCTGGACTGTTGTATGGCTTCTCTGTGGATACTAGAATGTTGATTGTGGGCTGCTGGGGAGGTTTATTAGTAGCAATTGGGAGAAATGTTTACCTGGAACAGGATGTTTGAGGAACGCTCTATTTCAGTGCAAATGGGAACTGGGGACTGAGATTTATCAAAGCTGGCCAGTGTTCGGCAATGATGCTTGCTGCCTGTCTAACCGCTGAGGCCCCCTTCCCCTCCCATCTACACTAATATTATGCAATACCAGATCGGTGAAGCAGAAAACTACCCGCCTCGCCCTGACCTGGATAGCCCAGGCAAGCCTGATCTTATGAGATCTCAGAAGCTAAGCTGGGCTGACCCTGGCAAGTACTTGGATGGAGGACCTCCAAAGAATACCAGGGCTGGGAGCAGGTCCATAGCCAGAAAATTTTATTAGGGGAGCAGATGAGTACAGTGATGGTCAGCCCATCATCATTTATTTATTATTTATACTTTATTACTTACGATTTTTCTACTTGAGACTCAAAGTGGATTACATTGTATAGAACATTGTAATCAAACAGCATGAGAGATCTAATAAAAATGCAATAGGACTAGGAGCCCAAAAAAGTATCAAACATGCTATATCATGCAATGCAAAAAGTGGAATTGCAAAAAATTAAAACAATGCTGCAAGCGCATGATAGAACATACAACAAATCAATAATATAGGGAGTATACTGTGGCATGGACTACAGTCCTGTTCTGCATAGGCTTTATAAAAAAAAAACCCTCCCAAGCAAATGTTTTACATAGTTTGCAGAATTAAAGAAGTGTGAGAGCCTTCTTCCAGTTACTGAAACCTGAAACTCTAAATTCAACCTTCTATTCTCTGTAAATCACTAACTCAAGGCTTCTAACAGTGCCACCCGACATCCCTGCAGGCTTTTAAAATCAGGACTCTTCAGCCCTGCTAACTGCTAATTCTGTTCTAGCCAGTTACATAGAGAATTCACCCTTGGAAGATTTACGGCAGGATTCACTTTGTACCTCAAATCCTTCCTTTTTTACAAAGAAAATTTATACCTGAAAGATGTGTGACAGATTTCCCGCCAACCTGTAATGCTGATAGGGGGCATGACAAATGATTGATGGGGCACTGCCTCTTTTGCACCATCATGACTATGGGCCTGGCCAGGAGGCAGAAGCAGGCTATCAAACCACTTCTCTGAATGCCCCCCATGCCCCAGTAGAAGTTGCCAGAGGTTGCTTGACTTCCAGGTGTGGGCACACACATATACACATGTACACAAAAATGCAAAAAAAAACCCCAAACCCTGCCCTCCTCTATGAGATGTTGTTAAACATAAGAACATAAGAGAAACCAATGTTGGATCAGGCCAATGGCCCATCCAATCCGACACTGTCACACAGTGGCCAAAAATATCAGGTGCCATCAGGAGGACCATCAATGGGGCCAGAAGAAGAAACTGGAAGAAGAAATTGACCTGGCTTGCTTAACAGAAATAAGGCTGGAAGAAAATGACATGGTGTTTCTGTCCCAACTAATGCCCACTAGTTATGCTGTTCTCCATTAACTCTGTACAACTGGCCATGGGGGAGGTGTAGCTATTATCCTCCACGAGTCCTTCAACTTCTTCAGGTTTCCAGCGCAAACTATCTCTGGCGTTGACTATATACTCCTTACATTAGGGATTAAGAACAGATTAAGCACTCTTCTTGTCTAACGGCCATCTTGTTCCTGGGTAGGCACACTTCATGAGCTAGCAGAGGTACTGTCAGATATGGTATTGGGGACTCATATGGGAACAGCTGGAATCAACATGTGAAGTAAGTTGAAAATGAAATTTAATTTTAGATGTATTGCTAATGATAAATGTTAGATATTCTGTTAAATCCTTTGCACAGCAGTTCCCAATAAATACATAGCCAATATGTTGGAGCCTATATAAAAGCATGCACTGAAGGCTAGGGTATATACATTTGGATATACCTGAGCTGAAATTAAACACAAAATTAGCTGTTGTAGATCAGCTCAGAGATATTCAAAATGACCCAAAACATTCCCCAAAGAATTTTGGTTTCCAGGAGTGTTTTAATTTTAAAAAGATTAAAAAGCCTTGTCTAATAGCTGATGCCAACTAACAGCTGCCATTGTAAATAACAGGGCCATCATGTCCTGTGGGTAAAAGAGAGGCCTGGTCTCTCTGTGCATATTTTAAGTGCTGTCACATCACTTCCAACTTATGGCAACCCTATGAATTAATGTCCTCCAAAATGTCCTGTTCTGCCCACAGGAAAAAATGGGGCCAGTAGCTCCACCAGATTGGCCTGGGCCATCTAGAGCCCATAGGAAATAACAACGCCATTATTTACAATGGAAGGTTGCCACGGCCTCCTGACTATGCACTGTTAGTTGGCTAACAGCTGCTCATTTGTGGAGAGATTTACCTGGTCAGCACTGGAAAATGGCTGGTGGCTGGCTGGACTAGCTTGCAGCACCTGCATTCCCACAAGGCTTCACTTCCCTGCCTGTTGGCCAGGGAGTTAATGCACTCCCACAAGGATTTGTGACCTCACCCAATTGGCTGGTAGGCTCCTGTATTCCCAGGAGGCTTGGCTATTCAGTGAATACTACCAGAAGTGCAAAAGCCCACTTGCCAATTCAGTGAGGCTGAGAAGCCTCGTGGGAGTGCAGGAGCCTACTCACCAGCCCAGCCAACCATCCATCAGTTTCCAGTGCCAGCTAGGTAAGCCCCCCTGCCCCCAACTATCAGTTGTTAGCCAGTTAACAGCCCCTTGGACAGAAGCCAAGCCTACCTGTCATTGGACATAATGGGGCCATTATTTACTACAGACTGTAAAGAGGCCAGGTCTATGACTATCAGCTGTTAGGTGGGGCTTCTAGTCCCTTTAATTAATAATTAATTAATTATTTAATTAATAATAAATTAAAATTATAACTAGCAGTTGTTTGGCATGGCCAGCTTCTTCCCTCTCCCTCCGTGCTCCTGCTGCCTCTGGGAGGGAAAACTGGAATAATGGTACCAAATTTGGGGGACAAAAAAAAAAAAAAGAACATGCCTTTGAGTCACAACCAACTCATGGCAACCCCATCCATGATACATTCCAGACAAGGACCCCCCCTCCCCATCCCAAAACAGAAGCAAGGGTCTAGAAAAATTTTGGGTTAATTAAAAACACATCCTCCCCCAAATCCAAATCCAAAATTAACATGGAAAAAAACTGAAAGAGCACACTTCTGTTGAAGACATACATCTGAAAGAGCCATCAGTCTTCTCTGTGGCATTGACATTGTCAGGATCTAAGTTATGTAAGCCTCACACTAATAGCTAACAATGAATTGTTTTCACCTCCCCAGAAAAGAGACATCTATGTGGCCCAAGAATATCTCAACACTAATCCTGCAATTCACCGGCAAAAGGCATCATATGGCCAACTACATCATTGGTGTCATATCTAATTTCTGTATTTAGGGCCTCCTTACTAAGAAGTAGGTGGCTAGGATATTTTGGGATGCAGAGGTCTCCTACTCCTGAAGACCTCAGTCAAACTTACATGTGCAAGCACAGTGCTTGTTGCTATGACATAATCATAAGTTTGTTTATGTTATGAACACTGTGTAATGGAGGCCACATGCAGCCTCATTTATTTTGGGATCAAAAGCATTTGGACTTATGACAAACATCTTTAGTCTGGATATCTGCTGTCACAGTAACTGTAAAGCAGGCGGCGCAGGAAAAAAATGTTCAAGGACGTGATCTCATGCACACATTCACACACAACACAGGGATAGACCTGTCTTAAACATGTGGCTGAGAGTAATAAGCAATTTAAAAGAAGTATGTGCCTCTTGCCTAATTCTCATGGATGGAGATAATAAAGCTGCATCTGCACTGTACCATTTTAGTCTGTAGATAGGGAGATTCAGATTAACTGAGTGTTTCTCCGTCTAAATTCCTTTTCTCCACACAGGAAAAAGTCCCTACAAGTCAGGAAGAAGCGTCCTAGTTTGGCCTTGTGTCAGGGAGCTGAGCAATCCCTAGCCTCCCTGACTCTGAGGGGACCTTGGGACTCACCCTCAGTGGCAAAGCCTGCTGCTCCACAGCCCACTGCCTGATGAGCCAGGAGGGGGAAACAAGGAGATGAGTCGCAGCTGGGATGTGGGGGCAGCCCTTCATAAGGCAGAGGGAAATAGGTCAGGGATGATACACTGGCTCTTGCTCTTGAGTCTGAGAGGAGAAGGAAGGTCAGGAGAAAGGTGAAGAACCAGGGTGATGGAAACCTTCCTTCTCGGTTCCTGTGGGAGGCAGTGTTCCCTCTAAGCTGAGTTAGTGTGAGCTAGCTCACAGTTTTTTAGCCTCCAGCTCACACATTTTTGTCTTAGCTCAGGAAGGATGGCTGCAGAGCAGACTAATTTATGCAGCAGCCAAATCGCTCACTCACAACTTTAATGCCAGTAGCTCACAAAGTAGAATTTTTGCTCACAACACAGCTTAGAGGGAGCATTGGTGGGAGGGTATGCACCACAAGGGAGCTGGTGTGTAAATAATTCAGCCACAAGGCCAGAGCTCATCATATGGGTCTCTGGCACCCTGCTTTGGGAAGTGTGCACTGAGTGAGTAGATTTGTATTGGGTTAACCACAACATACCCTTACATCCTAGCAGCCCAAGAGGTCACAAGATTTTCATGACAAATGCTACTTAGCTTGTATTTCTGAATTACTGAATTACTGTAAAGTACTGGGTTTGCCGCATGGAGGACTCATACTACGACATGTGTTCAGATGCGTTTATTGTACTTCACACATGAACTGACAAAACGGCCCCACAAGGGCCAACTATATACATCCTACCCAGCACAGACACAGTCCCATTGGAGGGTTTGAATTTCCCGCCAGAGGTGCTGTTGGTGGACACTAGGTGGTCTAGGATCCTAGGTCGCTTTGTGTTCAGGGACCAAGCTCCTTACTTTAGCCATGGACCCCTGGAGGCAGTCTGTGTACATAACACCCCTCCCCCCATAGTTTCATCCCTGCCTATGTGACGTAGTCCTGCAAATAGGCAGGGTGTCTGCGCTCTCGTAGAGACCGCTGAGGCGTAGACACAGGCGTGCTTACTACTGGCTCTAGCTGGCTGGCTGGGTCTGGTTGCTGGGGTAGCGGCAGCGGCTCCTTGGCTGGACTTGGGGGTGCGGGTGCCGGCTCGTCTGCCTGGGCCGCTCCCACACTCAGGGGGTTGGCCGCATGGTAGTCTCCGGGATGGAGGGTCCAGCTCCTACTTCCCATGGGGGAGGTTCTTCTTCTGCTGGGAGTGGTTGCTGCCGAAGTTGGTCCACAGGTTTCTTGAGGAGCTGGCCATCCACCGTAGACACCTCATATGACACTGGGCCGGTCACTCGGATGACTCTGCCTGCCAGCCACGTGGGACCCTTCACAAAGTTTCTTATGTACACCGGGTCACCTGGAAAGAACCATCAGGGGGCATCCCTCTGCTCCGTCAGCTTCCGCGAGTCCGGTGCCCAGTTGGGATGTAGGCAATCCAACAGGATGGTGGGGTGGCAGCCCATCAAAAATTCTTCAGGGCAACGGCCAGTGATGGGGCTTGGCATTGTCCGCTGCGTCAGGAGGAAGTGGGCTAGCCGGAACTCCCAGTCTCCGTCCGTGATCCAGCTGAGGGCTTCCTTCATGGTGCACGCTATGCTTGCCCGTTGGTCGCAGGGTGGAAGGGCACGGATCGAATGTGCCGAATCAGGTTCCACTAAAGGAAGTCCTGGAATTCTGCCGGCAAGAAGACTGCCCCGTTGTCGAAGACAATCGTGTCCGGCAGGCCATGGGTGGCGAAGATCCTACGGAGCACACGGATGACAGCTTTCATGGATGTGGTGGTCACGGGGCTTATCTCCAGCCATTTGGAGTAAGAGTCCATGGTTATCATGAATAGTAGTCCTTGGAAGGGGCCAGCAAAGTCTATATGTAATCAGGAACTTGGCTTGTGTGTGGACTCCTAGGATTGTTGTGGGTGCGTTTGACAGGTTCAGGCAGACCGCCTGGCAGGTCTGGCACTCCCGCACCCAGGACTTGATCTCGGCGTTGAACCCTGGCCACCAGACGTAGCTCCAGGCCATGGCCTTCATCCTGACTATCCCAGGGTGTGCCTCGTGGAGTGCGCTGAGGACCACTGTCTCAGGGCGTTGGGGATGACCACCCTATCCCTGTCGTGGGTTCAAACAGCAGAAGTGGCAGGCACGGAGTGGGCCAGAAGAGAGTGCGAGTATCCAAATAAATACTGGAGGCTTCAGCTAGGTGCAAACTATATACATTTATTTACACACCACAGCCACCATCAAACAGAGTGTCAAAGTGCTCTGCTGCAATCATACAAATGAGGAGGAGAAACTGTACATCACTCACTGTACATTTATACAAACACTAGCCAATCAGGCTTCAGTGCTGAGTCACTGTGATAGCAGTGGCAAGACTGCCCTGAACCAGTTATAGCCAGCTCTTACAGAGATTCCTGGCTGACAGCTACCTGTCACCAGATCAAATACATCTAGACAGACTTACAAGACATGTGGATCTCAACAATCCCCCCACAAGAGACACCCCTTAAGGGCCGAGAGCTTGTCCTTGCGGGTGGTGGTAGTTGTACCCCGCCAGGAAGAAGGACCAATGGAAAACCCGGGGCGAGAATACCTGGTGGGGTTGCCTGTCTGTCGCAAACAGTCTGAGGAGCGGCTTATGGTCCATCATGATAGTGAAGGGGCACCCATAGACAAAGTTGTGAATTTTTTTTACCCCCGCCACTATCACCAAGCCCTCCCAGTTGATTTGGGCATAGTTGTGCTTGGCGGCCGACAAGGTCTGGGAGTAGTAGGCGACCAGGACCTTGCAGCCATCAGGAAGAAGGTCACCCAAAACAGCGCCCACACCATAGGAGGAGGCATCGCAAGCAAGGATGACTGGCAGTGACTCGTCAAAGTGGGCCAGCACCTCGTTTGATATCAGGAGCACCTTGACCCCTTGGAACACCGTGGACTCTCTAGGGCCCCAAGACTGCTGTGCCGACTTGTCCAAGAGTCTGTGCAAGGGCTCCGCCAACTCTGCCTTGTGGGGCAGGAAGGCGTGATAGAAGTTCAGGAGGCCCAGAAACGCCTGGAGTTCCGCCTTGGAGTTGCGTGGAGGGGCCTCCACAATGGCCTTCACTTTGTCCCTTCCCGGGTGGAAGTCAGAAGCATCAACCCGGAACCCCAAGAAGTCCACTTCCAAGACACCGAGGAGGCATTTTTCCCTCTTGACCTTAAGGCCCGCATTGTTGAACTGGCAGAGGATGGCGCAGAGTCGGGAAGCGAATTCGTCTGGGGTGGCCACGGTGATAAGGAAGTCGTCAAAAAAAGGTGTCATAAGAACATAAGAGAAGCCAATGTTGAATCAGGCCAATGGCCCATCTAGTCCAACACTCTGTCACACAGCGGCCAAAATATACCACATGCCATCAGGAGGTCCAGCAGTGGGGCCAGGACACTAGAAGTCCTCCCTCTGCTGCCCTCTCCAGCACCAAGAATACAGTGCATCACCTGCCCCAGACTGAGAGTTCCCATCTATACCCTGTGGCTAATAGCCACTGATGGACTTCTGCTCCATATGTTTATCTAATTCCCTCTTGAAACTGCCCATGCTTGTAGCTGCCACCACCTCCTGTGGCAGTGAATTCCATATGTTAATCACTCTTTGGGTGAAGCAGTACTTCCTTTTATCTGTTCTAACCCGACTGCTCAGCAATTTCATGGAGTGCCCATGAGTTCTTGTATTGTAAGAAAAGGAGAAAAGTACTTCTTTCTCAACCTGCTCAATCCCATTCATAATTTTATAAACCTCGATCATGTCACCCCTCAGCCGTCGTTTCTCCAAGCTAAAGAGCCCCAAGTGTTTTAACCTTTCTTCATAGGGAAAGTGTTCCAACCCTTTTATCATTCTAGTTGCCCTTCTCTGCACTTTTTCCAATGCTATACTATCCTTTTTGAGATGTGGCAACCAGAACTGTACACAGTATTCCAAATTAGGTCGCACCAATGATTTATACAGGGGCATGATGATACTGGCTGATTTGTTTTCAATTCCCTTCCTAATAATCCCCAGCATAGCATTGGCCTTCTTTATTGCAGTTACACATTGTCTAGACATTTTCATTGAGTTATCTCTCTCTTGGTCAGTCTCTGCCAGTTCAGACCCCATCAACGTGTATTTATATTTAGGATTTTTGGCTCCAATGTGCATCACTTTGCACTTGGCCACATTGAACCCCATTTGCCACGTTGATGCCCACTCAGCCATCCTCAACAGATCCCTTTGGAGTGCCTCACAATCCTCCCTGGTTTTCACCACCCTGAACAACTTCGTGTCATCTGCAAATTTAGCCACTTCACTGCTTACTCCCAATTCCAAATCATTAATAAACAAGTTAAAAGTGTCACTCCAGGGATCCCTTTTAAGAGAGAATCCATTGATTGCTGGAACAACCCCAGGGCCACTCTAATGCCAAACTACAAGCGCTTCACCTTAAATGCGCACCTGTGGGTGACAATAGTCTGCACGGTGGCGGTGGCATCGTCCACCGGCAGCTGCTGGTACGCTTGTGTGAGGTCCAGCTTGCCAAAATTTTTAGCCCCTGCCAGTGTGGCCAACACATGGCTAACAACTGGGATCTGATAGGAGTGGTCATGGAGGGCCTTGTTTAAAGTGTACTTATAGTCTGCACAGATGTGGACGTCTCCATTTGGCTTCACTGGGGTCACTATAGGAGTCTCCCACAGCACCTGTGAGATGGGTTCTAGGACCCCTTGCGCCACCAAGCAGTCTAGTTCTGCATCTATTTTTGGCTGTAACACTATCAGGGTGCTGCAGAACTGCATGCAGATGGGTGCAACCTGAGGGTCGAGCTGTAATGAAACTGGGGGCCCTTTGTAGCATCCCAGAGCCCCATCAAAGACCTCAGGGAATTCCCCGCAAACATCTGCATAGTCCCGTGGCGCACATTTATTCACCCCCCCCCCATGGTGATGCCCAACGGCACAAACCACGCCCGGCCCAACAGGCTAACTAAATTTCCCTCCACGACTATCAAGTCCAGGAAACCCTCAAACCCCCAGTACTTCACCCAGATGGTCCCCACGCCCCGTATTGGAACCGGGTTTTTCTGGAAGTCCACCAGGCTCAAGGGTGAGGGGTGCAGGTGAGGCCCACCATTTGAGCAAAGTCTGTCCAGCATTTCCACTGATATGATGGAAGCCACTGACACAGTCTACTTCCATCGAGCAGGGGGACCCCTCGATCTGGACCTGGACCTGGATCTTCGGGGCCGCAGGCAGGTTGGGGTTGTGTAGTACCTGTAGGGAGGGCCAGCTGGTCAGGAGGTAGAGGTCATCAGTGGTGTCCTCATAGTGCATGGTGGTTTGGCGGCATGGCTGCGGCTGGAGTGGGTGGTTCTGGTTGCCCTTGGATCTGCAGACATGGGCAAGGTGACCCTGTTTACCACACGTGTGGCAGGCGGCGTAGCAGAAACAGCATGACTTTTGCTTGTGCATATCTCTGCAGCTGGCGCACGTAGCCCGCCCGGTGGGCTTCCCAGAGTGTCCGGAGGCTCCAGAATTTCCTGGCGGCTTTCAGCGGTTGTGTGGGTAGACGAGACGGACATTGTCCTCAGAGTTCTTGGGCACCGAGTTGGGGAGCACTAGTTGGGATGCTGCCAGTGGTCGATCACAGCGAGAGGCCTTGTGAGCAATGGTGAACTGAAGGGCCTCATCGAGTTTGAGGTCAATGGTGCCAATCATCTTTCGGCAGAGCTTCACATCGCTGATTCCCCAGACAAAGTGGGTCAAGATGTTCTCCTCCACCTTGGTGAATATGCACTCCATTGCATGTTGGTGCAGCATGGCCATGAAGTCTGCAGCTGTCTCACCGGGCTTCTGGATGCACCCCTGGAAGTCCATCCACTTGGCCAGTGTCGTGGGCTTGGGCGAGAAGTACCTGGTCAAGGCATCAATAATCTCCTCATACGTGCATTTTAGGATTGCCTTGGGTTCCAGGAGGCTCTTCATGAGCTGGATGGTGTTCACGTCACAAGAGCTGAGAAGGAGGGCCCTCCTCTTGCCCACATTGGTGACCTCACAGAAGGCAAGGTAGCAGGTCAGTTGGTCCATCCACAAATCCCTGAGCTTGGGATGAGTGGGGTCAAAAGCTTTGAGGTTTCCTGGAGCGGAGGCCATGACTCTAGTGCAGACCAGGGAGCGGTTCTCAGGATTGCTGGGCGCAGTGCGGTGCTGCTCAGGAGCAATGCGGGGCGCGGTGGCTTCCTCTGGATCATTGCTCGGTGCTGCGCTGGTTGGAGAGTCAGACCCGCTCATCGGGATCCCACCTTCATCACCATTGTAAAGTACTGGGTTTGCCGCATGGAGGACTCGTACTACGACATGCATTCAGATGCGTTTATTGTACTTCACACACAAACTGACAAAATGGACCCTCAAGGGCCAGCTATATACATCCCACCCGGCACACCCAGAGTCCCATTGGAGGGTTGGAATTTCCTGCCAGAGTGCTATTGGTGGACACTAGGTGGTCTAGGATCCTAGGTCCCTTTGTGTTCAGGGACCAAGCTCCTTACTTTAGCCACAGACCCCTGGAGGCGGTCCACGTACATAACATACACCATATGGACTCTACTGCATTTTCTCCATTATATCAGTTGCCACACAGAACTAACGCTGAAGCATGTGGACATACAATGCTGTCTTAAACCAAGGCAGATAATTCGTCCTTCTAGATCAGTGGCAATATCTCTCCACAGTCCCAAACAGGAGACTTGAATCTTTTAAGAGGTCCCTTTCCCTACACTACTACCTGAGACCATTTAAATGACAACACCAAGACTGGCATTTGGATGCACCTCAATGACTCTCTAAATACAGAATACATAGTCTACTCTTGAACTATGATCTCTTTCCAAGTCCATAATGTGTTTATGGACTTGGAAAGAGTCCTTTTTTAAGTTTTGGAATTATCTGAATATCATATTAAAGGTGATGAAGATATTGATTATAGTTTTAATCAGGGGTCTTTTCGTAGAAAAACAGCTGCAGGAGCTCATTAGCATATGGTATGCTAATGAGCTATTAGGCTATTAGCATATGCCACGCCCCCTGACATCACCAGAAGTGATGTCAGAAGGGGAAGCAAAAGGGGGGGAGGCATCTTCAAAAGGCTCCCCTTCCCTTCCCCAGCTGGTCTGGGTGGGGGAGCTAAGAGAAGGGGTTTAAAGTTTAAACTCCTTCTCATGAGAGTTGGGCCACAGAAGGAGGAAAGAGGGAAAGAAAGAGAAGGAAAGGGGAGGAAAAGAAAGAGAGGGAAGAAGGAGGGAAACAGGGAAAGGAGGAAAAAAGGGAAGAGAAGAAAGTGGGAAAGAAAGAAAGAGAGAAGAGAAGAAGGAGGGAAAGAGGAAAAAGAGAGAAGGAAAGGAGGGAATGAAAGAAATTTGGCGGCAATTCGGCCCCATTATATCCTATGGGCCATTGAAGTCAATGGTGAAAACATAGGGTATATTCTGGGGGCTGGAGGAGGGGTTTGAGGGAGAGGCTCCAAACTCACACGGTAGCTGTTGGAGCCTCTCCCCAAGATACCTACCAAGTTTCAAGAACATTGGATCAGGGGTCCAATTCTATGGGCCCCCAAACAGGTTGCCCCTATTCCCTCCATTGTTCTCTATCGTGGGAAAAAAACTTACTTTTTTCCCACCATAGAGAACAATGGAGGGAAGAGGGGCAACCTGTTTGGGGGCCCATAGAATTGGACCCCTGATCCAATGTTCTTGAAACTTGGTGGGTATCTTGGGGAGAGGCTCCATCAGCTACCCTGTGAGTTTAGAGTCTCTCCCTCAAACCCCCTCCCCTCCAGCCTACAGAATATACCCTATGTTTTCACCATTGACTTCAATGGCCCATAGGATATAATGGAGCTGAAATTGACATTCGGCTGCCTGAAAGACTCCCGGGGACGCCGGCTGGGGGCGGGGCTTGGCTCCTTAGCTCCCGGAGCTGTGCTCCTGTGCGCTCCCCCCCCAAAAGACCCCTGGTTTTAATATTTTTATTTGTATTCCATTAGTATTTAAATATTTAGTAAGAACAACATTTAGATTTAAACAAACGATTAAGATATTCAGTTTTTAACAATGATTTAATTATAACGCAATTGTTTATTGAACTGCTGAAGATGTAATTTCTTTAATTGTTAATAGATTGGTAACATTAGGAAAGTTTTTGTGTATTCTTTTAAAGAGAGAATCTGTCTCAAAACACTGTAATACGGATGTTTTATTAAACTTGATGAATCTATATTTTTCCCTATCCCCTCTTTCCTTCTGTATCCCACTTTTTTTAAGAAAATAAAAATTAAATCAACAAATATTTTGAGGATACAAAGACAATCAGAAACAATTCAGAGGAGGCCAGCAAAGACGGCAAATGGTTTGGACTACAAACATATCTTTCAACTATGACTATGTATACAATTTGCAGTACTTGTTTTCTCACTAGGTGGGCTGGTTGGTGCCTTAAAGTGAAAATCAGACCATTGGTCCAACAAGATCAGTATTGTTTATTCAGACTGACAGTGGCTCTTCAGGATTTTATGCAGAAATTTTTCATATCACTTACTACTGAATCCTTTCAACTAGAGGTACCAGAGACTGAACCTGGGACTTTTCTGTATGCCAAGCATATGCTCTAGCACAGAGCCACAGCTAGGCCTTCTATTTTACCTTCTCAGGGTGGGAAATTACCCACTCCCAGCCAGGCTGAATTCAGCTTGAAATCCCTCAAACTCAAGCTTGGATCAGACCTTTCAAATGGAAGCTCAAAACTTTAAGAGCTACTCCCTCTGAGGGACTCCTGTATCTGGTAGGACAGGATAAATCTTATACCACCTGGGAAAATTCTTGGATGAACTACATTATCTCAAGATCTCCAGATATGATTTATTACTGGAATATCAAAGTCCTTTTCAATACAGTGAAATAACTCATTGAGAAGCTCAATTATTGGCTTTGTCCAAAAATACCTTTGTGGTTATCATCACAAGAACCTAACCACAAAAGGGAAATGACAAGTTTGCATAATGGTTAACATATCATGATATGTTAGAATTTTCGAAAGGTGAATATAAAATAAAACCAAGAGAAGATTTGGCAACAGAAGGATATACTTGCCAATGATTTTCATATTTACAAATTTTAGAAAGTTTTAAACTATACAAAAGGCTTTATAGTTTTGATCAATCTAAGACTAAATCTGAAACAACTATGTACAAATGATGAATATGTTATTGCTAAAATGTATAAACTCTTATTGAAATTTGGGACAGAGGAAGAACAAGTGAAAGAAACTATGATTAAAATGGGCTAATATTTTTTATATAATATATGAATGGAACAATGGGAAAATATGTGGTTAAAAGGCCTGAAATTTACATTCTAGCCTTAAAGAGAACTTTTATAAGATGATGTACCACTGGTATATGTCTCCAGAGAAACTGGCCAAAATCTATAAAGGTTCTTCAAGTCTCTGTTGGAAATGTGAACAACATGAAGGCACATTTTATCATATGTGATGGCCATGTAAGAAAGCAAAAAAATTCTGGATACAAATACATTTATTAATTCAAAAGATTTTAAAGATTAATATAAAATTGAAACCAGAATATTTTCTTTTGGGATTAATGCACACTCAGCTGTAAAGAAGCCATTGGACTTTGTTCTTATATATGACAATGGTAGCGAGACTATTATATGTGCAAAAGTGGAAGAGTCCGATATTATGGACAACAGAGGAATGGACAGTGAAGGTGCTGGAAATTGCAGAGATGGCTAAACTTACTTCACTGATTAAAGACAATAAGTATATTTATCACTGACTGAAAACCCCTTATAGACTTTTTCATATGAAATAGATAATAATGACTTGATGAGCCAGCTTCAGCTGGAAGGGTGGGGTAGAAATCTGATTAAATAAATAAATAAATGCCCTGTGGTTTTGATGAATAAGGAATTTAAACAATAGAAAAAAGAGAGCTTTTTTGGAACCATAGAGTAAGAGAAAACTTTGTAATCATACTTATATTTGTCGCAGAGAAAATCGGGAGCCTCCTTTTATTTTATAGCATTTTTTTTCTTTATTTGTTCTGTTATTTCTGTTATTTGTTATTCTCTCTTTAATAAAAAAGTTGAAACTTGAGAAGTTCAATGATTCAAACACTGCTCTGAGATTCAGACAAACCTGCTCCTCTCAGCTGCAGTTGGAATTCCACCTTCCAAAAAGATGCTAGCTTATGTGAAAATCAAACTGTTCCAACATATAGAAGAGCTTTTACCCTTGAGCATCTAAATGCACTACCCTCAGCGGTTAACAGCAGGTGCTACACAAAGCAACCATACTCAGAAATGTTATGCTTGCGTGGCAGTGGGAAATAGAGACTATAGATCATATTCTACTTGACTGCTACATCCACTCAGAAAACAGAAGTGAGCTTATTATCTCTCTTTAGGGTTTGTCCTCTGTGTCATCCCCTGCTAGGGTGATGTGGCTTCTGAGAGACAAACAAAAAAAGCACTCTGGCTGTAGCCAAATTTCTCTCAATTACTGTGGCTCGTCATACAGCTGTTCAGAACTGATCGGTTGAACAGTAATTTTATCATCATCAGTAGTAAAATATCCACCCCTAGGTCCAGTTTTCTCCCTGGAGAACTGAGGTGTAATGTAAAAATGGCCTAGTCTTTTTGGTAAAGACTACAGAGACCAGGGAATTCAGCCTAGAGTGTCACCGAGGAAGGACATCACATCCTCCCCAAACTCTACTCTCCCTAGGCTCAACTCCCAAAATTTCCCAGCATTTTCCAAGGCAGTGTTGGGAACCCTAGCCATGACCCCTCTCTAAACTGCTATCTAAATACTAAATACTAAAAATATACTCAAAGTACTAAATGATGTTACAATCTAGTTAGCATATTAAATTTCAAATGTCATGTATATGGAACCTAACATAATATGGCTGTAATCAAAGGTTTTACATAGATTGTGGGTTTGGTTCTTTGGATTTTATTTTTAGACCTACATGGCTGTAAACAGCACCTTTCTACTTTAACAATACTGAATTCAGCAGACAAAGAGAGGTTTTTGACATCTGGAGGCTAATGTGACTAGCAAGAGAGGGTGGGTATGAAAATGGAACACAGAGTAAATTACTAATTTGGCTACAATTAACTCTGTATCTCATGTAACATTTATCTCCTGAGTTAATATGACTTCCAAGTAATTTCTGGTCTTTAGTTGCTGTAGATTTTCCGGGTTGTGTGGCCGTGGTCTTGGCATTGTCGGGCCTGACTTTTCATCCTACAATGCCAAGACCATGGCCACACAACCCGGAAAATCTACAGCAACTAATGAACTCTGGCCATAAAAGCCTTCGACAACATAATTTCTGGTCTCTCTTCCAAAAACAGATTTTGAGTCCTCCTGGTTTAGAAAGGCATCAGAGACATTTTCAGACCTGTTTTTGCTGTGGAAAGTAATTGATTTGCTGCCTCATGCTTGGAGTGCCTTAAAATCAGTTCAATTTGAATTTGCTCTGCATCTAACATACCATGGTTGAGTTCAGCCTGGCAGTTTGAAGCACGAGGGAATTATGGCAAAAAAGACCCGGAACAACGTGTTCCGTGTTTCCCAAGTCATACTGTGCAGACTGATGCAAGAGCATACCAGGAAGGAGGTGCAAGGGAGCGTTCACACTGTCGGCCCTCTCCTGGTGGAGGCACAGCTGTAAGGCATGGCTTACTTTTTGGTAACCTGGAGATATGTGCTTATGTGCATAAGCACACAATCAAAAATCATGGCTTTTAGCATCCACACTTTGTTGGTGCAGGATGGACACAGGATAAACATGCTTTCCAGGGTCTGCTACCACTCTCACCAGGTATCTTTTAAACTCGGGATGGAAGTGTTACAAGACGGGTTGAGTACGGCTGGGGAACGCCGGACAGACATGCCTGTGTGAACAGCCCCTTTAATTCGTTTGTGAAACGTTGCTGAAACATGCCTATCTCAGGGCAAACTGCCGGTCTGAACTCGGCCCATGTCATCCTCATGCTGTAACACTATACGAATAGGACAAGCCCATACAGCATCTACACCAAATGCTGCCATGCCCAGTTTTGAGAACATCACCCGGAAAATCTGCTTTTTTCCTCCCCTAATTTTTTTTAAATTGTAACATCTCGGCTGATGAGGCATTATGGAAAACACAAAAATTCACACAGTGTTTTGAGTCAGTGGGTTGGTCTAAATAGAAGGTATTACCTGGATTGTGCTCTTGCTTTTTTGGATTTCACTTTTGGATGACAGGGCTATAAAAGGCAATTTTCTGGAAGTAAGCTTCCTTCTGAGTAGACCTGCTTAGAGTTGCTCTCTAAGTCATGGAAAATATACAGACATATCTAAAAGTGAAATCTGCTTTTTAGAAATATTGGAATAATGTACATTTTGAGATAAAGATTCATATACTTCTGGGGGGGGTCTGCCTCGTGGGCTGCGGTCACACACACTAAATAATCCACTTTCAATGCACTTTCCAGCTGGATTTTTACAGTGTGAACTGGAAAAATCCAATTCAAAAGTGCACTGAGAATGGATTATTTAGTGTGTGTGACTGCAACCATGGAATAGCACTTGTTTATTCCATCTACTTGCTTTATCACAGTGATGAGCTAATCACCCGATTTCAGTAAATGAATTGTGCTTGTTTAGTAAATGCGGGTGGGCAGGAATGTGTCATATAAGGAAATGCTAAAGAAACTGGGTTTCTTAGGACAGCTTTATGTTTTATACTTGGATCTCAATACAAAATACATCTCATATCAGTTGGGAATGGTTTACACAGGTCTGAGTTTCCATTTTCTTGGCAGGTGACTGATCCTTTTGTGGTTGATGCTCATATTTAGAAAACAGAAAAGCAGCCTTTAAAAATTATGCACCATTCTTAACTAATGCCAAGTTAGGCATATTTTATTTGCAGGTGTTGAGTCAGACCACAAAAAGTAAAATGAGAGGGCTTATAAATCCTTAGATTCTTGAAGAGCATTTTCATCTTTAAAATCTGCTTTTAATACCATTCCAGTTTTAGTTTCTTGAATTTTTGCCCAGTAACCACAATTCATAAACTGGACTATAGTCAAAAACATGTAGGCTTAAACTGGCAGAAGATGGTAGAAGCCTTACAAGGTTCAGATTATTCAGCTGGTGTATACAACAAGCAACAAAATGCCTATCTATAGCCTCTGAAATTTAATTCAAATATGACAAGGAATCCTGCTGAAGACGGCTAAGAACAGTGTGGATGAAAGGAAGCTGCCATTTCACAGTGTTTTGGAGACAGGCAGAGCCAGTAAGGCAGAGCATTTTGTCTTCTGCACACTCCTCTGCACTGTCTCTTGTAATTTGTGTGCTGTCTGTACTCCCGCCAAACACCATCAGCAAACTTTCAGGTTAGTTTTAAATCAAAAGCACACTGTTTCGCAATTAGCCAGACAGGTATGTATTAGGATCATTGTACAGGAAATCATTTCATGTTAGCAGAACATGCGAGATATCAAAAGAGCACAAACCTCATCGTGTAGAACAGAAACATCAGAGAAAATGAGAAAGAAAAAGCACCAACATTTAGTGTTCTGGGGCAGAAGGTAACACAGAGAAAGCAAGAAATTCTAGATTCAGGCAAACCAAAGGACTCCATCAAGTACTGCCCTGACCTGTTACTAGGTTCAGAGACACCTTCCCTCTCCCTGATAGACTCTGGCTGACAATTCATTCCCCATGCTCATAGACAGCAAATAGTGGTCTGCCACTAGGCAGCACCTGGCATCCTAAAGCCTGCCAGATTGTTTCAGTTGTGTGTGCTGCTGCTATGCATGCCTGGATTTTGAGCTCCTAGTCTTCCAATTTCTTATATTTTGGACTAAGTAGAATAAAACCACTAGGATGGTCATATCTATACTCAAGGTTGCTCTGTATGTTATGGGGAAGATGAAATCTCATTTGTCCACTTCGTGTCTTTGCAATGCCTGCTGTAAATGTGTGGCAGGGAAAGGTTTACAGGAAAACACAGAACTGGGCACCTGTCTTGCTAGACGTTGCCTTTCTACATGCTAAAGGACAACAGTGAGAGCAAGGCTAATGCACTATCATGGTATTTCCTCCTTCTCTCACTCTCAAGAGAAACAGGTGTGCAGGGACCAAAGGACTGTTCTTGCTTCCATCCATGCAAAGAGCTAGTATACTGTTCAAATGGGCCCACTGTAATTGGTGGGACACATCTACAAAAAGGTGAAATCCAATGGCAGGGAGAAAGAGAAAGGTCCATACGTACAAGAACCACTCCAAACAAATGGGTGTATTTGAGATGCACAATGCTGTATTTTTAAATGTATGCATCACAAGCAGAAGAAGTGATAAAGGACAGTGGTGGATATCCTGGTTTAAAAAACATTTCCATCCCATTCCATCACTGCATGCAAACTGTAGGAACCACAGTTCTAGTTTGGGCTTGGTTGGTGTTTTTTTGGTGTTTTTTTTAATAATCTGGCAGATAAAGATGAAGTGATGCTCCTTTGGATGGCTGCCACAAGAGAATACGAAATGAAATGAAATTGAGCCCAAGTGACCTTGCAGCCCTGAAGCAGGTGCACACATGGGCACAACGATGACAAAATGCACTGGGGCTCCAATCAGAAAGGACTCTGGCATATTTACAGTGCACTACAAGGTGATAGGAGGATATGAGTTTTTAAAGCTTGATCAGTATTTGATGCCACAATTTTTCTGCTTTGGGATAAATTCAAAATGTATCTTGCACAGATTCATGTGCAGTGCTCCTATACTAATAAAAAAGTTTATGCAAATCCTAACATAAGAACATAAGAACATAAGAGAAGCCAATGTTGAATCAGGCCAATGGCCCATCTAGTCCAACACTCTGTCACACAGCGGCCAAAATATACCAGGTGCCATCAGGAGGTCCAGCAGTGGAGCCAGGACACTAGAAGCCCTCCCACTGCTGCCCTCTCTAGCACCAAGAATACAGTGCATCACCTGCCCCAGACTGAGAGTTCCCATCTATAACCTGTGGCTAATAGCCACTGATGGACTTCTGCTCCATATGTTTATCTAATTCCCTCTTGAAACTGTCCATGCTTGCAGCTGCCACCACCTCCTGTGGCAGTGAATTCCATATGTTAATCACTCTTTGGGTGAAGAAGTATTTCCTTTTATCTGTTCTAACCTGACTGCTCAGCAATTTCATGGAGTGCCCACGAGTTCTTGTATTGTGAGAAAGGGAGAAAAGTACTTTCTCAGCCTGCTCAATCCCATTCATAATCTTATAAACCTCAATCATGTCACCCCTCAGCCGTCGTTTCTCCAAGCTAAAGAGCCCCAAGCATTTTAACCTTTCTTCATAGGGAAGGTGTTCCAACCCTTTTATCATTCTAGTTGCCCTTCTCTGCACTTTTTCCAGTGCTATAATATCCTTTTTGAGATGTGGTGACCAGAACTGTACACAGTATTCCAAATGAGGTCGCACCAATGATTTATACAGGGGCATGATGATACTGGCTGATTTGTTATCAATTCCCTTCCTAATAATCCCCAGCATAGCGTTGGCCTTCTTTATTGCAGCTACACACTGTCTAGACATTTTCAGCGAGTTATCCACTATGACTCCAAGATCTCTCTCTTGGTCTGTCTCTGCCAGTTCAGACCCCATCAACGTGTATTTATATTTAGGATTTTTGGCTCCAATGTGCATCACTTTGCACTTGGCCACATTGAACCCCATTTGCCACGTTGACGCCCACTCACCCATCCTCAGCAGATCCCTTTGGAGTGCCTCACAATCCTCCCTGGTTTTCACCACCCTGAACAACTTCGTGTCATCTGCAAATTTAGCCACTTCACTGCTTACTCCCAATTCCAAATCATTAATAAACAAGTTAAAAAGCATCGGACCGAGTACTGATCCCTGTGGTACCCCACTGCTTACCACCCTCCACTGAGAAAGTTTCCCATTTATACTCACTCTCTGTTTTCTATTTATAAGCCAGTTTTTGATCCACAAGAGGACTTGTCCTTTTATCCCATGACTATTGAGCTTACTTAGGAGCCTTTGATGAGGAACTGTATCAAAAGCTTTCCGGAAGTCAAGGTAAATAATATCTATTGGGTCCCCCTTGTCCACATGTTCGTTCACTCCCTCAAAAAACACTAACAGGTTAGTGAGACAAGATCTTCCCTTACAGAATCCATGCTGAGTCTGCCTCAATAGTTTTTGTTCATCAATGTGCCTACTAATTCTTTCCTTAATAACAGTTTCCACCAACTTACCCAGTATCGATGTCAGACTGACTGACCTGTAATTTCCCGGATCTCCCCTGGAGCCCTTTTTAAAGATGGGAGTGACATTAGCTAAACATAAAAAGTTCAGAATTAGTCTATACCTATAGTAACTAGGCAGCCTAAGTATCGATAGCATGCTATTCCCCCTGCCAATTGTGTGTTCCTAATAAAATTTCCCCTTATTTTTATCCTGTTATAATAGTGTTAACAGTAACCTTTTATTTATTTTTTATTTACTTTCAATTTATACCCCGCCTTGCCGGTGTGAACTGGCTCATACCTCAGGGTATGTGTCCAGAAGCCCTGCTTGGCCAATAAGCCCTGTTTCTTTGGTCTAGCACTGGGGTTAAAAAGCTGATGACATAAAGAACAGGGGATGGGTAATAGCTAGGGTTGCCAGCTCCAGCTTGGGAAATTCCTGGAGATTTGGGAGAGTAACTTGGGGAGAGTGGAGTTTGGAGAGGGGAGGGAGCTCAAAAGGGACGTGAAGCAACAGAGCCCATCCTCTGAAGCTGCCATTTTTTCCAGTAGAACTCAACTCTGTAGTCTGGAGAAGAGTTGTAACTCTGAGAGAGCTCCAGGTCCCACCTGGAACGTGGCAATCCTAGGCATAGCTTAAGTATGTATGTATGTACTGGAGAGAGAATAACAATATTAGTGTATGGAGAGGAATTAAGCAAAATTTAGCAAAATGAGCAAAAATGAGTGAGAGAACATCTCAAGCTATGTTTTAAAAAGTGAAGCATCTTATCTCTCTACAAAAAACAAAAAAGAAAAAAAGAAATTACCTATCAAATTAGTCATTATGAGTTAAACCCACCTCAAACCGACTTTGTAGAAGTGTGGTCTATTATATTTGATTATTTGTCGCAGCTTGAAGTAGTTCCAAGAAACCTAAAAATCTTTAATTCTATTATAATATATGTAATGTATGTATGGTATAAACAGTTTTTATGGTATCATCCTTTCTTAATGGGAATTGTGTTAGTTTTATGTGTTTGTGTTCATGTAACAATGTCAAATTTATACTCTAGCATACTGTTTATAGCTTTTTAGTGGTTTGTTTTAGTGTTCTGATGTTATTGATTTATGATATGTTTAAAACTGAAATGAAAAGCTTTTAAAAAAACTAGCTGTATTACAGTATAGCCATATTCTATATCAAAATGTTGTTCTGGGAAGTTCTTAATGAATTAGCACAATTTTACACTAGCTTGCCATGCTGGATGCATAGACATAGAGCAAGCTAGAGCTCCTTGCCCTGTATTTAAACCAAATGTTTCCTATGCTATTTAAATCACTGTCAAGAAGGCAGAAGATGAGCACCTATTAGTTCATATTAAGACAAATTTGATATGTGTATCTAGGCACTCTTTAACTTCTGTAATATAAATTAAAGCCAACGTATACTTAGCATCTCCTGCAGGTGGTTATTCCACATTTTAAATTCCATCAGCTTCATTAGGCTAGAATGGAAGTAATGCATACAAGAAGAAACCTGAAGAAATATCTAGTACAGGAAGGTACATTAATATGAAGGTATGCTATATGGGTCATGCTTTCAGAAACAACAATATATCTTTTGCAGTGAAGAGGAACTGCATGAGCACTTGTTTTTTACATTAAATCTCAGTTGTACCCCTGGTACTACACCAGGACTAAAATTTATTTTTAGTGTAAGCCACAGGCAATTTAATTCTTTGAAACCCAACTGATTATCACTAATTGCACGGACAAAATTTAATCCTACACACATTTACTTGAGAATAAACCCCATTTAATACACTGGGACTTTTTCCTAAGTAGCCATACTTAGGATTGTGCTGTAAGACTCATAGCTTTGAGCTTTGCAGCAAGAAACACCAGATCATAGCCATGTGTTCTGGATCTGGATGTTCATCGGCTCCTTCCCTCCTGCTTCCTCATGCAAGGAACTCAGATGTGAGCCAATTTCTCTCTGCAGATACAACCTCCCTGTCAGGAGGACTACCCATTATGCCAGCTCCTTCACCCCACCCAAAATGCACAGTTACTTTTTTAAAAAACACAGCTTTAAAAACATGTTACATGCACCAGGCTAAAAAAACTGAACATGTTACACACTGTTGATGCTGATTCACACATAACAGAGCACACAGGTAGGTCCAGGGTTCCCAACCCATGTCCTGTGTAACAGTCACATGGGGGTTCTCAATTTCTCCTGCACAGACCCCTGACACTTCCCCACTCCCAGGCAGATTTTTCCACCAAAAAAAATAAATTAGTTCCCCTCAGTGTCTGAGCCATCCTTTAGTAGTGTGTATTCCATCTTTATTTTATAAGCTTTAACTGTCCCATTCTGTTACAGATACTAGTTTAGGCTTATGACCCAACACAGGAACTAGAGGGAATACAGGAGCTGTCTTGTTTTAAAATGCCCCCGTTAAATGGCACATGAGGCAAAATTAACTTTCAAAACAGAATAAAGATTCTAATAAACAAGTGGGAAAGTATAAATATGGGGATTCAAGGAATAGAGGCTGCTGAGATAAAACTTTCTAATATATACAGAATTTAGGCTTTTGAACATACAAGAGAGTGTTGTTGTAGCTTAATTCTAAGGGTTTCTAGTTCTTTCTTTGAGAGGTACTTCATTTAGTATATTTCAGCACTAATTGTTACCACCAATGGTCTGCCTTGTTGTTTGGGGAAATTAGCTCTGTGGTGGGGGCGGGACCAGAGGAGTACAGGGACCACACATCATTTGTATAACAAGGTACAACATAGTAGGAAGACTCCAGATTTGAAGAGTAAATTAAATAGGTTATTATTAAAGTATTTCCCTAATTACAAGCACACTAAGCACTCAAAAAGAGCAAACAATACAAAACTAAGAAAGCAGAGGTGATTGATAGTGAATATCAGGGGTCAGTTACTGGGTAATATTACTGGTCCAGACATGCAGAAGTCCTTGAAGAGCATAGCACTAATGGCCAGCATTATGCACTATAGAGGGGCCCAGAGAAAAAGAGGGGGGGGTGCATGGATGGATATAGATTCAGGAAAACAATGCTGACCAATAAGAGGTCTTGAGGGGCTTGTCTCAGGTGATATATAAAAGATTACCTGAGCCAATCCTGGGTCCTGGGGGTGCAGCATCAGGAGAAGCCAGATCTAGATGCAACCAATGAAGTTCCAGAGGGGCAGAGTCACGCTTAACAATGGCCTTGATGAGATTAAGCCAGGTGCTGGGTGGCTAGTTGAATGGGTTTTCTGACCACTAATGGTCCAGTCAAGGCAGTTTGAAAAGGTTCCCAAGTATAGACAAAAGGTGAGAGATGAGTCCCTGATTAGCGTCAGGAAGGATCGCTAAACATTTGAATGTATGATTGGTTTATCTTGGTATCCTGACAGATAAGCGTAGAAAAAGACAGGTTTGGAGACAAAGGATTCTCGCATAGACATGAAGTCACACAAAAGACATAGGTGAAGTTCTGGAGATAAAAGAGCTATGTGCCAGTAGCAACTTAGTAGCCTTTAGAAATGAAGGTACTTTACCTGGTGGAACTGCCATTGTTTCATATGCATACCTTTTGCTGGGGTAGAGAAGACTGGAGGTTTTTTTTCCTCTGAGGGCTGCCTTTTATGCCACCTGAAAATAGAGACCTTTTTTTCAGGGCTTTTCTTAGCTCTGTGGTTCAGAACCAGGAGTGTTTTCTTGGTTTGGGTTTGTGGGTCTCTGACTCAGGTTAGAAAGTGGGGTGCCCCTGTTGTTGGGGCTACCCTAGGGTGAAGGCAGCACTTCTGGGCTACATAATACAGTTGTCATTAATATTTCTTCTGGAAAATAGTGTTTGCTTATAGTTCATAGATTTCTTCCTTCAGAGTTCTAGGTTTTCCCTTTAGATATTACAGCTTTTCACTGACTCCTGAGATGTCTAAGCTTCTCCCCTTTACAACAGTCCAGGGTTCTTTTCCCAACCCCTTTCACTGGCAAGAAGTTACTCTCCTTGTCCCTAAGAAGCAATACCTCCTTTTACTATTTGACTTGTAAGAGAGTTCTCTCTAACTACCCAGACCTTCTGCCAAATCATTCAGTTGTCTGTATAAAGCTGTTCTGTAGCATTCTTGGATGGGAATCTAAATTCTCCCTCAGAGTAGTTTTAATATATTTAAGACAATGGGGTCCTTATTCTTCTCTCTATAGAAGTACTTTTCTGAATGTTCCCTGATAGAGATCTCTGACTCCCAAAGTCTCTTCTATCAGAAGCTAAACCCTCTGGCTACTGATCCAGACATTAGATTTCAAACAAAGACCAAAAGTGACT
This sequence comes from Gekko gecko, assembly GCA_029375565.1. Lineage (NCBI taxonomy): Eukaryota > Metazoa > Chordata > Lepidosauria > Squamata > Gekkonidae > Gekko > Gekko gecko. The sequence goes on from JAPDNY010000009.1 coordinate 52,985,953, forward strand.
CAAAAGGCAAAAGACCTCTTTTCCCTCTAGATCAGCTATTTTATTTCCTCTTTCAGCTGATGCTGGTCAATCTGATAGTGAGTAGAGCATCCAATCAATAAGTTCTTCTCTCCAGGGAAGATTAACTCTTGAACTCCCTGACTCTCTGACACAAGCACCATTTTAAAAAAGCCTGCTTTTCTTTGTAATCCATAACAGCTTCATTAGGATTGTGACTGTGGTACACGTGGAAAACGGGCTTTATCTTCTCCCCATGTTGTTTTCCTAACCTGCAACATTCCTAATGATGTCCTATTAGACCAATTGGGAAAACCCATGTGTACACTTGTGGGCATCACCTAGGGTTGCCAAATCTGATCAACCTGGTGGCGGGGGAGGGACTTTCCGGGAGTGGGGGGAGCATGCGACATGTGTGTGGCGTAATGACATCACACAGAAGTGATGTCATCACGTTGGTGACGCTGTACAGTGACACTCTGGTACTCTGGGCAAAACGCTATGGCTACCATAGAGTTTTGCTCAAAATACCAGAACGTTGCAGCACAGTGTCACCAACATGATGACATCACTTCCATGTGATGTCATTATGTCAAGTTTGGGGGTGGGAATGGCATCCTCCCCAGGACAGTTTCAGGGCAATAAAATGATGCAGGGAAGACAGAAGTCATATGTGCAAAAGTTGAGATCCAAATTGGGTACTATGTGCACAGGAACTGAGAAGAACACTATTGAAGATTATGGAATGTGCTGAAATGGACAAGTTGACAAATGTATTAAGAGGATAAATGGAAGAAGAATTTATAAGCTCAAGTAAAGAATAATAAGTATGATAGATGAAGTAGTTGTTAAATAGTAATGAGAAGATATGCAAGCAGAATGCTAAGTTGGAATTTTTAAAATATTTCTGTATTTCTCTTTTTCCTTCTTTCCCTTTCCCCCCTTTCTGTATATAAACTAATTTAAACTTTTTTTAAAGGAACTGAGGAGAACACACAGGTCATATGAGACAGTCACACAGGATACAGGGTGTGACTGTCATGCTATCTCCATGTCATACTATCTCCAACTGATCTGGGAATCCTGGAACGTTTTATGTTGGCTTGGTGTGCTGGAGAAGGGTCTTGCTATGGAATTCAGTAGATAACCTATCTTGTTCGATATACCAAGACTTCTAAAAAATAATCACACTGTTTAATTATAATTTTGAGAATATACAGCTCCATTAGTTAACATATATCCTGTAAATCTGATCAATGCCTACTCTTGTCCTTTATTAGATTTCCCACTGGCATTCAAAAATAGAAGCATTATGGTTGGAACTGAATACAAATCATTTTTAGCTCTGCTCATCCTTAAAATATACACAAGGCCCTAGGTTGTGTATTTTAATAAAGAACAGAACATGACTATACTCTTCACTTGCAGCACCTGCATTTTGTACTTGAATATTTTTAGAGTACAAAAAATTATGCGAATTGTGCACATTTCTCACTTAGTACCCTGGAGTGGAGGCCCATTTGGAGTGGTCATGCTTATATGCAGGGGTCTTTCCGTAGAAAAAGACCTGCAGGAGCTCATTAACATATGGTATGCTAATGAGCTACTAGACTATTAGTATATGTGATGTCAGAAGGGGAAGCAAAAGGGGGAGGCATCTTCAAAAGCCTCCCCTTCACTTCCCCAGCTGGCCTGGGGGGGAGAACGAAGAGAGAAGGGGTTTAAAGTTTAAGCCCCTTCTCACTAGACTTGGGCCACAGAAGGAGGAAAGAGGGAAGGAAAGAGAGAGAGAGTAGAGAGAAGGAAATAAGGAAGGAAAGAGGGGAAAAAAGAGAAGGAAAGAAGGAGGGAAAGAAAGAGAGAGAAGGAAAGATGAAGGGAAACGGAAAGGAGGAAAAAAGAGAAGAGAAGAAGGCGGGAAAGAAAGAAAGACAGAAGGAAGAGAAGGGAAGGGAAAGAGAGAAAGAAAAGATGGTGAAGAGATGGAGGGAGGGAGGCTCTCCCACCCCCCCATCAAGCCCCCGCCACCCCCACGGAATCCTTACTTCCTGCTTCAGCGGGGGACGGGGAAGCCGGTGGTGGGGCTTTCCTGGCATTGCCTGAGCCGCAGCACTCCTGCACAGGCCCAGGGGACACTGCAGGGGGGGCTCTTCCTGCATCCCCCGGGCCCAGTGCTCCTGCATGGCCCAGGGACACTGCAGAGATGCTCTTCCCGCGTCCCACAGGCCCAGCACTCCTGCGCAGCCTGGGGACACTGCAGGGATGCTCTTTGCATGTCCTCCAGGCCCAGCATTCCTGCGCGGCATGGGGACACTGTAGGGACACTCTTCCCGCATCCCCCAGGCCCAGCGCTCCTGTGTGGTTCTGGGAAGCTGCAGGGATGCTCTTCCCATGTCTCCCGGGCCCAGCACTCCTGCGCAGCCCGGGGATGCTGCGGGGGGGCTCTTCCCGCATCTCCTGGGCCCAGTGCTCCTGCACGGCCTGGGGACGCTGCAGGGGGGTTGTTCGCACGTCACCCGGGCCCAGCGCTCCTGCACAGCCTGGGGACACTGGTGGGGGGCGGGGCTTGCTGCCACCACCATTGTTGTCCCTGTTGAACTCCTGGAGCAGTGCTCCGGTACATTCCCCCCCAAAAGACCCCTGCTTACATGAAAGAACTGAATTACTTACAAACACTTGCCCTTTAGATTTATTTATTCACAGCCTTCATACCACTACTTTCCACTGATAGAATACTGAGCAAGACAGTTAACAAAGCATAAAAAACGTATTTATTAAAACTATACCATTTAAAATGACAACAGTAGCAATATCAAATATTAACTTAAACATTGCTTAGGCTACTATTTGATAAATAAAAGAATTACATAACACATTGCAATCCAGCAAAACTTAATTCACCTCTTAATGGTTTGAAAAATGAACATATTGGAAGGTCAGGAGTCGAGGTCTATAGTCTTCCAGAGAGAGAATATTCCATAGTTTGGAAGCAATGGTTGAAAAAGCCCTATCTTCCATGCCCATTCTCTGTGCTTATGACATTGAAAGTACACACTAACCCCTGCAGAACATCTAACTTTACAGGCCGGTAGATGTGAGAGGAGGTCCTTCAGGTATCCTACTCCCAGGACTCGCCATTATAGCTGCCAGGGAATTTCCTGGTGGGCTGACGGCCTGTCTGTACCTCTCACTTGAAGGGCCATGCTTGACCCAGAAAAGGTGGCTCCCGGCTTGGGAGCACTCAGATGGCCACGCCCAAGCCCATCAGAGCTTCAGGAAGCACCCAGCCAAGATGCAGGTTGACTGGCTCTTTCTCCCTCCCTCCTTTGTGGAAGCAGGGCCTGTGTAGGCCAATGGGTAGGTGGGGTGATTTTCCAGGACTATTTTCTTCCAGTTTGCCCTGCCTACTCCTACTCTCAAATCTTTTATGGCTTTATCACCAGCACTCTGAATGGACCCAAAACCAAACTGGCAACCAGTAAAGCTGGTGCATCACCAACATTATTTGGCACTCAGCAACTGTGTTTTGCTTGTTTTATTTCTAAAATTTGTACCTGCGTTTTACTGGCCTACTGAGTTCTATAAGTAACCAAGAAGAAAGAAACCTATAAAATCTGTCCTCATTAGCTGCAGCCTTCAATGGGTAAACCATAGGGAAAATAGGAAAGTAACTGCAGTGAACTACAAGCTACACAAATACTTTCTGAGAAACATATGTCAATAGTCAATATCAGGGATCAAAATCAATGTATACTGCAGAGGGACATCAAGAAAAAAAAGTCTGCTGTGGATAGTACACACATTCTCATTCTCACTCTCTTACACACATCCCATGTGAAAGAAGCTAGGACTAACTGGCAAGAACAAAGAGAGAGTAATGCACAACTTATATTAACTAACTTATTTGTAAGAAACTAAAGACCACTTCACAAGACAGTACAATGCTACACACAGTTTACTCTATTCTAAACCCTGAGTTTAGTTTGGAGTAACTCTGCATAGGATTGCACTCTTAGAATTCTAAGGACAAACCTGGATGTTTTATTTCCCCACTCAGGTTTTAACTTGAAAAAGAGAAATCCCAAGACAAATAATGGGTTGCCAATTGCCTGCTGATGATGAGTAAATTCCTGCCCATGTTCTGCAACTTCCCATATTCCCTCATGTGTGGGGGGAATGGGGTGGATGATGGTACACAATGCAGCAACATCACTTCTGAAGTGACCTCACTGTATTGAATGACTGCCTAGGAATTCCCCCAGTCTAGGGTTGCCAGGTCTGGGTTGGAAAATCCCTGGAGATTTGGGGGTGGGTCTGGGAAAGGGTGGGGTTTGGGGAGGGGAGGGGAGGGGCCTTCGCATGGTACAATGCAATAAAGTCCACCCTTCAAAGCAGCCATTTTCTCCAGGTCTCTGTCAGCTGGAGATCAGTTGTAAAAGCAGGAGATCTCCAAGCCCCACCTGGAGGCTGATGACCCTACACCAGTCTCTATGGCAGGAGTCCTCAACACAGTGCCCAAGAGCATCATGGCACCCACCAATAGCTTTCTTGGTGCCTGCCAAGTGTTTTCAGAAAGTGGGCAGTGATCCTGCCAAGCAGAGTTTCTGATTTGCCACTGAATACACTTTTTCCTAGTGTATTTTTTAATTGTCCCAATTCTCCCCTGCACTTGAGCGCCCTCTATCTGTGTGTGGCCGTGCCTTTTATGGCAGCCATTTTCTGGTTGGCTCAGTTTCCTGTGGCAGCCATTTTATAGTTGTGCCCACCATCCTGTGTCCGAATTCCAACTGGAGGAATTCCTAGAGTGTCATTCAATGCATTGACATCACTTCCCCGTGAAGAGATGTAGTGTGCTGCCTCACCTCTACAACTTCCTGGGATTCCCAGGTACTGGCCTGACAAACCTAGCTGAACAGAAAAACTGAAATATGGAACTTACACCTGCCTCAAAAACAAACAAGTTCTGTATGTCACATTTATCTCTAACTATTTAGACACCACACAGAAACACACAGTGTATTTTTTGTTTGTTTGTCATCCTTGGACAGTATGGGGAAGTGGTACTGTTCAGAGCGTATATTAAGGAACTCTCCAGCCTGAGACGTCCTAGCTGAAATATGAGAGTCTCCTGTTGTGGTATCCTGGTTTATGCGCTGCTAATATTTAGGAGAGGTCAGCACAAGCTGGCAGCTGGGTAAAATGGGAGGGGCTTTTGAAGCCAAAAGAAAAAAAGTTCAGCAGCCAGCCAGACTTCCCCCTTGCACAAAATGAGCATCCACCCTAACTCTGCCATGTTTTAAGCTGCCTGAACAGCCAGTTTTGCTCAGTTTCAATACTAGGAAATAGGAAGTTTAAACATTGCATGCACGTACATGAAAGTTTTTGAATGAATGGTATTGGGAGGGGGTGCTATTGGAAGGAGATGGTAACCCTAACCCACTCACATTAAAATACCATTTCATTTCTCAAACTTTTCTGGGCAAGAAACTTTCTAACGTGAGGGAAATTTTAAAAGGAAAACACATTAATCCTTGCAATCTGGCTCACAAGTGAGTTATTTATAACATACTTCAATATACAGTTCCAGTGGTATTGTCTATTGTTTCATGACCAGGTGCAGGATATTCAAACAGAGCCAACATGCTTACTTAAAAAGTCCTTCATGACTGCAGAATTAACTGTTGGCATAATTTCAGAATTTTCTCCCTCCACAGCACTATATGCATAAACATTTCTTATACAGTGCCTTGTAAACCATTCTGCTCCCAGCATCAAGGCTAAACTTCCAGACTTCATTATGAATCCCTTATAGCAGTTTACTGGGAAGGTCAGTAAACAGCTTATCTTTTTATGTGTTAAAATAAGGCTTTAGAACTCTTCTGTTTCTCTGAGGAAGTCTCTGTCCTAATTCATTTCCAGGTAACCACTGTAGGACTTTCCACTACATGAGCTGAGCAATGTTTGCTCTGTGTGTGTGTGTGTGTGTGTGTGTGAAACATTTCACACAAGCACCTCCCAGTATCACCGCATGGGAACTCTTCCACCTCAAAAACATATGTTATGAACCAGCCCTAAAATAACCCATTAAAAGTAGTGTTGCCAGCTCTGGATGGGGAAACACCTGGAGATTTTGGGGGTGGAGCCTAGGGAGGGTGGGGTTTGAGGAGGGAGGAACCTCAGCAGGCACTATGCCATAGAATGCACTCTTCAAAGCAGCCATTTTCTCCAGGGGAACGAATCTCTGTCATCTGGAGATCAATTGTAATACTGGGAGACTTCCAACCACCAGCTGGAAGCTGGCAACCCTAAAGTGCTGTCAGTGATTAACAATAAAGACAGGGTTTCTCCCACTTAAGAAGCACTTCCCACTATTACTTCCCTTCCTGAGAAACTGAAAAGGAAAAAAAAATGAGGGAAGTAGCTTGAGAGGGGGCCAATTTATGGTCCCTCCGCTTTGCTTTCCCACTTTCTACAAAAAAAACATGCAGGCATTTTATTTTGTCTCCCACCCTTTTTCTAGTGGAAGTGGGAAGGGAAAGACCTTGGACCCATTTCTGTATGAGATCATGGGTAGGGTTGTCAAGTCCCCCCTGGCCACTGGCAGGGGTAGGGGTGCCAGATCCAGGAGACTTGAGGATGCAGCCTTGGGAAGACAGGGACCTCCGTGTGGTACAATCCCATACAGACTGCCCTCCAAAGCATCCATTTTCTCCAGGAGACCTGATCTCTGTAGTCTGGACATGAGATGTAATTCAGGGGAATCTCCAGGTCCCACCTGGAGGCTGGTATCCCTGAGCAGCAGTGAAGACAGCCTCTACCACACACAGCTCAGCAAACTATTCTAAATTTTCAGAATATAAAAAAACCTTGAGGTTGGCAGGAGCTACAAACAAACATCAGGCTTTGGGCAAGAAGCTGACAAATACAAGTTAAGTGGGCCACAAGGGCCTGATTGTCACATGAGTCATATTTAAGGTTGTCAGGTCCTGCCTCCAATTTGGCAGTGCGCTCCTGGGTCTTTGTTGGAATCTTCTGCTGCACGTGCAAAGTGAGCATGGCACAATGACATCACCCATTGGTGACATCACTGCATTGCTGACGTTGGGAGGGGGTGACACTCTAGGCTTTGGGCAAAACAATATGGGTTTTTGCCCTCAAAACCATAGAGTTGGCCCAAAAACTAGACAATCACCACCACCCCCGATGTCGGCAACATGATGATGTCACTGCCAGGTAATGTCATCACACTGGCAATGGCAATGTGGAAGGAGGCTGTTTGGGGGTGGGGCTTCCCTGCCAGCAACTTGATCAGTGGAAGACTGGAGCCCCCGAAATCAGGAGGAAACCCGCCCCGACTGGGGGGATGGCAACCGTCATATTTGTCTCTTCATGCTTCCTTGAAACAGCCCTCCTGCTTGCCCTGCCTCGCATCTTTGTGACTAATGGCATCCAGCCCCTTGGCTGCTCTACAGGAGCAGGTCTTTGGTAGATAGTCTATGGCTATGAATGTCAATGTCCTATGTGTGTATGCTAAAATGTCCACCATTAATAACCAGTGTATCTGTGGTCTGTTATGCATGGGTGTTTTCCCTCACTTTCACCATGCATGTCCATCAGGTTTTCTTTATCATTCTGCACTGACTTTCCTCCCTTCAGTGCTCAGCTTGCTTTCTGGTCACTGTTTCCCTGGGTTTTCTGAGCGTGCTTTTGTGCTGATTTTCCCTTTGCTTTACTTGCAAGGTGAAGGTAATTCAAAAGCATATAGATTCCCTTGGATTTCTCCCCTGCCCTTTTTCTGCCCCTCAAAGGTCACTCCCTGCCCACATCGAGGTCTTTCCACCCACTCTGCACCTTCTGCCATCCTCCCCCCTTCATCAGTGTACAAGCTCCATTTTCCTTAATTTTAAACTCTGTAATTTTTTTTATCAGCAGCATGAATCTTACAATATGAGACTATCACTAGTCTCAGATTGCTGAATAAAAAAAATTAAAACGATGGGAAGAAAGTTTAAAAAGAGCTATGCAAGGTTTAGTCCTCTGCTGGTATTGACTTGAAAGGGGGATTGGAGATGAGACAAATGGCAGAGTTCCCGGGGTGGGGGAGAATTTCAGTACTGGATGCAAACAAAATATAGAAGGGGTTAGTCAGCGCAGAATGAAATTGACATGAGATGTAAAGGGAGAGAGACACTGGGATGGGAAGCCTAAAGCTTTGAAAACATTTTTTCCTTTAATGCTTTAGGGAACAAAGTTGGGGTGGGGGACCATTTTGGAAGTCTCTGAAAGCCTAATATTAAAATGGCAGCTGAGCCACATGGAACTTCAGTGAACCACCAAACTTAAGAATCATTTGGGATCAATCCATTTGGAGGACAGAGTGCAATCTGCACAGGACAGGCTTTAAAAAAACTGACAAGATCATGAACAGTGTGCAGGATCAAATTAGAGAATCACAAAGAGAAAACCACACAAATTTGCAAGGAAGGGCAGGAAATTAGTGTTACTATGCAGCTGTGCTTGAGCATCAATGAAAATACCCCCCCATTTTTTTCAATTTAGTGGCATAAGACTAAAAAAGCTCTCCAGAGCTTCTGCCAGAGGACTCCTCCCCCATACAAATTGCAGCCCTGTGCAAAGCATGGTGGAATTGCAGCCAATTTTGCACAGGCACATATGTACACACATACTTTGCCAATGATCACAGCTTGCAGTGGCAGTGACAGTGTGCTCTAGCATGCATTCTGTACACTTAACATCTTCCTCCATATTATGAGATCATGTGACACTTTCCCATTTTTCACAATGGCTAATAACACAGCAGAGAATCCCCTAGTGCTCTGGAATATGGAAAATGGGGCTTCACAGCTGCTTTTCAGTTTCAAAAAAAGTCTTGTCAATTTCAACATCAGCTTTTCCTCCTTTCCTTTCTGTTCCCTTTCATTCAACGCGCTAATGCTAAAATGCATGTGCAAAACCTGAACCATGAGGTTTTAAATGGAAGGCACTTGCCGGATGCTACTGTGCAGCTACAATAGAGCAATTGCGTAAATTTAAAAAAAAAACTTTGGATGCCATCCCCCACACATAAGTGACATTCCAACCCAATTTAGAAAAATGTGGATTTTTTTGCAGCTACAGAATAAATACACCAGAAGGAAAAGAATGTTGCATAAGGTGGGCACTGAATCCAAAGACAAGATTAAAGGGTTACTGCTCTGAAAATCTGCAGTAAGATGTGCATGCATAATGGACCTTTACATGCAGCCATTACTGCTTTCAGAGTTCAAATTCCTGGAATGATAATGTAGAATTTTTTTTACATTTCTTAGAGCAGCTTTGAGCAATTACTTTATTCATCTAGCAAATGTGATGCTCTTTGCCCTGAAGGAATTTTGTTTTCTGGGTTTTTTAAATATCTCTCTCCTCTTTTTGATGGAGCCACTTAATTAATATAAAATCTCTGCACAAAAGTGGTGATGCTGAAAATGCTGCTGTATTTCCAAGCAACTAACCAAGCTTCTCAGAATAGACAGCACATCAGCATCCTGTCCTGGAATGTTCATTTGAGACAGCACAGGCTGTCTTTGCCTTTCAGACTGGGATAATTTTGTCCAGAAAGAAACAGTAATAAATCCCCCTATGCTTTATTACTTCCTACATAGCTAACTGCAATATATTACTTTTCACTTACTTTTTTAAAAAAACCTACAGAAATTAAACAGACCAAAGAATCTCACACATGAACATGTGTTCTTTATCACCCAGTTTGATTTTGTTTCAAGAAATCACACTATCTTCCACAGAGTTTTACTGCAAATATGGCTTTCAAGAAAAATATTTTAATATGTCTTAACCTCATTTTACAAAGCAAGATGGGTCAGCATAGGATGAGGCAAATTTAACACTGAGTAAATGCAAATATGTGGTAAAATTCTTATATGTGGTAAAATTCTCTTTTCAACTTGGCACACACCCTTTTCAGACTTCATTGTGGGTTATGGTTGCCAACACCAGTTTCAAAAATTTCTGGAGATATGGGGGCCATGTCTGGGAGAGCAGAGTTTGAAGAGGGAAAGATGCTCAGTGGGGATGTCATGCTATAGAGACTGTGAAGAAATGCAGTTTCTCCTGGGAGGCTGGCAACAGCAAACCCTCCATTTGACATTTTAACAGTTTCTTTTCTCTCTAGGCAGAGAACAGGCAGGAGGGGGGAAATCAGTCCACTTCTAACAAATGTGAATCAAATCTAGCAGGAGAGACAAAGGGGATGGTTAAACCCCCTTCTTCCCCTCCCTTCTCCAAGCAGGGAACAGAGATTGGAGGAATAAAATACTAGACAGTATGCAGGAAATAGATGCCTGGAGATCACCAGGAAGAACCTCTTTGACTCTACCTGACCTGGGTCAGTGGGGTGGGGAATGGAAGATTATAACAATTTCTTGCAAAAGAAGCTCACTCTCTTTTCCTTGGGTGCTGAGTTCAGAAGAGCAGGCAGACCTCTTAGCTGGGAAGGCAGCCATTGACCATGTGGCTGGCCTGAAGAGTGAAGTATGCTTTGAGGTGATGGCAACTTGGTAGGATTAGTAACTTCCTAAACTACAAAAGCCTATCCTATTTTAATAGTAACTTCCTGAGCTACAAAAGCATATCCTATTTTAACACCTGGTAGGGCATGTTTAGAGAAAGATAGAAGATTTGCATTTTTGCCTATTTCTTTTGGTTCCTTTGCTTAATGAGGTGCTGTGCTAAAAGTATGCTTGTAAACATTCTCTGTTTAATAAATACTTATTATATTTTGATACTGGGAGTGGTTCTCTGTACCACACAGTCCACCGTCTTGAACATGCTATTTTAAAAGGAGCACAAAGGGCAAGGCAGGCTATTCCTCCAGAGGTGTGCAAGGCAGCAATCTGTCCCCATGGTAACCAGGCGCTGGGTAGCAGGAGACTCAGAGGCAAGGCTTCTGAACTTGGAAAGGGAAGTTGGGAGTCCTGCCCCTCCCAGTGGGCAATTCCTTGCAAAGGGCAGGTGGTGGCAATGAGTTACCATTGAGAGAGAAGGAAAAGCCCCTCCAGGGAGTTGGGAAACCCTAGGAGGGCAAGGCGGAACAGGGCCTGCAGGCCAGAGCATGGATGTTCCACCATAGAGTCCATCCTCCAAAACTGCTATTTCCTCTTAGAGAATTGCTCTCTGTAGTCTGGAGATCAGTGGTAATTCCAGGAGAATTCCAGGCTGCACTTGGAAGTTAGCAACCCATGTAGGTAAAGTGAGCACCCATAGAAGACAGAAGAAAAGCTGGATTTATACCCTGCCCTTCACTCGGAGTCTCAGAGCAGCTTACAATCTCCTTCCCTTCCTCTCCCCACAAGAGACACCCTGTGAGGTAGGTTTTGTTTGAGAGAGCTTTGAAAGAACTGCTCTTGAGAGAACAGTTCTGAAAGAAGTGTGACTGACCCAAGGTCACCCAGCTGGCTGCATGTGGAGGAGTGGGGAATCAAACCCGGTTCTCCAGATTAAAGTCTGCCACTCTTAACCAAACTGGTGCTCAAGGGACTGCTGTAGTGCACACCACCCCAATCTATGTACATTAACTGGAACATACTACATTGCAATAACTCTTAATGGAGGTTGTATGCTGCACTGGGGCATTCTATAAATCTTCAGAAGCATCCAGAACTTGGGGAGGAGGCAAATAGGGGCATCCAGGATTTTGAGAATCCCCTTCTCAACAACTGCAATAGCAGGGGTCTTTGGGGGGGGGTGCACCAGAGCACTGCTCCGGCAGCTCAGGACCACAACAAATGGTGGTGGCGGCAAGCCCCGCCCCCAGCTGGTGTCCCCATGCAAAGAGCCCCCCGCCAGTGTCCTTGGGCCGCGCAGAAGTGCTGCAGCCCAGGGGATGCGCAAAGAGCCCCCCGCCAGCATCCTCGGGCTGCACAGGAGTGCTGCGGCTCAGGGGATGCCAGGAGAGCGCTGCTGCTGTGTCCCCTGGGCCTGCACAGGAGCGCTGTGGCTCAGGGGAGGCCAGAGAACCCCGCCGCCATGTTCCCCAGGCCCACGCATGAGTGCTGCAGCTTGGGGAACGCCAGGAGAGCCCCACCATTGGAATCCATGGCCCCCGCTGAAGCGTTAAGTAAGGGATCCGCGGGTGTGGGGGTGGCAGGGGCTTGATGGGGGGAGTGGGAGAGCCTCCCTCCCTCGCTTTGCCATCTTTCCCTCCTTTCCTTTTCTTTCCCTCCTTTTCTTTCTCTCTTTCACTTCTCTTCCTTCCTTTCTCTTTTCTTCCTTTCCTTCTCTCTTTCTTTCATTCCCACCTTTCCTTCTCTCCTTTTCCTCTTTCCCTCCTTCTTCCCTTCTCTCTTTCTTTCTCTCCTGTCTTCTTTTCTTCTCTTTTTTCCTCCTTTCCCTGTTTCCCTTCTTCTTCCCTTCTCTCTCTTTCTTTCCCTCCTTCTTTCCTTCTCTCTTTCCTCCTTCTGTGGTCCAACTCTAAGTGAGAAGGGGTTTAAACTTTAAACCCTTTCTCTCTTCACTCTCCCCCACCCCCCAGGCCAGCTGGGGAAGGGAAGGGGAGGCTTTTGAAGATGCCTCCCCCCCCTTTTGCTTCCCCTTCTGACATCACTTCTGGTGATGTCAGGGGGCATGGCATATACTAATAGCCTAGTGGCTCATTAGCATACCATATGCTAATGAGCTCCTGCAGCTCTTTTTCTACAAAAGGACCCCTGTTATAGCATTCTGTTGAGAGCACGAGGGTTGCTTTACCATTGAACTTTGGTTGAAGTGGGACTGAACTGATTATTGTACCTTATGAAGAGTCTCTCTATTGAACTTACTAGGAGTGTTTATTTTGAACTGTATTTATGGTCTTTCTGTGATACTGATTGATGTCAATATAGTTGTCAATATTTCATAGTTATTGTTTCACAGTTGTTTCTTAATTTTGATTCATATAAAAACTGGCAAATAGGAACTAACACTACTATCAAGGAGTTGGCTGATGGCCATCAGGCACAACGACCTCATTACATAAGAACATTAGAACATAAGAGAAGCCAATGTTGAATCGGGGGGGCAGTCCATCATAATGTGTACTCAGCAGATGAGAATGCATTATAGATGTAAAAAACACTGCAGTGAAGCTTGGATTGTGCATCTGAATTGATAGAAAGGCCCAGCTTCAACACACAATCAGGACCTCTTGAAAGAGCAGCTTGATCATCAATACTTGTAAGAATACAGCCTCTCCATACACATTCCCATAGAGTCACCTAGGTTGGGAACACAGCTTTCTGTGGCAATCCCGTTCTTTCCATATGCAGTCATATGCCTGAAAAGGACTCCTGATGATCATCTTGTCTCAAGGTTAGACCACTCAGCAAAGGGTAGTGGGTCATCTATATGGGCTTCTAGTCCAACTGCAGAAAAGTCCCAGGTGGCTTTTTAAATTATTAATTTTCTGTAAAAGTCACATCCTTGTCTTTGGTTTTCCAATACATGTAACGGGTCACAGTATGATGCTGGGTAATTTTTGTTCATGTTTTAATGCATTCTACAGTAGAAAAAAATCTCATCATACAGATATTGCTGGAACATATCAGAAATCTTAATTCCCCCCCCCGAAACCTAAGCCTCCATGACTTCTTTTTATCCTTGCTTGTTGGCTGTTCCCCCCATCAAAGTCCAAAACTGTCAACACTTCAGTTTTCAATGGCGTTCACAGCAGAATTCCTTCACGCATAAGGAAGTGAATTGATTTGTAAGAGATCCAAAGCTGAAGGGAAAAGAAGGCTGCCACAGTTTGTGGTGGTTTTGGTACTGTTTTCAATAAACAGAGATCACTCCTGATCTAACAAGACCCTTTCATTTCTTTCTCCCAGTACACAGAACTAGCAGCACTTCCTTTTCCAGCACAGAAAATCAATTTGTTGAAGCTGGGCCTTTCTATCAATTCAGAAACAAGAAATTTATCTTCTGAGAATAGGCACATCCATGCTCAATTTATTTCCAAAACACACAGATTATTTTTACATGACAGTTGGAGCTCCAGGTGCCCACATATATCAATGAACAGAAAACCCCGAGTGGCTGTACAGCAATCTGCCCCTCACTCTAGACTCAAGAGCAATGAATGTTACAAAGACAAGATCAAATGTCAAGCAGAGTATAACGTCTTGCACCATCTATCACCCAAATGGCATCTGAGCATACATTTGGCTTGTGTTTGGTGAATACACACAGCCGGAAAAGAGGCTTGTGCTGCATCGGGTACGCTGCCTGTTCCAACTGTGTCATGTTAGCTTGCAACAATCTGGAAAGGTTCATAGCCCTCAGTTCCAATCGCAGAAGAAGTGTTCTTTGGAGGAAAATGCTAAAGAATATTTCTTGTGTAATTCTGTGGAGGTTTCCTGGAGGCATTAAAATTAATAGCTCTAGACAGATGGAACTTCCACAAACAGATGCCTAGGGTATTTGGTATATCTGTCAATGCCATGAACTCTGAATCTGAAAAATGGAATCAAACACCAGTGGATGGTACTGTCCTAGGACTCTCAGTCAGGTTATCTAGGATTCCAAACACAGAAGATAAGTCTCTGACTGTCAGCGATGAGGAAATCTAAGATCTTCTTTCTTCAAACTTTGAAAGCCAGACCCCAAGACAAAGCCACTCAAATATCAGGAAGGCAGAAGGCTCTAGTCAAGACAATTTGCTTTTGTACCAAAAATTCTCCAAGAAGCATGAACTTACGAAAGTGAGCCAACAATGATTGTTTGTAAATTCTACATAAACAATAGCATGAGATGTAATGAAAAATCAAAACATTGTCCTAATAGCTATGTAACCACTCATGGATGTTTTGTTCTGATGCCTTGGCTAACCTGAGATTTGGGTGATTCATTTCTCTACTGGAACTGGAAGTAGTTTGTGATCTACTTTTCATTCTAAGGATTGTTGCCAAGAGAAGCGCTGTCAGTATTGGTAACTCTGCTCTCCATGTATATTTACAAAGGATGCAAGTCAGACTCTAGCAAGTCAGGCCCACTTTCTAGATGGGATTAAACTTTGTTAACGGTGCTCTGCAAGCACAAAAAAACAGTATGCAGGCTTACACTTGCAGTGTATTGTGGGACAGGGATTTGGCTACTGGGTTCCTCACCACTCTTGTATTGTAACATCCATGTTAAGCAGTGGGGAAAACATACCTGACGCTACATTTGTTATTATTATTAATATATAGTGCACTTTATGTAATTGATGTCATCTCAAAGTACAAAGCTCAAAGAAAGGAAAGCCTGCCAGCTTACAAGACACAGTCTTCCTGAAATCAATCTGAATGTAACTCCTTCTTCCTCCATCTTACCCAATTTTCTGAGAACCTTCTATGGAGAACTTTCCACAGGTTATTTTATTTTTATTTATTTATTTTATTTATTAGGTCTTTGGAAAACTCTTGGGAAAGACCTGAGCCTTTTTTCTGAGACAACCCCCCTCCCCCAAAGACTCAGAAAGACTGAAGCCATTCCAAATCAAAGAAGGGTAAATTTCTCCCATCATTAGGACAGAACAGTTACAGTCAAGAGCAGATGATTAAGAAATGGTTTCCTGCCATATGTACACACATGCAGACACACACACATGTGATATATGACCTAGAGCACAAGTTCATTACAACAAAGTACCTGTACAGCAATCATCTCCATATGGCTTAAGCAAGCCATGGAATGAAAGGGAAGGCAAAATAGATACATACATACACCAAGTCTGGGCAAAATTACATTAAAAATCAACTAAGAACAACCTATCAATCAGAGCTCAAAGCACTGATTTGTTGGGGGGGGGCTTGTTCTCTCTTTTATGTCATAAAAGAATACTTTCCAAACTATAGCAAAAACATGAAAAAAGAAAAAGAGTTCTTCAGAGATTGGTGCTGCCAAGAACACAATCATTTCGACAGCCGCCCCACACATTTGATACTGCATTCTCAGCACAAGTGCTGGAATGAACATCTGCAGTGTAAAAATTCAGCCCATTAGTCCCTGCAGCTTGTTAGCATATTTTAATACTGCGTTCACAGCTTTCTATTTCTATCAAGGTGTTACTAGGTGCCAGACTCTGTATTCACAAACTGTGCTAATACACTACCCTGTGTCCTTCCATTCTAGATTTAATAGGAAGAAAGGATAACCCCAAAGGCTAAAATGAACATGTGGCTGACACTCAGGGAACCTTTGGAGGTGACCCAGAGAAGTGGGGGGAATTGAAAGAACATGCATCTCACGACTCCTATCTCTATTCTTCTCTGTCATATCCAAAGTGGAATTTTAAGATCTCCTCCCAGAGTGAGATGGGCAAACTGCTATTGTAAAGTAGCTGCTATTGCATCCTACTAACAGAGCAGAATGTGAAAGTTCTATTTTAGATGTGACCAAAATTTTGGTCCAAAAAGCGAAGGAACAAAAAATGCAAGGCCTTTGTGGGAGGAGGTTCATGACAGTATTAACTGGCAGATGGTGCCCATCTTTTTAAAAGCACCAAACATCTAGTGAATATCCAGCCCCTGTCTCTTCTGCCCCACTGATCCATAAGTTCCCTCACTTATCCTCTCCTCCTGCCTTCCAAAACAAACAGGACTTTTGATCTGCAAGGGGGGGTGGGAAGCTGGCGAACAGGTTTATTTTGGTCTCTAGATCAAAGAGGATCCAGTCTATTTGCCAGATAATGGCCAACACTCAAGTTCAAGAAAGTAATTAATAGAAAAACTAACAGAAAGGTTCAGAGGTTAGAACTCATGTTCTGTTAGCAGGCTGAATGAAACAGTTCATCTTGCATGAGCATAGAGTCTATTTTCTCAGATCTTATGTCTCACAGCTCCTATCTGGCAAACAAACTTGGCCACTCTCTGGCAAACAGACTTGATCCTCTCTGGTCCAGAGACCAGAACAGTGGGAAGAAACGGCTTTCATGCATTGACTTTGTGCTGCCCCTAGAAGATTCTAATGAGACAGTCAGTAATACCGAATGGTAAATAGTTCTGTTCGTTAAATCTTTGCATTCTGGGAAATGTAGTTTAAGTACCTTTGTAGGTCATGTGTTTCTATGTTAACTCACTCTACTGGCTCAAGTTTAGAAGCTCACAAAAACAGGTTTTATTGCCCTTTTCCTGATCTCTTTATTGGTAAGGAGATGTATGAAAGCAATTTATTTCCACTGTAAGATCTGAGAAAATAGACTCTATCCTCATGCAAGATTAACTGTATCATCCAGCCCACTGATGGAACATGAGTTCTAACCTCTGAACCTTTCTGCAGTAGAATCAAATCAAGCTTTTCTATGAGTTACTTTCTTGGACTTGCGTGTTGGCCACTGTCTGGCAAACAGACTTGATCCTCTAAGGTTGGTGGAGCAGCGCAGAATGACTATAGACATTGTCAGCAATGTGGAGCTTTTAAAGAAGTAGGTTTTATCCTCCAGAGAAAACCCCAAAACCTTACTTGGTCTCCTAGGAATTATTAGAGAAATATCCTTAATTTCTCCATAAACAAGAAATTCCAGGGTATTTTGGTCTTTGCTCACCACTTTGCTTATAAACAAGTCACTGAGCTTTTCTATGGAACTATATCCACTGCCAGAAGTAACAACCAAGCTACTATTCATGGGATCCTCCATGAAAAAGGCAAGAAGAATCTATATACTTAACAATCTCTGATTTACCTCATTTATCTCAACCTCTGAATATATAAGTCCTACGTTGATAGGAGATCAGGAACTGCTCTACCTCAAAAAGTGATTCTTTGTTCATCCCATACTGCCCCCATGCTTCCTCTCTGTTTTTGTCTGATGTCTACTGTGTTCTGATTTTATTTAAAAGGAAACTGGGGAAAAAACTTTATGGAGTGGAGGGAGGGGATAGCAGAAGGGAGGCAGAAGGGGGCCTGGAGTTCTCCCATAATTACAGCTGATCTCCAGACTAAAGAGATCAGTTCCTCTGGAGACAATAAGAGTTTCGGAGGGCAGACTCTATGGTATCACTTCCTGTCTGATCTCCCTCTCCTACTTAAACTCTGCCCTTCCCAGGCTCTATCCACAAATCTCTAGGAGTTTCCCAACCTGGAGCTGACAACCCTAGGTTGGAGATAGAGGCACAACATTACACACACAATGGGGAATTTCAGACAGAGGATATAATCCGGAAGAGAAACGGTTCCCAAACGGTTTCTGGTCTGGCATTTCAGACAGAACCGTTTTAGAACCGGTTCTCTACCGGAATATATTTGTAATTTCACACAGAAACGCTTCTGTCCCGGTCAGGAAACGGGGCTGAAGCGCTTTACCTGTAAACTGCTTCCAAGTAGTCGTCGGTTTATTCTCCCGGACCCGATACGCTTCTTTCCCGCCTTTTTTCGCGATCGTCGGCTTTTTTTTTTTTCAAACGTTCGCTTTAGAGCGCTATAGCGCTATAACGATATAACGGAACCATAAAACAGCGCCATAGCGATCCCATAGGAATGCCTGGACTCCACTGGGAGACTTGCGATGGCTACATCTGCCACCTGGAGACAAGCACCCCATTGGATAGAGGCTTCTGGCGGGACATCGGGGCACCACTGATTGGAGAGAGAGATGTTGCCAACCCTGCCATGCCCAAAGAAGTGTTAGGGAAGGGGATGGGTTGTCAGGTTGCCACCTGGAGACAAGCACCCCATTGGATAGAGGCTTCCGGCAGGACATCAGGGCACCACTGATTGGAGAGAGAGATGTTGCCAACCCTGCCATGCCCAAAGAAGTATTAGGGAAGGGGATGGGTTGTCAGGTTGCCACCTGGAGACAAGCACCCCATTGGATAGAGGCTTCCGGCAGGACATCAGGGCACCACTGATTGGAGAGAGAGATGTTGCCAACCCAGCCTGATGAGCCCCCATCCATGCCAAGAGGCAATTGGCTGGCGCACAGCTGGACCCAGGTATAAAGGGCAGGGAGGCAAACCCCTCATCTCTGTGGGTTGAAGTTGGTGAGTGGCAGGCTTGGTGGGATAGAGTGCTTTTGTGTGACTGTGAGAGACTGATCTATTGGAAGGAGGATGAGTGTGACAAGGGGGGTAGCTTGGACAGAGCAGGAGGTTCTTGACCTCCTTGTATTGTGGGGGGATGAAAGGATACAGGATGTCCTGAAACTTAACCAGAGGAATCATTCTGTATTCCACAAAATTTCTTTGGAAATGGCCAAACGTGGCCATGACCGGACGGCAGAGGAATGCCGGAATAAAACAAAAGCTATGAGGATGAGGTACAGGCAGGTTCTGGATGAGAATTCCAGGCCTGGTAATAGGAGAAGGTCCTGTCCCTATTTTAGGGAGCTTCACCAGATCCTCAAAGGTGAAGGATTGCTGAGGCCAAGGGGGAGGTGGCAAGTGCCATCACCTTCCAGGACGAGGTGCCAGGACATTCACAGGACCTCTTTTGCCCAGAGACCGTGGGTCTGGAGGACATCAGACCTGGTAAGTCATGTATATAAGGGATGGGGGGGGGGTGAGTTCACTGTCGAAGATGATGCACAGATGACTGTAGTATGCATGTACAGATCTTCCTTGCTTGATTGCTGGGTGGACCTTTCAGTGAAGTGGAATGAAAGTTGTTGCTTCCCTAGTTTTGTCTCGGTCTCTCTGTGGCTTGCAAGAATTCTGAACTGGGGGCTTATTAAAATGGACCTTGTTTATGGGTGCTGTCTACCTTACAGGGATGTCATTTTCTTCTCCAACTGTATTCTTGCAGTGATAGAAAGGCAGGAACCGTTTGGTTTTTGTTTGCCCAAAAAACTCTGTACTGTACCAATTCACCTATGCCAACAGGCACTGCCACAATTGTATTTGATGGGAGGCAAGGCAGCATGTTAGAATTCAGACATGCTTCAAGTTAGAGGACTATGAAGGACAGACAGAAGATTATGCATAGATATAAACTTTTTTGGTCCTAAAGGTGCCACTGGAGTCAGTGTATGCCTATTACACTGTTATTGGTATATAGCTGGTGTGGTCAGGGATTAACCTGGTTGTGTAATCATTTGCATTTTGTTACTTTCATAGATGATCCCTTGGAGGAGGCAGAGGAGGCAGAGGAAACAGTGGCAGAGGAGTTCATTGGTGAGTCTTGATTTAATCCTATATGTCAGCAAGAAATCTGCTCTCTCAATTGCCCTCCCTTCAAGTAAAAGGTGCACATTGCACTTTTATTTTATTGGAATTCTAACTGATTCTAACTACAGGTGTAATGCAAACCTGGGGGACAGGGTGGGTATATAATTCCAACAGAATAAATCACTGTTGTGTTGCTGCAGAACACTGCTTGCCAGGGACATTCACAAATAGGAATTTTCACTTTGCTGTTATATTTTATTTCCCAACAGTTCCAAACACCATCCCTGATGAGGAGGAGCAGCCAGGACCCTCTCATCATGGCAACTGTTCTCCACCAGAACATCATGCCATCCTGGAAGAACCCAGGCAGCTCACAAGAGCACGGAGGAAGCGACAATATGGGCTGTATGCTGTGGCAGATAAAATAATGGAACAATCAGACAGGCAGCATGCTGCGCAGTTACAACAAATGGACAGCCACCATGCTGAGCATATGGAGGCGAGGAGGCAGGAGTTGCTGGAGAGCAGGGAGGACAGGGAGTTGCTCCGTGAAGCCATCTCACAGCACAATGAGGTGCTAAGGAACTGCTCCCAGACTCTCTCAAGGCTCACGGATCTGCTGGAGAGGGAGCTGCAGAACAGGCAGACCTCAGCTCCTGAGAACTGTGGGGGTGGAAGGGGGAAAAGGAAAAGTGCGGGGTGTCCAAGGGAGAGACTTTCACCCTAATATTACTAATCTGTTCTGTTGAGAAAGTTTAGTGTTGAGTTGCTTCGTTTATACTAACAGTTCATACTAACTCAGTTCCTAAGGGGGTTGGGTGGGTATGGGAATCCTAACTTTTCACTATCTGTTCTGAAATAAAAGTTTGCCTTCTTGTTTTGCACTCATAAGACTCTCCTGTGTGATCTCAATTCTGCCCTGGTATGTGGGTTTTTTTCCCTGCCCTAATATGTTAACAATCTGGGGTTCTCTGGTCATCCCTGCCCAAAGTAATGGGGGCGGGGGGGGGGCAATGATCCCTCTAAGCTCTGGAGTCCTGTGAGCAGAAATCCTACTTTGTGAGCTTACTGGCATTCCAGTTGTGAGTGAGCAGTTTGGCTACTGCATAAATCAGTTTGCTCTGGACCCCTCCTTCCTGAGCTATGGCAAAAACCTGTGAGCTCAAAGGTAAAAAACCTGTGAGCTAGCACACACTAAGTCAGCTTAGAGGGAACACTGGTGGGGGATGGGGTGGGGTTATCTAAGAAATCACAGCAGAGAGAGACATATCAAGGGATATATCATTTGCTGACCACTTTTTAAAAAAAACATTCACCTATTGGAACAAGAAATATCAAAATGTCAAAATCAGATCTATATACAACATGAACTATCAAAAGGTTGCCTGGTCATTCCTGGCTACACCACTGCATTTAGGTGGGGAGGTTTATCAGACTGTATAGTTAAAGGTTTAGAATCAATTCCTGTCCTAAGTGAGACATAACTTGAGGAGCCCTCAATGGTTTTGCATGGAAATACTAACTAAATCATGTGTACATCTGATGAGAGTCATGGGGTGGGGGGAGCGGCTCCTAGTTGGGTAACTCCAGGAGATATTGGGAATGAGCCTGGGGAGAACGGGGATTTCAATGGAGTCCTCCATTGCTCCCTCTAAGCCATGGTGACCTGTGAGCAAAAAATCAGCTTTGTGAGCTTATTGGCATTAAAGTTGCAAGTGAGCAATTGGGCTGCTGAATAAATTAAGTTTGCTCTGAAGCCATCCTTCCTGAGCTGAGACAGAAATGTGTCAGCCAGAGGCTTACAAAACTGTTAGCTAGCTCACACTAACTCAGCTTAGAGTGGACACTGGCTGAGGTGACTACTGGGGAACTCTGTAGGGTTTTCAAGAAAAGAAACAGACAGAGGTGGTTTGGCATTGCCTGCCTCTACACAGCACCCCTGGACTTCCTGGCTGGTCTAACCAGCCCTGACCCAGCCAAGCCTCTGAGATCGAGCTGGTCCGGGATCCCAGGGTCTTATGCACTGCCAATCCCACCCACGCCGTACCTAGTATTACCAGTCATGTCAATCCCTAAATGCTGGTCATCAGAAGGAGGATCCTCTTTGCTAATCTGGAAGGACTTGGGGCTTGAAAAAGCAAAAGCAGGCTGCCCACTTTTCAAGAAATGCTCTCCAACCGCGCGTTCCCGCACTTTCACTCTCTGATTTTAAATCCTCCAATAAAACCGCGCGATTCCACACATTACCTATAAGAGCGCTATGACGCTATCACGAAACATCGCGATAGCGAAAAAACGTGGTAGCGAAACCCACGTTCTTTAATTTTAAATTTTTAAGTCTTTGAAGAACCATGGCAGCCCGCCGAAGGAGAGGCGCTTTTTGGAGCGACGAGGAGGTGGAGGCAATGCTCCAGATCCTTATAGAGGGTCACCTGGGCTCCAGAGTCATGCACAGCACCCACGAGGAGAACCTCAGGCTGTTCTCGAGGGTGTCTGTGACATTGGAGGCCAGGGGGTACCATCGAACGGCACTTCAGTGCCGTTCGAAATTCAAGCGGGTCAAGGGGGACTTTTATAGTGCCCTAGAGGCCTGGAGGGGCTTCCCCCAACTAGAGCCAGGCCACCATACTTCGCGCTCCTGGCTGAACTTTGGGACCAGGCAGACCGGCCTCACTGGTCCCATAGAAGGCACGCTTGTAAGTATGCCCCCCCCAAATGTATCTCCTGTCCTTTCCCCATTCCCTAAAATGCAAGAGTGCCTTAAGGGGGAGGGATCCAGAACCCTTGATCCCATGTAGTTTGCAGGGGGGATAATCTGCTGGAGAATTGGTGCTGGAGCCTGGGCAGACCAGGGACATCACTGGGAGTCCATCCAGTGAACATATGTAAATGCCTGCATTTCCCTTGATCTTGCACAATTAGTAAACAAACAATAAAAGTGCAGTGCTAATCTTGAGTCCAGTGGGATCTTTCAGACCCAGAAAGATTTAGTTGAGGTAGAAGCTTTTGTGTGCATGCACACTTCCTCAGATACAGTGAAGTGTGCATGCACACAAAAGCTTCTACCTCAACTAAATCTTTCTGGGTCTGAAAGGTCCCACTGGACTCAAGAATAGTTTTGCTGCTTCAGAACAGGTACCCCACCTGAATTGAAATGACATGTATGAAAAATTTCCAAAACCAGATGGCAACCCTAGTAAGTAGTGAACTATAAAGGGCTGGAAACTATAAGGTTTAACTATAAGAACTGGTGGTTCAATTCATTTGCATATACCGTTTCTGTAATCCTCTGTAGCAGCCCGTAGGGGCCGGCCTCAGGAGCAGCAGGCACCAGAGGAGGAAGAGGAGGAGGAGGCAGCAGCTGCAGAGCCCCCCTCCCCCTCCAGGACAGGATGAGCCTGTGGCTGAAGGTACACAAATGTTCAGCAGGTTGGTGGATGGGACAGCTGGGGAAAATAATACTGGTCACTCAATTCACTGCTCTGAACTGGTCTTCCATGCAGATGTACAAGAGCAGCCAGGGCAACCTGAGGAGGAGCCTGCGCAGGGAGCTGCAGCGCTTGGTAAGCATCCATCAGCAGTACAGGTGACCAGTCCTGAGGAGGGCTGGAGTTTCTCAACAGCAAGAAGGAGGGGGAAAGCAAATCCCACCCTGAGGCCCACAACCCCCAAGAGGTAGAGAGGGGTGTGTGTAGGGACAGAGGAGTTGTGATTTCATCCTGTTTATTTTCTGTGCCCGGTTGTGCCAAACTAGTATATAGTTAAAATAAACCTTTTTTTAGTTACAAGACCTGATGTGCCCTGACCACGTGGTCCTCCCTACTCTGCACATTACCAGAGGCAAAAGGGAGGCCAGGGAACCCAAATGGGCCCAAACCAGAGGGGTTGCCAACTCTCCAGGGGGTGCCCAAAGATTGTGGTACCCGCTTTCCCAGGTTGGGGGATCAGTCAGAGGGGTCTCACTGTCCCTCTAGGAAGATGGTGTGAATTCAGTGAGCAGTGGCACCAAATTACGAAGGGAAATAGCCCCACCAGGCAGTGTGGGCAGGCGAAAACATGGACTTGTGAGCTACAGACCGGCTGCTCAGTCTCCCAGGGCTGAGGGCGGGTCCCCATTTCTTCACAAATGAGGGGAAGGTGGCATGGCAGGCTAGGACAGCCTGTTCAGTCCATGCTGAAAGTTCCAGGTTCAGTCCTAAGGTGTCAGGTGATACTACCCAAGCCTGTGCACCATGAGAATCTCTTCCATTCTAAGAGGATGGAAGCGAATTGGAGGCACCAAAGAAGCTCCCTGTGTTCATGTATCTATTGATCACCTCTGTATTTTCAAAAGGGGGAGAACGGCCACCAGGGCATTTGCAGATGGAGGCGGTCCTGGAGCCCTTCCGCATGGAAGTGCGGGCCAGCTGTGAGTAACAGATGCATGTTTTCTTTAAAGAGGGTACGGTGGGTGGTGATGCTCTGTATTCTTGGTGCTTGGGAGGGGGTCAACAGTGGGAGGGCTTCTAGTGTCCTGGCCCCACTGGAGGACCTCCTGCTGGCACCTGGATATTTTTGGCCACTGTGTGACAGAGTGTTGGACTAGATGGGCCATTGGCCTGATTCAACATTGGCTTCTCTTGTGTTCTCTTATGGGTGGAATACCGTAAAGTCCAGCAATATAAACTAACTACTGTGCCTTTCCCCAACAGTGGATGCCATACACCATCGGCTAGAGGCCGTGGAGGGTGCTGCCAGGCCTCCTGTGAGCCCATCGGTGGTGGAGCTCTTAGAAGCTATCCGCACAGAAATGCGGGCCAGCTGTGAGTAACAGATGCATGTTTTCTTTAAAGAGGGTACGGCGGGTGGAATACCGTAAAGTCCAGCACTATAAACTAACCACTGTGCCTTTCCCCAACAGTGGATGCCATACACCAGTGCCTTGAGGCCGTGGAGGGTGCTGTCAGGCCTCCTTTGAACCCACCAGAGGGGGATGCTGGTGGCCACTGATATTTGTATATAGTTTATTATTCTGTACATAGTTCATTTTCCAACAGTTTATATTTCTTGTTGTATTCTGTTGTCATTTTGTTCTACCTACTAAAACTTTTTACAAAAGGTGAATCATGGTTGTCAGTAAGTGATATATCCCCCCTTGATATGTTTTAACCTCTGCTGTGCAATGATACCTCTTGCATCTCTGCTGTGATTTCCTAGGAGGAGTGTAGTGTGATAACCCCCCCAACCCCCTGCCCCATTACTTTGGGCAGGAATGACCAGAGAACACCAGATTGTTAGCAAACCAGGGCAGCAAACCAGGGCAGAGTTGAGACCACACAGGAGAATCTGAGTCTTATGATTGCGAAACAAAAAGGCAAAACTTTTATTTCAGAACAGATAGATAGTGACAAATTAGGATTCCCATACCCACCCAAACCCACCATAAGGAACTGTCTTAGTGTGCAAAAGGAAGCTGCACTTTATTCAGTGTTACAAACCACAGACATCAATGCAGCCCGCACCCTTTGACCCCGTGCTGTGTGTCTGCGACCAGACAGTAGATCAGGGGGGAACAGGTAGTACTTGAATGTCCCCTGAGCCCAGGGGCTCAGCAAAGTGTCCCTTTTCTTCACAAATGTTATGGAGAACCACACATGCTGCAGTGATGGGGATGAAGTCCTTCTCCTGGAGACGTAATCTTTTACTGAGGCATCTCCATCTAGATTTCAGTCTTCCAAATGCATGCTCCACCACAATACGTGCCCTGGACAGCCGCTTATTAAAAAGTTTCTCCATCCGGTCAGTGGGGGTTCTGAATGGTGTCATAAGCCACCCTCTGATGGGATAAGCCCCATCAGCCAGCATCAGTGGGGGGATAGTCACTCCATTCACAGTGATGGTGGGGTTCCCTGGGACAAACACCCCACCATCCATCGCCCTGCAGAGCTTAGATGCCCTGAAAACACTGGCATCATGTCTCTTGCCTGACCTGCCAATCTCAGCATCAATAAAACGGCCTGTGCTGTCCACCGCTCCCTGAAGCAGAATGGAGTGACCGCCTTTCCTGTTTATGTAAATGTGTGCCCGATGGGCTGGGGGAGCCACCGGTATGTGGGTCCCATCGAGTGCACCGATGCAGTTTGGAAACCCCAGTCTGGAGAATCCATCCATTATCTGTATGGGAAGTATAGCAATGATATCTGCAATAAGTTTTCAATTTAATATCAGGAATACTAGCTACCTGCTACTTGTGACAATACCTTCAGTACAGACATAGAAATGGGGAACAAACAAAGGCCACTAGGTATATGACACATATCCACATTGCAGTAGCACAAATGCCATTACAGAATAGTGAGAGTAAGTATCAATGGAAACAGCAGGGAGTTACTTAGGGCTAATTAATCTGTGGAACCCAAATCACAGTTTTGTTCTTCCAGAACTATAAGACCATCACTCACTAGTACAGTTAGTCCCTCTCTCCCACCCCTTGGTTTATTACTGAACCTACAGATGACCCTTGGCAAGCATCTGTGCAAAAAGAACCCCACTGAACTCCTCCTGAAAATAAAGAATCCGTACTCACCGATCCAACCTCATTGCCAAGGCAGACCTTCTTTTTGAAGAGCTCCTCCAAAATTGCTAGGCACACCTCCTTCACAATAAGGAATCCGGTTGACAGGCCCACACCGAACTGCTGTTTGAGGTTCCGGAAGTATTCCTGATTGGCCAGGTACCATAAGGCGATGCCCAGCCTTTTCTCCACTGGTATGGAGACTCGAATGTGCGTGTTCTGCCGCTCCAGGCGGTGCCTTAGGGTGCCAGCCAGTTCAAAAAAGGTTGCCCTAGACATCCGGAAATTCTTGAGCCAATCTTCATCAATCCATCTGCCCATCACATCGCTGTCCCATCAGTCCGCACTCCTCTCTTTCACCCACCAACGTCGAGGGACTGAATGGGCAGCAATGACAGGTGCCCATGCCCTGATAGATGCCCTCCGGTTGTACCTGAAGGGTGCATGGGTCATGGCAGGCATGTCAGTTCTCCTCCCCCCCCTCCTCCTGGAGAGATGGAGGTAGTGCGTAAGCACCTCATTCAAAGCTGCTGTGCTGCTGATCATCATCTGCAACACCTCCAGGATCAGTTGCAACAAGGTAGTTATGAAGACCATGACTATGAGCTCAGTAATCTCTCTCACAGTCACACAAAAGTCACACACAGTCACACACTCTATCCCACCAAGCCTGCCACTCACCAACTTCAACCCACAGAGATGAGGGGTTTGCCTCCCTGCCCTTTATACCTGGGTCCAGCTGTGCGCCAGCCAGTTGCCTCTTGGCATGGATGGGGGCTCATCAGGCTGGGTTGGCATGGATGGGGGCTCATCAGGCTCTCTCCAATCAGTGGTGCCCCGATGTCCCGCCGGAAGCCTCTATCCAATGGGGTGCTTGTCTCCAGGTGGCAGATGTAGCCATCGCAAGTCTCCCAGTGGAGTCCAGGCATTCCTATGGGATCGCTATGGCGCTGTTTTACGGTCCCGTTACATCGTTATAGCGCTATAGCGCTCTAAAGCGAACGTTCGAAGAAGAAAAAACCGCGGCGGGAAACGGCGGGAAAACAAAGCGGTGCAGTCTGAAATGCCAACCCGCTTCTGATTCGGCTCCTTTCCGGTAAGGTCAAGCCATGTGTGAAATGGCAGCCCTGTACCGGTTTACTTCAAGACGAATCAGAAACGGCTTCAATCCGGCAGAATCTCGGTAATGTGAAATTCCCTAATTACTTTGATATTCTGCATTAAAATAGGTTTTTAAAACTCTCAAATGAATTTTATATATTTTAAAGTCCTGTGAAGTTCTACATTTTCTCCCATAATTAGATTCTACTATTTTACATTTTGTCCAAAAGATGATGCTACCATTAACCCCAGGATGTAATTAACGTATATAGGTACACACATGTAATGTAGATACTTGGTGGATACTGTAGGGGGTTCAGCTGAAAATAGGGTGCCAAGGGTCAATTGCAGGATATATGGATTTATTTATTTAATTATTTATTTAATAACCCGCTCTCCCCAAAACCAGCTCAGGGCAGGTGACAACAATTTATAAGATATACAATTTAAAACCTCCCCCCCAAAACCTCACACAATTAATCAAGATCAATAAATACAATAAAATCAATAAAACAGCTACTGGCATTGAATTCATATGGATGGGCAATATAGAAAATAGAAAAGTTCATCTAAAAATAAGAGCAAAATAACCATTATATGGTTACAGTGGCTTCGGATTTATGCAGAATAAATTCAAGTTCTAACTACTGGCCGCACAGATAATTATTTTGGTCCTAGAATCCCTGTATCAGGACTGCAACAAGCAGCTTTCATGTTGGGCATAAACAAAGTATAAGCAGTTCAAAGAATTCTGGCATACGCCTTGAAGGGCAGTAGATATTAAAATTAATATTTTTCCATCACAACCAGGGATGACAATGGCCCCATCACTGAAAATATGTTTGCATAAACCAATTGTAGGAGCAGATATTTAGAAGAAAGGATTTTATATTCAATCATTTTCTATTTGGATTTGCATGCATGTTTCTGCATGTATAATAATGGATTTCGTATATATGTGTCCTAGCTTTTCACGAATGGTAACAGCTCCAAAGAAGTAAAACAAAGAATGTACTCCGCCATGCCTTGTTCCTTGCACTAAATGAAGAGTATTCAGCAGCCTTGCTTGTTGAGTTACAATAACTTTGCTTGCTCCTAGTTTCTGTGTGTCCCACTTTCAAAATGTCATTTAAAAAAAAAAAAAAAGCTTAACAAAAGAACACAGTATGTTCTAGCATCTGCTATGGAATTTTACAAAAGTGAACTAACTGCTTTCTTCAGTGGATTGTTGGGGAAAATAACCATCTTTGATTTTAGATTCACAAACTTAAGATGAGACGGTTAGGTTTTCTCGGACAGAGGAAGACCACTGATAGCTCTATGAAAGATTCATTATGCTAGATTAATGCAACAGGCACTTCCAGCTCAGTTTTAGCCCTGTTTTCAAGTGCCACCTCAAAGTAACACCCTTAATGTCATTCAAGTTCTGAACATCAAGTACAGCTGATTATTAAGGTTGGGAGAAATGTGCTGTCCCTCAGCTAGCCCAGAGGGTTACAGCTCAAGGAAGCTCCTGTCCAGAGCCTTGAGGCAGCCAGGCACCCAACTTGTCTGGCAAAGTTCATTCAGCCCAGAAAGCAGAAGTTTGGGCACAGTCTCCTTTATTTAACTGCTTTAAGAATGCTGCACACACACTCAGCCCAATTACAACACAGTCACAATTATCACACGCACAGTCCAGTTACCACGCAATCTAGTAACAAAGACTCTGGTTATACTTTAATTCAGTCAGGTAGGAGAGATTCCCCAAGCTTAGTCAGACAAGCTCAGGAATTGCACAGCTCTTAAAAACTTAGCATCTTCAGGAACTACATAGTTGCCTAAAGCCTTAAAAATCTACCTTGGGAGGATTATGATTCTCTCTCTGTGTGTCTCTCTGTCTCTGTCTCTCTGAGCTATAGACAAATAACAGAGAAATACTTCCAGCCTTCAAGCAATTTATTTAGCCACTGAGCAAAAGTTCTTTACAAAAGGTGCAAATTTTTGCACAAAAGCCAAAGCTCATAAAAATGCTCCCCCAGCCAACTGAACTCTTCCATTTGGCATCAGTCATTTAGGTTGGACACCCTCACACAAAGGTATCAGTTTGAAAATGAAATATTTGAGAGCCAGTTTGGTGTCATGGTTAAGAGTATGGACTCTAATCTGGCAGTCTGATTCCCCACTCCTCCACATGCAGCTGCTGGTGTGACCTTGGGTCAGTCATAAGTTCTTTCAGAGGTATTCTCTCAAGGGCTGTTCCTAAGAGAGTTCTCTCAGCCCCACTTACCTCACAGGGTATCTGTTGTGGGGAGGGGAAGAGAAAGGGATTGTAAACCATTCTAAGACTCCTTTGGGTAGTGAAGGGCAGGGTATAAATCCAATCTCTTCTTCTTCTACTAGATCATAGCAATTTATAGAAGCAGCTCAATAATTAAAATCTGTGCACACCACAAGTAGGTAGAGATCATACCTGCTGGCCCCATCCCTTGTCTGCATATTTAGTCAAATGTCTGAAGCAAACCCTGCTTTTTGCAACTTTTCCAATCTTATGGATGATCCTACAAGTAGATTTGTACATACACACAACTGGCAGCAGGCATTTGGCTGTATGTGTAGATGCTGAGGGTGGAACCAACACACGCAAAACTGCTCCCTTTCACCTGCATACATGCTATGCACTTTTAACATCTGCATAGGTCTCCAAGCACATCCACAGAGCTTTACATTTTAAAATCTCATCCGTTATGAGCCCTGTATATTTATCTCCTGATTTTGGCCTTAGGGTTGCCAAACTCTAGACAGTGCCTGGAGATCTCCTGCTATTACAACTGATCTCCAGGTGACAGAGATCAGGTCACCTGGAAAAAAATAGCCACTTTGGAAGAAGAACTCTGTGGCATTACACCCCATTGAAGTTGCTCCCCTCCCCTCCCCAACCCTCAGGCTCTAGCCCCACAAATCTCCAAGCATTTCCCAAGCCAGAGCTGGAAAACTTATGTGGCCTGTATTAATCCACATTTCAAAAAACCTAAGGGCATTTAAGTTTTCTTAAGAAGAGACAGCAATTTCTGCCAATTCCCCCTCCCTCCACTGCAGTCCCACAGGAACAATACTTTGGGGCTCAGCAAGAT
Source organism: Gekko gecko (assembly GCA_029375565.1). Classification (NCBI taxonomy): domain Eukaryota; kingdom Metazoa; phylum Chordata; class Lepidosauria; order Squamata; family Gekkonidae; genus Gekko; species Gekko gecko. Next base: position 53,016,846 of record JAPDNY010000009.1, read on the forward strand.
GGAATAAGAAATCTGCAGAACTCATTGTCCCCACTTGAGAAGACTTATAGCCACTTCACTGTCTGGCTGGATAGAGGCCTCTGTTTAATTTTCCAAATTCAGATGTACTAGAATGGGAATTAATTCAAAAGTTCAGTAAGCAGGCCTCAATTCAGGAAAGCATCCATGTTTAGGGATATAGAAGTCCTTATTCAGGTGCTTAGGATGAATGCTTATAATTAGGGTGTTTCCACAAGTGATACTAAAGAACTCCTTTTAGTCTCCAATGTGCCATTTGTGCAGGACAGAAAACAGAACAGAGCCATTTTTAAAACAAATCTACATTCCAGTCATTGCAGTTTTTCATTTGCATTACAGATGTAGGAGAAACAAAAACTGATTTAAGTGTGACTTGTGAAAACAGTCTTCATACTTAATGTGGTACATGTTTAAATTTAAATGGGTTCTTAATCCAGAGTCTTGAAAAGTGCCATTCCAAGTCCATAGAAGGCTCAGGCGTCCTAATTTAATTAGTTACAACTTCTCAGTGAAGAGTGGCTCTGCACACACATAGACAACCATAGGCTCTCTATCACTTTATAATTACCATGGAGAAGCAAAAGTGCTCAGCCACACAATGGGACTACATAAACATATGAATTGATTTTATACTGAAGACCAAGCCATACTGTCGGGAGTTCTACGAATGGAGCTCCCAGCATAGTTTTTCTTCTAATACAGGAAACCACTTCAGACTAGGAATGTGCATTCAGGTCTACCCAAACCAATAATATACCCAAAAAACATCTTATCAATATTTTTTGGGTATATTTCAGCATCCCAAATGTATCTGGGTTTTCTTAAGAAAACCAAAAAAATTCCTGGAAAAATCTCAGATATATTTGGGAACCAGCAGTAGAATAAAAAAACCAGCTGTTTATTGGGCTTCTACTGCAGTCCCTTTAAAGTTTCGAGGGAATGCAGAAGATAGCTCAAGGATCAGGATCAGCTGTGCTGGGGGGAACAGACTGTTCCCACAGGCTTGGCTTGGAGTTGGCTTCTCATGCAGCCAGATTTAAACCAGGCTGTAGGACAAGCCACCTGAAGTAGGATATGTGTGCCTCTGGGAGCGATCTCCCCACGGCACACAAATCCAGGAATTGGTTCTTCCTACAGCCTGGTTTAAACCATGCTGCAGGAGAAGCCATCCCAGCCAAGATTTGCATGCCTCAGGGAGCGATCTCCCCAGGGCATGCAAATCCTGGGTCTGGCTTCCTCTGCAGCATGGTTTAAACTGAGCTGTAGGAGAAGACATCCCAGCCAGGATCTGCATCCCTTGGGGAGTGATCTCCCTGAGGCATGCAGATCCTGGGTCTGGCTCCTCCCGCAGTGCAGTTTAAATCATGCAGGAAGCCCAGCAGAACGAGTGCAACCCCTTGCTTGGACTGTGATTCTGTGCTTGACATCAGCTGGCATTGCCACAATGGCACTGAGTTTGCTGGGCACTGTATATTGCACTGGTTCTGCTGGGCTTCCAACCCTCCCCCCCTGCTTGGACTGTGATTCTGTGCTCAACATCAGCTGGCATTGCCAGAATGGCCCTGGGTTCTGCTGGGCACTCTGTGATTGCACAGGACTGTTGTGTACTCTGTTCCTTGCACTGGTTCTGCTGGGCTTGCAGAAATGCCTCCCACACACACCTTCAGTTTCTACTGCAGACAGTCTTTGGTTTGACTTTAGCCCTTTGGAAACAATGGAGGATGGGGGCACCTTCTTTGTGGGGTAATGTGTTTCTTAGCATCCAGTCTGGTGAAGATTGAGATCAGTATTTTGTGATGCTTTGGCTACTGTTAGTTAGCAAAAGATAGTATAAAGGCCAGACACCTAGCTCTCAAAAAATGCCTTGCATATGTTTGGGAGGATCAGCTCCTGGGCTTCAAATTGGAGAACAGAAACCCTCCCAAGTGCCTCCTCAGAACATCAGCAGAGTGATGGATGTGGTTTTTTTGCCATCAAGTCACAGCTGACTTATGGCTACCCTCTAGGGTTTTCAAGGCAAGAGACATTCAGAGGTGGTTTGCCACTGCCTGCCTCCATGTCGGTCCTGCTTAGCTTCTGAACTCATACAAGAACAGGCTATCCTGGGGCTATCCAGGTCAGGGCTAGGCTGAGAGTCATGTGACTGGCCCAAGGTCACCCATCAAGTGTCCATGGCACAACTGGGGATTCAAACTTGGATTTCCCAGATCCTAGTCTGACACTTCAGCCACTTTGCCACACTGGCTGTCACGATGGAATAGCATGTTGGAATTTGAAACTTTTATACTGGCATGATTATATATATGAAGTTAAATACAAGGAATTTTTCACTGTGTTTTTTTTCCTGCCACTGAAACAAAAGTTTGGGTCCAGTGGCACCTTTAAGACCAAACTTTGTTCTGTTGCTTCAGACTAACATGGCTACACACCTGAATCTATTTTCTGGCCATTATTATTATTCGGTTTATTTCATTATTATTACTGAAAATAGTTTTGTCATATAGAGCAGGGGGTCTTGACCTGGATAGCCCCAGCCTACCCTGCTGTTGCAGATCTCAGAAGCTAAGCAGGGCCGATGTAGAGGCAGGCAATGGCAAATCACCTCTGAAAGTCTCTTGCCTTGAAAATCCTAGACTAGGTGCACCACTGTTCCGGGGTCTCACTCAGAGGTCTTTCCCAGCCCTGGCTCCAGAGATTCTTTTAACTGTCAGGCAGTGAACCTGGTTCCTTATTCATGCAGTAATATATACGGCCCCTCCCTGCATTCCTTGAAGGATTTATTCCTTGAGGGGCACATTTGGGAGAGAAAGCTGGGCATGAGTCCAAAACAAGGTACAGGAATTCACTGATCTGGACAGTTGATAGTCTGATGAATCTGTCATCATCATTCAATGAGAAGAATAAGTGACACAATGCATTTTGATTGCAACAAGAACACTTCTCTACATAATTCCACACACAGCACAAAGGCTGCTTTGCCCATCTCATCCTGTGATTCTCCCCCCTCCTGCTCAGAAAAAGCAGTGCTCTCAGTCTAATTTTCTTATCAGAATTTCATCCCTTAGGATCTATTTCTGAACTATAAGTCTTGTCTTTCCGCAAAGGCAAATGTACTGTATACATCCCCATAAGGGAAGCTCATACTGATTCATTAGCATGTTGTGCTTCTAAATTTCATTGTCTGTGTGTGTATGTGCGCGCGCGCATGTGTGTGTTGTGTGTATGTGTGTGTGTGTGTGAGAGAGAGATCCTTTGACATCTACAGAACTGTAATGAATCTGTGAGTTGTCATACACTTCATGCTGCAAAAGCACTACATGACTGAGGATTACTGATGACTATCACAGAAGTACAGCATATGTGACACAACAGAGTACACAGTGATTTCTCATGCCTTTGTTGGGAATCATTCACCACCAATTTCTCTATTAGCAATTTATAGCACAAACATTTATTTTATTTATTTTATTGGTTTGTTAGATTTTATCCCGCCCTCCCTTTATATAAGGCATACCTATAAAGCACAATTATATAATAGTTGGAGGGTTGGTGGAAGATTTCCAAGCACATCGATGGAAGGGAAAAATGGGGATGGGGATCTTCAGGATTAATCCACAAAGATCTCCACAAAGTTGCCTTGACCCTCCCCCACAAAAGGCAATATCCTATCACAGGTCAAGGGTTGTACAACCATGGTAACCTCGTGTCACCAAGGAAAACTCTAGAGGCAGAGTACATTTTACAGTCTTTGGCAATCTGGGGCTAGATGTTTGAGTGCCTAAAGGGAAACAAGGAGTCTGCCCAGCACAAACCCCCACAATGGGTTCAGTGGTGAACTTTGTTTACCCTTCTTGACACTTGTACCCCCAAAATACATTATAGCCCTATAGCACCTTTAGCTCTGAAGAAAAGAGACAACTTATCATGTTTATCTCCAGCACCACCATCAAGGCAAAGAGGAAAAGGAGCCCAAACTCAACCCCATCAACACTTAGCCCATCACAAGGAACAGAGAAATTCTGAGCAGCTTTTGGGATAGAGTACTAGCAGGTTCCATTGCCCTCACAAAGGAAAAGGGAGAGGTAGCGGGGGGGACGGGGACACAACAACACCCTCTGCTTCCCTTTGCCCTTCCGCAGATTCCATGTGAGACTATTCTTGCATACTGCTTTCTACCTGTACACAATGCAAAAGAACTCTATGGCTGCAGTCTCACAAGCAGGTTGCTCCAATACAGTTGCATTACTTTTGCAGATTTAAAGAGCACTATCAGACAACAATATCTGCCTTCCATGCCCCAGTCATCGGCACCCTGCTTTGCCTCACTTTGGAAATGGAGTAATCAGGCACCAAGGAAAGTCCGATATTTAAGAATGCCAGTGCTTCCACTCTGCGTTTCTGGCTGTCTTAACTCTCCTCTTGTGAAGTCAAGCCATTTGGGAGGTCTGAATCTTCCCTTCCATTTCTGCCTCCTTTTTTTATTAGGTAGCGATGTTCACATAAGCGCTTAATCGCCCATGGCATTGTCAATCACCTCAGCCAAGCAGTCATTCTGGATTGGGAGTCCCCGGGGGGAGTTGTTTTCAAGCAACAAATCCCCCCCAACCCCTCTCTCCTGTTTCTGCATCAGAGTATGAGAACATCCTGTGACTGCCACAAGGGTCACTGCACTGAAGTCAGTGGGACTACTCTCATGTAAATCTGCATTTTAAACCCCGCCCCCATGTGTTCCATGGAAGAAAAGCGAAGGGAAGGAGGCTGAGAGGGGCCAGAGTATTTGGCAGAGAGATTGTGGAGCTGTCAAAAATGAGCCAGAGCTTTAGATACACGCTTATGGACATGGGAAGAAGAAGAAGAATGCCACAACAATCTGAATGATGGACCATCTTAATGGTGGGCGAACATGCAGTGAAGCTGGTTCAGGGTGGGATGTGTGACCAAAACTTCCTGCAACTGTCGAAGCTTTCACGGCCGGAGTTCATTAGTTGCTGTAGATTTTCTGGGTTGCGTCAAGACTACGGCCACACAACCTGGAAAATCTACAGCAACTAACTTCCTGCAACTATTTAAACCACTGCAAATAGAGGTGCAGCCAGATCGTGCTAAGCTTCCAGTGTGACTACAGCCCAAAAGTACTTGAAGGGCTGTCATACAGAGGATGCTTTAGAATTGTTTTCTGTTGCCCCAGAAGGTCGGACCAGAACCAATGGGTTGAAATTAAATCAGAAGAGTTTTCGGCTAAACATTAGGAAGAACTTCCTGACAGAGTGGTTCCTCAGTGAAAAGGGCTTCCTTGGGAGGTGGTGGGCTCTCCTTCTTTGGAGGTTTTCAAACAGAGACTAGATGGACATCTGACAGCAATGCTGCTTCTGTGAACTTAGGCAGGAAGGGTTGCATCAGTGCTTAGTTCTTGTGGGCCTTTCTTACACACCCAGGGAAATGCTGATCACCATTTTGGGTTCAGGAAACAATTTTTCTCCAGGCCAATTTGGCCAGGGATCCTAGAGGTTTGTTTGTTTGTTTGCCATTTCCTGGGCATGGAGCAGGGGTCACTGGGGGTGTGAGTGGGAGGTATTTGTGAACTTCCTGCATTGTGCAAGGGACTAGAACAGATGACCTTGGAGGACCCTTCCAACTCCATGATTCTATGATTCTATGAAATAAGGTGTGCAGTGTGCGTACACAATATTCTACTGAGAACTTGTCTCTGAAATCACAACGGCTCACTTTTCAGTCCTGCCCAGATATATCTGGGGGGAACAAGGCATAACCAAAACTACTTTAGCTAATTTCATGTGAGTAGCCGTGTTGGTCTGAATGAAGCAATAGAACAAAGTTTGAGTCCAGTGGCACCTTTAAGACCAACAAAGTTTAATTCAGGGTATAAGCTTTTGTGTGCATGCACACTTCTTCAGATATACTGAAACAGATTTCCTCAAGCCTTACATATTGATAGAGAGAAGATGGGGGAGTTAGTTGCCAGGAAGGGCTAGTCAAAGTCAAGATGCATAAGTAACTGAGCGATAAGTATAGCTCAGACTGGATTTAAGCAGTTGGTAAAACCTGTGAATAGCAACAAATTAGCATGCAAAGAAAAGAGTTAACAAACAAATGTGAGAACTAAGTTTGATTTAGTTCACACATCTGCTAACTTTTATTTATATGCTAATTTGCTGCTATTCACAGATCTTATCATGCTTTAATCCAATCTGAGCTATAATCACTCAGTTACTTATGCATCATGACTCTTTACTTTAGCAAGATCCTATGATTGTCTGTCTGACCATCCCTCAGACTTCTGTATATTGCACCTTCCATGTAATCTATTTAAGGCCTCTTCCTGAGACTGATTCAGCTTTGCCTCTGTGTTTGACCCAAGTCCTCTTTTGCTATCATTTCTAACCTGACTCTGGCAAGGATCTTCTAAAACACAGGGAGCCAAGCAGTCCTAAACAGATCTACTCAGATGTAATTCTCCTTTTAGTCAATGGAGCTTACTCCCAGGAATGTGTTCTTAAGGTTGTAGCCATAATTCCATAAAGAATCTACACAAGCTGCCATAGGTTTTCATATAACAAAGGCTGAAAACAGTTCCAGTAGGTTCTGAGGAAACCCATAATAATCTATAGAAATTCATGCTCTGTAAATAAAAAAAAGATAGTCTACAAGGTACAACTGTATTTTCTGTAACCAGATTTTGAGTAATTATTACCTGTTTGGCATCAGAAGCATTAAAGACTTTTAGTTTATTCTGGTGGGGGTGGTCACAAATACATCTGCGAAATAAAAATGAACAACAAACTACTTTTTGCTGCATTATAGTGCTAAAAGTAAGGTTGCCACCTGCATCCTAAGCAGGAATACTGTGCCTCAACAGCAGAACAACAGGAAGACATTCAACAAGTTACACTTTCCCTATTATTGCAAGAAAAGCATCACCTAATGAAGTTCTGTCTGTCACGAAGCTGTTAAAGGAACACAGGAACTAGAACATGCTATCTGCTCTGTGTGATGAACTACGCTGTTTTGGCAGGGGTCCCTTAGGATTTGTGCAGTAATCACAAAGAAGCTATAAAAGCAATGTCTCCAACATCTGACTAAGGGGAAATACAATTCAGTTCAGGCCTTGCCACTTCTACAGCACCAGTAGATAAAGCATTGCATTTTCCCTTTTGAATATGCTCTCCTATGTAAGGTTTGATTAACTGTTTTTCCTCCACCTTTGTATAGAGGTATACACCTTTTTCCTCCACTTTTGTATAGAAATATGATGCCAGCTTTGTTTGAGAGAGAATTTCCACCTGGCTGCCTCTATGCTACTCAATGAAAAAATGTAGAACTGGACTATATTAAAGTGAACAGCACAGATGCAAAGTAGTATCAGCCACTGATCCTTCTGTCACTCTATATGTGTATAAGAGGGGAATGGGCTACCCTGTGGATTTCTAATAATAATTCTTTCCATGAAGGCTGAGTTCTACCCTCACTCCAAAGAAATGAAAGCATGCATGTTCTACTTCTACTTATACTGTGTCTGAACTGAACACATAAATGCCCCAAACCATTCAGGTGACAGAGCACAGAAGCTGTAATACTCAGGCAAATCTGTCCTGATTTTCAGCATGATTTCCCCAGATCCACCGATTGTTCTTTGTCGCCATCATTCATTAGACTTGTTTGCTGCATGATTAGCAAATACATATGGCATGGAATGAGTGGCAGAGTGCTGCCCAGCTGAGCAGGTACTTAGCAATGTCAAAGTCCTCAAAGATGATGTCAGTTCAGCAGAATCACACACCGTTTAGTCTAATATGTCTTTGCTAGTTATAGCATCTCTGCACATGCTATAAATATAGGTGGCTGAAGCCTTATACCCACTGGAACCATCCCACCAAATAAATAAATGTTAGAAAGGTGAAATAAATAACCAGAAGTAGTCAAGACAGAGCTAAGAAGCATTTGCAATACCCTAGAACTATACACGTTGTCACACACAAAAATAGCTATCTGTTTGTATCATGAAGAGCAGTAACTACATTAACTAACTAAAGATGTCTGAGTACAGGTTTTGAGGGCAAATTATACCATCTCAGATATTGCTACCACCTTCCTTGTGCCCCAAGTACAATAATTCTGAATCCTTTAGACATACATCAAGGGATGTAACAGCATACAGTACAAAATACAGTACTTTTTGCTTTTTGTAATAGATAAGTTTCAATTGAAATCACTATTGACCTGTTATCAGCAACAGAGGGCCTTTTCTCTGGCCTGGTGAAGCATAATCTGCATTGATTGTTATCTGATTAGAGGAGAATGCAGCCTGGCTTCCCCCAGTTACTTAAACCAGCATCTCGCTGCTTGTCCTTAGAGACCACAGCTTCACTCAGGCAGAGAGTGTCTAGACAGTATTCATGATCCATCTGTCTGGCACAGCCAGGCTGATGGCAAACTCTATTAGAACTGGAATATTTTTTCCCTTTCTCTCTCCTCCTCCCTATCTCCTTTCTCTCTGTGAAGCAGTAATCTGACACTGAAAATTACTATCATTGTTGCAATTCTCAAAATAGCAGTGCCAGACTTTCATTAACATCTATTCTAGACTACTAAATATTTAAAAGAAAATGGAAGAGTCACCCCCGATGTGGGACAGCCCCAGAACACCTGGAAGATCCCTCACCCCAACACCCCCCCCAAATGAAAACCAGAGATTGATGTTGCTGACATCATTACAGTAAGCCTCTGGGAGCCATTTCAAATTCCACCTTTTTTGCTTCATACAGATAATCTTGAGTACAAGTTTACTATAATGTAGCACGTGCACACACACAGAAAAGCATTAGCTAGCCACCTGGAGCATGAAGCAGCTGCACAACTCATGTACTTGTGGCACAACACACATGTGCTATAACAAAGAGCTGAGTGTTCCAAATATTCCTGATTAAATTTATATTGGGAACAAATTGTAATTGCTTTGCCGTGTGACCACAGCCTGTGACTGCAAAATGATTTTTCATAGTGTTTGTTTCGTAATATGTGGTACTTAGAGTGTTGGACTGGGTTCCAATCTGAGGACCTAATTCAAATCTTCACTCTGCCATGGAAGCTTGATGAGTGACCTTGGGCCAGGCACATGCTCTCAGCCTACTTTACAGGGTTCTTGTGAAGTAAAATAGAGGAGAGGAGAATGTTGTAAGATAGTTTGGGGAAAATGTGGGGTATTAATGAACAAATAAATATTCTGGTGTTTTAACTATTATTTAACATATTCTGTTACAAGGTTGAGGTTCAACATATCTGTTCTCCTACTGTTGTATGTATACTGTTGTTTTCTTTCATGTTTGGCTATAGAAGTTTCTGAACTATGGATGGCTCAAGGTCACACAGTGAGCTTTGATGGCAGAGTGGGAATTCAAACTCAGTCTCCCAGACTGTAGTCTGATGCTCTAACTACTATACCATACTGGCTCTTTTATCACTGCAACCAACTTCTCACCTTCAGATCCAGATTAGAAGGTCCATAAGCAAATCTGATCTCCCATTACCATAAGAATTCTATGGGCCAGCACAAGGCCTAAAAAACTTGTTGAACACAGTTACACGTATGTAAGCCCCACTGATTTCTATATAGACCATAAAGACACACACACACACAAAAAGATCAGGGCCGTAAACCTCCTCAAAGTTTTTGCAATTTCATATGCAGAAACTTATATGCTCCAACTGTCTTAATTTACCAGGACAGCACCTTCCTTATTTTGTCCCTGCTGATCACATGGGGATGCCAACCTCCAGATGGAACCTTGAGATCTCTCATATTTGATCACCATACAAGAGCAATCAGTTCCCCTGGAAAAAATTGGCTGCGTCAGAGGGTGGACTCCATGGTATTGTACTCTACTGCAGTCCCTCCCCTCCCCAAACCCCGCCCTCCCTTGGCTCCACCCCCAGAATCTCCTTTGTTGTCTTTTGCATGGCAAATAAGTAGGACAAAAACTGGTTTGGTATTGGCCAGGATGGTATTTTCTCTCTAACTCCAATTGTTCTGCTAGTCAATAAGCTATTTCAAGTTTGCATATATTTCAATTAGTTAACATTTTAAACGAAGAATGTCCTTTTTTCCTTCATAAAAGGTGGCAACCCTTGCTAACAAATATCCATTTATCTATAAATCTGTGGTCTTAAGAAGCAGTTGGCCTATTCAACTAATTCTAAGAATAATAAAATTTTCTCAGTGTGCAGTTTCCAATGGATGCAAAATATTCTACAGAGGCTATTTTAGTATAAAAGTCACACAACACCATATGGCCAAATTTCATGGATACAGATGAGCAAATCCCTTATTCATCAAAGCGTTTCTACTGTAAACCAGCAGAGGATCTGATCAAGTCCCTGTACTGCAAGCACACAAATTAACTTTCCACACCTGAGCAGTCCCACAACAGCAAAGATGCAAAGATCTCTTGCAGGATTGTAGCCTCCGGCTGGAACAGCATAGAAGAAGAAGCTTGCAGTCTGTCAAAAGAATTTTTTTTCCTTGGGACAGGGGAAATCAAACAACAAGAAGTTTCACAATACTTTTATTGAATTAATTCTTTTTTCCATAACCCAGTTCTTCCAAGCTACTTGCAGAGCAGTTTCAAACCTCAACAATAATAAGCAAATTTTATTTTTCCTCTCACTCAGACTACATTTGCATAATCGAGAACTGCATGCCATGACCTAAAATAGAAAGTGAATTTATGTTCCCAGCAGTGGACAATTATGAAAAGGAGCTATAAAACTATATTGACATATTTGTTTTCCTTGCATTCAAGCTGTGAAGAATATTGACTATGTCTCTTTGCCCCTAATTCTGAGTGGTATTGTGGATGAATCTGAGCAATTATTTTGAAATACCAAGCTTTACCACTATGAAAGCATAATGCAGCAAAAGTAATAAACAGGGATGATGAAAAATCTTTACCATTTCTGCCATCCCTGGACTCGGGTGTTAAGTACCCCCTGCATACAATGGAGCTATCTAATGCAACAGTATAGAATGCTACAATTAAAGTAGCAAACACAATTCATCAATTAATGATACACTTTACTGTCCAGCATTTATCTATTCTAGTAAGTAAAAGATACTAACCAAGCTGTTATATCCCCTGCTGCACCTGGCCTGATACTATCAACATATAAAATGCTTAAAAACATCTGGTGCATAATGGAAAGAGAGTCTACATCTGCACAAAATAGAGCATTCTATACATCTCAGCTTCAATCCAATAGAACACATATGGAGCAGCCTTTAAAGGATGCTGTAACCCTGCATTCAGGTGTTCGGCAGGGAAAGTGGAGCAGAAAAGACTCAATCTAGCTCTCTGCTGAACAGCTGATCAGAAAATTACAGCTGATATCAAAATTACAGTTTTTATAAGGGGCTCTATATGCAACAGCCAAAGTTTTTGGATCAGGACAGAGAAGCACACACACATTCCCATTTGGGTCTATAACTCCCCACCAGTGTTCCCTCTAAGCTAAGTTAGTGTGAGTTACCTCACCATTTTTTAGCCTCTGGCTCACGCATCTTTGTCTTAGCTCAGGAAGGATGGCTCCAGAGCAAATTTATGCAGTAGACAAATTGCTTGCTCACGACTTTAATGCCTGTAGCTCACAAAGTAGAATTTTTGCTCACAAGACTCCACAGCTTAGAAGCAGCATTGCTCCCCACCCACCCAGCCTGCTTTCAAACATGAACAATTACAAGCTAGATTCAAGCAGCACTGAGAAATAATAAAAATATCCTCAACAGAAAATATATTAATTATAATAATCATAACAGAAAAGGTTTCATTCAAATAAGAATAGCATCAATATATCTAATTCTCAACATGACCCTGTCTGTGGATATTTAAATCCAAAGACTGGGGCCAGAAAAGATCTTTCTACAACCCTGCAAGAAGCCCCAGGTTTTCCAAAAAAATCTAAAAGCCAGTGTTGTGTAGTGATTGAGTTTCAGACTAGGATCTGGGAAACTCAGGAGGGCAAGCTGGAGACCTGGGTGGGCAGTTAAAGGGTGAAAAGGAGAGAAAGAACCAGGAAAACAGGAGGGGCTACAGGGCTTTCAGGAAAGGGAAAGAAGAACAGTGGGGGAGGGAAAAAATATGATGCCCCCAAATCACTGCAGGTCCCCTGCTTGTTAAACCTTTAAAAGGAAGAAGTCTGCACAATCGCATCTTGTTTAGGTAATGACTATGGTTAAACTTTCATTTTCTAAAGTAATTTTTCTGACAAAAGAATTTTCTAAAGGCAAAACTGCATACCTATAGGGAAGCTGTAACATGAAGCATTTTTTGCCAACTTGGATTGTCTCCAATGTTCCCTCTAAGCAAAAAGTCTACTTTGTGAGCTACTGGCATTAAAGTTGTGAGCTACTGCAGAAATTAGTTTGCTCTGCAGCCATCCTTCCTGAGCTAAGACAAAAAAGGATAAGCTGGAAGCTAAAAAACTGTGAGCTAGCTCACACTCACTCAGCTTAGAGAAGAAGAAGAAATTGGATTTATACCCCGCTCTTCACTACCCACGGGAGTCTCAGAGCAGCTTACAAACTGCTTTCCCTTCCCCTCCCCACAACAGACACCCTGTGAGGTAGGTGGGTCTAAGAGAGCTCTGACAGAAACTGCTCTTTTTCAAGAACAGCTGTTCCAGAACTATGGCTTACCCAAGGTCATCCAGCAGGTGCAAGTGGAGAAGTGGGGAATCAAACCCGGTTCTCCCAGATTAGAGTCTGCGCACGTAACCACTACACCAAACTGGCTTAGAGGGAACACTGATTGTCTCCTCTACCAGACAACAGAGAAATGGCCACTCCACTGTCATTCATGCCCTAGTTAACCTCTAGATTAGACTACTGTTTTGCATGGATCTGTCAAACAAGATGGTTCAGAAACTGTAGCTTGTGCAAAACACTACAACCAGGCTGATAGCAGGTAAAAGCAGACAAAGTGGAGTGACGGCTACTGTTTTACTGAATCCAGTTCAAGATGTTGGCTTTGTCCTATAAAGCCCTAAATTTCTAGGTTCTGGGTCCAATTTTTCTCATAGAACACCTGCTCATGTATGAACTCTCATAAAACCTGATATTAGCAGGTGAGGCCCTGTTCCAACTACCAAATTACCTGAAGCAAGACTGGCCTCCAAACAGGGCTGGATTTTTCCCCCAATAGCTGACCAAGAACCACAAAGTTTCCTCCTATATCTCTGGTGGCCCTTTACACATCAGATTTTTTCCCCACACAGCTTTTGGAAGTCAAGACTCCAACCAGCTGATTCTGTTCATATCATACTGGGTGCTTTGTACCTATTCTAATGTGTTTTCTGAATACAGGATTTACGATATTTTAACTTTTTAAAAATTTGCAATAGTTTTAACTACATGCCACTTTGAAAACTTTTGATAAAAAGTACAGGCAAATGGGCTCAGTCAGAAGGCCCATGGACAAGACAGAAGGCCCGTGGACAAGTCAACTTTCCCTTGTTCTGAAGTATCAAGCATCACCGTCAGTACCCCTAGATCCCTCAGAAAAGGAATCACCAGAGTTGACCATCCCTCCCAAACTGGAAGAGGTAGGGTGAACAAATTGACAGTACTTTCATGTTGCCACTGACTTTCTTGGATGCCCAGCAGCAAGTAGGAGAGGCATTATTTGCCAGTCTTGGAACCTCGCAGATGTAACCTTCCCGTGCTCTAGGACCTGCCACAGCAAGTGCTGGAAGCTTTCAATTAAAAGATAATCCCATCTAACTGTTTCTCCGGTCTCAGGCCCATGTCAATACCTACAGCATTTTCTCTGCCATGAAACTACATACTTTTCAAAGATGCTGCTTGGCTCAGTTCTAAGGCAGAATGTTACATAAGTTGCTTTTTCACACATCGATTTATCAACAAATGGGGGGGGGATCCCCAAAAAAGCACCCTCAAAACATTTTCCTTCAGATCGATTACTCAGCACAGTGAATTCATACTCCGCTTCACAAGAAGTTTATTTTACACATTCTAACAACAAAATATTGGTGAGCAACGTGAAGAAAAGGCTTGATTTGATACTATCAACAGGGTCATTTTATTAAGGAACGGTATTATATCCTATATTCCTTTGTTTCTTTAGAAACTTCGTTCTGATCACTGAAGTCAACCAGATAATTCTCAACTTTCCACCAGACAAATCTGCTTTAAGTATATGAAAAGTATACACCAATTATGGAGGGTGGTTTAGCACCACAACCTTTAAAAAAAAATGCTCAGTATTCAACTGCATGAGGAATTACAACAACACTTAAGTAGATACTGTGCTGCTGAAATCATTCACCTTGACTATGCCAAACTGGTTACTTTCTTTTCTTAGAGGATCAGTTTTCACTTCCTACGGCTCAGAGGGTTGAGCCAGTCCTAACCTTCCACTCTTCTACACATCAATATCAACAGCGAAAAGAGTTGCGTTGCGATGTTTTCTGCCACAGAATAAGACACATGTTGACCTATAGACAAATTAGTTTACCAAGCTCTAATTCACTGATGATAAACATAAATATTCTGTACTGGATTACAATGAGTGCCAACTAAAAATAAAGCAACTGTTTCTCCATATTCAAGGAAGCAAGGAAAATCTGCAAGCCTGTTGGTTATAGGATTTTCCCATTCAGTCTGCAGAAGATATGTACATTGGGATTCTGTCTTCCTTTCAGCTTTGGAACAGTTCTCTGACCATTTATTCAATGAGGAGGAGGAGTTATGGTGCTACAGGACAACAAGCACAGAGTTCACAGATCAGTCTCTGGTATACATTTCTCTACTGTTAATGAAATGCAGCAAACTTCTTTGAAAACATACCTCAAAATACATTCAACATCCAAGGAAGCAATTTCTAACAGAAGGTAAGTTAGAAGTAACTATCGTGACTATGGGCTTTTCCGCATGCTCAGCTTATTCCTGATTTTCTTGGCAATTGATCCACAAACTTTGGAATTGGTTTGGGTATGGTTCTTCCATACATCTGCCCTCCCTCTGCATTTTCACAACTGTGGAGTCAGTTTGTTTTCCCTCCACATGTGTCTTAAATAATCAGGATGTCCAAGGGAGGGTGGTGTTGTAATTGGTGGTGTCACAGCACCACACCCCTTTTATATCAGTAGAAGAGCATGTTTATATCAATATAAGAGCATAATGATAGGTCTGGCAGTTTCTATGAATTCCCAGCTTTAATTTTTAAAAAGTCTCCAGCACCTTCCCTGGGGACATATGGCTTTTTTCTCATACCTTCATGAGGAACAGTCTGGAGACTTATTTTTTTAAATGAAAGCTGGAAATTCAGAGAACCTGCTAAATCTATAATTACAATGCTCTATCAATATATTGCTATTTTAGTTCCTGTTTTTAAAAAAAGTGAAAAGAAATCCACTTGTCTTCAGGGTAGGAGGGAGAAAGGGTAGCTTGATGATGATGACAGTCCAATCATGGAAAAGTGGGCTGGAGGTGGGTGGGATTGGGTAGAACAAAGAAAACCAACAGAAACATTAGGCACACAGAAAAAGGGGACTCAAAATCAGCTTCCAAAAAAGAATAAACTGATGCCATATGGAGACAGAAACAATGGGGGGGGGGAGAAACCCATGCAGAAAAGTCCTACACTTTTAAATCTTACATCAATTGTGAAAGAAATAATAGAAGGGGGGGGGGGAACACCAATGTCTTGCAAACTTCATTCAAAGCTTTTTCAAAAAGCACATGAAGTAGAACAAAATCCAAAGCAAATGTTCAAATTGGCAAGCATGAGGCAAGTACTTACAGTTGAAGATGCTTGGAGGCGGATGCTCTGTTACAAGTAGGCAGTTCTCTTCATCACTGTTGTCCCCACAATCATTTTGTTGGTTACAGACCAGTGAGCCAAGATACAAGCATTTGCCACTAGTGCAGGTGAATTTGCACTCTGAAAAGCACAACAAAAGAAAAGCACATGTGAGTAGATAATTGTTTTCTGTCTCACCGAATATCAGTCCAGCAGGAGCTTGAATTCAGTTGCATTTGTTGGTCATGATGGTAAAGATTTCTTTAATATTATTTGAACCCTGAAACACATGGGACATAGAGGAGCCACTCTGCTGCATTCAGCAGGGCGGAATAACCTCATCTGCAACAGTCAAGCAGAACCCCTTTGCTTCAGTGGCAACCTCACTGCTAATCTTGGAGCTGCATTCATGCTGGCTCGGGGTTCCAAGGGAAGGTTCTCTGCTTGGCCTGCAGCTCCAGGGATACTGCCCCAGTGACGGGACTGGCATTTGCATGTAAGGGGGTACAAACGATCCTTGGCTGGGACCTGCGGGCAGCCAGCACCGTCACCATATTCACACCTCCCCATGCTGC
Source organism: Gekko gecko (assembly GCA_029375565.1). Classification (NCBI taxonomy): domain Eukaryota; kingdom Metazoa; phylum Chordata; class Lepidosauria; order Squamata; family Gekkonidae; genus Gekko; species Gekko gecko. Next base: position 53,033,269 of record JAPDNY010000009.1, read on the forward strand.
AGCTGTGCTTTGGCCCATGCCGGGGCATTCTTCAGTGGTTTCTTTCACATTGGGGGCTTAGTCCTGCCACCAAGCAGATGACTCAATGGCCAAGCCTCCCTCCCCCATTGACCAGTCGGTGGCCTTGTGCACGCAGTGCTCACTCCCAAATCAGATGATCCAGCAACCTTCAGCCTGGGGCGGCTGCCACCATATGGTGTGGTGTAGCTTGCCGATGACTTCTGTCTTGAACCCCCAGCACTGCCACACCATGGATCACCTGGCAGCCTTGGCCAGAGGCAGCCACTGCCACAAGGGCATCTCTTTATTGGGCTTTGCTTGGCCTGGATCTAGGGTTGCCAGGTCCCCTCATCTTGCCAGTGGGGGGATCTAGGAGGCATTCTGGGAGTGGGCGGGAATGCTCCAATGTGCTGGCAACACCCAGAAGTGATGTCACCACATCAATGACATCGGGGGGGGGCAACACTTGGGTTTTTGAGTGTAAATCTGTGGTAAAATTGGGGTCAAACCATAGAGTTTTGCCCCAAACCCAGAGAGTTGCAATGTGATGTCCCCAAAGGGGTGACATCACTTTTGGGTGACATTATCACATCAGGACACTGCATGGGGATGTTGCTGTTTGTGGGTGAGGTTCCCCCCACCAGCCAGCTGGCCGGTGGCGAGCAAAAACCCTCAAAACCGGGGGATTCCCCACCGGGACCTGGGGAATGGCAACCCTACCTAGGTCCTGCTGTGCACCTGGCCTTGTGCCTGTGTCACCAGTCCTCTTTTTGCACAGGCAAGGGGGCTAGTTCAGCTTGACTTCCCAGTCCCCTTCCATGGTGACTCGAGGGCAGGGAGAAGCTCACAACACCCAGCCGGTTCACATTTTTACCCCAGGGCCCAGGCTCACAGCTTTGGTGGCAGAAGTGGGCAGGGAAAGGGGTTTGCCCCTGTATGCAGTGCAGGAGTGTATGCCCAGTGCTGCAGCACTGGCTCTTCGGTCTGCCCTTGCTGTTTTTCCTCTGCACACACACACCCCAGCCCATGGGGCCTTGCAGTGAGGACACATGAACTCAGAGCTTACCAGCTCCGGTTCTTCATAAAGTTTATATCTCCTGTACATGGCATTATGTTTTATGGCATACATGGCCCAGCCTGACACATTTATGTCAGATCTGGCCCTTGTAACAAATGAGTTTGACACCTCTGACCTAAAGCATCTGAGGATGGAGGGAGGCATCCAAACCAACCACTCACAGCTGAATGATCCTAGGGTCCATGGAGAGAGTAATCCTTTGGTCCTGCATGCAACTTCATTTGAAATTTTGCACTGTCTGAGGGGTGAGGATGGGATTGATGGGCAACGTCTCTCTGCACAAGTTTGGCACAGGAAATGAAAAGCACAATGTAGCCTGGAGCCATATTCAGCTGTGAGCAGGGCAGCCAAGAGCCACCACTGCCCCCCCCAACAAAGATTCCACCTCCCACCCATATGACCCTGATCCAAACCATGAGCTTAATTTTGAAATTTTATATTTGTACACAGATACATATATGTAACAATATAAGGTACGCTTCTTATATCTGATGAAGTCGGCAGTAATTCACAAAACTTCATATCACTTCAGTAAGTAAATCATAAAGGCACCTGTTTAAGTTTACCCTTGTACCTCTACCTAGAACAAAAAGGAGGGGCAAACTGATTACTTAGTGGTGCTGGGATCATTGGGACAAATTTTGCTGACATCTTCTAAAAAGATTGTCATGTCATTTGTCATGTGACATGAAGCATAATGTCTACAGTAGCAAAGTAGCATTTGCAAAAGGATATTAGATGTCCCACCAACACAACAACAACCTACTGCCTGAACAGTGTTTAAAATTATTTTTAAAATGTTTAAAAGTTCATGAGCTTTCAGTATACAGAGTGAAAACTTCTTTTCCGTCTTGAGAGTTCTGGCACCTCTTTTTCAAAAAAAAAAAAAAAAAGAGCCCTGAAAATATGTATATCCTGCTTTCCCATGATTTATGGGAGTAACAATATTGCGGCCCCTATATTAACTGCATGCAACTAAAACAGGCAAAAACAATTATTATTTTTCTTCTGTATTTAAATGTAAGAATACACTGACTGTACATACAAAAATAAAACTCAACAGTATTTTTAAACTCACGGCTTTTAAACCAAACTGTTTATTTTGCTTGATGCTAGAAATTCTCTAACATAAATTTTACTTGAAGCTCACCCTGGGCAACAGCTCTCTGTTTCTACGCCTGCTTGGACAGTTGCCAGCTCTGGACAGGACAGAATAACCATTAGCTACTGTCCCTGCATTTCAAAAGGCCTTAATGCTGAAAAATGTTTCAGCTTTGATATTGCAATCTGCAAGAATCTATCCAGACCCATACAATTATTCCTCTGCCCACCTTTCTTAACTGCCAGATGGAGATTAACAAACTGGAGGACTGCCACAGCTGAACACTCACTGTTTCACCCAATGTGCTCAATTCCCAAATGTCAGTATTGCCAAGCTGCTTGAATATATTTCCAGAGCTTCCTTAGCTTGCTTGGCATGAAAGCCTGGCCCAACTGGTTCTAGATTTTTGTTGTTGTTTCCTATTATTACACCAGATTAAAGCAAAGGGCTAACTTTCCCTAAAAGAATTTGCTCTTCAGTTGCGAAGGCTCCAACAACTTTGCTGAGCATTCCAAGGAGCAATACAGTGCCCCAAGGTCATAATCCTGCACGTGGCTACGTGGGACACTTAACCACAGGCACTCTTTTGGATGTGGTGTGTAATAGATTCCTTTCCTGCAGAGGTATGCACACCAGCCACCTGATCATCGGTGCCTGGGCTTTTAAAAGACAGGCCATCAGTGACAGCCGGCCCTTTGACAGGAGAGTGATGGCAGAAGATAAAGAGACAGATATTTTTTGGAAGGTGCAATAGGTCCTCGGCTAGGAGCCTTTAAAGAGCTTGAGGGAGGAGGCAGGTGAGGATAGACCAGCTCCTTCTTCCAAGAAACCATCTGAAAACTAGTTGGCCAATGGGTTAATCACCCTCCTCCATGCTGCAGCCCCAGTCTGAATCTGGCTTTCCCAATGGTTATATACCAATGGAAAAGGCTTGGTAGATCCATGCACAGATCTCCCATAAGTTTTGAGTTCTTAAACGACTATATTGGGTCAATTACTGCTATCTTCCACATACAGAGAATACTGCTGAATAAGCATGTCAGCTAAACTCAAACCCACCCACCCACCCCAAAAGTGAAGACTTCTGTGAGGGGCATTTCCTATTTAGGTGTTGAACATTTATTTAGCCATTTGATTTTTGTCCTGCCCTTCCTCCTAGAATCTCACCACTGTGAACATGGTTCCTCCTTCCAAGTTTATTTTGAAGTGGGTTAGGCTAAGAGACAGCAACTAGCCAAGGTGACCCCAATAAGCTCCATAGCACAGGGAGGATTTGGGCCCTGGACTGTTTCCACACAGATGTTTTGCTCCACCTGGCCTTTCTTACTGCATCACAATTTTCAGGATAGTGTTGTTACGGGGGTGGAATTTCCTAAATTCACTTTTTAAAGATTCCTGTTATTCTGTTTCTCTCTCTCAAAATAATATTTAATTTCTCTTTGATTTCTCTCTGTAATTTTCTGTTACACCTCTTTGTATCCTTTTGTAATTTCAGCTCTTTCAGGGAGGTTCTGTGCTTTTTATAATATTACACCCCAGAGGGTGCTCTAGCTGGAAGAACTGCCTACCTCTGAACCTCCCCTTCTTGTCCCTCTTGTCAAATTTGAAACAGACTCCAAATTCCTAAAAACAGGATAAGAAAAGGGGTGATTGGATTGCAAGGAGAAATTAGATAAAATAGGAATTAAGAGTATTCCTGTTAACCGTGCTACTTCAGAAATATCCACAAGAAGTTGCCCTCCTTTGATGTGCCTTCTTGTTTTCCCTGCTCCTTGCTCCATGGCTTCAGAGTCATCCCCTTTCACTGGCATTGCTGGCAGGGAGATTGTAGTGCAAGGCCAATCTTTTCAGGGTGTTCACTAGGGGCTGAAAATCTGAGTGACCATGTCCTTCTTATTCTGGCTGCAAGCCAGAGCCTGGGGGGGGCAGGCCATATTGCATCCAGGAGTCTGGAGGGGCCTTCACTATGTTCCATGGCTCCAGAGCCATCCGTTTTCACTGGCACCACTAGCAAGGTGATGCAGGGCACGGCCAATCCTTCTGCGGCATTCAATGGGAGTCACAGATCAGAGTTGCTAGAGCATCCTTCAGTCGCAAGCCAGGGCCTGGGTGGGGAGCATGACATATTGTGTCCAGGACTCTGTGGCCTTTTTGTAGTTACAGGGCTACAGAGCCATCCCCTTTCACTTGCATTGCTGGCAATGTGATTGTAGTGCATGACCAACCCTTCCTGGGAATAGGATGTTGGCAGCAAGTTCGAGCCACCCTTTCTGAATGTGATCTCTCTCCCCTCCCCCCACCCCCATTGGACACTGGGTGGACTCAGGGCTTTGACCCAGCCTCTCACTCACCCTGCTGTCAAGATGATAGCTGTGCATGGCCTTTCACTCGCCCTGCTGGACAAACATGGCTACCTTTCCTGGGTATAGCTGTTGGAAGCAGGTTCAAGTTGCTTCAGCATCCAATGACATTGAATGTGTGGGGTTTAGGCAGGCACCCTTTGGTTGCAGGGCCCCAAAGCCAGCCTTTTGCTTGCATTGCTGGTGATGCTCTGTGTGGCCTTTCCTGAGGCTTCATTCTGGAGTCTGTGCCTTCCCTTTGTTCCACGGCTACATGGCTATCCCCTTTCACTTGCACCACTGGCAAGATGATCGCTGTGCATGGCCAAGGCTTCTCCCAGGGCCTTGTTCTGGAGTTTGGGTGGCCCTCCCTTTCTGTCTCCCTTTCTCTCTCTCTGTTCTCTTGGGGCCTGGAGCCACCTCCACATCTTCCTTCCATTTTCAATGTTGTTGGGTCTGGGTCTTCTTTGTATCATGGCCCTGAGCCAACTACACTGTTGCAGGTGACTCCTGGGCCCAGGGGAGGAGGGGGGATTGGCTGTACCCTGTGATCATTTTGTATGCAGTCAGTGAACGCAGCCTGGAGATGTTGCCATGCACAACAGTGTGGGTGGCTCCTGGGCCCAGGCAGTGCAAGGAAGGAGGGGGGTTGGCTGTACCCAGCTATCATCTTGTACACAGATAGTGAACAGTGCCCGAGGACATGGCCACCCACAACAATGCAGTTGACTCCTGGGCCCAGGCAGGGCAGGGGAGGAGGGAGTTGGCCATGTCCAGCGATCAGCTTGACTGTGATCAGTGAGCTGGGCTCAGGGACATGGACACCTGTAACAGTACCAGTGACTCCCGGGCCCAGGGGTGGAGGGGGATTTGCTGTCCCACAGGAGCATCCCAGGAAGGTCCACTGAAAATTTGATTCCTCTGGCTTGCACAGGGACTGTTGTATACACTCCTGAAGCTGCACCCAACATTTCCCCAAAAGCACTATTTCTGGGAGCACCTCCTTTACGGGGCCGTAATTCAGACCCACCCACCCCAAATCCAATCCGCACAGAACTTGGAGGCCATGTAGAGGAGAGTCGTCTGGAGTTCCCGTCCAAGTCTGGAGTCTCTAGCATGCTGGGCAGGGGCATTCCACTGCGTCATGAAGTTAATGAAGTGGTTTAGTTCGTACGAGCCAATTTTAGTTCGGTTCAGTGTCCCCACTTTAGAACCATAAACCGAATCACATTTTCTTGGTTAGTGCCCATCCCTACATCAGAGGGCTTTCTCACACTTAAAAAAATTGGTAACATCTATAGTGCTATAACATTATAACAGTGTAAGAATCTATTGCATCACTATACTAGGTTCTATTTGTTATTAATGTTGTTGTTTTAGGGAAGTCTCTAGCATGTTTGTTTGCAGAGTTATAAGGGACACGTTTCTCCTTTATAACTCTACAATCAAAATGGCTAGAGACATACTTTTGGGGAGGATGAAACATGGGAACTAGTACATGGACTGTAATAATGGTGGGGAAATGGTAGTCATGGAGGGCTGAGGCAAGGAGAGCAGAGGGAAAACTTCCAAGTGGATGCTCCTATACTGCATACCACTGCAGTTGCCTGTGCATTTGCAGCAGCAACTATAGCTATGTAGGAAATCTTCTCCATATGGAAGTAGACCTGGTCTCCAGAATGTGTGCACAATGTAAACCAGAAACACTAAGTAAACATAACTAAAATGGTGAAGTGGTAACTTTTTCCTATCTTAAAGAACTTTCAATGCACTACCCATTTCAAGTATTATTTTAAAAGGGCCAGGCTGGCTTCACACAAAACCCTGGTATACAACTACTGGAATATTGACTATTGCATGAAAGTGTCAAAACAGTAGCTAATGTATTCCTCAACTTTTTCAAATTGCACCCTTGATTTAAAAAAGATGTTTTGGAGCTATTTCCTGGCTGTTTTTTTAACCTTTCTAAACAGGCATATATTAGAGCTGGGACTGGAATTCTCCCAGAATTAGAAGTGATTTCCATTCTATAGGCATCAGTTCCCCTGATGAAAATGGGACCTTCAGTGTGCGGGCTTTATGGTATACCAGAGGTGAAATCCTTCCTCAAATTCTCCCTCTCCTCAGGCACCACTCCTAAGTCTCCAGGAATTTTCTAGGCTGGAGTTGGCAACCCTAACATGTACCTAATTAATTCCTTCCTTGTGCACTGAATTATTTCAGGGCTAATAATTGAAATGTCTAGTTTTGATCCCAAAAAGACGGATTTGTTTTTCATTTTTAAAAAAATGAATCTTAATCAGGGTGCACTGATTTAAATCAAAGCCATTTAAATATTCATTTAAATCATTTAGGAAAGAGGCTATTTTTTCAGGGTATTCTTTTATTATTTATACATTTAAATTGCAGAAAGATTTATAACAATTAATGAAGACAATTTTCTATTACAACCAGAAAAAAATCAGGAATAAAATACATGATTTGATCTAATTGAGATTATCTTCATTAATTATGCATAATACAATAATTCTTAATTCTCAAAATCACAAATTTCAAAGACCTTATGGCCCTTTCAATATTGTGAGTTTTACAGTAGAGTTAATTTTAATAATTTATTTGTTTATTCATTCATTCATTCAATTTATACCTTGCCCTCCCCACCAAGGCAGGCTCAGCGCAGCTTACATAAAATTCCATATATAAATACAGTTAAAACCATTCATAAAACAACCAAAACAGTTCAATTATATGTATCTTTAACTTTATTTAAACAGTCACTCTTTAATGGTATAAGTCTGGACTATAAACTTTGGCAAAAACCAGCCTTGCTGCTGTTAATAGGTATAATGCAATAAACAAAATAAATTCAATAGATTTCCTCAAGTTCAATTCAAAGGCCATATACATTGACCTAATTATCAGGAACCAAAAGAATTCTGCTGTGTTACAATGTCACGACATATGCAAAAAAGCATTTGGCTGTTGGCAGAACCAGCAATGATCACCACTATTTATATAAAATATTGCAATCCATTGATGAAACATCTTACAAAAGTTCTCCTTAAATGAGGTGGAGACTGAGGGTGCAGTCACATGGCAAGGCAATTGTGCTTTGTTCCCGATATAATTAAAATCGGAATATTTTTTCTGAGTTGGGATGTTCACACATCCTTCCCTGAACCGCAAACTTGCCTTCCCCACCTGCCCACCTCCCCCCCCAGCAACTTTCCAGCCACCGGCCCAATGAAAAAGAAAAGAAAAAGGCACCTTTGAAAGAGTTCTCCTTTCCGCCCGATGCTGCTGGCTAGCTGGGTGTGCGCCCCAGCGCCAGGGGCTCCCTCCCTCCTAACGCCACAACTTCGGGGACTCCTGGGGGCGGATGCCAAAGCCTGCTCACCTGACAGCCCACCCCCCAGCTTCCTCCCCCAGAAAATTTCAACGCCACCTCCATGCTGAGGGATGGCGGGTAGGACTTTTCTCCAAGCAGGATGAGCACTTGTTTACTCAAGCACTCAAAGCCGGATGGTTTTTTTAAAAAAACCAAACACACAGAGCGGTCAGATGACCCTAATCACAATCATTGCGAAAGATGGCTGTCCAGATGGATGAAATTATGCATTCAAAGCTCAATTGCTGGGAAAATACTTGATTTTTCCGGAGGCAGGAAAACCCAGTAGCATTGCGGGAGTGAGCCCGCTTTGGTGTGGGAGGTGGGTTTGCCTGTCTGATCAGCAAACTTAAATGCAGGAGGGAACAGTGGCGAAACCCGATCAAAAGGACCGTGTGACTGCAGTCTGAGAAAGAAAGACCATAAGCTAGCAGATAAGATTGAACTCTTGAATCTATATCATAGACTTCATCCATTTCATAATATAACTAGGGATCCAATGAGTAATATTTTCCAGCAAACAGGTTTAATAAATTGACGTCATGCCTTGATTTTGAAATAAACAGGATTCATAATTATTCATCTCAACCCTTAATTCTCCATTACATAGATTTTGATTTATGAAGCTGCAGAATGGCAAATATTGAAATACAGGAATGGTATAATTACCAGAATAACTCACTACTTCATATAGTACAACATTTTTATCTATAATTATCTGATTGGAATTAACTAACTTCACATCCATCTAATATTTACATTGCTGCCTAGTCCAGCCAATCTTAAATAAGAACTCAGTTACAACTGGAGCAAAAGGAGAGAGTGTGGGCTAATTTATTTTGCTCTTTATCCCAAACTTGTCACTACAGCACCTATCACCAAGGATTTTTGCAAGTAAAACCTTTGTCTATCAGTAGTTGTTTTTTTAAATCCAGTCTCTTAGAGGTACAGATACCGATGCTTGTTCAGCTTATTTTGTATCATGTTTCTAACTCTTTAACTCTAAATATTTCCTCTGCAAGCATGCATACTAATTTGATACTGAACAGTTAAAGATATCTACTTGCAACTAAACGGAGTCATCTCTCTGCTCAAGAAAGAATCCAAAACGTTTGATCCTTTCACACTATGGAATTTATATCTGTTTAGGAAAGCGGTTATGAAATTAAGAAGTTGTGCTCATTTCTCAAGGCTAGATATATATAAGGGCACAATTCAAGACCACTGCCTTGAAAGTGGTCAGAACTTTACAGGCAGAAAAACAATATATGGTTTATTGTGTCATATTTATGATTCTTGACATCAAAAGTCAAGTTTTTGTCCCAGTTCATTACACTAAATTCAAAAACAAGTTTGCTAACTGGGTTTGACAAAATGCCAAACAAACCTGGAAAGAGTTTAGAGCTTGCTCATGAAATCCCTTCTGCTCGTCCACTACTACGTTCCTGACTTCGCCCCTATTTTCTCCCTGGCACTGGGAATAGGTATTCCAGCACAACAATGCCGATTTCCTATACTAGCGTATCTCTAGGCTGTACTGGTACAGAGCATTTGATAACAATCCTATCCCCACTCAGCAAGAGTAAAGTGGAGATAGAGCGCTCTATAAATAACAAAAATTAAAAATTCTGTTAGGGAGGAAGCTATACCCAGACCAGAATAAATAACTGTGCCTGATGACACACCACACAGGACTCAGTAAATTCATACCACTTTTCTAGACAGAAGAAAGGGGAATTATGGTCCAATTTTAAAAGAGAAACCAGCATACCTGCTTTGAAAAAAAAATTACTTTCCAGGCTATTCCTCTTCCTTCTTCATATTCAAGTGGTAATCAATGATCCCAACTGGCCAGTAACAGAGCAGTCCCTCACCCCTGTAGACAGAGGCATTAACAGTAATAGATAGTGTTCCCAAACTCCAGGTTGGTCCTGGAGATCTCTCGGTACTATAATTGCTCTCCATATGACAGAAATCAGTTCTCCTAGAGCAAATGGCTGCTTTGGAGAATGGACACTATGGCATTATACCCTGCTGAGGTCCTTCTCCATTCTCTCCCAACCCAGAGTAGGCAACCTAGCACCAGATGAAAAGATCTTAATGGGATTTTTTATTATGCCTAGTTATTTTTCTGTAGAACATAGGGTGGGGAAGGAAGGAAGGAAGGAAGGAAGGATGATTTGTTAATATAAGAGAACTTTATGTATTCTGTGCACTTATATCCAACACACTGAGAATGTATACACTTTTTATAATTTAGATGACCCTGTAAAATTTTAGTTACATTCCCTGTCTTTACAAGCTCTTATAATTTAAAGTTGTGCTAATAGTTCTGAGTTTCTGTACATGGTAATAAAAATGAGGGAACAGCAACAATATATTTATTTGAATGTTTATTCTGCCCCATAGCAAAGGCATAGGTCAACCAGTAAAACGTTATAAAATATATTTACCTGAAGTTAGAATGTAAATTATAACTATCCTACTTAGCCAGTGGTTATTAATACCGATCCAAATAAAAGAACCTTGACTTGACTAAAAAGTGTTCAGGCTACAGCAACTATTCAACAGAAGTCAGAAGTCATCCAAGTACTCCTTATGTATCTATTAGGGTTGCCACCCAATGGCTGGCACTGGCACAAGATGGGGGGGCAGGGACATGGGGGGCACACTTGTTGCATGCAATGTGACATCACTTCCAGGGGAAACCAGAAGCAGCATCACATCACTCTAGGAATCACTGTAAACTCCATAAAAATAATATTTCCAGCAATTCCTGGACCTGAAGCAGGAAATCACATGACATCACTTCCAAAAGTGACTTTTAGAAAAAATAAAATCATCACCCAAATGAGCAGTGGTGGGAAGCAAAGGTTTCTGATGCACAGCAACCCTAGCAAGAGACTTCTCAATCCTGGTATTTGTACACAATATCTAATGCCAGGTGCCCCAACATGGTGCCCGTGGGTTCCATGACACCAGCTGACATCTTTTCTGGTGCCCACCAAGTGGTTTTAGGAAGTAGGTGGGGCCATGTGGGGCTTTTGTCCAGCAGGATTTCTGACTGACTTCTGGAGATCTGATTGGCTGTGCAGATTTTTTTTTAAATGTTGCTTTGACAGAAGCTACCAGCACAGCACAAGGATCTACTCTGTGTTACTGGAGATGATAAGCTGTGGAAATTATTTTGTGGCTGGCTCCGCCTCCTGGGGCAGTCATTTTGTGACAGCTGTTTTGTTGCTGCGTCTACCATGCTTTGTCAGAATTCCAAATGTGTCCGCAGGCTCAAAAAGGTTGGGAATCCCTGATCTAATGCATGTAGAGCCAAAGGCAACAATCCTACAAAGAGTTAATCTGCTTAAATCCCATTGGTTCCCACAGCATATGGGCAAGATGCATGCATACACAATAAATGGCTTACAGGTCAAAAATGGAGTCTTGCACTGTGGCCAAGATTGCTGAAGTAATGCCATCGTAATGTTCATCCAATGGCTTAGCCACTCTATTCTGAAGAAGGTAACGCCTTCTAACATAAATGCAGATTATTTCTTTATAAAGATAACCTTAAACCACATACATTCAGAAAGCAGCATTTGGAAAATAAGCACCAAAGAAACTGGGGATGCATAATTTGATGCATATATACCTTGGTTGTTAAACATAGTTGTAATCACTGGATGTTGAACTGTGAAATGTAATGTTGTCGTCATTTCAATGCTTATTTTACACATGCTGTGTCTACTCACCCATATACAATTCCATTCCATTCCATTATGCTTAATGCTTTCAGACTTCCTTTGCACTTGATTTCATGCCATGAAAAGCCTACCATTGTTTTCCCATTTCATTTGACACAAAGCACTTCTAATGACAGGTAAATGCTGTCTGTTTTTAAAAATGAGACCAACCACCAGGAAGAAAAAAACTGAATCCCCCCCCAATGGTGTTTCAGGCCTATATACTGAAATATTTAACAGATTGAAATTCTTGATTGACCATCATTTCATGTATTGCTTCCAGAGCTGAGCATGGCAGACATGCTCCCTCACTTAAAAATCGTCAAAACAGTTCCAAGAAGTAGATGAGGCTGACGATGACTAGCCCGGTAAGTTTTGTGGTTGTGGCTGCATGCTGCAGTTGGATCTAAACCCAGCTCACCTTGCTTTACTATCCTATGCACCATACAAATCATGGCCCCATGCATTCTTTACAACTCTGTATGTCAGAACTTGTTTCAAAAAAGATGTTTCTAATCCTGAAAATTTGTGAGAAAACTGAAACTGTGATGGCAAAGAACAAAAAGAGGAAGTGTGATCAAAAAAGTGCTTATCAACGGCACTTCATCAGCTCTAGACAGAAACTTCAAGTGGGGTGCCATGGGGCTCTGTCCTGGGCCCAGCACTCTGGAACATTTCTGTCACAGAATTCAATGAAGTGGTGGATAGAATCCTTAGCAGATTTGTAGATGACACAAAACTAAAAGATACCCAAAAAACCATAATGTCTTAATAGTTTCAGCATAACTTTCCAGCCTAACAAACTGAAATTTAATGGAAACAAACACAAAGTTTTAATTTCGGCAAAAAGAATAAAATGCAGAGGTTCAGGATACAGTACATGTGAAAAGAATATTGAGCAGTGCATCAGCAACATGTGCAGGCAGCATGATACAGCAGCAAAAAAAGGCTAATATGTTTTTAGGCTACATTAGCAGAAGCATAGTATCCAAGTCAGAAGACGGTACAGTTCCACTCTGCATCATTCAGACCTCATATGGACTACTGTGTCCAATTCTGGACACTGCACTTTATCTTTCTTAAAGGTAAGTCAGAATGGATCCAGAGGAGGAAAATGAAGGTTAGGAGTACAGAAAACAACCCCTTTGAGGAAAGGCTGAAAGAACTGGGCTTGTTTTGCCTGAAGAACAAAGACTGAGGGGAGACATGATCAAATTCTACAAATGCCTGAAGTGCTGTCACATTGAAGAGGGCAAAGACTATGCAGTGGGCCTGAAGTTACTAGAGGGTGCATTTTGACAATGGAACAGATTATCGGGTAGGGGGAGGTCCTCCTTCACAGGAGCTCTTCACTTGGAGGCTCAAAACAGGTTCAGTGACCCCTCCTTCCTGACATTTTAATTGGTGTTTTTATGTTTCTGTATGTGAATTTTCATTATTTTAGTGATGTACTTAATCTAAGCTTAATTATTTATGTTTTTAACCTGTTATCCGCTTTGGTGGCCCTGATGAAAGCAAAAAGGCAGTGTATACATTTTGTAAACAAACAAACAAACAGGCACCTGTTAGGAATGCTCTAGATTTCAACCGTCTGAAGTGAGTAGGCGGTTGGGCTAGGCAGAATCACAGACTCTACACTGCAGGCTATGATATCTGATGGGAAAGAATGTGGCAATTTGTAGAAAACTATATTAATTACAACTCCATTTTGAATGTTATTATGAACTGAGATTGAGGCAGCTCTTAAACAAGTGGTTTCGTTTATTCAGCTCATAACTTAACATAGGACAAAAGGCATAGAACAAGGCTGACTTATATGTGTTTTTGAATGGGCAAAACCACACCCAAGAAACAGATTACAACCAATGGGAATATGTAGCTTGGAACCAATGACATTGGTTCCTGCCAGAAACACGGCTCCTCTGATTGGTCTCTTTGTCAATCCATGTAATATCAAGGTTTAATACAGAACTGTGCGAACTTCAGCAATCCTTTATTGACTCAATACATAACACCCCTCCCCCCTAAATCAGCACATATAGTCCTGTAATTTCATGGGCCGAGTTCTTACTCTTTGAGAGCACCTTAGTTCTGCTGCTGGCCCCCCCCCCCGCTGCTGGGCTGACAGTTCCTGGAACAATCTGGTGTGTTCGGCCTTTCTTGCTCATTGGGTGGTGTCGGCGCTTGAGATTCTCTGGCCCTGTGTCAAAATAGTTCTCTGACTCTGCACCGACAGGGGCCACTGGTGCGGGCTCAGACACTGGTGTTGACTGGGGTGCATTGCAATAGGCGAAGTCTTCACTTGGGTCGTTCAGGTCCTCTGTCTCCGTTTCTCGAACACAATGCCGCCGTAACTGATCAAGGTGCCTACGTAGGTTCTGGCCCTCTGTGGTAGATACGATGTAGGAGACCGGCCCAGTGTTGGCAGTCATGGTTGCTTCCACCCACAATGGAACCTCGCTGTAGTTCCTGGCATATACAAGATTGTCTGACTGGAACGAACGGAGGGGGTCTAGAACTTCTCACTGCGGCAGCCGGTCAGCTGTGAGGTCAGGGTGTAAGCGGTCCAAGACAGTTGTCAAGCGGCGGTGCATAAGGAGCTCTGCTGGGCTGCGACCCGTCATTGAATGTGGCGTTACATGTTGCTGGAGCAGAAAATCAGCCAGTCTGCGATCCCAGTCACCATGGTAAGTTTTCTTTAATATGTCCTTGGTCATACGGACCATTTGCTCAGCTTTTCCCTTGGTGGATGGATGGAACAGGGCAGCCGTGATCAATGTTCCCTCTAAGCTGCGGAGTCTTGTGAGCAAAAATTCTACTTAGTGAGCTGCTGGCATTAAAGTTGTGAACCAGCCATTTGGCGACAGCATAAATCAGTTTGCTCTGGACCCGTCCTTCCTGAGCTGAGACAAAAATTGATGAGCCAGAGGCTAAAAAACTGTGAGCTAGCTCACACTAACTCAGCTTAGAGGGAACACTGGCCGTGATGTGTCTGATCAAGTTGGCCTCCATAAACTGTTGGAACTCAGCCAAGGTAAACTGAGTCCCGTTATCAGACATGATGGTCTCAGGCAGACTGTGCGTGCTGAAAAGACGGCGTAGCACTCTGATTACTGAGGCCAAAGTCATGACAGACATCATAGCCACCTCCATTTGGAGAATGAGTCCACTACTATCAGGAACGTTTTACCCTGGAAAGGCCCCGCAAAATCAATATGTAGTCAGAACCAGGGCACTCTGGTAGTTTCCCAATTTTGTACTGGTGCTTGCAGAGGCTCAGGATATGTCTCCTGATCTCAAAGTGGCGTCCATACACAAAATCATGAAATTTCTTGATGCCCGTAACCAGGACAAGTGCCTCTTTATCGATTTGTGCATAGTTCCATTCAGCCAGAGCCAGAGTTCTCAAAAAATATGCGATAGGAGCTTCTCTCCCATCTGGCAACCTATGACTCAGGACTGCCCCAATGTCATAGGGCTAAGCATCAGCGGCAAGCAGTAATGGCAGTTTCTCGTTAAAATGCGTTAGAATGGACCTAGGTGAGAGCAAGTCTTTGACAGCGGCGAACACTCAGGCTTGACTCGGGCCCCAGTTCCACTGAGACTTCTTCTAGAGTAGGCGATGCAGAGGCTCAGCCACCGATGCTTTATGTGGTAGAAACATGTGATAAAAGTTGAGGAGGCCTAAAAACGATTGAAGCTCCTTCTTTGATTGAGGCGGTGGAGCATTGTGGATTGCCTGGACCTTGCTGTCAGTCGGGTGGACACTGTCAGCGTTGATCAGGAACCCTAGGAACTCAACTTGATATACTCCGATTTAGTATTTTTCTTGCTTTACCTTTAGTCCCACCTCCTGGAACCGTTGGAGGACTTGGTGAAGGCACGCATCCAACGCTTTGTTTGATTCGCCGGCAATCAATATGTCATCGAAATAGATAACTACTCCCAGAATGTTCCATAGGATGCCTTCCATAAGGCCTTGGAAAAGTCCCGAGGCCACACTGACTCCAAACTGTAAACAGTTGACTTTGAAAGCCCCTCGATGTGTTACGATAGCCTGGGCTTCTGCAGTTTCAGGGGTGACTGGCAGCTGCTGATAAGCCTGTGCCAGATCAAGCTTAGTGAAAACTTTGCCTCCAGCTAACAAGGTCAAGATGTGACTTACAATTGGCACCGGGTAGGAGTGTTGTTGCAAAGCCCTGTTAATTGTGCATTTATAGTCTGCACAAATTCATACCAATCCATCGGGCTTGACCAGCGTCACAACAGGCGTTTCCCACCTTGCATGCGAGACTGGCTCCAACACTCCCTGTGCGATGAGGTGATTGAGCTAGGGAATAACCGATACAGCATCTGCGAGGAAACGATAGTGAGCGCCGATCCCAAATTGACCTCCATCTCGCATGGGGCATTGTCTAACCCCATTGTTACTTTAATTTTGCTCTTGGTTTTCACTTGCATCCGCACAATTGACGAATTGTGCAGGTTTGTGCAGGTTGTATGACACTCTGTTTTTCTGGGTGTGTACTTGGATGGAAGACGGAGTCTGTTGGGAGATGTGCAAGGCAACCCTTTAACCGTTGGTGAGTGGCAGGCTCAGGTGATGTGTCCTGTTTTCCCGCATTCATGGCACTGGGCCTCTCGGAACCAGCATCTACAATGCTCGTGATTGCCCCCGCAACTGACACAGTTCATTTTGGGGTTTGGCTGCTGGCAGTAGCCCTTACGGTTGTCAGCTCTGGTTCTGTGGATGCTGTCGGACTCCCCCATGCTCTCTCAGTGCACTGGAAGTTGTTTATGGGATTCAGGTGGCGTTCTTGACTGTCACACATCTTGGGTGGACTGCTCCACAGCTTCAGGGGCAACCGCTTCCTCGTATGCTTCCTGGAAAGTGAGTTCTTTCTTTGTGAACAACCGTCATTATAATTTCTCATTCTGTAGGCCGCAAACTAGTCAGTCTTGGAATCTGTCACTCAAACCTGCAAAGTTGCATTGCCTGGCCGTTTTTCGGAGCGCTGCCACATATTCGGCAATGGACTCACCCTTGTTCTGGTCTCGCTTGTGGAAAGCGTGTCTGCAGCCTATTTCAGACGGCTTAGATGTGAAATGGTCATGCAGTTTTTTGGTGATGTCAGCTAACATGGACGTTGAGAGTTCTGCAGGCGCCACTAGCGTCCGGGCCACATCAAATATGTTCTTCCCACCGGTGCTCAGAACAGTTTGAATTGGACCACGGTGGCCACTGTAGTCTCGCTTGTGGGCTGTGGCGCTTGCTCACCGGCACCAGTCGGGACTGAGATGACAATTCCTTGGTCGTCCGCCGTGATTAGCTCTTAGTGCCAAGGCGACAATTCCTTGCCCAATTAGTGATTCAGCTTGATGGTTCTGTGGGGCTGCCTACCCACTGCATCCCATCCTCATTGCCAGTATTATGAACTGAGATTGAGGCAGCTCTTAAACAAGTGATTTCGTTTAGTCAGCTCATAACTTAACACAGGACAAAAGGCATAGAACAAGGCTGACTTATATATGTTTTTGAATGGGCAAAACCACACCCAACAAACAGATAACAACTAATGGGAATATGTAGCTTGGAACTAATGACATTGGTCTCTTTGTCAATCCATGTAATACCTAGGTTCAATACAGAACTGTGCGAACTTCAGCAATGCTTTATTGACTCAATACATAACTAATGTTAAAGGAATATAGCAAATTATTCAAGTGCAGAATCACTTTTTTACATTTCATTGTAGCAAATTTAAAAAGAAAAAAGTTTCAGCTTAACAGTATTTGATTAACTGTCAGGTTGGTAGAATTTATGCTAATTACGTGCAGAAAACCAATTAGCTGTAGCTAGTTTCCATTGTTGTCCTTGATACTGCAAGAGTCACATACTCTCCTGTCTCAAAGAATTCTCTAATAAGAAAATCTTTTGACAGAGTTTTTGTCAACTGCATTGTAGGTAAGTATAGACATGCCTCACTAAAGCTCATACAAATATACAAACATGTTGGAGTGAGCAATTTGGCATGGCTGGATATTGGGGGTGCTACATCACTCTAAGTGTGTACAGGTTTTATCTCCTTGAATGGAATGCCTCTCTTTGTCTCAACCTGGGAGCTGCCCAGTGACCCATCCTCGGTCCTCTCAAACAATCCTTATGGCCTTCCATGGAGACACACATCTCTGCAGGTCTGTCCTGTAGATACAGTGGCCTCATACTCCCCACACACATGGTCCTGGGCAAGCTGGCCATTTATGATAGGGAAACTACTCTTTATATTAGGCTTCTCTCTCTTCATTTGACTCCAACCTGAAAGTGAACTAGATCTACCTGAACAAATGTAAGTTTACCTTTGTTGCAATATACTTCTTGGGAGATTTATTCACTGAGCTCACTATCACACTTCTATGACTGGGCAAACCAAATATCCCAATAAAACCCAATACAATTAAAAAAAAACCTGTCCAAAAAGCACATATACCCGGTGTGTGTTATTTTTAATACTGAAGACACTGAATTAGCTCCAGTAAGCCATTAGGGCAAAGATCTTCCTTGTTTTTCCCTTTCCCTTATTTCTAAGCCTGGGAAAACAGATTCTTGGGATTGCAGAACCTGGAGGGAGTCATAGCCACACAGGACAGTGGACTGTAATGAGGAGCGCAAAGGGGCGAATTGCTCCCTCTTCTGTCATGGAGTTGTACAGGCCAGGGCTGTATGTATGGGAGATTATTTGGGAGCAATACTTCCCCCCCCAAAAAAAATGACATATGCACCTCCTAAATCCCAGCATTCCTTCATGGAAAGTTTCTAGGTGCTTCTGTTGAACAGATTGTTGTAAGCAGTTTTGGCCCAGATTACTTGGGAAGGGATAAGGGAGGGAAAGATACATGAAAGTGAAGGCTGAAGCAGTTAACCCCTTCCTGACCAAATTCATTCTCTTCTGTTCTGTCCCACCAACATTTTCCTCCTTGGTTCCTTTGCTTCTTACTTGTTTCCCTCCTCATTAATGTCCACACTAATCAGTGAGAACACTGAGCAGAAAGCTGAAGCAAGAAACAACCCCCTCTGGGAGCTGTCTCTTCTGTTTGCGGGAGGGAATTTGCCCCAGGAACAGGTGGACCAGGGGCGGGGGGAGGCAGGAGCAGAAATGAATGCTCAGTTTCGCTCAGCCTTGTATCTGGCTTTAATTACTAAATGCAAACCTCTGTGCATTTAGTACTGCATACCTCTGAGCATGTAATGCCTTTTACTCACCAATGGTACTGTTCCCTCTCACACACACTCCAAAATCCTGGGATGAGGACTAAATGATTAAAGAGGTATAGTGCTCAACCTCTGGCATTAGCATTAAGCATAATGCTCAAGCATTAGCCCAAAACCTTTCACTACCAAAAAAGAAGGAATGAGAAGGTATAATGTCCAGACAGTCTTAAGGTCATCACCTTTTACTGCAGAAAAATAAAGTCTTTAGGTGGATCTAACTAAATGTGTGCAAAGAACAATCAATACTCTGAATGCCAAGACCAAATACTCTTCACCTCTCCTCACTATACAGTAAACACACACATCTATTTACCTGGTATTAGAAGATAATTTCTAGACTGAAGGACGTGATTTTCAGGCAGACGTAATTCAAGAATCTCCCATTTTAGACATTAAGACTGATGAATTGCTATCTCCTGCACTCACAAAACCACAGTTTTCACGAGAAAGTTTTGAATTCTATTATACAGTAGTGGTTAGCAGCATGGACTCTAATCTGGGAGAACCAGGTTTGATACACCACTCCTCCACATATAGCTACTGGTGTGGCCTTGGGTCAGTTACAAGATTTTTCAGAACTGTTCTCTCAAGAGCAGTCCGTGAAAGAGCTTGCTCAACCCCACCTAACTCACAGCGTGTCTGTTGTGGGGAGGGAACAGGAAAGGCTATTGTAAGCCACTCTGAGACTCCTTTGGGTAGTGAAGGGCAGGGTATAAATCCAATATCTTCCTCTTCCTAATGCCATACACCATCTTTTGAGAAAATACTGTATGCATACTAATTAAATCAACAAAAGACTTGAAGTGTGATCATGAGCAAGTCACTTTTCCCCAGATAGCTGGGGTGCCATATTGGAGATATATGGCTTCTTCTGAGACATATGTACACTTATACATTGGAGGCACAAGGCGATAATTGGCACTAACAACTACATTTTACTTTTAGCACATGGCTAATTACCATGTTAATTTTTATTGTTTACTCCAGTGAATAGCTCATCTCTTCAAAGCCACATGTTAGAGACTACCCACAGATATCATGTGGTACATACCTAATGTGTATGTAATGGTGTGTAAAAGTATTACCATTAATAAACTTATTCAATATGACAGTGATGGACCCCCATCCATGACATCATCAGGCCCCACTCAATGAATCTCGGCATTTAAGATAAATGGGATCGGTAACCATACACCCCAGTGTACTGATGCCCACTCACCGTAAACTGTCTGTGGGCCTGAAAAAGAGGCAGCTCTGCCAATGAAAGAGACACAGTCTCACCACGCATTTCTTTCTTGAATCTCTAACACATCCCAGATAGCTTCCCATCAACCTTCTTTAACATCAAGAGTGTCTAATATCATCAAAAATAATTTTAAAATGGTTGTTTCTCAATCCAGAATCCAACTATTTTTAATTATTAAAATATATTTCCATTGAACTTCTGAAACGTATTTTTGCATATCTAAGGTAAGTTTATAACTCACATCAACCTCCTTCAGAGCTATCAAAATGACACAGATCCTTGCCAATAAACTTTTTATGGGACTTAGAATTCTCCATCAATTTTTTCAAACATAGATTCCTATTAAGATTCTCATTTCTCCATACTGCCTGCATAAAATTCTTCATTTCAACATGCTGAAAGAGGAATATTACATTAAGATGGCTCTACATAATATCTTTCTGTCCATTCTTTATAAAACCCATCAATTTCTTCAAGCCATTTTTTATAAAAACACTGAAGTTCCTTATACAAACACAAGATTGTGTATAATTGAGGCAATTGGTGACATTTGAGGGGCTAAAAGATTGTCAATGATTCTCCCACATTTTTATACTACAATTAGGCCACTATATCTAATGCTCAATATGGCTAAATTTATGGATACTTCAATCCAGAGCTTGGTCCCATGAACAGACAAGATATATCTTTCTACAAACCTAAAAAAGTTAAATCTTTAAAAATGTATTTATAATATTATTCCTTCTTTAACCTGATAATCTGTTTTATAATCCATTAATCATTTCTGTTCTTAGATGCTTGAGGGATAATAGTCATTTCACTTAAACAACTGATTTTATATTATTTTTTCACCTATATTCTGTCCAACATCTTCCATGAGTGATTACCACATTCAAAATAGTATCATGCTGTATAAATAAATGGTTTTGCTATTCTTTCTGTATCTGCATATTTACTTTATCCCTAGCTATATCAAGTATTTATTTAATGACCTTGTCCAATGTTCATTCTTTTTCATGCTTTTATAAAAATTACTTAGAACAAGAGTATTTTGGTATAGCCTCAAGCTAGGTTCACAAGTTTGATACCATGACAAAAACCACATTTCCTCCATGATGAAATACTTATCCTTTCAAACATGTTTTAGTATTTATGTTTTATTAGCAAACATGTCCCCTAAACAAAGATTACACCAGAATTATCTTTTGAGAGAATCACAGAATTATAGAATCATAGACTTGGACCACCTGGGTCGTCTAGTCCAACCCCCTGCGCAATGCAGGAAATTCACAAATACTCCCCCACACCCCCCACTGACCCCTGCTCCATGCCCAGAAGATGGCAAGAAAACAAATCAACAACAAAAAACCTCCAGGATCCCTGGCCAAACTGGCCTAGAGAAAATTGCTTCCTGACCCCAAAGTGGCAATCAGCCTTTCCCTGGGTATGTAAGAAAGGGCCACAAGAACTAAGCACTGATGGAACCCTTCCTGCCCTCCCACTCATGATCTGCCTAAATTCATAGAAGCAGCACTGCTGTCAGATGGCCATCTAGCCTCTGGTTAAAAACCTCCAAAGAAGGAGAGCCCACCACCTCCCAAGGAAGCCTGTTCCACGGACTCTGTCAGGAAGTTCCTCCTAATGTTTAGCTGAAAACTCTTTTGATTTAATTTCACCCCACTAGTTCTGGTCCAACCTTCTGGTGACTGTGAATTGTCATAGCCTTCAATTCTATTTCATGTTTCGAAACATAGTATTGTTCTTCCTTTGCCTTTTATCTATGTCATTCATGTATTCCTCTAACGTTTCCATCCCCTCACCCAGTTTCCCCTAAATATTTCCCCTGTGATCTAAAAAAATAAATCCAGATTCCGTAACTTCATTGTGGATCCAGCCTTGAGGTTTCTACAGGCAGAAAGATTTCTGCTTATGGAGCTTAATTTTACCACCTCCCTTCTCCCTCAACAGCCCCCAAATGCCCCCCCCCATCCTGTTCTTGGAGGAAAAGAGGACTCCCAGGAACAATATGTTGGAGGCCATTTTGCGCAGTCACAGGAAGGGTGATGTGGAAAAATCAGCAGCCCATGGGCAGAAATTCTTGCACCTCCAGAAACACACCTTCTAATCTCATTTTGTGTGTGTGTGTGTGTGTGTGCACGCTTGTATCTGTACAATCACCTTGTGTTTCCAATAATGCAATTTTTAATATCCCTCCAGGGGAAAAGTCTTATTCACTAAACTAGAATTTACAGAATAGTCAAACTATTAGAGGAGAAAAGGCTGTGTGAAAAAAGAAACTTCTCTGGATTCCAGTAACACTCTTAAACTTGACCAGTTCACAGTCACCAGAAGATATCTTAATTACAGTCTGCACTGTTAGGCAAAAATTTTATTCAGAAACAAATACCTTTGTATACTTTGCCAACGCATATATCTGGTTTTTCCTTCAAGATTAATGTCCAAAGAGAAGATGTAAGAAATGTCAATTAACGAAAGACAAGAGACGCCTGACCTCTCTCTGTGACCCTGCTGAAGAGTCCCTCTTAGAGGGCCACTGCTGGGGGGATGATGGGCTGCTACTATAGCAGCTGTGATGACTGACAGCAGCAGTGAGGGGGAATGGAAGCAGGAAGCAATCATGTTTTTTATCCCTGCTCTGCCATGCTTGAGAACTGAACCATTTAATTTGCCATTAATCATTTGCCATTTCATTGTCTGTTCTCCCTTCTCTTTCCCCTTGTTTTGAGATTTTTGAACCCTGGAAAAAGAAAAGAACCCTGTGAGGATGTTCACTATAATTTCTCTCTATGCATGGATGAGGGTGTGGGTTTGTGAAGGCAGTAACCTGGCCCTTTAATCCATATGTACAATAAAAATAATTGTGCATGAATATGTGCACATAAGTCCCTGTACAATGCTCTACTGTACATAGAGAGAACACATATACAAAGAGGTGATGTTAGGTACGTTCCCATAATATCTATAGACCCTCCTCATAAGAATGGATTAAAAATATTTAATGTTTTCATAGTATTTCTATGTTGACTCAGGAAAGCATCACAAATCGAGAGATCAGAAGCAATGATTTCACATCTGAGTTCAATACAAGGCTTTAATCACTGACTTTGGATCTCACATCCCACAGCTGTTACATTAATATCCATCCTGCTCCTATCTACACAGACCCCTTCTCGGTTCTATTTCTTGGTCACTCTACTAATAGATTATTGGGAATATTTTATATATCTAGATCACAGTTATAAAATGTGCTGACCTGATGGAGGTGGTTTGCCATAAGCAATATAAAATATGATATTTATATCTATAGCTTGGTGTAGATCATTATAATCATGTTGGTTGCAAACAGAAGCTTCCGTGAGCTACAAAAGCTTACAATCTTCCTCTCAACAAACTCAGGGCATGATCACACGGACAATTAGCCGCACCATAGGTGTAAATGCCGGGTGGATTTAAAGGGTGTGATCAGACACAAACATCTGGGAAGCGCCCCGTACCTGTCGGCAACCCATTTTGCTCCAAAGTAGAAGTGGAGTAAAAAGACACCAGGGAATGTCCAATAGCAAATGGGCAACAGATGGACTTTCCCTTGTCTGATTGCTCCAGCGCACTCTCATGGCATCAGTATGGACTGATCAAGCCATCCCAACTCTGTGCCGTTGTCTTCCCCCACTTCTCAGTATGCGTATCATCACACACTCCATAGGGAGCCCTCAGTGCTGAGATGCGATTCATTGATTCCCTATTTAAGCACATCAAAAACAAATGGCAAAAACCCCAAACCCAACTCACCCATGGTTGCATCTGAGATGCGATTCATCGATTCTCCATTTAAGTGCATCGGGAACAAACGGCAAAAAACCCAAACCCGACTCACCCATGGTTGCGTCTGATCATGAAGCTGTGCCCACAGCTTCAAAGGACTGTGTGATCGCGCAACTGTGGATCAAATTCCTCTGGAGGAAATAGCCTTGTTTTCCCCCCCCCCACGCTATCTTGTGCGTGTGACCGCCACCTAAGTCAAGGATTTAACTCTGACAGTGTGGAAGCAAAGCAGTTTCAACAAACTTTCCACTAAATGGTAAATAACATAGGCCACATGGTGCTGGAGAAGACTCTTGAGAGTCTTTAGACTGCAAGGAAATCAAATCAGTCAATCCTAAAAGAAACCTGACTGTTCCCTGGAAGGCCAGATACTGAAGCTAAAGCTCAAATACTTTGGCCACCAAATGAAGAGGGAGCACTCACTGGAGAAGACACTGATTGAAGGTAACAGAAGAAGGGGACGGCAAAGGATGAGATGGTTAGACAGTGTTATCAATGCAACAAACATGAAATTAAGCAAATTCCAGAAGATGGCAGAAGACAGGAGGGCCTGGCATGATGTGGTCCATGGGGTCACGAACAGTTGGACTCAACTATGCAATTGAACCACAACAGCACCCACGTGGACATCAAAGAAACACTGGAGACACAAATTGCCCCTAAAATCATATTATCAATTTTCTTCACACATTCTAATTCTAAAGAAGCTCTGATGAAGATCAGTAAGAAAAGGTGCTTAGCAAGCAAACCTTCCAAGTATACTTGTTATTAATTTTTCCAGGCCATGTCATCTAAGAAAGATAAATTTGGTGGAATTTAAGACAAGTAGCAATGGCCAGTAGCCTGGCTTAAACAGCCACTAATAAATGAACAGTCACTAGAGTGTATTGCCAATTCCCTTTGTAGCATCAAAAGGTCAAGGGTTCAAATCTACTTTCTCTCAGCTTCCTTCCCTCGATCCCTAACACTCCTATAACAATATTTCTCTTCAGGGTCAGTTCACATTCACAATAGGAGGCAGCATGCCATAATTTCAAGCG
Organism: Gekko gecko; assembly: GCA_029375565.1. Taxonomy (NCBI): domain Eukaryota; kingdom Metazoa; phylum Chordata; class Lepidosauria; order Squamata; family Gekkonidae; genus Gekko; species Gekko gecko. The sequence continues at coordinate 53,058,312 of JAPDNY010000009.1, forward strand.
CTGCTGTGCCTGCAGCCCACATCTAATGTTCCCAACATTCCAATTAAGCAGGAAGTCCTGGATGCTGATGGAATGCATCGAGTCTCCAACAGCCATAATACATTGCTGAAATATCTGCAGAACATGAAGGATCCAGGTGCCGCTTTTCATTTCTCTGTCCCAGGGCATGAGTATGATCATTAAGCCTGCCAGAGATTTACTAAGCTTGCAAATTCAGTACTAAAAGGGATCATCTTCCATCATAAGCAATAATCCTTGATGGTGGTGGTGTGTTGTCAGTAAATACAGAAAAGGAACACATTCTTTTCTCAGTGTTCTCACTTTTCCATCATAGAAACAATCACATTTAGCTTTAGACACATAAAGAAAGAGCCCTTTGAAGGATTTCACTTTTTGAGTGAGAAGTTATTGGTTTGCTTGATTTTTACAAGGAAGTGTGTTTTTGGATTGGGGCCCTGAAAGAACTCTGTGACACTCCAAAGCTTCCCTTTGTTAACCTTCCTTACTTTGCACCTTTCAGGGCTATTTCACACATGAAATAGGCAACCTCTAGAGGGTGACTAGCCTCTTCTTAAATAACCTACTGAAACTGAAATGCCAATTTTTCTAGACTAGAAGGTTGAGGGAGGAAGGAAGGGATCTTATCTTCAACTACCACTTTAAAGGTTTCCCTTGCTCGAAAGTCAGTCAAATCCAACTCTAAGGGGCAATGCTCATCTCTGTTTCCAAGCCGAAGAGCCAGCATTGTCCGAAGACATTTCTGTGGTTATGTGGTCGGCATGACTAAACACCGAGGCACATGGAACACTGTTACCTTCTCAGCGAAGTGGTACCTATTTATCTACTTGCAATTTCTTGCTTTCGAACTGCTAGGTTGGCAGGAGCTGGGAGCAGAGATGGGAGCTCACTCTGTCATGCAGCACTAGAGTCTTGCACTATCAAACTACAGACATTCTGGTCTGCAGCTCAGCATCATAAACCTCTGAGCCACCACTTTACAAAATAAATACAGAGGCACTGCATCCCTTCATAATGAGGATATGTTCTGTGAACAGCTGGTTCACCATGGATGAGATCATCAACACTGTCGTATACCTCCAAAATCAGCAGAAGATACTGGGGCAAATGAAGCTTCAAAATACCTGTTTGACTTACTCTAAGAAAAAGAAAGTCAAACAGACCTAGGGAAAGTGTGTTCTATAATATAATATAATAATACCATATATATGGTATGCTATAATTATTTTACTATCATGATCTGAAATTAATCAACCAAGTCACTGTAGCATGCCCCATTAACTTTACTTTGGGTGTCAGTTTCATGGGATCGGAACAATGTTATCATACAAAGGCTGGGTGTTCATGTATGTGTTGTAAGCCAAAACAATTTCAGGGTATGCCACACAGCCACGCACCTGTTAATGTCAATTTCTGTTTTCTAATCATGTGAATTTTATTACTTCCAGCACCTCCAGCTGTTGGTCCTGAGCAGATGTGGAACAGCCAGGAGGGAAATCTCTCTGAATTTCAGCACTACTGATCAGAACAGTGGCAGTGAAGAATCCTCTTTGGTCCCAGAGGAAGCAAACACTTGGAATACAGCAAAATAATAATGTTTACTAAACAAAAAGTGGAATGGCAATGTCACTGTTTTCTTTTGCCATTGATTACTTCTCCCTGCAGATAGTTCATCTGTCTCACTATTATCTTTCATGGTTTTCTTGAACAATATCTTCAGTTTGTTAATGTCAACATTTACTTTGCTCATATTGGATTGCCAGATATTTAACATAACTGGATACAAACTATACCTAAGATTCCGTTTCCTCCAATGCACCCTCTAATTGCAATAATGGGCTTAAATGAGCAACAGAAGCATCAGAAGAGCTTCATAACCATGCATGTGGAGCAAAGAATCCCACCTAAACCTTCAGACAGAGTAAGATCTTCTGGCTTTTCTTTCACACAAACCTGTTCATCACTTGGTATCTTCTCACCCCGTTCCTTGAGATTCTAGGCAACTTCCTGCCTAGAATCCTGCATTCAGCAAAGAAGTGTGTTTGATGCAGTGTCACCTGATACAAAATCTGTCTGAAATGTTTGGTCTATGATTGCTGTTTCCCACATTCAAGTCTTCATACAGCTCACCAGATGTTAAGTGATATGCATACAGAAACTAAATTCAAGTGGGTAGCTATGTTGGTCTGAAGCACTAGAACAAAGTTTGAGTCCAGTGGCGCCTATTTAAGACCAACAAAGTTTTATTCAAGGTATAACCTTTTGTGTGCATGTACATTTCTTCAGATACAGTGAATCTCAGCTATAATGGGCCAGTTAGTTAATGGATCTTGACTCTAACTAGCCCTTCCTGGCAACTAACCCCCACCACCTATATGTAATGACTGAGAACGTCTTGTTTCACTGTGTCTATAGAAGCGTTACACGCGCATGAAAGCTTATACTTTGAATAAAACTTTGTTGATCTTCACTGGACTCAAACTTTAGTTTAGATTACAAGCCTAGCACCACCACCAACACTGCATTTCTTTCCACAACATCAGTAGCAACACAGAACCAGGTCATGTAAAGCCATTAAAGTGGGTTGTTAAATAAGCTTGCAGACATTTCCATATTGATATGATTCACAGGAAGATGCTTTGACAACCCAGACAGACAAAAGGCACTGAGACTGCTGTACTGCATATGTTGATTCATGGTGACATATTTCTATTGGCCATACAGGTGTAAACATAAAGTTGTCTAGTGGAGATATTTATAATTTCCTTTTGCAGCCTTTAAGTTTTATACATGCCTCAAAGGACTGCAGAATCTTCCAATTTATTTATTTATCTATTTTGCACTCAATGCTTTCCACCTCTCTATCTGAATTATTGCACATCGCTAGAGCAGCCAATCAATTAAAATTTGCAATCAACTAACCATCTGTCTTCTAAGTGGTTTATCAATAAACCACTTACATAGAAAGAATTTATGTATTGCATAATTTCCAAGGAAGGTGTCTTGATGAGACTTTTGAAAGTAGGGGGCATTTTCTTTTAAATGTGAAAACGTTAAAGTTTTGATTCCACTCCCAGAACTTTTGATGAAGACCAGAAGGCAAAGCCATCTATATTTTTCATCAAATTTCCCACGTATGCAATCCCTTTTTTCTCCCTTGCTGCTGAACATTGGAGATAGAGCATTGGGTTTTACAGACAAGACACACAGAGACATTTAGATTGCTATGCCATGTGTCACTGATTCATCTTGACATTTTTCTATTTGCAAAAGAGGTGTAAACGTGAAGACAAATTTGAGCTGGACAATGCTCAATATGCTCTGCATGCTGAAGGGCACGTACAACCTCAATTACACAGCTTTTTGCATGTTGTGAAGCCCCACCAGGTAATCAGATGGCATCTAAACATTTATTTATTTATTTAATTCAATTTATACCCCACCCTCCCTGCCAGGCAGGTTCAGGGCTGCTTACATTAAAAAGTTAAAATGGATTAAAATACAGATGATGGATGTCATACTCATGTACATAACAAACAAATAAAGTGCTGGTGGCAGTAAAATATTACATAATGATCCCAGTAGGCCATAGTAAAATGGAGACAAGGGAGTATGGTCAAAGTCAGTATCCAGTATATCACAGGCTGTTGGTGATGGCATAGAGGGCCTTACCACAGTTCAGTTGTTGTTGGTAGCAGCTCCTAATCAAAGGTTTGGTGGAAGAGCTCTGTTTTATAGGCCCTGTGGAACTGTAAAAGGTCCCGTAGGGCCCTGATGTCTTCTGGGAGCTTGTTCCACCAGTATAGAGCTGCTACTGAAAAGGCCCTGATGCTGGTAGAGGCCAGCCTGGCGTCTTTCAGTCCAGGGAGGGCCAAACAATTTTGAGATCACAACCTCAGTGCTCTCTGGGGAACATGTGGGGAAAGGCAGTCCCTCAGGTAAGCAGGCCCCAGACCATATAGGGCTTTAAAGGTTAAAAACAGCACCTTGAAGCGAATCCGGTACACTATCAGCAGTCAGTGCAATGCCTTCAACACCAGCTGGATATGCTCCCACACAGGGAAACCCATCAGCAGCCTGGCTGATACATTTTGCACCAGCTGCAGCTTCTGGATTTGTGACAAGGCCAGTCCCTTGTAGAGAGCATTACAATAATCCAGTCTCGAGGTGACCATTGCATGGATCACTGTTGCCAGATCACTGCGTTCGAGGAAGGGAACCAACTGCCTGATCAGCCAGAGGTGGTAAAAGGCTATCTTGGCAGTGGCTGTTATCTGGGCCTACATTGTTAAGGAGGCATCCAGGAGCACTCCCAAACTCCTAACCTTTGACGCTGGCAGCAGCGAACACCCCATCAAAGGCCAGTAGTGGGATCCCTACCCCCTGGTCCACTCCAATTCAGGCACAGGACCTCCATCTTCATCGGATTCAATTTCAGTCAGCTCAGTCTAAGCCAACCAGCCACAGCTTGTAATGCCCAGTCCAGATCTTCCGGGGTAGAGTTGGACTGACTGCCCAACAACGGATATAGCTGAGTGTCATCCGCATATTGGTGACACCCTAGCCTGTGCCTTTGGGCAAGGGGGCACATACAGATGTTAAATAACATCAGGGAGAGCACTGCCCCTTGGGGCACTCTGCAAGTTAGCAGGTGCCTTTGGGACAGCTGATCCCTGAGAGCCACCCTTTGTCCCCAACCTTGGAGAAAGGAGACAAGCCATTGCAAGGCAAGCCCCTAAATCCCAGTGTTGGTGGGCGGTGGATCAATAACTGATGGTTGACCGTGTCAAACGCTGCCGACAGGTCCAACAACATCCGCCCCACCGCCCTGCCCTGATCCAGATGTCTCCACAGGTTGCCTGTGAGGGCGACCAGTGCCGTCTCTGTCCCATAGCCTCGGTGAAAGCCGGACTGGAAGAGTGTCATCCATAAAGCCCTGCAACTATATCACCACCGCCCTCTCAATTAATTTGCCCAAATAGGGTAAATTGGAAACTGGCCGATAGTTTGCCAATTCGGCCAGATCCAGGGATGGTTTTTTTAAGAGAGGGCAAACCATCACTTCCTTGAGTACCCCCTAAATAATCTCCCTAAAGGCACCTCGAAACCCCTCACAGTTAGACAGTGTAACTATATTTGCAACTATATTTGCACTGCGAAAACAGGAAGGGGGCCTGGGACCCTTCAAGGAAGAACAGTCTGGTCATGAGGAGGAGGAGGAGGAGGAGGAGGAGGAGTATTTATTGTTGTTGTTGTTCAGTCACACAGTCGAGTCCGACTCTTCACGACCCATGGACCAGATTACATCAGGCCCTCCTGTCTTCCTCTGTCCTTTATTTATACCCTGAGTATTTATACCCTGCCCTTTACTCAGAGTCGCTTACAGTCACCTTTCCTTCCTCTTCCAACAACAGACACTCTGTGAGGTAGGTAGGGCTGAGAGATCTCTGAGAGAACTGCTCTTGAGAGAAGAGCTCTGAGAGAACTGTGACTGACCTAAAGTCACCCAGCAGGTTGTATGTGGAGGAGTGGGGAATCAAACCCAGTTCTCCAGATTAGAGTCTGCTGTTCTTAACCATCACACAAAACAGGGTTTATGAAATTTGAAACTGGGGAAAAAAAACTATTTTTCCATTTGTTTTTAGAAGAGTGACTTGGCTTCCCAAGGTGAATTCCAAATCAAGCCAGGAGGAGTACACTTTCATTATCCCCAGTGTTCCAGTGATAATCCAGATCCACGCTTGTAATCCATACACTGTGTGCAGTTTCTAAAACCAGCAATACTCCATCTGGAATTTTCAACAGCAAAGATGTATGCCGGGGGGGGGGGTATACAGGGCACAATTAAGTGGCTGAACCTACAACTTCCTCCCATATTGAATATTCAGTACTTTTAAGAAAATGTCTATGGAATATGGCAATTTCTTTAAACATATTCAACATGAATAAAGGAAAAACAAAAGCATGAATAAAACAAAATTTCAGGTAAGGTACCTAAAGTTATTTTCCAGTCCAATCATGTTATGATCCTATCCAGTTCTGGAACATTCTGAGCATGAGTGACCAAACCGCATCATCTTATGTTCAAACAGACATATGTGGGTTCGTTTATGGATACCTAAATCTGCAGATTGGGCCCACGTGGACTAAAACCAAATCTAGGGACTTCTCAGGTTTGCAGAAAAATCTGAAAAGGTTTTAAAAATACATAGTGGGGTTATATCCCCCCCAAAACAAAGCCATGGTCTATGCATGCAAACACCTCTCTGTTGGAGCAGCTGGTGGAGTGGTAAGGGGGAGATGGGCTGGGAGGAAACCTCCCTCTAGAGTCTAGCAAAGCTAGGGATGTGGGGCACTGACCCCTCCATTGAGGCAGCAAGGCTGGGGGGAGCCCCTGCTGCTGTCCATCCCATCCTATTGTCTCATTCTGTTGGATCAGAGGTGACAAGGTAAATCATGGGAAACTTTCAACCCTCTTCAAGGCTGTCTCCAGCCCCAATTCCTCCCCCCCTTCCCTGTACAGGTATTTATTTTTTTCTAATTTTGCCCTTCTCCAGGTAGATCTTTTCTTTCTTGGCCCTGAACCAATAATTCTTACCTGGCCTTCTTTGTCTGTTGCTCCCCCCCACACACACAAAGCTAATGTTTAGGAAGTAGGGAGAGCTAACATTTAGGAAGTAGGGAGGGCTGTAGGGGGAGCCGCCACTGAGCAGCAAGGATGGGGTTGGGAAGGATGGGGGGAGCTGCCTTCATTATCACTGCAACTGGGGTCATAAGAACCTAAGAACATAAGAGAAGCCAATGTTGAATCAGGCCAATGGCCCATCTAGTCCAACACTCTGTCACACAGTGGCCAAAAATACCAGGTGCCATCAGGACGTCCAGCAGTGGGGCCAGGACACTAGAAGCCCTCCCACTGCTGCCCCTTCCAGCACCAAGAATAGAGTGCAGCACCTGCCCCAGACTGAGAGTTCCTATCTATACCTTGTGGCTAATAGCCACTGATGGACTTCTGCTCCATATGTTTATCTAATTCCCTCTTGAAACTGTCCATGCTTATAGCTGCCACCATCTCCTGTGGCAGTGAATTCCATATGTTAATCATTCTTTGGGTGAAGAAGTACTTCCTTTTATCTGTTCTAACCCGACTGCTCAGCAATTTCATGGAGTGCCCACAAGTTCTTGTATTGTGAGAAAGAGAGAAAAGTACTTCTTTCTCAACCTGCTCTATCCCATGCATGATCTTATAAACCTCGATCATGTCACCCCTCAGCTGTCGTTTCTCCAAACGAAAGAACCCCAAGCGTTTTAACCTTTCTTCATAGGGAAAGTGTTCCAACCCTTTTATCATTCTAGTTGCCCTTCTCTGCACTTTTTCCAATGCTATAATATCCTTTTCGAGGTGTGGCGACCAGAACTGTACACAGATGGGATGGGGAAGTCACTGCAGCAAAGCTGGGGTCAGAAAGGTTGGGGGGGACTCTCCCTCCTTGAGTCTTCTGGGTCCTTGCTTGTGATTTAAGAAATGAAAGAAGCTATAGAAGCAAAAGCCTCTACTGATCCAGCTGTTATCCACCAACACCAGAAAAATACAATTCTGAGACTTTAAACCATGAATTTTTGCAATTGATTGTGGGTTGTAAATTATTGTAATATGTTTTAGCTACTCCATAATTATTACCAACAAAGTAACCTGCAGCAAGAAGTTTCAGTAATAGGCAGTTATTTTTAGCACGGGCCTGTACTTCTACAGACTGTTTCTCAGTGATGAGTTTCAGAACACCCAAATATTATATGCTGAGTATCACTGGAAAGAACAAAACAAATTTGATTTATTTCTAATTTATCTCAATTCCTGTTGTATCCTTTTTACTGGCCGCCCAATGAAAAATATGCAAAGTTAATAGTCTGAACATGAGACAAACTGCATCAGGAGTTATTTGTGCAATGATTTTCAAGAAAGGAACCAGAAGTGGGGTGATTTATTATGGAAACCTGTATTATGCAATAAATTCAGGATCAAATTTACTAACTGCATAAAACACATTTAAGGTTTGCAGAAGGAAACAAGAGCATCCAATTTAAGAGAAATAGACAATCAGAGTTTGCCATGCTGTCTAGCATTTCATTGCTGCTGACTGACTCTCTCAAGATTTCCATGATATAGATTATATAGAAACCCATTTGTGAAGTAACGAGCAACCCAGTAAATTTAATTCTATATCCACATCTCCAGGAAATCAGTCTTAAGTTACCATAGGCATCTCATGCATACTTTTTAAGGCTTGAGATACACACACAGTGACAGAAAATCTATTTATGTAAACCTGGACCTGGTCTAAACACAGTTAAACAAAGAGTGTGGAAAGATAAATGTTAGGTAGGAGTCCTAAAGTTCTGCCCTCTCATGCCTTACCTGTCTTGTGGAGGGGCTGTGGTTTAGTTATAGATTATTTATTTATTTATTTATTTATTACATTTATACCCTGTCCTCTCAGCAATGGCCAGTTCAAGGCGGCTTACAACAGCATAAAAACAACAATAAATAACATAATAATCCTAAAACCATAGCAATCACAGTATTAAAAGGTACTCCCAAACCCGTCAGAGACCAACGCCATATGATTCTAAGAGGACACAGGAGAAGTTGTACTACATCACCCCAGGAAACCTAAGGCCAGAGACATCACCAGGATATAGGAAAGACTCTAGGGAATTTCAGACAGGCGATATATTCCAGTTCAGGAATGGTTCCCGAACGGTTTCTGGTCTAACATTTCAGACAGAACCATTTTAGAACCGGTTCCCTACCATAATATATGAGTACTTTCACATACTTTTGTCCCGTTCAGGAAATGGGGCTGAAATAGGAAAAACGCTTCCAAATAGTCTTCAGTTTCTTCTCCCGGATCCGAAACGCTTTTCGCCCGCGCGGGTGATCTTTGTCTTTTTTTTAACATTCATTTTAGAGCACTATAGCACTATAACACAACACCAAAACAGCACCACAGCAACCCCACTGGAATGCTATGTGTTGTGTTATAGCACTATAGCACTCTATAATGAACGTTCAAAAAAAAAAAAAAAGACGGAGATCGCCCCCACAGGCAAAAAACGGCGGGAAGAAGTGGTGCAGTCTGAATTGCCAAACCACTTCTGATCCAGCTCTTTTCCGATAGGGGAAAGCCATGTGTGAAATGGCAGCCCTGTACCGGTTTACTTCAAGACGGATCAAAAACGGCTTCAAACCAGCTGAAACTTGGTAATATGAAATTCATCTCTGTTTTAGCAAAGCCAAATAGCTTTGGTTTAATCTAGGAAGCAACAAAACTGAATACAATGACGTTTTCACCAGAGGTAACGTGTGTCCAATGAGAAACTATGCAACCCAGCCTAGGGATTCATGACTCCATTAGATCACTCTAAACTCCAGAAAGAAAAGATGGTCAATTCAGGTGGGTAAAAAAAGAGGGGGAGGGGAAAAAAACCTGAACCTAAAACCTAGAATCCAGAAACTGACAAAGGCTAGTCAAATGTGGGAAAGGGGGCCAATGTTAAAAACTTGATAAAGGAAATATAAAAATACATGTATTTATTTATTTATTTATTTTTATCAAAACCCTCCTAAAAAGGAGAGGAATTTATTCTTTTTATAAATAGAAAAAGGTAGGGTATATAGAGGGATAAAGAAAAGAGCGGAGTGAGTATTCTGTTAATAAAGGTTAGTTTAAATCAATATAGATACAGTTTTTGGCAGTCTCCGTGATTTGAGAGTCTTCTTTTCATCTAACAAAAATTCAAAATAACTCTGTTAATGAGGTTAGTAATGTCCTTTGGGGTTAATTATTAGTCATCTCCTTTTTGACGTTTCCCGAACAGAAAATACATGTATTTATTAAACACAACTTTAAAAATATATAAGGGCCCAGTCACACATTATTTATAAGTATCAAACGTTAAAACACAAGGGCTTGTAAATCTGACCTGACACGTTTCGGCCTACATAGGCCTTCCTCAGAGGTCACCAGTCCAGAATATGTTCAGCTTTTCTGCCATCTTTTTATATACCATAAGTGCTCTTTCCACTGTCTGTAGTACGGTGTAGTGGTTAAGTGCGTGGACTCTAATCTGGGAGAACCGGGTTTGATTCCCCACTCCTCCACTTGCACCTGGCTGGATGACCTTGGGCAAGCCATAGTTCTGATAAGAGCTGTTCTTGAAAAAGAGCAGTTTCTGTCAAGAGCTCTTTCAGCCCCACCTACCTCACAGGGTGTCTATTGTGGGGAGGGGAAGGGAAGGGAATTTGTAAGCTGCTCTGAGACACCTTTGGGTAGAGAAGGGTGGGGTATAAATCCAATCTCCTCTTCTCTTCTTCACTTCTTGGCTGAATTATTTCTTCTGATGTATTTAAAGTAATTGTTATTGTTTACCTGAATGTTCTGAGCAAGCTGTGCTTGAAATTTGTTTTGCACTTTACTTATTATCACCTTACATTTGTTTTTCCAGAGTTTATGCATCTCCTTATTTGGGCAAGACTTCCACTTTTTAAAGGAACCCTTCTTGCCTTTTATAGCATCCTTGATTATGGTTGGGGTGCATTTCCTTGGACTTGCTTTTACCTTTTCCTAATTTATGGTATACATTTTCTCTGAGTGTCAGTTACTATGTTTGTAATTTTCTGCAGCACAGTTCGAGACTCAGCGCTTTGACCCTCTTAATTCTGCCATTCAGTTTTGGTTTAATTCATCTAATTTTAAAGATAATTTCTTCTTTTGAAATCTAACGTAATCATTGAATTTATTGGGAGGTTTCCATATATATGTATGTTAAACTATCATAATTGCTCTCTACTGGTTCAACAACAGTTATATCTTACATGTTCAATGTACCAGTCAGGATTAAGTCAAGGGCTGGCACCCTTCTGACTATTCCAAGGCACAACCATTTGAGATATTTTGAAAAGTTGTTTCTTTGTCATGCTGTGAGTATACATTTGTCCAGTTAGGATAATTAAAGAGATCCATCATTACAACACTCTCTCTCAGTTGTTTCCCTGATTTCTTTCCCTACATGATAAAAGTTTTGGTCACAGGATGATAGCATATCCCTAGCGTTATTTTTTTTTTTTTGGCCTGTTAGTTCTGTCTAGGGTAATTATAGAAAACTTTATCCTCCTAAGTTTTCTAGTTTATTTTTCTCAATGTCCTTCCTACCATATTTTTATCCCACATTTTCTCCAAGGAGCTCATAGTTTCCCCTCCTCCTCGACTTACAGAGCAGTACCACATACACCTTTCTCTGCCCTTTATATAATGTTTATACCAAGGGATAACTGAATTCCAAATTCAGGAACAACATATTCTAATTTCTGCCAAGTATATCTATGGCTAGCATACCTATGTACTTGTTTAGGTACCAAGCTATTCCCCCTCCCACCACCATTTTAGCTTGGAGGAGTCTAGCAGTAGTACAGAAATACCATCTTCACATTTTCTTTGCATGATCATTTTTCTAATGACTCTTTGTTCTCTTGTGCTCTTCTGTCCTCCTAACCCCTTGTAGATGACCTGAAGGACTTATAGTATGATGAATGCAGGTTGTTCTTGTGGACATGGATCCAGTGAAAGTGTGGAGGTCAGGGAAGGAACAGTGGATGCAATCCTGCTCCTGCTCCATGCATTCCATGAACATGGTTCTGACCATGTGAAAAAAAAGCTTCCGATTAGCTGTTGTAGCACATTATCAGTGTCTGCCTTCCACCATCCTGGAAGAATATAGGCAGAGATCACACTTTGCCCTTTCTTTATACAAAATCTGTTCATTCCTTGGCAATATGCTGTAAACTGCTGGAGGTTTAAATCTCCCATGTGGCTGTGGGAGTGGAAATGGGAAAAAAGGGAGAGCAATCATCTGGAGGTTCTCAGTTGATTCCAGGAAGAGTATTAACATACACAGGCACAATCGTATGTGATTGCCAGAGAGGGAAGTATTGACCATTGAATGAATGCGGAATGACGACTGTTTCTGACATGTCCCTCGACAACTGTGCCTCATTTTACTTTGCATTGATGTAAAGACCCACCAGTCTAACAGATGGCAGTAGTTTCTCACCAGTTCAAGAATATTGTCAAGATGCCATTATGTTTTTCCACAGATGTTTTTCTGTGGTGCGCTGGTTCATGGGGACTGAGAAGTGATCCTATCCCCAGCCAGTGGATGTACCTGAAGGATAGGATCACTTTGACAGGCAGCCAGGCAAGTGACTATTAACAAGTTAGTTAAAGTAGTAGTGGAAGAGGTCAGTCAGTGGCAGCAGTGTTTCACTAAGGGAAGACCTGATTTCTTGAGTAAATAACTCTCAAAACTCTGCGTGTTAAGTGATTTGGGGTTCTTTTTGAAGTTTAACTAGATACTACCTTCTGAAAAGTTTTTATGAAAGCCATATAATCCATACTGTGTATTATTTGTTCACAGCAAAACTAATGACTGTTGTATATGGAAGAGCATTCAATGGTGATGGAAAGTGCCATCAAGTTACAGCCGACTTATGACGACCCCATGGGGTTTTCAAGGCAAGAGACATTCAGTGGCATTTGCCAGGGCTGGCCCTGCTTAGCTTTCAAGTTATGATGAAACCAGGCTAGCCTGGGCCATCCAGGTCAGGACAAATGTTCAATACCAGTTTAATATTATTTGTATGAGAAATTATATTAAAAGAATAGAAATAGGGTTTTCTCTATCAATGGATTCCAGGGAGAAGTAGTATATATTTCTGTTCACAAGGAAAGATGTTTTGAGTGCTCACATGTCCTGTGCAGTATGATGGATTTCCCACCCCCAAATCTCTGGACCTTTATCTTTGTGCATATATTGATATTCTGGTCTGAACATTATTGGAAGAGAGGTTGTGATAAGCCCTAGCAATTTTGTTTTGCTTTCATTCAAATAATCTATATGGCATTTTTTAAAAAGCCAAACAATTAAAAAGAGAGAGTGTAGAGATATATTGCAGAAGACCATTGTTAACACAAGGAGACAGAGGTGACCACAAGTCAGTCTCTCTCTCTCTCCCCCCCTCCCCCCCTCTCTTTGTGTGTGTGTCTAGATGATTGCACCAGGCTGGAAAGGGTTAATGGTGTCGGTTTTCCTTCTAAAGTAATTGCTCCTGGTGTTGGAATGTGGGAGATGTTTTCCCTCACTTCTGGAATGAGTCCCAGCTGGACTTAATTGCTTTGTTAATGATATAAGTTTGGGGGAGAAACCTCAGCCCAATCTGGAGGTGGGAGGCTGGAGGCCAGAGACTTGGGGGATGGTGCTAAGCAACTTTGGACCATGTAGGTGCTGAGCAACCTCCAGATGATACACCTGAATCCACCTGCTGCTGATATTTTCAGGGCAGAAAGGGATGTGGGTATTCTTTTGCTATTCTCTGTTTTATGTTTGTATAAAATAAAGCTGTTTCTCCTTCCACCATTAGTTTGGTCATTGCTTCTTGTAATCCTTAAAAGAACCATTTACCAAAATCGGCAACACAGAGAGCTAAGCAGCCTTGGTGCCATTGATGTAAATTCAAATTATTTCTTTTAGGTCAGTGAAATTGGCTTGATTTGAAATTAGGACTTAGTGATTCTGCTAGAAATTAGAAAATAGAATTTGTACACTGAAAGTTGACAAGCATGATTCTAAAGCTCAAACTACACAATTTGGTGAGCTTATCTATACATAAGCCTGGGCCTGCCACAATCAAGTACACAACAGGAACGTTAGTGGCCAGTTTTAGGGCAAAATGGCAAGGGCATCTGCAAAAATAATGGGTGGGGTGTATGTTAATTGTAACTGCAAACTAGTTGGACGTATGTGTCAGGATACTTTTAAAAAAAATCAGTACATTTATGATTTTTAGGAGAGGGAAGTGTCCCTTTCTCCTGCTTGTGGACACCCATGAAAAATTTTATTTTTTATTTCTCACTGGGGTTCAAGGTGGATTACAAGTACAAGAGAACTAAGTGGGCTACAAACCTTGATAAAAGTTGAGTCTAATGGCAAAGATTCCTAGAAAATAAAATAATACAATATGGCTGGTATTGAAAGACTGGACAGAATTTTTTTTTTTTGGTGTTTGGTGTAGTGGTTAAGTGAGCAGACTCTAATCTGGGAGAACCGGATTTGATTCCCCACTCCTCCACTTGCACCTGCTGGATGACCTTGGGCAAGCCATAGTTCTGGCACAGCTGTTCTTGAAAAAGAGCACTTTCTGTCAGAGCTCTCTCAGCCCCACCTATCTCAAAGGATGTCTGTTGTGGGAAGAGGAAGGGAAAGGAGTTTGTAAGCTGCTCTGAGACTCCTTTGGGTAGTGAAGGGCAGGGTATAAATCCAATCTCCTCCTCCTCCTCCTCCTCCTCCTCCTTCTTCTTCACCTCCCGAGAGGATCTGTTACATCAGCTTCATGTGTTCTGCTTACTTCCACCCCCTCCATCACTTCCCTTTCAGCCCTGGTAACTTAAGGTATGGCCTAGGTGTGGGAAAACGAACCACTAACATATGAATCACCTGTCTCAGCCTTGGTGCTCTGAGGGGCAGTGGGAAAGGAGGGAGTGTGGTTGTAATGGCAGAGAGTTCTGGTGCTAGAGGAAATTAGGAAGGGAATAAGAAATCATACTTTGGCTTTCCTGAAGGGTAAGCATGGTCTTGTTGTCAAGATGGTTAAGGACATCTAAAAGCTGAACCTATTTGAGTAGCTGAAAAGCTGTGCTATTTCCCCCATTTCTCTACTGTTTTGAAAACCTTGTGATAGTTCTAGATCTCAAGTTTGTCACCAAGTATTTGGGGGGGGGCTTTCTGATTGTTTAATTTTTTATTGGGGTGCATTCAAAGTGTAAGCTTCCATGTGCAAAGCACACTTCTTCAGACAAATGGAGTCTCTGTTCTCCCATGTACACAGGGTTGAGCTTCATTTGTCTTGGGGGTACTGCTGGATTCTAGCTTCATTCTCACATCTTTTTGTTAACTCTTGAATTTACATGCTAATTTGCTGCTATCCATTGATCTTACCGGCCGCCTGATCCAATTTTAGCTCTGCATAGGCATCTTGGCTCTGAGTGGGCCCTCCTAACGGCTGTTCCCCCTCCCGTAGGTAACCTTTGAGGAAATTTTATTGCAATTTGTCTGAAGAAGTGTGCTTTGTACATGAAAGCTAACACTTTGAGTAAAACTTTGTTGGTCTTAAAGGTGCCACTGGACTCAAACTTTGTTCTGCTGCTTCAGACCAATGTGGCTACCCACCTGAATTGAGAACCTGACAAAGGTTAGTCAAATGTGGGAAAGGGGGCCAATGTTAAAAACTTGATAAAGGAAATATAAAAATACATGTATTTATTAAACACAACTTTAAAAATATATAAGGGCCCAGTCACACATTATTTATAAGTATCAAACGATAAAACACAAGGGCTTGTAAATCTGACCTGACGCGTTTCGGTCTACATAGGCCTTCCTCAGAGGTCAATAATGAGGAACATATTGGCTATTATAAAAACATATAGTACAATCATACACAATCATATACGGAGCATAAATACAATAAGGACCAGAAGCAAGTTGTTTCAAGATAACCCACCAGGCATAGAGCAAGAAAATACAAATGAGGCCTCTTAGTGCAATCACATGCCAAGTGGTTCTCAGATATAAACTCCTGGTCCAGGAAACACTTTCCTATGATTGTAGAGCCAAATAATCCTCAAGCAAAGGGCGGGGTATAAATCCAATCTCCTCCTCCTCCTCCTCCTCCTAGTACTACTACTACTACTACTACTACTTCTTCTTCTATTAGCTTTAACAAGCGTGTGACTATTAGCCCCAGCTCCTAGGACAGTGTTAGCTCATGTGACTGGGAAGCCCAGAAGGATATCATTACCAACCTCACCACCAATAGTTTTGAAAACGCTAGAGGAGAAACTGTTGCCTTGCCTGGGTTATCCCCTGACAATACATACAGTTATTTCCATAATATATGAGTGTGGGCACATTCATATAAACTTCCGAATAGAGTATAACCTCTGATGACAATACACCCAATCTCGTTTTCAAATATAGAGTCACATATATGAAACAGACCAGGTTCAAAAGGCAAACGAACTCATAAACCTTGATACTAGACAGTATAGGATTGCCAGTTATCCTGCCCCAGAAAGCAGGTGCTACCTCTTACTTAAGCTTCACAGCCATCACAACAGTGGAATGGTGGAGGAAACATTACTGAACCATTTGCCATATTTTTGAAATGTTATCTGTCAACCCCATCGCATAACCACCCACTCACGCTCATATATGTTAATTCAAACAATCCAGGTTACAATGTGCTACAAGAGAAGAACAAGAGAGAACAAGCAGCACCACACAAAGATGCCTGCATAGCAAATTTCTCCAGATGACTCAGTGTTAGAGAAACAAGCAGGGGGGGGGGCAAAAACATGAGAGCAAACTTGAACAGAGTAAAAAATTTCTTCCTGACCTCAAAACTGTATTTGGTAAATTCCTTTTTCCCCAGTTCATTGTGGCTATATTTCAATGTGAACAGGAAATGTGTATCCAGACACTGGCATATCAGAGTGGCGTATGTCTCCAAAGAAAGAAAGAAAGCTGCAGTGCACATTACCACAAAACATAAAAGGAGTTCTCTTTTAACCAAACAGCCTTAGGAAGCAAATGCTCTGAGAAGCACTTAATGTTTTAAAAAGGGAAAAAAATAACTTTCACAGATCACAAAACTGTGAGCTACTAGAGTTCTTGAAACCACATTTTCTGCATTTGTTACAGTCCACTGCAGCTTCACTCCAGTACCATATGGAACATATAAAACAGCTTCTAAGACTACAGCATCATTATTTTGGCAAGTGAGTGACATTCCTCCAACAAGCAAAATATGCATTCCATCACAGGTAGAATTCAGAATCTTTTAAATAAACTGCAGGGAAGTTTTGCTGAACCAAGTATTTTCTCACTTTCCTGCAAGGTCAGATGTCTGTCCAACATCTAGCTTGGAACAACTGAAAGACAATATTTGTAACTGACTATCCACCACATTTCTTTCAAGATAAACAAATCAAGTATAATAAGACTTGGGGGGCAGAACAGTGCGTCATCTGCAATCTCCAGTTTTTCCATTTACATTGGGAACTGATTGAATACACACCCAGGCTGCATATTCATCCTCCATCAGTATAAATTACGGGTTTGTATAGTCTAAGCCTCCAGGATAAACATACAATTTTTGAATCATTCATACCCCAAACAACGATTTCATGCTTTTCTGAGCCACTACCTTGCCCTGCTCACAAAGTTCCCACTATCGCAGCCCATACAGGTTACCATGTTTCACCCATCTTGCTCTCAGAAGAATGGATTGTGCTCAGATGCTTGTTGGACAGACAGATTCTTTATGACTCTGCTCATCCTTTATAATGTTGGATTCCTTTTCCTGCATTAAGCTGCCTCTACAGCTGCCCTTAAATCAAAAGGGAATATCTTGAGTGAGAACACAAGTGTCAAAGCAGTCAAAAAAACTGGCCATCTTTCTCCCCCCCAAAATCATCATAATCCAAAATTAGACAACGCAGCATTAGGAAATAAAGTCAGAACAGGAACAGAATGAAAGACTCAGTGGACAGCTCACACTTCCCTGGAGTTTCTCTGTTCTTTCCTGTACGCCATCTGCTCACATAAAAGCCCCACTCTGCCAATTATTTTTGCCATCTTTGTTTTATTGAAGCAAACTGATACCTGTTGTAATAACATTAGAGTGGATTCAGAAATTTTTTTCCCCTCCAGAGTGAGGTGATATTTTTACAGTTGCTTCCAGACTGATTCAATGAATGTTTACTCAGAGGTAAATTCCACTGAGGTCAATGGAACTTATCCACAAATTAGCAAGCACTGGGCTTGAGAGCAAAAGGCTACGTGGGAAGTCTCGCTTTTTGACCCAGTGGCCTTTGTCCATACTTCCCAACTGTGATAGTGTACCTGCTCAGTTGTGATCCAAAAGGCACTTCATACCTGACCATAGGAACTCTCTTCCATTATTACTTTGAATATGTCTGGCACCAAAACCAGGTTCTAGCAATAAACTTTACAATGAGCCCCAGCTCAGATTCAGGCCAGATCACCTTTTGTGATGAAAGCCTATCAAGTGAACATGCTTGTGATACATTTGGCTACCCACTCCTACTCTAAATGTGTGCATTTTAAAAACCTTTCGGGTGCGCAGAGTGTGGGAGTACCACAATATGGATCCTGAACCCCTCACAAGATTCATTGCAATAAAAAAGCAATCTTTCTATTAGCCAATGGATCAAGGTCAAGCAAAAGAGCCCTCACATTTTATTTCTGCAAAGCAACATACCATTGTCTGAACACTGACTTGACATTGGTCCTGGCTGCTTCCAGAAGCTCAATACTCAGTAGTAAAGCATATGCTCACCGCAGTTCCAATCCTCCAGACTTCCAGCTAAAAGGATCTTACCTCTCAAAGCTGAGAAAGTCTTCCACCTGAGATTCTGGAAACCAACTGCCCAAACAGAATACTGGACTAGATGGTCCCATGGTTTATCATATAAAGCAGATTCAAGTACACAACACTCGCAACAGCAAAAACAGTATAAAGTCACTTTTTGATTCCTTAGGACTGTGAAAACAATGTTGACAACAGGAGGAGGAGGAAGAGAAGGAGATTGGATTTATACCCCGCCCTTCACTATCTGAAGGAGTCTCAGAGCACTTTACAATCCCTTTCCCTTCCTCTCCCCATAACAGACACCCTGTGAGGTAGGTGGGGCTGAGAGAACTCTCCCGAGAACTGTCCTTAAGAGAACAGTTTTGAAAGAACTTATGAGTGGCCCAAGTTCACACCAGTAGCTGCATGTAGAGGAGTGGGGAATCAAACTTGGTTCTCCCAGATTAGAGAACAGCAGAAACCCTCATAGTTAAGGAGCACTGACATTCCAGAACATTAATTCTACAAGATTCAAAAATTAATTAATGTTCCTATCAACAATGTTTTAAAAATGACAATTTATCATTGCTAATTATGTTACTGGATATCAACCGAAACTAATAAAAATGTGGCTAATAATAGATATTAAAAACAACATTCACAGCTTTAAATAAAATAATATTAACTAATCCACCTGCTAAAGCATCACCTCCATACCCACCTTGCAATATACCATTTTACCACTTTATGCAATATACCATTTTACCATTCATACAGCACTCAGAAATCCTTGAGGGTTTTGTCAAACAAAACTTGGTTCAGAGACTTGGTTGCTTTGCTCCAGGCAATGATCAAAGAATGTTTCATCATGAAATCATTTAAACTCCTTGGAAGCTTTTAAACAAACAAACAAACCTATACATTTTACAAGCAGAAATTAGCTCCAACTGCAATTTGGGCGGATGTCACATGTCATCCTTTATTCTCTGCTTCAGCAACTAGGGCTGTCACCCAAATCCTATATTCTGAAGTCTATTGTCTTGAATTTCACTGGGAACCTTTATCAATGCAGCTTTTAGAACAACTGGTTACTCACAAGAACCAAGTTAACACAGAGAATTTTAACCTAAATTTGGAAACTGTAACCTAGGCTGCATCCACAAGTAGTTGAATATTACATTATCAGTACACTGCAGCAGTCATTCACAATGGGATTACAGAGGCATTGGCACTGCAGGCAAATGAGCTAGTCAGCAAGGGGAGGGAAGGGGAGGGGCTCCCAAAAGGATGGGATTCCCTCCTGCCAGTCTTGCAGGTCCCCCACTTGAGACACCACCTGTAAAGGAAGAAGCACTTCACAAATGAGGTAAGTAGCTCCAAATGTAACCCGCCTTGACACCAGGCTTTGAAGGGAACTGCAGCAGCAATAGAGATAGATCGCAATAACATCACCATGTGAAAAGCACTGGACAGAAACATGTATTACTGCCTTTTCACCTACCCTCTGCAACAGACATTATTATGGGTTAATGTAACAGCACAACCCAAACTACTTTCAAAACCAATCAATGGAAAGGTTCCCATTTTGTATGACATGCAGCAAGGTAACCAGCATGGCTGTGTTAGGTTATACAGTGCCCCACATACATATTTTCTGAGGTTTTCTTCTTTAATTCCTAAAGATACAGTCCCCCCAAAAGAACATGGAGACCAAGTTCCTGCTAGACCAAAGTTCTGATGAAGGCATGCTGCTCCCTGTTTCAATACAGTGGCACAGATCGACTAATAGCACAGGAGGCCAGAACACAGAATGTGGACTGAACTGTGTTCATTTGCCTCTGGATTTGTAATTTGGATTAAAGATGCTATGGAACCTAAGGAAAGATATCTAACTAACAGAATGAATTATTATTTCATGCCTTGTCATGACTGTTTTATCCTGTTCAGCATCATCATCACTGAACTACTAAACTAACTTGAAGATTAAATACTACTGTATTTCATCATGGTGTTTCAAACAAATTTCTACAGTCTTCTTTGGGATGATAAAACAGACCTCCATAGAACGTTTAAACCACTAAAGACAAGAAAGATCAAGATGGGTAGCTGTGTTAGATGGCAGTCACACATGTGAGATAATGCGGGGGGGGAAGCAAGTCTATTTCCTCTGGAGGAATTTGACCGACAGTTGCACAATCACACAGTCCTTTGAAGCTGTGGGGGCAGCCCGCCACTGTGTGATCAGATGCAACCGCAGGTGAGTCGGTAGTTTTTTTGGCTGTTTGTTCCCAATGTGCTTAAACGGGGAATCGATGAATTGCATCTTAGCACTCAGGGCTCCCTATGGAGTGTGCGATGATGCACATACTGAGAAGGGGGGGGAAACAATGGCACGGAGTCAGGATGGCCTGATCAAACCATCCCAACGCCATGAGAGCACGCTGGAGTGATCAGACAGGGGAAAGTCTGTCCATGGCCTGTAGCAAGCTGTTTGCTAATGGACTTTCCCTGGTGTCTTTTTAGATACACAAATTGCCTGATCAGATCATCCCGACACCATGAGAGCGTGCTGGAGTGATCAGACGGGGAAGTCTGTCCATGGCCCGTCGCAACCTGTTTGTTACTGGACTTTCCCTGGTGTCTTTTTACTCCACTTCTGCAGTGGAACAAAACGGGTTGCCGATGGGTGCAGGGTGCGTCCCAGGGCCCTTTAAATCCACCCAACATTTGTGCCTATGGCATGGCTACTTGTGTGCGTGATCGCGCCCTTTGTCTGTCAGTAGCAGTAGAAAAGAGCAAGAGTCCAGTAGCACCTTATACACCAGGGGTGTCAAACATGCGGCCCAGTGGCTGGATCAGGCCCCTGGAGGGCCTCTATCAGGCCCGCAGTGGAACTGGCTATCTTCTGTTGCTGCTGCATCATCGTAGGTTTGCAGCTTACAGATACACACCTGAACAGCATACTCAAGATTGCAACAGCACAGACATTTTGATGCAATAATTCAGAGCAAGAGGTGTCAGTTATCAAACACTGTTAAATAAACAAAATATTGCAAGAGTGCTAATGTTTTAAGCATGTTTTTATTTTAAGTTAAAAAAAACACACTGTCGTGTTTGTGTCTTTTATAAAGTTTATATCTCCACTACTTGACATTACATTTTATGACACATATGGCCCAGCCCAACAAGGTCTCATTTATGTCAGATCCAGCCCACATAACAAATGAGTTCAACACCCCTGTTATAGATCAACAAAATAGGAGGCAGGGCATGAGCTTTCATGAGTCACAGAAGTGAGCAGTGACTCACGAAAGCTCATACCTTGCCACATATTTTGTTAGTCTTTAAGATGCTACTGGACTCTTGCTCTTTTCTACTGCTAAAGACAAGAAAGAACGTTCTCTCATCATATAAACAGCTGTGAAAATACTAACAACAGTTTTCTATAAAAGACTGCTAAAAATATAGCATGTAACAAACACAGGAGTGCCTAAACTGGCATTGACAGACTAAAGGCTTCTGGAAGAAGTGAGAGACAAGGAAGAACACTGCCATTGAAACACTATCCTTGAACCTTCACAGCTGGCTACTGTGTTTGTGAGACCAATTCCTGAGTGTACATTCAGGTCACACTGGTCAAAGAAAGCAGTTCTGGGAACAGCTGGCTAGGAGAGATGACTTCTTGAGAGTGCACTAAGGAGTAGCTTTCAAAAGCAGTATTTATTTATGTCATTTTGTTTGCTTGCTTGCTTGCTTGTTTCATCACTATTGAAGCTTAAGGGCCTTCAAGCGGGATGGAAATGTACTAATAGAAAAGTTATGTAGAAAAATTCAGTGAAAACTGTAAATGTAACCTGCCTTGACACCAGGCTTTGAAGGGAACTGCAGCAGCAGTGGACTGCTGTGAACTACTTGAGTAGTGCCAGGATTCGGGAGTTAATGCTGTCCAACTTGGTGTACCCAGTAAAGACAAGAGCAGCTGCTGAAGACTATACATTTTTATTGTTACAGACCCTCAACCCCAGCTCAGCTTGCTACAGGCCTCCTCATTGCAGGTACTATTCCTACCTGCCCCAGTCCACAACCGCCTTTATATATATGTTTCTATATAATCCAACAGAAGCACCTAACTAGAAGAAGAGGAAAAATACAACAACAACAAAGCCCTTCATAAACTGGAATGATGCCTGTGTTTGCACATGAAAGCTTTATTAAATTCTGAAGAGCCAACTACAGACCTCCAAGAAGTGCAGCAACTGAGAAGGAATGTAGTAAGTTCTCTTCCAGTATCTTACCAACGTCCCAGTATCCACAGCAAGACTAAGGGCTGCCCTGCTCTCTATTCTCAACTACTCTACAGCAAGTGCACAATATGGACTCCTAAAATGGTTGAATGAGTCTAGCCTATTTATTGATGGTGATAAGATGGTAGATTGCCTACTTCCCAGTGGGTCATGGTGTCCTCTTTGAATTACCTCTGTACACCAAGAGATCATATCCCCTGGAGGAAAGGGCAGCTTCAGAGGGTGGACTCCATAGAATCACATTCTCTACTGAGCGCCATCCCTAAACTCTATCCTCCCCATGCACCACACCCAAATCTTCTCAAATTTCCCAAGCTAAAGTCAAGAATTCCATGAAATGGATTAGACACAATCCAATCAAAGTCAAGCACTTGGAGATCCCGCTAATTTCAACAGAAGCACCTATTTATGTTAGTAAATCTCTGTAAGTAAAGAACAGATCACAATTATCCTCATAAAAGCAAAATTGCAGTATGTTTCAGCACAGCTCACATGTTAACAACTGCACCATGACCACATCTGTTAAGAGTAAACATTTTTTAAAGTTCTAAATTCAGTCCTTGATATTTCTGTAAATCTCAGGAAATCACTGCCATGTAAAAGACCTCTAACACTTACCTGTTTTGCTATAATGGAAAAATGCATCAAGAATTATATAGCCATAATCTTTAATAAGGAGCTGCGGTGGCTCAAGTGGTTAAGATGCTGAACTGCAGGCTGTGGAAGGTCAGTAGTTCAGCAGTTCGAGACCCGGGTGCTGCATGATGGGGTGAGCTCCTGTCTCTAGTTCCAGCTCCTGCCAACCTAGCAGTTCGAAAGCAAGAAATTGCAAGTAGATAAGTAGGTACCACTTTGGTGGGAAGGTAACAGCGTTCCGTGCACCTTGGTGTTTAGTCATGCCGGCCACATGACCACGGAAACGTCCTCGGACAGCGCTGGCTCTTCGGCTTTGAAACGGAGATGAGCACCGCAACCCTAGAGTCGGATTCAACTGGCTTTCGAGCAAGGGAACCTTTACCTTTACTTTACCTAATATTTAATAACAACATTTGAATTTCTAGCTGAATTTCTATTTGTTCTTAGCTAGAGAAAACAATGGATCTAGGGTTCACTTTGAAAAATGATGTCTCTCAGAATTTCTCCCAAGCAAGCTGTGAAGAAAAGAATGTAACCCTGAATTATATTAATTTCCTTTTATTGCAGGGTTCTCCAAAGCCCTGAACCATACAAACAGAAAACCACACTGAGCTTCTCTTGTGGATTTTTTTAAAAATTCAGAATCTAAAGAAGTGAAACCTATCTGCCAAGTTCAGCCCACATATGAAGAATTTTTGTCTGAGCCTACAAGTCACGTTGTATAACAACCCATGTTTTTCCAAGTAGTCTCCATTGGCCTCCAGAGGGTCACCACATGCTATTGCTCATAGTTTCCCAGGCTCTTTTGGCCAACCAAAAAAAAAAAAAAGGCTGCAAGCTACAACAGAAAACATTTGGGCTTCTCTTCAGAAGATACACACCGCACAAGTCACATCTTCTGCAGCATTCAAATGGATTTAAACAGAATTACTAATAGTATAAAGCAATGCATTACAATCTTCAGTGCCAGTGTCTTAAAACAACAACACACAAGTCTTCCACTGAATTGGAGAGGCCAGTTTCCAAGTGATATTCTGAAGATCCAGATATAAGTTCCTGCTGAACAAAAAAACCCCTGATCATAACATTAGGTTTTCTTCCTGCTCTCCCATTTTTTTTCACAGACAACTGTTTATTTATTTATTATTGCATTTTTATCCCACCCTCCCTGCAAGCAGGCTCAGGGTGGCTAACAATATTTGGCATCATACACCAATTACATATAAAACATCTAAAACCATCTAAAACAGATAAACAAGTCACAATTTCACAATTAAAGTGCTCACAGTATTAAGTCACAGTGGTGTGCCATATGAAACAGCACCCAATGTTCTCAACTCAACAATCTCTGGACTCCATGAGACGGTGTAACGCAATGTCGGTTAGGCTGGCCTTACACTGCAGGTATTGGTTGCAGGCATTGATGGTAGTGGTGGGTGGCTCCTAATTGAAGGCCTGATGGAAGAGCTCCATCTTACAGGCCCTGTGGAATTGCACAAGATCCTACAGGGCCCTGATCTCATGCAGGAGCTCATTCCACCAGTAAGGAGCTGCCACTGAAAAGGCCTTAGCCCTGGTCGCAACAAGCCTGGCATCCCTGGGGCCTGGGATAACTAGTCGATGTTGTGACCCCTACCGTAGTGCTCTCTGGCCATATAGGGCTTTAAAGGTAAGCACCAGCACCTTGAAGTGAATTCAGTATGCCAGATATGCTTCCATCTAGGGAGACACATCAACAGTCTGGCTGCAGCATTCTGCACTAACTGCAGCCTCTGGATTTGTGATAACGGCAGCCCCATGTAGAGAGTGTTACAGTAGTCTAGTCTTGAGGTGACTGTCACATGGATCACTGTAGCCAGGTCGTCGAGATCGAGGAAGGGAGCCAGCTGCCATACCAGCCGAAGATGGTAGAAGGCTGACTTCGCAGCGGCTGCTACCTGGGCCTCCATAGCTAAGGAGGGATCCAGGAGCACTCCCAAACTCCTAACCACTGACTCAGGCACCAATGGCATCACATCGAAGGTCAGAAGCATGGGGCCCAACCCCAATCCGCCCCGACTCAGGTACAGGACCTCCATCTTCGCCGAATTTAGTTTTAGCCGGCTTAGTCTGAGCCAACCAGCCACAGCATGCAAGGCCTAGTCCATGAAAGGCCCAGCATGCAAGGCCTAGTCCAACATCAGATAGAGCTGGGTGTCATCAGAGTACTGATGACACCCGAACCCATACCTCTGGGCTATCTGGGCAAGGGGGCGTATATAGATGTTAAAGAACATTGGGGACAGCACTGCCCTCTGAGGCACCCCACACTCAAGCAGGTGCCTCCGGGGCTGCTGTTCCCCTAGCACCACTCTTTGTCCCTGACCTTGGAGAAAGGAAGCAAGCCATTGCAAGGCAAGCCCCTGTATCCCCAAGTCGGTGAGGCAGTGGATCAGTAACTGGTGGTCAACCGTGTCAAATACAGCCAATATATCTAACAGCAACAGCATTGCCGAACCACCCCGATCCAGATGTCTCTGGAGATCGTCAGTAAGGGTGACCAGCACTGTCTCCATCCCATGTCCTGGGCGAAAGCTGGACTGGAAGGGATCTAATATGGAAGTGTCATCCAGATAGCTCTGCAACTGTATCACCACCGCCCTCTCAATTAGTTTGCCCAGATAGGGCACATTGGAGACCAGCTGGTAATTAGCCAATTCAGCCGGATCCAGAGATGGTTTTTTCAAGAGAGGATGGACCATCGCTTCCTTGAGTGCTTCCAGGAACTGTCCCTCACTGAGGGACTTGTTAATAATCTCCCTTACGGCACCTCGGAACCCCTTGTGGCCAGCTTTAATCAGCCAGGAAGGGCACAGATCAAGGGCGCATGTGGTTGGGCATACAGTCATGAGCAGTCTGTCGACTTCCTCCAGGCTGAGTGGGCTGAATGAATCCAAAGCCGGAATCGAAGATGTGCAAGGGGCCTTAAGTTCATTCACTGTATCAACTGTGGCGGGAAGGTCGCGGCGGAGTGCCAAGACTTTATCCGCGAAATAGCTCACAAATGCCTCACAGCCAATAATGTAAGACCTTTTCCATCTGAACCTGTCCTCTTTGATACCCCTGTATCATTTAAAGGATAACAAGGTTGAAAATTCAGAATGCAGCCTTCTCATCTGATGCTCGTTGTACTGGTGTAGAAAACAGTCCCATAAAAATTTGCTAATTTGGAAAGTTAGGCTCAACTTGAATATGCTGCTGGCAAGCAAAAGGAACTCCATACTTTTGCAGCATCTCATTTAAACTGGGACACTACAGATGCAATCTTTCCATGTGTTGGCATGTTAGCATGTCTGCACAATGCCTGCCCAGGATACAGGTGTCTGGACATGCTAACGTCACACACCTAGTGGCTGAGGGACCACTTTAAACTAGACACCTGTACAGTACATCAGTACATCAGCACATCAACACCATCCATAAAACAGTACAAGACTGCAGCAGCAAAGGCCCACCAGGAAGACGTGAGGGAATGGTTCCAACCACATCCTTCAGTGAGCAAGGGAGGGAGGGAATCCCTCAGCCTCTAGCACGGAGAGACAAACTATAAATGACAGTGTCCACAGGTCCATCCCATGGCCACTGATGCCATTTTAAAAGCATCTGTAGTTCTTTCAAAATTACCATGAGGCCCTAATCCAAATCCAGCACATGGCATGGTGTCTCCAGAAACTCTCGTTTCCCATCCCCGTACCTTTTCAGGAGTTGAAACAGCACCGTCCATTGCTTTTTGCATGACACGTAAATGCACAGGGAGAACAACTCTCTCCTGAGTTGGTGAGACATAGACAGATCCTGGGCCAGAGGTAGGGTTGCCAGGTCCTTACCTTCTGCCAGCAGGGGGGATTGGGGGGTGATGTGGGGATGTCGATATGATTGCATCGGCGACATCAGGGCAACATGCTGCTTTTTGGGCAAAACTCTACGGTAAAAATGGCTACAATCCTTAGTATTTTGCCCAAAAAGGAAAATGTTGCCCCTGATGTCCCCAACGAGATGACATCACTTCTGGAACTGACATCATCACATCTCTGGTGTCACCTGGGGACATCTTTTGGGAAACAGGGTTTCCCCCACCAGCCACCTGGCTGGCAGTGGGCCAGAGCCCGCAAAAGTAGGGGATCCCCTCCCCTACCAGAGGTCTGGCAAGCCTAGCCAATGGAAGATGAATAGCTGTACAGCATGCAAGTACCATGCCCTTTGCGAGGTGTGTCCATGCCACCATTCTGAAGAACTGTGTTCATAGCTCTTGTCTCCAGACATTTTACACTGATCAAGTTTAAACAATAAACTAGTCCCCTTTTAGATTACATAACTAGTTTCTCAATTTCTCTGTGTAAGTGATTTATTTCCAAGGGAAACATATTTTTTTAAAAAAAGAAATCATAGCAAAATTCTTACCTGTGAAAGCATTTGTGGCCTGAAAGCCAGCTTCCTGCATACTGCTCTCCCAGTAAAGTTTATGATCCAGTCTTAAGCTGTCCTTTCCAGATGAAATTTCTAGGCTTGAAGCTGTCAAGTTACTTCCATTTTAGCTTGCTAATGTCCATTTCTTCCCCACAATCCAGCATCTGGCATGTATCCATTCCCGCTTGTTACCAGGTCCTCTGAGTCCCAGGTAAAAGGGATATGTTGAACTTGAATGGCAAATGCAGATCTGGTGCCTCAGCCGTCCTGCCAGAGAACTGTTGCCATGGTGTCCATTTAAAGGAAAGAAGTCATTCCATACAGATGTTCTTTTCCCTTCAAAATCTAGTTCTAATCCTATGTTCAGACAGCATCATTGGCTTTTGCTTGGTCCCTCCTTTCAAATTCAGCCAGTGGTGGTCTTCCCTTGTGTTCTGTGTTCTTTGACCTCTCAGGCAAACTGAGAAATTTTAAAAAAATAAGAGATTATGTTTCTTGATGATTTATACCCAGATTTACAAAATTCAGGGAATAACTCAGTACATGGACGGACACATGCCCCATTTAGAAGGGACTGAATGTGTACGTTAATAGAAGGTCTTTAATAGGAAGATGCTCCAATTCTGCTGAGACACAAAGTATGACCACACAACTCTTTTAAGTGCAAAGAGCAATAGTGCTGAAGATGTCAATATATATTTCTGAATACAGTATGATTTGCATTTCAAAAGCCAAAATTAGTAAAGATGGGGGCAGAAATACAATAGCTAGATTGCAGTTAAAAGGGAAAAATCAAAACACTCAAAGCCGCAAATCTAATCTATAATTATCATTTTATCAGGTCTCATATCATTACCATTTTAGAATGCTCTCCAAGAAGCTAACTACTAGACATACTGTGCGCTTCCAAGCTGCTGCAGAGACAGGGACAGGGGAAATGGCTGCCATGTCAGCAGGGCTACGAAGTTCAAACTTTCCCACCCACACAGCAGCCATCCAGGCATTGATGTGATCTTTAAACTTTGAAGCAAAGCTGATTTGGGAAAGACAGTCAGGAAAGAGCTGAGAGATCACCCACCACAGAGCTGTAGGGAAGCAACTAGGGGGGGACCCACTTCTCAACAGCATGAAACCCACTGAAATCAGTCCATAATAACAAGGCTACCTATGGGGAAAGCCATGTGGGATAGAAGAGGGATTATTGTCCTTTTTTGGAACAACTATGAGAATGTTATTGGGCATTTTACAACACTATACGTGTGCATCTGGTTGGTGCCACTTCTTTGGAACGATTGCTCCTTTGAACAGGACTGGTAAAAAACAACAACCTGAAGTTAGAGTATGATCCCCGAATGGGAGTTTATGGACTTTCTGAAGAGCTGTTATATGACAAATATGAATGTTTCTCATTTCCTCCAGGCAGCACTTGCGTTGTGAGGGTATCTCATTTTCTCAGTGATCATATCATAGTATCTAAAAAATGAGATGCTTCCTTTACATAGCAAATTAATTTGATACTTCAATTAATTTGTAGAACGTATTGATCCAGAGTACTTCCAAAGAAAGACTATAGAACATTCTAGGAATCAAAACTAGAAATCAGACTTTGGTTTTACAAACAGACAGAAAAATAAATAACTCTCAGACAGCAACACCCAGGAAAGCCATTTAATCTAAAACAAGCACATCTGAAAGGGTCATAAGTAACAACCTTGAGATCATTGATTCCCAACATGACACATATGAGTGTCGTGGTGCTTACCATGTTTAGTGATGCCCATTTGCTTAGGGTTACCAGGCCTGGGTTGAAAAAATATCTGGAGATTTTGAGGGTGGAGCCTGGGGAGGGGTGGAGCCTGGGGAGGGGAAGGACCTTAGCAGGGTATAATGCCATAGTGTCCACCCTCCAAAGCAGCCATTTTCTCTAGAGGAACTGATCTTGGTTGTCCAGAGATCATTTGTAATAGCGGAGATCTTAAGGTGCTTAAGAAGAAACTCTACATTTGCTTCTTCTGCAAACCTTCTCTTCCTCAAAGTAAAGAGTTAATTCTGGCTTTCCTTAGGGTTACCCATCTCAGGGTGGGACCTGGAGTTCTCCCAAATTACAGCTGACCTCCAGAATAGAGACATCTGTTCCCCTGGAGGAAATGGCAGCTGTGGAGGGCACACTCTGTGGTGTCATATCTCCACTGAGCTCTCTCCCGAAACTCCTTTGGCACAGCTAAAAGCAAAGATTATAAAGTATAAATTACAACGTGCAAAGAGATTGGTAGTGGAAAGTGCCATCATGTCACTGCTGATTTATGGCAACTCCATGGGGTTTTCAAGGCAAGATACATTCAGGGGTGGTTTGTCATTGCCTGCCACTGAGTCATGACCCTGGTATTCCTCAGAGGTCTCCTATCCAAATACCAGCCAGGGCCAACCCTGCTTAACTTCTGAGATCCAATAATATCAGGCTAGCCTGGGCTATCCAGGTCAGGGCATAAAGTGCTTATAAAGATTATAAAGTGCAACAAAAGGCTCCGAGGAACCTGCTACAGCCTAGGTAAAGTGTAGTTAGTTGAGTTAGTTCAACAATATTGCTTTTTATTTTGGAATTCAGTGAATTGTGTTCTTGTATTTTTCTTCTCCTGTATTTTGTTCTGACCTTTTCCCACCCCTTTTTAAATCCAACCACCCTAACCTACCTCACAGGGTTGCTGTGAGGGTAAAATGGAGGAGAGGAGAACAATGTAAGTTGCCTTGGGTCCCCACTGGGGAGAAAGGTGGGATATAAGTAAAATAAATATCAAAAAAAGACACCCATCCCAGGCTTTCAGTAAACAAAACAGAGGGAGGGGGAACAAGAGCATAGATATTTTGGGCCCACTAACTGTTTTCAAAATTATTTGATGGCAAAAGAACAAAGTATCAGCCCCTAGCACAGCCAAAAGGAGGTAAGTAACCTTCCCCAAAACTACCCATGTTACACTGACCCAAACACTCATGTACAAATAAGATGCCTCTTCACACTGCCACAGTCTCTGGCTCATGACCTCCCCAACCCTTGTGCTTTACAGGTATGTTTAAAACTGGGGCTAAGAGACATCTGTTAGTAGCTGCTCACAGCTTCTTAGGATGACCTTTGTCTTGTTCTGGCTCTAAAACAACCTGATCCTTCCACGGCTGTTCATTCCATTCTGGTAAAAGTAATAACCGCTATTTTTATCTTTTTATAGAAGAGGGAGACTAATGAATGCCACCTTTTTCACTGCAGATTATTCTCCTGCTCCCTCTTCTATAAGAATATTCTGTTCTGTAGATAATAACATAAAAGAAAATGCCTGTTGGTCAGATGGTAGAGAAAGTGAGCACACAACTGGAAATAACCCCTCCAGAGAATCCAACAGACCAAGCAATACTCCACAGTCCTCTGCAGACACAAAGACATTCTTCACAAGGCATTTTCCAAAACACATTTGGAATTCAAAAATGTTGGGAGTCAGCATGACCTAAAGAAAAATTTAGTTCAGGTCTAACAGTGTCACTACAATATTAAACTGCCACTGTTAGTTGGAACTGCACAAATTCCTTAAACTGTATATCAGTAGTAAGTAATTCAAACCTAAAAATGTCCATGACTACCTCATCTTGAGATCATGATCACTCTGGGATTATTCAGAAAGCGTCAAACCAATAAAAAGTGTTGCCAGAATGTCCTGACCTGACTAAACAGGCAGTAAAGATGCACATTTTGGTGTATACCTCCAAAACTAAGGGATCTTCCACATGACTATTATTCTCTGATATTTCCACATTGCCACTATAGTACAGCAGCAATAGCACCTCCACATGGTGGGAGCACTTTCCCTTCCCCAGCACCCTACTGCTGCCAACCCCACACACACGACTACTAAAGGTCTTTACATTTTTCATCATAATTACATTAGGCATATCACTATTGCATTATAAGGTTAAGGCAATATATCAACTACTGGTTTAAAAAAAAATAAGAACCCCTTCCAATGGTATGGAGAAAGATAGCTGCCAAGAAGGACTGGGTGCCAGTATGTGCCATATATGTGACATCCACCCTGACTTTGCTGCAATCTTTCCAAAAACATCATCAGAAAGCAAGTTTAGGGAAGCTCACAGAACAGCCAGAAGGTGCACAAATGTAACATAATCCAGTATGGAAGCACGGGATAAAGCCCAGTTCACATTGGCACCACCAGACCATAACACCAATGCAGAAGAAACTTAAGCGTTCATCCAGCAGGGAATGTAGTATATCACATCTGAATTTGCACTTGGAAGAAACTGAAAATAACTGGAAGCACAAGCCTGAAGCACGAAACACAAAGCCAGGCTCTTAGTTTTTAGAGTAGGTCCAGCCTTCCAAATCAAAGGAGCAAATATTGTTCACTTTTACTGTGCCTACAGGAGGCTTTCAGAAATCAAAGATCAAGGTGGCTCACCAAATTACATTCCAGTCTCAGACCATAAAGTTCATGGTCCAGGCTTCAATGTACCTGGCACTGTGGAAGAATATCTGCCCCCATCCCCATTTATATCCACCCCAACATACATTCACTATGGCTGAACAAGTCTAGGACCAATAAAATCAACAGAGGAACTGTCAGTGTTGTGTATTTGCAAAAAGACCAAACCCTGACACTCCAGTTTTACAATCTCAACACAACTGAGCTCTTAGATGTAAACCTGAAGCTCACCTACAAAAGGCTTAATCATGCATAGAACAGTTTAATGATGAGACTATGGCACCACATGTACTGAGGAAAAGCTCACAGAATTTCACATCATCCTGGAAGGTTAGATCAGTCAGTGCCGTGACAGGGCATCTGTTGTGACCAGCAGCTGTTCAGGAGCCAGAAGAATCTAGGGGAAAGGGCCACAGCCCTTCATATGCATTACCAGGCAGAATGAATTCTGGTTTGTTCCTGCAAACCAAACCACACTTCAAAAATTAATTTGATTTATTTACACTGTCAACATCATCTGTCTGGGCGCTAAATAAAGAAGCACAAACAGAACATCATCCAGACAAGCAAACAGCGTCTAAAGGACTGCAGACACTATCGGTTGCAGGGTGTTCCTGGCACTGAGGCAGACAATGACTTTTTACAACCCAGAATTGGCAAACTGGAAAACAAGACTGATATGAGCAATCATCTGGAACAGAGAGGAAGTTAAAATGGTTCCGACCATAGCCCGTCACCTGATGCAATAACTTATTGTTATGCAATGGAAATTACACATATGTTTAATCTCTGAAAATCTATTTAAGCTCTAACTTCACAATCTCTGCATGCTTGTTTAAAGATTATGACACTTTCACTGCGATTTTTACCCATCCATTAACTCCACATTTCTGGCCTACCTCCAGGAGTGGTCTGAGCAACAGAGCATCCGTGGAATTGCCCCAGGCTGGTTACGCCCCAGCCACTAATGGACCCCCTTCTTGACAGAGGGAGAAAGAAAAGGGAAAGCCAACAGTGGCAGAACATGACCGTCCCCCCAGGGCTTCAGCAGCAACTGAGTTGGTGGCCACCACGTATGCTCCCCTCTTCCAGGTCTCTGGCAGCAGCTGACCAGCTCAGTGAAAGCCACAGACACACACCTCCTTCTTGCATGGTGGAGATGGGGGGGCTGCCAGAAGGCAATAATTCTGGGGCCCCATCCTGGACTTCTACCCCTGGCCTCCAAATCACTAAAAACACCCCTGCTTACCTCTGTCTAAATTATCAGGAACCTTTGAGATACAACCCACCTTGACTACTGAACTTCTTTACCAAAACACAAGGAAAATGAAAACTCAAATTACTGTAACTGATTTTTAAAAAATTGCTAAAAGAACAAAGAATCCTGTGACATCTTAAAGATTGACAAATGCTGCAAACTCAGTGCCAGTACTGTCCCATACCTACTCATGACACAGTCACAAACCCAACAACATCAGCCATACAATCAAGAGCTCATTCACATGCACATCTTTGGACATGGTATATACTATTATGTGCCAGAAATGCCCTTTTGCCATTTGCTGCAGCCAAATTGGACAGTCTCTGTGCAACATAATAAATGGATACAAATAAAACAAAATAACATGGAAACACCCAGAAATTAGTGCATAGTTATGCACACTATTCATACTGAGGATTGGTCCAAATGCACTAGGATCAGATTTATTCTTTTGACTAGACCCTGCTTTCCTTTCTGCTCTGCACATTAGTATTATGTACCTGCAGTACTGGACCTTCTGACTTCTCTTTACAATAACTCCCTTTTCCCTGTGCCATTATTCTTTTCCTAGCTTTATATATCTCTGCCAACTAAATGTAACATTCCATGCATTTAATGAACTGGGCTCCAATTCACAACAGCATATACTACATAAACTTCTTACTCGTTAAGGTGCCACAAGACTGTTTTGGCTGCAAATACTGACCTGGCTGGAATTTGCTAAAAGAAATTACCCTTGAAAAGTGCCTGCAAGCAGTCATTTTTTCCTTTGATTGATAATGAAGTTTTAAGAAAGAAAACTCTATACAGCGAGTGAGCAAAATGAGTTTTGTTTATAACCAGGAGCTTTGGGCAAATATGTGCACCTTCCATTTTGACTCAGCTATATAATATAAATCACAAAAATGCACTAAATACATTTCAGTGCCAAAAAGTTACCATGGTTTAGGGCTGCAGGAAACATCCAGTCAGAACAAAATAATAATAAGACCTTGATATGAAAGCAAGCAAGCTTAACAGGGAAATTAATAAATCTTGTTCCTTTTTAAAAATTATATTTTAGTTCTCAAACGTTTCCCAACCTCCCCCTTTGTTTAGTTAGCCCATCCACAAAAAGACATATTTCATGGTGTCCTAATTAGGAGGGGCTGTGGATCATTGGTAGAGCATCTGCTTGGCATGCAGAAGGTGCCAGGTTCAATGCTCGGTATTGCCAGTTGAAAGATCTGGCAGTAGGTGATGTGAAAGACCGCTGTCTGAGACCTTGGAAAGCTGCTACCAGTCTGAGTAGACAATAGTGACTATGTCTGAATCTACATTTGCATTTTTAAATCAGTTTTGTGCTGCTGTGATGCTGTCTTTCTCTATGCTTGATGGTGTCACAGAAGCACAAAACTGATTTAAAAATGCAAATGCAGATTCGACCATTGATGAACCAAGGGTCTGATTCAGTATAAGGCAGTTTAATGTGTTCGTGCTTTCATGCAAGAGCCCAAACATTGGTTTTTATCCTTTGATACATAGCTTAATCCCAAAAGTAATAAAATTATTACTAATAATAATAACAAATATATCCATCAATGTATATAAAATGAGTATTGCTGGATAAGACTTCTAGTCGGCTTCCTCAAAGTGAGAAAGCAAGTTTTCCCCCAAACAACTGTTATTCGGAGATACGAGTCCAGAACCCACAAGAAATTGAAGGGAGGAAGATAAAAGCTGGGATGTCTATCCCATAGTTCAATTTAGCCAGACTGGTGAACTCCTGGGGAAGAAGCAGCTTCCTGCTCACCCAGCCCTGAATCACAGCAGATTCTGCACTGTTGCACAATTGATCCAATACAGTTAGTTCAATCCTGTGAAGCCAATTAGGCAGAACAGCAACTTGTTCAAGGTTGCCTTCCTGGCTTCCAACAACCCCAAATCACCATGTTTTGCTATTATTTGCTGCTCCAGCATCTCTTACAAGACTCAACATAATAGGTTTGAAGCTCTTTACAACATTCTTGAAGAAAAACTCTTGGCACTATGTAGAAAGTTTGTTCCCTCCTATGAAATAAAATATTGGTTGCAGAAAATAAGTTTTGTTTCCTCAAAACATCACTTCTGTTGTAGGGATTTCATATTTTTCTAGTACCAAATGAAAATATTGGGGTTTTTTGCACTGCTCTCTATCCATTGCAAATATAATTGAAGGGCATTGAGAACAAGGTGGAATGAGTGTCGTGGGGCCTCACTCAACAGGGCTTGTGACCAATCATCAGCGTCCAGAAAACTCCACTTCTCCCACTTCTACTCTTTCTTATGACTTAAAAAATCATTATGTCCTGTTTTTACAAGGAAAGTAAAATAAAATCTGGGGCCACGGTGGCTCAGAAGTTAAGACACTGAGCTGCAGACTGGAATGTCTGTAGCTCGGCAGTTCGAGACCCTAGTGCCAAGTGGCAGAGTGGGCTCCCGTCTCTGGCCCCAGCTGCGGCCAACCTAGCAGTTTGAAAGCAAGAAGCTGCAAGTAGATAAATCTTCAGTGGGAAGGTAACAGTGTTCCATGTGCCTCAGCATTTAGTCATGCTGACCACATGACCATGGAGAAGTCTTTGGACAGCGCTGGTTCTTTGGCTTGGAAATGGAGATGAGCACTGCTCCTTAGAGTCAGATTCAACTGGCTTTTGAGCAAGGGAAACCTTTACCTTTACTTAAAATAAAATCTAATATTAATTACAGTAGTACATAAAAAGGAAATGACCAGATCTGTTAATAGCACCATGCTTGCAGTCTCTAGTTTTTACTGTACTAAGGGCAAACAGTATGTCACCGTGGCCCTGAGCATTTTCAATCATAAGATCAGTGCTAAAGTGATGTATGGGGCTCCAATCTGGATTTTGGTGATTAATAGAGTTCAGTCTAATAAAAAGTTCAGTCTAAATTTCTACAGGAAATATTAGGCCTTCCCCCATGTGTTATTAGGCTATCTGTTTGGAGACCAATGAGACTCGTCTAGAAATGTAAGCTTGGATTATGACATTTAAATTTTGGCTCAGGTTACATTTTAGAGCTAATTCCTCCCTTTTATCTGACAAATGCTTACTGAGTTCGCATCCTCGGCATGGTTTTCCCATATAGAGAGTAAGATCATGCACACAGGAGTTAGTTTTGGAGAGCTTCTTCAGTTGTCAGAAAGTTCAGCCTTTCGCTTGATTAAACAAAGACTCCTTAACATAGAACACCAAGAGCTGATTAGCCTGGCTTCAGGTAGATGCTCCCCCTTGAAGATAGGGTTTCCTCCCCAAGGGTCTATTGCAGAATATTTTTTTGGTTTAACCATTCCTCACTATCAAAGAGCTTTTATGTTAGGCCGTTCTAATGTGTTGCCTTCAGCTGTACTGGGTGGTAGGTTCTCTAAGACTCCTTATATGGATAGACTATGTCCCTGTGGTATTAATTAAATTGAGAATCTGGATCATGTCATTCTACACTGTATCCTTTATCGAGATGCTCGAGCATTATATCTTGAGCCTTTGTTGAGGAATCTAGCAAATCATTCTGATGAATGGAAGACATCTTATTTACTCTCTACTCGCTCCTCAGTGATTATGGAAATAGTGGCCAAATTTTTGTTTTGGGTTTCTAAGAGAAGGGAATGTATCATTAACTGCATATGATTTTGTAATTCCTTGCCTGTCAGTTTTAACATAACATGCCAATAAAGGTCTGATTGATTGATTGATATTAATTACAGTAAAAGTACATGAGCCAAATATATCACGAAAAAAGAAACAATACACACGTTATAAACTATCCCTTGTTTTTATAAATAAAATAAGACACTTCTCCATGACAATATGGAAGACTATCCTTGAAATATTTTGACTATATCTTCCATTTTAAAAAATCAGTTCCAATAATTCATGAAGGCATTTTCTTCTCTTGCGTTTCCTTAAATCTGATCAAAGTAAGAGTTGTAAACATATACGTATTTCAAATGTGTCTTAAACCATTTTTCAACAGAGCATCTATTTCCCATTTTCAGGCCATTTTAGTTCTTGCTGAAAACAACATATTAGTCACCAGTTCCCATGTATGCGTTTTGTTCTGTTTTTACTACATGCTGAAAACTTCCACACTAACATTATAATGTTGCCCGTCTATTTCTTTAAAAACAGAATACAGGAACAAGCAGCTCTCTCTTTTCAGGAATGCTTCACCAATTGGTGACCTTTTTTCTTTAAAAAACAAACCAACCCAAAAAGTTTAGATGAAATCCAGTAAAATGTAAGTACTTGAAAAATCCCATGAATGTCCATAAGGGAACATTAAGCAGGTGTTTAAAGTTGCCCCTTATTATTAATCTCTAAAGGCACTGCACTTTCCCAGCACACATATCTGCAATTAAAAAAAAAAAAAAGCAATAACCGACCCCTGCAATGAGAGTGTCCCTATCTTTCATAGCAAGATGGGACATGGTATTATTGACACTAGACTGAGATTATTATTAGGGGGGAAACACTATTAGAGGGAAAACACTATGCAGACAATGGATCCAGCAGAGTCCATGCTCTCCCATCTGGCTTCCAAACAATGTCAGTCTCCAAACCGACTTCATGTTGCATTAGATAGAGTGCCAATAACAACAATTGAGGCCAGTCAAATAAAATCTCCACTATTATTCCAATGAAGTTATGCAATTTAACAGCCAGTTGGATTGTGTATTTTAATTCAGAATAAAGTTTGAGTCCAGTGACACCTTTAAGACCAACAAAGTTTAAAACTGGCTATAAGTTTTCGTGTGCATGCACACTTCTTCAGATACATTGAAACTGACTTCCTCAAGCCTTATCTATAGGTGTGTGGAGGGGGATTACTTGCCAGGAAAGGCTAATTAGAGTCAGGATGCATAAGTAACTGAAAGATAAGTATAGCTAAAATTGGATTAAAGCAGTTGTGAGAAATTCTGTGAGAAATTTGTAAAGTTTTTTAGTGTGCTTTATGTTTCCAACAATGACTCATATCCACTTTCACAACTGAAACAAGGAAGACAAGCTCTTTCATTATTTTTACCCATAGCGTCTCCCTGCTCAGTCATCTGGTTCTTTCAGCCATACCTCCCACCCATAGCTCATCTAAGTCACTGATGTATTGGATGAGCATAATGAAGCTTCAAGATCTCTATGCATAGCATGGCAATAAAGGCAACCTCTGTCACAGACCTACTTAGTGTCTATGAAAGCTAGTTTTAAAAAAATGCTACAGACAGGCTTAGTATCATCATCTATGGTGGCTTTATTGCTTTTAACATACCCTACTGCAGAAAACAGTAGGTACTGTTTGGTAATGTTTTAAGAAATGTGCATTTATTTGGATCTGACCTGGAGGGCCTGGCTAGCCTGATCTCAGAACCTAAGCAGGGTCAGTCCTGGCCAGCATTTGGATGGGAGACCAGCAAGAAATTCTAGGGTTGCTACGCAGAGGCAGGAAAATGCAAACCATCTCTGGATGTTTCTTGACTTGAAAACCCTGAGGGATCACCATAAGTCAGCTGTGAGTTGATGGCGCGCGCACACACACACTCTTATCTGCCATTTGATGACCAATATTTGATTGAATGAAAGACCTCTTAGAAACCCCCATGTTCATTGCCTTGAGTTTCATAATGGGAGAAAAGATGTATGTAAATGTAACAATAAATGAATATTCAATGAAGAAAAAAGCATTAGCAATGTGAAAGTGTTAAAGCTCTTCCCTGTTTCTTTTTCGGAACACAGTAAGTGACGTCTAGAATTAAAATAAAACTGTGACTGATTAGAATACATGGCTCTTCACTTCTAGAAATCTTGTTTTAAATGAAAGTTGTAATTAATATCACTGAAGCCTGTCTCTATTGATACACAAATATATCAAACAGCACCGTTAATATTCCTCACAGATTATGTTTCTGGTTGACCTGAAAAGCAATGTGTGTAAGGCCTATCATTTGCAAGTTTCATATTTGGAGGGAATTTACAATTGAACTATAAATGTGTTAGATACGGTTTTCTCACAGCTTATTATTATTGAATGGCTACTGAATTATGGAATGGCCTGCCTGATGAGGCTTTCCACAAGCTATGCAAACCTGAATTATTCCGGTTCAGAGGGTAGCTGTGCTGGACTGCAGCAGAACAGCAAGCAGGGCTGCCAGCCTCCAGCGGCTACCTGACAGAACTTGAGGGATATGCTATCCTAGATAGGTCATTATGTCTGCCACAAGGGTGTCAGGCACTTCAGAAAGTCAGTCAAACACCAGGCTTCATGAAGAAGATAGCGTTTATTGAAAGCAGTTCTAAAGGTCCATTAACAATTCCTCGTTAGAGATAAAGGACTACAGGCAAGTTCCCACAGTTATACCCCCTTGGTTCATTCCCCCCCTTAACCTACCAATGGCTAACAAGCCCATGCGTGGGAAAGAAGGTGCAAAAGTGGTAAAGCGGTAAATATCCCAAAGGCTGAGCTGTCTTCCCAGGAGAAAGGAAAAGAAAACATAGTCTGAGGAAACCAAGGCCATTTGGGCACTTGCAGATAACCCAGGCTGTGAATCTCCTCATTGCCCTGGCAACCTGCACACCTCCCTACATACCAGACATGAAAAGACACAGACCATCCATCCCTCCTCCCCTCCCTTCCATCTCATGGCAGGATCACCTGACATTCTGCCCCTCTGATAACAAATCTCCCTTTTTTGGCTTGCGGGGGTACAGTTTGTGAAATCTCCTCCTCAATTGGGGGGCATGAACATGTTCCTCCCTCACCCACTCCCTCTGTTCAGGCCCAAAATCAACCCACTCTATCAGATAATACAAGCGGTTCCGGGAGATCTTAGAGTCCAAGATTTGCGCCACCTCATAGTGTGGTTCCCCCCCCCCCACCATCAAAGGGGGGGGTGTCTGTCATTTCAGTCTCCAGTCATTCTCCGCAGGTGCATGGCGTAAAAGTCTGAGGTGGAAGACAGGATGAATTGCTTTCAATGCTTTTGGCAATTTAAGTTCCACAGTTACAGCATTTAACACCCATATGACCTCGAAAGGACCAACATATTTCCATCCCAGTTTACGACTGGGCTGAAGACCCTCTATGTTTTGAGTAGACAGATACACAAAGTCCCCTTGTTTGGGAGTCCACCCCTTGTCTCTCTTTTTATCCGCTTGGACCTTATAAGCTACCTTAGCCTCCTCCAATGTCCGAGCTAAGGTTGGCCAAGCTTGTTGCAGCTGTTTGCACCAGTCTCCAGCCTCCCCAGCTGGCAAGTCAGATCACGTCAGAAATGGCAGGGGTGGGGCCTCATAACCGTGTACCGCCATGAACGGGGAGACCCCCGTAGAAGTATGGGACGTGTTATTGTAGCAAAATTCTGCCAAGGGTAATAGCGATTCCCAGTCATCCTGTTGGAAATTAGTAAAGCACCTGAGATACTGTTCGAGCGTTTGGTTAACTCGCTCAGTCTGGTTAGGCTCAGTCTGCCCCTCCGTCTTGGGGTGATACGCGCTGCTTACCGCCCTCTCCACCCCCAGCAGCGACATCCGTTCCCCCCAGAAATGTGAAACGTACTGTGACCCCCTATCAGAGACCACCTTGACAGGGAGGGTGTGGAGTCTAACTATGTGGTGTAAGAAAGCCTTGGCCAGTTTCTTTGCCAACGGGATTGACTTAAACGGCACAAAGTGGGCTTGCTTACAGAAAAGATCCACCACCACCCAAATCACCGTTTTCCCCCCACTAGGGGGTAGGTCCATTATGAAGTCCATAGATATGACTTCCCAGGGCCAGCTGGGAGTTGGGAGGGGTTGCAGGAGTCCCGGTGGTTTTCCAGGGTGAGGTTTACTCATAACACAGATTTGGCAAGACTGTACGAACATTGAGAGGTCTTTTCTCATGCCCGGCCACCAGAACTGGCGTTGCAAAAGCTGGAGCAATTTTACAAAACCTTTGTGCCCCGCTAATTTCGTCCCGTGTGCCCACGCCATGACCTCCCCGCTCAGGGCCAGCGGTACAAACACCTTCCCATTCTTCCACCAGCAGCCCTGGGTATCCTATGTCACCCCCTCCTCCTTCTCCAGGGAGGCATGGTCAGCATCAGAGAAGGCGGATGCTAGTTTCTGTTCCCAGGACGGGGTGGGGGGAACTTTCCCAGTCGTTTGGCTTGGCTCCGCGTCATCACCACCCCTCCCAGTTGGGAAGGCGTGAATACCGAATCACGTATCTCTTCCCGCTTGCTGTCGTGTTGGGAAAGGCGGGACAGTGCGTCAGCTAGTGAGTTCGCCCTCCCCGGGAAATGGTGGAGTGTGAAATCAAATTTAGAGAAGAAGTCAGCCCAGTGGAGTTGCTTTGCATTCAAGTTCCACGGTGAGCGTAACAGTTCGAGATTTTTATGATCAGTCCAGACCTCGAACGGCACTTGAGCCCCCTCCAACCAGTGACGCCAGGTTGAAAGGGCTAACTTTATAGACCCAGCTTCCTTCTCCCACACGGACCAGTTTCTTTCAGTGTCATTAAACTTTTTTGAGACATAGGCAAGGGGGTGTAACTTCCCATCATCCCCCTCCTGCAGGATGGCCCTCCCGATGGCAACATCTGAGGCGTCGACTTGTACAACAAATTTTTTCAGTTCGTTCAGGTGTGCTAAGACGGGCTCGGAGGTGAAGAGTGTTTTCAGTTGATCAAACGCTTCTTGGCACTCGACTGTCCATGTTAGTTTAGCCCCGGGTTGCGTGCCTTCCGGCCCTTTCCCCTTAGTCTTTAGAAAGTCGGTTAGGGGTAGGGCTACCTGGGCGAAATTTGCTAAAAACGATCTGTAAAAATTCGCGAATCCGAGGAATGCTTGTAATTGCCTCCGTGTTTTGGCGGGGCTCCCACCCCACAACATCTTGTACCTTGGCTGGGTCCATCTCAATTCCCTTTTGGGAGATGCGATAGCCTAGGAATGAGATTTCGGACTGGTGGAACTCACATTTAGAGAGTTTGGCGAATAACTTGTGCTCGTGCAGTGTTTGCAACACTTCCCGTACCAGTTTGATGTGAGACTGTTTGTCAGGGGCGTACAGCAAGATATCATCAAGGTAAACAAGGACCCCCTTGAACAAATGTTTGTGCAAGACCTCGTTAATTAAGTTCATAAAAACCCTTGGGGCTCCTTGTAAGCCGAACGGCATCACTAGGTACTCGAACTGACCAAGCGGGGTATTGAAGGCGGTTTTATACTCGTCACCTTCCCGTATGCACACCCGGAAGTAGGCATCCCTCGAGTCCAGTTTGGAAAAGATTTCCCCCCACCCACCGCTGCCAGCAAGTCTTTGATCAGTGGTAAGGGGTAAGCGTTTGTAGCTGAGACTGCATTGAGACCCCGATAATCCGTACATAGTCTCAGCCCCCCATCTTTCTTTTTCAAAACAACACCGGGGCGGCGCAGGGGGAGGAGGCCAGCCTGGTAAACCCTCGTTCCAGGTTTTTGTCAATGAATTTCCGGAGCTCCACTTGTTCGGCGGGGCTCATAGAGTACAGCTTCCCTTTAGGGAGTTTCTGGTTAGGCAACAGTTCTATAGCACAGTCTGAGTTTCTATGGGGTGGCAGTTCATCCACCTCCTCCTCCTTGAATACCGCCTATAGGTCCCAGTATTCCCTGGGGATGGTGTTTCGCTTGGCCTCCGCCAGTCCCACTGGCACCGAGACAGTTCCGGATGGAGGGCTAGCCCCCCATGCGTTTTCCCAAATATGCGTCACACATCGGGGGAGATAAAATTGACTACCCCCACTTCCCACAGTATGTGCGGGTTGTGATCAAAGAACCAGAGGCTCCCTAGGACCAGAGGGAACTGTGCAGCTGAGGTTACAACAAACAGTCTGACCTCCCAGTGTTTCCCCACCCCCATGCGCAGAAGTACAGTCTCGTACTTGCAAGGCTCTTTCATTGTGGTGCCGTCCATTTGTGTAAAGACCAACGGTTCTGCTAACTTAACCATTTTGGTTCCCAACTCCGTTACCAACAAGGGATTTATAATGTCTCTCCCACACCCCGAGTCAATTAGAGCTCGTACCCTTACATGGGTCTGCAGCTCAGGATCCATCAAAGTCACAGTCAG
This sequence comes from Gekko gecko, assembly GCA_029375565.1. Classification (NCBI taxonomy): domain Eukaryota; kingdom Metazoa; phylum Chordata; class Lepidosauria; order Squamata; family Gekkonidae; genus Gekko; species Gekko gecko. The sequence goes on from JAPDNY010000009.1 coordinate 53,102,057, forward strand.
AAAGAAGAGGGAAGAAGATTTGCTCACTGGATTCAGTGCCTGGGAGTCGGGGACCTGCTGCTCAGCGCTGTTCACAGCAGGTCCTTGTCGTTTCCCACCACCGCGGCGGCTTCCTCTTCGGATGATTCTGTCTCCTCACCCAGTGGGGTGACTTGGAGTGCTCTTGCCGCTCGGGGTTTTGCCGTCGGTTTCGGGGTAGACGTTTCGAACTTTTTCTTGGCCCCTCTAGATGCTCCCAGAGGTGATGCAGTTCCCAGGCAACCCGCCGCAAAATGGCCCGATTCTCTGCATTTTAAGCAGAGCCCTTGCTTCATTCAGAGTTCTCGGGTGCCGTCCTTCTGCTTCGGAGAGGTGGGAGTGGATTTTCCCTTGGAGGGGTTGGTGGCTGGTTGGGCAGGCTTCCCTAGGGTGGCAGCATCGTCCAGTTGGATGGTTCACAGGCAGTTCTCGGTAGCCGCAGCCTCTTTCATCCATCCCGACAGGGTTTCTGGATCTCTGCCCTGCATGACGATGCGTCGGATTTCCGGGTTCAGCCCCAGTCGGTACTGCTCAGCTAACACCCCATCTGGCCACCCTCTGATTTTGGCTGCCTGCTGGCGGAACTCCTCGTGTACTCCCTTACCATCTTTGTTCCCTGGCAGAAGGTGCGGAGAAACGCCTGAGCCGTCTTGTTGGCATTCACATCTTCGAAATGGTCTGTCATCGCCCACATGAACGCATCCACCTCCCTCAGCTCTCGCCCATCTTCCTGGTGCAGCGCCACGTGCCAGTCAGCTGCGGCATCCTTCAGGTGAGCCGCTATTGCATCTACGATGCGTTCTTCATTCGGGAAGAGATGGCCCCAGTTCTCCATGAACTTCTCGGCCCTCACTAGGAAATACTGGAACTTCTCGGGCGTCCCGTCAAAGGTTGCATCCAGTAGATCAGCCAGGTTAGGCAGCATGGGACCCCAGCCCCTCGGTACTCCCGGCAGTCTCGGCACCGGTGGCCCAGCGGGTGGCCCCGCGGGTTGGTCCAGGGGTGCCCCGGGTTGCGCCGGCACACCCCCAGGCGGCGGTCCAGCCAGGAGGGGGGGAGGCCTCTGGTCAGGAGGCCCCTGCTGCCCTGGAGGAGGTCTTCATTCCATCTCCTCGCGGATCCCGTCTGAGATCATCTTCGGGATCCGTGACAGGGATTCGTTTATCAGGCAGAGCAGCCAATCTTGACTGGGATCTCTGCACCATCTCCGGCCTCCCACGGCCCCTTCCGACTCTCATGCTCCCTGGTGAGTCTCGTCCCCTCCTTCGGTCACACTCAGTCGGTAGACCGAGCGTTCAACTCAGCTCTCTTGAATCGATGCGCTCAGGGTGAGGAACCACGTCTCGTGCGTCTCAGCCAGGGGTTTGGACCAGTCTCTCCGCTTTCGCGGTCAGGTAGTCACCCCAGCGAACGCTCCCCCGTAAGGCTCTCTGTAGAACCCTCCCAGGTCATACTTCGCACCCCAGGGTGCTGGGGCATTGCTGACTGGGTTCTCCAGGACCACCACAGCCGTCGTCACAGGCGCGGACGACACCGGGACCCCATCTTCTGAGGTTGGCGTTGGGGTCGGGCTGGCTCTTTCCTCGTCACTCATCTCTGCGAGAGAGGTGAGGTGTCAGGCCAGGTCCCGAGCGATGGGATCTCTAACAATCTGTCAGGCACTTCAGAAAGTCAGTCAAACACCAGGCTTCATGAAGAAGATAGCGTTTATTGAAAGCAGTTCTAAAGGTCCATTAACAATTCCTCGTTAGAGATAAAGGACTACAGGCAAGTTCTCACAGTTATACCCCCTTGGTTCATCCCCCCCCCTAACCTACCAATGGTTAACAAGCCCGCGCATGGGAAAGAAGGTGCAAAAGTGGTAAAGTGGTCAACATCCCAAAGGCTGAGCTGTCTTCCCAGGAGAAAGGAAAAGAAAACATAGTCTGGGGAAACCAAGGCCATTTGGGCACTTGCAGATAACCCAGGCTGTGAATCTCCTCGTTGCCCTGGCAACCTGCACACCTCCCTACATACCAGACATGAAAAGACACAGACCATCCATCCCTCCTTCCCTCCCTTCCATCTCATAGCAGGATCACCTGACAAAGGGTTCCTTGGGACCCTAGAAAATATGCTGCTATCTTAAGAGTTTTTGTGCTCATAAAGAGAAATTATTGGGCCTTATGTCCTTTACATACATCACAGTCCTTGAAAAGCATTGTATTTGAAACCGGTAAATTACTAGAGTCCCATAGGACTAGTGATTGTGATATTGACAAGGTGCTGACTGAATATCTGTACAGAATGTAAACCTGCACTTTGATGTTTTGTTTGATTGAAACCAATTTTTGATCATATTTGATACCAATATTTATATAACAGTATAGAAAAATAAAAAAAGAAAAAGCACAAAATTGATTTACCTTGAACAAACATCTATTATACACAGTACTATATACTTTTGCATAGCCCCCAGGTGGAGCCTGGAGATATCCTGCTTTTACAACTGATCTCCAGCTGACAGAGATGAACTCGCCTGGAGAAAATGGCTGCTTTGAAGGGTAGATTCTATGGCATGGTACCATGCTGAGGCCCCTCCGCTTCCCAAACTCCGCCGTCTCCCGGATCCACCCTCAAGGTCTCCAGGTATTTTCTGACCCAGACCTGAAAACCCTGACAGCTAGATCTGAATCCAGTAGCACCTTACAGACCAAGAAGATTTTCAGGGTATAAGCTTTCGAGAGTCAAAGCTCCCATTGGCAGATACAAGTATCTGGCCATCAGACTGCAAATGAAGTTCTTCCAGTGATTAATCAATGTCCCTCTAGCCTCATAAAGAGCCTGCCACTTTAGCATTTATTATCCATTTTCCACTTAATTATTCATACATATTCTTATATTTATATACATTTGAATCTACAGTTCCCATACTTTATCTATCCAATTATATAGGCTTTCCCATCTTTCAAAAAATATATCATCATCTTTCCCTTGAAGAATTAAACTTAATTTATCCATTTCTGCTATTTCCAGTAATTTACATTCCAATTCTTCTCTTGTGGGTAATTTTTCTTGCTTCCAGTATTTGGCTAATGATATCCTAGCCGTATTTAATACATATATCAACATATATTTGTCATTTCGCTTATACCTCTCCGGAATTAAGTTTAACAGAGCTATTTCAGGCGTTAACACCAAATTCAAACTCATTACATCTAGTATTGTCCTCTGTACCATCCTCCAATACTTACTGACTTTACTACATCGCCACCATATATGAAAGAAAGTCCCCACATTTCCTTTACACTTTTTTTGGAGGCAGTTGGATGACACTTGGCTATTCTATCTGGGGACCAGTACCACCGGTGAAATACTTGTAAATATTTTCTTTATAATTAATGGCTCTCATATATTTCAATGATTTTCAAATGTTCACCCATTGGTCTATATCTATTGGATGTCCTATATCTCTCATCCAGGCTACCATCGATGAGTTAACCATCTCATCCTGTAGATATTCGTCTAACAAAAATTTGTATAACTTCTGAACCAATTTGTCACTTGTTGACAACCAAATCTTATCTAATTGCATTTTTGACTCTTGAAATCCTAATATTACATCTTTAGGATATTTGGATTGAAGTTGCATGACTTCCCACCAAGATAATTTTATCTTATGCATCCTTGACAATATTTCTTCTGACTTCAGCTTATTATTCTTATCTAACAGGACTTCATAGGTTTCCCTATTGCTTGGTTTTATAAGGGAAAGTTTTATAAATGCTTCCAGAGGTGATACCCATTTTGGTGTCTTCTTATAATAGCTTTCCTTAATTTCATTCCAAATTGGTAATAGAGCACCTCTTATCACGTGATGTCTAAAGTCTGAGTGTATCTTGCCCTTCCCATACCACGTGTAAGCATGCCAACCCACATAAAGACCATACCTCTCTAAGCTTAAAGTCCTGGTGTTATCTAAAGTTAAGCATTCTTTTACCCAGGTTAAGGCAGCGGCTTGATAATACAGCTTCCAATTAGGTAGCCCAAATCCGCCCCTTTCCTTCCTATTCTGAAGCACCTTCCATTTAATTCTTGCTCATTTGGGATACCAAATAAAATTCTTTATAATTTTATCCGTTTCAATGAAGAATTGATTGCTTTTTAATATAGGAATATTCTGGTCTAGAAACAAAAATGTTGGTAATATCATTTTAATGGTAGCAATTCTACCCATTAAGGATAACTGAATGTCCTTCCATCTGGATAAATCCTTTTTAACCCCCTCAAGTAATCCATAGTAATTGTCTTCAACAAGTGTACTTTTTCTATTAGATAGTGTTATACCTAAATACTTCACTTTGTTGACTATCTCCACATTCGTTAAATTATGTAGATCTTGGATTACCTTGGGAGGATGATTTTTTGTTAAAATTTTAGTCTTTTTCAATTAATTTTTAAGCCTGCCATATGCTCAAAACCTTGTATAGATTTTAACTGAAATATACTTGATGATACCGGGTTTTTCATTATAAATACAATATCATCTGCAAAGGCCAGTAATTTAAATTCTTCCCCTTTTATTTTGAGGCCTTGTATTTGATTATTTTCTCTTACACCATCATTTAGCGTTTCAAGTGCAAATATAAATAGTAGCAGTGATAAGGGACAACCCTGACATGTTCCCTTCTGTATCTCAATGTTCGATGTCATATCTCTGTTTATAATCACTTTGGCATGTTGGGTTTTATATACTGCCCAGATCATTGTAGAGAATAAGTTCCCACAGTTCCAGATATCTAACTTTTGAAGTAAAAATTCCCAAGATAAATTATCAAAGGCCTTTTCTGCATCCATAAACATTAACGCCATTTGTTTCTCAGAATGATATTCATAATATTCCAAAACATTTAAAATTGTCCACATGTTGTTTTTTATATACCTTCTTGGTAGAAAACCCACTTGATCTTGATGAATTACTTGTGATAAAACCTTCTTTAATCTTGTCGCCAAGATGTTTGCATATATCTTATAATTAACATTCAGGAGGGATATGGGCCTATAATTTTTAATATCTTTACCATCGATTTCCAGTTTGTGAATTAAAGTAATTGCTGTTTGGTACCATGAATTTGGTAGTTTCCCAGTTACTCCTACACTTTGGATTAGTTCTTCCAGTGATTAATCAGTGTGCATCTAACTTCATAAAGAGCCTGCCACTTTAGCATTTCTCAAAGAAACATTCTCTTGCACTAATATACATAAATCCAATTATCTCTGTTACAAATAAATGTTGGTTTGTGTTGGAGTTTATTTTTAAACAATTCCAGGCAGACTACAGAGAAACAAATCCTCTGAAATTGTTAGGCAAATGCAGGTCCAGGTGGGTAGCCATGTTGGTCTGAAGCAGCAGAACAAAGTTTGAGTCCAGTAGCACCTTTTAGACCAAGAAAGTTTTATTCTGGACACAAGCTTTTGTGCACATGCACACTTCTTTGCCTGCACACAAAAACTTATACCCAGAATACAACTTTCTTGGTCTTAAAGGCTCCACTGGACTCAAACTTTCTTCTTAGGTAAATGCAGTAAGGGCTCTGTAATGACTTAACAACTCCAACATTTCCAGGAGAGAGGAAGGCAAAACCATTTGTGGCTATCATAGGAAGGGCTTTCAGTCACTAAGGAGAGGTGATTTGCCAATCTTCCTCATAAGTCCAATGTATTATTTTCATCTTTACCTCAGAAAACAAAGCTCCTTGATCTAGTGAAATTCCCTGGAAGTATGCTGTATCTGTGCATGATAAAATTGCTGTACCTGCCTAACCTTCCTCTTCTACACAGCAGTTAAATGTAGGGATCCCTCACTTTCTCTGTACCACCACTCTATCAACAGAGTCAAATATTCAATTCATACAGAGGCATCTTTAATAACTGTAACAAAAGTCAATAGTCTACTGCCTGGATAAGAGTGGCTGGAGGAAATTTCAGGTTGACTGAAATGTAAAATCTTTCCCCTTCATGTGATTGTTTCAAAACCTTTTCTGCATGCAACTTCTGTATGTTGCGGGTTTGTTATTAAGAAGTGCCTTGGGGGAAAATTCCGGGAGACTTTTAGTTCTCCTTATGTTCTCCATCTAGCTAGCTACTGAATCACAAGCTGCTGTTCATAAATACATTTTTTTGAAAGCACTGAAAAAAGAAAATGTGCCAGATTTTTAAACAGTTATAATCAGTCATTATTTTAGATTGATAACCACATGTTGTATTTATAGTTTCACAAGACTTTATTGCTGTATTTTGCATTCCACATTTTTGGTGCAATTTTTACTAGTTCATGTGCCTAAATTCCATCAATTTCCATTGGACAAGTCTTTAAAAATCATCTAATTGGACTGAACCATTTATTATTATTTATTTCATGTAGTTATTTCTCTTGGTTTTTCTACTTAATTAAAGCCTATTAAATTATTTTAACAAATCACAAAGTGGCACTATCATCTTTAGAAAGTTCCTATTTGAGTCCCTTCCACTGGCATTTACTTTTTCCATACCAGGCGATTTCTAAGACCCTGCCAGTGTAACAGACCACCTGAGCATATGATCAAACCCTCTGCCTTGTTCTGCTAATCCTGCCTTGCTTTCTGCTTCAGCTGGCTCATTTGCTGGCTGCCCTCAGCCTTGTAGACACTGTATTTATGTATGCACTGAAATGCATAAAGAGGAACAGGATTATGCCTTCTGGTATGATCTCCATGAGTTTAGAAACATAGCTGCGCAAATCCCAATGGGTACACAAGTGAACATGCATTGGCTCTTCTAAGACCTCTGCAAAAAGGAGGCTCGCAGTATATGAAGCAGAAAAGGGCAAGAATCCAGTAGCACCTTAAAGGCCAACAAAATATATGGCTGGGTATGAGCTTTCATGAATCACTGCTCACTTCTTCAGATACTTCTGGCTGTATCTAAAGAAGTGAGCAGTGACTCACGAAAGCTCATACACCGGCACATATTTTGTTAGTCTTTAAGGTGCTACACACCTCTACAAGTGTGGGGGGCTGTAGGATAGCCCACCCCAAGAAGCTGATGGATTCAGAGTTTTCTGGCATCTGCTGGGGATTCTCTGGTCAAGAAGGTTAGTGTCTCCTTTGAAGACCTGGAATACAGAGATGATCCAGCGGTAGACACATCTGCTCCCAAGTTCCCTCTTGGTTTACTGAGGAGTTTGATGAAACAGGTAGGCAGATGATTACTGTGCAAATGGAGGAAAACTCAAACAGAATATGACCAGATGCTAGTAAGTGTGCATTACTGTGGCAGTGGTGGGGACAATGCAATGCCACCCAATGGAGCTTTTCCAGATTGTGAAAGGGCTCTTAATCAACTGAGGATGCTGAACTGCTCCAAAATTACTGGCATCCACTGAAACTCAGATGCTATGGTTAATTTCATTCAATCTCAGCATGCTAATAGAGCCCAGGATGACTTTCAGTTGATGAGGACTAATGACGTGGACGAGGTACTTAGCAGACTAGAACCCACCATGTCTAGACTCAGTCCTCACCCCCCAGGGTCTTAAATGAAGAGATGTGATTTTTTAGTTGTTTTATGGTGTGCTTTTGGTCCAAGGTATGTTTTATGGGTTGCTTAGGCTGTGCAGTAGCTGTTTGTACTTCAGAATTTGCTGCCATGAGTTCCTTACTTAACCCTTGCATTTTTAACTTTTGTCTGAATTTTTGAAACATCCTTTGAGGATAAGTTCTTTTTATTTATTGTGCTAGAATTTAGAACTATACAGTTTTGTTTTGTTTTGTTTTGTTTTAGAGGACAGCAAGCAGCAGCAGCATAATTATCTTCCACAGCATAGTTGTGATACTTGCCTGATACCACTGCTGAATAAACCCCAGCTGATGATATCTTGTGAATCAGAGAAACTTCTAGAGATTGCTAGCTATCTTTTTTTCTCTCTCCCAAGAGGGCAATTCATTTCTGATAGTGCCACCAACTTGGAGACAAAAATCACTTCGCTTGGCTCCAAGCACAAAAGCCAGCTAAGGATGACAAAACACTTACCGTAACCTGCAAAGCCAGAAGAGCAGAAGCAGCAGACATCATTCCATTAATGGGAAATACAGTAAAAAGCCTGCAACCGAACTACCACCAACACTGGGGACTCATGATTAGAACAGTGGGTTTCAAGAGTTGAAAAGTGTTCATCAACAGAATCAGACACCATAATTTTTAAATGCAAAACAATGAATTCCTTCTGTTAATTCAAACAATATTCTCTATTACCTTTACAGCTGTAATGATCTCCCCCACAGGCATTGCAGTTCATTTACAATCTTTTATAAGGCAAATCAGAATGTATTTATTTTTACAAACAACTAAAAACTGAAGTAATCCCAGTGACGTGATCCAGTGCTTGAACAGAAAAGGCACTCAGCAGAGGAGGAGCAAGTTATGCTAGAAATTTATGTTTCTTTTAGGAAAAAACAATTTAATTACTGCCCAAAATACATTGGAAGTCAAAGACCAGTAGCATGAGAAAGCACAGCCACACACAAGAATATAACATCTTGACCTCAGAACAAACAAAACATACTTTATATATTCTTCTCCCATTCCCTCATCTATTCATTAGCAATAGCAGACAAATTAAAGTTTCAAAATAAACATGAAAAGTAAGCAAGTGAAGTTAAGGTAAATGTTTCCCTTGCTCGAAAGCTAGTCGAATCCGACTCTAGGGGGCAGTGTTTATCTTCGTTTCCAAGCCAAAGAGCCAGTGCTGTTTGAAGATGTTTCTGTGGTCACATGGCCAGCATGACTAAATGCAGAGGCACATGGAATGCTGCTACCTTCCCACTTAAGTGGTCCCTATTAATCTACTTGCAATTTCTTGCTTTGAAGCTGATAGGGTGGCAGGAGCTGGGGTCAGAGACGGGAGCTCACGCCATCATGCAGCACTAGAGTCTCAAACTGCTGAACTACAGACCTTCCGGTCTGCAGTTCAGCATCTTAATTTCTAAACCACTGCAGTGTTGAAACGTTGCTTTTTATACTGCCAACAACATTTCCAAGAAAGATTACACACCAGGTGCTATGCCATTGTGTCCCTGAAACCCTGCAGTACAGATATCATACCAAAGGACATTCTGTAGCATCCGTTTATGCCTAAAAATGTACGCACTGGTAGAATCCTGATCAGCAACCAATGTTTCTGGACGGTCCTTATGAGAAGGAAGAGAGCAATGGGAGTCAGTGCCTTGATTCCCATCCCCTAAAGTCACCTGCCAGCTAGTTTAGCTGCCACAGAGAACACTTTCTCTACACATCTGTTGCCTCTATACTGGCATTGGGGGGCTTGGCACCCGATGTGGCTCCAGTTGCTGACCACTGTTTTACAACAATACCACAGTAGGCTTATGCCCTGTCATCAGAAATAACAGAGCAATCTACACTGATGCAAGGAGCACTAATCCAAGCACATCCAATTGCCAAAGCGCACACTGCGTACTGCTTGGTAGACAGGGTAAGCATGATTGTATCCAAGGTCATGGAAAACCAATTTTTTTAAAGCTCTTAATGTGGGACTCCAACATCATTTTGTCTTTGATGAAATCACTACAAGTTGACTTATGATGAACTAAGATATGACAAGCTACAATCTCAAAAAATATCAAAGAGGTCACAGGATTGATTCACCCAACCAAAATTTCTATAAGAAAGTGCAGCCAAGAAATAGCAGTGGCTTGCAGGAAATTCAATGCACAAAGAAAGTTGTATCTCATCCTGATCTTCCTGTAGCCAACATTGTTATGTATTCAGTTTACTGTGTTATTAGATGTGAGCTTAGGTCACAGCTCCATAGAAGCCCAGCATTCTAAAATACGCAACCAGATTGGTCAATGCTGCAAACAGACCAATCCAGAGTGACCTTGACTTTCGGCAGGAACAGTTCTCATTGGTCCCAAGCACTGTTTTATGATTGGACATTATTGTTTCAGGAGGTGTGGTTTTCTTAGCTCAAAATGTATATAGTTGTCTTGTTCTGTATGCTGTTTTGTTGTGTTCTGAGCTGAATAAAGAAATCACTTGTTTGAACACTGCCTCGATCTCAGTACATAATAAACAGACAATCTGATTAGGGGACTTGATACAGGAAGGATCACTGGTGATATGCAATAATGAGACACTCTTCCTCTTTGCCAGTAACATTCCTGAATTTGTTGTTAATCCCCAGGCCCTTCATCAGTGCAGTCAACATTTTGGTTGGTAAATTTCAAAATACATAATTCTTTTTATTCCCGACAATGCCTCCTGCGTGAGCATTGGTTCCTTTCCACCCTGCCCCAAACATCCTAACAGTGCCTAGCTGGAAGTTAGGAAGGGGAAAGCTAACATCATAGCTTTGAAACTAAATGGAAATCATTTCCAAAGGAAAAATTTATGACAGTCTCTGGATTACATGTAAATATGGTATATAGTTTTGCCACAGTAGCACTCCTCAAAATAGGAATCGTATAAGATATTTTTCAAATCCCTGTACAGTTGGGTTCCATGGTAGAAGAAAGCCAGGATATAACTCCTCATACTAGTGGAAGATGGGGGAAGGTAGGAACTTACCTGGGGAAGCTACACTCAGATTGCACCCAAAGCATTATGGGAAGAAGCAAAAATGGAAGCCACCTAATGGAAAACATTTAAAAAAAATCTCTCTCTAATGCCACACAAAACACACAGGTCCATTAAACAGACAAGAGTTCTAATAGTACAGCAGTCTTCCCTAAAAGGGATTTAAGACCGTGTCCTGACAGACCGTTTTCCCCCTTCTCATCCCCCCACCCTTTTTTTTGCTTTTGAATATCCAATTTGATGAGTAGTTCTGGAGAACTTGGAAATTTGAACTGTGTTGTGTTATTTGGGTTGGTCTTAATAATCGCATGACTTCTGTCAGATTTAGTCTTAACAATCACATGACTTCGCTACAGACCAATGTGGTTAACTACATATTTTGTATACTTGTCACTAGCGCACTGATAATTTTTTAAAGATCTAATTGTACCAACAGTTCCCTGACTGCCAAATACTGAAAAAGTAGAAAAACAAATCCCTTGCAGCCTCCAGGAATTAATCAATATCCTCCATGAAACTGCAATGACTTCAAATTCCGGACAGTACCATTCCGTTTTCTCTGAACTCTTATCTTTCTCAAGTAAACAAACAAGTGATAAAAACCTTTATACTCTCCAACACTATTCCAAAACTTACAAAACAGTGCCTTAGATTGTACTTCAGCTTTCCCCTCAGTAGGCAACAATTTTTGCAACCAGTCATCCTTGGACACACTTCCAAGAAACTAATCTGAGAATCTGTCTGGCTGGTTACAGATAATTTTGATTCTGAGCATTCCAGAGTCAGAGGAGGTGAGGAAAGATGAAAAACTACACAACCTTTCACAGCAGCAATGAGTAACTTAAGTAATGAAGACTGATAGACTAGATATGAATAGGTATTTCTGTTTTTGTACCTTATTAGCTGCATGCAGCTGCTTTGAAGATTGGGCAGAGTTTCTGCAGAGCAAACTATGGTAAGAGAAATTTAAATTGGGGGAAAGCATGAGAGGAAAGGGTTAAACACCCCCTCCCTTCTGAGACCCCTTCCTGATCATCAAAGCAGCTGAATGTGTCTGCTGATTAATACAACCAAGGTGTTGAAATCATTTGTTTTGAGGTGTTGAACTCATTAGTTATGAGGGCCGGATCTGATATAGATGTCCCTTTGTTGGGCCGGGCCATAAGTGCCATAAAATGCAATGTCAGGAATCAGAGATATAAACTTTATAAAGGACACAGGCAAACCCAATTAATATTATTTTTACTCAAAATACAAACAAAAGGAATTGATTTTTTTGCAGTGAAAGCAACTGATTTACTGGGGAACCCAGAAAATCCCCAATAAATATTTAGTAAAGGTAAAGGTTTCCCTTGCTCGAAAGCCAGTCAAATCTGACTCTAGGGGGCAGTGTTCATCTCCGTTTCCAAGCCGGAAAGCCAGAGCTGTCTGGAGACTTCTCCATGGTCATGTTGCTGCATGACTAAACGTCAAGGCGCACAGAACTCTGTTACCTTCCCACCAAAGCGGTACTTATTTATCTACTTGCAATTTCTTGCTTTTGAACTGATAGATTGGCAGGAGCTGTGGCCAGGGACGGAAGCTCACTCCATCACACGGCACTAGGATCTCAAACTGCCGAACTACAGACCTTCTGGTCAGCAGATCAGCATCTTAACCTTTGAGCCATCGCGACCCTAATAAATATTTAATCATATGCAAAAGGATATCATAAAAGGGGGTATCTTACTTTCTCATACAAATTAGTCACTTTTTGTATATATAGCACTTTTAGGAGACATCATCTTCCTTGCAAAGAAATAAGGCAGTTTTTCAGCACCTCTCTCAACACTCAGCCTCAGCAGCCAAGCACAGCTATGATCCATCTCTCACTTGGGCTAATCTGCATTTAGCACTTGCTCAGTTGTTTTACCAAACCCACACTGGAACAGAAAAAAGATGCAGTTCAAAACCACATTCAACTACCCCGGGCCAACACTGTACTGACAGCAGAGTCACCCCCAAACGGCCATAAAACAGCCATAAATCTATACAGACAGCCACCATAAAAGCAGAGATCAAACAAAGTGAAAGCAGCATGCAGTCTGGACACTGCCATAAAATGCGGCACTCAGTCAAAGTGAAAATGGCATGCAATGTAGATGGGAATTTCTGTTCTAATGTGGGTTTTCTAAGACAGCGGAGCAAATGCTAGAAGCAGATTGGGCCTTTGTTTCCCCCTTTCCCCCATTCTACTTCTGAGGATCTCAAGGAGGCACACAGGATTCCCCCCTCCACCATACCATCCCCACCAACAACAACCATGTGAGGGTGATCCAGAAAACAGGGTTCTGGTTCAGGAGGAGTGGGGGGTCTGAACCTGGCTATCCCAGATCCTCCACACACCAGTTTTCATCCCTCCTGCATTTTCCACAGAAACAATGGGGGTGAGGGGAAGGCCTGATGGGAGGGCTGTTTCTGAAACCTCCAGGGAGTGCTTTTTGCCCTCCTGCACCCCCTTTTCCCTCATGGGCTGAGAACATGTGGGGAATAGGGTTTCCAAGTCCTTACCTCCTGCCAGTGGGGGGTAGGAGGGAGTCCTCTGGAAGTGGGGGTGGGTGACAGCATCTCCAACATGATGTCACATGAAAGTGATGTCATCATGTTTGGGATATCGCATGGCGATGCTCTGGTTTAAGGGCAAAATTCTATGGATTTACCATAGAGTTTTGCCCTCAGAGTGCCATGTGGCAATGTTCCTGATGTAATGACATCACTTCTGTGGGATGTCATCATGTCAGGGACTCTGCCGCATGATGTCCCTGTTTGGGGGTGGGGCTTTCCCTGACAGCCAAGTGACTGGCTGCAAGCAGAAGCCTGAAAAATCCCCCATCTGGACCAGGGATTTGGCAACCCTAGTGGGGAGGAGAAGGAAGGTCACTGTCCCCCCCAGACACTCATTCTGCCTCCTGGTTCTGCAGCTGTTCAGACATGCGGTGATGACATTGGTGCCCCTTTTCCCCTTCACTACTCCACTTGCTTCCAAAGCCGGGACATCTTTTCCTGAAAGCAGCACACAAAAGACAGCCCAGTTGCCATCCCTGTATCAGCAAATTGCCACTCTGCACACTCACTCTCACCAACTCCCTTATGGTCGCCATTCAAACAAATGTGAAGTCAGTTGGTATAGCGGTGGCAGTGCCAGTTGCTCAGCTCCACCCCCCAATGTAGTCTCTTCATCAATCCACACTGAGCTGCAAGTGGAAGAGGCAGGAGGAGAAAAAACACCGCACCTCCTTTGTCCATCTTTGTTGCCATTTCCCCCACATTTTTACCTCAGCCTCTTAGCCCCACCCACTAGCCATTTCCTTTCTATTTCTTGGCAGCTCCAATCACACCTGTCTCACTTTGTATGCCTACTCACTCCTCCAAACAGCCTCCTGTCTTCCCTTCCTTACACTAGCTGCTTGCGGGTCAGATAAGAGCCTTGGACAGGCCGCTTCTGGCCCATAGGCCATATGTTTGACACCCCTGTTCTAGGTCATTTCTACTTTGGGCTCTCCTCCTTTTTTCCAAAGCTCAATCAGAATCCACCTAAAACTTCTTCAGCACTGCTTTAAAATGAAAGCTCCACCAAATGAAGCTCCTTTCTTTTAAAAAATTCTACCAGAGAGGTTCTCACCAAATTATTCTGTATTTTTTTCAAACTTTTACTGAATAAACACACTGGCTCCACTCTTCCCCACTCCTCCAATATTCAACCCAAAGAAGTGCCTCAGCTTAATTCAAATTACCCAGGTTCATCATACAATGTTATTTCCCCTATTTTCCAACAAATATTGTCAAATATAGACAACCTCAAATTTAATCCACTATCATCATCACCACTCAGAGTAGCAATCTCCTTTGCCACTAACAGCAATCATCTCCACATTCGTCCAGTGGGTTTCTGAAATGAAGATCTGACCTGCACAATTTCCTTCTTAGGAGACAAAGTGTTCATAGTCTTAACCTAACAGCAAATCAAAAGGAAAAGAAAAGGGTTTAATAATGTTTTACAGTACTATTTAAAATGTATTACTTCTTCCAAAAGTAGTATTTCTTGACTACTAATGTTTTCAGAACAACACTGTCCCAATAGTTACTCACTTCCCTGACTATGAAAAATAACAACAGTTTGGGAGAAAAGAAGCAGTATGCCAAGGCACGGGTGGTTTTTTTTAAACTTCCTTTTTCTGAAAGATATTTGACCACAAATGAGATAAAAGAGGAATGAGGACCTTTGTGTTAAGTTTAAGGATTATAGTACCACTCATACTTCTGAGGAAGCAAGTCCTATTGTGCACAGTGGAACTGACTTCCAGGTAACCATGTTTAAGACTATAGACAGAACATACGTGATACAGTTGAGTATCAGATCAGCTGGAAATGTTCTTGCTTTAAAAGTGTTTCTTTCTGCCCTCTCTGTTCAGTAGTGTTCAAGTACTGGCAGGAGGGATGATACACTTTACTGTTGCTTTAGTGGTCCAACTCATTTCCATGATATTTATGCCATTTCAAAACTAGAAGCCATTTTTCTTTAATTATTTGTAAGACTAGATTTATGTTTGGAACTATACTTAGTGTGTGTGTTAGATTTGCCAGCCTCCAGGTATGGCCTGGGGATCTCCCAGATCACAGCTGCTCTCCAAACTTCACCAATCAGTTCCCCTGGAGAAAACAGCTGCTTTGGAGGGTGGACTCTATAGCATTATACTCCACTGAGGTCCCTCCCCTCCCCAAACCCTGTTCCCCAGGCTCTACCTGCAAATCTCCAAAAAATTCCCAACCCAGAGCTGGCAACCCTACTGTGCATGAGTGTGTGCACATGCACATGCGGAGGAAGAGGCATGTAACAAGTATACACCAGGCCCAAAGAAATTAAGCTTGAGAAATGTGCTGAAAATAATAACGATATACAAAACTGTACCAAAAATGTGTTTTCATCAGAATACCTCTGAGACAACTCAGAGACCTTGTTGTTGTTATGGGGGAGTTCAGTATCAGTAACACATTAAGGATCATAGTGGGAATTAGCTTGAAAACTTGATTGAGCAGGGCCAATGCAGACAAAACATTTGCTTGGTGTTCATTATCTATAATTTTTATCCCACCCTTCCTCCAAGGAGCTCAAAGCAGTAGCTCTGCTTTCCTCATGTTACCCTCACAACAACTCTGTGAGGCAGATTAGGCTGAGAAAGTGTGATCAACACCAGGTCACCTTAGGAAGTTTTGGGGCTATGAGCCCACGTCTCACAGATCCTAGTCCAACACCTTAACCACTACACCACACTGAGCTGGGGAAAGATATCAAGACCACTGTCACCTCATTCTGCAAACTGTCCCCAGTCTCCTTTACACCAGCTCAGCATTACATCTGATTACACTCCCCTGCATTAAAACAAACCTGTTTTAAGTTCTCACACTGGCTTTGATAGCCAGGGAGGACAGAGAAGGAGAATTCATGCTAGAGAATGAGGGAGTGCACAACCCTCAAGCACAAACCAGGGTATTTAACTGCCAGCTAACATTACTGCTGCCCGTCTTCAAATGTCCTGCTTCTAAATGTGCTGCTTCTTTCATGGAAGGTATTTTGTATAGACTAAATGTCACACCCAAAGCTAGAAAACTATTACGAATTCCACAGATTGAGTGACAAACATCTACATGGCAGCTCTCCAAAGGTAAGATTAAATATTTCAAATGTCTATCACATTTCTAACTGCCTGGGATTTTTCTCAGCTCGGCTTGAGCTTATATTGAGGTTCTTATTGGGAAAAAGCAGTCATTATTAGTTTGTGAATGCTTATTTGATGTGAATGTGAGCACATTTAAAATTAGCTATTACCAATTGTCTAGCATAATAATCTATCTAAAAAGTGACACAGAGAGGAGACACAACAACCAGGAGTCCAGCTGCTTCAAAACTGTACTGATGACACACAGCCAGAGTACAGGCTGTTGAAACTTGTTTAACACAGGAATGGAGCTACAGAAACACCTCTGAGCTGTTGCTTTCATATTCTATTGTATTGGCTTAAATTGTTATTGTTCTTTTGCTTTGCTATTAATTGCTGGGTTTTTTTTTTTTATTTGTTAACGTTAATGATTTTAGGCTGTTTTCATGATTTTATCATGTTTAATTTGTGAGATGCTTCAAGCAGGTCTCTAGAGAGGAAGCATATAGATTTTTTTTTCAAATGAATAAATAAATACTTTGAGTAAATATGTTCAAGTACATAGATATCTAGAGAACAGTACCAGATCCCACAGTCACATTGACAGATAACAAAGAGCAAATAGGTGATTCTCGTATCTGATGCAGGCCATCATCTATGAAGGCAGAAATGCATAATGTGAAGAGTAATCAAATGATATGTCTGAAAGCCCAACTTAATGGCCATTGCATAAGGCCATGTGGCTAAATTCAAAGCAATAAAGGGATTATAGCTGTCACTGAACAGAGTGTGAACAGTAATTAAATATGTCCATTAATATTGGCTGACTACACCTTTTAACCATAGGCATCCATTTAAGAAAGCAATTAGGCAATTATGATGAGGACCAAGCTCCATAAAAGCAATGCTTAAAAAAAAACAAATAACATCATAGGGCTTCTGAACAACAAAGAAAGGGAAGACAAGACAAAGAAAAGAGGGATTTATTCTATGAAATCATTCTCAAACCTCAAAGGCTCATCACAGTTGGACTGGGAGATAAAACTTTTTAAAACTGATAAACAGCAGCAACATGTGTGGCTTTAGATAAGCAATGGGAAGCCAAATCATAGAGCTCTCACAGGTGTGCAAGAGTTCAAAATTAAATAGTCTAGAGTTCAGCACAAGCATATATCTTATATGGTTATCAAACATGAATGCTGGGAGATGCATGATAAAAATGCCATATCAAGTGCATCCCAAGAGTAGCTTACAGCACAATTCTATGCATTGTTTCTCCAGTCTAAGTCTACTGATTCCATTAATTAATAGAGAAACTACGGTCCCGGTCACATGGAGCATTTGCCCCACCGAAGACACGGTAGCCCTGCAGGGTTTCCGGATGGGATCACACAAACACATCTGGGAGGCATAGCACTCCCGTGGCCAACGCGCAGCTTTCCTCCAAAGCTGCAGAATAAAAAACTACCAGGAAGGGAGCACTAATTTCTGGAAACCCCGGCACAAAGGCCGGCGTATGATCATGGGAGTGCCACTATCCCACGTCCCAGGGCAAACCGGATGTTGTAAGTTTCCGTAGGATGCACACCAACACCAAATGGCGCATGCGCACACACAAGACACCAACAGCGGCCCACCCCCCCAATGGTGCATGCACACATTACATCAGTGCGGCTTGTGTGCTCGTGCTGCGCCACTTTTTCGCCATGCTGCAGCATCGCAGTGTGACCGGCGCTCAGAGCTGGAGCATGGCAACTCGGCAGACCATGTGATTGGGCTACCGCGCTTTATTTTGCTCCGGGACAAACAGCCACGCCTCCCTCCCGCGTTTTCTGGCCCGTATGACCAGGGCCTACAATAGTTTTGCACTGTTAAAATCTTGCTATGGCAAGAACACAGTGAAATGAACATTGCCATGGCTCCAACATGGCATATATTTCTACATGACTTATCAAGAAATGTTTATCTGAACCTATGTTATCACTCAGCAAGCACTGCAATTTCAGCCAAAACCAACTATATAGTACAAAAACCTGGACTATCTTCCAAAGCTTTCCAAGTACACATGGCCTGCTCAATGCTGCAAAAATCTGTACTAAAATCTGGAGGGTATAATCAAATTAGTCTATTATACTTTGCTGTGGAACACCTGCTTTGGGAAAAATATCTTTGCTAGATAGCTCTTTGTGGTTCGGAGATAATATTTAGGGAGCCATGTGATCACTCTTGGAATGAATCCATACACAGTAAATCCTTTTGTTTGAATGATACCTCATAGTCAATTCGAATAAGTACTATATTTTTGGAAATTTCCATTAATTAGCTGCACAGGTAAATGATTCACATAAAAAACTTCTGCACTTATGCAGCCATCTGTCAGACATTTTTGTTTGAGCTAGTTTCTGAGTTTACAGGTAAACTAGATGGTGATAATTTTCACAGAAATAGCTTTGAAAAACCAAAGGCCATTTGAGTCTTCAGCCTTTCCAGACCTGGAAGCTACCAAACTGCAAGCAAGGAAACCATGTGATAGGAAGTGGAAGAGGAAGTAGCATTTTCCAGAATGTCTTAATGTTCCATTTTCATTCCCTGATGTTACTGGAGATTTTTCTAGTGTCCAAACAACTTTGTTAACATTTCCGTGCTGTCCTGGTTTTTCCCCATCCTTTCCTAAACTAATTTTTCCTATAATTTTTTTCCATTACGGAATGAATTCGCAAGATAGGCTCTTGCTTGGAATCTGAACATTTTTTTCACCTCATGGATTGCCGCCTTTCTAGGTGGGTGTGGTTGGCAAACTAAAAAAAAAAAAATTTGCATGCCTGCGCTGAAACGTTTCAGTGCTGGAGGGTAACTGCACTGAAACAAACACCAGCTCCTCCAGCTCTGCTTATACAGGAAGCTGACTCAGAGTCAAATCTTCAAGGCAATCTTGAAGGCAATCCAGGTGGGGGGCGAATTCTGCAGCTACAGTTCCTTAAACACCAACTCTTGAGATATTTACCAGACCAATGCAGAGACAGACTAAAGAAGATACACATATCAATAATGTCTCAACGGGGGGGGGGAGGATGGAGAGAGCAATATCTGACACTTTTAATGCCCTGGATCCCATCCCCACCTCTTGCTTTACAGTAGATATACTGAAACCAGTAGGGCTGCTCTCGTGTAAGGGGATCGCACTCTGCCCATGTGTTCTGTGGCTGGCTTGGGCAACACTGACATCTTCATCAAGTGACACTACTTAACTCCAAAGTAAGGACCAGGAAAGGGAACCAGAGCAAGAAGGGGGTAGGGAGCAGTGTTCCCTCTAAGCTGAGTTAGTGTGAGCTAGCTCAGAATTTTTTAGCCTCTGGCTCACATATTTTTGTCTTAGATCAGGAAGGAGGGTGCCAGAGCAAACTAAATTATGCAGTAGCCAAATTGCTCACTCACAACTTTGATGCCAGTAGCTCACAAAGTAGAATTTTTGCTCACAAGACTCCATAGCTTAGAGACAGCATTGGTAGTGGGCATTCATGGAGCCTCTCCCCAAAGCGCTGGGCTCCCCAGCATAGGCACTGGAGACCAGGGCAGGCTCATCCTGGAAGCATGATGGTGTGTATGACAGACCCCTTCAACTTTCCTTCCTCAGAGGCTAGATTTTCCCTCCGTTTTTCTGGCCCTTCACTGGCTAAGCAGCCCAGGTAATGTGTTCTCTTCTCCCCTGAAGAAACCTTGGCTGTCCCACCCTGTCAGTAAGATATATTTTGGCTATTTGCTCAGCCCAGGAATGTGAGGGGAAGGATAGGATTGCCCTTTAACTTAAACCCTTGCAAATGGCACTTGATGCTTTAAAATTTAAAATTGATTTTAAACGAAAGACTCAATATAAAAAAGTGAAACTAGTGCGATTTAGGTGGACACAAGAAGGACTTTGATTTAGAGTGGGTTGGAGGGAAAACTTTGAACAACGGCTTACGACCTGCGGCAACGACAGAGGGCAAATACCTGGTCCTCCCCGAAAATGGCTGGGAAAGAGGGAAAAAAGCTACAGGGCATGATGGAAGCTATGGAGAAACGAGTGATGGATGCGATTCTGAAGTTGGAAAAGACTGTAATAACAGAAGTAACAGAGTTGAAAAAAGAAATGTCTGGAATTACAAAAGAGATACAGACGCTGACCAAAAGAGCAGATGAGATGGATGTAAGGGTGAAGGGAGTAGCATCTAATATAGCTGAGGTCACTATAGAAACAGATAAAGTGAATGTGATGGTCCAATATAATGCAATCATTAACCACATGAGATTCAGGGGGATCCCTGAAGACAAGAATGAGGACATCCATTCAGTTATGGTAGATGCTGTTGCAGACTTTTTGAAAATGGAAGAGGAGAGAGTGGCGGCACAGATTAATGTGGTATACAGAGTCAATTCTGCGATTGCGCAAAGGAAAAAATTACCTAGAGATGTAATTGTCCAGTTTATATCTAAGAAGCTGAAGGAGGATTTGTTTAAGCAACAATTTCAGGATGACTTCACAATTGGCAACAAGAAAATTATGGTCCTAAAGGAACTACCCAGAGCGATGCTTCAGGACAGACGACTTTTTAAAGATCTGATTGACAAGCTGAAAACAGAGGGCATAAGATATAGATGGGAAATTCCTAAAGGCGTTAGTTTTTCGTTCAAGCAGAAGAGAGTCACCATCAAGTCAGTTGACCAAATGACCAGATTCATCAATGATAATTTTAAAGACTCTGATAAATAATTATAAAACCAACATGGAGAGTCAAATAATTTCATGGAATGTTAATGGACTGAATTCACCCCAAAAAAGGAAAAATGTCAGACTCTGGTTGGAAAAACAGAAATGTGATATTGTTTGCTTGCAAGAAACACATATTAAAAAATCAGATGCCAAATTTTTGATTCAAAAAAGATTAGGAGAGGAATTTTATTCACTCTCCTCCCAAAAGAAAAAAGGAGTTGTTACATATATTAAAAAGGAGTTGGAACCAAAAGAAATTTTTAAAGACAATGAAGGGAAATTTTTGGCGGTAGAAGTTGTGTTGCAGAATAAAAAGACATTAATTGTTAATCTCTATGCTCCCAATGGGGCAAAGGAAAACTTTTTTCAGGATTTGTGGGAACAACTACGACAGTTGACCTATGAGCAAACGATTTTAATGGGCGATTTTAATGGTACTGTTGACAATGTTGTTGATAGAAAATCAAAAAAAGGAATTGAAGCCATGGGCAAACTTCCTAAAGTCTTTTTTCAATTGACTAAACATGAACACTTGGCAGATGTTTGGAGAGTTAAAAATCCCAGAGATAGAGAGTACTCTTTTTATTCATCAAGACACGAATCTTTTTCAAGGATAGATATGATGTGGATGACAGAGAATTTAATCTTGCAAACACGCAAAATTGAGATATTGCCTAGGATTCTTTCTGACCACAGTCCGATAAAATGGTCAACGTATGTTAAGAGAAAAAAATTTCGATGGCGACTTAATGAAGATTTGCTGGACAAGCAAAATATTGTGGATAAAATAAGGACAGAAACCCAAACATACTTTCAATTGAACTTAAATAAAAGTGTACAGATGCAAACGGTATGGGAAGCCTACAAGGCTGTGATGAGAGGACATCTGATTGCAATTAATAATAATGAAAGGAAACAACAAATGAAGATAGACAAAGAAATTATGGAAAATATTCGGAAAAAAGAAACAGAACTCAAGAAAAGGCCTGGCAAAAAGAAGATTTTGAGAGAATTGAGGATTTTAAGGGAGCAATATGAGGCAAGGTTGAACAAAGAAGTATTTTGGAACTTGAAAAAATTGCAACAGAAATCCTTTGAAGGTGCAAACAAACCTGGCAAATATTTAGCATGGCAATTGAAGAAAAGAAGAGAGAATAAAACAATCACTTGTTTGAAAGATGGAAATAAAGAGATTTTAGACCCAGGAGGAATCAAGAGGGAATTTTTTAAATATTACGCGACTCTCTTTCAAGCGAGGCAAGCGGATCCTCAAAAAATGTTGGATTACTTATCCAAAGCTAATTTGATACAACCAAACCCTGAAATGAAAACATTTTTAAATGCTGCAATAACTAAAGATGAAATTAGTAAAGCAATAGCTGAGGCAAAAGTCTCTAAAGTTCCAGGCCCGGATGGCTTTTCAGCTAAATTTTATAAAAAATTTCATGAAGATTTGGTCCCGGTGTTGGAGATTCTTTTAAACAAAATTAGAAAGACAGGAAAGATTCCAGACTCCTGGAATGAAGCTGCAATCACCTTAATTCCTAAAGAAATGCAAGATTTAACAAATGTTAAAAACTACCGGCCCATTTCATTATTGAACAACGATTATAAAATATTTGCAAAAATACTGGCAGAGCGCCTTAAAAAGTTTTTGAAAGACACTATTGTTGAGGATCAAGCTGGTTTTTTACCAAATAGACAAATTAAAGACAATATGAGGGTTGTTTTGGACGCAATTGAGTATTATGATAAACACCCTGAAAAAGAAGTTGCTTTTTTATTTTTGGATGCAGAGAAGGCTTTTGATAACTTGAATTGGGAATTTATGTTTAAAGTGCTTGAGGAATCTTTGATGGGCGTAGAATTTATAAGAATGATTCAATCGATATATAAAGAACAAAAAGCTTCGGTGATTGTCAATGCAGAACCAACAGATATGTTCCGGGTAAGAAAAGGTACTAGACAAGGTTGTCCCCTGTCACCATTGTTATTTATCTGGATTTTGGAGATTTTGCTACAAGCGGTTAGAGATGATGAGAACATAAAAGGTGTGAATATTGGAGGTTTTTCATTTAAATTAAGAGCATTTGCGGATGATATCATGTTTATTGTTGAAGATCCTGTTAATAATATGCCTAAGGTATTTGAAAAAGTAAGAGAGTTTGGTGATCTTGCAGGGTTTTATGTCAACAAAAATAAATCTAAGATATTGTGTAAAAATATGACTGGTACAAAGCAACAAACGTTACAAAATGTGACAGAATGTGAAGTGGTTAAAAGGGTTAAGTATTTGGGAGTTGAAATTACAATGAAAAACATAGATTTGTTTAAGAATAATTATGAAAACCTGTGGGGTTCGATAAAGAGTGATTTAGAAAAATGGGGAAAACTAAGATTATCTCTGCTTGGAAAAATTGCCGTTATTAAAATGAATGTACTGCCCAGGTTAATGTTTTTGTTTCAGACAATACCAATTGTGAAAGATGGGAAAGTGTTGGTAAAATGGCAAAGAGAAATCTTTAAGTTTATCTGGGCAGGAAAGAAGCCAAGAATTAAAATGAAGATAATGTATGATATTAAAGACAGAGGTGGCTTCCAAGTCCTGAATTTGCGTTTGTATCATGAAGCAGTATGTATGTCTTGGTTATCTGAATGGGTAAATTTGGAAAATAGAAAACTTTTAGCTCTTGAGGGGCACGATTGCAGATTTGGCTGGCATGCCTATCTTTGGTATGGGAAAAACAAAGTCGACTCTATGTTTAAGCATCATTATGTAAGGAGGACATTGTTTGATGCATGGACCAGGTATAAGGATACAATTTCAGATGAGAGGCCTCTGTGGATTGTTCCAGCTGCAGTTATACATCTGTTTTCAGAGCATAAAGGTAATGACTGGTTGAAATATCAGGAATTGTTGCAAAAAGAAGGGAAAAAATATGTTTTAAAACCAAATAATGAATTAGAATTTGAGTATGGTTGGCTACAATATTGTCAAATAAGGGACATCTATAAAAAAGATTGTAAAGAGTTTGGTTTTAGAGCTATGATGATGATTTTGAGAATATATGGTTGAAAAAGAGCGGAAAATGATATCAAAGATGTATAAAACTTTGTTGACTGTATATACTTTGGATGAAACTGTTAAAGAACAAATGATAAAGTGGGCCATAAATATGAACAAAGAAATTTCTATGGAATCATGGGAATTTTTGTGGAAAAGATCTTTTAAAATGTCTACCTGTATCAATGTAAAATAAAACTGTTATAAGATGATGTATAGATGGTACATGACACCAAAAAAGATTGCCAATATTAGCATGGATAAGAACTTGAGTAATAAATGTTGGAAATGTAAAAAAGTAGAGGGTTCTTTTTACCATATGTGGTGGTCATGTGATAAAGTGAAAGCATACTGGTCTAATATACATTGTGTGATGCAGAAAATATTGAAAATCCCAATTGAGAGAAAGCCAGAACTTCTTCTCCTCGGTTTGACAATGGAAAAAATTCCACAAGAAAAAAGGACACTGTTATGGTATATGATTACGTCGGCGAGAATGGCCTTTGCTCAGCATTGGAAAATGGAGAAGGTGCCAGATATACATGACTGGTTGAGAAAATTGTTATTTTTAGCGGAAATGGACAAAATGACAAAGAAATTAAATGGACAAATGGCAGAACAGTACTTAAAAGACTGGGAAGGATTGAAATTGTATCTAGAAACTGAATATAGAATGAAGGGGAAAATATATAACTTGGATACGTATGGATATTGAACGAGAAGTGAAATGAATTTTGAACTGTATGTACTGTTATATATAATATGCTGAAATTGTAGAGGTTATATATAATTGAAATGTGTTACCTGGTTTGTCGATGTACTTAAGTCTAAGCTTGATTACCTTATAATTTTTCTGTTTGTTATTAGCAGTGTTGGAAGCCTATTAGGGGGGTGGGGGGGATTGGGACGGGGATCTTCCTTTTTGAAATTGTATTGGTAACATGATTGGAAAAGTTGAATGTATCCCAATAAAATTTTGTTTCAGAAAAAAAAAAGAAATCTGACTCTGTCAGTGCTAAACCCTTTTCCTATCAGGGCTATATTCAGATGGTCTCAGTACATGTCTCTTCTCAGTTAAGGCAGGAATCTGATTGAAACTTCTTAGCATCCAGCTTTCTTGAGGCTTTTTTTTGCTCAGATGATGCTAACCAATCAGATTGTTTAAAGCAGCCTGTCACTCAAGGATCTCTGGCACGATGAAGAATTAACCCTTCACAGTCCCTTAGTTGTTGGTACACAACTTCTAAGCCTCTTTAAAAGTGCAGTCCGTGACAGTGTGTGATGGAAGGGGAAGGTACTTTAATGGGGACTGCGCAACCCCCTTGAGGCTGCTGAAATGCTGCAATACTTCAGCGCATGTGCAAAACACCCCCCCCCAAATGCAGAAAATCACTCCTCAATGTGAATGTGAACAGATGGAACTGTGCCAGGGGAAATATGAACAAAACATGTATATGTAAATTGATCTCACCAACAGCCTAATCACTTGAACTGCTACGACACCCATGAAAACCCGAAAGGCAGCTGCAGTCTAGAAAACGCCAGTGTTACAACATCATAGGTGTCATGGTCAGAAACACAATCAGAACAAGAGAGCCAGGAATAGGAAACACTAGCTGAGCACCAGGAGGTTATCACAGTAGGAAACAAACTATGGAGAAATCCTGTCCAGTGGCTAGGTGACCTTGACTCAACATACTGCTGTATGCAGAGAGTAAATGAGGCATGGCTCACTTTCTACCCATGCACACTAGCAGCAGTTCCCCCCTCATGCAGTAAGTCAATGTGACTCATGACGCAACAGACAGGGCCACACAACCCACCTGAGGTTTCATAATCTGTTTTTTTATTTTTAATTTATTTATTTATTTATTATTTTGATTTATAGCCCACCCTCCCCGCAAGTGGGCTCAGGGTGGCTTACAAATGCAGCATATGCCAATACATAAACAAGTTAAAAACAACATAAAACATAAAAACAATCATTTACACTATTAAGCACTCTAGTTGTTTCGGTCTTCAATAAAAGATGGCATCTTAAAGATGATACTCCCAGTTCAGTGGTGTCAACTCCAAACAGCATTGTCGTTTGCTCCTCATAGGGCCAGTTAGTAATGATGGAAAGATAGTGATGATAAAAGTAGTGGCGGCTCCTATTCAAAAGCCTGGCGGAAGAGCTCCATCTTGCAGGCCCTGCAGAACTGTGCAAGGTCCTGCAGGGCCCAGATCTCTTTCAGGAGCAAATTCCACCAGGCAGGAGCCGCCACCGAAAAGGCCCTTGCCCTGGTAGCAGTAAGCCTGGCCTCCTTGAGGCCTGGCATCACCAGGAGATGTGTCCCTGACCATAGTGCCCATTGGGGAACATTTTAATCAGTATAATATTGTAATTGCAATCTGTATAATATTGTAACTCAACTGAAAATTTCATATGAGATACTCTTAAAACCCAAATTAATAAATGTCTCAAATTCCAGGTCTTCAAATGGCTGCAAAATGTTAACTTCAGAAATGTCCAGGGTTTAATAAAACACAGCAGTGGAAGCAGCCATGAAGTACAGCAGGGTTCCTAGCCAGCCTGATAACTTCCTTAACTGTGTATAGTAACTGACAGACAGTGAACACACAAAAACACCGAAATCAAAAACCCACTTCTAGTGGTAATGTTCCAAACTTTCATAGCTTTTTAATACATGAGCCTTGAGGAAAATAACTTATTAAAAGCCTTCTAAACATCAAATACAGAATTTTATCACCTGACAGTTCAAACAACCTAGATTAAAAAACGAACTTATCATATTTTCCAATATTTAAACATTCTACGAATCTCATTAACAGCAACTAGTAACTACTGTGGCAAATATTTATGCTGAAATGTTGACTGCCACTGATAGAACACCAAAGTGTTTATTTAAATTTGAAGTTTGACCCCTGTAGGATTAGAACTGTAACAACTAGTTTATTTCCCCCCTGAAGCATACATTATGCCCAACTGAACTGTATCTGAACGGGGTGGGGGGGTCAAAAAAGCCATTCAGTTCCTGTCCCCAAATGTTCAAGGTGGTACAAGGTGAAAGGAAAGTTGGGGTGAAAGGGTTCTACTGGTCATTAAGGTTTTGAAATTTTAAGGCACTAGTATATCAGACTTACCAAATAAATTAGTGTGTTAACTCTTTAAAGACTTGTTCCCAATCAGCCAACTCTATACCGTAATGTTTGCTCTCCTGCAATTGCATCCAATTTTTAAAATGCTTTGTTGGTGGTATAGTTTTGTCAGCCCCTGATTTTTCCCATGAAAAATTCTTCCAAAAATTTCTTTGGAAAGAGAATATTGCCCTCCTCTCACAGTGTACAAGCTAACTTCAGCAGACACGACCTTTAGAAAGCACTTACAATGTTCACCCTGTGCTCTGAGGCATTTTGACACATTAGCACTTGGAGAGATCTCCAGGCAGTAGTTTATCAGCAGGGACCATCCAGGCATGATGAGCACTTTCATAGTGCATTAGCATATATCTAGAGGAAGAATGCTCCAGACTGAAAGACCTTTTACTGTTGGAGCAAACCTAAAGTTGAAAGGGAAAGACCCCAATCAAGTTCTGCCTGATACCAGAAATAATTCTTGTGTACCCACAATTCCATTGTCATTATCAGGTTATTTTTAAACCACCTTAATCAAAGTGGAAAGGTGGGGGGGGGGGGAGAGAGAGAGAGAGATCTTGAAGACTTATAGCTGGTATTCTTCAGGGTTTATTTACACTTTTTTAAAATCTTAGTAATTATCAAGAGTTGGTTTAGTTGCTACGATGCTATACATCAGTTTCCACAACACAAAACAGCAGAGCCAAAGGATGAGGCCAATCTTGAGATTGTGCCCAGAATGCAAAATAACCTGCCACATTTCCCCTCCCAATGCACCCTTCTCTTCAACATTTTGGCCATATACTGGGTTGATGAAATTGCATGATATGTGAATCTTCTGTTGCCACAGACAGATTTGCAGAGAGATACACAATATTTAGAACAATACAACTCAGGCTGCAAGAATGTTTCTTAGATCTAAAGTTACAAAAAGGTGAGGTCTTTACTTAGTAAACACAACAGATTCTCACTCACACACTGTCTGTTCAAGGCATGTTGTAATTTGAACCAACTATCCACAGTGAATACAAAATAATTAGTTTCAATCTTTTCTGTTCTGTGCCAATCAGTAACTAGTGGCCCTAATATGGACATGAGAAAGAAGTTACAGTATTGTGTTAAAATGCCCCATCTTCTTTATCTCAAGTCTGCATTTTAAAGCTTTGGACACAAAAGGTGAAAGACTCTGTCGAAAGCATAAGCCATATTGGTCACAATAATATATTCTCTTCCATAAAATATCAACAAATAGGATACAGGTCACTGATCCAAAAAATTAAATGCAAAGAATGAACAACCCACAACGTTGTTAGCTATGAATAGCAGACATCCTGCAGAGAGGACACAAACAACAATTCTAGCGTCAATTCCCTCCACCACCCATCACCCTTCCAAAAAGTCAGAAAAAGCCAAGTGAAGGTAAGACCATCTTTTCCAGAATGAAACATATCTGGTTACTATTTCTGCTCCTCGCATACAGCTGAAAACATGTGGAACAAATCTTTCACCTTCCATCATAGTCCACTTTTGTGAGAAGAGGACATTTTCTATAATGGTTTAGGACTTGGATTTTAATTCCCATTTTTCCCCCTGCACAGATATATACTGCCTTCTAAATTTTTGCACATATTTGTGGAATAAATGAAATATAACTAACTGCCCAGTCTTAAGCATGCTATCTGGAAATCAGCATCCCCAGAATTGCAGTTGATCTCCAGACTACAGGGAACAGTTCCCCTGGAAGAAATGGCAGTTTTGGAGGGCACACTCTGCAGCATCACAGGCCCGCTGTGTCCCCGCTCCTTCACAGATCTGACACTGTCAAGACACTGACCTCAAATCTCCAGGAATGTCCTGAACCCAGAGTTGGCAGCCCTAGAAATAAGCCATCTGCTTTAAAATATGAGAATATTTTTAGCCTTAACTCGGGTAAGCAATGTAAATTCTCTTTAATAAGGTGACTGTTTAAACGATCAACATTTTATCATTAAAGTATTTAAGCATCAGCAAGTTCACTAGCTAGCCCACATACATAATATGTAGCTCACATGAACATGCTCTGGTATCGGTCTCCTTGTTTGCAGACAATTAACAATAATGCCTGCATTGGAAAACACTTGTTTTGCACACATGGGTGATCCTGGAATGTGCAGGGTACCCTTTACCAATTATTTTATTTTATGTATTTACTTCTTATATAGCTCCCCCAACAGGCATCCAAAGGAACTTATATCATTCCCCTTTCCTCCATTATATCCTCACAACAACCCTGTGAGGTGGGTAGGGTTGTCAGCTCTGGGTTGC
Organism: Gekko gecko; assembly: GCA_029375565.1. Taxonomy (NCBI): domain Eukaryota; kingdom Metazoa; phylum Chordata; class Lepidosauria; order Squamata; family Gekkonidae; genus Gekko; species Gekko gecko. The sequence continues at coordinate 53,131,638 of JAPDNY010000009.1, forward strand.
AGGTAGAGCCCGAAGAGGGTGGGGTTTGGGGAGGGGAGGGACTTCAGTGGGGTACATGCCAGAGAGTCCATCTTCCAAAGCAGCCATTTTGTCCAGGGGGACTGATCTCTGTTGCCTGGAGACTAGTTGTAATTCCAGAAGATGTCCAGCCACCACCTTGAGGTTGGCAACCCTAGAGGTAGGTTAGGCTGAAAGTGTGCAACTGGTCTGAGGTCACCCAGCAAGCTTCTGCAGCACAGTAGGGATTCAAACCTGGGTCTCTCCAATCCTAGTGCTACCCTCTAACTACTATATACCATGCCAGCTCACACACCAGCCTTGGAAAACGTTTCTGTGTTTACAGCAATGTATAAAATGGTCAAACAAATCCTTCTCACTTAAATGTTTTTACATCCTTAAACAATGGTGATTAGCAAGCAGACAACCAGGAAGGCGCTGAAATAGAAGTCCTGACAGGAGTGGGGAGAGAGCCAGATGTGTGCTGTGCTTAGGACTGCCCAGTCTGGGTTGGGAAATCCCTGGAGATTCGGGAGGTAGAGCCTGGGGATGGCAGAGGTGGGAGAGGGGAGGTGCCTCAGCAGGGTACAAGGCCATAGAGTCCATCCTCCAAAGCAGCCCTTTTCTCCAGGGCAACGTATTTCTATTGGATGGAGATCAGCTGTAATAGTGGGAGATCTCCAGGCCTCACACGGAGATTGGCAACCTTTGCTGTGCTTGAGCAGATCCACAGGATCCACAGAATCACAGGATGGTTAATACAGAAGCAGAGCCAACTGCAGTCCAAGGTCTGAAACAAGAAATCTATTGGAGTGGGGTATAAGAGAATAGACAGGCAACCCAGCAAATAGGAAACCTGGAAGACTCTGGCTGCAGTCACACACAATAAATAATCCACTTTCAATGCACTTTCCAGATGGGTTTTGCCAGTCCACACAGTAAAATCCAGTTAAAACATGCACTGAAAGTGGATTATTTAATGTGTGCGACCACAGCCTCTGAGGGGTAAGGAGGGGCAAGCAGTAAACAACCCTAATTACTGTATAACATGTTATCTGGCTTCATTGTCCATTGAATTATTCATTCAGTACACTACTGGTAAACTGCAATGAGCAAGAATACAGACAGGTGAGTGAAGAGACAGCACATCTTGGAGCACAGTTGTTGATCCAGAGGAATAAAGTATCAAAACCTATATTGCAGAACTGCAAAATGTGTGATGACCAGAAACAGATGACAGAATTGCTTTTTGAGCTTTGCTTTCCTTACCTACGGTACCATCAGATTCTGCAGCAGTTGAAAGATTTTTGGATAGCATCTACTAGAAAGCTACGACACAATCCCAGGGTACAAACCATCAAAGCCAAACCCAGGAGTACAATTGTTGTATTATTGGATTTCATATGGGAATGCAACATTGCACCAACATATTTGCAAAAAAAATCCCTTCTGTTTTCATCTATGGTTCTATATACACAGGCTGCAGTCCTTTGCTAACTTACTTGGGAATAAGACACATAGAGCACAGATGTTTTTTTCTTCTATGTAAATAAGTATAACATTGGGCTGCACATGTGCTCTTACCAAAGATCTCAGACTGGTACACATGAGGAGGAGGAGGAGATTGGATTTATATCCTGCCCTTCACTACACAAAGGAGTCTCAGAGCAGTTTACAATCCCTTTCCTTTCCCTTTCCCTCCCCACAACAAACACCCTGTGAGGTAGGTGGGGCTGAGAGAGCTTTCTCAAGAACTGCCCTTGAGAGAACAGCTCTGGAAGAACTTATGACTGACCAATCAGCAGCTGCATATGGAGGAGTGGGGAATCAAACCCAGTTCTCCCAGATCAGTCTGCGCTCCTAACTACTACACTAAACTGGCTACAGCAAGCTCCTCCCCATTTAATAGCCAGGCTTGGATCAGCTTAACTTTACAGCCAAACAATATTAGACACTTTTACCTCATTCCATGAACTAAAATTCCCCATAATGTAGATCAGAAATGGAGAGTAAAGGGCAGTTACAAGTGATCTCCAGATTACAGAGATCAGTTCCCCTGGAGAAAATGGGTGTTTGGTGGGGGGACTCTATGGTATTATGCCCCACTAAGGTCCCTCCCTTCCCCAAACCCTGCTTTCCCTGGGTTCCACCCCTAAATTTTCAGGAACTTTCAACTCAGAGTTGGCAATCCTAACTGACACAAACGATGGGCTGTATGCTACAAATCACAAGCAGAAGTCAGTGGAGGTGGATCTTTCTCCACTTTCCTCAATAGCGCCATGAGACTCCCCTAAAGCCAATGCTGGGGAGATCAGGACAGCATCATGGACAAAATGAGACAAAGCACTGGAGGCTGCAGAAGGAAGGAAATCTGCCCTCCTCCTTCAGTCTTAGTATATCCTTGTTCTAACTAGCTGCCATTACTCCTTTTGATCCTTCCTCCAAATCTAGAACTTGAAATACTTCCAGGACATTATTTGTATGATCCACAAGAAAGGCAGCTATGACATTGCCAGAATATGCCCACGTCCTCACCACTAAAGGGTTATATATTTCAGCTTTAATGATAGATCAACCATTCTCAAATAGGTCAGGATTTGCTAGTGGGTTTTGTTGATGTTATGTACCCAGGGCGACCGCACATGTGGTCAGGTATGCACGTGGCCAGGCGAAGGGCGCAAGCTTCATTCCAAAAGACAATAGCCGAAATGGATTCTAGACTACTCCGATAGGAAGGCTAGGATCCAAGAAAGGACCTATGGAATGTAAGAGCACTTTAAATAGTGTATCGCGGTGTGTGCGTGTGTGCGTGTATGCGTGTGTTGGGTGTGGTTTACAAAGGGAATATAAACCAGCCACCGGCTGGCTATCTCATCTCACGATCTGACTGTAAGCAATAAAATTTGAGTTGAAATCACTCTCCAATGCATCAGTCTCAGTACTTTATACTGGCGACAAACATGGGATTCGAACCCACGCGTGCACCCATGGGAGTCATCACACAAACCCTGGACAAGGTGACACTTGGGCTTTGTGGGACCATTCCAGGGGCAGGTCTTTTTCATCCTAGTAGACACATATACAAAATGGCTAGATGTTGTACCAGTTCCCTCCACCTCCTCCCACTCGGCCATTCGCACAATGTGGCAGATTTTTAGCGCCAAGGTATTCCAGACACCTTGGTAATGGACAATGGAATGGCTTTCACCTCCACCAAGTTCCTAGAGTTTGTCCAATACTATGGGATCAGACACATCCGCTCCGTCCCGTTTCATCCAGCAACAAACAGCCAGGCGGAACGAATGGTCAGGACCACAAAGGAAGCCCTGCGGCACATGGACCCCAGGGAACAGGACTATAAGCTGGCCGCCTTCCTATTTGGCCAGTGCACGACCCCTCACACCACGACTGGGCAGAGCCCAGCTGAATTACTCCTGGGCCAGTGCCAAACAACGTGGCTAGATTGCCTTCACCCAGACCAGGCACCAGAACACAGCCCGGGCATCGAAGAGCAAGAGGCTGTGCGGGGATTTTTTTCCAGTGGACCTCGTATATGCCCGGAACTATATGAGGTGCCCCACATGGATTCCAGCCAGGGTGATCCGGGTGATTGGGCCACACTCCTATGAGGTCTCCAGCAAGGACAGCCGAGTATTAAAGCAGCACATCAACCAGCTGTGCCGCCACCTACTTCCAGTGGACCCTGACGACAGTGACTGCGAGAGTCCTGACCACCAAGAACAAGAGGCAACCGCTCCCGTGCAACCGGCCCCAAGTATGGTTCCTGAGGTGGAAGAAAACATCTCTGCAGAAACACCCAGTGACCAGGGACCAAGCAACACACCCATCCCAATCGAACAACCAGGAGAAGCCCCGGCACCAGTACCAGCCCCGGCAAGAACAACCACAAAAAGCCCAGCCCTAGCTATGGAAGTTTGTCGCTCCACTCAAGAATGGAGGAAGCCCACATATCTGAAGGACTATGTCAGCTAGCGCACTCCAGACCAAGGGGGGAGGGGTGTTATGTACCCAGGTCAGGACGACCACGCACACGGTTGGGTATACACGTGGCCAGGCGAAGGGCCCAAGCTTCATTCCAAAAGACAACAGCCTAAACGGATCCAAGCCTACACCTATAGGAAGGCTAGGATCCAAGAAAAGACCTATGGAATGTAAGAGCACTGTAAATAGCGTATCACGGGTTTGTGTGTGTTGGGTGTGGTTTACAAAGGGAATATAAACTGACCACCGGCCGGCTATCTCATCTCACGATCTGACCATAAGCGATAAAGTATGAGCTGAAATCACTCTCCAATGCATTTGTCTCAGTACTTTATAACTGACCAGCAAACATTCAGAACAATCTAATGAGGTGCTAAGAGGTACTCATTTCTAGCTCAGAGGCTGAGATTCAAAATATTTCTGTTGTTTGCAAGCTCCCTGGGTTTGTTTTTTTTCCAAATTACACTACTACATTAAATGATTATAAATGTTAGGAATCTTGTACATAAAAACACTGTAAAACAATTTTCCTTTATTTTCTACCTGCAGGTCATAATTCTGTATCATATAGCAAAACCCTTCTAATACCAGAGAACAAAAAAACCCTTTGTAAATAATTCTGTATCAGCAAACAATAAACCAATTAAGGAGAAATTTCACAGGGAAAGCTGTTTTGGTTAACAATTCCAGCTCTTTTGGTTATCAGTTCCTCTATCTATCTGAACTATGGTTGCCCAGCCCTTGACTGGCAACCAGCAGAAAGATCGAGGAGGGGAGCAAAGACAGGCCTCAACTGTGACGTGCTATGCCATGATGTCGTTTCCAGCCCAAAGAAACCAGAAGTGATGCCATTATGTCATGTGATGATCTGCGTGTGTGAACAGCTGACATGCACCTTGGCTTACATTATGTGGAAAATATTCACTGATGAAAAGGACTTTTGTCAGCAGAGCTAGACTCCCCCACCTTCCCTTCCTGCTGCAGCCTCATATGCCCCATATGCTGCTCCCAGAGGGTAGGGAACCAATAGAAATAGTATGAAGGGGTGTCAGAAGTCTGCAGTGGGAGGGGAGAATCAGCACCCTTTTCTCTTAACAAAAAGTTTCAGCTGGTCAAGGCCCAACTACTTAAGATGAGATCCCCACACAATTTCATCCTGCCCTTCTTTAGAGGAAATCAGTGATTTAGAAGAGCTCATTTTCCCCTCTCACAATTGCTGAGAAGCAATGAGCTTTGTGGCTGAGCATGAATTTGACCCTGAGTTTCCCATGTTAAAACCCAACACTCTATCCAGAGCTGACTCTACCAATTCTCATACCATGGTTCAGCATACCATATTAATTTACAGTGTCCACCTGGGTTCTTCACTGTCTACCAAAGGGTTTACAAACACTGGCTGGGCTAGGTATCTAGGCATTGTTTAAGTAGCCTGTGAAGCTCAGCTTTTTATTTCCTGCTCTGTTTGTACAGAATGCCTGGTAAGGAGGTTTTACAGAGGAGGAGCAGTCAACATAATTTATATACATATTGATAGTAAACAAAAAACCCTTCACTGCTGATGCTGGTGCTGCATTCCAGCATGAGGCAATCTGGCACCATTTTGAAAGGGGCACTTGCTGTCTCTCTGTATGGCTAGAAGCTTTCTGAACATATGTTACTCCTGTGGCAGACCATATTGGGGGCTTTATGGGCTGGTCACCAGAATTATATTTCTGGTCACCAACAGAAACCTTACTGGTGGGGTGCTGGGGTTCTAATATTTTTTAGCTTCTACACGAAAAGAACAAAAGAAAAAATGTTTATGTTTGGGGTTCTTATAAAATATACTAGCTTACCAGAGTAATAGTAGAAATCCTAGCATAGTCATTCCCCAGTCATCACTCTTGCAAGTATCAATTGGTCAGATACATGAACCATCAGTTTCCTCTGAGTTGGCAAGAGTTATTTCCCTATACGAAGGAGGTACTAGAGATTAAGTCTGTAAGCTTCTGTGTGCAATCAAGTATTCTGGCAGAGCCACAGCCCCTCTCAGTGAAAATCCAGCCAAATAATGGTCTGGATGTATTTCCCCCTCACTTAATGTTCATAAAAAGAAAGGAAAAAAGAAGGAGCCATGACTCAGTTTCTGCATCTGCTTTGTGTGCAGAAGAGTACAGTTCCAGACCACTGCAGTTGAAAGGATCTGGTAGGAGGTGATGCAGAAGACCTCTGCTTGAGACCCTGGAAAGCTGCTGCCAGTCAGAGTAGACAATATTGACCTTGATAGATTAATTGTTTGACTCAGTATAAGATGGGTTGCCAGACCCCCAGTCGGGGTGGGGTTTTCCCCAATTTCAGGGGCCCCAATCTACTGCCAGCCAGCTAGCCAGTGAGGGAAGCCCCACCCCCAACAGCCCCCTCCTGCATCAACATCATCAATGTGAGGACATCGTGTGGAAGTGATGTCATCATGCCGGGCATGTTGTGTGGCAACACTCTAGCATTTTTTGGCCAAAACTCTACGGTGATGATAGAGTTTTGACCAAAATGCTAGAGCATCACCATGTAATCTGCCTGGCATGATGACATCACTTCTGTGTGACAGCAGCAATTTGCCCCGCACACCCCACTCCCAGAAGGCTCCCTCCCACCCACCACCTACCAGCTGGGTAAGTAACCCTAGTATAAGACAGCTTTTAAACCCTCCACCCTGTACCTCCACACATCTCAATAAAAACAAGTTCATCTCTGTTGAAGAAAGGGAAATGTTAAAATTCATGTATACATTTTGTGTCTAGTCAAAGATTTTAACATCTCTTAACTCTATTACATAAAAACTGCAAACTGGCATATTTTCTTTTGGAGGGACGTGAAGCAGCCATGGAACATAAAAACCATATTTAGCTGCATTGCAAACACTTCCAGTCACGGAGCAAGGAGGAAATACTAGGGGTTAATAGAAACGCCACTGGGCTGAGTAAAAAAAATAAAAATAAAAATCACCTCTGTGAAGGCAGATTTATTAACTGGAACATCTGTCTAGAGAGACAAAAATAGGAAGCTAAAGCTAGAAACAGATAAGAAAAGTGCAAGATCCTTTAATGAAACAAGAGTCTTTGCTCCTTAATCACCTTCTCCCCCAATGCCATATCAGTCGCTCCTGCTGTAGGTGATAGCACATCCCTCTTTGAAATGAAGTATCATTAAGTTCCAGTCTATCAAGCTGCAGCTTCGCTCCAAAGAGCACCCTACTTAAAATCAACAATTGCAAAGGAAATACCAGGTCTGTTGAACTTTTGCTGGGAAAGCGATTAATCTCACAGTGACATTTTGGAGGTCTTGACAAAGCCACATTTCCAAACAAGATAAACCCCATCTCCCAACACTCTGCATAGGAATAAGGAACCAAATAGTTCTTGAGACAGCAGGGAATTACCAATGGCATGCTAATTAAGAGCCTCAACCAGAAATAGCTGAATGCTACAGGCTTGTTTTACTTTGCTTTGTGCAGGTTGTATTAATTGCTCCCTTAAAGCAAAAACAATAAAGCCATTGGGTTGTACAGTCCAATAACTGACAGAATTACACATTTGTAACATTTGCTTGTACTATATGTGACAATAGACACAATTAGGGTTGCCAGCTCTGGTTTGGGAAATACCTGGAGACTTTGGGGGTGGAGCTGAGGAGGGCAGGGTTTAGAGAGGGGAGGGATTTCTTTGTGGTATAATGCCATTAAGTCCACCTTCCAAAGTGGCCATTTTCTCCAGGTGAACTGATCTCTGTCACCTGGAGATTAATAGCCGAAGATCTCCAGCCATTTCCTGGAGGTTGGCAACCCAGGACACAATTACCCAGCTATCTTTCAAAGGGAGAGGGAAGGCATCTTTCACAGGGGAAAACGCTTCACACTTATTAGCATAATTTTAATAACCAGAAGACGGTAATTTGTTAACAATCCCACAGGTTGGTCAGCATCACATATTCCAAAAACAATTCCCTTATTTTGTTTACATAAACCTAAAATGGATTTAGGAAGTGCACTCTAATTACTACATTTCTCTTATGTTATTAAACACTAGTTTGATCCTTCTAGAAACAAGGGGGGGGGACAAGTTGCTCAGCTTTTCTCATAAGCATTCATCCCAAATATAGGAAAAGACAGATGGGGGAGGGCCCCCCCAGAAACTTATACACACAGACAGCATTCTTTAAGATCCAGAGGGAAGAGATCCTGGAAAACAAAGCCAGTGGAAAAAAATCAGGCTATCCCCAACAGCCTCAAACACTCTCAAACACCACAACAAATAAGGAACACATAAGTCCTTGTCCAATCAGGATGTGCACAAAAATTGGGTGGAGATTCAGGACATGTTACCTGCTTCCTGGGCCGACTGCTCATGCCCCATTGGGAAGACAAAATACTGCAAGACTAACAGATGCCCCTGAAGAAGCCTGTTGACAAAATGTGTAGGGAATTTGGGGGATCTTAACTGAGTAATAAATATATTCTTACTTTACTTTCCACCATCGGCCTTGGCCTTATTTTTTTTAATCTCTTAGTGACTGGTGCAGCCATTTTATTTTCTCCCATGGGGAGACCTACATCATGCTCCACAAAAAGGGAACAGCTATGATGATTAGGGTTGCCAACCTCCAGCTGGGACCTGGAGTTCTCCTGGGATCTCAACTGATCTCTGGACTCCAGAGATCAGTTCCCCTGAAGAAAATGGTAGCTTCAAAGGGCAAACTCTGTGGTATCACATCCCCATTGAGCTCCTTCCTCTCCCCAAACTCCACTATCCCCAGACACCACCTCCAGATTTCCAAGAATTTCCAAAGTCGAAGATGGCAACCCTATGTGACATGATCCTCTCCAACTGCCCCTGGGAACAGGGATCCCTGAGCCAAACTGAGGGGGCACGCTTTGGTCATGGGGGGAAACTCTTGAGAAAACACAGGTCGGGAAAATGGAGGGGAGGCTGTGTCAACGTTTAGTGTTCCTTTGCAGTTTGGTAATCCAATAGCCATAACCACAGGCAAGCTTCTTCTTATGTGCTGCAGCTACAATCTCAAACACATAGGATTTTAGGAAGTCACATGTTACTGTTACACAGGATAGGGACCCAACCTCTATAATGTGGAAATCAGCCCTCTCAGTAACCACAAGATCACAGTGGGTGCGTTTAGACAGCGTGCTGGAGCGGTTTAAACTGCTCCGGCACGATGCGTTTTTTTTTAACTGGAGAATCGCGATCACACTCACCTCCTCCTTCCGAGCTCCCCGCCGTCCTCCTGCAGGTGGGGGGGTTTCCCCCTCTCCTTTGAGCATGCGCACAGGCAGCCCTCTCCCGAACAGGAAGTTTGGCGGGTGCGAAGAAGAGCGAGCTCAACAGGTCCCTTTAAAGTTTAAATGAAGAGTCCTTTTAAAAATGGCCTCCCCGAGATCCCGGACTCCTCTAAATGCCTAAACTAGGCACCAGTGAACCTTTTCTTTTTTTAACCTAAGTGCGGAGCTCCGCTCAAGCGCACACCGGTAAGGGGAGAAAAAATGGAGGACTAAAACCGGAAGCTGGAGGCAGCTTCCCAGAGGGGAGGGGGGGTTGAAGCACCCGGAAGTGGCTGGATGGAGCGATCAGACAGGGAAAAGTGCGGCTTGAAACGGAGAATCATGGAAAACACCACTTGGGTAAGTGGTGTCAAAATACTCCGTTTCAAAGGGGGTTTGCTCCAGAAAGCGACGGCTGGGGACGGTAGGCAGATGTTGGGTGTGTGAACGCGCAGGTAAAAGCCGTTTCTGAGCCGTGCCAAAAACGGCTCAAACGGCGCGTCTGAATGCACCCAGTGATAGTTATGTGTGGTTTCTCCATGCAGTCCTAATACCCAGGAATACTTAGGAGGGAGATATATTTAAAAAGCTCTTCACATATGTGAACCAGCCCTTAGGGACATTTTGCAAAGTTCATCAAGCCGGGGGCAGGGCAGGATCCCTGGACTAGGGTTGCTAGATCCAGGATGGGAAACTCCTGGAGATTTGCAGATGGAGCCTGGGGACGACAGGGACCTCAGTGGGGTACAATGCCATAGAGTCAACCATCCAAACTATCTATTTTCTCCAGGGGAACTAATCTCTGTAATCTGGAGATAAACTGTAATTCCAGGGGATCCCCAGGTTCTTCCTGGAGTATGGCACCCCTAATCATGACTGTTTTCTCAAAGAATCTTAAACACATTCTGAAAACCCAAGTACACTAGAATGACTGAATTATTCACCCATTCCCTTAAGAAACTTCAGTAGATCTCTGAGACATGAATATAATTTACAAAATCAATATTGACCAGTACCTTTATCTTAAACATGTTTATCCATGGGTTCAAGCCATCCAATCACCATTAAAAGTTTCTAGTGATTGCATAATACAGTGGACTGTATACACAGACTGGCTTTTGGAACAGCTACCAGAAACCACATAAATGAAAATACTTTGTCCAAATACGTAACCTATGAAATCTATTGAAAGATAATAGTGTAAAATCCCTCTGAGTTGGTTCAATGCAAGCTGTTAAAGTGGGTCCTAGATCACAGTGGACCAATCCAGTCCCAGGTCCCACTAAGCCCAATACTGGGTGACATCCTCTACCTCCAAAACTTGGCTTTACCTGTCTATTGTTTACCTGTCTATAGATTTTTTAAAAACTGCTTAGAGTTACATGAGCTACTTTCTAAACCTTAAGTGTAGAGCTCAATATTATGTCCAGAGTGTATTCTACAGTTTCAACAATTTTAAATTTGAATGGCTTTAAAATTTGTAGAGGAGAATATTTGACCACTATAAATTCCGTTCATTCTACCAGTCAGTTCTGCAACTTTTCCCCTTGATATTTCAGGTCATACCTTTAGGAAAGGTAGAGCCAACAGATGTACTGCTCTACCCAGAGCAATGATTCTTCCCACTTATGAATTTTTTCAAACACAGGCTGTTTATTTTATGACATTTTCATTTAAAGAATAAGAGTTCCTTTTTAGAACAGGCATATTTACTATTTCTAAAGAAGTCAGCTGCAGCTGTTGCCACTACAAGGGCTTCAAACTCTCCCACCTTACCTGCCAAGTTCTGTCCACCAAACATCCTCCCTGTAGATTCAAGATAACTTATCATTTATTTCAAGATAAGTGAAAAATCCCCTTTTAGCAACTACAGCTGTGAGCATAAGGGACAAGTTATGAAGGTTTCATGTAAGAGAGATGCTTGTTTTAAGTGGGTAAAAAGATATGAACTTTAAAAATCTGTCCTTATTTAGGGCACAGTTCTGATGTTAACAATTTATAAACAAAAATATGTATTGTTTTGGATTTGGTGAGAAATTTCTAGAAGTTTCTGTTTGTTGTAAGGAATATCATTAATTTTTCCATTCATTTATTTGAAGCCAAACAAAGACAGCTGCCTATAGGGTTGCTTTCAGTGTTCCCTCTAAGCTGAGTTGGTGTGAGCTAGTTCACAGTTTTCTAGCGCCGGCTCACACATTTTTGTCTTAGCTCAGGAAGGATGACTCCAGAGCAAACTACTTTCTGCAGGAGCCAAATCGCTCGCTCACAGCTTTACTGCCAGTAGCTCACGAAGTAAGAATTTTTGTTCACAAGACTCCACAGCTTAGAGGGAGCACTGGTTGCTTTAGGAACATAAAAGTGTGCAATGATACCACTTAAGAACTAAAGTCTGTGTCAACTTTTAGTGTTCCTTTGCAGTTTGGTAATCCAATAGCCATAACCACAGGCAAGCTTCCATTCTCCTCTGCATTTCAAATATGTATTAACTCTGGTTTCAGGACCCTCTTCACTTGAAGTGCCCACATTATATGCTATAGGCCTGCTTCATTTCAAGTGGCTGTCTCCAGACCACTTGTCTCTAATAAATCGCTTCATATTCTCATGTTTTAATTACCCCAATCTGTCAGCATTTAAATCAGGCTCCATCTTTTCTTCCACTTTCTTGCCTGATTAAAAGTACAGGACACTTCTATACACTGCAATGGTTGCATTTCCTTACATTTCCCAGACCAGCATTTCCTAGAGCTGCTGCAAGAAACCACAATATAACAGTGTGCTCCCCCTGAAAGACCAAGGCTACAGTCCTGTGCACACTTACTTGAGATGAAGCCCAAGTGAATACAGTGGGGCTTACTTCTGAATAGACATGAACAGGACTGCCCTATACATTGGGGGAACTATGCTTGGGGTAAAACAGGTTGCATACCTGTAACTGATTATCTTCGAGTGGTCATCTGTGCAGTCCCACACATGGGTTGGGCGCCTGCGCATCGACCTCGATCGGAGAAAGTTCTAGAGCTTTGCCTCAGAAGAGCTTTGACGGGCTCTCTTCCCACCCTGGGGAGAAGGCACGCACTGCGCATGCCCAGAGCGGGGGAGAGAGCCACCTCCCACTCAGTTCTTCTTCGACCGCCTGGTAAGTCCCATCAATCCAAAGAAGGAGATCTGGAGATGCCAGCAGTGGGGAAGGCTGGGTGGGATTGTGGTACTGCACAGATGACCACTTGAAGATCATCAGTTACAGGTAAGCGACCTGTTTATCTTCGTCATGGTCTCTGTGCAGTTCCACACATGGGTGATTACAAGAGCTGAACCAGTTGGAGGAGGGAGCTGGCAACTGAAAAAGACACAAGCAAACTGGTTAAGACACAGTATCATCATCAAACCAAGTCACCCAATGGTCCTACCTGAGGAAACAGCAGGGTCAAGCGAAGAGAGATCACAGTACCGTCTGACCGAAGGCAGCATCCCATCGGGCTCGGACATCGAGTGCGTAGTGAGTCACGAAGGTCGATGCTGAGGACCACATAGCAGCCGCACAGACGTCTTCCAATGGGACACCAGCCAGGAAAGCGGTGGACGTCGATACGGCCCGTATAGAATGGGCAGTGACACAGGCAAGAACAGGTTGACGTGCCAGCTCATAGCAAAGGGCTATGGTGGAAGTCACCCATTTAGAGAGACATTGAGAAGAAACTGGCTCCCCCAGACGCAGAGGGCCATAAGCTAGGAACAGCTAAGGAGATTTACGTATGGGCTGTGTCCTATGCAGATAGAAAGAGAGCACTCTGCGAACATCGGGACAGTGCAAGGCTCTCTGAGAGGCATCAGTCGGGTTCGGAAAGAAGGTAGGCAGGACAGACGACTGAGAGAGATGAAAGGCAGAGATGACTTTAGAGAGGAAGGAAGGATCTGGTCTCAGGACAACCTTCTCCCTATGAAAAATTGTATAGGGGGGATCAGACCTAAAGGCCCTTACTCTACGCACGGTAGTAATGGCTACTAGGAAGGCCGTTTTCCAGGAAATTAGCCTGAGATCCGCGGTAGCCATAGGTTCGAACGGTTTGGACATGAGTTGAGAAAGGACCAGGGACAAATGCCACGAAGGCACCAAAGGTTTCCTAGGAGGGCAAAGTCGAAGGAGACCCTTGAGGAACATTTTGGTGAGACGATGGGAGAATACCGAGGATCCTTGTATCAAGGGGTGATAAGTGGAGATCGCTGCCAAATGAACCCGCAAGGACAAGTATGCGAGGCCAGCATCCTTCAAGTGGATGATGTAGGAGAAAATCTCACGGAGAGATGACCGAACGGGATCGAAGGAGTGATCAGAGGCATAGGACTGGAATCTCTTCCATTTGAATCGATAGGAACGTTGAGTAGAAGGTTTCCGAGCGTTCAGAAGGATTTCAGAGACTTGCGGCGGGAAGGCTAGGGCCGGATCCTCCGGGCTGTCAATCTGAAAAACCCCGGATTGGGATGCAGGATTCTCCCTCGAGCCCAACCGAGGAACCTCATCACGGTTTGAGCAGATAGTTGAGGAACAGTCCGAAAGGAGGACACCCGCACCAGAAGATCGGAAGCCCTCGATTCCGGAAGAAAGGCCCATTCGAAATTGGTGTCGAGACAGGCTCTGAGAAACCGAAGGACCTGGAGGGGCTGAAGGGAGGACTTGGCAAGATTGACACAAAGACCAAGGGCACAGAGGAGAGAAAGAGTCTCTCGAGTATTGTGGAGCAACTGAGCTTGCGTCGGAGCTGCGAGGAGTCAGTCGTCGATGTAGGGATAAAGTGTGATCCCTCGTCGATGAAGTTCGGCCACCACCACAGCCATCAGTTTGCTAAATACCCTTGGGACGGTGGAAAGACCGAATGGAAGGACTCTGTACCGGTAGTGAGCATTTCCAACGGCAAACCGAAGGAATCGACAGTGTTGAGGACAGATAGTGACATGGAAGTATGCGTCTTGGAGATCGACCGACGCGAGCCATGCCCCCCGTGGAACAAGCAGGAGGATCGACTGTAAAGTGACCATTCTGAATTTTTGATACCAAATGTTACGGTTGAGACCTCGAAGATCCATAATCAGTCGGAAGCCGCCATCTCTCTTGGGGACCAGGAAATACTTTGAGTAAAAGCCGAAAGTCCATTGCATCTCCGGTATAACCTCGATGGCTCCCTTGGCAAGAAGAGCAGAAATCTCGATATCGAGAAGAGGGTCCGTGGTCGTGACGACAAAGTGTGAATTAATCTGCTGTTTCGATATGGAGCAGATTTCCAACAAGGTGCCCGACAGAGTGGCACGGTGTTCCTCAGGGACAAAGTCCAAGACGGGACGAACAGCATTTGCGACGCTGAAGGCATATGCCACCAGATAAGAGAGATAGGTGTTGATGCAGAGATTCATGGAGGCAAAAGAATACATCTTTTTGGCAAGAAGGTCAAGTTTGCGACCCTCACGGTCAGGGGGTGCAAACTGTCATACGGGTTGCTTCGATCTCAACGATGACTATACGACCATCGAATTCGGTGGCGGTTGAGAAAGAAGGAACTTGCCGGAATTCTGCTGGATCTTGTAAAGAGCATTATACCGCCTAGAGACCGGGGGGATCGATGCCGGGTGCTCCCAGGATTCCTTCAAAACTGAAAGGTGGACCAGAAGCAAGGGCAAGACGGTAGAAGGAGGAAGGTCAGCTTGGACCAGTTTGTGAACCACGTCGGTCACAGCAGGCGACTCCGTGGAACCCAGGACTTGAAGGGTGGTGGCCATTCGAGTAACGAGCTCCAAGTAAGCCTTAGGACCCTAAGTGGGAGAAATAGAACCCGAGCGTTGAGGCTCGTCATTGACTCAAGTGGCATCAGGATCCAGCGCCGCAGAGTCTGAACAGTCAGGTATCGACATCAGAGAGGAGGACCTCAATGGCTGAGCAAGATCAATAGCTGTGTGGTCATCAGGAGGAGGATACCGAGGTTCTAAGGGAGAACTCTTTGGGGCATCCCTAATCCTCGAGGGTTCAGTAGGTCGGTCCCGAGGAACCGAATGCGCCAAGGCCACCGATGTGGAGCGGCGTGGGCAGCCAGAGACATGACTCCGATCAGTACGTTCGGAGTGTTGGATCTGATCATAATGATGACGCTCAGGCATCGGGGACCTCAAATAGTAGTAGGCACAGTGCGGACGTTCTCGGCTCTCATCGAAAGACCAGCATTGATCGTCGGAAGGCGAGCCCGATGAAGACGGAGACTGTCGACGGATCAGCCTCCTTCGGTCATAACGGGAGCGAGACCGCGAGTGTCAATGCACCAAAACAGGCCTCTCGTCCAAATTGTGGACAGGGAGATCGGAATGCCTAGAAGGAGACCGGGAACATCGAGGAGGAGACAACGGTGGCGGCGACCTTGTTGACTGACCAAGAGGAATTAAGCCAGAAGTCGAAGACAAAGTGTGCTGCGGCATTGGAGGCGGCACTGCAGATCTTTGAGAGGTAGAGGCCAACATGGGCGTCGAAGTCGTCAGGCCAGTAATGATGACAGGCTCAACCACTGAAGCCAAAGCAGACGGTTTAAACTTCGATTTTGAAGGGGTCTTTTCGTCAGCCCGCTTAAGTTTCGGTTTCGGTGCCTTCAAAGAGGTGTCCGATTTCTTTGCCACAGAGGCATGAGAAGCCGCTGACGACATTGTAGGGCGTAAAGCCGACTCTAAAAGGAAAGGTGAGGAGAAAAGAGAAAGGAAGCAGAGAAATACTCAACTGAGGCAACGGACGGAGCAACACTAACGAGGTGTGAACGCGAAGGCAGTCGAAGAAAAACTGAGTGGGAGGCAGCTCTCTCCCCCGCTCTGGGCATGCGCAGTGCGTGCCTTCTCCCCAGGGTGGGAAGAGAGCCTGCCAAAGCTCTTCTGAGGCAAAGCTCTAGAACTTTCTCCGATCAAGGTCATGCGCAGGCGCCCAACCCATGTGTGGGACTGCACAGAGACCATGACGAAGATCTATTAGATTCAGACCTACAGAAGAAGAAGATGACCCGCCCCTTGGTGACACATGCTGCCTTTTACCAACTTCAGTGAGTCAACTGCTTACTTTCCTGGATAATTGCTGACTCCAGTTGTCCTCACAACTGCCTGCCTGGTAGAGCTTTAAGTACCTGGTTAAAATGTTTGCATTCACCTCTGCTTATGAAAGATGTTTATCCCCTCCAGGGAGTGGTTATTTTTGAAAAGTGGATTATACTATGGATTTGTTGTTGATTTTATATAACTGTGTTATTATTATTATTATTATTATTATTATTATTATTATTATTATTATTATTATTATTATTATTATTATTATTATTATTATTATTATTATTATTATATGAATTGCTTTTACTTAATATTATTTATCTTTGTTGTTATTATTAGCCACTGTGGAATCCTTTGGCCTGAGAGGTAGTACACACACACACATTTTTATATATGCATTTTTTTAAAATGGAAGCTAGACATCAGAGAGTAGCCATGATGGTGTGTAGAAGAAGAGCACCTTAGAGACCAACCAGATTTTGGGGGTATCAACTTTCAAGAGTCTCCTAATGAAGGGAACTTTGACTCTTAAAAGCTTATATCCCCAAAATCTTATTGGTCTTTACTGGAAACTCTAGACATTTATTTACTAATTTCTAATCACAGCAGCTTTCCCTAGACCTGTATAAGTCAATGGGTGGTGGCACTAACTATATTAAGTCAATTTCTGAAACTGCCTATGCCACTTCCAGTCTAGTCAATTTTACTTCTCACAGAGAAGGATATGTTCTTGAATGGGAAGAGATTGCAGAGATTTTTATCTTTTGTTTCCCCTTTAAAAGGAATGGTAAACATGTAAAAAAATTGAAAACTACTATGGACATGGTGAATGGAAAAAAGATCATGGTAGATGCTCTCAACAGTCTATTTTGTTCATGCTGCTGCTGGGAGCTAGTTTTGGTTCTTCTTATGTACTACATGAAATGTTAATCTGCAAAACCCAAGACCAATGCTCCCTCTACGCTGTGGGAGTCCTGTGAGTAAAAATTCTACTTTCTGAGCTACCAGCATTAAAGTTGTGAGCAGGTGATTTGGCTACTGCATAAATTACTTTGCTCTGGAGCCATCCTTCCTGAGCTAAGGCAAAAATGTGTGAGCCAGAGGCAAAAAACTGTGAGCTAGCTCACATTAACTTACTTTAGAGGAAACACTGGATGTCCCACAATCAAGACAGATAAACAATTCAGCTTCCAGCCATAAAGCATAAGGTATGAACAGTAACAATGATTCACCAGTACCAAAGGAAAAAATACATTGTAGGTTTTCTTTCCAGCTATGACACTGTCTGCAAATTTTCCTTCAGATAATAGTTGAGAAATCACTCAAGGAGGGAAAGATAGTGTTTGAAAAGATCCTACATGGCTTTTACGTGGTCCTGATATCACTGCACGTTTTATAAGGATTCCAATGATTAAGTCTGTGGTGGAAGAGCACTTCTCTGGTGCCCATTACAGAACAATGACCAACACTCCAGGAGGGCAACTCACCCTGCTTTATCTCCAAGGTGATAATGAGTCAGAAGCACCAATGTTGCTCTCTCCTTCTTGTACCACAGTGTGAAGCCAAACTGAAAAGTGCCCAGGATCTCTGGCAGATGCTACGTATTGTTGAAGAGTAGTTCATACAACTGGCAGGACAGAAACTGTTGAATTAGGGCGTTGCAGAAATTACCAGTTGGTGGACTAGAGAGATTATAGCACTGATGTTCACAGCACTTCTCTGTAATGTGCATTCATCCTGTATTAGCAATACAATCACAAAGAGTCTTCTTATAAGATTCACCCTCACACAGTTTTAGAACCACTCGTCAGGGTTTATGATCTACAGAGAAAGCTAGAAGGCTGTGAAAGATAAGCAGCTTTTGATTACCACTGCAAAAAAACACACACAATGTCTAATTATAAGTACCTCAACAGACTCAGTAATGAGACTAGTGAAATAATATTATAACCTTTAATAGAATTCGATAGCTAAGAATATAAATGGAATACATGAACACAGAGCTAGGAAAATAAGCCTCCGGACATGCAGAATTTAAATTAAAATGTTTTCCTTGAATATACTAGTAGAGCCACTTAAGGATCAGTACTTTATCAATATCATGCCAAAACTGGTCTACTAATCTGGCACCATCTATTGCACCTCTCTAAACTTACCTTGTACTACAATAATTTTTAAAGATTAATTAGAAGTCACACCTAGTAATTTCAAACTCTATAGGCCAAACTCTATAGGCAGCTGCAGGGATTCAAGCATTGCAATGATCTCTGTAGATTCCGTCTTGATAAAGCTAAGGGCTATTTCCTTGCAGAAGTGGCTAAACATTCCTAGCTGGATAGGAATCTGCGTGTAGACAGGTATTGCACCCATGGTTGCTCAGTCTAGTCCAAACACCAGGGTTGCATTTGCACAGGCCATCTGGGAGGTGGGGGGACAACAACAGACAACATGATGCCTTCTTGGCATTCCATGGCATCAAAACTGGTATCCACCATACCCAATAGCACTGCAGATGCTCTCAGTAAACTCAATAAAGATCCACATGCCAGCCAGCTGATCAATGACAACTGACAACTGACCCTTTACCGGTCTTTAACAACTGACCCTTTAACAGCCAACCATCCGCCAATTAGCTATCTGGTATCACCACTGAAGCTAGGCTTTAGCAGTACGTGGATAGAGAACTGCCAGAAGTACAAACTGGGTTTCGAAAAGGCAGAGGAACTAGAGATCAAATTGCCAACATTCGCTGGATTATGGAGAAAGCAAGAGAGTACCAGAAAAAGACCTACTTTTACTTCATTGACTACGCTAAAGCCTTTGATTATGTGGATCACAACGAACTATGGCAAGTCCTTAAAGAGATGGGAGTACCAGATCACCTCATAGGTTTCTTCAAAAACCTGTATAAGCGACAGTTAGAACAGGATATGGAACAACTGATTGGTTTAGCATAGGAAAAGGAGTACGACAAGGATGCATATTTTCACCTTGTTTATTTAATTTATATGCAGAGTACATCATGCGAAATGCTGGACTGGATGAGTCACAAACCGGAATTAAGATTGCTGGGAAAAACATCAATAACCTCAGATATGCAGACGATACCACTTTAATGGCAGAAAGTGGACCTAAAGAGCCTCTTGCAGAAAGTAAAAGAGGAGAGTGGAAAGGTTGGCTTGAAACTCAACATTAAAAAAACTAAGATCATGGCATCCAGACCCATCACTCCTTGGCAAATAAAAGGAGAAGTTGTGGAAGCAGTGACAGAATTCACGTTCCTGGGATCCAAGATCACTGCAGATGGTGACTGCAGCCATGAGATTAAAAGATGCCTGTTCCTTGGGAGGAAAGCAATGGCAAACCTAGGCAGCATAATAAAAAGTAGAGACATCACCCTGCCAACAAAAGCCTGTATGGTCAAAGCAATGGTATTCCCAGTAGTAATGTATGGCTGCAAGAGTTGGACTGTAAGGAAGGCCTAGCGCTGAAGAATAGATTACTTAGAATTATGGTGCTGGAGAACACTCTTGAGAGTCCCTTGGACTGCAAGGAGATCAAATCAGTCAATCTTGAAAGAAATCAACCCTGACTGTTCCCTGGAAGGCCAGATACTGAAGATGAAATACTTTGACCACCAAATGAGAAAGGAGCACTCACTGGAGAAGACCCTGATGCTGGGAAAGACTGAAGGTCAAAGAAGAAGGGGACGGCAAAGGATGAGATGATCAGATAGTGTTATCAAGACAACAAACATGAAATTAAGCAAACTCTGGAGCACAATGGAAGACAAGAGGGCCTGGCGTGATGTGGTCCATGGGTTCGCGAAGAGTCGGACTCAACTGTGCGACTGAACAACAACAATCACCACTCTGGGGCTGGGAAAGCAAAACAGCAGGCCATTATTGGTCCTTTGTGGGCTTGTCAACACCCCCAGGGGGCTTCTTAATAGAGAGAGGCTTCTGTGCATGTCCCACGCCTACCTAGGACTTTAAAAATACTTGAAGAAGGAGACTGAGGATGACATACCAACTCTGTCTCCCAGCTGAAAAGGGAGTAGAGCAAGAGGAGAAGAGGAAGAATAGGGTAGTGCTCAACCCCTGTGAGGCCACACAAAGGGGCTTCTACCCAGTGCTGTTTTTGTAGAAAAAGCCCAGCAGGAAATCATTAGCATAATAAGCCATACCCAACAGCAGAAACTCATTAACCTATTAGGCCACACCCCTGATAGCACAGCTCATTAGCCTATTAGGCCACACCCCCATGTTACCATAAGTGTGGTCATCCAGCCACACCCACCTTTTGCATCTTATTCTGTTTACCTTGTTCATTGTCAAAACCCAGGGCTTCTTTTTGTAGCTAGAACTCCTTTGCATGTTATGCCACACACCCCTAATGTAGCCAGTCCTAATGAGTTTCTGCTGTTGGGTGTGCCTATTATACTAATGAGTTCCTGCTGGGCATGGCCAACTCAGGAGCCAGACGGAACTCCATTCCTGCTTCTACCAAATCAGACCCTGGCACAGAGTGGCCAAGGCCTGGGACCTAACACCTGTTTCAAATGCCAAAATGTGCTCCAAGAGCTGCTGAGAGAAGAAAGCGGCAAACTAGTTTACCCTTTCTTGCCAAACATACAGTCAGCAAATTTTAGTTTTCAAAAATTAAAAAAAATGCTATTGCAACCAAAAACATTTTCTTGTTTCTGGTAGGGAGGTTTGAACACCCAGTGGTCTGGCTCACATTCTTGTCCGCCGGTCACAAACAGGGATATAACTTTTTGGCAATAAGTCTGATAGTTCATCAATCTGTTCTTGGGTGTTTGCCAGGTTGCTTCAGAATATTCCTTCTTGCCAGGGCTCTTTTTGTAGAAAAAGTCCAGCAGGAACTTATTAGCATAATAGGCCACACCCAACAAAAGAAACTCATTAGCATATTAGGCCACACCCTGACAGCACAGCTCATTAGCATATTAGGCCACATTGACAAGCAACGGACAACCCAGAAGACTAAAGAGGGAAAGAAAGAGGGAAGGATGGAAGGAAGGAAAAGAGAGAAAGAAAGAAAAGGGAAAGAAGAAAAGAGAGAAGGAGTGAGAGAAAGAAATAGAGAGAAGCAAGGAAGGAGGAGGAAAGGAGAAGGAAAGAGAGAGAGAAAGAGAGAAGGAAAAAAGGGACAGAAAGAAGGAAAAGCGATGGGGGAGGGAGGCTCTCCAACCCCCGATCAAGCCCCCCTCTGTACATCCCTCACTAACCCCATCAAGCTCAAGAGAGCCAGTTTGGTGTAGTGGTTAAGTGTGCGGACTCTAATCTGGGAGAACTGGGTTTGATTCCCCACTCCTCCACTTGCACCTGCTGATGTGACCTTGGGTCAGTCACAAGCGCTGGCACAGCTGTTCCTGAAAGAGCTCCACCTCTCCTCACAGGGTGTCTGTTGTGGGGAGGGGAAGGGAAAGGAGTTTGTAAGTCGCTCTGAGACTCCAAGTGAAGAGCGGGGTATAAATCCAATCTCTTCTTCTTCTTTTTCCTCTTCAGGAGCAGGCCAAGGAGGCCGGCAGGGGAGACGTTGGCCCTCCCGCAGGTCGCAGCGTCTCGGCATGGGCCCGGGGAGGCCGCTAGTGGGTTGTTCGGGCCTCTTGCAGGCTACAGCACTTCGGCACAGGCCAGGGAAACTGGCGGGCAAGGTCATTCGGGCCTCCCGCGGGCCACAGCACCTCGGCAAGGGCCCGTGGAGGCCAACTGGTGGGTCTTTGGGCCTACTACAGGCCACAGTGCTTAGGCACAGGGAGACCAGCGGGCGGGGTCTTCAAGCCTCCTGCGGGCCACAGCGCTTCGGCATGGGCCCGGGGGAACCAGCGGACAGGATCTTTGGGCCTCCCACGGGCCACAGCACCTCAACACAGGCCTGTGGAGGCTGGCTGGTGGGGTCTTCAGGTCTTCTGCAGGCTGCAGCACTTTGGTGCAGGCCCAGGGAGACTGGCGAGTGAGGTCTTCCAGCCTCCCACAGACTGCAGCACCTCAGCGTGGGCTGGGGAGACCGGCGGGCAGGGTCTTCAGGCCTCCCGCGGGCCACAGCACCTCGGCATGGGCCCATGGAGGCTGGCTGGCAGGTTCTTTAGGCCTCCTGCGGGCCGCAGTGCTTTGGCGTGGGCCCAGGGAGACTGGAAGGTGGGATCTTCGAGCCTCACGCAGGCCACAGCGCCTTGGTGCGTGCCCGGGGATGCTGACTGGTGGGTCTTCAGGCCTCCTGCGGGCCGCAACGCCTTGACACGGGCCCAGGGAGGCCGGCAGGCGGGTTGTTCGGGCCTCCTGCGGCCGCAGCGCTTCAGCACAGCCCGGGGAGACCGGCAGACAGGATCTTTGGGCCTCCCACAGGCCACAGCGCTTCAGTGCAGGCGCAGGGAGGCCGGCTGGCAGGTCTTTGGGCCTCCCGCGCGCCGCAGCGTTTCGGCGTGGGCCCGGGGAGACCAACGGGTGGCGTCTTTGGGCCTCCCACAAGTTACAGCACTTCAGCGCAGGCCCATGGGGGCTGGCTGGTGGGGTCTTCGGGCCTCCTGTGGGCTACAGTACTTTGGCGCAGGCCCAGGGAGGCCAGCGAGCGGGTTGTTCAGGCCTCCTGCGGTGGGGGTGGGCTCGGAAGCCAGCCGGAATGCTGTTCCAGTGCATTCCGGCCCAAAAATAGCCCTGCTTCTTGCAGTGCAATTGACTTTTCATGCATGCATTGTAAGCTGCCTTAAACCACGAGGAAAGGCAGGATATAAATGTTTTAATCAATAAATTTAATAAATTAATAAAATGCATGATCTCACATAGTCATATATAAAAGGTGTGTTTCAATGACATCCCACTCTTCCGTGTTTGTCTCAGTAGTCCTTACTAGTGACACTAATGGCTGCTGATCAGTTTGAATCAGCAGCATCTTTGTGCTTGCAGTTTTTTAAAACCTGACAAAAATCAGTTTAGTAGGTGTTTGCAGCTGTTTGGCATGAACTGAACAGCTTGGGTGATTGACTTACATAAGATCAGCACCTTTGAACACAGTAAGTTCTACTGTCAAACATGCTTGTAGTGAAATTTGAGCATCCCTAATCTCTGGCCATGTGTAGGTTTGCTTCTTGGGCTCCATTTTTCCATTCAGGGTCTGTCTTCAACAGCCAACTTACAGTTGTGAATGGGCATTAATGTGTGTCTTCATTGTGTGTACATTTATCCTTTTGATAATCTTAAATACATTTTCTGCATGAAAAAGCAAATATTTGAACTATAAATATCCCACATTTTACATATCTAAGTAACTGCAATTGTTAAAGCTGTCCAGTGTTTAATACGGTGTTTATTTTAAAAAAATCTTTCATGTTGCTGTCTAAAATCTGTACTTTCTGCCTCCAGCAGCGTGCCTACCAGCCTGTCAGCCTTGGGTAATCAATGTCTCCGAGAAACATTCTTTCTGCCTTGACACAGTGTAGTTCAAGACCTCAAACTATTATATGTGAAAAAGTGCACAAAGAAAATGCCAGCCTCCTGAATTGGTGGTGGTGTTAATAAAAATTTTAATGAAGCTGTGATTGAGCACATGCAGCAGAATAACAGGCCTCCTCCCTTCTTTCAGAATTTGGGCCTGGTGACCTAAGTACTAAAACTTTCTTTCAAGGTGAAAAGACGTCTTACTTTTTTCTAGATCAATGCTCAGGGACACAGGATTTATCAGAGAAATGAAGCATAACTCCAGACTGGCTTCCTGGTCTATGTATGTGAAAGAAAACAAACATCTCAGATTCTGTTCTCACACTACATTTTATATTCTTTTCACAACATGCATATTCACTTCTGCACTGGAAAAACAGGAGAGGGAACCCTCAGACAATTCATTTTGCTATTAGTGTGCAGTTCCCTTGAAATAATAAGAGTGTCATCCTAAACAGAGTTATAGTCTTCTAAATCCAGTGAAATTCATGGGTTTAGGAGAGTATAACTCTGCTTAGAATTGCACCATTAAATAACTTAAGACTATATAAAGATTTCTAATTTACCTCATTTCTCATATAGTAGATGACTTTTGCTTGGATCCTAAGCATTCACACCAGGCCCATAGCCAGGATTTTTTTAATTCAGGGGGCCTTTAAATAAGTCAGGGGGCACCCTGCACAGACAACCCCCCACCCAAGGGAGCACCAAAAGCTCTTGGGTGAAGTGTGCGTGTGCACACCAAAGCGTATACCAGGAATGAAACCTTGTTGGTCTTCAGGGTGCCTCCACTGTACTCCCAACTTTCTGCTGAGGCTAGGATGGACACACCGCTCAAAGGTGGAATTGACCCATCAGAGAAACAAACAAACAAAAAAAATGTCAAGCATCGAGAGCCTCAGAGACGACTTTGCAAGGCATTGGCCAGGGAAGGGGGTGGGGGGTGTTCAGACCACCCAGAGGAGGAGGCTTCAATCTCCCCCTGCCCTCAGGATGGACGGGAGGTCTGGAGTCAAGCCCAAGATGAGAAGAGGCACTCTGTCCAGGGGGAGTCGGCAATTGGCTGAAAGGGCTCACATTCTGACTCCCAGGAAGTTCCGGCAGAGCCCAGCTCCTGGGACAACAAGACCCCCACACACACAGGGAGTCCCCTGGCCGGCCCGCTGCCCGCATGAGCTTGGGGGGGGGGAGCTGCTGGCCACTGTCTTGGCCCAAAAGAAAGATCCAGAGAGGCAAAGAGTCTTTTTCTTAACACCAACCCCGGAGGTGCCCTGCAAGTTCTCCAGTTCCCCAGAGGTCATCTCCATCGGGTCAGAAGAAACCACATCTTTAAAAAGGCAAACAAACATCCCCCTGCCCCAAAACCTACATTTCTCCAGGCACCCGGACATTCAGGCCCACTTTCTTCACAGCAAGCTCCTGGAGTTTGGAGGCAGGGTTTGCCAGCTTTGCTTGCCAGCAAGAGGAAACCAAAAGAGAGGCAACAGCTACAAGAGCCTGGAGGTGGGGTGCAGGTGAGAGACAGAGTAGCAGCAGAGTAGGGCAGGGCTTTTTTTTTTTTTTTTGCTGAGGAGAGATTCAGAGAGCTGGGGGAGAGGAGGATGGTGTCAGGCTTGTTTTGCCACCCTGGCAGCGGCGGCAAGTGCCAGAAATAAGTTGGGGAGCCTTTCCAGGTGGTGAGTTGGGGAGGGCCCAATGAAAAGTCAGGGGGCCAGGCCACAGAATGCCCCACTGTAGCTACAGGCCTGATTCACACAAGAGCACTTCTGCTCATACTGGATTTCTGCTGATTCCCCCCCCCCAACTGTGGAACATGTACAGGTACTTCCCTCACAGTTTTCCAAAGGGTCCATCAATCCCCAGCAGCTCAGGACAATGGGAAGGGGGAGGTTGTAAAGTTCCATTCTGCAAGTCCTGTTGCACTCATAACACTTAGGATCCAACTCTTTATTTCTAGCTTGACATACCATAACCCAAGATTTCAAGCCATCCTACAGCTTGTCTCACTTTATAACAGACGATTTGTCTGTGATACGGTACAAAGGTTTATGGTTACATTGGTGTATGTCTGCACTACTGATGCAGACTTAGTGCAAGGCTGCCTTTTGACAAGCTTGCACAGCAAGTCTTATGCTGACTGTGCAACTGGCACAAACTGGCTTTTATGTCTGAGTACTGAATATGCACATATATGCATAAAACTGCATCTAAATTATTTACACATGTGATTTGCAAATCACAGAATGGTACTCATGTACTACAATGTATTTTAAAGTTTGAAACCCTGCTGGGTTTTGTTTTTCAAAAAAATCTAGATTTTTTTGCTTTGAAATGCATCATGTCTACAGATATTGCATGCAAAGACAGAAGCCAATACATATCGGTCAACTGTATTGCATTCTCCTGGAAAAGTAGACTTTGGCAATATCCATTCTGGTTACTCCATTCAATTAAAATGAGAGGTGTCAGCAGGTTTAGTGCGTCCTTGTACAGACAAATGCCCCCTTTTGCCGTTCACTTCTCATCGGTGCATAGGTACCAGTGAAACTGTGATAATCCTCTCACCTTCCTTTTACTCGTATCATTCTCTCTCTCCCTCTCTCAAACACAGTTGAACAGCACTGAAGTGTAAAATGTGCTTTCGCCAAGGTCAGTTTCTTGTGATTACTTGCCTGTGGCAACTGATGCCAGTCGCAACAGACTGAGCCTCAGCAGTCCACAAAGTCACATTGGTGCTTATGCAAAGGACATCTAGTAGGTTATACTCTCTGTTTTTGGAGTATTTGCAGAGCTGCTGAATTTTTAGCACAATTATTTAACTCTTTGTATTTTCCATCCTAGCTTGAAATCTGCCCACCTTCAGACAGGAATCTCCATGTTGCCTATATGGAGGGAATAAAATAGCCCCACAGATCAAGCTTGCATTTATGTTTCAAACAGGCAATTTCTTAATATAAGTAAATATTCTGAGTTTAACATCTGCATATGGTTAGTTGATGGCATTCAAAAAGACAGACATTAGGTAATGTCACAGTAAATTAAGTAACTGGGCATAAATGTAACAACCTCAGTTGCTCTGTGTTCTGTGAAGTCAATTTTCTGCCCCGGCTGGCTTAGCTGAAGGGAAGGAAGCAAAATACTGAAATAAACTGTATACTGGCTAGTTAGGGAAGAAATCTACTATTAAAATAAACTGGTTGCCAAAAGTACTCTTATTTTTTGAGCAAGTTGATTAAACAGAACCCTAACAAATTCTTTAAAAACCTGTAAAAATAATATCCAGCGCCATAAGGTGTCTTTAAGAAAACTGCTGACCGTTCAAAAGACCTCAGCTTAAACCAAAATACTTCATCCACAAATAGAAGGTGGAAGGAACTGGATTTAAAAGTTTGTAGTGGGTGGCTGATCTTAGAGTTATATATTTGAGTAGACATTGAGCCAGAAGCCCCACTAGTCAAGAAGGAGACTAAAGAAATTTACATCACAGCAGCGTATTTTAGAATCAAGTTCACTGGAAGGTGAGACACCCACTGGTGAAAGTAGGATTATGAGTTTTAGAGAAAACCCAAAAACATAAGAACAGAATAGGTCTCAACCGATTAGCTCAGTAAATTGACTGCCAGGGGTGGGAAGAAGGTAGACCACAGATAGATACTAGTCTGTTTCTGGAGAACCACCTAGCATTTGTGGTTGTGCTATTCTTGCAAAGAATGCTGGGGCATGTGGACCTTGGTCTGATATTGCAAAGCACTTGTAATATTCTTAGACAAAACTTTAGATTATTTATGCCTTAATTGTTAAGTGATCCTAGGTAGACACCCTGGTTTTGTAAAATTTAAGCCATACTGGGAAACTTTAACAATTTATAGAAACAAATAAGTAGAGCAAAGGTAACTGAAACCAGCCTGCCCTTAGTGTAATGAGATGGAAGGGCAAGTAAAGAGAAAATGAAGTGAAGAACGTCAGCAGTTTCTTTGAAAAAGGCTCTACTAATTCCTAAGAAAATCATGTCTAACACAACCTTTAAAAGTTATAACAAACTTTTCAACATATGTATAGTATTCCATTTTTCTTTTCAGCTATAGCAGTTAGCCATGCAAATTGTCAATGGAATTACCCTTCTCTAGTGGAGATGGACAATTTTCACCAATCCCCACATATACACTATAGACCCTCTTACTGAAGATCCTCCAGGGCTGCTGAGAGCAGGAACAGGGGGAAACAATATTCCTGGAGCCCAAGTCAACTGAGGACTTCTGAATCCAGTGTCATGCAGGGACACAGAACTAGGGATGGGGACGAATCACATTTTTGCAGTTCAGTTTGTGGCTGAACCACGAACCAGGAAGTTGGTTCGTGAACGAAGCAGTCCATATCTATTTGTGACCCTGCTTTCTTCTCCCTGCCACTTTTCAGAGCAGAAAGCAGGGGTTTCCCACAAAAAACAGCAAGGAGTGGAAAGCAGAGGTTTAAATGGCTCTGGGCAATTTAAACCCTTGCTTTCTCCTCCCTGCCGCTCAGCTGCTTTTCATGAAGAGCAGAAACTGCCTTAAAATTCATGGAAGTTTGTGAACATCACTTCACAAACCACAAACAAGCCAAAATTCGTAAGCCAGTTCATGCCCTTTCCTAGAGAGAACGGTAAAGAGGGTGTGTTCTGACTCTGCTACCTGGGTCTTTCTGCACTGTTTACTAGGAGGCTGAGGAAAACCCTTGCTTCTCAGATACTGCTGCACTCATCAGCCATGCCAGCACTAGAGCAAGGCAAGATCAGCCAGGACAAGGTACAGTTGTCGTCATGATGGAGCCACCTAATAAAGTCGTTACCTCCAGCACTCTATGGTTTCCCTGTTCCTTTAGTTCCACCAAGCTCCATACACCGCCAGATCTTGCAAAGTGCTTTGTTGTCTTTTCCTCTATTTCTCTGTTTTCCACACTTTTTGCGTCCTTCATTTTGTTCTTCCTTTCATGATCTGCCATTCCTCTATCCCCAATTTTTCTCCACCCACCCCTTATATTTCAGTGTTGTTCTCACCTCCTTCTCCTCCATCCTGGTTGGCAACTTAGAACACATTTAACAGTAGTATAGCAACAAACCTTAGTTAATATTATGAACAGAATGGAGGAAAATGGATTCTTTCCCCCACACCACCTTTTACACGCATAATAATAGAATATTAGTCTGTGTTAGTGGTTATAAATGAGGAACAGAGGTTAGAACTTAGCCTAGCTTCCATTGCAAATAGCATTTTGGTAGGGGGTCTGGAGATAACCTGCCCCAGGATATTCTTATTCCTTTTATTTTGGGCTCTAGAACTCTCACAATCATCCTGAAGCTGATGGCCGATTTTGAGATGCCTAGTTTTATTTTCTGAGTTATGCCTGCCATGAATGGACAGACAAATCAACATATGGATTCTTTATCATGGTAACAGACAGCCAAGTGATTTGTTGTATTATGATATTTGGCTTGGGTAAGGGTCATATGGGAGGAAGCCAGGGGAATCTTTGTCCAGGGACCCATGGTGGCTCTCGGGAGTCCTGGAGTCCTCTGATCCATAGAGCAAATACTGGGATGGAGGCAAAGTAGAATACAGGAGGAGAAGGGGGCAGGACAGTTCCATATCTCACTGTTCTCCACTCATACTACTTTGTATCCAAACCATCATCTTTACAACAGCCTTGTAAAGGTATCATCTCTTATTACAGATAGTTGAGGAGGGTGAGCCTCGGCTAAGATAATGTGGCTTTCCTAAGGCCACCTAATGAGTTCATGGTACAAGAAGTTTCAGACCAGGGACTTCCCAATTTGTAGCTTAGGCTCTTGGTCTCCTCACTTCATCAGCTCTTTATAAGTTTGTCAGTAAAAAACAATGAGTCCCAAATCTTAATGCAACTGAGACAGCCCAAAACTTTCTTTTTAAGGTAAGCAAGTTGTGAATGTAACTGGGAAAATATGACTTTAACCCTACTCTCAACAAGTAATTAAAATGTGGAATTTGCTGCCAGATGATGCAGTGATGGCCACAGGCATATATAGCTTTACAAAGGATTATGCAGACTCCTGGAGGACAGGTTTATCAGTGGCTAACAGCCATGGTGACTATAAAGAGTCTCCACATTCAAAGGCAGTAAATTTTTACATACCAGTTCCACGAGGAAAGAACAGAGGAAGGCCTTGGCCTCTATGCCCTGTTGTTGGCCACTCCAGAGTAACCAGTTGGTTGCTATGTGGGACAGGATGCTGGACTAGTTGGGCCATTGGTCCAATGCTGTAGGGCTCATCTTATGTTCTTACTCTTTAATACAATTCAGCCAAACTATATGGAGAAAAGGGCCAAAACATTGGGCACAGAGATAATGGGCTTTTCTGCATTCTCATTTTCCTCACTTGTAAGTTCCTGTTTCTTCAGGGGGTTTTCTATTTGGCAGGTGTTTTGCTCCCTCTAGCGGTCCTTTCAATATTACACTAGTTTATGTCCAGCATAAAACCCTGCAATTTAAATCTGAAAGGAGATATGCTGGACATAAACTAGTGTAATATTGAATCGACCACTGGAGGGAGCAAAACATACGCGAAACAGAAACCTCCCCCCCCAAAAAAAAAAGAAACAGGAACGTACAAGCAAGGAAAATGAGAATGTGGAAAATCTGGGCTCATGTTATACAATTCACAAACAGCAGTGTCATGGCATACAATAATACTGAAAATCAATATCTAATCTTGTAAAGATCAACTGCGCTACATAGAAGGGTTGGTTTTCCTAAGTGAAAAACAGAAACACAAACTAGTGAAGCTATGGAAAGGTGGGGGAACCTCAAACATATGTAATAGTCCTATCAGACAATTTGGTGATGTTGGGGGGGAAATATTTTGAGAGAGAATCCTGGGTATGGAGGCGGTGACATAAAACTAAAGGGGAACCATTTCAGGAGTCTTAAAATAATCAAAGAGGGATTATAGAAGTAGCACCAAGCAAGGCTGCTGCTACATTTAGTAAGGGAGAGAATGTTCAGAGCTGAGAATCCTTTATAATGTAAGGATTAATACTTAGGAGTTTTGACTTACATTTTACAATTTGTAGAATACGGCATAAACTTTCATGGACTCTGCTTCCAAATTTTTGTGGCTAATTTTTGTCAACGTTGCCTGTCATTTTGAGGTACAGATTTCATAGATTTTATTAAACAAAAGCATCAGTTGCCTTCCAAATGACTAAGCCAACCAAACTGTTATTCCCCATGCAATGTAATTACTAAAACGATTGAGTTATCTATTTCTAACAAAGACAGTCTCAGATAATAATTTCTATAGTGAGTTTCTAACACACTTTTTAAAAAGAACCCATTATATGTATGGCATATTCATAAAATGCATGTGTCATTACCAAAACTACAGTAACAGCCACTGTTCAACAACTAGCTTCAAGTCCAGAAGCATCTTAGAGACCGACAAGATTTTTGGGTATGAGCTTCCAGGCGTCAAAGCTCAGAAATCCAGCTGGTCTCTAAGGTGCCACTGGACTGGAATGTAGCTGTTCTACTGCAGACCACTACCTTCTGAGACCCTGTTTCTTAATTTCTATCTAGATACCTGAAATAAACAAAGTCTTTGCAACAGTTCTTATTTTAGAAAATATTCGTCGACTTTTTCATCTTCCTAAGCAATTATTTATGAATCATAGTTTACATGCCCCTCATGGAGTACTTACAGCATATCATGACTCACTGGTAATTTTCCTATGGCAGGATTTGAAGGGCGGCAGGAAAATGCCAACCTGCCATTAATTTACACCAGATAGTCATTCAAGCATGACTTTTAATTATTATTTTCCCCATCTCCTTTCATGACTTGGGGAATGGCTTACTCATCCACAGTAAGGCTACATTTCATTCTCCATTAATACTTTAAAAAAAAAAACAGATTTCACTCAGTGTCAGAGATGAGAAAGTTAGCTGCTCGTCTGAAGTTTGTATTGCTTGTCAGTAACATTTGAGTGTTTCCATAACTGGTTCCTCCAAAGTCATTCCGAGGCTGTGACTGCTCTCTCTGGGACAGCCGGCAGACACCCCTCAGAGGGAGGTCCTGAGGTCTCAGAATAGGAGGGAAGGGGGTTGTGCCATCTTGTCCCTTCTCCTCCCCTGCTGGTCATGGCCCTCTCACAGCTTTGGGTCAGGCGCTGGTGTTTCCTCCTCCTGTTCCTGGAGACCTCCTTTTATTTCCCCCCTATTCAGCCTCCCTCCCATTCTGCCTGTCCCCATCCTGCTTCCCTTCTGGGCCTCTTCATTTATTGAGTTTCTCCCCATTGCTTTTCCTGCCCATTACCCCTTTGGTGCCCCAACTGGGTAGCCCCTCCCCTCCTCTCCACCCTCACCTGTATGGCTCTCATCCAGCCACTCCTTCCCTGGGCATCGTACTGTCTTTCTGCCAACTCCTTGACATTCCAGAATGGCCCCATCAGGCCCGTCGACTCTACTGCCACCTCCAGGTGAGTTCTGGGTATCAAGAGAAGCCACATGGGCTGGAGAGGAGGGTGAGAGGTGTCTTGCCTGGTCTCAGGGTACTCCAGGCCCCTTCCCCCTGCTGTAGACTAGAGATGTGCCCCAGCTCCAGACAGTCATAAAGCCAAATCTCTGCTTCTTAGACCCTTTTAATATTGCAAGAAATGAAAGCTCCCTAAACAAAACCAAAAGCAGGTACACAACTTGTTGCAATTTCTACATGGAATACAAGCAGAAGAAGCAAACATTGTAAAGCAGCACTTCAACTGAACCATACTTTGGAGACCTGTGTCTTTCAAACACACATAATATGTTTTTAGTTCCCTGTGTGTAGACACAAAAATGTTGCACATAGGTATACCCTTCACTCATACTCATTCTCAACCAGGAAAGTGAACCCTTCCATAGGGAACTTCGTTGCTTCATTTTATTTTTTTCCATAAGTGGAAATATTGCTGCTGTTGTCCTGTTTATGATGGAAGAATAGTTGACATGTACAAAATTATGCATATTTATGGGCCAGGCAACCTAAAATTTACATCATCTTAGACTATAGCTGATGAACCATAAATGTTATATGTAAACACTTGAGGACAGCACAGACAACTTTTTCTTTTCTTTTTTTCCTATTAAATTATCCTCCAGGCATCTTTTCCCAAGCATATTATTAAAAAGAGACCTAATGACTTTGTTGCCTATATGCAAACCCAGCTTGCATTCAGACATCCCTCCTAGCCATGGCTACTTTAAACCCAAGGTTTATCGAACTATCTACGGTTAATGCAGCAGATGACTGTAATGGATCAGAGTCTGCTTGGATATCCTGGCATGTCTGCTGACAGTGAAAGCCGATTGCAGTGGGAGTGGGAAGGGGCTTCTGCAAAGGTTCCCTGGGGGGCAGTGATACCAATAACTGGGATTCAGCTTGGATGCCTGCATTCTGATGCAACAACTAACCATAATTACTACAAACCAGGATTTAGAAGCCAGGGTGCAAGTTTGCGCAAGAGTTCCCGCTTTGTGGCTTTTAGTGATCTCAGTTAGTAGGGATGGGCAGTATTTAGGTATTAGACTAAGGTGGAGTTCAATCAAATCATGGTTTAATGAGACATCTGAATGCAAACACACAAAATCATTTCCACTTGTAATTCTTCAGTCACATGTGCTGCTTTCACTCTAATATTCATTGCCAAAAATGTGGTCGCCATCCTTCATGTGTAACCTATTATTTCCCATCTGGGAATTATTTCTTAATGTAAAGATGGAAGGGAGACAAGATCTCCTGTTCTGCAGCTACCTTCAAATTCCCTGGCATACTGCTATCTTTGGGAACCCATTTTTTTTAAAGTCAAACTAAAACAAGCTCGGTCTCTCTCCTACTCAAATCCCTCATTTCCACTCTGTTGAGATCATCTGACTCTGCTCATGGTGAGCTAATCTGTTACATAACTAAAACACACAGAGGCAAAGTCTGCAGTCCACTCAGTGCTGGAAGCGACTGGGACTTCAAAGGAAGGATCTGGATATGACAGCTGCAGCACCAAGCCTTTAATAATGGAAGGATATGCTAGGGAAAATAACAGTATGAGATTGGTTACTGGGAGGCTCAGACTGAAAGCTTAAAGAGTTTGGAGATTCGTATTTCTTTAAGATTTAGGGACATTTAAAGGAATAGTAGATAATATATTTTCAATGAAGATGTGAAAAATGGGTAGATGATATCTGATTTTTTGAAAAAGGGGCTTGTCTCACAGCATTCAATGAGATTTTACTTTTGCCAGTTAAAGACTGCTTCCTCGAGGAGCTGTTATTAATAAAAATTGAGATGAGCACGTTTCTGATTATTAGGTGACTTTGACATGGTTTCAAGAATACAAATTAAAACATATTTGAAAAGAAGAAAAAGGAAATTTTCATGCATTTATTACTTTCAAAAAATGGATTTGAGCTAGCTGGAGAACTTTTTCTTGAATCAGTCTCCTCACACAAATACATAAATATCTTACAATCGCATAGTGCATACAGACCAAAGCCAATGTGCCAAAAATACGTTTTCTGGATCTGGGTCTTCCTAGTACCCCTCCTCCCAACCTGGATGTTTGTTTCTCCCTTTTTAGTACAGATCTATAGGCATGTACAAAAGCAATTACAAACAAGTACTAGATTACTGCACTGGAAGAATACATTTACATGAATGTTTTATTCCCTCTGACTGAGCACAGGATGACTATGCGTTACAGAGACAATGGAAAACCAATCTAATATAGGTACCATAACAAAAATCAAATTAAGAAGCATATAAAGGAAGAGAAAATATATAACAGTCTGTATATTAACAATGGAAGCCTCAAGGCCAAGGTGGGTAAACTCAGTTGCTTAACGTTAGAATAGAACTCACTGTGGGAATAAGAGGGATATAGCAGAATGCCAACAGTCAATGCCACACAATTATCACTGGAGACAACATAGACAGAAAGGACAGAGTGGGTTGTACTGGAAGTGCAGTTGTTGCTCTGTATATTAGAGACAGAACTGAATACGATAACTTTGGTAAACTGATAAGCAACAAACACCTCCACAGAATCACCAAAGGAAGTAACATGTCTCATGACAAAACTGATACTGATATTGAGAAAGAAATCAACCTACAAATAAAATATTGTGATAACATGAGGCTTCAGTTATCCCAACACCAACATTCAGATCATGACAAGAGACCACATTTCTTGATAGAGCAGTCAAGAAATGAGGCAGGTTATGATTTAAAAACTGAGAATTCAGGCGGGGATATCTATCTGTCTGTCTATCTATCTCATCTAACAAATCCATCACAGACACAATTAATTCTTAAAACTAAGAGGAGTAATTTAAAGGAAGCTGAAGAGGAATCAGTAGGAGCACATCCATTTAAGAATGCTTAGAGATTATTTAAAACTACTACAGCAGAAGCTGAGGTAAAATACAGATTAGAAACGGGAACAAGAAGTTGAAGGAAGTGCCAGCATGATTAAACTGCAGTGTCAAGGAGGTGATAAAAGGCTTCTTTTTAGAAGTGGAACTGTTGCTGAAATGAGGAAAATAAAAAGAACCACAACCTCCGGCAATACACGTGCAAGCTGATACTGTGAACAAAGACATAACTTGAGGGCCTAATTACAGTGTGTTAAGTGCCATCAAGTGGCTTCTGACTTATGGCGACCCTAAGAATCAATGTCCTTCAAAACATCCTAACATTAAACAGCCTTGCTTGGGTCCTCCAAGCTGAAGGCCATAGCTTACTTGATTGAGTCAGTCCACCTCATTTTGGGTCTTCCTCTTTTTTTGCTGCCCTCAACTTTCCCCATAATTATTATCTTTTCCACTGACTCTTGTCTTCTCATAATGTGACCAAAGAACGATAGCCTCAGTTCTGACATTTTAGCTTCTAGGGAGAGTTCAGGCTTGATTTGATCTACAACCCACTTATTTATCTTTTTGGCAGTCCACAGTATCCATAAAACTCTTCTCCAACACTACATTGCAAAATTACTTCCTTACTGGTATCTGAAGAAGTAAGCAGTGACTCATGAAAGCTGCCAAATATTTTGTTAATCTTTAAGGTGCTACTGGACTTTTGCTCTTTTCTACTGCTAAGGACAGACTAACATGGCTACCCATCTTGACCTACTTTCTTGCTGTCAGCTTTTTCATTGTCCAACTTTCACACCCATACATAGTAATGGGGAATACTATAGTATGAATTATCTTGATCTTGGTCGCCAGTGACATCCTTACACTTAAGAATCTGTGACTTCTGGCTTTGGCGATTTGCTGATCGGACACGTCCCATCTACCATAGATGAGGACACGCCAAGACACAGTGAGCAGGAGGGGTCCTGGCCGGATCCAGACCCTCCCCCCCCCGAGTCCCTGTAGGGGATTCCCAGCCTGGGGAGCTGAAGAGAGCCTCTTCTGAGGTGACAGCCAAGGAACTGAGGCTCCCTGTCTTCCCCTAAAGGTCCTGCTGCCATGAAGCAGAAATGATGCTTAGAATCAGCCACCAGAGGAAGCAGACATGATCGGACATAAAAGTGCCTCTAAAGTAGGAGAGCACAGCTGCACAAAACAGGAAACAACCAACCAAAGACTCCCTCCCAGTCACAAGAAGCAACTGTAGACTTTTCTAACATATTGGCAACAGCACTGCACCCTCTGCTGGAGCAGCTGTCAAATGTCAACACTAAGTCAGATGAAGTTCAAAAGAAATTGGTCCAGATCGATAAAAGAACTGGTGATACTGAGAAAGCAATTTAAAAAGTTGGGGGGAGAGCTGAAAATATTAAGCAGAAATTTGAAGAAGAAGCTGAAAAGGAAAGAATCTCAGATAAAACTCAACTACTGCAGCTACAAATGGAAAGATCTATGCGTGTTCTAGGCATTCCTGAGCAAAAAGATGAAAATCTAAAGCAATTTTTAAGTGAAGCTTTAACACCCTTGACGGAATATAAACAAGAAGAGTTACAAAAAGATATGGACATGACTTATCATACTTACTCAGACTTTATAAAGAAAAATAATCTACCTGGTGAGGTTTACGTGAAATTTGCAAAAAGATCTATAAGAGAGACTGTTCTGAAGGTTACATCAGGGAAGACTTTGAAAGTTAAGAACCAAGACGTAAAAATTTTAAAAGTCATTCCGTTTGAGGTGCAGAAGTGAAGGCGACAATATAAAGACTTAACAAATCTTCTACAAAACAATACAATTACTTATAGACGGATATTTCCAGAAAGACTGGTTTTTAACTATAAGGATAAAAAAGTTTAAGATCGACTCTGTTCCAAAAGCTGAAAAATTCTTGAATCAACATTTAAATCCGAAGAAAGAAGGAAAAAATATTGAGGATGAAAATGAAGAAGGGGAAGAGAATGACTCTCAATCAGAAGACAAGTCAAGCAGTGGTGCCAGTACTTCTGAGATTTCGGACTCAGAAAAAGGAGTGGCTGCTCCCAAGCCACTTAACATTAAACTGAAATACAAGAAGAAAAAACAAGGAAAATAATCTGGAGAATATAAAGACTATAATGCATCTTTGGGCTAGTCTTATTTCTTAAAATCTCAAATTTCTAAATACTTCTACTTATAAGTTAATTATTATATTAGACATTATAGTAGGTTTGAAATATGAATCTATTATTGTATTTTGATCGTTGTCTTATTCTGTATTTTTTAAAATAGGTTTTTCCACTTCCCTTGTCCTTTAGGTTTGTAGTTTAGTAAAAAAAGAAAAGAAAAAGAAAAGAAAAGAATCTGTGTTAGCTCCTTCATGGCTCCCCTTCACAGTCTCAATCTCCTTCTGACTTCTTGGTTGCAGTCTCCTTTTTGGTTGACGATGGAGCCAAGGAACAGAGAATCTTGAACAATTTAAATTGTGTGACTCCTCATAGTATGACTTTTGTCTTCTTGATGTTCAACTGTAATCCTGCTTTGGTACCTTCTGCTTTAACCTTCATCAGCAGTTGGTTTTGGTCTTCATTATTTTTTGCCAGTAATGCAGTGTCATCTGCATATCTCAAACTGTTAATGTTCCTTCCACCAATTTTTACTCCACCTTCTAATCCAGCTTTCTTTATGATACATTCTACGTACAGATCGAAGATACAGGGAGATAAAATACATCCTTGTCTGACACTTTGCCAATTGGAAACCATTCTTCCATTCTGTTTCTCCACATTCTGTCCTAACACTGGTCTCTTGTTGGAGTATGGGTTATGCATCAAAACAATCAGATGCTGTGGCACGCTCATTTCCTTTAAAACCAACCATAGCTTTTCATGATCCACAGAATAAAAATCTTTGCTATGAAACACAAGCTGCTTTTCTTCTGAAATTCTCTCATATGCTCCAGTAATCAACATAAATTTGCAATATGCTCTCTAGTGCCTTTTCCTTTTTTAAATCCAGCTTGAACATTTGGCATTTCTCATTCCATATATGGTAAAAGTCTTTCACAAGTTCAAGTTTATTCAGGTTTAATAACCCATTGGCCACATACCATAAAAACAACATTAAGAGTTTAAAAACAAAGTAAACAAAAGTTTGCCACATCTAGAATACTGTTTTGGCACAGGCTGCTCAAAAATAGTCTTAATCTTGAAGTATCAGAAATAATTGAATACTACAGCAGCCATTTTCTGAGGAATCTCTCTCTTACTGTTGTGTAATTTGAACAATAGAAGGTGTGAGATGGTGAATCAAGTTCTGTCAAGGAGCAGTCACAATAGCACTGGTCTGGAGGTATTCTGAGAAGACAGCCCTTCATCTAGGCTGTTGGAAATGAATTACAGTGTGTGATCATATATGACCGCCTCAGTTTTGGAATTGTCAGTATGTTAAGGTAAAGAGGCAGGTTGAATTTGGTAGAATATTTTATTTCTAGATGAAGTGGGGAACATTTTCATCTGGTATCCTTTTAGAGAGTGTCCCAGTCATGCTTGATCAGTTTCTCTATCATTTATGCTCACCTTCTTTCAGTTATATTCTTTTGGTTTCTGTAAGCTCAATTGGTTTATTTTCATGTCCATGGCTTCATTCCATTTGACCAACAGCGTTCATGCACTGACAATATGGTGAAGGTTGGGAGATTTTCAGAGTTTAACAGTCGATAATTGGTAAAAGTTTTTGTTGTAAGATTTTGAGCATCACTTTACTTGCATGAGAAATTAATGTGATGGTCCAATAGTTGCTGCAATCTTTGGCATTTCCTTTTTTCAGAATTTGAATGTAAATTGAGCATTTCCAGTCTGTGGGCCATTGTTTTGTTTTCCATATTTGTTGGCACAATCTTGTTAAGATTTTGATGTACTTTATTTCTGTGGCTTGGAATAGCTCTATTGATATCCCATCTACTCCTGGTGATATGTTTCTTCCAATAGCTCTCAATGCAGCTTTCACTTCACTTCCCAATACTGTAGGTTTTTCAAAAGATTCTTCTTGGAACGAATCTGTCATTCTTTCATATCTTTTGTATAATTCTTCAGTATACTGTTCCCATCTTTTCTTTATTTTGTCCTGTTCAGTTAATGTATTTCCATGTTGATCTTTCAGCATGCCTGTGTCTTAAATTTCCCCTTGATTTCTTAGACCTTGTGGAACAGATCTCTTGTTCCTCCTCTTTTTGTTGTTCTATTTCTTTGCACTGGTTATTATAATAGTTATCTTTGTTTCTATGCATGAGTCACTGAAACACTGCATTTGGACTTTTGATTCTGTTTCTGTCACCTTTTACTTTTGCTTCTCATCTATCTTTAGCAATTTTGAGAGTATCATCAGTCATCCACAGAACTTTTTCTTTTCTTTTGGCTACAGGAATAGTCTTTGCACATTCTTCCTTGATAATATCTCTGGTTTCAACCCACAGTTCTTCTACTTCACATTAACTTGAACTTAGTAATGCAAAATGTTCTTTATATCTCTCAGTCAGTCAGTTTATTAGGTTTTAAAAGCCCATAGGCCATACACCATAAAAGATTTTAAACATTTAAGAAAACGGTATAGGGGGACTGTGCCACATCTGTTTTGCAATTCTGGCACAAACTACTCAACAGGAGTCTCAACTTTGTAGCTTCTGGAAAGGGTGACCTATGATTATCACCTATGATTATCAGCACATTTTGCTTGTGTGTGTGATCAATTTCTTCCTGGACACTAGCATAAAAGCTTTATATTTCTTCCTCATCAACATCTGTAGTTGGGGTGTAAACCTGAATAATGGTTATACTGATAGGCTTCCCATGAAGTCTGATTGATACTATTTGGTCAGACTTTGTATTATAAACCCTGCCTGTGCTATATCTCACCTCACTATTAGAGCAATTCTGTTTCTTCTGTGTTTGTCATTCCCTGAGTAAAGCACTTTGTAATTTTCTGACTGAAAATGCCCTCCTTCAGTCTGCTTTAGTTCACTCACTCCCATGATTGCAATGTTTAAACTTTAAATGTTCAATTTCTCATTTTACGATTTTGAGCTTACTCTGATTCATACTTCTCATGTTCCATATATGCATCGAATAGCTTTGGACTTTCCTTTTGCATCCATTCAGGTTAACAACTGAATGTCCCTTAGGGTTTAGTCCAGTTGAGTCATTAAGAATAGTGCTCCTTGTACTAGTTCTCAGCTCTTCCCCAGTAGCTGATTGACTGCCTTTCAACCTGGAGAGTCTATCTTCCAGCACTATGTCTTTTTTCATTTTGGATTGTCTCACCACAGGGTTTTTGAGGTAAGAGTTGGTCAGAAATGGTTTACCAGTGCCTTCTTCTGCGCAGTACTAACCAGGGTTAGCTGAAGTGGCACTGCTGTTGTCGATGAAAGATCCTCCACCAGTGTCACCTTCCACTACTGCTGCTGCCCAGTAGCTACCCTTCAAAGATTTATTTGCCCCCATCTCCACTGGACCTGTGTGTTCTCTTCTGCTGATGTGGCCATTGATCCCTGAAGGGGATGGATACATCTTAGTCTCATGTTTCAATTGTGACTCTGCTAGGAGTTTAGGCCCCTTACGGTATTGCTCTCAGCTTCAGTGACACACACAAACCCTCTCACCATGTTAAGGTGTGTATCTAAGATGGAGAATTACTAAAGATGTAAAAACAGCCAATAAACTTAAAAAATATATTAGGAGTAGGAATCCATAAAGCAAGGCAGTAGGACCATCAAGATGCAATAATTTGACATGAAGTCATGTGACAGAAAAAAGAGGACCCAGAGCTATGAACTTGCCAGTAGGACAGGAGGGCTTCAAGCACATGCAGCATACCGGAGGACCATCTGACAAGGGTGGGGAGTTTCCTGACAAAGGGAAGATAGTGTTGTGTCCGCTGACCACTTTGGGCTGTCAGCGAAGGAGCATGAGCTTGAGTCCCGGAGAACAATGGGACTGGGGCTCCTGGTTCTAGGTTAGGGGAACCAATGGGAATGGCGGCGGGAATTCAAATCCGCCAGTGGCACCAGGGGGTGTTCCCCTTAGCTTGTATATAGTTGGCCACCTGGCCAGGTAATGTTGTCTTTGTTGTGTAATAACGAACCATGCTGATCACTACTTCTGTGTCTGTGGTTTCATCATGCGCCCAACCCACTACATAATAGACAGAGCAAACGGACCTTAAAGTAGCAAACACAGCAGAATCACAGAATCATAGAGTTGGAAGGGATCTCCAGGATAATCTAGTCCAACTCCCTGCACAATGCAGGAAATTCACAAATACCTCCCTCCCACACCCCCACTGACTGCTGTTCCACGCCCAGAAGATAGACTCTTAAAAAAAGAACAATGAATGTTGAATTCTATTAGAAGGTGACTGAAATTAAAGAGCTGTGAAGTCAAAGTGAACAATCCTTGTCATCCTGAAATGAACTGAACTTAGGGAGGAGTCACAGAATTTGCATTTGGCATATAAAAGATCAGACTGCTAAGAACCCTGCACCTCTAGCGAGCCAGAACAATTCTGAAAGAGTCAGTTAACTTTAAAAGAGAATGAAATCGACAAGGCAGTGACTTCTTTGCTGTGCTCCCAAGGATATCCTTTTAACCTGACAACTTAACTAAGGCTAGCTGTGGAAAGTCATATTTTTGCTTTGTCATGTAGCTGGAGATCAATTATAACCTGGAGCTGGATGATGTTCTCTTTAATGAGCTGTGAGCAATGGTACCTCCTTGCAGGAAAAGAATAGTAATTAAAAAGCTTTCTTGTTGAATTGTGTTGTTCTTGCTCTTGATTTACTGGTCCTGAAGGCCTAAGGAGATCTCTTTGCAAGTTTTAATGACAGAGCAGCCAATCACACTCTGGCATTTATATGCACCTGGAGGAATCTTGCTTTCCTGTTTTGTGATCATTCTCCAGTCTTTACTCTGCTTGCTTGGAGGAAAGCTTGGAGGAAAGCTGGCCTAAAAAATGTTCAGGTAGTTTAAATTTGCCACCAGGGATATGAAAGTGTGCCTATCATTTTTGAAAGCATATTGTTTGAGAGGAACAACACATTACTCTGTATAGAAAGACTGGTTTTCCTTTTCAGCCCCACTCTTTCACCCTACAAATGAAAGAACTGTTGGAGTTATTTTTTTTAACTTGCTAGGCACATTCTGACTTGAAATGTACTGTTAAGCAGACACAATTTAAAACTTTGATGACTTTCTTAAAAGTTCCTTGATAGAAAATCATTTTCTTTTCCAGTTAAGAAGCCAATGCAGGGGCTCAGTGAAAAGTGTATGCAAAGTGCAAGCATACATATTGTAAATGTAGTATTTTTACTATGAATATATTCCTCCAAAGTCCTCAATCTTACAATACTTATTAGGGCAAATGTAATTGGAATCAGAATTTATTTAATCTGTTCAGGAGAAAGGCTCCAGTTAACATCAAACAAAGGCTGATGTAAATACTAGATTATTATAAGAGGACTGGGTATAGGGTTGCCACATTCCTACCAGGGCTGGGAAATTTCCTGCCCCCAATGGCTGTTGCCCACAGGCATTCCAGTGGCCAGCAGGAGAAAAAAAAATAAAAACCAAAGTCAGCAATGGCGTG
The DNA here is from genome assembly GCA_029375565.1 of Gekko gecko. Classification (NCBI taxonomy): domain Eukaryota; kingdom Metazoa; phylum Chordata; class Lepidosauria; order Squamata; family Gekkonidae; genus Gekko; species Gekko gecko. The sequence goes on from JAPDNY010000009.1 coordinate 53,174,532, forward strand.
ACACCACTTCTGGGGGGCAGGGGGGGAGTGATGCTGGTTCTCTTTAGGAATCACTGAAAACATTAGTTTTATCACAGAGCCTCCAGCAGTTCCTAGAGAGAGCAGAAAAGCACTTGTGGGTTTTTCCCGAAGTGAAGTCATGCCAATGGAGCCTCCCATGTCCCCACTCTCCTGACTTCCACCAGTTGCCAGGCAACCCTAACTAAATGGTTCTTAAAATTACTCTCTCTAAGGTCCGATTAGCATAAAGGAGCAAAAGATCAAATAGTGAGGCTGACCGCACATTTTAGTCATGCTGAGGTCTTTAAGGGAGCTCATCATTGGTTTTGCTACAGATTCTTAACATAAAAGCTTATTGTTTGTTGACAGGTGAATGTCTAGAAAAACAGCACATACCCAAAGAGAAAGACAGTTTCTGATATTGCCATGCCTACAGCTTCACAGCTATTCCATTAATGTATTTGGTAAGTTTAATGATTCTGAGACTCCATCTATTTTGATGCAACATTTTAACCCTAAGTTGAAAAATGATGAGCATTATCAAGACCTATACCTTGTTATTTGAGTTTAGAGTGTAGGTTTTTAAAGATATAGTGACAAAGTGATGTTGAACCTTGACACCACTTGGGGCTTATTCCAAGTCTCCAATCTTGTTCAGCCAACAGACACTTTTGAACCTGATGAAATGCATTACCACAAAATGCATCCTAAACAATGGAGGCCCAGGTAACAGCCACTGCTAAGTCAGCCTTTTACCATCTTCGGCTGATTAGGCAGTTGGTTCCCTTCCTCGAACACAATGACTTGGCAACAGTGATCCATGCAATGGTCACTTTGAGACCAGACTTCTGTAATGCTCTCTACAAGGGGCTGCCCTTGTTGCAAATCTGGAAGCTACAGCTAGTGCAAAATGCTGCAACCAGGCTCTTGATGGATCTCCCTATTCAGGAACACATCCAGCCTATGCTGAAAGCACTGCACTGGCTGCTGATAGCATACCGAATTCACTTCAAGATGCTGATTCTTACCTTTAAAGCCCTATATGGTCAGGGGCCTACGTACTTGAGGGACCGCCTTTCTCCACATGTTCCCCAGAAAGCACTGCATTCAGGGGCTCAAAACCGTCTGGCCCTCCCTGGTCCCAAAGATGCCAGGCTGGCCTCAACTAATGTGAGGGCCTTTTCAGTGGTGGCTCCGTACTGGCGGAACGAGCTCCCAGAAGACATCAGGGCCCTGCAGGACCATCTACAATTCCACAGGGCCTGCAAGACAGAGCTCTTCCACCAGGCCTTTAATTAGCAGCCACATCTAACAACTGAATGTGACAAGGCCTGTACCACCTGGACTCACCATCAGCTGCCTGTATGAGCCAGTATAAATGGATTTGATAAGCTAAATGCCAACCCTAACTATACTCCTCTGTGACCAAACCTTCATAGCCTGCTATGACCACTATGCAACACTACATCTGCCATTAATATTGCTACTAACACTTTATGACTGTTTATGATTGTTCAGGACTAACTATAACATTTTATAATTGTGTTGTTTTATGTGTTTTTAACTCTTTTATGTAAGCTGCCCTGAGTCTGCTTTGGTGGGGAAGGCAGAATATAAATAAATAAATAAATAAATAGAAGATTCCAGCTTTTCAGTATAAAGCCTGACCATGAATCACTTCTGATCTGTACAAAAACAATAATCCATGGATAACATCAAACAGTGGTAATTCTAAAACGACTTGTCTTCATGTTAATCTTTGAGTTTAGCTAGGAAATATATTATAACATTCCTTTCTTTTATTTCCACTTTATAATAGGGTATTGATTAAGGATTCTTTTATTTAAACTGGTTAATTTTAAAATTGAATTAAGTCTGTCTTCTTGTGTTTCTCTCTTTCTTGATTTACTCAAAGTCCTTTGTAACTGCTACATTTTAAAATTATGAGACATCTGTGACTTCAAATTGGTCTAATTTATGGCTGGAAACCCTATGAGAGGATGGTTACACACTCTGAACTTAAGTTTCCCTTAGAACTTCTAGCACCACAGGCCAATCTTCCAACAGTAGTCAATTAAAGACAAAACCATAGGGGTGCCATTTCATATAAGTGATTTGTGGAAAAAATACATTCAGTTCTACTTACCAAGACAGACATACAAAAGCCACTGTAGCCCTCGGGAACCAATAAAACTGTGAATCACCTCCCTGTAGCCGAACATATAATGGCAAATATTCTGGAAAAAGGAACAGAGAAGAAATGTTCCGTATGAGACGTTCAATATTCCACTGATGCAATATAAACAAAATCCTGATGAAATTCTGCATGATTTGCAGCTGAAGAGTGATTAATATGCCCTTACTACATGTGCATTCTCTGTTGTGCCCTGCGCCTTATGGAAGGGCCTGCCTGACAAGGTCAGGAAAGCTCCTGTCCTTCTGTCATTCTGCAAACTATGTAAAACACGGTTGTTCAAGAGGGCAGATCGGTAGAGATAATAGAGCTATATTAGAACAATCACTCAATAGGGCACAATAATAAAGGGAGGCTGCAATCACATACACTAAACAACGTACTTTTAATCCACTTCCAGTGCACTTTCCAACAGGATTTTACTGTGTGAACTGGCAAAACCCAGTTGAAAAGTGGATTGAAAGCAGATTGAAAGTGTATTATTTAGTGTGTGAGATCACAGCCAGTATGAAACTGTGGACTGTAGTACTACATATTTTACAACTGGGTTTTGCTCTGAGCCATTTAAACCTCTGGTTTCTACTCTTCATGAAAAACAACTGAGTGACAGGGAGCAGAAAGGGGTCATGCAAACCAATTAGGTTTGCAAACTAACGTATCGGTTCATGGTTCGGTTCATAGTTCAGACCATCCCTAACTCTGACTTGGATGTCAATAGTAACATGAATTAGACAGAAATATCTAACATATCACATCTAAAAAGAAATATCTAATACATCATCTGATGTATTTATGGATCATCTTGACCCAGTTACTGTAATGGATGTTGACAGGATCCTTGGACTCATGAAGGCTATCATTTATGGTCTGGATCTTTGTCCATCCTGGTTGCTGAAATAATGTAAGGACCACTTAAATAACTTATGACTGTCTTTCATAAATCAACCTACGTCACTCAAACAGGCGGTCATACATCCCCTGATCTAACAACCATCCCTACAGAAAAGGGATGTGGTCAATTATCATTCTTTCTCTAATATACCCTTTCTGTAGTAGAACAGCAGAAGACCAACTCCAAGCCAACTTGAATAAATTGTGTGCTCTGGACCCTTTTCAGTCCCACTTCAGCCCAGGTAATGGGATAGAGATGGCACTGGTGGCTTTAAATGATGATCTCTGTTTGAATGTAGACAAAGGCCACACCAATTCATTCCTCCTACTGAATTTATCAGCTGCCTTTGGCACAGTAGACCATGCTATCTTGTTGAAATATTTGGAGGCAGAAGTAGGTATCAGGGCATGCACTTTGGAGTACTTTAAATAGTTCCTTACAGACTGGACTTAAAGGGTTGCCACAGGAGACATTTATCATCAGTGTGGGAGAACTCATGTTGCTGTGGTTAAATGCCTGAGAGTGAACAAATTGAAAATGAATCCTGACAAGATGAAGGTAATGCTGGTTGGGAAGCCTGAGGTCTTGATGCTTCCCATTTTTATGGTGTTCAGCTGATCCTTGCTGACTCAGTTAAGAACCTAAGGGTTATATACTGGACCTAACATTGCTGCTGGAGAAACAAATAAATGCAGCCACAAAAAAATGCTTCCTTCCAACTTAGTTTAGCCTGGAAGATGGCTCCCTTCCATGAAGTGGCTGATCTGTCCACCCGGCCCATAGCCACATGGGGGGGGGGTTCAACAATGCTCCCTCCTGAATTCGCCCTGCCCCCTCATCTCCCAGTCCCCCTTCCTCTCCCAGTCTCCCCTCCCCTGGGAGGCAGAGGAAGCCTGGGGCTGCTGGTTGGGAGGGAAGCGGTGAGAGTGGTTGGCTGGCTGGCTGATGCCTGCTCAGTGGATCAAGTGAGTGACAGTAGGCAGGGAAGGAGCGCGTGCTCGGCGCCAGCACAGCCATCTTCGCCCCCACCCAAATTGCCAAGTAAGCGAGAGCCACGAGCCAAATTGAAGAATGGAGGGGGCAGCAAATGCAGCACTTAACCTGCCTGTGGCATGGCTGGCTCACCTTCCTCCCTTGCTCACTGGCTACCCTATCATCTTCTCCCTGCTGCTGCCCCAACTCCTCCATAGCAAGCTGCTCATTCAGGGTTTGTTTGGTCTCTCTCTCTCTCTCTCTCTCTTTGAAACAGAGATTGGGTGCAGCAACCTGGCAGCAGCAGCCAGATCTATGGCAAGCACAACAGTAGCCCCAGCCGGCCCACTGGCTGGGAGGCAGTCTCACCTGTCAACACGCTCCAGCCCCTATGCACAGGCCAAGGCAGAGAGAAAGGCAGAGAGCCTGCTCACTTGACCACAGGGCACCAGTTGACCCTCATTGCTTGTTCCAAGAGCATGTGGCTACTGTTTGACCTCACCCAAAACTTGCCTCCACTGCTCCCCCATCAAAAATTTTCTGGCTATGGGACTGCCGGTCACATAGATCTAAGCCACAGTAACAGCAAGATTATACTACTGTAATGAACTCTATATAGGTCTCCCTTCAAAATCAACTAGGAAATTCAGTTAGCGCAGAATGCTGCAGCTTGGTTATTATCAGGAACTAAGCTGTGCATTCATACTACACTCTTTTCTGCAATCATTCCATTGGATTCAATTCAAGCCACTGGCAATCACATACAACTTCCTTTATGGTCTCAGATCTTCAGCACCGCCTCTCCCTCTATGCCCTGCCACTACAATTTCACTCATCTAAAGAAGGCCTTCTACAGGTGCCACCCAGCAAATGGACAAGATCAACAATTTGCCCGTACATATGCATTCTCTGAAGTGCCCTCCACCCTACGGAATCGTCTGCCTGAGGAGGTCAGGAAGGCTTCCACGCTTTCGGCTTTCTGCATGCTATGTAAAACAGAACTGTTTAGGGCATCATTTCTATAGAAAAACAGGGCTGCATCATGACAGAATGATTCAGAAGGGTGTTTCAGTAGAGAGAACAAGACTGTGAATGCCTCTACTAATATGTACTTATCTGTTGCTGTGTGCTTTTATCTTTCTCTCACTACATTCTATTTTTACCATTTCTTGCACTGTTTATTTAATATGTCATGTTTAACATTTATGTCCTTTTTCAGATTTCTGAAATCTTAGTCCTATAACATAGTTTATTATATGTATTCTCATCCTATCTATTGTACTGACTTGTTGTTGTTCAGTCGCACAGTCGAGTCCGACTCTTCGCGACCCCATGGACCAGATTACGCCAGGCCCTCCTGTCTTCCGCTGTCCGCTGAAGTTTGCTCAATTTCATGTTCGTTGCATCGATGACACTGTCTAACCATCTCATCCTTTGCCGTCCCCTTCTTCTTTGACCTTCAATCTTTCCCAGCATCAGGGTCTTCTCCAGTGAATGCTCCCTTCTCATTTGGTGGCCAAAGTATTTGAGCTTCAGCTTCAGGATCTGGCCTTCCAGGGAAGAGTCAGGGTTGATTTCTTTTAGGATTGACTGATTTGATCTCTTTGCAGTCCAAGGGACTCTCAAGAGTCTTCTCCAGCACCATAATTCAAAAGAATCTATTCTTAGGCGCTCAGCCTTCCTTATAGTCCAACTCTCACAGCCATACATTACTATGGGGAATACCATTGCTTTGACCATGCGGACTTTTGTTGGCAAGGTGATGTCTCTGCTTTTTATCATGCTGTTTAGGTTTGCCATCGCTTTCCTCCCAAGGAGCAGGCGTCTTTTAATTTCATGGCTGCAGTCACCATCTGCAGTGATCTGGGATCCTAGGAACATGAAGTCTTTCACTAATTCTATGACTTCCCCTTCTATTTGCCAAGGAGTGATGGGGCCAGATGCCATGATCTTAGTTTTTTTGATGTTGAGCTTCAAGCCCACTTTTGCACTCTCCTCTTTCACCCTGAGCAAGAGGCTCTTTAGGTCCTCTTCACTTTCTGCCATCAGAGTGGTATCGTCTGCATATCTGAGGTTATTGATCTTTTCCCCAGCAATCTTAACCCCAGCTTGTGATTCATCCAGGCCAGCATTTCGCATGATGTACTCTGCATATAAATTAAATAAGCAAGGTGACAATATACATCCTTGTCGTACTCCTTTTCCTATGCTAAACCAATCAGTTGTTCCATATCCGGTTCTAACTGTTGCTTCTTGACCCTTATACAGGTTTCTCAGGAGACATATGAGGTGGTCTGGTACTCCCATCTCTTTAAGAACCTGCCATAATTTATTGTGATCCACACAATCAAAGGCTTTAGCATAGTCAATGAAGCAGAAGTAGATGTTTTTCTGGTACTCTCTTGCTTTCTCCATAATCCAGTGAATGTTGGCAATTTGATCTCTAGTTCCTCTACCTCTTCGAAACCCAGCTTGTACTTCTGGCAGTTCTCTATCCACGTACTGTTGGAGCCTAGCTTGTAAGATTTTGAGCATGACCTTGCTAGCGTGTGGAATGAGTGCAATTGTGCGATAGTTTGAACATTCCTTGACGTTGCCCTTCTTTGGGATTGGAATGTAAACTGACCTTTTCCAATCCTGTGGCCACTGTTGTGTTTTCCAAATTTGTTGACAAATTGAGTGCAGCACTTTAACAGCATCTTCTTTTAAGACTTTGAATAACTCAGCTGGGATACCATCACCTCCACTAGCTTTGTTGTTAGTAATGCTTTCTAAGGCCCATTTAACTTCGCTTTCCAGGATGTCTGGCTCGAGGTCAGTGATTATACCATCGTGGTTGTCAAGGACATCGAGGTCCTTCTTGTATAGTTCTTCTGTGTATTCTTGCCATCTTTTCCTAATCTCTTCTGCTTCTGTTAGGTCCCTACCGTTTTTGTCCTTTATCATGGCCAGCTTTGCATGGAACGTTCCCTTGATTTCTCCAATTTTCTTGAAGAGATCTCTAGTCCTTCCCAATCTATTGTTTTCCTCTATTACTTTGCATTGTTCATTCAGGAATGCCTCCTTATCTCTCCTTGCTGTTCTCTGGAAATCTGCATTCAGTTGGGCAAATCTTTCCTTTTCCCCATTGCCTTTAGCTTTCCTTCTTTCCTCTGCTATGTGTAAAGCCTCATCAGACAGCCACTTTGCTTTTTTGCATTTCTTTTCCTTTGGGATGGCGGTGAGTGCTGCCTCCTTTACAATGTCACGGACCTCTGTCCATAGTTCTTCAGGCACTCTGTCTATCAAATCTAGTCCCTTAAACCTATTCTTCACCTCTACTGTATATTCATCGGGGATGCGATCTAGGTCAAATCTGAATGGCCTTATGATTATGTACTGACTTAAATTATGTTAAGTGTCAGTGAGAAAGGCGGACTACAAACAAATTTCTGTAATCCTGCTCCAACTGCACTGCTTATTAAGTGTCACATTTGACTGATTGCATTGACTTACACTGTGAAATCTACTTTGAGTTTCAGTGAGAAAGGTGGACCATAAATAAATTTAATAAATAAGAGCCCAATGTTTGCTGGGTACTTACAAAAAGAAACACCGCTTCAATAAGCATTAGAAAATAACAAGGTTACAAAATAGTTTAACAAAGTTTAGAAAAAAATTTCATGAAGACACTTCATGCCTGCTTGTAATGACTTAGCAAGCATTATTATTTTTGTTGTGATACTTTGTCAGTGACTATTTATTTATTTTACTTAAAATATTTATTTCTGCTCTATCAGTGTAATAATTCTAGAGAAGCTTACAATAGAAATATAACACAATGAAAACATATAAAACAATAATGTAACTGTCATCAAAGTCTAGGAATGCAACAGGGACAAAACTTTAAAAATAAAAACAGAGAATTCTTTAAATGTGAATTCTAAAGCTACTTACAGCTGAGAAGTATAAAGCCTGAGCACTCAGGAAATCAATAGCACTCAGCTAAATCTAGCTGTCTCAAGCTGAACTGTCACGTAGAGTTGTGATGAAAACACTCCAAGGCTGGGAATATTTATTTATATTCATACATTCTCTTTTCTCCCCAATGGGGACTCAAAGCAACTTACAACAATGATTCTCCCTCTCCTCCATTTTACCCTAACTATCACCCTGAAAGGTAGGTTAGACTGAGAAAGTGTGACTAACCCAAAATCACTCAGTACACGTCCACGGCAGAGACGGGATTTGAACCTGGGTTTCTCAGATCCCAGCCCAACATTCTAACCTAGTGATCCCAAACACAATACTTGTGGGCACTCAGGTGCCCTCCAGTGTTTCCTCTAAGCTGAGTTAGTGTGAGTTTGCTCACAGTTTTTTAGCCTCTGGTTCACACATTTTTGTCTTAGCTCAGGAAGGATGGCTCCAGAGCAAACTAATTTATGCAGTAGCTAAATTGCTTGCTCACAACTTTAATGACGGTAGCTCACGAAGTAGAATTTTTGCTCACAAGACTCCACAGCTTAGAGGGAGCGTTGGTGCCTTCCAATGTGTTTTCTGGTGCTTGCTTCTTCTTTCCCTAAAGCATCTCTTCTTCAGAGTGCAGAGCCAATCCTGACCTTCCTCTGCCTCACTGGAGCAGGAGATACTGATTCAGAATGTCTGCAGAGCATGCCTGTTCAGGAACTGCTGCCTCTATTGCAGAGGGACGATTGGCTTGGAACCACCCAACATTCTGTGATTGGCCCCAACCCTCATGACAACCATTTTGATGAATACACACACAGACACACACACACAGCAGCAGCAGCCATTGTGTGGTGGTACCCACTCAGTACTCTGAAGATTCTACAAGTGCCCACAGGCTCACTAAGCTTGAGTATATCTGCTAGCAACTACCCCATGCTGGAAAATTATCGAGGTGCACAAAGGGATTTTAAAAAACCTTCATTATCTAGTACATGAAGGCAAACAAATTCAGAACCTAGACAACACTTCCTAGCGAGGGAGTTGTAAAGCTTTGGTATCATAATAAAAAAGGCTCCAGTCTGTGGTGCTCATACACCTCACCTCAGATGGTTGGAGAACAGAAGTTAATACCTTTATAGACTATCTCAGCTGACCATTAAGAACAAATTGGAGCAGACAAGTGCAAAAACCCACTTCTCCCCTTCTTCCTTCCTGACATCTTTGCCAGGAGATGGAGGAGAAATCCTGCAGCGTGCAAGGCGGCTTGCTCCCTCCCTCTCATTGTACTGGATAGGGTACCACCACTCTTTCTACCCATGGTTCGAGCCACAGGTGGGGGTGGTATGTGTTTGGGTGTATATGCATTCTGTCTCCCACACCCACTTCCACATGGGCAGCTAACTGTCTGTAGACCAGTCAGGAGTTTCTGGTCTGTGCATGGAATGAATAGTCATGAGCCTGGATTAGATTTTTGACAACAGTCTGAGATCTTTAAAAAAGAAACGATCTTTATTGCTAAAATACAGTCTTGATTCACTAGAGCACAAGGCACTAGTAAAATATATCACAACACTCCAGGGTTCTACAGAGCTAATATAAGAACATAAACCATATGAGGCTAACTAGGTTATACAGTCACTTAGCATTTCCTTCCTCTGAATAGGTGCAAGCCTGTAGAAAACATTAAAAACAGAGGCTGGTCAAAACAGACTTTGTTTCATTTGCTCCTTTTGTTCCCTGAACCTCCGCTTGAGTGCTTCTGACAGGATGTTCAGACCTTTTAACCTTTCCTGTCCTAGTTGGGAGGGTTAAACTTTAACCTATCATAAGACTTGGAGTGGATCTCCACTCCAATACATCTCAAATTTTTCAACCCCACTCATTATATCCAAATAGCCATCTATCTTGTTCCTTCCCGGCAGGTGTGCAAATGGACATTCCTCTACCACCAATCTGACTCCATAAAGGAAACTGATCTCCGCCAAGCCTACAGTCTGAGAAATTTGTGGTTCTGCTCCCAGAGAAAGAAATTTTATAGTTGTCTATAATCAAACTGCTGAATAGTGAACATCTTTTAAAGCTAGTCAGATATATTCCCTGTAACTTAACATCTGCAGGCAGTCTAGCTGCTGCATGCTGAACCAGTTGATACTCCCAAGCAGTCTACAAAGGCAGACACATGTAAGACACATTGCAGTAATTCAACTTGGATGTTTATCAAAGCATGGATAACAAGTGAGTGGTTATACTCCTAAAGAACGATTACAGCTGTCACACTAGTCAAAGCAACCATATTTACCTAAAAGGAAGTTGGGCTTCAATAAAAAAAAGGTTAAACACAAAAAAGGTGACCATGAATTTAAGACAAACTCCCTCTCTCCCCTCTGCCTCTGCACCTTCTTGCATCCGGCAGAAGGTGCAAAGGCAGAGAACAGTGCCTACCTGGTGCCTTGCTGAGCCACTTCAAGCCCAGGAAGCCAAGCCAGTTGTTAGGCTCTCTTCTGTCTGCCCACATCTTCTGACAGCCAGAAGGCATGGGGAAAGAAGCTGCATACACTAGCTGACTTACAGAGATAGGAAGCAGCCCCAGCAGATGTAAGGGTCTAGAAGGCCAGGATGGACATGTGGAGGCATGGCTCTTGCCTTCCAGCCAGAGCTGGAAGATGACTCTGCCCCCCCCCAGCTTTGTGAAGTGAAAAATGTGGAAAAATCATCTTCCTTTTGAGTAAATACTGTACGTGTTGTAAGCATGATCTTAGTATGTAATTTCTTCATTGTTTAATATCCTGTATTATTGGTCTAGAAGGCCAGGATGGACATGTGGAGGCATGGCTCTTGCCTTCCAGGCAGAGCTGGAATATGACTCCGCCCCCTCCAGCTTTGTGAAGTGAAAAATGTGGAAAAATCATTTTCCTTTTGAGTAAATACTGTACTTACTGCCTAAGTATTTGGATGTAATTGGAATGATACACATATTACGAATATCGTTGTAAAATGGACAGTATAAAAGGACACGTTCAATTGTTTCTATTGTACCAGACAGGGACAGAGACATTGTGCATATGGGGTACATACATATCTCCCTTCAAGAAGGCCAGATGGGAGAACAGACCAAGGTTAAAGCTCTCTGATATTTGAGGCATTCTAACATGTAGAGGCAAAAATTTGGTCACTGTTCCCCACAGCCTGTGATCAATTTGGAGAGCCTTCCAATACAAGTCCTACAGCACTTTTTACTGGATGACCCATCTTGTTGGTTGTATTGACTTAACACTGTGTAATCCACCCTGAGTCTCAGTGAGAAAGGTGGACTATAAATAGCATAAATATATAAATCAGAGGGACTCTCCCCTTGACTTTGGAGACCCAGATCTAACAGCAACCCTAAGCTGCACGTCTGTTCCTTTGAGGAAGAGTACAACCCCATCCAGATTATGCTGATTTTGAAGTCCAAGATCAGCTTTATTATCCACCAAAAGCAACTCTGTCTCATCTGGATTGCGCTTCACTTTACTGGTTATTCATTCAATTGCCAGTTTTGAATACTGATTCAGAACTTCCACTGCCTCATCTGTGTCAGATGAAATGGAGAAGAAGAGCTGAGTATTATGGGCTTACTGATAATGTCTCTTTCCAGATCCCCAGATAAACTCTCCCAGATGTTTTGTGTAGATGGAGAGAGACAGAATAGGACTTTGTGAAACCCCAAATTTCAAAATGTAACAGAGTAAAACAATTGTCCCCCAGTACAACTTGGTCAGCTAGGCAGAAATGAAACCACCAGAACACAGTGCCTTCATAGTCACATAACCAGGAGGACACCATAGTTGTTGGTATCAGAAAAAGCTAAGAGATCCAGAAGAAATAACAGCATCGAATTTGCTTTGTCTCATTTCAACTTCCAACCAAGGTCCCCAGGTCAGGGGGGCCACCAAGGCAGTTTCTGTTCCAAAACCAGGTTAAAAACCATATTGAAATGGGTCTAGACAATCCATTCTAACCCCTAAAGGCTGAAGTTGTCCAGCTGCCACTCACTGAAGCACACTGATTAAATGTGGTATCTTTAAAACTAGATAATAATTGTTGTAATATTTAGGTTCCAAGGAATGTGTCTTTGGAAGGGGGGAGTCTTAGGGAGCAGGGAGTTTTCTTGACCACAACAAAATGATCTCTGCTCCTGGGACCCAACAGGCAATTCCCTTCAACAGGGTAAAATGAGCCATGAGAGGCAATGGACAAGCATAGAAATGGTGGACTATCCTCCTCCAAGGAATTTCTCCCCATCTTCTCACCACAGCATCTGTATTTCACCCAAACAATAAATGTATTCTGATAACATTCTAAAACTGATCTTCTACAGGAATGGAGCCCAATTCATTGTGAATCTGATTTTCTGTTAAATGCTTTGCTGAATGTTCACAGCAGACTACTACTGTATATCATCTGAATTTAAATCATTATGGACCAACTGCAGAAGCCCTCTGGCCCCACTAGATAACTCTGTAGTGGCCAAGTACACATACATACTATCATCCCTGCTACGGAGAAGGCATGAAGATGGACTCTAGATAGTGCTTAGTTATGATAAATGTTTTATCCATTCGCTCTCCAGTCATCTGCCAACCTATTTCATCATTTCTAACTCCTCAGTCAGGAAGTAGAGTGGGCTCCATGAGAAGGTTCAGATGTCTAAGAGTGATTATATCAACTGCTTAGGTCATCTCCCCTTTCCAGAAATCAGCTAGAACATAGACAGAAGCACCAGTCATGCTGTGTTTGAGCATGTCACGAACAAACGGGTTTGTCACTGTGTCTAAAAGCAGCCAAGGGAATCTGTCAGGAATCCATCTATATCCATCTGCCTCGAGGAGTGAACCGTAAGTCCCCAGCCTCATAGAGATTCCAACTGTCTGTCAGCCTAAGCCTCACCAGGTAATGGCCACACAATGAAAAATAAATCAACAATTTCTTCCATTCCTGCTCCATATTGTGCTTGAGCAGTGCAGAAAACCAAATGGAGCATATGATCTGTTGTATGCATGCAGACTAAAATGTTCTGAGACAGCTCCCTGGTTGCTATGGTGGCTGTAAAGTTCTGAGCAACTCCAGTCAGAGGAACTTTGGCATGAATGTTGAAATCTCTCAGGACAAAAACCCTTAGGCACCTCAACCTCAGGCCCAAGACCACCCACTGATAGCTCATATAGAAAGACTGTTGACTGGCAGGGTGAAAATCTCAAATCTGGCCCATATCCCCAATATTTTTTCTTGTTTAAAGTTTAGATTATGGTTATATGCTTAGTGTTACATTTTGCATGGTTTACTCAGAGATGCTCTAATACTCTAGCTAATTTACTTATATGCATAACCTTTTGTGAGATACTCTGACTTACTCATTTTTTGTGTTGTTGTTTTTCAGCTTGGAAAGCTTTAGAGTCTGCCTGATGAATAACTGTAAAGAAGATTATCATTCTGACAGACCAGTGACTATTTCAAAGTTTTGTTGGCTCATGTTTTACATTATGTTCTTATCTTGTTACATTTTGTTCCAAAAAACAAACAAACAGCTTTTTAAGTTGGTGGTTTGAAAATGATCATGGAATAACACGGAGACTCTTAATAGGCAGACTCATTAAGAGGTAAACTCCTCTCCTTCCCAGCAAACTTTCAGCCAACTGAACAATTCTAATTATTGTACTCGATAAGCCAGTTAACATCAGTGGCTTTACAAGTATGCTTTTGTAATTTTAGCTGAAGGAACAGAGGCTAACTCTGTTCAGTGCTCTTTACTCTATATTTCCCCAAAAAAAACAATCAGAATCGACAATGTTCTTTCATTAGGCTACAGCACCTCACAAAGTCTTATATTTAGCCATAGCAGCTCAGCACCGATGCAATCTCAATGCTAGGCAATTTGTGAGTGAACTTGTCACATTTTTGCTTCAGATTCCATTAGGACTGTGAGTCTGTCTCACTCCACTCTCAGGCCTTGCCACTACGTAGGATTAAACTACTTTCCAAGGTTGAATAAGCCACCATCTGTCTGTTTTGCATGGTGCTGTTAGCCATCCGGGAGGCTCGTCCCTCAGAGCATGTTCCTACCATATGTCACCCTCAAATGATCAGCCATGCCAAGACATTTGGGGGAAAATGACTCAGTCTAGCTGGAAAACCCTCTCTAGAATTCCAGAGGAGGTTCTCCAAGGCTGTGCTTGTCAAACTGTTAAGTCCTGCTAACCTCCTGTGATACCCTTCTGCCTGGAACTTCAGAAATATGTTGTCCAAAACCAGAAATCCATTATTTTGGGGTGATGTAACAGTATGCCATTTTATAGCTACAACTCATGCAAATTTCACCAGCCTGAAAATGCATCTTAAAAGGCAAAATCAGCAATTGCAAACCAGGCAGAATTATGTTCATCCTCCTAGCCAAAATTAATGTAAAAACATAGCACCAGTCAAACTTAAACCTTGACAAATCAAAAGTACAACACAAAACAAACTGTAATTCAATTAAAAAGAAGGCAAACCTGGTTTTAGTCATACAAAACAGACAAATACCAAGTAAAAGGTATACAAATGAATGTTTTAATAAGAGGCATTTTCCTTGGAATACGTTTGTCTGCCATACAGCCTGCTTCTGCATCAAGCAGAGAGTGCTTTGTTCAGACATCATGAAAGACCTCAATTTGTCCATTATAGGCATTATCACAGTTTGCTACTGTCCTTGCTTGTTCCCTACCTTCCCCCAGCCTGACCCAGGAGTGCAAGTGCAACTGAAGTCTCCCTGCTTTTGGAAGCCTCAAATCAAAGTCCACTTTGGCATGATGTCTAAATGCACAGACCTGAGTTGTTTCCATTACGTGGGATACTGCACTTTTTTAAAAGTTGGGTCATCATGTTGTACTTACTGATCTTCTGTGGTTTGAAACTTAGAAGCTAAGCAGAAATACAGTGTCAACATAAGCAGAGCAACACCCTGCAAAGTCCACTTGAATTCAAGGGCCTGAGAAGGATGTAAGACTGCTCAGGATGTCATAGACAGTACACTTCTTTGGTGTGGAATAATCCCATATAGAAAGCAAGGCCAAGATTAATGTCTGTAGAGAATTCTACACTTTGTACAGAGCAAAGCCAACCCATGAGTTATTCCCGAGCTCATTTAATTGTTATTCTTTGATTTGGATTGGGATCATCTCAATTACCATTCTTCAGAATAACTGCTCCACAGAATCACTCTGTAGAAACATGAACTAAATTTCTATCAAAATAAATATGCAAAATGAGAATGCCTTTGAAAAAATGGTGAAGATTTTGAGCATTTTTAGAGCAATGAAGCTGGTTTGCAAGTGCCCTCGCTATACCTTTCCTCTCCGTGGTCAAGGTCTAAAAATACATTTTTGGTTTCCTTTTTAAAATGTCTGGGTTTTTTCAAGCTAACAAAAGTGCTGCCACCTCCAGGTGGGGCCTGGTCCACCAGAATTACAACTGATCTCCAGCTGCTTCGGAGGGTGGAGTCTATGATATTATACCCCACAGAGGTCCCTCCTCCAACCCAAACTGCATCTTCCCCAGGTCCCATTCCCACATTTCCAGGAATTTCCCAACTCAAAGTTGGCAACCCTAGCTAATAATGCAATGAATGTACAGTGAAAGCACACATGTGGCAGTTTAACAAATATAAACCTGGCAGGGGATGGTTAAGCCTTACATCAAAGCCAATATTAGATTAATCAACACTATCAACAAATTGCACAGTTAGAGACAATCAACTCACCCTACAGTTGAAGGATATGCTTTGTCGAGTTCTCTATTTGTATCACAGCATCTTCACACACAATGTAATAAAAGTTGGTTAAACATTTCTTAAAAGTACACATCCACTACTTTGCTACATAGCAAGGTGATACAGCTAGCAGAGTATGACAGAATTCAGTGCTATGAAAAGTAAGAACAAAGCAAACCGTGCCACATTTTCTAACAGGAAACCAACATGGATTATCATTAGCAGAATTCACAACCAATGAAATCTTTAAAAATGTGGAATCAGTACATGAAAGTATTAAAGAGTCTGGTCCAGAGAAGGAGGCAGTCAGAAAGATCGACAGTGTAGTAGGGCTCTGGAGCCAGATTTTCAAAGCAAGTGAGATTTTACTCTACTCTACTAACATTCCTTCTCTTTTGCTCCCCCCTCTTGTGCCGTGGCTCTAGGTCAAAGGAAAGGGAGAACCAGCTGCCTTAAGCCAAACACTGAGCAGGTTTGCTGCCCTCACTGTTGTTTTGGCTTGAGCTCTTCAGACTGGAAAATTCAGAAGTATGATCTCCCAAGCTTTATAAATGCCAAAGTCATCTAAGAGGAAAATAGGACAAGGCCACCCCCAGGCAAGTTTGTACAGAAATCCACGGGCTGCAAGGAAGAACTACAGTAAACACTGCAAAGGACAGACACTTCTCCATGGAAATTATTCCACAAGAACAAATCACAAGAAGCCAAGACAACAGCAACAAGATATCTGATATAGACAGGCAGAGGAGGACATCTGGGAAATACAAAAGCTAGGAGTAGAGAGGAAGGCGGGAAAAACTCAACAGCTAGCACTGCATTTTTCCACTCGAACTATCAGCAACTGTTAACAAAGCTGACTGCTTCTCAGGGAACAACATCTAGTTAGGCTTCTGAAGTTGAAGGTACACATCTGAAGTGAGCAGCTGTAGCTTCAGGGCTTGAAAGCTGAGGCCCTGAAAACCTTGTTGGTCTGTAAGGTGCTACTGGACACAAATCTGGCTGTTCTACTGCAGGGCTACCCTCTGAAACGCTAATTAAGACACACCTAAACCAACTTTCTCTGCGCAACAGGGTAACAAGCAAAAGGGGAACTTACTCATCCCTTGCACTTGGGAAGGAATTCCCTATAAATTGCCCTAGACGGTTAGAAAGAGGAAGCATGTCTCATCCCAGCTTTCTTTCAGTGCTTCCTAGTGTGAAGAAATGACTGCCTGGAATCAGGAATTGTGACTGCAGGGCACAGGTTCTTGCAGAAGCAGCACTACACTCAGTCTGTTTATTTGTGTGTCCTTGGATCCTGTCTGAAGCCTTCATGGAGGGAAGGACTTCTGTCCACAGAAGCACAATGTCATCACCTCCCCAGTCCACTGTAGCCCATCACACACACACACACCCCACAAGCTGCTCATGGGGGATAGGGAACACACAGGAAAAGCCTGGTGAGAAGTCAGAGGTCTGGTGCAGGAGTGAAATCAAAGAAAATTGTGCACACATCCCCTTGCACATGTGGAAATTTTAGGAGGGATCTAACCTAACATTTGGAACTCTTAGAATCAAGCCAAAGTTTAAATGTCCCAATTATGTTTAATTTTAACCCAGGTACAGCCTTCGGCTGCTTTCAAACATCACATTTAACCAACATTTTGCTAGAATGTACGAGAACACAGCTTGTTACTGGATTCACATGCATGTATTGCCAACAAAAGTCCATATGGTCAAAGCAATGGCATTCCCAGTAGTAATGTATGGCTGCGAGAGCTGCACCATAAGGAAGGCCGAGCACAGAAGAATAGATGCTTTCAAATCTGGTGCTGGAGAAGACTCTTGAGAGTCCCTTGGACTGCAAGGAGGTCAAATCAGTCAATCCTAAAAGAAATCAACCCTGACTGTTCCCTGGAAGGCCAGATACTGAAGCTGAATGAGAAGGGAGCACTCCCTGGAGAAGACCCTGATGCTGGGAAAGATTGAAGGTCAAAGAAGAAGGGGACAGTAAATGATGAGATTGGTCAGACAGTGTTATCGATGCAACGAACATGAAATTAAGCAAACTCCGGAGGACGACGGAAGGCAGGTGGGCTTCTTGTGATGTGATCTATGGGGTCACGAAGAGTCGGACTAGACCGTGCGACTGAACAACAACAAAACTGGCACTTTCCTCCTTCCCTACTCTTTTTCATGCAAAGAATCATTTTTAGAAATCAACTCTATTCATGATGCACAAAGGTTAACTGGAGTTACATTTACTCCTACAAACCAGGATTAAACTTGGGTTTAGAATCTCAGTTCATCTGACCATATCATAAAATCTACAAGTATACTCACACAAGATTCTTTCTTGCATCATTAAGAACCCCAAGAAAGCAAGTTTCCTAGCCATATAGAAAGAACTATGAGCAGATAGACTTCATGCATATATATAGGTCAAGAATGGAGCTTGCAACTGTGATCTTGATCCCTCCCCTGTGTGCCCCTGTGTGTACTGGTTTAGCCCTTTAGAAAAAGAGCCAGCTGAAGTGGACTATAGTTAATACAAACAAAGAAAGACAGGGGAAGGAGTATGGGAGTCTATGGGGCACAGCCCCATATGGTAAAGATACCAGGAAATGTTTGTCTGCATTAGGCTTCATAGAATAAGTACTAGGGGTGTGCACTTGCAAGTTATCATTTTAATTCCATACTGGAAAGTCAGGAATGGCATTATTATTGTTGTTATTGTTAAATATTGGGAGTATTGATAATAGTCCAGAAATTTGTTCCAGAAATATCAGAACAATGCTCCCAATGCCAACAAATATGGAAAACAAAACAATGGCCCACAGACTGGAAATGCTCAATTTACATTCAAATTCTGAAAAAAGGAAATGCCAAAGATTGCAGCAACTATTGGACCATCACATTAATTTCTCATGCAAGTAAAGTGATGCTCAAAATCTTACAACAAAAACTTTTACCAATTATCGACTGTTAAACTCTGAAAATCTCCCAACCTTCACCATATTGTCAGTGCATGAACGCTGTTGGTCAAAATAGAATGAAGCCATGGACATGAAAATAAACCAATTGAGCTTACAGAAACCAAAAGAATATAACTGAAAGAAGGTGAGCATAAATGATAGAGAAACTGATCAAGCATGACTGGGACACTCTCTAAAACAATACCAGATGAAAATGTTCCCCACTTCATCTAGAAATAAAATATTCTACCAAATTCAACCTGCCTCTTTACCTTAACATACTGACAATTCCAAAACTGAGGTGGTCATATATGATCACACACTGTAATTCATTTCCAACAGCCTAGATGAAGGGCTGTCTTCTCAGAATACCTCCAGACCAGTGCTATTGTGACTGCTCCTTGACAGAACTTGATTCACCATCTCACACCTTCTATTGTTCAAATTACACAACAGTAAGAGAGAGATTCCTCAGAAAATGGCTGCTGTAGTATTCAATTATTTCTGATACTTCAAGATTAAGACTATTTTTGAGCAGCCTGTGCCAAAACTGTATTCTAGATGTGGCAAACTTTTGTTTTACTTTGTTTTTAAACTCTTAATGTTGTTTTTATGGTGTGTGGCCAATGGGTTATTAAACCTGAATAAACTTGAACTTGTGAAAGACTTTTACCATATATGGAATGAGAAATGCCAAATGTTCAAGCTGGATTTAAAAAAGGAAAAGGCACTAGAGAGAATATTGCAAATTTATGTTGATTACTGGAGCATATGAGAGAATTTCAGAAGAAAAGCAGCTTGTGTTTCATAGCAAAGATTTTTATTCTGTGGATCATGAAAAGCTATGGTTAGTTTTAAAGGAAATGAGCGTGCCACAGCATCTGATTGTTTTGATGCATAACCCATACTCCGACAAGAGAC
This sequence comes from Gekko gecko, assembly GCA_029375565.1. Taxonomy (NCBI): domain Eukaryota; kingdom Metazoa; phylum Chordata; class Lepidosauria; order Squamata; family Gekkonidae; genus Gekko; species Gekko gecko. The sequence continues at coordinate 53,194,199 of JAPDNY010000009.1, forward strand.
CAGTGTTAGGACAGAATGTGGAGAAACAGAATGGTAGAATGGTTTCCAATTGGCAAAGTGTCAGACAAGGATGTATTTTATCTCCTAAGCATATGGGAGGAGTCCCCACCCCTTTTGAGAAGCAAGATTTACAAAGGGAGCGCGGAGGGGGGAAGAGAGAAAGAACTGTTGGTGAAAGTACCGTTGGGGTTGCATAGAAGACTACGACCTTATCAGCTTCCTGGGGGAGGCGGCACGAACTTTTAAAAAGTAAACAATAAAACAAAATGTCGACAACGGGAAAAGTCCTGCAGAAACCGGAAGAGAAGGGAGGAGGGACTTCCAGTCCAAGTAGCCCCCCCCCCAGAGCTTGCTGTCAATCAACAGGAAAATGAGATTCTGCGCCCTCTGCTGGAGCAAATGCAGAAAATCAATGAAACCCTGCTTAAAGTGGAAAGTGTTCTCATCAGTCGACAGGAACTGATATTGGAAACAACAAGGAAGATGACGGAAATTGAACAGAAAGCGTGGATTCTAAGTTCTCAGGGCGTAAAAGAAGAAGAGAAAGAGGATCTCGGATTTACCTTGGCGAATGTATTGGTACCCCTAACTGGCAGTGAAGCGAAAGAATTAAAAGAGGTGGATATGGCTCCCAAAGCCAATTCCGCTTTTATAAAAGAAATTACTCTGCCAGTAGAAGGGGGGGTCGAGCATAGCAAGCAAGATATCGGAGATCTAATTTTTTGCGAAGTGGTTATGGCGCCCTGGAAATCTGAAGGCTACAAAAGAAAGAAGAAAGATTACATCCTTGAAATGCAAAAACTTCTGAAGAGACACGCCGGCGTGAGGAAGACGCAGCACTCAAAATTATGATAAGCAGTGAAGAAGACAGCAGCCCAGGGGTAAGAGGTGAAGGAAAGGAAGCCATCAAGGTTAAAAAGGACTTAGTCCATAATTGGAAGAGACTTAAAAAGAAGACATCTTAAGGATTGTTTGTGTTGCATCTGTAAGGAGCTGTTTAATTACTAACCCCAATGGACTTTACTAACTGTATTAACAGAGTGTCTTTGGACTTTGCAAAGTTAAAAAGAAGATCTCCTAACCATGATGGATGCCGAAAAACGGTATTAAACACTAACTAAAACTAACCCATTTTAACAGAGAAAACTTCACTCCATCTTTTTTCTTTCTCCATCTGTCTACCCCTTCCTTTTCTTATAAAAAGAATAAAATTCTCTCCTCTTTAGGAGAGTTTTGCCAAAAAAAAAAAAAGGATGTATTTTATCTCCCTGTATCTTCGATCTGTACGCAGAATGTATCATAAAGAAAGCTGGATTAGAAGGTGGAGTAAAAATTGGTGGAAGGAACGTTAACAGTTTGAGATATGCAGATTACACTGCATTACTGGCAAAAAATAATGAAGACCAAAACCAACTGCTGATGAAGGTTAAAGCAGAAGGTACCAAAGCAGGATTACAGCTGAACATCAAGAAGACAAAAGTCATACTATGAGGAGTCACACAATTGTAATTGTTCAAGATTCTCTGTTCCTTGGCTCCATCGTCAACCAAAAAGGAGACTGCAACCAAGAAGTCAGAAGGAGATTGAGACTGTGAAGGGCAGCCACGAAGGAGCTAAAACAGGTTCTTTTCTTTTTCTTTTCTTTTTTTACTAAACTACAAACCTAAAGGACAAGGGAAGTGGAAAAACCTATTTTAAAAAATACAGAATAAGACAACGATCAAAATACAATAATAGATTCATATTTCAAACCTACTATAATGTGTAATATAATAATTAACTTATAAGTAGTATTTAGAAATTTGAGATTTTAAGAAATAAGATTAGCCCAAAGATGCATTATAGTCTTTATATTCTCCAGATTATTTTCCTTGTTTTTTCTTCTTATATTTCAGTTTAATGTTAAGTGGCTTGGGAGCAGCCACTCCTTTTTCTGAGTCCGAAATCTCAGAAGTACTGGCACCACTGCTTGACTTGTCTTCTGATTGAGAGTCATTCTCTTCCCCTTCTTCATTTTTATCCTCAATATTTTTTCCTTCTTTCTTCGGATTTAAATGTTGATTCAAGAATTTTTCAGCTTTTGGAACAGAGTCGATCTTAAACTTTTTTATCCTTATAGTTAAAAACCAGTCTTTCTGGAAATATCAGTCTATAAGTAATTGTATTGTTTTGTAGAAAATTTGTTAAGTCTTCATATTGTCGCCTTCGCTTCTGCACCTCAAATGGAATGACTTTTAAAATTTTTACATCTTGGTTCTTAACTTTCGAAGTCTTCCCTGATGTAACCTTCAGAACAGTCTCTCTTATAGATCTTTTTGCAAATTTCACGTAAACCTCACCGGGTAGATTATTTTTCTTTATAAAGTCTGAGTAAGTATGATAAATCATGTCCATATCTTTTTGTAACTCTTCTTGTTTATATTCCGTCAAGGGTGTTAAAGCTTCACTTAAAAGTTGCTTTAGATTTTCATCTTTTTGCTCAGGAATGCCTAGAACATGCATAGATCTTTCCATTTGTAGCTGCAGTAGTTGAGTTTTATCTGAGATTCTTTCCTTTTCAGCTTCTTCTAATATTTTCAGCTCTCCCCCCAACTTTTTAAATTGCTTTCTCAGTATCACCAGTTCTTTTATCGATCTGGACCAATTTCTTTCGAACTTCATCTGACTTAGTGTTGACATTTGACATCTGCTCCAGCAGAGGGTGCAGTGCTGTTGCCAATATGTTAGAAAAGTCTACAGTTGCTTCTTGTGACTGGGAGGGAGTCGTTGGTTGTTTCCTGTTTTGTGCAGCTGTGCTCTCCTCCCTCTACCTGCCATAATTTATACAGGAAGTAAGTTTTCCAACTTAAAATAAAAATTCATCGATTTACCACCGCTTTAGACTGTTTTGCACCTTTTAGATTCGTTTTTAATTTCATGTGCTTAACGTTGCTTTTTCTTCTTCATTTATTGATCAGGGACCGTTTTAAGTCAGTGGGGGGGGAAATCCCAAGTCTTCCTCCCTCCTGGCGCTTATCTGTAGGCTGCTGTTTTTCACTCAAAGGGTTTAAAGGTTTATAAAAGTAGATGCTTAACTCATGATTTTTCACCCTTTGAGTTACTTTAGAGGCACTTTTATGTCCGATCGTGTCTGCTTCCTCTGGTGGCTGATTCTAAGCATCATTTCTGCTTCATGGCAGCAGGACCTTTAGTGGAAGACAGGGAGCCTCAATTCCTTGGCTGTCATCTCAGAAGAGGCTCTCTTCAGCTCCCCAGGCTGGGAATCCCCTACAGGGACTCAGGGGAGGGGGAGGTTCTGGATCCGGCCAGGACCCCTCCTGCTCACTGTGTCTTGGCGTGTCCTCATCTAAGGTAGATGGGACGTGTCCGATCAGTGAATCGCCAAAGCCAGAAGTCACAGATTCTTAAGTGTAAGGATGTCACTGGCGACCAAGATCAAGATAATTCATACTATAGTATTCCCCATTACTATGTATGGGTGTGAAAGTTGGACAATGAAAAAGCTGACAGCAAGAAAGTAGGCCAAGATGGGTAGCCATGTTAGTCTGTCTGTAGCAGTAGAAAAGAGCAAAAGTCCAGTAGCACCTTAAAGATTAACAAAATATTTGGCAGCTTTCGTGAGTCACTGCTTACTTCTTCAGATACCAGTAAGGAAGTAATTTTGCAATGTAGTGTTGGAGGAGAGTTTTATGGATACTGTGGACTGCCAAAAAGATAAATAAGTGGGTTGTAGATCAAATCAAGCCTGAACTCTCCCTAGAAGCTAAAATGTCAGAACTGAGGCTATATCGTTCCTCTACTTGAGGCAGCAACTGCAAGGTCAATGGACAGGAAGAGTCCCCAGCTGGTCTGTGGCTCATCAGCCCACTAAACATTAAAGGGCCACTGTGCTCAACAGGAAGACCTAGACTCTGAACTCCAAAGGCTAGTTTTACCCGCACTGAAAATAACTGTCCCTTAAAGTCTGAAGGGCAGTGTTGTGTACGCGGGCCGCCACCAGGGATCCATGGCTACAGTGTGGAGCTTCGCTCCTCTGAACAATAGAACCTAGGATCCTAGTCCCCCCCCCTGCATTCACCAATAGCAACTTTGGCGGGAAATTCGAACTCCCACAATGGGACTGTAGGTGTGTTGGGGGTGGGTGTATACAGTTGGCCTTTCAGGGCCATTTTGCAGTCTTGTTGTGAAGTACCAATAAACGCGTCACACCACATGTCGTTGTCTGTGTCCTCCATGCAGCAAACCCAGTACTTTACAGTGGCGACAAAGGTGGGATCCCTGGAGCAGGCCTGACTTCCCTATCAGCACAGCCCCAAGCACCAACCCCGAAGAACCCACCGCACCGCTCCCAAGCAGCACCGCAATGCACTCAGCACTTCCCATCTCTGCTCCCCGCATCGCGCAAGGATTATGGCCGCCACTCAGGGTAACATCGAAGTCTTCAACCCCACACATCCCGAGCTCTGGGATTCATGGATGGACCAGGTTACATGCCACCTCACATACCATGAGGTGACCAATGCAGCAAAGAGAAGGAACCTCCTCCTAAGTTCACGTGGTACGGCCACCATTAGGCTAGCCAAGAGTCTCCTGGCCCCTAAGGCCATCCTTGAGTGTTCCTACAAGGAATCATTGATGTCCTGACAAAGTACCTCATGCCCAAGCCGACAGCGCTCGCCAAGTGAATGGAGTTTCAGGGGTGCCTCCAGAAGCCCAGAGACGCAGCCGTGGTGTATTTGACAGCACTACGCCAGCTGGCCATGGAGTGCGCCTTCACAAAGGTCGAAGAAAATCTCACCCAGTTTGCATGGGGCATCAACAATGCCAAACTTCACCGGAAGGTGATCAACACCACCAACATCAAGCTCGACAAGGCTCTACAACTCGCCATCGCCCACGAGGCTTCGCATCGCGATCAACCATCGGCCACTTTGCACCTTGTACTTCCAGATTCGGCACCTGAAAACTCAGACAAGGAGGACATCTATCTTGTCCACCAACCTACTTGCCAGAAGCCACTGGGAGTCGCCGCCACAGGACCCTCCAGAAAGGCCGCTGGACGTGCCCTGTGCACCAGCTGTGGGGAGGCGCATGAGTGGAAAATATGCCAGTTCCACGACACCACGTGCCACACCTGCGGAAAACAGGGTCATCTCACCTGCGTCTGCCGGTCCAAGGGAAGCCGGTACCAGCAGCCACCCACTCTGCCACGACGCCAGGCCGCCACCACATATGAAACTGCCACCAAAACCTCCGACCTCTACCTTCTCACCAACTGGCCAGTGCTACAGATACTATGCCTTCCCAACCTGTTTCCAACCCCGAAGATCCAAGTCCAGGTCAGGATCGAGGGGTCCCCCTGTGCCATGGAAGTGGGCTCAGGGTTGCCAGCATCCATCATTTTGGTGGACAAGACTTTGCCCCAATGGGAGACCCCCATCCTGCCTTCCCAACCTGTCTGCAACCCTGAAGATCCAAGTCCAGGTCAGGACCATGGAAATGGACTCGGGGTCAGCGGCATCCATCATTTCGGTGGACACGCTGAACAGACTTTGCCACAATGGGGGACCACACCTATGTCCCTCGCCCCTGAGCTTGGTAGACTTTCAGAGGAACTCTGTTCCAATCCGGGGTGTGGAGACCTTCTGGATGCAATATCGGGGTTTCAGGGGTTCTCTGGACTTGATTGTGGTGGAGGGGAACCTTGTTAGTCTTTTGGGGCAGGCCTGGTTCGCGCCGTTGGGCATCACAATTGGGGGGGCATAAATGTGTATCGCGGGACTTTGCAGAGGTTTGTGGGGGGTTCCCCGCAGTCTTCGATGGGGCTTTAGGATGTTATAAGGGGCCCCCAGTTTCCTTGCAACTAGACCCCAGCATGGCCCCTATCTGTATGCGATTCCACACAGCTCCGCACACACTCCAGCCCAAAATTGATACGGAGCTGGTCCGCCTAGTAGCACAAGGGGTCCAGGAGCCAGTGTCACACACCATTTGGGAGATGCCAACTGTGACCCCTGTTAAGCCAAATGGTGATGTCTGCATCTGCGCGGACTATAAATGTACATTAAATAAGGCCCTCCATGACCACTCCTACCCGGTCCCGGTCATGAGCCACGTACTGGCGTCCCTGGCAGGGGCTAAAATTTTCGGAAAACTCGACCTGGCACAAGCCTATCAACAGCTGCCAGTCGACGAGGCCACCACCACGGCCCAAACGATAGTCACGCACAGAGGGGCTTTTAAGGTTAAGAGGCTGCAGTTCGGCATGAGTGTGGCCCCCGGGATCTTTCAACAATTAATGGACTCATTGTTAAAAGGGATCCCTGGAGTGATGCCATTCTTTCGACGATGTCCTCATCCCTGTAGCCATACCAGATGACTTTGCCTCTGCGCTGTCCTGCACCGTTTTGACTTGGCTGGCCTCAAAGCGAAAAGGGAGAAATGCCTCCTCGGGGTTCTGGAAGTAGACTTTTTGGGGTTCAGGGTCGATGTGTTTGGACTCCACCCTGCCAAGGACAAGGTGAAGGCCGTTGTGAAGGCCCTGGCACCCACATGCAAAGTGAAACTACAGGTGTTCTTGGGGCTAATAAATTTCTGTCACGCCTTTCTACTGCACGAGGCTGCAGTTGCTGAGCCCCTCCACCGCCTCCTGGACAAGTCAGTTCCTTGGTCCTGGGGCCCAAAGGAAGGAACGGCGTTCCAAGGAGTCAAGGTGTTGCTGATTTCAAACAATGTGCTGGCACACTTTAACGAGTCCCTGCCGGTGGTCCTAGCATGCAACGCCTCCCCCTACAGTGTCGGTGCAGTCCTGGGTCACATCCTCCCCAACAGCCAAGAAGTCCCAGTAGCCTATTACTCCAGGACCTTGGTGGCTGCTGAGCGCAATTACGCGCAAATCGACAGGGAGGGCTTGGCGATCAGGGCGGGGGTCAAGACGATTCACAACATTGTTTATGGGCACCCCTTCACGATTGTGACAGACCACAAACCTCTCCTCGGCCTCTTTGCAGTGGACAAGCAGACGCCCCAAGTCCTGTCGCCCCATGTCCTCCGGTGGTCCCTGTTCCTTGCTGGCTACTAGTAATGACTGGAACACCACTTGGGCAAGGTGATTGGCCATGCCGATGCCCTGAGCCAGCTGCTGCTGCCCTCCACAGATCCTGATCCTACCCCCACGTCAGGAGTCCTGCTTCTCGAAGGCCTTCCGGATCCTCCACTGCAAGCTGCTGACGTCGCTGCCCACTCGGCCCACAACCCCCTCGTCTCCCGGGTCATGGGTTGGGTGGTGAGGGGATGGCCTACGGCCTCACCAGGGCCAGAATTTATGGCTTTTGTCACCCGCAAGGACGAATTATCGGCACTCAAGGGGTGTCTCCTATGAGGGGACCGGGTCGTGGTTCCCGACGCCCTGAGACAACGGGTCCTCACAGCCCTCAATGAAGCACATCCAGGCATCATAAGGACGAAGGCACTGGCCCAGAGCTATGTGTGGTGGCCAGGGATCGACACCAAGATCAAGTCGTGGGTCCGCAGATGCCAAACCTGCCAGGAAGTCTGGCCAAGCCCGCCAAGTGGGTCAACACAGCCTTGGGAGTCAACCAGAAGACACTGGTCCTGGCTCCACATTGATTTTGCCGGACCATTTCAGGGACTGTTGTTCTTAGTGACGGTTGTCTTCTACTCGAAGTGGCTGGAGATCAGCCTGGTGTCTACCACCTCCATGAAGGCTGTTATCCGGTCCCTCCACCAGATCTTCACAACACATGGCCTGCCAGACACGGTAGTCTCCGACAACGGGACAGCCTTCATGTCGGCAGAGTTCCAGGATTTCCTCCAGCGGAACCTGATCTGGCACATCCGATCTGCTCCCTTCCGCCCACGACCAACGGACAGGCAGAGAGGATGGTGCGCACTGTGAAGGAAGCCCTTAACCAGATAATGGACAGAGACTGGGACTTCTAGTTAGCCTGCTTCTTCCTGACACAGCGGACGACACCAAACCCCATCACTGGCCACAGCCCCACAGAACTGTTAATGGGCCAGCACCCCACGACCTTGCTGGATCGGCTACACCCAGACCAAGCACCAGACTCAAGGAAGATGGTCGAACAGTGTGACACTCCATGAGGGTTCTTCCCAGGGGACCCAGTGTTCATCCAGAACTTTGGGACCAGACCCCCCTAGGTCGCAGGCAGGGTTATCAGAGTAACAGGCCTAGTGTTGTACGAGGTCTCTACAGAAGATGGCTGGCTATTGAAGAAGCACCGAGATCAACTGAGGTGGCAACAACTTCCAGAGACAGGAGAGCCAACCCCAGTAGCAGCGGAACCGGGGTATACACCCCAGGGACAAGAGCCCAGCCCAAAACCTCAAGCGCAGGAGAAGCCCCACCAAGCGAACCTCCACCAGTGCCAACAGAGCCAGAGGCACCTCAGCCACCTCTGCTGACGCCCCAACCACAGGTCACCGACAGTCAACCAGAGGCCGTCACCAGTGACCCAGTGCCAGCCCCCCGGCATTCCCAGTGCCACCCCCCGCCTATTTACAGGACTATGTCACATAGGTGGGGTCGGAACTATGCGGGGAGGGGTGTTGTGTACGCAGGCCACCACCAGGGATCCGTGGCTACAGTGTGGAGTTTCGCTCCTCTGAACAATAGAACCTAGGATCCTAGTTCTCCCCGTGCATTCACCAATAGCAACTTTGGCGGGAAATCCGAACCCCCTCAATGGGACTGTAGGTGTGCTGGGGGTGGGTGTATATAGTTGGCCTTGCAGGGCCATTTTGCAGTCTTGTTGTGAAGTACCAATAAACATGTCAAACCGCATGTTGTTGTCTACGTCCTCCATGTGACGAACCCAGTACTTTACCGGCAGATACACTGTTAAATAGTTGGGGATGCTGTAAACAATGGGCACAAATCTGGTCTCCAGACTCCATAGGCCAGGTTAGTGCCCATTACTTTCAATGTACAGTAGACCTGGCCTCCTGATGATTTCACTGGCTACAGCAGCAGCTGGCCTTGTGGCATGTTCCTTCACTCCCTCAGAGACAGCAGGGGCTAGGAGTGAGAGACACTGAAAACAGTGCCCCTTTAAAGAGTAAAGGGACACTGTTTTCAGTGGGTGGTAGACCAGGCTTCCTCATTTGTAGATCAAGTCTGCCTCCCTTTGAAAATAACACCTAGTAAACGTAGTCTGTTAAGGCCAAGCACTGAAGAATAGATTCTTTCGAATTATGGTGCTGGAGAAGACTCTTGAGAGTCCCTTGGACTGCAAGGAGATCAAATCAGTCAATCCTAAAAGAAATCAACCCTAACTGATCCCTGGAAGGCCAGATACTGAAGCTGAAGCTCAAATACTTTGGCCACCAAATGAGAAGGGAGCACTCACTGGAGAAAACCCTGATGCTGGGAAAGATTGAAGGTCAAAGAAGAAAGGGACAGCAAAGGATGAGATGGTTAGACAGTGTTATCGATGCAACGAACATGAAATTAAACTCTGGAGCACGATGGAAGATAGGAGGGCCTGGTGTGACATGTTCCATGGGTTCGCGAAGAGTCAGACTCGACTGTGCGACTCAACAACAACAAAACTTAGCCTATGGTGTTCGAAGATCAGGACTTTATATTGAAAATAATAGCCATTTAAAATATAAAGGGCCATTGTACTGTAGACCAGCTGTTAACTGTGAAAGGCTTTCTGAACTGATTTTGGATATATCTGATTTTTGTCAGGAGAAAAATATTGGTATCTGGGAATACTGGAAAAGCCTTTCATAGTATCGGATATCGATACTGAATCAGAAATATCAGACATGTATCAGCTCAGCAATATCCAACTGCAGATCCTGAGATGACACAGCATATGTGACTAAGGACACAGAAGGGAATCATGGGCATTAGAAACAACAGAGTGGGGCAGAAAGAATCAGCCAGTAAAACATAGCAGGCCTTCCAAGTCATAGCAAAAATCCACACTGTCACTGCATTACTAATGAAGATGTGCAAAGGGGCTGTTCAAATCCTTGGCAGGCCAGAGCTAATTTAGAGAGAAGGGTCATTTAAAAATAAAACACCCAAGTTTCATATTATGTTGCTGGTCTGCAGAGATAGCAAGCATCCAAAACCTTACAATTGACTGAGTGGCATGAAGCAGACGTCAGTGCTGTGTCTGTTTTATTAATAAAAAGAAACATTTCAGCACACATTTTGCAGTCAATGAGGAATGAATGCTGCAGTGACGAGCATGCGCATCAACGCACATACACCATTAACCCAGACACAAGCCAAAACAAGATTTGAGACATCTTTTTTCCTGTGTAGCTCCAATCTGTAACTGCAAGCCGTTAAACAACATGCTCTCCAGCCAGATGGCTTGAATAAAAAGAGCACTTTTTTGTTAATTAGGAAATAAACGAATCTGCTGTTAACACAACATGTTACAATGCAAAAGACCAGTTTAAATTCTGGGTCACTTGGTCTTTCCAAGCAAGAACGCCAAGGATATTATGAATCTGCTTCCAGAGGCAGCAGTTTGAGGTTTTGCAAAATATCATTTACTTTTCCAGCTACTGAAACAGTATTTGCTAACACGTCCTATTTTCTTTTTGTAAATCACAAGACCAAACAGAAATAAAAAGGGAGTAATATTGTACAATTGCAAAAGCAAATGAGGAGAGTCTACCTAAGCTCATTTAGCCTAACAATTTTGCACATCGGATTCCATTTAAATATTTGACTCTCTTCGGATCTTCATGTTTGCAACATCACATATGATATTTACTCCCTGTTTTCAGTGTAAGTTTTGTACACTTCCTTTACTGTAGGATCTCCTCTCCTGCGAGTAGAACATAGTGACAGGGTCACCACAAATGGCTCTAAATATAGATATGTAGTAGCATGACAAACCAAGTTCTACATATAGTCAGAAAAGTTAAAGATTCCCAATGGGATGACTTTAAATGAAAAACCTAACAGGTTTTTCTTTCCTTATCATTACAGCACTGTAGCAAATAAAGCCACATCAGTTAAAAAAAAATTCCATAGAAACGGTTCCCTCTTTGAGGACTGTGAACTTCAGATGAGGCTGTCTGCCCAGTTAGGGTTCTATATATGCTGCTAGGCTTACCTAGGATTCAAACTCTGTATGCTGGTTTCCTTGGTGATGAAGGAAGGATGAGGCAGGATAGTCTTCATAGCATCATCATGTTTCTTTGAGGTAGGCAGTCCACCAATTCCTTCTGGCCAAACTATAAATAATCCAGGTTCAGCTTGAGTCTTTGCCTGGAATCCTTGAGGCATTGCCTAAACCATGATCCATCTGGCCTTATGCTCAAATGCCTGTCCTAAATCCATATGTTCCAAGTCCACTTCCCCTCCCTGAACAGATTATCTGGCTCCAGTTCTTCCTGGTACCAGTTGCAATATTAAGGCTGATCTCCCTAGGACTTGCCACCCCAATTAGACCACTTACATGATTCTTCCCTCCATCTTGTCCTCCTATGGATCCCTTCCCGATTCAATCCTTGTCCAGCCTGTCTAGGAGTTTCTGCAGCTATGTGTTCAGTTTCATAGGACCCAGCAGTGATGTGATCCCAAGTCAAAGACTGACATGACTAATGACATGAAAAACCTCAACCTCTCCAAGGCACTCATAGCAAGGGGAACAGTTGCACTTCAAGATACAAGTACTAAGCTGATTGAGACCAGGAGTAACACTGAAGGACCACTGTGGAAGAAGCCCCATTACCCCTGAGTAGCTGCAAGAGAGACAGATGTAGAATGTTCATTATAACAGATATTCAGAAGCTGCAAGAGGAATTGAAAGAAAAGACTGCAGGGAGGGAACCAGGATTGATATTAAACTGACATGACTGGCACATACAGATAAACAACATTAACTTTATGATCTCCGATGCATTATTACAGGGCCCTGCTCAATGCTGAGCTGACACAAAGGAACTTTAGCTGTTTTGATGAAACAAATAAGAAGACTTGTCCTGGTGAGAAGAGGCTCCTTAAACCAAGAGCCCTTTTTCACTCTTTCTGAGGCTAAAGCAAATGGGTTGTGCATGAGTTATTTAAATCTCTCCTTATATATAAAGCTGTTTTGGGGTGAATGTTTGACACTCCCACAGCCTTTGGCCCGCTGACCTGTCACTCACAAGGTCTCACCATCCATTGGTGGCTGCGTTGCCTGCATTGCCTGCCTCCTGCCCACAGGTACAGCACAAGCCAAAAATCAAGTCAGAACAGAACTTCACTTCAGCAGAGAGGATGCCTCGCTGGGCCAGGACCCTGCCTTCTAGCCTTCTCCTTCCCCAGCCCGGTGGCTCTTCATGGCTTTGTAATGCTCAGGCCCACCTTGACTGCCTGCTTCTCCAGCCCCCACAGGCTCTGGTGCTCTCAGGGGCGGGCCTGTCCCTCACCAATGTCCTCCCGCCGCTTCTCCATCAGCGTATGATGGCCTTGCAGACCCCAGTCGGCTTCTTCCCCTCCCACTTCCCCTGCTCTGCTGCTGCTGGCCTCTCTGCCACTTCACCCGCCACACACTCCTCCACACTTCGCCACCTCCAGGTTGGTGAGGGGCTGCAGGGCACAATGGGGGGGGCTGGTGGGAAGTCACCGGGCCTGGCTGGGCGGTGAGGCCGTCACGACCCATTCCATTGCCCCTCCACTGCAGGCTCCAGGGAGGGGGCAGCGTAGTGGGGGGACCTTGTGTGCAGCTGCAGAGGGACCTGTTTCTAGAGCCCATTGCCTTCCTTTTGCAACGGGCTTTGCTCCTAATCTAATATTGCTGTATTAGTATATGCTAAATATTGCACTCTCTTATATTTTTATCCTATTGTACTTTTTTCCTGATTAGTTCATTTTACTACTGAGACTTTAACATACCACATAGTACTTATGGATTACACTATTTGCCTCACAAAATGGGAGGGCTGGGATATACCTTTGCAGCAGACCCTCACATAAGATACACAGAAGCCCTACAATTAGCTGAACATATCTTGAGGGAGCTCTTGCGTCCTACTTTAAGCAGCAGCAACAGCAGATAACAAGTTGTATCAAAAACCATCTCAATATAACCTACCTTACAAGATTGTTGTGAGGATAAAATGGAGGACAGGAGAATAATATTGTGAGCTGCTCTGGGTCCTCATTAGGGAGAAAAGTGGAGTAAAGCTATCTACATAAATAAAATATTTGGCTATTAAAGAGTGTGAGTGCTAGATACAAAATACTGAGGTCTGTCTAATGCTCACTAGGAAACCATGGGAAAAAGCTCTGTCCATCAGTCTACCTCCAGAGTGTAGTGGCAATGACTAGAAAAGAGCTGTAATACAGTTTATATCTTAGACGTGCTCCAGAAGTGTCTATAGCTAAACCATTGCATAGGGAGGGTTATCCCAAAGAAATTTAACAGCAAAACACAGAAATTCCATCTTTTCTTGGATGCTTGTGGGTCCAGCCTCACTGCAGTGGGGGAGGTCTTCAGACACCACCTGGAAGCTGGCAGCCCTACTCATGTGGTCCCAAAGTGGCTTATCACATTGTTCCCCTCCAGCAACTTACCCTCACAACAACCATTATATGAGGTAGGTTAGGCTGAGAGACTGTGACGGCACCAAGGTCAGCCAGCAAGCTTCCAGTGGCATAGCAGGAATCTGAATCCAGTTCTCCCAGGTCCTAATCTACCACTGTAACCACTATGTCAGTCCAACAGATATCCTTGCTCACCTTTATAGGTATTTGCATGCAGCCATCCAAAAACAGGGCACAGAGAACAGTGAGACAGTTCTGCTTTCCTGGGCTTTCAACATTTCTTAAAGGACTGGTTGCTCCAAGGAGCTTAGAGTGAAGTACACGGTTCCTTCCTCCTATATTATCCCAACAGTCCTGTGAGGTAAATTAAGCTGAAAAATACTGACTGGATCAACAATCATACAGTCAGCTTCATGCCAAAGTAGGAATTTTACCCTGGATCTCCTTGGTTCCACTCTCTGGTATTGTAACCATACTAGCTTTCACTGGCTCCATGATCCAAAAAGCACTCAAACAAATCCAAACATAATAATCCCAGATTATTAACTAAAGTGTTCCCCTGCTCCATGATCCGTTTCTGCAATGCTTGCAGGTCTGTGCCTCAACATCCACATGAAAGTAATCTACTTACAACAGCATGTTTCCACCACCATACTGCACTTGCATTAAGTGAGTGGATTTTGGGGCCATGAAGATAGCCTTACTAGATATTTGCCACTTCCTTTCATTTTACAACTTGATATACACTTCCCTGAACAAAGCTGATGTGTCAGAGTACATTGTCCATCCATGCAACACCCTCAGTGACTACAGAACTGAGAAAAATATAGAGTTCAGAATGGAGAGTGAGTACTTGGAATGCTTATTAAATGCAACTGAAACCACACGTATCCATATGGACAGGAGAGCCCTTGTGCACAAACACAACCTTGAATAAAATACAGATCAATTCTAGAAGCCTAGACAATGAGCAGAGCACACTACCTTCAAAGAACTTTGAGAAAAATTTCACAGTACGGAGTGGACTGTTTGAACAAGTATGTGGTCAAGAAGCAACAGGAGTTGTGTTGCTCTCTGTCACACATTAATCCTGAGAAGACACCAGATGTTCACAAAAATATAGCCACATTCAGATACCAAAGACATTATCTGGAAGATATAATACATTTTTCTAGGTATATATGATTGCTTTCCTGCTCAAAAAATGGGACATTCCCTTGACAACAGCCGTAGCTGACCCAACTTGTGTTATCTGTACTGTACAAATAGGAAACAAATGTGCACTGACTTTAAAAACAAAGTCCATAGATACACTATGTTAAACCAGGCTCTGAAACTGTACTGACAGCACTTGCTCATGAGCAAGCATGCCTCATCTCAAATCACAGGACAGAAAGCACAACCATGGCTGTAATACCAGCCATAGCCACTGGGGGATCACAAGGACTGGTAAGCAGTGTTCCCTCTAAGCTGAGTTAGTGTGAGCTAGCTCAAAATTTTTAGCCTCCAGCTCACACATTTTTGTCTTAGCTCAGGAAGGATGGCTCCAAAGCAAACTAATTTCTGCAGTAGCCAAATCACTCGCTCACAACTTTAATACCAGTAGCTCACAAAGTAGAATTTTTGCTCACAAGACTTCACAGCTTAGAGGGAGCATTGCTGGTAAGCAGGGGTATTTGGGGGCAGAAACACACAGGAATGGAGTTCTGGCTGGCTTCCGAGTTGTCCATGCCTACAGCCTCCCCACACCTCGGGTTCCCCAGGCCCCTTGCAACCTGTGGGGTGCCTGGGGAAGCCAAGCAAACCCAGGGAGGGAAGGCAGTTTAAACTGCCTCCCCTCCTTGGGTTCCCCGGATTGCCTGGGAAAGCCGATCCAGAAACTGCCTTCCTTCCTTCGGGTTCCCCATGCGCCCCACAAACCACGGGACACCTGGGGAAGCCAATCCTGGGAGACAGCTGCGCTGTCAGGGGGTGTGGCCTACTATGCTAATGAGTTTCTGCTATTGGGTGTGGCCTATTATGCTAATTAGTTTCTGCTGGGCTTCTTCTACAAAAAAAGCCCTGCTGGTAAGCAGCCTGGCTTCCCTCATCAGTGTGTGGCTCCATTCCCCCTTCAGGCCTTCCATTTATTTCTGTTTCTCTCTCTCTCTCTTTCCTTGGGCTTTCCTTCATTTCATTTTATGCCCCTTCTGCAATTCTTTTGCACAGTAAGGAGGGAGATATTGCATTTGGCTCCACCTCTTGTGACAACCATTTTGAGTTTGACCCTGCCTTCTGCACCAGCCCTTTCGGGGTGGCATTCACCACCCTCTCTCTAGATACCAAAGATGCCTTCAGGCTCTAAAAGGCTGGAAACCTCTGCTCTACCCTAGCTTCAAGACTAGCTTAGCAATTCTCAGGCTGTCCCAGTATCAAGTTCCATTCCTGAGACACCCCTTGAGCCATCTTTTCTGGAAACTCTCTCATCATTTGGCATCAGACATGGAAAAGTGGCATGACTGGGCCTAGACCAAAACTTTATAAGATGTGGAGGAGATGGAAAGGGGGCAATGGGGAGGGATCCACAGTTTACAGCAAAGGCAGTTAACAAAAGACCAGCAGGACAGCTGTGTTAGGGATGTGCACTTCGGAAAAAATCAGAGTTTTTCAGATTTGGATTTCAGGAAGGGTTTCTATAGTGGTATTTCAGATTATCTGGGTCCCTAATACCATTTTGGAATTTGAATTCATTGATTTGGGAAGGATTCTGAAATTTTCTGGGACCACTTTTCCCTATGGAGGACTCTTTCCAGAGGCTTGAGTGTTTTTGAAGCAAATAACACCAAAGTTTCAGAAAGCCCAGTCCTGCCTGTCCACTAAAGACCTCCCCAAGTTTCAAGGAAATGGGATCAGGGTGCTACAAGAATCCTTCTCCCTCATGAATAGTGTTTTACACAAAAGGTTGACAACAACCTGGGTGGAAATAAAGCTCATCACACTTGGTTACCATGAATCTTTGTGGATCTTATATTCAGGTACAAGTAAATAATTCCATGAGGGGCTGATGCAAAAGAAATAAGGGTAGACATATTTTGTGGTATTTTAAAAACTTTCAGTCACAAAAAACATTATTTTGCTGTGTCTAAAAAGCAAAACTAAAGCAGGTGGTTGGGAAAGGTTCTATAAATAGCACAAAATGAGGAAATTTCAACTTGCTTCTTTGTCCATTATAAATGCAAAAATATCCTAAAACATAAATGAATGAGATATTGCACTTAGAATGGATAGTTGCAATGACCTATTATTAGTCCCACACTACTCAGAAACTGAAATTATATTAATTTTACCTTTTTGATAAGCTAAGCCAAATTTTCTAAACACTATCCTTGCACAGGAAAGTTTGCAGTGATTCTACAGTATTTTTAAGGGGGGCGGAATGGAAGAAGCAAAATTCCTGAACTTGTTTTGTTTTGAAAGCTGTATTTTAAGCCAAGTTTAGTCAGTTTCTTCATGCATTTGCTGGACCAGCTACAACGCATTTCACATCAAGACAGTAAATAAAAAATGCTGGCATCCACACGTGTCAGTTTTTTAACATACATGCTAAATGTATGAATTCAACCTTTTTACTGAATAAATCCATTCCAGGCTGACTGTGACTACCTGGACAGAACTCATTCTTCAGCACGACTATTGGTTTAATTTTTTTCACTCTCATTCCCTAAGCAGCAGCACTAAAGGTGTATCTAGCATAGCTAGAAGTATGGTTACAGGGCCAACTGTTTCGACCATCTATGGGAAAGAAATTCATTAGCAAAACCACTTAGTCAGACGGCTCCCTCTGGAGGTCATTTTATTCCTCTAGGGAAAAAAATCTGAGCATTTATGTATAAAAGAACAAAAACTAACCGTGGTAGACAAGCACTTATAATGCATGCGTATGTGAGTTATTGTCATGTCTTTTAGACTAACTGCTGTTAAGAACTTATTCCACAATTCTAGACAGAATCTGTGTAATGGTGGATTACAGGAGTCTGGGAAGTCGCTTTGTTCTCACTGCCAGCATTACAGCAGGAAACCCTCATGCTAAAACAGCTAATGGGCAAGAAACTATAACAAGAGAAAAATTCTGCAAAATGTCACCGCTTCACTAACCATTCTTTATTTGATGCTGTACAACCTTTCCTTCTTCTGCTTGGTTTCATTACATTAAGAGGCAGAGAGTTCTATAAACAGATTTGCTTCGTTTCCATGCAACTTGCCAAATTTCCATTTTGTGAAACCAATTTCAATCAGAAAAAAAGAGGACCAAATCCCATGGACCATTCCAACATCCATTCTGCACAATAAATTTCTTGTTGCAAATAGAGGGCAAAACACTGGAAGCGAAGAAGTTCAGCCCCTGGGAATCAAATCGAAGTGTTAATTTTTTTTAAAGGCCACCCTAAGAAAAGCTCACTGATGGGGAAACTGATTAAAGTTTTGACTGCCAGCTGTGTGCATGTAATAACTGAAGTTCACAGTATTTTTTAATTAATTTGCTTTTAGTACCTTGCATCTTAAGCTGTGCACAGGAAAATGCTCCCAAGCCAAAAACTTGGCTAAAAACGCTTAAAAACAAAGACTGATCAAATACTAAAACCATTTAAAGAGCAAGACAGTGAATGATGAGATCTCTGCACACTGCCAGTTCCGGATACTCCTCTTTCAAGAAACACCCCTCCCATGCGTCACTGAATCAACTGGATTACTGCAATGCTGTCTACATGGGGCTGCCTTTGTCTCAAATCCAGAAGCTGGTGCAGAATGCAGCGGAGAGGCTGTTGCTGTATCTTCCCATGAGGGAACACATCCAGCCTGCCCTGAAAGCCCTGCACTGACTGCCTATAGCATACTGATTTGGTTCAAGGTGCTGGTTCTTACCTTTAAAGCCCTATATGGTCAGGGACCTACTTACCTAAGGGACCGCCTTTCCCCACATGTCCCCCAGAGAGCACTAAGATCGGGATCCCAAAATCTCCTGGTCCTCCTGGGCCCTAAAGAAGCCAGGCTGGCTGAAATGATGGCCAGGGCCTTTTCAGTGGTGGCCCCTTACTGGTAGAATGAGCTCCCGGATAACATCAGGGCCCTGTGGGATCTTTTACAGTTCCGCAGGGCCTGTAAAATGGAGCTCTTCCACCAGGCTTTCAATTAGGGTGCCACCTTTAACATCTTGGCCCTGGCCCTAACATTACCAACAGCCTGGCATGACCCTGGATTAGGGTGGTGGGTGACCATCTATTGCTGAGAGATTGATGCCATCTGATAATAACATCTGTTGAATATACAATTTTATATATTGCGATTTTAATTAATTTTGGTTTTACTGTATGTCAGTGAGTCATCCTGAGCCTGCCTTGGCAGGGAGGTGCGGGATATAAATTTAATAAATAACTTTTCAGGGGCAACCTCAAGCAGGTAGCAGCACAAGGAGCAGAGGACTGCGAGAAAAACTACAGCATAAGCAAGCAGCAAGAGGAACTTTTGAATCACAGCTATTGTGAAAAGAGGGTGAAAGGAAAAAAGGATTCCAAATTGACTTCAGTGATTAGGGATTATGGCAGAGGTAGAGATGAGCAGAGAAGACCTATCACTTGAGAAACAGTGACAAAAGGTTGAAAACACATTACAGAAGAGCTTATAACTAAAAGACAATAAGGGAGCTAGCACTGATAGTTTACAGAAGTTAGTTTAATAATGAAAAAAGTAAATGCGCAAAATTGAAACTGTTAAAATAAATCATATTCACTCAATACATTTGCTGAATTCTCAGACTGATTATTGCACTGTGCTCTACACAGAAATGTACTGGACGATGGTCTAGGAAGTCCAACTAGTGCAAAACTCTGCTGTTTACCTCTTAATAGGAACCAGTTGCATGGAGCACATTCAGAAACAATTCTTGTTCAACTACATCAACTTCCCGCATTTTTTCAGGCCAAATCCAAGATGTTCATTATTAGAATTAAAGTCCTAAAAAACCTGGGCCCAACAGATGGGCATCTACCCTTAAATGAACATTCCTGGAATAAAGGATCTTCAAGAGAGGTTCTGTTTCAAATCTTGTATTTGTGACGCCACAGTTATGGGGCACCTCCCCAATAAAGGTCCACCGGATGTCTCATTATCCAGTTTAAGCAGCTTGTTAAAAAAAATAGTTTCCCAAGCTTTTAAAAAAATGAGTTCATGGGCAGGATCTGTTCAAAATCATTTCATATAGAGAACATTATAGAGATGAGGATGAGCCTTAGATAGAATATCATTCCAAATTCAGGGGCATCATTATTAGGGATTTTTCAAGGACAAAATAAATATTTGTTCCATAAGAATCTAATATTCTCCCGTCTCTCTCTACCTCTTGATTTGAAACTGCTAGGAAATTGAAAGCCAAACAACAAGGGGAAAAGACTAGTGTCACAGGAGAAACTATGATTCACGTCTTACACTATGAACCTTGTGGTCTGTTGAAATTGCTGAAATCAGGTTCCACTTACACAGCCAGCAAACTGAAGAAGTTGAAGGAAATGCATCTTCCAAGTATCTAGAATGGGCATCTTTGCAAAGGCTGTTTGGGAAATGTTATGACTATGTGGACTCTTTCTATCAAGTTACACTGACTACATAGCCTTTATGTTTTATCTTCAAAGGAGGAAATATTGTATCTTATGCCTTATTATAGTTATAGTATGCATTAATGTTGTTGTTGTGACACCACCAACTCTATAATTGTTTAATATATTGTTTTGGCAATCTTTGATGGTGTTTTCTACTAGTGGAATTTGTATATTAGGAAATGAAAAGCAGCAACAAGCTTTTGTGTTTAATCCTGACACAGGCAGTGTGAGATGAGGCATTGATGCAGCAGCCAACTTTTCACTTAAGATACATGAAAGGTGAGGGCTTTTTTGTAGAAAAAGCCCAGCAGGAACTCATTAGCATAATAGGCCACACCCAGCAGCAGAAACATATTAGCATATAAGGCCACACCCCTGACAGCACCATATATTAGCACATTAGGCCACACCCCCATGTTGCCAGAAGTGTAGTCATCCAGCCACACCCACCTTTTGCTTCTTATTCTGTTTGTTGTCAAAACCCAGGGCTTTATTTTGGAGCAGGAACTCCTTTGCATGTTAGGCCACACAGCCCTCATGTAGCCAATCCTAATGATCTTCTGCTGTTGGGTGTGGCTTATGCTAATGAGTTCCTGCTAGGCGTGGCCAACTCTGGAGCCAGCCAGAACTCTGTTCCTGTGCGTTCCTGCCCAAAAATAGCCCTGTGAAAGGTTATTTACATTCTGATAAATTCATTGGGAAAATATGCAGGTTCTATGTTAATAACAGCCCTGATACTGTGAGGTCTTCTTCAATGATGTATTCTTTTGTGGCAGATACTACTGCCAATTAACTGGAATGGTCAGGAGTCAAACTTCAAACTTGGTGGGGTTTTTAAATTTTTTTATTGCTTTTCTCTACCTCCTACCTCTACACCTACAATTATAATCTAAAATCACACAGAGTAGGCAAGGATCTTCAAAGGTATACATTACATTTAAAAGTTCCCTATTAAATAATGTTAGAAAAATTTTATCTATTAAAATATCACTAGTTTGAAATTCAATAACATAAAATTGCATTATCACATTTTAGAATGCCAAGAGAGTTCTCAGATCTTCATTTAGGCTTCTTCTTCTGCTTATACTTCTTCTTGTTGAAGGGGAGTTTGACCTTGTATAATCTAGGAGCAGCCACTCCTAGCTCCGATTCAGACTCTGAGTCCATAAAGTCACCCAAAGAAGCCAGTGTAGAGTCAGAGGTACTCAGGGCCGGCCCCAGGTGTCTGGGCGCCCTAGGCAGGATAGCCTGGGGCGCCCACCCCACCGGGATGCCAACCTCCCGGTGGGTCCTGGAGACGGCCCAGTGCCAGGAGAGCTGGGGAAGGGGCGGGCTTAGAACGCCCACCCCTTCCCTCCCAGGCAGTGGCGGCGGCGCGGCTCTCCCGGGCGCCTCGCAGCTGCAAGGCGCCTGGGAGAGCCAGGGAAGAGGCGGGCTTAGAACGCCCACCCCTTCCCTCCCAGCGGCGACGCCGGCTTTTCTGGGCACCTCGCAGCCTTGAGGCACCCAGGAAAGCCGGGGCTGCCGGCGCTGGGCAGCCCGGGGGGCTTTTCGGGGGGGGGGCATTTTGGTGCCCCTGCAGGGCCGGTGCCCTAGGCGAGCGCCTAGCTCGCCTAGTGGGTGAGCCAGCCCTGGAGGTACTGCTGGTTGCTCCTTCTTCACTTTTATCCGTAGCATTGTTGTCTTTTATTTCTTCTGTTGGTATTGCTGGAGTCTACTGTAATTCCAAAAAGGTTTTGGCTTTAGCCAAAGAGTCAATCTTTTCTTTTTTCCCTTGGTAGTTAAAAGTCAGTCCTTCAGGGATGAGCCATCGCTATTGAGTTGAATATTCTTGTAGAAATGTTGTAACGGTTTTATATTATTTTCTTTTCTTCCTTATTTCAAATGGGATGTCTTTCAAAGTCTTTATTTCTAATCCTTGGATTTTCAAGGGTGATCCATTAGTTACTTTCAGAATCCTGTCCCTTGTTGACCTTCTTAGAAATTTCACATATATTTCCCCTGGAAGATTATTTTTCTTTACAAATTCTGGGTAAACCCGATAAATCATATCTATGTTTATCTTCAAAGTTCCTTGCTCATAATTTATCAGAGGAGCCAACATTTCACTCATAATTAGTCTGAGGTTTTCATATTTACTTCCAGGAAGTCCTTGAAATCTAAGGACATGAGCAGATCCTTCCACTTGAAGTTGTAAGAGTTGTTGCTTTCCTGAGTTTCTTTCTTTTTCTGCTAATTCCGCTCTTTGGTTCAAAGTTTTGGTGTTATGCTCAACTTTTTGCAGCTTTTTGGCTGTCTTCTCTGTTGTGGACTTGACTTCCTTAAGTTCTTTTGGAGAGTTTCAAAATTTTAATTGAGATTCATCATTTGATCCAGCAGAGGATGTAATGCTTCAGAAATCACGCTTGCAGTATCTATGGACATTTCCGGTCTCTGAGTCAGTGATGCTGTGTTAGAAGTTCCTGCTGTAAGTTTCATTTTAGGTGCCATTCTGCCCCCTCGCTGTGTCATTGTTTATGTTTAACATAAAAGTTCTTTAAGTGCCGGAGAGCTTTCTCTGGCAAGCTGAATCAATGTTTTAAGCAAAGTGGGTTCGGGTAAATTTTTTTCACTTGAGTTAGTTTTCTACCTTAATCTGCATTCATTTGTTTGGGCTAGGCTCGGGTTACTCCACTCCAGAAGGGTTCCCCCCCCCTTCAGATTTACGGCGTGAAATTAAATTCCGCTCCCACAAACGCTTATAGGAATTTCGGCACTCACATTTCACTTTGGTTGAACTATCAGACGCTGTGAAGTAGGGTACATTCTTTCGCTTCAACTGATCCTTTGCTCGCTCTGGAGTCAGTGTGCACCTCTGAACACCATTGCTGGCTCCGGTACGGTAGAACCTTTAGGGGCAAAAGGGAGCCTCAATCTTTCAGCTGCAGCTTTAGGAGCGGCTCCCTTTATGCCCCAGGCTAGAACCCCCCTACAGGAGCTCTAGGGGCATCCGCATGAGTCTGGTCTCCCTTCTTACCGGCCTGGTACAGCATGCACCCCTCGGAGCTCGATGAGGTGCTACCATCCAGCGAGTCACTGGAAACCGAAACCCAAACTTCAAACTTGTTGATTCAGATGTAAATTACTGAACTGCTATTACCAGCTTTTGCATCAAAGTGAAAAATTGTTGCATTTCTTCTCCCCCACAATAAGCTTCCATGACTTGAGGGAACTCTTCAGTTCTCCCCAGACTATCCTGTAATGCAGTGATCCTCAACATGGTACCTGTGGCCATTATGATGCCCACCTAGTGTGTTTCCAAAGATACCTACATGCTTTTGCTCAAAGCCAATAGCTAGTCCTGGCTTTCCTCCATCTCACTGGATGAAAAAGTCCCTCAGTAGAGGACAGAAGGCATCACATTTGGATCTGCAGGGAGAACTAATTCAGAAGCAGCTGACTCAATCATAGCAGAATGCATGGCTTGGAACCTCCCAACATTCTGTCAGTGCCCCACTGGCAGCCATTTTGTTGAGGTGCTTGCTATCCTGCCTCAAAATTCCCACAGACTTAGCAAGTTTGGGGATCTCTGCTCTAACAAACAAGAAGCTTAATAAGTTATCAGTTCTAAAATTCTGCTGTATTATAGTCTAGTATTTTGACTAATTGGCTACAATACAATGAAAATAATATGATTATACTTATACAATCTTGTATTAGCAACAGCAACAACACCAATACCACTATATGTGTATGCAGTTATTGAACATCTGGAAATTGCTATATACTACAGTTGCCAGCCTCCAGGTGGTGGCTGGAGATCTCCCACTATTACAGCTAAACTCCAGGTGACAAAGATCAGTTCACCTGGAGAAAATGGCCACTTTAGAAGTGGATCCTATGGCATCATAACTCAATGAAATCCCCTCCCCAAACCCTGCCCTCTTCAGGCTCTGCCCCCCAAATCTCCAGGTATTCCCCAACTGGGAGCATCCTTGCAACCCTACTTATACAGCTTAAAAGATAAGTAAGTTTAGACAACCCTTGACTGACCCAGAGACTTAGTCATCCAAAGAACAAAGCTCTAGTCCATGAAGAAGCCCTCTGATTTTAGAGAAGTCAAAAGTGAGCACGGAAAGCAGTTTACAGTCACTCCCAACTCATAATTTTTGAGCTGATCACTGTAAATCCCTTACAGGACCTAGTGCAGGATGCAAGAAGACAAAAAAGTACTTTTCTGACAAAAATCACACTTGAAACAAAATTAGAAGTTGTACAAGAAATCTTTTCTTAACAAGGCTTGCAGTGCCTAGGGTTGCCAGGTTGACTTACCTGGCTAGTGGAGGTCTCCCAGTGTCCTCCTGGGAAACCAGAAGTGATGTTGGGCATTTTCAGGCCTACTTCTGATTGGGGGTGGCACTCTGGTTTTTGGGCAAAACTCTATGGTAGATTTGGCTTCAAACCATAGAGTTTTACCCAAAAACCAGAGCATCACCCCCAACTGGAAGTAGGACTGAAACTGGAAATAGGCCCAAAAAGGTCAGTTGGGGGTGGGATTCCCCTGCTCCAGCAGGGGGACTGGCAACCCCAGTAGTGCCATCGTAAGTAGAGTTTTAAACGCATTTATTTCAGTGGCCATAGAAGGGAGTAACTGCTTAGAATGGCACTGATGGTTACCTAATACAGTAAAAGTTTGGCCTGTGCACACAGACATAGCAATACACCTTTGGTAGTGATAACAACATCAAAATAGGAACCCAAAGAAGGAGAAATATTCATGTTAACTTAAATTTTATCAACATTTCTCTTTGTCTTAAGACAAGTTAGAAAATGGTTGTTTCAATGTTCTAAGCAGTCAACATAAAACCTAATTTTCTGCAACTATATTTAGGATTCTTTGTTATACACCAAAATTAAGAACCTTAATGCTAATATTCCTGACCACACAACGGCCTATTGTTTCAGAATAAATCTTGATAAATGAATAAGAATAGCCAACCTTTGGTGGCAACAGATTTTCCATAAAGCTCAATACTGATGACTTTCAAGACTAAACCAATGTATCCAGCTTTATATCATTTTGTTTTCATGTTTTCTATATTTCTTCCATGTAATGTTGCCATCATGAATGCAGAACCACAGTCACATGATTTTTTCACATCATGTGGCACATTCCCTTGCTATTACTAGCTGCTATAGTGTAGAAATTAACACATCCACATATCTAAAGTAGCACATAGACAAACACAAACAAAAGTAATAGCTGTGACATACATGTACATTTTCGACAGTGCAATCCTGTCTACGTTGACTCAAAGTAAGTCCTACTGTAGGACTGTAGGTTTGTAGCGCAAAAGCTACATTTTGTTATTATTATATATGATAATTTTTATACCTACCTGACTGTATTAGATATGCTGCTATTTGCCTTAATCTTTTTAGATTAGGAAGATCTTTTTTAAAAAAATTCAACAAAAAAAATATGCCTAAAGGGAACCAATTCTCACAATTTCCAAAACTGAAATATATTGAATGTTTGCACTAAAATAAAAAGAGGAAAAGCACTGTACTGCAAACAGCAGCTAATATTCTGGGACAGGGAGGATAAGAAAAAATATTCCTCTTTAAATTAATATTTCAATTAACACCTAAGATTAGTTCAGGTGTTTTGTTCTCTGACGGTACCATATGATTTCCCCATTTTCCAAACATTTGTTCACACACCAAAATGAGAGAGATAAAATAATTTTACCAATTCATTTAATTAAAATTTTTAGAAATTAGCAGAGGGGACATTGCAAAGCTAATATCCAAAGGTGATTTGAATTAACTACTTGTAATTAGCTAGATTGTGTTCTTTGACTGTAATCAGTTGGTATCTTCCACAGTTCTTCCCAGTGAATCGCAATTATACTTTTTTAATCACAGGGGGTTGAGAAAAGAGGAGCTGAAGCTGTAGAAACCAGAGAATCAGGAAAGATAGCAAGTCACACTGAGTTTTTACAGGTTACGTCCAACAGGAACAATTTCATAATTGCTTAATTTCTTTAGGAATAATCAATGTTAGTTTTTATAACGTAGCAGAACAAGGAATTGAGAATATTTTTAAAAATGCCAGTCCTTTATTGTTCATGGGGAAATGCTTTTGTGTACAAGCTTTTCACAAGTCTGTATTAGAATATGTAGAGCATTAAGGCAGATAGACGGTTCTATCTAGAAGCATAAGGACGATGGAAGAAATATACTGCCCAGGCATGCATGCTGTCAGCCTGAATTGCAGACAAGATGACAAGCTAAAGACCCAGCCTGCGGTCTCATCACTCAGTCATCCATCCAATCCCATCAATTGAGCAAGACAGTAACACATGTCCCCTCTAGCTTAAATGACAGCAAAACCGTGGGTTGTAATCATAGGGTCATCTTAAAAGGACACTTGTCATTAAAGATAGCTTAGTTTAGAAACATTATGTTCATCAGAAACTACCCTAGCATAATTCCCTCTACTAGATTTTAGCCCAGTTTAGAAAACTCAAATGAAAAAAGTGTTTGGGCTCCTAAACCCAAGCCAGCAGAGAATGCTGGGAATGCAAAATTAGCCATTTCACAGTCAACAAACAAAAATACCTCCCCATCCTATAGACATTTATTTTAATTCTTTCCATTCCCTATCTGAAAGAGACAGAATGAGTTATAGCAATTTACAGAACAAAGAGCACTGTAGTAGCTTAGATATAAAGTGGAGAAACAATATTTAAGGGGAAATGCTTTTTTAAAAAGGAAGTTAACATATATAATCAGGAGAAAAACATGCTTTCAATAGAAATTCTTTTGATCAACCCTGTCCCTATCAGACATACATGTGTAGGGTTTTTGGAAAGTATCCTCATATTAAAACCTTCCCAGCACAGAAAACTAACATGTGAAGAGCCACCTTTTCAAGATTTTCATGTACCTGGGGGCACTTTTGAACTAGTAATCCCCAATATGTATTATTAAGACATACAGTCTTGTGAAACAGACCATGCTTGCCCTGGGAGCAGCTACAAAGAGGGTGGAAGTAATATTTACTTATAAAATCATATCAATGGTCTTTGCAGTCCAAAGTAGTTATATGAAAAAGGATACTATCATTCCGGAAAAGTTTAACAAGTTCTCTCCCACCCTCAACTACGCATGCATACATCAAAAACTGTCTTCGCTGCAAATGCACAATTACGTTCCAAAAGAAAATGTTAATCTAACACAAGCAATTAAATTTATTATGCACTTGCAATATGCAATGTTATAAGTGCTGTGGAAATAAAGTTGTAGTCAGCTGCTTTGTACCTGGGTATTCATTTGAATGCAGTCTAAATTAACCACACAGTATGTTCTTTAAATAAATTCAGGCACCTTCCATGACAGTTGCATCTCCAAACAGAACTAGATTTTTGTGACAATATGTTAGCACAGCATTCAAAATAAGCCGTTGTCAGAAAACGAATTTAAAAATTTGCACTGAGATAATCCCTACAAGTACAATTTTCCCATCATGCTGACAGAAAGTGCTTTTGCCCAACTCAGACATAACACATGGCTTTTAAGCACATAAATGTTTTCCAAATAAATGCACCTTCAGTGAGAAGACTATTTCTATGTAACAATGTTAATATTTTCATCTTAACAGATGCTATGGATGATTATGCATTTACCACAAAGTGCAGTTTTGGAATTACATTTTTATATGGATCCTTTCCACCCAATTTATTCTTCATGTTGAACATCTCCCTTCAATACAGACCTACGTGGAACAGCTGCTCTTTTCCTCACTCACAAGAGAATCTCAAAACAAATTATCTGTGTTGTTTTTCCAAAGAAAGGGACAGGAGCATTATCAAGTGACAACATTTATAAGTTCTTAGTTGTGTTTGGACCTGAACACCATAATTCTTTTCATAACATATTCATTTTCATAAAAACCTATCAAAAACACAAATTTAAGGGGGAAATGTAATAAACCTATGTACATTGCTAGAAACTTTAGTACTAATAGCATTGGAGCTCCAATTCACATGATAAACTTTAAAGGTCCAAACTCCACCTGACGGTCTTGCAGTGGCACCAGCAAACAACCCAGGACTCAAACTGCCAGCACAACCCTGTACCTGCATTTCATGCACTAATGGGTTCATTTGGCAAATGAAGCACAGGCAAATGGTGCTGGTTCTGTTGCCATGGCACAAGCCGCATTTGACTCTGAAGCAGTTGAAGGGGACTTACAGCGTCAATCTGTTAGGGATGCAGCTCATTTGAATACAAAAATTAAAAAGAAGACATTGTCAAGGTTAAGATCTGAGAATCATGCAAGATCTAGGATATTCCTCCAAAGTACTGAGCAGGCTGTTCTGGGCACCAATGGGCTTGAGGCTTGCACTTCAGATGTGGTAGCATCATCATCATGCTCTTTGGGAGGGAGGGAGGGAGGGAGGGAGGGAGGGAGGGAGGGAGGGAGGGAGAACTTTGTAAAGACATCACCTGATAATTTTTAAGGTCTGTCATTATTAGGGATTTTTCAAGAGGAAAACAAATATATGTTGCATAAAAATCGAATATGCTACCTTCCCTCTAACTCAAGATTTGAAATAGGAAGGAGCAACAAGCCTTTGTGTTGAATCCTGACACAGGCAGTGTGTAATGAGGCAGTGATAGAGCAGCTAACTTTGGCTGTTCAGGTTCATCTTTACATTAGGGTCTAGCCAGGGCTTTTTTTGTAGAAAAAGCCCAGCAGGAACTCATTAGCATAATAGGCCACACTGAACAGCAGAAACTTATTAGCATATTAGGCCACACCCCTGACAGCACAGACTATTAGCCTATTAGGCCACACCCCCATGTTACCAGAAGTGTAGTCATCCAGCCACACCCACCTTTTGCTTCCTTTCTGTTTACATTGTTTGTTGTTAAAACCCAGGGCTTTTTTTGGAGTAGGAACTCCTTTGCATGTTAGGCCACACCCCCTAATGCAGCCAATCCTAATGAGTTTCTGCTGTTGGGTGTGGCCTGTTATGCTAATGAGTTCCTGTTGGGCGTGGCCAACTCAGGAGCCAGCCAGAACTCCGTTCCTGTGCGTTCCTGCCCAAAAATAGCCCTGGGTCTAGCTCATGGTAATAATAAAATTATAACAAGAGAGAGAGACAAAGGTTCCAATTAACACAACCTATGACATATGTATTCATTAATCTATACACTGATTTTTATTTATATTGCATTCTCTCAACCAATAGTTCCCAAGGCACTGATCTCCAATAATACAGTTCCTGTAAAAACCAATAAAGCATCATAAAAACAAAAAATAATAATAAATCCTGAAAGCAGGGTCAATAGAAACAACAAAATCAATGCCATCAATAGCTAATAGAAAACAGTCACAATAAATATATGTGGCTATAGTTCATGGGTAATTGAATGTTACATATTCAGCCAAAAAGGAGCTACTTTAAATCTTACAACTCCAAAAGTGGGGGGACACAGAAGTTTTGCTTCTAACTATTAAATACAGTACCTCCCATAGGGTGACTTCTGGATAAGAGATTTTACATCAGAAATCCTTTTTAAATGGAGGATTCAAATTGAAAGCTCACAGATCCAGCACAGATGCCAAAGAAGTCATTCTATTACAAGTCAAAGAGGAATAACCTAGATATCCCCAAACAAGAAAGCAAAACAAGAGATGACTCTCCAGAGAGTGCCCTTGAATTTTCCCTGATGGCAAAGAGACATTCTCTTTACAAGCTGTGCAGAGTTCATCATGTTATGCGCTTTACTTCTCAGGTCAGTTCATGTTTTCCCTCCTGCCACCAAAAAAAAAAAAAAAGATCTCTAGTAGTTATATGTGGCAATTGTTCCTGGGAACAAGCATGTGAAATGGCAGCAAAAAGTCACAGGGCAGTGAGGGACTCAGAAAGCTGTTCTACTACCTGACTTTTCACTGTCAATTCACATGCTTGTTCCCTGGAACAACTGACAAATATAACTCCTAGAGATTTTGGGGGGGAGGGTCATATACCCTCTACAGGGATGTAATTGAAATGCGAAAGGGTGGGTTATTCAACTGCATGTTGCTTTTAAAGACAGGAACAAGTGCTGCTCCCCCCCCCGCTCCACAAGTCATGTCATCACAACAGTCACCACTGGGATGTGAAAAGCGTCTGGATTTCATTGAGTAGGAAATCATTTATGCACATTTCATAGGAGTGCAGCATGGTCGGACTTTGATGTGGCACAAGTACACATACTCAGATCAAATCATTTCATTCAGCCACCTTCTTTAAAAAGATGGGAAATGCTACATAGTTCCTAACACGTGGTATTACACCTTTGATCTTCCTCACTCAGCCTCTGACTAGGAAATATACCTGATCCCTAACTAATGCTCCCTCTAAGCTGTGGAGTCTTGTGAGCAAAAATTCTACTTTGTGAGCTACTGGCATTAAAGTTGTGAGTGAGCAGTTTTGCCATCCTTCCTGAGCTAAGAAAAAATGTGTGAGCTGGAAGCTAAAAAACTGTGAGCTAGCTCACACTAACTCAGCTTAGAGGGAACACTGTCCCCAACCAATATCCCACCAGACAGAACCCTCACAGCGTAAGCAGAGGATACAGGGCACCCTAGTTTAAGCAATACAAATCATATGTTTTAGAGATGCCTGCAGCACTCTTGCCATCCCAGCCATACACCCCTCAAAGCATTGCCTGCTTAAAGATTAATCCATGTCCCCAGAACTGCTAATAGTACCGACAAATTTGAGCTGTTGTGTCACTATTCAGAAACCTATTGGATAATGATTGTGACTGATGACAACTGACATGCTTTCCATATCAGGAAATGCACTTGACTATTCTTCATTTTCATACCACAATTTTAACATTCTCACTTTTTAAAACATTTATATTTTCTTCTGAAAATTGTCCTTCACAATCCCTCAGGCACTAGAGCACACACTCTAGAAGTGAGGGGAAGAATTACATTGCTTCTAGTGATATCACAAAGGTAGCCTAAAGGGAGCAAGTCACTCTCAGGCCCTCCCAAGTATGATCATCTGTACAAATCAACATGCATTTGAAAAGAAGTGAGCTTCTTAAAGAACATACTTTGATTAAAGAACTCTGATGTGTATTGTCCTTCATTCAAATTAATGAGTGGCCTTTAAGGGATACACTCCTCAATCACAGCAAATTATTTATCAACTGTGAGATGCTGTGTGCATACTGGTATTGAGACAACCAAGACAGTAAAATTCAACTTGTCCAGAATCCCAAACAATAACATGTAATATCTTTTTATTAGAACCAACTAGAAGTATCGCAAAATTAGTAAACAAGCTTTCCAGTAGCTCGATCACTACACGTGGCTGGCTGTTCAATATGGAAAAAGGAAGGAACAAACTGTAGCCTTCTTGTAATAGGAACCAAGGAGATGTTGCAAACTTATATAGGGAACATATCAATTGCCACAGATCATATTAATTTCAAGTTATTTTGCTTAATTTCACTCTTTCTACATCTCACTTGGTAACTTGAGAGAGTGTTCTCTCTTTTCTGATGTCATCCCTATGGAGAAAAAAACCCTAATGTTACATTTGAGTAAATACTGTACTTTTTTATTACAGCAACTGAGGATATCTAATGTGCTTTTTTAAAAAACAAAAACAAATCTATTTTTGGTGCCTTCCCTTACACAAACTCTTTACTGGCTATTCCAAGCTAGTGTATCTGCAGGGCAATCCTAAACAGAGTTATACTTTTCTTTGTCTAGTAAATCAATAGGCTTAGGAGGGTATCACTCTCTTTAGGATTGTGCAGTCAGTGATGTTTTGTTACATCTGATAAATATTGCCTCTTTCTACTGCCTCGACCCACCCAATATGAATGCTTCACAGAGTTCTCCTTCACAACTATTTAGCTATACAGTACAAATTTAACTATGTCCTCCAGCCCTTCTGAGAAGCACCGGCATGGAAGATTAGGGAAAGGTGGATTCCAGTCAGTTCCACTTCACTGCTAGTGCAGAGAATGCTGAACAATGCAGTGAGGAGCTCCCAAATGGTAGTAAAGAATGCAAATACACCAAAATAAACAGTGACAAGTACTTACCTTCCACTCTATATACCAATGCACAGGGTATATAACTCAAAACTTTTCTCATCTTACAGATTTGCCATATGACACCATGCACAAATGGAAGTCTTTGTAACCTGCTGTTACAAAGAAAGTTAAAACTACTGAATGCATTAAACTGGAAAGAGAATGAACAGAGAGTGAAGGTAATACAGTGAATGCAGACACCAGACAATTTGCAGCAAAATGGCCTACAGCACATGTATTTGTAAAAGATTTCAAAACCAAGCTATAAATAAATCTGATATTTGTATGAGTGGGAAAACATGAGAATTTTCATCAAAGAGAACTGGCAGACCATATATACTGTTTGAAAGAGGAGGTTATTCACACCTTGTGTGCTGCTGAAATGCTGTTCACAAAGCAACGAACACTCAAGAAGGCTCAATGGGAATTAGAGTGCATATTTACTGATTTGCTGTCTTGGGATTACAGCTCCTTAACTCTTTTTCCTCTGTTTTGTTTACACAAGGGTTAACCAGACTCTAAGATATAATACAAGTAATGAAATAGACCCTGAATGTTAACATGCCAGCCTGCTAGATTTTGGTCAAAGCCAAGGCTGCCCCCAGTAAACAAAGGCTAAAAATCACCTTTGTTTGCATTTAAATCAGATTAAAAAAATCTTACAAATCCAGACCAAAAATAAACAGGATACTTCTGGCACTATACAGATAAACACAAGTTAATTCCAGCATAAATGTTTGTGGTATACAGCCTACTTCTTCTGATGCTTCTACAAGATGTTTTGCCACAAGAGTCCTGATTATTTTTGCTTCAACTGACTAACATGGCTTCCCATCTAGATACAGACTAAGGATGGGCCCAAACCAGCTCATGTAGTAAAGCTCATCATGAATTCTGGGCAGTTAGGTTCACGAAGTGATGTTCGTGGAACAGTACCCAGCATGAACATTTCATGAACTATGGTGCTCTTTGTGGAAGTTTGTGAATGGATACATTTCCAGGCAGACTGGCTCCACTCAATTACACTGTTAACAAAACACCAAGGCAACAGGGGCAGAATTCTCCAGCCTTAGAAACTCCAATAGGAGCCCTCCAAAACTTAACAGGCACTGCTGACTGCCAATAACAGAGTTCCCATTGTCTTCTGTGGAATAAGAAAGCTATATATATGCTCAAGCTCAGCTCCACACACTCTTGTCTGTTGTCTGTTCACAGTTAGAGAGGCAGAGAACCTGTTAAAAGCAGACTAGCAGAGCACATTCTCTCCTGATTGTCAACTCCTCTCTCCTGCTGGGGTTTGGGTGTTAGTTGGACTCAGGGTTCTGAGTGACCCCCTCTCTCTGCTCACATCAAGCACTGGGGCTTAGCTACTGGGTGACCTGGTTGAGTGAGGACCCATGTTTATATCCTTCTGGTTGTGAACTTCTCTCCCTCCTGGGGTTTGGGTGTAAGGTGGACTCAAGGCTCTGACCCAGTGTCTCTCTGCTCATGCCAAGCATTGGGACTTAGCTACTGGGTGCTTTGGCTGAGTGAGGACCCACATCTTATACCCTCCTGATTGTGAACTTCCTCCTCCTGGGGTTTGGATGTTAGGTGGACTCAGGATTCTGAGCCACCTTGTCTCTCTGTTCACATCAAGTAGTGAAGCTTAGCTACTGGATGCCTTGGATGAGTGAGGACCCCTGTTTTATACCCTTCTGATTGTGAACTTCTCTCCCCTGCTGACATTTGGGTATTAGGTGGACTGAGGGCTCTGAGCCAGAGTGTCTCTCTGCTCATACCAAGCGGTGGGGCTTAGCTACTGGATGCCTTGGCTGAGGGAGGACCCACCTGATGGTGAACCTCTCTTCCCTGCTGGGGTTTGAGAGTTAGATGGACTCAGGCCTCAAAATAAGCACAAGAGAGGCTGGGCCAGATGACACCCTTGCATGACCAGTACTCCAGGGGACTGGCGTCAGCAGTCTCAGGAGGCATGGCAAGGTACTCCTGCACCATCACCTCTGCCAAACCCTCTGCCACTGCATGCCTGACATCCCCACCGCTGCTGACCTCCTGTCTCATTTCCTGTCTCCAAGAAGAATTTCTCATGTACTAATATAGCCTATTGAGATATGCCTTGTCTAACTTACCTTTATCATGCATGCACTGAAATACTATGAAAGCAATGATCTATTGACACATGGCTCAGACTCTGAATATCCTAAAGTTCCTTCAGGAGGACCACAATCATGAAACATAACATGGTTTCTCAGATGGGTTAGTTCTTGGATAGCAAATAAACTTCTCAGGTTTTTCAGGATTGCTAGTCATCAACCAGGGCTCTAGTATCCTACTCAGCCTCTGAACCAAGAATTTACAAGGCATTGCAATTCAGTTTGGAAGGAGACAATGTAAATATTTCAAAGGCAGTAAAACTCCCTCAAAAGTAGAAGCATTTTTCTAATACTGGTAAAGCTTTATCCTTGCTCCGTGTCTTTTTGCAATCTAGTTCCATCTAGAAATGTCTGTTTTTTAAAAAAAAAATTGCTTTTCTACTAGAAGAAGAAGAATAGATTGGATTTATATCCCGCCCTTCACTACCCAAGGTGTCTCAGCTAACCTCTCTCAGTTTACAAACTCCCTTTCCTTCCCCTCCCCACAACAGACACCCTGTAAGGTAGGTGCAGCTGAGAGAGCTCTTGACAGAACCTGCTCTTTTTCAAGAACAGCTCTTATCAGAACTACAGCTTGCCCAAGGTCATCCAGCCAGGTGCAAGTGGGGGAGTGGGAAATCAAGCCCGGTTCTCCCCGATTAGAGTCTGCTCACTTAACCATTACACCAAACTGGCTTTACTACATCAACTACACGGAAAAGGAAGGTGGGGCTAAAACTAAAATACAAAGCTAAAGCAAGGATCATATTTCATAATTATATAAAAAGCGTATTGTGTTTCCCAACCTTAAAGTAAATTAAAAAGTACAAGAGGAATATAACTGTTTAACATTAATATAAAATCAAACTAAAGCAAGCATATTTAGCCAAAATAGATGTAAACCAGTTTCTCATATAACAAACAGGTAAAAGACTTTCAGAGTTAAACTACATATTATTTTGCATATTTCTTATTTTTCTTGTGTTTGCTCTTGTCATAGGTCAGTCTAACTTTGAGGAGTTTTGGAGCCGCTGCTCCTTTTTCATCATCAGAGTCCTCTGAGGATTTGCCAGTTGTACTTCCACTGTCTCCCAATTCATGTTCACTTTCTTCTTCAATTTGTTTAGTGTCCTCTGTTTTCCCTTTTTCTTTGGCTGTTTGATGGTTCTCCACAAAAGTCTTTGCTTTTTGTACAGAGTCAATCTTCTCTTTCTTGTCTTTGTAGTTGAAGATAAGTCCTTCCAGAAATGTCCATCTGTACAGAATGGACTGTCTGCATAAAAAAGAAGTTAGATTTTTGTACTGTCTCCTCTGCTTTCGTATTTCAAATGGAATGTCTTTTAGTATTCGGATTTCTTTATCTTGGATTTTCAGGGTTATCCCACTGATAACTTTTAGGATTATGTCTCTCGTTGATCTCTTGGAGAACTTAACAAATACTTCACCAGGCAGTTTATTTTTCTTAATGAAATCTGGGTAGGTTCAGTAAACCATATCCATATCGCTTTGTATTAGTTCCACTATCAGATCTGTCACTGGTATCAATGCTTCACTTAATATCTCTTTTAAGTTCTCCCCTTTTTGTTCTGGGTTACTCTAGAATCTCAAGACATATAACGATTTCTCCATTTGAAGCTGTAATAGCTGCTCCTTGCTGGCAATCTGCTCTTTTTCCACCACCTTCAGTCTCTGATTTATCAAGTTCATCTTAGCTTCAACTTGTACAACTATTTTATGAGTTTCTTTTGTCTTGGTAGTTTTGTTTCTTTCAGCTATTTTTGAAGATCATCAAATTTACTGTTGAGATTAGACATCTGGTCCAGCAGGGTGCAAAGTTGTAGTTAGCATGTTTGGGAAATCAGTAGGTACTTCCAGCTTGTGTCTCGATGACTGTGAGCTGGCAATTCCTGGAGAAGGATTCTTTTTCAGCGCCATTTTGTCTCCTCATAGAGACATTGTTTACATAAGAAAAAGTTTGTTTGGACACTCTGAAGGTCTGTTTATTTAATTACGTTCTAAGCTGGTCTACACCATCTTCGGCTATGTTGATTTTCAGCACCAACCAGCTCTCTGCCCCTTCGCTTTATATGCCGCAATTTTTTCCTGGGGGGTGGGGTTTCCCACTCCACCTCTTCTTCTGAGTCAAGTTAGGGATTTCAGGTGGTTGGTCACTTCTCTGCTTAGTTAAAGAATGCTCGAACTCACAATTCATCCCAACGGTTGCTTCAGAGGCTGGGTGGGAGCAACGAAGTGCTAGATCTCTTGCTCGCTTCATCCAGCATGCGCCTCTGCATCCATGGTTGGATCATGGCGGCAGGACCTATAGGGGCAAAGGGGAACCTCAATTCTTCGGCAGCTGCCATAGAAGAGGCACTCCTTGCGCCCCAGGCTGTGAGCCCCCTACAAGGGCTCGAGGGCCCCAGAGTTGTCTGGGACCCCTCCCATCCACGGCGATAACAGGGCGCTCACATTAGAGCGAGATGGAGCACGCCCGTCCAGCAAGTCACCAAGACTGGAAACATTCTAGAAATGTCTGTTCTATATACTACTGGACTAAGACAGCAAGTCCCAAAATCTGGTGTAAGGGATTTCAGTCCTAACAAGAGCAGCTTCCCCTACTTGCCAAAAATGGAAGACAGCCTCAGCCAGTAGCATAGCAGTTGCCATCATTGCTGCTATAGTGATGTGTCTTTCAGCCACATTCCTAAGGGAGAGCATGCAATACTCTGAGAATACTTGTTCTAAAACACCATTGTTATTAAGGAACAAGAATTTTACTTGAAAACTAGGAACAATATACAATCTCATACAGGATAGTAGTACAGCAAGATCTCTTTCTTTCTGTCAAGACTTTTGATCAGTCTTTCAACAAGACTACAAAAGTGCAATACTATAACTACATGTAAAATATATCAGCTGTGAACTTACATTTTTCAGTTTGGTCATACTACCTACTACATAAAATAGCACAGGTTAGAGACAAGTTGGTGTCCAGCCCAGATCAATAAATATCAGGTTGATCTTGGCGTCAAGGATACAGAAAGCTGTTCACTGGGGCATAAGGTTCATTTATTTCATTAAACTTATAGTCTGCCCTCCCCACATTGTAGGCTCAGGGCAGGTACCAACATATATGTATCTGCAATTAATGCAGATTTACAAATTTAAAAACATATTACAATAATCAATATAAAATCCTTTTTCATCATCCTTATTACACTTATTACACTAAAAACATCAGCATTAAAACAACAATGCACTTCAATGGCAGATAGTGTGGTCCCAGTTTGGCTTTTAAGACCTGTGGTCACTGGGCAGGAAGGCCTAATCAAAATGGATGCCCACTGCCTCAAGGCCTGGTGGAAGAGCTCCATTTTGTAGGCCCTGCAGAACTATAAAAGGTCCCGCAGGGCCGTGATCTCATACAGAAGCCCATTCTACCAGGCAGAGGCCATGGCCGAAAAAGCTCTGTGCCTAGTTGAGGCAAGTTGGACATCCCTTGGGCCAGGGACTGCCAGGAAGTGTTGACTGGCAGAACACAATGTTCTACGGGGCTCATATGGGGAGAGGCGGTCTTGAAGACATGCAGGCCCCTGGCTGTAAAGGGCTTTAAAGGTAAGCACCAACACCTTGAAATGGATCCAGAAATCAATAGGAAGCCAATATGCAGCACTGGACGGATATGTGCCTGCACAGGCAGCAATATCAAAGCCTGTGCCACTGTGTTCTGCACTAGCTGCAATTTCCAGAGCAGAGTCAAGGGAAACTCCACATAGAGAGAATTGTAATAATCTAATCTGGAAGTGACCATTGCATGGGGAAAGGGAAGATAGTAAAAAGCTCAGTAGCACCTTTAAGACTAACAAACTTTATTATAGCATAAGCTTTTGAGGAAACACAGCTCTCTTTGTCAGATGCATGCTACAAAAAAGTTTGTTAGTCTTAAAGGTGCTACTGGGCTTTTAACTATTTTGCAGCAACAGACTAACACGGCTACCTCCTCGGGAAAGGGAAGAGCTTCTCTTCAGCAGCTTGAATTGGTAGTTAAGACTTACAGTAATCGTACTTTGCTGTAATGGGAAGTGCTTCAATAGAGATCATGGGAAATAGCAGAATAATAATGCTACAGTGATAAAAAAAGATTCCAGTTACTGCACATGAGTTATTCAAGGATATAATATTTAGAGAATGTAAAGCTAGTTTTAATACCATCAGCAGTTTCTACTTACGAAAATAGCAGCAGCGGTTTTTCTTTTTTATGAATGCAGAGTTTTTAAAGCATAATATGAGCATTTCTACTAATACTGTAATTGGGGCATCTGGGAAGGTAGGACTATATAAACAATGAACAAAAAGAACTGCCACAGCCATCATGTCACTTATGGTTGTGTACAATCTGAAATATTCCTGGCCTTCTCTTTATATAGTAAATTTACCAATTCACTTCATTATATTTAGTTAAATAAGTCAAAGATATCTCGATAACTGTAGTTATGAACAATCCCTGGCGGCATCTGATCCTGCGATTCACTTACCCATTGGCATAATTCCTTTTAAATCACATTGCGGCTACATCTAAATTGGGCTTCCTCTACATTAAATTCCCTTTTATTGTTTTCTTTCAAGGTGTACAGCTCTCAAGTTTATTTCATCCTTGCCATAACAACTACTCAGGAACGGAGTAATAATTTTCTAGGCCGTTACATCACATGAGTATATTTAAAGAGAGTTTTTGTTCCCATAAATATTTGGAAGCTATTCAAGTTTTAAGTGACTTGAATATGAAATGCATTCTTTTTAACAGGTTTAGGCTTTTATAACCAAACTTAAAGGCAAGGTCAAACCATAGCCTCAGCAACAATCTCCAATATCATCAATTTACATGGACCAAGCAGTTCAAGTAATAACTGCAGTTCCACCACGGGCCTGATGGAAGCCCTCCAGGGGCCTGATCCAGCCCCCAGGCTTCATGTTTGACACCCTGGGCTAGTAGATGATGTGAAAGGTCTCTGTCTGAGACCCTGGAGATGTGCTGTTAGTCTGAATACTGACCTTAAGGGACCGAGGGTCTAATTCAGTATAAAGCAGATTCATCTGTTCAGTCTTAAAGTTACAGAACTAGATTATTAATTTTCATCCAATCTGGTAACTCAAAGGTAGGATTACCCATCTACCATCCCTGCCTCGCCACCTCAAGATCAGGGTTTGCAGTCCAGGCAATGAAGACCCATCACACAACAAAAGGTAGCCTGAGGCACCAATAGCTCAAAACTATCTCAGGAAGAAATATAAACCCTACTTGGAGGGGGGGGGGTAAAATACCCCTAAACATATTTACATTATATTTACTTTTAGTTAAATAGTCATGGTTTCCCCAAAAAAACTACAAAGAGACTGCAGCTTAATGGGAAGGTATTGTTAGCGATCCCTAGACACCCCCTCCCTGTTCTCACAGAATTATGAGTTGGATCCAAACTAAACTGGCAGTTTCCACTCATTTTCCCCTTCCCTCTGCAGACCCCCCCATGTCATATTTCTGAGACCCCCTGTTCCTCAGGGAGCAGCATTTTGTGAAGATCAGTGGGCTGAAGTGGGAGGGAGGAATATTCCATTCCACTGAGGGAAAATTTAGTCTGGATCCAACCTTATAGTTCCTCAGTTTCTCTACCGAGTCATTGGCTAAGGTGAACCAGGGGAGAAAAGAGTGCTTCCTATCCAGTCAAGAATCCTCAGCATCCATCTAGTATATATTAAGGAACACACATCCTCTTACTTTATGCTCCTAGAAGGAATATTGTATAGGCATGACAAATAGATTGCCACAAAATGTTAAAACCCTAAAACAGCAGTAGGGCCATGCAGTCAACAGAACTAATACAAACATTACAAAACAGTTAGCAAACTTTTAAGTTTTCACCAAAACTCTCTGAGGATGGATTTTAAATTGATCCTTAGAAAACAATCACTAATGCATTTGGATTATTTCCCTGAAGGACCAAAACAAGTACCTGCAGTTTGAAACAGTTTTGAGTTTTCTAGAATAAAGTTGGAAGAAGGGGGTGTGACGTGGGAACATAGCCCTTCCCTCAAGTTCAGGTGAAGGATAAATAGAGCTGTGTGGGGAAAGACATCTATCAGCTGTCACTAGGTACAGAAAGTGTTAACTGAATAAGGTATCTGCGCCATAGGATTGCCAGCTTCAGGTTGGAAATTACCAGCAGATTTTGAGACTGGCTCCTGAGAGGGCCGGTTTTGAGGCAAGGATAAAAGGGATGGGCTTGGAATAAGTACAGATATAACTGTGAGAAACAACTATTTCAAGTGGCCAGGTCCCTCCTTTTCATGCTCTGCCCACAAAGGTCAGGAACAAATTGAAGGATAAATGGTTTGTGAGCTCTTTATACAGAATTTCAAAATCTGCTGCCAGGATTCCACATTGGCTTAGTTTGGGGAAACTGGGGATTACTGCTTCCACCTGGTCCAATGAAAAACTGCTGAGAGACTTGTTCACAGGCTGTGCTGCTTGTTCACAGAATGTACTGCCAAATTATCCGGTAATCTGAGCTGTCATTTGACAATCTCTCCAGGATTTTATATTCCCACATGGGCACCCTGGTAGGTAGCTTTCCACTAGCCAGACATTCTAAGATTTGGGGGGGGGG
Organism: Gekko gecko; assembly: GCA_029375565.1. Lineage (NCBI taxonomy): Eukaryota > Metazoa > Chordata > Lepidosauria > Squamata > Gekkonidae > Gekko > Gekko gecko. The sequence goes on from JAPDNY010000009.1 coordinate 53,235,270, forward strand.
GTGTTAATATTTATTTATTAGATTTCTTCCTGCCCTCCCCCAAAAGCGGGCTCAGGACAGGTCACAACAAGTGGAACAGTTAAAATACACGATACATACAACTTTAAAACTATAAAACCTATAATATGGTACATGATGGTGAGCTCCATGGTGTACGCTGTATATGCTGTATCCAAGGGCTGGCCTACCAGAAGGTGGGTAAAACATCTGCTATGTGACAGAGTGTTGGACTAGATGGGCCATTGGCCTGATCCAACATTGGCTTCTCTTATGTTCTTATGTTAAAGTGCATAGCAGCAAGACAAGCTGTGGCAGAGTAGGGCAGGAGAGGCCAATGCAATTTGACATCCATAGCCTCAACCAAAAGCCTAACAAGTCCATATGAAAATGACCTTAGAGTGTCTCCGTAGGGGATCACAACTACATAACACCCTGAGGCCTCTGAGATTAAACTTAGGGCAGATAAGGGCATATGAGAAAGGAGGGTATCATACACATTTCCACCTGCAGTTTAATGATAAAACAATCAAAACCTCAGAACCACTACCACCAGTAGTGGCCAGAGAAGTAACCCAAGATAGTCATCTCCAGTGGTACAATGCATTAGGGTCAATCAATGAACTGTTCTGAGTTCATTTTGAAACAGAATTTTCTTCTTTCTCTTGCTATTTGCGGGAGCATATGTGGACTTTATCAGATTTGCACACACCCAAAAATCTTATTTAAAACTACTCCAGCTGCAGAATGTAAAGAGAAATGACATGGCTGTTTTAAAAGTGGGTCACTAAGTTTTCATTTAGGGTTAGGGGAATCATTTTACATATTAATGTAAGATATACTGAACCTTTCTGGAAAGAAAAGAGACGGCATGGAGGGCAGATATAGAGAATATATCTTTTGAAGCTTCCACCAAGATCTTATTCAAGTGTATTACACTATGTGTATTTAAAACATACTTTCTAGAGGCTTTAGCTTATTCCTTCACTAATTATTCTGAACAAAGCACCTGAACAGTAACTATAAGCGTCCCTCTCCACACATGGCCAGGCTTCAAGCACCACATGTATTGTCTGCACCACTGTTCAGACAGCAAGAGGAAAGCTTCCAATTAAGGTTTCTTTATATAGACTAGGAAACTGTTACCTTGCTGCAATCCCCCCCAAACAAACCCCAACACCCCAAATTCCTTCCCAAATTAATTATCTTGAATGTCTCTGGTACCTTTTGTTTTCCTCAGGTACCTTTTGTTTTGACAATTATTTTTATGTTATATTACTACAATTCTATCAGAACTGTCACTTTCTGTAACTTAGCAACAGAACTTATCCAACTGATTAGTAGTTTAGTGTAACCACAGTACAGGATAAAGATAAAGAAACAGAAGGAGAAATATTTAATGCTGCTACATGGTGGTATAATTTTAGTGACATCTAGTGTGAACTCAAATTTGGTGGGTGATGATATCTCTCCCTAAATCAAACCAACTTCATAGTTGTTTGCCAACTGATAGGTCGAACAGAGAGGAAAATAAGAGGAAAAACAACATCATCTTGAAGGCCCTCCACAAAGAACTGCTTGCAAAAGCATTGCGCAGACCTTTTTCAGATCTTCAGCTTGTGTAACATGAGCACTCAAGGTGTTGCAGAAGAACAGTGCAAGGCATCATCCACAGCCTGCGCACATGTTTACAGTCCACATAGATCTTTTACACATACAAGGCTAAGCATGCAGGGTTGGTCTCTCCAAGATGTGGAACCCCCCAAAAATAAGATTTGCGTAGGATCAACACAAGCCTTCAAATAAATGTGACTGGCACAAAAATTGAACTTAGCCTGCTTGCAATAACCATTTTCTCTCAAAATGAGCACCTGGGCAAACTCATATTCATGGCGTCCTCACAACTGAAAATGAATAGTTATACCAGAGAACTTGCATCTGCACAGTCAAAGGCAGTCCTCACCACATATGCAGTCGACTAGTAGACCCTTTTGGCAAATGTTGAAAACATACCGGAGCAACTGATACTGATGGGAATTGTAATTTTCTTGGTACTCCAGTTCAACTGAAGAAGCCACAAAAACTATAATTCCCATGAACCCTACTGCTGGAAAAGATTGAGAGGAGTGATTTCTAGGAAAGTAAGATCCCAGTTGGCACTTCTAAATTTAAAGAAGGAGATTGGATTTATACCCCACCGTTCACTACCTGAAGGAGTCTCAGAGCGGCTTACAATCTCCTTTCTTTCCCCTCCCCACAACAGACACCCTGTGAGGTAGGTGGGGCTGAGAGAGCTCTTTTGAGAACTGCTCATGAGAGAACAGCTCTGAAAGGACTTGTAATTGACCCAAGATCACACCAGCAGCTGCATGTGGAGGAGTGGGGAATCAAACCCAGTTCTCCCACAGTAGAGTCTGCGCTCCTAACCACTACACCAAACTGGCTCTCAAACTGACTCTCAAAGGGCCAGTCCTTGCTGTGTTACTCCTCCTTTTCCCTTTGGAAAGACAAGCTGGTGATTCACAAGAGGAGAAATTGACAGAGCTGTGTGTGTAGATGTAATGCCCACACCATTTTTGTGAACCTCCTGTGCTCCTCAAGTATTTGAATGTTTGACAGAGATACTCACAAAATTTCAGGTAGCTTTGAATCAGACATGTGTTCACCCCTCAGTCTATGGAATCAAATGTAAAATTTACAAAATAAATTCTATTTTGAAATCAGCTCTCAAATCTAAAAGTAAGACTGAAGAAACTTAAATGAAATTATGGCAAAATTGGGCTTTCAATTTCAGTTTCTATTCTTAGTTTGAGTTTGGTTGTCAAGACAACGCCTTCCACTTCTACAAAATTCTGCTTTATCCATAAGCTATGTGTCACAAAGTCAATATTAAAAGTTTGTTAGGGTTGTATTTGTCAGTATTTTGTGTTTCATTGATTTAGGGCCAAACTAGATATGATGGTGTCCTCATGGCTACCACAAAGATGTCACTGCCATTTTAAAGTGATTTTAAAAATGCCACAAGGACTCAATCCTGATTGGACCCACAGCATGGAGCTCCTGTTCCCCCCACACACAAACCTTTTCAAGTGCCATTTTGGCCTGGGGGAAAAACCAAGAGCACCTCAGCCTGCCACACTGTGGGCCTGATCAGGCAGTATTTTTAAATCACTTTAAAAGAACAGAGGCATCCCTGTGGCAGCCATGATGATGCCGTTATTTTGATATTCACCTGATAATTCAGAAGACTCAGCCTAAATGTGTATCAACTGAAAGAATGAAACATCATCCAAATGCATTTATGTTTACAATATTCACATGGAGCTTATTACCACAATGTAGGAGTTTACTTATGCATCAATTGTGACAACATGAGAAAATGAGATGGAAGCTTTCTGTACTTATGATTCTTCTCAGGGACAGCATTTGTTTCTGCAAAATGCAGGTGCTGAGGTGATGGGAAGATATGGGTTTCTTTCCTTTGACAGTTTTCATGGCAAAACCACCTCCATCAACCTGCTGTTACCCATTTTTTTTACTGTCAAAAGGACATTCTTCCCACTGACCTGATCTTCTGCAACTCTTTTCCTTTTTAAATTTTTCAGTTTTTTGACAGATATGCCCTTCAATTTCAGACCATACTCCTGTCAGAGTACACTTAGCATGGTCCAAAACTGAAGCAAGCCTTATTAAGTCAAATGGATGCCCATACATTTTTTACATTTCTTTTAAAAAAATTACACTTTATAAAATAAAATAAAATACACAGTTATAAAATAAATACACAGTTACAACAAACTACTGTATGGAGGCTAACAGTTGGTATGAAAAACTGAGTAACAATACATAGCAATGGTTTTAAGGCTGTCAGGAATCAAGTTCTTCAACTTTTTTCCCTATAAAATCAAGAAAAGGGAACCATCTTTCCGATTTTGGCATCTTGCTGGAGGGTGCGCTCCATCACTGCTCCGATGAGAGCAGCCCATCGCACCGGACAGGAGGGGTCCCGGACTATTCCGGGCCTCCCCAGAGCCCTTGGAGGGGGCTCGTAGCCTGGGTCATGAGGGAAGCCTTTCCCAATGTGAGAACCGAAGGACTGAGGCTTCCCTTTGCCCCGATAGGTCCCCCCAGTGCGAGATCAGCCATGGGTTTAAAGAAGCACACCAGAACGAGTGAGCAAGAGATCTGGCATTAAGGGACTGTCCCTGTTTATGGACACAAGCCAAGAAGTAAAGCATGAGTGACCACCTGGCAAATTGTGTAAACGCTTAGGTGCAAACCCACAAAATCACAGTGCAGCCCCAAATACAGTGAAGGGGGGGAGTCTACCCTACCCTGGAAAGAGCAGCTGAAAAAGAAGGAAAGCGAGGGGCAAAACGGCGGATTTGATGAGAGAATGTTAACTTAGCTGACTGGTGTGCACACTAGTAGAAATCGTCTACTTTAAAAGACTTTCAAAAGCTTTAAAAAACATTTACCTTTAATGTAAACACTGTCGCATCAGGGTGAAAAAATGGCACCCAGAGTGAAAGCTTCTTCAGGAACTGCCAGCTCATCGTCTCCAGCCCCCAGACTGGAAGTAACCACACATATCTCTAAGATGATTACTGCAGCATTGCACCCTACTGGACCAGATGACTAACCTGAACAACAACTTCAAAGCCTTACAAAAGGAACTAAAAGAAACTATTGCAAGAACAGAGAAGACAATTAAAAAACTGAAGAAGGTTGATGAGAAGACAAATGTACTGAACCAAAGAACAGAGGCAGTGGGAAAAGAGAGGACCTCTGAGAAACAACAGCTGTTACAACTTCAGTTGGAACAGTCAAGCATATGTCCTGAGATTTCAAGGTATTCCAGAACAAAAAGGAGAGAACCTGAAAGAGATTTTATGCGAAGCCCTAGCTCCTGTGGCAGGCTGTAAAGAGGAACTTTTACAAAGTGACTTGGATATGGTATATCGAACCTATCCAGAATTTATCAAGAAAAACAACCTGCCTGGTGAAGTAGTGCTGCTTTCAAAGCATCCCACACAACTTCATCATCAATGCCACGATTTGAATTCACCTCAAAATAATCAGCTATGGATTTAAATATTTCTATCTTGATACTGATATCTAATAAAAGAGAAGTGTTCAATGTCCAATTATAGCCTCTGTCATCTGTTTCTTTATAAATTATAGAGCATTCTACCCAGGCATGGTTCAACCATTCTTGGACCACTAGATATTGGTGGAATTTGATAACCAAATTTATGATATGCCAGTAAATAATCTATATGGGTGTAGATTCTATGACCTAAAGAATAATAGGTAAAAAAATTCTCGCCTGGGTGGAGGTTTCACCAGATGTCATATAAACCATATTTTTCTAAAAACTGACTTTATTCCAAACCTGCCACATTTTTCTTATATTTCTACCCATTTGATAAGTTCTATCTATATTGGGATTGATAATATAATTGAGGTCATTACCTATCAAAGTGTTGCCTTCTTGAAACAGCTGTAACTTGGACAGTGATTTGTCTATAAAAGTATGCTGGTTATTGTTGGGTACACAGATGGATGCAAAAGTTATCATATTTCCATTTATTTTACCTTTTATAAAAAGAAATCTTCCTCCAGGATCTATAATAGAACTGACATGGTCAAACTGTATATTTTTTAAAAGGACTACACCCTAGATTTTGAAGTTCCAGGAGCTTGGAACTGGTTAAGAAACCATTGATTTTTCAGGAGCTATTTCACAGAGAATTTACAGTGGGTTTCCTGGAGAAACAGGATATCTACCCATTCTTTGGTCATAGCCGAGATATTTTCTTAAGTTTAATGTGATTATTCAACCATCTACAGTTTGAAGTTAACACCTTGTAAAAAGTTGCAGATGAAGATCGGCTAACATATTTAAGCCAGAGCCGAAGCAGACAGCTTGCAACCATGTCTCATTGGTAGATATCATAAATTTACAGGGGAAGCCCCACTTGTATCTAATATTGGCTCTGGTTAAGGCTTCTGTGATAGGTTTCAAAGTTTTTCTTTTTGCAGGGACATCCAAGGAAATGTCTGGATAGGCTTGGATTTTGAGATCTTTATATGGTAAGTAACCATGGAGTGGGCTTCCTTTATCATTCTTTGTTTGAATCTGAAGTCAGCAAATTTCACAATGATGTCTCTCTAATGCCTTGAGTGGTGGTGGTGGACCTTCTCTAAGAGCTTTTTCTATAAGGGGAGCAACCCCATCTTCAAGATGGAGGACAGACACCATTCAGGAAGGTAGAAAGACAGCTCACTGTTTTCTGCCATTTGTTCTGAAAACCCTCTAACTTGAAGGTAATTTTAAGGTGTTTTCCAGAAAGATGATTTTATCTCTCATGTGTTCTTTGTTGGTTTGGAGTCATCGTGACTCTTCCTGTAGGGTTAACCCTAACTCCATAGCAGACTCGGCAGTTTTGAAGTTTCATTAAGAGAATGGTCTCCTTAAGTTGAGCAGAAATTGAATCCATAAAATTTTGGATTTTACCTGAAATTCTCAAAATCAGTTGGTCCAGCAGTTGTTTTTTGTAAGCAGTTCTGAGCTATTTTGCATTGAGTCTTTTATAGCTGCCATTTTAGAGGTTTCCTCAAAGCTGGATTTGGGGCTGCTCTTTGAGTTTTCAGAAGCAAAGAAGGTCTACAGTGACATGGATTCAGTTTTCGAGGGTTTAGCTTTAGCTCCTGTAGGTTTGCCCATTGTTTTAGATCATATATTATTTGTTTATTTGTGTTAATTATATTCCATTGGGGAAAAGGGTCGAAAGCTTCAGAACTTTGCATCCACCATTTGGAGGACGCTCTGCCTCCCCCATTTTTTATATTTCTACTGTGTGAACAAAGCAAATGCACATGGGGATGGCAACACTCAGTGTAGAGGCAAAGAGGTAGGCAGGGCAGGCAGTCAAGGTCAGATGTAGGTTAATCAAGACTGTCAAGCTGTTCAATGGTGAAGCAGGAATGGGAATTTCAAGAGCAGCTCATTCTGTACCCAACTGAGAAGTCTGATGAGCCAAGTGTTACAAGATAGTGGAATCTTGTACCATCTGACCTTTCCTTGACCCCTGGGACCTATACCACTAGCCTCAGAATATCCTCAGTGGCAGTTCTAGAGTATGACAGAGAGAGGGCAGCAACTTCCTTCTTCAGCAAACAATCACAATGATTATTGTGCAAAGGCAAAAAACCACATAGAGAGCTATGAAACAGAAAGAAGCAGACCCTGGTCAGAAGCCACCCTAATCGTAGCACATCCGTGTGCTGAGTAACTCTGCAAACTACAATACTTAAGTAACAGGGCCTACTGGTTGACAACTCCCCTTGGAGAAGTCCCTGATTAAGTAGGAGGATCGATTGACCATTAAAAGCCCCACTTTGTCATCTGGCAACTATTTCAGCTGCTCCAGTAATATTCTTAAGGCCCGTTTCTCATGTCTCTGGCAAAGTCATACAGCAGGTTCCCTGCTTCAAAAAAGGAAAAGGAAAAGGACTGCCTCATCTGTATACAACTTCGTAACATAGCAATAAAGTTGACAAGCACATTTCTGTCTTCTGTAATACAAAGACACATTACTGAATTCAATATCTAAATTAGGCTAGTTTATAATTCAGTGTAAATACAACCATTTTAAAAAGCAGCACTTAAATATTAAGTGCCTTCTGAACAGCACACATACAATAAATGAGGCATCCCCTGCTGCAGCAACAGGGTGAAAAACGAAGATGCTTAGAGAAATTAGGTCAAGGTTTGTACTGTGAGAAAAAGCACTAGTGTACAATAGATGTCCTTCTCCTTTGAGTGTTTGGTGCTTGCATTCTAGTAATAAAACTCATGCTACATAAGGCACGCACAAGATGTATGTATAATTCAGAACTTCAGAATCTAGCCACGAGGCACCAGAATTTGAAAGCCTGCCAAGAGCGGTTTCCCCACTCTGCAGCCCACCCAGAAGACTAGAATCTACATCTTTGCCTTAGCTATGCCCTGTTTCAGCTTCTCTTCATTAAAGTAACTGGAGGAAAAACAATTTTTAAATAAGAAAAGTGAAGTCCTGATCAGATTACTTAATGTTATTCTGCTTGAGCTGACAGTTGAAGACCCATTTGGATAACCACTGCTTTTAGCATGTGCAAGACTGTCAAGGCATTAATACCTGTAATTCATTGTGACTCATAAAAATTCGCACTAGTTAATTCATTCACTAATTAGAATTTAAAAGGGCACTATGTGAATGGGAACAATCTCATTTAAGTTCTACTGAATTTTCTTATACAAGTTGGAGGTGACAAGGGAGAGACAAGCCTACTTAAACTTCCAAGCACTCTCCCCATTAATATCCTTTGTCCAGTTTAACACCCTGAAGCAAAGTATATCAATGTCACCAAGTTAGTACAGTTGGTTTCCCAAGCTTTGAGGGCAAAACATCTCAACAACTGCCAGGTACATACCCACTTCCAAGACTGCACAGGAAGCACAAAATGTATGTCCTTTAGGTATCCCTAAATGTATGTCCTTTAGGTATCCCTAAAAAAAACTATCTAGACAAATTAACCACTGGATAAGAAAAGGATGATTCTCATACCATTTTCTTCACATAGGCTGGGGACAGTGGGTGAGGCTGACAGCCCAACTGTTATCAGCACCTTCCCCAACCCATCTGTTGGGGTAACAGAGAGCAGAACCATTGCCGTCCTCCTGCAGGCATGGCCAATGCATCAGCCCCAAGATTGGCTGTCCTGTACCTATCTCAGAGCCCCTCACAGGAGCTCCCCTTTTGGTCATGCAGGAAGCCCAACCTGCACAATGTGCACTATGCTACCCAGCCAGTGCTTAAATGTAACTTTTTTCCCCACCATAGAGAACAATGGAGGGAATAGGGGCAACCTGTTTGGGGGCCCATAGAATTGGACCCCCTGGTCCAATGTTCTTGAAACTTGGTGGGTATCTTGGAGAGAAGCTCCATAAGCTATCCTGTGAGTTTGGAGCTTCCCGCTCAAACCCCCTCCCCTCCAGCCCCCAGAATATACCCTACGTTTTCACCATTGACTTCAATGGCCCATAGGATATAATGGAGCTGAAATTGACATTTGGCTGCCTGAAAGACTCCGGGGACGCCGGCTGGGGCCGGGGCTTGGCTCCTGAGCTACCGGAGCTGTGCTCCTGTGCGCTCCCCCCCAAAAGACCCCTGAGTAAAAATATTATTTTGCTATGGGGAAGGTGAAAACTCCAGGACCTATCAGATAATTAGCTCTTAGTAAAATTTCTTCCTAGCCCTGTTAATCAGAGACCCACTGCAGTCATCCCAAAGGGTGAGTACCCACACCACAAATAAACCCTACAAGCATGGGGTGGAAAGGTGGCTCTTTGCTAAGAAAGAGTTGCTGAATGCCAAGAACTTCTTCAGCTGGCTCATTTCAGTCTGACTTGTGTACCAGAGATATGCCTGCAGCCCACAGGTCTGCATGCCCTATTCAGTCATGGTGGGTAGCCCTCTGGGGGCAGACTACAGGAAGATGCTTGAGAGCTGACTGGCTGACAGTCAGTGCTAGGCACAATTGCCCAAAGTCATCCTTGTTTCCTCACACCACCCTGACCAGGTACAAATGATGGCCCAGCTTATGGCTGGAGCCAAATCTTCTGTTGCAATCACTTCATCCTCTGTATACACTAACATCATATAAGTTTATGGCTTCCAAAGAGATCACAACAATAAGCATCAGTGACTTTTCAAGGACTGATACAAAAGTATTGCAAGAAGTGTTAGTTTGCTAGAGTGGTCCCTGATTAGCTAGGATCACCCACATGACCAATATAGAAAATGCTGTTGTCACCCTAAAGAGGCTTCATTTTCTGTTAATTGTGTCACCATATGGCCAAATCTGGCTAAGTAACAGTATGACATCATCCCATCTAATATATGATCTCTGTGTGGATAGGAACATGCCTAGAGGAATGAAAATAGTGCCAAAGCAGCAGCAGAGGGGAAACACAATGGCTCCAAGAAGTTGCCAACAGCAACAAAGAAAGGTAGGTTGAAAGGAATATTTTGACAAAGTGGTTTGTTGGTTCCCCTAAAATCACTACAGTCTGACAGGAAAATCCCAGAGTTAAATTATTGCAATTGTGAAATATCCAACAGTGCGTGGATCCAGTCTAGTACACTTCTATATGCCAAATTAAATGTTTGTAATATGTTCTATTATCATTTTATCCATCACAACCCCTGTAAACTCAAGAAACTGTCAAGAATCTTCAACATACTTGTGTGCCCCCCTTTCCTCCACAAAGAGAGGTTGTGAGTATTATAAGTGTTGTTAACTATCTAATTAAATGTATTTTAAACACATGCTATTAAGAAGAATTCATTTATGGCACCTAACAAGAAAACTTATTAGAGGTAGTTTCACAACTACTTACAATAGTGCTGTTTTAATCAAACCCTAATTAATCTGTTGATTTTCTTTTCTGACATAGTCTTGCTGAAAACAAACATACCTAATTAAAACACAACTTGTTTATCTAGCAACCTAAGCTTTCAACTCTAAAAGTGATGTTCAGAAAACAATTGCTTCCTGCAGCATGTCATTTATTCCGTTCAAAAATACCTTAAAACCAAAATTATGCTATGTCAGCAAGAAGACTGCTAAAGAAAGACATTAATTGTTCCAGAGGACTTATGTTGCCAATAGTGTACATTTAAACATGCATTTTCTACTGAAGGCCTCTATGTTAGGTGGTTCAGAACTCTGCAAAGGTGCTTCATTACGACCTGATACTTTCCATTCATAGTTTTAGCAACATAATCATTTGTATAAACATGCAGAGACATTTACAAATTTATGGGACTGACCCACTTTTACTCTGAGTGGAGGGTGAACAGTACCATACAAAGCAGCCTTTCAAAGTGCATGTTCTCGCCAGTTGGGAGTAGCATTGGCGGACTCCAAATGCGCTTTACTTTTAACCTTGAATACTAAAGACAAAGCAATAATATCACAATACTATAGAAGATAACAGAAATACTACACAATGTGAAGATAATATCTAACACCATAAACAGCCGTTAACAACTGTCATTTCCTCACCACCAGAAAAAGGGAAAGCCATCTTTCAAAGGAAAAAAACCTCTGTTCACACAGACATTGTTGAACACTGTAGCATCCATTGAGTTGTAACCTGTCACTCTGCTAAGTTGAAGACATGCACTCCATTGGTGTAAGGCACGCCCCAGCAACAGGATGTGCCATGTGTTGACAAAACATGCTACCCTTAACTGGGCAGAGTAATAAGATTTCCTATATTTTTTTTCAAAACTAACAAAGGAAAATCAAACTGAGTAGTACTACAATGTGCATTTATCAAAATTATGATTAAATAGTTACTATAAGTGGGTGTTCACCTACTGTATTTGTGCAGAAGGAATCACATTGGCCGCAACACTCCCTCGCTCCTATCACCCAACTGGTACTTTTTTACCAAACTGATAGACAACAAACAAACAAATTTGATTGGTCAATCAAATTCATCCTTTGGGAATTATCTTTCGATCTGAAGTATTTCACAGGAAGCAAAGCGGTCAGCCTTTTATTGTTTTCCAAGTCAATCAAGTATTTCTTCCTATAGAACACTAAAGAGCTTGGTGGCCCATTTGTGGCATCACATCACCTTATCTTGAAGCTTGCCTTCAGTCAAAACGCTTCCTAAACACTATTTATGACGTATTTACAATCTACCCTTTTCGTGCTCTAAACAAAACATGCTACTAAACGCACTGGAGAGACTAAACCACCACCACTCCCTAATAAAATGTACTGTGTTTATTTGATCAGTGGAAAGATTCATGATCACTACAAGCAATAAAAGGAAAGAAAAAAGATTGTGGTGATATGGAGAAAAATCCTCAAGGCACCTGCAACCTGACGCCATGCACCAACTGCTTGGGACACAGTGAAAGCTTCCATGTGGAGGCAGCCTCATCATAGCAGCTGTAATGTATGCACCATTGGCTGAGATATCCAGAGTTCAGAACAAGCACCAAAGCCTTTGGAGCCAGGCCATCAGGTGTTCCATCAAGGTATATTCAAATAAAAATACTTAGAAGGGAAAGATTTAGCTTCAAACAATTCAAGAGAAATATTGGATTTGCCCCCACTTTATTCCAAGTACTCTGAAGCGTCTCATAACCTTTTCAGTCTCCGTTATACTCAGTTCACATATTTTGGCATCAGATTCCACAGCAACAACAAGCTTAAACTTTCTTCACTGAAGAATGAGATTTCAACAGGAAATGTCAAATAAGTGGCATTATTATTAAGTGAGCCATTTTGTTATCTTAATATAAGAGCTGGCTTTCAGGCAAGAGACAAAGCAAAAAGAAGTAGGAATTGATGCAAAAGGCAAAAAGGAGGAAAACTTCAGCAAGCACCACAAATATATATTTTAATATATCCTAACTCATTTTAAGATCACCTTCTTCGTTGCAGGTATCTACAAGAACATTAGAGCACTTACAGGGAGAGTTAAAATACCAGTAGCTCTACATATGTTTAAAATATTCCAAAAACAAAAAAAGCAAATGGATTACATATTAGCTTCATTCAAACATCATGACAAATCCCAGTTTGTTTGTGACAAGCATGAATGAATGCTGCCATGCTTGTGCAGAGCCAGCCTGTCCATTAGGTGGACCTAGGCAACAGCCTAGGGCAGGGGTGTCAAACATACAGCCCAGGGCTGGAATTGGCCCTCAAGCAACTGGTGTGAGGAAGGGAAGGCAGGAGGCTGCCAAGAAATAGAAAGGAAATTGCTAGGGGGCAGGACTATGAGGCTGAGGTAAAATAGTGGGGGGGGGATGGCAGCAAAGACGGAGAAAGAGGAAGCATGGTGTTTTTTTCCCTCCTGCCTCCTCTGACAGCAGCTCAGCAAGGACTAGTTAAGCCACTACATGGGGGAGGTGGAGGCAAGTGACCGGCACTACCACCACTGCACCAAATGGCAATTGTGAGAGGGGTTGGTGAGAGCAGGTGCATGGAGCAGCGGTTTGCTGATGAAGGGACAAGGCTGGCAGGGGAGAGAGGAGGAGGAGGGCCAGCACATGGATTGGGACGCAACTAAGCCCCTTGAGGGGAAAGACGTCCCGGCCTTAGAAGCAAGAAGAAGAGCAAAGGGAAAAGGGGTGCTGCTGTCACCATCACATGTCTGAACAGTTGCAGAACAGGAAGCAGAGTGAGTGTCTGGGAGGGTGGGGGATGGTGACCTCCCTTCTCCCCCATACCTGTTCCCAGCCCGTTGAAGAAAAGGAGTCATGGGAAGACAAAAAGCACCAATTGGAGGTTTTGGAAGCAGCCTTTCCATCAAGCCTTCCCCTCAGCCCTGTCACTTCTGTGCGAAATGCAGGGGGATGAGAACTGGGGGTGGGAGGATCTGGGAGAGCCAGATTCAGACCCCCTCTTGTTCTGAGCCAGGAACCTGTCGTCTGGGTCACCCAGGGCCAGTTGCTCACCCTGGACCACCTTACAGGGTTGGTGGGGGTGGAGGAAGATGTCCACTGTGCCTCCTCCAGATCCTCAGAGGTAGGACAGGAAAAAAAGAGAGATGGATTGTGGCCATGCTCGGCTGCTGAGGCTAGGCATATGGGGGGTGCTGAAAAACTACCTTATTTACTTGCAAGGAAGATGTCTTGTCTCCTAAAAATGCTATATATACAAAAAGTAACTAACTTGTATGGAAATGTAAGATACCCCCCCTTTTTATGGTATCCATTGGAAAAAACCTAGTCACATATGATTAAACACATTTATTGGAGCTTTTGTGGATTCCCCAGTAAATAAATTGCTTTCACTCCTAAATAGCAATTGCTTTTGTTTGTATTTTGAGTAAAAAATAATATTGTTAATAGGATTTGCCAGTATTCTTTATACAGTTTATATCTCCAGTACCTGGCATTACATTTTATGGCACACATGGCCCAGCCCAACAAAGAAACATTTATTTCAGATCTGACCGTTGTAACAAATGAGTTCGACTCCTCTGGCCTAGGGCACCAGGGCACCAAAACATGTTTAGGGCCAGTCCTGGTTGGATCAGCAACACCCATTGACAGACCCACAATGTCAGTACCACCAGCTCCAGTGCCACTACCTAAGGGCACTGCATGATCCACAGTGGTGCTGGAAGCCAGGGCACATTTACCTGGCCTGTCTTCCCTTACCCCTGGCCTTGCCCTCCAACAGAAGGAAGGAGGAAAGAAGAGCAGGTGGCTGCCAGCTTCACATCACCCACCTAGCAGCAGCTGCCTGTCTGGCTATTCATGTGCCTGGGCTGTGACAGCTCCACATGCACCCAGATCACAGTGAGGACCACCAAAGTCATAGGCTGCCTACGGCACCAATAAAACCTTGGGTACGTGCACTCCTGTACTCAGACAGTAACAGAAAACTTTCTTGTACAGTATGCTATGATGTCCAAATGATGTCCACTTGAGCTAATTAGACTTTAGCCAGCATGGCATAGTGGTTAAGAGTGGTAGACTCTAATCTGGAGAACCTGATTTCCCATTCCCCACTCCTTCACATGAAGCCTGCTGGGTGACCTTGGGCCAGTCACAACTCTCTCAGAACTCTCTCAGCTCTCCCTACCTCCCAAGGTGACTGTTGTGGAGAGAGGAAGGGAAGAAGATTGGAAACTGCTTTGAGACTCCTTAAGGTAGAGAAAAGCAGTCTATAAAAACCAATTCTTCTTTTCTTTCCTACAAATCTAGGATTAAATCATGGTTTAGAAATCTCAAACTCTACTTTGCCTACATGCCTGCATTAGGTTAGTATAGCAAACTGAAGTTTGACTGAAGGTTTCCCAAAGCAGGAAGTTGCCAATTGTATTCTGAGCAGTGCATGAGTCTGGTAAACAAGCTGTGATGAGGTCCATCATGAACAGAAGTTTGTTGTAATATACATGGAGGAGATGGTTGTCCACTCCCTTTTTATATGTTCAAAATATTTAAACATATAATATACATATGTGGTATATATAGTAGTGCATACACACATATGTTACCGCCAATGGCCTGCCTTACTGTATGGTGAAATTAGCTATGCGGCAGGGGAGGCCAGAAGGGTACCATGGATCACACACCTGTTTATACCAATGTCTGGTACAGTAGGAAGACTCCGGATTTGGAGAGTAAATTAAATAGTTTTTATTGACGAATTTCCCTAATTACAAGCACACTAAGCATTCAAGAGAGAGCAAGCAATTCAGAACTAAGAAAACAGAGATGAAGACAGCGAATAGAGGGGTCAGTCGCAGGATGATACTATGTGTCCAGATGTGCATAGGTCCTTGAAAAGAACAGCACCAACAGCCAGCATTATGCACCAAGGAGGGGGGGCCCAATGGAGAGACTTTAGGGGTGTACTCAAAGTATAGGCGCTGTCCTGAATGCACACCTTGATGGCCATGTGCGTGGATGGATATAGACATTGGAATACAATGCTGACCAATGGGAAACCTTGAGGGGCTTGTCTCAGGTGAAGACAAAAGATTACCTGGACAAATGAGGGGCCCCAGGGGGTGTGGCGCCAAGAGGGGCAGAACCTTGGTGCGACCAATGAGGTCTCAGAGGGGCAGAGTCTGGATTCACAATATCATTGATGGATTAGCCAGGTGCTGGGTGACTGTACTGGAGCTAGCTAAATGAATTTGATAACCACTAATGGTCCTGCCAAGGCATGTTGAATAGGTTCCCAGGTTTAGACAAAACATGGGAGAGGGATCTCTGATTAGCATCAGGAAGGACTGCTAAACATTTGAATGTATGATTAGTTTATCTCAGTAACCTGAGGGACAGAACAGGAAGGACAGTTATGGAGACAAAGGATTTCCACATAGACACAGGTTTCACACATAAGGGTAGCATGAAGTTACGGAGATAGAAGGGCTATTTGCCAGGTGGCCTATGAATAGTCTTTAGAAATGTAGATACTTTACCTGGTGGAACTGCCATTGTTTCATATGCAGTGGGCGTCCCTACATGGCGTCCCCAAGGTTGCTGTCTCCCACTTACTGGTCATCCATCCATCAGTAATCAGCCATATCCATCTGTACTAGCGGGCCGGAATTTTCACCAGTAGGCTGTAACCATTGATTTAAATGTTTATATTGTATTTTTAAATTGTGCTTATAATTTTATTGTAATTATTGAAATATGGTCTGACCCACACTGAGCCTGCTCATGGAATGGTGGGATATAAATATGATAGATAGATAGATAGATAGATAGATAGATAGATAGATAGATAGATAGATAGATAGATAGATAGATAGATAACCTTGCTGGGTGGGGGGAAGACTGGAGGCTGACTTCAAGGGCTGCCTTGTGCCATCTGAAAATGTGACCTTGTGCCCTTTTCCCAGAGCTTTGGCTTGCTCTGCAGTTCAAGCTGAGAATGTTAGAAGTGGGGTGCCCAGTTACCGGGGCTACACACACACTTTTAGCTCTGCATATATTTTTATGTTTGCTGTTGTTCTTGAGTCAACAAAAGCATGAAGTTGAAATGCACTGGGGATGTATAACAAATTTATTTTTAGTAATAAAAATCTTCTGAGATTTTCTTCCTCTGCAGTCTCTTGACTTTCAGACAAGCATGCATACAACAGTTTTCCCCATCCATCCATTGAAAGCGTACATGTTTATAAGCGGCTCCTTGCCTCTCAGAAAACCTTATGCAGCATTTCAAGGTCTCACATTAAGAACTCACAATGGATTCTTTGTTCAGTTAATGTACATACTGCAACAGCTCTTAGGCCAAGCTCACTGGTAAAAGAAAGGTGTCAAAGATGTTGCTCTGTAACAGTTTTCCTGTCTCTCATTGACAGAGCTTCCCCCATGGGTAACAGAAGAACACAAATAGTTCTCTGGTGAGAAAGCAAAAGTATATTTGTGTCAACACAGCTATATTGTAAAAATAGGGTTTCATTCTAACATCTTTCAGAGGTAAGGTAAGGTGGGATTTCTAATGCAGAAATAGAGGTGTAGTTACAGCAAATAGTAATGATGGGAACTGCAGGGATTTAAAGACAAGCCACAGAGTGTCACAAATGTCAAATGACCACATGCATTTCTTTATTCATCTATTAGAATGATACTTTAAATGCTTAGATATTCTACACAATAAAGTAGTGATGCTTTTTTCTGTTGTAAAAAGCTTCACAATAACTACATTCAGAGTCTCACCAATTACATCATTTGCTGGTGACAGTTATAGCGTACGGACTATCAACACTGTGCCAATAGTACTTCTCCAGTCCAATGACCAGAGAAGGATTTTAGCTATGTGTTGTATGATGTTAGGAATAGAAGAAGAAGAAGAGATTGGCTTTATACCCTGCCCTTCACTTGGAGTTTCAGAGCGGCTTGCAAACTCCTTTCTCTTCCCCTTCCTATAACAGGGCTGAGAGAGCTCTTTCAAGAACTACTCTTTCAAGGACAGCTCTGACAGAACTATGGCTTGCCCAAGGTCATCCAGCAGCTGCAAGTGAAGGAGTGGGGAATCAAACCCAGTTCTCCCAGATTAGAGTCCACCACTCTTAACCACTACACCAAACCATAAAGGTTTACAATTACAAAGTAGCGAGTACAGTTTGGAAAAATCTGTAGGTTGGAACCAGCCACCTTTTCCACTCAATCTCACCTAATTCCTCTCCTTGCTATAGCCCCCCCATCCCACATGGTTTTGGCCATTCAGGTTCCACAATCCCTACCCTACACAGCTTTTTTGATGGTTAAGGAGGACCATCCATCCACCAAGTGGAAAAGTTGGTTTGATCCATCCCTATATATTTCTGAACAGTTTACAGGACAATCAAATTATAATCCTTTCCTAGAAGCTCATTGATTTACAGATCTTGAGCAGCAGAAGTCAAATTATAAAAAGAGCAAATGAATTTTATTATTTTATTTTATTTTAGAGATTATTAGTCTGCCCTCCCCAAAGTGGGCTCAGGGCAGATCACAAAGCCAAGTCCAAGACTCACTGCAATAAAATCTCATTAAAAACAGTCAAAACACAAACAGTAAAAATTCATACAGGCAGCAAGAATTTCATATCTGTTAGATCCCCAAGTGGAATCAGTGGGAATCTGCAATGAAGGAGAGATGAACATCCCCATTGTTCCCATGTACTACTAAGAGAAGGCAGAGCACCTTCCAGAAGGCTACAGATCACTAGCAGTTTTCTTTCACAAATGTGTGTGTCTGAGGGTCAAAGCCTAGCCATGAGGTACTCACAAATATGGCCAAGTTGGCAATATGAAACCTTGGTTGCAGATTTTGACAGAAGCCCTAGACAACACACACCCCATTTGCCCCATACTGTGCAAAATTATATGTAAAGTCAGTGTGAGGAAAAGAATACTTCTGCCCTCTCAGAAGCAATGAGAAGGTTCAGCTTCTCAATGAGAAGGTTCAGCTTCTTAGAACAGCAACCCCAGTCCTCACGGTAGGCCCTCAAGAGATACTGCACTATTCACAAATGACTGAAAGACTTAGCTAATGAAAGAAAACTTGTCCATTAAGCAAGACTTGACCAGTAAGGTAAATTTCAATACATATTATGATCATTACCTGTATTGTTAACAACATTCCTGTTGGAAAACCATCTCCAGAACTACAGCCCTCTAGTTCCAGACCAGTCTCTACAAGCCCAGATTGTACCATAGCTGTGTAGTCTGTATTCTCTTCCTATCTCTTTAGGGAGAGGTTCACAGTACTGTTGGATGCCTGGCTGGCTTTATATGCTGAAACATAAAGCCTGAGCCTTAAAGCTTATCCAGATTTTAATTTTTTAAAGAATTCAGAATCTTTTCAGTGATATACTAATGCGACCCCAGATGTCTCATGCTTTCAATGCCACAGGGGAGGACTGAAGTGTCTCGCAGCATGGCAGATAGACAGTCTGCCTACTAAACACACACACACACACACGAGCTTCGACCCCAGAGAGGTAAATGCATTTTTTTTAAGTTCATAAAATTATAAAACATTTTCGTGGAAGGAATGGATGAACTTGCCAGTTTTTACAACTTTTTGTTGATTTAAAAAGATTACAAAGGCATTCCCACATCAGTAGAGAAGGAAATAATCACAAAATGGAGTTTTGCCATTCACTATCAGTAGTGCGGGAGACACTGCCCCATAAGTGCCCATCTCATTCAGGCAAGTACTGTAAATTGCAGTGATCCTACTTGCTGAGGAACACAGCACAATTACCTAGAAACAAAAGATTACCATTTGACTGATAGGAAAATGGAATGTTCCAAATAAGCCGTGCATCCTTCAGGGAAAATGTTTGGGTCCCTTACAACAAAATCAATAACAACTGTAATTGTAAGCCACCTTGACCAGGACTCTGAACAGGCAGCATGGAAATATTCAAAAGAAATAAAAAATAAACTATACATTTATCTTGTAAAAGTATACTGGGCTGGATTCACAATAGTGCTTGGTTACAGCTACCTCTGTCTCTATAAAGCCAGTGTGGTACAGTGATTTGCATGCTAGACACATGAACTCCTGAACACTTAAAGCTGCCTTCTACCGAATCAGACCACTGGTGGGCAGAGGTCTTTAACATCAACTACTACCTGATCCTTCTAACTGCAAATGCCAGAGATTGAACCTTGGAGCTTCAGCATACCAAACAGATGCTCTGCCACTGAGCAATGCCCACTTCCCTGGTCTAGGATGGAGAGCCCCAGGTTCAAATCCCTACTCTGCCAAAAAGCTCCCTGGCATAACTTACTTCACAGGGTTACTGTGAAGTTAAAATAAGGGTGGAAAAATTATGCACTCATTCCTGAATTCCTTTGAAAAACAGCAGGATAAAGCTATGACCAATGTTAGTACTTGCTCTTCACCAGTGATCTGCACAGACACTACAAAACTAAACAGCACTCATGTTACCATGGGAGCATTATCAGAAAAAGTGAACACAGACAGGAGGCCTATGTGACCTGCAACATCCTACTGTACCTGTACCAAGCACACCCCAGGGATCAACCCAGAGTCTCTTATATGCTAGTGCCTTCTATAGATCACGCCTAATCAAGATATCTAGAGACATACCAGCTCTGGACCTCAACAGGTTTGTCACAACCCAAGCCTGGGCATCTTTCCAAGTCATGCAAGAATTGTTATGGAATAAAGATGCACTACATAAAAACAAACAAAGCTGCCCCATATTTAATGGCTGGGTGTAAGCAGCACAGCGAATTTAGGTACTTTTAAAAATCTCAGTTTATGTTTAATAAAGCTGTATTGCTTTGAAAACTATTATGAAGGAGGTTAGAAATACATTATAAAAGGGTAAATATAAATAAACAGGTGCTGAACAAGTTACCTGATCTCATTATAGTGCAAGAGATCAACAAGCTATCCGTAGAGATACACCACGGGTTTGTACCAAATGCAAGAATGTTTCTGTCTCAGACACAGTAATTTATTTATCCCCAACATGTAACGTTAACAGACTGTCTGGATCTTGGCAAGCACAGACTTGCACTGTCATATAAACAGTCTGACAAAACCTAGAGCTTCTTAAATGCATTTCAGCTTCAGCAGAGAGAAAGATTTCCTCAAACTCACTGTAGCCTCTGGCTGTGCCGGGAGAGACCCAACTCTGCCCTGATACAACCATGAAAAAAAGCTGACAAGTTTTCTCTCCGTTTCAGCTGCCCATCAGCACAATGGAAAGAATTACCTAGCATTTCTATAGCATTTTCAACATATGCTTCACATACATTACCACAAACAAAAGCAATGGCCTGTTATTAAAATAACACAAGCTTTCAAGTTCTCCAGAACTTTTTGTCAGTCTGAATGTTGAAGGGGGGGGCAGTGTACGGAAAGAGAGAGAGCTCTCAGGCTGCAATCTTATGGCATCTCCTTCAGCACCTCGCATAGAATACTGCGCAGATTTTAGGGCACTGAAACCAGCACAACATCAGCAAAAAAAAAAAGCATCATGATTCCCCCCCTTTTTTTTTTACATCCAGGCAGATGAAGAGATCTGGAGAACTTAAAAGCTTGCATGCTGAGCTATGTTACTTTGGTATTCCAGGGCTTTGGCTTTTGTATTTTGATACAGACCAATGCAGCTACCTCCTTCTTTGTATACATGATCTCAGTGGTCACTGCAAGAGCCCTTTAAAGTAGGACAACATTATGATCTCCATAATACAAACTGGAGGAAAGGCTACCTAGGGACTGTGGCTTGCCTATCGCCACCTGATGAGCTCCTAGCAGAAGTTAGATTCGAACCAGTGACCTCCTGGGTGCCCCTACACTACGCTAGTTCTCCGATCCCTCACAGAACTGAGCTGAATTTGCTCCTGCTTTGCTGTTTCCTGAAGAGGAGCAATTTTGGGAAGAAGCACTGAAACCTACCTACTGAGCAGCTCAAATACAGCTTGTGACCCTTTTTTTGCCTTGAAAGAATCATTCAGTCATACTTGGGAAACAGGTCAGTACTATTTCCAGCTGTGGTTTTTCATGAAAAGCAGGATTCTGCAGCCTACATACATGTGCTTATTTCACATAATTTAATCCCCTAACAAAGAGCCATGCAGCCATGCTCCCTGAGTATAACCCAGCTCAGGCCCCTCCCCCCACATATACAATTTTACCAAACATTGCCAATACCACCCTCCCACCCTGCAACAAATTCGTTTTTTAAAAAAGTGCACTGATTTTTTTTCCCAAGGCAGTGAGTTCTGCACTTGTACAGTCTGATTGTGGATTTACAGAATACATGCAGGCCCAACTCTGTTTCTTGCTACACAACTGACAACAATATAAACAAGTCAGAAAAACAAAAACAAAAAAGGACACAAAGCTGGGCATGCCAAATTCAAGAATGTAACTGGAACGATTTCCATCCACTTTAAGTGTGAAGGGTGGTGATTAAAAATTAATTGTGGATATAGATCTGCCACTTACACTCACAAGCTTGCTTCTCTGAAATTCTTTTTGTGTTTATGCAGATTTGTGCCAGCCACTGGCATTCTCATTAAGTGGGGGTCTGGCAACTTGCCCAAGTTTTGGTGGGTTTTGTGAATGCCAATATATCAACTAAAGTCCTTTTCACATAACCTTTGGAATTTTTCCTTCTGGAAAAGTCAATCGTTCGGCATGGCACAACCATATCTCATGTAAGAAAGTTCTCAATTGCCAGCCAACTAAGAAATTACTCTTCAGTTCTTCATATTTTCTGAGCCAGTCCGAAGAACACATAAGATCTACTTTAAAGTGTGTGCTCAAGCACCCTTAAAAACCGGGCCAGGTTTATGTGGTCTAAGGTAGCTGCTTCAGGCTGACAATTTGGGGAGGGGGAAGAGATAGCACCTCCCCCAATCTGCCTGTCGCCAGACAATCAGGTGTCCACCTGCCAACTTTACACCCTCATTCAGCAATCAGAGGAGACAATCCTCCTTACCACCTCAAGCCTCTTTAAAGGCTGTATGGCAAACTACACCTACGAGTCCCCAGGCTCACTTCTTTTTCTTATAAGAGTTCAACCACCACTTCTGGTTGAAAGGACAACCAGAAATGGCAGCCAGACTTTCACAAGAGGAAGTACTCTCATGAGAGTTCAGGAAGCCCTATAGGACACATGCAGCTTGCCACACGATTTTTAACAGCACAGGAACAGCAAAAAAAGTAAGGAAAAGGGTGCCTTCTAGCTAACAGTAGGCATGTGGCAAAACATCTTGACCTGGTACTGTTTACAAAGAAAAGCGAATAAGACACTAGTACAGGCATCTTGCATTCTGGTGGCAAACACACATTACAGGCATTTGTTTCTGCTGCCTTACATAATGCCTTAGCAAACTCCAGTTCTTCCTAGCATCATTGCTAGCCCTTCTTCCATAGGTGGGGTTAACCTATTTCCAGCAGGGCTTCACATAAAAGGAAATGAGATTTACACTCCTAAACAACAGAAAAGTCTATAAACCTCCAGCCAAGCCCAATTGTCCTTTTATAATTGAGTGCCTATGAGTTGTTCCCTTCAGAAGCACCAAAGTTTAAATAAATATTGTTCTCTTCACTTTATCATTCCAATATGATACTACTAACTACTTAGCAGCTTTTGGGCAGGCTGGATGTATGTACTTCCCAGCACCTTCACTTTTGAAGAGCACCAGATTTCAACAATTTCTTTTAACCTGTTCTGAAAACAAACTCTCATTCATTAAATGGAAGATGTATCACAGACAAAAAATCTCATTTTGGAAACATTCTTTGCAGTCACAAACCAAAGCTATGGTGTTGCAGTGCTCCCACTAGGCGCGCACTGGGTATTGCCCTGATTCTTCCTGCATATCCTGCTATCATCCCCATCCCACACCACCATTCATACACCTACCATCTGACTGTAACAATCTTACAGCTGCTGGTAAGTGAAAATAGGATACAGACATCTACCAGAGCAGGCAGACATCTTTGTGCAACTATAGGATGAGGTTACACTGTGTCCAGTGAGCTTAGACACTGCAGGTCTTCCTGCAAGGGCTACCAGTAGTACTAATACTTGATAACCAACATGTTCCAGCTCTTGAGGGCAGAAGAATATGGACGAGTTGCATTAGGAACCTCAGCAATCTGTAAGCTCTGTAAGTTATCAAACCACCATTATATACAAAGCCTTCTAGGACTACTGCAGATGAGGAATGGACAATTTATGAAATACATATATCTGATTTAAGATTCTATATAATATATACATATCTATATCTATCTATCTATCTATCTAAGATTCTAAAGATAACTTTTGTTGTGTAGAACAGAATATATTGGAAAGCCCAAAAACTTTGGATTCAGACTAAATTGGCAATTTGTACCAATTACTCCTTCCTGCTGCAGACCCCCAACATGTTGTTCCTCATGGTTCCCTATCCCCAGGAGTAGCATTTTGAGGAGATTGGTGGGCTGCCAAGGGAGGGGGAGGCAGGAAAGGACCATTCGGCAGATAGAAACATTCATTTTGGGACACAACAGAACTAGCAACTAGGACACAAGTATGAGTAAGTCATCTTGCTTCTGGAACCACACTCCTGCCTTAGAAACCTGTTGCCAAATCACTCCGCCACACAAGAAGTTTAGTTTTAGAATCCGGCATCAGTTGAGTTAAAAAATAAAGTAAGTGCATGCATGTGACAGAACATTTACATATAATAGATTCTCAAAAACTAATGCACCAGTGGTACTGGTACACGCTGTTTTACTAAGCCACTGCTGTTGGCTCAGCGCTGTTGACAAACTCAGTGGTTACGTAGACCAAGCTCACAGAACAGCTGCAAGACAACCTTTCAAAAAACAGCCTGTTTTTCCTTGCTGACAATAGGATAGAGATATGAAAATAGTGCAAGCTCCTTCAGACACTGGAACCACCAAATGAATGTTACAGTAATAGCTGCAATGCATTATAAATGCAAAGAAAGGTCCTTCTTGAAATATTTATGATTAAAACACATCATTACAAGTCCTGTCCTCCACTACCAGCTGAAATAGTGCCCTACCCTCTCCTAAATGACAATCCTTCAAATACTTAAAAAGAGTAACTGTATCCCCCCTCAACCTCTGACCAATACAGTGTACAGTGGTAATATCACATCTCTTGTCCTGGATGCTATGCATCTGTAGATATGGACTAAGACTGAATTTGCCTTCTTTGCTGCCACATCACACTGGCTACTCATACTCAGTTTGCAGTGCACCAAAATCCCAAGATCCCATTCACACATGTACTACGCAGAACAGTATCCCGTATCCGGGATGTGTGCATGATGTTGTTACTACCCAGATGCAAAACCTTACCTTTATCTCAATTAAACTGCATCTTGTTCACATCTGCCCATTTTTCCAGTGTATCCAAGTCTCATTGTATTTATTCTCTATCTTCTGAGATCATCACAAATTTAATGGGCAGTCCCTTCACACCCTTATCTAGATTGTCAATAAAAATATTAAAAAGCACTGGACCCCAAATCAAGACCTGCAGTAGCCCACTATATACTACTCTCCAGTCAGACAAAGAACCATTAACTGCCACTTTTGGGGTACAATTATCCAACCAATTCCTTATCCACTTAAGTATTCTAAAATCTAATCCACGGCTCTTCAAATTGCCAATCAAAATATCATGCCTTATAAAAATCCAAATATACAATATCCACAGCATCCCCAGAATCTACCAAACCTGTCACCCAATCAAAAAAAGGAAATTAAATTAGTCTGACAAAACCTATTAGGGACAAATCCATGCTTTCTACTTCTTATCACCAAGTTATCCCCCAGATGTTTACAAATCAGCCCTTTTAAAATCTTCTCCAAGACTTCCCCTGAAACAGAGGTTAAACTGACCAGCCTACAGTACCCTGATCATTCTTCCAACCCCTTTTTAAAAACTGGGACAACACTCACCCTTCTCCAATCTTCTGGCACATCAACCATTCTCCAAGAGGCCTTAAAGACAAGGGATAATGGCTGTCCCAACTCCACATCTAGCACTCTTGGGTAGACACCATCCAACCCATCCAAAGCATCCAGATATTTTTGGATAATCTCTGTATTTATATGTACCTGCATACCTGAATCCTGCACACCACTGTCCCCAAGTGGGCCTCTACTCTCATTCAGAGAGAAGACTGAGGCAAAACAGGCATTAAACCTCTCTGCCTTTGCTTTACCCTCTGTCAGAGTTTCTTCATTTTCACCCCATAGTAGATTTATCACCTTCTTCACCTTCCATTTCATCCTCACATACCTAAAAACCCCTTCTTATTATTGTGAGCTTCCCTGGCCAATCTTAGCTCATTTTGAGCTTTGGTCTCCCTAACAACCACTCTACAGTGTTTGGCAACCTGTAGGTACTGTTCCTTGGTGATCTGCCCTTCCTTCCATTTCCTAAACATATATTTATTCAGGTGTGAGATTATTAAATAGTGCTATAAGCTCCCAGCAGTGAGGAGTGTACCATCTAAATTTCCTTAGAAGGGAGAAAATAATAGTAGGAGGCGGGAAAAATGTGCCTCATCCCACTTACATGTATTAGAGCTAGGTTCAGTAGGCAAGAGAATGCAAGGGCTTGTGGTCAAAGAGTTCACAGAAAAAGTTGGATTTTCAATTACTTATTATGGTGCATGTCTTGACCTATATAGTCCAGGCTAACCAGATCTCATCGGATCTCAGAAGCTAAGCAGGGATTACCCTGGTATTTGGATGGGAGACCACCAAGGAAGCCCAGGGTTGCTACACAGAGGCAGGCAATGGCAAACCACCTCTGAACATCTCTTGCCTTGAAAACCCTACAAGATCACTATAAGCTGGCTGCGACTATTATGCTGTATAATATTCAAGGAATACCAAATTTGTTCAAGAATAGACACACCTCAAGTCCCTCACTCCCAAAATCACAACCATCTCCATCCTAAAAGTGGCATAGCTCAGGATACCATAATTCAATCTGATGAGTTATTAGAATTCTGTAGTAGTGAAGATTTCTGGCAACAATTTGTTGAGTTGTTGTGAAGTCACAGAATGTTCAAAAGCATTTTATTTTGAGGAAATAAAATTGTCCATAAATCATGTTCAGATGTACCCAAACTGAAGGAAGTTTGACTGTAGTACAGCAGCTCTAGAGATCCAAAGAACTGGTGTCCACAAGCATGAGACCAAGGACTGGAAAGCTAAGTAGGTAAAGGAACCTGACAGTATGAAAGAAGACAGGCAGATAAACAGGCCAAAAATGGGAAATGGGAAATCTTCATCTAAGAAAGAATTAACGACAGAGAGACCCTATCACAGTTTTGTCTTTGATTCTGTGTGGCATAGAAAGATCTAAGATGCAGCAAGAAGGCTGAATTTCATGTACTGATTTGGCCTAATCAGAATATTTACTTCTGAAGAACTAAGACAATGCTGTACTGGGTGGCTCTGGGCATCTTTCCTTAAACAGGGCATGAGAGCAGGGTGGAACTGAGGCAGCATCAATACCAAACTTCATATCACTTCTTCTCAGTCTGTTCCCAGCTATAGCAGCTCCATCTGCATAGACACACAACCATTCATGTTCCTGAGGAAGGGCAGGTGTGTCAAGAAAAGCATCATAGAAACATATATAAAAGCCAGTTTAATTATTTAGCATTGAAGGCTGTCTTCTTGTAACTTCATACTAACATAAACTGCATAGTACTGAAAGCCTTACGTATCTGAGCACATGAGTTGACCAAGAGGAGAAAGAAATGCCTATAAATCCACCAGTCTCTGTGCAGAACGGAATACATGGCAAAACACAGAATTTCTGGAGATTGTTTTTTCACATACATGCTTCTAGGATATAGTGCAGCTAAGATTCTGCCAGTGGAGAATCTTGTGGCACACTCATAGTAACTCAATACTTCATGCTGAAAACACCAGCACAGATATAGACGTGCAGAACACTTTGTCACTATTTCAGCTGGCAATGAAGTAGGGACATTCACCAGTTTAATATATGCAGTCTCCCACAATGTGCTGCCCAATAAACTAGCCCCTTTATTTCTAGCAATAGGGAGACTGCAATATTTACATGCTACCAAGTAGCTGCAAAAACATTCCTACCATCAGCAGACAAATATAATTAGCAGTGGAATAAGTCAAACATTAGAACTTCAGTTGAATAGATCTAGAGTCACTCTGAAATGCAAGGTCAAAACAGTGTCTATTAAGAATTTTCTTTCCTAATATTGCACTGTTCGTTACATCAGTCTATAACTACAAGCAATTCCATTCTTAAACCTTTATGTGCAAAATATTGATCTGTTTTCATTAATTAAGAGCCTGAACTTTATCTCCCAAGATACCTGCTCTATTTCTTCTAGAAGACCCTATCAGTGCACATATATCCTTATTCTAATTCCCAGACTTTTTTTTTCTGTGCGGATACCTATTCCCTCCAACAGGGGCCTCACTCTCCCCCAACAGCTTTTCCTACATAGTCAGTAGACTTCCTGGGTTTGTAGAAAAATCCAAGAAGTGAAGAAATCCCTTCAGGAACGGTTGAATTACCCCCAAAACCTTTTGAAATGGCCTCTGCAGGGACCTGACTCCAGGCATCAACGGTGAGAGATTAGAACGTTGGGGGGGGGCGGGAGAGGCTTCTGACTGGCTCTGTCAGTCAAAGGGTGGGGGAAGGGCCCTTTCTTTCCAGGCCTCTTTTGGCCTTTCAGGGAGGGGAGGGGGGAGCCTTGGGGCCAGGCTGGGGGATTCCTAGAGGTTTTGGGGTGGAGTGCAAGGAGGGCAGGATTTGGGGAAGGGAGAGGCCTCAGCTGGGCATCATGCCACAGAATCCACCCTCCAAAGAAGCCATTTTCTCCAGGGAGACAGATCTCCGTTGTTCACAGATCTCTGGAGTTCACTCTCCAGCAGGCCCCACTTGGAGGTTACCAACCCTAGGCCTGGCAGCAGTCTAGGGTTGCCAGGTCCCCCCATGGGCACTGGCAGGGGATGGGGGTAGTGGGGTTGCCAGCTCCAGGTCTGGAAACTCCTGGAGATCTGGGGATGGAGCCTGGGGAGGACAGGGACCTCAGTGGGGTACAATGCCCTAGAGTCCACCCTCCAAAGCATCCATTTTCTCCAGGGGAAGTTATCTCAGTAGTCTGGAGCTGAGCAGTAATTCCAGGGGATCCCCAGATCCCACCTGGAGGCTGGCATCCCTAGGCAGCACCCTCTGGGTGACTTGATACTACCTAATTTGCATGACTCAACTTGGCCTTGCTGCTTGCTACTGTTCAGCAGCCACCCCTATGAAAGCCAGCAGTGGTGCAGCAGTTAGAGTGTCAGAGTAGGGTCTGCAAGACCCAGGTTCAGATCCCCATATTGCGGTGGAAGCTGACTGGGTGATTTTGGACCAGTCACATACTTTCAGCCTAACAAACCTCACAGGGTTGTTGTGCAGATAAAAAGGAGGTGAGAATAATGTAAACTGCTTTGGTCCCCACTGTGGAGAAAGACTATAATTTTCGTTGGTAGAAGCTGTGGGGGAGGGGGGTGGAGACGAAAAGCTGAAGACAGATAAAGGCAGATAAAGGTTAAGTTGGCTGTTGGGTGGGAAGGAAATAGGGTTGCCAGCTCTGGATTGGGAAATTCCTGGACATTTAAGGGGTGGATCCTGGGGATGGTGGGGTTTGAGGAGGGGAGGAACTTCGGACCAGTATAATGCCATAGACTCCACCCTCCAAACCAACCATTTCCTCCATGAGAACTACCATTGCCAGCCTCTGGGTGAGGGCTGGAGATCACCCAGCATTACAACTGTTGTCCGGGTGACAGAGATCAGTTCCCCTGGATAAAATGGCTGCTTTGGAGGGTTGAGTCTATGGCTCCACCCCCAGAAGGGAGAAGGAGTGTGAGATAGGTAAGGCTAGAGGGGAGGAAGCAAAGGTGTGAGGAATGGGATGACCATCCCGCAAGTTTCTTGCGGGTCTCCACTTGTGAATATTCTAAAATAGTATTTTAGGCAGCTTGAAATGGTAACACAACATCTAATGTTCCTTTGGTTCCAGAGAAAATTACTGCACAGAAATTTCTTAATAATTAGCATCACTTATACACCAGAAGATGCACTCTGAAAAACTTTAAGCATGAATAGATCCAAACATGAAAGTAGTGCTGCTCATAATTTGTCTCCTTACTGCTTTCATTGTTGCCCTATCTACAGAAACCTTTTAAAAATGTTTCCTTCATGAAAGTCCTCCCAGGAACATTTGAAACATTAGTCTATAGAGGCACACAGAACATTAGTCTACTAGCAGAATTCACAACTCAGTCTGTGCTTTAAGTTCAGCACATCCATACCTGAAGCTAAAGCAAGGTACACTGCATACAGCTGTGAAATGTGTAAGAACTAGCCCATTCTGCAGGTATTGACTTCTTGTGCACTCCGGCACCAGTGAATGCTTATCAACTCTCCAACAAAAGTTGCATGCATGGTTCTGTCATATACTTTCCAGCATGCAGACACCTATGTGACAGTCTTTTGTGACAAGCATTGTACTAACTAGCGTGTCTGATGCGTCAAAATTTTTACCAGCTGGGATGCAATATTCCCAGCCACGGCTCTTAGGCTCCCTCCCCCACATATTAGGCTTTAAGTTAATTAAACAATCCCTCTTTTTCTCTCTTCTGGTTTCATGCATATGAAACGGTCCAACAGAATAAGGCTCTGATTGCAGTAACCATTCACTCCTTTAGCTACACTGCCTCCAACCTCTGTCTCAAAAACAGTCCCTTTAAAATCATAAGCCCCAGTCAGGAATATTTTATGTCCTTCCTAGTTTTACTCTTGAAGATTTAGCAACCAAAAATTACACCCAGCTATAGTGATGCACAGACCAACATCATATAGTGGTTATTAAAAGAATTATTTATGTCAATAACTAAAGAGGGATGCCATTGTGGTTAACTGCATGTCACTCCTTGTAATTCAACCCCTGACTGACAAGGTAGCTGGAAATTGTATATTCCAATGGGTCCTTGCCAGGATTGACCCAATACTGAGGGGAAAGGTCCTGTCTTTTGGGAGCCAAACTGAGAGGAGAAAAATTGGGAACAAATATTTCCAAGGACTCCCCTGCGTCCTGGTATTCCTGGAATATTTGTTCCCAATCTTTCTCCTCTCAGTTTGGCTCCCAAAAGACAGGACCTTTTCCCTCAGTATTGGGTCAATCCTGGCAAGGACCCATTGGAATATACAATCGGACTAAACTGACCACAGGCTATCGAATTCGTACATGTGGGTGCGTGTCCTTAACTAACGTTGTTTGTTTGTATGAATGCTCATGTCTGGCACATCGTGCACGTGCCATGCCTCCTCTCCAGACATGCATGCACTTTGCCTAGATGCAAAGGAGACAGGCGGCCAAAGAAACAAAGGAGACCGAGGAATACCTTCTTCGGACCAACCAAAGACAGCCTTGTCTCTTTAAGAGCGGCAGACCTTAAACTTGGGCCTCTCCTCACTTTGCCAGACACTTTCTGGCGGCCGCGGTGCCGGAGCAACTCCTGCCTTCCCAGGGACTCCCCCTTCCCTGAGAGAGAGGCATCTCCATTAGCCCAGCCAAGGGCAGGAGACAGACGGGGGAGCGGACGGCACACTCACCTCTCCGCCGTGCCCTACATCTCGCCCCTGAGGCGCCAGGAGGTGGGCTTCCCGTATGCAGAGCAGCTGAAGCCTCTTTTCTCCTCCTCCTCCTCCCCCCTTCTGTCCGTCTCCAGCAGGGTAGATCTGCGCGCCGAGGCTGTGTCTGCCTCCAACTCATTCCCAGTCTCTCCTCCTTCTTTCTCCTCCCTCCCACTCCTCCTCTGGCTGCTGCCTGTCTGCAGCTAGTCTGGCTCGCAGTGACAGGCAAAGAACGGGAGGCGGGGGGGGGGAGGGGAAGCTTCCTGCCCAGCCCCTGCCGGAGCTATTCGCAGGCTACACTGACATCTGCAGGGCTGGATGTGTAAAGGACAGGGAGTCGCGGTTGTGCGGCGTGAACTTCCAAACTTAGCAACCGGCCTGAAGAAGGTATCTTTCACAGAGACTGCCGGGTTGGATTGACAAATGTAGTTACAAAAAAAGCCTTTCTTCCCGTCGGAGCAGGGTCTTCTGCAGGTGCCAGTCTGCAGACGGGCAAAATCAGCCGCTGCCTGTACAGGTGTCTTCTCCGTGCCCCCCGCCCCCTATAGAATGGCCTGCCTGGGCTCCCTTTCTGCAAACTGTGCAAAACTGACCAAGGTTCTAGTGCCCATCCTGGGAAATGATCTCTTACAGGCCTTGTGTGGATGCCAAGTGAGAATTTAAAACAAGCAGCCAAGTTTGCAGCAAATCCCAGGGCCACTCCAGAAGAAGGAGGAGGAGGAGGAGGAGGAGATTGGATTTATACCCCGCCCTTCACTATCCAAGGGACTCTCAGAGCGGCTTACAAACTCCTTTCACTTCACCTCCCCACAACAGACACCTTGTGAGGTAGGTGGGGCTGAGAGCTCTGACAGAAACTGCTCTTTTTCAAGAACAGCTGTTCCAGAACTATGGCTTGCCCAAGGTCATCCAGCAGGTGCAAGTGGAGGAGTGGGGAATCAAACCCAGTTCTCCCAGATTAGAGTCCGCGCACTTAACCACTACACCAAACTACTCAAGGAACACTATAATATAAACCAAATGCCATCATCCACAGTGGTTAAAGTGTTGGACTGGGATCTGGGAGGAGCAAGTTCAAATACCCACTCTGCCATGGAAATGTACTTGGTGACCTTGGGCCTGTTTCACACCCTCAGCCACACCGACTTCACAAGGTTGTTGTGAAGATGAAATGGAGGAGAGGAAAACAAGGTAAACTGCTTTGCACCCTGCTTGGGAGAAAGGCTGTGTGTAAATGAAGTATATCAATTTCTTCTTTCTCTGCACATCTTCTAACACTATATGCCATGACATACCAGCACTGCCCTTTTACCATTTAAATATCACAAACAGGTCCTTCTCTGTGCAAGAGAATAAATAGGGATGAATCAGATGCATAAAATGATAATAACACTGAGAAATCAGATGGGGACCACACATCTCCTGGTATATTCTGCAACAGACTTTAGAGGAAGTGTACCCTGCTAAGAAAAAAAGATCAGCAGGAAACTACAACTTGAAGCCATCTTCAGCTGTAAGTCATTAACACATATTACACTGTGAAACTTGGGCTCAATACATAGTTCGAGTGGCCATCTCACTAGAGAAAGTAATTGTCTCTCATTAGGTGTTTGTTTATTCCTCCAGCTGTGTTTATCATCCCCACTGGGCTGGGAGAGAGTCACACCCATGCTGATTTGACCATATTTATATGAATGAATTCTGAATTAATTTGCACTCTGCATAGTACTATGACACCTACTGCTTTCTCTTGCATTGCTTGGCATTTGGGCCTCACTTCGTAAATATTTTCCTCCTCTTCTCCCTGTAATTGGACTATATATACCTACCCACTGAGAGGAGAAAGCATCTCAGAAGGTGTGCTCTAGTCCATGAAAACTTGGGCTACTGTATAGCATTAAGGGGCCTCAAGCCTCTTCGTTGTCTCTACTCCTAGTTGTCTAAAGCTGACATACAGGTGCAGTAACCAAAAGAGTAGGATTATAGCAAATGAGACGGAACCCAGGATAGGGGCAAAGGATTTTTTTAAAAATTATTCTCTTATGTCTGCCAGATGGCTATGGCAGACCTATCAGAAATAGAAAATAAAGCAACAAAGGAGGGGAAAAACAAGTGTGAAAATCTGGGAGGACCTTTTCAAGTGTTGACAAGTACTTTTAATAACAGGTAAATAAAACATACTGGTTTGCAGGAAATAATTGAAATATAGAATACATTTGAGATACCTGCCTCTAATCATTTGGAACTGCCATCATTCTCCATTTGTATTTAAATGGCAAGTTCTTGCAAGGCAGAATCTACAAAACTTTTTTGCCCACACATCCTCCCAGTTTTAACCAAGGAAAAAAACCTCTAACAACCCATCCTGCAAACAATCACAATATTTATACTCAGCACAGTGGCAGCCTATGTGTTTCCAGTCACAATTCAAAGCACTGGTTCTTACCAATAAAGCCTTAAATGGCTTGGAACCAGGCCACTGGAAGGATTGCTTCCTTCCATAATGTCCAGCCCAACAACTAAGATCTTCAAAGGATTTTTGTAAAATTTGAATTTCTTTAATAAGTTTCTTTTTCCCTGGTCTTCTCTTCAATTCATTTTCTTTTTGCTGGGTTTTTTCTTGTAATTCCTTTCGTTGCTTGATATTCTGCTTCTTATCAGTCACATTCATTGATATCAACAATCCTCTCATCACAGACTTATAAGCATCCCAGACTGTCTGTATTTTAACGTTTTGATTTAAATTCATTTGAAAGAAAAGTTGGGTTTCCATACGAAATGTCTCAATTCTTTGTCTTATCCAATAAATCTTCGTTAATTCTCCACTGGAACTGTTTGTTTTTTTCCTTTAAAATCCAAATTACCGGATTATGATCTGAATTTGTCTTTGGCAAAATCTCAATTTTCTGAGTCTTTAATGCCATCTCACCTGACATCCAAATCATATCTATTCTGGAAAAGGATTTATGTCAATTAGAGTAAAACGTGAAATCTTTAACCTTAGGGTTCCACTTTCTCCAAACATCTTCAAGTTTCTCTTGTTCCATCAAATTAAAAAAACTTTTTGGAAGCTTTCCAATCTTCTCATCGCCTTTTTTGATTTCCTGTCTAATTTATTATTGACAGTACCATTAAAGTCTCCTGCAAATATTATCTGGTCGTAGTTCACTTGGTCCAGTTCCTTCGTCAAGTCTTTAAAAAAAATTTCTTTGGCTCCATTGGGCACATATAAATTGACTACCAATTACTTTTTTTGAAGCATTGTAATTTCCACTCCAATATATCTCCCATCTCTATCACTAAAAATTTGTCTTGGCTCCAAATCTTTTTTTACATAAATCACGACTCCTTTGTTTTTTTTTCTCTGCCAATGAATAAAATTCTTCTCCCAATTTTTTGTTGATCAAATACTTATTATCCCGCTTTTTTATATGGGTTTCTTGTAAACAAATAATATTGGATTTCTGCTTTTGTAACCAATAGTTCACTACCTTCCTTTTGGAAGGTGAATTAACTCCATTTACATTCCACGATAACAATTTGTAATCATGTTGGCTTGTTTTTAAATATCTCCAAAATCTTCTGTATTTTCTGCCTTAAACCTATACATATCTCCCGGTGTTTTGATCGTGTGTCTTTTCAAATTGTAGATAAATGACAGTCCTTGTGGTATCTCCCACCTAAATCTGATATTTAACTGCTTCAATTTGTCGACCAACTTCTTGTATTTCTTTCTGTCCTGTAGGACTATCCTTGGGAGTTCTCTCATTATTATTATCTTTTTACCATCAATCTCCAGTGGTTGTGTAAATTGTTTCTTGAAAATATCCTCTTTCATTTTCCTTGTTACAAATTGAACGATAATGTCTCTTGGCAAATTTTTCCTTTGAGCATACGCTGAATTCACTCTGTAAATTAAATCAAAGTCAGAATCCAATTCTCCTTGATCTTCCCCCAAATATTCAGTCAAAGCTGCCAGCACCACCATAGGTATGTTTTCATCCATTTTTTCTTCTATTCCTCTTAACCTCAGATGTTTTAACATCGCTCTATATTCCATCATTGCCTCAAGTCTGCAGTTGTCTTGTAGAGTTGTTTCCATTTTTTATCTATGGCTTGTGTCTTTTGCTCCAATTCAGTTGATTTTGTTGCCAATGCTTTAACTTGACTACTTGTATTTGTCACTTCTTTTTTAATTTCCGCCACCTCTGCCAACACTAATTCTTTCAAGGCCACCACATTTTTTTCTTGGACTTCTTCCAACTGTTCCAGCTGTTTTTCCATTTGTTTCTCTATCTGTTGATCTATCTGTTTCATTATACCTTGAATCGCTTCGATCATCCGCTTTTCCATTGCTTCGATTGCAGCTTGCCATTCTCTCTTCTCTTTTGTTGACATGCTTGGACTCGCAGCTGAAGCAGCTCTGTGCCGAAATTTTGGTTCCGTTTTGAAAATTTTCCGATATGCTTCAACTGTCTACTGATTGTTCTTTTAAATCCCACTTTTTCTGCTTTTTTTACAGTCAATTTCACACTTAAAATTAAATTTTAACATTAGTCCTCCTCAAAATGGCGGGCGCAATTTCTCAATGGTTTCTAAGGCTAGAGTAGGTTCTCTTTTAACTTCCTGTTTCCGGTCCCACGCTAACAATGTCCTACCGGAAACACTTCCGCTCCACCACTCTTCCAGTCCTCCAGCAAACTCTCTAGCCTGGTCACAGTTCTAGCCGGACGCAGTTTTGTGCAACACCTTCATCTTGCGATCTTTTCAGTCGGATTCGGTCCTACGCTTATCTCTCAGTCTTTAGACCACAGGAATGTTAAACAAAGTCTATTTTATCCAAATTTGTTGCTTTAACAAGCTCTTCAAAATTATACGATGGATCGGTCGTTCAGCTTTAAACCTAATATGCTTATCCGCCTTGCTCAGATTTTATTATCTCTTCATCCCGATAAGCAATTTGTTTTTGTTACCTTGCGTGTTTATCTCGGGACTTCGCATCGCTTCTTTTTGCTTTCAGCTTCAATCTGTTTCTTAAGAAGTCGGGAAATGACGAATTTAAGCTGATTTTTCAGCTCGGCTGGCTTCTTTAGAGCTGTCTTGCAATCGCCTGCTTCTGAGAGGGGATCAAAGTGTAAACAAGCCCCCTCTGGGATTTGTCCATGCCAATCTCAACTCTCACTTGGACCTTGTTGCTTGCCTGTCACCCCCCCTGCCTGGGGAGTCCCGCGTTGGGCAATATAACTGCCCAAACTATCAGAAGAAGCCGCCGTCCACCCCGCTCGTTCGCGAGGTGCGTCAGTTTGCCATTTTACTCCGACCGGAAGCCTCCATGAAGAAAGTTTTAAGAGGACAATGAAGCCTGCAGAATAAGAGATAGGGGTGAGAAGCTGAGGTGTCCTTTTAAAACATTCCCCTGCAAATAGAATTAGATTTTTGAATTGTTACCGTTAGTAGAGAAAATAGGTTTAGAAGTAACTGTAACAGAACAAGAGATATTAATGGGGTTGGAGCAGTGCGGAAGCCTTGTTTGGGGGGTAGAAGGGAAATTAGAAAAATGGATATATAGGTTGGTTGAAAATGTATGAGCATGTGATATATCCAATAATAAATTGTATTTACCAAAAAAAAAAAACATTCCCCTGCTATTTAGCCATTCATACTACAGGAGGAATCCTCTCTAATCCCTAATCCTCTCTAATCCCTACTTCAGTTCTGCTTTTGCTTTCTTCCCTCTTCCCCCACTCATCATCTCTCTGTGTCTCTGTCTCTCCTGCTATCAGCCAGTCTATCTCTCACTGTCTGCAGTGGTGCCTGGAGTAGATCCCTGTGGTGGCCATTTCAAAAAGGTATTGGTGGGGGGGAATTCAACCCTCCATGATTCAAAGTGCCTGCCTTATCATTATACATAAGCTTACAGTGCACTTTCTGGAACCAAAGCCAAGAACAGCTGTGAAGGCACTGGAACTGGCAAAGAACATATTCCCCTCTCAGGACTCAGAGGTGCTGGGTTAGGAAAGTTTTCTGGAGCGCATCCAGATAAGGCATTTGTCAGAGTCTGGGTACAGTCACAGTAAGTGTCCAGACTCAGTGTCAGTC
Organism: Gekko gecko; assembly: GCA_029375565.1. NCBI lineage: Eukaryota > Metazoa > Chordata > Lepidosauria > Squamata > Gekkonidae > Gekko > Gekko gecko. Next base: position 53,272,608 of record JAPDNY010000009.1, read on the forward strand.
CAAAGTCAGGGTTCCAGAAGTCCAGCAAGGCAGAGTCATGTGGTCCAAAGTCAGACACAAGAGCAAGCAGGTCCAAGATCCAAGTCCAAAGCCAGTCTGAAGGTCTATGAGGTGAAACACAGTCAAGAGCTGTGGTGACTTGTTGCTTCCACACTGAGCAGTCTCCCTTGATTGGCTTTTATAGGCATCTGCTGGAAGGTCTTACTTGCAACCAGCTGCTTGGGAGTAACCCTGCAGCTTCTCAGCAGCAAACAGCTGGCATCGGACCAGGAGATGTGCACTTTGTTTTCTCTCCTGGAGCTCCATTCTAAGTCTTCATCCTGGCCCCACTGCTGGACTTCCTGATGGCACATGGCTTTTTTGGTCACTGTGTGACAAAATGTTGGACTAGATGGGCCATTGGCCTGATCCAGCATTGGCTTCTCTTATGTTCTTATGTTCTCTGGTGTTCAAAGGGTTTGGGTGAAACTGGAGGACTTGTAATGACCGACTTGGTTGGGGCTGGAAAGTGCTGGTGGCTGTGTATCAGCTGTCAACTGTGAACTCTGACTAGCCTGCAGTTCATCTTCTTGCTTACCGGCTTCTGCTGATTCAGAGCTGGCTACACAGGAGCAGGGGGCTGGACTAGATGGCATGTATGACTCCTTCCAACTCTGTGATTCTATGACTCCTTCTCCCCATGAGGAGTCCTTTCCTCCTGAGAAATCTGTCTCTTCTGACTGACCTATGCCAGCTTTCTTCAGTAAAGCTGCCTTAAGGCATGCCTTGACTTTGGAGTAAGTTGTGTACAAATGGAGCATCTGGAGACACCATGCTCTTCTTTAAGGCAGAGTAGACAAAGTGTATGGTTGTTGGAGTGACAAATGTTTGCCCCACAAGACTTAAATTTTTAAATGAAGCTTTTTGAGCCATATTTGGTAGCCACTTGCTCTCTTTGTTAATTATTTTTCTCCAGAAAAATACTTGGCTTAAAGAAAAAAGTTTCACCTTGTTCTCCTCATAAGGAGAAAGAGTAAATAAACACAGTTTTAAACTTTTCTTAAAGAAGGAGCTTCGAGTAAAGACAACCTCTCTCAGCAGTGACAGAGAGAGAAATGAGGGAAGGGTGCTCCTCCCTCTCCTTTCCATGCTGAAGAACGAAGGAAAACAGCACAGAGGAAGGAAAAGGAGCACCCTCTACTTCTTTAGAGCTTCCAAACTCTCTCCACAGTTGGCCTATCCATGTGCACAGTCCATGTGGGACAACATAGTTACTATGATAATGAAGTAAGGAAATCTGGTTTGTACAACAAAAAGCATCAGTCACTGAGTTATCATGTTTACACTGCTCCTCTACATTGTCAACCTGACTATTGTCAGGTTCATTGAACACTGAACTATTATCAGGTTCAGTGTTACAGATTACTAGGAATAAGGCCTGTTGTGGAAATAAATACAACGAGCTCTAGAAAGAGGCTCTGGGAAAGTGCCAAGGCCTTGGGCACTCAGTGTCAATGTGCTGTGGTGACCTCAGCAGGGTATAATGACACAGAGTCCACCATTTTCTCCAGAGGAACTGATCTCTGCTACCTGAAGAGCAGTTGTAATTTTCAGTGATCTCCAGCCCTCACCTGGAGATTGGCAACAATTGTTACCCAGGCTGGTTTGAAGGGTGGAGTCTATGGCATTGTGCCTGTATGAGGTCCCACCCCTCCTCAAACCTCACCCTCGCCAGGCTTCACCCCTCAAATCTCCATGAATTTCCCAACCTGGAGTTGGCAATCCTATCTCCTTCCCAGTCAAGCATCAACCTGCCATTATCTGCCCCTCTGATTTCAGCTTTGCATCTCCTCCCTCCTGGAGATCAGTTGTAATTCTGAGTGATTTCCACCCCTCTCCTGAGATTGGCAACAGTGGTTCCCCAGAAGGGAATAGCTGGTTGGGAGGGTGGAGTCTATTGCATTGTACCTGTCTGAGGTCCCACCCCTCCTCAAACTTCACCCTCTCCAGGTTCCATCCCTCAAATATCCAGGAATTTCCCACCTGGAGTTGGTAACCCTATGTCCTTCCCAGCCAGTCATCAACCTACCTTTATTTCCTCCTCTATCTTCAGCTTTCCATTTCCCCACACACACACACACACCTGCAGCCTCTTCTATGCTCTTCTGTGCTCTGAAGCCCATGCTCTTCCGTGCTCTGAAGTCCTGAAGGCCCCCCACAGAGTCCATCATTTTCTGTGCTCTGAAGCCCTGACTGCCACAGAGTCCACCATTTTCTCCAGGGGAACTGATCTCTGCCATCTGGAAAGCAGTTGTAATTCTGAGTGATCTCCAGCCCTCACCTAGAGATTGGTAGCAATTGTTCCCCAGGATGAAAAGTAGTCTTTCTCTGCAGTGAGGACCAAAGCAGCTTACATCATTCTCCTCTCCCCCCTTTGACTTGCACAACAACCCTGTGAGGTAGGTTAGGCTGAAAGTATGTGACTGGTCCAAAATCACCCACTCAGCTTCTACACCAAGAACCTGGATCTAGCAGACCCTGCTCTGAAGCACTGACTGCTACACCTAGGGCAGCCAACCTCCAAATGGAGCCTGAAGAAGAAGAAGAGATTGGATTTATACCCCACCTTTCACTGTCCAAAGGCATCTCAGAGCAGCTTATAAACTCCTTTCCCTTCCCACAACAGACATCCTGTGAGGTAGGTGGGGCTGAGAGAACTTCTGACCAGGTGTCACCAGATATCACAACTGAACTCCAGATAACAGATCTCTCCCCCCGGAGAAAATAACTGCTTTGGAAGGTAGGCTTTATGGCATTCTGTTCAGCTGAGGCCTCTCCCCTCCCCAAACCCTGGCTTCCATAGACTCTACCAGGAAATTTCCAGGAATCTCTCTACCTGGAGCTGGCAATCCTAGTCAGGACTGGCCCCAATGTGAGTTCCTCACAAAGGCCTGCAAAGGGTTTCCCTCCTTTGTCTGAACCAAGCTTGGTTGCCTACCATGGCGAAACGGGCTCCAGTTTACAACTCAGCTGTTTGCCTCCCACCCTCGTCCTGTGGGCATATCTCACTCCTTAAGTTCACTGCCACCACTCACAGAATCATCACTGCCTTTTTAGAGGGACAGTGGGACCCCTCTGGCCGAATCTCCCTATTTGGAGATGGAATCCCCAATCTTTGGGGGATCCCTGGAAAGTTGGCAACCCAAGGGTCTGGCCTTTCCTTGCTTCCCTGGGCTACCCCCTCCCTTTGGTATTGTGCAGAGCAGGGGAGACTATGTGGTCAGAGCACAACACAGATTATTAGCCCAAATTAAAGAATTTATTTAACTATTTACACAGTTATGGAACACACACACACACTGTAGGAGTAAGCACATACTATGAACCAACAGGGAATAAATCAACAGGGGTTAAATGCAATCCTCTTTCCCCACACACCTCTGCCTCTGGAGGTTGTGGGCTCAGGATAAGATCATTCCTTGGACCGGCCTCTGCCTGTACTTTCAGCCTCTCTCTCTTGCCCAAGAGAGCAGGGAAACTTCCATTCATTCCCCAGTCCAGCCGAGTCGAGTGGCTGAATTTCTGCTGCCTCCCAGGGATGAAGACTGCCATCTTGGGACGGTCCCTGTTTTCCCGCACTTTTTGGCCCTGGGGCAGCTGGGAACTGTAGGCCAGCAGATGAGGAAGCCCCATTCAACCCAGTGAGTGATACCCCTGCAGGCCCCTCTCTGGAACTACAGCTCAATTAAACCTTATGGGGGGAAATTTTAAACAAAGAACCACAGACATCTTACAAACACAGGTAACTACCATTTTGTGACACCTACCAACAGCCACTGAGGGGAAAGTTAGTCCCACACAGAAGGCAAAGCAGGAAAAGCATCTTTGTCAAGAGAGAAAGCCATTTGCCAGTAATTCTGACAGGGCACAGTGGCTGAAGGGGGAGTGGTGGGGAAGAGGAACAGACCCAGCACCCGGCCAATGGCACGCGAGTAGTCTTGAGTGGCGGCTGATGGGCCAATGGCTGAGAGAGTGCATTGAATGTTGCCACTCAAAAACAGAATTATTATATAGAGAGATATGTTAATGAATACACAAGGTAGGTTGAATGTCAACTGGAAATTCATATTCCCTGTCAACCTTAAATACATATAGAATCTCACTATCATTATCATTATGACTAAGTATGTTTCAAGACACTGCATAAATGCAAACTGGTTTATTTAATTTTTGAATATGCTACAATATAATTGATGGTTTGGATTCATGGGGCACTGTTGACATAAGAGGATAGTAACATGGATCTATACAGAGACACAGAATAAAAATAACTGAGGATTTGTAAAATTAGAGTTGTACTGTTTCTATGAAATCAAACCCCAGATAAAATAAGTTTAAATGTAGGCTACAGATGAAAAAAAGTGTAACATGAAGCTTTCCTCTAAATTAAATGACTGTAGAAAGCCAGGAAAATACATTATAATTGCATAAAGAGCCTAATTTATTCAGTGAAACTGCACTCAGGGGCTAGTTTCTTGTTTGTATTCACACCTGCAAACATACATCCTAAACTGTGCCATTCCTCTGCCAGTTACACCCACACACCTGCAAACCTCTCTGTAGGATGCCAGTCTCGACTTTAGATAGTCACACAAATCAGTTAAACATATTCAAGCTTTTTCATCAAGCCAAAAGGCAACCTGGACAAAGCATATGTTTTTAATGTAAATCAAATGTTGTAAAATATAAGCTGGATATGAAGAACTTCATTCCAAAGTTTTAAGGATCCAGAACCTGTTACAAACATGGAATCTAAATTTTGGTTCTTAGTGAGATTTCTAAGAGACTGTTCCGAAAACGTCAATGCATTTGAGAAACATTTGCTTCTACATGTCAGCCTCAGCTATGGAGCAAGAAGGAACCAAAATAGTATTTTCAATCTGTTAGAAGCAATATTAAAACACCACATTTAAAGGTTTTTAAAATAACTTTGAGTGTTTAGTTACGTAGTCCATTTATCAAGTATTAAAAATCCTGAAATAGTGTCCTAAATTCCCCCTTTATCAACTACAAATGGAATAATATTTCCTTCTGGTCTGCTATCCAGCATTCTACCACCACAAACATTGACCCTGCATAGCTGGTAAAGTGGAACAAAGAGCAACTTACAAAATAAGGTAGGAGAAGCTGTTCTTGAGGATCTCTTTTGTCCTCTAGCATATTGAGAGGCTTGAGTGGATATAGTGCTGGTTTGTAGGACAACTTCAGAGTATGGGGGAAGGAATGTTGACTGGGTGAAGAACAAGAAAATTGTCCTTCATATTTAACAGAGAAATCCGGAGGGGGGGGATCAGAATAGGGAGCCAACTGACCCCAGTGTCGGCATAACTTGTACATATGCTGGTGTAAGGGGCATTTACACTGGTGGAGGGCACAAGCAGTGATGCACGATGCATTTGCATAGGCATGGTTGTACCACGACAGCATGCCAGTGGAGTAACAATGCAAAACCCAGTGCTGGTGGAGATGTGGGCATGCCAGGGGGTATGGCACCAGCCAGTCTGCGCTCAAAGCATTTTCAGAGGGCAAACACCTCCCAGAACAGGTGCAAAATTGTGCTGACAAAAATAGCACCACAGCCCATTGGTGGCCATGGTAACTGTCTTTTCACATACCCCACTCAGCTGCAGCCACACCCTTGGGTACCTAAGCACCTCAGGATGCTGACCAAGCACGCACCCAATTAGCTCACACCCCCACACACCACCCCCACCCCTCCCCGGCACCCAATGACATCCTGCTGTGCCCTACAAATGGATCCAGGAGGTTGCCCCGCAGCTCCAGAAGTAGGGCATGTGGCACAAGATGCTGTCTGACAACTCCCTGCCATGCGGACTTAGAGCTAGTACACATGCACCTCGGTGATGGGCAAAACACAGAGCACCTAGCATTTTATTTGTTTATTTATTTCTGCTTATATTCGGCCTACAAAAGTCCGCATGGTCAAAGCAATGGTATTCCCCGTAGTAATGTATGGCTGCGAGAGTTGGACTATAAGGAAGGCCGAGCGCCGAAGAATAGATTCTTTTGAACTATGGTGCTGGAGAAGACTCTTGAGAGTCCCTTGGACTGCAAAGAGATCAAATCAGTCAATCCTAAAAGAAATCAACCCTGATTGTTCCTTGGAAGGCCAGATCCTGAAGCTGAAGCTCAAATACTTTGGCCACCAAATGAGAAGGGAGCATTCACTGGAGAAGACCCTGATGCTGGGAAAGATTGAAGGTCAAAGAAGAAGGGGACGGCAAAGGATGAGATGGTTAGACAGTGTCATCAATGCAACGAACATGAAATTGAGCAAACTTCAGCGGACAGCAGAAGACAGGAGGGCCTGGCGTAATCTGGTCCATGGGGTCGCAAAGAGTCGGACTCGACTGTGCGACTGAACAACAACAACATATTCGGCCTCCCCACGGATGGGCTCAGAGTCAATGACAACAGGAGTTAAAACATTTCACAATCTGAATTAAAACATTTCATAATAAGAGATCACTAGGAAAGCAAAGTCCACACTCCATGGCTGACATCTCCCAGACTGCAGACCCCACAGGTACAGCAGCTCATCTGCTGGGATCCCAAGGGGCATCTGCACATGAACAGGTAAGCAACCCCCATCCCCCCCCTTGACCAACAACTGTGGCATTGAGCCATACTGAAGATGGTGTCTTTTGCTCCCAAACCTGGCGACCGGGGTGGCCAGCTGTGCTTGCCCAGATGGACACAGACTCTGTGCACCAGGCAGTTCAGGCAGCTGCTGGGAGAGGGGGCTGAAGGTGGTGCCCCCGCCCCAGGCTGCATGTCCTGACCATTGGCAGTGCCCCCCCTGCACAAACACTCTGGCGGGTAGGAGTCCCCTCTAACCTGAATGCCAAGTGATCCCATCTGATGCCCAAACCCTTCTCTTGCAGGTGCAGAATGCCCTGACACTGCTGACAGAGTGTGTGTCCAGATGCATGGAGGTTCTGACAGGACGCTGGATCAGGTGTGGATTATCTGGATTCTGCCACCCATCAGGTCCCCCTTGCAACATCGGAGTGCCAAATGGGGCGTCCTTGACTGCCAAATTTCCCACAAGCTGCCAACAAGGAATGTTCACAACTGTTTCACTGTGTGTTTTCCCCACATGCAGGTGCCAATCCAACAGGGAGAGCCATCACCTCATCTGTGGAACTGAAACCCGCCATATGCCCTCCCTACCCCAGAAGCCGGGCCTTGGGAGCATGTGGACACTGGCCCTTCCCTTCCCAAGCCCATCGGAGACACAACCCTAGCACCAAAAGATCAAGTGGGGTCTGGATGTCAACACCGTGATCCCAGACTTAACACTCTGTTGTCCCAGGTTTCCTCCAATAAAGCTCATCCATTGTTTCCGTCCCAGGTGTTGGCATTTGTTGTGGACTATGGGAGGTGGGAGTGCATGGGAGGTGCTGTACAGGCTACACAATCCTCACAGCAGCATAAAAAGGTAGGAGGGAAAGGCTGTGTGAGAGGCTGCTGTCTCCCCAGCCAAAAGCACAGACCACACATCCAAAAGCTGCAGGGCTGCTTTGGTCTTGAATCAGTCAGGGGGACTCCCAGGGGGAGAGGTATTTCCACAGCAGTGAGCCCAGATGCAAATGCCATAGGCGTGTGCTAATGGATCTGTCCTAGCAGTGGATCAGTCTTGGCAATGGTAGTGGCTGATGACCCATGCAGGAACCACTGTGCAGACAATGCTGTTGGCTTAAGGAGCCGCCACCTCACTGAGGCTTCACAGGTAGCATTCTGCACATCTTAATGGAGATGGTTAATTTCACAGGGCAATCCCCTATGGAGGCATGCTTGGCCCATCTGGATCCCAGCTGCCCCGGGGATTTTTGCCAATGCAAATGCAAGGCTTGGACGGCACATAGCACCATCTACTGGGCAACTGCGGCTGCCAACAGCAAAAACGAAGGGCACCACGGTTGATATGTGCATCACCCTACCTAATAACTTCCCTGCCTGATGGCTACCATGATGGTTAATGCCATCACTATATGTGCCAAGCCAGGTCTCAGCCACCCAAAACCATCCTGGGGCTTAGTGCCCACAGAGATAGGAGCATGTGTCTGCCTTTGGATGGATGCTGGGGGCCTGCAACACAGAGGGATCAGCCATCTGCATCAGACATTTGCTGGTGATCCCTGGCCCTAGAAAAGTCCAGCTGTCCAGGGCCTTCTCAGTCCTGGCCCCAACCTGGTGGAACTCTCTGCTGAACAACAGCAGGGCCCTGCAGGATCTGATGCAATTCCACAGGGCCTGCAAGACAGAGATGTTCTGCCAGGCTTTTAGTTGAGGACAGCAATGGCTAAGACTGGCACCCTCTTTCTGTTTTGTTTTTTTTCCCTATGACCCCCACTTGCCCTTCCCTGCCCTGCTGCAAAGACAGCACTGTAGCCAGCAAAAGGGGTCTATATCACCATCTGGACTGTTAATTGATTGGATTATTATGATATTTTTATTTTGATTGTATTTTAACTGTTTCAAGATTGTAAATCACCCAGGGCCTACTTGCAGGTTTGGTGATTCATAAATTTAATAAATAAATGTGCAGTCCCTTCCATGACCCCCCACCCACCCCGCTCCTTAGTATCTGCAGAAATTACAACTCAGCCTCCAGCTTGGAGTGCAATTTACACATGGCATGACCATCTCATCCAGCAGAAATTTCTAGCTCTGTTGTCGCTGTCATCCCTTCCCCTGTTGAGGGGGTCAAGCCATTGTGAAAAACAGATTGGGTGACAAGGGGAGGACTTCCCATGGCCACAGCCATGGGGAACCAGGGGGCACAGTGCAGTGTGGAAGTATCCCCATGTAGCTGATACTCTGTTCAGAGCCCAGAGGCTCTGAGGGCTGCTGCAGATGGGCCACGGGAATATGACCATAGTCCTGGACAGGCTCTGAACCTGGCCACCTGTCACCCGAAGATGCAGCTGCTGATGCTGCAGAGGAGGGGAGGACTCTGGACACTTGCCAGGTCTCCCGCCATGAGGCCTGCATCTGGCACAGCCCATCCCACCCACCCTTTCCTCCATGTGGGTGGCAATCAAGTGGGAGCAGCTGGAGAGCCATCACAAGTGGCAGGAAGCCTTTGGCAGGGGTCAGCAATGGATGGAGGGGCTGGCAGCATCTCTAATGGCAGCTGCTGGGCTTCTGGAAGGGCTTCTTGCTGTAGGAAGGGATGCTAGTGAGGGACAGGAGCACATTGAGAGGCTACTGGGGGACCCCCAGCCCTACTCCTGCTGTGCTTGCAGTGGATGTGGCCTGCAGGTTGGCACAGGGATGCCCACGGTGGCATGGGTGGGCATCTGGCTCCCACAGACAGCAATAAACTATCCCTTGTCAGCCTCTGGTGCCCTGTGTGTTCTGTATGCAGAGTGCCACCATGGGTTCCAGTGGGGCTGATGGGTGATGCCCCCCTCCCAACTGACAGGTGGTTGAGTCTTGTGTCGGGAACTCATCTCTTTAAGGGGGAGTGTCCAGCAAAGGAGCAGTGTTGATCCCCTGGCCCACCCCTCTCTGCCCCCAGCCAGTGATGGATGCCTGGCTCTGCCTCCTCAACTCATTGCTCCCACTGGTCCTGCCTACCCTGTCAAAGGTGCCCCTGTCCCCCCAACAATGCCAGAACGGATTGCCGGGATGGAATCTCCATGGATGCTGCCATGGCAGCAGATGGCAACACTGTGGGGGCACCTTTCCCCCCCATTCAGCTGCCACATAACTATCCCCTTAGGGAGGTGACTGGCAGTGGCACAGATGTGTGGCAGCCAGCCACCACAGCAGTGGTGCAGCTCAGGATTGCTCTGCCCATCTTTATGTGTCATATTCTGCTCCTCCACTTGTGTTTTCATCTCCTCCCTTCTTACTTTTCCCATGATACTTCATGTTGTGAGTATTTAGAAGGAACTGCAGTAAAACCCTATGACAACCTCCTTGGTAGATAAGATACCAGTTTAAAACAAACTATAAGAACATTGATCATTTCCATATGTTTAAGTGTAATGCGTTATGCTGATTAATTACCACCAATCTGAAAATAGACATTCCAACTGAATTTCCAGGCTTCTTATCTGAAGACTTCCTTGGCTTTAAAGCTTAAGATTCCTACCATGGAACAAACATGTATTCTTCAACCAAGGTTTGTTAGACTGTTATATACACCAGTAGTACAGATATTTCTGTTCATGTAATTTAAATGGTTAAAACGCAGAATATTGTCATGAACACATAAATACCAACACACAGCCATAACTTTATGGCAAGAATCTGTCTCTTTCACCCCTGTGCACATGAGTCATTTGCTAACATGGCATCTTGGGCTGTCTGAAGCACTTTGAAAGTAGAAAGCAAACAAAATGGGTTTTAATGTATTTGTAAGAGGGCACTTCAGTTTAAAACTTTTTCCCTCTTTGTCTTTCAGCTATTAGGTGGCTAAATGGGGCTCCTGTAGGCTTTTGTCTGGAAGCCATATGAGAGCATAAAAGCTTGGAAAACTTGCAGGAATGTTGAAGCAGGTTCACACTGCTTCATTGAAAGTGTGGGTGGTTTTGAAGTTCAAATGACTCTCCGTCACCAGGAACGTTTTAAAAAAATAGCCCGTTTGAAACAACAACAACAAAAAAGGCTTTCAAATCCTGATAATGCATTGTGTTGGAAAGTATATGAAACTGAAGCTTGACAAATGTAATTTGTCCAAAGGTTTAGTTCAGAATGAAGAGAATGTGTATAGATAGACTCCTGCAATTCCCCATTTAGCAATTATTTAGTCACCAGGGTATACAAGGTGGTGGGAAATGCCTGTGGGTTGCCCACATGTGTATTTTCGCAATCATGTTGTGATCAAATTTCACACTACCCTTTCCTAGGACAAGAAACATTACCACTGGAAAAAATAATATGAATTGATTCAAATAAAAGGTTGAAAAGAACCAGACCAATCTGCAAAGGCAAGACATGATGCCTTAGTGGTCTAGAATACCTTGCAGACTTTACAGTGTTTTGGCCCTTTATTTATTTAGCCAGGGCCAGCTAAAATATAGCTGCTGTAGAACTTCTCAGATGCCAACCATTAAAATAACCAAAAAGATCTTTGTGTGGAACTCTGCCATAGATTTTTGTATAGAAACTCCTGCACTCGTTCTGAACTTTAACTGGTACCTGATGGGGAGAAATACCAGAAGGATGAGGTGTTTATTTGCAAAGGTGAATTACCAAGGAATTTGTTTCAAAGTTGTTCTGTTAGACCAAATCTCTGTGAAAGAAACAGTTTATACTACTTGTGAATCTAAGACTTGAAAAGTATGAATAGGGATGGGCATGAATCAGCTCAAGAACAAAAGTCTGTGACAAATTTTGGCTCATTCATAGGGATGGGCATTAACTGGGAAAATGCACTTTGGTTTGTGGTTTATGGCAGACCACTAACCGAACCACAGACAGTCATGAACTAAAAAGGCTTCATACGAACTCAATTAGTTCTTGAAGTTCGTGATGTGGTAGAATGCCCCCTAATGTCCTAGAGACACCAAACTCACAGGGGATCTCCAGCTGACTCTCCTCTACCTACCTTCCAAGTTTGGTGATGAATGAATTTATGGAGTCTGAGTTACGGCTCTCCAAAGAAGATGCTCCATCCTCCATTGTTTGCAATGGGGGGGGACAGTAAAAGAACAAGAGCAATAGAAGCTCAGCAGAGCAGAATCAAAGTCTCTGAGAATCTGCAGTAGAAACTGAAGGCAGGGGGCATTTTTGCCAGCCCAGCAGAACCAGTGCAATGTGCCTTGAGACCACCTGAGACCCAAAACCGAAAGTGTGCAACAAGGCATGTAGAGGTGGTGGCTCAAAGCTTCCCTGAGACATGTAGATGTAGTAGCTCAAAGCCCTGAGTCCATCTTATACCCAAACCCAAACCAGCATGCAACAACCCTGACAGCCAAAGACCAGAGCGTGGAATGACATGTATAGTCGTGGTGGTTTGAAGCCCTGAGACATATGCAGACATGGTGACTTGAAGCCCCGAGTCCAACTCTGACACCTCTCAAGTCCAAAAAGACAGAAGAACAGAAAGGCATCCCCATGGCTGCTTGGCAGGCACCCCAGCCAGACACCACTAGGACACAAAGTGTGCCCACAACACTCCTAGGCCCCCTCAGGTCCAAACACATAAATCCTCTGGACACATCCCACCCCTCGGTGAAATTTATTTATTCATTATTAATTATTTATTAAATTTCTGGTTCTTCACCATTAGAGAAACACATTGTGCTGATAAGAGATCAACTGTTGTGATTGTGAATTATACAAATGCAATGGAAAGAGATAGTCAAATGGGGCTTGCTTGTACAAGCAGATGTTTGTTTAGGTAGATGTTTGCTGAGGTGGGTGTTTTTCCATGAGACAGGTATTGTGCTATGGGGTAGGTGTTGGTTCATGAGATAGGTGTTTTTTCATGAGGTAGATGTTGTTTGGGTTGGGGGTGGGGGTTGGGCCAGCCCACCCCCACCTGGCAGAGGTGGCCATCCTCCCACCCAAGTGCCAAGGGCACAACCCACAGGCTGCATGCCAGATCACCAGAGAGGAGGAGAAATGGGGGGACATCAGTAGACCTGGATCTTACTCTGCCAGATCCAGAGCAGGGTGGCCCAGCAGGATGAGGGTGACCTTCAGGAAGGACAACTGGTCCACCCTGGCCGAGTCCAGGCAAGAGCAGTGGGGGCTGAGAATGCTTCCCATGTAGGAGAATACCCACTTTCTCTGGACAATGGTGGGAGGGCAGGATGGGAGATTCATGGCCACATAAGAGAGAACAGCCCAGATGATGGCATTGCATGACCAGTATTCAAAAGGATTGGTGGAGGCTGCCTCAGGGGACTCAGCAAGGTACTCCCTCACCATAACCTGGAAATGGGGTCCTACGATTGGAGCAGGTGGGACTAGTCACGCTGCTTTCTGGCTTTCAGCTGTGAGGCACTGGGGGGTATACTTGGTACAGCAGGAGCAGCAGGGAGTTTGGATCTGGAAGGGGAAGATGCTTTCCCCTCCCCAATCTCTACTGTAGTCCACTCCAAAGAGTTTTAGCAACTGCTGGTGTCTGGATGTTGCTAAATCACTGTTTCCTCTTGGGAGAGCCCCAAGGACAGAGAAGGGGAAGAAGGCTCTGAGATCTCTGGTGATGACCTGCTGGGGTGGGGCTCTGGAGGGCAAGCTGGGTTTAGTGCCTGGGGACAGGGGCCTCTAGTTCCCTAGGGGTAGGGCTTCTTCTCCCCATGAAAATTACCCCTTCCACCTACTTTCACCCTCATGGTATTAATGAAGCCCCTGTGGTTAGAGTGAGCAGAGAGGGAGGATCAGATCCCTGAGTCCAATCACTCTACTCCAGTAGCAGACAGCAGAGCCGATCACAAACAGGAGAGTTGGGGGGATGATGCACTGGTTCCCAAAGTGGGCAATACTGCCCCCTGAAGGTGCTGGAATGATCCAGGTGGGTGGTCGGAGCCTTGGGTGCAGTTGGGGGGCGTAGAATACAAATAAGGGAGTGGTGGAAGCATAAAGAAAGAAGAGTCCAGAATTTATCTAAAGCAGCTTTTTGGTGGTAGGCCAAATAAGTTTGGGAACCTATGAAAGGCACCCAATAGCTGAGCCCCTATACTCAGCATGAGCACAGAGAGAGGATCATATCCCTGAGTCCAGAACACTCCACACCCAAACCCCAGCAACAAAGTAGATCATTATCAGGAAAGGTAGGAAGGGATATAAATGCAACCAATAGCTAAGCCTCTGTGCTCAGCACATGAGCACAGAGAGAACAGATCCCCAAGTCCAGAACACTTCACACTAAACCCCACCAGCAGAGAACAGAGCAGATCACAAGCAGGAGAGGGGGGTATACAAATGAAGGTCCTCTGGGGAGGTACCCAACAGCAGATACTGTGTGGTTCAGAGGGAGACATCACTCTACTCCACAACCAAACCTCAGCAGCAGAGAGCAGATCACAAGTAGGAGGGGTGGGGTGTATAAATGTAGGTCCTCTGGGGAGTATGAGCACAGAGTGAGGATCAGATTCCTGAGTCCAGAGCACTCCACACCCAACCCCCAGCAACAGAGAGTAGAGCAGACCCCAAGCCGGACAAGTGAGCAGTATATAAATGTAGGTCCTCTGGGGAGGCACCCAATAGCTAAGCCCTGAGCCCAGACACTAGGCATCGCAGAGCCCTGAGTTCACTCTGTACCCAAATCCCAGACCCTAGCAGCAGACAGCAGATCACAAGCAAACAGAAAGCAAGGTAATGAATCAGCTCTGCTAGCTCCGTGCCTCTCTCTCACTTCACAAGCCAACAAAGGAGACGATGGGATCACTAAATATACAGTCTTCTGAGCCCATAGAGTAGAATGAGAATTTTGTTGTTGGAAGCCGGCAGTACCTGTCAAGCTTTGGAGGGCTCCTATTGGTGTTTCCAAGGCTGGAGAATTCCGCCCCCACAGTTGCCTTGGTGTTTTGTAAACAGTTTAATTGATCAGTGCCAGTTTGTATGCAAAATGTAGCCATTCATGAACCATCACAAAATTTCATGAAACACCACCTCCCAAACAATGAATGGGCCCAAATTCATGCTGAGTTTTAATTTGTGAACAGGCTCATGCCCTTCCCTTCCAGTTTGTGCTTTGTGAAGTCAAGTTTGTGGCAGGTCACCCAGCTTAAACTTTCCATGAACTTTCGAGCTGTTCATGCCAGTTCATGAGGGGATACATTCCCAGACAGACCATCTCCACTCAATCAAAATGTTTACAGAACTTCAAAGCAACAACTTGGAGGGCATCTAGAGGAGCATCGAGCGGCGGGGGGGGGGAGGCCCGTGCAGCTTTTATGTCTCTAGCTTGCACAGGATTTGTTCTAGACACTCCTGAACATCTGTCATTTTGACAAGTGGAGGTTCAGGAGTGTATAGATTGGATCCTGTTCAAGATAGTGACACCAAACTTGCAGCAGTCTTCCCCCGAATGCTCCTCTACAAGCCCTCCAAGTTTGGTGTCTCTAGCTTGCACAAGATCCATTCTAAACACTCCTGGACCTGTGATCGTCAAAATGACAGCTAACAGGCAGTCATTTTGACAGGCACCGGTTCAGGACGTTCAGGAGTGTATAGAAGGGTTTCTATGCAAGCTAGAAGCATCACATTTGCAGGTGACCTCCGGCTGACTCTCCTCTACCTGGCCTCCAAGTTTGGTGAGAATTGGATTTATGGGGTCCAAGTTATGGCCCCCCAAAGAAGGTGATCATTTCCCCAGAAAGCACTTTCCTGAGGGCACCTTCTTTGGGGGTGGGGTGTAACTCGGATCCTGTAAATCCAATCCTCACCAAACTTGGAGGGCAGGTAGAAGAGTGTCAGTTGGAGATTCTCTATGAGTCTGGTGTCTCTAGCACACCAGAGGGAGCATTCTACTGCCTCACAAACCTCATGATTCAAACCAGTTTGTGAGGTGGCTAAAAATCCATGACAGTCCATGGTTTGCAAACAGGGCACATCATGAACCACAAACTAAACTGTATTTTCCCAGTTCATGCCCATCCCTAAGTACGAAATGACCAATGAAATTATAAATTATAAATCACTTTGTGGGCAGAATTCCTTTTTCAGTGTGGAAAAGGGGGGAAATCCTGCCACATTTCCAATACACTTGATCTAAATCCTTAGACCAGATTAGAAAGGTCTATATCATCTTCCCCTCCCCATTCCAGCACCACCCCAATGCTCCACATGCATGTTGTTCTGGCCTGATGCCTCAGGGGACAGCCTTCAAGGGACAGTCAGTTCAGGTTGCATAGAAACTATTCCTTTGTTGGCTTTAATCATTTTTATCCCACTTCTTCACAGCAAGAAGCATCTAATAATATTGAATCACCTACAACCAAACATTATTAAGATTAAAAAAATACTAGACTTTTTGTAGTTATTGGAAGGGTTCTTATATTTATAGAATAGCATAAATTGGAAACTCCATCTTATACCATTCTAGCAAGCTTAGGAATCAACTGTCTGTTGAGGAGGGCACCACTACTGTGAGAAGCAACTACATGGGGCAAAGATGTAGATGCCTTTAAATAGGCTCCCAGCTACATGCAAGCTACCTGTCTGTGAATGAGTCCTATAGCGCATTTCGCCCATCATGCAGCTTTCCCCCACAGGGCAACAGTTGCATAAGAAGGACCAACATGCTGCTCCACACTTATATGGTTAATTCAGTTAAACTTATCTTTCAGCACCACAAGGATCTGCTCACAGTAAGTGATTCCCATTCAGTTTTGTGAGATCTCTTCTTGGGTAAATAGCTCTCACAGTAGCACAATAGATATTCCTCCGAGCGGTGCAGTAGTTGTAACCATTTGCTGATCAGTTGTTCAAAACAAGTAGGTAATGTTGACTGCTATGTCTTGTTGCTTAATTACAGCCAGCAAAAAGGAAAGGAAAAGGTCTAGTTTTGTCTGTATCACATCTTGTAGCTCACCGTGGTGCTTTCCTAGTTAAATCTGTGGGAATTTTTCATTAAGAAAGGCCGTGCAATTAAGTTGTCCCTTCATCAAGTCTTAAAGATCCTAAAATAGTGGACTGAATTCCTCTTTATCAGATTGTAAACGGAATAATAACATTTCCTTCTGGTAAATGGGATGACAGGTAATTAACTGCTGAACCATAGAGGTCAGCAGTACACAATGGCAAGGCTTAAATAATTCTGTTCTGCATATGGGATATGCTATGCAACAAGTAATTTTGTTGTTTTGGTAAGATGAAACAACAGTGAATGAAACAGAATTTGGCCCAAATTGAATCTGCTTCTAGATATTTCTCTCACTGCAGGGGCATTTAAGGGATGAATGGATTTTCCAAGGAAACTTTTGTGACAAGCATTTTTGTGACTCTCTTTAACAAAAATATTCCTTGTGGGTTTATAACTGTTCCTAACATTTTCTGGCAGTGGATTTTAAGTCTCCTGAAAGGAGTTGTATTTCACTTTGAATGGGTTATCTGGCACTCACAACGCAAAATAAGCATTTGAATATTTATTGCAAGTGTGCTGCCTTTTGCAAAGAACACCCAAAGATCTTTTACGACAATTATCTTGTTCCAGCTGTAATATATTAGCAGTAGCCTCCTGAACAGACCTTTTGAGAAAACAGTTTCTTTAACTTTTTTCCCTTTCTGAACGCAATTTACCCCCTCATTCACACAGCTCTTTGTAGCCATCTAATCTCTCCGTTTATGTCTCTGACACAGCCACAATACAATGTGACTGATGTTCTTGACAGCTCTGACTAGTGACAGAATGCTCACAATGAAACAGAACTCCATGAAGGATGAGTATTACCTACCTCTAGTCCAGAATAAGTTTGAAATGGAGGTAAGGAAAGAAAGGGACTCAATCTTACCCTTGCTGGTTTTTCTGCATCAGGAAGGACTATTTTCTTATAATTCTGTACCTAATGAAACAGTTGTTTATTGAACATGCCTCTTAGCATTTAAAATGAATTCTCAAAATGATCAAAGTAGTCTAAAGATTTTGATTCAGCAGTAGGTTTGGAGAAATCATTTTTTCTTCCTTTGGCTCTTTCTAGTCACCTTATACAGCCTTTGTCAGGTGGCATTCATGTTAATATACGAATTAGAAAACCTAAGGCCATTTGGAAAAGATGGAGTATAAATTTTTAAATAAATAAACCCTAAAAATAGCACTGGTCATCTAAAGTGCAGGGAAGATTTCAGCTTCACACTATGCAGTGTGAACAATACAAAAATAACAAAAGGACTTCCAAAGTATTAAATAATTTTGCTATTTTTTCTAATCTTGTCCTATTGCTTGTCATTGGACGGCAGAAAGTGTGGCCTAGTCAACATGATATTCTTTGTAAGGGAAACTCCATAAATGGTGTTAAAACATTCTGGGAATACATAATATTCTCCAGACCCTAGCCACAATTAAAATGGATTAGTCTAATACAGCTTTCTTCCATATAATAAATCAGGCCATGGATACACATACCCTAATGATTCCAAATTGTGTTTTACTGTAATATATTCCTCCCATGACAGCCATTTTTGGCGGTTCCCACTGCCCTCTGTCAACATTTCAAAGATGTCCACAAGTTCAACAGGACTGGGACCTCTGTGATAATGGGATGTCAGAAGTCCTCACAAAATGGTTATAAAGCCTACAGTTTTGAAAATGCCTGATCAAAAACAAAAACAAACCCTAGCAAAAAGAAAGAGTACTATGAGAACTCCTTTTTATATAGAATCAAGAAAGCACATCGCAAACTACTGATCTACAATGTAGATCCAGGTGGTCTACAATGCGAATCTACAATATGTTTGGTGGAAACATTATGAAAAAAGACCTATATCAGCACAATTTGCTTCTCTTGCAAAAGCTGACTGTAATGACTGGATAAGGTTACCTATCAGCTTCAACATTCCTGACTCTCACTACTCCACTATGGCTGAACTCTGCTTCAGCTTTCTAAACCAGACAGACACAAGAAGATTAACAGAAGTGAAGGATTTGATTTTCTTTAAGTGAATCACTACAAATGGGACTTTTAATCCCCCACCAGTAGTTTTAAAATAAATGCAGACTAAATCGGTTGACAAAATAGGTTACAAAATACCAGTTTAGGAACTATATACAAATATTTCACATGTATATAATATATTTCTAATGGTTACAAGATATAATCTTAGTAACTAGGATTTCCCTGTTCCCTTTTCGCTTCCAGATAGCTTCAGCACCTTCAAGTGACCTGTTCTCCAGTCTGGAATAGTGATTTCTATTTAAAGTAGCCCATTGACCCAGAAGATATATAATGCAGTAACTATACAATGTCCCATGCCTTTTCAAAACATATATTGGATAGGGCTGGTTCCAAGTGATTATAGGAAAAATATTAAAATGTAAGATATTAGTAGATTTTGCACAAACTATACCATTAGGGTAAAAATGAGATGAAAATGTCCAGACATATTTCGAAGTTTTGCTGCTCAGAAGACCTCCACAAATCATGGGTTCCACCCTACTCTTATTCTGTTAAGAAGACCTGCCCAGTCAGATGCGGCTTTCCTCAGTATTTACAACAGTAGTTCTTAACCTTTCATCCACTATTGCTCACCAAATGTGAAGCTTTTATCATCAAATGCTCCCTAAACCACATGTAAAAATTGGGACCTAAAATCAGCATCTCAGACAAGGCAGCTCTATATAGGAGTACTTATGACATAGGAATACAATGCACAGAACTCAGGCATACATTCTCTACTTAGACATGCATGTGGGTCTTTAATGAAATCTGATTAGTCTCGTGGATGGAGGAATATGTTGTCGTTATTTTCCCCAGGCAAAGAAGAGGTATTCCAATTTGATTTCTGTTTGCTGAGAGTTATTTTTTAAAGGCCTGGGGAAGAATTCTAGGATTGAGGATTGTATTTTCAGGCTGAGTGGTACATAAAACAACTCTACTTCACTGGTTGTCAGAAATCATTGCAAGTGGGGAGAAGGGGCTGCCTAAAATCACCAATCCCCACTCATCCATTCTTAATGCCCCCTAAAATTTGTAGACCCTCAGGGACTCTTATAAGGCTCCCTGGCTCCAGCTTTTTGAACAGAAGTAATCTCTTGTAAATCTTAAGGTGGAGGATCTTTTTTCTTCGTCTATAAATCGATGCAAAAAATCATGTGGCCAAACTGATTTATGCCAGAGGCAAGAGTCATACTTATTTTGAAGCTCAGGGGCATGTTCTCTACTTGCCTTGGGCCTTCCGTCTAAGGGTAAACTCCCTTCTTATTTAGATTCTTTGGTTAGCCCAAAGTTTTGTAGCACCTTCATGCACTCACGATTTAACTGCCCATTTTCAATGGTATTGCTGAGTCATCTGCTAAGGATCCCTTTTTCGGACCAGTGATGTCCCTGCCTTCTCCAGTCAGTGGACTCTCTTGTACATATTCTTCTTCAGTGTCATATTTTCCCTGAAAGTAGGTGCTGATCTGTGCTCCCAGAATGCCATTTTCGCTTAGCTGTACCTCAGAGGGAAGTGAGAGAGCATCCCCCCCACACTTTTGCCTGGGGCCAATCAGCATTTTGGCCCATGCCCCATAACAGCTTCCATCAACCCAGGGCTGACAAATGCCTGGAAAAGGCCTGCATTGAGCCAGTTATTTCAGTAGTGTAGAAAGTTAACTTTATGAGCCTCTCTCAATGAAAAGTACTGAGACTGATGAGTGATTTCAGCTCTCACATACTTTATTAGTTGAAGAACAAGACAACCTAAGCCGACTCGCAGGCCGGCTTTTATTCCCAAGTGAACCACACCCTAAACACACACACACCCGGTGATTCGCTATTACATTGATTGAGTTAACTCCTGCTTCTCAATTGGAGGGGAGCCAGGATCCTCTAGTCCATTGACTTTCGGGGCAAAGCTCAGGCCCTTTGCCTGGCCACATGGTGGACCGGTTAGAACCAGTCCAAGCACATGGCTGCCCTGAGCCCATGTTCTCAAGTGGATACATTACACCCCTCCCCCCTTTTAATTGTATTTTGTGGTGTTCTTTAGGTTTTGGGGCTTCAGTCTGAATCCAGTACTTCAGGCCTTCATTGACTACAGCTGCCGCAGTAATTATTTTGTGGAACTCAGCATACAAATGTCCCACCTTACATGGCTGACTTCTTAATTAAGACTTGGTAGGGCTAGAGACTGTCTCTTGGCTGGAGGGTTAAAGGAACTGGTGGTGGCTAGTTAGCCTGGGGCAAGGCAATTCACCTCCAAGCCTTTTTGGTGATTGTTCTTGCCTAACCTGTCACCCCTAATAAGAATTGTGACACCATCTGGAAAGAGGCTCAGACCTCCCCCTTTCCCTCTCTAGAAGTGAAATCTCTGGAGGGTTGGATTAATCTTGCATTTAGTACAGATCGATTTCAGATCATGTACATAATCACTAAGTCACTATATTGCGGGCAACCTGCCATTTTACACCTTGCTGCAATGTTTTTGAGTGACAATATATTACAGAATTGTGTTTGTTAAAGAAATCTTTAACATTGGGGGGAAAAACCCTCCCCTTGGTTTTTAAATCAATGGAGAAATATTTTCAGGAGCCCTTAGAAATGCACAAATAGGTATTGTGGGGGCAGTTAGGAAATTATCTTTGGTGAGAGAACTGTTGTGTAACAAACATGCCCTCAATCTGCACCTGTTGTTGCCCTGCAAGGCTTTTGAGGCCCCTTTATGAACTGTAATAAATAATAAACTGTGCCAGTGTATACATAAGGGACTGAACCAGATGGTAACCCCACTACGATGCCAGAAGAGACTGCACCTAGGCAAGAGACGTTCTCCTGACCTCCCCAGCAGCTCCAGTGCCCAGCATAGGTTACCAGCCTGTTCCTCATGAAGGAGAATGGAACAGCCCCAGTCTGCACTATACACAGCACCATGCCTTGATGAAATACAAGAATTAAGAACTCCAAAAACCGCCATTAAGAGTTCCTTCTAACTTAGGCAGGCAGCCTCTTTCCCTCCCACCTCACCTGCAAGACCTCACGTAGACCCGGCAGAGACTATTCACTGTTGCCCAGCAACTAATTGATGGCCATCAGCAGCCTGGCTAAAGTCATCAAGAAGACAATGGAATCAGCCCGGTGACTCATACTAGCTGCTACCAGGTGTCAGACATGAGTTAAGCGTCTAGCTCTCAATATTGACCACTCCTCAGGTACACCTCCCCTACACCTTCCAACCAACAGGGCATTTTCAGGGACGGACTTACCAGGAGGTGGCACCAGGGGCTGTGATCAGCCCCATTCCTTCTGCATATTAGGAGACGCCTGACCACCGACTCTCTCTCTGCTCTTCGACCCCTATCGAACCTTTGACCCTCTTATGTCCAGCTTGCTATCCCCAATCCTCGCCTCCATCTTTAAACTCTAGGTCTGCAGCCTGAGTTTCCACATGTTACCTGCTGGCCAGGCCACGTGGTTCCCCATTTTTCTAGTTTCCTTCCCCTCCATTTTTCCTGAGGAACGCTCTGCATGACGGGATCGGTAGGTATTGCCCACCAACGATTTACCTGCTACTGCAAATGTGCTTATACCTCTCTCTGTATTTTCCTAGACTTGAGTAATTGTGTGTGAGACTGTGTATTGTTTGTTTGTGAAGAACTCCAGTAAAAGACTTTATTTTCAACCATAAAAGACTCCTGGTCTGTTACCAACACCTCCCAGTGGGGCTGGACTTCTGTATACACAGGTGTTCGCTCTCGCAGCCGACTGCCTATTGATATTCAATCATCTTCCCCTATTATTATTAATAACTACGTGCAAACCTGGCTAACACTGTGACACAGTGAAGCATATGTAAATTACCCCAATAGAAGCCTATTCACACTACTTTTTGTTCCAGAATGCATCATTTAGTTTATCTTGTATCATGACATCACTCATATAATATAATGCCTCCCCCCATTATAGCCATACTCAGAAATTGCTGCCACCATTGGGAATAGAAAAATACCTCACCCAATGACTTCAGAAAAACATGAAGTTGAACTACACATTACTGAGGAACAGGAAAATGAAGGAGAAAGGCTTTTCTGCCTAGAGGAATGGATTACACTTCCCCCACTTCCAGAAGTAAAGCACAGGTGTATGTGGGGGGGTAAAGAGGCACACTTACAGGGTAGCAGATCTACTACCCCACATCAGATCCCCCCTCAAGAGGTTTCAGCCAACTCCAGGCAGTCTTGCTGCTTCTCTTGGTCTCTCCAGAATCTAAGCTCCCCGTTTCTTCTCTCCCACACTTCCTCCCTTCAGCCGAAGGGGTGTATGTCACCTCTTTCAAACTCTCATGGATGCATCAGAAAAGTCAGAGAACTATCTCCTAATAACTGGTTCCCACTGAGAAACCATCCAGTCATTAACATTACCATTATTCATCATAGACTCTGACTCTATCACTACCACCCCCCATAGGACTAGATTCCAAACGCAAGTATCTAGAAGCCAACCACTAGCTTCATCTCTGGCACCCTCTTCCACCACCATGGGTAGAAAAATTACAGGTGTGACCCCTGGGCATCTGGGTGGGGATGCTAGCCCTTCCTCTTACTTTCATGTGATGCTTTGAAGAATGTAAGATCATCAAGCAATTCTTGTTGGCTCAGACTAACAGTTTATTTTGTAAGCATCCTTTCCCTCCGCAGTAGGAGGTCCACATGCAGGGCATGAAGGCAACTGTCTTGCCCATGATGTACTGACAAATACCTAAGGCACACTAGATCAGGCAAGAATTAAAGGGAAATGTTTTATTTATGAAATCTTGAGTTAAACAAACATTGTAACTTGTAGACAATACAAAAATAAGAGACAGTCTTGCTTCTGACAGCAAAAGTGCAGTAGTGTAAGTCACATGATACATATACAAAAGTATTATTAAAAATAAAGCATCAGTTTCCTACAAACATCATTTTAGTGTACAAAAAAAAGCTTGCCAATTCAATAATTTAGTTGTAAATTTAGCATGTGTTAATAACAGCTAATGGCTACTGTTGTGGCAAGCCTTCACCAAGGAGCTGAATGGTGAGTGTATAATTTTTCTCTGTCTGTACCACTAACAAGCTTTTGAAGATGCCTGCAGACACAGGCCTGAAGAAGACTGGTAAATTGCAGTAGTGATGACATCTGCAAGAGACAAGTTCACAAAAATCAGATACACACTATTCTTAAGCGGCTTCAAGTTTGACTGACATGTCTGGCAAAAGCAAGATTAATACAGCAGCTGCTAGCTACATCATCCTTTCTTGAGTTCAATATAGTTGCTCTGCCCACATTGATAGCAAGAAGTTATTCTACTAACTGGCCAGAGCATTACAGCCTATTGTCATTGGCACTGAATGGCAGGAGGATTGGAAAAGGCAGCTGTTATTAACTGCACTAGGACAACCAAAAGAAAGAAGCCGCCAAGTTCGGAGGAGCTAGGCCATGTTTTCTTTATGGAGACAACTTTCCATAAGCAGAATGGAAATGGCCATCAGTGTTGTTTGAAATGGGCAGATCAAACAGAATATTCTTCCCCACTGACTGTTTCTATATGGCTAAAGTGGAACCAAGAGGAGTGTTGACTGCAGCAGCTGTCTGCACGACCAGAACAGCTAAAACAAAGACAACATTTTCCCTCCTTCTCTCTTGAGCTGAGGAATATGGTTAAGATGTAAAGGTTGTAAATATAAAAGTAGTAGTTTGGGAATCCCCACAATTTCCTGAAACAACTCCTTCCTCCTTTGTGTTCTCTTCTCTTAATCTCTCTCTTTTTTCTGTTTTTCTATTATTTGTACTGTTTGCAAAAGGTTAAGTTTATTATGCTGGAAAACATGAGAAAACAGTGCACCAATAGTTAAAGTAGTAACACCTAAACTGCAGAATTTCTCAAATAAATTTTAGTGTGCTTTCCTCCTCAATGGTGACTCAAAGCTGCTTATAAAACTATTCTCTGCTCCATTTTACCTATACATCAACCTAGTAGGTTAGGCTGAAAGAGAGTGGTCAGTGGCCACATTCAGTGCATCTCTAGTCTGGACAGTCTGCTCCATGCTGTGCCAGCCATACGGAACAAGCCTTGCCCCACCCTTGTTCTTACAGATGCACTTTAATGCAGCCCTTTAGATGCTTCCCACCTGGCTCTGCGTTCTGCCAGGGGAGAGGGTCAGCTTGGCTCGGCTCTCCTCCTCACCTACTAATCACGGGGCTCAGAGTCTCCTCCAGGCTCCACTGCAACTCTGAAAATCAGACTTCATAAACTGCAGCTACACTGCTTATAGCTGTACTTCATGCCTTTAATGCTCGTTTTGCAAGTGTGGATTTTAAGGGCACAATCGAATACAGTTAAGAGCACTATTAAACCACATTAAATGTACTAAGCTGAACATCTTTAGTTGTCTCATGGAAATTACAGAATCTAAAGAAGTTTACCTGTTTATGGAGTTGAATCTATGATGCCAGCTCAAATGTCTAGGATTAAGTGACTGCATCTCACTTAATTGGCTTTGCTAAGGATTCTCTGTCACACATACACGTTATAAAATTGTGAGGGAAATATTAATTTTTTTCCTGAGTGTATGCATTATATGTTCAACACAGAAGGTTGAATTCAAAATATGACAATGGAAAGAAGTTTTTGGAAAAGGTCTTTGTTTCCCCTCACACGCTTACAATTCACTAAGCCCTCGAAAATTCTGTTCCTAGTGGTCAGAGGAACCTTGCAATGAATAATGGGCAGGGAAATGTGTGGGTGTGGAAAGTAATCAGTAGAAACGGCACCCCCCCTTCTGCTAGCTGCTGTTATGCTGGCAGAACAGCACTTTGGGATCAAGTGTATTTGTATGACAGACAGCTAACTAGGTAACCACAACAGGACACAGTTTATGATTACACGTATGTGCATATGTTTGCTACCACCAGGGTGTGAAACCACCTTGACTACGTGAAGGAAAAATGAATTACATTTAATAAAGGAGGAAACAAGCACTGTATTTAAATTCTGAGCTCTGGCAGTAAGTCTTGCATATATCCATATGAAACTATTACTGCATTGCTCCAGAATGAAATTTAACGGCACTAGCTATTAACTCCATAATACAAAGGCTTTATCATTAAGCAAACTAGTACTTCCATTTATAAGATCCAGCTACAGAACAATGAAACAACTCACCTTAAGTTATAATGAGAATGCTTGATGTAAAAAGGCTCCCTGGGTTTTAAAAATTTCAGCTGCAATTTAATAAGAAACTGTTTAGAAAAAACAGGTTATTTTATTTGTGGTAAACAGGGTGTTTTTTCATGGAAATGAGGTATATACCTCCTTATTCTGGGATTTCAACAAAAAGATAATAGATGCAGATTTAAATGAAAGGTTTGGTCATCAAACCACAATACAGGTTCCAACAGATGGATAAAATCTTAATCCAACATTTGGTTTTAATAAATGCTATAGTTGTTCAGATAAAACTTGCAAAAATTCTGGTAGACAAATGAACATGTCATCCAATACAAATACAAATATAAGGCCTGGTTAAGGTTAATACAAATTGCAAGTAGATAAATAGGTACCACTTCGGTGGAACGGTAACAGCGTTCTGTACTCCTTGGTGTTTAGTCATGCCGGCCACATGACCACAGAAACATCTTTGGACAGCGCTGGCTCTTCGGCTTTGAAACGGAGATGAGCACCACAACCCTAGAGGCGGATTCGACTGGCTTTCAAAAAAGGGAACCTTTACCTTTAAGGCCTAGTTAAGATTAAGCATTAAGTGTGTTGCAGTTCATTATTAATATCTTATATTCTAACAGAGAACCTGGGATAGAAACAGGTTGCTTACCTGTAACTGATGATCTTTGAGTGGTCATCTGTGCATTCACACCCCTGGGTTTAGTGCGCCTGCGCTAAACTGGCCGGTATTGTAGCAAGCTCCAAAGGATTTTTGCGCCCAAACCTTTGGCATGCGCAGGAATCCTCAACCACGCATGCCCAAAAGGAGGAGCGTGGACATCCCGCCAGTTCCTTCTGACCACCACAGACCGCAACAAGGACAGAGAGTCTGACAGCAGTGGGGAAGGAGAGTGGGTGGTGTGAATGCACAGATGACCACTTGAAGATCATCAGTTACAGGTAAGCAACCTGTTTATCGTCAATGTGGTCTCTGCTCTTCACATCCATCAGAGAATAGCAAGCAGTGTCCTACCTGGTGGAGGGTGCTGGCAGGCAGTCACTGCGAAGCAGAAGATAGAATACAACGCCCCATGTCCATACGAGAAGATTTGCAGACATCTAGAGCATAGTGCCTGATGAAAGTGTTGGTCGTAGACCAAGTGGCAGTGTTGCAGATATCTGACAGGAAAATGCCCTTGAGAAAAGACATCGAAGTAGTGACAGCCTGGTAGAATGCACCCAAAGGAATTGCAGTATGGGGCATTTGGCAATAATATAACAGAGTTGGATGAGTCCAACGATCCATTTTGAAAGGTGTTGGGCTGTGATTCGAGCGCCCAGCTTAGCAGGAGCATAGGAAACAAACAGGCGAGGGTCATGCCTAGCCAGGCGAGTCCTCTGCAGATAAAATAAAAGTGCTCACTTTGGGTCCAACGTGTGCAAGAGGTGTTCCTCCGGAGACTTTGGAGAGGGAGAGAAATCTGAAAGCAAAACTTCTGCCTGAAGGTGGAATTCCGAAATGATCTTAGGTAGGAAGGAAATGTCTGGAATGAGACAGACTCCTTCTGGCAGAAAGTGGAGATACGGGGAATCATGTCGGAAGGCCAGGAGTTCACCAACTCTTCTAGTCGAGGTAATGGCTATCAAAAAGGCCGTTTTCCATGAAAGTAGTTTCAAGTCACATGTTGCAAGTGGTTCAAATGGTTTCCTAGTTAGTTGTCGCAAAACCAAAGGAAGGTCCCAGGATTCCGCTGGATGTCTAATGGGAGGATAAAGGTGCAAAAGTCCCTTCAGGAAACATTTAGAAAGAGAATGTGAGAAAACAGAATACCCTCCAACTTGAACATGGTTTGCCAATAAAGCAGCTAAGAAGGCTCTCAGGGAAGAGTGTGATAAACCAGAATCTGCTAAGGACAACAGGAACTCAGAATTTTTTGCAAGACCCACGGAGGAAGCATGAGGGTCTGCAGTGCCCAAAAAGGAACAAAACTTGAGCCACTTATAATGATAAGATTTGCACATAGCAGGTTTTCAAGAATTTAGTAAGACCTCCTCTATGCATGCTAAAAAGAGGCCTGGATCACTCTCCAGGCTGTCAGCTTTAGGCGTGGTACGTCGTGATATAGAAGTTGAGTCTCTGAGAGGAACAGAAGGTCTGGAGCCGGAGGAAAGTAATGAAAGACTTCTCCTGACAGGTCCAGAATTGCCGTGAACCAGGGCTGTCTCAGCCACCAAGGGGTCATCACGATACAATTCATACGATCGTCCAGGATCTTGCATACCACTCGCGGAAGCAGAGGCAGCCGGGGGGGAGGGGGGAATGAAAAGATAGTCCCTGGTCCATGGGTACAGGAGACCGTCCCCTAGAGACAAAGGGTCCATGCCTCCATGGCTGCAAAACAAGGGGCATCTTTTGTTGGTTCTGGTGGCAAAGGCGTACACCTGTGGAAACCCCCCAGCGGTGGAAGATTGGCAGCAGGTATGCCCAATTCAACTCCCAGTCACACAAAGAGTTCCACGACTCAGCCGATCGGCTTGGACATTCAAGCGACCTGGAATGTGGGTGGCGACTAGAAAGATGTCATGAGTAAGGCACCAGTCCCAGAGCTGAGTGGCAAGATCGCAGAGGTGCTGGGATATCATGCCACCTTGTTGGTTTATGTAACTGAGAGCGGTCACATTGTCCATGAGGACCGAAACACAAGCCCCTTCGATCAGAAATAGAAATGAGCGAAGGGCGAGTTTTATTGCCAAGAGTTCTAAGCAATTGAACATCCCACCTGTTGTTCTAAGTTGCATCCCACCTGTTGCCAATGCAGAAGCCTTTTAGATGAGCACCCCAACCCCAATGCAAGGTGTCTGAGGTTAATGTCAGCCGCGGTGTTGGAGGGTGGAAGGGGGATCCCTGGAAAAGGTTGGTGGGAAAAGTCCACCAAGCCAATGAATCCCGGATCTCTGTAGGTGGCCAGAGGCGAGACCTTTGGTGATGAATTTCTGGGTTGAAGTTGCGGAGGAACCATAGTTGAAGGGGGTGCATTTTCAACTTGGCAAAGACCAGGACTGACGTAGTGGTGGCCATGAGACCAAGAAGCCATTGAATTTGGAAGGCTGAGACCCATGTCTGAGAACGAAGTAGATTGAACAGCTCGAGAATATCTGTCACTCTGTTCTCTGGTAGGTACGCCCTGCAGTGTATCGAATCAAGGACAGCCCTGATATACTGCACACATTGAGCCAGCTGGAGGTGAGGTTTTTCGATGTTCACCTGGAGGCCCAACGTCTGTAGTAAGATGACCGTCTCTTGGACATTGTGAAGGAGGGAATCTTGAGAGTCCGTGACCAGTAGCCAATCATCTATTTACAGGTAAATGTTGATGCCCCAAAGACATAGAAATGCTGCCACTACCACCATCGTCTTCGTGAACACCCTTGGAGCACTGGAGAGGCCAAAGGGAAGGATGGCATATTGGTAATGATGTTGGCCAATCGCAAAGTGTAGGTACTGGCGGTGGGAAGGGTGGATGGAGAGGTGAAAGTAGGCATCCTGGAGATCCAGGGTAGCCATCCAAACACCCTTTCATAGAAGAGGCAAGATCTGCTGCAGGGACACCATGTGAAAACAGCAGTATTCTACAAAGGTGTTCAGCATCTGTAAGTCCATGAGCGGACAGACACCACCATCTTTCTTGGGGATGGTAAAGTACCGGGAGTAAAATCCCTTGCCGCCTTCCAAAGATGGCACCTCCTCGATGGCGTGCTTGTCCAGGAGAACTGAGACCTCTTCCAGGAGTGCCAGAGATGGGGGCATAGACACAAACAGGGGAACGGTAGGTACTTGAGTGAATTCTATAAGGTATCCGCAGGTAATAATGGCCAGAACCCAAGTATCTGTGGTAATGGTTTGCCAGGCTTGAATGTAAGGTGCCAGGCGAGTTCTAGAAGTAGGCAAAAGATGGAAGTCAAAGGCCCTGTTTAGAAGACTTTGGCATCTGCTGGATGGATCCGTGCCAAGGTTGAGGCTGCACCACAGAGAGTCCCAAAGAATGTGCCATTCTTTTGATTAGGTCCCCATAGGGGGTGAGGTCCTCTGATGGTGATATGGGTAAGTCATCTGCCACAGTGGGCTTCGGAGAAGGATCATCTGGAGAACTATGATCATCTGATCCATCAGAATCTGACTGCTCAACTGAAGAATCTGAAGATGCAGGTTTGGGCAGTTGCATCGGAGGTGGATCCTCAGTAGACGGCGGCAGTGTCGGAGGTTTTGGCATCAGAGGGCTGGCAGGTCGATACCAATCCTGAGGCCAACCTCGACCCTCCCCGGGAAGCCGATCAGGGGGCTTAGAGTGGGATGCTGATGGAGGTGGTCTCGAGCAGTGTGGAGATCTAGACCTATGTGTGCAATAGCGATCCCAGTCTGAAAAGCCTGCAGGCGTCAGCCAGGGTATGGATGTCGATAGTGGGAAGGCTCCATAACGATAGTGGAGCTGTCTCTGGTCCCAAGCAAGGAGCAGCGGAGCAGACAGATGAAAAGATCGGGGAGATCCATGTCTAGATCGGGAATGCCCTGGAGATCTGGAATATTCGTGGCCTTGGGAACGAGAGTACCGGGGCACACAACCTTCCCCACCGACATCCAAGGGGTGACAATTGCCTCCCAAGATCGGAGAATGTCGGTGACTCAGTCGCGCTTGGTCGATGTCGATGTGTAACAACATCGACTGGAGGGGGTGATGAAGCTGACGCCGATGAGGGCAGTGACGGAGAGCGGTCTCTCTCAGGTGAACGGCTGAGGATCTCCATGTCATCGATTTTGGAAAGCGGCCGCATGTTGCCCAATATCAGGGGGTTCAACTGAGGAATCGGAGAGTCCAGTAGTTGGATAGGCGCCACCGAAAACACCACTGGGGTTTCTGGTATCGGAGCACCGACACTGACGGGATGCATCTCAGATGTGGTGGTAGATACAGGACCCATAGCTTTCCCAGACTCAGACACCAGAGGGGGTTTAGTAGTGCCCTTTTTGGCGGTCTTATGCCCTTTCTCAGACTTGTCTTTCTTATTTTTCTTAATAGGAGTCGAGGAGGACAAGTGTACTGTCTGAGCCGGGAGCTTCGATGCCGGTCGGGCAATGTCGGAAGCAGATTTCAATTTCGAAGCAGTTGTCGATGTTGAAGGCTTAGTGGGTAAGTTAGAATCCATACCAGATGCCTCAGGAGCCAATGCTGACTTAAGAAGAGCCACCTGGAGACGAGCCGCTCTATTTTTCCGTGTCTGATTGGAAAATTTAGTGCAGTGTGGGCAGGATTTCGGGCGGTGGGCTTCTCCCAGGCAAAAAATACACAGAGTATGGCCGTCCGGAAGCGCAAGTTTACTGCCACAGCAGGCACACCTCTTGGAAAAACCCCACTTTTGCGCCATAAACAAAATTAGGCATAGAGAGAAAAAGGGGGTGGGGGGGAAGGGAGTAGGCCTGAAGGCCAAACTGAGGAGAAAAACTGACAGAACTCAACCCCTCACATGAAAACAATAAATCCCCCCCACTTTAAGCTTTTTTTAGTAAAAGAAAATAAAGATGATAAAAAAAAGATGAAGTAGAGGGATGAAGAAAGAATCCGAAGAGCTGACGGAAATCATGAAATCTTACTGACCAGAATGAGCTGTTAACAGTGCAGTGATAAGAAAAGAACTGGTGGGATGTCCGCACTCCTCCCCTCTGGACATGGGTGGTTGGGGGTTCCTGCACATGCCTGAAGTTTGGGCGCGAAAATCCGTGGTGCTTGCTACAATACCAGCCAGTTTAGCACAGGCGCACTAAACCTATGGGTGTGAAGCACAGAGACCATGTTGAAGATCTTTGGATACTTAAATCTGGTGATTGGAGCTGTGAATGGGCAAGACAGATCTTTCTAAAACTTGAAAAGGGCCCCAGGTTTGCAGAAAAAATATGAAATCTAAAAAAACCAAAACACTGGGCTGCTTTAAAAATCCAAAAATGATAAAAGGAGTGCCTGTAGCTTTAAGCAATGGATTCCCTCAGTGGCTGTTGCTAGGCAACCACAGCATTCCAAGCTTGGCTCTGTCAGTAAAAGGGGAGTGCCTTTGGCCTTTGAGGGAGAACTCATTGGGGCCAGGCCTGGCTAGAGTTGCCAATTCCAGTTTGGAAAATTCCTGGAAATGTTGTGAAGGAGTGCAGGGTTTTGGAAGAGAAGAAGAGAGGCTTCAGCATGGTATAATGCCACAGAGTCCACCCTCCAAAGTAGCCATTTTTTCCAGGGGGACAGATGTCTGGAATTCAGTTGTGGTACTGGGGGGATCTCCAGGCCCCACCTGGAGGCTGGCAACCTTTACTGACAGCAACCTTTGGATTACTTGATGCCACCTGACTTGCATGACTCAAGTAGGCCTGGCTGGTTGCCACTGTTCAACAGCAGCCACCTGATGAAAGCCAGTGCGGTGTAGTGGTTAGAGCTTCAGAGTAGGGTCTGGGAGACTCAGGTTCAGATCCCTATCTTGCTGTGCAAGCTCACTGGGTGGTTTTGGACCAGTCACATACTTGCAGCCTATCCTACCTCACAGGGTTGTTGTGCGTATAAAAAGGACAAAAAATAATAATGTAAGCTGCTTTGGTCCCCACTATGGAGAAAGGTGGTATAAATGAAGTAAATAAAAAATAAATATGCTGAAGATGGGAGGCAGATAAAAGGTAGGCTGGAGAATGGCTGAAGAGAGAATGAGGCAGGGAGAGGAAAGAGGGATTGCTAAAGGTGGGAAAGAGGTTAGGAAATTCCTAGAAATTTGGGGTGGGAGAGCTTGGGAAAGGTGGGGTTTGAGGATGGGAGGGACCTAAGAGGGGTATAATGCCAGAGACCCCACCCTCCAAGGCATCCATTTCCCCCAGGGGAACTAGGGCTGCCAAACTCCAGGCAAGGACTGGAGATCACTCAGAAGTACAACTGCTTTCCAGATGACAGAGATCAGTTCCCCAGAACAAAATGCCTGCTTTGGAGGGTGGACTGTATGGCATTGTACCACACTGAGGTCCCTGTACTCCCAAGGCTCCACCCCTAAATCTCCAGGGATTTCCCAGCCTTGATCTGGCAAACGTAAGGGGAATTGATCTCTATAGTTGGGAGATCTGTTGTGATTCCAGATCTCCAGCTGCCACCTGGAAGTGAGCAACCCTAGAAGGAGAGCAGGAAAAGGGGAGAAACTATGGGGGCTTTCAAGAAAGGGAAAATAATAGGAGAGGAGGAAGTGAGATGCCCCTTGCAAGTTCGTGTGGATTCCCTCTTGCATAAATAAATTCTGAAACCATTATTTAAGATCAAAGTGGCATACTAACTTCAAGTATAAAAAACTAACATACCATGGTTGAAGAGCTGGAATAATTTCGCATGCAGATTTTCAACATGCTTGATTCACCAACCCTTGTTGGAGGAAATGTATGAACACCATCTTGGGCATATACTCCTTCCCTGCTTTTGAAATAGATGGACATATCACCACCACAAGAGCTACTAAGCCACCTCACTACTTAATGTTCAATGTCTTATCAAAATCTATTTCACAAACATCTTGAAATACTGATATAGTAGGTTCCTGGATGCTCTACTACTATTGCCACCATTTTATACTTCTAATGATCAAAGAAAACAGAGTTGCATTTATCTGTAATTGTTGTTCATCGACATCTTCTGTGCAGGCACACTTTGGGACTGCACTTGCACAGGCTGGCTGCGGATAGATTTTTCCAGATAAAAAGCCCCTCCCCCTCAGGAGCCAATGCAAATGGTCTTTCCCACCCAAAACATCATGTGCTCTGGAGGCAGGGTTCCCTCAGTTCCTGTTGGGCTGCCACAAGCAAACATACTACTAAGTGCAGAATATGAAAGTTAATGGCCGGGCAGGAGAGGGAAAATGTGTGTCTGTACAGAAGATGTCGATGAACAACAGTTACAGATAAGTGCAACTCTGTTTTCATCTTCCGTCTTCAATGCAGCCCCATTTTGGGGCATTAGCAAGCTACTTACCAAAGGAGGTGGGGTGAGGGTCTCACTGGAACAGTAACTGGAGAACAGCCTTGCCCACATCTGCATCTCTCCTCGCTTGCAGATCCAATACATAATGCTTAATGAACATGTCTTCCACTGACCACATAGCAGCTTTACAGACATCCACCAGGGGAATCTTCCTATGGAACCAAGCTGAGGAACCTTGTGCTCTCATGGAGTGCACCTCAACTTCTAATTGGCACCACTGACCAGCTGCCTTGTAGCAAGAACAAATGGCAGCTATGACCCACCTAGAGAAGAACTGAGAAGAGGCAGCCCTCCCTTTCTTTGGGCCCCAGTAACAAATGAACAAGCCATATCCAAATGAAATGGTTTTATTCTCACAATGTACCATAATAAAGCCCTTCTAACATCCAAAGTGTAAAGTGCTTTCTCAGCCCTAGAATCTGGGGATGGAAAGAACACTGGTAGTACAACTTCCTGTACCAGGTGAAACTTAGAAACTACCTTTGGAAGAAAATTAAAACTAGTGTGAAGCACTGCCTTCTTTTTGAAAACTTTTAAGAATGGAGGGTCCACCCTCAGGGCTGGTAACTTACTCAGTCTCCTGACTGATGTAACAGCCATGAGGAAAGCTACCTTTCTGGAGAGCAAAGCCAGTGGGCACGAAGCCAGAGGCTCGAGGGGTGGCTTCATTAACCGAGCCAAAACCAGGGAAAGAGACCACTGTGGCACAATATGGGGAGTGGGGGGAAACACATTGAGAAGGCCTTTAAGGAAGCGCTGTGACAGCTTATGGGCAAAGAAGGATGACCCTCCTACACCCTCATGATATGCTGAAATGGCCGCTAAGTGTACCTTTACCGATGAAACAGCTGACCCTTCAGAAGACAGGGAAAGCAAATACTCCAACACAGTGGGTAAGGGACAGATAGGAGGTGACAATCCCTTGGACCAGACCCAAGACTCAAACTGAACCCACTTACTAGAACAGGAACACCTGGTGGAGGGTTTCCTAGCCTGAACTAGGATACTGCATACCTCAGGTGAGAACTACAACTCTACGGGTGTATTTTCCTCATCGTAAGATGCAAGTTGGCCAAATCGTGATGCAGGAGAGGTCCCCTTACCAACAAATCTGGGACTGGGGGGGGAGAGTGGAATGTACTCCAACTAAGCAAGGTGGACAAATTTGGAGAACCAAATTTGGTAAGGCCAAATAGGGGCTAGCAGCATACAGACTCTGAATTCTCTGCTATCAGCTTCCCTATGATCCTGCTCAGGAGAAGAAAGAGAGGGAAGGCATAAAACAGGGGCCCCAACAACTGGGTTTGAAACCCTGTTATATAAATAGCCCTGGGAGACATTTTGATACATGATGCCACCTTCCAAACAGCAATGGCTTCCATACACAACCTCTGGGGCCCTGTACCCCTATTTGCTGAGGTAATACATGGTGGACATATTGTCTGTTCGAACAAGTACCCTCTTGTCCTGGAGAATATCTGCAAAGAAGGTTAGGGCAAACCTGACTGCACGGAGCTCAAGGATATTGATGTAGAGACTGCAATTGAGCTCCAACCACCTGCTCTGAACAGAAAATCCTTCACAATGGGCACCCCAGCCCATAAGGGAGCATCAGTAGTGAGGGTGCCTTGAGGAACCCAAATCCCAAATGGGATCCCCGCAAAAAGATTGGTATGCTCTGTCCACCAGGTAAAATGGCTCTGGAGATGGAGAAGCAGTGCCCAGGCGAATGCTGTGAAGGGTCAAAGCTCCTAAGAAATCAAAGCTGGAGACCACGCATGTGCAATCAGCCAGGGAAATGACAGCCATGGTTGATGCTGTATAGGAAAACCTTCCCTGAATCATTCCTGCTAGGGCCAAATTGCCTAGCTGCTAACATGTCCATGTGACTTTTGTCACCTGCAACAGATGGCATGCCAGATGCCAAGCCTGATATCCATATACAAGACACTTTGACACCTTTGCTGGGAAGAGCAGACATTCAGGCATCTTCCCAAGCTTGGGACACAGCTGTCTCAAGACATTAACACATCAAAGCTCCTCTGACATGGCTTCTGTCATGTCGACCCAGAGATTTGGGCACACCCCTTCATCCCCTCGTGATTGGATAAATGGCCATATTCAATTATGACGGGAAAGGGAGGGAATTGTGATCACCCTATGGGAAGAGGGGGAGAGTTTTCTTGGAAAGAGAGCTCCTTTCTGAGAGAGAGTTCCCCTTTGGATTGTATACCCACAACATGGAATTTTACTAGTGGGCAGCGAAGCTGGACTTAATTGCCCACAGCAATCATGTGGTTCATCCTCAAGATTCCCTGGTTACACAATGGACATTGAATTACCTGGTATCTCTGAATGACTGGTAACTATGAATACCTCTATGTGTAGTTAGAGCTGTCTATGCTATAGGTGTTATTTGTTTTATTCACCTTCTTGCTAGTCTCTTGTTATATGCATGCTTTTGCACTGAATAAAGATAAAATATAAATTAATATTATCTGGGCTTGTTTACTGTGTTGCAACTTGGTTCTAAGGCTTAATCTTGTGCCTAGGCTGATTCTGGTGATGTAGCTACCACTGTATTAACTAATTGTCTGTAGCTCTGGCACAGAGTGGATAAGTTGTTAATTCCCAGAAACCAGACAGGAGGTGGGACCTCTTCTTCTGAGCTGGTGGGAATCTAGTGTCCAGAGGCCCTGGTGGCAGTGACTACTGATACCCTAGAAAGACTGTGCAGACATACTTCTGGGCTTATTTAAGTGTTCTTGAAGCATATGGGATTTTGGTATCTCTCATTCCTAGACTGGAGTGAGGGGAAAGTAAAATCCTGTACATGCTGGCAGAGTTCAGGAGTTGTGCTTCTGTTGTGCTTCTTATTCCTGGACTGGGGTGAGAGGGCAAAACCTGTACAGATGCCATAAGGCCTGATAGCCACTGTATGGCCCTGACTTCCACTTCTTTCACAGGAAGGCACATGCCATAGCCTTAATGGAGTTACCCCTTTCTGCAGGTAAAAAGGTCTTCTCTTTCAGGGAATCTAATGACACTCCAATAAACTGAACCTGGTGGGGAGGTTCCAAGTGGGATTTGTCCCAATTGATCATTAGGCCCAAACTTGCATGCAGAAAGGATTATACCCAGATGAGCCATAAATAGCTTCTGTGAATGGGCTAGTAGAAGCCAATCATTGATATAGGGAAAGATGGTACAATCCTGAGATCTCAAATGATCCACAACAGTCAAATGATCCACAACAGTCATACACTTAGTGAAGACCCTAGGGGTGCTGGCAAAGCCAAAAGGCAAAAATGAGTACTGAAAATTTTTTGAACCTTGCCTAAAGTGAAGGCACTTCCTGTATGAGGGATGAATGGAAAAATGAAAGTAGGTGTCTTTAAGGTCCAACACAGTGAACCAGGAGTTGGGGGTGAGCAGCTTGACTACAGATGAAAAAGAAACCATTTTGAATGTAGAAACCTTCAAAAATCTGTTTAATTTCTTAAATCAAGAATTGGCCTATGGCCGCCATCTTTTTTATCCACCAGAAAAAACCTGGAGTAGAAACCACCTAAGTGTAGGCTCAAGGGAACCCTCTCAACTGCCCCCTTTTGCAGGAGTTCATTCAGTTGAAGTCAGAACTTCAGGTATGGGTTATCCATCACCACTGATGCGGGAAAGTAAAGGGGAAGGCATGTAAACTCCAGGAAATAATCATGAAAATTTAACAGAACCCAAACATCAGAACAAATCTAACACCATGCCCCATAGAAACGAACTAACTTATCCCAAATACAGGAACCTTAAGCATCTAAGCAGCTAGTCAGAAGTTTTGCGCTTGCTGACTCTGCTCTCTAGGGGGGAACTGTTGACCCATGGCTCTGGGTCTCTGGGTGCCAGTTTGGTGTAGGGGTTAAGTGCGTGGACTCTAATCTGGGAAAACCAGGTTTGATTTCCACTCCTCCACTCGCAGCTGCTGGATGACCTTGTGCAAGCCATAGTTCTATCAGAGGTGTTCTTGAAAAGAGCAGTTTCTGTCATAGCTCTCTCAGCCCCACCTACCTCACAGGGTGTCTGTTGTGGTGAGGGGAAGGGAAAGGAGTTTGTAAGATGCTCTGAGACTCCTTTGGGTAGTGAAGGGTGGGATATAAATCCAATCTCTTCTCTTGTTCTTCTTCTTTGGAAGGAGGATAGCTGATACTGGTGCTGAGGACACTGGTATGGCACCTGCTGTTGCCTTGGGCTCTTATAAAAGGGAGTTGCAAAGCCATGCTGCCGGGAGGAGGGGGAGCACTGTCTCAGGGCAGAAGATGGAGAAAAGACACTAAGAGACTTTGCAGTTCGACGATTCTTCTTAATAGTAGAGAGGAACTTTTGTGGTCTGTGAAAAAAGGCTAGAAGGGGGAGTTCCTCAACTCTCCAGCATATCTCTAATGGGAAGGCAGTCATGCAAAACCAGGAGCTCAGGACAATAGCCGAGGCCACCGATCTTGCAACCATGTCTGCAGCATGTCTGCCTGCATTTATTTCCTGTTTGGAAAGCCTAAGGACCTCAGACTGGAGCCAAGTACTGTGACAAGTTTTCCCATAGGAATAGTTACTAGCCACCCATAATGGTTTGGTAATTTGCAGTCCTGAAACTCAGGGCTGCCAAGGTATACAATTTTATACCTAACAAATCCAAGTGTTGACTCTGTCCAAAGAAGAGGAATGCTGACCAGGCTTCTGCTGCACCTGTATGTCCTCCATAACAAACAAGGAAGGAGGTGGATGTATCATCAGAAACTTGCACAAGTCTAGACTAATCTTATATAAGTTTTCAACTCTGTGAGGGGTGGCTGGAGTGGATGCTGGCTTTTGCCAAATGGTCACTGTCAAATTGGCGAGGCCTTCCAAAACAGGGAACGTCACACTATCCAATAAGTCCGGATATAGGTGACTCGAAAACCTTATTCTTTGGCCTATTTCAGACATGGAGACGTCAATGCTGAGTGCTTTGCTCACTATAAAGCCTCAGGTATTTGTTGGGGGAGACAAGTATTGGATCCCCCACCTTCTTGTCTGGGGACGCTCCCAGAACTGTACTGGGATGCAACAGTCCCTACTTCCTCAAGGTCCACATCAGGTGGCACAAAAGGAGAACAGGCTTCCAAGTATTCAGGGTCACCCAAATCATGACTAAACTCTGGTGGAGCTGCAAATGGGTACTGCTGAGGACGGTGCTCGGGCCACTGCTGAAGATATGCCAGAGACATATAATATGGAGGCCACTGAGTCAAGCCTGGTTGTTGCCATGACAAGGCATAGTCGGTTCTGACTGCACTCACTGTCCTGCTGGAAGGGCAGAAAGTTCCCCTTTAGATCCAGACAAGGAATTGGCTGGGGAACTGAAGTGAAGAGACGGAGTGTGCAGAGGCATCAAAATAACATCTTGTTCCTCTGGGGATCACCTCAGTGAAGCTAACGGATGTCTACGATGCTTGGTTGAATTGTCTTTCTCATGTTTTGTTTTCTTTCGTTTCTTGGTTGGCGGTTCTGACAAAGGACAAGCTGAGATCTATGTAGATGGGGACTGAGGACATCTCAGGTTCAAGGCGGGGGTGACTGATGAGGACCTCTTAGTTGGGTGCAAAGCCTGTTCAGATGTAGGAACCGTTTGGACCGATTGAAAAGATGGAGACCATGGTGACAGATCAATAAAGACCAACAACACACAAGTGCACATTAAGTTATGTTTTTCATAGTACCCCAGTGAGTCACCATCATATTTACATACCCAGCTTTGGGATCAGAGGTGTCAGGATGATTTCTTCTTTGGGATGTAACTGGAACACTGACTCTTATTAAAGCAGATGAGGAAGCTTCGTTCTTTAAAGCTTCATTTTCTACAATACCCTGTTACAAGACATGTTCAAAATTAAACATTAGCATCAACTCCTTAACTGTCCTGTACAATTCACTGCAGTTTCTAACAAGCAATCAAATTCAAATTCACTGTCTTCTTAATACCGTGTTTTCCCTTATTATGAAGAGAAACAGTAATAGATTAACATACTGCTTACAAAGTGTTGTGAGCTTAGATGGTTCATTGTCCTCCAAAGTAGTATACTTAAAGTTTGAAAAACTGCTACCACCACTCTGTTCTGGTAAAGACTCCCCACCCTTCAATTTGAGAAGTAATTGCCCTCAGGGGCACCCCGGCTTTACTGCATCAATCCTTAAGAATTAATCTATTGTTTAAGCAGAGTTACATTAAATACTAATAACTGGGTATTAATTAGTACAGTACTAGAATGAAACACTTGATCTATCACCTTCACTAGTGTACTCTTGTGAGGGTTACTCTTTCTGTCCTTTTCACACGGGAAAAGGCTGTGCTGGAGATCTAATACATTTTTTTTTGTTTCTAATGGGAGGCAGATCCCCAGGTACACTGGCACAAAAGTAAATGAACGTCCCCTCTATTTAACTAAAATTTATTTAAATGGAAAATGATGCCTCCACTACTTGATGGCTTGGTCTACAGTCTGTCCACAATTCATACTTTATTGAGATTGGTTACGGTTTCTCAGGAGCATCATGGCCTTAAAATGTGTGGGAAAGGATACTCTCCAATCCATAGATGAAAACAAATCCCTATTCCAATGTTTCATTTTCCACTGGTGGAGTAGGATATATTTGTGATGAATGCTGAAAAACTATGCTGTCCTGGGTATAAAATACTTGAGAAGGCTATGGGAAAGAATTTGCTGGGAGTATCTGCTTGTTGAATGTGGCTTCAGCCAAAGTTTCCAGCTTGTAGTATCTCATGACAGTGTAAGAAGTAGACTAAGTAACTGTCCTATAAATCTTCTCGGGAGGGGGGGAATTGTGGAAAAGTGTGTTGAGACTGCTGTACCTCTAGCTGAGTGGGAAGAAATTCCAACAGGAATTGGGCACTAGGCTCTTGGAAAGGACAAATTCATGTTGGGATTAACAAGGGGGTTGCTTCATAATACCAGAGTCCCTCTGGAAGATGTACAACGCCTTTCTTAGGGAAAGAACAGGTTGCCTGCATATGTAACTGATATTCTTCAAATGGTCATCTGCCCAGCCACACTGATGGAATAAAGTATGCATAGATTCAAATCAGAGAAACTTCTAGAGCAAAGATTAAAAGATAATGCTTAAGGGAACTCTTCAGAGCATTTTAAAGATCATGCATAGGTGCCATGTGGAAGGTGGCTATCATAAAAGGGTTGGGACAGGCTGCAGTCTTCAGAAAATGCCAGTTGTCGGTTTCGGTTTCGGCGTTGCGAATGGCTGCCACCTTTCGGGACGCTCCCGGAGGTGGTTAGCCCACGCGCAGTTTGGGGGGGTCTTTGCATGTATGCAAGACCCTAGTGAGCCTTAGGCAAAGGCTCTGAACCAGGGGCGCTTTGGGGAGTAGCCTCTTTGCCGGCAGACAGCCGGGAAATTGAGGCTTTCTCCTCGCCCCAATCGGCCCCGCTGCGTCGTGCCCGTAATGGGACTTAGCAGCGCCACCGACTTCCAGGAGTGAAGAAAGCGGTATGAATTAAAATAAAAAGAAGAATTGCATCGAATCGTGAGTTGAAGATCTAATTTGAAGCAAGTTAAACCCCCCGCAAGCGTATAAGCGTAAGGGAGGAGGGAGGAGTCCCCACCCCTTTTGAGAAGCGAGATCTACAAAGGGAGCGCGAAGAGGGGGGTAAAGAGAAAAAAGTGTTGGTGAAGGTACCGTTGGGGCTTTGCAGGCGATTACGACATTGTTAGCTTCTTGGGGGATGCAGCACGAACTTTGAAAAAGTAAACAAAAAAGAAAATGTCTACGCTGAAAATGGTCCTGCAGAAACCGGAAGAGAAGAGGGGAGGGACTTCTGGTCCGGGTAACCCCCCCTCAGAGCTTGCTGTCAATCAACAGGAAAATGAGCTACTGCGGCCCCTGCTGGAGCAAATGCAGAAAATCAACGAAACTTTGCTTAAAGTGGAAAGTGTTCTCATCAGTCGGCAAAAACAAATCTCGGAAACAACAAGGAAGGCTAATCTGACGCTAATCTTTTTGGGCGAGAAAGAAGAGGAGAAAGAAGATCTCAGTTTTACCTTGACGAATGACTTGGCACCACTAACTGGCAGTGAAGCGAATGAATTAAAAGAAGAGGTGGATATGGCTCCCAAAGCCTATTCCGCTTTTATAAAGGAAAATAATCTGCCAGGAGAAGGGGTTGCCGAGCCGAGCAGGCAATACATCAGAGATCTAATTTCATCTGTAGTGAGTATGGAGCCCGTAAAAATTGATGGTCGGAAATATAAGGAAAAAGAGAAACGAGAGAAGATGGAATCCATCCTTAAAGCAACAAAACTTCTGAAGAGACACGCCAGCATGGAGGAAGCAGTACTCAAAACTTGGATTAACGTAAGCAGCGAAGAAGACAGCAGCCCAGGGGAAAGAGTTGACGGAGCGGGAGTCATCAAGATTAAAAGGACTCAACTTTTATTTGAAGAGACTTAAGAAGACACTTTGAGCAGTGACTGTTCGTGTAACATCTGGAAGGAGCTGTTCAATAACTAACCCCAATGGACTTTACTAACTTCATTAACAGAGTTATTTTGGACTTTGGATTGTTAAAAAGAAGATCTTCTAACCGTGATGGATGCTAAAAATAGTACTAACTAAAACTAACCTTTATTAACAGAAAAATTTCACTCCATCTTTTTTCTTTCTCCAGCTGTCTACCCTACCCTTTTCTTATAAAAAGAATAAAATTCTCTCCTCTTTAGGAGAGTTTTACCACCAAAAAAAAAGAAAATGCCAGTTGTCAGCATGAAGGGAGGGAATGCCTTGCTTGATCTTTCTGACAGAAGAGAGAGCAGCAACCTGTCTTTTGAGGGTATTCAGATCAAGTCCTTGCTGTTATGGAAGAAATCTGGAATTTCCAGGCGGTTTCAGGTCAAGAAACCCATCCATTTGTGATGGCACCACCTGGTAAATACTTTCCAAATCACAGATCTTGTTTGTTGAGGGTTTCCAGAAAGCCAGTAGTGTGCTGGCAACTGATTTTCAGTGACCAAGACAGTGACCAGTGGTCAGGTGAAGCGGTCAGCCCAGGCTGATATTTCTAACTTAAGCCTGGAAACATTCTAACTTTGCCCTGGAAACATTAGAGACACCTCCAACAACTGAGCCTGATTCTACCTAAACAGGCATATCTGTTCACCTGCATAGCTCTACACTAGTTTCTACTGATGCCCCCGAGATGTAATACGCTTTGAAGAGCACCAAGGAATTCCTGGGATCCTGACAGCTGCTTGTTTTCCCATGGAAAATGCACCAAGAGAACAGGGAGAGCAGAGATATATTTCTGCAGAAATATAACCATGTGCTCTACCTGCCAGGGAGGGCAAGATGAATAGCTGTTGTAAAACATGGTCTGGGTACTGAGATGTGTGGGACGTGCACTCTGGGTTGATTGGGGTTCACCTTCCCACGAGAGAGTAAGGTCCCTAAATGTGGACTGGGTAGAGGCTTCCTGCCAACCAAGGTAACAAGGGTTAAAAGACTGGTAATGTCCATTAGTCTTTGTTCAAATGCTGGAAGTCGGACTCCCCTGCATGGAGCAGAAGGGGGGGAGAGTCAGGATGTGCATTTGTTCCTCAGGCATTGATGGGCGAATGTTGGAGGCAAATCTTCTACATTGTTAAGTTTAGCTTAGTGTTATGTTTTCCTGTTCTTTTTATTACACCTGTAAACCAGTAGGCATGAGAAGATTATTTTCCCCATCTTGTGCTCTAGCTTAATCTATAGCAATAAAGTTTTTTCCTGTTTAAAGAGAGCAGTGCTACGGAGTCGTCCTCCTGTGTCTTACATCTGAACATGCTTAAAAATGCAAACACAGAAGGGCTGAAGTAACTGGAAAACTCTGCCCTTTATACTTGCTCAGATGCAGCCTTTACTAGTGTCCCCCAAGTCACTGGTAACATGAAAGGATGGATTTTTAACTTGGGGTGGTGGCACAAAGAGGGGGAACATGCT
Source organism: Gekko gecko (assembly GCA_029375565.1). Lineage (NCBI taxonomy): Eukaryota > Metazoa > Chordata > Lepidosauria > Squamata > Gekkonidae > Gekko > Gekko gecko. The sequence goes on from JAPDNY010000009.1 coordinate 53,316,477, forward strand.
TTTCATGCACACAAACATCAACATGCACATACGCAGACACAGACCCAGAGCAGGTTTTTGACATCTACTTCGATATATGGTATCTATAAACACGCAGCTGCCAGAATCCTTTAAAAAATCTGGCAAAAACCCCACATATATTATTTTTATAATTTAATACCTAATTTTTCCATTAACTTTCAATCTTGAATGAAAGTGGAATGACATTAGCACCAAAAATATTTGTCATTATGAGGGTGCTTTGGTTTTCTAGGAGGTTACTCAATTAGTGAATTACATTTAAACAGCAACGACCCCATAGTCTTCTCCCATTTATTCTTTAAAATGTTTATATTCTACCCTTCCAAATACAGTACTTGAGGCAGCTTCTAATTACAGAACATGTAGAAGCAATCATATAAGACAGCTAAAAACCAACCAGCAAAATAGCAGCTAAAAAATCACAGCTAAAACCATGGAAAAAGAAAGTAAAATGATGTGTGAAAATAATGCTAATCACATCTAAAAATATCACAAAATCTTAGGAATAGAAAATCATCAGTAAATAATGGTTTCTTCATTCCATCTTAGCAGGAGATGAGAATGCAACCAACTGTTAATTTCATCCAACAAAACATAAGTCGTTCCTGTACTCACCACTCCAGAAAACTGAAGTCTGTGTTTGTCTTTCAGGTGAGGTTCATGAAGTGGGTGACATTCAAGATCCCAGAACTGAGAATAATCACCTCTGTCTCTTGGCAAAAAAGTGACTACAACCTAACAAGAAATAAATCGTCATATATTTACATAATTTCTAGCGTTGTTCCAAACCTGACTGAACTGTATTTTTAATGAAAGCAGGGCTTTCTTCTGCCAGCACTGATGACAGCACTACCCTAATCACTAATCTCAGTAACACACTCCCAACCGTGAAGCCAGGATTCAGAATCAAGATATAATATCCTTCTTAAATATGTAGTTTGATCAATGAACCTGAAAGATCCATGCAGCCTAACATTTTAATCCTAACTCCTTCATTCTCTATTCCCTTTTAATGTAATACCATATACCAAATTACAGAATCTGGCCCATGGAGTGTGGATCAAAGAACCCAGAAACTGAGGCCTGGTACAGACTGGGGGGATGTTTGTACAGACAAAAATCCAAAAATGAGAAATGAAATTGACACAATTTTTTAAAGCTTTATAAAAAGGTTAACTTGCAGGGAGAAAAATCCAAGATTTTGGATTGTTGCACCATCTTGGCTACTATTTTGAGGGTTGATTAGCAACCCAAAATACACCAGCAGGCGCAGCTGGAAGGTGCTGCTGTGACAGAACAGGTGGAAGGGACAAGGCGGTGGGGAAAGTGACAGAGAAACCAAGGCTGGGTGGTATGAGGGGGCAGGCAAACACAGCAGAGACTGGAGACAGGAGGAGGTGGTAGGAAGAGCAAGAGAGCTGGATGAGCCACAGGCAGGAGGTGGCAACAGGGGGGCAAACAAAGACAGAGCTGAGGGACAAAAAAGACAGGGATGGGCTGGTGGGGGTGGGACAGAAACAGTACAATAAAGTGGTGGTGTGAAAAAGGAAGAGCTGAGACCCTTTCACCAGTGAATCTTGTGGGTCTCCATCTGTGTGCTGTAATGATTAAATGCTAAGGGAAAAAAGACAATGTTGGAAGGGAAAGAATGGCACTGAAATACTTTGGAAGATCTAAGGCGCTATTTTAGAAAAAGTCTACTGAAGGCAGAAGAGAAGGAGGATATTGTGAAACTAGAATTTTACTTTTAAACAAGCAGCTGATTTGTAATATTCCTGGGCGGCAACCATCCTTCTTTTCTACCAGATCAAGAAACATCTGCTAGCAGTCGAGGCTCCTGCAAAGATCAGTTGTGACTCTATTTCCACCTCACTGTAGTTCCTGTTTCGTGTGGCTTTCAGTCCACTCAGGTTCTACTTCCACCAGCACTGACTTTTAGAAGAGGGGAAGATCCACCTTCAGTGTTGTTTAGTATCCAATTGATTATTTTTAGTAGTTGATAAAAGTATTTCACTAACACAAAAATAGTACTTGTGAAATACAGTATATATATATAAGGCTAACTGTATATCCATGGAAAGAATATATTCTCAGCAAATGCTTTCTTCATCATTCATACAGCCTCAATGCAAAGAAGCTTCAGTAAGGATACTGAAAACCAGATGCAAATTCCAACTTAAGTCCTAGTGTCAGGACCCTTCCTTGTCCCCATGACAGGAATGCTCAAGTGACATTGCTTGTTTCTTCTATCTGGCTGATGAAAACTGTTACACCATTTGGATGCCAGATCACAGATTCAGGATTAAAAACGTCCTAGGTGCTGGGGGGCAGGTGTCAAGGCCATGACCACATTACCCCTAAAAATCAGATACACAGCACTACCCTGTTCATGGGTAAGAAATATTCTTTTGTTCAGGAGGAGGGGAGAAAGAGCAAAAAAGCTAGGAAAAACCTCCCTACACACTAGTAGCTGTGTAAGACAAAGAACACAGACTGCAGGACAGAGGCATAAACAAATCAAACGGATTTGGGAGCCAACCATTCTACCCAGAAAGATGCCTATACCATGTGTCCAAAGGCCACTGGCTCCCACCAGAGTGCTGAAGGGGTGCTGTGGGCCACCCTGTGGAGACACCAGAATTCCGTTTATACAGTTGCCGTGGCCCCTCCAGCTACACCACAGTACTTAGTTCAAATGGGGAAAAATTAAGTATACAATATTTTGAACAGAAGTGCCTGGCACATATTTGGAACAAAATAAGTCCTACTTGAGAAGACACAAGAAATTATATGCTTCTGCCACTACTCTTAATTTCTTTGCAAAAAGGAATCTTGAATACAAATGTGATTTATTTCACTCTGTTATCTGTTTGGAACACTAAGCTACTTTCCTTTGAAGCCAAACATAATGAAACAATGCAATGAGTCAAAATGCATACAACTTAGATCACTAGAATAATCTAGAATTAAACAAACTTACTTTCTCTTTCCCATGAGCATCAAGCATACCAGAACTACAAGAACACTGAAAAGCTGTATATGTAGCCCTGTAAACCTCTCCACTTCCACCTACGCCCTAAAAAGAAATAATCATTTGTAAAGTTAATTGGTTTGGTTAAAGAGCTTTGGAACAATCACAAGTGAATTACTTCTAACTGAATTTATAATGAATTTCAGTAAAATGGTGTCAGTTTCAGTCTCTATGCAAATAGCAAATAAAAAACTAGGGAATAAGAGTTTAAAAATTACATCAATGATTACTCCAGAGGCTATTGAGTTAGCTGTGTATAATGCGTACCTGCCACAAACAGAATAATTCTAGATGGCATTTCAGACCAAAAAAAAGGATTTGGCTGAACTAAACAAGACCAGGTTCTAACAATTACTATTAAGAGTTATTTATAACTGTACTCCCTGTACTACAAGCATGGATGGCTTCAAGAGGGAATTAGATAGATGTATGGAGCTATTAGCCACAAGGTATAGATAGGAACTCTCAGTTTGGGGCGAGTGATGCATTGTATTCTTGGTGCTTGGGGGGCAACAGTGGGAGGGATTCTAGTGTCCTGGCCCCACTGCTGGGCCTCCTGATGGCACCTGGTATATTTTGGCCACTGTGTGACAGAGTGTTGGACTCGATGGGCGATTGGCCTGATCCAACATTGGCTTCTCTTATGTTCTGCCATTTTGTGACTGGTTCCACCAACTGTGGCAGAGATTTTGTGGTTGTGGCCACCACCCTGTGCCAGAATTCCAAAGGTGCCTGCACGCTTTAAAAAGCCGAGGACCCATGAGCTAGTTTAAGAATGTTAAGCTGTTTCAAAGTCTTGTGCTCCATTCCATTTCAAGGTCATTCTAGAAAGATGAACTGCATGCTAACATCAGCAAGGTTCTGTTGAGAAGCATTTCAGGGGATGGTGGACATATCCTGATCTTCGGAAGACAGTGTTCCTGCAATTGTCTACTCACCTTGACATAAGGGGGTGCAAAAGATGTCAAAAACCACTTAACATTTTCATTCCCATTATTTTCAAACTCTAGGAATTTCTCTGTAAGAAAATAATCAGATAATCATAGGCATGTTATATAGTATGTCCCTTTAGAAAATAATGTCATAGAATGATATTCAAAGTTTGCTAATAATCCAAATAAGGCTCTTCTTGAAAAAGCAATTATTTATTTTTGTATTCATAACTGCTTGTTGTATTCATAACTATGATGGAATTTATGACAGTGTTTCAATTTACTGTACCACACAAGAAGAATAATTTACAAACACCTCATGTAAACATCAGGCTAATCTGACTTTCAACTTCATTTTTATGCACTGCAAGATTAGGACACAAACATATTATGCCATTGTTGTTGCCTTCATAAACCAATCTAAAATTTCTATCAATAACCTAGAAACAGGAAAGGAACACCCACTCATTAGAGGACTCACTGTTTCAAACTTAATTCCCTTATCTACATATTTGTGGGGTGGCATTCCTAGTGACATGGCTGGCAGCCCTGAAGCTCTAACAGTGTTGTGGAATATCTGTTGCTTGATATGACTGCTCTTAATGCTCTTCTTCCATTGATCAGAAGCCATTCCACCCCATGGTTTGAGAAGCTGGGGGAAAAGAAATAGCTTGGAGGATGAGTGGAATGAGTAGCAAAAGACCTGACCCAAATCTAACAGACTGCAGGCTAGAGTCCATGTTAAAGCCAACTCTGGCAGTGGAAAAGAAAGACTACTTATCAATGCATCTGCACAGTGTCTGCCTCAGAGTGTTACTGAGTAGTTAAGGGCTTGCTCTATAATAGACTTCCAAGGATTTCACTTGGAGGCTTGCTGTGATTGTTGTGCAGGACAGTATCTGGTTGGACCCAAATGCCACATTAGATACCTGTGGTTCTAACAGCTAGTCCCACAATAACTGTTCATCCTGTTCTGTTGGATAGATTTCAGGTTGTGCAACCTGGGGAATTAGACAGATCCTTGGAGGTATCTGGACAACAAACACTAGTCTCTAACATAGCTCTTCTTGACTGGTGAAAGCTGCTGGAAAGATCTGATTATTTGGGCAAATTGTAGGTGCCTAGTTGTTACTCTGAACTCAATACATAGGTTGCATTACATCTATTTTAATCCACCTACATGGACTGCCAGGCACAATTCAAAGTGCAATTTTTACCTACCCTAAAACAATTTGGAGCAGATACTTCAAAGAATACCTTATCCAACATGACATCAAGATCACCTTGTTTTCTGTGATACCTTTTTGTTGTCTGACAATGCATGAGAGGATCAGGTGGTGCCAGACTGTAGAATGCCCTGCCCCATCTGGCTCCCTTCTCAGCAGTATTTAGAAAGATGTCAAAAGACATCTGTTTTGCCCAATCTTTTCCCTACTGCATTTTATGCCTGGAAGACCTACAGCATTTGTTTTCAATTTTATTTTATTGTAATTGTTTTATGGATTAACCTTTTTCCTTAAACCGCTTGGGGATCTGTTTTAGCAAAACACAAATTACAAGTGTGCTAAATAAAACTGACACCAATGCTTATGTTTGCTTCACTTGTGAGGCCAAACTGTAATGGAAAATAACTTCAGAAGCATCAGACTAGGCTGAATAAATTTTATTCTTCCAAAATGGATTATTCAAATGGAACTTTTCCAAATCATCACTTACCTGAGCTTTCACTAGACTTTGTCTCAGGAAAGACTAGAGTCCGATTCTTAATCTCAATCTGTGTGGAAGGTGGCTTCTGAAGTGGTTTTATTATGTTAACAGGAAGCTCAGTGTGATGATGACGGAGACCTAAATTAGGAACTGTTGGATTCCTTCTAGATTGTTCAGAGGTATTCTCACGAATTTGTACTCTAATGATCTATGCAGAAAGAAAAAAAGAAGTATTAAATGTCGTTCTCAAAGTACCTGATCTATTACATTATTACATATTGATTTCTATTGAAAGCAGCAAACTAGCCCACAAATTCTGACCATGGTACAGGACTAATGACTACTTTAGAGTCAAATACAGTGTGAAAGTCACATGGACAGAAAAGTCCTGTACAATTTCAACTTTAAGTCATACATATTGTAAACAAATTCCTGCACAAAAGCAGGAAATGATGATGTCTGGCATTTTAATATTACGAGAGATATCCAAAGTTCCTTCTAAGCTATGCTAGGGGGTGCTAGCACACAAAATTTTAGCCAGCAGTGCAGGATAAATGAACTGAGGATTTCCCCTCCTCCACTGGAAGCAATGGAGCATGGGGCACCTCCTGTGGCCCATATAATCGGACTCTGTGGTTCAATCTTTTTGAAACTTGGGGGTTTTTTTGATGAGAGGCACTAGCAGCAATGTTGCAAAATTGGTGCCTCTACCTCAAAAAACAGTCCCTCAGAGCCCCAAAGACCCTGGAACAATTCTCCATTATAGACTATGGGCCCATTGACTATAATGGTCCCCATAGTCTATAATGCAGTGGGGAAAGTTAGATTATTATTATTTTTACACACCCATATTATGCTTTTCAGTATGATTTGTAAGCTGTCTTGAGTCACAGGGAAAAGTGATATATAAATATCTGAATAAATAGTTTGGGCAGGTGGATAACATTTAAGCAACTTCCCGGTTGTTAGGTTAGACAGGGTTCTGCCAAAAGCTTGAGTCTGGCAGCGATTGTTCCACCTCTGTTATACTTGACCTGTAATGCTGGTTGTTATATTTCACTAACCTCCTTCTCCTCTCACCACAAAGGAGGCTGCAAGTGTTCCCCCCTCCCATGCTGGCATGCTTTCTAAGGCTCAGTGCAGGATGATGATCTAAGGCCAGGTCTACTAATCTAGTGGAAAGGTACAGGTAGACCTGTTCTCTGGAGGCCTGGTGTACCCCCGTAGAGGATAACATTTTCTGGAATGAAATCTGACTTGATTCGGTTTTCTCTTATAATGTTTAAATTATTCTTAAACTATAGTTTAAAAGAATTCCTTCTGAGATTTTTACAAGGCTATGGAAACAATTTTCTAAGAAACTAATTTATGCGATAATCAAATGTAGACTCACTCACACCTTTAATGCTACTAGCTTTTTTCACTCATGAGGAAGAATTTTTGCTCTCAAAACACTGTGGAGCTTAGAGGGAACACTGGATATAACAGAAGTTTTTCCTGTCTTTTGGATCGCTGTCCAAATATTATAAAGAGGGTTTTACAGCAGCAAAACAGTTTCTTCTCAGAAGGCTGCCAGTAGTTTCTTCTTGATGTTACTTTTTCAGTCATGAATATCAGTAAGAATAAGGTTCTCTTTGATGTGCATTCCATGGTTTTGATCCACTGGAAAACCTTGTCAAGAGACTAGACCCTTTTCATAGTCTCTTGTTCAAAATTCAAATAGTGGTTCAGGCTGAAGCCTAGAAAAAGCATGAAAGTTTTCACATCCTTGAGAAACCAAGGTCAAGCTGACTAGCTTCAGAGAGAGTGATAAGGAGGTTTTCACAGGAGCTCAGTAGATCATTGGGTCAAGCAGTTTCAAGGCCACCAGAGTGGGCCTAATTCCATCTTGTTAATGTAAAGGTTTATGTGTTGGAGGAAGGTATTTGCTTAACTGGATATGATGCAGCTGCAGAATGTCAGCGCTTACCAGATTGGATGAGTCACCTGGTTAGTAACACCAATGGTTGGTTAAATTACATTATTGGGTCTACACCTGATTGGTCAACCAGAATCATGCCAATACAGTTTATGAGGGAAGATCCTTTATTCTACTTTCACCCTCTGTCTGGTATACAACTGGCTTTGGGACACTTTTTACACTGGATGAGCCAGAACAGCTGGGCAGCTATTTGACTTGGACTTTGGAATTATCTTGGACTCAGTCTTGACAAGGTAACATTTAGATTGGAACCAATGCTTGTAAAAATGCTTTTTTAGTTAGTTATTTAGCTTTATTACTTTTATCCTCACAATTCACTGCTCTTTTACTGTATGTTCCTGCACAGTCTTTTAATAAATCACTTTAATTATATTTTGTGGTGTTCTTAAACTCTGTGGCTTCAATCTGAATCCAGTACTTCGGCTAACATTAGGTACAGCTACCAAAGTAACTTGTTTTGAAACTCACCTTGTAAGTGTACAACCTTGCAAGGTTGACTTTCTTATTAACAATTTTTAACTTTTAACAATAACATTGATACAGATAAACATAAAACTTAAATAATTTTTAACAATTAAAAATAAATCATATCTTGATACAGAGGATTCTGAGGAAGAAAATCTTATTTCATTAAGTAACCAACTATTGGATGCCAAATCTTAACCAGCTTGTTCTGGTATTGAATTAATGGAACATTAGTTAAGTTATAAGTCATTTTACTTAAAATAAAATAGTCCCAGATTTTATTTAACAGAGGGTACTTGTCTACTGATCCATTTTACCGCTATCAAAGTTTTCTCTATGGTGAATAAAACTGAAAGTTGTTCCTTTTGTCTTTTAATGATACTTCAGGTTCCAGAGGTATTTCAATCTGTATAATTTCCTATATTTTAATCAAAATTTGAATCCAAAACTTTTGTATCAAGGGACAGGTCCACCAGCAATGTAAAAAATTGGCTGATTGACCACATTGTTTTTTGCACTCAGGTGAGTTTAAGCTGTTTATTCTAAATAGTATGGTTGGGCACATGTACCATCTCATTATTATCTTCACAGCTTGGAGTTTAATAATAAATATTTTTGATGTTATACTTGGTGCTGCCCAAATCTTGTTCCAGTCTTCATTTGTTAATTGAGTTTGTAGTTCTAATTGCCATTGTTTTTGGCAAAGTGTTAGCTTTTCTTCATCTATGTCATTTAGAAATGTATATAGGTTTGTTATTAATCCAGGTGACTGTTCCTTATTTTCATGTAAATATTGTTCAAAGGGAGTCATTTGTCTTGACCTGGTTTGTCTAAGTTGGGGAGATTCTAATAAAAGTTTTATTTGCAAATACCTAAACCAGTGTATCTTTTGATGAATTTTCTTTTCTAATTTCCCTTTTTCTATTATTTTATTCTTTTCTAATAGGTGTGCAATTCGGATAAAACAAAGTTGCACTTACCTGTAACTGTTGTTCATTGAGTGGTCTTCTGTGCAGGCACACATGGGGGACTGCGCGGTCGCAGGCCAGTCACCGAAAAGATTTCCAAGCTTTCTAATAGACTAGGAGCGCCCCTCCTCCCTCTGGCGCTTTCCCGCCAAAACGCTCACATGACCAGGAGGAGGGGCGCTACTCCCTCAGTTCTCTCCATGCCGCCGCAGGAGACCCCTAGAAAACCAAAGTTCCAGAGAGTTCACAGCGGGGCAGGAGGGAGGGATGTGTGCCTGCACAGAAGACCACTCGATGAACAACAGTTACAGGTAAGAGCAACTTTGTTTTCATTGTCGTGGCTTCTGTGCAGTCCCACATGGGGAGATTAGCAAGAACACTGAGTGAAGGAGGTGGGTGTGAAGCTCTCAGAAGGAGACCACCAAGGACCGCTTTATCAACAGTTGTTTAGCGGCACGAATTGACCTTCACCCAGATCTCTCCTATACTAGAGGAGTAAGCTCTGTGCAAGTGTCCCCACCAAAATACATGTGGGAATGTGATAAAGGAAAAAAGAGCACTCTTTTGAAAAGAGCCATCATACACAGAGTGTAATGAAAGGCTGTGTACTCAAACACAGTGTGATAGCGTCAACCGATCCACAAGGATGGATTGTGTGAGGACGCTAACCATGCATTGCATGAGGAGTGAGAGACCACGCTTGGTAGGGGATTCCAGCAGGACATCACCCTTTTAAAATTTCATGCATGGGGAGGGTATAAGTTAGTACCCTACGATAAACGAAGCACCATGTAAGTGCCAAAAATAAAACAAGGAGTTATACCCGTCTTTTGTAGCCTGCTTAGTAATCCGACAAGGAAAAGATCCGAGAGGATCTTGCTTTCTTTCTGTTAAATCAGTTGCCAAAAACATTCAACAGCACAAGAAGCCGGGTCCAAACCTTGCTGCAGTTTCTATAGAGACTCCCCTCTCCACTTAGAGGTGCAAGGTACAAGAGTGATGTTTGCCACTCAGAAAAGTGGGAGGCTACTGCTACAATGCAGGAAAGGAGATGATCAACGCATTAATTCATCAGCAGGAGTGAGAATAAGCAGATCTGCACAATGGTAACGAAGGCAGTGAAAAGAGGTGTGATATGGCTAAAGAAAGGATGAACAGAATGCGCCACAAGGAAGAAAACTTGTGTAGTCTGCAGAGCAATTTGTGCAGCAATATAGGCAGAGAAAAAGGCATAACAACAGGTTGTCTTTGTCAGGGATTAGAACTGCATTCCTCAAGGACAAGGTTATTGTCAGGAATGAAGCATAAGGGCCAGGGTCCGGACTGTCATATTGTGGGGCTATGCCAAGTAGCTCAGACCTCCAATCAGAATACCAGGGAACTGGTGTCTGCTAGTTAGTTAAAACATGATTACAGTGCTTCCTTTAACTCTGTGGAGTGTTTGCACTAAAACTAGAGACAAAGTAAATATGTCCATAATGTCACATATAGATATGTAAAAATGCTAGGAAACTCAGCAGTGAAAGCTAAAAGAGCTGACAATCTTAGTAAAACAAAGGGGGTAGATTCAGGCAGGCTGATTTGAAAAGGATCAATAAGATCTGCCAAAGTGACCAGGAAAATTTAATATAAAAGCTGCACATAGGCCTCACTAATCTCTGTGCACACTGAGAGGCAGCTAAGTACAAATCCCGTGAAAGGGAACATTGGAATTTTACCATTGGAAACTTCCCTCCTCAGCAAGAGGGGTACTGACTGCAGGAACAGTGGAGCGATCAAGACACAGAACCACCAAGGCAAAAAACATGTATTATGAGCCACTGAACTTGGGCTTATCATAGGCGTCTCTTGAGGCACTGCACTGGAGACATAAGAACACTGCCGGCTCGCCCACTAGGCGAGCTAGGCGCTCGCCTAGGGCGCTGGGGTCCACAGGGGCGCCAAAGCGCCCCAGCCCCACCCCTGGTGAAGCCGGCGCTCCACCCCCTGTCTCCAGCCAGCGCTGGGACTGGGAGGAAGGGGCGGCCGGCGCTCCCCCGCGGCTCCCCCAAGCCCTTGGGGGGGGTGGAGAGGTGGGGCGGTATGGCGGCGGCTGCCCAGCGGGGACTCTCCCCGCTGCCGCCGCCGCCGGTCTGAGCGCCCTTCTGGGGCGCTTCAGAAGCCCTTGGGGGGGGTGGAGAGGTGGGGCGGCATGGCGGCGGCCAGCCAGCGGGGACAGACCCCGCTCGCTGGCCGCCGCCAGTCTGAGCGCCCGTCCGCTGGGAGGGAAGGGCGGGCGTTCCAAGGCCGCCCCTTCCCCGGCTCTTCCCGGGCCCCTCGCAACTGCGAGGGGCCCGGGAGAACCGCGCGACCTGTTCCCGGGCGCCCCGCAGCTGCAAGGGGGCCGGGAGAGCCGCCCGCCCGTTCCCCGGCTCTCCCCGGCGCCCCGCGGCTGCGAGGGGCCGGGAGAGCCGCCCGCTCGTTCCCCGGCTCTCCCCGGCGCCCCGCGGCTGCGAGGGGCCGGGAGAGCCGCCCGCTCGTTCCCCGGCTCTCCCCGGCGCCCCGCGGCTGCGGGTGCCCGGGAGAGCCGCCCACTCGTCCCCGGCTCTCCCCGGCGCCCCGCGGCTGCGGGGGCCCGGGAGAGCCGCCCGCTCGTTCCCGGCTCTCCCCGGTGCCCCGCGGCTGCGAGGGGCCCGGGAGAGCCGCGCAGCCCCTTCCCCGGTTCTCCAGGCCCCACCGGGAGGTTGGCATCTCCGGTGGGGTGGGCGCCCCAGGCTCTCCTGCCTAGGGCGCCCAGACACCTGGGGCCGGCCCTGCATAAGAATCATTTGAAATCACATCATTCTCCCTGTCCCAGTGGGTGCGTGTAACAGAGCACCTCAAATCTGCCTTATAGCGGATCAGACCACTGGTTCATCAAGGTCAGTACTGTCCACTCAGACTGGCAGCACCTCTCTAATGTGTCAGGCAAAGAAAGGCCTTTCACATCGCCTACCGCCAGACCATTAACTGGAGGGCCTAGGACCCTCAGCATGCAAAGCAGACGCTCTTCCACTGAGCCACAGATCCTCCCCATTTATCACTAAATGGAATGATCTAATCAAGTGGAGACCAGCAGCCCTCATATAGAGGAGAGGAGGGCAAACTGCTGGATTTAAGTCCAGCAATTGACACACGTGCACACAGAATTTCAGGAAACCTGGTGGACAAAACAGCAGAGGTGAAAGGATCTTGATCACCAGAGACTTTGTCAGTAGGAGATGCCAAGGATTGGCCTCTTGTACATGGACAAAAGGTATGCAGAACCCTGAGACATCACGTTAAGTGAAGGCGGGAAAGAAACGTGACTCAGGGATTTGACAAGAAGCCTGTTATTGCCTCCAGAATGTTGTCCAACTAGACAGCAGAATTCACAGCCTTTGTGAGATCAGTTACCTCAATGCTTTGTTTTGTTCTGTTTTTCACTTGTTTATTTTGTTTATATTATCTCCTAGCATGGACAAGGGTAGGGTCACATGAGTGATCCAAATTAAAGGGACAGATTCATCATGCAGATCACCAGCATAGGCCGTGAACCACAGTGCATAAAGATACATTCAAACAAAATAGTATAAAGGTCATAGTGACCTGTTGATTTATAAACTGGATCCCAATTGGGTTTATTTCAGATCATTAATACTCTGTACTGGTTAAATAAAGAGTAAGTGGTATTTGACTCATAGGCTAACAGGAACAATATGGATGACCCACGGAATCAAGAATACAATCATTGATTGCAGCAGAGGATGCAACAAGAGCCATTAATTATAGTTTGCCCATTGGACCCTTGTCTATTAGGGCAGCTGTTTTGAGCAGAAAACAACAACAACAACATATGCTCTCTTTTAAAAAGAGTAGTAAGGAGTTGTACAGCATCTGTAACCTAGAGTCAAAGACTCTTATAACAGTAGCTGTTGCAGATTTTCTGCGCTGTATGGCCGTGGTCTTGGCATTGTAGGACCCGACGTTTCACCAGCAGCTGTGACTGGCATCCTCAGAGGTATAACACAGAAAGATGGAGTACTCTCTGTGACAAGGTGAGAAGAAAACTAGTAGTCAAGTGGGGTAGGGCTGAGTGTGAATAATGTCACATAAGAGTGACTTGTGCGGGCTAAGGAAACCCCCAATTCATTGATGGTTCTGAGGGATACCATGGAACCAGGAGGAGTGGCAAACTACCTAGGCTTGCCTCCCAACGCATACTTGCCAATTAATTCTGAGTTCCCCATGAAGATGGAAACAGTAAGCCTTGCCTGCACTTGAAATAATGCCTGCATTGAAAAGCCCTGTAAAGTTACGTATCAGTGCTGAGAGACTACAGCAGGGCTGCTGTGTCAGCCTTTAAAACTAGATCTTAAAAACAGGGCTTGGAGCGGAGCTCAGCAGAGAACTGGTTCTGACCTTGGAATCCAGGCAGCCCCAATAGAGTGAGTGGTCAAAAACCACTGCAGGACTTAAGCATAAGTAGTTTGTTGTATCTAGATGATGGCTAACAACATGTAGGGAAAACTCCACCCACCTCAGCCACTCTTCAAAACTACAGAAGCTGAAGAGGTCCAAACGACCCCAACTAAAGGGCACAATAGCGTTCTGACACATAATACCTTCCACAAAGGGGCATAGAGAATTACAAGGCTGTGTGAACCCATGCCTCCGCAGATTCTACTGTGGACCTGAGGACAGCCAGGGACAGCAAAGGTTTAAAACGGGCCTTATGAGGTCACACTTCCAGGCTTCTGGTCAGAACTGACAGAAAGGCAGAGAGGGGGGAAGTCTCTTTAAGACAGACAGCCACAGTCAGTCAGGCACAGCAAAGGTTTAAAACGGGCCTTATGAAGCCACACTTCCAGGCTTCTGGTCAGAACTGACAGAAAGGCAGAGAGGGGGGAAGTCTCTTTAAGACAGACAGCCACAGTCAGTCAGGCACAGCAAAGGTTTAAAACGGGCCTTATGAAGCCACACTTCCAGGCTTCTGATCAGAACTGACAGAAAGGCAGAGAGGGGAGAAGTCTCTTTAAGACAGCCTCTACCAGGCCACGCCTCCAAGCTGCTTCACTGGAAATGATAGGAGGGGCCAGAGAATCTTTCCAAGGTCAGAGGCACAGAGGCCAAAGATCCTTTAAGGAATGACTAGGCAGAAATGCTTCGATGTCGAGGGGGTTGTGACTTCAAGGCACACATCCCAAGCCCCTGAAAAGAGCCAGTTATTCTGAGGCTCTGTTTACAACACCCAGCACAGAGGGGAGAATACGCCTCCATTCAGAGTCCTTTCCCCCCTACACTCACCTCAGCAAAGGAGGAATAGGCCATCAAGGGGAAAATAGGCCTTCATAAGGCTGCTGGGCACACAGGCAACTTCCTAAGAGGGCCATTTCAGCCCGGCTCTTTGTGCACACACCTCAGCAGAGGGGGGATAGGCCTTCATAAGGCTGCTGGGCACACAGGCAACTTCCTAAGAGGGCCATTTCAGCCCGGCTCTTTGTGCACACACCTCAGCAGAGGGGGGATAGGCCTTCATAAGGCTGCTGGGCACACAGGCAACTTCCTAAGAGGGCCATTTCAACCCGGCTCTTTGTGCACACACCTCAGCAGAGGGGGGATAGGCCTTCATAAGGCTGCTGGGCACACAGGCAACCTCCTAAGAGGGCCATTTCAGCCCTGCTCTTTGTGCACACACCTTAGCAAAGGGGGATAGCCCATCATCAGGCTGCTGGACACACAGGCAACCTTCTAAGAGGGCCATTTCAGCCTGGCTCTTTGTGTGCACACTTCAGCAGAGGGGGGATAGGCCATCATCAGGCTGCTGGGCACACAGGCCAACTTCCTAAGAGGGGAAAATAGGCCTTGATCAGGCTAGGCGAGCTCCTAAGAGGGCCATTGCAGCCTGGCTCTTTGTCCACACACCTCAACAGAGGGGAAAAACAGGCCTTCATCAGGCTAGGTGAGCTCCTAAGAGGGCTATTGCAGCCTGGCTCTTTGTCCACACACCCCATCACAGGGGGAAATAGGCCTCATCAGGCTAGGCGAGCTCCTAAGAGGGCCATTGCAGCCTGGTTCTTTGTCCACACACCTCAACAGAGGGGAAAAACAGGCCTTCATCAGGCTAGGTGAGCTCCTAAGAGGGCCATCGCAGCCTGGCTCTTTGTCCACACACCCCATCACAGGGGGAAATAGGCCTCAGCAGGCTAGGTGAACTCCTAAGAGGGCCATCGCAGCCTGGCTCTTTGTCCACACACCCCATCACAGGGGGAAATAGGCCTCATCAGGCTAGGCGACCTCCTAAGAGAGTCATCGCAGCCTGGCTCTTTGAAGGGAGCTCTTCTGAGTCCAGCTCTTTCCACACACAGTGGAAAATACACAAAAAATTCTTTTTTAGACATATTTCATTGTTCACAAGAATAAAAAACTGTTGAGAGAAAAAAAATCTCCTCAGCCTCAAAACTGAGGTGAGGAAAAACACAGAGAACAGCAGTGGAGATGATCTCTCCGCAGCGGCAAAAAGAGAACTGAGGGAGTAGCGCCCCTCCTCCTGGTCATGTGAGCATTTTGGCGGGAAAGCGCCAGAGGGAGGAGGGGCGCTCCTAGTCTATTAGAAAGCTTGGAAATCTTTTCCGTGGCTGGCCTGCGACAGCGCAGTCCCCCATGTGGGACTGCACAGAAGCCACGACGATGAACTCTGGCTTGTTGCCAGTGTTTAAATTCAGGTGTACTCTGTCCAGGCATAAACCATTCTTGGAGCTTGGCTTGAAATATCTGGTGCTAGTTTCTTCTGTCCTTTATACCATATCTTTAGTGAGTTAACAAAAAAAAATATTATGATCCTCTTTAGAGTTCTTCATTATTTTTTGATTCCATAGTATTTTTAGTTCAATTTGTACCCAACCTGGAGGTTGAGCCGTTATAGCTGCTTTAATTAAAGCTGCTAAATTTGAAGCCTCATAATACAGAAATAAGTTATGTAAGTCTATTCCTCCTCACATTGTTGCTCTGGAGAGGGTACTTTTATTGTTCCATTAAAAATTATTTATTTCACTTTGCCATTTTTTGTGATTTTTTTCGGCATTGGGATTGGCAGAGGTCTAAACAAAAATATTTAGGTAAGATAAAATTTTTAATAAGATGTAGTATGTCAGACCAGTTTAATAATTTCGAGTTCCATTTTTTTAACAAGCCTTTTATTTCTTGTTGAAGCCTATTAAAATTGCAGTCTAACAGTTGTTCAGATTTTTGTGGGATATTTATACTCAAGTATCTCCAAGGGAGGTTGACTTTCTTGATCTTAGTCCTGGGTCTCTAGCTGTCTGGGTAGTTAAGGGGACTGGTGGCAATGTTATCCTGGGGTTTGTGGACTCACACTTCAGTGCTTCGATTTTGTATTGATTTGAGAAAAAAACGTATCACCCTTAAGTGGGACCTTGGCCTTTAAGGTCCTTTGACAAAGTTCACAATAAGAGATTAAATGGATTTTCCCCTGCCTTCCCCAGTAACGTATCTGTCCTGAAAAACCTCTGCTGGTTGAAAGAGCTTTGCAAACACAACACAGCACATTGGCACTGCTGCAATAAAAGGGTAACAGTTAAAATCACCTCCTTTTCTGGCTGACTGGCTTGCATCAAGGGAGGGATTTTTACCTGTTTCCCCCTTTTTGCTGCAGTGCCCTGTACTGTGGTGCATTTTGGTTGCAAGTTTCTTTCAACCCTCAAAGGGAATTTTCTATACCATTAGCAAGAGAGAATGACACACTCCAACAACTCCTTGTATAAGCTTTCTTGCTCTATAAAGTATGGGCAAAGTCCATTTCACTGCTGTAGAAACACCCTCCCTGTTAATGGATGCTAGGAGAAAAAGTTTCTCTAGAAAGCCAGGTAGGATTTGGGTGAAATTCAACACAAGAGTTTTGTAAAGGCAAAGATTAGATACTCTCTACTGAACACAATTATTCATTTTAAGATGGCCTGGCAACTAACTGTTTGCAACATGCTGAGTTAGAGAATGGTCTAGAAGAGACACGTGTATTATCTGACATGGCATGATGCCCAAGAAATGCACAGCTGCCACTTGTTTATATCTACAGGAGGCCTGGGTCCAAGTGATTTTATCAGATTGTTTCAAGTTTCCCTGCTGCAACTACTTGCTGCCAAAGATGACTCCTATCTTAAATTACTTTAAAAGCCCACTGTTGAAAACAGAATGTAGGAATAGATGTATCTTTATTTCAGTCCAACAGAGCTTCTTTAAATGCTCTTTGTGAGATGCAGCAAATTATGTGGAGGAATGCAATGGGGAATTAAAGTTATAGTACGGGGTGATAGCAAACACTTTTAGAGGAAGAATATAGTGAATCTAGAAATCCTATATATTTGTCTCAGTTCAGTATTTTTAAAGACATGAATATTATAGCAGAAAATCAGTTTTCAAGAATTATAGCCCCTACAAACAGCTAGATTCGAATCCAGTAACACCTTAGAGACCAACAAGATTTTTGGGATATAAGCTATTGAGAGTCAAAGTGCCCTTTGTCAGATACCATACTAGCAGCTACAAAAGTAAACCACTTACCTTTTGTTCATTACCACAATGTATGTAAATAAGACCACTCCATGGAAATATGGATTTGTTTTCTGCGAGTGATGGATTTGGGCTCACATAAATTGAAATGCAGCTTCTAGAAACAAGTTGAACAACTGAACAGTGAGTCTTAAAGATAGGAAAAAACCTACACCTTCATTAGTTTTAAAATGTCTGGTAATATTTTAACAATGTTTTATCATTTTTCCCACTCTGGGTATAACATTTCTCTAGGTTTCATGTACAACATGGGAAATATTGCAGCACTAGTGCTAGATCAAATTACCTGAACAGAGAATATGCAAGCATATAATCTTTCTGCATGCATGCATTACTTATTACAGATGAAGACCAATACAACAGCAGCATTAATATATGAAAGGTTACATAAACTGTATTAAAATGAGCAGGTAATATTCATTAACTTAATACAGAACAATGAAGGGCTCAGCAGCTTCACAAAATCTGGCCACTTTCCCCGAGACCCCAGGAACATGGTCTGAGAGAAGAAAGGCAACATATGAATCCTCAGGTCGGCCTTGCATTTTTTTTCTTTTTGAAGAATAGAGTAAAGAAAACTTTTCTGAGATCTCAATGAAAAGGGCAAAACAATAGTACATGCTCAACATTCAGTTTCTCCACCTTAATAATGGCAAGTGCATTCCTGAAACAATTCTACAATATCTCATCTGTCCTGCAAACCTGTGTAAGATAGGGCACTGAATCCAGCCAATGCAGGCTTTTGTTCTGGTGATTAATAGACTCCCCAAATAATTAGATGGTACAAACTTCTTGTCCCTACAGAAATGGTATTTTGTGATCAAATTTAAGTGTTTTTGTAATTCAATATCCCAAATCCTTTACTGAGTATTTATGCATGTCTGAGTAGAGAAATAGTGCTTAGAAAAAATACTGCAGCTGTAGGTGTAGAGTACCTTTAGAGTTTCAGAATACAACAGGTATTGTTGGCTCAGACTCCCTTCTGTTAACAAAGACACAGTAAGCCTAAAATTGTCATTAAAATTAGTAAAGATGTGGTTATATATTCTTAATAATCTTTCTGTAATAATCTTATTCTTTCTTTAACAGCAACAATGTATTCTTTTTTCTAAACTGGTTCTTATAATAATTTCATGCTATTAGATTTCATGGCCACCAACTGTTAACTTGTAGATCTTGGAAGCTACACAGGGTCAGCCCTGGTTAGTACTTGGAGGGGAGACCAAGGAAGTCCAGAGCTGCAACACAGAGGCAGGCAATGGCAAACCATTGCTGCTCATCTCTTGCCTTAAAGGCTCTACAGGGTTGCCATAAGTCAGGTGTGACAACAATACTTTCCACCACCAACTATTGATTCAATGGAAAAGTAACAGAAATACTTACCCAGGCTCAATAGTTCCATGTTGAGGTGTAATTGTAAGACAATGAGCAGGCCATGAGAGCTCAAATTTCAATGACTTGTTTGAGTTGTTGGTTATTTGTGTATGTCTAGTGTCTGTTGTTCCACCTAATAAAGGAAGTGAAATATTAACAACTGCATCATTTAGGGACCAAAGACAATAGTCTCTGAATACAGAGATGAATTAAGGACTTTGTTCATGGTCTCCAGGCTGTCAAGAATATTGTTAATAAAGAAAGTGACTAAAGAGATTTCTCTGCCTCTTTGCAGGTGAGAACTAGCAAGCAGACTGTGAACAAAGAAAAGGGCACTGGTGAATATGACAGTGGTGATACCACTGAAGTCCCCAAATTCAACTGCTAATCAAGTTTTACAAACAATTGAAACAATGCAGAATGCCATCCAAAGTTCATTTTATCACTTTTTAATGTAAGAATAGTATTATCACCAACTAAAATTACTTCAAGACAAGACAAGAACTTATGGCCAATATTTTTATTAGGCATCGGAATTCTACATAGTTACTTACTAAGAGAAGGAGCTGAGAGACTCAGAAGTTCAGGCTGCACAGTCCAGGTCTCCTGAGAGACAAGCTTATTCTCATTTTGGCTTTTGGTATTTGATGGAAGTACACAACCATGAGGGCCTTTAACAGGGAGTACATCTAGAGTCATGCTTTGCTTCTCAGGCACACCAGGTCTACAAAAAGTTTTTTTTAAAGAATTGTTAAACTCATTGGTCAATAGGACATATTGGCCAAGTATTTGTTCCTCTGCGTATGTATGTACGTACACACACACACAAAGATTTTCCTTTGTACACCCAGGTTAGATCTTTTCTACAGTTAGATAGCAATACCTTAACTGGAGAGAGGAGTATCATTTTATGACCTTTACTTAGAAACAGAGTACTTTATAGAAAAGGGAGCCTACATAAATAGTTAAGCTAGATTTGAGCCTAGAAGCACCTTGGAGGAGAACAACAAGATATGGGGTAGTATGATATCATTCCTACTTGTATCTGATGATGGGAGCTTTGACTCTTGAAAGCTTATACTTCCAAAACCTCGTTGGTCTCTAAGGTGCTCCTAGACTTGAATCGAGCTCTTCTACTGCAGACTAACACAGCCACTCTCGGAAACTATCTACATAGATAGGTGGTACTTGCATTATTTCAGTTGAACACCAAAGAGCAGAGAGTTTAGAGGGTAGAATTCAAAAACCACAAAACAAGAGAGCAGCACAGTTTCACTACTGGGAGGAGCAACCAGAGGAGTAAATGTAGAATTTAACATACAACCTTCAATCTCAAACAGGCCTTTTAAAAGAGTATATGAAAAACATTACTAAAGTCAAGATGACAGGGATTTATCAGGTGGGTGGGAGCTATCTAGAAGTTAAGATCCTGGCTCAGTTATTAGGAAGATCCACAACAGCACTTAGTTCCAACCTAATATCTTCCAGATATATTCCTACCTGGAAGAATTCCAAAATTTCCATGGAGAAAGTTTAAAGCAGACTCTAGTCACAGAAATAAACCAACAATGTATCTGCATATACTTTCTCTTAGACAGGGTAAAGTTCACTAAGGCAGAGAAACATTGTGCCAGGATTTTAAAAACACTAAACCAAAAAAATCTATTACCTATTCAATGCCATACGATGTGCTGATGGTGTCAAGGCATTCAAAGAAGCACTAGTAGATGCCTTATAAACATAAAGAATAATCCTCCGCATGTTTATGTAAAAAACCTGGATATCATTTGTTTGTTGTGGAAGATCACATACTAGGAAAAGACATTTAAAATAAAAGAAACGTGTTAATCAAAGAAAAGTCCAATTCCTTCATATCACTGTATCAACTGTAAATTGGTCTGACATCGATCAGCAACCAATGGGATTTGGTCTGACATTTATCAGCAACCAATGAGATTATTGCCATCTTTAAATCTAGTAGTTCTCCATTGTACCAGTTTGGAAGTTGTACTCTATTCATTTCACACCAAACTTATAGTTTGATAATGGACATTCCATTCTACATGGTAGTACACATAATTCTTTTGTAAAATATGTAGTATAACAATATGTCCACATAGTTTCTTATAGGTGGAGTAGAGTTTCTTGTAGGTGGAGTAGAGATGTGAAGGCCTAAAAAATAGAGCTATCCCTCCAAACTTTAAAAAAAAAAATCAAACAGAGGAAAAATATAAATGTTTACAAGTACAGAAAAAAGTCCTATGAAATATTTTCTTTTGGAATGAGTGAAATGCTTTTTAAGACTACGTTTTGTTCACTCAAAATGTGTACTATGCTATTTCCCCCCAACAATTTACTGTAAAACAAATGATAATTTTTCTATAATACTGTAGCAATATGCAACATATTTTCAAAGACATATCCACTGTTTAAAAATAATTAATTTTGTCCACAACTAGTTTGCCATAATGTGCATAACAATATATTATTGAAAAGTTCAAGGTTATAAACTTTATATCCAAACATGTTGCTAGTCCTATTGAGGCTGTATGAGACTGTTTCTGTCCAAACAAGCTTCCTTCTGCTTACTACAAAATCTAATTTCAACTCATTTCTGCCTTCCTTCAGATGGCAGAAGCAAAAATACATGCAATAAGGTGGCATATGGAGCTGCAGTTCTCTTTGTAAAATAACATATATCCACAATTTACTTGTAAAAAGCTAGCAGTGCAAACTTAAGCAGTTATACTCTAAGCCCACGTACCTCAGTGGATTTAGAAGGATGTGATTATGATCAGGATTGCACTGCAAGGTGTTTACTACTTCTCATGGCTTCAAAATATCTCTAAATTTTACATCTTTAGGGTACAGCAATAGATTTTCAGGCTGTTCCAGTTCTTGCATTCTTCAAACCCCCCCCCCCCAATTCTTCACAAGCACAGCTGAAGTAGCCAGATTTAGGCACATGGGTGACACCACACAGAGGGACTGGTTGCAATATGTACTAATGAAGTTGCTGAGGAAGCTCACAGAACAAAAGTATTTTTGCATACAACAGACACACTCTCAATTTTTCTTCTAAAACCCACATCACAAAATGAGACAAAGTTGGCTAATTTACTAAAGCCTTGAGGGTGCAAATGAGGCTCTGCAAGGAAATAAACTGTGTGGCCTTTAGGGAATCCGTGTTATCTTGCAGGGAGGTCAGAGATAAAAGGAAGCTGACTGCCCTTTGTAATTTGAATGGGATTACCATTTTTTTCTGTCTTGCTCAGAGGAACCCTGGCATTCAACATACAGATGCTGGAAGGGAAGGCCTGGAATCCCCCCCCCCCCCATCTTTTAGACTTTTACACCTATAGTCTGAGGAAGAGTTCTGACAAACTTGAAAGCTCATGCACACTTTTGTGTCGTTGTATCTGGCCGCAATAAAGGTATGAAATGATTTGATAATGGTTTGTTTTGGAATGCTGATTTTGGGCCAATCCAGCTGCAAACAACTTTTGTGTGTGTGCATAGAGCTCTAATGAATGCACTGCATAATCTGATCACTGCTACAGAAACATCTGTTTTTCTATGCCCTTGTACACTTAACTCTTATTTGAGAGTCTGAACGCTTTGAAAAATACACTGCAGCTTACTAAGATTTCCAGGTGTCAGGTAATATTTAGAAAAATATCCTTTAGTTTTGGTACAATTTTAGATTAATTAGTTTATATGCTTGACAATACTCTGAAAAAGCAATTAAGTTCATAAGGCACAGCAGGTTCACTAAGTAAAGTTCATGACGAATTTTGGGCAGTTTGAGGTTCACAAATCGCTGCATTCATTGAGATCAATACTCCTCTCATCACCGATTTATACGCATCCCATACTGTCTGTATATTGACCTCTTGATTCAAAAACTGGCACAAACTTTCAAGCTATCTGTGCCAGTTTGTAAACAGATACATTTCCAGACAGTCTCTGCTCAATCTAAATGTTTACCAAAATTCAAAGCAAAAGGGGGCATGTAGCATAGGGCATACAGAGGAACACCCAGGGGAGATCCCCTGCAACTTTGATGTCTCTAGCTTGCATAGGATATTTTCTATACACTCCTGAACCTGTGCCTGTCGAAATGACCACCTGTTACAGCTGGTCATTTTGACAGGTGCAGGTTCAGGAGCGTACAGAATGGATCCTTCCTATGAAAGCTAGAGACACAAAACTTGCAGGGGTTCTCTGACTGACTCTCCTCTACCCCCCTCCAGGTTTGGTGGATTTAGGGGATCCATGTTACAGCCCCCCAAAGAAGGTGACCCTAGGAAAGGTGGTCATTTCCCCAGAAAGCATTTTCCTGGGGGCACCATCTTTGTGGGACCATAACTTGTACCCAATAAATCCAATACTCACCAAATTTGGAAGGCAGACAGAGGATTTTCAGTCAGAGAGCCCCTGTGAGTTTGGTGTCTCTAGCACATTGGGAGGGGGACATTCTAGAAAACCCTGAACCTCACGGTTCATTTGGCCCCTACAAGTTTGTTGCAGATCATAGTTCATGAACCGGGCACACCACGAACCAAACACCACATTTTCCCAGTTTGTGCCCATCTATTTTAACAAATACCAACAATAGTAATAGTGAACCTGGTTCTTTCCCATATGCCAAATTTGTGTTATTGTAAGAATTTCATAGAAAACTTTGAACTATGACAACTGATCTTACCTTCAGTTACCAATTCTTCCCCTGGGAACTCTTCATCAAACTTTACATTTATCACTGGATTATTAGCTGGCAGTATATTTTGTTCTTGCTGTGGATTATGCTGGATAGTTCTGAAGAGACAATTTTAAAGAGTGTCTGTCTATGTGCCATTAATTTTATTACACTACATCCTGAGAAAGATGCTAATACATACATTAGTGTGCAGAAAGCAGATATTCCTTTTTATAGACCTATCTGCCCTGTATCCTACTGTACTTACAGCTAAAGCTAATTAGCTTCTTATGTTCTCAACAGACCAGTGTCTCAATGTAGCAGGCCTAAAATGAGCATAATTTAAACACCACAAGAGAGAACACAAGAGAGTACCCCAAGCAGCATAGTCAGGGATCATAGATCTGGCTGCTACTGGTGACCGTAAATCTCTTTCTGGAAATTGTTGCCTCTGGATGTCCAGCATGAAGCAATAACCCTCACCCACTCTATGTATCACACAAAAAACAGTTTCTCATGGCATGTTATATGCAGACATTCAAAAGCAGCAGGAGATTTCACTGCTTCCAAGCACTTCCACAGCCTGCACAAACTGGCCCTTCCTCTGAGTTATCAGCACATGCCAGAACCCTGCAGGGAGTAACAGGGTTGGCAGCCATCTCGATTGAACACAGCACTCATATTTTCCTTGGGTAGGATCCCAAAGCTCCTAGTGCTTGAGGCAAACCTATATGAGAAACAATGGCCTCTAACAGTAGCTGTATTTACTCAAAGCGCACTTCTATGAACATTTTGTTCTGTTGATGACAAAGTACAATAGCAAATGCCTGATAAATCATTTAACAGTGAAAGTATGGTGTTGTCAGAAGAGGTTCTACACTGTAGCATCAGCCACAATCCACAAACAGCACCAATTGGAAACTGAAGTGTCTACAGCAGTCAGGATTAGCAGACTTCTGTCCCTAAAACTGGATAAGCCCTATGGAATGGTTTTAATCTTCCCCAGCTCAGCTAAAGACCAAGGACTGGCCCTGAGTTTTTTCTGATCTCTTTGTGCACAAAGTTTAGACAGACAATTGCAGAAAGGTAAAGATGAGCAGGACAACCGTGATATATTATGCCAAAAAAAATCCACAGACTTATGAATTCTTATCCAATATTAAGTTTATTGGAGTTAATCAATTCCTCAGGAATCAGTCATAATGATGCCATCAACACAATGGACTATGCATATCAAGTCTCATTTTGTTCACAACTTTGTCAAAGTGTGTAGCATTGAACTCTCAATATAGTTAATTCATTTAGCAAGCACTACAGCAAAATCTCTTAGAACCATTTATCAATGGTGATTTCTGAGATTTTGCCACAGAGCTTGCGAAATTAATTAACTATTGAAATTTCAACGCAACACACTCTGACAAAGTTGTGAACAAAATGAGACTTGGTATGCATGGTCCGTTGTGTTGATGGCGTCACTATGAATGATTCCTGAAGAACTGATTAGCTCCAGTAAACTGAATATTGGATAAGAATTCATAACTTTGTGGATATTTTTTTTGGCATAATATATCACAATTGTCCTGCTCATCTTTACCTTCATCCAGTGATCTCTCCTCTTGATTGTGGAAAGGTGGCAGCTTGCTATGGAATCTCCGGTATTTGTTTATGATGTCCAAGAGGGGCAGGCTCAATGTTTAGTACCTTCAGTTATGTGTACTTACAAAGCCACTTCATACTGAATAGACAGTTGGTCCATCTAGCTTAGTATTGTCTACTTTCTGGAAGTGGTTTCAAGATCTCAGGAAGAGAAAGATCCTCTACAACACTTGGTCTCTGAGATCTAGCTGTAAATTATGGTTGTTGAACTTGGGAGCTTCTGCGCACAAAACATACGCACTACCCATTGTGCTACAGCTTATTCCTACAGATGACAGAACTAGGCCATCCGGGAATACAAACCGATTATGGAAGTAAACCAGAAGAGCCAGCCTGATACAATTTAGGTAGAATTTTTTTAAAAACAACAACCCTTAGGCGCAGTTTATAAACACATTCTACTCTAGAAATAATACCGTAAGCATATAACTAAACTAGATCTATAGTAATCAAGTCTTCATTTTTGTTAGCCTCTTATTTTCATCTAATCTATGTGCCCAGCTAATTGTTATTACTCATACTCTTGTATGGCCCAAGAAATGTTGTCTGGGCCCATTTGCAATACAAAGGCTGAGGGGACCAGAAGAGAGGGCAGGAGCAGACAATATCCAATCTGATACACAGAACACATAAAGTATGACAACAGTCTGCAGAGATATGGTCAACCCAAGCACCAGGGCTACTAATCAGAAGTTCCCAGCAATTAATGAAGGTGCATCTTGACATAAAGATTAACTACAGACCACACATATAAACCTAAAGTGGTGCAGTGTTATCAGACTTAGGCAACATTTTAAATTCCTGCCCAGCCAAATGGTTACTGGGGTGACTATGACCAGTCATAGAATCATACAATCATAGAGTTGGAAGGGACTTCCAGGGTCATCTAGTCCAACTGCTTGCACAATGCAGGAAATTCACAAATACCTCCCCCTCCACACTCGCAGTGACCACTGTTCCACACCTAGCCTAACTGCTATCAGCCTAATTGCCCTCACATGGCAGTTGTCATGATAAGGGCAGCAGGAAAGAGCCATGTTTACTAATATCCACAATACCAACTCAGAAGTAATTGAGTTGGAATATTAAATACAATCAGAGCTCGACTTGCACAACAGATCTTTTCTACTTCCCATTTCCTGATGCAGTCCCCTGCTCCCTCCCTCAACTGCTTCTGAGAGTTTGAGAACCTGTTATGCAGCATGATGCAACGAACATGAAATTGAGCAAACTCTGGAGGACGGCGGAATACAGGAGGGCCTGGCTTGATGTAGTCCATGGGGTTGCAAAGAGCTGGACTCAACTGCGTGACTGAACAAAACATGCAGCATGGGAAACAGAAGTCTCAGGCCCACTCTTACTTAAGTAGAAGTGGGTTTGGATCCAATGTACTATCTGAACAAAACTGGGTCTCATCACATTGAACAATTTAACAGCCAATACAGTCCAGTAACTATCTACTGCTTATTCGTCAGGACAACAGGAGATAAGCACAGTTGATACAAGCAATGCTGTTATTTTGCAACGAAAACTGAGCCTCACCTGAGATACTGCTGTCTTGATATTTCATCTCCATAGAAGAAGCAAATTGTAGATAACACTGATGCATTATTGTGTTCACCTTCAGTAGAGTTACATGTTACTGTAACTTTCTATGGAAAATAAGCATTTCATCATTCATTGTTCATGTTACAGTCTCTCACTGAAGCTACTACATTTGAAATGTCACATTCCCAAATGTAGAACAAAACTATACAGCATATTTTTAAAAAAATTCTGAATTTTTCAGGTCATGTATAATAAAAGTTTAGGTTCACACAACATGGTAGGGAAATCTTGTGATTGGATTTCAAACTTACCTGCTGCTCACCTTCTTTAAGGACAAACTTCTCTGGAAATATCCTCAGCATATGTGGATCCATTATAATTCTTTCACAGAAATCTCTAAAACACAATGCTTTAACATAGGCTGCCCGACACCCTATATTTCTTAGAAAGAAAGAAACCTGGCTTATTTTCCCAGGCGACAGCTCAGTCAGTTCCACCAGGTATCTGTTACAGTGTTTTTTCACATTTTCTAAGATCACACTGCTTTTGCCCCCATATCCGTACAAGGGTATCTGGGGAGAATGAAATACACATAATTCAAATTAAGAATCACAGGAATGCAACAAGGATCTGCTCTCCTGTCCACAATTCATTTCCCTCACCAAAATGAATATTCAAGAAATCTGATTCTTTATAAGGTAAATGGATTAGAAGCCCCAAAACTCAGATAGTTTGTTTTAATGTCAATGGAAGCTAAGAACAAAATGTTATATAAAAAAAGATCAGAAGAAAATAACCAACAGAAAGGCAGAGCAGTAACAAAATCTTTAATTGCCAGCCACAAATATAAAGGCAATATGAAACCCAAACATACTAGAAACTTTTGACAACCTCCACCTCCAAATAACTGGTACATGCTACCTAATTTTAATAATTAGGGTGCAATCAAGCACTGTGGATATTTAGAATGTTTCATAACCACATCTTTACTCAACATTTTTATTAAACATGTTTACTATCTATACACAACTTGCAGTGTTCAAAGCACACTATTTTATAATCCTTACCACACCCCATAATATATGCCAATAATATTATTCCTGTATTGCAGATGGCCAGTGGTAGGGCGTGATGACCTGATGCTGAGTGTTAGTTACTTAATGCCACTGAGTGAGTTAATGGCAGACGCAAGATCAGAATGAGAGCTTCTAGGATCACAGCTCTCAGCCACTATGCTGTATTACCTAGATATACTACTCACCACTTCTTCCTGAGTAGGCTCCTATTTAAAATTTCTCTGACTATCACAGGAGAGCTAACAGCAAAGTACTATCAAAACATTTACTTTAATGATAAAGCTCTATTGGCCTATGGACCATGAGCTGAGTCACAATAAAATCTCCTAAGATAAAATCACTCAATCATTTTCTATCTATTGTTACCCTGGAAATTTTTTCCCCAACTGATAGGGCTGCATTACAATCTGATCCAGCCAGCAAAAATGTCCATTTGTTGCCTATGGATGCATCAATTATTCCTCACAAACAAGGAGAAATCAATTTCTTTCTTATATGCATGAATACGCTACATCCTAAAAGACAGTGTTCCAATGTGTCTTATCTGCCCTGATGCACACAAACACGTCCTATCAGAATAAGGCCTATTACTTATATCGACAATATAATAACTGAGATGGAATTGCATTTAACCGGGACAGCATAAAAGCTTATTTAGAAAAAATATATAGGCAGAGGTGCCTTGCGGATACAAAAGACCCAAGAAGACAGAAGAACAAACCCTTTGAGCTTGCATACATAAGCTAAATAGATTTAATTCAAAAAACGCTTGAGAATTAAGGTATCAAAAGAAGCCAACTCTAAGGCTGTTAGTTCTGTAGGCCGAAAACCTAATAGTGAGAGTCTTGATTCAACTAATTCCCTCCAAGGGTTTGAATAAGGATCTTGTCTTAAAAGGGATAAATATCCTTCATTAGTGAACAATATTTTCAGCCAACACCTAAACGCCCTCCATGTATGGGTCTCGAGAGAATGTAAACCTAATTCAAGCTTCAGAACAATTCCAACAACACAATGTGGTGTCCCAATAACCTTTTGAAGGAAAGGAAACAACACATAATCTAAGGATTCATGGCATGCCTCTATCCACACAGTAATGCTTTCAGTCATTACCATACCACATTTCTCCTACCCTGGCACCTAGATCCCCTGGACTGATAAACAAATGCTGGTTTTAATTATCAAAACACTGTAGGTTGGAACTTAAGAGATGTTGTCCCCCTACAGTGGCATGATATGGTAAGGCTACTGCTGCATTGTTTCCCTTCAAGTTGCGAGCTGAGGATTGCAGGTTAGTACACTCTTCCATATTAAAACTTCATACACAAAGAAAGACTAGAATATAATGGAAAAGTTTTACATGACTGAGATATACCACAACTGGGCAAAGTCCACAAGAAGTTCAATGGTGAATTTAAAAACATAATGGCCAGATAAGCAAGGGATCATCAGTACAATCATTTTAGCTTTACATTTAGGGCCTTTTAGTGTCAATTTATTGAGTTTGAAGTATTAGCAAAAGTAAAATACAAGATAATATTAACAGGTACATCCATACAGGAGAGACTATTCGTTCTGTTTGGGCACAAACACCTCAATGTCCCAATTCAGAAGTCTCTAACAAGGCTACAATGGCTCAGTTGTAACTTGCAGTCTTGGTTGATGTTTAGAAAATAATGCAATGGTTCAGGACTTCCTAAACAAAGACATACACCAGGTTATTCTTTCTTGCACACTGCAGAAAGAAAGTCCAAATGAGTAAGAAGACTTACAGTGAACTTGATTCCTTGTCGCATTGGAAACCCAAGCTGTTTCATTTCAAGCTTTGCCAACATGCAAGCTAAACGAGATGGTGTAAATATTAAGGACACTCTGTAATCATGTTTGGGTTGGATTTTGATTTCACAGTCGCGGTACACATGTTCTCCAAATTTAATCTACAGATACATATGAAAATAAACACACCATAAGCTAATTTGATGAGATCTTAATTTAGAAGAGGTTCATTTAAAGTAAAGAAAATTAGCAAATTAACAGTGAGAAGTGAACATAACCTCAGCTGCTTACAAATGATGCCTTACCATGGTTTTACAAACTAGCAATGCATGGAAATGTTTACATTATAAGGTAAAACAGAGAAACGTAAGTATGCAAGAAATGTAAGAAAAGAAGTTTCACTGTGTCTGAGGTACCTGTTTGCTTACGGGGGCTGACAGGGTCCTTGGGAGTGTGAGAGTCATCACGTGTGCTCTTGGCACCAAAACAAGTAGTTATTAGACCTCTGCTTAAAAAAATCTTCACTGACTAAGGAACAGGTGGCCAATTATAGGCTAGTCTCCCATTTACCTTTTCTGGGGAAGGTGTTAAGAGTATGTGATGACAGAGCAGCTCCAGAGGTTCCTGGGTGACACAACTGCACTTAACCTACTTCAGCCCTGTGTTTAGAAATAGGACTGCTTTAATTGCACGACTGAATGATTGTCGTTTAAATTTTGAGAGGGAGACGGTCATCTCTGCTGATACTGAAATCTACTGGTAGCCTTTGACACAATTTGTCACTCCTTTCTTAAACATTAGTTGGAATATGGAGTTTACAGAATAGCCCTTCAATGGCTTCAGTCTTTTCTGTATGATCAGACACATAGTTTTCACTGGAGGAGTAGAATCAACTGGGAGGGATTTGTCTTGTGGAGTTCCACAAAATATATTATATATGATGTGTATGTGTGTGTATGTACATATACACACACACACACACAAGCTGAGCTTTGTGGTTGGACATTATCAATATGCAGATGACACCTAGTCTATATTTCACTACACAAGCCTCCAGAGGTGTCTGTCTTGGTTCTCAACTGGCCTTTTGAAAATGCAGTTAGGTGGTGAAGGCAGAACATGCAGAAGTTTTATTCAGACAAGACAGGGGTAATGTTGGTCGGGAAAGGCTGATGTTTTACAGGGAATCGATGCTGTGGAGTTGGCCTTTGCTCAGCAGATTAAGAGCTCCCGGGGGTTCATGGGCCCATGCCTTGCTGTTTGATAAACAGGTTAGCGCAGTGGCCAAAAGCACCTTCTAACAACTGCAAGTGATCCACTAACCCTCGCCTTTCTTACACTGGCCAATCTGATACTAGCTTTTGTAACCTTGCAACTGGATTACTGTAACACAGTCTACATTGGCCTGCTCTTGAAGACAAACCAGAAATTGCAGCTGTTGCAGAAAGCGGCAGCCTGTTTAGTGTAAGAGGTTAGCTGATGGGAACATACTTTGCCCATTTTGAAACTGTAACCCTGGCTTCCAGTTTGTTTCCAAGTCCAATTCAAGGTGCTGGTTATGAAGTCTATTGTACTGTATTTAGGCAGCAACATTTCACAGAGCTATCTAGAAAATTCTGGATAAAAAGCAGCCTTAAATACTGGGCACATTTTGCCATATAAAAAGCTTACTGGTTTCCATGACTCACCTGAAAACAGTCCTGATCTTGACCCCTTATCAGCAATCGTAACTGTTGGGTAGTAGTCTGAGAGTCATTTCTCAGAATTAATTTCTGTTGACTAAAAACGACAAAAACAGTTTAATAGTTATTTGCTTATATTGAGAGGAACAGAACAGTTGTATGTTTTCTAGGAATCTGTGTGATAGCTACTGAAGAGAAAATGTAGAATTATTTATCCAATGAGCTACTGAATGTCCACCAAATAGCTAGGCTTTTTTTATGTCTGTTTTTTTAATTTCGAGTTGTATGTGAACCTACATTCAATAGCAAGAGCTGTATAGAATTCTTAGAATGTTTAATGTGTCACTTAATATTCACAACACATGCTTCTGGATGCAGAGGGTAACCCACAAAGTCAGGAGAAGTTGAAACATCAGGCAGCAGAATTTAAATGCCACTAAAAGCTGCCTTTTAATGCTACCTATCTGGCCTACAGTTGAGGCGGTGGAGACTTGTCAGTACTGGCCTCCTCTGCCTGGCACTATTATTTGCCCATCACCCTTGGTATTAGTCATCCTCTACTTGCACACAGATATGGAACTTAATAGGGAGCAGACATATTAACTGGCACCATTAATTGTTATTTTACTGTTGATTGATTGATTGATTGATTGGTGTTTATTGGGCTTTATGACTGTTATCTCTCTGTGGCCCCGGTCACACAGGAGGATTTGCCCCGCGAAACAGACGGGTTGAGGGCGCATCAAACGGGTGCGATCATATGGCAACATCTGGGAAGTGTAGTGCACCCGTCACCAACCCGTACTGTCGGCCCGAAGAAGTGGATTTAAAAAGTACCAGCAAAAGGGTAGTAGCAACCGGAAAACACTGGTTGCAGGTGAGTGTCGGATCGCAGATGCGGAGTTAATCTGGCGCATCTGGCATGCGCATGCGTCCTGTCGCACCAGATGTGTTTTTTCCAAGCTTCCACAGTATCCGAAGAAACATAAGAGTGCGCATGCGCAAGACCCTTTGATGCGCTTCAACATCGCCATGGGATCGCTGGCTATCGCCGTCTGCACGGCATCTCGGGGACCCATCTGATCACGCTACTGCACATCTTTTTGCTTCGGCTCTAATTTGCCTCCCTTCAGTGGCGCAGTATCCCGCTCGTGTGACTGGGACCTGTTTTAACTATTGCATTCCATTGTTTTATTATATTGTTGTAACCCACTCTGAGCCTTGCTAAATGTATTGCTTTATTTATAATACACTCAAACTACTGTGAAAAGGACTTGGCTCTAACACTCCACACGGCAAATATCCCAGGCCAGCCTTGCTTGAATTGCATCTTCTTTGGCCAAAACACATTTAAATGAGGCTTGTGTCATCACTTATCAACACTTATCTGGCTGCTTGTTCAAGTCCTTTAAACCCTGCAGTTTCCCCATTTTGATTATCAAGGCAACACAGGCTTCACTGCTATAAATACTGCCTAGAGTTTAATCTCTTTCAATGGAGCAAACTCCTCCAGCATACTATTTTGTTAGCTTCATGGCAAAAAGAAACCTATATATCACAAAGGATTAGTAACAGGCCAAATGTATCACTTGATGTGTGTTCTTTGTTGCCTTAGAAATAATGTACTTTGATAGCAGCTGTATGGAGACCTAGATTCAGGTGGGTAGCCATGTTGGTTCAAAGCAACAGAAAAAAGTTTTGAGTCCAGTGACCAACAAACTTTAATTCTGGATATAAGCTTTCATGTGCATGCACACATCTTCAGATACATTGAAACAGACTTCCTCAAGCCTTACATATAGGTAGAGAGAGAGTTGGGGGAGGGGTAGTTTCCAGGAAGGGCTGGTTAGAGACAAGACCTAGTTATATATCTGCTGAAAGAGTTTCCCTTTGAATGACAAAATTGTATCTGCATAGTTTATGCCTCCTATGTGGAATGCTGAATGAAACTTTTCCCTAAGTATTGCAAAGGCAGATGGAACCCTCTAAGAAATCTTCTGCCCCTTTCATGTAAGTTTTGTTTTGTGGCTGACTGTGAATGAAGATGAGTAAAACAAGGACATGAAGCCCTAGTCTTGTCAATGCAACGGAATCAGAATATATAGAAGAGATAAAGGAACTGGCTCTAGTGCAAGTGAGATTTCCCACTTCTCTCACTCCTATGCAGACTGGCTTCACTCCCCAAAAGCATGTTTGGGGAAAGAAATTTTCTATCAACACCTGGAAACAGCAGGAGGAGGCAAACTGGGGGATTGTAGTGGGAGGAATTGACAAAAATCACTCTTCTGGCCTTGTGCCAACAGAACTCAAAGCTCCATGCATGTCTTCTAGTCTGGTTATGGATCATTTCAGCTCACTCAGCCTAGAGGAAGTTGACAAGTTGCTCCTAACTGTACGTCCTACCACTTGCTCCCTTGACCCGTGCCCTTTGTGACCAATTAAAACTGGCCACAAGGGGGGTTCCGAGGTGCCCTAAGGGAGACTGTCTACAAGTCCCTCTTGGAGGGGCGGGTCCCTGGGGCACTTAAGGAAACAGTGGTCTGCCCTCTCTTGAAAAAGCCATCCTTAGACCCAGCCAAATTGGCGAACCACTGGCCGGTCTCCAACTTGCCCTATTTGGACAAGATAATAGCGAGGGCTGTGGCCATATAGCTACAGGGCTTCTTGGATGACGCCTCCATTAGACCCCTTCCAGTCCAGCTTTCGCCCGGGTCACAGGATGGAGACAGCACTGGTTGCCCTCACGGATGACCTCCGGAAGCATCTGGATCGGGGAGGATTGGCAGTGCTGTTGTTAGACTTGTTGGTAGCGTTCAACACAGTCAACCATCAGCTACTAATCTACCGCCTCACTGACATTGGGGTTCGGGGACTGGCCCTACAGTGGCTTGTCTCCTTTCTACAAGGTCAGGGACAAAGGGTGGCACTGGGGGATCAACTATCCCAGAGGCACCCACTGGATTATGGAGTGCCTCAAGGGGTAGTGTTGTCCCTGATGCTTTTTAACATCTACATGCACCCCCTTGCCCAGAGGCATGGGTTGGGATGTCACCAGTATGCGGATGACACCCAGCTTTTGGGCCGTCAGTCCAACTCCAAACCGGAAGATCTAGACTGGGTGCTAAAAGCCATGGCTGGTTGGCTTAGGTTGAATTGGCTTAAATTGAATCTGATGAAGACGGAGGTCCTTTGCCTGAGTTGGGGTGATCCAAGGGTAGGGATCCCGCTCCCGTCCTTTGATGGAGCTCCTTTGGTGCCAGCGCCGGAGGTTAGGAGTCCAGGAGTGCTCCTGGATGCCTCCTTAACAATGGAGGCCCAGGTAGTAGCCACTGCCAAGTCAGCCTTTTACCATCTTCGGCTGATCAGGCAGTTGGTTCCCTTCTTCGAACACAATGACTTGGCAACAGTGATCCATGCAATGGTCACCTCAAGACTGGACTACTGTAATGCTCTCTACATGGGGCTGCCCTTGTCTCAAATCTGGAAGCTGCAGTTGGTGCAAAATGCTGTGGCCAGGCTGTTGATGGGACTCCCAATCCAGGAGCACATCCAGCCTTTGCTAAAGGCACCGCACTTGTTGCCAGTAGCATATTGAATTCGTTTCAAGGTGCTGGTTCATACCTTTAAAGCCCTTTATGTTAAGGGGCCTACATACCTGATGGACCACCTTTCCCCACATACTCCCCAGAGAGCACTGTGTTCAGGGGCCCAGAACCAACTGGCCTTCCCGGGTCTTAAGGAGGCCAGGCTGTCGATAATCAAGGCCAGGACTTTCTTGATGGCGGCTCCATCCTGGTGGAACGAGCTCCTGGAAGAGATCAGGGCCCTGCAGAACCTTTTACAGTTCCGCCGGGCTTGTAAAACAGAGCTCTTCCACCAGGCTTTTGGAGCCGCTGCCACCACTAACAACTAGGATAGCAGGCCCATTGCCTCTGGAATTTGTATTAACAGCCTGTGCCAGCTGCCTGAAAGACAGCTGCAGAAGACTTACGAGCCAGCTATAGGAAGAGAGAGCTGATATGGTAGCCATCATTGATTCAATAACAATACTAGCACTTATTATTTTATTGTTAATTGGTTTTAATATTGTTTTAAATGGTTGAATTGTTTTATTGTAATTGTACGTTGGTTTTATGTAAGCCGCTCTGAGCTGGCCTCGGCTGGGAGGGCAGGGTAGAAATATGAGGAATAAATAAAACACATGGTCAGAGTACAAGCCTGTTCTTTTTTAAAAAAAATGTTGAGGCCTAAGTTTTCGGGGCCACTGGGTAATTTTCCTAAACATCTTGATTTGTAGGAATCCTCACTCAAAAACACAAGGGCAGATACAAACTCACTGCAAAAACCTCTTGGAAAAGAATTGCTGGAGGTTTTAAAAATCAAATTCATCACAGTCCCATTTTGTAGCTGAAAATGGTCCATCTTTTACATTAATATTACATAAAGGATTGCATACGAATAATTCCAACAGCTAAGAGTGAGAGTTGATGTTTTAGGAGGCATCCGAACAAAATCATTCTAAGATAGCATAAGAGTGGATAAATTACAAGAGACCTGAATGTAAACTTGAATCCAGGGACTGGAATTCAGAAAACTGCATTTAGTGTTCTAGTTCTGCATGGGAGAGATTTCCCACCTTCTATTTCCCCTACATCCCTGCCCTCACCTCCCTGAAAAGCCTCACCTCTGGAGGTCCTCTGGAGTGTTATGTGGAAGAAAACCGGCATTTTCTGCCTGTGCACATGGAGAAGTGTTCCTGTTTCAAATTGGGCTAATTAGATCCCATTTACGTTGTGCAAGATCTTCTTTAGGACATTTTTTTAAAAGTACAATATTACTGAATAAAACCAGGGTAGTGCTTACATTTTATTTACAAATGAAATTCTTGGTCAGGCTTCAGGACAACAGACTCAACTGTGTGTTGCTGAAACCATTTTCTTGGTACTTACGCTGTTCTGCCAAGTTGTACTCCACCCCATGCCACAAGCTGCTTATTAGCAAGGATAGGGGGCACTTCTGAGTTGTGGCACAATTGTGTCATAGGTCTACTCTCCACCACAGGTACTTCAGCTTTCACAGTTACTTTATACTCTGGTCCAGAGGGCAATACGAAAATTTTCACAACACTGTTAAAATGAAGTCTCAAGTTAGATACTCCGTAAAAAGCAACACTGCTTTTCATGATTAGGTCAAACAGGGTGAATTACCTTTCAGTATTTCTACAGTCCTTTGGAGAGAAGTGAACTGTCACTTCTCGTTCTTCCCCAGGTAT
The DNA here is from genome assembly GCA_029375565.1 of Gekko gecko. Taxonomy (NCBI): domain Eukaryota; kingdom Metazoa; phylum Chordata; class Lepidosauria; order Squamata; family Gekkonidae; genus Gekko; species Gekko gecko. The sequence continues at coordinate 53,353,251 of JAPDNY010000009.1, forward strand.
AAGGACCAGTTCCTCAGGCTCAACAGAGATGCTGCTACTTGGCTCCAGTGTCTAAAAATGAATATTGTTAGTTCAAGTTGCTTTCATCTTTTTCTTAGCGTACTTAAGATGAGCTTTCCTCTTTCTTTTCAGTGAATATAACTTGTAGCTATATGCTCCACAATTGTCTCTAGGGATGCCAATTCTTATTTTACTAGGAAAAGGGAGACTCAACAGAAGAGTCTCTTGCCACTCAAATTAACTCTTATGTATTTACAAAGTCAGACTGGTTTGACAATTTCAGAAGTACTTCTTAGAACAGAGGTAGTTACTCACCATGATCTTTAAATCAACTCTAATATTCCCAGCATTCTTTAGAGGTAGCTGCTGCCTTACTGATGATCCTACTCTTGCAGACATATATAAAGTCTGTGGAAAACAGACAGTATCAAACAGCTGACATCTAATACAGAAAGACTAGATATAATAAAAATGAGATAATTTGGTTTTCTGACTATACCTGCAGACCCTTTGGGGCATATATTCTAGGAGTTCCAGATCTTACACACAAAGGAATACTTAAAATGTTAGCAGGCTCTGGACAATCAACCTCCACATCAATTCTTGCCAAGTACTCATCTGGTGGGCCCAAAATATCTGAAAGTTTAAACTTGATTATTTTTACTCAAAATCTTGCACCTTATTCTATTTAGTCAGACTTAATAGCACATTATCTCAAGTTCTGATCAGCCAACAGTGAAAATCAATGAGTAAGTACTTGAACAACTCATTAAGAACCAAACAAGGGCTAAAAATCAACAATGAAATCAAATAGCATTGGCACAGTGGCAGTAAAGTATTTCATATTAATCCAAAGCAACTTGTAAGAAATGACAGCTTAAATTCTTTTTTTTAAAGCAGTGGAACACATGCGATTATTACTACATTGCAATGATTTATTACTTCTTTTCAGCAGCCTTAAATGAAAAGCCTGGCTGTTAATACTTAGTGATTTGAATATATCAAAGTCTCCTGAAAGGCATGCCAAAACAATACTTCTGATTGCCACAGGGATGTTTCAACATGACAGATGCCACAAGGAAGACATGCAGAATACTTCAATTTATGATGGCTGCCATAACATACAGTTGGCTTCCAAAGACTGTCCGAAGAAAAAGCAGCTTCTGGTTCTCCTCATAATTCATTAGGCAAGCTGCTGATGTACCCCAAGTTATGCTATTTATTTAAAACATGTAAAGGTAAAGGTTCCCTTGCTCGAAAGCCAGTCGAATCCGACTCTAGGGTTGCGGTGCTCATCTCCGTTTCAAAGCCGAAGAGCCAGCGCTGTCCGAAGACGTTTCCGTGGTCATGTGGCCGGCATGACTAAACACCAAGGCGCACGGAATGCTGTTACCTTCCCACCGAAGTGGTCCCTATTTATCTACTTGCAATTTCTTGCTTTCGAACTGCTAGGTTGGCAGGAGCTGGAGCTAGAGACAGGAGCTCACCCCGTCATGCGGCACCCGGGTCTTGAACTGCTGAACTACTGACCTTCCACAGCCTGCAGTTCAGTGTCTTAACCACTTGAGCCACCACAGCTCTAAAACATGTATTAGTTGCCTTTCTACCTTATCGGAACTCAAGGTGGCTTACAATGGAAATAATAATACAATAGAATAAACAAAAAAAACCACTAATTAAAACCAGCAATTTAAAACTGCCAGTAGGCAGAAAAACTAATCAAATACTTCTGTGAATAAAACTGTTCTCAGCTGCCTCCTAAAAATCAAGTGTGAGGGGTCCAGGCACACTTCCCTAGGACTGCCACTAAAAATGCCCTCTCTTGTGAAACCATCAGCTTCTTTGATGGATGGAACAGTCAAGAGGGCCTCTTGTGATCTTAATTCCTGGCCCAGAATGTATGGTCCTTCAGATACCCCAGTCCCCCCCTGTAGGACTTTAGAAGTCAAAAACAACACCTTGAATTGGGCTTAGGTGTGGATTGGAAGGCAGTAGGATTGGGGTCACAATGATTCTGGCAACTGGCCCTGACTAGTAGTCTAGGCGCAGCATTCTGTACTAGCTGCAAACTCTGAACACTCTTCAAGGGCAGCCCCTAGTAGATTGCACCGCAGTAGTCCAGTCTAGAAGTAACTAAGGCATGGATCACTGTAGCTAGACCTGAATGACCCAGGAATGGACATACTTGGTGCACAAACCACCTGATTTTCTATGGTGACCACTATTTTGAGCAGAAAACCCAAGGTGCAAACCTGACTTTTCAAGGGGAGCTTAACCCCATCCAAGACAGGGAAGATCTCATGTCCCTGGTCTGCCTTTCTACTAACCCAGATCACCTCTGCCTTGTCAGGATTGTCCGTTTATTGACCCACATCCAGTCCATTACTGACTCCAAGCACAGGTTTAGAACATCAACAGCATTCTTGGAATTAGGTGGAAAAGAAAAGTAGACCTGGGTACCACCCACACATTGGTGACACTGCAGCCCAAATCACACATTGGTGACACTGCAGCCCAAACCAGTGGCTTCATGTAGATATTAAATAGAATGGGAGACAAGGTCCCCATGGGCCAACAATGGGGCAGAACAGGAATCCCCAAGCACCACCTTTTGGGACCAGTCTCCTATGGTTGATGGTGAGAAAGGCCACTGAGACCATTCAGCAGAACCAGCAGGGTCACATTCCCCATCTAGACATCAATAGAAGTCGTCAAGCAAATCGGCCAGAACTGTTCCAATTCGAAACCAGATTGAAAAGGATCCAGAAAATCAGGTTCCTCCAAGAGCCCCTGGAGCTGAGAAACAAAAATCTGTTCCAGTACTTTGCCCAAAAATGGAAGACTGGAGACTGGTCAGAAATGGTCTAACCTGGTGGGGCTCAGAACAGGTATAATCACTGCCTCCCTGGGCTTAGTGGCACAACTCCCACTGTCAAGGAAGCATTTATGACTCCCCTTACCACTCAGCCTGCCCCCCTCCCAGCTTTTATCAGACAGGAAGGGCAAAAATCAAGGACACAGGCAGTAGACCTCACCTCTCTTAGAACCCTGTCCACTTCCCTAGGTGCCACAATGTGAAAGGTATCCATACATAAACTGGACAGGCAGATGCCAAAGGTGTATCATCTAAACATGCATTAATGCCAGCATCTAACCCAGAATGGATCTGGGCAATTTTATCTGAGAAGTAATTAGCAAACTGATCACAGCAGGCCATCATGTGGTCAGAGTCCAATTTCCTGTGGCTATGATGTAAGAGCCCCAGAACCACACAGAACAGCTCTGCAGATGCAGTGATGATGGGGAAATATTGCCTTTTTGCCACTATCAATGCAGAAATGGCACACTGGTCTTTTTGGAAAGGAAAAAAAAGCAAGTGCATACTTGTACAAAAAAAGCCCTATTCAAAATACCAGTATATTAACCTAATACCCTAGTAGAGTGCTTGCACTAACCTAGGCATGTTTGCACATGTTCCCTCCTATATTAAGAATGGAAATCTGCACAAGACTTAATATTATGCTCAAATATTTTTAAAGTTTACTGAAATCTGACCTAAGGACCCTTCCACACATTTTATGGCAGAAAATCCAGGAGTATTCTATGCCTGACTGTAGTAACCATGTCTGTCTTCCGCATGTGCCTTACCCTGTACAATACAGGTTTCCAAATACATTTGTCTCATTTGAAGGATATTCTGTATGCTTAAATCTAACACTGACCATGAAGCTTTTTCACACAAGTGCTAGATTTAAGCAGCAGATGAATCATTACTAGGTTCAAGTTGTATTTTACCAGTTGAATTTTGTTCTGCTAGACTAACAGCCACCTGGTATCAACCAAACTCAGAACACAGTTCGTCAGAGTTCTGTACCTGAAGTGATGTGTTTGCTTGGTGCATGGAACTGGACCCAAACCACTACAGCTTCAGGAGCCTGGAAGGAAAAATATTTGTGTAAACTCAAGTGTGCTACAGAAACTTCAGTCTTAAAAAATGTTTCCATGATAAAGCCTGAAACACTGACATTAATTCCATAATTAGAACAGAACCACAATTTTAAATAATTAGGACATTTCCCTATAAGCAGCCTTTACAACCATGAGCAATAAATGCAGGAGTTCTTCTGAAATATGGGAGATTTCTTTCTTCAACCACTTGGGCACTTCTATACCATGACAGAGAAAATGTTACTAATTGAGGTGTCAAAATGCTATTTCTGATTTTAAGAGACAAAACAAAAAGCAAGGTTTCTGCATGTGGCCAAATTTACAAAGCTCATACATTGCATTCCTGCCCTCATCAGAGTCACCAGGATTAAAAACATCCATAATAAAAATGCACCTTAAAAACAATTAAAACTAAACATAAACACATTGTTTAAACAATTAAAACCAAGCTAAAATACACACAAAATTTCTGATGGCAATGGTTTCATATAAGCAATTAGTGAAAGATGATTGATTTAATATGTATACACCATCTTTCTATGCGAAAGATATGCAAAGCAGCTTAGTATGTGTATACACACATATACAATAACTATCCCCAGCATCAATGATACAAAGCTGAACAACAACAAATGCCTACCAGGGTCCACCCACAATCTGAATCTCATTACTGGAAACAGGGTGATCCCTTCCTCAGCAGGTAACTGAGTTTAGGAATTACCACTGAGTTTAGTTTAGGAATTACCACTGAGAGTTCCAACTCTGGTTACACCTGTATACACCAGATGTATACAAAGAGAGAACAGCAACTAAACGATCTCAGTGACGAGGAGTTTAAGAGAGCAATGCTGTCATGATTACATTGTCAGACTAGGATCTGGGAGACAAGTTTGAATCCCCATTCTGCTATGGAAGCTCACTGAGTGACTTTGAGCCAGTCCCTCTCTCAGCCTAACATTCTTCACAGGATTGGTAGTTATGTCAGGATAAAACAGAAGGGAAGACATCCTTTATATTATAATAAAAAAAATTAAAAGAAGGGAAGAACGCTGTTGTAAGCCACTTTAGCTCCCCAGTGGGGGAAAAATTGGTCATAAATCCTTCCTTATATATATTTGAGTTTTGGTCATACCTTATATGGTCAAAATGCGCGCCGGAATCAGTTGGCCGAGGGACTTGCCAGTCAGAGACGGAGTCCCTCGCCACTGGCTGCTTAGCCTTCCGGCGTGGCTGTGCGCCCTCCCACTCAGCCACCGCGCAGCCTCACGACCCCAGTCTGCTCCAGCCGCCGATCGCTTCAGGCTGGGGGGGGCGGCGGCTACCGGCTCGGAGGGACTTCACCCAAAGCTGGGTATGGAGGCTTTGTGGGGGAGGGCGCAGCGGGCCTCGGGAGCGCTGTGCGGCCACCCCTCCCTGAAGGCTTTCGGGAATGCGATGTGCGGGGGCGGGGTTGCCCATTTCGGAGGGCCCTCCTGAACGGCGGGGCAGGGAGGCTTGCGCGCGGAGTCAGCGGCGGGCCTCGGACGCTTCCCTTGCCCGGAGAACACCGCCCCTCCTCCCTGCGTGACGGGGCCAGCCCAGCCGCCTTGCCCACCCCCAAGGACTCTCCCTAGGGCCCGTTGCCTCGGCCGCAACGGGCTTCCCCCCCTAGTATCTAAATAAAATATATTGGATAAATTAGCCTTTATACCCCAGTTTATAGCTACTTACCTGCTCATTGTAGCTTGGATTCAAGACATGGGAGATCACTGAAGGAGCTGCTAGCTGAGATATATTATATGTACGGACTGTATTTTTAATGGGAAGAGTAACAGGTTCCTTGGAAAATGTGAAACAGCGCCATGCAGCAGCATTCTACAATTAAAATATTTTTATATATTGAAAGCAGATCATTTGCAAGTTTTAAGAAACTATCCAATAACAGAGGTAGCCATATTGATTTGTATTAATGGTGCCCTTTTGATACACCAAGTAGGCAAATTTTCATGTTTCTATTAATAATTAGGAATCCCAGACACTGTGCAGCTCTCACCAGGAGAAACTAATCTTGGCATTACGGTGACCGACTGGAGAAAGCCTACTGTGACATTGATTCCTAATACATAAAAAGGTTCTTTGCAGAATAGGCACTTGCAGAAGAAAATCCTAATATGCATATCCTGAATCACCCTATACTATTTTACACATCCATCTTCCTGGGGTAGGATGCAAATTGGGTAGAAGGCAATACAGGGACTTAAGAAGGGAAGAATATTATCTAAATAATAAGGGAGATGGTAACTGTGGCAGCAGAGTTCTGATCAGAGGTGAGCAGGCCACAGTGGACAACAGAAGGCCAGGGAGGACAGGTTGCAGTAATCAAGATGGGAGACGACTGCAACATAAACCAATGCAATGGCGTACAAGGAAATATCAGTCAGTAAACTATCATTGCAGGACGGGTTGGAGAGAAGTTCTGGGATACAGACAGGTGTCAAATCCAGGAGGTTCTGTTATCTCACCCAAGGACACTGTGTAGAGAGTACAGCAGACGGTCCCCAAGGGGGTGATGGAAAAGAAGAAAAGTTTACTGATCTATAACTTTCAAGAAAACAATGATGAAGCCAAAGTAGCAATCAATTACACAAAAAACTATTCAAAAAGATAGCAGTTTCATGATACTAGCTGCAATACTTACTGCATTGATAACAAGTCTGATTGGCACTCTAGCATGCGTCTTATTAATCAGTTTTAGCGGGAGACATTTCCAGCTGCCAAATGGCAGATCACCAAAGTCAAGCTGTTTTACTTCCGCCTAAGATTAGGAAAAGGAACAGTCTTTGAAAAGTGACGTACACCAAGCCAGACTTTTGTGTGTGGAAAAGTAAGCACAGTTTGCTGCTAAGAATTTCAACTTGGACATATGCAGTTTAGCTCTCCATTCATTCCACAAGGGCACAGCAACTAAAAGGTTTTCTCAGAAGCTTGAAAAAGATATGGTTAAGAAATCATATGACCAAGCCCGACGCAAAATAAGTATTTTTACTTAATGGTGCATTTATGCTGACTAGTTCAGTTATTTAGTTTCCATGGACTTCACTGACATAATTTTAAGCGCAAAATCCTATAGCATAATTGAAGTAGCTCAACCGACTTCATCCTTACTAGGCATCTGTATGCTCCCCATAGGTGCAGCTCTGCATTGCCTTCTCCTGCCATCCAGTTTAAACCAGACAGCAGGAGATGGCATCCTGGCCAATCACTCTCCACTGGTGAAGGAAGCCAGCCCCAGGATCAGGCTGGTATTTTTTAACTGGCATTTTTCAGTTCGGGTCTATTGGATCCGAAAAATTTCCAGATTTCCAAAAAATCCCAAATCAGAATATCATACCAGTACCTGGATCTGGGATTTTTTAGGAATCCCAATTTTGGAGGGGGGTCTAATAGACCTGAACTGAAAAATATTAGTTAAAAAAAATTGCACACCCTTACCCCTCACACACTTTCCAAATAGTTACATACATTCTAGTTACTTGGGATTCAATAAATTTCTACAGTTCTATTTTTAATTAACTAGTGTAGTAGTAGTGTGGACTTGAATTCATGATTCTGTTTTTTAAAACACTGTCAGGAAAAACCTGACTTGCTGAATGTCAGAGAGATATTTCAGTATATCCACACCTACAAACAATTTATGAAAGCCACTAGGATATCAGGCAGAATGTATTCTTTTTCTCATAAAGCCATTTCAAACTACTTTCCAGTAAGCAAGTTCGGCAGATTGTCCATAGCTGAATCGTAACAGAAAGAATGAATGTCAATGGTTACCTCAAGATCAGGAATTTCAGCAACTGCATTCAAGATGACCCTAGCTGCTAAAGCTTCTGCCTGGACTATTGTCTCTGCATCTGCAGAAAGTGGCCAAGAGGCAATGCTAAGCACACACTGGAAAACTCCCGCTTGACAAGGTAAGAACAGTATTTTTATTTCTTCTGTAGTACAAGGTCCTATGATGGTTTTGTTCTTAAACAGCAGGCATCCATGTTTCAGGGGTTCCATCTACAAAGAACAAGAAGTTTTACAAACTTTTTAGAGGATAAAGACTTACAGAAAGCCTATGGTTGTGTCAGCCACATTCAAATGTCACAGCACACACAGACATCCATTATATTGGTAGATGCTTCAATCAGTATTGGAAAACAGGGTTCATAAAATAGAGGACTTTGGTAGGGCTCCTACCACAGTGCAAGGCAAAACAGTATTTTTATGTATGCTGCACATTAAGGGCCCCCAACACGGCACCCATGGGTGCCTGCCAACACCTTTCCTAGTACCCACCAAATGTTTTTTCAAAGTGAGCAGGGCCAGGTGGGGTTTTTGCTGAGCAAGGCTTCTGAGTGGCCTTTAGAGATCTGATTGGATATGCATACTTGCAAGAGTTGCTTTGGCAGCAGTTGCCAACGCAGCACAAGGATCTTTTCAGTGCGTGACTGAAGATAAGCTGTATGTATGCAAGGAAACATTGTTAAACACTATACTCATTTTAAAAAGACACTCTGGAGCAGAGCTGATGCCTGAAATGTGGAAGAGTTACTCTTAAAGAGTTAAGCATAACCCCACTCCCTGACATTTTGTGATTGTACCTATCACCCTTCGTCAGAATTCCAAAGGTTACTGCAGGCTCAGAAAGGGTGGGGACTCCTGCTCTAAACAGAAGTTTACATACCTTTTCCCCATTAAGAGTAACGCTACGCAGGTCAATGCAGACTTGTAGCCAACGTTCAGTCGGATTAAGAATGCTGAGGACTGTTTGTGACGTGAGCCCCACACAACAAGCATCACAGAATTTTATTTCTTCTGGTACTTTCACATGCCCTAGGAAAGAAAAAAATCTAGTCCAGACACTCCAATCTTGACCAGGATAAAACAGACACTATTTAGACATGGCAGCTGATTGTAAGATTAGTGTGATCCCCAAAATCAGATCAAAATTTAATATCAGGAAGGCAGCTGCTCCAAGATATTTCCAAGAAGCATAATTTTGTATTTAGCAGCATCAGGTATCTGATGAAGGCAGCTTTGACTCTTGAAAGCTTATACCCCAAAAATCTTGCAGGACTGTTAAGATGCTACTGGCTCAAATCTAGCTCTTGTACTACAGACCAACACGGCTATCTTTGGAAGCAGTGTATCAATATAATAATAACTACAAGTTGGTGGGGGACAAACAGGTTGCTTACCTGTAACTGATGATCTTCAAGTGGTCATCTGTGTAGTCACACCCATGGGATTATGCGCCTGCGCTGATCTGAATCGGTGATATACAAAGCTCACAACAGGATTTTCGTGCCTCCATCCCAGGCATGCATGGAAACCCCACTGTGCATGCCCAAGCGGGTGGGGCGCAGACATCCCACCAGTTCCTTCTGACCGCTGTCATGTCAATAACAGGAGAAAAAGTACTGAAGTACTGAAGGGCGGGTGGTGTGACTGCACAGATGACCACTCGAAGATCATCAGTTACAGGTAAGCAACCTGTTTACCTTCTTCGTGGTCTCTGTGCATCATACCCATGGGAGATTGAAAAGCAGTGGCTCACCTGGAAGTGGGTGCTGTCGTATATTTAGTGCTCTGCCAACGAAAGGACTAGACAACCAAGGTCCACTCTGTGGCGTCCACAAACATCAACAGCGTAATGCTTGATAAAAGTGTTCGGAGTAGACCAAGTTGCAGCCTCGCAAATCACCAACAGGGAAGCACCCTTCAAGAAAGCTGTAGATACAACCCAGCGCTCTCTTAACATCTAGTGCATGGAGGAGTTGTTGCTGTCCATCTTTCAGGTTAGGAAAGAAGTTTGGTAAGAAGATCTCTGAGCTGAGGTGGAACTCAGAGACCACTTTAGGGAGGAAAGTCAGGCACCAGTCTCACACCATCCGCTAGAAAGACAAGGAGCGGTGGGTCATGACGAAGGCCTATGAGTTTGCCCACCTTCCTGGCTGAGGTAATGGCAACAAGAAAGGCAGTTTTCCATGCGGCATATTTCAGTTCGCAAGTTGCCATAGGTTCAAAGGGTTTTCCAATCAGGTGGCATAGCACCAGTGGCAAGTCCCACAAAGGTACCGGCGATGGATCGGCAGATATAAGTGAAGGAGACCTTTCAGGAATCTCTGAGACCAGGTGAGAGAAGACAGAGAAACCCTTGAAACCAGAATGGTAGGCCGAAATGGCTGACAGGTAGACTCTGATTGAGGAGTGTGAGAGGCTCTTCTCGGCCAGTGAAAGCAAAAAATCTAGAATCCGACTGGGTCAGGGTCACAGAACCCGGAGATACGTCGGAGGACTGTAAGGAGGCCTAGAAATGAGACCATTTCCTACTGTAGGAACGACATGTAGAGTCCTTCCTGGCATTGAGTAACACCGTAGTAACTCTAGCCGAAAACGTTAGTTGTCCATGAGATAGGCTGTTAGCTTGAGCTTGTGAACCTCATGGAACAGAAGAGCTCCGCCCTCTGCTAGGAGCAGATCTGGGATCGGTGGGAGGAGATGGCGACCTTTGGTCAACGATAGGAGGTTGGCGAACCAAGGTTGCCTTGGCCGCCAAGGGGCGCTCAGTATGCATCTCGTGTGAACCCTCATCAGCCTTTGGACCGTCTTTAGCAAAAGCAGTAGAGGAGGGAACATGTAGAGGAAGTTGTTGTCCCAAGGGTAAACAAGCCCATCTCCCAAGATCTTGGGATCTCGCGCCCCCCTGCAGCAGAACAGGCTGCACTTCGCATTGTCCCAAGTCGCGAACACATCGATGTGAAGCGAACCCCACTTTTGGAATATGGGGCTTAGGTAGGTCCAATTCAGCTCCCAGTCGTAGCGCTGAGAGAGACCCCTGCTGAGCAGGTCTGCATGCACATTGGCACTGCCAGCGATGTGCGAAGTAATGGGAAAAATGTGCAGAGGTATGCACCAGGCCCAAAGGCCTAGTGCAAAGTGGTGGAGACTGCGGGAGACCATGCCTCCCTGCTGGCTGACATAACTGAGAGCCGTGTATTGTCGGTCAATACAGCCACACATTTCCCTGTGAGAACAGGCTGGAAACATTGATTGCTTGAAGTCACTGATGTGATTGCTTGAAGTCAGGCATCCCACTTGTGACCTATGGAAAGGTCACTGAGGTGGGCTCCCCATCCTCACAGAGAGGCGTCGGTCATGAGGGTGAGTCCAGGAGTAAGGAGATGGAAAAGGACACCCTGCACCAGGTTGTTCGTCAATGTCCACCAAAGAAGGGAGGCACGGGCTTCCTGTGACGGAGAGAGACGAACTGATTGGCTCATTTGTAGGGGCCTGAAGTGCCTTAGGAACCAGAGCTGAAGTGGACACATTCGCATTCTTGCGAAGCGAAGGACTGCAGTCATAGCTGCCATCAGGCCTAGAAGGTGCTGAATTTGGAATGCAGAAGCCATGTCATGGAGTCGAGTATCACCCCTATGAACTGCACTCTTTGAGAAGGAACCAGCTGCGACTTCCTGGAGACCAAAGGAATGAAGGACACTGAGGGCCTGGGAGATCTGTTGTATGAGAAGGTCCCTCAAAGGTGCGACCAGAAACCAGTCATTTAAATATGGGAATACCGTGAGGCCACAGAGGCGGAGATGTGCCACAACGACCACCATTGTCTTGGTGAAGACTCGCGGTGCTGTGCTGAGGCCAAACGGAAGACTCCTGTGGCTGCCGCCTATCGCAAACCGAAGATATCTCCGATGGGAGGGATGGACGGTTAAATAGAAATAGGCATCTTTGAGGTTGAGAGTGGCCATCCAACAACCCTTGGATAGGAGGGATAGAATGACTGGTAGAGATGTCATCTTGAACTTCTGGTATTGCATATAGGCATTGAGGCCACGAAGGTCTAGAATCAGCCTCTGCCCGCCATTCCTCTTGGGCACTATGAAATACCAGAAGTAAAAACCGAGGCCCTGGTGGTCTAGAGGAACAGGTTCTGTGGCACCCTTTCACAAAAGCATGGCTACTTCATCGAGGAGGAATGACGATGGAGGGGTTGTAGGTAAGGGGAGAGATGGGGAGAGTTGGAAAAGGTAGGCGGAGGGGAGTCAAAGGCCCTGCTTGCCGGGTTTGGGTTGTTTTGGTCTGGTGTGCTGTTGTCCAGAGCCATATTTCTGCCTGGCCTGATATTGCTGCTATTTCCCAAAGGGGACTGATGCGGCCTCCAGCTTCCCTCTGGTGACGGTTTAGTGTACTGGTGTCTAGAGCTGTAGCGTGAGCACAAGTGAGGTCTAAAAGGCTTACCAGGGGCTACGTTGGGGAGAGTGTGAATAGCATGACCCGCGGTCCCAGTCCAACTGTGGCATCGGCGTCAGCCATGGCATCCATGTCAACATAGGGTAGGAGCCAAACGAATATAGCATGTGGTGCCGATGGTCCCATGGAGGCGGCAACTCCTCTGTGCCCCCGCCCCTTGGGCATGCATGGTGGGGTTCCTGCGCATACCCGGGGGCGAAGGGCGCGAAAATCCCGTTGTGAGCTTTGTACAGACACCGACCAGGTCAGCGCAGGCGCACTGAATCCCATGGGTGTGATGCACAGAGACCACGAAGAAGATCTATGAGAAATGGCGGCAAGTTTCCAGGCAGAGAATACAGAGTGTGTGGCCATCACGGAGGGCAAGTTTACTGTCACAGCTGACACACGTCTTAAAACGTCTTAAAACACCCCTACCTTTTGGCCATAAAATAAAAATTTTGGCACAAAAGGAAAAGAATCCTCGTGTGAGGTGAAAAGAAATTTACCTTAGGGAGGGGGCGGGAGGCAGCAGTGACCCTCAAAAAACAACCTTTTTTAAAAAGTCTGTGAGTAGAAACGAGAACAAAGAAAATAAATGGATTCAACAATCCCTCATGAAAATGAAAAACCACTTCTTCACCAACCTGCAGAAACAAGCTGTTAACAGCTCGGCAGTCAGAAGAGAACTGGCAGGATGCCTGCACCCCACCCCCTTGGGCATGCACAGTGGGATGGAGACACGCGCATGCCTGGGATGGAGACATGAAAATCCTGTTGTGAGCTTTGTATATCACCGATTCGGATCATCACAGGTGCATAATCCCATGGGTGTGATGCACAGAGACCACGAAGAAAATCTGTTAGTACCTTCAGCCTGCATGTTGTATTCTGCTCGCTTATGTAGAAAAAGGTTTAAAACCAGACACTATGATTACATACCAATACCTAGCAAAATTAATACGGAAAACTCCAACTATATCATAGACTTAAATATACCACACTATAGAACAGAAGACCTCTAAACAGTTCTCACACCTACTGTATAGCCACTGTATAAGTTTTGTTCTTTCCTTACTGTAGCTATCTGCTTTAGAAAATTTAACAGGTATAAAACACATTCAAAAGTTAATATTAGGATGCACTGAGGCCCTATGGATTTGCCCAGATGACTTTGTGAAAAGAAATCCTTGTTATCCTTATATGAACAGTTGGTTCTTGTTTATCTGTCTGGTTACCCATCAGCATGGGAACCACTACAGCTAGTGGCTCCTATTGATCATGTTTAGCCCCTAGCATTAGGCAGATTAGGCACATACACAAGTTTCACAAGCATATTTAAAATTCCTACTATAGTAGAAATATGCTTGTGACAGCAACTGCATTTTCTATACTTTTAGACAACTGTAAATTATACAACACTTTGTAATGGCTAACATGCATTCAAAATTAAAAGAAAAGCAACAGAAAACAATATGGGAAGACAAGCACATGAAACCAAAAGTGCCAGAAATAAGCAGCACAGGAGGCAAGGAAATGAAATATACTTTTCACATAAACAGAAGCTAGGGGGTAGCCATATTAGTCTGTTGCAACACACTAAGGAGTCTTGTGACACTTTAACATTTATTGAAGCCTAAGCTTTAATGGCCTAGAGCCCACTTCAGAGAGCTGACTAAGAATTCACTTCATGCACCTAATAAAATGGGCTCCACTAAATGTGTTCGCCTAAGATGCCACGAAACAGCTTTTTGTTTTCATGCTGTAAACTAGTATCAACACCTGCAAAATGCTTTATGATAAAAAGGCACAAGCAAAGATGACAGATGATGTATAACTGGGACCAAATGCCTAAGAAAGCAGCCTCTGGATTAGATTACTTTAAATAATGCGGTGAAAAATCAATGAAAAACGAACATACTGAATTCAAATGGCACAAATACTTCCCATTGTCTAGGCCCTGTACCTGATTCGCTATTAAGAATCTGTGGGTTGGATGTAAACTTGTAATGTGGAGTTGCGCCCAGCAATCCGGACCTAACATCTGGACCCAGTGGCATTCCTGCAGCCAGTGAGTTTTGAGTATGACCCACAGGGATGCTAGGATAAATCAGTCCTGCTGGAAGGCCAAAAACTTGAGGACAATCAAGATGATATTGAGGCAAAGCGATATTCACACTTGATTGTAAATTTCCGATATATTGTTGGGCAAATGGAGTTGCTCTAAGGGAACAACCTGTTAACAAGGTTGGCATCACAGAAGGTACTGTTGGAATCTTGGAAGCAGCATTATGGGATTTCAAGTCTGGTATATTTTGACTTAAGCGAATACATCCATCAAACCCCCTGGAAGATGGCAACGTATTTAGAGAAGGTAAGCTTAGTCCAGGTGCTGTGTTTGTACAGCCGCCGTATGTTACAGGAATATCAGCCTGACAGAGTTCACTATTACTGGATGCCATGTCAGGACAAATACGTGCAAACTGGTCCTTGCTTTTCGATGCACATTCTGATGATATTTTCTGGTCCTCAGATTGGTTGTCAGGCTCTGTAGATTCAGCTGCCTCTAGCTTCTTAGTAAGACTTCTTTGGGTAGTGCTTACTGAGGGTTTTTTGTTTGTTTGTAAAGCAGTGTTCTTTTTTTCCGCATCCTGCTCCAATACTGAAGGTGGACTAGTCCAGACTATTGTTGTGCTCAACTCTTTACCATCATTACTCTGAACAGAAAGAAATAATTTATTACTTGTAAAACTGTAAAATTTGATTAAGACTAGCAACTATATACCAAAAATACACTTTATACATTTCTTGCCCCCAATAACTCTACAGATAATGCATGTACGAAAACCCAATACATGTAAAACAGAAGAAACAAACATTTCGAAACCACAAATTATTGGTTATGAAAACTAGGCAAGCATGCTGTACCAAAGAAGCTAATTTTTGCTATTAAATATTACTGACATAAGCTTGGATCCCTGCTAGAAGTCCTGAAGGGGGGAGGCATAATTTTCATAGCTTCCTCCCTTCTGTGGCAGACTCTGACACACCAAGCTATTTCTGGGGTCTCCTGTTCCCTAGAAGCAGCACTGGGGGTTGCTCTGGGCCTGCCATGGAAGAGGAAAGATGGGGAAGTCATGCTTCGAAGATGAAAATACTATTCTCTACATCATCACATGCACAAATAACTTTTAAAGATATTAAAAGGTACAGTTCTAGATATACATTATCTTAAAATGCATACGTTTTTCTGAAGAAGATACAGTCGGAAGGAACTGAGAGACTCGGCAGGTAGTATCTGTAACTAGTTGCTAGTGACTCAAGCAAGACAAAGGTAAGAGAATATCTTCTCAAAAGTCAGATCTACCACATTTCTGACATTAAAAAACCAAAGATGAAAATAACTGCTAACCAGCATCCTTTCAAAGCAATATGAGAATTAGCCCTTTAAGTAAAGGAATGTGCTGTGAAAGTCCTTAAGAGATACAGCTGTGCTTAAACATTTCATACTGCCGCCTACCTCAATCACCATTTTAAAGTACGAAAATACCTGGTAAGAAAAAACATTTATTTTGTAAATTTCACGATGCTTTTGCTGCCTCAAAAACTAAAAGCAGCATGAATAGCAGATACACTGGTTGCCTGAGCAGGTATTTAATTTGAGCTTCCCCTAAATGTATCAGCAATTTTACAGTGCTTCCAAGATAGCAACTTCTTCCGTAAAGCAAATGAAGAAATAGTGCTAGCAAGTAAAACAGCGCTATTGGGGCTTTTGAGATGCAACAGATGTCATCCATACTAGCTTGGCTGAACCAACTTGCCTAACAATGATAATGAGGATCAAGCTAACAAAATAAGTTATTATAAAAATACCAATATTTATTACTAGCCCGATAGCCGTGCTTTGCTATGGTATTTAAGTTCCATAAATCCAGTTATAATACCAATGATATGAAGTCTGAAAGGTAACATTTGTTGTAGGAAGTCTAATGGAGAAGACTGTGGTGTAAAGGATGAAGTGAGACATACATACTTTTTTCCTCCCTCTACCAAAGGACCTCTCTATAGACCACAGTGGTGGTTCTGCCCTCAGGTGCTAGGATCACCAGACTGCTTGGTGAGCTCACTCTGGAACAGGCTCCTAGAAAGGTCCTTTATTATCTCCCCATGAACATTCATAAACACAATTGCCATGCTGGCTGTTATGAGAAATGTCTATTCAAGAGTCTTGAACTGCTGATTTCTGTAACTGTCCTCAACTGTCTGCAGTCTCTTTTAACTATGTTTTTACCTCAGAACATTGAGATCCACAGCTGAGCAATCAGAGGGAGGTGGGTGCAAGCAGGCAGGTCTTACCTCAGAACTCTGAGCTACACAGTTGACCAGGGGGGGGGGGAGGCAGCAGCCTGGCAGGCACATGGAAAAAAATTGGGGGAACACATTTTGCCCCTTTTTTACCCCCTTAGGGGTCATGTTTCTCAGAAATCTCTTCGTAGTGGGGGATGAAGTCATGGTAGGAATGTACTCCCCTTATTCTGGGTTTCTTGGTGCAGGGGCTTGGCTTAGGCATTGGATGGGGGGAGGGTGCAGGGCATATTTTTTTCCTTTCTTTTTTTACAGAAATGCTTCTCATTTATATTACATTTAAGAAGTGGGACATAACTATGTATTCAAAACAACATCAGAGCAATCAGATATTGAGCAAGCTCATATGAACCAATTTTCTAGAACCCACATTGTGAGAAGTTAAATAACCTAAAACAGGAAACCACTTTCCTACAAATTTGGGGTATATTTCCATAGTAGGTGGGAGTGTAGCTAAGCTGGGCCAGCAGCATTGCTAAGGTGATCCTGCTGGGGTGGCCTCCGTGATGGATTAAAGTACCTTGGCCCTGCTCCTACACCTGACAGACACCCGCCTGCCTGGTGTACCGGGGGGGGTGGAGGATTGTGTTTAAAGGCATCAGGGAGGCTGGGCCAGCACCAGTGCTAAGGAAATCCTGCTAAGCAAGCCTCCCCTATGGCTTTAAGGACTCCACGCCCTTCCCAACCCTTGACAGGCAATTGTCTGTCAGGTGTAGGAAGGGTAGCGTGTCTGAAGGCATTGGGGAGGCTGGGCCAGCAGGATTGCTAAGAAGATGCTGCTTGGGCAGCCTTCTCAATGGATTTCAAAGTTCTGCCCCTGCTCCTGCACCTCACAATGACAACCACCTGTCAGGTGGAGGAGGGATGTGTGGGAGTGTGTCTAAAGCCACTGGGGAGGTGGGGCCAGCAGCATTGATAAGGTGTTTCTGCTCGGGCAGCCTCCCTGATGGAGTAAAGTACCCTGGCCCTGCTCCTACACCTGACAGACACCTATCTGTTTGGTGTTGGAGGAGAGTGTGTTTAAAGGCACTGGTGAGGCTGGGCCAGCAGCAGTGCTAAGGTGATCCTGCTGAGCAAGCCTCCCTGATGGCTGTAAGCATCTCACCCCCTCTCCTACACCTGACAGGCAGCTGCCTGTCCAGTGTAGGAGGGAGAGAGTTATTGCAAGCCATTGTGGAAGCTGGGCTTTAAGCACCCCACAACTGCTGCTGCACCTGACAGACAACTGCTTGTCAGGTGTAGGGGGGGGGGCAATGTTTGAAGCCATGGGGAGGCTGGGCCAGCAGCATTACTGCACCTCACAGGCCATTCCTGATTTCCTCAACTGTCATTAGCTCTCTGCAGTCTCTTGTAACTGTTTTTTTTTAACCTCAGAATACGGAGCTTCGCAGCTGACCAATCAGAGGGTAGAGGGTGCAAGGAGGCAGCAGCCTGGCAGCCACATAGGAAGCAATGGAGGGAGCACATTTTACCCTTTTTGACCCCCTTAGGGGTCAAATTTCTTAAAATCCCTTCTTAGTGAGCATCTATGTCATGGTAGGAGTGCTCTCCCCGAATTTCATGTTTCTAGGTCCAGGGGTTTGGCCTGGGCATTGATTTTACAGTGAGGGGGACTTTCTTTTATATGTATAGATGAAGTACACATTAGTAAAAGATAAAATAGATTAAAAGAAATGATCCAAATATCAGACTCTTAAAACTTTTTACATACAGAGCTGTTAGTTTTATATATACAATTGATGGGTATATCTTATGACCAGGAGACCATACGCATTTTGTATGTCTACTGGTCATAAGATATGCCCAACAATTGTATATGTAAAACTAACAGCTCTGTATGTAAAAAGTTTTAAGAATCTGATATTTGGATCATTTCTTTTAACCTATTTTATCTTTTACTAATGTGTACACTATAATAAATATTTGTATTTTTATAATAACATTTTGTTAGCTTAACTCTCATATATCACAGTCATATCTTGGGTTGAGTTCCCCCCTCCCCCCTTTTTTGGTTTTTCTAACAGTGATTAATTCAGGAATCAAGGGGGAGTGCATGTACCAAGTTTACTAATTCAGCCTGCATCAAATACCTCCCAAAATTCGATTGACACAAGAATATGTGCTATAGCATATTTTTGCAGGCCTTTGCTTTGCATATCTTTGGTATGTATCTGCTGCTTCTGTTAGATACATGTGGTATTTCATATAAAGGACATCAAATGACATAACCTAACCAGTAAATGATGCCAGATGAAGATGATGATTTCCTGCTACCCAAATTTGTAAAGATAACCTAAATCCTTTTGCTCAGCTACAGCCCTACAGAAAGAGTTAGGCTGGTTTCATACATGCAGGGAAATGAGGGCAAATAATGGACAGCACCACATCAGGCTGTAGGTGGAGGATCACATTTAACATATGGGACTATTGTAAAAAGACATCCTTATAAACAGAAAACTAGCACAGCAAGCAAAAAGGAGTAGAAGTTCACTCTCTGCTGTACTAATTTTCAATCTGCAAGCATTTTTTAAAATAATGGAATAACCAAAGATGGAATCCAAAAAGGAGGGCAGTCAACAAAACAAAGAAGAGCAAAAAGAGCTGATGGTGCAATGGGAAAGAAACTAGTTTATTTATAATATAATGACAAGTTGCTTTGTCAGGAAGTCTGCAGTTTTGTATAAAAATGCCATTTATAAAGTAGTTATCTTAACAACCACTATTCAATGGAATTGAATCCACCAACTGTAGCCTCAAGTGGTAGATTTCAATCTACCACCTCAGAGCTCTGCCACTTCATTCTCTTGGATGTGCAATTCAGGCCTTAGCCTATCACTTCTTGTGCATTAGCACTGGGAAGCTACTTTAACCATCTTGATTCATTCAAACCCCTCTGAGATACCGTTCATATTACCTATGGGGAATATTTGCTAAGAAACACTGAGCAAATCTGAACTTGTTCATTTCTAAACAAACATTAATCCTGGTCATGCCAGTCAGAATCTAATACTCTACACACACTGAACTACAATGGCTCTTGGTTAACATGCAATGCTGCTGCAAAGATAGCCTTTTAAGTATGCATTATGAAGCAATGTATCACACTTTTAGAATGATTTGGCATCTCACAGGCTACTTACCTGATGTCTCTCTGGACTGGAAAGACCTAAATTCTTAAGTGTGTTTTCGGAGGCAGACACAAATGTCAATCGTCCCAAGCTAGGACTAGAATCTACTGACTGAGGTAATGTACTGTCACTGCAAGAGGACTGCTTAAAATTTGGTGTTGTACAAGGACAGTCAACATCATACCTAAGAAACAAAGCACACAAATTTTAAAGATACACCCGCCTAGTGTCCTACAACACCTTTCAACTTGGTATAAATTAACTCTGTCTTGTAATTTGCCATCCTCCTGATTCCCTGGGACAATAGCAGCTTTCCCCAAAGGAAACACTTAGCAGCTTCATATGTGCCTCTTCCTCCCCTCTAGCCTTAACTAGTGGGGGGAAAGTAGGGCTGTGTACTCTGCCAGCTTAATATAGTACACAGATGAGTCAATACCTCTTAAAAGGAAAAGAATAATCTTGGCTAATTACTGGTTCACAATGAGAAAATTTAACAGAATACTGTCCCTTCCTTGTCCCCCAACACTGTGCTTTCACACAGAGGCCTTACCCTGAAAGGACTGTTCCAGAAGCTTCACTTGGAGATGAATGAGTAAGTGGAGAGGTTGAAGGCCTGAAACTATACTGTTCATCTGAAATCTGCATAGAAGTTACAGGAGATGCAGGCTTCTGTTCAGCCTCTACAAGAGCTTCATCTAAACAGAAAAGAAATAAGACTTAGGCATGGGAGTACTTTTTGGTCATGGCAAATAACTTCTTGTGATGAGGAGTGATTATTCCCATCGATTTCAGAAGGCACGACTTCCACAGTCTTCTGGAATGTCCATGGAGAAGCAGCACTTAAGTTTTTTTTAAGTTCCTACTGCAAAGGAATGAACTATGCAAAACAACCCAACTGTGGAATTACAAACAGTAAATGCTATAATACAACTAAACAAAAAAAAGAAAAGGAGGCTAAAATGGCAGACTGTTCCTGAGAGGCTATAATCTGACTATGAGGAATAAATCCCCGCCTTCCACTATGTGAAGACTGGAAACTGAGGCCAGGATGTTATCTCCATGACCAGAAGGAACCACACTGAAGAAGTCCAAAATTTCTGTCTGTCATGGGAAAGAGGCAACCTGTGATGGTGGAATGTTTTAGCAGTAATGATCAAATTTCAGATACAGCAAGTTATTCCTTTTTGTGTGGTATACAAACTGCTGGTTCAGAAGTAGCTCACCTCTCTCACAGAATGGACCAAAATCCTCTATGCTAGTTGAAAGTCTTTTGTATGCTAGCATTCAATAACGTTCTTCAAACATTCCCTCTACCTTGAACATCCTCTGAAGGAAAAAAATATTAAATCTGGTTTTCTACATTTCCCACACTTTTTAGATACAATGAACTTCTGCAGAGACATAAATATGAATTCAGGTGTGTGTGGAACAATGCACTGGCCCTACGGAAATCATTTTTGGAATGAAAAGGGATTTGTTCTTAAGGTAACTGTTGAACTTGCAGAGTGAGATGGTGCAGACAGAATCTATGAGTTGTAGACAGGGTAAGCATAAAAGCTACTTTCAATTAGTACTTTCTACAAGGATATTTAAAGTTGATTATAGAACCTAGTTTCTGTAATACCTCAGAATACTTGAGTTCCCTCGCTCCAAGGACCACAGTAGTGCCTGCCATCATTGTAGTTGACCCTTGGACCCTTTCACCTCACACAGACACAATGGCACTACTGGTGCACCCACAAATGGCACCTATAATACTTTCACCACCTCTGTGGGAAATGAACACATAGAATACCAGCAATGTCTTGAATATCCTAAGCTCATCCTAGTCAATCTCATTCCTCTCCAACTAATCTGTTAAAGTTTGCAAGAAACAGGATAGCTCAATTGGAGGATCTTGTCTAAAGATTCCGTCACTGTCATCCTTCATTTTAGACAATCCTCAGAGAAGGAGTTTTAAATTTTGATACGTGTTGATGTGAGGATAAAATTGAGAAGGGGAGACTCGTAAGCCACTTTGGATTCCACTGGGGAGAAAAGTGGGGTATAAATGAAGTAAATAAACAAGCAAAACAAACATTCTGTTAATTCTGCTTCACTGTCTTCACGGTAAGGCACAACAGAAATTGGCTATAGCTCTTTTAAAACTTACCAACAAGTTTCTGGTTATCAATAGGCGATTTGTCAAAAGTCACATGTTTCTCACTGCTACATGCAGAATTCTTTTTCAGGATTTTACCATCTTGCTTGTTTTTGAACTGAACCTTTTCCTTGTCAGGATATGCAGGAAGAGGAGAAACCAATACTGAAATAGAGTTCAAGGGTAAAGTGCTTGTGCTAGTTCTGTCTCCTGGTTCAAAGTCAGCTGGACAAAAAACAAAGCATAATTCTTTTTGCCTCATCTCACTGAGTCTTTAGCTGTTGTCCCAAATCATTTTTATTCATTTCTGCAAGGGATACCAGTTTCTATTGTACATTTCAGGATAAGCTATGTACTTTCAAATAACATTCCCAGCATTTTCTAATTAAGGAGACAATAAATGTAGTACAGCCATCAAGCAATATAATTTTGTGAAAGAAAGCAAGAATGCAAAAAAGACCGACCATGAACAATACACCCTCCCCCTCCGCAAGGTATCTGGTAAGAGAGTGGAATAGTTTTGTAAAAAGGTACTGCATCTATACAGAAGAACACAAAAACACAGTGAGCCATTCTAAGAACACTTTACTGTGAGCAAGCCCCATTGAATAAACTTGAGTAGAACTCTGAGTAGACCTTTTGAGGACTGCTCTCACACTTTGATATATAATTCTAGATAATTTTAGATATAATTCTAGATAAACCACTGAGTTGCAAAATTTTAAATTGTATTAGTCACATTAACAAACTTTCACAAAGTGCAGTGAGAAGAATGCATGGTCCCTGTCAATTGTGAAAGTCTCTTGGAGTCTGGACAGCTATTCAACAGCTTATAGAACAGTTTTAACAAGGACTCACCAACAGATGATATCTTTGTTACACGCTTCTCCGGAAGTATTTCTGCACACCCAGATCTCTCTTTTGAACCTGGTGCAATGGAGGTCGGCTGCTTAAAGTTATCATTTGTATTAGATTGTACTTCTAAATATGGGTCCAGAGATCCTATGCTATTTTTCTTTTGGAAGAACTCGTATTGCAAGATGAGTCTTTGGAACAATTTCCCTCATACTCTCTTTCCAGATGCTGTTTCTCTTTTCCATGTTTGCTATACAAATTGCTTTTGGACAAGTCTTCTGTAGGAATAATTTGATGTTCTTGCTTATACAAAGGTTTATGCCAATCTGTGCTAATGTCCTGATGATTAAAGAAGCTTTCAAACTTGGCGTCATTTTCACCTTCTTCAGTTCTCCTGAGATACTTCTCCATATCCAATGTACTATTTTCTATATTGCTGGCTAAAAACTGACTGATCACAGAGAAGTCTGAAGGTTTGCCAGCCTCAAGAATGTTGGTAATTTCTCTGCTGTTATTTAAAAGTGCCATTATCATAGCTGCTAACTGTGAAGGCTCAGCACTAACAGAAGCATTTGCAATTGCAGATGCAATTGTGCTTATATTCAGCCCAGGTGGCTTTAGCTCAGGGTGTATATTTTCAACTCTTCTTTTTCCAGTTTTTTCCTGAAAAGGGGGGGATTAAAATATACAGTTTAATAAACAGTCTCATCTTGGGAGAAAAACACAACGCTACTCAGACTGGCTACAAAAAAAATCATCTGACTTTCTTCTCACAAAATGCAGTACCTACTTGTTCTCTGTTATAAGCCTCTTAAAAGAAACAAATGCTATATCTTTCAAACGCAAACAGTTGAATCTTAGATGATCATTCATGTTAATTGCTTTAAATACCTGAGTTTTGCTTTTGGTATCTATCTCCATATTTATATTTTTGCTAGCTGATGTGTCCTTTTCAGCAAGAATGAAAGTAGCTGATGCACTATGCGGCTTCTCTTTAATGCTGTCTTCTAAGATTCCTAAAAAAAAGAAAAAGAGACCCATTTTCATTGTGTTAACTAGAATGTTGCTTGGTAAACTAAGCAATGAAAAAGGAAGTTCCAGAGACTAATGATGACTAAGATATTGTTCTTAATTTAAACACAAGATATAAATATAGTGACCTTAATTATGAACACAATTTGGAATAAAAAATGGCATTTTAAGAGATACAGTTGCATCCAGATGGCATGACAAACCTGTTTGTCCACATGATCTGCATAAACACAGCTTGCTTCTGTACTTCTGCACTCCCTTGCTCTTCTCCTCAAACATGATATGTAATCAAAGGCTTGCTGGTTTTAGAAGCTTTCAGACTCTACTCTTTGTGACATCAGAATGTGGGTGCCTGGATAAATGTGAATTTGTTACCAGCCCCACAAACTGTGATTAAACTGTAGTTTACAATGAAAAAAACCTCCAGTGTGCCCTCATTCAAGCATCAGGGCTGACTATGGCTTGACAGGAAGCCTCAATAACTCTCCCTGCATAACTGGAGGGGAAGAGAGAGATGGCATGAATGAGCATGGCAACAAGCTGCATTCATGTCCATAATGGATAGAGGCCTGCTATGATCCTTGAATGCAGTTTAAGTTTCACAGAAGCATACCTTATCAGTGCTTACTCACATTAAGAATTTGCAAATATGTAATGATTTTAGTTCATGGCCAGAAAAATAGAGGCACTGTTAGGACCAGGCTGCAGGGCAAAAGTACGGGACTTCCAAATACAAGCTGCAGCTATCTTCCTCCTCTTTGGCCGGCATGTCTTTTTAAAAATATGGTAGCCTTCATCATTATTTGGTATTAAAAATTAGTCTGAACAGCAAGGGCAGCAGAAACATTGGAGAAAAACAGAGAAAGGTTCTAGACTTCCTACATCCAAGGGACAATGCTTAGAAGCAGCAGGACTAGTAAGTCAATATTTTATTTACCTGCTAAGCTCTGATGTATGTAAGAGAACTTAATTCTGAGTAGACATGCATAGAACTGAACCACAGTCAGAAGGGGGGGGAGCAACAAAGCTAATCAAGATATGTCTGCACAGAGAGCAAGTTGTATAACATCCAGCAGCAACCCCCCAAACTAGTCAACAAGGCAAAAACAGAGTTGTGCTTACCTGTGTTGTTCATTGACATGTGGGGTGTGTGTGGAGGGGGAGCTGTCTGTGAATTTCCTGCACTGTGCAGGGGGTCGGATTAGAGGTCCCTTCCAACTCTATGATTCTATGTTTTATGCAGACACACACTGGGACTGCGCTTGTGCAGGCCAGCTGCAGACAAGATTTTTTCCATCTAAAAACTGAGGGGTGCCCTTCACCTCTGGAGCCAGCGCAAATGGATTTTTCTATTGAAACAATCACGTGCTCTGGAGACAGGTGCCCCCTTCTCCCTCAGTTCCTGCCAGGCTGCCATGAGCAAACGCACACTGTTGCAGAACAAACACAGAGTTCACAGCAGAGCAAGAGGGAGGGAATGTGTGTCTGCATTTATCTCTTGTTTGGAAAGTCTAACCACTTTGGATTGGATAAACTTTGCAAAGATCTTGGCTCCTTGGGAAGAGTGTCCAGATTTTGTGACAGGTTCTCCCATAGGAAAAACTGGTAGCCACCCATAATGGTTCGGTAATTCGCAATCCTAAAAATCAGGGCAGCAGATGAATACAGCTTCCTGTCCAATGAATCCAAGCATCGATGTTGACCAGGCCTGTGATGCATCTGCATATTCTCAGTTAACCAATGAAGAGGCAGGCGGATGAGTTGTCAGAAATTCAGAAGTCATTGTATAAGTTCTCAACCCTGCAAGAAGTAGCTGGGTGACTGATGTCAGTTTTTGCCAAATTGGTACTGTCAGGTAAGCAAGGCACTCCAAAACAGGAAACGCCACAATACCAGGTAAGTCAGGAGGCAACTCAAAATTTTATCCTTCAGCCTACTATCAGATATGAAGACGTCAATATCCAGCACTTTAGCCATCCTAATATTTGCTCACTATAAAGCCTCAAGTCTTCATTTGGGGAAATAGGAGCTGGGCCCCCAACTCTGGAGAAGTTTCCAAAGTGCTCTCAGAACTATAAAAGGATACCGATCTGATCCGATCTAATTTATTACAGCAAGAGCCAGTAAAACAGATAAAAGGATATCACGGTCCCTTCATCTTCAGGGCCTGTATCAGGTAGCATAAAAGAAGAATGGGGTTCCAGGCACTCAGAATCACCCAAACGATCTGAAACTAGGTACAAGAGGATGAGGTAGCTGGGGTCACTGAGAACAGTGATCTAGCCCCTGTTGAAGATATGCTGGTGACATATAGTATGAAGGTCATTGATATGGAGGCATGGTCAGGTTAGACCATACCAGCCGCCCTGCTGGGAGACTAGATTGCTCCTCTTCAGATCCTGACAGCAACCTGCCAGGAGAGCCAAGGTGAAGGGACAGGAGATGCGGAAGTACCAGGATGAAGTTCTGCTCTTCGGAGGTATGCCTCAGGGAGGGCGACTGACATTTGCGATCTTTAGAAGTAGAGCTAATCTTCTCCTTATGTTTCACTTTTTTCCGTTGTTTGGATGTTGGCTCCAACGAGGAACGGGCTGGGACCAAGGGGAATGGAGACCAAGGATGTCTCAGTTCAAAGCAGGGGTAACCAAAGTGGTTCTCTTAGACAGGTGTAACGCCACTGGAGCCATTAGAACTGACTGTATAGATGGTGGTCTGAAACAGGACTCTGATGCTGGAACCGACAAGGTTGACTGGCTCAAGGAGGGCAGTTTCAGAGGTTCCAATGCCAGAACTGACTTGGATGGGACCGAGGCAGACAGAGCCTTTTCCCATAGCGTGGTTCTCAATTGGGACACCCTGTCCAAATGCACCTTAGGTGTAAAGCCCTGGCAAATTTTGCAAGCAACCATATTATATGATTCTCCCAGACATATGCTCATCACTGTGGGTCATTTTGGTTGTGCATTTAGTATACTTCTTGAAAAGCACCTTGGAAACCATGTTGGGCACCACAAGCAAAAGCAGCAGGGGAACCGAAGGGTAGGCCAATGAGAGTCACCTCACCCTGGGCAAATGATCTCTTGCAGAGAAAACTAAATAAAAAAGCAGAAGGAAGTTAGAGCCAGAAAGGAAGAACCCTTGAAGAAGAAAAAAAAAACACAAAGTTCAGTAAGGATGACGATTAAAAACAATGCAGCTAGACTGGAAAACTCCTATCCATGTGGCGGCAAAAAAGGAACCAAAGGAGAAAGGGGTGCCTACATCTAGATCATGTGACAGTTTGGGCAGAAAAAGCTGTTTGCATCGGCTCCGGAGAGGGAGGGGTGCCCCCTCAGATAGTTTAAAGCTGGAAAAAATCTTGTTTGCAGCTGGCCCATGCAGGCGCAGTCCCTAATGTGGGTATGCACCAAAAACAGACAATGAACAAAATGAATATGGAAGCTCCCAGGATTCTAGTTTTTGCTAACCTGATTTCTGGGCAGAGGAAGCTGGCTGTGATCACTGATGTCATTTGAAAATGGAATTATGGATTATATACACTTTAAACATATTTTCTCTATTATCTAAAAATCACCTGTTAGGTTTTCAAACAGTTTCTACATTTTCTCATTGAGTCACTTCAGATTTCCCTTTTGAATCTCCCATATTCACACTGAACCTTCTAATGTTTTCAAGTCTCTGTCCATGTACATCTATGTATGTTTATTGGTATGCAAGTTCTGCCAAATTCAATTGGATTTTCACCCAAGCTATTATACGTTATTCATGTAATAGGCTGTATCAAGCACCAAAGGTGGTGGTGGGGGTCTCAACAGAACTGTTAAGTCCAGAAGCTAAAATTACTAAACTGCACTACTGCAAAGAAGCAGCATTTATTGAACCTTAGTAAAGTGCCTGTTAGCATAGTGTGTTGCATTTATATTCAGTTTTCAATTAAACCTAAAGGGAGACAGTCTGGGACTTAGTGGCTGTTCAACAGATACAACATCCTCCTGGAACTCATTCCTGTATGTCCACAGCAGATACCATCTGCTTCTTATTTTGCTTGATGCCTCAGCAGAGAAACCCCTAGATGTGCTGCCAATGGGAGAGAGATGAGAATTGCAAAAGTTCTTGTTGGCAGGAGTGGTGAAAATGAGGCAACGCAAATTTTGATAACCTTGCCAAATGAGTGACTTGGCAAGGTTATCAAAATGGACTTCTGTCTACATGCCTATGACCAAGGCTTTTTTTTTTTTAAGAGATGCTGGAATTCTCAAGAGGGAAACAAAGTTTTCAATCTGTGTACTGAAAACGGATGAACTTTTAAACATTTTAAAAAGAATTTTAAAAAGAATTCTGTTCTGGTGTGTTCCCCCAGATAAAAATCCTTGTCTGTGACTACAGGAGAGGAATGTACATTCTTCCAGAAACCACACACAATCACAACACATTTGCATACGCACATCCTCCCACACACACAATATTGAAGAGGCTTCACCTGATTCTAGCCCTGAATATGAAAAACAAATATTTTTAGTTGTTTATTCTGTTTGTCTTTCAGGCAGGTATTACATTGCATATGTGGGCCTCCTAGAAAATGAGGGCAGACAACTGGGGTATGCATTTTGCAAAATAAAACACCTAACAAACACACTATAGGTTTTGTATACCAAACCTGACCTAACAAACAGACAGAAACTGGGAAACACACAACTGATATGGTAGCTGTAGAACAATTTCTTTCACAGAATTATTTTTTTTTCATGTATGCTTCATCAGAACTGTAACATTACCTTGAACAGTGTCACACAACAGTTTACTTGGTTCATCAGAGTTGGTTCTGGATACACTTGATTCCCTAAGCAAAGCTACAGGCTGTCTCTTCTCTGGAGAATTAATATCATAACCAAAAGATGGCTATAAAAGGACACAAAATGAAAATAATAAGTCTGTAATCAGTACAGTATCACAAGCTTACAAAAGTATAAACTAAGGACGTCATATTTTTATTCCAATATTCTTCCGGTCAGGACATGGCATCATACACTGTTTTCTATTTACTTCTCAACTTACCCTGAGGTAGACTGAAAGTACATTACTGGCTTTAGTGGGAATTTCAACCAGAGTCTGTCAAATTGTAGTCTAACTATACCACCACATTGGGTATCTTACTAATAAATGAGCTGGAAGCAGAGGTGAGCAGTGAAATAGTCACAACTTCACATGACACCAATTACCCAAATATATACAGCTTAGTCTACAAAGTTTGTCTAGCAGCCTGAACCTTATGGACATACAAGCTTGTGCTATAAAGAGTCAGATAACTGGTCCACTTATTTCAGTACCAGGAGCTCTCTAAGCTTCCAGACACAGCCCTGACAACCAAGGTACTTTAACAGAAGATTCTGGATGCTTTGTGCTCTACCACTAAACTATGGCTCCTCCAAATAAGCTCGCTCATTTTTAAATTTTATTTCTGCCATTAGATCTACTGAAGATCTATGGCAGATGCTAGAGCACTCTTGTTAAAAGCAGGCAGTTTGCAGCTACTGCTAAGAGGAACAAGCAAGACAGTTACATACTCTTTTCACATCACCATCTCCTCCAAGGCAGCCAAGAGCCTCAGATCTCTGACCAAAAAACTCTCCCAGAGACAGCCGTAAATAGCTGGCATCTTTGCTGTAGTCTTCTGCTTGCGAAGCTCTCACTGCATTATAGCTACTAACTGATTTCCACGACGTATCTCCTAATCCAGATGCATTCTGTGAATCAATTTGCTCTTCCTGTAAGTGTAATAAATACAAGAGTGTCAACAATGGTAGTTAGCTCCACATTTAGGATTTCTAAAAGCAATTTTAAAATATATTGTTGTTACTCACCTGCATAAACCTGTGCTCATTCTCAAATTCTTCTTGATCTCTGGCAATCATGTCAATTGCTTCAGCTTTTAAAACGGTAAGAAAAATTATACAGACATCCTCTTCAAAAGCAGTTACCTCAGGCATAATTCCCTTTTAAGTCCCTGGACTGATGGCCACAAAATCAGCATACGATTAACTGATCTATTTTGCTTTAATCAATATATCAGCCAGATCATTGAGTGAACTAGAGCCAGTCACTTTCTATCAGCCTAGCCTACAGCACAAGGTTGTTGCTCAGAGAATAAATGGGGGGTTGATGATATAAGCCATTTTGTGTCTCCACTGGGGAGGAAAGGGGACTATAAAATTAAAATAAGCAAGTCATGCCTAAATCCAAACAAACTAGTAGATTAAGAGACAGGTTTACATTATTGGTTTAGATCCCAGCAAAACTTACAGAAGCAGCCCAAAATGTCCCTCATGCTACTCCTGGGGTATGGGGGGCTCCCAGAAACAGCATGAGGGGAATTGGAGGGATGAGGATCTGTGAAAATTGCCCCCCTCGCAACTGCAGTCTCTTTGATGGGATCCAGGACTCTTTTTGTAGCAGAAACTACTTTGCCTATTAGGCGACACACCCCTAATGTAGCCAGTCCTCCAAGAGTTTACAGCAGCCATTGTAAGAAGAGTTCTATAAGCTCAGAGGATTGGCTACATTGGGGGTGTGTTGCCTAATATGCAAAGGAGTTCCTGCTACAAAAAGAGCCCTGAAAGTTAAGCCTTGTGGCAAACCATATCCTGTAGCCCTACAGAAGTTGCCAGGGCAGCTCTGGGGCCAACAAAAAGTGATTCAGATAGTCCAGAAGTGAATTGACCTGAACAGGAAGTGAATACATTTTGCACCACAGAAGTGCTTGGCTGGGGTGGGGGGCGATGCTCTATAAAGAAGGCACTGGCCCTAAAAGCAGTCAGGAACTTTTTTGCAGCCAGAAGAGGCTGATGATTTTCCACCCTGCTCATAAAGCACATTGTTCAAAGGCAGCAGAAACATGGGGTCTGAAGGACAAGAGACCTACGGTTAGCCATCTTGGAGCTCAGTTTGGGGATCTCTGAAAGCACAGTTTGTGCCTTTTTTGCTCTGTTTTTTTAAGGGACTTGAGGACCATAAGGGCCAGTGATGGGATAAACATGCCTGCTGCACTGCAGGTGCAGCCTGGGTTCTTGGAGGCATAAAACCCAGAGCAGAGACTGATCTGAGGCCATCTGGTAGCCCTTGTAAGGGGAGCAAGGCAGAATACAAATTCTGAAAAAGAAATGTAGAGTCTGTAACAGTAATACACTTCACAGGCCAACTTCTAGAAGTCAAATCAATACATATTTTAGCAGAATAAGCGCTTTCAGCAGGATTCAGAATGACACACAGTACGATAAGTGTAAATGTCTTAGGGCAGGAGTGTCAAACTCATTTGTTATGAGGGCCAGATCTGGCCTAAATGAGACCTTGTTTATTTATTTATTGTATCTGTATCCCACCTATCCCACGAGCGGGCTCAGGGCAGGCTCACATCATCTTCAATAATACAGTAAAGTTTAAAACACAATAAAACATTTACATTATAAACATTTAATTCAGTAGTTATAGCTGCTGGTGAGAATTCCGACCCATTCATACTGATGGATATAGCTGGTTGCTGGTAGATGGGTGGCCAGTAGGTAAGAGACAGCAACCTAGCACTCTTGCAATATTTTGTCTTTTTATCAGTCTCTGATAACTGACACCTCTGCTCTGAGTTATTGCATCAAAATATCTGTGCTATAGCAACCTTGAGTATGCTGTTCAGGTGTGTACCTGTAAGCTGCGAACCTACTTTTGATTTATTGACTTTCATTACAGGAAACTCATGCTCAGTGTTCCTAGCCTAGGACCCAGGGGAAAACATGAAATGGCTAGGCATTGCAACCTTTTGTACATAAGTTGCTTCATGTGCTGTCTTAAAACAATTATGATAATTTACAGTTCACAAGATCACAATTTTCAGCTAGTAGATACTACACAGAAACATACCCTTTTAATTGCCAAGTACAAGTGCTTTATAGTTTGTGATGTATTTATTTATATTATATGTTATTGTAAGTTAGTGTTATGACTGTAACATACAAAAAACAATGGTCTAGTGTGTTGAATTGCATTAGTAAAATCTTTAATAAAACCAATATAAACAATTTAAAAAAAGAGCATGAGAAGGCATCCTAACAGACTGAGAGCCATGTGTTTGTCTACAAAACTATAGTCTTCCCCAGAGAAATAACCACAACTTCCTACAAAGGAAATGTGCTGGGTGAACTTGGTCTGGACACACACTCTCAGACTAATCCACCTCACTGGCTTGTTGTTATTCTTCCTTTAAAATCGTTCACATTGCTTTCTTACTGAGAAAGACCGGATTGTGAGGGCATGAATACAGTGAAAAGGGGGAGGGAACCAAGTCGCACCCAAGAAAGCCCTGGCATAAGGAGCCCAACAAAACACACACACACTGTACCAAGGCACACAAAAGCTCCTAACTTGAACAAAACTTAGTTGGTCTTAAAGGTGCTTGGTATTTCTTCCATGCAATTGAGGTAGCCCAGCAAAGCAAGCTCTCCTTCGTTCCCTCCCTCCCTTCAGGAAGGAGCCTTAGTCAGTGGAAGGAAAGAAAGGCTTCCCTTTGTCTCCTGAAGCCTGGCCAGGAAGCAAGGAGGAGGGGGAAGAGACTCAGCCAGTTGTTTACCACTCTCTCAATTGCACAGGAGAAGCTTGCCTATCTATCTCTCCTGTGTGACTGAGAGACTGTTAAAGCAAGCTGTGACATGGCAGCACGGTAGCAGCAACAGAACTGGAAAAGGAAGTAGGAAACAGCCAGGGCCTTGCGGGCCAGATTGGGACCCTCTGAGGACACCCATGACTTATGGTAACTAATGCTAGTCTGCCACAATTTGTACAAGCTAGTCAGAAAAGAAAATGGCAATGTTGCACATTCTTGAAGCTTGTTACTCATGTATTACTTATTTAAAAATACCGAAACACAGAATATATAAATAATATGCTTGGCTTAGTGTTTAGCACTGCAAGCACCAAAAACATCTTCTAGTCTCTATAGGAGTGAATGTCATTGCAGGAAGAACAAATTTAGAGTCCAGTGACACCTTTAAGACCAACAAAGTTATATTTAAGGTATGCTCATACCTTGAATAGACCTTTATTGGTCTTAAAGATGCCACTGGACTCTAAATTTGTTCTACTGCTTCAGACCAACACCTGGATCTATCTAGTTTTAGAGGATTAGTTCTGTGCTATATACTTTCTTAAAACAGAACCCAAAATTCATCATGTGCATGCACATTTGTTCAAATACATGTTACATGTTAATTTGCTGTTAAGTCCGTCTATAAATCTGAACTTTACCTGTCATTTCAATGTATCTGAAAAAGTGTGCATGCACATGAAAACTCATGCCTTGAATAAATCTTTGTTGGCCTTAAAGGTGCACCTGGACTCTAAATTTGTTCCTCTAATACTAGCCTTTCTCAATAACATGTTAAGGACTCTATCCTTCAGTTAAAGGTGCTGACCAGCAAGGTACTATTTAGACTTTTATGCATACGTGTACTATTTACTTGGCAAACAAGCCAAGAAAATGATCTTTGGACAAGTTTGAGAAATCCATGGTTTCACTGAACTTCAGATAAAATGGCTTCCTACTCATAAATAACTATTTATTACTATAACACAGCAGACTTACATCCTGTTATGAAGTTTTCATTTGTGTACAAGACACTGGAGACTTGTTCTTTATTAAATGAAGTATAGTATGCAAGATCTGTCACCCATCTACCCTCTTCATTTTGATATACGACGTTATGAGATGACGCCTCTGAAAAATGAATCAAATGTTGCTTTTAGCTTTCTTCAAATTCATTTCCCCCCACATGGCACCCATATGCACATGGCAGATTATAGAATATCATGAGCAGAAGACATATTCCAGATCAAAGGACCTCATCTGACAGTTACGGGAACAGGAGGAAAAAACACTGCAGGAAGGGAAGGAAGAGGCAGGTCCAACAAGCAATGCATGTCAGCAAATGCAGTTATACACACTTAGGTTTTCCCATGCTAGAGTTGAGCCAAATGCTTGATGAAAACATGTGATTTAAGTAGTTTCACTGAATTGCTAGATGCAAAGGCATTTTCATCCAAATGGTCATCTACACATTAAGTAAACAGCAGTAACTGATCTGTGTTAATAAGTCTCTGTGCTGTTTGCCTCATACCCAGCACAAAAGGCTTAGCAACCTCCAAATACATTTAAAAGTATCAAACATAACCCAGCATTCAACTAACCTTCTATAGCATCTTGATATTGATCTGCTCTCCGACAAGCACTTGGGGATAGGTATTCATCCTCTAGAGAAACACTGCTTTCGTTAGCATCTTGGTACCTATGAGAACACTGGGCTTGCTCCTCTGTATGCCAGAGTTCAGCAGCAGCATTGTTACCATCAGTACATTTAAAATACAGAGAATCTAGTTTTAGTTCAGCACAGCTGATTGTGTTTGGGATATCCTTCAAAAAGAACAAACAGAAACACACTTAGACATGAATATGAAATATTCATTTGATTTCACTGCCAAGTGACACTGAACAGAATTTTTCACTTCAGTTCTGAATATCTAGTACAGTTCCATGTTACTGAGTAAAACCTGACATTACTATCAAAGGGGTTTATTACTTAATAATCATTTTTTTTCTCTTCACTATCTCGCTATAGCTGATCATCATTATCTGCATGCGATGGTGCATTTCATCTGGAGATAGGTAGAAGGGACCCACAGCATTCACACAAACCTAGACCCCTTGAAGAAACACTACATCACAAAGCTCCAACAACATCATCCTATTATCAAATAGTAGATGAATGGTAACGCCACTTAAGCTACCACTGTGACCTGAGATGAGGACACTGCCCATTTGCACTAGGATCACACTCTCCAGAGAAGCAAAAACACAGCCTGAGTGTCATTGTTCATCATGCCCAGCTTCTAAACCAGGCACCCAGAAATATCTTATCAACTACATCATGACACTGTAGACCTGGCTGTATAGGTTCATGTACTGCAACCTTACAATCACATTACTGTAACATGCTCTATGTAAGCCTGCTTTTGAAGATGATTCAGGAACTTTAGACGGTGCTGTGTACCAGCTAGTGGGTACAGAGCCTGGAACTTCTTATACCCTTTAGGCACAACTGCTGGGCTGCCTAGTCACTTCAAAGTTGAATTCAAAGCACTGGTTATCACCTCTAAGACCCTATACACTTTATCAACTGAATAACTTAGTCAGCACTTATTCTCCATTGTGAAGCTTCTAGTTCCCCTCAGGACTGTGGGTTCTGTTCTATTCCACATCCCCTCTGAGGATGGAAATTGAGGGAATACTCCTAAGCAGGTCTACTTCAAAGTAAGTCCCACATTAATCAGTGGGGCTTGCTTCCAGGAAAATGTTCTTAGAATTGCAGCCTGAGGCTTTCAAGCTGCAGGGCAGAATCGTTTTCATAATGGCATTAACCCTACAGAATAGTCTTCAGAGTAAAGCCTGCCAGACCATTTCCTTGTCTGCATTCTTCTGTCAGTTCTAAGCATTATTTGAGCTGGCAGGAGAATGCAGAAATTTTAAACTGAACTGTTTGTTAACATTCACTCCTAATTTTGCATCTTAATATTAAAAAGATGTCACATTTCTAAAATCCCTTTAAAATTTTTGTATGCACCATGCGTTTTCTAAAAAGTTGGCCAGCTTCCCTCCAGATCACATCCCAAACATTGTCCCTAACCAAGCCTATCCTTACTGAATATTTGTGTGGTGGTGGAGAAGCGGTGTGGAAAAAAGAGAGGTAGTAACTGTAGCCAAGAGTGTTTGTAAGGGGATCTGACCTGAGATCTTGGAATGGAGCAGAGTATTGACTGAAAATAAAGTAATATCAGTAAGTCACACGAACCATGGATTCATTAACCCACAGGATGTCCTGGACATGAAGAATGATTAAAAAAAATTTCAAAAGCAAGTCTTCCAGGACAAACATTACCTTATCATAAGAAGAATCTTCAGTAGAAGCATATGGAGTCTGGTTTTCAGTATCTTCTCTTACATTTCTGCCATTGTTAAATGTACTTGCTCTTAAGGCTGTTCCAGCTTCACTACCATAGTCAAGAATACCTGCCAAATTGTGAAGTTATTTTGCATTATTTCATGTTATTTCAAAATTTCACAAAGTAAATAGCGCTTTAAGTTAAACATTAAATACCATTTGGAGTTTTCTGCTGCACGACTGGTCTGCCAAGTGCTTACCCCTCCAGGTTTTGTTTGTTTTGAAGATTTCAGATTTTTCTACAAACCTGGAGATCTGTCTTGTGTATTCATGGCTCCAGTCTCTGTATTTAAGTATCCACAGATTTTATCATGTTGAAAATTATACACATACCCCTTGCACTACACAGACTCATCCTTGTTTACTGAGCTGCACTTGCTGCAACATTTGTTACTGGCAGTGAAACACTCCCACCTGTATTATTCTCCTTCTCAAAAGAAACGGCTTCCTCCAAGCTAGGCAGCGCCCCCCCCCCCAACAACCATAAGGCAACAGTGTCTCCTCCCATGTGACAGTGATTGTAGTGTCTTCACCCTGGATGAGAAATGGCAGTTTCATTCAAGATGATCCTCTGGGGGATGTCCATTAGGCCACATGTACTGTAGTGGCCATGTGTGGGAGAAGTGAGGCATCCACATGCACTATTACACTGTCTATCCATGAACTATGACGATTACTTTGTTACAATAAGAAATCTACTGTAAATTTCCACAGACTGATCAAAGTAATTAACAGCACAATCCTGAGCCATGGCAGCTCTGCAGCAGCTGGCCACAGCACAGCTGCAATGCTGCTAGTCAGCTCCCTAAGGGCTTAGTTATGCAGCAGATGAACAGGGGAAAAGGTGCCCCAACAGCACTGCAGGCTGACATGGCAGGATGCATGGTGATTCCACCCCAGTGTGCCTTTGCAGCATTGTTGTGAGGCGGGGACAGCATTAGTGGTGGGGCAGTGTGGACCAATGGGAGCTGCAAGTCAAGGGAGAAGTGTCTGCTCTGCATCACTGGTAGGGGACAGAAAGGGGCAGCTCAGAAAAGCCCCACTGGGCCCCACCACCTTTAAAGAGACCCACCACCATGAAAAGTATTTCCCAAACAGCATATCATGGCACTAACATTGTTCCTATGGTCATTTAAGTTTTATTTTATTTCTTAAACAAAAATATCTTACCACATACACCAGTACTATATCTGGAATCCTACTAATGTAATTCGCATTCAATCTTATATTACCATACAAAAGTAGAAACTGCTTATTCCGTATTTCACAATGATGCATTTCTTCATTTGACTTATTTTTATGTAATATGAATTTTAAACAGATGGTAAAGGTATGTTAATGCATTGTAGTGTCTTTTTTTAGGACATACTTGAATTAAGAAGGTGTTTGATACCAAAAGTGAGAAACATGTTCAGTATCAAGAGATGTGTTCAACAATTGATAGATTAAAGTTCATTTACCTACTACATCAGAACGGATCAGTTGTGAATCTTTTGTTGTTGCAGTGGATATTTCTGGTGTAATTCTTATTTCAGGAGGTATATCAGAACTGTCATTCTGTAATAGATCCTGTTCAAGATCCGGGCATTCAGCTTCCTTTTAGAGAAATACAGGATCAGATTGCCTTATAAACAGAGTACACTGTACAGTAACAGACAGGCTGCTCTTAGAGGTTTACAGTATATTGCATTTAGGTTCTAAAAATGTTGATTAATTTTTATATATACTCTTCAAGGTATTAAGCTTAATTATCAAATAATGATTGCTTTGTGGCTATAGGCAACATGTTGCTCACCCTTTACACTGCGTCCAGCTTCCTTAAACTCATACAAATCTTCATCACTTACAAGAGGAGAATCTGTTCTTGTTGGAGCTTGACAAATATTAAGTACCTGGAATTTTTTCTAAAGAATCTTAGAAGTTTCATTATATACTATCTCTAGAATTAGTTACCAGTATCAAAACTCAAAGTGAATTTACTCATGTTGACAAGTTTAATTAATATTCCAAGCTTGTTATCTGAATTTTGAGAACTGCTAGCTTTTCTTGGGCTTGGCCAGCTATCTGAAAGGAGTTGGGATTCCCCCCCTTCACTTGTACTGTGGAATAATTTGTTTTCACTGAAGCTTATTGCTATCCTAAACTTCAGATGACTGTTTTAATTCTACTATGGTTTGTCCTGTTACTCAGTAAAGTGGAATACACTTATTATTTGGACCATCAATTTTAACTTAAATGGAAATAAAGCCTTTAGAACCCTTGGTCCCAAATTCAAGATTACAGTTTCACTCAGGATAAAGAGTAACTTGTTACAATGTCCATATTTGGTAATTACTACTATGGTCACTTCTACAGTTTGATACCCAAAACAAGTGCAGTGTGTTTAATCCACATTATCTGGGTGATCCAAGACACACTGGGTTCCTGACTTCAGTCATTTCCCATTAAAAATGATGTTAGTATACATGCTACACTTAACTTTGCCACAGTCAAATGAGTTTACAGAACATCATACCCCCCTTGCTTATTCTGCACAATGCTTTCCTGTTAATTAAGGCATTTGTCAAATGTAATTTGGCTATGCAACTTTTAAAAATTTATTTAGGATATTTATATCCTTCATTTCTAGTAAATCATCAGCCATTTGAATTCTGTTAACGGCTGACTGTATAACCACTTTGTATTATATTTCAGAAAACACTAATCTGCAAACATGAAAACAAAAGTAAGAGTAGGAAAATGAGACAACAAAAACAACAACGCACACTCACCTGGAGACAGTACTAGAACAAATGAAATAAGTTCACCCAACCCCTAAAGACCTCTGGAATAAAAACTCAAGGAGATGTAACAAGTTGGAGAATGCACTCACATGAAACTTCTTGAGGAAGAATATCTCACTCAGGCTAGAATGACTAAAAAGCCTCATCTCACATACCTACACTCTTTGCTCCCAACACTGTAGACACAAACGATCCAAGGTCATGAGCAGAAGTGGTCCTACAGTTAACATTTAAAGCTCTAAACCAAGTTGGTTCAGGGTATCACAAACACTTAATATTGGTTGCTGTAGATTTTCCGGGTTGTGTGGCCGTGGTCTTGGCATCGTAGGACGGCCACACAACCCGGAAAATCTACAGCAACTAATGAACTCTGGCCGTGAAAGCCTTCGACAACATACTTAAAATTGGATCCATAAACAGGTTGTCAGCCAGCAAAACTGACATGGCACTATTTCTACAGCAGGTCACAGTGGATTTTCACCGTTACTGCAGTTTCTGGACACTTTCCAGAGGCAGCCTGATATGAAGCATGTTGCAGTTGATTGATCTGTGTATCGCTAAGGTACATGTAACCAGTGTTCCCTCTAAGCTGAGTTAGTGTGAGCTAGCTCACAGTTTTTTAGCCTCCAGCTCACACATTTTTGTCTTAGCTCAGGAAGGATAGCTCCAGAGCAAACTCATTTATGCAGTAGCCAAATCACTCACTCACAACTTTAATGCCAGTAGCTCACAAAGTAGGATTTTTGCTCACAAGACTCCACAGTTTAGAGGGATCGTTGCATGTAACTATGATCAGACCTCACTTATTCAAGTGTCCTAAATAGAGCTAGAGAATTTCATCAAGATCAGCATTTATTTCTACAGCTTCTCCATTGCTAACCACAATAATAATCATTCTCCAAGTACTCTAGTCTAAAGCAAAGGAAAAATAGGTATAATTAAGCTTGCACCACAGGGGTTGGTCCCTCAGAAGATACTAACAAAGCTCTAGTTCCCTCCAACTCTTTAGCTGCATGGACAGGCAGTATGAGGAGATATTATGGGCAATGCCAGGTCTGTGCTTCCTTTCCAATACATTCATCCAGTCTTTCTCCTCTAGGCATGAAGTGGGAGAATTGAATGGGAATGTGGGAAATAGGGTACAGTGTTCAAGTCTGTCTCACATTCTATTTAGGGAGGAGAAAGGAAACAGTCTAAGAGCTTCATGCCTTGGTTTAGACTCTTCAAAATTTAAAATAAACTTAAAACTTTAAAATAAATGATGAATCATTCTGCACTCCATGTCTACCCCACCTTTAAGGAAATAAAATCATTTGTACAGCTGAACAAAACAGACATGATACATACAGCCTATGAGCCTTCTATTATGACTTTGAATTCTGAATTAGGGATACCTCTTCCGGAAGCAATGCCATCATGGCTTTCATACATTTGTCATGTTCATCTTCTTCAATATCATCCACTTGCATTTCAGGCAGTGCCAGCTTCTCAAAGTAGGCCTCCAAATCATCGTCACAGAACTCTTCACCCCCAATATCATCATCTATATGGATAAAAGCGGAATTTGTCATTAGCACTCATTTGGTTTGTTTGAGTTTTCTATCTGCAATCTTCCAACCACTCCCAAAGTCCTATATACTTCCCTCATTTGGTAATTTTTGCTGTGGTAAACACCAGTGTAGATAGAGTGCCTTAGTTTGCAAAATGTACATAGCCACCATTACAGGAAATAAAATGTGGAAGTATGCTCAATAATTCAAATTGTTTTAGCATTACCTGAGGAACAGTCTTGTAAGCTTGCAAAAGTCAACAGTTTTTCATTTTCTATTAAGCTGGAGAAGCCAATCATATCATTGTCACCTGCTGTACCTTTAGTCCATTTCTGACTAAGTTGGAATAAAGAAACCTATGAACAAAACCCAAGAAATTAATGTTAAGAACTTGGATTGCCCCTACTACTTAGTGGAGAAGGATTTAAGATCCTGCAAATAGAACTTGGGGATCAGCGGTAGCAGTGGGGGGCCAGGGATCATTAAAGTGGCACCCAGATTATCTTCCCAGGGAGGTCAAAGGGCAGTGGCACTCAGCTCAGGTCTCCAGTTCGGGCAGGAGGGAGCATGAGAGAAGCAGCATCTACCTGAGTGGGAAAGTATGGAGCAACAGCAGCACCTCAATCAGCCACCCAAGCTCAGGAGGGACAAACACATCCTCAAAGCTGAGGAAGAGAGTAAAGCAGAGAAGTGCTTGACTTTCTGTTGCTTTCAGCTGGCTACCAAGGGGCCAAGGAGCGAGAGATGGCATTTATGTTTTACTCCGCTGCCTTGGCATCTTTCTCTGTTACCGGCACCCCAGTGGGGGTAACAAAAGCAAATCAAGCACTTCTCCAATTAATCCTTGTCCTTCCTTTTAAAAGGAGCTCGGCTCTCTCATGCTGTACCCACTTGGCTGCCAGGAACAGAGAGATGCCTCCTGGCCATCATCATAACCTTTGTGTGTTTGTTTTATCCTTTCTTTCACCCAAACAGTAATATTCTGTGTGCATGTGTTTGTTTTATACCTCCTCGTATGCCTTGTGTGTCTCCCCCCACCCCCAATAGTCTTGCCAATGTGTGCTTTATCTTTCTTTTCCCAAACTGGTCTTTTTTTCCTCTGTGTTTGCATGCCTTCTGTGCTGTTCAGTCTGTCTATAAGTTTGAACTCACCTTCCATTCCACGAAAGCTCATACCTTGAATAAACCTTTGTTGGTCTTAAAGGTGCCACTGGACTCTAAATTTGTTCAACTGGTCATCTTTTTCTGTGTGTACTATTCCTCATCTTGTGTGTGTGTGTGTGTGTGTGTGTGTTGATACTCCCCTTTCTCTTATATGTGTATTTGTGCTCGATTCTGTCTCCTGTGGCAGCCATTTTGTTGTGGTGCCTGCCACCCTGCCTCAAGATTCCAAAGGAGCCTAAAGGATCAAAAAGGTGGGGGACACATAATCCAGGAGATCTGTTAAATCCTTTTAGAATGTTATCAACAAGTGTAATTAATAATTTACAATCTTTGTGAAGATTTTTGTGGTGCCTTATGGTATTAGTATGAAATGTCACTTGATTCAAGCGGATTAATTCTAAAAACAAATTCCCCTTTCTCTCACTCTTTAAAATTTAGTATCCCATTCTACTTGTTCACATTTTTAAAGCTAAAAAACCCACCTGCTTAAGTCTTGCTTCAAAAGGCCCTAATACAAACATACAGAGCTGCCTCAGAGTCAAACCACTGGCACCTAAAGACCAGCACTGCTTACTGTGACTGTCAGCAGCTATTCAGGGTCCCCAAGCACTTGCTCTCTTGATTTTAAAAGCCTTTTTTATACGTTTCTTAAGTCTAGATGCTTGAAGATGGAAGTGATCATAACTAAACACGGACACATTTACATGTACAATGGCACTGGTGCAATCCATATTAAAATCACTTTTCCAGATGCTAAGTTAGTCCACAAGCGCAAAAACGCATGAAGTCTGACAAATTATACCAGTAAAATTTGTTGCTACATACCAGCTATCAAAAAAATTCTAATCAGATCTTTAATTTTTTAAAAGTGCAAAGTTTTAAAGTATTCTAAAAATACACACACCTGTCTGCTCACATGTTAGTGCAGTATTCAACTTTAGGATCAAGGGTAAATGATCAAATCACTCCCTCTCCTCCTCCTGTCCTGAAGGCAAATGGTTTCATTTTTTATTTTTTTTAAAAAAGCACAAAAATATCTGTATACTGCTGAATTGACAGGTCAAGCAGAATCTCTGAATTCCCAGCTTTCTTTTTAAAAAAGTCTCTAGATCCTCCACTCACAGAGATACAAGGAAAAAGGCGTATCTCCACAAGGAAAGGGGCTACAGACTTCCTTTAAGAAACAAAAAAGAAAGCTGGGAATGCAGAGAATCTGCTTAACATATCATTACAGCAGTATATCAATATTTTGTG
Source organism: Gekko gecko (assembly GCA_029375565.1). Taxonomy (NCBI): domain Eukaryota; kingdom Metazoa; phylum Chordata; class Lepidosauria; order Squamata; family Gekkonidae; genus Gekko; species Gekko gecko. The sequence goes on from JAPDNY010000009.1 coordinate 53,395,773, forward strand.
CTGTTTTTTAACACTTATGATACTGATATTCTGATATAAACATGCACAAAAAATTAAAAATAGAAGGTGCTGTGACATCAACTTTCCCTTGAAAATGTTGATTATTTAAGGCATGCACTGAAGAAAATACACTGACTACACAACTGTGAAAATGCATAGGGAGGGCAGATGTGCAGAAGAACAGTGCCCAACCGATTCCAATGTTTGTGGATCAACTCCTAAAAAAACTAGGAGTAAATCCGGCATGTGGAAAAGCCCTAGCATCTTCCGTCCCTACAGTGACAAACAACAAGCAGATGACCCTCCATTGCTTTTGCCCTCCCCAAGCAACTGATATTAAGTGGCATACTTCCTCTGAACATGGAATTTCCATTTAGCCATCACAGCCAATAGCCTTTGGTAGGGATAGCCTTCATGAATGTATCCAGTGCCCTTTCTGAAATTATCTGAGCGAGTTTCAGTTTTAACAACATCTCGCAGCAAGTTCTGTAAGTCAAGTACTGCGTGAAGTACTATTTTCCTGAACCTAGTACCTATCAATTTAATTGGCTGACTGGCTTCTAATATTATTAGAGAAGAAGAAAGTTAGATCTTCTTTCTACACACCGTGCCTAGTTTTGCTCCCCCTTTGTGTCCCTTAACCCCGCCCCCCAAACCTAACAAAGCAGCCCCAAATGCTACTTTTCTGAACAGTGGGAAAACTTCAGCATATTCATCATTTCTAGCTTTTTTGGCATCTTTGCCAAATCTCTTTCACATAGAGGGCCAGAACTGTACATAGCATTCCAAATGCAGCTTAGTTCTAAATTCTTTTCCCATTAATCTTTAGTTTGATTTTGCCCCTTTCACCACTTCAAATATATTCTGAACTGAGCTATCCAAAAAACAGCAGACATCCCAGCAAAGGCCAAAATAAACTTGAGTACACAGGACAGAGAATAAAACCCACAAAATACCTCAATGACCATGTCTTATTACATGCAAAGCAAGCTTACTAAAATATGAAGGTTGAATGTGTCTTGTAATCAGGTATATGCTTTTTGATAAGACACGCACTAAAAATGTTCAGTTTTCAATAACAAGGGTTTTTTTAGAATAACTGCATGGATACTAATTATATTTTGTTGTTGTTCATTCGCACAGTCGTGTCTGAGTCTTGGCGACCCCATGGACCACATCATGCCAGGCCCTCCTGTCTTCTGTTGCTTAATTTCATGTTTGTTCCATCAATAACACTGTCTAACCATCTCATCCTTTGCCATCCCCTTCTTCTTTTACCTTCAGTCTTTCCCAGCATCAGGGTCTTCTCCAGTGAGTTCTCCGTTCTCATTTGGTGGCCAAAGTATTTGAGCTTCAGCTTCAATATTTGACCTTCCAAGGAACAGTCAGGGTTGATTTCTTTTAGGATTGACTGATTTGATATCCTTGCAGTCCAAGGGACTCTCAAAAGTCTTCTCCAGCATCAGATTTGAAAGCATCTATTCTTCTGTGCTCGGCCTTCCTTATGGTGCAGCTCTCACAGCCATACATTACTACTGGGAATGCCATTGCTTTGACCATACAGACTTTTGTTGGCAGGGTGATGCCCTACTTTTTGTTATGCTGTCTAGGTTTGCCATCGCTTTCCTCCCAAGGAGCAGGCGTCTTTCAATTTCATGGCTGCAGTCACTGTATGCAGTGATCTTGGATCCCAGGAATGTGAAGTCTGTCACTGCTTCCGTGACTTCCCCTTCTATTTGCCAAAGAGTGATGGGGCCGGATGCCATGATCTTAGTTTGTGTGATGCTGAGTTTCAAGCCAACTTTTGAGCTCTCCTCTTTCACTCTTAGTAAGAGGCTCTTTAGATCCTCTTCAGTTTCTGCCACTAGAGTGGTATCATCTGCATATCTGAGGTTGTTGATGTTGATGTTTTTCCCAACAATCTTAATTCCGGCTTGTGATTCATCCAGGCCAGCATTTCGCATATAAATTAAATAAGCAGGGTGATAATATACATCCTTGTCGTACACCTTTTCCTATGCTAAACCAATCAATTGTTCCATCTCTGGTTCTAACTGTCGCGTCTTGACCCTTATACAGGTTTCTCAGGAGACATGTGAGGTGGTCTGGTACTCCCATCTCTCTAAGGACTTGCCATAGTTTGTTGTGATCCACACAATCAAAGGCTTTAGCGTAGTCAATGAAGCAGAAGTAGCTTTCTGGGATTCCCTTGCTTTCTCTGTAATCCAGTGAATGTTGGCAATTTGATCCCTAGTTCCTCTACCTCTTAGAAACCCAACTTGTCCTTCTAGCAGTTCTTTATCCACATGCTGCTGAAGCCTAGCTTGTAGCATAGGATCTTTAGCACGACCTTGCTAGTGTGTGAAATTAGTGCAATTGTGCGATAGTTTGAACATTCCTTGGCATTGCCCTTCTTTGGGATGTAAACTGACCTTTTCCAATTCTGTGGCCACTGTTGCGTTTTCCAGATCTGCTGGTATATGGAATGCAGCACTTTAATAGCATCATATTTTAAGACTTTGAACAGCTCAGCTGGGATACCATCACCTCCACTAGCTTTGTTGCTAGTAATGCTTTCTAAGGCCCATTTGACTTTGCACTCCAGGATGTCTGGCTCGAAGTCGGTGATCATACCATCATGGTTGTCAAGGACATTGAGGTCCTTCTTGTATAGTTCTTCTATGTATTCTTGCCATCTTTTCCTAATCTCTTCTGCTTCTGTTAGGTCCCTACCGGTTTTGTCCTTTATCATGGCCACCTTTGTATGGAACATTCTCTTGATTTCTCCAGTTTTCTTAGAGAGATCTCTAGTCCTTCCCATTCTGTTGTTTTCCTCTATTACTTTGCATTGTTCATTCAAGAAAGCCTCCTTATCTCTCCTTGTTGTTCTCTAGAAATCTGCATTCAATTGGGTAAATATTTCTTTTTCACCTTTGCTTTTCGATTTCCTTCTTTTCTCTGCTATTTGTAAAGCCTCATCAGACAGCCGCTTTGCTTTCTTGCATTTCTTTTTCTTTGGGATGGTACTGATTTACTGCCTCCTATACCATGTCACGAACTTCGGTCCATAGTTCTTCAGGCACTCTGTCTATCAAATCTAGTCCCTTAAACCTATTCTTCACCTCTACTGCATATTCATAAGGGATGTGATCTAGGCCAAACCTGAATGGTCTAGTGGTTTTCCCAACTTTCTTCAGTTTAAGCCTGAATTTTGCAGTCACTAGCTCATGATCTGAGTCACCGTCAGCTCCATGTCTTGTTTTTACTGACTGGATAGAGCTTCTCCATCTTTGACTGCAAATGATATAATCAATATGATTTCCGTGTTGCCCATCCAGTAATGTCCATATCTAGAGTCGCCTCTTAGGTTGTTGGAAGAGGGTGTTCATTATGACTAGTGTGTTCTCTTGACAAAGCTCTGTTATCCTTTGCCCATTTTTTTAATTTAAGTTTTTTATTATTTTAACATAATACAACAGTACAACATTAGTCAGTGGATAGAACATAAGTAACATTAGGAATGTCTTCTAACCGATTATCCCAGATACAACTGAACAACACCCTTTCTTCTTTACAATTTAAAAGTTACTTACATATTTCAAAAATATAATAGCTTGGTAGTGCTTATTCTTTAGAATAATTCCTCTTTCAGACAAGTAGCTGACTACAGGGAACCATATGGCTTGGAAAGATTTTTGTTGTTGTAATATTCCAAGTTAGTTGTTGGTTAACTATTTTGCCTTGAACAAAATGTTCTCAAATTTTATTTTGCCAGCAGAATAATGTAGGGATTTTTTTTTCTTTCCATTTTTGTGCCACTGAAATTCTAGCAATTGCTAGTAGAGTAGATATTAATATGTTCATTGTGTTTTCCTTACAGGTTTTCAGAAGTACATCCAGTACCACTGTCTCAGGCAAGAATGGTAAGTTGTGACCTGTAATGATAAAGATTTGTGATAAGATTTGTGTCCAATGCTGTTGAATTGATGGGCACGACCACTAGCAGTGTATGAAGTCGCCTGTCAGGCCACAATTCTTCCAACAGAGTTTACTCAATCTTGGGTTTATTTTATTTAATCTTGTTGGAGTCAGTTACCAGCAATTTAGAATTCTTTGCCCGTTTTCATTTTGTTCTCCAAGGCCAAACTTCTCTGTTATTCTGGTTACCTTTTGACTTCCTGCTTTAGCATTCCAGTCCCCTATGATAAGGACATATTTTTGGGGTATTAGTTCTACGAGGTGTTGTAGGTCTTCAAAGAACCGGTCTACTTCAGCCTCTTCTGCGTCAGTGGTTGGGGCATAGACTTGAATTACAGTGATGATGAATGGTTTGCTTTGGATTTGGACCAAGATCATGCTATCATTTTTGAGATTGTATCCCATTATTGCCCTTCTCACTCTCTCGTTGACTATAAGGGCCACACCATTTTTTCCAAGGGATTCTTGGCCACAGTGGTAGATATAATGGTCTTCTGAGTTAAATTCGCCAATTCCCGTCCACTTTAGTTCACCAGTTCCCAAGATGTCGACGTTCAGTCTTGCCATCTCATTTTTGACCACATCCAACTTACCTTGAACCATAGAACTTACATTCCAGGTTCCTGTGCAGTACTGTTCTTTGCAGCATCAGACTTTCCTTTCACCATCAGACACATCCACAGCTGAGCGTCCTTTCGGCTTTGGCCCAGCCGCTTCATTCTTTCTGGGGTTACTTGTACTTGCCCTCTGCTCTTTCCCAGTAGCATACTGGACACCTCCTGACATAAGGCAGCTATTTAAAGGCATTCTGGATATTTATTTATTTATCAAACTTATACCCCGCCCTCCCCGCATAGCAGGATAAGAGGAGTCTCTAATTAATGAATTTAGAAGAAAGAACGTCTTGAAAGATTTATGGATACATTCCAGATTGAGATCAAATCAAGGTGATCTTTCTGCATTTTTGCTGTAAGTGTGGACGTTCCAAACAATTGCATATAGAAGAACTGCCACAAATTTCACAATAGACCATGTATCTCTAAACAAATGGTGAGAAAGGTGTGCTGCAGGCATGAGGAAAAACTTTCTACTACCAACATTAAGTAACACAGCCTCTGCTGATTTACTTTATAAGTTTTCATGGTTACAGAAAGCATTTAGTATGTGCCTTTTAAAACAGGAAATCTGAATGACAAGCTAAGAAACTTTTAAAAGTAAGTTTTCATGATTGAAAGCTATCCTCCTTTCAGAAGTTGATGTATACTTGATGTTAATTTGATAGACAAGATACTTAATACATTCTTCTTCCACCGTTTTAGTAGTAGGAAGTAGTACTGAGATTATATGTTCTGTCACAGTAAATTGTACATTCTAATATTCAGTTATAATATATAATATACTGATATTTCTCTCTGTTATCCTTTCCTTATATATAAAAGCGTAGTGGTCGCCTGGCATGCCCAAATAAGGCATGCCCAAATAAGGAAAAAATGCACGGCAAAACAGGTTGGCCGCGGGGGCTACCACTCGCAGTTGGGGCCTCGCCATTGGCTGGCATGCCTGCCTGCATGGGCTCAGTCCCGCCCATTCAGCCAGCACGCTGCCGCTTTTCCCCAGTCTGCCTCCAGCCGCTGGGCCGGAAGGATGCTCTGGCGGCTGTGTGCTGCTGGCCTCAGGTTGATGCCGGCCTCCCTCGCCGTGGCGCCTCCCCCCCCGGTAAGTGACTTGCCCCAGTCACGGCTTGCGCGGCAGGGCTGGCCTCGGAGGGAAGGTGCGGCTGGGGGGGAGCTGACGGGGCTTGCTGGCCCACGGCGCGAGATGGCCTGCCTTCCTCAGCGCTCCAACACTGCAAGGCCGCGCAGGGAGGGGGGAGCCGGGCCTGGCCTCGCCCTGCGTGCGCTAAGGGACCGGGGGGAGAGGGAGCCTCCAGGGGGGGTCCGGCTAGCGCCCGTTGCATCAAGCCATGCAACGGGCCTCGCCGCTAGTAATATATAATATACTAATATTTCTCTCTCTGACAGAACGCATATCCCAAGGCTTCATCTCCCATTTCTTCCAGACAAAATATTATGGGGAAAGAAAACTTTTTTCTCTCTCAGCCTTTGCACTTCACAACAAATCTATACATTATCAGAGTGTGAAATGATTCAACTGCAGGGCACAAACTAGACTTCCCATTTTGTGAGGTAAGCAGGCCCTGGGCCAGGAACCCCCAACCTTTTTGAGTCTGTAGACACCTTGGGAATTGTGACACAGGGTAATAGGTTGTACAATGGCTGCTGCAAGAGGCAGAGCCACCCACAAAACATCAGGGAGCTAGGTCACACATGACTCTAGTAGGACCTCTTCAATGTTTCAAGCAGAAGCCATGTTTAATAGTATGACTTTTAAAATGAATATGACTTTTAAAATGTATATACTGTTTTTAAATGTTTTCTGGCGTACATACAACTTATCTCTAGTCATACAGTGAAGATCCTTGTGCTGGGGTGGCTGCTGTTGCCAAAAAAACTTTAAAAAAATCAGCACAGCCAATCAGATCTTCAATGGCCATTAGAAGCCCTGTTGGGAAAAGCCCCATTTGACCCCACTGACTTTCTGAAGGCAGTTTGCAGGTGTCCAGAAAGGTGTTGGTGGGTCCCACGGCACCCATGGGCACTACATTATCCTATACGAATGCAATCTACTTCCAGTCAAACATCTTTACCTTGCTGTCTTGACCCTTTCTTCCTGAAAAGGTACATATTCCAGTGGTTAAACCTGAAAGGTAAAGAGCAACCCATGAGAAACGCACAGAAGACTGGAAATCTCACTCACCCCAATAGTTCCTGCCTCCTCCTGAAATTTCTGCAGTCCTGCTGCTCTTTCCCACTTCTTCCCTTCTTTCTCTGCCAACTCTCTCCTCCTAGTTTGCTCCTATCCACCTTCCTTTACCTCCAACCTTTTTTCCATCATTTGACTGATAGCTTGATTCTTCTTTCCCTCAGTTGTTCACTCACTACCTCTCTCCTATATACTTGCTTGTTCACTGCTCCCTTTTGCTGCTCCCATGTTGTTCTGCTTCTCTGGGTGTCAGCTGCGGCAGCCTGCAGCAATGTTTGTGGGGCTATTCAGAAACCCTCAAAATGGCAGTAGAGACAATTTCCTCTCCTGTATGCTGAAGTTTCGGATTTTTAAAAAACTATTTGTTTTAATTTCATTTGAAGTTTTTCAGCAAACCAAAAGGTTTGTTGACACCACCCCATGTCTATCTGATCTATAGATGGTCCAATTTTGTGAATATTTTGATCGCCATTCCTGAGCAATGATCAGAACTGGTGGTAGAAATTACTGTCAAGTCACAGCCTGGAGATCCCATGGGGTTTTCAAGGAAAGAGACATTCAGAGGTGGTTTGCCATTGCCTGCCTCTGTGTATCACTCCTGGATTTCTCTGGTGGTCTCTCATCCAAATAATAAACAGGGCCAACCTATTTTCCCTCTAAGCTGTGGAGTCTTGTGAGCAAAAATTCTACTTTGTGAGCTACTGGCATTAAAATTGTGAGTGAGGAATTTGGCTACTTGCATCAATTAGTTTGCTCTGGAGCCATCCTTCCTGAGCTAAGACAAAAATGTGTGAGCCAGAGGCTAAAACACTGTGAGCTAGCTCACAATAACTCAGCTTAGAGGGAACACTGAGGCCAACCCCACTTAGCTTTCAAGATGGGGCTATCCTGCATTAACCACATCAGGGCATGATCAGAATAAAATATAGTAATATTATATACAAGTATCATGCTGTTAACCAAGGGCATATTATCATACAATAAAAATGTATTGAGGAGCAACCTCAGTACACTGAAAATACAGTGGAAAACTAGGATTGGCATACCTTCCCAATGTTCAAGTGGAACATCACAGAGAGCATCCTGACTGTTACCCGAGCATTCATCACTGCAACTTTGGTTTTCCCTTCTCTGCAAAAAATTAGATTCTTCTTTCTGGACTGATTCCAATAATGCTTCTACTGGTTTATTGCAGTTACCTCTGAAAAGTTAGAATAGATGTTATAACCACTGCATTACGATGGCTACTACTTTAATTTTGTGCATTGTATTTATGTAATAGACAAACCATATTTTTAACCTAGTTCCAACTTAATTAGTGAGAAAGCATTGAGACTAAAGATTCTGTAGACAGCTGTCTGAAATACAATTTATTCAAGATTTCGCTCCATCATTTAAAGAGGGAAGTTTTATATGGTAGACTGTACAGATTGCTCATGTTCCACTGCTGAGGGCAAGGGGGGGGGAATCCAATCGTTTCAAGGATTTGTTTCCAGCAGCAACATTTTCCAGTTTTCTCTTAGTGACAAGAGTAGACTACCATATTGCCTGCTATTTAATTAACAGGTTTAAGAAGCAATTTAGTTTCATCGAGTAGATACAGAACTCTTCTATATGCCAAAGTGCACAAATAACTTCAGGACCAGAGTTAATTTGAGAAAAGGAACATCTTCAATTTCACAGACATTTATATTCAAGATCTATGTTAGAGTTTCAAAGAGAAACTAATTTTCTTTTGAACAGACACTGCAACTAGGAAGAGTAACCGTATACTTATTTATTTCATTTATACCCTGCCCTTCTGTCCATTGGGGACCCAAAGCAGCTTATGTTGTTCTCCTGTCCTCCATTTTATCTTCACAACAACCCTGTGAGGTAGGTTAGGCTGAGAGTGTTCTTCTATTGATGAGTGGAGATTTGAACCTGGATCTCCCAGACCATAGTCTGGCACTCTAATCTGAAACTAAGCTGGCTTTCAGCACCTCCCAGTCGCTGAGATAGTTTAGTGGCTGTGCTCTTTGCCTACCATCTGATGTATACAGGGGGAACAACGGATGAAACCCTCAGCAGTATGCAGCTCCTTGCTAGCTAGACACAAAATATGCTGGCACAAGGCATATAAAATATGTGGTATACAGTTAACTTTTGATTCCAGAATCACAGGTGAACTCACAAATATTTGCTACCCAGATGATCACGACCTGCCTCTGTGTTTATTATAAGTTCCTAAATAGGGATGGGCACAAACCAGCTCACAAGCCAAAGTTCGTGATGAACTTTGGCTGGTTCACTGTTCACGAAGTGAAGTTTGTGGCAGGTCAACCAGCACGAAATTTCCAGTTCCTGTTGGTTCCTGCAGATTGGTGAATGGATACATTTCCAGAAAGACTCTCTCTGCTCAATCAAAATGTTTACCAAAGCAACAGAGGAGACAGAATTCTCCAGTCTTGGAAACACTCTGGTCAGTTTCAAACTAGTCATGTCAGTTTCAAGAGGCTCCCCCCCCCCAACTTTACAGGGGTTCCTGTGTTTACTTCCCATTTTCCTGCACAGAGCTTGCAAAAAGAACCAAAAACCTTGTTTGGATTTGTTGCAACTCTGTGCTTTGAGAGCAGTCCTTTTAAGCTTGCAATGCCGATGGCACTGGGTTCTGCTGGGCATTCTGCACATTGTAACCGCAAGAATTTTCTGGTTTATCATTAGTTTACCTTTTGCTTGTATTGCCACAGTGGCACTGGGTTCTGTTGGGCACTAGTACATTGCACTTAGTTCTGCTAGGTTCTGCTGGGCACTAATATATTGCACTGGTTCTTCTGGGCTTGCAACACCTCCCCCCCCGCTTGGAATGTGGTTCTGTGCTTCACATCAGTCTTGTTGAGCTGGCATTGCCACAATGGGCTTGGAGGCCCACTGGAGAGAATGGGAGCCTGGAATGCCAGTGGACTTGCATGGGCTCCAATGAAATACATGACAGCACAAAATACTTCAATAAAAATGTGGAATGGATTTTCAATTAATGCCTCTGTTACCAGTGGGCAATCCTGTCATTCCTTTTAGTACATTCCTCTGCTGGGCACTAGTACAGCACTGATTCTGCAGCTGGGCTTGCAAAAATGCCCCCCTTCAGTTTCTATTGCAGAGATTTTCTGGCTAGACTTTAGCCCAGTTGGGTTTGCACTGCCACAGTGGCACTCTTTCTGCTGGGCTTACAAAAATGCCCCCCAGTTTCTACTGAGTGATTATCTGGTTTGACCTTAGTCAAACAACAGAGGATGGGAGCACCTTCTTTGGAGGGCCTGTAACTTTGACTCCATAAATCCAATCTTCACCAAAGTTGGAGGGCAGGTACAGGAGACTCAGCAAGTGATCCCCTGAGAGTAAGAGCTGAACTGGTTTGTTTGGCGCCTAAAAGTTCATGACAGTTCATGGTTCACAAACAGGACATGCCACAAACCAAACCACATTTTCCTGGTTTCTGCCCATCCCTATTCCTAAATATTTTACCAGTTAGTAAAAAAAACACTCCAGTTTGTGTTTTTCTTAAACATAAGGCTTCGTTTCATGACATTAACTAGCATTTGTGAGAACAGGAAATTTAAAAGGCATTCAACATCACTTAAATTACACATTTTATATTGCCTATTTGTCAAAGAAAAATCAGTTTGAGACACTCAGCAGACATTTTTCTTACATTGTATCCTGTAAGATAAGTGCAAGCTTCTTCTTTGGATCAGAGGTAGATTCACCACCGTTTGACAAAGATGACTCAACAGACAATCTCTCTTCCACGTAAGATGCTTGATCACAAAGTCTACATCACAAAGAAATAGCTAGTTAATATCTTTGTAGATTTCCTAGAATGCTTAAGAGAACAGCAGTTTCAGTGATCTGTAAAGAAAGCATAACTAGAGTTTACTTTATTATAAAGTTCCAGTTATGCAGGTATACTAACATCTTTATTTGACAGCACTAAAAAAGCAACCCTAGTTATCTGGCTTTTCATTTTTTTTCTGAATCTTCAGCCAAGTTGTAAGTTTAGAAGATGGAATATTTCTCGCCTACAGATACTTGACACAATCAGAGACGATTTTTTAGTGGTATACCTCCATCAATCATGTGTAGTAAGAACATCAGTGGGCCTCCAATTTATTACTGTGGTCCTCACCCTAGACACAAATGCTCAAACAGCAAAATCTTGCCAAACTACGTTCAAGAACTTCTTGAGCAAGCAAAATAAAAACATGAGTCCAGTGGCCCCTAGAGACCAACATTTATTCCAGCATAAAATGTTGTGAGCTCACTTCCTTATGAAGCTGATGGAAGTAAGCTCTGACTCACAAAGCTTCTGCTGGAATAAATTTGGTTGGTTTCTAAAGGTACTAGAGGATGCTTTTATTTTTCTCCTATAGATTAACACATCTCGCTATCTGGAATTATCTTCTAGAGAAAGGGGATTCAATACGGTTAGCACACATTTTGTGTTCAGAAATGCCATGTACCTCCCATGTACCTGGTACATTATGCAGGTCCTGCTTCTGATTTCAGCAAACATAGGGAAATAAAGAGTCCCAGACAATCAGAGAATATTAATTTTTGCTTGCTTATTTCAATTTGTTCTCACAATCAGATCAACAATTAAACAATAACAGCTTTTTTTACTAATAACTATTCACACAATGATTTATAAAGCAGAAAGCCAGTCCACTATGAAAGTCAAATCCAAAGACAATTTTACATTCAGAGATTAACAGCTACAAGCAATGCTTCACTCATCTTTTTTCGCTGAATCCCTTCAAACATGTTATCTGGAATTTAGCAAATCTTACCTTTCATGAGAGCCAGTTTTCTGTCTGGCTTCAGTTGAAGCAGCTACAGGCAACCCAAGGCTTGATGCTAGTGTAATATTGTCCCAAATTTCACTGGTGCGATTAGTTAGTGAATTGGCTAAAAAGCTTGGAATTGTCTCATCTGCAATGTACCTGAAGTCTTCCATAACAATGTGTCATATAATCTGTTTGAAAACTTCAAACCACAGAAATTGGAAAAAATCAATTATTTTTTAAAATTAAATCAGACTTTTTAAAATTTAAATTAGATCTTTAATAAAACACTTTTTAAGAAAAAATCTATCTAAAGATAATTTTCTATTTAAGATATTACAGTCCAAAGGTTATTCGGATTAGTTTTAACTATACAGCATGAGGCTGTACATTCATGCAATGTTTAAATTTTTAAAGAATATATATGCTTTAATGTTATTTAGTTAAATAAAACTGTTCAAATTGTTATTATTAAGGTAATGATTATTTTCTCCTTCCAATAAAGTACAGTCCAAATATGAATGATTAACCTATTAAACTGGAGATAGTTCACCTCACAATAATGTCATAATCATCTATGATATGTTTCTAACAGTATAACCAAATCAGTAATTTTTGATATAACTGTAAAACTAATTTGAAAAATTGCTATTCTAAAAATGAAACTCATTTGGTTGTAAATATTAAGATTATACCAGCAAGAATAAGTCTTTATGTAGAAAACTGTGTTTTAAATTTGGTCTTACTGACTGGTGATTTAAATCAAATCTACCCTTGAAAAAATACAGTAAACCACTATTAAAGTATCATTAAAGTATTGCATACCATTTTTATCACACACATTTGCCTTATATTCCTTGTTCCTTTGACTATATTGAGAATTCATTTATACAGTTTTATACTACTTCAGGAGCTCAATTTAGTAAAAAAAAATGTTTGCCTTTGCTACTATCATAACAGCAGAAACATAATTCTTCAGAGAGATTACTACTTTTCTTTCAAAGGATTGCCTAGAAATCCCTAAAACAAAGGAAAATAATGTTGAAGGACTGGAAAAGGTACTGCTTTTTTTTTTTTTTGGAAGCAGAATGACATTATGGTCCAAAATTAGATCTACACTTGCAAAAATCTGTAGTAACTGTAGTAACATTCATATAATCCACAAACACAAGTTCTCCAATAGTTTTAAAAGCCCAGCAAAATTCAAAGGTTAGTTGTCAGAAACACAATTCTTCTAATTAAAACGAATTCTTTCCAGTGCAGGACTCATCAGCTACAGCCTAAACTATATTTAGCTTTTAAAGCTGATCAGTATGGATTTCTTGCTGTGTTCTTAAAGAGTTTAGCGTTTTTCATCAGTCAGATATAAAGGAAAAATAGCAACATATACACCATGTCTTTAGAGTCAAGTGAGTAGCTATATTGTTCTGAAGCAACAGAAGAAAGTTTGAGTCCAGGGGCACCTTTAAGACCAACAAGGTTTAATTCTGGGTATAATTAAACTTTGTTGGTCTTAAAGGTGCCACTGGACTCAAACTTTGTACCAGTTATTCAGGCTCTTTAAACTAATGAAACCCTTTGGGAATAGTTCAACCAATACAAAATGCCATGTTTTCTATTTTTTACATTCTAAAAGAACAACCAACTACAGTTCTTCAAGCCGATAATTATTTTCTTAAGCAAGTGTCTGTATTTAACTTGCAGTTGGAGCATGGAGAATACCACTGTATTAATTAAATTCAAGCCTGGACTCTTCGCCTCTTCCTCCACAGGCGTATTAACAACACGCAGAAGGCACCTATTTCCTACCCCGTTCCCACCAAGGGAAAACGTGCTCTGAGGGAAAGGGTCTTCCTCCTCCTCCCCCCTGAAGCCGGAGGAAAAGTGCGGAAAAACGCGTCCCCTTCCAAGTCGTCCTTTCAACAGAGTGTCTACATTTTCTCGCCTCTCAGTCACCACCAGACTACCTCTCAAGGCGCAAAAGGAGGACAAGGGGAAGAAAAACGGAGAGTTTGAATCACGCGGCAGAGGCGGACTTAGCCACAGCAGAGCAGCCCTTCAAAGCTACAAACTGACGTTCATTATTATTTTTTTAAAGAAAACTCACCCGGGTCCAGGCGACTAGAAGCCTAGCACCTCAAGCCTCACGAACTGACGCGCGCAAAACACGAAGCGCCGGCGGCGTCGGCGTCACGACCCCCGCAGGCTCATCGCCCCTCTCCACGCCCACTCGACAAGCTCTGAATTCTTCCGCCCGACAGGAACCGCCCCTTTTTTCCGGCGCGCGCGACATTTCTCATAAGAGTGAGCAGAAATATAGGGGGGGGATGAACCACAATTTCTATTGGCTCAAAGAAGACCGGAAGAAAAGTCTTTTGGTTTTGTGACTGGATGAGGCTCGTGAGACGTGACTACTTTCAAATAGTCCAGTAAAAGGTGGACTTTCAGTTAGCTCTAGAACTAGGCAGTCTAGAATTCCGTCTGATTTTTTGTTTTGTTATGTTTTTATCAGTCCCGTCAAATAAAGAGACAGTGGCTTCCTCTTGTTTTAGAGTTCCTCCAGTGGATTCTGTGGTAGACATATTGAAGGTTCCGTTAAACGGGGAGAGGAGTAAAAAAAATGTACTTTATATCCTTAAATTATAGACGACGTCAGAGTCCAAAATGGTAGTACATTGCAGCAGGGCTTGTGGTTACTTGACGGTAGTATTCTGGCAAAAGCTTTAGGAGCCCTTTTATCGGACTCATGGAATGGATCTCCCTTCTGGCAAACATACAAACGTTGTATTCAGGTGGGTAGCTGTGCTGGTCTGAAGGAACAGTACAAAGTTTGAGTCCAATAGCACCTTTAAGACCAATAAAGTTTAATTCTTGGTATAAGCTGTCGTGTGCAGTACACAGAGAGGGAAAGGATGGTTTTTATTTGCACTACTTGGGACAAGAGAGTGGAGACTGAGGAATTTACAGGCTAATCAGTTTAGCAAAATTAAAGCGGATTATGGCTGTTGCAGACTACCACTGTACTTAATTACATTTAAGTCTACAAAGAAATACCACACACCTGCCTAAAGCATTTCATGGCATTTTGACCCAATTTATACTCTTTTCTGTGCATGTTGGCCAACTGAAAACCCACCTGTGACTTTAACAAGGTGACACACCTATGGCAATTAATTTGGTAATGAGAAAAAAAAAGTTGTGGTATTTACAGTATTTCTCTCCTATACAAAAGGTACCTCAGGCATGGAAGTACTAAGCAATAGTAAGCTGCTACACAATGATATTCATAAACATCAGATACTTTCCAAAAAATTTTTGCATCTGAACAGCAGACAGTAGAGTGTGGCTATTTTAGAATAGTTTGCATCCAGCTGCTTAACACTAGCTGCTTTTGTTGATTTCAATCAATCTATGCTCCTTTAAGTGTTAAAACCCAGGCAGGATCATTTTAAAGAAATGTTTTTCTACAATGACCTTGTTCTGGAAATTGAGTCATACACTACAGATATAAATAGCTCCATTTGGTGGAAAGAAAAACTGTTACTGGACCATCCATTGACATTTCCAATGTGGTGGCAGCATAAATACTGCTATGACTCTCAGAAGCATCAGCCTTGTTTTCCAAAGAGCAACCTGCCCCGTTGTCCTACACACAGTACACAAGAAACCACAGGAATTTTCAAAAGCTACGTAGAACCAGAGTTGGAAGGGGCCACAGAGGCCACCTTGTCCAACCGCCTGCTCAATGTAGGTATCAAGCTGAAACATCGCTGAGAAGTGTTTGTTCAGCTGCTGCTTGAAGACTGTCAGGGTCAGGGGGCTCACCACTGCCTTAGGCAGCTGCTTCCACCACTGAACTACTACTGTAAAAAAACTTTTCCTAATATCCAGCCAGTATCTTTCTGCCTGTAATTTTAACCCTTCGTTGCAGGTCCCATCCCCTGCTGCCAACAGGAACAGTTCCCTGCCCTCCTCTAAGTGACAGCCTTATTGCACAAAGATTCTGCTTCCCAAACTAAAAGCATAATTTGCATGCTTTGGGCTCAACCGAGGGAGTTGTTTGGATCCCAACACCACCAAGTATTTAAATTTGAGCACCAGTGCTAGATAGATCTTCAACCAAACATTTAATAGGAAAAGTCATTTTTATCCACATCTAAATGAGATGAATGAGAAGGATGAGCAAGCCTTATGGAACGTTCTATAGTGCCAAGTGCACGCGTTAAAAAGGCCAAAAGGGTATCTTGAGAAGGACCTCCTCATCTGTAGCTGTAAGGAGCTAAGATGACTCCTGTAGGAATATTCTCCCAGGTACTCAGCCCAAACTTTTATGTTTTATGGCAATATAAAGCCCTAGACTCAAGTTAGCCTAGAGAAAAGGTTGCAAATACGCAGGTATAGTAATTGGTAATTCTCTGAAATTTACAATATTTTGCAAAGATGCAATTGAGAGCTCTCAATAGTATCTACTCAATCACTCTGTTGGATTCCACAATATTAACTGATCTTTGTTTTGCTCCCCTTCCCAGCCAATCCTGCAGATTCTGGGGTAGTTGATACCCAGGGGACACAGAACCTGCATGGACTAACAGCCACAGGGGTTGGGAAACCTGCAATGAAGAGGGGGCAAGACAAAAGTACCCTTTCCCATCTTTAGCAGAAGGCTGATTTTTGCCCTTCCTCTCCTCTGTACCGCATCCTAGTCCCATGCATCTATTGGTCCATGTAAGGCCTACAACCCCAGTTTTCCCAAGGTCAGAAAGTGCTGCTAGGAGGGACAGGATCAAGGAAAACAGCTCTGACTGATCAATGAGCATGGATTGCTGTATCCAACTTAATGGGTCGAACAGTAGTTAAGACTTCTTTCCTCTTGTCCTATTTGGCTTCTAAAGTCCTTGGCAACAGCATGTGGAAAGCAGCTATCTCATTATGCCTATGTCAGCAAAGAGATCTCGTTGTTGCTGTATAACAGGTACACCTTTTAGCCAGTGTACCCCATGAGACCAAGAAATGGTAGCTCTTCTCTTTCTCAGTCTCTATAGAGAGGTATGGTAAAAGGGCTCAAGACAGCCCTGGAGGCTTCCAAGCCCTTCCTTGTGCTATCCAATCCGAGTCAAGGTTGATATCATTTCCAGATGCTCCATGGCCAAGCAGAGTAGGGGAAATCACAGCTAAGCAGAAGTACAGCAAGCAATCTTCAGCCAAAATGTCCTATACTTGTTAATAAATATAACTTCAAGAAAAAACAACACTTTACATACTTATCAAAGTGTTTTATTAGCCCATTTTATAAAACAGTGTAGTGTAAATAGTTTTATGAATGAAGGTGAAAAGTTTTAAAAGTGACTAAAGCCTTTGACTTCTGTTTTGCTGCAGAATGCAGCATGAACAGTGTCCTCTGTTTCAGTATTCCATTTCAACACTCATACCCAGTGCTAGAAGAGTCTCAAGGATTTTGTCACCTAGCAACTGTGATGCTAGTGCTCAAGAATTTAAAATATTTCCCCCTCACATTCTAGAATAATTTCTTTAAATTAAGTTTAAAGATATATTATCAGACTGATGGATATCAACATAAACCATTAAAGAGCAAAGATCCCAAGCAACTGAATTTTTAAAAAATTATGGAACAAGCATTTTGAATTAGTCTATGTGGGTAACTCATAATTAGCACTACTTGTTTGTTTCATTATAATTCAAAAGGGCTGATGGTAGAGCTAATACCTTGATGGAAGCACACTAACTTGTTGGACTCCAAGTATCATGTTTTGGTTTTCAAAATACGCCTTCTAAAACCTTAATTCGGGTGGGAACACGCAAAAACAAAACACCAAAGCAGCCAGAAAACGAAGCATTTTAACAAGCATCTGAATAAGGCCCTTTAGACAGCTTTAAATGTGTATTAAACCCCTTCATTTTCCCGTAACAAGTTAAGAGGTCGAGAGATATATCGTCTGCGAGGGTGAGGATACTGGAGATTGGCAGTGTCAGCATCACAAGAGTGCTCTATCAGAGGAGGAGGAGGTAGGAGCTGGGCATAACTGGACCACCTTGATCCAGCCCGTGGGGAATCCAGAGGGGGAAAGAAATACCTGAAAACAATTAAGACAGGAACACCAAAAAAAAAAAACACAGAAGAAAGAGAAAAGTAGTAAATACAAGGAGAACCAAAGGGGAGAGACACATGCTGGAAAAAAAGGCTTTAGTAAAATCCATGCTGAAAAAGAAAAAAAAATCAAGATACAATGGCAAAAATAAAGTCCCCAATAAAAAAAAAAAGTTGTTTGTGGAAGCGTGGAAATTGTTCCTTAAGAATACAGTCACAAAGGATAATATATTTTAGAAAGGAATAAGTTAATTCCTAACAATTATAAACACCTTCGCTTATTCACTTTTTAAAACTATGCAACTCATTAACATAGCTTTTAGTAACACTTCCAGGAAACAGGCACACATCAATTATGCATATACATAGGCTGTATTTCCATCCAGTTTAGATTAGCTTTACTGCACATTTTTTTAGAATATATGTAAAAACAGGTTGTTTTTACAATGCTTAGATTTCCACAATATACAAAAAAAGAATCCCTTTCTACTGAAATACAATCTGCGTGCATATTTACATATTTATGGAGAAAACATCAGAAAAAAGCCCAAAACCTCTATTAAATTAACAACTTAAAAGAATTATGCCATGTAACTTCTTTTCTCCTCCACTTTTTGAGACTTACCCGTAATATTAAAGACACCAGTTTGTAATTTTTCTCATCTTTGGAAATTTAGAAAAATTTACATAGCAATATGGCTAAGCTAGTAAAATTTAGAGACATGACATATTTAAAGCTACATTTACATGCCACGTTTTAACAGTGTCAAACAAGGTAGTTCCTTGCCATGTCCTACCAAATGTTGCCATGTCCTGCCAGATATTTCAGTTTATTCCAGGGCAAAAGCACAGTCATTACAAAGGATGCAAAGCTTGAAGCAATGGATAACAATTCCCAGAGCAACTTGCAAATATTCATTTGGAGGGGGTTCACCACCACGATACTATGATAAGAGGGAGTTTTATTATCCCATGGAATCATGCCTCAGGAACATGCAGCCGTTAACTAAAATCATTCTAACGGTACAATACAATGCAGAGTTATTCCAGTCAAAGCCCACTGAAATCAATAGGCTTTGACTGGAGCAACTCTGCATAGGGTTGCTGCTAGTCAACTA
This sequence comes from Gekko gecko, assembly GCA_029375565.1. Taxonomy (NCBI): domain Eukaryota; kingdom Metazoa; phylum Chordata; class Lepidosauria; order Squamata; family Gekkonidae; genus Gekko; species Gekko gecko. Next base: position 53,414,618 of record JAPDNY010000009.1, read on the forward strand.
TGGTATTTTTTCCCTTCGAAATAGTACTTAAAGGTGAAACAATACCAAACTAAATGTAAAATACCAACTGTACATGCATCAAATTACAATGTTGTTCACATTGTTTAAGCATTCTTTGTGCATTACAAATTCATTAACAAAATTGTAATGTTGGGTATCTAACTGAACAAGATGCAGAACAACCAAATACTCAGAAGAAATTTAATGAAAACCAACTGACTTCAGTGGCTTTGCACTAGGATTTTCTCTCCTGTCACTTTAGGATACAAAGATAGTAATCCTCTCTGAATCCCTCCCACTTCCATCAGGTTTGGTTGTTGTTGTTTTTTTTTGGGGGGGAGGGGGGGAAACTGTCTCTGCAAAAGGGTTATTTTTTTCAACAGTTGCAACAAAATCATACTGTGCTGGCTAGTAGAATTCATACTACAGTGCTTTTTAAAAAGAGCCTTTTGATTTGCATTTAGTAGTAGGCAGACTGCTGGTGTCTTGGGAAGAGATCAAACGGCGTTGGGGAGGGGAAAAAGGAGTTCGCTTTCCATTCCTGTGTGCATGCAACAAGCAGCAAAACAGCAAAGTTACTCCAGTTAGCTTGGTATCAGCTGTGCTTTCTGTTAAAGGACATAATACAAATGAAGAAGGAAAAATGCATCACAATTTTAGACACACATGTGGTTATAAGCACAATAAGAATACTGTAAAGCAGTATTTAATAGGTTTATTAAGTTTTAATCTTTTCAATCACTTTATTACTTTCCTGTTAAACACAATGATTTTGATCTTCAAAAATGTTAGTAGTGTTACTAGAGTTTACCAACAAAGTACCAAACACTGAGCCCTAAAATGCTATCTAGTAGTGTATCTTACCAGTGTTTCTAGTAGTCAGCATTTACATTTGTACTGCACAGAATCTAGAGGGTATTAATTGCAGCATATCCATTTTTGTTCAGCTTTCCCTTTTTGTCTACAGTTTGAAAATCCTATAATTGCACAAACCTAAACATCTCAGATGCTCATCACTGCTAAGCATTCACTTTTTCTCACTGCAGAGCTAGCGTTCATTACTTTATCTAAAAAGACAGTTTTATCATCATAAGGGGACAATGTAACACAAACCTGTCACTTAGCTGCACAGGAGTAAAGTCTTATCATCCAGTTACTGGGTGCAGTGTTAAGTTCTTTATAAATGGGGGTGGGGGACCAGATCAGTTGCCAGGCACACTCCAAAACAGGAAAGTTAGCCAGTTGTCCTCAATAGCTGGCTGCCTTTGAGTTTCACACAAAGAGGATTAGCAGCTGACAAGTCACACTTTCTCTGCCCAACCACCATCATGTTGCACAGATCGCAACAAGGGAAACTAGAATGCCCAGTTGCAAAAAGGACTGCCACAGTAGTACAGCTGACACCATGGGCCAGCTGCTTCACTGCCTGAGTCAGAGAACTAACAAACAAGTAGGGAGACTTTTAAGTAGCAGCGCCAAAAAAAGATTAAACTAGAAGTTTGGGAATTGCAGCTCTGGTCTCTCAAGTTTGTCAAAACATGCTGCCTTGGGACCAAAAGTTGTAACTTTGCCACTAGGACATAAGCATAAGCATGACCACTTCAAAACAGAAGCTAGTCTTCATGGTTTGTAGGAAAAATCCTGGAAAATATATTTACACTGCAGCACAGGCTTCAGGTTAAGTCCATCAAATGCCAACATTATGATTGCATCCAAATTCCAGGGGCAGTACTATAAAGTTCACTGTCTGACAATGCTTCCTTTCAGAGTCAAGTTTGAAAGGGCAGGGAAAGGCCTCAAAGATTTTGTAGCTTTCAGTGTACAAGTGGTTGTCAAGCACTACTGAAGAACTGGATGGAAGGAGGGTCTTGCTCCCAAGAAGTCTCAGGAAGTGGCAGAGGACAAGTCAAAGAGACCTTGGTTGAGAAGCAACAGGATAATCAGTGATTTCAAGGTGTTACAAAGTAACAAGAAGCAGACCATATTTCTGAAATACTCAAAAGTCTCAATCAGTGTTCCCTCTAAGCTGAGTTAGTGTGAGCTAGCTCACAGTTTTTTAGCCTCTGGCTCACACATTTTTATCTTAGCTCAGGAAAGATGGCTCCAGAACAAACTAATTGATGCAGTGGCCAAATCGCTTGCTCACAGCTTTAATGTCAGTAGCTCACAAAGTAGAATTTTTGCTCACAAGACTCCAGAGCTTAGAGGGAGCATTGGTCTCAACATTTGTAGGATATGCACAATAACTGACAGAAAATGTTTCATCTGTTATACATCTCACAGCAATGTTAGCAGGACTAGAACAGATGAACCACCTGCTAGCTATTGATAGAGTATTTTTATTAATAAATACACATATGAAAATGAGACTCACTTAAGACGTTAATGTTTAGAGAAGGGGGGGATTAAACCACAAAACACTCTACCTGCCAGCAGATGTCCCATTGACTGAATTCTGGAGGCTTGGATTTGCTGTGCCCAAAGGAGCATTAAAAACTCCCTGCTGACTGGTGCTAGCATTGACTGGACTTCCATTACCTTTCAGAATTCCAGTGCACTTCCAGTTGTCCATGTAGTTAGCTGGGAGTGGAGAGGACAACAAGCACACATCTCAGTTAAATTAGCTTTTGCTTAAACTATACTTCGGCATCCATATTGAAGTCATAACATACACTCCTTTAAAGACTTAATTTAAAAAAAAAAATTACTGTAGCTTGTCCAAAGGAAACAGGAAGCAAATTGTTACGACGTATATAACTATTGCTAAGTGGCTTAACTATCACTGGGACTCATGCTCTCAGGGAGAAGAAAGAAACCACTGTTGCTCTGTAACAACTCAGTCTGCTCAAGTCATTTAGCTATTTTTAAAGCAGTAGCTCTTCATTTATTCTGAGAGCTGTTCACCTCTCTAGCCTCACTAGGAAAAAATGACTCACATCAAAAGCTGACGGGGGGAAAGCCAACAACAGGTCAATACTTGGACTTTCAAAAGGCTTTTGATAAGTTACCTCACCCAAAGATTCCTGAGTAAACGTAGCAGTCGTGAGATAAGAGGATGGGTTCTCTTATGGATTAAAAACTGGTTAAGTGGCAGGAATCAATAGATAGTTCTCACAAAAGTAAGCAGTGGGGGTCCCACAAGGATCAGTAATCAGACCAGTACTCGGACCAGTACTATTTAATTTATCTATCAGTAATCTGGGACTGGGCTGAGTAGTGTAGTGGCCAAGTTTGCAGATGACAGCAAATTATTCAGCATGGTGAAAACCACGGCTGACTGTGAAGAGCTCCAAGAGGATCTCCACAAACTGGGTGAGTGAGCGACAATGTAGCAAATGAAGTTCAGTGTTGGTAAGTGTAAAGCCATGCACACTGGGGCAAAAAATCCCAACTTCAAGTATAGGCTAATGGGGTCTGAACTTGCTGAAACTGAGGGGGAAAAGATCTTGGGGTTGTGATGGATAGCTCTGTCAAAGTGTCAACTCAGGGTGTGGCAGCAGTGAAAAAGGCAAACTCTATGTTAGGGATTATTAGGAAAGGGATTGAGAATAAATCAGCCGATATGGTAATACCCCTGTATAGATCTATGGTGTGGCCTCATTTGGAATACTGTGCACAGTTCTGGTCCCTATATCTCAAAAAGGACATTGTTGAGCTGGAAAAAATGCAGAGGAGGGCAAGCAAGATGATTAGGGCGAGCTGAAACACCTTCCTTATGAGGAAAGGCTGAAGAGTCTGGGTCTTTTCAGTTTAGAAAAGGGACAACTAAGGAGGAACATGATAGAGGTTTATAAAAGTATACATGGGATGGAGAGAGTTCATAAAGATAATTTTTTCTTCCTCTCCCAAAATAGTAGCACTTGAGAGCATTCAATGAAACTAATGGGCAGTAGGTTCAGGGCAGACAAAAGAACATAAGAGAAGCCAATGTTGGATCAGGCCAATGGCCCATCTAGTCCAACACTCTGTCACACAGTGGCCAAAAATACCAAGTGCCATCAGGAGGTCCAGCAGTGGGGCCAGGACACTAGAAGCCCTCCCACTGTTGCCCCCACCAAGCACCAAGAATACAGTGCATCACTTGCCCCAGCCTGAGAGTTCCTATCTATACCTTGTGGTATAGGTTAAAAAGGAACATGCAAACTAAACCTAAATATCTACGGGATCTTTATACCAGTTTGGGAATGTAGATTTCCCCTTCCTACAGTAGCAAGACAAACTAATCCAGTGTTAATTATTTAGATTTCGTTTTCAGTATCATAATCATTCCAATTTTAAAAAATAAACTATTGAAGATTTCTGCTGTTTAATCATGACAATCAGTTTTCTGACTGCACCTGTTATGGTCAGACTGTAACCACTGCAGAAATACATCAAGAATTATGCAGACAATGAACAGACACTGCCAGGAAGTTCCACCAAAAGAATTTTGTATTTTGAGAATTATGAGGGCTTTTAAGGGCATGTTTATGCATTACTTCATGGCTCTCTCACCTTTCCACAGCCTTACACATCCGTCATCTCCTGATGAGGCAAGCACTGTTCCTGTAATGTTCCAGCTTACACGCCAAACTTGGGAATTGTGGTTATCAAACTGAGCCACTAACTGAACTTCAAATTTTGTCAGTCCAGATGAAGCAGTTAGTTCTTTTCTATTGAAAAAGCAAGCATTCCATGGTGAACAGGAAAGCACAGTCTGTTTAAGATATATGCATCTCAGACATTTAATTAATTAAAAATACTTATTATAGGGAAGAAGCTCCAAAATTCTAAACAGCAGAACACTGAATGGAATGTAGTCTTTTCCATTTGCATGATGGTATTACAATGGATTCGTAATGCAGGGCGTTCATAAACTTGCTAGATTTGTAACCCTAAGGGCAATTTATTTCACATCTCAAAGAAAAAGGTTACAAAAATCTGTTCACACATGACAATCAGTGCAATTTGAAGATCAATTTCCTGAAATTAAGCCCCATTGAATAGACCTGCTTAGAATGGTCCTGAATATTTCCTATAAAAACTCACCTGATAGGCTTTAGTGTGAAAATCCGGACATCTTTGGTAGCTACAGCTAAAATATGAAAGGACCTTCCCAGGTTCGGAGCAAATGCAATATCATGCACAGGATCTGTGACAGTCATAAGAGTTTCTGCTTTTGCATACTTCCTGAGGAACAACAGACAAACTCTTAATTTAAAAGCCAAAAAATGTTAATGCTTCCAGAAAGAAGTTTCCATTATACCACATTATTGCTAGATTCTCACATATAATTTTTTTAAAGAAATGCTTTTTAATTCTTGGACTTTAACTAACACTAACTGTACATTACTGTACATGTATGATGTGGCTTTCTTTAATATATCATGTTCCAAAGCTGTCAACTGATCTAATTTGGTCAACGTGATAGGGAAGTGTGGAAAAAAATGAACATGTTGCAGTATTGTATGTAAAGGAACTTAGTCAGCCAAGTATTACTGCCACTAAAGGATGCGATCAGGCCACCCTGAAATGATAGTTTTTAACTCTAACAGTTCTTTGCTTTAAAATGAAAAAAAGCTTTCAAAGTAGGGATGGGCACAAACCTAAAAACTCCGGTTCAGCTCAGGGCACAGCTTGCCATGGCCAGGAAAAAGGGGAGGTCACCCAGGAAAGCTTACACGCTTGGCAGCCATCTAACCTGTGTTTCGCTTCCCCTGCTTCAAAGCAGGGAGGGGGAAAGGAAGCTGCCAGATTTAATGGCTCAGAGCCATTTAAACGTAACAGTTGACAGGTGGACCCACCCCGCTGTTAGGTTGAAATGGCTGGAAGCCATTTCACCAGTCCATTTGGCTCCCCCCCCCCCACTTGGAAGCAGGGAGAAGCGAAACCAACTAGTGAAACAGCTCGCAGGCATTTCAGTCTGACAGCGCATGGGTGCACCCATCAGTTGTTAGGCTGAAATGGCTGGCAGCTATTTAAACCTAACAGGTCAGCTGTGGATTCACACTGCTAAGCTGTTAGGTTTAAATGGCATGAACAGCCGAACCAAACTGGACAGAAGTCCGGTAAATGTTCGGGGAAGATGTCTTCCCTGACCATTAGTTCAGGGGCTCTGAACCGGGCCAAGTTCATGCCGAATTCAGGCTCGTGAACCGGTTCGTGCCCATCCCTATTTCCAAGAACCTAATGTTTATTTATATTATTTCTATGTTGCCTGTTCAGAGCCCTGCTTAAGGCAGTTTACGATTAAACCCATATCAAAATATTAAAAACAAGGCAGTAATGTTCATTAGGTTGGGTTCAATGGTTTCATTCAACAGAAGAAAGATTGCTCCCTTACCTCTTTGGATCTAACCAAGTATCATGAATTACTGACTTCCAGAAAGCTAATACTCATTAATACTATATTTGTAGAATTATAAAAATTAAACTGTGTAGCCCAAAGAAAAACATGCTTTACTGTCCGTACACTCCTTATTTTACTTCAGTATATTTCATTTCCCCAAATTAATTGTAACCATCTTACTACAAGGAATATGAATTCTTGGGGAGAACAAAAAAAGGTGTTTTCCTGGCAACACAGTGTGTAGTTTGGCATGAGTATACAGGCTGGCATATAACCATCAGTTGTTTTTTCCTACAGACATGTCTCCCCCATCACCCACAAAAGATACACATTGTAGAGACATTTGCAGCATAAAGTATAATTCTCTCTCTGAGTGTTGGTTTAAGGACAAAGCGCTTTACAGACTGAAAGTACTTCATAAAATACTGATACAATAGTGATTAGTTAATAGGTATTTTATACCAGAAAAAAATAGATATCAACTTCTGCTTTTATTTGCAGAAAAGATCCAGGTCTATAACATTTACAGCAAGATCTGCTGATGTGATAAGAATGTGCTAGAATTGGCTATTCTCTCTACAGTAAGACTAACTTCCATACTGAAGTTTGTATTACTCAGCACAGTTATCGTCAGCTGAAAATTAGAGGTTCCTTCTGGAAACTGTGATGAGATGACAGGATTCAAACCACTCTAAGTGGCTGATTTTTTTCACTTTCTTTGAACAGTTTCCTATCCCACAGACTATATTATAAATGTCTTTAGAGACAACCCTCAGTTTCAAATACTTTCTGCCAAATTTGCTCACAGTTGTTTGGATCCTAGTGTCTGACATTAAGCCAATACAAAGTTAAAGCCTCACATTTTAGTATTTTAACCCTCAGAAACATTGATACTTGCTATTTATGAACAACCAATTATCTAACTACATTATGAAACAGGCTCCCCTCAGCAGTTACAGAGGGGAGGTTTAATAAAAAAAAACCGTATATGTCCCTGTTGCAATGATGGAATTGAAACTTTAATGCATGTTATATATGACTGCAGGGCATATAACCACTTTCGTGATATTCTCCCACTCTCTACAACCACTCCATCCTCAACTAGTCAAAAGATACAATTACTGAAGAGCCTCCTAGAAAGTAGGCACCCTGAGGTTACAGCTAAACTTGCCAAATTTGGCTGGTTAGCGGTAAGGACTAGAAAGCTGCTAGTGAAAGGCAAATAGATGTAATTTGTTATAGGATTTAACATGTCTTACTTACACACTCTATTTGATATTTCATTTTATATATCTCATTTATGTTTGGGGTTTTATGAATTTTGACAAATTTAGTTTGACTACTGTATAGCGGTGGGTCCAGGCCGGAAGTAAAGGGAAGGATGCAGAGAAACAGGCAGGAGGTAAAGGGAAGGATGCGGAGAAACAGAATGGCTTGGCACCCGCTTGGTGCGGGATGGGGAGACGGTAGGCCTCTCCCAGCTTGCCCCTCCTGGGTTCTCATCCCTATACCAATCCCAGACTAGAGGGCGGAGGGGAGGAGTGGCTATGTTCATTCAGGAGGCTTACTCCCTCAGGGCGCTCCTGCCATTGGAGATCATGGGCCTTGAGTGTGTCGGTCTGGTACTGGAGGCCGGGGAGAGTGTGGCGGATTGGCTGGTGTACCAACCGCCTAGTGCGCTGGCTGATAGCCTACCGGCCCTGATGGAGGCCATATCAGGCTGGGTGCTCGAACACCCTAGGCTGATCGTCTTGGGTGATTTCAATGTCCATGCTGATGACGCGACTTCCATTCAGGTGACAGACCCCAAGGAGGCCAGGCTCATGGCTACCAGAGCTAGGGCCTTCTCAGTGGTGGCTCCTTACTGGCGGAATGAGCTCCCAGATGAGATTAGGGCCCTGTGGGATCTTGTGCAGTTCCGCAGGGCCTGCAAGATGGAGCTCTTCCACTAGGCTTTTAATTAGGAGCCACCCACATTACCATCAATGACCACTATTAACATCGGTGGCAGAGGCAGCCTGCAGTGAGATCGAGCCAAACCGCCTAGGAACCTGTATTTGTTTGAACCTGCATGATAGATTATGCCATCTTGGTTACCAATTATGGAATGCACTTTAATTGAAATCGCTGAATGTTTTAAATGTTTAATCGTGTTAAATGTTTAATTAAATGTTAAATGTTTTAATGTTTTAAATATTTTAACTGTATATGAACCTTGGCACAGTGTGCCAGGCAATGTGAGCCGCCCTGAGCCCGCTTGTGGGGAGGGCGGGTTATAAATAAAATAAATAAATAAACAATTAGAGTGTTGGCTTTTGCTGTGAATAAATTTTCATTTTCATTATGAAACAATTAAGGCCATCACAAAAACTCTCTCTCACCTTGTATTTTCGTTGTATTCATAAATCTGAACTTTTGCTAGGACATTTGGACTGCTGTCATCACTTCCTACAGCTATCATAGGAGCATGAGCACGACAGCTGCAATTACAAAATGAAACATATTTACAGGGGGCACTTAAGGCTATAATTCCTAAATTATTACCTGTCAAACAAGTGTACACAGTGAATTCAGATGACTCTAAAAGGGAAGCCCTATGAATATAACATTCAAAGGTTCCTTTTAGTTCCAAGGTCTCTCTTTTAATTTTACCTTGCACAAGAAACATAAAAGCTTCTTTGGTCCTCCCCCCCTTCAGTCACTCCTTAGAGCAGTGGCACGCACTCTGCGGCTTGTGGACAGCAACATTTACAGTTGCCATCAACCAAAAGAGGAATATGTACTTCCATCCCTGGGATGAGGTCTGCACCTCAGGAAGGCCTGCAGTTTACCCATTCCTTCAGCAGCAGCTGTTTCAAGGTGGGAACCACCTGCCAACAGCACGCCCTTCTGGGCAAGGGCCTTGCCCACTTTCTTGAACTATGGGGCAGGTGATACATAGGGTAACAGTGTTCAGAGGAGTCACAGAGGTATGCCAAAGAATCACATGTGGTTCCCAAGCCGCTGGGTGAGTACCACTGCCCTAGATTCTCAAGGGAAGTAAGAACATACCTTGAAGGATTCCACGAAATACAACTGCAGCTTAGTTTACATGAAATTTCATGCTGAAGGGACCACTGGCTAAGATTCATAACATCTGGAGCTTCATATATCCTAACAACGCCATCTGCTGAACATGTTGCTAACATAAGACCCATATGCTTGGGAGCAAACTTTACATCTGTAACTGATGTCCTACTGTCCACCAGAGTAGTCCTCTTCACCTAAATAAAAACACAGCATTATTTCTTGATGAATTATAGATTAAATAAAACAAATATTTATAGAAATTTTTCAAAATACAAAATGAAAAAAAGAGTTGGATTTATACCCTTCCCTTCACTTGGTATCTCAGAGCAGCTTGCAATCTCCTTCCCTTCCTCTTCCCACAACAGACACCCTGTGAGGTAGGTGGGGCTGAGAGAGCTCTGAGAACTGTGACTGACTCAAGGTCACTGAGCTGGCTGCATATGGAGGAGAGTGAATCAAACCTGGTTTTCCAGATTAGATTCCACCACTCTTATCCACTATACCAAACTATCTCTGCAGGAAAAGAAGTATTCTCATTTGATAGTATGAGATGGGTCAACTGAAATATTTTCTATCCCAAAGCCTAAAAACCAAGAGAAATGCAAAGGACAGAAATAAAGAGTAAACTGGTTGGCTGTTGCATGCATTACAAAATCAGCACAATGAGCCCACCCACAGACAATTACTACTGTCTCACAGGACTTCCCAGATACTGAACTTTGTAAATTAACTGAAAGAAAAATTGAAAGATGGGGAAGGGACGGGAATGGCAGCCTCTGATAGGAAAGAGCTGAAAAATCCCTACGCATAAACCAAATATTATGTTCAAAAACATGTATTCTGATCCTTCTGTGCCCCTGCTATCTACTTGCAAGCAACATGATCTCAATTATATGGGGCAACATGGTTCCCAGAAGACCTACAGTTCTGTGAAAACCATGCAGAGAAAGCAAAGCAGATTTCCAACTGGGGTGGTGGGGGGGAGAGTTAAGGCAGAGAGTGAATTTTGCCATGAACCTTTCAAGTATAAATCTGTATAGGGAAAAAAGAGGTTTAAAGGTTAAGCATGAGTCCAATTGTAAGACTTATTTATTTATTTATTTTATAACCCACCCTCCCTGCTGAAGCAGGCTCAGGGCGGCTTACAAAAGGTAAAACATAGTGCAAGCCCTCTGAGAGTCTCAAATGGAACAGCAGTTACAAATAATGGATGTCTGAACAAATAAGCAAGGTGATAATTGAAAATGTAAAGGTACTGGTATGAAGTTACAGAAACATGTGAAGAACAGCCAGTCAAAATTTCTAGGGTCCTGTGGAGCTATTAGAGATTGTAGTAAAGAAACCCAAGACCCTGTTTAAGGCAGGATGATTTAAGACTTTAAACAGAGTTTAAAGGTTCATGGCAGAATTCATTATCTGTCTTAACTCCTCCTCTTCTCCTTCTTGTAATTTCCCCCCTTAAATAAGAATGTCAGTTTGATCTCCACATATCTGAACAATTGAACTGTGACTCATGAAAACTCATATAGAGAAATAAATGCTGTTAGTCTTTAAGAGGCCACTGGACTTTTGTTTTATTTTGCTGTAATATATCAAAACAGCAACCCCTTACCAATTATCATTGAAAGGTCCAAAAAACCCACATACCATACACACGTACTTTGGTAGAGTGAAGTGGGAAGCCATATTTTCCTTGTAAGCACAATCCTCCTTGCTCTTTGTGTCTGGTGCTACCTTTCTGATCAGTATGAGGGCTTGCCACTTTAAAAAAAGGGAATCATTTTGTACTTGGTATTTAAAAAACCCCTAACGTTACAGGTTATCACAAAAAATGTTCAGTTCATCAACAGCAGCAAAATAATTCCAGAGACGGAATGAGTGTAAAACCCTCCAGATATTCACATTTCAATCCTTACCCAATGACTCTGTCCTCGCAGTTTATCGTTTGATTCTCCCACTATTTCTTCCCATACAGCAGCTGTTCTGTCAAAAGAGCAGGATGCTAAGACCTGTCCAAACTCTGGATGCGCCCACGTCACACGCCACACAGAGCCACTGTGGGTCTGTAAGATTAAAAACTTGGAATTTACAGATTAAACACTACAATACCAAATATTCGAATTTATGTAGCTACTCAAGCTTTGACAGGAAAAATGCCATAACAATAGATATTAAACAAAAAACCTCAATCTCTTTAGAGAACCTTTCTTGTCAAATTTGTTTCCAAAGCAAAATGTTACAAAGACCTATGTATTAGCTATATAGTTCAATGAATGAATAAGGTCTAAGGCCACATTTGCATAATGTTCCACACTGACTCTGCAGATTCTTTCCCATATAGGTATGTATTTCATATATTAAATAAGAGTGCCAGAGAGGCAAAAAGATATTTGTAGTTCTTATCTACTATGCTTTGTTTAGTTCATTACTCCAAGAATTTCCTAATTGTTGCAACCAGACCAAATGTGCCACCAGCTGCCTTTCCCTGTGCCTTCTATGTAGTGGGCATGGACTCACCCTCAGCCACTGTGAAGTTGTGCAGAGGAAGAAATGTATATTACTAGGGGCTACTGCCTTTGTCAACTGGAGTCTTATCTTATTCTAGCAAGAGACATTCAGAAAAGCTGGATACAGAAGCAAGGCTGAAAAAAGACTACAGAGCAGACACTGAAACAACTAAAGAGTAACCTTTCTCTTTCAAAGATTTCCCAAAAGCAATGGTGGTAATCAGAAAGAGACAGTAATCAAATCAGAGAGTTTCTTGAGAATGTCTGCATGTCACGTTGAAAAGAAGAGGCAAGAGCACTGAACAGGGATTCACAACTATAGAGTGGTTACTCAGCCTCTGTGAAGCTGACCTGTTGTGGAAACTTTCTGGCAATGTCAAGAACATGACTAGCCATGTTGGATCAGACCAGTGGACCATCTAGTCCAGCATCCTGTTTTATATGATGGCCAACCAGCTCCCGTACTATACTCTGATAACGCACAGGCAAAATGCGTAGGGATCATAAAGTCTAATATTTTTCCCCCCATTCTACCAATCTTTTTTTTTGCCTTTTTGTTTTCTACTCTGACAACCCAGTTGCCATTGACTTATTCTTCCCCTATCATCAGCCCCTTGCATGCACTGAGGACTTGGGGTGAAGAGAGAGAATGCTGAGTTCTGAAGCAGGCATAAATAGTCTGGGATACACATGGCTTTTGCCTGCTCTGCAGTTCTGTGCAGCATAGGATACTGTAACACTGCCCACCACAACAAAATTTGAGCCTAGTGTCATCTTTAAGACCAACAACGTTTTATTCAAGATATAAGCTTTCGTGTCCATGCACACTTCTTCAGATGCAGTGGACTCAAACTTTGTTCTGCTGCTTCAGACCAACACCAGTTACCCACCTGAAACCACCCACCACAGCCTTTGAAGAAGGTAAAATCTGCTTTCTACAAAGCTAAATATGATAGAGACATCCCATCCCAAGGTTTTGTAATTCACAGAAATCTGGTGAAGTGAATCTGTGTGTTCTTATTCATCTGGCAACTGACCCTAGCAATCAGATTTATGATGATCTGGATTATGAAAATAAAAACTGAAATTTGCAATGTGTGCAATTTGTATGTGCAATTTAAGTGATAAATAAATATATGTTTCGCTTCAGACAGACTCTGAAAATGCCAGCCCATTACTTTGGCTCAATGCATCATTATATAAACTGTCTCGACATTAAAAAAAATAAAGGAATCAACATGTGTATGGAGCCCCAATACTAGAGTTACACTTTAAGTACAACATGTTCCCTTTACAGTGACTTCTCATCCCTAATACTGTTCTACGTAATTCCGAGCTATTGCCAGGGTCAAACCCTTACCTTCCAGCTAGCCGTACAATGCCACTCTCCATTTTCACCTTTGTCCCAAACCTATTAAAAAATCAAACAATTATGCACAGAAACAACCACATCAATCATGGCTTGTGAAAACTACAAAAAGAACTCCAGCTGAAATCCTATACATATTTACTTAGGAGTAAGCCAAACTGAACTTGGTACAGCTCTCTTCTGATAAAGATACAGAGAGTTGGTCTGAAGTTTAAAATGGAATTAGACCTGTCTATAAGGTTCCAATTATTTTGAATGCTGTATTTTCCTTGCTGAAAATTATAACCCCAAAGTCAAATCACTTATTTGAATTTGCATAATTACTTTACAGAATGTTACATAAATATGTCACCAAACCATACGGATACTATGAAGGGGCCTTAAATATTAACTTGAAACACACACCCAAATCAGAAATTTGGGTGAATTTGAATCCCAACTCAGACATAATCTTGAGCCAGTCATTCTTGCCTAGCCTACATTTCAAGAATGCTTTAACTACAAAATGGAGGAGATATACACAGCTTCTTAAAGGAAAGGAAGAATAAAAATGTAATAGACACCAATTCTGTTCATAAAAGGAGTGAGAAGCAGCTGAATATGAAAACTCTAACGTAAACAACTGTTACTTTGCTCGTAGTGAAATGTGTACAACTACATAATAAGCTTCAATGCTCTTCTCCATAACTGCTTCTCCAGCATTGCCTTTCAGTTCTGTTTACCCTGAGAAATTTTAACTTCAATAGTACTGTAACTGCTCAACAATACACAGGGCTACTTATTAAAGGCATAAGTATGTGCATGCTTGTTTATTTAGAAGGTCCACTTTGATCTACCTACATGGACCTACAGGGATGCTAGATACATCAGGGGACTGTCTATTTCCTCATCACACATGTGTTACCACTTTTAAATTATCATACCATCCCGCCTAGCTAACTAGAAAGCTATCCACTGTATTATCATTTTTGGAGCTTTAAGTATTATTTGGCTTTTATTTTCTGATTTTGCTATTACAGCTACCTACATAGTAGTATTTTCATACAAGCAACTACAGTTTCAGACTTTGCCACCAAAATTACCGTCTAAACATCTGAATTAAAAAGGCACCCCTCCCTTTGGGCTCGTTTCGAACAACTGCTTAAGTCAGAGGTTCCCTTCCTTCTTTCCTCCCCATAACACAAAGTGACATTTTTCTTACCTTGTAAGAATACTGATTTATAAGTTATGTCTCAGCATGACTAGTAAGGGTTACGCAGAGTAAATCCTCACCCAGCATAGACAGATCCACACACAACACAGTTATACGGCCTACTAAAAACTATGAACTAGGTCAACAGTTATTTTGGAAGGGGCAGTGCTGAGACTAGTCTCATAAAAGGGCAGGGGACTCTTCTCACTACCCACTTTTCGTTCCCGAGGAGGCCTAAACAGTTTCGCAAACCGAGACGGAAGCTTCCCCACCCGGGGGGGAGCAACCCTTTCCCCGCACCTTCACACTCTGGTCACTGGAGCAGGTCGCCATTCGCCGCCCGTGGAAGTCAAAGGAGACATCGTGGATGAGGTCGCGGTGATCGGCCGCAATGCTGCGCGCGACGAACATCCCGAGGGCCACGAGACTGCAGCAGGGTTTATTCCCCGAAGAGCAAAGAGCGGTGAGTTCCCTCTCGCACAGAGACCCGCAACGCCGCGCGCCAACTCAACCCCCCGTCCCCCTTGTTGGGCTCACGTACTCACTCAGCTACCATGAGCCACGAATTGCGTTGGCCGCGCAGCCTCGCCCTGGGGAGAAGGCAGCCAATCGTCGTCCTTCTTGACGCTTGCGCGTTTGCTTCTTTCCCTCAGGAAGCGTCAGAGGCACCCCAGAGTAGCTGACGGGAAGTGCTCTTGTCGCCACGCAGTGGTTCCGCGCCGGCAAGAAAAAGAGACTCAACACTCTGTGCGTGCTTGCTGCCGGGCTGGCGATTGGCTTGTGGACCAACACGGCTACTTAACAGTCTTTGTCCGCAAATCCTTTGAGAGTTGTAGAGGGCGTGTCCCTAAAATTCGCTGTAAGGAAATAGTTACTACCAGGACTTTTTTTTGTAGAAAAAGCCCAGCAGAAACTCATTAGCATAATAGGCCATGCCCAACAGCAGAAACTTATTAGCATATTAGGCCACAACCTGACAGCACATCTCATTAGCATATGTTACCAGAAGTGTGGTCATCCAGTCACACCCACCGTTTGCTTCTTATTCTGCTTACTTTGTTTGTTGTCAAAACCCAGGGCTTTTTTGTGGCTGGAACTCCTTTGCATGTTAGGCCACACACCCCTAATGTAGCCAGTCCTAATGAGTTTCTGCTGTTGGGTGTGGCCTCTTATGCTAATGAGTTCCTGCAGGGCATGGGGAACTCTGGAGCCAGCCAGAACTCCCTTCCTGTGAGGAAAGCATGAAAAGGCAGGCAAAGTCCTTATCGCTTGGCCAATAGTTGTAGCAAGTATCTCCTTTTGCATTTACCTGCTTGTTAAAGCAAAGGAATATGGGTTTTCAACAGAGCCGAAGTATGTGTATATAATCTCACTGGAGTTCTTATTTCAGCAGAGATAGGACAGAGAAACTCAAGGACTGATAAGAGGTGCATTTTTAACAAATGCAAGTAGTAACATATAGATAACATATGCACTTGGCTTTACCTGGGATGATTCCACTGAAACTAAACACTTTAAAATCCTATTGATTTAAAGGGAAGATGCTAATAAATGGAGGCTGCAACCTGAAACCTGCTTACCAGAGGGCTCAACTCAATGAGACTTACAATGAGACTATACATGCCTAGTTGTAGTCAGAATCATCCAACACTTAATTTTCTTTTACATTGGCTGGAGAAATTGATGCTTCATGCAGGGCCGGCTCGCCCACTAGGCGAGCTAGGCGCCGGCCCTGCAGGGGCGCCAAAATGCCCCCTGCCCCCCATGAAAAGCCCCCTTCCCGCCCAGCGCCGGCAGCCCCAGCTTTTCTGGGCGCCTTGCAGCTGGGAGGCACCCAGGACAACAGTGCTGGACCATCTCCAGGCCCCACCAGGAGGTTGGCATCCCCGGTGGGGTGGGCGCCCCAGGCTGTCCTGCCTAGGGTGCCCCAAACACCTGGGGCCAGCCCTGGCTTCATGTAATGCTTTCTACCAAACTTTGTTTCACAGAATAAGCTCAACTTTGTTTAGAGAGGTTTACTCATACCTAAAATTAAAAATTTCAATCATTTGTGTGCATGTAAGTGCCACTGAAATCATAGGAACTTAACTTTTGAGTAAACATGCATAAGATTAGGCTGTAAGAGAAGGACAATGTCTTGGAACTATGCTGGTATGGTGTAGTAGTTAAGATATGAGACTAGAATCTGGGAGAGTCAGGTCTGAATCCCTACTTTTCCATGGAGGCTTGCCAGGTGACTTTGAGGCAGGTACTTCCTCTCAGCCTAACCTATTCCACAGGGTTGTTTGTAAGGATAAAATGGAGAAGGGAAAAATGTTATAAGCCACTTTGGGACAGCATTGGTGTGAGGCAAAGCACCCAGATTCCTCTCAAGAGTTAACATAATTATCAGTATCTGGCCTACAGGAGTTTGTAATTGAGCCTTCCTGCTGACAATATCCTTACCTTATCTCTTTCAAGGTGGTTTTCAAGAATGTGGTAATCAATTAAAGTTGAGAACCTGCGTTCAGCTGTGTAACTGGATGGGAGTGGGGAAGCAGGACTGGATGTCAACATCTTTTGGAGAGTTCCATCAAGTGAACTCCATGACTGGGTTTGGGAGACCACCTGGTGCTGGATGATTTCACCATGCTCTTACTATGTCATGCTACATCATGATGAACACCTGTGCAGAGAATGTTTAAGCCTCTAACTTGGACTCTTGAATGCATTGAATATATTAAAAAGTTAGCTTTGCTGTTTTCTTCACTGCTAAGCAGTTGAGACTGTTCTGCCTAGTAATATCCTTTTAAAAGGTCTATTCAATAAACCTTTATATATTTTTACAAACATCTGCTTTATTTGTATGCATTTAACCTTGAGGACCATTGGGGCTGGGTGCTGCTCACTTGCAAAAAGAGTGGTGAAACACAGGGTCACAATTGGGGAGAAGACTGAGGTACACATGAAGTAAATAAATAGGGGGAGCTGCTGTTCAGATAGGAAGATGCTGAATTATCAGTCAGAGGAGTGGGGGTAGTTTAGTAAAGTGAATAGGTGCCACTAACTTCTAAGGGAAATACTAAAAAGCTGCATGGAGGTTCACTGTGGTATTGAAGGTTTACTGTGGGAGGCAAAGGATGCATGGCCTTACATCTTGAGTTTCCCTAGGCTTGGAACTGTTCCCACATGGTGGCTTTGTGATGTCACCGGACGCCCTTCAACAGTCCCCATTTCAGTTTTTCTGAGACACTGTACTCTACTGAAACAATAGCTAAGTATCTGACAGAAGGTCACCATTCTCTTTGTTCCACCCTTTGTTAAGCACCCCGTGTCAAAGTCTATATTACATCCCCAGGACACTTTATAAAATGCCATGCAGGCTGATGACATTAATTCCTGTAGGGTACAAGCTGTACGCTGCAGCATCATCTGCACATATAACTCCCTCTCGTGCTGTAGGGCGTTTTACTAGGTTATATACATCAAGAAGCTTTATGATGGTTTGCCAGCTACCCTGAACGAGTGGGCCGAAAAATCAGTAATGTAAGCCATACGACTTCATCTATAGACTACACGCCCACGAAACCTTTTGTGAGTGTGAAAGGACGTGATCCTAACACTCACTGTGCACACGTGGGTAAACTCGACCCTTTCGTATTCCCAAAAAGGCGGGCCGTGACGTCACCCCAGGTGCTCCTTTTCCCTATTAATAGGCGAGGCTTCGACAGTTCTTAGTAGGCGGAGTACTTGGAAGGCTGTGGCGCATGCGCTTGACGAGAAAGCACAGGACTCGTAGAGGCTGCGTGAGGAAGATAGTCAAAGGGCAGCGCAACCGGTAAAGTGGGCGGGTTGTCGTCCGCGCCTTGTTACAGGCGGGAGGTAGGGGATGAACTTGTCGGCCTCCGTGGGCCCCTTTTCCTTTGGCCGCCATCGCCATCATGGCCACGATAGAACAGGAGTTCCAAGAGATCGACGCTGCGAACGACTGGCAGCCCCGCTACCAGGTAAGTCAGGGTGCAACGCGTATGCTACCAAGCGGGAAGGAGGAGGGAGACCGGCGGTGGATGCTGGGCTACGGAAGGAGGAAGTTGTTGGGCCACGACCAGCTTTCAGGTGCGCGCATTTAGACTGGGGATAAGAAATGCGCATGTTCTAACTTAAGACGCTGCCGCGAAAAGAGAGAACGAAAAATAGTTTTGAGGACTGAAGAGAGGACGCATGCGCTGGGTGAAGGGGAAGAGGTAGTCAGCCGGCGTGCAACGCGCATGTGCGTTGCGGCGACGTTCTCTTCGGATCGGAGACGGGAGAAGCTCGCGACTTCAGTGTGGTCGTTCTCTCTTCTTGCTGCCGTTTGTGTTTTCTCTCGAAGTGATGCGGACCAGGCTATTAGCTGTCGCTGGTTTCCCTTTGGCTCGTGGTCACGGAGTATTCCTGCGGTGTGAAACTTCCTGTTAACTCTCTGAAAAAAATAACTTTTGCTACCTTGTGAAAGGAAGGATTACTTCTTTAGTGACATGTACATCTACATGTGCTTGCAGTGACAGTATTAAGCTATCAACATCTTCACAGGCTTCATATTTCCTGGAATGGGTTTAAATACTGAGCTAGCCAGTAACAAGGGAAATCCCCTCAAGAGATCCTGCTGGAAGCATGCTGGTTGTGGCCTTTGGGTTACATTGTAGGTAAATCATGTGACAGATGTATGGCTTGGACAGGTGCAGTAATCAGAGAGGTATATTGGGTACAGTTCTTGCTGAGTGCACACTTGACAGTAAACCAAGGTTACTTGTTCATAATGTTCAAAATGGCCCTTGTTAGAACTGAATGTTGCAGTTCCAAGCAGAAGTACACAATGTCATTAAGGCTTCCCCATGACAAGGCAGTCTTGGGCTTCAATTCTGTTTCTTGTCAGTGCTTCAACTCTTGGGCCCCTTGTGAAATCACTTTTTCAAATTCTAAATATACAAAGTGAAAATGTGGATATTCTTGTTTAATATGCAGTGTAATGCACAGCAGGTTGTTCTTTCACTTCTGGGTGAGCCAAAGATATGGTGGTTTTAACAATGCAAGTTGTTTACTGCACAATGTAAACAGCACTGTGATTTCAACTTTAAGTCAGGGTGGTTTGCTTGGTACTCTGATCAGATTACTCTAAATGTTTTCATAGGGCAACAGACAAGTTATAGAGGCTATGGCCTTCCCCTGATGCTGCCTCCCACTACTATATATGCAGGTTCCCTTTACTCACCCTGGCTACTAGTTCTTTGTGAGTGATATTGCTGCCCATCTGAGCTTTTTGGAATGGGATACAAATAAATATAAGTAGCTTGAATAGTCCAGACTAGCCTGAGTTCATCAGAGCTTGGAAGTGAAACAGGGTCAGCCATGGTTAGCACTTTGACAAGAGCTCACTAAGGAATATCAGGGTTGTTATGCAAAGGAAGGCAATGCCAAGCCACTTCTGCCCTTCTCCTGCCTTGAAAACCCCATGAGGGCTTACCATGAGTCAGTTGCAACTTGTTGGCACATAACTATTATTACAAATAAATATTACTAATAGACATATCCTTTTAATTGTTGTAGTTATGTGAATAATTACTGCTTCAGCACATCTGCATCTGATTCTTTTTCTTGCTCAGATCCAGTAATAGTGGTGGTAAAAAAGTATAGGTAAGCATATAGAAAAGCAGCCAGCAAACCTAGATCTGTGGTTGAAGGCAGGGGCACGATACTCTTCTTGACTGGCAAAGTTTTATTTCATTGTTTGATGAACAGGGTGCAATTAGCAGTGTAGGCAAAGAAAACTTTAGCTAACTCCACACTATGGCCCACATGTTGGGTATGATTTGGTGTTCTGTTGATTATTAAGTCCACAAAAGGCTTTGCTTCAATGTAGATTGTCTGAGTTCTGTCCTGAGCAGAAATGGTAGTGGTTTTCTGCTTTTTCCTTTGGATATTCTTGCAGTACAGAGTATGTTAAGAGCCAGTCAGGCTTTCTGCTACAGTAGTTTCACTGAAAGGAATGGCAGGAGGTGTGTTTCACAGTATTTGTATTCGCTTTCAAACAATTGTAGGGGGGAGATTACTTAAATCACATGGCAATGGCAGATCTCTGGAGCCTGACCTCGATCCCCACCAGCATAAAAACTGCTAAAGGCAAATAACGCAGCCTTAGGTAAAACTTTAAACTATGAGCAAACTCAGAAAGGGGGAAGCGGATGCTCTACCACAAAGTCTCAGCCCCTCCCCAGAACTATAGCCGAAGGTGAAAGACCTTGAAAACCACAGTCACTGTAATTTCTGTGCTTGCGGGTTTCCAGAATCGCTGAAAGAACCTAATCTTAGAAGTTTTTTTTATCAAGATGGATTTCACAAGTTATGAATTTAGAAGATGGTATATCCCATGCACTAGGAGGTGCACATAGAATTGGCCCTGCAAACCCTAGCAACAAATCCAGAGCAAGAGATGCCATGGCAAAGTTTGTTCCAAAGTTTGTTCATTGTAAGATTAAAGAAGCTATTCTTAAGGGAAGTAGGTTGATCCACGGAATCATTCCTCTTCCAAAATACCGCAATTCTAATATGTCATGATATTTTCCCCTGATACACTGATAAAATACACTGATACACTGAGCAATGAAACCCATTATAGAGAAGCTGGTAGCAGCAAGTATGAGATATTGCTTGGGAGGGATGTCATTTTGCCTGAATGTAAATTACAACAGGACAATCCTATTGGCATAAAACAGAGACACTGTTGTTGAAACGCTGAAACTACCTACCAATGACGTTGTAACAAGTTTGTCTCCTGCAAAAGAGGATTCTTCAAACTTGGATACATGACACTGCCTTATACTGAATCAGACCCTTGGTTCATCAAGGTCAGTATTGTCCGCTCAGTTTGGCATTGGTTCGCCAGGGTTTCAGAGGTCTTTCACATCAGCTTCTGCTAGATCCTTTAACCTGGGGCCTTCTGCATACCAAGCAGATGCTCTACCATTGAACCACTGCCCCTCCCAAGTTAAGTTTTAATGGTGATGTGATATTGGAAAGTGCTGACAAGTTGCTACCGATTTATGGTAATCCCTTAGAGGTCCTCCATCCAAGTACTAACCAGAGCTCACCCTGCTTCACTTATGAGAGTGGGCTAGCCTGGGTTTTCTTTTGTTGTTGTTCAGTCACACAGTGGACTCTGACTCTTCGCGACCCCATGGACCACATCACGCCAGGTCCTCCTGTCTTCTGCCGTCCTCTGAAGTTTACTCAATTTCATGTTTGTTGCATCAGTGACACTGTCTAACCATCTCATTCTTTGCTGTCCCCTTCTTCTTTGACCTTCAGTCTTTCCCAGCATCAGGGTATTCTCCAGTGAGTGTTCCCTTCTCATTTGGTCGCAAAAGTATTTGAGCTTCAACTTCAGTATCTGGCCTTCCAGGGAACAGTCAGGGTTGATTTCTTTTAGGATTGACTGATTTGATCTTCTTGCAGTCCAAGGGGCTCTCAAGAGTTTTCTAGGTCAGGGCTAAAAAAGCAAGCAAGCTACAACTGGAAAACAAAGCAAGGCAAGTGCAGGAATAGACAAGACCCTAATAATACAGACACAAGAAGACTGTGAAGAGAACAGGTCAGAATCTAGCATACCTCCAAGAAATCTCATAGGACACATTCAAACAAAATGACTTTTTACATTTTTTTTCTAAAATGGAACATTAACATATGGCTTACCCCTTTAAATACTGAAAGGCAAAAATTGTGTTCTCAGCTGAGGTCTAGAAGATATGGTTTGTCAATTTCTCTTGAATGGCAGTATTTTTAATTGCAACTTCTGTTGATGTCTAAATATGGCCCTGCGGCATTAAGTGTCTCAGAGCCCCCTTCACTCCTGAAAATCTAATTGAATCGATGCAGAAAACATATAGCATTTGTTTATAAATATTTGATGGAATCAGGAGCTAGATCATTCTATTTTGCCACAATAATAGGATATGGCCTTAAAGTCTATACCTGATGTATGGATCTTCACTTGTGACTTATTTAGCAAAAAATTATATTTAGGATATATTGGACACCACAGAGACACTTCAGTAAAGGATTGAGTAAAGTATCTAATGGTTGGTGTTGTAACTCACAATACACATCCCTTAAATATATGCTTGGGGCACTTCTAGTCATTCTTTTTTCTGGAGGAATTTTTTACTTATAGTTTTGTATTAGAATATTCATTGGTCTTTGAAGATGCTTATGTACTTTTAAAATATCCACCTGTCTCTTGGAAGCTAAGTGATGGTCAACAGAAATGGACCTTCCATGCCCTTCAACCAGTTAAAATGCTTGTATTACAATGCTGGGGAGATAAATGCCCACCTCCTGTAAATCAATGGATTGAGGACCGTACAGCTTTATCAGTATTTGAATGCATGGCATATAGACAACAGTTGCACATGGACTTATTTATAGTTATTTAAATATTTGTAAATCTCTCCTTATAATAATTATCTTTTGGTTTCACAAGATTCCATGCGCTCCCATTGGCTGTAAAATGCCCTCCTTCAGCCATTGGCCCATCAGCTGCCACTCAAGAGTACTCGCGTGCAATTGGCCGGGTGCTGGGTCTGCTCCTCTTCCCCACCCACTCCCCCTTCAGACAGATTTGCATGTCAGATTTACTGGCAGACAGCTCTCTCTCCTGAGGAAGACAGTTCTCTTGACTCCTGTGAGGGACTGTCCCCTCAGTGGCTGTTGGTAGGCAGCCAAGCTTGGTTCTGTAAGTAAAAAAACAAAGGACTTTCAGCATAACCCCCTCCACCGCCCATAACCCCCTCCCCAATGGCCACTTTCCTGTCAGAAT
Organism: Gekko gecko; assembly: GCA_029375565.1. Classification (NCBI taxonomy): domain Eukaryota; kingdom Metazoa; phylum Chordata; class Lepidosauria; order Squamata; family Gekkonidae; genus Gekko; species Gekko gecko. The sequence goes on from JAPDNY010000009.1 coordinate 53,437,913, forward strand.
AAATGGAAAAAGGCTCTTTCTCCTGCTTAGCTTCAGCATGGCTAACGAGGTGGGCCAGCGACCATCAAACCATTTTCTTAAACTCCCCGCTGTGTGGCTGACTTTCCCCTAGGGTTGCCAATCTCCAGGTGGGACCTGGAGATCTCCCTCTGTTACAATTGACCTCCAGATGACAGAATGGTTGCTTCGGAGGGTAGACTCTATGGCATTATACCCTGCTGAGTCCTTCCACACACACCCTCAAATGCTGCCCTCCACAGGATCCATCCCCCCAAATCTCTACGTATTTCCCTAATCAGAGTTGGCACCTGTACTTTCTCCTCTGTCAGTAAAAGACCCTTTCCACACCTGTGTTGACCTTAGGGAGAAAACTCATTGGGCCCAGTGCTGATCAGGTTGCCAACTCCAGGTGGGCAATTCCTGGAGATTTGAGGAGCCTGGAGAGGGTGAGGTTTGAGGAGGGGTGGCACCTCAGACAGGTACAATGCCATAGACTCTGCCCTCCAATCCAGCCATTCCCTGATAGGGAACCATTGTTGCCAATCTCCAGGTGGGGGCTGGAGATCACTCAACATTACAACTGCTCTCTAGGAGAGAGGGGGGAGGAGATGGAAAACTAAAGGTAGGTTGATGGTTGGCTGGGAGGGAGATGGGGGTTATCAACTCCAGGTTGGGAAATTCCTGGAGATATGAGGGCTCGAACCTGGAGAGGGTGAGTGTTGAGGAGGGGCGGGATGCCATAGACTCCACCCTCCAAACCAGCCATTCCCTCCTGAGGAACCACTGTTACTAATCTTGGGAATGGGCTGGAGATCACTCAAAATTACTACTGCTCTTCAGATAGCAAAGATCAGTTCCTCTGGAGAAAATGGTGGACTCTGTCATTATACCCTGCTGAGATTGACACAGCAAATTGTCACTGAGTGCCCAAAGCCGGGGCACTCTCCCAGAGCCTCTTTCTAGGGCCCGTTGTATTTATTTCCACAACGGGCCTTATTCCTAGTGTTTTATAAAAACTTGTGCACATCTGCCACCACTGTTGTTTCTACTTTATATATACTTTCCACTTTTTTATTAGTTGCTGTCTTTGGGGTTCCCCCTTTTCTTTTTTTTTTCTGTTCTTGAAAGAAAAAAATTGCTCTTACAGTTATTTATCTTTGACATTTCTTAATCTCCATGGACATTAGTAACACATACAGAACAATGTCCTACTAGTAACACATGCAGAACAATGCCAGGGGATGAATGACACAGTGAAAAGGGCCCAAATTGCATCTTTTTCAAAAAGGAAATTCTGATGCACTTCTGTTACAAGAAACATTTAAAAATAACACCCAGTTCTAAAAACCGACACATTTGACAGGCAATTTGCAGCCACTGGCTCATCCAAAGCAAGGGAAGTAGCAGTTTCATTAGCTAGAAGTTTTACTTGAGAAGTACAAAGCTCCATTGTTTATCCACATGGCAGATACATGAGAAAATACCAATTTAACAGTTGTCACAATTAACACTCCTATGTCGAATCAGTCAGAATTAACTTCCAATACACTAAAAATACTTGTGTTTAAAGGAGGAAGCATTATTTTAGAAGGGGATTTTAATTTGGTTTCGGTTAATAAACTACACAAATTTTACACCTCCTACAAATGTAAGCAAATGCTGACACCATCCCAATTTGGGAAACTAGTGAATATCTTTTTGATATTTGGAGAATTTATGTCTGCAAAGAAAAGTTTACGAACTTTTCATATATTCATAAGTGTAAGAAACGAATATACTGTACCAAAAATTACTGGAGCAAGACTTGTTTCGGTGAAGTAGAAGAATATTTATTAATATACTCTTGCAAGAGGGTGCAAAGCAATCAAGTAAGCAAGCTCATTAATTGTCTCTAAAGCAACTCCTTATATACCTCTCCACGGACTGGAAAATAACAAAGGCCCTTCCTCAGTCTGACATTGGTATGTCAGCTGAGGGATACAGACTAATCCTGAGCGCACTAAATCATGACAGACCCCCCCCATACATACACTTATTAATTCCAAATAAGGTAACAGATATTTTGCTGTTTAATACATTCTTCTAAGTTATTCAGCATAGTTATTCATCAATGTCATGGACTCCAAGGCCAATCTTTCATCAGGTCTCTTCCTGTTTCTTGGCATGGTCCACCACATCTGTCAGCCATCTTTAATTTGTTCAAGGTCGGGGGTATTCTTTCCCATACTTACCCTCTTGAGATCCTGGGAGTAAGAACATATGGGTTATTTATTGCTGTTCATCCTACAGTTTACTTATTTTGTCTTTGCCTACCCAACATTTTCATTCAGTTGTGACTCTCCATTTGGTCCTGACCTTTGTCTGTGTGTCCTTTCCCTAAGATCAGTAGAAAAGCAGCTGCTTAAACTTTTATTCTCTCTGTTTAAGGACATATACAGATCAGGTATAGATTATATTGACATAACAATACAATTAATATATGTTTCTTGCCAAAACTTTATTCTGTTTTCTCACATAAGTTTCTCCTGCATAGTTTGTATTAATTTCTTATTTCACAAGCAGGTACAGGCCTTAAATGTTGGTCAGATGGGCCATGATCTCGTAATTAATAGAACCTAAATAGCTTAGGCTCAGACTTGGAATTAAATAGTGAATTATTACTAAATGAAATTTCTGTAACTCTTGCAAGTGAAATACAATATTTTTTTATGAAAACCTTAACCTGTGGGATACCAACCTTTTGGGATACATTCAAAAAGCAGTTATGAGGAAAATGCATTAGTATTGCTATGCAGGTTCTTAAAAGCAGAGGAAAAATGATTTTTGTGGAGGGAAAGGCACTAGGAATTACAAAGCTACTAAGAATAAAAAGTCCATCAATTATGACAAAAAGGGCCAAATTGGACTGCTAGAAATACATAAAATCCAGAAAGCTTATCACAAAAGAAGTAGAAGGGCAGGAAAATTACTAGCTATGATGGTATCCTATAATACTAACAGTACTTGCAGTAAAACCCAAAAAAGGCATAATCTTGCATAAACTCTGAAATGTGCACAGCATTACATTGATTTATACTCTGCAACTAATAGAGCTAAATAAAATAACCTCAACCAATCTTCAGAAAAAATATCAACCTTTCATCAGAGCATATAAATTTCGTAGGGGAAAAAACCTGTCATCATGGAAGAAGTATTAAATGTCATTTAAAAAGAGCAATAAAACCTTGGGGGAGAAAGTTTTTCAGCAGAATTTTATGAAAAATGCTAACTTTTATTAGTGAAGCCCCTTTCAGAACTTTTATCAGTCAGACAAAATCTCAACTATGTGGAAAGCCACTTGCATAGTTGTTATCCTTAAACCTTGGTAAAGACCAGACACTAGTAGACTTTTACATATGTCCTTAACCAAGTTGTCAAAATATTTACTGCTTTAATGATTATTAGACATAAAAGCATGTGTTTGGCATGCAATTCCTAATGTCCTCAAATAGCAATAGAAAAGAGTAAGAGTCCAGTAGCACCTTAAAGACTAACAACATTTGTGGCAAGGTATGAGCTTTCACAAACTGCGGTGGCTCAAATGGTTAAGACGCTGAACTGCAGGCGGTGGAAGGTCAGTGGTTCAGCAGTTCGAGATCCGAGTTCAGCCGCATGATAGAGTGAGCTTCCGTCTCTACTTCCAGCTCCTGCCAACCTAGCAGTTCAAAAGCAGGAAATTGGAAGTAGATAAATAGGTATCACTTTGGTGGGAAGGTAACAGCGTTCTGTGCGCCTTGGTGTTTAGTCATGCCGGCCACATGACCATGGAAATGTCTTCGGACAGCGCTGGTTCTTTGGCTTTGAAACGGAGATGAGCACCGCAACCCTAGAGTCTGATTCGACTGGCTTTTGAGTAAGGGAACTTTTACCTTTACCTTTATGAGCTTTCATGAGTCACTGATCAGTTCTTCAGATATCTGAAGAAGTGAGCAGTGACTCCCAAATGCTCATGTTGTTGTTGTTCAGTCACACAGTTGAGTCTGACTCTTCGCGAGCCCATGGATCACATTTCTGTGATCATGTGGCTGGCATGATTAAACACCAAGGCGCACAGAACGCTGTTACCTTCCCACCAAAGTGGTACCTGTTTATCTACTTGCAATTTCTTGCTTTCGAACTGCTAGGTTGGCAGGAGTATGATGAAGAGGACATCTTTTTTTGGTGTTAGTTCTTGGAGGTGTTGTAGGGCTTCATAGAACTGGTCCACTTCAGACTCTTCTGCATCAGTGGTTGGGGCATAGACTTGGATTACTGTGATGCTGAATGGTTTGCCTTGGATTCGGACTGAGATCATTCTGTCACTTTTGAGACTGTATCCCATTACTGCCTTTCGCACTCTCTTGTTGACTGTAAAGGCCACACCATTTTTTCTACGGGATTCTTGGCCACAGTAATAGATATAATGGTCTTCTGAGTTCAAATCACCCATTCCTGTCCACTTTAGTTCACTGATTCCCAAGATGTCGATGTTCAGTCTTGCCATCTCATTTTTTACCACGTCAAGCTTACCTTGATTCATAGATCTTACGTTCCAGGTTCCTATGCAGTATTCTTTGCATTCTCTTTAAGCATTATGCTATATGAAGAACCAAACTCTGGGATCTATTGGCTCAGGTAATTTTTTTTTTCTATTTGAGGCCAGATCCAGACAGGTAGCTGTGCTAGTCTGTCTGTAGCAGTAGAAAAGAGTCCAGTACCTTAAAGACTAACAAAATTTGCGGCAGGGTATGAGCACAAATGAGCCAACAGATCCCAGAGTTTGGTCCTTTATATGGCATCATGCTTAAAGGGAATGGAAAATCCTATATGTTAGTCTAACTTCTTGGATAAGTTTTGCTGTACTTTGATCTACATGTTGATTTTAAACAAAAGTAAAGCCAAACTAAGTGTTCTATATATACAATATTAAAATAATGGAAGCAACGCCATAGTTTTCTCTTCATGTAGTTAAACTTTATTGTGAACAGCTGTGTTATAACAATGCTTAGTGGCTGTTATTATTGAAACGGACATCAGTCTGTAGTTTTTTGTGTTCCTAGAAATTATATCTTGTGACAGATGCAGCATATTTATGTGACATAACCTGGGATTAATTTATAAAAGAGGAAAAGTTCTACATAGTTGCATATTTATAATTTTATATAGCTGTATGAAGTCCTGCTTTATTTAACCAGGAATTGTTGTACCTTCGAACATTGGAGATGTTCACTTACCTGCCTGTGCAGTCTTGTTCTATGGTCAGGCAAAGGTGACAGCCCTGGGAGTGCTTGCTTGGAGACCCTAACAGAGTTGTAGGCTTAGCTAACAACACCACAACAATGCAGAACCAGTTTAAATGCAGGAGGCTGCACATGCACTACCAGAGAACTCTGTCAATCACCATATCTTTATTATTTATTTAATTAATTTATACCCTGCTGTCCCTGCCAATTTCCGATCTAATAGAAATCAACCCTGACTCTTCCCTGGAAGGCAAGATGCTGAAGCTCAAATACTTTGGCTACCAGATGAGAAGAGAGCACTCACTGGAGAAGACCCTGATGCTGGGAAAGATTGAAGGTCAAAGAAAGGGATGGCAAAGGACGAGATGGTTAGACAGTGTTATCGGGGCAACAAACATGAAATTAAACAAACTCCGGAGTGCTACGGAAGACAGGAGGGCCTGGCATGTTGTGGTCCATGGTGTCGCGAAGAGTCAGACTCAACTGTGTGACTGAACAACAACAACAACCTCCCTGCCGAAGCAGGCTCAGGGTGTCTTACGAGGCCATTAGGCATCATATCCTTTCCAGGCAGTTCCCTGAGTTGCATAGGGCAAGAATACACTGGGCTAGATCCAGTGATCCTTCAGCAAAACATGCTTTCTCCCTCTCTGCTGCAGCCTCCTGAACTCTGCATCTGTTAGTCTATGCAGGTTCTGCAACCAGGGATAAACTTTCCCAGGGTCAGAGAAGACTGCTGGTTCAAGAAGAATGCGGGGAAGCAACCAGAGTCTGTACAACCACTGCTTGCTGGATCCAGTCCTGTGATAAATTGGTACTATTCCTGTACAGCTGAAGTGTCCCACTTGATTGTCATCACTGAGAGATGGGAAGATGAGCAGCCCTTCTGTAAAGCTTCTGTTGTGATTCAGTGTGACATGCTGCAATATAAAGTGGATGGTCTGACTCCAAATCCTGTTCCTAGAACACTGATAATACTTATGAATAACTGACATCTTTCAAAACTGACATTGTTACCCATATTGCTTTTTTGAAATTAATCCATTTAGATATTTATTTCCCACTGTCTTCCTTAATGGGGACTTTTTCCTAGTTTATCCTCACAACAACCTTGCACAGATTATTCTGGAAGCAAGTAACTGACCCCATGTCATCTGGTGAGGTTCCGTAGCGGAGCAGAAATTGACCTGGGTTTTCCAGTTCTTAGTTCGATGCTCTAGCCACTGTGCCATGCTGGCTGTTCATTGTCATCCATATTTCTAAAACAAGTAGTTTTAATGGGAAGTTTTCAGTTACAAGTAGTTTGTTTCTGAGGGTGGATAGCCTGAAGGAGGGTGAAAGGCAAATATTTACCCTGCAGGACAGCTTAGTCAGTAGTTGAGAACCCTGCATTGGGAAGCAGCCTGGGAGAGATTCTCTTCCTTTTTGCTCCCAGCTGTCACTGTTGAGGCCACAAGAGGGAAGGGTGTACAGCAGCTTTCACATATCCATTGAGCCCATCAGTTGAAGACAGGATGCAATCGAGCACTTTCCCATCAGGCCTGAATCCATTTGGTTTGCTTTGGCAGGCTACTTGGCAGTGACCTGCCTGGTGGACACACTCCCGAGCTCAGTAGCAGGACTCCCCTTGGTGGAGCAGGGGCAGGAGGGTGCAGCCATGGCAGCTTTGGCAGTCTAGGGAAGCTTAAAAAGGATGGAGGAAGCGAGCGAGCCTGGATGTGGGAACAATGGTTCTCTAGGCCTAAGTGTTTTAAGGCAGGGTGTAGCTACATAGAGCAGGGAACAGAGAAGAGGAGGGTAGAGCTTAGATCAAGGGCAGGTTTGAAACTGGGGCTATAAAAAGAGAGGAAAGAGAAATGGGAGGGGCCTGGCTGGAGAGAGAATTAGGAAGGAAATCTAAGCCAGCTCTGGGGAGAAGGGGATAGAAGAAGCCGCAGTAGCTGCCAGAAGAGGAGAAGAATTATCTCAGGAAGGTTCCAGGCAAAAGAGCAGGTTGCAGTATCCTGTTTCTTTTCCTTTGTAATGTATTGTAACCTTGAGGTGGGTGATAATAACCACACCTTCAGGTCCTTGGAGCTGTCAACTGAAAAGAAAAACACCTGTGCAAGGAAGCAGTGACCAGGCTGGTGCTTTCAAGAACCCATGGACCCCAAGGATGATGTTTCCTTGCCCCCAGAAGGAATCACACTTGTTTAATTATGCAAAACATTTATATCCTACTTTTCTACAAGTCATGATGGGAAAAACACATTTCAGTAATAAAATGTATCAGAATTAAAAAAAAAATAGAGGATTTCTGCCCAAGAAACATGATTTTTCCACTTTCCCCTTCTGATGTTTGCCTGGAATGTTCCCCGAATTCCTTCATCTTCCGACAACAGGATTTCAGGTTGCAGGGGAGGTCTGAGAGAAGAAATTTTAGTTACTGCAGAAATGTTTAGTCTGCATTTAAGTCTTCATAGTTGTGAATTTTGATACCTTTAAACTGCTTAGAGAGCCAGCTTTTTGGTTAGAAAAGTGGGGTGAATATATAGTATATAGTTGACCTAAGTTCAAATGCACCTCTGGGTGAGAAGTTGGTACTGTGTTTATCTGAAAGGAGGATTACCTGAATTCAAGATGACCCACCCCCCAATTTATACACAGTTTCTTGCTGTATATATAGTAATTTATATGCAAATGTAAGAACATTCTTGATGGCAAACAACTAGGGGGAAACCTAGTGCTACATTTGAGTAAATGGTTCTAATTTGTCCACAGCTAGCTTGTTCTGTGAAACTCAGAGGTTAGCATAAACTTGTTCCATTATCTTAAATGGGAAACTGCAAAACTAGATGGTGAAATAAATCAATTCTAATTGAAAAACCCAGCTTTTCCTTTCAGTAGCCAGTGGTTTAATACCCATTCATTGTAATCTGCAGTAGACAATCTTGGTCTGCAATGTGTCAGCTTTTCTGAATTTTTTGAGTCTATGTGTGGATTCCTAGGCCTCTTGCCATGTTGCGCAGGTTGGAAGGCGCCACATGTCAATAATAAGGAAATGGCAGTATGTGCTTCATGTAAGTGGCTCTCTCTGATTCCTTGCTTGCCATAGGGTTGATGATTCTTCTTCTTTTCTGGATCACAGACCCTTCTGTAGGATAAGAGATTTGTTGGAATGATGACAGCTGTAACAGACTTGTATAGGTCCTTTTGTCTTGTTTTGATATGTTGTGTCTAAGGATAGATGTGCTTTCCTAGTCTCAGATGCCTCTTTGGGTCAATGCTTCCAGTTCTCTATTCCTTCTCAGCGACATTCTTCTGTGTCACTGTATAAGGCTTTGGTCAGGGCAGTGGTCTACCTCAGATTTCTTGCAGTATTGGAAAACTACACCATGTCACAAACTTGTCATGGTTCTGTTATATTCTTACACGCATGTTCACATGCATATAAAAGCATGCTCCCTCTTTGTATGCTTCACCCCAAGCTATAAAACCCAGCCTGTCACATAATCAGTGCCTTGGGATACCTTGGGAAGGCTTCCTCTGAGCAAATATAATTACTTAAGGCCACCCCCCCCAGTACATGCATGTTCTTAGTGTAAGTGAGTGATCTAGGTGTATGTGTGGGGCTGAATCACAGTCTGTCTTGTTAAATAGGAATTAAACTTTTAAACTAAAGATTAAGCTAGAGCTCATACAGGAAAATAGGAAATAACATAAAAACAGAAGTTTAGCTGAGTTACGTTACGAGACAGTTCGGTCTGACAACCAGTCTGGTTGTTGTGAAGCAAATACACTGTAGACTCCCACTGCTCCCTTGAGGAGGGGTCGGTGTGAATCTCACAGCATTTGGGCAAAGCATTTGAACAAAGGAAGATTCCACCTTCTAACCTTCCTGCATGCTTCTGCAAGAACCCTCCCAAATCCAGATTTAGGACAGCTTTGTGGGAAGGGACCCTTTCTCCAACACTTTCTCCAATCAGGTTAAGTGTCACATAGTTCACATCTCCATACTCCAGATTATGTTTTGCAACATCCATTCTGTCCCCCTGGCAGATAAGCAAATCACTGTCTCTGAGCTGAAACCTATCTCCAGCCCTCTCCAACCTCCTGGTGCATTTTATTGTACTGAGATTTGGAAAATAAAGCACATACCCAGTAAATTTTGTCCTGTTTTTGTTATCCTGATACAGTAACACACATTTGGTAGTTGTCAAATTCAAAATTTATAGTCTACTTAAATTGGTACCACTGGGGTTTTGAGAAACAAAAATCATACTGAATCAGACTTTTGTGCTAGTATAGCAGTTGTGCAGGTACTTGTAACTAATTGAACATTACTGGAAAATTGTATTACTGCAGTTCTATATTGGTTCTTCTGAAACAACTCCCCCTTTAACATGCAAAGACAGAGAGAGCTTTTATCCTAATGTATCAAGGGAAATTTTTGTACTTGACATAAATTTTTATAGCAGTCTAATGGTTTGGCAGTTTATATCGAGCACAGTCAAACTGTAAACTTCAGCAAAGCTGAAAGAAAGAATTTAGGGGATACCCAAAGACAACATAGTTCATGCATTTATCACTTTGCCCCACTCCCTACAGAGTTGCTTAGATCTGGTTTGCAGGTTACTGCTTGTAGAGTTCTGTAGAAATAAACATCTCCTAGACAGAATATGCAATATACGCCTTGCTTTTGGGAAATGCATTCCTGAGAGAGGTATCAAATGGTTCAAGGCTAGGGTCAGGAAAGTATTTGCATCATTCCCCAGTAATGCTTTACTTTATTATTAAGTAGTACCAGTGCCAAGCTGAAATGGTTTAGTAATGCTGTGGCCCATGTGTGTAACACAAAGAAAGAAGTTAGGACATTTGTGTATAGGATTTAAGGTGACAGTAGCAGATGCAAAGTGCCAGGGAAAGGGGAGGGTGCTCTGTATGGTAATGCAAATCTAGTTTAGCTGAGTTTGGCAACTGTCGTCCAAGATGCTTTGTCAGTTCTAGTACTGGCTTTGAAGACACTGAATAGCAACCAATGTGTCACCATCACTGTATCTAATAATATACTGACTGGTCCTTGTGTGGGTGTCTCTGCCTACTTCAGGGTCCCTTCGAATATGTAAAATCAAAATATTTTGTAATTTTAAAAAAATGGGAAGGGGAGAATTAAACTGACATGATGGAGACTGAAAATGCTCCAGAAGAGTCTGAATGTTGAGAGTGAGTATCTGTTTAAAGGGAAAAGGAGAAATCAGCATGCTGTGAGGCCCTTGATAACTTGGAGAATCCTGGAGAGAGAGATTCTCTGATGCAGAGTTTCTAAGCTGTTTCCCCACCACCCTGGGATTCTTTGCAGGTGCCCTATTTTTAAGTGTGATCTGCATAATACTGTATCTTCATTAATGAAGAAGTGCTTGTTTGCCGTTGGAATTTGACTTTAAAATAACCTTGATTAATTTGCTTGCCCACTGTTTTATTGCTAGTGGGTAAACAGGACTATATTTAAATGTCTCTTTTCTTTTTCAAGGATATTCGTAACCAGTCCAAGGATTATCCACATAAAGTTGCAAAGTATCCAGAAAACCGAAATCGAAACAGATACAGAGATGTTAGTCCATGTAAGTAAACTTTCATGTATTCAAATCAGCTCTATGGTACACTAGTATTTAACATTCTAAACAGATTTTTACTAGTCATTTAAGTAAGACACCTGCAGAAAAGGTCATGTACTGGTCTGCCTCAGTAACTGAAATTTATGTGCGCTCTACAATGGCTTAGTGTTGAAAATGTGAAACGCCTTCTTTATACATAGACACCTGTAGATTTGTTTGTGTTCTAACATAGGAGAGCTCAGCTTCCTATCTATGAAACTTTCTTATTATCCAGACTTCCAGAATTATTATATAGGTTATTCTGTGATAAGTATGTACAACTTCCTCTGTTTTGAGTGCCTTTGCATTTTTACATTGGAGGAGTTTATAGTTTTCTTTCACATTCAACTATATTGCAGCAAAGCAGGTTTTTCTTAATTTTTGACATAAAATAGAACAAATGAAAGATTCAAAGAGATGTGTCTGCAGAGGAGGAAGAAAGTTCCGATGGTCAAATCTCTTTTAAACAGCATTTGGAAATTTTTCTGAGCCATTCATTATTGCTGTGGAAGATCTGTGGCTTAGTGCTGGAGAATCTGCTTTGCATACAGAAGGTCCCAGGTTTCAACTCCAGGTGAAAGAATTGGGTAATATGGGATGTGAAAGATCTTTATGTGAGATTTAGGGAGGCTTCTGTCAGAGTAGCCAGTACTCACCTTGATAAACCAATGGTATGACTTGGTACATGCCATACAATAAATAAATAAGACAGCTTCATGTGTGCTCATTTGACTACAGACAAGGCTGTATTTGAAGGAAGCAATCGCAGCAGTTGGAAAGGCTTGGGTAATGCTCATTGGAACAGTCAGAATGGTAACTGGTGTTTCTTTCCCCGTAAGCTAGTAAGCTGTATAGCCATAAAATGCACTAAGAACATTGGATCTAGACACTTTTGTAAGTACCTTGTGGATGCGATAATATGCCTGAATTTCACACAACAGGAGTGTTTGTAGGGTTGCCAGCCCCCAGTTGGGGAGGAGAATCCCCTGGTTTTGCAGGCTTCTGACCCCCCCCCCCACAGCAATGTGGAGCGACGTGCCTACATCACCCAAAAGTGACATAGGCATGTAGATGATATGGAAGGGGCAACTGTCTGATTCTGGGGCAGAATTCTATGGTTAGAGGGCGATTTTACCATAGTTTCCCCCAAAACCTGAGTGTCCCCCCAACATGCCTACATCACTTCCAGTTGACGCAGGCACAATGCACGATGCAATTTCTGGTGACATCAGGGGCAACACTTCTGGCTCCCAGAGTGTCCCCCTCATCCCCCCCCGTGTCTTGAAGGGACTTGGCAGCTCTGACTGTTTGAATCAAATTGAATTATTTGTTAGTTATTAAGAGGATTAAATGTGAGTAGCTTATAAATGAGAAATAAAGTTGTTGAGCAAAGGAAGAGGAGTGAGGATCCCAGGTTACGGTGACCATTAAGAATCTTTTTGTTGGCAGTAGGATAATTTTCTGTTGTTTCTTAGTGAGCTTTTCTCCAGATCAGAATGATAGGCTTAATAAAATATTCCTAAAATCTTGTTGATTTCTGTGGGACTGTAATAAGGTAAATACTTTGCAGATTGGGGTGCTTGTTTGCTAGACTACACACTAGTATATTTGAAAATTTCATTTTAGTCACCTTTAGAAAGTCTTGTTTACCTAGTCTCTCACTTGGATAATAAAACAATTTTTCAGCCTTCATTTTGTACATATCTGAGAGGGAAGCTTAAAGTGCCTTAAAATAAAGAAAAGAGCCTCTGAATAATCTGGAACTATCCCCCCCCCCACACACACACACGCATTTGATGTCTTAGGGGTTATGGAGAATGAAAAAAATATAACCCTTATTAGTGAAGGGCACCCTAGGCAGAATGTAATATTTTCCTATTACCCTAACCTGTGCCTGTCTTCTTCAGTCTGGGCAAGTGGAGGGTCTGTGCTTGAGTCCTTGGGATTCTGTAGGTATTACTAAAAAGAGAGGTAATCAAAATTTCTGTTAATTGGGGGTGGGGAGTAGATAGTATTCAAGTTCCCTTTGGGTAATAATGTAGAGATGTAGATTGTTTAACAAGCTGCGAGACTCTTTCGATGGTTTTTTTGGAAAAAAAACTAGACTGGAAGCACAGAAGTTGTCTGCTGCAAGAAATCAAACAGGAACTGTTTGGCGATTAAATGGTTAAAATAGTGCTTGCTGACATCATCTTTCCGAGAACACTAGTACCAGTATGTGTGATTTACTATAACAAGATCTTAAGTTTTTCCTGTTGGCAAATGGCATGTAGTATTTACAAAGGTTTTGGTTTCTGTCCAGCAAAAACATTTGGGTTCCAATAAATTTATACATGAAAAGAGAACCTTTAACACTTTCATTTCCAAGCATGGTAAATTGTTTTCAAGTAACCCACATTTTAATTTCCAGTACATTAAAAAGATTAGGCTCCAAATTATATATTGGAGCTTGTACAAGTTACTCATGTTGTTCATTTAAGTTGCTCATTTAAGTTAAATGTTGCTCATTTAAGAAGGCTGCAATCAAAATAGTCTTAAACTGTTACATAAATAATACCTTTTCAGTTCGTTATTCAATGTAAGCTTGGTTCTTAACTCTGAGTAGAAGTGGTCTTAAAAAGGAAGGGAGGGTTGCAGATATTTGTTGTTCACTTCCACCTAGCTGCCATCTTTTGGTTGTGGCTATACTTTTATTAGTGTCCAAAATCCTTCTTTTCTCCCTTGATGCTTTCCCCCATTTGTAGCAGCACGTCAGATGCACAAAGGGTCCAAACCTGGCCATCCAGAAGATGTTTATGTACATTTAAAGGAAGTATGTGTGCAACCAGAAGATATGTTGCAGTGTTTGCTTCTTATTTGCTAACATATATGGCTAGCAATTGTGTAGTAAAAGCATTTGTCCTTACTTGTTGTGAGAGCTGCTGTAGAAAATGTAATGAAGTGTATGCAGCATGAAGTTTCTTTGCACATGGCCACATGTGTCACTTTGTTGTGTAGGGCCTTTTCCTGGTAGATAGTCTCTGTTTGCTTTGCTGCTTCACTGGAACATTTGGTATCCTATTTCTAAATGACTACTTACTTCAAAATGTGGATAGTGTTTTGTGCAGGTGGAAAGATTACTGTGTTAGGTAAGTGACTCATAAGAAGGAGTTGTGAGAAGCACCATTCTTGGTGAATTTCAGCAACACAAGTTAGAGGTGAGAGCTGGTTTAATGTTATGGTTAAACATGGCTCCAATTTCACTGTTGCTGTGAATTCATTTAAGTAGCCTTGGACAAGCCATGGTATAGGAATAATACTGGCCTGCCTTAAAGAGTTATAAGTTGTTATATTAGAACACGTATCTTTAAAACTGACAAACGTGTTGCGTAAGCTTTTGCCGCCAGAGCCCATTTTGTCAAACACACCTGCATAATGAAGTTTGTGTAGCAACATCAAATAGTTTAATTCTTCCAAACTTTTCTGGTTAAGAGGAGTTCAGCATGTTAGTTAGGAAGTGTCCTGCACTCTTTGCTGTGTTGATACATATGGCTTAGATCAGGCCATGATAAATTTTCTTCAGCTTTACTAGCCACCCCAAAAATGTAGGAGCCAGACTTACTTTTCAGTCTTCAGGGTTTTAGTGACCATACTTTCTCTTGGGTGCTGCCACTAAACTTAATCCTAAACTCTTCACAGTTGTCATTTATTAAGGCTATGATAAAAGTGTTGTATTGTATAAACAAACGTAGAGTAACCCTGGTTATCATCACAACAAAAAGCTAGCTCTATCCCCCATTTAAATAAGCTTTGTACTTCTCATGAGAATCATCAGGAGGCACTTACCTACAGGACCGTCCCCTCTGGTAAGTGCCCCAAAGAGCATTATGCTCTTCAGAGAACAATCTACTGGTGATTCCCAGCCCCAAAATGTCCGACTGTCCTTAACCAGAGCCAGGGCCTTTTCTGCCCTGGCTCCTACCTGTTGGAACTCTCTGCTGAATAACATTCACACATGTGGGACCTAATGCAGTTCTGCCGGGCTTTCAAAGCAGATGTTCCACCAGGCTTTTGTTTGAAGACAGGTACCATCGTTCTGGCACTCCCGTTCCCTTCCCTCCTTGTTCCCTGCTTCTTCCCTACCTTCCTTGCAAGGCAGTAACACAATTGGAATATTGTGCCATCTGAGATTGTTTTAGCTATTATTGTTGTTGTTGTTTGTTTACAATGTTTTATATTTATATGAATGTTTTATTCTTTGGTGGGCACTGCCCTGAGCCCTGTGTAGTAAGGGGAGGGCAGTTTATAAATTCAAATTATAAATAAATACATTAAACAACTGCTGAAAATATTAGGTGTCACAATTGAATGCCTAGGCTCCATGGCAACCTGGTGCCTGGGATTTGTAGAGCCCTGGCTTATGTGAACAACAGCTATCACTTGGCTGCTGAGTTTATATTTACTGCCTATGTTTATATCAAGTAACCTTGTTTTAGGAGAACTTTTTAAGAAGGAGATTGTATTCCATACTGTTTTTTCGGCAGTGTTTTCTTTTTTATTCTCAAAGTGTTGTTAAATGAAAAATAAGCCATTTTTGCTTGGTAAAAGGAAATTTGGACTGTATATTGAATGTATTGGGAAATGAGGTATGCAGAATAGGGTCATCATTATGTACCACTAAACAGTACTTTAATTTCATTTTTTAAGATATTATTATTATGTACAAATTCATCTGCAGTACACTGACTTTTACTACTGGAGTTGTGAGACTTAGTGTTTTCATGATATATTTATTTCAAGATGATCACAGTCGAGTCGTACTGCAGAATACAGACAATGATTACATCAATGCAAGCTTGGTGGTTAATGAAGAAGCCCAAAGAAATTATATTTTAACACAGGTAAGTATTAATCAGATTTTTAAGTACTGGATTAAAATATTATATATCTAATGTAACAAAAATAGAGATCATGCCAAATGTGTGTCAAAATAAAATGGTATAAGAATTCTCAGTTTCCTTGGAGGTCTAAAGATGTGGTTGTCTGGGTGCCGAAAACTGGTTCTTGAGTGATGAGGTAGCTCAGTGGACTTGGCTTATGCCAACAACTACATAATACTGGCAGCTACTGAGACCAACTTCATAGGAATGCACTGCCTGTAGTATCTAGGTTTATGCTAGGGTAGACCAGAGTGGCCAAACAAACTCACTACATTGCCTGAGGCAACAAGGTTCTGAACAGAGGCTCACACTGATAGGAGCTCCTAGGCATAAAGATGTAAAATGTGGTACAGGACAGATTCAGCTTCCTAACTGGTGCATGTGTAATGCAATACAGCCTAAGATCCTGTTAATTGTACTGGTTCAGTTCACTATTAGCCCTTATGGAGTTTGGTTTGGACTTGGTTTGGCTGGAGACTTGGTTATTAGCAGAACTGTTAGTGCGTGAATAATGTCCCTCCTCAGCTGTAAAGCCCTGCTGGGAGCAGTTTCATTGTCAAATGTAAAGAGGGCTTTGGTGGGGAGAACAAGATGGGTTTTTTCTTTGTCTCTTGCTAATTGAGACATATGTAAGGTTGCCAGTCCCCAGGTCCTGACAGGGGTTCTCCCAGTTTTTGGAACTTTTACCCCGCTGCTGGCCAGGTGGCTGGCAGGGGAAACTCCGCCCACAAACTGCCACATCCCCACGTGACATCCCCAATATGATGACGTCACCTGGAAGTGACATCATCACATTGGAGCATCGCATGGGATGCTCTGGTTTGAGGGCAAAACCCTATGGTAAATTTGGCCTAAAACCATAGTTTGCCCTCAAACCATAGTGTCACTGTTGCAGTAACGTCACTTCTGGATGATGTCATCGCATTGAAGATCTCCTGGAATGCCCCCCCAAATCCCCCCTCTGGCACAGTGAGGGGACTTGGCAACCCTAAACATATGGAAAGAGAACAGTAGTTTCTCCCTTCTTTCCGAGCTGCCTACTGGGGCTGATTATGATTACTCAGTAGGAAAGGAACTCATATGTTCAGTTACTCTATACTTCCTTACATATTCACTTGCTCAAGCCCTGCAAAAAAAAAAACAAGTCTTAGTAAATTTTGATTCAAGTTAAGTATAAAATATTTGTTTAGGAAAAACAAGGGTATTGTTCTTTAGCTGCAAAGATCTGCTATGAATAGTCTTTTCTTTTAAAGAGTTGTCTTTGGATATTTGAAAGATATGGAAGGCTTCTAACACTGCAGCCCTATGCAGTTTTCCTGTGTTACTTTTTTTTCCATTTTGGGGATGGGAGTATGTGATTGCTGCTCTGAAATTAACTCATGGTGAAATAAAAAAATGCTAAATGCACATGGCCTTGGATTTTTTTGTTTTGCATTCTGAAACCTGTTTAATACCTATGATCTTAATGATTTAACACTGGAGCATTTATCTGGACTTTGAAAAGTACATTTAAATTCACATATATATGGTTGTTGTTGTTGTTGTTGTTCAGTTGCACAGGCAAATAATTTGTTGTGAGCAATGATGTGAATTTTTCAGAAAACTGAAAATTATCAGTGTCCTAAATAGAGCATAATCTGATATAGCATGTTTATTTGGATTTAAAGGTGGTACTCAACCAAATTCAAAATATTATGTAGAAGTTATTTTAGTTAGAATAATAATGTGAAAATGTAAACGTAATATAGCTTTTGTTTACCTTCCGTTACTTAAGAAAAAACTAAAGGCATTGAGAATAGTTTTAGTGAACACAGAGAATTACACATGATATGCATAGTGGTGCATCTGTTTCAATAGAATTTAAATCTCTTCCACAGAAATTACTGGGGTGACTTAATTGCATGTTAGTTTCATATCAGATTGCTGATTACAGTATCCTTGTCACCACATAAGATGAGACTAGGGATGGGCACAAACCACAGAAATGCGGTTCGATTCATGGTGAACCACAAACTGAACCACAAACCCAGTACGTTTGCATACAAACTGAACTGGGTTCACGAGGTTCATGCCCGAAACAGCTGAGCCAAGGGGGAAGCCTACTCCCGCAGTTCAGTTGTTTCGTGTTGTAAATAGCTGAGGCATGGGAGCAGGTTTTGATCTAAACAAGTGAGCCATGGGAGCAGGCTGCCCCTGAAGCTCAGCTGTTTAAAGAGCTTTTCCCAGGAGCCAGTCCCCTGCTTGGAGCAATTTAAACCCCTGCTTTCCACTCCCTGTGGCTTTTCACAGGAAGCAGAAAGCAAAGGTTTAAAGGGCTCCCAGCTATTTAAACCAAACAGCTGAGCTCCTTACTGCTCAGCTGTTTTTTGTGAAGAGCCATGAACTGCATTAAAAATTTGTGAAAGTTCATGGCAGTTCTTCAGTTCACCAGCATAGCTTCACGAACTGGCCAAAATTTGTGACAAACTTTAGTTCATCAGCTGGTTCATGCCCATCCCTAAATGAGACACATATATATGTGAATGAATTTCCCTTGGTTGCAATTTGACCTCCATAGCAAATCAGGTTAATGTATAGCTTTTATTTAATTGTCACTTTATTTCTTCTCCCCCTTCCCCCATTTACAAATCAACAAAATAAATGTACAGTCTCTCGGACATTCTGAGGATAATCATATGAAAAACATTAATTACAACCCTGATTGCGAAGGCATGCCTGGACAATGGCATTCATTATTGTTTAACTTAATGAAACAATGAATTTTCTGTCCTGCAACTCTGCTTGTGATCTAGTGAGTCAAATTTATATGCTGTGTTAGAGCAGAGTCCGTGGCATCAGTTTACTCTGTGCCCAATTGCATAGAGGTCAAAAGTGGCTACCTGGACACCATTAACAGCCGTTGCAGAATTGGAGGGCAGAGTGGAGAGAAGAAGACATTCAGCACACAAATGCAGAACCTCTAATACTTTTCCAAATCAGCTGGATGGATGGGTATTGGGAGACACTGGTGTGATAAATGGGAGAAATAAAATTCTTCTGAGAAGTTCCCTGTCCTGCCGATGAGTTCTACCTTGTACATAGTCATTGGTTGGATTATACATCTTTCTCCATGACTTGATGTTTGCTGTTGCCATCTCCATGGGGAACTCAGAAGTGATCAGCAAGTATGCTTTTAGAGGCATGCCTAAGCAGCTCACCTCTCCTCTGTTTCATGGTAGACTTCAGAATCATCAATCCTTAGCTGCTACTGTTATTAGTAACCATGTTAAACATGCACCTCTAAGCCCAGTGTTTTTTCAGGTGATTTCCCCCTGTCAGGTTCATGTAAGCCCACTCTCCCTTCCTCCTACCAGAAAATGGCATTTATTCTCCCTAGCATTCTTGATCTCACTGCTGTTTCTGGGAGAGAGGTCTTATTTCAGCTGGGTTCAAACTGTCTCTGGAGAAACTCTTATGTGGTAAAAGCCAGTGTGGTATAGTGGTTGGAGCGCTGGGCTAGGATCTGGGAGGCCCAGGTTCAAATGCCATTCTGTCTGAAAGCTTGCTTGTGACTGTCAGCCATCACATTCTCTCAACCTGATCTGCCTTGCAGGGTTCTGGTGAGGGTAGAATGGAGAAGTAAAAATGTTACAAGGCACCATGAGTCCCTATTGGGGAGTAAAATAAACTCCATACCCATCTTTTTAAAGGACATCTTATGTTTTCTACTCAAAACAGCTGCCCCATGAAAACTCATTATTAGTTGCAAACTCATTATTAGTTGCAAACTCATTATTAGTTGATGTTAGAGCTCTACTACAATTCCTTTAGCAAATATATCCTTGATTCCATTGCTCACCTCTATTCTTCTTGATGACCTGCAGGTTAAATAGTACTTCATCTCTAATTCAGCCACTGCAGAGTGTGAGCGCTATAAACTGTTAGCCTGGATGGGAAGCTGAATTTCTCTACCTCATTGTGCCTTTAAATTGTGAATCAGAAGGTCAATATGGCCCTTTTACTATCCCCTTAGAAGGGAGCTTGATGCGCTGTGTCTCACAGCCTGTGCTGGTGCTGTACATGACAAATCTGTTCCTTTAATCTGGATCAGTCTTTTTATACTGCTGTAGTCCATGCTAGGAATTAGTGTTGAGGGGGGGAAAGGCTCCACAGAGAGCCTTTCTTCTTCAGTCCAGTTAGGCAACACTCTGTGGGGAGTAACAGGCATGCTGTCAGATCCTTAGAGTCACTTCTTCCCCTCCTTCGAATAACATCGTTTCTCAGGGTTGTACACACATTTTTTTCCGTGTACAAGATGCCAGGTTCCATCCTTGGCAACTCCCACTGAAAAAATCTCTGGCAATCAGACTTGTCAAAAATCCTTTAAATGCTTTCATCTCTCTTCCATGGTGAATTGCTCTACAAGAGAAAGAAAGAAAAACTTGTTTCCTACAATTCTTTTCATGCGTATGTCACTTCGTTGGTTCAGGCCCTAGACCTTAAGATGCCAGTCAGCTGTCAGTTCTTAACTGCCACTCCTAACTGCAACTGAAGAATTCAATTTGAATCCCCTGTCACCAAGGTTCTCAGACCAGGTTACAGCAGTAACCATTTACTCTCTGTCTCATGTCCCACCTTTTTTCTCATTGCTTCAGGGGAGGTTCTTTCCAGCCTCTCCTGTGTAGTAGGGCATATCATATGTTTGCATTTTATATTTTTAAAAACTCAACAGACCAAACTTCCTATATAACCATACATAAATCACACCAATTTTATAACATGCACCTTTAGGTGTTTCTGGAGAGTGCATCAGCGACTGTATTCTATTTGCTTCTTATATGCGCAATGTCATAGTTGAAATCCTGTAATGGGAGAGTCCATCTAATTAATTTCTTGTTGGTACTTTTTACTTGTTCCAAACAACATAATGGGGAATGGTTGATACAGAATGTGAATTTTCTTCCCCAGACATATGGTTTTAGCTTCCCCATGGCCCACACTATTACCAAACATTCTCTATGGCAGAGAGGTGCTATTCTCTCTCCACTGACTTCTTACTAAGTTAATCGATAGGATGTTGGATTCCATCCTCCCCAATCTGACTTAGGATGGCCCCTATCCCAATATTGGAAGCATCGCTACATCTAGTAAAGGGCTTTGTAAAGTCAGGAGCCTTCAAGGCTGGCTC
Source organism: Gekko gecko (assembly GCA_029375565.1). Taxonomy (NCBI): domain Eukaryota; kingdom Metazoa; phylum Chordata; class Lepidosauria; order Squamata; family Gekkonidae; genus Gekko; species Gekko gecko. The sequence continues at coordinate 53,458,893 of JAPDNY010000009.1, forward strand.
TGTGGTTAATCTGTTTGAAGTGCTCAAAGATGGTTTGGCATTCAGGAGTCTATTTCACCCTGTCAGATAAAGTCTTCTCGGTTAGGTTTACACAATGGAGCTAAACTTGGGAATAAACCTTTAATATTCTCCCACAACTCCTGTAAGGGCTGTAGTTGCTTTTTGGTTGTGGGTCTAAGCCATGCCTGTATAACTTGCACTTTACTCCAGTCTGGCTTTATTGCCTCACCTCCAAACTTGGTGCACAGTTATTTGGCTTTTTGAGTGTTTCACTGTTATATCCTTTGTCCTTTGGAACACAATGGCTAGATATTTTAGTTGTTCTTTCCTGGTTTGGCTGAAGATTGTAATATCTGTATATACAAGTGCAAAATCTTTTAATCCTATCAATATCAGTCAGCCTCTGGGATGTGGCTGGGCATTCCTAAGATTGAAAGCCAAAACGGGAACTCAGAGTCCCTCTGTGGTTACAAAAGCTGTTTTGGGTTGGTATGTAGGACTCATGGCCACTTGCCAATACCCTTTTGTCAAGTCTAATATGGAAATAATTTGTAGCACCAATTGTTTTGATTAATTTGTCCACCCTGGGCACAGGATATACACCTGGGACCATCTCCTTATTCAGTTTCTATAGTCCGCACAAAATCTTGCCATTTGATCCACTTTTGGAACTAAAATACCTGGTTTCCTGAAAACCTCTAGTACTGTTTACAGACAATCAAAAACCTACATAAATGTGTGAATATAATTTTTAATGTGTAATGCTTGCTTGGTATCCGTGCTTGTTTGTATGTATGTGCGCACACATTCTTCCTTTTCTGTAGCTGGCCAAAATTTTAATCCTGCTGCCCTTTTAGGCTGAACCTGTTCCTGTCAACAGTTATGTATCTTGACCTTGCTTACTGATGTTTTTCCCCAAGCTCTGAGTAGTTGGGATCTATGTTATTAAAAGGATTTTTGTTTTATATCCCACTTCTACTTGTTCAGGGATTCAAAGCAGCTCCCCCTCCTCCACTTAATCCCCACAACAACAATCCTGTGAGGATAGGTTAGGCTGAGAGATAGTGATGGGTCCAAAGTGACCTGGTAGGCTTCCATGGTTGAGAAGGGATTTGAACCTGGTCATCCCAGGTCCTAGTCGTACACTCTGTCCACTACACCATACCAGCCTGTCTAGGACAGGCATGACTCCTTAGAAAATAAAGTAAGGACCATCAAATTTGGCTTCTGACATCAGGATGATGACAGAAATTGCTGTGCTAGAAGTAATGAAAATCAGAATACCATGGCCCAGGTTATTGTCAGACACACACACACACAATTTTTACTGGGAGGCATGGTTGACTGTGACAGGTATAATTCACCACCCGAAATGGTTGGAGCCTCAAAACTGGCCCCTGGCTTCAAGATGATAATGGGAATTGTAGAGCCAAGATGAAAGGAATTTGAACATCCTGGCTCTCGCAATCCCCAGAACACCCATCCTTGCTTTTTTGTACTGGAAGGTATGGTTGTCTGAGACAGGGATAAGTCCACAGAAACTAAAGCTAGGAGCCTCAAACATTGGCCACTGCCTTCAGGGTTGTGGTGAGACTTGACAGAAGTTGGACCATCCTGGCACAGATTAGCTTCACAGCATTCCTCTGCTGTTTGCAGTGGAAGCAAAGGTTTGCTCACCAGAAGCTAGGCAATGCAAAACAGGGAGGGTGGAAAATATCACCTCTATGAAAAAGCATGGAGGATTTAACCACTTACCTGATCGGTGAAAATGCACAGGGGATTTAACTATTTTCCTGATATATCAGAGCCTGTGTGGAGTAGTGATTTGAATGCTGGACTTAGGGCAAACTGGAGGAGAGGAGAACAATGTAAGCCTCTTTGTTATCCCCATTGGAGAGAAAGGTAGCACAGACAGGGAGGCTGGAAAATATTCCCTCCTTTCCTGAGCTAACAGAGACAGTGTAGTTTAGTGGGTAAAGTATCTGACTAGGATCTAGGAGAGCCAGGTTCAGATCCCTACTTAGTCATTGGAAGTTGCTGGCTGTCCTTGGGCCAGGCACACATTCTCAGCCTAACCTAACTCCCGGGGCTGTTCTGACGAAAAATGGAGGAGAGAAGGAGGTAAGCCACTTTGCGTCCCTGTTGGGAACAAAGGCGGGGTATGACATTTATTATGAGTCTAATTTTGCCTACAGTTTGCCAGGAAAGGATGATCTCTGAGCCTGCTGCTTCATCCAATATTGCTGCAACTCTTTTGTCAGGGGGCAGAGCTAGGGTTGTCAACTCCAGGTTGGAAAACTCCCTGAGATTTGAGGATGGAGCCCAGGGAGGATAAGGTTTGGGGAGGGGCCTCAGAGAGGTACAGTGCCATGAAGTCCACCCTCCAAAGGAACCATGTTCTCCAGAGAAACTGAACTCTGTAGTATGGACATCAATTATAATTCCAAGAGATCTCCAGGCCCCATATGGAAGATGGCAGCCCTAAGAAGAGCTGTTCATTCAGTATTGAAACTACCATTATATACTTTGAGTGGACTGAGTGTACACCTCTCCAGTGTTTATCATTCTTTAGCAGCCCAGACCGTGAGGGCTCACTTCACTAGGCAGAAGCCAACATTTTTGCAACCAGTTACTGTCAAGATGTGTAAGTCTGCAGTGGTTGTGTGTGCATTGGTGCAATTTCTTTTGGCAGTATACGTAATTTGGTTGAATTAACAAAACCACTTTTTTTTGTAAGTTTCCATATTCTGTACTCTCAGCGGTCACAGTAGATTCTTTAAAATACTGTCCAATACTTGCACTAATCTTGCAAATACACATCGAAGTAAATCAAATAATACTTGGTGCAAGTGACTATTATATGCTTTTAGATTTTTGTTTCTATTAAATTATTATTTAAACTTTCAGCCCTGCCTCCTCTCCTACCTATGGGCTTTTGCGGGCAGGTTGCAAATGGATGAAAGGATATTTAACAATACAAGACAAAATATATTTTTAAAAATCCAGAAATGGCACAGCAGGCATCAAAGGATACTTTACAATGGAAGGTGATTTTATATATTAAAAATCTAAAAACACCACAGCAGGCAATCATCAATCTAAGGCACAAAACAAAAGTTGACATAACTGGGCTTGGCACTATTATAGAGGTTGTCCAGGGGCACTGTGATGCCTAGGCGCGTGTTTTCTGTTGCCCACTGGCTGCTTGCAGACAATATACAAGGGGAGCGAAACATAAAGAAATGGAGAATTGCACATTGCTTCCTTTGAACTGGCTAGCGAAGTGCTGAGCTCATCCCAGACATGTGTATTGCAGCCGTGTGCCCTTGACTAGTTAATAGATGCAAACTTTTTAGTGTTGGATTGGGAATCTCTTCTTGTATCTGGGCAGAAAACAAACACTCCCCTTTCTTTGAAAACAGAAACTAAACTCTTCCCCAAAGCGAAGGGTTGGTTCTAGCTTTCATCTGCCGCCTTGGTACAAGAGGGTCCAGGAGGATCCTTCTTTGTTCTGTATGAAGTGCCCGTTTGGAGACAAATACCTTAGTTGTGAGATGATGATTGGCTTGGAATTTCCCAACGCTTTAGCATTTCTTCCCCCATGCCAGCCACTTTATGGTAGTGTCTACTTCCTTTTTCAAAATTCCAGAAGTACCTACTTGCTCAGCAATACCTGAAAACCGTGTACCATTGGAACAAGCCGTGCTCCCTCTTCACTTCTTTCCCTTCTTCTCTTGCATGTTCTTATTTCTGTGAGTTGATTCACAATTACTGCAGAGCACAGGTTTTTGATTGAGATACGAAGAAAAATTATGTGTTGGAATGTACTACCACCCTGTCAAATGGAAAGCACCTTCTGTTCAAGTGAGGAAATCTTTACAGCTTCCCCTGCCCACTGCATTATTCCAAGGAATGCTCTGACTCCTAGAACCAATGTTTGGGTGGCAGGAGGAAAGAAGAGGCAGGAAAATTCTGTTCTGTGTGCTGCACTTGTAGTTCTCCAGAAAGCTGAGTAATGTTAACCTTAACACATTCCAAAACTCTGCAGGAAAACATTGTTCTCTTCAGTGAAGGCACAACTCTCTGCATGCAAGGGGACTTCCATGGCTTACATTGAGGCTTCCCCTTCTCATAGGAGAGAAAAAGAAGAAGAGAAGAGTTTGGATTTATACCCCGCTCTTCACTTGGAGTCTCAGAGTGGCTTACAAACTCCATTTCCTTCCCCTCCCCACAACAGAATAAGAATAAGGAGAATGAGTCTCCTTCATGCACAGGTGAGGAACTGTGCATAGGAACAGGTCATGTGTGGAGTTATATGTGCATGCAACAGGACTTGTCTGCCCTGGTACTTCTAAGCTGTAGTACACTCCTTCCCTTGCTACCTGTTTCTGGAGATTCAAGAATCTTCCAGGATACAAGGTAGTACAAAGACCTGCAATTCAAAACAGAAATTAGTAATGCCTGATTTCGCCCCCTTCCCCAAAACAAATGGTCACCACCATACAGCATTGCATATCTGAGATGCTGGATTGTCCAGTATTTTGTAATGCAATGTAATTCTTACATTACAGAGAGGAGGAACATAGGTACAAATTTAGTTCTGTGTTTCGTCAATGATGGAATGTCCCCTTTCTCTTGTTTATTTACTTAGGGTCCACTTCCTAACACGTGTTGCCATTTCTGGTTAATGGTATGGCAACAGAAGACCAAAGCAGTTATCATGTTAAACAGAATTGTTGAGAAAGATTCGGTAAGTTGCAATAGCTATTTAACATTGTGCACAAGAAATGGACAAGATTAGCACCAATAAATTGTGGCATACAGGTCTGAGCTTGAGCTTTCCGGTGACTTAAAAGCCAACATTCTTAATAGATTTTTGAAATCATATTTGAATACTTTTGGAACTACAGAAGTTTATAAAATGTAAGAGCTAATGTCAATTAAGGGTAGTGTAGCACAGTCCCCAATATTTGCAGCCACTTAAGAGATTTGGAAAAATGTAGAGAAAAGTCAGTGCATATGAATGGCTATTTATACAAGTATATGTAAGTGATGTTGAGTAAGTCATTACAAAATATTAAGAACCTTCTTGTATGTACTGGCGAATATACAATATGCACACGCATCCTATTACATAAACCAGGCATGTTTTAAATGACAGTGTTTGTCTTTTTGGTAGATCATAAGGTTGTATTCATCCAAATATAATGCATTCCTACAGCCTAGGAATAGGTTATAGCATCATGAGATTTCTTCCTGAAAAAGCCAGTACTGGGGCCTGGACTTAGTATATTCTTTTGAGTTATGCTCTTTTGCTGTGAATCAATATATGTGTGTGTCATATTTTACTTGACAAATTCTTGATTATAATTCTCTCACTTTGCAATTTAGGTAAAATGTGCTCAGTACTGGCCCACAAAAGAGGAGGACATGATGATGTTCAAAGAAACAGGATTTTGTGTGAGGCTAAAATCTGAAGATGTCAAATCCTACTATACAGTGCGACAACTTCAGTTAGAAAATATCAGTGTAAGTTTTTTCCTCAAAATCATACAGTGTTTTTGTAAAAGTGTGTGGTGGTATCTGTTTGCTTTCCTGTTGCAGTTTCTCTCTTGGACCTACAATGTCCTTTGATGCAGAGAGAAGTGATTGTGATTTTTAAGCCTCGTGAAAAGTTTGGATCACCTGACATATACTTTAATTTTAAAAAGCAGTTTTCCTGTGAGACATCTCCCCCTCTAGATTTCTGATATTTGTCTTGGTAGGGTAAAAGGACCCTGACCTGTATAGCCTAGGCTACCACAGCCTTGTCAGAGCTCAGAAGCTAAGCAGGGTCAGCCCTAGTCAGTATTTGCATGGGAGGCCACCAAGGAAGTCCAGGGTCGCTATGCAGAGGCAGACAATGTTTCTTGCTTTGAAAACTCTATGGAACCACCATAAGTTGGCTGTGACAGGATAAAAAGACAGGAACTTGTTGCTGCCATCCCCCCCCGGACTAATAACAGTCCAGAGATGCTGTTTTCTGTCAGGAAATTATGTGGGGGAAGAGTTAACCACCAGTGCACTGATGTTGGATCTAGATTATTCCCTCTCTTAGCTAGGAACCAAGGGGGAGCTCCCCTCCTCCTGGGGCAACGCAACAGTTTTCCCTGCTCAATCTATCACATGCTCCGGAGGCACAATTCCCCTTTTCTCTTAGTTCCTCTTTTACTGCCTCAGCAGTAGGAGTTCCTTAGCTTCGCTGCATCTTAGAGGATTTTTCACTAGCTTTATTGTTCACATGGAGAGTTGTCCCTTCATTCTTTGGCCGAGTTCAATTCCTCCTCCTTCAGCTTCAGTGCCTACTTTCAGCAGACCTTCTCCTGGGTGAGGTAGCTTTCACTAACCTAACCCCCACCAACTGGAGGACTGTTCCTGGGGTGGCCTAGTTCCTTCTACAACCACTGAGTGCATGTTGGTAAAGGCCCTATTTAAAAAAATGCACTCAGTGTGCTACCAAAATGATGCACAGCATTGAACATTCCCTGCACAGTGTCGGAGCCTGCAAAATCTGCCAGGGGTTCACCCCAAAGGTAAGATCAGATAGAGCCTTTAGCTTGAAAGCTGCACTTTGGGAAAAGGCCTTTCTCTGCTCAGCTCCTTTGAAATCAGCCTTTTCCAACCAGCAGAGACTGGCTTCTACACGCTCGGTTCTGACAGTTCCAACCTTCAGTCCAGCCTCAAAGTCCTCATTTGTTCGGTCGGTTCCAGTGGAGTCCTCTACTAAAGGATGGCATTCTGACCTTGAACCAGCAGTTCCACCTTTGAGCTCCAAATGGTGTTCACCCTCGCCCTCTTGTTTTTGGGGATTGAGGCTTTGGAGCCCCCTGCCAAAATGTCAAAACAGAAGTTGAGGCACAAGGATAAGCCTAAAAGCACTCCTCACCTCTGGACTCGAAACCTTTACAACTTGATACTATGCAACTTGCATGGCTCACCCAGGACTGGCTGCTTGTTACTATTCAATAGCAGCCACCCCACAAAAGACAGTGTGGTATAGTGGTTAGAGTTTCAGACTAGACCCAAGTTTGAATCCCCACTCTGCTGTGGAAGCTGGCTGGGTGACCTTGGGCCAGTTACACGTTCTCATCTTCACCTATCTCACAGGGTTGTTATAAGGATACAGTAGAGGAGAGGAGAATGATGTAAGCCACTTTTAGTCAACACTGTGGAGAAAGGCAGATTATAAATGTAGTATTATAGTAAAAAAAATCAAAGTAATAGCTGACGATGGAGGGGGGAATTTAGGTTGGTGGTTGGGTGGGAAGGAGAAGAGGAAGCAGGGAAAGATGAGGATATAAAGGTTTCCAGGATGAGGGGAAAAGGAAGTAGGGAGAGGAGACAGAAACAAGGGGAAATGAGGTATCCCTAGAAATTCTTGCAGGCTTCTCACTGCACAGCTTGACCCAACTCAGCTGTCACCACACCACCTGGACAGTTTTTTCCTGGGTAGGGGGAGAAGGAGGAAAAGTTGAAAAATGGGGGGGGAGTAAGTTTGGTGGTGAGTGAAAAGGAGAAGAGGAAGCAGGGAAAAGGGAGAGGAAATGGGGCTTCTAGGTAACAGAAAGGACATAATGTGGAGGGATGAGATCCCCTCTAAGTCCTTGTGGGTCCCGTCACTTGTCTGCATTATGAGCAGTGGACAGACTCCTTAAAATGGTGTTTAAGGGAAAGAAATGGAAGGTAGTACAGTTGAGTTAGTCAAACCTCAAATCCAACCAATGTGTGTTGTGTCCCACATGTATACTTCAAGGCTGTATCTTTGTGATGTAGGTTTAAATGCATCACAGTATCCTTGAGATTATGGGAAAGCAAGGAAGTAGATGTATTTAATTTGGGTGTGATCAAAGTGAGGATAGTTCTTGACACTTGGAGTAGCAGAACTGCTTATGGGGGTGAGGGCATGCTTGCTTTGACTTGTCTGGATGTTATACTGGTCTCTGTTAAGCGAAGGGAGCAGCCATTGACTCTCCAAATAGTGAAAAATAGCTTTCAGCCCCTTCTCCATTAGTGCTGTCATCACTTTTTCCCTTTTATGCTACCACAGTATCTTATCTCCTCTTTTCTTTTGTATGAAAGGAGACAGAGGGCACAAGCCTATGTGCATCTTTGCTCTGTATGGGAAAGGAACACACTGTTGACTTTTTCCTCCTGCATCAAACCCATAACAGTGGTTTTCTAACAGACAGAAATAAGGAGTTGGCTTGCCAAGCAAAGCTCTACCTCCGTATGGGTGCTGCTTTTTAAAATTTGGTTTGCCTACTTCCAAAAAGCATACCCATATATTATTCCATTCAGTTCTGCCTTAACATATGGAGGACAAAGCTACATCAGTTGGTGAAATGTAGGTCCATTGACTAGTGGTGTTTAGGAGGAGGTGAATGGAGGACAGCTTCTAGACAGTTTTTGTATTTGTGGGTTTTAGCTATTGTCAGCAAGTTTCCAGAGTTGTTGTAAAGTAGGAAATAAATGAGATGGGTGGGAATCAAGGAAAAGTTCCAGCAATACTAAAACTAGCTGTGCTAAGTTTACTAGCATAACCCTTGCCATTTTCAGAAGCAAAGCATTGCTTTGTGCAATGTAATTTGTGCAATGCAAAAAGAGGTGAGCTACAGCTAGGGTTTCCACGGTAATGGGTGAAAACTTCGCATTTTGAGTACAAATGTATGGAATTAAATGTATCCCACTGACTTCTCCAATTTTTATCTTGTCTATTTTCCTCCTCAGAATGGAGAGTGCAGGATGATATTCCATTTTCATTATACTACATGGCCAGATTTTGGAGTTCCTGAGTCCCCAGCTTCATTCCTCAACTTCTTGTTTAAAGTCAGAGAATCTGGATCTCTGATCCCTGAGCATGGGCCTGCAGTCATTCATTGTAGTGCAGGAATAGGGCGCTCTGGTACATTTTCATTGGTAGATACATGTCTTGTCCTGGTAAGTTTGTCCCCAGGCCCAAGAATTGCCATTCACATGCTTTAGTGAGCAAACAAAATTTGGGGTTTCTTTTTGGGGGAGGGAATCTTTATTTCTGAATAACTGAATTCTCACTGTAAATATAAAATAGTATAAGTTGTTCCATTTTCTCATCCCCCCCGTACTGGAACAAATTAAAGTCCAGAGATCCTCAGCAGGCATATGATGCACTGTATATACTGTAAACATAGATGTGAATATAATTCCATTGACATTCTTGGGAGGAGGTAAAAAAGGCCACAGAAGTGAGGGTGAAAGGTACATTCTGTCTTGTTACAGCTCGTGTTGTGTCAGCTGTTGCTGTAAATACTGTTTCAACCAATATGAGGTTTGTTCAAGAACATGAAGGCAAAACTACTGTATTTCACTATTCTGTCCCTTCTGTGCTTGCTGCTTGCAAGGTGGGCGGGCTTGATGCCCTGAGTTTCAAGGAGAAAGCAAAAATGTACCATTTTCAGAGTTTCCCATAAATGGAGAAAGTTGGATTATATTTGTATAAAATTTGAGGTTTCTATCTCCTTTGGAAGCTTTATAAATGGTTCAGTATTCTGCCAGTGAGAGTGCAAGTGAGTCAATCCAGTCCAGCTTTCTTTCTTTAATTAGCCATTTCATTTTAATATAAAGTTAGGGTTTGTCAGCATGAGGTTGGCAACTGGTGAGAGACTGACCTGTGGCACGGGCCCTTTACTGGTGATGCAATGACTTCGTTGTCAACACAATGACATCACTTTTGCTGCAACCAGAAATGACATCACCTGCAACCATTGAGTTCTGACTGAATGCTAGAGTGCTGTTGGTGACTAAAGACACTAGCAGTTGCTCTTCGTATTTTCACCCAGCCCCAGTTTTGTCCTGCCATTCACCTGAGCAGCAACAGGAAGGCGCAGATGTAGTTGTTAGATCTCCTGCCTGGTGGGAACCTGGTAACCCTGTATAACAAATAATTAATTGAAATACAGGAACAAATCACTTGATTTGAAAGTAGCTTCCATGTGTTCCTGAACTGTTGCAACTAATAATATTTTTCTCTTGCAGATGGAAAAAAGGAAAGACCCATTTTCTGTAGACATTAAACAAGTATTATTAAATATGAGAAAATACCGAATGGGACTTATTCAGACTCCTGATCAGCTAAGATTTTCATATATGGCTGTAATAGAAGGGGCCAAATATATAATGGGTGATTCTACTATACAGGTAAATGTTTAGAATCAGTTTACTTTTGAAGTCTCTCCCTTTTAGAAGCATTTGTAATGAAATTATTCAGGAAATTAAATTAAGGTGTTCTTAGGTCTGTTTTGCATTTCAATTGAAATAGTAAGCTATTATTTGTCAGGTGGTATTTGCGCCATTTCTGCTTGAGTGATTGTTATTTTATTGAGATAACCATGTTGTTGTTATTGGACATTAAATTATGATGTGAAATAAAGAGATCCATGGCAGCTGGCAGACTTCACTTGTTTCATCTAAGACTTTATGTGAGTACAGCTTTGACAAGTATGTGATATAAGTCTGATATGTAAAGTTACCTTAGAGTCACTGTAATTATCTAATCTTCCCTCGTCTTCTCCTTTCTGATTAGTGTCAAGTTACAGTACATATGAAACACCTGGTAAGATGTGGGGATACTCAGCTTACTTTGTGTTGCTTAGTTGTCTAGTTCTAGCCCTTCTAGCATTATTCTGCTATGTCAAGGTTTCTTGGGTCCAGCATCATGGGTTGGATCCAACCAGCTTTTCCACTGATGAAAATGAAAAGGGGTCCATTTTGACCATCAAAAAAACAATGCTTGGGATTATGGGACCTGCATGGCTCAAAGTCATGTGGGATGAGAGTTGTAGTGAGTAGAGAAGAAGAAGATTGGATTTATACCCCGCCCTTCACTTGGGAGTCTCATAGCAGCTTATAGTCTCCTTCCTTTCTCCTCACAACAGACACCCTGTGAGGTAGGTAGGGCTGAGAGAGCTCTTTTGAGAACTGCTCATGAGAGGACAGCTCTGAAAGAACTTGTGGCTGACCCAAGGTCACCCAGCTAGCTGTATGTGGAAGAGTGGGGAATCATACCTGGTTCTTCCAAATCAGAATAAACCACTCTTAACCACTACACCAAACTGGGCACAAACCACAAAAATGCTGTTCAGTTCATGGTTCATGGGCAAACCACAAGTGCAGACAGCTTGAATAAGAACTGAACTGAGCCACAGCTCAGCTGTTTATAGGGGCTTTCTTGGGCAGCCAGCCCCAGGCTTGGAGTCATTTAAACCCCTGCTTTCTACTCCCTGCAGCCAGCCCCAGGCTTGGAGCCACTTAAACCCCTGTTTTCTGCTCCCTGTGGCTTTTCTTGGGGAGCAGAAGCCAGTGGTTTAAATGGCTCCCAGTCATTTAACTGAAATAGTTGAGCAGCGGGGAGCTGTTTTCATGAAGAGCAGAAAGCAGGGGTTTAAACCTCTGTTTTCTGCTCTTCGTAAACCGCCACGAGCTCCATCAAAATTTGTCAGAGTTCATGGTGGCCCTACAGTTTTGTGAACATTGCTTCATGAACCAGCTAAAATTTGTGATGAACTTTAGTTCAACAGCTGGTTCGTGCCCGTCCATAGTAGTAAGGATGATAATTAGGAGAGATTGAGTGAGAAAATAGGAGACAACTCCTTCTCTCTTACTAATCTTTTTATAAGAGATTCCATTGACATTCCTAGAAAGCACAGTTCTTGACATTTATTTCTGAACATTGCTTTTGTTGGGGGAAAATTGTCACTGCACAGGCTTGTCATGCTGCATTTGTAATATCTTACATGAATCAATTGTAAATAACTTTGTGCTTAATGTGATAAAACCAAACACCTCTAATATAAACATTCTCTAAATGCTCAGAAAATGAATCTGTCTTTATGTGATGGCTGTTATAGCAGTAATACCAAGGAACGCATCTGGGATGATAAAAATATTTGGGTGGTGTTTTGAGGGCATGCTGGCATATAATCTAAATATATGGAAGATGTGTTCCTTGGCCAAAACTCTTGGGAGTTAAAACTATAGAAACAATTTCTTCTTGGTCTTGGTGCATCACACTGATTGTTTCTGTGCCTGTGCCATGATTTGGAAACTTTTAGAGCTAGTTTTTAGGTGTGAAAATCCTCTCCCCCCACAGATGCAGCTCCCAAGGGGGATGAGTTGCACCTTTCTGCTCAGTTCCTCTTTGTCTCCTGCAGCAGAGCTTGGGACTTCTGTTCTGAAATTAAATGTTCATAATTAGCCTTCTATTTAGTGTTTATGGTCGTATATAGTTCTTCTTCTGTTGTCACTGCTTATGGTGCAGAAAACAACTTTCAGACACCATCAGTATAATGGAAAGCTCTTTTGTGCTTGGGCACACAGCATATTATAAACACTTGTATCCATTGCCTGATATTTACAAAGCAAATGATATGAATGCACTCTTTCTGGCTCTTCGTTGAAAGAGCTCTGGCTACCTCTGTGGAGAAGGCCAAGGTGTCAGTCTCAACACATGCCTCTTTGGCAGCCCCTGTGTCTGTTTCCTCCATATTGACTTTGGCTCCAACTGTTGTTGAGGCTATGCCCTCCATCAGCCTCTTATTCTAGTGGTGCTGCATCTCAGTCACTGAAAACCCACAAGAGGTGGACTTGTTCTCCAGTGCTGGTGAAGAACAGCCACGGGTAATCTGAAAGGGTACTTGAGACGAGCATCTTTGACTCCATTTCTGTTACCTACCATTCTGCAAGCTTTGTTATTGATGGTACAGTGGACTCCAGTGCTTTCTGATACCCTCAAGCCTACACCAGCCAGTCTTAAACATTTACTTGAATGCTGTCCATTCCTTAAACAACTATTCACAGGGCACTTTTTCTCCAGCCACTGGCATCAGTGTTGGAGGAGCAATTTGAGGACTCTGCTAAGGCTCCTCCATGCTGTCTCCAACTATTGGCACCAGTCTCGCTGTCACTGAGACTCACATTCATACCAGTTTTTCTCCAGGAGCTCCTCATCTGAATCCTGAATATGATCATTATGATTGGATTGCCAAGTTAGTGAGCATGACTAGCACAAGTTTTGCCCAACATTGCTTAGATATCCTCTATTCTAGGAAGAATCCATAATGTCAGACCTCTGGATGTTCACCATTGTCAGGATGGGATATGCCGTATTTTCTTCCTCTGTCCAGATGTGCTCCACCTGGCGATACAATCTACTCCAGATTCTAGGGTACTTCTTGTACTTCAGAAAGAGAGAGGTTTTTTGTCCTAGTCTTGACTTCAGGAGTGTCAGTGAGTACACTGAACCTCAGAAGATCTAGATGGCCCTAACATACATCCTTCATCTTCTGACACTAGGAGCCTAGCTCACTTCTCTCAGAGATGCCTATTTCCACATCTCCATCTGACCTTCCTCTTCTTTGCTGTGAAAGGTATCCAGTACCAATATTATGTGTTTCTCTTTGGCCTGTTCAGTGTCCCAAGGGTTTCCACCAATTGCATGGCAGTGATTGTAGCACACCTTCTGTGCTGAGAGATGACTGACTGGCATCTCACTAGGTCTTCTCATCTTTCCTTCTTTCATCAGGTGCATATCCTGTCCTCACTGGGGCATCAGGTGGAAGGGAAAGGCCATATCCTTACCCTTTAAGAACTCCGTACCTATGAACTGCAGAATCCTTAAGGGGGTAAGGATGCAACCTTCCATTTCAGAATTGTTCTCACCTGATGGATTCCACCTCTGGGAGAGCATTCCCTCCACTAGACACGATCAACACCATCATCTGCATCTTGACACCCTCCCCACCATTGCAGAAAGAGAGACAGGTCTAACAAGAAAGCAGACTATAAATACTGTAAAAAAAATACATCTCACCAGCTTGTAAATGATACATCTTTAGGGTTGGTTCAACTAGAACTTCCAGCCCCAGTCTCTTATGCTCAGGAGAGGATCTTGGTAATACCTGTGCCAGTGCTGTGGTGGACCCAATGTTGAAACTTAGATTGTGGTGTTTGCCTTGCACAATCTTTTATCATATCTGACTCCTATATCTGATGTCTCCCTCTGGGAATGGGGTGCCCACTGTGGCAAGGACACCATCAGTGGTCTCCATGAGAAAAAAATCTCCACATCGGCCATTCAGAATTTCTAATGGTGCACAAATCACTTCATTGCTTTCTTCTCAGGATACAGGCAAAAGTAGTAGGCAGCTGTAGATTACACAACCACTATGTACTACACTGAGAAATAGGATAGTACTTTCCAGCCTGCTGTCTGTGAGATGCATCAAATACAAAATCAGCCAAAGATGAGAGCAACACTCTTTTAGATGCCCTCAATTGCCAAGGGACTGTGGCACAAAAGCAGGCCTTGAATGACAGGTACCCACAACCAAATCTTGTTTTATTTTTTACAAAATTTATATCCCACCTTTCTGCCCTCACAAATACCTCCAAAGGCATCCAACAAATTAAAACATACATGATAAAATCAGTTTTTAGAAGCATTAATCCTCCCAACAACAACAACAATTAAAAGGGAACTAAAATACATACAAAACCATAAATACATCAATTAAAACATTGTCAGGAAGGAGGAATCACTGAGGAAATGCCAAACAAAACATAATGTCTTCACCCATTGGTGGCATATGGCAACAAAAGAGAACAGACAAATCTCCCAAGGGAGAGAGAATTCAGTGCTTTGGTGCCATGACTGAGAAGGCCCTTTCCTGGGTTGCCACTTGCCTAATCTCAGAAGTTAGGGGCATCTGGGCTTCCAGTATGGATGATGTCTTCATGGGGAGTGAAGACACAACACAGCTAATTACTGACTAGGAGGGCTCTCTGGTTGGCAAAATCTCCCTAGATCAAAGGGAGATCAAAGAGATAAACCACATGTACCTCTTTAAGTTCCTCCTTGAGTGTTTTCTGCTGAGCAGAGAATTTACAGACATCTCCTGAGTTAGAACGATCTGAGGTTTTGGAATTTACAACCTTGCTCCCAGCTGTGTTTGGAATCCTGAAAATTCCTGAAAAAGGACTAAAGCCTAAGGACTAAAGCTTCTTAAGATTTATGGACACAATTATCTACACCCAAAGGGAGATATTCTTGAAGACAAGAGAGACAACCCCTGTTAAGGTAACCTCTCTCATAGGATTATAGAAACCTTTAAAGAATTTTTTGAAAGAATAATTTTGACAAAAAGTGTAATTAAGAAATCAGGAAAGCCAAATGGATGAGGGATTAATTAATTTTCTCATTCCTAACTTTTAATCTTTATTTTTGATGGAAGTGTGTATGCATGAATGCTTTGGGGCTGCTAAGCTAAATCTGCCGTGAGACTGATCTTATACTTACTTCAGATGATTACTGGTTATTGAACAATTATACATAACAGAAGATAAGACTCTGAGACATTCTGCGACTATTTGACCTTGGTTGCCATGGTGAAAGGATATAAACTCCTGATAGCTAAACGTGAAAGTAACTGATTTGAAAACATTCTGGAGTATTTGCTTTGATTTTTAAAAATTGTTGCCATGGTGAAAAAACCCAAATTGCTGGTAGCTAAAAGTGAAAGTACTCGATCTGAAAATGGTCTCTCTCTGTCTTTTTGTATCTTGGGTCTTATGCTATAATGAGTTCCCGAAAGCATCTTGATGGGGAAGGTTCATTGGACCAACCTGTCACATCAGATCTGATACAGAAGTTACTTGAACAAATAGGACACAGAATAGAGAGTAAAATAGAGAATCTTGGGAACAAGATAGAGGCTTTTGAGAAAAGAATTAATGAGCGTTTCGGGAAATCTAAACAAGAAATGAAAGATGTGAAAAAACTTGAAGGAACAATAGAGCATGTTACTGTGGGAGTTATGCAAATCAATGATAAAGCAGTTGCTCTAGAAAATAAAATAGAGATTAATGAAGAATTCAAAGAAGAAGATTGGATTTATACCTCTCTCTTAACTACCTGAAGGAGTCTCAGAGCAGCTACAATCTCCTTCCCTTCTCCTCCCCACAACAGGACACCCTGTGCTATGAGGTAGGTGGGCTGAGAGAGCTCTTTCGAGAACTGCTCATGAGAGAACAGCTCTGAAAGAACTTGTAACTCACCCAAAGTCACACCAGCAGTTGCATGTGGGGGAGTGGGAAATCAAACCCAGTTCTCCCAGATTGAAGTCCACGCTCCTAACCACTACATCAAACTGGCTCTTGGATTTTTTTAGTCCCTATGGACTTGAGAGAAAAGGAATACTGTCTGAGGCTGAGAGATATCCAAGAAGAAATTGATGAAGATATCAGAGAGAGGGTTACATTACTTTTGGCAATTTTTTTACACACGGAAGAGGAAGATATGGAACTTGCAGAAGATTCTAAAGACTAAGATGCAGCCGAAACCAGTGTCTTTTATGTTATGGAGTTCTGTTCCTATACTTGATTACGGCAGCAAAAACAACATACCCATTGAAATGGAAATGTCCAACAATACCTGTAATGGAAGAATGCCTGGGGAAGATGCTGGACTTGGCAGATGTGGCTAAATGTATAATATTGGATAGGGAAAAGATAATTATTTTACTTATGAGAGACTACATGAAAAATATAAGAATGGTTTCTGGCTTTTCTGAATAAGAAATTAAGGGAAATTAAAAAGGGAGTCTGTGTTTCTATATATAAGCAAGGAAAATTCTGTAACCAAAATTACATTTGTTGTAGAGAAAACCAGAAGTCTTTTATGTCCCCCTTCCCCTGTTTTTTCTTTTTTGCCCATTATGCTGTATTCCGGTTATGTTTGTGTATTGTTTCCTTGTTTTTTATGTCTCCCAGTTTTATTCTTCTAATAAAATTAAAATTTCAAAAAAAAGAAGTTAGGGGTATCTGAAGTAGAGCCTTGGGAGATGTCTCCAGTGGTCGGGTGGGTTCCTAATAGATGGTCCTTCAGGTATGTTGATCGCAAACCATATAGGGCTTTGAAGGTGCTTTGAATTGTGCCTGGAAACAAATTGGGAGCCAGTGTTGATGGGCCAAGACTGGAATGATATGATCTCTACAACCCACTTTAATCAGTATCCTGGTTGCAGCATTCTGCAGTAATTGAAGTTTTTGAATGCTTTTGAAGGGCAGCTCTACCTAGACCACATTGCAGCAATCTAATCTAATCTAGGCCAGATCTTTTCTGCCTAGGTAAGGCCACTGCTGGCTAAGCAGTCAAAGCTGGTAAAAGGCACTCCTAGCCACAGTAGCCACCTGCTTATCCAACAGTAGGCCTGGGTCCAAGAACACCCCTAGACTACAAATCTTCCTTCAAGGGAAGTGCAACCACATCGAGAACAAGTGACACCTTAAATCCTGGCTGAGACCTTCCACCCACCAGTAACACTTCAGTTTTGATGGAATTAAGCTTCAGTTTATTCTCCCGCATCCAAATCTTCCTGTACTGAGTGAACAACAAGTAGATATTTGCCACTTCAGTCAACAGTAAGGGCATATAGTTCTGCTCCAGAGCAAGTGGTGGTCATCGCTTGGTTTCTTTCTCCATAGATCAGGATGCCTGTCCAATGGCTTTCCTCTTCTTTTTATAACTCAAAAGATAGCGAGGAACTACATCCTTACCCAACCATACCAGGTGTGTCAACCTCGGTGAACCAAGACCCTTCACATGTCCAAGGGGAATGTCACCTGTCCCAACAGCACAACAAGATCTACATCCAGACACCCTGAACCTAGTTGTTTCATGGGTACTATCAAGTACCCACTCTAATCTTGAAAGAGGCCCTCCTCTATTGTCTACCTTTAAGCTTTTTGTTTACCTTTAAGCTTTCTATCAGATGATCCCATGAGTGTGAATTGTAACAACTTACTGTCTTTACTTCAGAACAGGGAGGGGACCCAACCATCTGTCCTCTGACATTATTTTAGAGTACTTACTGCATTTTCACTTCAGGATTTTGACACTCATTGTTTGGGATAAACCTGGCTCCCATTTCTACTTCTTAACTTCTCATATAAAGCTGCTACATCTTCACTCAGGCTCTACTGAAGCAATTCTTCAAGGGCCTTGTTTGGCTTCATCCTCCACTCAAGCCACTCATGCCATTGTGAGAGCTACAGCTTTTCCAAATTCAACTGACAGGCAAGCTGTTCAAGCTCTGGGTCACATATTGATCTACAACTACTTTCCCTGTTGTTCTAACATTGTGTTCTGTGCTCAGACTGTACTTACTTCTGTGTGTACAAGGACAAACTGGTTCTTCACCCAGATGTTAATTTTCTACCTTCACCTCAGTCAAGATTTGATTCTTCTTGCCTTCTCCCTAGTCCTATCTCAGAAGCAGACAGAGCTTTATATTGTTTGGATTTTTGAAGAACACTGTTGTTCTGCCTGAACGGAACAGCTTCCTTACGATAACCACTAACCTTTTCCTGTGGCATTTAGGCCCAAAGAAGAGTTATCAGGTGCCCTCACAATGGTTCAGCCTCTGGCTCACAGGTACCATTAAGCTCTGTTGTGAATGGGCCTGCACGTCTTTTCTTGGGTTTATTCCACCAGAGCTGTTGCAGCATCCTCCCTCTTCAGCAGAAGGATTTTCTTCTTGAGCCCTGCATAGCAGCTACCTGAGCTTAGTCTTCCCGCTTCATTAGGCAGTAGATTCTCTGTCACAGCCCGAGTGAATACATTCTTTAGCAAAATAGTGCTCAACTATTTCCTTCTGAAAGGTAGGTCAGCTTGATGTTCTATGCCCATTATTGTGATGCACAGAGAAGCAAAAAAGCAAAGAGACATTGCTTATCTGAAACTATTACGAGTGGTTATCTGTGCATTTACACAACCTACCTGCCTTCTCCAAAACAGATAACTTTAACTCGCTGTGGCATTCTTTCCTTCTGAAGGGAACTGAGCAAGAAGGCATGATTCCTCCCCTTGGGCATGCACAATTAGAGTTCCAACTCTGACAGAAGAGGATTTTTTTTGCACGTAAGGGTTAGCTCTAGAATTTTCCAAACTGTGCAGAGCTTTATTAGTGTGAATGCAGATAACGACCTGTAACTACTGTTCTTTGAGTGGTTAAAGGTAAACGATCTGTCTCAAACTTGGTTGCTTCAGCATATTAGAGATCCAAGCTCCAATATACTGCAAAAAAGAGTTTCTTGGAATTGGATCTCCTTTCCTAAGCCCCCATTCCTGGCTAAAGCTGCTACTGAGGATTTCCAGAAGCTTCCTGAATAGTATGCAATGCAGCGGGGGGGGGGGAGTTCAATAACAAGGGGGAATCAAGTGAAATTTCCTTTTTCTTTGGCAAGCTCTGGATAGAGAAAAAGCTCATTTAATAATGAAAGGGAGCAATTTCTCTCCTTGCTGCAGTGCCACCCCTTCATGTGCTGCATGGCACACAGTTCAGGAGAGTTTCCAGGACCCTCAGCAGAGGCTTAACAGGATAGGGGAGCTTCTGAGGAAGAGGGGCTTCCACAAACTCACTCTTCAACTACTTGTTCTCCAGCCCTGAGTTGGGCTTGTTTCATACAGTTCGTGACAGAATAATGATGAGATAAAAAACAACTGTACTTAATATGCTTACAACTGATTTTTCCGTAGAATTTTAGTGAGTTTCTAACGTCAACTGCGGTGTTTGTTTGTTATAAAACAGTGGTGTATGGTTCTTTGACACTTGAATAAGCAGGGCAAATTTCATAAGCATGGGTTTTGTGTAGTAAAACTGTTTCCCTGAATGTTCATTTGTCACAAGAATTACTTAAAAGAATCATCACAAGATAAATGATGACAAAGCTCTGTTGCATTGTGTAATCTGCCTTGAGTCTCTGCTGTTACTGAAGTAAAATAAAGAAAACAAATAACCTCAGTGGGGCTGCAGCTGGAGTTGGATCCAAAGGATGGGGTGGGGATGGGACACCTGCTTGCCCTGTCCCACAAAGGCTTGTGACAAATGATACTCAAAGAGTTCACAGTGCTGTCCCAAGACAGCCAGTTTGGTGTAGTGGTTAAGTGCACGGACTCTAATCTGGGAGAACTGGGTTTGATTCCCCACTCCTCCACTTGCACCTGCTGATGTGAACTTGGGTCAGTCACAAGCTCTGGCACAGCTGTTCTTGAAAAAGAGCAGTTGCTGTCAGAGTTCTCTCAGCCCCACCTACCTCACAGGGTGTCTGTTGTGGGGAGGGGAAGGGAAAGGAATTTGTAAGCCGCTCTGAGATTCCTTTGGGTAGTGAAGGGCAGGGTATAAATCCAATTTCTTCTTCGTCTTCTCTTCAAGTGGCTTCTGTCAGAATCCATGTGTCTTTGCTTGCAGAAGCAGATCATCATCTTTGGATGTAGTTTGAACTTTCTCATGCAGTAAAGTGTGTGACGGCTCTTCTGTGATCAGAAGACACCTTTCACGTGATAGGCACTTTTGGATCCAGCTCCTTATTTTTAGTCTGTAAAACTAAACCTTATCTAAATTGCTTTTTGAACTAGATATTTTTTGCTTGTGCTGCAACATAATCTTTTAACTATTAATTTTAAGTTATTGTAGCTTACTCAACTGCCACCATGAAGGGAGGGGGAAATTCTGGTTTTCAAAATTTCAGTAAAACAAATTCTTTTCATCCAGAATCAATGGAAGGAACTTTCAAAGGAGGACCAAGCACCAAGTTCTGAACATTCTCCTCCATACACGGCCAAACTTCCAGCAGAGAAGTACAACGGGAACAGTGTGGGGTTTGAAAATCAGGAACAAACTGAAGATCTCATTGATGCAGAGCTGACTTCTACAGTTCAGAATACTGCAGATGCAAATGCTGACATGTGAGCATCGTTGCTGTTTAATTGCTTGAAAATTGGCTAGTGCGCGTTTTCATTCATTGTATCTGACTGAAAAGCTAGCAGTTCTTTTTGCATGGTCTAAACAATGAGTCATGTTTTTTTCTTTTTTAACTTTGAGAATTTGACTACTATATTGTACTTTTTTGGGCTATTCTTGAAGACTTCTGGAAGTTTCATCTCTCCCTTTTTGCATATTGGAAGAGCAGAACTGGTAGTTTGGTACTTGACATATCTGAAACTAGCTCAACGTTTTGAGTCCCAGCTCTTAAGAAGAGCAGCTTCTAGCCTTTAGGGCGGAAGAGAGAAGTTTGAAATCACTTAAGAAGTGTCACTAAAAACAAATGTGTGCTTCTACTGTCTGGAGCAAACAATGCTCAGCAATAGTTAGAGAAAACAGTGGCTTGTTGGCCTTTAATCCTGATGAAACCATGGCCTAGTGAAACCACTGTGTAGTTTGTCATTCTAAATCATAATGCTGGAGACTTGTCTGTCATCTTGTAAGCCAAGAGGAGGGGAAACTGCCTTAACAATATTTTGTTTGCTGAAGTGTCTAGTCAAAGCATTGTTAGTACAAATCAGGCCCGTAGCCAAGATGTTTCAATTCCGGGGGGCCTTTAAATAAGTTAGGGGGCACCCCCCCACATACACACACCTGCACCCCCCCAAGAGAGCACCTGGGCTGGATAGGAAATTGGGGAGGGGGCTTGGCAGTAAGTCGGGGGCAGGCCCCGAGATGCCCCACTGTAGCTACAGGCCTGGTACAAATCCACTTATAGCCGTGGCTCACATCCAAGTTTACAGTCAGTCCTGAACCATGTCATCTTAACTGTATCTTAAAGAAAGTAAAATACTGATGCTGATGAGATTGCATGTATCACAAATTTTCAGAATCATACACGTATCATTCCATTTATATGGAAGGAAATGACAGTTGGCAGTTTGTGAATAGAAAAAGGTGTGCTTGTCATGCACTCTCATAGTCAGAAATGGACTTCAGAGTCCAGGCTTTAAGGGTTAGACTTTTTGTACCTTGTGCCCAGTCTTCACACTTGAAGATAATTTTCCTCCTAAGCGTAACCCTTTCCCATTGCTTACCAACAGCTGCCCTTCTAGCAATCATCAAAATATTAAAATCCAAATTCTCAGAGTCTGTTCTATATAGCCAGTTTGTAGAAATCCTCAATTTGTGATGGGGCAGCAAGTTTGTGCAATCCCCTCTCTGTGCTCATAGTGTGATGTTGGACATACGTCTGCGTGCTTGCAATTCTCTTCTCCTCCCAGCCCAAAAAGGGTGCAAGGATTTCAGGAAGTGGGCATGGCATGTAATACATGGTATTAGGTGAACATGCCTTTAACATGTACAAAATTTCTCCTTGCCAGTTGTGTGAATTGGCATTCAAACAAATTAGAAATGACAACATAAAACTTTGCGATATTTACCGCACTGCTCTCTTTTGACTTCTTTTAATATGGGTGTTACTCCAAATGTGTAAAATTAAAACACTTAGAGGGTACTTCCTTTTATTATTTGCATAATACGATTTAGCAAAAGTTTCAGTATAGAAACAGATTTTTCTTCATAGAAAAGTACCTGCCATAATCATTGGGAGCACTTTATACTTTTCAAGTTGGCTTCCATTTTTTCCAGGTGAAGGTGCTCATTGTACTTCCAATTTTTTCCAGGTACTATTCCAGATACTATGCCATGGTTTCATTGTTATCTCAGAAACTTAAGCAACTTGGCTCAAATGCTCTGGATTCCTCACCTACTCATATACCTATGTTGCATTTGGACTTTAGCTGCTTTATGTTCCTGATTGCAAAGTACAAAACACATGTACACATTTGTTTTTGAGGGATTCCTGCATTTACAAATGACAGCTGTTTTTTGCCTATAAAAGCATGCATATAGCTAAGAAAAGATTGTAATTTTCCCCTCTGCATGCCATATACAGAGAGCTGCTATTGATGGATATCCCCCTTCTCCAAACTGTGGGACTGGTTGAAGTCTGAGTACCTTACAGAGTGTTGAGAGACTTTGTTGGTTGGGCTAGCTCCTAGTGGCCAGGATTAAGGTGATATAACACAACCTTGCTTTGAAACACCCTGAGTTAAATATAAAACAATGCAAGGGGAATTAAGCTTATGGAATGGGACTTCTCACCTCTTTCCTCTTGCTGCAACCCATGAGCTTGCTGAAACTGCTCTGGTGAAAGCAGGAGACCCTGGCAAACGGTAGGGGGTATGGCTACATTGCGGGGGGGAGGTCTGCAGGGGGAAGGGGGAATTGGGAAAACTCTTCCTCCTCCTGCTAACAGAAGTGCCTTTCTGCTAGGGTATGTACCTTGTGCTGTTTGATGAACACTTTTTGGCTCCAACTCACTGAATATAAATATTGATCGAGTTGATTTTTGAGTTTAAAGTCTTGCTACCTGTTCTGAGCCTTTTAGGATAAAGGTGGATTAGAAGTACAAATAAAACTGACTAATTTTTTTGCTTTTGTAGTGCTGTTCGGAAACGGCTGAGAGAGGACAGAAAAGCTAACACAGCACAGAAGGTGCAGCAGATGAAACATAGGCTGAGTGAGGCTGAAAGAAAAAGAAAAAGGTGGTTATACTGGAAACCTATTCTCACTAAGCTTGGGTTTGGTTCAGCCATATTCATTGGAGTTTATTGTTGCTGGAAATTTTTCTTCCAAGCTTCCCTTATGTGAGCGTGTGCTTTAGGTTGTAACCTTGTGCCCCATAATGTATACTTAAGTTCCACACGTGTTTACTGGTTGCAGAATGGCAGTCATAGTTTGCAGACCAAGTGTGCTGCTAATACACCAGTGGGGGGATATGACTTGCAGCATCAGAATTCCCACATCTAAGATCAATGCAGGAGTGTTGTAAGGTGTGGCATGTGATTAAACTGATCATAAACCACAGTCTCAGGACTTTTCATTGCAGGTACTTCTGAAACCAAATTACCACCTGGAATAAAGTTGTACAGTCTTATTAGGTTATCTAAAATGCATTTTCAGCAAGTATGTATATATTCCTTAAAATGATTCTCCACTAGGTCAAGGTACACATGGAGTTGCAGTGTTCTGCTAGCTCACATATCTGATATAAGCAATAAACGATGTGGTGTCAAACTATGAATGCAAAGCAGTTACAGTGATGTATATGTAATATGCTATTAAGCATTTATATGATCCAGACTTAGCATAAATACATTTTATAACTCTATATTTAATCATACTTTTTTGTAGATAACTGTATTTTTAAAAGCCAGGTTTGTACAAATCTCACTGATCCAAACAAAGTGCACATTAAAGCAATTAACAGTGCATCCATTCCCATAATTTCAGGAGTGATTCAGAAATTCACTGACCTTCATCAAGCTGTCACCATTCTTAGCGTAATGATTAGTAAATTGCCCCATTGAGATTTGATGTCAGGGGATAGGGCTACTTCCCAATTTCTACTCTGTAAGTTGCATTCATGTATTTATGCCTGTAGTTAACATTTACTTTATTTAAAAACAAGAGACTTGAAAATGTTACATTTTTATAAGACTTCTGGGAGCTTGGTCCCCTATCTCAAAACTTACTGTTTTGAGGGGAAGTTGTGTTCATGTCAGCTGCTGTTGGAAGCTAATAGTTTATGTCAAAGTTCAAACATTCCATTAAATGTGAAAACTTCTTTTGTGTCTCTCATTGATTTGACTTGAGTCCTATTCATTACTATATTGAAAGTATGCTTCATAGTGGATTTAGGCAGCACATGACAAATTTGTTCATATTTCTGAAAGCCGCATCAAAAAAAGTACACAGCTACAATATTGGATTTTTTAAAAGGAAAAGAAGAAGTTGAGTTTGAAAGACAACTGAAGAGTATTTCTCACCGTTTTCTCCCCCACTCCTGGTCACTGCCCTATTTGGGAATAATACTAGGCCCAGTGTTGGTTAAACCATGACATTGTTTGCAACCTGTGAAATCCAAAGAGGACTTCCACTAGCTGAGGGGGAATGATTTTTGCCAATGCCCCCTTCCCAGTACCTATATTGCACACAACGCTGTTCCTGAGAATTCCCCAACCCAAGAAACAGCATTTTGATGACCACAGTGGGCTGAACCAAGGAGACAGGGAAAGACCATTTGGTGAGCGCTCCTTTGGATTTAACCCCATGAGAACTTTATCAGCTAGAACTAAAATTATTCTGTGGATATTCTGCTGGCAGAAGTAGATCCTTCAGCTAACAGCCACCTGGCAAAACAGCATCGCCAGAGACATTGGGGTACTGTCACAGACCCAAAGCCATTCTCTTCTGTACATCACAGCTGGTCTATATACAAGTAACATTCCACAATGATTTCAGTAATTCAGAACACAAATTTTAAAGAAATGTTGATGTTATTCTGCCTTTTATTTAGGGGGAAGGCGGTTGGTTGTGGTTAGTGATCAGACCATCTCAGCTTCAGAACTGAGGGACTATGAGATTTAAACATCTTTTATTTTTGAGGACAAACGGGGTAGGTGTTCTAAATGTCTTACATTTTCCACTTCTAGTAAAATTGGGTAGCACCAAATTATTGGGAGTGTATCAGAGTGGAAATTAAATGTCTTATAGCCTGTACTTCATAAATAAAATCATTCCAGTTGAAACTGATTACCATTTTGCTGAAATGCAGTTTTCATCTCTTTCTCGGCTTGACTACTGGCTTTTCTGTTGCTGAGATTCAGTGAAGACGTTTTTCTTTTGTGGAAATATGTGTACAGACTGAGCCCGTGTTCAGGCGCAGATGCTTCTTTGTGTAGTGACGCAACTTTTGAATTTTCTTTGCTTAACAATAAAGAGAAGGATGCACTGATTTTTTTCCCTTTCGTCTTTTGCTAAATATATTAATCATTCTTTGTGCTTGAAAGAGTCACCTTTTGGATTGATACAACTCATCTCAGTTTGGATGTGTGCTCTCAAATGCTATCCTGTATTTGATTTAATGGGGCGAGAAACAAATGTTTAATAAAAATGGTGCTGCTTAATAAAGACTGATCAGAATTTCTGTATCATAGAAATTGAATCACAGTAGAAAATTAAAGTTTTATTTAGGTTTGGATTGCATGCAGGATGAGTGGAGCTGTGCAATATAAATGGCAGTTTCTTCCTTCTCACTGCAATCATCTTTGTCTCCTGAAATTATGGACCCCAGGAACATGGGAGTTGAAGTGGGAGGGCTGCAGTGAAGGGAAGTGGTAAAATCACTGGCATCCCTCCCCCCCACTTTGTGTAAGTGGAGAAAAGGTTTGGTTCCAAGCTGTCTTCTCTGGATGAGATGATCAAGGCTTTCAGATCTGAACCTTACTTTAATTGGGTTTGAAATCTTGAGTGCCCTCATCTACCAGTGTCGGTTGACAAGGCATCCTGATAGGTTTTGCTAGCCCTGTCAAGCTTAAGTAACACATTTCTTGCACTTGCAAATAAGAATAACACCTATTTGTTCCCTAGCCCAATCCTATTTATTACATTCAAATAAAAAGCATAGATCAGGTTCACAGATGGGAGTTCAAAGAAATTCTGTGACTTGGATTACTACCAAATTTGAATGAACCTTCCAAAAAGTAGTTGCTGTGCAGTTTTCATTAATGAATGTATGTAGATTAATGCAACCTATAATATTCATGAAACAAAATAAGTTTCTTTGAAAAGTGGAGCCTTGAGACCTGTGTTGCACAGGCCAATTTGTAGTTAACCTGTGTGTTTAGACTGCTGCATTAGAAGCATGTTACAAAGTACTACGTGTGTTGGCTAGCATATTGGGGCAGGGTTGTTTGATTTCCTATTGCAGTGGAGTGACAATTGCAAAGCTAGAAATGTTGGTTCACATAGTCACCAAGTTTGGTGCATTTGCATCTCTGTAGGTGGTTCTTAGTCGCTTCATGCCCCTACTCCCTCGATAGAGCTGGTGTGGTATGTGGTTAGAATCAGATTAGGATCTGGAGGACCCAGGTTTGAATCCATGCTCTTCCACAGAATCTGGCTGGGTGACCTTGGGCTAGCCAGACAGCCTAACCTACCTCACAGGGTTGTTGTGAAGATGAATTGATGGAGGAGTATTATATAAGCTACTTTGGGTATAAGGAAAATACATAGTTGACAAAGCCTTCATGTTAGTAATCCCCTTGGGTTGCCTTTGCTGCCATTTCTAATCCCTAGAATCTACAGGGAATAAGCAACCTGCAGTATGTTGATATAATCAGCCCTTGTACTTTGGCTGCCTGACTTCCTAAGATAGAGTTGGGAGCTCTGGGTAAGCTGATAACAAATTTCCAAATATCCACAGGTGTTGGGTTAAGTGGCTGGCCTGTTTAGACTAACGAAACTTAGTAGTTTAATAGAACAATTGAAGATTTGTTCTTTTTGGTAAAATTTACTCAAAAGACATTGCTTCCTCATGGATTAAAGCTTTAAACACTTACTTGTATATATGATCAAATGTCACTGTAATTGTTCCTTGTTTCTTTTGATGCTCTCGGTTGGGTCTGTGCTTTGGTCCACTCATGTAAGTGGTATGAAATGCAAATTGTATCATCCATTACACAATCCCCTCCCCCAACTATGATTTACAGGTTCGTTATACAAGCAGAGGAACATAATGCCTATGTTTTGGGTTTGTGATAATAGCAGAGAGGGTCTCATCTAAGTGTTCTACTAATCCTTGATTCAGTCAAGAACAAGCCATCAGTGAGAATGCTGATGTCCTAGCACCTTTCATAACTATTAGTTTAAGGGCATTTCAGATGTCATGGAGGTGTGCATGCACACATAGTGTCTGCTAGTAACTGCTTATTCGGGATATGTCCTTCATTTGACAAAATTTCCCTCTTACTAAATCTTCAATCCAAGTGAAACTGTAAAACCTGAGTGTGTATACTTCTGACTGTACTGAACCTGTGACTTTTTTGCGTTGTGTGTCTGTAGGCAGAGAATGACGGACACCTAACTCTCCAAGACTTGTGAATATTCTGCAGCTATAAATTGCATTCTATTGGCATGCAAAGCAGGACATGACCCCTCGCCAAGAACAAAAGTGAGGTCTGAGCAATACCCAGGTGGCCTCACAAGTATCTGTTTACAACGTAAACACCAACCAGGGAATGATGTATACCACCAGCAAGAGATGTTGCAAAACAAAAAAATTGTCTTAATTGTTTTATGCTTGTATTAATTGTAGAGATGTAAGAGATCACATTAGAAGATACTTTGTACTGCCATTCTTATTGTATTTTTTATATTTCTGGCAGCATTAAATATTTTTTTAAATTGACCTGGTTGTGTGTGCTTGTTTTCAGGCAGAACTATTTACTGATGCAAAATGTACAGGGGGGAAGTCTTTCTTCATGCATTTCTTGATCATGTTCTTAAGGTAGGAATAGGGTTCCCTGAGCATAAGAACCTCAGAATTTTGTAGGATTTACAGACATAATGCCCAACTATACTTATTTTAAACCACCTACAAGTTTTTACGAATAACTTGTTTGGTGTGAATGTTGTGTCAAAAAGCTTTGACAAGGAAGGAAAAAGTGATGTTTTGGTGAATAATAAAGGCAGTACAGTTGTTCAGCCCTGTAGCCAGAATTTTTCCACAGGGAAAGAGGGGGGCAGCTTAGAAATCCTCAATTCATCAAAACGGGTGGAGAGGGGACAAAATTATGTACCATATCACCAACAGTGCCCTCTAGAGCAACAGCAGTAGCTCAGCTCCTGGGCACTGCACCTATGCAACGGCATCAGTGCCCATGGCTTTCCCCACTGGTCTGTAATCCATACTGGAGGTCCAGTGAATGGGGGAGCAAGGAACCACATGGAGGGGGAGACTGCAGATACACCAGCACCCCCGCCCCACCAGGTGGGGACAGTCAGGGAGAAGTCACAAGCTCCAAGTGGGACAGCATCGATGGAAGCTGCTGGCCAACAGCAGCGAGGGAGCTGAGTGGACTCATGTGACCTCCCAATCCCATCCTACAAAGGGAAGGGAGAGCTGGGCGGCTGGAAACTGGCAGAGAGAGAGAGGGAGGTCAGGGAATGCTGGCTGCATTGGAGATATAGGGAGGGGGCTTGAGGGCTTTCCTCTGATCGCCACAGGTCAGCCCACAAAGCCCCATGGCTCGTCTTCCCAACCTGGCATTTAGAGGTAGACTGCCCTTGCACAGAGCTGGGGCCAGCTCTGCCAGTGCCGGGCACACACTCCTTCCCTGCCTACCCTTGCTCACTACTGCTTTCCTCACTCTACTGCCACAGGCTGGGGGGGCTGGGCAAATTTGGGATGGAGCATTGCCCCATGGGGCTCCCCTGCGGCTAAGGGCCTGCAGTTACTGAAAACTTAAATCTAAGAATGTGCCCTGAGGCATCTAGAATCCTAAAGCTTGTTTTGTTCTCCCTGTTAATAATAAAGTGCAACTTGTTTTGTAATTATATTTATTAGCAGATTAATACGTTTTGAAAGAAAAGGGGGAAATAGGCATCTTCCTTGGGCATGTAATTATGCAGACTTAAATTGGGGTGACTGAAACACCTGCTCCTAGCTGTAGACTTGTGCTGGTAAACAGCATGTTCACAGTGTCTGACTAAAAAAGAAGCAGCCTTGTTAATGCTTATGAAAGGGACCTGATATTCATTTTATATCTACTATGGCTCTCTTTTACTCTTGCTCCAGACTTCTTGAACATTCAACATGTTGTATTTCATCCAACTTAACAGCATGCAAGAGGATATGCAAAATTGCTCCATAAAGGCAGCCTCAGAGTTGTGCAGAGTAAATTCAGCAAAGCTATGTAGGAAATGCTATCACAGAACATTTTCTTCAAACTACGGACTGTAATCTCTTGCTAAAGTTCAGGGAAGAAGTGCCAATGTTTTTATGGCTCAGCTCCCTCTGGGAAAGTTTTGAGCTGCTTGGATTAGTGGACAATCTGTTCCTCTGTACAAAGTTTGAGTCCAGTGGCACCTTTAAGATCAACAAAGATTAATTCTGGATATAAGTGTGCATGCACACTTCTTCAGATGTACTATCATATTTGTTAAGTCTACTAACCCTAATCCCAACCATGGTTAAGTACTGCCTACTTCTGTTGATGCCTTTCCCTTCAGCACTATCTTCTCTTTACCATCCCTGAAAGCTCTTATAGCCTCTTCCTGTTTCCCTCTCTCCTTCCCACCAGGTCTACCTACTAGCCCTCTGTATTCAGCTTTCCCTCCTCTGGTGGCCTCTCCCTGAGAACTGTGTGGTTCTAGCTGGGCTTGCAAAATTGCACAGAAAATGCAGAATAGATTTTTCCATTAAGGTCTCTGCACCCAGATTGACTACTCTGGGACTGTTTATAGAGTCCCCACCTAGAATGACAGCCCCCAGAGCAGAATGACAGTCCTTAGCAAGAGAATCTGTGTTCTGGGACTGGAATGACAGTCCCTGGGAGTAGCAGCTGCATTCTGAGAATGTAATTCCAATCTGGGGGCCCTCATTTCAATCCCAGAATGCTTCTGATGCTCCCAGGGACTGTCATTTCACTCTGGTGGCTGTCATTCTAGTCCCAGAGTAATCTATCTGGGCCCAAAGACCTTAGTGGAAAATTTATTCCACATTTTCTTTGCAACTTTGTCTGTGCTGCAATGCATTTCAATGGAGTGGACCTCAAGTAGTTTAACTTTCCAGTGTTTGTATACCAGCTGAAGCTGTTGCTTGCTGGATTTGTCTCCTTGCAAATATAGGGTTGATGTTTTGAGCCAGTTTGTCCCTGCTGAAGAACAGGAGTATAACATGGGATGACATGGGAACCCACAACCAAAGGGAGACATTATACTGGAGAGCCACTGCCACTCTGAGTAGATAGGGGGAGGGGGGAAGCTTGCAATGCACAGACATCTCATGTTTTCCTAGACTCGGAGCATTTTATATTTTTAATTTCTGCTGTGAACCTTGTGCTTTTTCTTGATGTTTTAGTTAAAAAATTGCATTGCCAAATCCCACTATTCCCCCACCTTTCCAGTTTAGGCAGGCATCTTTTGGGGAGATGTCAGTTATCAAAGACTGTTAAATAAACAAAATATTGCAAGAGTTTTAAGCACATTTGTATTTTAAGTTTTAAAAAAATTGTTGTTTCTGTCTGTATCCTTCATAAAGTTTATATCTTCCCTGCCTAGCATTACATTTTATGACGTGCATGGCCCTGCCCCACAAATTCCCATTTGTATCAGATCTAGCCCTTTTAACAAATGAGTTCGACACCTGATTTATACTCTTTCTCCATAATGGGGATGCAAAAGCAGCTTACATCATTCTCCTCTCCTACATTTTATTCTCACAATAACCCTGTGAGGTAGGTTATTCTGAGAGAGTATAGCGGGTCCAAAGTCACTCAGTGAACTTTCTTGGCAAACTGGATGTTCAGACCTGGGTCTCTCAGGTCTTAGCCTGAACCTGTAACCACTAAATCACACGGTCAAACAGCTCCAAGCAGCCAAGCCTGGCTGAGTGCTTGCTGGTGGCCCTGGCCCCAATCAAGTGCCCTGCCCCTCCCTCTACCTTTTATGGAGAGAAACCGTGGCCTTAAGGCTGGCAACAGTATTCTGGCTGCTTAGCAAACCCCACAATGGCTACTAAGAGGGCATTTGTCTCTTAAATCTACAGGTACTCCTATTATTGGGAGGTGGATTAACTCCCCAATGTATCTTTGTTTTTTTAAGATTTCAGGTTTTTCTGCAAACCAGGAGCCTTTTCCGGGTTTGTAGAAAGATTCATCTTGTCTGCACACGGCCCCACTTTCTTGATTTAAGTGCCCCCAAATGGGATCACATTAAGAATTTAGGTATATTGATACAAGTTGAGCTGTAGCTGCAATTTGTAGGCAAACAGTAAACAAGACACATTAGTACACATTAGTGTAATGTTGCTATTGCTGAACTTGTCACTTAAACAGCTGGTAACAATCTTAAGCACAGTAACTTGTGACCAGTTCTGAAATAAGTGTTGCCCAGTTTGGGGTGTGTTTAAATATGCCCCTCTTCTTTCAAGACATGTAAATGCAGACTTCCCTAGAACCTTGTATTTTAAGGCTCCAGTATCTCAAAACAATATCTAACAGTAATCCCCAGAGTATATACTTTAACAAGCAAAGGAAGGTACTTGCATCTAAACCTTGTGGTCTGGAGGGAAAATCTACACAAACTGTTCACATTAATTAACCTGGCCAAGGGAGCAGGATTGGCAAAATTATGCAATTTGACCATCAATTCTAGCCTAACATGTCCAACTGATCACCCCAGTCAAGGATGAAGTATGAAATAAGCGTTTTAACCTTTGATAGCCTCGAGCAGAGTCAAAATGTACAAGCTAAGACATTTTTTGAATAACCAAGAGGCAGAAAGATTCCTACTGTGATGCAATAACCAATTAAGGTTGCATCTAACAATAGAGTACAGCTCCTACTGTGTCAACAAGGACTGGGGAAAAAATCACCTTATTACTGGCAAGTATTTTCTGTTCTGTTTTTAAATTTGTCTTCTTGTATGCCAGTGGCTTTGTGTTTTGCTAGGTACCAGTAGCTTATTTTTCCAAGGTAAAGGGTTTTGTTAGCAAGCAATAACCATACATTTACTTTGATACAATACATATGCATACCCTCCATTTTATCAGTGAAGCTGCACTGCCAAAGGAGGCAGAAATGGTGGTTTCACACCCTTTGCCCTCCTCACTGAAGCCCGCTGACCATGCAGCTGTTATCTCACAATGGTTCAAGGAATCAACTTTCCAGAGGTTGAAAATGGCTGCGCGGGGGGGGGGAATCCATGAAAGCCAATACATTTTGCTGAACCCAACCCCACAAGGTGATATTCGGGTGTCAGCATGCAGTACCCCTTGTATGTTCAGAGGCATAGACAAAATAAAAGTTGCACAGGCCAGCAGTGGGTTCTGGAGGTTGTTACTGACGAAGTCAGAGCAATCGCAGTTGACATTCATAAGCTAGCTCTGGAAGCTACCACCTGGCATTCTTTCAGCCTATTCCCCCCAAAAAGATATGTGTGCTAGCTACAAGCTTTACCTTTGTCTTTTAAAGTTAGGGCTGCAAATAATCGCTTGATGGCAGTTTAACCTATTGGTTAGAGTGTCACAATACGATCTGGGAGACCCAGGTTTGAATCCCCACTTGGGCCACAGAAGCTTTGCTGTGTGACTCTGGGCTAGCCACACACATTCAGCCTAACCTCTACTTCACAGGGTTTGTTTGAAGGACAGGAGAA
Organism: Gekko gecko; assembly: GCA_029375565.1. Lineage (NCBI taxonomy): Eukaryota > Metazoa > Chordata > Lepidosauria > Squamata > Gekkonidae > Gekko > Gekko gecko. The sequence continues at coordinate 53,492,009 of JAPDNY010000009.1, forward strand.
CCACATAAGCTGCTTCTGGTTCCCACTGGGGAGAAATAAACAAAGGAAATAAACTGCTATATAAGATCTACATTGCTGCTGGCAAACATGTCATGCAAGAGAAGAGATTTCCTGTGACGGATAGTAAAATAGCTTGTCATTGCCCCTTGGAAACCAACCCCTGAATCTGCCCACGTGTGAAATCGACAGACTTTGGACTGCACTACTCTAGATTTAGAAAACAAGAGCAGACTCACCTTTTGTGCTGCAGTTAAAGATGAAGTACTAAGAGAGTTAAAGATGAAGTACTGAAAGACAGGAAGGCAGATGCTGTAAAAAGGAGTGGGGCTCAAAGCTCTCGGGGCAACCAGGGAAACCAGACTATGGGGAAATCACCATCACTCCAGTCTTCGCATTCCTTTTTGCCAACAACTGAATATGCCAGAATGATGAGGAAAGGGTAACCTGAAGTTCTTGTGCAGATGCCTGGCACTGCACTGTAGCATTCCATGTTTGAAGCGGCACGGCTCAAAGGCACACTAAACGTATTATACACTGGACATGAGTACATTGCACCCATTTCTACCTCCACGGCCATTCTAGTCCAAGAATTTTTTAAAGCAATGAAACGCTTTAGCATGTATATTCCCTTGTATTCAGCTTTATATATGAGGAATGCATATTCTTCTTAAGTTACCACTTCTACAGAAGTGTCTGCTTCTCTCCTCTAGGCGAATTGTATTTGTTAGAGCAGTTTTTCCATTGATAAAATAAAACTCATGTTGCAGCTTGAGCATTAATACATTTTCATTTCAGCATAAGCTTCCATGGATCAGAGGCTACCTTATCAGATGCCCACAGTGGGTCCTTCCCAACAAACCTGACATACTGAAGGGAAAAAAACTGATGAACAGCACAGTTATTAAAGCATCTCAAAGCAGATGTAATCTTGTCTGTAGTACTAAGAGTCTTCTCTGAATCTTGAGCTATCAAAATACAAGCAAGGAGTAACTAGGGGCCTCATTTGACCAAAGAAGCCTTTGTTTAGTTGCTTCAATTCACATAGATTTGCATCTGAACAGCTCTGAAGGAAAAAAAAAAGGTTTTTAGTTTTAAGTGATGCATGAATGTGTCATGGCAGACACTATCTCAGAAGAGATCATCACTCCTATTTGACAGAGGGGGAAGAATGCATCTACTAACAAAGTGCCAGCTACCCTCTCTTTTTGCTAGAAATAAGTTTTAAAAACCACACACACAAAACTTGGCTGCCTGATTAAACAGTGGCACCATGTTTTAATTTAGCAATACATCCGAGCAGAAGATGCACATTTAACAATCATCGCTTCAGTTTGCACTTGTCCCCTGCTGACTGTTAACTACATATGGAAATTTGCTATTATTTCTCCACATTATTATGAGCCCCAGGACTTACTGGAATTTTCTAGATGCCAAACCTCCTTTTCGGTGTATGTTATCAGCCAACCCAAGTTTTAACAAGGCTTTATTTTACATTTAAACTCTAAAAATGTCCAGGGGAACCATTCAAAATTGCTACCTGTACTTCCTCTGAAACAGGCTCAAGATCACACATGCTTAATGCTGGTACGGGACACATTTCAATTATTTATTTCCTACCTATAAAGATGCATTAACCCCTATGCAAACATGCAATTCCAGTGGAAAATCAGTAAACATAGTAGATCCCAAACTCTTGTCCCAGGTGGATTACAAAGCCTGTAGCTTGTTGACATGCAAAGACTTCATATTTTCGTTTCCTTGACGTAGAAAGACATTCTTCGCTATGGCATTAGTTGCATTATACATCCCAAAGTCTGATACTGATGCAGAGTATTCAGTTTCAATAATAAAGTTTCTCTATAATCAGAGGAAAGTATGGATGTAAGACTGCATGGATGAATAATCCAGGGGATTTTTTAGCCCCGTGGAAATGTCAGAAAAGTTAAGATGCTGAACTTTACCTTTTGTGCTGGGAGCTCTGGCTGCTGCAGCTGGGTGGGAATATCATACCTACAGCTTACACTGTCAAGGAATGGATGGGGGTGGTGGAATACTTTGTGAAGTCAGTGTGTGTAGAGGGATTTTATGGGCGTTTCCTAGCCAGAAAGGTCAAGGCCAGAAAAATTATTTAAATAATTTTTAAACGTCTAAAATGTTTTAAATCGTTTGACAGATGGCAAACTAGAAGCTAGCAAAAGTCCTTATGAAGAGCACCATGTATAGTTTATGCATTCCTTGAAACATACTGAAGTTTTAGTTTACCTGGATTGCAGGAATTATATTTTATACAAGGTTACAAAAAGTGGCAATTGCTGCTTATATTAAAATCAAAACAGAAAACTTCAATTTTGTACAAGTTGGCTATAAATAAAATAAGCAGGATCTAAAACAACGCAGGTGGAAGGCCACTGCCAAAGAGGAGTTTCCAGGAACTTGGTGTTTTCCATTTGGAAGATTTAGCAGGAGAACTGCCACTCTGTTGGAGTCAGAAAATAAAAGTCACAACAAAATATTACATTAATAGAACTGCATTAACCCAACAACATGCCTTTGTTGACCCTCTACAATTCAGTTAGCAAACTATTCAAGTCAGCTGCATTCTGCTAGTCATAAAGGTCCGAGCCAGTGAACTTTCATGCTGTGTTCTAGGGAAGGAAAGTGAGAGGTGGGTGACAACCTTCTCTTAATGATCGTTTGTTCATGTCTACCAATTTTCCTCACAATAGAGAGTGACAGGAAATTTATATCCCACTTTTCAATTTAAAAATTGTCAAGAGTGGTTAACAAAAATACACACTTAAATCAACTAAGCAATAGTTTAAACCAGCTTGTCAGGTACTCCAAGAACTCAGTATCAACAGCAGGTCCTTAAACAGGTTCAGCTTTATTGATCAGATAGAGATGGAGTCATCATGGGCTTTAGAGTCAGAAATGGAGCATACAAAATGGCCATAGCAATTATAGTGAATTCATACAAAAACCCTTGACACCCAGAGGCCAATGAATGATTAATAATAAGTGTGGGGAAATGGTTAACGGTTCAGAGGTGAGCAGGAGGTGGCAGAGACTTAGCGTCTAAGGAGCTGGGCGCTCAAGGCCAACAGGCAGATAATAAGCACAGTGAAAGACAAACGGCTGCAAAGACACATTCCACAGAACTAAAACTCCATGGTGGGGCTACCCAACTCAGCAGTGATTCCAGCCATAAATGCAGCTGATGGAAGCCAATGGTGAAGTCCAAGAATCCAGGTCAGTTCTTCATACAAACTGAATATGTATCCTATAGGATTGCCAGATCCCCTGGGGGGGTCGAGGGTTTGCCTGCTTTAGGGCCCCCTCAATCTGCCGGCCCAGATCCCAAAGTGCCTGGATCAGGCCAATGTGCCCAGCGTGACAATGTCATCTCATGCTGAGCACATCGTTGGGGGGACACTCTAGCATTCAACCTGAAAATTCTATGGTATCACTCCAGAAGATCCCATGAGCTTCTCCCCCCCACACACGCTGGCAAAAGGTAGGGACCTGGCAACCCTAGTATCCTAGAAGATATCCCAGAATCTTCTGCAATGCACAGTGGTTCTGTAGCAAACAGAAACTAAAAGTAGTCCCTGAAAAAAAAGGTTTGAAAACCTCTAGATGGCTCAAGCTCACACCTGTCTCTATTCAGAGAGCACAACGCTAACTTTTATTGTGTCTGTGTGTTCTTTCCCATCCCCCTCATTTCACTCGTGTGGAACATGAACAAAGATTTCCTGGTTTCAGATGTCTAATTTTGTCATGATGTCCATATGACTGCGCCTTGACAAATGGGAGATTGTTTCTTTCCCACAAACCAGGGGTACTGCTACATGTTGCTGCATCATGGCAATGTAGTTAGCTTGAATACTTCTGAACCCAGGAAGTCATTCATCATGCTCCATTCACACAAGAGTAGCAACGGGCAGATGGAAGGAGTGTGTGAGCATGACAAAAAGACAGGCTGCTGCCTGTTACAGACAGAATTTCTCTTTATGACTTCTGAATGCAGCCTCCTTTTCAACTTCCACTAAATGCAGTATTCTGAATAGTAGCCCCATGGTTGTCACTGCATTTGGCATCTGTTGTAGGCACTGTGGCTTGGTCATACAGTACCTACATCATACACATGTACTCCCAGGCTCAATCGATATCTCCCAGTAAAAGAATCTCAGATAAGAGGTGTGTGAGGAATACTTCTGTTTGCCTGAGACTCTAGACAGCTGCTACCAATCAGAGTAGACAATACTGAGTCAGACAGACCAAGGGTTTGACTCAGTATAAGACTGTTTTACATATGTTAATTGCCTTTAGAACAAAAAGGACAGAGTATCACGAAACATCATTCATAAGCTGAAATATTTCAATTTCAGAGTACAGTAATCTTTGTCATTAAATGTCTGAACTCCTGAAACTAAAAACCTGTCATGTTTCTTCTTGAGCTTAGAAGACAAAAACTTACTTGGATTGTAGTTACTTGAAGCCACTCGTTAAGATAGTCAGCAAGAACAAGTGCATCTGGGATATTGTCCCCCTCTGAGCAAAATTTCAGCAAAACCACCATTTGAATTCCTTCTGAACAACTAGAATAAAAAACAGAATATTTCCTTATAAGCATTATTGATTTAATTTGTACCGTAAAGATAAAAGTAATGATTCCAGAAGTAAACAAGGAAAGAATTTTAATTATTGAAGCATTTCCCTTTCTCAGCATATGCTGGCTGTGACACAAGGAACCCAATAACTTTATTCCAAGTAAGGAACCGAAGACCACCCTACTCAGGGAGTTTCACTTCTCAGACAATATTTGAACTGGCTCATTTCCATCAAAGTTCAATGTTCTCCCCACTAGAGCAGGCTGGTTTGCAGAGGAAACCATGATATCTGACAGAGGTCTAGGGATGCCAACCTACAGGTGATGGCTGGAGATCTCCCAATATTACAACTGATCTCTAGGTGACAGAAAATGGCTGCTTTGGAAGGTGGACTCTATGACACTATGCAAAACTGAAGTCCCCCCTCCCCAAACCCTGCCCTCCTCAGGCTCCACCTGCAAAATCTCCAGATATTTCTCAACCCAGACCTGGCAACTCCATGGAGGCCTAAGTGTGATAACTCTTGGTAGGAAATTAAAATCTACATGAAGATCATGAGAGATGGGACAATCAGCTGGAGAAGGCAGGACACAACAGGTTCAGGAACAGAAGTTCCAAAAGCCATAACGAAGCTCCAAAATGGTTTGGAGATTAGACTGAGCCCAAGGACAGAAGTAGGGGACAAAAGGCATCAGGAAGACAATTAGGAAGGAAGGAACTATTAAGCCAAGGTTCCTTTATTTTTGAGTCACCCAGTTTGAGAGACCAGAAGAATACACCAATGAGTAGCTCACCAAATAAGAACAGTGTTGGAATTAGTACCTCAAATATACATCCAGTTTGAAATTCTAAAGTTTGGGCTACAAAGTAATATCTGTGCATATTATACAAATGCTAGCGGAGAGGAAGTGAGGATATTCCAATCAAGTGACTTAGAAGCTTTACAATAGTTCAGTTCCTTAAATAGTGTTAAAGCATATTATGGAAACGAAGAGGGGAAAAGAATCCCCCAGCTGTTCAATAAAATTTTTTTACTAAACCAGCCTCACAGAGACTAGAGAGTTCAGGCCAAAGTAACTTCTGGAAACATGGCAATCAGCACATATTAAATACCGAACTCCCCATTACTACTTTACATACATCTCAATATTAACCAGTTACTTCCTCACCAACCTTTCAGTGAACAACAGTTTTGTAATGCCACCTCCTGGAATGTGGAGCACTTTCTCATCATCATTTACTTCAGGGAAAGCTGCCACTTTCTCCAGTTCTATCCAGTTCAATCTTTGCATTAGATCTCGAACTGTTTTCTGAACAGCAGGTGAAAGCAAGTATCGCAGTGAATTACTGTCAAGAAACCAAGGGACAAATGTATAAGATGCAAAAAGTTAAGTTGCAACAGACGTCAAACCTTGATTTTTAGATCAAGATGGGTAGCCATGTTAGTCTGTCTGTAGCAGAAGAAAAGAACAAGAGTCCAGTAGCAGATACCTGAAGATGTGAGCAGTGACTCACAGAAGCTCGTACCCTGCCTCAAATTTTGTTAGTCTTTAAGGTGCTAGTACCTCTAGTTGCCATTTCACTATCACAGAGTGAACAAAAGCAGCAAAAGGCAACTGCATTGATACAGTATTTGATCTAAATCCACCAAAAAAAACCCTTTACATGATAAAATGAGACATAATTTTACCACTACTAAGTAGCTCGCAACATGCACACAGATAAGGGAAAGTCATACTAACTGGAATTAATTAAAAACAGAAATATATCTGTTAATTTGATTACTACTAAAATCCAATCCTAGGAATCAACTTTTAAGGACTACTGGTGATTGGAGAACAAGGGAAAGAATCCACGTACATCAGCGCTTTTGCTGATGGATTACTGGATCCAGCTTGGTATATGTATATGGCTACTGAAGTAAAGGTTAAGATCCAGTACACAATTAAAACACAGATTATAGGACCAACATCCCCCTCCCCCCTGAATACAAAGGTAAGAGCTGAATATCTTCAGTAACAGAAAACTTTATCATAGTTTTCCAGTGCTCAGATTGGTGTTTTTAGTGTGACCCACTTTGGGCAACTTATGTCAGGAAAAGTAATCAAGCACCTATATCCATTAATTACATCATTCACATGGACCTACGTGTGAAGCTGGTGATCATTACGCTGGTAAGCATGACTGCTGGACAAAAGAACAACTCTGGCAAAGCTGCAACTTTTCACCCAGGACAGCAACGCATCACAGAAGTGCCGATATTTATTCTTCATATGAAGGGAAGGAAAATAGCCAGTTATAAAGTATCTTGGGATTGTTAGACTTATACATAATGACACATTCTCCAAGTTATTTGCTCTAATGTCTTTTAGAACATGAGAATATTTTGACTGAAAAATCATTGCATCAAAGCCTTGTCAAAATTTCAGAGGAGTTTGGGTAAGCCAGTACACCAATCAGCAGTTATTTTGTCTAAATGAATTGTTCTCATATACCATTAAGCCAAGAATTCTCGCAATACATTATTGCAACACAAGTTATTGTACAGGATGGCCCTAAAATCTGTGTATTGTTTTACTGTAGCCGTAAACTCGGGCATAATGAACATTAGAAGAAGAGTTTGGATTTATACCCCGCCCTTCACTGCCCAAAGGCATCTCAGAGCGGCTTACAAACTCCTTTCCCTTCCCCTCCCCACAACAGACACCCTGTGAGGTAGGTGGGGCTGAGAGAACTTCTGACAGAAACTGTCCTTGAGAGAACAGCTTTGCCAGAGCTTGTGACTGACCCAAGGTCACATCAGCAGGTGCAAGTGGAGGAGTGGGGAATCAAACCCGGTTCTCCCAGATAAGAGTCTGCACACTTAACCACTACACCATTACTGAGCCAACAGCAAGTGTTCGCATATGGGGGTGGCTCATGCACAAATGGAGCCCAGGTTATGGTAGGACATCATCATGGGGAGGTTGCCACCAAACAGGTATGCAACAATTAACAAGTGTGTCAGTTTAAATCAATATGTGCTGCAACTATTGCTAGAGCCTGTTCTGGACAGCATTTCCATGAGACAATACACACTAATCCAGCAGTTTTCAACCCATGGGCTAGGAGCCTCAGGTGGGTCACAAGCCCCTACACAGTTGCCATTCTTTGCTGCTTTTTGGAAGGACATGCTATATACAGAACAAGGGAGCCAAATGTCCTGCCTTTCTATGCATGCTCCCAAAGTGGTAGAAAGGTTTTCTCCACAACTCTGACCCAGGGCTGTTCATCACTAAGGTATACCTCCCTGTACTTGGCTAGTGTTTCCTGCCAGTGGTCCTGGGCTCAACACTTAGAAAGACTATAATTTAGGCTCCTTTCAACCTCTTGTCACATGCTTGCATGCCAGTAGGTCTTGGATCTGGACAGGGTGAGGACCACTGCAATAATCCATAGCCTTAACAAGATGGTGTACCACCCTGTTTTCCCTATAATAATTCATGACTTCTTAGATCCAGTGTTTTATGTTTACCTGTTTTATTGAATTATTTTATAATTCTAAGCACTATTTTTAATTGTTCAAATAATGTTTTCATGTTTCCCGCTTTGGGGACCCTGATTGGGTAGAAAGACAGCATAAAAATGTTTTACATAAATAAAAATAAATACATAAATCAGACCTTCCTGAACAAGTGGGATGAATTGTGAACACCAGTATCAACAAGACTCATTTCTCTTGACTACTTTCTGTGGGGCAATGGCGGTGTTTGTTTTTGTCTACATCCAGCAATCCAGGTGAACTGAAAAAGATCTGAATGAGCCATTCTAAAATGCCCTCCACTATAAATCACAGCCATCTTAAGATTCCTAATAGGAAAAGAAAGTTGTGTTTTATCACTGATTTTTTAAGCATGACTGCAACCCATCTACAGATAATAAAAACTGTCCTATGAACCACAAAATTGCTTTATGTTAGGATAGAGGGATTAATCTATATCAGGTTGCATTAAGAAGTATAATTCAAATACTTCCAGTGGAGATACACACCTTTATGAATGGTGATCTGATCTGTAGAACCACTAGCTCTTTAGAAGGCATTGCATACGCTATGAGAAGAAATAGCACAAACAGTATAAGGAGGCACACATTCAGATACATTTAATTAACAAAGCTGCATAGGATTCTAGAAGTCAAAGCTGACTACCAACAAAACGAGTCAAGGGGCACCTTTAAGACCAGCAAAGTTTTATTGAAGTGTAAGCTTTCGTGTTCAAGCACACTTCCTCAGATAAAATGAGGAAGTGTGCTTGCACATGAAAGCTCACATTTTGAATATTTTTTTTTTCATCTTAAAGGTGCCATTGGACTCAAACTTTGTTCTGCTGCTTCAGACCAACTTGGCTACCCCACCTGAATCTACCAACAAAACGTAAAACCAGAGTGCAATGGAAGGTTTCAAGGTTCACCCTCCAAGAGCCTCAGCCAATCACTTTCATATGGTGAACTGGACTGGAATGCATAAAAGAAAAAAAACTGACAGTTGAGGATTGTTGGATTTTGGTGGAAGAAGCAGTAAGAGGTTTGCTGGTCAAGCAGAGAGTCCATTAGGGACTTCAGGTATTTTGAAGACAGGTTGGGTTTGGGTGCAGTTTCTGTCAAAAACAGTTACAAAGCCTTTCTGTTGAAAATATTAAAAGTCTGAATCAGTCAGACAAGAAACCTGCTTTGTAACTGTTATGCTTTCTCAGGCCCCAGCTCTCCAGTAACTTTGTTACTGTAATACTGAGAAGGCTAGAGAAAAATGAAAAAAGGAACAACCAAGCCATGTATACCACTGAAATGAACTGGTTTCTTAAATGTCTTCATCAAGCCTATGGTGCACCCTCATAACAGGCTAAATGAATGCCGGGTTGTGCCCTGAGTCCAGGCATTGCCCTCGTTGAGGTCTACAAGACTAAGCAGTCCAAAAAGCCTCAATAATAAAAATAAAACTATTTGAAAAACCAGAAGTTTGTAGGATGTGAAATTTAAGCCCGGAGTTTCAAGGTCTGGAGATGGATGTTGTCACACAATGGTAAGGCAGTTATGTCTGCAGTGCACACTGACATCTGACATTTGAAGTTTAACACACAGTAAGTAATAGAGTTCAACACATAACAGCAAGATTCCAGGAAACACCAGGTAATGTTGCTTCGTGTGTTTTTAAAAATAAAATAAATTTTCACAGATAAAGATTTCTGCCCCTTTCTCACACTGATGTTGTTTGGATCTCAAATATTTGCATTTTCCTCTTAGCCCACACAAGTAACTGTCCACTATAATCAGATGGTACAACTGGATTGAACACAAAGCACAATTTTATTATCCCCCGGCTTTTCTGCTGCTATAGAATGGAAGAAGAATCTACTTTGACCACCCAAAAGGGTTATGCTTGGGGTCATAGGACCTGTGTCAGCAAAAGCCATATGAGACTGAGTGGAAAAGTTGGTTGGATCCACCTCACTGACAATGCAATCCTAAGAATACTTTCCTGGGAGCAAGCCCCATTCAACAGACTTGAGTAAGATGGCACTGTGCAAGGCCATTTAGAAGTCTGAGAGCAACCTGAGCATTTCATGGACACAGCTATATGAAGGAGTCATGTCAGAACAAATGCATTCCCAGTTATTGAGGCTTCCTAGTGGCATTTTAAGTGTCATGACTGTCCCTGTACTCACAAAGATTGCAGCTAGAAAGCGGCCACTATAAACAATGAACTTCCAGGTCAGATACTACTTCCCTATCAGGAATAACTCCACATGGGAAAATGTTCAGATTCTTGAACTACCCCTAAGAAGTAAATCTCTCTGAATAAAGGACATTATAGAATCGCCGCCAAAACCCAATTCAATTCAATTTGATTTATTACAATCAAAGATCAGCAAATACTTTAAAATGTTACATATAGTTAACAGTGAAATACAGCCAGACAGTTGGTACCGGTAAAAATTTTTGTTAAGACAACGTGGATTTTAAAATTTCTCAAAAAATAATAGTCTTCTGTCTGGTTAAGATAGCCATAGTACCAAATCTTGCTACCTTAGCAGTAATTTCATTACAAATATCAGCTAAAAGAAGAGTAGAATAAAACTGATTAGACCTGCCTGGATAGGCAACGATTATTGGCGTAATATATTTAGAACGAATCTTGTGATAAAATCAACAAGATAAAAGGATGTGCTCAATTGTCTTGACTTGTCCAGAATTACAAGGACAGAGTCGCCTTCTGTATGGGGTATGAGCATATCTCCCTTACAGGAGAGCAGATGGGAGAACATTTAATTGTGCGGTGCTTTGGGAGTTCTAACAAATAAAGGTAACTGGATGGAGCAAACTTTAGTTTTTTATTTCTCCCCACTAAAAAGTGTGAGGCTCGTGCTCTGTTCATTTGGAGAGAAGTGTGTCATAATCTTTGTCTGACAACAGCTTTGGCTCCTTAAAATCAATAACCAGGAGTGTCTTAACAAAGTGGTAGTTGTAACACCTACCTTCAGCATTTATACACAGTTCTGTTGCATTCTCTTCTGTTGTTGCATACGGATTATTTCCAACCATTGGCACAAGGCAATCAGTATAAAAGTAACCAACTTTGGTCATCCCAAGTGTGGAAATGACTAAATCAACAGCCAGCTGACCAACATTCCCTACGGATACTGCTGGCTGGAATGACATAATACAAACATAAGAATTTCAGAATATCCAAAAGCTTATTTAGCCTTGTTTTGCTTTTTGACAAGAGATCAAACACTTGTATTATAGGGATGTTAATACTGACAACTACTGGCAGATTCAAGAAGTACAGATGTTTATAGCATATTTAACTACCAAATTTACAACAATTCAAATAAGTTAACTTTGAGCACTTCATCACAAAATTCACAGGTCCAAATCAATGGCTTTTAAAATTCCCTTCCAAAGAAATAATGTGGCACTATTTACTTGCATATTCAAAAGTAATGATTTCCTTGGTTGGATAAGTATCTTAAACAAGAGTTGAAAAGTTTATCCATTCATTAATATTCCACTTTTCTTCCCTATGGAGCCCACAGCTGCTTACAATGTTCTGCCCTTTGCCATTTTATCTTCACAACAATCCTGTAAAATAAGTTAATCCTGTAAAATAAGTTAAGCCAAGAATGTGTGAGTAGCCCAAGGTTGCCCCAACACGATTCCATGACAGAGAAGTGATTTGAATTTTTTGTACATGAGATCAAAGCAGCCATGTTACATCCTTGGGCTGTGATCCTGATTAACAGTGCAATCCTAAAGAGAGTTAGTCCAGTCTAAATGAATGGGTTTAGACTGGAGTAACTCTTTTTAGGATTGCACTGTTCATCCTGCAATCTCCCCCCCCCATTTGTTAACAGGACATGGGGTACATTTGAGAGAGGAAGACAGTCTACAGGATGGTGAGGGTCAACTGGATGTTTAAAATTGCCTTTTTTTACTGTACTGTAAAAATTTACAAATTATATATTTAAAAGTCTACTGTGGAGGTTCGTCTGTGTGCTGCTTGTGAGGCTACTTCATTTCTCCAGGATATGGAGTAAGAGAAAATATCAGATGACTACTTTTCTTCCTCCTCATTTTTGCATTGATACAGTATTTTCACTGATATTAGCAGGCAATGCCTGCCTTTAAGACAGCCATCAGCTACGCAACGCGTTTTCAGCAGGACGAATACCCTCAATAATTCTCCATCTACAAAGCAAGTAGGGTCAAGATCACATCTGTGTTATCCTGCCCCAGGAGCAACTAAATACATATCACAGACCCACATGCCAGGCCTTTCAAGCTCGCAGGAACTTCAACGCCTTAGTTTTATTGCTCCGTTCCCGACAACAAGTTAATCTCTAAAGTAGCAAAGCAATTTGCGCTTTCTTAGAAGCGGGTTCAATGCAGCTTACTTCCAAGTACAAAGGGGAAGAGGTCTGGCCTCAAGAGTGATAATTAACCATTGCCATTGTCACAAAAGTTGACATCCTCCCGTCATCCTGCTAGTCTGTCCAAGCCACTGCGTTCCCCGCCCCGCCCCCGCCCCGCGAACGACTGACAAACACGTGTGGGGCAGGTGCAGAGTGCTGGAGAGCCAGGCGTTCTACGCGGTTCTCTTGTTGCCGGGGCAATGGCCGGCGTTCTAGCGATGGCGCGCGAATGGTAGGGCCGTTCATTACCATAAGGAGCGTGAAGCCTTTGAACTCAGGGCGCGCGGAGCTATCGCAGGAAATGAACATCCCGGCAATGACGGGCACACGAAGAAAGCAGCCGACGCGAGCCTAGCAAAGCAAGCGAAAAGGCGCGCCCTTCCCCCACCTGGGGGTCCTTTCCTCGCACCGGCACAAGACGGCACTTGGGAAGGTTGTTTCCAGTGCGCCTGTCACCGTCTTCCTCTTTCATGCAACGGGGTGGTGGTTGTTGTTGTTGTTTTTAAACGGAGCCCGGAGAGTAACCTCGAGTACGGCAACTTGGCTACGCTGTTTACCATACGTAGACTTCATCTCTCTGTCAGGCAACTATGTATATCAGCTCTAGGGGCTTAAACCAATTGGAGAGGCAGTTGAGCTAGACGCCTAGTGCCCAGCTGTGGGCTAGCTGCTGGTTGGTTGAAGACTGAGCCAATGGGAGCTCAGCAAAATCTAGGAAGAGATTCAGGCGGGTGACTGAGCGGGAGGCTGGTAAATAGCAGAATCCTTAATGTCAAATCTCCTGCTCTTTTTGGGGGAGCCTCTCTGTAATTTGAGCCCTGCACCTCAGTAAGGCTAGTCCTAGTTCCCGCGTCATGTCGCTGCCTCCAGGGAAAGCCTCTGAACTAAAGCAGATCATTCATCAGCAGCTGACTAAGGTAAGGACAAAGCGCTGCTTGGGGAGGAGCCTTTTTGCCATCCCCCAAATCAAGCCCAGCATGATTAAAGTCTCCTAGGCTACTTTATTGTCTAAAGTTGGTTCCGTAAGTGGAAAATGATACACATGGCGCTTAAGGTTGAACATAAAAGTTTTTGGGGAAGTCGGTTGTCAGTTGAGTTGGGTCGAGGTATAGTGGGCAGTTTGCTGCCTCCCTCTTCTGGTGTTAATAACTCTCGAGGTCGTCCATGATTTGAGCAAACTAAGAATAACGAGGCATACGTTCTGCAGAGAGTTATTGGCGCTGCACTTAAAAACGATTGTAATTCTCTCTTCTAATCGTTTTAATTGTGAAGAAAGATCCTTTGCTAATTCTGGCTCCCTGCTTTCGTGTGTTTAAGTTGCAACTTGACAGCTTTCAGGATTGTAGCCTAAGGTCTTGATGGTAAGTTTTTAAGCCCTGTGTTTATAGTTCTGGATACATTTTCCCAAGGACGTATGACTGTAGTATTGGCAAAATGTCCCAAACAAGTTCTTGTTATACCTCTGAGGATGCCAGTCACAGCTACTGGCGAAATGCCAGGTCCTATAATGCCGAGACCACGGCCACACAACCCGGAAAATCTACAGCAACTAAGTTCTTGTTTGGTTTCTGTTTTGTTAATTATTTTCACATAATTAAATAAAGCAAGTGAACTTGCAGTAAGCAGATATTTGGAAAGTAAATAATATTTCATTATTTTACCTTTTGAGGGGTAAATATGCAGCTTTTTATATCTTGAATGTTAATATGATGTGTTCTGAAGCAGTGCTGTTGTAGTCCATCAGCACAAAATCTAGAAAATTTCTGTTTCTTACTCATCTCATGTTAGTAATAAGTGAGCCTCTTAAATATAAATTATGGATGTTTTCTACTATATTTTTTTATTCATGATCTAGTTCATGAAGTTGGGCTGAGGGCTGCTGTGGTAGTGGTGGCTAGCTACCAAAGTAATAGTGGCAGTGGTGGTCTGATCCCTATGAACATTCTATAGGGGGAACAAACAACATGTGCACTGCACCTTTCCATACCCTTTGCAGAGAAGGGGTATAAACGAAGCAAATAATAAGTTACTTAGTGCCAAACAAGAGGCTGAATTTAGAAATTAGTGGACTCGTTTGTATTCTAGAAAGACAGAGTAGCTTGATTTCCTAGTTAGGAATTGGGGGTACAGTAATGCAGTATTTCAATATTTAATTTTATTGAGTCCATAAAAGTCCCAAATGACTGTTCTGATACATAAGTATTTGTAGCTAACAGAAAGCGAGAACTGTGTTCTGGAAACAAAATGGTATGTTCCCTGTGAGAAAATCATATCCTCTGAAAAAAATTACTATGTAAACAATGTCTGTGTTTGTTCTATGCTTTTAATATTAATGTGCTTCTGAAAGAATATGGTTTTAATTTATTACTGATAGAATCACAGTTTTCATTTAAAATACATTAAGTTGAAAAATCATCCATGTGGATATTATGAGATCTTCAAATATTGGGCTTTTTCCCCTTGATGCCACCAATGTAAGACTACAAGTACAATCTAAAACATAGTTATGTAGGAGTAAGGGCCATTGAATAAAATGGGACTTACCTTTAAGTAAATATGCATGTGATTGTATTGTGTATGTCAGAATGTCCTTCAGGACATGAACCTAAAATGTTAACAGAAGCATTTCTGTGTAGATGGATGTCCACAGCAGAATCCGAGAAGTTCTTGGTGAAACAATACGTGAAGAACTAGCACCTCAGCATCAACAGCTGTCTGAAGAAGATCTGATGAAAGCCCTAATACGGCGAGGAATAATTGATGATGTTGTGAAGGAACTAAATTTCATGACTGTGAGTATATGTTGGGGAAAAAAATAACAGTTTGATCCTGCGTAGTCACTATAGTTGATTTTCTGTGAGAGAAGACCAGAGTAATTCTGCATAGGGTTGTATTGCAACTCTTCTGTTATGATAAGCAGTAATTTTGGCATAACATAAATGGCATAACATACAGTCACTTGTACTTGGTTTGGTTGTGATACAGATTTACATGTAAATTGTGTTATTACAGTTCTTTACAGTAATGAATATGTTTTAGATACTCTGTTAAACCAGTAGTGGGGTAATGGGTGCTTAGACAGCAATCCTGGTCAGGTCTGGGCAGAATCCTCCTCAGGTCTATTCAGTGGGGGTTACACTGTTTCTTAGGATTTCACCATTAAAGAGCTTCTGAGCTGTAGAAATCTTAGGGCTATTTTGTGTATACAATCTTACAATGTATCTAGAGCCTTCTAGTGACATTGGGCCTGCATTGTGGAAAGTAGCCCTTGAGGAGATATTAGACAAGAAAGTCTAGTTAACAAAAATGTGTAAAAGTATTTTTAGTATTTCACTTCAAGGTGTCCTAAATTATAATGTAATCCTAGGATATGAATGACAGAGAAGTTACTTCAACTCCAAAACCTTCTACACATTTTGTGGATCGACAGCCACCTGTGCTGAAAAAGAGTATGTGTTTATATATTATCTTCAGCATTTATTGAAATAATTTAAAATGTTTAGATATTTAAAATTCCAGTACTATAAAGTGGCTTTAATGTTTCTTTTGATACGTATGTGGTCTGCATTCTGTGTAAAGTTAGTTTTCAGTGAAGCAAGGATCCTGTAATATGTTTTTTGCCCATGTAACCAGAGGCAAATACAATTGTTTGTCTACCATGCATATTGTGAGAATTTGACAGGAACTGTGTTGCTAACTCTTTGGAATAAAATGTTAAATATTTTTAACTTGTGCTTTGAATTTGTACTGGAATTTTTCTCACCATGAATTGGATCTAGTGGAAGACTTCATAGAGGGGATCTCTCCCTGCTTCTCTTTTCTGAGGCAGCCTGCATTGATCCCATAATTCACCTGTGACAGTCAAAGGAGCCTCATAAGCAACATTTGTCACATGGATGAGAGGGGGGACAGGATAAAACCTCTCCACCCCTCTTCACTGCATGGAATGCCTCAGCATGGAAGACCATTTAACCCTGTTTCCCCTTATTGCTGCAGCAACTTGTCTGGTGGCATATATTGCTCTCCTGATACTCAGAGAGGAGTTTCAAAATAAGTGTCAGGCTGCCTAGAGGAGGGAAAGACAGGGTAAGATGCTTCAACTCTTCTGCTAGATCCAGTCCATATATTTCAAAGATGTTACTGATTTTTAGCTACATTATTTGAGATTTGATTGTAATTTTTTCATATTTATTATTATACTTCACAGCTAATATTGATCCAACAAGAAGATACCTGTACCTTCAGGTTTTGGGTGGGAAAGCTTTTCTGGAACATTTGCAGGAACCTGAGCCTTTACCTGGTCAAATTTGTTCCACTTTTACTCTCTGCTTACATTTTCGAAATCAGCGTTTCCGCTCTAAACCTGTTCCATGTGCCTGTGAACCAGATTTCAGGGATGGCTTTCTACTCGAAATATACAAAGATAGTTTAGGTAAGCACATATGTTTTTGGTTGATTACAATGCACTCATTTTATTTATTTAAAAATTATGTTCTGCTTTTCAGTGAAGCTTTGCCAAAGGTTTCTTAACAAAATTATGCTTACAATCTCAACATTCAGTGAAATAAATGATGAAGTGAGTCATCAAAATAAGCAGGTGAAACCAAAGAATAAGTAAGAAAACCCTAATTTGGCAGAAACACAAAATTAAGCATTGGCAGAACATCCCCACCACTATCACCTCTAATTCAACCCAAAGGAAGGATAGTTTTCACTTCTTTTCTGAGGATTAAAAGGGATAGAACCAAATATGCTTCCTGGGGGAGGGAGTTACAAAGTCTGGAGGCTACCAGCAGTATGGCCCTGCCACAACAGATAAGATATCTGATGGTGTGGGAACACAGAGCAGGGCCTCTCCAGCTGACCATGGTACAGTAGCTGCAAAATGTTTCATGTGCAGAATTTCATGCAGAGGTGTTGAAGTGCAGCAGGATCCACTTTAGTGATCTGTCAGTTTTGTCTGCTATGAGGTGGTCTGCAGATCTGATTCTTGAGTTTTGACTTCACATATTTGCATGAACACCTCAAGTTGCTTGTCTTCTCCACTCTACAGTGATCATTCTGGGAATTTACATGCTTTCACTTAGTTTTCCCCATCAGGACTTCTGCTTCTTTTAGTAAAGAGTCACATGGCAAATCATGCCATTCTTTATTTGCATTATGTAATTATGTAAGCCCCTTTGGGTCCCCATGGAGGGGAGGGGGACAGGGTAGAATGAAAGAGGTTTTATGCTGATGAGAGGCTGCAAGCTTTATGGTGGGCTGTGCAGAATTCTTGGCTTCTTACCATCTTCTAAGAATTGATAACCCACCAACAGAGCAGTCCCCAACTTTTCTGAGCCTGTGGATATTCTAACACAGAGTGGTGGGTGCAACCACAAAATGGTTGCTGCAGCAGGCATACCCAACCACAAAAATATGAAGTAGTCAGAATATGTATAATTGTCATAGTAAATCTTTAACACTTCAGTCAAAAGTTCTGCTGTAACACAACACAATGCCTTTTAAAATGAAAATGTTTTTTATAAAATATTTCCTTACATACATACATCTTAAACTTCAGTCACACATTGAAGATCCCTGTACTGTGGTGGCAGTTATTGCTGAAGCAATGATTTTTAAAATCTGCACAGGCAATCACATCTTCAGTAGCCAGCCAAAATCCCTGCTAGGCAAATGCCCCATCTGCCCCCACCCACTTCCTAAAAACACTTAATTTGATTTATTAGATTTTTACCCCACCCTCCCAGCTGAAGCTAGCTCAGGGCAGCTTACACAAGAACAGAATAAAGTTTCCAATAATATAACACCAGGACGGGTATCAATGTACACCACATTGGGGACCACTGTACTAATATATGTACTTTCTCTTGGTGCAAGCAGCCTTCCCTGACACAGCCCAACCTAATATATTTCCGTCTAATGACAACCTTTGAAAGGCTGTTTATTCTAGGTTTAATTTCATCAAGGTCCAATTTCTACAAATGTGCAATGGTAATATTGGGGAAACTATATTAGTAGATTTCTTGTTAAATTTGTGTTAATGTACCATTAACAGGTGAGGGAAGTAAAATGGCGGATGCAACTACTATGCTGTCAATATGTGATCCAGTGCATATTGTTTTGATCAAGACAGATACGTCTGGTGAGACCACATTAGTAGCATCCTATTTCTTGGAATGGCGGTCTGTCCTTAGTGCAGAAAACAGGGTAACAACAGTTGCTGTTGAGCTTTTTGGTGTAGGTAAGTTAAATTACAGTAATGGTTAAAAAATATCAGTTAGTATAGACACGGTTAAAAAAAAATAAACCTTTCATATTCTGCAAATTTAGGGGTTCTTTTCCCATTTGTAGAAAAATCCTGTTCTCTGTGCATGGCCCTGTTGAGGTTTTTAAATCTGCATTCTATTCAGAGATAGACTTATAGGTAGTTGACCACAAAATATAAACTTAACTGACACAAATAACAATCTTTTGAGCATCAAAATTGTTCCTCTAGGCTGCTGATTGCTTGTCTCTGTTGAAGGATGCTGCCTTTTCTGATATTAAATGTCTGAGAATGTCTAAAAGCACAGTACATGACACAGTCACAACTGAAGGAAATTCATTGTTACCAAGTGTGTCATTTGACTCCTTGGCAAAGAATTTGAATTTTGAATTAACAGTCATGAACCTAAGCAAAGTATCAGATAGATAAGCATATGGAGCAGAAGTCCATCAGTGGCTATTAGCCACAAGATATAGATAGAAACTCTCAGGCTGGGGCAAGTGATGCGCTGTATGCTTGGTGCTTGGGGGGGGGCAACAGTGGGAGGGCTTCTAGTGTCCTGACCCCACTGCTGGACCTCCTGATGGCACCTGGTATTTTTGGCCACTGTTTGACAGAGTGTTGGACTGGATGGGCCATTGGCCTGATCCAACATTGGCTTCTCTTATGTTCTTATGTTCTTATCAGCTTGCTGTTGCTGTTGTAAATCATGGCAATTACCTTAGCAACAGTTCAGCAACAATGTGTGGCCTTCAGAGTTAGCAGAATGTTCACTGGTCATCAGAACTCCAGTCTGAAATAAGCAAAATCAATTGCATGAGTAGTCATCTCTCCCCTTGCCGGGAAGGATGGGGTACAAATCAAATAAGTAATTAACTGGTTTTCGTAATTATTTTGTAGAAACGTGGTTCAGCTTTAAAGTGGCTCTTATGTGTTTACATGAACTTGTTTTATTGAGTTACCAAAATCAGATTAAGGCAGCAATTACAAGATAATGAACAAATGAATTTTACGCTAGTATTTTATGAGCATTTTAAACATTGTAGTTTAAACATTGTAGTGTAAGTTCTGTAGGAGGGAGGGAAGATTTCCTGCTGTTGGCTCAAGGTTTGCAAAAGAGAACTCTTGGAAAGGGATACTGAATCTCCAAAACTTCATTAAATATAAAGGATATATATACATATCCTCTTGTATGTGCTGTCTGACCTATTAAAATCTTTGTTTTCTGATCAAGCCATATATTTTGATCCAAAGGTACAGAATCAAAGGTTTCTGTTGGAGTACTTGACATCAAACTTGAAATGTACCCAAAACTAAATAAGACTCTTTCTCAGGAAATAGTTAATACTCAAGTAAGTCTAAATTTAGATAACGTTAGTGCTAATGCAATTTAGATCAGTATTCCAAATTGGGTAGTAACTTGGAATTAGTGTGCTGTTATCTATCATGAATGTTCTACTGAAACATTTTTCTTTCTTTGTTAATCTAAAAAAAAAGACCAAGTGTGAGAAGATATCATTGTAGCTTATGCATGGCTTATTTGGTTTGGAGAACTAATAGAAAATTTCATGCATTCTTGGGATGGGTTTTTGCTTTGTTATTTTGCTACTGAAATGCCACTTGAATTTTTGTGGGAGTTTATGCTATTTTGATTTAGTAATGGGATCTCCACCATTGTATTCTCACCTTTTCCCCTTCATAAAAGCATGCCCACTGCATGAGCTGTGTTGTTCTCCTGTGAATCTAGTTCTGTCTTCTCAGCACTCCCACTAGCCTCTGGTTAATGTGTAGGAATAAGACCCTCTGAATCTTTTAATATGCTTCATTCTGGAGTGGTGTCTCTGGAGTCAGGGGCGTAGCTTTGTGGAACACTAATGCTTTTTATTGCTCTGCTAGTTTTGCTTGTTGATCCGGCAGCTGAGACTAGCACTAGAGGGTGCTGTTTGTCTCCTTTTCTATATGTATCCAATGGTTGTGGTGGCCGCCATGTGACACTATTACGAGCCCTTTTGGAGCAATTTGCAGGCATCAACAAGATGTCTAGTACAGTGCCTTTTTGAATGCTCCTACGCCATTAAGAAGGGGCTGCGGTGGCTCAAACAGTTAAGATGCTGAGCTGCAGACCGGAAGGTGGGTAATTCAGCAGTATGAGACCCAAGTGCTGCATGACGGCGTGAGTTCCCGTTTCTGATCCCAGCTCCTGCCAACCTAGGAGTTGGAAAACAGGAAATTGCAAGTAGATAAATAGGTACTGCTTCGGTGAGAAGGTAACAGCATTCTGTGCGCCTTGGCATGTAGTCATGCCAGCCACACGACCACGGAAATGTCTTTGGACAGCTCTTCAGCTTCGAAACAGAGATGAGCACCGCATCCCTAGAAGTCAGATTCGTCTGGTTTTCAAGCAAGGAAAACCTTTTCCTTTATGCCATTAAGAGGCAGTGACTCTTTGTACTTTCGGACAAGGAATTTTTCTTTTTACAGAATCAGGCCAGTGGCTTTGGATTTTCCTATCACTTGGATCACCTGGTACTCCTTCTACAGGTTCATTGCATTTAATTCCAGTCTCCTTGCAACACACTGTGACCAGCATTAGGTCACATTAGAGCATAACACGTAAGGGTACCTGCACTGGGGCACTCTTGTACCGGATGACCCTCTGGTCCCTTCCAGAGACCATGCTCACATAAAAGTCATATCAGGTTGGATCCAATGACTCCTTTCTGCTAAGCTGAAGAGCCTTCATCAATGGAGCTAGCTTTATGTTGTTTCCTTAGCAGAAAGGAGTCATTGGATGCAGCCAAATTACTCACATTGCAGAAGGGTGTTACATATAAGAAGATGGCTTCGATTTGGGTTGTTAACCACGGAGGCATCCTTTTAGATATGGTGGTCTTACTTGAGGTATGCATTCTACCTGGGCCTTGGTTAGTGTACTTTTAAATAGTTTCCAGGCATCCTGAAGGGATTTGACTCTCTTAATTTTCCCTGTCAACTTCCTTCTGACTAGCCCTTTCATTTTTGTAAATGTCTTCACTTTATTTATGCCCCATATTTCTTCCCAATGGGACTCTACAGTGGCTTACATTATTCTTTCCTCAGTTTCAGTTTTATTTTCATAACAACTCTGTGAGGTAAGTTAGGCTAAGAGTGTGTGACTGGCCTGAGGTCACTGTGCAAGCTTCCATGGCAGAGCTGAGATTCAAAGCTGAGCCTCCTCAGATGCTAGACTGATACTCTTTGGAAGTCATATGTGACTCTGGCGGCAACTTTCCATTGACATAAATGATGAATTTAGTGGCACTTTTCCATTGACGTAAATGCTGAACTTAATGGCGCTATGGATACTGTTCCCATTCAGTGCAACCACATCTACATCTTGTGTCAAGTCCATAGTTGCTGCATCTCTGGTCAGCTCCGTGACCGGGTGATCCAATGCACAGTCATTTATGATATCTAGGAACCTTGTTTCTATGGCATGGCACACATTTGCTCAGTTAATATGACTTTACTCATCTCCCTTATTTCTATTTCCGTGTCAACATCATGGTTTTGATCGGGGGACAATAGCACACGTACCACTTTAAAGAAAACGTTAGGTCCCTGCATCTCCATCCATAGCAATTCTGTGGGGGAGTTTATTCATCTGATGTTCATTAGCTTATTTAACTATATGCAGCCTTATATACACAGAGCAAACCTGCTCCCACCATGCCGCTCTCTATATCCAGTAGTAGCTGTGTACTGTTGATTTTATTTCATATTCCACCAAGTTTCTGAAATGTCTAAATTGTCATTTGGCACCAAGTGTTCCAGTTCCCTTATCTTGGGTTGGAGGCTTCTAGCATTAGCTTATAGATACTTTATTTTCCCCTATAAGGACACCCACCTCACTTGGACCACAGGCTACCTCTTCCTTTACTGCCCCATTATAATTCTCAAGTTCCAGCCTTCTACCACCAATATTTCCCTGAGAGTTCCCACCAGTATTTCCCTGAGAGTCCACCTCATTATCCCTTTGCAATGAGTCATCCCAAACTGGAGGCTCCTGTCAGCTTTCCCCCAGGAGTTAGTTTAAAAGCCACTCTGTCACCTTCTTAAAGGCCAGAAGCCTGGCTCCTTTTTGGTGCAAGTGAAGCTCATATCTTTTGTACAGTTTCATCTTGTCCTAGGAAGTCCCTCAGTGCCCAACAAAATTAAACCCTTCCTTCCAGCACCACTTTCTCATCTGCATATTGAGACCACTAATCTGTGCCTGTCTAGATGGCCCTGCACATGGAATACATAGCAGTTCTGGGAAGACTACCTTGAGGCTTCTGGCCTTTAACCTACTTTTTTCTTCCAGAACCATATGCACCAGAACAACTGACTTTTTCCCCACACTAGCTGTTAGCCTATCCAGACAGTACACAATGGCCTCATCCTTCACACCAGGGAGATAATACCATATGGTTAAAACACTCATTACACATCCTGCACTCCCTGTTTCTAATGGTTGAATCTCTCACTGCCTAAAAGCCCACCTCCCCCAACACCCAAGGGGTATCCTTGGTATGAGAGGATGTTGCTTCATTGTGTAAAAAAGGGGGTCCCTTTAAAGGCACTATTTCTAGCATCCTGATACTTCCAACCCTGGTACCCTTGATCTCAGTGATAGTAAAGGAGGGGTCAGTTCTAGTAGATTCCTGAATCCCAATCTGTGATATGTGCAAGATAATCCTAAGAAGAGTTATATCCTTCTAAGAGCACTGAAGTCAATGCTTTTAGAAAGATATAACTCTGCTTAGGACAGCACTACTTATAATGAAGTGCCAGCAGTGGTGTATTGACATCTACTGGGCTGATATAGTGGTGTCTGTTCCTCTGTACTTTTCATTTATTTGTGGCGCACCAATGCTGTAGATTGAGCTGTAATTGTTGTATCTTCTAGTATGGCAGTTTGAATTGTTATGAAGGCACAACTGTGTCTGAATAAAAATGTTGCTTTTCAGTTATTTGGGCAAATTAGCACCTATGTAACAGCTGAGTCAAAAGTGCAACAGAATGTGCAGCACTTGATCTTAAAATATGCCGTACCTTATCACTGAGAGGGAAATCCTATGTTTAGCTGTGGCATGGAATAGCATTTATTATTTAACTCTTATCAAGGGATCAAGCTAAAACTTGGAATAATAAAGCACAGTGCATGTTCTTTTGAATTGCAGTTTGCTTTAGAACGGCAGAAAACAGCAGAAAAAGAACGTTTGTTTCTTGTATATGCTAAGCAGTGGTGGAGAGAATACCTGCAGATAAGGCCTTCACATAACGCAAGACTAGTGAAAATTTTTGCCCAGGTTTGTTAATTTTAACATTTTTTAAAATTCTTATTAAATATATTGTGTTGACAAAAAAATCTCTAGATGTTTACAAATTCATTTGTCCTTCACTCAGCAGCAAACATGATGAGCAAAGTCCCCTCACTGAAAGAAAATAAAGAGTCCTGCTGGATCAGACCAGTGGTCCATCTAGTCCAGCATCCTGTTTCACACCATGACCAACCAGTTGCCCTCTAAGGCCAACAAACAGCATAGAGGCCAATGCTTTCCCCTGATGCTGCCTTTAATTACTGGTATTCAGAGGTTTACTGCCTCTGTATATGGAGGTTCCCCTTACTCATCATGCCTAGTATCCATTGATGGACCTCTCTTCCATGTACCTGTCCAGCCTCCTTTTGAAACCATCTATACTTCTGGCCATCACTACGGTTACTGGCAGTAAATTCTACAATTTCATTACTCGTTGTGTCAAGAAGTATTTCCTTTTGTCTATCTAGTTTTCTTTTCTTTTTTTCTTTTTTTTTGGGGGGGGGGGCTCCCTCTGTCTATTTTCTGCCCTCTGCATAATTTTATAAACCTCTATCACTTCCCCCTTAGTCATCTTTTTTCCTAAACCGAAGTCCCAGATTTTTCAGCCTTTACTAATGCTCCAACCCCTTAATCATCTTGGTTGCTTTCTTCTGTACTTTTTCCAGTTCTGCAATATTCCAGTTCTGCTATATCCTTTTTGAGATCCAGCAACCAGAATTGCACACAGTGTTCCATGTCAGGCTGTACCATAGCTCTGTGTCAGGGCATTACAGTGTTGGCTGTTTTATTCTCAGTGCCTTTCCTAATAATCTATTCTATAGCCTGGAGTTTGTCTTTTTCACTAGTGCTGCTGCACAATGAGTTTTCATCAAGCTATCCACTACAATTCCAACATCTTTCAGTCTTGGTCTCAGTGAGTTCAGACCTCATCAGTATATGCTTAGTTAGGGGTTTTGTTGCTACTGCTTGCTCACTCAATTTATAGAGATCTTTCAGTAGCCCTTCACAATCTGCCTTGGTTTTCAGCATCCTGAATAATTTGGTATCATTCACAAACTTGGTTGCTACACTGCTCACCCGTGATTTCAAATCATTCATGAACAAATTAAATAGCACCAGTTCTAGTGCCCCCCCCCCCACAACTCACTTTCCCCCACTCTGAGAACTGTCCATTCATTCCTACTATCTGCTTCCTGTCATTTAGCCAATTTTAATTCCTAAGAGGATCTGCCCTTATCCCATTACCATTAAACTTACTTAGGTACCTTTGGTGAGGAACCCTGTCAAAAGCCTCTTGGAAGTCCCAATATATAAATCTACCGGATCACCCTCATCCACACGCTTGTTAACCTTCTTCAAGAATGCCAAAAGGTTGGCGAGACAGGACTCCTTTGCAAAAGCCATTTTTTAATTTTCCTCTCAGGTTTTTTTCTCTGCATGCTTAATATTCCCATCGTTAATGACAGTTCCTACTAATTTACCTGGAATAGGTGTCATGTTAGCTGGCCTGGAATACGTGTTATGCTAGCTTTCCTCAGTCCCTTCTGGGCCCATTTTTAAAAACCTGGGTGGGTAGGGGGATTTGCTACCTGCACTGAGCTGTCCTGCTTCACCTTTCTCCCCCTTTTCAGTGCTGCCACCCTCTGTTAATACCTCCATGCCCTTTTCAGCCCAGGCCAGTTGATAGGGATGCCTGCCATGGCCTGGCAACTGGCAGAGGATGGCTAGATACTGGCACTTAGTGTGTATGAGGGGTCACCATGCAACCTTTGTCACCATGCAATGCCATGACTTCTGGGTCTCCTGGGTCACACCAGAAATGATGTCAATGTGTAGTGCTGAAGAGTCCTCTACTTGTTTTGCTGGCCTGCTTCCACCCACCGGCCAGATGAGCATCAGTGGCCATTGGCAACAATTACCAAGCATTTGCCACCCATTGAGGGCATCTGATAAGCCTACCAATCAGAGTTGTGTATGGGCCTTGGAGTAAACAGCTGTGACTCTGTTAACTGAGTAGTACTAGGAAGTGGGAGGTTGGCATGCTCATAGCAGCTAATGGTGGGATGGGGGGAGGAGATGGGAAGGGATAAGTTGTAAGAATATTAGCTGTAAGGACACATGGGTACAAGTGCAGTTGTGCAGGAAGCTGCAGCAGCAAAGACCCCTTTCCAGCAGCTCCAAGTTCGGGAGAAGAGCAGGGAGTATTCCAAATTACATGCTTTGGAAAGCACCTCCATACCACAACTTGATGTGAGCCTTTCCCCTGAAATTGGCATGTGGGAGTGGGGTGACTTTGCACGGTTCAGAGCCACGTGCTTCTGAAGTTTAATGTAATGTCCCTATCCTTTGTGGATAGTGTTGTGGCGCTGTGGTGGCTGACCACCCAACACATGGGATTGCCTTATTTAACCTACGTAAACTTTATTGCTTAGAAATTATCATCTCTTGTTTAATTTGCACAGTGCATTAATTGGCCACAGTCTAGAGACAAATATATGCGGGGCTTAGCTGATCTTTTAAATAATAACTTCAGTGCCTTGTGTTTAGAGAGTATCAAGTAAAGGCCGGTGAAATAAAAGGGTTGTGTAAACTTTTGACATTGCTATAATACATTCTAATAGTTTAGAAAAACTTTTAAATTTATGCGATTCTAGGATAGGTTTCTGTAATGTTTTTGTAATTTTGGTAATGAAAAATAAAACTTAAAAAAAACCCACATTTAAATTAGAAATAAAGATCCCCAAAGTAGGTATGGTGTTTGATAGGTATGATACGCTCAGCATATTTTCCTGTCTTGATTCAGAGTCCCTTTTCAGTCTATCTGTATCTTCACAGTATTTTCTTAAGTCCTTCCCAAGTTCTTAAAGGTAAAGGTAAAGGTTCCCTTGCTCGAAAGCCAGTCGAATCCGACTCTAGGGTTGCGGTGCTCATCTCCGTTTCAAAGCCGAAGAGCCAGCGCTGTCCGAAGACGTTTCCGTGGTCATGTGGCCGGCATGACTAAACACCAAGGCGCACGGAACGCTGTTACCTTCCCACCAAAGTGGTACCTATTTATCTACTTGCAATTTCTTGCTTTCGAACTGCTAGGTTGGCAGGAGCTGGAACTAGAGACGGGAGCTCACTCCGTCTTGCGGCACCCGGGTCTCGAACTGCTGAACTACTGACCTTCCACAGCCTGCAGTTCAGTGTCTTAACCACTTGAGCCACCTCAGCTCCAAAGGTTTTCCTTGCTCGAAAGCCAGTCGAATCCGACTCTAGGGTTGCGGTGCTCATCTCCGTTTCAAAGCCGAAGAGCCAGCGCTGTCCGAAGACGTTTCCGTGGTCATGTGGCCGGCATGACTAAACACCAAGGCGCACGGAACGCTGTTACCTTCCCACCGAAGTGGTACCTATTTATCTACTTGCAATTTCTTGCTTTCGAACTGCTAGGTTGGCAGGAGCTGGAACTAGAGACAGGAGCTCAAACCTGTCATGCAGCACCCGGGTCTCGAACTGCTGAACTACTGACCTTCCACAGCCTGCAGTTCAGCGTCTTAACCACTTGAGCCACCGCAGCCCAAGTTCTTACTGTAATGCTAACAAACTGAGCTAGAAATCAAAGCTCTGTAACTGGGATCACACATTATGAAGACATATATATAATTTAATCTGCTTTGCATAAAGAACTGCAACTTTCCTGTTTACATAGTCTGGGACACTTTTAGTGAAAATATTTTGTGGCCTGAGCAGAACTTTTAGAGTTAGGTGACAGCGGCTCTTTTTATCTGCTCATATATAAGCATTTAATAAAAAATGAAGCATTTCTAGCCCTTAAGTTTTTATTAACAGATATAACTGAAATAGAACAAAGCAGGATATATAATAATTTATCATTGCAAACCTAAGGAAATCACTCATGTCTAAGCCCATTGACTCATGTCTAAGCCCATTGATTGATCAATGGGCTTACACTAGAGTAACTGTTTAGGATTTCACTGTATATCTACTTTCTGAAAAAGAGCCGGGGGGGGGGCACCAACACAAAGCAGAGAATCTTTTTCTGATACTGGTTATTTTTATGAAAGCTGGAGGAAAACTTTGACTTCTAGTTAACTTCACTGAATTTCATATTTGTATACTTTAAATCTTCAGGATGAAAATGGAGTAAACAGACCAGTATGTTCATATGTCAGACCACTTCGAGCAGGTCGACTATTGGACACACCGAGACAAGCTGCAAGATTCATTAGTGTACTTGGGTATGAAAGAGCCCCTGTCATTGGTGGAGGAGGTGGTAAACAAGAACAGTGGTGTACTCTCCTGGCTTTTTTGTGTAGAAACAAGGTATATAGTTACAAAGAGTGTCATAGCTTAAGATCACATAATACTGCAAATGATAATATTAGACAAGATGTCATAGGCTGTCCGAACTCTCATGGCCTGAACAAAGAATTTAGATAACAAAAGAATATGAAAAGTTTAGTAACTAAAATATATATAGGAAACTCATTTTGCTGTCACATAGGTAGTTTGATCCATTTCTCTCTAGTCATTCAAATAGAACATGCTTCCATTTCTGTGATCCCTAAACCACAACTGTAATACCTATCTGAAAGTGGTTTATCTAGTACACGGCCTTCAGAGATTGCGGATGGTTGCATATTTAATCTTGCAAGCATAATTTCTCACCTGTATCTTGGAGGTTAAACAAGGAAAGTCAAGGTTAAACAAGTATCTTGGGATTGTAAAGAGCAGTGGGATTCCCATATGGAGAATAGAGCAAATGTTCTTAGCCTGGCAGGTGGTACTATTGATATCAGTCTTCATAATTAACTGCATTATAGTCTTATGGGTTGGGGGCCACCCTAGCACAAAAACTTCCTTTCTCTGGGCATCTTACAATATTTATTCTATTATAGCTTGATTCCATGAACTGGAGAAATTGTTTTGTTTCATATCATATAATAAACGACAATTCTGAGAACGTTTTTTTAAGTTTCAGCTATAATGCCCTAGAGTCAACAGAATGCAGGCCCAGTTCCAGTATAAGGGCAGTACCAGCCACATATTTTGGTATCTGATACAAAAATTGATTTAGTGACCGATCTGTAGGCTCATTTATCCTCTGGGCCCAAATTATTGCTCCACATAGAAGTTGTGACAATACCTTAGTGTTGAAAGCTGTAATTGCTGCTGGAAGGTGCTGTACACCTTTCCTGTAGGAAAAAGAAACTTTATTGCTGTGCTAGAGCAGGCTGCTCATACCATCATGTTTTCAAGTTAAATGCACATCAGAAATCACCCCCCCTTTAAAAGACCTAACCTCCTCCAGTTCATTATTCTTTAAAAACTATTTAGATTTCTTTAGTTGCTGTAGATTTTCCGGGTTGTGTGGCCGTGGTCTTGGCAACAGCCACACAACCCGGAAAATCTACAGCAGCTAATGAACTCCGGCTGTGAAAGCCTTCGACAACATATTTAGATTTCTTCTTAATTTTTGTAAAATCTAATATCTTTGACTTTACAGAGTTAATTGTCAAACTGTATTCCCAATAAGAGATCGTAATATTAATGCCATATCATTGGCATATAGTAAAATGGGTATTTTTAGGGCCCCAAGTTTTGGCAAATGAAATTTGTCTCATTTAAGGGTAGATGCTAAATCAGGGGTGTCAAACATGCATCCTGGGGTCAGATCAGGCCCCTGGAGGGCTTTTATCAGGGCCACAGTGGAACTGGCTGCCTTTTGCTTCTTCTTCCAGTGCTGCTGCTGCTGCATCATCATAGGTTTGCAGCTTACAGATGCACACCTGAACTGCATACTCAAGATTGCAACAGCACAGACATTTTGATGCAATAATTTAGAGCAAGAGGTGTCAGTTTTCAGGTGCTGTTAAATAAACAAAATATTGCAAGAGTGCTAATGTTTTAAGCATGTTTTTATTTTAAGTAAAAAAAACCCACCTTTTTGTTTGTGTCCTTTATAAAGTTTATATCCACTACCTGATATTACATTTTATGACACACATGGCCCGGCCCAACAAGGTCTCATTTATGTCAGATCCGGCCCTCATAACAAATGAGTGACACCCCTAGGCTAAATCATTTTAAAACAAATTAAAAAGTAATGGAGTCATTGGACACCCCTGCTTAACTCCAGACTAATACATTTTCCTGTCACTTGCCGTTATGGCCCACATCTAAGCTGGGCTGTTGGATTATAATAATCAGGTCATAATGTTCAAAAGAGCTATAATGGAATATTTTCATATTTCTGTATGCATTATTTCTCTCACTAACTTAAGCATCTTATTCCAAAAAAGTTTTATAATTGGACACTGCCACCAGATATGAATGAATGTGCCCATATATCTTTTACATCTCCAACATGATGTTATTTTCTTTAACCTTTCAGTGTCAAATAATACCAGTACATGAGTTTAATAACATTTTCCATTATTGCTACATTTGATGAAACTTTCCTTTCTTTATGCCTTTATGGAGATTATTCCACTGGTTGTCAGATAATTGTGTTAGCCAAATTGCCTTATTTTATTAATAAATGTGTGAATTATGGATTATTAAACGGCAATAGGTATTAATTATAGGACCATAATTTTTGTATACCAAAGTTTGAATTCCCAGTTCCCAGGAATAGACACTGAGGCTAGATTACTAGCGGGTTCTCACACATAATTTTATAAACCTCTATCACTTCCCCCTTAGTAGCTATCTCCGCGAGGGCGGTAGCTTCCCTGGCACTGGCCTTGGAGGGGTTGAGTCAAGGGGCCCGGGGCTCTGGGGGGCACACAGAAGGCATAGGACAGGCTACCTTATATGGCAGGGACAGCAGGGGGGTTACTGCACCCCCCTTTTCCTGCCCTGGGTCTGGCCTTATGCACAGCTTTGCTCTCACTGTTAGGGCCTTCCCCTCTCTCTCGCCTCAGCTATCAATCCCACCCAGCCCAGTTCACTTCCTCTCCGGTAGCTGAGCCTTCTCCTCCTTTTATTACCCCCGCCAGTCCCCCGGGCTCCTCCCTCCCCTTGGCTCCGCCTCCACCTAAAAGCGGAGACGCCGGGCCCGCTACAGCCTCTTCAGCCGGCTCTCCAGCGGCCCCACCCATGCACGGATGCCCTCCCTGCGTCGCCCCCCGCCCCCGGAGAGAGGGCACCGCGCCAGACGCCTGCAGGCTGCGCGAGCCGAGCCATGCTCTCCCTGCCTGCCGCCCTCCCGTTCCCGTTGCCCTGGCCCCATCAGCCGCCGGAGCCTGGCCAGTGGGGTCTTTAGTCCCTCTCCAGATGCCTCGGAGAGGGGCTCCAGGTAGGTCCGCTGGGTCTGGGGGTGGGGTCCACAGCTCCCGCGGCCGCTGTGGGGCTCGCCTTCCCAGCCACAGCCGGGACAGGATTGCAGTGTTAAAACCTCCAGGGTTTTTAAATTGTGTTTTCCAAACTTTGTTTCTTGGTAATTAAATGAAAATAAATGTTACCAAGTATCATTAATTATCTAGGTATTCTGTTTTCTTCTTTCAGTATGTAAATCTTAGGTGGTTGTTAACTTTTCCACTGAAGATTTCTGCCTTTGTCTGTATTAACTCATGTTATATCTTTACTATATCCCCTGATCAGGGTGACTGTGAAGATCATGCTAACCTTCTATGCAGTCTTCTACTGGGATTTGGACTAGAAGCTTTTGTATGTGTAGGAACCAAAGCTAAAGGAGTTCCTCATGCATGGGTAATGACTTATGGGATTGATGGAACTGTCACATTCTGGGAGAGTTTAACAGGACATAGGTAAATAAACAGAATTTGAAGATAAATTTGTAGTCTGGACTGTGAGATTTGCTGAAGACATTTCAATAGCCATTTTTATGTCATGTGTTTTACTCTGTTTCTTTTGTTAAAATGCTGTTCATCATATAGATATAGGTGGGCAGAGGGACCACGAGACAAGGCAACATGTATAACCTCTGCCCTGCAGTGGTAGTATTCTAAGCAATAGGGAATATGTGTTCAAATGTCAACCTGGTTCAGTAAACTCTCAGCTGGGGGGTACAAACTGCCAAAAAGTGTGCTCTATAGATAAACATATGGAGCAGAAGTCCATCAGTGGCTATTAGCCACAGGGTATAGATGGGAATTCTCAGTCTAGGGCAGGTGATGCACTCTATTCTTGGTGCTGGAGGGGGCAGCAGTGGGAGGGCTTCTAGTGTCCTGGCCCCACTGCTGGACCTCCTGATAGCACGTGGTATTTTTTGCCGCTGTGTGACAGAGTGTTGGACTAGATGGGCCATTGGCCTGACTCAACATTGGTTTCTCTTATGTTCTTATGTGTTCCTGTGGCCCGCTCCCAGCTGTCCATGATTAAGCAGTCAGCAGTGTTACATGTGTACCAGACCGATATCTTTGTAGAATGAAAATATGTATCCAAGTCTTTCCGGAGGGATGGGGTCTTAAAGTTAAACTACGATTAGTACTTAACATTTTACTTTATTTGTTAATTTGTAGATACCTCCACAATCCTATTAAGCCTGATGACCCGCCAGCTGTTGAGCAACCCAAGCCTCTGTATCCCTATCGAACAATAGGATGCGTCTTCAATCACCAGAAGTTTTTGGCAAACTGTCAGCCTTCTGAGGCAGTAGAAGTCTGTGTCTTTGACCTGCATGATGAATCCAAATGGAAACCAATGAGTGGAGAAGCAATCAAATCTGTCTGTTCTCCGGGTGCCACAACTGTTCTTCCACCTTTTCCTCCTCTGTGTGCTTCTGCAATAGATGCTGCAACAACAAGCAATGAAATGGAATTGCAGCTGAGAGTACTGGTGGCAGAGTACAGGAAGGTACGCTTCATTCTTTCTTCAAGTGCAGGTTGCTGTCAGCCTCTTCGGGAGGTTTCAATACGTCAGAGTTTCAATATTTGGTGAAGATCCTTGATACTGCTATTTAAGGTATCATCAGTTGTTGGCTTTAGCTATTATGAGATGTAAAAATATGTGTGCGTTGCCTGAGCTTCTCAGAGGAAGTGCAGGACCATCATCAACATTCAGTGAAGTGCAAATTGAACTCTCCAGGCAACTTGTTTCCAACTTAGCCTTTTATTTACCCTTCATTTATTAAGCCCATAGGTACACTTTGTTCTCCATTTAAAATGGTCAAGGCGGCTCAAATGTACAAGCACAAACTACAGCTATCAAAACAAAAATTGCAAATATTTATTGTACTTTTAGTTAATATTTTTGTTGTATTTTAGCCTAAATTCCTGTTATGACACTGAGATGAACTCTTCTTAAGTTTCTGTGTTGTTCTGTTTTTCAACATGTCAGTATTGGGGTATCACTAAATAACTTTCAAAACCCATTCACATTTTTACAAATGTATAATGAGAAGAGGTTGTAGAGGCACTCAGCCATAGTATATAGTGAGAGTCAAACAGAATGACCTAGCAGAGCATGCTGGTTTTGTTGTTGGTAAAATTTTGTTGTTGGTTAAAAAAAAAAAAAAAAGCTTAAATACTTAACTAGACTAGTGTCAGAAAACAATCAGAGTTTTTTCTCTGGGTAATTTGCAGTAATATATCTTGATGTCACTCTTGTAGGGTTGCTAAGTCCTACCTGAGGCTGGAGTGGGGGAGTTCTGGATATCTCTGGGAGTTCCTCGGCATGCACATGCAAAGCACGCACACCGCGCTGACATCACCCGGAAGTGATGTAATTGCATTGGGCATGTTGGGGGCAGGACTTCTATCATTTGGCTGGTCGCTTGACCGACTTGACTTGACTATCATTTGAGGGAAAACCACAGAGTTTTTCCTCGAATGATATAGCGCCCCCCCCCCAAACATACCCAACGCGATTACATCACCGCCAGGTGACATCACCACGCCAGGCACGTCTCTGCAGCCAGGCAATTTGGGTGTGGGGTTCCCCCTGGTGGTCCAATCCGGGCCAGCAGGGAACGGACCAATCAAGTGGGGGTTTCCCACCCCCCGGGGGGACTTGGCAAGCCTACACTCTTGCCATATTTGTAAACATTGTGACACATCGTTCATTCTATCCCCCCCCAGCACATGCATTACACAGGAAGCTGTGACCATTGTGGATTTTTTGTTTCTTACTTTATTTAACTTGATTAAGATTACATAATAAATTAACAAAAAACAAAACAAAATTAACAAAATAAATTAACAAAAAAATTAACAAAATAACAAAATTAACAAAAAAGATAACATTCCACTGAAATCCTTGTACTCAATTATATCAATTGAGCAACTCTTGAAAAGAAAGCTTGCCAAACTATATTCAGTTGAGATATACCCTCTTTTTAAGAAAATCAGTTTACCACCTTCCATATACAGGAGTGTGCTAGAAAGGGAAAGCTGCCCTTGAATGTAGCTCTACCTAGTAGATGTGGTGGATGTGAAGCATTCTGTAAGCTACAAGATATAGTTCAAAAGAAATGGGCAGAAGCATAAGATAAAGACTGCCTTTTCCCACAGCAAACTGAAACCTCTGAGAAAATGCTGTCCTACTTGAATTGCAACTATTGTCATGGGTGAATATTACTGCACCATCCCCAGGGGTAGCAAATTTGAAAATAGCTTAATAACTGGAAATGGCAGGATGTGTTCAGACTGACTCATGTAATTATCTAAATAATTTTAAGCATGGGAACACGAACACCAGAAAACCTCTTTAAAAACATGCTGTGCTCTCAGTTCTTCTTGATCATAACGTCTATACTTTACATGAAGTAATAAACTGTGCTTCATCACACTTATATTAATCTTTTGACCCCTGAAGAAATGCTATGATGCCATAATTAGTGGCCTTCTTTGTGATCTGCTATGGGACAATGGGGGGGGATTTGTAAATGCTCTCTGAATAGAGTGATAAACAAAGATCATTATGCTTAATTAGAAAACCACCTTAATCCTGTGCATCTCTCTTAAAGCTGACTCAGCCCATTGGTATCAGCTATAGAAAGACCTACTTTAAATAGCCAGTAGTGAAAACTGAGGAAAAGTGTCCAGACATGGTGCCCATGGGTGCCATGACTCCCAGTAATCTTTCTGGTGCCCACCAAATGTTTTTAGAAAGTGGGTGGAGCCAGACAGAGCTTTTGACCGTTGGAGATGTGACTGTGTATTTTTTTAATTGCTTCTGCAGCAGCTGCCACCACAACACAAGGATCTTCCTTGCATGCAGGCCTGTAGCCCAGGTTTTTTTAATAAAAAATAAAATAAAGTCACACTCACCAGTCGGAACACCGGTTAACTGCTTGGAGCCAAGGAGGCTGCTAAGTTCTTCTGCGTAAATGCCTGAAGGAAGCAGAGCGGACACTAGAGGGAGCTGCAGCCTCTGCCCAGCTGGGCACCTTCCTTTTATTCTCCTGCCGCTGCCATGGACTGAATGGAAGCGGTTCCCAAGTGCGTGCTTCTTGTGCCCGGGCAGGCAAGATGGCTCTGAGCATGGCAGCCTGACACCATCTGGGCTGGTCCCACAGGGAGGTAGGCAGAAGGACCGGCGAGCCCCCACAGCCCTGGCATGCCCTTGGCTTCTCCCACTACCTCACCTTCCCTTTGCAGCCCCCTTCCCAGCCTGCTGGCCTCCCAAAAGGTCTTGCAGCCACCACTGCACCTGTGGCCGCCCTGCTTTGTCTCCTGAAGATGCCTCAGTTAATGCCGCCGGTGCCCCATGGTGCTGCTGCTCCTCCTGCTGGCAGGCCATGCCGCCCTGGTAAGTGCCCCCCCTGCTGCTGTCCCCTCCCTCCCTCAATAGCTTTCAGCCTCCACAGGGCTCTGGGAAGCTGGGAAGGCAGCAGCTCTTCCTTCAGGATCTGGGCAGGGTCTTTGTCTTTGGATCACACTGCCCTTGCCATGTGGCTGGAGAGAATGCACCAGAGCTGTGCCAGGGGAACTGAGCAGCCACTTGAGGAAGGGGTGGCGGTGGCAGGGAAGCAAGACACACTTGGGGAAGGGGTAGCAGCAGGCCTGGGCTAGATGGAAGTTGTGGAGCCTTGGCAGGAAGTTGGGGGGACCAGGCCCTGAAATACCCCACTGTAGCTATAGGCCTGACTGCATGACTGAAGGTCTTGTAAGAAAGATAATGCTTTTAACTTATATGTTCATTTAAAAAGGCATTGTGTTAAACAGAGCTTTTGCCTGAAATGTTGAAGAATTACCTTTAGTTATCAAAACTTCACTCCCTGACATTTTGTGGCTTGATCCATCTCCTGTGGCAGAATTCCAAAGGTGCCCAGAGGCCCAAAAAGGCTGGGAACCCCTGGTTTAGTTGCTATACATTATGGGCCACAATTTGTGGTTAGTAGTCATGGTGTATAAATTCTCTGTAGATCATACTGATGCAGTTGCATGTTTTTGCGCTCACAACTCTGTGGATTGTATTGCTCCCTTCTCTATTTTATCAATCATGAGAACAAATAATGTTTTAACCATTTTCTCATATTATATGTTATCCGTTCTTCTCTTCTTTGATTTCAGAGGTTCTGCCACTTTAAAGGTAGAGAACAGGGGAAGCAATTTGTCTTTAGTACTTTTTTGCCCTGGAGTCCAAATTCTCATGCCTCAATAGAAACCCCAAGAGATAGGAATATTCAGTATTGTACACATTTGTATCCAGTCTCACAAAGCTCATCCCAGAGAGGGTACCATAAAGTAGAAAAAATATGAATGTTTCAAGCATATTTTTTTTTAAAAAAATCACAGTTAAGAGAACACAGCAGACTTACTGCATGAAAAAGAGCTACTCCATAGATGAAACTGAAGTTGTAGGGGATAGGAGGTAATAGTGAGAAGCAGTTAAAAGCTTGTTTGTTTTTTTCATGTTTTTTTTGTCTATAGCTTGCTTATGATTGAAATCAACAAATGAAGATGGTATAGAATGCAAAACTTTTTTCATCTAGTTTTCTATGCTTTCATTTTTACTATCTCTGTTTGTAATATAATGTTTGGTGTAGTGGTAATGTAATGTTTGCTGTAGTGGTTAGGAGCATGGACTCTAATCTGGGAGAACCAGGTTTGATTCCCCACTTCTCCACATGCAGCTGCTGATGTGACCTTGGGTTAGTCATAAATTCTGTCAGAGCTGTTCTCTCAAGGGCAGTTCTTTGAAAGAGCTCTCTTAGCCCCACCTACCTCACAGAGTATCCATTGTGGGGAGGGAAAGGGATTGTAAGTTGCTCTGAGTCTTCTTCGGTTAGTGAAGGGCAGGGCAAATCCAATCTCCTCTTCTTAATCTCTTCAAAAGAAGTATCCCCCATCTTCAGTCAGCCGATATCAGAAATTAAAGACAGAAATAATCAGTATGTACTGCAATAATTATAAGGCTATACTGCAATATAGCAGACTTTAAAACTTTGTTGCCCCGCTTGTTAAGTAGCAAAATAATTATTACCTTTTACTGTTTAACAAGCAGAGTAGGACTGACTAAACATGCTTACAAGTCCCTTTAAGTCATCAAGAATATTAAATATGAAGATTATTACAAGGGCATTGATCCTAATTACTGTCTCTGTGAATTCTCATATAGGATCTTGGTTTTGCAACAGTTTGGGACGATCAGCTATCTTATCTCTTGTCACCAGCTTTGGCAGCCTATGAACTTGAGCGTACCACAGGCATTTCTTCAGGAAATGAAGAGTTTCAGGATGCCATCAGGAGAGCAGTGCCTGATGGTCACACATTCAAAGGATTTCCCATTCATTTTGTATACAGAAATGCAAGGAGAGCCTTTGCTACCTGCCTTCGGTAACACTGAGATCTAAATTTAAATTATTCTGACTTTAATTTGGAAGTGTCTGTTCAAATGGAGAATTAAGTTTTATTGTGTAATCCTGATCACTTTTAAATCTGATTCCACATTTAAAATTTAGTCTCTGGAGGGCAGATAACTATTAAGAATCCTGGGTGGACACACAGTAGCCACCCATCAATTAATTCATATAACAAAATGTTGCAGTGAGATCACTGGATCTGTGAAGACTATGTGTGTAGTAATCTGTATCTATCATGGCTTCGTACACAGTGATGAATGGATGGAATTGTTATTAGTCAACATTTGTCAAACTTCTGTAGTGATGGTTGCTACATTGTTTAATCAACTGTTAGTCAACTGTTAACCATCTTTGGAGTGCCCACCATTCTTTTTCATATAACAGTCTTTTCAGAACCAAGTGTCTGTGGTTACTAATGTTTTCTGTGTCTTCAAATAGGTCTCCATTCTGTGAAGAAATAGTGTGCTGCAGAGGAGACCAAGTACGGCTTGCAGTTCGTGTCCGAGTATTTGTATATCCTGAATCTGCATGTGCTGTTTGGATTATGTTTGCTTGCAAATACCGTTGCGTACTCTAAGAAATCACTTGCACTTTTGTAGTGAAATCTCTGCTTAGTGTTAAGCAAACAAACTATTGGGGTCAGAGACGTGTACAGTGCTGATGGTAAGCTCTTGCCCTTTCATGAAGGCCCTGAACATCTTCTATGTAGAAGCAAGTATCGCTGATTTAAGTGGAACTTACTTCTTAGTTTGTTCAGAATCATAAACATAGTAACTATAGAAGTGTACAGAGTTAAAATAATATTCCAGAATGCAGTGTATGGTTCACATTGGATAAAGGGTACTACAACAATAATGTCAAATATTGTCTGTGTGATTGTGCTAAAGGATTATGGCAGAAAATGTCTGTATAACATGTAATTAATGTATTATAAATATGATTTTTTATCATAGTACAACATAGGTTTTGGA
The DNA here is from genome assembly GCA_029375565.1 of Gekko gecko. Lineage (NCBI taxonomy): Eukaryota > Metazoa > Chordata > Lepidosauria > Squamata > Gekkonidae > Gekko > Gekko gecko. The sequence continues at coordinate 53,530,917 of JAPDNY010000009.1, forward strand.
ATAATAGTAAACAATAGTAAGCTTTGTTAACAAACATTTTGAATTGTAGTGCAACAATAAAGTTGGGAAAACAGACTACCCTTTTGTTTTTTGAAAGTTTTTCACTTGGAGCAAGGCATAAAATAGTAAACAGGACTATCTCCACACTGCATGATGATGGTTCACAGGAGGTGTTAACTGTTAATCAAACTCTTGGGAAAAAACAAAATTCTTGTCTTGCTTTCTGTCAGAGGTTATAATTGTGGACAAGTAGCAACTTACAGAATTGATTTAATTCTTAGAGTTGCATGGTATACAGTCACTCCAGAAATATCTGAGAGAACACCCTGATCACCAGAGTGGAGTTGTTCACAACCCATTTATCGGTGCTTATACAGGTGCTGATGTGTGGTATTAAATACATGCCTACACTCATACTTTTTCTAGCTTCATTTTTTCCTGTTGGCTTTGTGCTAATACCTGGCTGCCCTGAGACTTTAACACCTTTTTCAAACTTGGGAAATTAATCCATCAGTGTTTGTGTTGCCTATCATTTGCAAAACTGCCACGCTACACTATAGAGTTCAGCATCTTCAGCAGAAATATTGTTTGAAAGAAACATACATTACTATACTTCCTGAAGCAAAGGGGATCACCACAAAAGTGAGTGATAGCTCTCATAAATGGCTGCGAGGGCAGGATGAAGGAAGTGGCACTGAGTGTTCCTTCACAGTGGTGGTAAAAAGATAAGTGAGGGAGGAGCTGTTATGTTCCCTCCTGCACTGCTTTCCTTGTGGCCTCATTTCTTAAGTGAAGAGGTGAGGGGCAGATTTCTCTGACCAAGTTGTGATGACAGGCCCTATAGCCTATGGCAGTTGCTTCCTGGGCTTCCGCTGCAAATTCTCACTGCCTCCAAGCAAGAGACTGGGAAATTCTGGCTTCTTAGTAATTCTGGCAAATGCAGAGAATACACAACATCTATCCATTTGACACTGTCAAGATCAAATACAACCATACATACCACAGTATTTTAAATAGAAATGCAACAAAAAGTTATTTTCCTGACCTATCCGAAAACAAAACCCTCTCTCACACCAACCAAGGTGCAAATCTAACTAAGCTGTACTGTATGTGAAATTTATCAAGGCTATTATTATTTCGTTTATAGTCCAACCTCTCCCAGAGAGCTCCCATGTTTTGGAGGGGTGCAGTGGCACCCTTGGATTTGTTGCCTTCAGTTAGAAATATGGTTATGAGCTGGGGCATCTAAGTTTCCTTGGGTACTGCCCCCATCCCCTGTTGGTGGCCAAAGGGGACCTGCCAACTTTAAAGACCCTTCAGAATTATGTTCTGTAGCTATGGTTTAGGATACTTTGACAATAGGGTTTGATGGGTTCAGGCAGGCTTAGTGCTGGAATTTTGTTTTCTGTTCCAGTTCTCTACTGAAACATGAGAAAATTATGAAGATCACACTTTGACCATGGTAAAGTGGCTCTCATCCCCTCTAGGGACAGTGCTGTTGCGAGATTCCTACTTGAATGCCCCAGTCATGCTTTTTAACATTAGCTGCATTGTTTGAGCAGAAATTTTTATGGGGGAGGGAGGTGTGTACAGTATAACTATCTATTGGGTATCCTCAGGCATTGAACTTTCCCAGTCCTGCTCTGTGAACTGCTTTCACTGGAAGGGGTTAGACTTGGGCCTTCTGCATACAAGCCATGGGCTATCCCATCGCAAAATAATATCCAGGAGCATTTGACTCAACCGCCGTGCCTGATTTCTAAGCCAGGCTACAGAGCCTTTCTGACTCAAAGCACTGCGGCCGGCTGAGCCACATCCTGCCGTCTTGGATGCTGGGGCAAGCTTTTCCCCGGGACGCCGCGCCCGCGTGGCTGAGAGCTTTTATTTGTGTCTGATATTTTCGCTCTCTTCCGGCCATCCTCGTCTCCCACAGCCAGGAGGCGGTGTGGCCCGGCAGAGCCAGGGGGAGGGACGCCATTTGCTTGGCTGTGCGAGGCGGCTCCCGCCCATCAGCCTTTCCCCTCCCAGCTGCTGACTGACTGACTGCGCGCTGGCGGCGGCGGCGGCTTGGTTGCCGGTGACTGGGCTGCGCTCGACGCCTCACGCGCTCGGGTTGAGGGGGTTGGGAGACGAAGATGAAGACGGAGGAGAAGGAGCAGCAGCAGCAGCAGCGGCGGAGGAGGAGGAGGTGAAGCTGAGGACGACGAGACGGGCGGCAGCCCCGCAGAGGCTTCGCTTCCCCCCGCGGAGGGAATGGCTTACGCCGGAGCGGCGGGGGGCGACGAGCCCTTGGCTGGGACCTCCAGCGGCAAAGATTACGCAGGACAAGGATGCGGCGGCCCCCCGGCGGGGGCCGTGGTGGTGCGGGACGCGCTGTCACTGGAGGAGATCCTGAGGCTCTACAACCAGCCCATCAACGAGGAGCAGGCGTGGGCCGTTTGCTACCAGTGCTGCGGCTCCCTCCGCGCTCGGCTGCGCCGCAGGGAGCCCCCGGCCGGGAGGGTGGAGAGCTCGGCGGACATTCGCATCTGGAAGGATGGAGCCGTCACCCTGGGCGGCTGGGACGCCAACGGCCGGAGCCCGCCGGGACCCGCAGGTAGAGTTCGCCGGGGGGCCAGCCTGCCGCCGAGCGGCGCTTCTCTCACTTTGCTGGTCTTCTTTCTAGAAGGATGGGTGTTGCAGCCGCTCTCGGAGGCTGAAGGGTGCACATCCTCGGCCGTGCAATGCGGAGGGGGAGGAGGGGATCTTAGCCTCCCCCCCCATCTCGTCTCTGTTTTCCTGTGAATATGGGCTGCTGCCTCCCTTTGCCCCAGGAGGAAGACATTCTGTGCCTTTCACACCAACATCCTTCTGGTTCTATGGTTTATGCAGCTGCCCTATTCTCTCCATAATCTTCTCCATCTCTGTATTAATATATATACACATCTCAGTTGTGAATATCATATCTTTTCGGATGGAATCTAGCATTCTCAGCCTTTCAACATACCGACTTAAATCTTTCCTGCCTTCAAATGGTGCATTATGGCTGATGCCTCAGCTGAGTCTGCTGTGTGGCTTAGTTAGACTTAAGCCTTGGTTTGTGTATGAGAGGGTTTCCTTTTGGGGTAGGTCAGGAAAATATATTCTTGTTGCATTTCCATTTAAAATACTGTGGTACTTGTGGTGGTATCTGATCTTGACAGACACTGTCAAAAATGGATGGGTGTTGTCTATCTGTGCATTTACCAGAATGGTCATAAGAGCCAGAATTTCCCTGTCCCTTGCTTGGAGAAAGCCTGTAGAAGACAAAACGATGCAAAGCTGTTCATGTAGGTCAGCATGACGATGGGGGGAGGGCACTGCAAAGCAAAACAAAGAGAGCAGCTGTCAGAGACCAGGCATGCTGTTAAGCAGGAGGTCTTAATGTCTCTTGGCTTTGTCTTTTCTTACCCAAAACAAGTCTGCGATCCTAAGCCAATTTATTGGGGACTAAATTCCTTGGCTATTCATATGTCTTGTAATGCTGATTCCACACACTCTTATTTGTTAGGACCAATGAGTAGTGTAATGCCTCAAATGAGAACAAATCTTCTAACGTGCATAAATCAACAGCGTATTTGCAACGTTTATCAAAATGAGGATTTTGACCAGTTCTTATAAACATATTCAGAAAACAAAATGTAACTTGGTGAATTCTGCCTTGGAAATGTAAGTTCAGTGTGTTGAACAGATTCTATTATTATGTATTATATGCACTTTATGTGCATGACTAAAGTAATATAATCCCATATTATAGGTGCCTTAGCAAGTGCCTTCAAATATATGTGATTATGGTAGTTACTTTAAATATACTTCAGAAAATTAGATCAACACCATAAATCACTTTTCAAAGCCAACTCAACATAAACTCATTCTAGCAGTAAACAGATTATGTCTGTCATTTTACTTGTCCAAACAACTTATGTGTGGTAAACATGCAGCATGACTCATAAAATATACTGTAAGTATACACTGCACACTGTAAGTGGGCATAATGGAACAAGACGTTATACTAAGGCTGTAATCCTATGCATAATTAAGTCCCACTGGAAATTAGTTTAAGTAAATCAGTATAATAATAATTCAGTATATGTTTGATTTTATTAGAACATTGTATGAAATTTGTTTATTCTATTATTGAATTGAGAGCAATGGAAAATTTGTGGTAGAATTTGATACCAGCCTGGTTATGTGATGTTGGGCTCTCTATAAACTCTTTGAGAAGCTGATGATGTCTTTTAGAATCCATAGCACATGCTAGATGGACTTGTGGGTTTACTGACAGGGGAAGAGAGTACTGTCATTGAGTAGGTAAAATAAACTCCTGTGGACCTGGGATTAGGATGGAGGGTTTTCAGGTTAGATAATGCAGCTTCCAGAAACATTGTTAGTGCAGGAAAACTAGCATGACTGTTGTTGTGAAACCTTTATTTTGTTAGACTGTAGGTAAGAGTACTCTAAAATTTGGCATCTTTTCTGAGGAACGAATTTTGAGTCCAGTGGCACCTTTAAGACCAACAAAGGTTTATTCAAGGTATGTTGGTCTTAAAGGTGCTACTGGAATCAAAATTTGTTCTACTGCTTCAGACCAACACAGCTGCCCACCTATCTTTTCTGAGGACTAGCTATGGTTTCCAAAAGGAAGATATATGTTTTGTCTGTTTATCCCTGTTACTAACTGACACCTATTGCTTTCAAAAGGTAGTACAGAATAGGCTGCACTATCACAGTGCAGTCCTAGGCATAAGCCCTGCTGAGTGGACTTTACAATTCTGAGTAGGTTTGCTTGGAATGGCATGATCAGTTCTCTTTCATGTGTTGAAGATTTCAGGTATTATTACAGTAATCTTTGAATCTGGCCAAGTGGGGGAGCAATTATCTGCCTCCTGCAGGTGGCATGATTGTTTAAAACTGCTAGAGAAAGGGAGGGCTTGCAGGGATATGGTAGAGGTCCTTGAACATCATTAGATCATTAGCTAAGACTGTATCAGGGAAGCCTACACAGCCTTGTGAGCCACTCACTATGTCGTCAGGAAAAAAACCTCCTTCTGTTGTAAGCATTTGGGTGACACAGGCAAAGTGAGTGTTCAGGTCCAATTTTAACAACAGAAAAGCTGTAAGTGTGAGCAGCACAGAACTCCCACCCACACTGCTTATCTCCATGAAGCCCCTCTCCCAAAGTATCTTCCTCCCAGGTGAGCACACATTGGAAATCACAGCTCAGTTGACCAGAAAAGCATGTTAGAGGCAGACTGCAAAGAAGTAAGCCATGGACAGGGGCATATTCTGCCTGTGTGCCTCTTTGCTGTTAAAATTGGACACCTCTCACATAGATTTGCTGCCATTGTGACTAGTTCAGTACTTAGCACATAAGTAAGTCTGTGGCATAGCCTCATCCATTCTGTGGTTAGCCCTGACTACATTGTACATCATTGGATAATATAGCATGCACAGAATTCTAGTTGGTAGCACCATTGAATTACCTTGGCCAGGGGTCTTGGGAGAATCCCTTTCATTCACAGGGAGTGATCCATGTAATGAAACATATGGTGAAAGTTGGCTGTCAGTATTCATCCCTTAGAAAATTTTCAGCGCCATTGGGGCAGCCTTTCAGATGGTTTCTTTTTGAGCGGATGTATTAATAATGCACATTACAGCCTGTGGGCCAGATTGGACAAGAGTTGAAAGGGGAACCAGCCGCTGTGCAGGGCCTACTTTAGATCAGAGCACTGATGCAGCAGTGGAGATGAGGTTAATGCTTCCCTTCCTTGGTGGCTTCATCAGTCAACACACAAACATTTACTAACCATGGGAGGAAGATAACAAACCTTTTCGCATCTTTTAACCCAGATGGAGATGTGCATCCCTATCCTGTAGACTAGTCGGATAGATAATGATCACTATATTGATTAGTTAGTGGTTCTGTTTTGCTGGCAGTAGAGACTTTTGCTAGCACAGGGAGCCTTCATCTGGCAGAAGAAGCTCATTCTTGCTTCAGAAGAAGGCTCCACCTAGTTTCTTTTGATGGTGAACATTCAAGCTTTGGTTAGAATTTGGAACAAAAATGTGATTGGTCATTTAAGTTGTCAAAGCTATTGAAATAGCAAGTGCAGCCCTGACCTGGATAGCCCAGGCAAGCCTGATGTTGTCAGATCTCAGAAGCTAAGCAGGGTTGACCCTGGCAAGGGCTTGGATGGGAGACCTCCTTGGAATACCAGCAGTTGGGAGGTGGGGGCAGGCTTTATTCAGTCACCTCTCTGAATACCCTCCAGGCCCCCAGTAGGGGTCAGTCACCAGAGGTTGCCATGACTTCCAGGTGCACACATACTCACATATACACACATATGAAAAAAATACAAAAAAAGAGAAAAGAAATAGCAAATGCAGTAGACATCAATTTAATTATACCCAGCTATGCTATTTTGCTTCACCTGGTGAAAAGGACGGAAAACTAGATATTTGCATAGTTTATCTTGTTCAGAGGGACAAAAAAGATAGCTGCCTGATCTTCCTTCCAGCAAAAACTCTTTCTTTATCAGTCAGACCGCAACATTCCACAAATAAATTAGGAACAAACAAACTGCACCACACTAGAGGTGGATAAAAAACAAACAGTGTTAAATAAAACAAATTGAAAGAGTTCAGACAAAAAGCTGTGCCATAATACATACTGCAAGGGAATGTGAAGTCGCCCCAGCAGAGCTAAGTAATGAAACCTATGAGAAAGTATTGTCTCAAATACAGTGGTTACTTGGACCTTGACTATGGGATGCATGTTGCCACTGAACCTCTGTTAATCATGTGCACCCTGCTTTAATAGGCTCTCTCTACTTCTGGCTGTCTTGGATACTTCAAAAGCAATTAATTCTATAATACACCATTCATTTTAAAAAGTCTTTTATGTGATTGTGCATGTCATTTATGCCTCCAGTTTACTGCCATTGAGGCTTAGATGAAAATTTACTTTTTCCCCTTTTTTATTTTAGGAAAACAGTGGGGGTACAGAAAAGAAAAGGGGGGGAGGGTAATACAACATAATTAGGTTTGTCAAGGACAATCATGTAGTACATAATACATAGGACAGAGAATATTTTCCCTTTCATCCCCTTCATTATAATTTTAAGGTGTTATCTATAAAATACAATAGTTCTTATTTCTGTATTTAAATTTTAAGTTTTAGATTTCATAATTAATCTGTTTTGACTACAACACTGGTTTCATCATTACTACGTATTCAATATAACATATTTTCATCACTTGTACTTATTCATTAGAACCTTTGATAGATAACTAGTATTTCACAGTGTAAAAGAAAGTCTGTTATATATCTCATATAGAGAACCCATTTGTATTTGGGATATTACATTTGGAAAAGATTTTAATTCTACTTCTATTTCATTACCATACATTTGTATATGATATTTTCCCACTTTGTCTCCCGCTAGCATAATACACATAATAACACACTCATTCTCTCCTTAAAGTTCATAATGGACCTGTTTCTCGAATAGGTTGTTAATTTTGCCATTACTGCATATTCAGCAAGTTTATTTTCCCATTCTTCTAAATGTGGACAGACATCTAGTTTCCATTTTGCTGCATAAATAGTTCTAGTTGCTGTCATCATGTATTTGAATAGCTCTTCTAAAGTGTTTAGCAATTTGTTAGAACACCTGATAGCATACTTTTTGCTTCCATTGGGAATTCAAACTTTAATATATTCTGCATTTTTCATTGTATTTCTTTCCAATATCTTTTTGCTTTTTTGCAAGTCCAGCACATATGACATTTCCAGCATTTTCTATTGTAGTTTTTATGTGCTTTCTCAATGTCCTTTGGAGTTACATACAATATGAAAAACATTTTGTTTCAATTTCTCTTACTGTCTGGCTAACTGTAAATCTGATATCTTTTTCCTATAGTCATTCCCATTGTTGCATAGATACCTGTTCTTTAAGGTTTTGCATCCACTTAATCATACATTTTTTTCTCTTGCTCATCTTCTGTTTCTAGCTGGAGTAAAATCTTATACATCCATTGCAGTAAATGCTCTTTTTCTTTTATAATCATCTGCTCAAGTTCAGTCGCATCTCTTAGAACTCCACCTTCAATACTCATGATCTCTTTTAGTCTTGAGACTAATTGATAATATATCAGCCATTGAATGTTTATGCCTTCATCTTTAATATCTTGCAAAGATTTGATTTTCTCCTGAATGTTTATCATGATGCCATATGTTAAAAAATCATTTTTATTTCTTCTGTTCTTATAATGAGCTTCTATTGGGGACATAAGCAAAGAGTTAAAGGGACACAATAAATTCGGGCGTGTAAACCATATTCTCAAAAGTCCGTCTCTGATTACATGACTTCTTTCTTGTGTTATGATCTTTTTAGTCTATTTCTTAATCCATAAATAATTGTGTAGGCCTTCATAAAGATCTGCTGATGCTAATTATACTATTCTTTGTCTTGGGTTTTTGATCCAGTCCACAATCCAGACCAGACCTGCTGCTTGGTGGTATAATTTTATGTATGGGACTGCTAAACTTCCTCTCTTTTTTTCAATCTTGTACTGTTTTGAAGCTTAGATGAAAATATACTTGATTAAAACTCAGAACATACAAACTATAAATGGAGTACTTGAAGGAAAGTGAAAAGCTAAGCCCTTTCTTAACAGGACAATAGAATTAAAACTTCCCATACATAGTATTAGCTTTATTTATTTTTGAACCTCAGTGGTATATTTATAATGTCAGTGCTTTTATTGTGCATTGCCATGGATACTACTTAAAGGCATAAGCAGAAAGCAGGAGAAAGAAAAATACATGGCACTGGAATGCCGGAAGAGCACATTGTTCCAGATATAACATGAGTCTCTGTGTTACAGTGCTGTCCTAAGCAGAGCTACACCCTTCTAAGTCCATTGAAGTCAATGGACTTAAGATGGCACAGTTAATCTCTTTGTAAATCATTACTTTGCATTTAATTACTAGAGGTGTTGATGCCCTAAAAATATCTTGGATAAAATTGCAGCATCTTGAGATGAAGAGCAGAGCAATTGTTTCCTTTAAAGTAGGTCAATACTAAACCAGGCGATTGTTAAAATACCAGTTTAGCATACTTGTTTTATTTATATCTGTATTACTGAGCGTCAGTCTCCTTTATGCATTGTTTAAACGTTAAGCAATACAGATCATGATAGTTACATGAATCAAAAAGACCCAAAATTAGTAGTTCTTGCAGTATAGCTGTTGTTATAGCTGTGTAAATGAAGATCTCTTAATAGAAGCAATATTTCTGTAATGTCAGCTGGGTCTCTGTATGGGCAGAATGGGTTCCTCTCTGATCTCTCCATTTTCTAAACTTAACTAGACGAGATGTTCCAGTATCCATGATTGGATCTTCCCAGCATTCTGCTTCCCAGTTGTTTCAAGAGGCCCAAATACAGATTGGAGACCTATGAGAGAGTTTAATTCCTCCTCTTGTGTGTTTGCTGATCAAAACCAAGCTCCACTCCTCCCTATAAGCCTTGACATCAAAACAGTTGGATGTGCCTGTCTTGCTTGGCATGGGAGACCAGACATTGAGGCCCTTACAATTTAGTGTGACTGGTTGATTATCAATTAGCAAAATAAATGGGAGCTATGTGCTCCCATTTATTTTTCTATTTAATAATCTTATACAGTAGCACCCTTTTCTGGTGTTTTTATTTTAAGGTGATCCTTCTGTGGGGAATCTTAAAGCATGTCATTTCCTGACTCTTCACGTTCCTGTGCCTGGGACAAGAGTGTGATGTGAGATCTTGCACAGTAGGTGTCTTTGTATGTTCTGTCAAGACTCTAACTTAAAAAAAACCCTTTAACTAAAATACACTGGTAAAAGCTTATTATAACAGCATTTGAGAACTTTTGGTCTGAACTTCATAACTATTATCATTGGTTACATGTTCTCTAGGAGGGGAATAAATACATACTGAAATTTCAGTTCCTTTCACATACTCTTGTGAATACTTCTCTTATGTCTGTCAGTGGGCACTGAAGAAAAAAAGGTTTGACAAGTCAGCACACAAGCTGTTACTTCAGTGATTCTTCTTAGTTTTCTTCTTTCAGTTGAGTTTGGATCATGATTCTTAAGGCAACAGCCAAAATGCTTCTTTTTGCTCCATCTCACTTGCAAGGGAATAAGCTGATTGCTGGTGGCTATAGGTGTGTGCACATGAATTCGTACATTTAGAATGTATGCTGAGAATTGTCCTGAGGGCTGAATGATAATTAACTGCTATCTTGAAAGTCTGCTGTTTGTTTGCAGTGTATACAACTTGGAGATGGGTCAGGCAGTTCAAATGGCTTTAAAGGGACAGGATTAAAGTTTACTACAGAAGGATGTGAAGGTGAAGGTTTCCCTTGCTCAAAAGCTAGTCAAATCTGACTCTAGGGGGCAGTGCTCATATCTGTTTCCAAGTCGAAGAGCCAGCACTGTCCGAAGACATTTCTGTGGTCATGTGGCCAGCATGACTAAACGCCGAGATGTACGAAATGCTGTTACCTTCCCACCGAAGCAGTACCTATTTATCTACTTGCAGTTTTTTGCTTTCGAACTGCTAGGTTGGCAGGAGCTGGGGCCAGAGACGGGAGCTCACTCCATCACACAGCACTTGGATCTCAAACTGCTGAGCTATAGACCTTCTGGTCTGCAGCTCTACGTCTTAACCTCTAAGCCACTGCGGCCCCTTACAGAAGGCTATCCTTTAATAAGTGTCTTAATAAGTGTTAATATTGTCTTTAATAAAGACTTGATGTAGAAGGGTAAAATGTTAATATCTGATGTATTTCATGTTTCTTGTGGGAGAGAACACTGTTGAGAAAAAAAATAACTTTTCTTATCAGAATTTATTTATTTACTTCATCTATATTCAGGTTTTCTAACCATGGGGGACCCAAAGTGGCTTAGAACATTCTAGCCTTCTTCATTTTATTCTCAGAACAACCGTATGAGGATGGTTAGGCTAAGATTATGTGAAAGACCCAAGGTTACCCAGCAAGCCTCCATGGCAGAGTGGGGGTTCAAATCTGGGTCTCCCAGATCCTAGTTTGACCTTCTAACCACTGAACCATGCTGGCTGTACAATGATATGGTATCCTAATTCAATGTATCATGGGAAAAATGTAATTAGATAAATTTATAATCATGAAAATGAGAACTACTTATGGTACTAACACATTGTTTTATTTAACAAGAAATAAAAATGTAGAAGGGGGCTGTGGCTCAGTGGTAGAGTATTTGCTTGGCATGGTGAAGGTCTCAGGTCCCGTCCTTAGCATCTCCGGTTAAAAAAAAGGGATCAGCTGTTGGGTGATGTGAAAGACCCCTGCTTGAGACCCTGGAGAACCACTGCCAGTATGAGTAGACAGTACTGACTTTGATGGACCAGTAGTCTGTTTCAGTATAAGGCAGTTTCATGTGTTCGAGACTTGTATACAACAATAAACGTTTTGTCTGCTTTTTCATTTTACTTTATAGCCTATTTTTCTCACTGAGAATCAAGACAGATTACACAGTGTAAGTCAGTACAATGAAGATGAGTTGCGCAGTGTCCTTCAGGACCTCAGTCTTCCCAACCAGCATTACCTCTGTCTTGTCAGGGTTCAGCTGCAATTTATTCAGTCTTAGCCATTTAACCACAGCAGTCAGGCAGTGGCTCAAGACTTCTACCACATCATCTGGAGATTTCGAGAGAGAGAGATAGAGCTGGATATCATCAGCCTATTTCTGACACCCAATTCAAAAAGTACAAATGATTTATCCCAGGGAGTTTACGTAGATATTGAATAGTATGTGGGATAGAACTGCATCCTGTCGAACCCCACAGGACAGATCCCACACTGAGGACAATGGGTCTCCAATGGCAACCTTTTGACTCAGGTCTGTAAGGAATGGTTTAAAATAATCCAAAGCACATCCTCCCTCTAAACATCTCAACAAAATGGCATGGTCTACTGTATCAGAGGCTGCAAATAAATCCAGGAAGAACAAAAAAGAGGAATAGACTTTGTCCACATTCAGATGGTGATCATCAGCTAAGGCCACCAGAACGGTCTCCATCCCAAAGCCTGGCCTAAAACCAGGCTGAAAAGGTCCAGAGCAGATGAGTTATCCAAGAAGTCCTGGATTTGGTCTGCCACTGCTCCCTCAGTTATCTTGGCCAGAAAGGGCAGATTAGAGACTGGAGGAGACCTGAAAATGGGTATGCTTATATTAGTGGTTGAGTTTGGGCTATGGTTGTCAACAGCCTGAAGAAAAAATGTCCTGCCTTTATAATAGAGGCTTAATGTATAGAAATGGGCAGTTGAAGCTTTTCATAGCACCCATCACTAGGCAAATAATGGCCCATCAAAACTCTGTTAAAGGGGCAGGATTTTTTTCTTCCTCCAGGCTGATGGCAACCCGAGTTTTGGGGATAAGGAGTTGTAATGTGCCACTCTACTCAGCTAAGTGCAGAGCCTTCCTCCATCCCAAGGAACCTTCCTAGTTGAGTAGGACTCTGAGTAGACCTGCTTACAGGCAGTATTCCCTCTAAGCTGAGTTAGTGTGAGCTGACTCACAGTTTTTTAGCCTCCGGCTCACACATTTTTGTCTTAGCTCAGGAAGGATGGCTCCAGAGCAAACTAATTTATGCAGAAGCCAAATTTCTCTCTCACAGCTTTAATGCCAGTGGCTCACAAAGTAGAATTTTTGCTCACAACAATCCATAGCGTAAAGGGAACATTGCTTACAGGCTGCACTGTTAGTTGGTATAAGATGTAGCCTGCAGTTTAAACTAACCAATTAAAAATGCTGAGTGGAAAAAGAAGTCCTTGCTTCTCAAAAGTTCTAGCTATTTTGTCTTCAGGTAATGGTCAGTGTCCTTGGGTGGGGGGGCAAGAGAGAGAAACAAGAAAGCTGGGGTTACCCTGCTATAAAGCTTTAGTTATAAATTATCATGATTTAACGATTATATCATCTAATTAGTTGCTATTTCTGTTTAAAGAACTGCAAGTTCAGTTTGAAGTACAAACAGATTTTAATCAAGATCTATGTCTCTTCTCCCAGTAATTTTGTATAACCTATTTGAATTCAGAACAAAGTTTGAGTCCATTGGCACCTTTAAGACCAACAAAGTTTTATTCAAGGTATAAGCTTTTGTGTGTGTGCACACTTCTTCAGATACAGTGGAATTCCATTCCTCCCATTAAGATAGATTCAGGTGGGTAGCCATGTTGGTCTGAAGCAGCAGAACAAAGTTTGAGTCCAGTGGCACCTTTAAGACCAACAAAGCTTTGTTCAAGGTATAAGCTTTCGTGCGCACATGAAAACTTATACCTTGATTAAACTTTGTTGGTCTTAAAGGTGCCAGTGGACTCAAACTTTGGTCTGAATTCTGCTTCAGACCAATGTGGCTACCCACCAGAATCTATTTGAGTTCAGTTTGCTAAAGACAATCCTGTTATAAATGGGCCAGTCCTATGCATGATCATTACCAGCATGATATCCCCAGAGAAAAAGCTGAGAAAGTGTGGATGTGTTGCTTGCCATGCCATGATGCTGGGTGAATAAATTAATTTGTCAAGGGACATGCACAAAACCAAAGAAAATGATAAATATTATCAGTGGTAAAAGTTCACAAATGTGTAAAGACAATACAAAATAGCTAAATTTTGGTCTGCAGAACCTGGTAACAAAGAATGAAGATTCTGTAGTGAAAAGCAAATTAAAACTGTTGTAAATGTAGAAGCACTAAGTACCGAAAGTTTGCACCTAAGTATGGAATGGCTTTCTTTATTAATTGAATAGAACTAGGAAGGTGGGTATTGATAGCGTAGGTTATAGACTTTTGTGGTCACTCAGCAATGGAAAGTATTCCCTTTTAACACAGGCAGATTCAGAAACCCCACCACCAGGAAAGCTCTCCATTGCCTTCTTTCTTTTTTACTGGCTTGTCCAGCCACCTTGGCTAGTTGGTCCTCCAGTGTCCTGTGCATATGCATGCTTGCAGTGCAGAACCCCAAGTAAGGTTTCAGCTCTAGCCCTTCCACTTCCTTCATTTGACTTCCTGTTAGGTGCTTAGAGATCATCGGGTGCTGTGCTGCTGTTTTGGGATTAAAGTTGGGTCCTGGGTAGAGAAAGGTTGAAGATTACTGGATGAATTGAGTGGAATGAAATTGAGCAGGCCAGGAACTGCTTACAAATTCAGTATAATTACACCAAAGGGCATTGTAGAGAGTGTTCATTTGTAAAGTGCTGTCACTGCAGGTGCTTGGATGAACACTCCACTTAACAGAGTTCAAAAATTAGTTCCAAAATGGAACCAAGCACCGAAGGGGAAGTATGGTTGTGTGAATTATTTGTCATCATGGGCAGTATAAAGGATGTATGCTGGCGACATAAAACATCTATATTCATCTAGGGAACAGTCCTGGTGAGACTTAGTGCTTTTACCCAGATGCTAATTGTGCTACAACAATCTGCAAAATATGGTTACATTCAAAGTAGAATTCCAGTTATCTCAGCAGAACTGTTTTCAATGAAATTCTTATAAACTGAAAGTAAGAATTTTGTTGAGGGAGAGCTTCAATAAAATCCCGGATTGATAAAATTAATGATGTTTATACCAGTCTAGAATTGCAGTTAATATTTTCTGAACAAGACTTAAAAAAAAAATTGGCACTGCAAGATAAACTCAGTACCAAGGCATGATACAATCAAATGCATCTTATGAAACTAAATTTCAGTTCTTTGCACTCACATGCTTATAGTTATGTTAGTCATCTTCTTTGTTGTTTGTATATGAAGCTTCACTATGTACAACTTTTCTGTTCCTTGTGATGTTTTAGAAAATGAAGGCCTTTATTCTTCTTGGCATCGTCTCAGTAGACAAGATCTGTGTAACCTATGGATTGGATCCAAACTTTTTTTTTATCAGTGGAGCAATGCTTCTACTGGCAAGAAGAAGAATTTTAGTGGATTCCCTCCTCCCACTGCTGACGCCCCCACCAAATTGTGACCAGTGCTGTTCTGGGGATCCCCTTATCCTGAAGGTAGTGTTTCAGGGAGTGCAGGGAGCTGCAGCAGGAGGGGAGAGGTAGGAAGATTCGGTTCTTCTCACACTGGATCCAACCCTATACCTCTGGAATTTATATAGGGTTAGAGGACTTTACAGTGTTTAGTGTTGGTAATTATAAGAATAAAGGTAAGAACAGTAACAACAGTATGATATCGATTGTCATCTTGGCAACAAGAAGAATAAATCGAATAAATTAATGCTTTACTTCTGCCCTATACATTTTTATTTACCAGGTTTCCTGTCTGGTAGCCTGGTTCTCTGTTAGTTGACTGGTCGTAATAGGCTTGTATTATAAAGTTGTGTTTTCCATTATTTGTAATTTAGTGAATTTATTCCCTCCTTAAAGACATGTTGCTTTTGTATCTTGTTACACTTCAGTTTAAAGTGAATTTATGTTTTATAAAACACTAGGAAGGGAAGCCCGTTGTGGAACCGAGACAACGGGCGCTAGACAGGCCCCCTTCCCGCGAAGAAGGTGCTGGAGGCAGGCGTATCTGGCGGCCATTGGGGAAGGAGCTCACCCGCCGTCCCCAGCCTCCGCTGTCCCTCTCGCTGAGACTCCGTCTCTCCGGGGCTGCAACGTCCCCCTGGCACTGGCCCTGCCTCGCTCCCCGGCCAGCACCGTCGGCTGGCATCGCAGCCTCCCTTCCCCGGCTCCTGGTGGCGGTGTTCGCTCGCAGCGTTCGCCTCCCGCCTCCCAGCCAATGGCACACCAGCAGTCTTGAGCGGCAGCTGGCGGGCCAATGGCAGCAATGCAGGCAAGCAAGGCAGCCAGTGGCAAGGGACCCTGTCTCTGACTGACAGGTCCCTCAGCCAACTGATTCCGGCGCGCATTTTCACCATATAAGGTATGACGAAAATCCTTTTATATATAAGGAAGGATGCTATGAATATTAGGCCTAGTTCTCACAGAGGTGGTAAACCTTTGAGTTGTACAACCTCAAACTGCATGTTGGATTTCTAACATTCTAAAGAAAATTCCCTTAACATAGAAAACTTAAAGGTCATGGAGAAGTCCTCTAGCCTAGCTTATCTCTAGGGTGCTACTTTAATGTGCAGGAATTTTATTTTTAATAAGCAGCATTCATTAAAGTGAATCACCGCTTGCAGTCTGAAGAAGTATATGAAAGTTTACCATTTCAGTAACTTCTGTATTTTTATTGCTGAGGATTTTTCCCGTTTGGGAGGGTGGAAGGGCGGGCTGCAGCACTCTTAGACAGCATTACAGAGTTGTGTCTTCAGACTATAATTATGACTGTGAGGCTAGACTCTGAGGCAACAGGCTGAATGTTTTTATAGCATAATTTTTTCTGTGTAAATTGTAGTTGTCAATTTTATGTCTGAGGTTTAAGCTTATATCTTTTATCAGTGTATTCTAGTTTGCGAGAAATACATCCCTTCTATAGATTTCTCATCCACCAGGCGCAATCTTATCCCCCATGTTTTTCAATCTGTACATAAAGCCCCTTAGGACAAATCATTTGTCATTTTGGGGATGGTTGTGAATGGTATACTGATGACACCCAGCTCAGCACCTCCTTATCCAGGTCCTCTGGTGATGTGATGTTGATCCTGAATCACTGCCTGTCTGGTTATTTGTTATTATTTATTGATTTTATTTCTTTGATTTATATTCCACCCTCCCCGCAAAGTAGGCTCAGGGCAGCTTACAAGGTCACATAGAATATCGTGACAGTGAAACAACACATAATAAAATTCAACAGTTAAATTTAAAATTTTGAAATTTAAGATTTAAAATGGCTAAGATTTAAAATGGTTAAATGGCTAAGAGTGAACAAATTGAACCTAAATCCTGACAAGACAGAGCTAATGCTGACTGAGAAGGTGGAGGACCTGAAGGATATTGTGCTTCCCACTTTAAGAGCCTAGGGGTTATATTGGATCCAGCTTTACTGTTGAGAGTCTGGCTGGTGCAGAATGTTTCAGCTCAGTTGCTATCAGGAGCTAGGCAAAGCATGCACATTACTGCATGCGCATTCAGAAGCTAGGCGAAACATGCACATTTTGGAGTGGCTGCCCATCAATTACCAGGTTCAATTCATGGTTCCAGCTATCACTTACAAAGCCCTTCATGGCCTTGGTCTCTCTTATGTGCAAGATGGCCTCTCCCCATGATCTGCAATGACAGCTTCACTCACCTGAGTAGTGTCTTATGCAGATGTTACCCTGCATAAAACCAACAACTGGCTGTACACATGCATTGTCCATTATGGTGGTTTCCCTATGGAATTCCATTATGAAGTCAGGAAGGCTCCCACTGTTCTGGTACTCAGCCAACTATGCAAAACTGAATTATTCAGAAATTTTTACACAAGGAGTAGGTTTGTACTGAAACAAAATGGTGCAGAAAGTTACTTTGGTAAAGTCATAGGGACTGTAGACTATGCTACTGTGTATATTACATACTGGATGTTGCTGCATGTATGATCCTACTATGTAATGTCTTCATCATTTAGCATTTCATATTAATGCTTAGGCTTTGTTTCAGATCCTACTATGCAATGTCTTCATCATTTAGCATGTCATATTAATGCTTAGGCTTTGTTTCGGATTTCTGCAATCCATATCTTATTGCCCTGCTTATTGGATGTCCCATCCTGTTCATTGTACTGATTTACACTGTGTAATCCACCTCATGTCTGAATGAGAAAGCCAAACTGTAAATAGTGTAAATAAAGTAAATTGTGTAATTCTAAACAGAGTTATAATATTCAGTCAGTTTAGGATTGTACTGTCTGGTTACATTGAATACTAAACAATTTGTTTTCTGTCTAAGTAAGCAAGCCATTGGAGTAGATTAGTGTGTGATAAGGTAGCTTTTGCTCATTGCTGCTTTATTTTCCAAGTTATTTATGCATTTCAAATGAGTGGACTGAGAACAGATGTTTAATTCAATGGAAGATGGTTATGTTATTCAGAAAGCGATTAAGAGTAGCTTTCTTTGTTTAATGGGGAATGGCATTAATTGGACACGATGGTCTCTGAGTCTACAAGATTCATGTCTACTAACTTTTGAAAAACCCAAAAAGTGGAGATTCAGGCTTTGCTCCAATGTCTTTGGAAGTCCCTGTTCTGTGCCTTCAGTGTTTGACCCATTTTTAATATAAAGCCAAGTGTTGTATTCTATTAGCTGTAGTTCATTCCACTGTTGGTGTTTAGAATTTTGTTCCTTTAGAGAGTCTTTGTTGCTTAGCAGCCTTTATTCTGAGAGAGAAAGTGGCAGGAGAGAAGAGAAAGAAGAGCAGGGGCTCTAGCAAGATGGAAGAACAAAAAGAGTTGTTGTTGTGTTAAATCTTTTCTTTTGAAGTTCCCTTCCTTGCATCAAGATAACAAAGCCAAGAAAACCAGATTGTATATATTCATTCAGACAATATTCCTAACAAGCTAAAAACTTCACAGCATTACACTTAAGGCCAATCAGCAGATTTATCAAAGTCTTCCATGTTATTTGTATATTACAAACTAGACTTCTCCTGCCAGGTCTCCTTAAATGTCTTCTTGCAGGACATCTGACCTGAGCTGTTAAACAGTTCATTTGCAATTTTAATCTTTTCCTTTATTACATGTTGGCCTCTGTGCTGCTGTTAGGTCTTTCAGTAGAAAAGAGCAAGAGTCCAGTAGCATCTTGACTCAGATCTGGGAGAACCGGGGTTGATTCTCCATTCCTCCATATGCAGCTGCTGGTGTGACCCTGGGTCAGTCACAAGTTCTCTCAAGAACAGTCATTGAAAGAGCTCTCAGCCTCACCTTATCTCACAGGGTGTCTGTTGTGGGGAGGGGAAGGGAAAGGAGATTATAAACTGCTTTGAGATGCCAAATGAAGGGCGGGGTATAAATCCAATCGCCTCCTCCTCTAACAAAATTTTGTTAGTCTTTCACATGCTACTGGACTCTTGCTCTTTTCTACTGCTACAGGCAGTCTAACACAGCTACCCATCTTTACTAGATCTTTCAGTTATTGGATTGGAAATATGACATCACAAATCTCATAAACTGAATTCTTTTTTAAAATTATCTAAAGTGGGAAATTAAAGGGCAATTTAAAACATTGTTTATGTAAGCCTATTGAGAGATATATGCCATCCAGTGACAGCAAACATGGTAAAATTAATGTTCCAGAACCAGAATCCCAAGAAGACATGTGCAGTAGGGACATTTAGCCCCCCCCTCCCCACCTGCCCAGCAGTAACCTCCAGTGACCCACCAAAAACCTACTTGAAGGTTGAAGAATTACCCAAGAGTGGTTTATACTGTGACGGGGACACACACACACCATAAACAGAAGAGACTTCCGTGGATGCTAGTGTCAGCCTGGGCATGCAAAGTACACAGTGCCTAATTGTGCAGAAATCTGAGGGCCACTTCAAACATTTTGTGTGTCTGAGATAAACGGTAACAATTACACACCAGTAGTAAGTTGCATTGTAGAATTTTTATAAGGATCTGTTTCTCTTTAGGAAGTATGTAAATGGCTTTAGTTAACTGAGAAGCAGGGGGATCCCAGTCAGTCAGAAGCATGTGGTGTCATGAAACCTTAAGAAAGTGTTGTTTTGAGACATCTGCAATTGGAATCAGTTTTCGGTCTCTATATTAGCTGGTATATGATTTTTTTTTAATGTATCCTGCTTTTTCCTCCTGAACTGGTACCCAAAGTGGCTTATCACATTTTCTCTCCCCCATTTTATCCTCACAACAACTACCTCGTGAGGTAGGTTAGTAATGTGATGGGCCAGGATCACCTGGCAAAATTCCATGGCAGAGTGAGTATTCAGTCTTTCTTGTCCTAGTCCACCACTCCAACCACTACACCAGGCCAGCACATTTATCAACATATCCTTCCTTCTGTGTGATAGTATGGTGCTAACAGCTAAATTTGGTACTATTTCTTGTCCTGACCTGGATTGCCCAGGCTAGCCTGATTGCATCGAAGCTAAGGAGGATTGGCCCTGGTCAGTATTTGGATGGGAGACTTCCAAGGAATACCAGGGGTGCTGTGTAGAGGCAGGCAATGGCAAACCACTTCTGAATGTCTCTTGCCTCGAAAATGCTATGGGGTCGCCATAAATCAGCTGTGACGACAGCAAAAGACCCCCTTCACTATTAGAAATGTGGTAGATTACGGCTAGCTAGTTGTCTATTACAACTAGCAATTCTTTTCTTACTGTTTGTATCCCTGATGTAATCAATCACACCATTGTCAGTAATGCTTGACAGTGTTAGGGAAACCACCTTTAATTAGCAGATTTATTTAAAGAAAAATACGCTGGTCTATTATGACTGTCATGGTATTTTTATATTCTTTATGAAATTATGTAAGAGTTCGGCATTGTAATTATTATTTAAATGGAATGCAGGGTAGTGTGCTCTGCTTAAGTGGATAATTGGCACTCTCATTTTACAGTAGGGGTACTAAAAGTGAAAGAGAGCACAGCTTTTCTAAAGTCACTTGCTAGATTTGTAAGAATGTTTTAAAAGGAGATCCATAAATTGTATAAGGATATATTCTTCTGATAGTCAATCCTGCCTACTATTTCAGCAGACATAACTTTTCCCTAGTTTACATCAAATAGTGATTGAAACGACCGTTTCAAGTACATGCACAGGAACCACAGTAGAAGTAAAAATAAGCATGAATCTTGTGGCACCTTAAAGATTCGCAAAATTTTATTCCAGAATAAGCTTTTGAGGGCTAAAGCCTGCTTCTTTTACTGCAATGAATGGATCCTTCAATGCAGTCATTTTAATATATGGAAAAACAACTGGCAGGAGCAAAGGGTCATGAAATATAGGAAGTACATGTTAATGTTTTCATGCTGCAGTGTGCCTAACATGGAAAGAAGTTGTGTTTTTTCTTCCCTGGCAAAAGGTGAAAAAACTAGGACCATTATCATCTCCTTCACTGTGTGTCATGGGAGAGGATGAGCCATTCCTTTATGCAAGGCTCCTGGGAAGGAAGGAAGCGTTCTCTCTTTTCAAATTTATTGAATGGATCATCTATCTCCTTGCTTCTCTGCAACATACAGTGGGAGGGCTGCATTCCAAAGCTCTTTCTTCATCCTCTCCCCAGCTAGAGGACAATGAGTGGCGGCAGCAGGACACACAGAGAGAAAAATGGTAGAGCTTTTAGTTGAAATTCGGGCAAAGATGCCTGCAGTACCACCACCAGCCACTAGGCTAGCTTAGTACCTTCCATTCAGATTCATGGGAACTGCTCACATCTATGGCTATTGAGAGAGTGGGGGGGGTGTATGTGTGTGTGCATGCATATGCATGCTTCAAAAACAGCAGCTCTCATCTTCCCTTCTCCTTGACCAGAGAGTCAGGTAGTTCCCCACCCATGCTGTACATTTTTGTTAGCTACTGAATGCAGTGGGACTTAATCTCCAAGGCAATGTGGCCTTAGGAGCCAGGAAGTTCAAAGAGATGGCTACAACTGGAGCAGGCTGGGTTTCACATACTGATGATCATTTACCAACAGCACACTTCCAGTGTTTATGTGTAAATTAAATTATAATAAACACACAAGTATATATGTATAGTATGTATTCAAATTCAAAACTAGGTTAATGCAACAAAATGCTTTTGTGTATACTGAAAGAGTATTCAGTCTCCTTTAGAGTGTGTATGGAGAATGCAGCTTCAATTCTCTAAACTTGTTTTGCAGTTAATCTGTTCAATACTTTTTAAAAACAAACAAACATGAAAATAACTTTCGTTCCCTTTTCAATTTCAGGTAAATCAGAACATTCACAGTGTTCAGAAACAGAGGTAAGAAGAATTTGTCAGAATGTTTAATTGTTTTTGTAGGGGAGGGGTTGCTAATTCAGCAAACAGTGTGTTTTTCAGTAGTTTTCCTGGAAACTTTGGTTAATTCTGTGTACGTTCTAGCCATCTGCAGTGGTATTCTGCAGGGTAACCTTTTAGTGGGGAAAGCTGTTTTTTGAACAAGATGTGCATTCTCTCAGCACACGATCTCTGGATATAGTTGGAAAAAATCTTCAAACAATGGGGCATTCTAAATGGAGTGGGTAGGCAAGGGAGGAATTGAGAAACTGTTATATGGTACAGTGACCATATAACTGGAGTGTTTTCCACATAGGGACAGGCTTGTATAGTTTCGCTGCTGCTGCTATGGCTGCCAATACAGCACAAAGGCAACAGGACTTCCATATGGCAGGTTCCCTTATAGTATCTTGTTCCCCAGAGCTGCCTCCACCATCAGGGCATTTTCAGATTTTATTCAAAAAATAGCTGAGTGAGCATCACTGTATTGATATAACATTAAATCAGCATGTGTAATGAGCTGTGTGAATTCCCAGCTTTCATTTTAAAAACATAAATCTCTAGCCCCTTTCATTGTGGAAATATGCCTTTCTTTAAGATCACTGCAATGAGAAGTCCTAGAGACATTTTTCTTTTTAAAAAAGAAGAAAGCTGTGAATTCATAGAACATGTTACATAATAATGTTATAATATTATGTCAATATCAGACTATTCAGCTGGTGATTTTTTAAGCCCCCAGGGGCCGGGGGATGACCACTGTGGGGAAAATGGCTGCTGTGTGGGCAGGACCTAGAAAATCCAAACTTTCCCACCTTCACAGCAGCCATCCAGGCTTTGCTGCAGTCTTTCTCAAAACTTTGGAGCAAAGCTGGGGAAGGTAGGAGGAAAACCAAGGGAACACCTGGAGGTACATGAATGTACCACAGTGCTGTGAAGAAGGCTTAGAGAAAATAAAAAAATTATTCTTTGTGACCTTAAACCCTACTGCTAACTAAAGCAGCTCCTGTCATCTGACATCATGTACAAGATCCAAAAATATTTTCTGATTTCAAAAACTCATGTCATATGAATGGAATGAAAGTACACTTTTTATAACCTTCTGGAAAGCAAAATAGATGTAGTTTTTTTCCTGTCAGTGCTACAAAAACTAGAGGCCTTCAGCCAGAGCTTTGTCTAGTTATTTCAGATCAATATGTCAACCAGACGTTTCTTCACTTCTGCAACTCATGGTCATGTCTCCCCCCCCCCCCCAGATTTCCCTACTCCTCAGTGCATTTTTTCTAACCTTCTTATTATTCCTCTGGGCCATTCTTGCTTTCACTGGCTTTTGCCTTCTCAAGCCTTTGCCTGTACATTTTAAAGCCTGTACTTCTGTCTGTTCTCCATCTGTCTGCTCTGCCTCTTTAGGATCTGAGCAATTTAGAATAAACATTCTGCTAAGCTTTTGAAATGATGTAATTTATGCTTTGGTAAAGTATTCATGATGGTATCCAAAATTCTTTTATGGTGCAGTTGGTAAGGGTAATTGAAATACCTAGATGCTAAAAGAATCACAATCTGCCATTATGTCAACTTCCAAAAAAAAAAACCCTTGTAGAAGTCAAGAGGACTAAAAGCTATTTGCTAGATGGAATGGCTTGAGTAGCAGTTCTGTATTTACTGTTCTGCTGAGAACCTGCAGGCAAAACAGATGGGTCCTTTGGAGAAAGCAGAATAAAGCATAAACGATGTGGCTTTTTGAAAGATTATTCAAAGGTTTGCACAGGTTAAAAATAGAAAATGTGAACACTGTGTGTTGAAGGCCAAAAAAGATAACAAGACTTGCATAAGAATAAAAAAACCCTCAACAAAAATAGTGTGAGTCAATAGAAACGAAAATATTTTTAGGAAATTACATTAAAGCAAAGTAAAATATAATTTTGGAATAGTTTATTTTTACTGAAAAAATACCTTACTGCAAAAGGGCTGTGGATGATGTGCCAGCATTCTTACGCTGTCTGCAGACTTACATCTCCTGCCCCTCTTAGCCCTTATCCTATATGTGCTGCCAACTTTGGGTTTGGAAATTACTGGAAATTTGCAGGTGGAGCTTGGGAAGGATAGGATTTGGAGTAGGAATGGACTGCTCAGCAGGGTATAATGCCATAGAGTCCACCTTCCAAAGCAGCCATCTTCTCCAGGGCAACTGAATCTCTGTAGTCAGGAGGTCTCCAGGCCCCACCTGGAA
Organism: Gekko gecko; assembly: GCA_029375565.1. Classification (NCBI taxonomy): domain Eukaryota; kingdom Metazoa; phylum Chordata; class Lepidosauria; order Squamata; family Gekkonidae; genus Gekko; species Gekko gecko. The sequence continues at coordinate 53,555,068 of JAPDNY010000009.1, forward strand.
TCTAGTAATCATGTATATAATGGCACAAAATTAATAAAAACATAGAATCATAAAGCTGGAAAGGACCACAAGGATTATCTCGTTCAACCTCCTGCAAAATACAGGAAATTCACAACTACCTCCTCCCCGCACAACTTCTCCATGACCCTTCCTCTAGGCCCAGAGGAAGGCAAAGAGCCTCCCAGATCCCTGGCCAATCTGGCCTGGAGGAAAATTCCTTCTTGACTCCAAATTGGCAATTGGCATTACCCTGGGCATGTGAGAAAGGACCACGAGAACCAAGCACCTCTCTTCCTGCCCACCCTCTCACAATCTGCCTAAATTCACAGAATCTGTATAGCTGTCACATGACCATCTAGCCTCTGCTCTTTTAAAAAAAACATCCAAAGGAGAGCCTACTACCACCCTGTCTCTCAGGAAGTTCTTCCTTATATTTAGCCAAAAACTCTTTTTATTTAATTTCAATCCATTGGTTCTGGTCCAATCTTCTGGGGCAACAGAAACAACTTTGTCCTGTATATGATACCCCTTTCAAACATAATGGGAGTGGTAGGGTAGAGTGGCCACCCTGCCTGGGAAAACCTGTTTGCCCTTTTTCTGTGCAAGAAAAATAACTGTCACAAGTAGAAGGTGTGTTCCAGTGCTAAATGACATCTATGTAACTTTAAAGTACTAAAGACTGCTCAGCCAGAGCAGCAGGAAGGCAGGCATTCTTAAAATAACTGTAAGAACATAATCGGCATTTAAAAAAAATAAAAAATAAAACAGAATTTGATGGACATAAATGGAACTATAGACCAAAGGTGGCATTGTATAGCCGAATCTCATTAGATCTCAGAAGCTAAGCAGGGTCAGCCTTGGTTAGTACTTAGATGGGCAGCCTCCAACTAAGATTGCAGAGGAAGGCCATGGCAAACCACCTCTGCTTTTTCATTTGCCTTGAAATCCTCTTGCTGGGGTTGTCATAAGTCAGCTGTGACTTGATAGCACTTTACACATAGGTGTAAATATTATAATTGAACAGCCTGCTTATAGGTTCAGTGCAGACATGATGCTTTTTAGTTTTCAATCCATAGTTTGGAACTTGAGCAATATTATGTCTGCTCCAGACCTTAGCAGACATATTTATAGCAATGCTGGTAATAGTAAAAAGCAGGGTTCCCGTTAAGGTGTGCCAATATGCAGGGGTGCACAGTTTTTTACTCCAGCACAGAGCTTTTCAGCTCAGCACAGGGGAGGTGACTCTTCCAGGGTGGCCTTGCCCTCCTGCTCATCCAGTGGCATGAGAGTTTGAAGAGCTCTCCTGCCTCTGCTGGCTGGGTGGTGTGAGGCTAGGAGAGACTCGGGAGCCACTGCTGCCCCCAAGATGACCTGCTGGCCTTTTGCTGGGAATGTGTCTCCCCCCCCCCGATCGCCAGGTAAGAGAAGCCTCCCAGCCACATCTCTATGCATGGAGAAGCAGGGGGGATGGCTGGAGGCCAGCTCAGATGGCCAAGTGCTAGCTCGGCCACTGTGGAGGGACAACGCCTGGCTGGGGTCACCTACAGGCGCGCGTCGGAAAGCTGCCAGATGGTTGCGGTTGGAGCAAGGGCATTAGCACCCCTGGAGAGAATGCCACCTCCTTCACTGAGGTGAGCAAGGGAGGGGGGCTGAACTGGCTTCCTTGGGAGTCAGCCCCTAGCAGAGGGCCTTGTACTTGCGGTGGAACACACATCACATGGGAGCTACTCCCGAGGAAACGTGTGTCAGATATGAATTGCAGCCTCTGCATGTGTGCAGGATGGATTGAAAGGGAAGTCTTGCACATGTTCAGGCCTTGTTGCCCTACTCTGAGACAGGGGTGGTGGCTGTGATCACCAGGAATGAGATTCCCCTTCTCTTTTGCCAGCTTTTTCATCCCTACGTTGTTCTGTCAGCCACTGATAATGCCTATAACTTAAACAAATTTGTGTATGTGTATTCTGGAATCAATATATTTTGAAACACAAGACTAGGACATGTTGCTTTCTGTTGCTTGCACGATGATAAAAGATTTTATGTTTTATTTGTCATTGTGGTGATACATTGAAAAGGTTGTGGTGATGGGTAGTCAGATGAAATATTAAAAGCAAATATAAGTTCCATATTAATATATTATTTCTAATACAAATGATAATAGTATATATTTTATGTTTGTATGTTTAGTATGGTTGTAACCTGAGATTTAAAAAAAAATTAAATGTAGGCCCACTCAAATTGTGATTTTAACCATGAATGGTGAACTGTGGTTGGACATGCTGGTTTTCTTGCAATGGAATTATAACTTTGATGAAATATATTTCATTATAAGAAACAAAGCATGTTAGGCAATGTGACGGCCAGTACACTATTTTGCCTGTAGTTCTCAAAAAGTGGGGAGGGGATGCTTCATTAAGTATTGCTGCAGCCCTTTTGGCAAGTGGAAGAACTGATGGTTCAGTATTTCAACTACTGTTAAATATTGTGAGTGCAGCAGTAGGGGCAGCCCCCTAATATTTATAGAAGCCATCGTAATTGTGGAGCTTCTGTCTCTCTTTCTGGCCAACTGTGCATGCCAAAAAAAATGCACTCCTCATCTACTCTGTTTGCACAGCCTGTGCCACTCAATATTGCTCTCTATATAGCCATGTGTCTAGTTTGTAATTTTAAATTCAAGCACACATATATATGTCTACCAATATAAGATGCACATCTTACATATGAACTGAGCTCTCGTTTACAAAAACTTAATGTCAGAATAACTTTTTAGGAAGTAAATTAATAAGAAATCTATTTCAGTTTAGTCTTGTACCTTAACCTAACACTAATCCAGGGACAAACTGGGCTATCTAGTGATGCTGGATAGGAAGTACTGGGATCATTGTGATTGATTTTGCTGACATTATCTAAATAGATTTTGTCATTTGCCATATTTCAAAGTAGCCCCTTTCCCAATCAAGTTGCAGCCAACTTATGGTGACCCTGTACAGTTTTCAAGGCAAGAGATGTTTGCCATTGCCTGCCCCTCCATAGGATCCTGGTATTCCTTGGTGGTCTCCCATCCAAATACTGACCAGGGCTGAGTCTGCTTAGCTTTTGAGATCTGGCGAGATTGGGCTAGCCTGGGTGATCCTGGTCAGGGCAAAGTAGTCTTTACAAAGGGCTATCAAATGTTCCACCAACACAATAATAATAATAACAACCCAGTGCTTGAATTGGGAGTTCTAACTTCTGTTCCTCATATATGTCCACTAAAACAGATTAATGTTCCATCACCATGCATGTAAAGGATGGATGTAACTGCTTTGTTAGATCATGTGGAAGTATTAACTCTCCCCTTCTGTTCATAATATTAACAAATGTTTGCTACTATACTATTATTAAGTACATTCTAATTTGCCAAGCAGAATAGAGATGAGAAAGAGTTGAGAGTCTCAACTTGAGACCAAGACTTGAGAACAAAGAGAAGAGGGAGACATGGGAAACTTAGGTGAAGGAAGAGAGAAATGAAAGAAGGTCATGAAAGAGCAAAATCAAGGATAAAAGTAAGGAAAAGAGAGGGAGAGTTTGTTTTTATCATGCAGCAGCACACTAACTATTGCTTTACAAGGCCTGGCTTCACAGACAGAACTGTAGAGCTGAATGCAAAGAAAGGAAGAGGGAAAGATAGACTGCTGGAGACAACAACCTGTCAGAAAATATGCATTTGATGTTTCTCACTGAATCCATTGTTGTATGTTCCCTACCCCGCTATGCGCTTGCGTAGGTATGCAGGCAGAAACGTGGGAGCTTCTTCCCTGCCGCTTTTCCTTATCACGGTGGCCTTGAATGTAGGCTTTGGACTATTCTTGTTTCGCTGAGAATTTTTCCAGTCCTGGGAAGGCAAGGGGAGGGGGGAGTAGTCTCCCGCTCATCAAGTATTTCTCCCGCCGGGAGTTCCCGCGCGAGTGCTCAAGTTTTATTTGCTAGGCGCTTCATTGCATCACACTATAAGTCAGCTTGCTTTGCTTTGTCCCCCATTCCTGACAATGACCTCCTACTGTGGGTTTATAGCAAGATAATCCAATAAACCTTTCTTTGTGCAAGAATGACTGGATCTACTTGATTTTAACCTGACAGAAATTGTCAGGAATCACATCATTCCCACTACCGTCAGTTTCCGCCGTCTACCACGATGAGCGGAGCGGGTACGGGAGCTACGGGCGCAGCCCCAGCGACTACTCCTTCGGGCGCAGCTGCGGCGGCTACCACTCCAGGAGCCACGGGCGCAGCAGCAGCGGCGACGTCCACTCCAGGGGCCACAGGTGCAGCGGCGGCAGCCGCTACGTCAGGAGCCACGGTTCCAGTTACCACTGTGGCGGCTGCTGTAGTCACCCTCCCGACCACCACTGTTGTTCCAGTGACTACTACTACGGTTTTGGTCGCACCGACATCACAATCGGGAGCCGGATTAGTGACCCCACCATTAGTCAGCACATTGGGGGTTCAGTACACTCTCCCTGTCTACAGCCCGGCTGGGCAACTACCGAGTCAGGGAGGAGCGATTCCCCGAACCTATGTGCCAGGAGTCCCAACACCATGGGACAAAGGGGTGACCTATCGTAGGTCACGCGATTGGACTAAGAACCTGTTGGATACGACTCAGTCGACCTGGACCATGCCGGGAAGCCAAAGCCGCGACAGTTTGTTGGACCCCCGAGGTAGTTTTGGACTTCCCCAAGGGAGGATACCTCGAGGCTCTCCTAGAACTGGGTCTGGGCCAGATACCGACGCTCGCGTGGACTCTATCCAAGAGGATACCCGACGGCTGGTAAGGGACATGAGCAAGCTAATGCAATCCCTACCCCAGATGATGGACCAAGCCATTCGGGCTCATCCGCTGACACAGCCTAGACCGGCACCAGCCCCGGCACCACCGCTGATACCGGGTCGTCCACCTCCGGCTCCTCCGGGCCCGAGACCGGGCCAACCAGCACCTCCGGGTCCAGGGCCGGGCCAGCCAGCACCAGCACCTCCTCCACCGGTCGTTCCAGCACCAGGACCAGGGCCAGGCCAACCAGGGCCGCTCCAGCCGCCAGTTGTGCCTCCGCCTCAACTCCCTGCCCCAGCACCACTCATGCAGCCGATCCCGGTTATGGCGCCGGCCCCCCAGTGATCCGTCCTAAGGACATGCTTGAAATCACATTTGATGGAGATCCAGAGACTGTGTCCTTTTTTATATTGCAAGTCGGAAAATTTGTGCAAAGATGGGGCTATGTTTTCCCAGATGAAGAACAACAGGTGGAGTTTATCGCATCCAGATTTCGAGGGAGTGCTACCAGCTGGTATGTAGCGCTTCATGATCTGGAGGCTGCGGAGTTGGGGAATGTAGATGACTTCATGTGGGCTCTGAGAAACCGTTTCGAAGACCCGGGGGCGGCCGAAAAGCCGAAGCCTTCCTTCGTACCTTCAGACAAGGCAAACTCTCAGTGCGAGAGTACTCAAGGGAGTTTCAAAGGCATGCTGTGAAAATTCGGGACTGGACGGATGCGGTCTTGGCCCAACAATATCGAATGGGTCTAGCTGTGGATATCCGCAATAACATCCTCAGCTCTCAGCAACCCCGCACCCTCCAAGGTTGGATGGAAGAAGCCGAGAAGGCCGAGAGCCGCCTACGCATGATGAAACTGGATTTGTCGTTCGGTAACAACCGCCCGAGTTCGGCGGCGGGCCAAGCCAGACCTAAACCGGTATCCACCCCAAGTGGAATGAGAGATCAACGTATGCGGCAGGGGCTCTGCCTGCGGTGTGGGGAGAAAGGGCACTTTGCCGCAGCCTGCCCGAAAGGAGACCCCAACCGGGGTCTACCACAAGACGAGCCCAGAAGGTGGAGTCCCAACCCAAAGAAAGGCACCGCAAAACCACGCAATACACGGGCTCTTTTCGCGGGTCCTGACCAAATGGATACCTTGTTGCTGGAGGAAGAGAATGAAATGCAGGGAAATGAAATGGTCCTGTTTGTGAATGGCGCTACACAACAGGACCCAACACCTGAGGCGCCTAAACTGGTGAGCAATTACCCCTCTCTCTTCTTTGTGACTGTCCTAGTAATGAACCCAGCAATGATGACCCACATTCGGGTCCGAGCCCTCATTGACTCTGGGTGTGGGAGGGACCTTATAAACCCGTCTATTGTTGTAGGGCTGGAGGCAGCCGTGGTCCATTTGAAAGACCCAATAACTTTTACACAAATGGATGGGTCTCCAATGAAAGAACCATGCCGATTTGAGACTGTTCCTTTAAGAATAGGCATTGGTGACCACTGGGAGCTACGTTCGTTCGTGATAGCTCCTCAAGCCCAATTTCCCTTAGTGTTGGGTAGCCCTTGGTTACATGGACATAACCCTTACATTCTATGGGAGGAAGGGAATGTTCAATTTATCTCACCGAAATGTAATGAACACAAATGGGACCCAGGGTGGGGAAACCCTCCCTGCAATGAACCTCCACGTGCTTGTTTGGCAATGGAGGACCTTAACCGCATTCCTGAGGATTACCACTATTTGACTAGGGTTTTTGAGGAGGAGGAGGCTGATGAACTACCCCCCACCGTAATTCTGACTGCGCTATTGAAATTCTTCCGGGACAGAAATTGCCAAAAGGGAAAATTTATGCCATGAGTCCCAGTGAGAAGGAAGAACTGCGCCGCTTTATTGATAAAAACCTGGCTCGTGGATTTATTAGGCCAGCTTCATCCCCTTTCGCCGCACCTGTGTTGTTTTGTAAAAAAAAAAGATGGGGGGCTCAGACTATGCACGGATTACCGGGGACTTAACGCAGTGTCTGCAACCAATGCCTACCCGATGCCTCTTATCAAAGACTTATTGGCAGAGGTGGCAAAAGGGAAAGTGTTTTCTAAACTGGATTTGAGAGATGCCTATTTTCGAGTTCGCATCAGAGAGGGGGATGAATACAAAACTGCATTTAATACCCCGCTGGGACAATTTGAATATCGGGTTATGCCGTTCGGTTTGCAGGGGGCACCCGGGGTCTTCATGAACTTAATCAATGAGGTCCTACACCCCTACTTGTTCAAGGGGTGGTCGTTTACTTGGATGATATCTTGGTCTATACCCCAGACCTACAATCTCACACCATTCTCATGCGAAAAGTGTTGGAAAGGCTATTGGATCACAAACTGTTTGTTAAACTTTCGAAATGTGAATTTCACCGGGAGTGTATTGATTTTCTGGGGTACCGCATATCCTCTGAGGGGTTGGAAATGGACCCAAAGAAGGTCCAGGATGTGGTAATGTGGGAGCCCCCCAAAACCAGACGACAGCTTCAGAGTTTTCTCGGTTTCGCCAACTTTTACCGGCAATTCCTGCCCCACTTTGCCCAAGTTGCCCTTCCCCTCACTGAACTTCTAAAGACTAAGGGGAAGGGATCCAAGGCTTCAGTGCCAGGGGCCCCTTTGAACTGGACCCCGCAGTGTCAGAACGCGTTTGAACAATTAAAACGTCTGTTCACGTCTGAGCCGATTTTAGCACACCCCGATGAGACAAAAAAATTTGTGGTCCAAGTAGACGCATCGGATACTGCTATGGGTGGGGTGATTTTGCAAGAGAACGCTCAGGGACAACTACAACCTCTAGCTTATGTATCAAGAAAATTCAATGATACCGAAAGATTCTGGCCCATTTGGGACAAGGAAGCTGCGTCTATACGTTTAGCATTGATCACTTGGAGACACTGGTTAGAGGGGTCCCAAGTACCTTTTGAAATATGGACTGATCACAAAAACCTTGAGGTACTGCGAAAACCCCGTAATCTAAATGCTAAACAATTTAGGTGGGCTGAGTTTTTCTCCAAATTCCAATTCACTCTCCACCATTTCCCAGGGAAGGCTAATCATTTGGCGGATGCTCTTTCCCGTCTTCCCCAACATTTCTGTAAGAGGGTGGAAGTACAAGAGTCTATGTTCACCCCAGAACAACTGGTTGGTGCGGTTGTCACCCGCAAAGCCAAACTAACATCAAAGAACCCCATCCAGACATTCCCCTGGGAAAAACAATTTCTCACCGACATCACCCCACAAGAAATAAGTGAGTTACAAGTCAGGGATGATGTGAGATGTGATCCAAATGGTTGCTGGTTTAAGGGAAATAAAATGTTTGTTCCAGAAGCTACTCGATCCCAAATGTTGCAAACAGTTCATGACTCAAAGTCTGCGGGGCATTTTGGATATGTGAAATCATTGAGACTTCTGCAACGTGGGTTTTGGTGGCCCCGAATGAAACAGGATTTATCGCTCTACATACAATCATGCACAACGTGCAACCGTTGTAAAGCCAGGCCGGGGAAACCACCAGGTCTCTTACAGCCTCTACCCACTCCAAGCCGACCCTGGGAAGTAATTTCGATGGACTTTATTACTGATCTTCCCCCCTCTAGACATATGACGGTCATTTGGGTGGTAGTGGACTTGTTCTCAAAACAAGCTCACTTTATACCGTTCCCAGGTTTGCCAACCGCCAAGGCTTTGGCCAAAGCATTTCTTCAACACATTGCCAGGCTACATACATTGCCACTCAAAATAATATCCGATAGGGGAAGTCAGTTTGTTTCTAAGTTGTGGTCAGAGCTAATGACCCTAATGGGTATTGAACGGGCTCTTAGTACTGCCTACCACCCCGAAACTGATGGGCAAACGGAGAGAGTAAACCAAACATTAGAACAGTATCTGAGATGTTTTTCTAATTATCAACAAGACAATTGGGTTGATTTACTGCCATTAGCAGAGTTTGCATACAACAATTCATGGCACGCTTCAACAAAGATGTCTCCATTCAAAGCTGCCATGGGTTATGACAGCCCCCTCTCCCTTTCTTGAAACCTGGTGAAAACGTGGGGAAAGCTTCAGCATGGTGTAAAACTTTCCGCGATTCTTGGCCCCTAATTGTTGAGACTTTGAATGAAGCCAAGTCACAGTATAAAAAACAAGCAGATAAAAAAAGAGCCGGGGGATGGAATCTGAAACCAGGGGACTCTGTTTATCTGTCAACAAAGAATCTAAAGCTGGCGCAGCAGTCCAAAAAACTGGCTTGGAAATATATTGGTCCTTTCAAGGTGCTAAGATGTATAAATCCAGTGACTGTACAGCTAGATCTGCCAAAATCTCTTAAAGCAATACATCCAATTTTTCATTACAGCCTCCTCAAACCGGCGTTACCCCCGACTAAATGGCAACCTGCGATGTCGGAGCCTCCCCCGCCTCTGATGGTTGACGATGAGGAACACTATGAAATTGCGGAAATTCTAGACTCTAAGATTTTGCGTGGACAACTCCTGTACCTGGTCCAATGGGTACACTTTGGGCCCCAACATAGGGAATGGGTGAAAGTTTCAGATATCAAAGCACCTGACCATTTAAGACGCTTTCACCTTCGGTACCCTAACAAACCTGGGGGGCCCACGTTCTCTCCTTCCTGAGTGGTGGGTGGGTGGTATTTTGGGAAGGGCAGAATGTCAGAAAATATGCATTTGATGTTTCTCACTGAATCCATTGTTGTATGTTCCCTACCCCGCTATGCGCTTGCGTAGGTATGCAGGCAGAAACGTGGGAGCTTCTTCCCTGCCGCTTTTCCTTATCACGGTGGCCTTGAATGTAGGCTTTGGACTATTCTTGTTTCGCTGAGAATTTTTCCAGTCCTGGGAAGGCAAGGGGAGGGGGGAGTAGTCTCCCGCTCATCAAGTATTTCTCCCGCCGGGAGTTCCCGCGCGAGTGCTCAAGTTTTATTTGCTAGGCGCTTCATTGCATCACACTATAAGTCAGCTTGCTTTGCTTTGTCCCCCATTCCTGACAATGACCTCCTACTGTGGGTTTATAGCAAGATAATCCAATAAACCTTTCTTTGTGCAAGAATGACTGGATCTACTTGATTTTAACCTGACACAACCTTGTTAGCAGACTGCATTGTGGCATTTACTGTAGCAGCCATCAGGTATGCTGGCTTGTCTTGCCTTGCTCCAGTGCTGGCTTGGTTGATGGGCTTAGCATGATCATATTAGGTAAGGGTTTGCTTCAGCCTTGCAGAAGGCCAGGCTAGCTGATTATCAGAGTGCCTTTTAATGTGCTCAGACTTCCCTGTGCCCCTAGTGACTGCAGCCAGAACTGCATTAAAAGTAATATAAATGGAAATGCATTTGGCCAGATGCAACATAAGACTAGCTTCAGGTGCCCTCCAGCTGACTTGGTCCCTAGGAATCTTGTCCTCCCAGTCCCCTCTCCTCAGTGGCCCCAGTTATAGCCTACAAATTACCTTCAAAGGCCTACAAAGTTATAGCCTACACATTACCATGTAGAGTATATTACAGTAATCCAATTGTGAAATTTTCCGAATATGTACTGTGGATTGCTAGGATGTGGTGTTGAAATCTGGGGTACTATGGAAACTGTGTATGGTCAGAATTTTTATGTGGGGGACACTTGTCATCTGAAAAATTATTTCCTACATCAACATTAACTGTGTTCACCTGGTTCTATTAAAAATACATCCAAAAGGAAGAGATCTCTAAAACTGAAATAGAATACAACTGTTTATAGGGTGATAATGCAAATAAAAGAGAAAAATCAAGCCTTGACATGGACTGGATATAAGGATAACCTTTCCTTGTGTGTGTTTTATTTTTCTTATGAAAGATAGTGAAATTGTCAAGGTGTTCTCTTTTTCTGTGTAACTACAGTTATCTGAATACTGTTGGATTCAGGTTGCAGCCAGCCAAAGAGATATCTGAGCCTGACAGATCAAAATCCCAAAGAACAGGTGTAGACCACCTGAGATTGTATCTCATAATCTGGTCATTGTGTATTAATCACAATTGGCTACTTGTACCTCAGGCTAGCGCTTCAGTACTGAAGTTTTTTGCCAGGTCTATGGTGGTATACTTTCTTCTTGACACAGAAATGCTTTGACAACCAGTCATGGTGATACTGGGGAAATGCTGCTTCTGTATGTTACCTGAAGTCTTGACAGGTGTGTATGCTCTTATTTCAAGTGCTGTCTTAATTAATTTTTCTAACTAATAATTGGTGGGATAGGATCATTCATCAACAACACACTAGGCTCTTTTTATTTGCTTTCTAATCTGGCCAGTGTAACAGTTCTTTGTTTTCTTAGTTTAAAAACTAGAAACCTGCTGCTTTGTTTCTAAATGTAATCTAGTTTTCTCCAGCAATCAGAGTCTAAGAAATTTTCCTCTCAGGCCCCATGCAAGCAGGAGGTGCCATACTATAATCCTGGTGCTTAGATTAATGAAGGCCTGGCAATTTCAAGAAGGTTGCAAAATATCTAGTGCTAGAAACACCACAATAGCGATCTTCTTGATATGGATGCTTCTCTAGAAGTATACTGCCAATTGGAAGAGCTGGAATGGTAATGAAGAGTGTGTGTTATATAGCGATGACTCCAATTATTCTTTGATTTAATTAGAGCAGTGAGCTTCTTATCTCTAGCAATCATGAAGTGTTGCATTTTCAGCTTCATAAGGCAAGGAGATTATTCATCTGTCTGGTTTGCTAGGCACATGTTCCTCCTGCTTATTGAGATTGCTTTACTTACTAAAATCTTTCCTGAGGAACTTGAGGATAGAGTGGATTACTACTGGGGGACAGGCAACAGACACCTGCTGGTTAAAATCCATGATTATACTTCTAAAATAGAGTTGATGGCTCTTCTCATCATTTCTTTTTTTGCCATCACCTTGCTTAGCCCTTTGGCTGTCCATCCAGTATTTCATAAGTGAAAATTTGACATCATGCTAAAAAACCTCCAAAATAGTGTTTGACAGCCAAAAACTCTGCCTCGGGCATAATTGAAATTCTTAGGTGGAAATCATATGATGAGCTACAAGTGAAGTTCATGGAAACCTGAAATGTTCTCACATTTGACACAGTCTTCTTAGTTTCTGCTTGCACTATCACCTTGCAAATCCACTTGCATATGTCAAGTAATAATTCTTCCATGGCCAGTGATCTTGGGCCAGTCACGCACTCCCAGCCTGATCGACCTCACAAGGTTATTATAAGAATGAAATGAAGGTGGAAGAACTATGCATGTCATGCTGAGCTCCGTGGAGAACAGGCAGGATATAAATATAGTAATAATGTAGTAATAACGTAAACTTATTGGTTTTACTGGTTAGTGCTTATTCTGATTGTGGAATTGGGAGAGAGCCTAATCTGTAATCTTCATGAAGGAATAAGTTTACAGCTTGGAGATGCTGTTAGCTCCAGCTTTACAGCTGGATGTATACATTTCATCTCATTTTTAAAAACATTGCTTTATACTTTTCTAGTTGATCAATTTGGTTTTTTTTGTATTTTTCTCTCAGATTGTACTGTTGTATGCATTTTTTAAATGGAATAACATTGGTGTGGTTTAAATATCTGTAGTGGAGAGGTTTTATAAAGTTTTAAATCAATAATGACCTTTTTCTATAATGTAAATCCAGTGTATATATAGGGTGAAGAATAGTAATGATGATGCAATATTTTCTTCCAAGCAGTTGAAAACTTTACAGAGTTGCATTATGCTCATGATATCACCATGTACTCCATCACAGACACCAAATTGCTTTGCTATGGCTGTAGATGTAGTCATGATGACAAGAATCTATATCTGTCTTTGTGGTCCTAAGGACAGAAAGGGGTTGCTGCCTGGTGCACCAGCAGCTGGCAAAGAACACGCCAAATCCCACACTGCCCAAAGCGTCTGACTGAATCTGCATGGATGAACCTAAGTCAAGAAGAGTCTGCCAAGTAGAAACACAGTTGAATGTGGAAGGGAAAGTCAACCAGACAGCAAGTCAGCTTTCATGCCCTTGGTGATTCTAGTATGGTGATGAGAGGAATGGACTCTGGTTGTAGACCTGGCTAGGTGGGCACAAAATGCATAGTTTCCTTAAGTGTGCATTTTTTCTGAGCCAAAGTGAGGGTGATAGGAGCCCTCAAGGCAGCCATTTGGTCATCAAGGAGCTGGGATGGATCCTCCTCTGAATCGAGCAAGATACTGAAGTAGACTAGGCACCTACAGGGACCTTCCATTTTGTCATGAGCCAGGGGCATCCCTAACTCCCCAGCTAAGGCTTGAAAGGCAGCCAGGTGAGTGGTACATGCAGAGCTTCCAGCTGGTCAAGAAAACACAAAGTCATCCAGGTAGTGTGTAACATGGGGGGTAGGGATGAATGCAGCCTTTAACTGCCCATTCTGGAAAAGTGCTGAAAGCTTCAAAAGCTGCACAAGCAACAGAGCAGCCCATAGACATAGACCTTGTCAACAATCCATGAGCTGTTCAGAAGGTAGTGATCATTTGGGTGCATAGGCGAGACCCAGAAGGCTGATTAGATATCACATTTTGCCATGAGTGCCCCAGGGTCGCATGCCCTGACTATGTGCACAGCGTGGTCAAATGAGACATAATGCACAGAGCCGTGTTCTTCGGGGATGGCATAATTAACTTATGAGTCCTTCAGGTAGGAAAAGTGATGAATCAAATTATATTCACCTGGATCTTTCTTGGGAGCCACTCCCAGGGGGATACCTACAGGTCTGGGATGAGAGGAGGGCTGAATGGGCCAGTGACCCAACCTGCATCACACTCCTTCATGACTTTAGAAGCTACAATATCTAGCAGATCATATGCAGACTTTAGACTCCCTGATTCACAAGGAGTGCGGGGGCCAGTAAAGGTAATATGGAAGCCCACTATGAAGCCTTCCCAAAGAAAGGAGGCAGCAGCTCTGTTAGGATATTGAACAAGCAACAGACATAGGGGGCCAGGACAATTAGAGGAGGGAGAATTATTTTCCAGAATTGGATCCTGTGGCAGTAGTTGCATCAGCCCCACCATCCTTCTTACTGCTGCTGGAGGGCTGGGTACTACAAAAGGGCTGTTGACTACTGCCTTCCTGGAAGCAAGATGGCCTAGGATGAGGCCCGAAACAGCTATCGCAATTGTGGCTGTACCTGCATCATTAGCATTGGCACTTTCCTTACCTATCCTCCCAGCACATCTTGTGGCTAGAATCACACTTGGGAGCGACCCTGGAGAGGCTGGCTCGCCCCCTGACAAGCCAAAACTTGTCTTTAATCAAATCCCACCTGGGTAGCTCAGTTTAGGAAGCCTGTTTCTGAAAGGCTGTGTTGTAGCTGAAAGCAGTGGAGTCACCTGCCCTCAATACATTGCTCAGGTGGTCGGACAGGTGGCACTCCCATTCAGGGTAGGCAGACTGAACCACTCTCATGAATACATTGTATCTGGTCAACCAGTTAAGAAAGGTGTGATCAGCCAACTCTTTCTTGACCCCTTTCCTATCAGATTGTGAGTTTTGTCTACCTTCCTCAGCATCAGAGTAAATGTATCTACATAATAGCTATTTAAAATTTTATTCCTGACCCTACAGAACAAATGAATGCCAGGTGGATCCTCTGAATCATTAAAGATGGGCAACAGTAGTGAAGCCCCAGGGGGCTGGCCAGCCCCCTCCACTACAGTGGGGCCACTGGCTGCCTTCTCCCTTCATTTGATGGCCCAAGATGGCAGACTAGGGACCCATGCAGCTGTAACCCAATAGACCCCAGTAGAATGAGTAGACTCCTCCTCTAAGGAGGATTTACCTGAAGACTGCTCACTACTGGATATCTCAGTGTGTCTCGCTGATCTGTGTGCCTAGCACCGCTTGTGGTGATGCATTTTGTAGGACTCGTACCCCTGGGTTCCTCATCCTTTGATGAGCTTGAGCATTCACTGAGAGAGCAGGCCTGTCTCTGCCCCCTGGAAGGCTATGAAGACCCTGCTACAGCCGCACCTGAGCATGAAAGCATTGCGGTTTCTGTTGTAAGTGGGGGAGCTGAAACTTCCAGCTGAGCTCCAAGTTGGCTGACCCATTCATTGAGAAGCACCAGTTCCTGGGATGTGCCCTCTAGGCTTGCCCTACTGCAGGACACCAGTGATACCAAGACACCAGCTGGCTCAGCTGGCCAAGCAGGAACATGCCACCCTCTGGCAGTGAAAGGTGTTTGCAAGGCTTTAGGCTGCAACTTCAAAGAGGAAGCAGCTGCCTTCTTAGCCCCAGCAGTGCAGCCTCCATCTCAATGAGGGGCAGCCTAATGGCACATAGTGGCTGCTATACATGTCTTGGGAGGCATGATCTAATTAAGCACACAGTAAAACAACAATCTGAGCAAAACAGTACAGAGCCCTAATGAAGCAGATGTCCCTTCAACAATCTGAGCCAAGGTTTTAAATGCCTCCAAAGCATGCTAAAAGAATGTTAATTCAGCCACTAGAAGGTGCCCATGAAAGACCACGTGGCTCAAATTATTATTGCAAATATTATAGAATGATACCTTAACAATAATTAAGCCACCATGATTATGACTTACTAAACTGTTACTGTGAAAACTTCCCTATATAGCGACCCCCAGGGATGAGTATAACAATGTGACCTACTACTATTAAAGGTAAAGTAATGGTTCCCTTGCTCGAAAGCCAGTCAAATCTGACTTTAGGGTTGCGGTGCTCATCTCCATTTCAAAGCCAGAGAGCCAGCACTGTCCGAAGACGTTTCCATAGTCATGTGGCTGGCATGACTAAACACCAAGGTGCACGGAACGCTGTTACCTTTCCACTGAAGTGGTATCTATTTATCTACTTGCAATTTCTTCCTTTCGAACTGCTAGGTTGGCAGGAGCTAGAACTAGAGACGGGAGCTCACTCCGTCATGCAGCACTCTCAGGTCTTGAACTGCTGAACTACTGACCTTCCACAGCCTACGAGATAAAACTGCTGTAACCAAATATTCACTACTGTGACTATAGAGCCATACAATATGGTTAATTAATCTATGCAGTAAACAGACTTCAAATGGAAACCAGACCACCATAAGATTTAAAACCCATCAATGCCACCCAGTAATTAGTTATTTAACAACAGCCCCCGCCACTATTCATAAGGACACAGGATGGCCACTGCAGGAGAGCAAAGGGAAAGGCAGTGCGCTGCTGACAAGCTAGGCAAGAAGATGACCTCAAGTCATTACCACCAACTCCCCACTACAGCACCCTAAGTAAACAGGGCCCAAAAGAGAGCCCCACACAATAGATGCAAGTTACCACACACGTCCTCCACATTCTTCGCAGCCACCTCACATCCAAGTACAAGCCAACACCTGCGGCAGTCGCCTTCCACTTCTTCAAGCCTCCTCACTATGCTGCTCCGACAATCACCCGGAGATGCTTGCTTGATGAGTAACATGTGCTTCTGAGCCCCAATGCAAGAATTGTGGACTCTGAAGTTGTCCATATCCAAAAAAGGAACAGGGCAGAGTGAGTGGCAGGCTGACCCTTTAATACCTGCAGGGATGGTGGAGCCAAGCTGATACTCGTTTCCCAGTCTGCACCAAGCCCAGCCTTGTGAGAGGCTTCCATGCAGCCAGTGAATGGCTGACATTCAGGGAGCCAGCCTGCCCTAGCCGAAGGCCTCCGAGGCTGCCATGGAGGCATTACTTGCCCAGCTGCAGTGAACACGTGGCCTCTTCCTGCAGTACCTCCCAGCCCTGCAGTCACAAAGCAGCCCCCGGTAAATCAGCGGCTACAGATTAATATAATTTTTCAAGGAACTGGAAAAGTTATTGAGTAGGCTTTTTGATGCAGCTGATGAAGCGGTAACTGAATTCTTAAGGCATCTTTCCATTGTGGGATTCTTAAAAAACGACAACAGAATTAGAAGATTCTAGAGGGAAAAGATTACTACATTTGTAATATCAATACAATGAAGGAGAGTTTGAGAAGATTATGAGTTTATCAGAGCTGCTATGCCTTTTGGTATATAAAATGAGGTTAGCAGCCCATTTGTGGAAGACCCTCATTGGCTACAGTATTTACCTGTAACAGTTATGTAGGTCTTAAAAACTTGTCTTCCAGTCCAAAGCTGCTTTCAAAGTAACAACAGTGACCAACCTTCATTTAAGAGGTTAAATCTTCCCCAGCAGCCATCCCTTAAAAGCCATATCTGAGAGCCAGAGGGACCATCATGAACAAAATGCTACGTGGCCGAGGAAGAAATAATTATAACACTGTACTGGTTTACTGAATTATCTAAAATTACAGTTTAATCTCTTGCTTGATTTAGATCAGTTTAGTCAAGTGCCATCAGGTCATAGCATTAAATGCAATCCATTGCAATATTAAGGATTCCCATAGCTTTTATTGGCACAGGGAAAGAACATCATGTGGTTGAATTATGCAATAGACAATAATAACAATTTTATTAATTGTTGTGGAGATAGTGAAAGCTTGTTTGTCTATATTAATGAAAATTAAGTACAGCTAGCTTTTCATTTTGATCACCATTAGGTAGGCTGAAGCGTCAATACTGTTGTTTCTTTTTTTTCCACAGTTTCTTGTCCTGTTTTAAAGAGTGGCATAGATGTTGTTCTGAGCCTCACTTCCTTAAACAACAGTTTTGGCTTGTGTGCAAGCAGAGAACCATTGCATTCATCCACTGAGGGCTTATGATCCAAGGTCTTCTCTGAGATTAATGGATCTTGAAAGCATTCTTTATGACAGGTGGGGAATCATACACACTATCCGCACCTCATTGTTCATGTATTCAACTTAAAATATGGCCTAGGGCCAGGGGTGATTCAAGGCAGGCTGTCTCACTGTCTCCAAGCCAAGAATGTGGAGTGTTGGGGGTGGGGGCCCTGCAGGAGCCCAGGCCCAGCCAATCAGCTCTTCTGTGGGCTAGCCAGGGAGGGAGCAGAGCTACAGGTGGACTTGGTGCTCAAGAATTTCAGTCTGGTCCGTCCCTTCCCTACTTAGCCAGGCTGCTGCGGGGGCCTTGACCTCAGCTGATTCTAGCTCTCTCTCCCGCCCTCCCTTGTTTTGTATTTTGTTACAGGTTGCATTATGGTTTACTTCATAGTCTGTGTCTCTACTTTTCATCACAGCCTGTGTGGGCAGTTTGGGCATTGGGACAGATCCATTGCAAGGGGAAGCTGTGCCTGCACACCCGTGTCCCCCATTTTTGGGAATCCTTTAAAGGGTCTTGGGGGTGGCAAGGGAACCATGCAGAGACTTGCGCCCATATGGGATCCCAGGACATGCCACTCTACAGGTTCCCCCCAGCAGGCAGGCTGGGGGAGACCAGGTAATATCAGACAGCAAGAGGGTCAACCAATTCTGGAACTTTCTCCATGTTGTGCCAGTGCTCCTGCGGTTGTATTCAATCAAAGCTGTGGCCTATTTCCCCCCCATCTGTTCTGTGTTGTTGTCCTTCCTCTTCACCCTCACTCCCTCCCTTGCCTCTGGGTATGCAAGAGCACTGAGAAAATTATCAGAAAAACTTGCATACCCAGATTCCTGTGTCAACTGGAGGCAAAGAAGATTCAGTTAACTGAAGATTCAAAACCATCTTTTCTCATATTTGGCACAACCTTTTAGTCCTCATTTCATACTGAAACTAAGCAAAGTCATGTAACAGAACAGAAAGAATTTTTGCCCTATTTTTCTCCCACTGTTGCCTGTCAGGTACAGATTTTAGTCAGCTGAGAATGTTGGACTGGGATCAGAAGGCCATGATTCAAGTCCTACCTTTCCATGAAGCTTGTTGGATGATCTTGAACCAGTCATTCTCCCTTTGCCTGACCAATCTCATAGCTTTAATGTGAGGATAAAATGAAGGGATGGATAAAAATGTACTAGAAAGATTGTGACTTCTTTATGACAGAACTTGTCTTTCTGTTGTTTCTCTGTAAAATGCCATGCATGTTGATGTCATTATGTTAATAAATAGCACTATAGTTCAGCCTAGCAGAAGTCTCATAGTTGTATTCTTAGTGTGTCCCAAGGACAAGCCATGGATTCTCCATCTTTAGAACATATGTTGTCTACAGTTTTTGTCAGTGTAACTTGCTGAGTCTTACGGAGTTGCTGATCATTCTTTAGTGTTCATTTGGCCTTTTTGTTGCCAGTTCTCTGATCTGTAAATGTCTACAGAAACCTAAATTTGTCCATCCCCAGGAGGGTAAGATGCCATAAGAACAATAACTCTAATAAAGTACCATGTTGTACTATGTCCAGACCAGACTCTCTATTGCCAGCATGGGAAATGTGGCTCCCACTGAACTTGGTTTGCTCCAAGGCAACAGCACAGGGCCTTATCTAGCACTACAGCGTCAGGCCCAGGTGGAAGAACTTACTGGGGTCCAGCATTGAAGAGAGGACAGCAGCCTCCACAGCTGAGGCAGAAGTCAAGGTGAGGCTAGAGAGGCCTGCACAAGGGCTGGACTTGTGAGGGCCAAAGAAAAGCAGCAGCAGGGACTGAGGGCCAGCAGCCTACTCCAGCAAAGCCCCTGACATTATAGTCAATAAGGCAGGAGGGAGGACAGTTATGGGAGAGGAGCCATCCAGCAACCTAGAAGGATGGACAGGGGAGGAGCAAATCATGGCCTTCCTTTGGAGAGAGGCCAGATACACCCAGGGAAGGGATGGGGCATTTGAACCTTTAAAGGCAGATTCCTGGGAAATACCAAGGAAGAAAAGAGGGCACAGCTCTGGTGTGGCGAGAGCTGTGGTCCTGGGGAAAGGAAAAGTGGTCCAACCCTCTTCCACATTCTGAGGCCTGGGGAGACCAGCTGGAAACACAATAACAAGTCATATTTTTCAGTTCTTGCAGTTAGATGATTCAATATTTGCTGAAATGAATTAAATTGCTTGTTATGCTATCACAATAGCTGTACAGTGTTGTTTGCTATCAAACCAACATCAACATTTAAAATAAATATATGCGTTTTAGAAAAACTAAAGAAAAGTCTGGTTAGTTGAATTCTGCAGCCTGTGTTAAATTTTTCATCTCTTGGATAAACCAGGGCCTTAAATGGGTTTCTGAACAAACTCATTCCCAAAATGGGAGAAATGGACTGTTCTATGTTACTTTATTGACTGTAATGTTCAGTTCCAGGTAATTCTAGGCTTAATTATTACAAAATCAAAGATTTTGTCCTAGTTTGTACAGAGCGCTATTTTAATATGATTGGCCTAACATGTAAATGAGCAGTCTGTCCGAGATCCATTAGGTTATTGGACTTGATTCTAATTCTGCCTCAGTGGATTAATGTTTTGTAAAATAAAAGTAGTGGTCTACCAGACTGTCGTATTAAAAAGGAAGATATTGATATAAGGAGAACAACTTTAATAGCTGTAGGAACCAAAATGGGTACATGTGTGGAACAATACTCCCTCTAAGCTGTGGAGTCTCGTGAGCAAAAATGCTACTTTGTGAGCTACTAGCATTAAAGTTGTGAGCTCGCAATTTGGCTGCTGCATTAATTAGTTTGCTCTGGAGCCATCCTCCCTGAGCCAAGAAAAAAATGTGTGAGCCGGAAGCTAAGAAACGGTGAGCTGGCTCACGGTAACTCAGCAATTCTTAGAAAGACAGAAGAAAATAAAAATCTAGGAAAATCTCCCATTTTAGCTCAATTTTAATAAAAGTTATACATTATTAAGTAGCCTACCCACATTTTTATTTTCTGTGGTATTGTGTTAAATCTGTAAGGGGGCCAGCATCAATTCTAGCACTATCAATTTAAAAGATTTTTGGTAGCTGGTCTGAGAAAGAGAACCAAAATTGGAATATTATTGGCCCTGATGCAATAAAGGATGGCTGCTTGTGCTCTCATAAGAAGAATCAACACAGAAGATATATTGGTATGAAACAGAAATATGTCTTTTGTTCTGGAATTCAGGAAATTGAATTATTCACAGACTAGGGAGCAAAGCCCATTGTGGTGGAAGACAACGGGCCCTAGAAAGGAAGGGAGGGAGCTGGAAGGGAGAGAGGGTTGGAGGAAGGAAGGAAGGAAGGAAGGAAGGAAGGAAGGAAGGAAGGAAGGAAGGAAGGAAGAGGGAAGAGTGAAAGAAAGGAGAGAGGAAGAAAGGAAAGGGGGGAAAGGAAGGGAAGAGGGGCAGAAAAGGGCTTCTCTGGGCCCAGAGAAAGCCTTTTCTGTCCCCCACACACCATCCCCTGGGCCTTCTATGGGGGCAGTAGGCAGTGTGTGGGGAAAAGGGGCTTCTCTGGGCCTACTGCTCCCATAGAAGGCCTAGAGGATGGTGTGTGGGGGATGGAAAATGGCTTGTCTGGGCCTACTGCCCCCATAGAAGGCCCAGAGGATGGTGTGTGGGGGATGGAAAAGGCCTTCTCTGGGCCTACTGTCCCCATAGAAGGCCCAGGGGATGGCGTGTGGGGGACGGAAGAGACCTTCTCTGGGCCTGGTGCCCCATAGAAGGCCCAGGGGATGGCGTGTGGGGGACGGAAGAGGCCTTCTCTGGGCCTATTGCCCTCATAGAAGGCCCAGGGGATGGCGTGTGGGGTCGGAAAAGGCCTTCTCTGGGCCTAGTGCCCCCATAGAAGGCCCAGGGGATGGTGTGTGGGGCCGGAAAAGGCCTTCTCTGGGCCTAATGCCCCCATAGAAGGCCCAGGGGATGGTGTGTGTGGGGCAGAAAAGGGCTTCTACTGGGCCTAGTGCCCCCATAGAAGGCCCAGGGGATGGGGTGTGGGGGACAGAAAAGGCCTTATCTGGGCCTAGTGCCCCCAAAGAAGGCCCAGGGGGTGGCGTGTGGGGGCGGAAAAGGGCTTCTCTGGGCCTAGTGCCTCATAGAAGGCCCAGGGGATGGCATGTGGGGGACGGAAAAGGCCTTCTCTGGGCCTACTGCCCCATAGAAGGCCCAGGGGATGGCGTGTGGGGGGCAGAAAAGGGCTTCTCTCACTTGCCTCAGCCTTGAGGGCCTGTCTCTGTGCTCACACTCCAGATGGTCCTCTCCTGTCGGAGGACTGGAGCAGACTGAGCTGAAAACACTGACCAGGGCTGACGTGGGCAGGACTTTGCAAAGCAGCCAGTTCTTGAGCCGTTCTTGAGCCGAATCAATTATGGCAAGCATAGAATGCTGTGGAACCAAAATTCAAATATATATAAGGACAGGATATTTTAAATATCAAAGCTTTGAGTCCTTGAGGCAGCTTTGTAAATTGACTTGTTTGGACCTCTCTTGCTGTGTCCAGATTGATGGACTTTTCTTGCATTTAAGAGTTATTTTTGTAGTCCTTACTATTTATGTAATACTCAATGAAAGGAGCCTTTATTCCATCCAGTACCAGGTTCTCTGTGTTTATGTGAGACTTGTCTGGGCAAGGAAGTATTCTGTTCAAGGGCGGTTTTCTGTCATCTGCCCCTTTATTGGATTCTGCCAATTAGTTTTAAAATATGGTAAACTCAAACTTCTCTGCTTGCCATGCTGTGGAGTGTTGTGATATCCACTAGGAATTTTTGAAAGGCAAGGTCAAATGTAGAACACGTTAATATGCTGGGTGCTGTAGCGAATAAAGTATTTTATCTGTTCACCCAAAGCCTGTTTATGCATAACTGATTGTGTATGCTGAACTTAATTTTTTGTTTCCTTTACATTTTCACTCCTGCAAAACTAGCTCTCCTTTCCCCAAATAGACAGTTGGACTTAAAACACTGTGCATCATTTAGCGGGGGGAAGGACGTGATTCACAGACCAACTGCTGCTTAAGATAGTTCAAAATATATCAAAAGAGTGTTTTGTTCACATAGCCTACAAACCTGTTATAGTTAAACTGAATGTGTAACCTTCATTTCTCACAGCCAAATAGTATGCCAGGGTCCAGATTTTTTTTGCTATATTGCACAGAATACAGAGACCCTAGTTTATTAATTATATAGCTCTATGAGTTTGAATGCCACTGACTTAAAAGGTTTAGCTATATGATCTAGCATTATTAGCTTTATCCATTATGGCATATTGGAGAGTCTTTCAGAACTTGCCTCCACAGATTATGTAACACATTTCTTATTGTACACTTATTTGGTATATTGCAAGTCTAACACTTCCTTAAAGTGTCTAGTGTACCAGAACACCTCAACATATAGTACATTTTGGAAAAGAAAATGTTTGATTTCATGAGGAATCTTACTGACATAGCCATCTTTCATTGGTTTGATTTCATGAGGAATCTTACTAACATAACCATTTTTCACTGGTGTAATTCAAAGTGTAATTATTCCATTTTACAAAGTAAAAGCTGTTCTGTAAAATCAGTTTGGGTGCACACTGTGTGTGTGTGTGTGTGTGTGTGTGTCTGTGAAGTGCTGTCATGCCTTTGCCTGGTATTCCTTGGAGGTCTCCCATCCAAGTACTAGCCAGGGCCAGCCTTGTTTAGCTTCCCTGACAAGATCTGACAAAATTGGGCTAGCCTGGGCCATCTAGGTCAGGGCACAAACTATATAGGTAAGAGCAATTCTACTGATTCTGTTGTCAGGAAGTGACATACAACAGGGGTGATGGGCAGCATTGGTATATCTTGTCTTGGGTAAATGTTACAGTCACATGAATCCAGTGCCATTGCCTTTTCTTATTCTAAGCCAATCCCCTATATTTGCCAACACAGTCAATCCTTCTGGTTGGCATTTGTTGCTGATGATCATAAGAATATAAGAGAAGCCAATGTTGGATTAGGCCAGTGGCCCATCCAGTCCAACACAGTGGCCAAAAATACCAGTTGCCATCTGGAGGTCCATCGGTGGGGCCAGCTAAAGCTTAATATCATGGCAGCTCTATAAACTTCTTGTTTTCAAATAGGACTGATTGACAGTCATTCTAGGAAATATTAGAGTACAGACCTGCCCATTAACAGACAGATCATACAGGAGTTCTCTCAAAAGTCTTTTCTTTCTGGTTTCCTTAGTTGGTAGCGTATCTATACAAAAAGTTAATATCCATCATTAAATAATCAATTGTTTCACAGCATTTGGGTAAAAGTCAGACAGAAAAAAATTAAAAATATTTTTATTATTCCTTTCTAATGATACTCTCTGTGTGCATTCTTCATTTGCTGAAGGAGTGCACATGAGTACTTTCCAAACAGAAGGATTAACAGTCCTTCATTTTGAAGAATTCAAACAGACTTTTCCCACACTCGCACATACTGTTCTCAAAGATAAACTTTGAGTCCAGTGGCACCTTTAAGACCAACAAGGTTTTATTCAAGGTATATGCTTTTGTGTGCAAGCTTATACCTTGAATAAAGCTTTGTTGGTCATAAAGGTGCCACTGGACTCAAACTTTGTTCTGCTGCTTCAGACCAACACGGCTGCCCACCTGAATCTGTTCCCAAAAATGTTAAAGAAAAGCCAGATCCCAATAAAGAGAATGATATCTAGACATTAATTATTTTGATTTTAAACTGACCTAAATTATGATCTCAGGGAAATATAAAGACTTCTAATATATAATTTTTGTAGGTTTTCGCTGCCTGTTGGACATAAGCAAAACTTAATCTAACTGATTGTATCATATATGTCAATCAAATATTTCAAATAGCACAAGGCATTGGAGGAACTAAAATATTACTAAAAGGAATCTGATTCTTTATTGTGATTTTTTTTGTCTGCAGTGCTAATTAATGCGTGCAACAGAATTAAAGCAACAGAAATTTAATTACTACATATTTAAGCTTTTTTGCAGAATTTGGGAGCTGAGGCATTTTCTCCCATTCCAGTATTCAAAAGCTATGGGGAGATGTTTTAGAAGTGGTTGGTCCCTTTTCTCTTCTCTTAATTTCAGGGACAGTTACAATATTTTTAAGAACAAAGTAGGTAATTTAACCAGCAGTAGCATTCCAAGTCTTTTCCCCTCTACTTTTCATCAGTTAAGTTGTGTGATTCTTATATGTGCATGTGTTTTCTGTTTCTATCAAAGACTTTATCTGATTTACCTACTTTTTTTACATGTTGAACTCATATACACTCTGAAACTGGATCAGTTCCACTGTAGTTGTTGACCATTCTGCTCCCATCCCCTGCTATGGAACTTCTGGCAAGGAGGAATTTAGCTAGGGACTCTACTGACCTAAGCTGATCCTAGCAAAATGAAGAGAAGGAGTGGCGAAAACTAGTAGCTTCCTTCTATTTTACATAAGATATGTGTTCATTTATGGTGAATGAAATGTCGGGGGGGGGTAGATCAAGATGGGTATCGGTAGATGGGTATCGGTAGAACAGAGCAAGAGTCCAGTAGCACCTTAAAGACTAACAAAATTTGTGATAGGGTATGAGCTTTCGTGAGTCACTGTTCACTTCTTCAGATACAGCTAGAATGTAAGTCCATCTGTCGTATATATTGGAAAGCAGAGTGATTTTAGATGACAAATGACGTTAGCAGGCAAATGTCAATGGCAGGTGTGATTGGATTAGGTGTGATATGCAGAGACATAGCAGGTGTAGAGGAATCAGCACTGATAATGGGACAGGAAACCTAGGTCTCGATTCAGTCCAGGTGGTTGCATTGTCTTGAGCTTCATTATCAGTTGCAGTTCAGCAGTCTGTCTTTCTAATCTCCATTTGAAATTCCTTTGTAAGATAACTGCTACTTTTTTGGGGGGATATGCAAAGAGAAAAGGAATCCATTAAAAACTGGTGTTGTTGTGGGAGCTAAGGCTTTGGGAATTGGTGTCTGTGAACAAACTAACACCTCAGATTAAGAAAGGGATATGCTCCATCATTCCCTTTTATGGTTATGCCACTGCCATAACTGCTGGATTAGAGATTGTTTTGGGAAACTCTTCATTCACTATAGGTGCCAACATTTTCTCTGGTTAATTCTTAGCAATGGTGAGCTTTCAAACAAGATAGAAACAAATTGCTGAACAGTGCGTTCCTGAACAGAGTATGTAACACTCAGTCCATTGAAGTAAATGGGCTTCATGAGCAGCATGTTATGTGCTAATAGTGTGGGTGAATCTGCAAATATTTAAATGTGCAGGTCGGGCCCGCACTGACTAAAAACACAGATCTGCAAACTTGGGGAACTCCAAATATTGTGCAGACAACACTCCTACCTTCTCTGTCAGGCAGTGGTGAGCAGGAACCAATGACAGGCCCAGTATCAGAGGCTGAGAGCCATGCAGGGCTTGCCGAGGCGTCGTGTCCTCCACACACACACCAATGCTGCCTGTGAGCCCCGTGCAGCAAGCCTCAGTCGGCCCAGTGTCAGAGGTGGGGAGCTGTATAGGGGTTGCTGGCAGCAGCAGTTGGGGGGGGGCTAGGCAGCATTGGTGAACCTGATGGCAGAGGCTGAGAGCTGCGTGGAGGTTGCAGTCAGTGTTGTCATTTGCAGCAATAGGGGTGAAGCCTTGGCAAGTCCAGTGCAGCTTCTGGCCTCCACCTCCATGGCTGTTAATGCTTCCTCCCCCCAGCTGACAGAAAGGAGAGGTGTATTATGGGGTAACAAAAGGGGGAGAAGCCTTGGTGAGCCCAGCAATGGAGGAGGCTGAGAACTGCCCGTGGTGGTGCTGGTGGTGGTGAATAAAGGCAAGAAGGGAAGGGTTTAGCGACAGGGGAGCAGGAAGGAAGCTGCACAACTGGGCTCAGCGGGCAAGGGGAAGAGGATGGGATCCTCTCTGTGAGTCTCCCATGCCCCCAATTATCTTATAGCTAATAATGAAGTGTGCCCCAATCTGCATTTACACAGAAGTAAGACTTTTCAACAAACTTGGGGGGGTTCCCCCCGGCTTGCAGAAAAATCTGAAACTTTTAAAAAATGGATCAGGGGTTTACATCCCCCCCAACTGTAGATCAGGGGTTTACACACACACCCCAACTGATGAGTGCTTTCTGCACTTTCACACACAACATGCCTCCACTGTCCAGGCTGCATCCACTCTCCTCACTGGACGTGCAGGTGAGCAAGATTCTGCCTCCACTGCCTCTTTCTTCACTTGTGCACACAACACACCTCTGCTGGCTGGGTCATATCCACTCTCCTCACTGATTGGGCAGGTGAGCGAGCATCTGCCTCTGTTACCATTGAGGCAGCAAAGCTTCCAAGCAGCAAGTTGGGCGGGGGAGCCACCACTACTGCAGTTGTTGAGGAGAAGAAAGAGTTGGGGAGAATGGCTCAAGCAACACCACTGGAGGCAGCCGAGTGAGTGAGAAGAAGCCTCCTCTCCCAGCCACCTGCCTGGAGTGCCGTCATCTCAATCTTAGTACTTGGCAGCTGAGGGGAGAGTCAGGGAGAGCAGTTCAGGTGGCACCACCAGAGGAAGTTGGGTGGGTGGCACCTGCAATGGCATCACCTGAGCCCCCTTCCCCAACTTTCCCCTTGACTGCTGAGCACTGAGATAGAGGCAAAACCATTGCAGGAGGGTGGCTGGACAGGAGGAGGTAGAGGAGTAAAGCCAGAGAAAGGAGCGTGCAGCTGGGTGGCCGCAGCAGATGGGAGAGTGAGAGAGGGCTGAACAGAGCAGTGGAGTGGGAGGATTCCCTGCTCCAACCACACCACCATTTAGAAAAAGAAAATTAACCTCAACACAATCAGCAACATTTCGTTATGCGGACCCGCTTGTTACAGAATAAATCCTGCTGTCTATGGACTTGTTGGGAAAGATTCTTACTCACTCTGACTTGATCATTTGGATATCAGACTCCTGAAGGGATGACTAATTCTGAGGAGGAGGAGAATGGCCACTGTGACAGGAATTTTGGTTGAGAACAGTCTTCATAATGTTTATAAGTACAGCAGTGTATTACAGCTTTTGTTACTTTTTTTTAATTAAATGGACAACTTTAGGAAGAGGGCAGGCCTACGGACAATACTCTATTGTACATTGTGAATGTGGGGGAATGGCACGCATAATAAATATTGCTGCGTTTCAAAAAGTTTGAGAAGAAAAAACAGTATTTTTACAGTATATCCTGAGTGGAAATTCAAGATGAATAATGCTGATATCCACATAATGATGTCTCCATGTTCTGAACAGTACTCATATTGGTATTAATTAAGGTTCTGAAGTTAACACAGTTTCTCATGGGTTGCAAAAGGGTTGTAGAAAAATACTTTTTCCTTTGTGTGTGTACAAAATGGCATATGTTTGAGGAAATATTTGCAAAATAAATCAGTATTGGTATTCACCCAAGATGTACCAAATGAACACAATATCCCAATAGAAATAAACATTAGGAACCCAATCCACAAGGCAGTTTGCTAACCCCCCCCCCAAGTGCTTGCATATCACAAAATTCTGTACTGTTTGTGCCTAGAGTGGGCACCAGCCCACAGCAGGGAGAAGGATGACACAGACACAAGTTCTTTTGTGTGCCCCCCAGAGCCCCTTAAGGGACTTTCCTTTGGGTCATGCAGAGAGCCCACCCTGCACTATCTGCATTGTGTTCCCCAGCCAATGCCTAAACGCCAGCACCCAGCTTTGATGGGTATGCTTTTTTAAACAAGTGCTAACAAGCATTAGGGTTGCCATGTCTTCACAATGTGGCAGCAGGGGGTGGGAGGGAGCCTTCCAGGAGTGGGGTGGGGTTCCACCTCCAAACAGCAACATCATGCAGCAATGTTCCTGACACGATGTCATCACTCAGAAGTGACCTCATCATGCCAGGGACATTGCATGGCAACACTCTGGTTTGAGAGCAAAACACTATGGTAAAATTGCCCTCGAATCAGAGTTTAGCTCAAAAAACAGAGTGACGCCGTACAACATTGGGTCCAGCAAAGTGACGTGATGGCGTCATTTCCATGTGATGTCATCGTGTTGGGGATGTCACCATGCAATATCACTGTTTGGGGACGGGGTCTTCCCAGTTGGCCAGCAGCCGGCTGAAACCCCAAAAGCAGGGGATTCCGCCTGGGAAATGGGAACCCTAACAAACATACACAGTAAATATATTCTTTGTTATGGAGAAGGCAAAACCCCCAGGGCCTATCAGTCAATTAGCCCTGGGTAAAATTCCTTCGCAACTGTGTTAACTACCAACCCACTGCAACCATAGCAAAGGATGACATAGGGTTGCCAGCCTTGGAGACCTCCCAGACTTACAGCTAATTTCCAGACTACAAAAATCAATTCCCCTGGAGAAAATGGATGCTATGGAGGGTGGATTCTGTTACATTGTACCCCACTGTATCCCTGTCCTCTCCAGGCTCCATCCCCAAATCTCTAGGAGTTTCCCAACCTAGATCTGGCAACCCTACCCCCCCATCCCCTGCTGTTAGCCAGGGGGGACCTGGCAACCCGAACTGGGTAGCCACATAGAAAACGAAATCTACAAGCATGAGGTGGAAGGGTGGTTTTTTGCTGAGGGAGAGTTGCTGAATTTCAAGCACCTCTTCCGCCTGCTCCTTTCAGTCTAAGCTGCATATCACAGACAAGCCTGCAGGTCTCTGTGCCCCACCCATCCTGTGAAGGGCTGACGGTGGGTGGGCTGGCTGCAAGAAGCTGCTTGTGAGCTGACTGGCAAACAGCCATTGCTGGACCCAATTGCCCAAAGTCATCCAAGTTCCCCCTTCTCTCACCCAGGCACAAATGATGTCCCTATGGCTTGGCGCTATACTTCTGAGAAAGAGAGTCCTGTGCACATGACCCATCAGGTTAATCCAAGCTCAAGTTGTAGGTGTAACTGCCTGTAATGAGTTTCCTTGAGTTCAGCTCTATGGAGTTGGCTGTGGGAACAACTGCCACTGCCTGACTCAAACAGAGAGCCTTTTGCACACTCATCTAATTGGAACTGGACGGGTGGAGAGTTGCTGCTTCAGCCACCCTTATGCTGTAGCTGGGAAATAGCCTGCTGGAACAGAGATGCTGTACCAATAAGTCAACTGCAACTTAACAGTACTTTTACTACCTCCACAGCAAAGCAGATAAGTCCATGGAGACCTTTCAAAGCCCCTTACTCAAACCATACAACTCCCATCTTGAGCAGCAGGGCTCGTAGCTGTTCTCTGGCTCCCACAATGGCTTTGGAGACTGAGGAGGGTCATATATGAGCTCACTTCTCTCTTCAGCCCAGAAGTCACTGCAGGTGGCTTGTCTTGAGATCAGAAACTAAAAGCCACAAGCATTCATGCTCTGAGGCTGAGGTGCTCAAACCTTTGCAAGGGCGTTAGGGCAGAATGGAGAATGAACTTGCTCCCTTGCCCCTTCAGACCACAGTTCCCAAGTCCTTGCATATAGAGTGTAGAATAATTGGGCTTACATGAAGATTGCCTGAAAGCCCCCATCTTCTGAGGCCAGATCCTTCCCTCCTGCATTTGGGTCCATGGATGAAGGGAAGCATGGAGTAGACGGTTTTGCTTCAGTTATTCTGCTGTTGACTCACTGATAGCTTGTGTCTAGATGCTGCCGAAGGCATCTATTGCCATCTGGGATTTGGTTTGAAGAAGGTGGAAGGGTTTTTCCCCCTTAATTAAGCAGGAATTTCCTGCATGCCTTGGGATTTGTTCACCTTCCCCTATGCATGTTGGGCCCCACTCTGGTCTCCTCCTTTTTCAAAGTACCCAACAAGTCTGTATGCGGAATACCCAATAAGTTGAAAAAGACCATCTAGAACTATTTTTATGAATTAATTAAAGGGATTACAATAAAAGCCATATTGCTTTTTATTGTAAATATGTTACGTTGTTTCCTTTGCTTATGTATTGAGAGTTTTTGTTCCCTTTGTTTTCCCAGGAATCTTGTACATTGTATTCCTCATTATTTCAAGATGCTCAGCTTTGTAATATCATCTTGCAGTTCAAAAAGTACATGCTCATTAGTTCCACTCTCACCTTCCAGTTCTGGTGTTTTCAAAACTGCTCACACATGCAACAAAATTACTGGGATCAAGTTGAACAGTTGAACCTCATTAGTACCTATAGTTCCATTTTAGCTCAGTTTGATTATATCTTCTGCTTGTGCATCTGATAAAGCAGAGGATGACATTCACTGGTTAACTGTAGTACAAAAATCAGTATGGAATTCAGAGGTTGTTTACTTCTCTATTTACCTAATTTATCTGATATAAAAATTATCTTTTTCAGGTGATTGAATCCTTGGGAATTATTATTTATAAAGCACTGGACTATGGCTTGAAGGAGAATGAAGAGAGAGAGCTAAGCCCTCCCTTGGAACAGCTTATTGATCACATGACTAATACGATAGAAGCAGATGGGAGCAAAGACGAAGGCTATGATGCTCTGGATGAAGGTGTAGATGATGAAAATGATAAAGAGGATGTTGAAGTTATACAGTCTTATCGAGATGTCATGAAGGTATAGTTACTTGTCTCTTTATCTGATATTATTTAAAGGACTCCTTGAAGTACAGGACCTTCACAGACATCATACTGACATCATAGTTCACATTCTCAACACAGTCCAACAAAGAGAAATGTGGCCTTTAGCACATGCCTTTGTTGGATTATGGCTGTCATTATATAAATATATTTTTCACATGTAACATGCTGGTAGCTTGAGGGCAAAGGAACAGAAATTTAAATGGTGGATAGGAACCTCAGTTACCTGATAGTTTGGTATTCCTTTATGGAATTGATATACACATTTCATACAGTCTTTTATACTGATAATCTGTGTGCATGCACATGAAAGCTTATACCTTAAATAAAACTTTGTTGGTCTTAAAGGTGCCTCTGGACTCAACCTTTGTTCAGCTTACTTTAGTGTTACTGTTACAGCTTTGGAGCCAGGAGAAATTGTTGGTTGGAACGGTTGTATTATTAGAACCACCCCCACCCCCTACAGGTCTCTAGCTCTAGGATCCAATAAGCTTTTAGAGGCTTGAGCAGGCCAGTTCTCCATCCCACTGTACTCCATTTTCCCTACCCATTCAATTGGTCTTAACATTCTCTGACTTCTAGAAAGCAGTGAACATGCTCATTATGCTTTTTTGTGGAAAGGAGGTGTTTTTTTAATTTGTAAACTAAATATTTTTGTGCATGCCTAGGGAAGTGTCTAGAATAGCATACAGAAACCTTTGTTAGTTGTATGGGTAACCCCATTATGCTGCCTTATCATCGGTTTCTGTATTAGAACAAATATTTTATATGGAGCCATCAATGTACAGCATGTTAGACTAGCATCAGCAAACTCTCAGCGGGAGCGGGGAATTTCTCCAGCTTTTAAATGATCCATTTATTGTTTGTCTCCTGATTTATTGGCATCATGCATCAGATGTGGAAAAATGTTTTGCGTTCATGTATGTTTTTGAAATGCATGTGATTAACACCATAAGAAAATAAAGGATTTATATTACTGAATGAAATGAGGGTTTTCAAGTGCAGGAAAACATAGGAGATTTTTCTGCATTTCCTGTATATCTGGAAACAACCTAATAGAATTAAGCCATTTGTACTTTGGTTATTTCCTCTTCCCGACTCCCATTTCACAAGAGTTCTGCAGCATCTCAGTTCTAAATTTAACACACTGGTCTACCTGCATGAGTCTACTTTGTACTTTACTCATAATGATACTAGTACCGTGCCTTCTTTTTCTTCCCTTTCAGAGAACATAGTTCTGCAGTGCATTTGACTGTATTGCCAGTGCTGTACGTAAATGAACAATTTGTCCACATTCTTCAGATAAAACTGAATGTGGAGTGTTGCTTGTAGGTAAGGCAAAGTAAAACACAGGTGTTTGTATCTGAGAAGTGACACATTCTACGCCTAGAGTTGGCAGCCCCCAGTAGGGGAGGGGAATCTCCTGCTTTGAGAATCCCTCCCCCATTTTTGAAGCATCAGTCACTGGAGGGAGGAATGTCGACTGTCAGGTGATGCTCTAGCATTTCTTTCCTCCTAGTCTTTATGGTAGCCATAGAGTGGGAGGCTAGAGCATCACAGCTGCTGGAGGACTCCCTACTTGCGTCCTCTCACGTGTTTGGGATGGGTTTCCCCTAGCCGAAGCTCCTGGGGCTGGGCAAGAAAGAGCCTGCCTTGGAAGGATGGGGGTGTGCTGCAGAGCCAGCAGTTGCATGAGCATGGGGTGGAAAGAAAAAGAATGTGTGTTTGCATGTGTGTGCATGTGTGTATGTCTGTGTGTGAAAGAAAGAGAGAAAGAGCCTGCCTGGAAGGGAGAATGAGAGAGAGAGAATGAGTGTGAGAGGAAATGAGTGTGTCTCACTCAAATCAGTTGGACACCACAGAAGTTAGAGTTCTTAAAGAGTCCATTGCCTCTGGAAGTGAGTCAGTGGCTCACATCTGAAGCACTGGTGACTGAAGCCTGTCATGTGAACAGTGAAAACAGCGTCTTTCTTGATTCCAGTGGCACATTTAAGACCAACGAAGTTTTATTCAAAGTATAAGCTTTTGTGTGCAAGCATAGTTCATCAGACTTCTTTCTTGGCTCAGGTGAGAGAAAGCAGCTTTTCTTCAAAATATGGGGAAGGTCCTTGGGTCAAGTTCAGACAACTGAACTTTGGGCTAGTTACTGATCCCTCCATTATGCTATACTGGTGCTGCATTTTCTTTTTAGCAATGAAGACAACAATAAACATTTTCCTGGAAAGCTGAAAAAAATTGGATACTTTTGAGTAGACTGTTTTAGGATTGCTCATTCAGAAACCTCCTGGTTGAAAGATATAAATCTTTTAAATATGTATATAAATAAATAATAGCTCATTTTTTCTGTTTCTGACCCAGAACATATATTTTACCAAGCCCTGTACCAAGATTAATTTTGACTCTTCATGTAAACTACGATAATTAATTCTATCTCTATAGTATTTTGATATTTTTATTAAAGCTTTTTTAATTCAGTCTTTAATGAACCCCCTCCAGAGGGTTTTGTGCAGGTTTAAAATAATTCTGTCAATCTAAAAAATAAAATAACTATTTAGAATATTACAATACTGTATAGAAGCCAGCTATTAAAAGCCATCCCAAGCAAGGATTTAAAGCACTTCTGGAAAATGTTAAACTTTGGGGGGACTGCAGAGGAAGTGAATTCTAAAGCTGTAGGACAGACACCAAGTGTGCTAGTGCACTTTTGTTGTACAGACTTGGTACAATCTACTAGGATATTCTCCTGAGCAGATCAGAAGGGGGCAGAGATGCACAAAAATTCCTCTATACCTCTCTGCTTCATTCCTACTGGGCTCATGCAGGAGATGTTTTCTGATAGATTCCACCACTGGAGCAGTTAGGAGTATTTTGCAATGTCCTTCAAGATTACTGTGGCTCAGTTCAAACATAACATGAGGCCATGCCATGATTTAATTAAACTTTGATTAGTGTGCCTAACTGAATGCAGGCCACTCTGCTGGTTAATTAGGGACCCTCCAATCAGGATCTGAAACCATAGTTTGCAGTTGGATAACTAAACCAAAGTTAGTCTTAGCTGTGGTTTTGTGCATCATGAAGACATGCTGTCTTAACCCTGGCTGATTTCTTGGCACTGCTTTTACTCATCCCTGAATATAGAGATGCCTGGCCAGACCAAAGGTGAAACCACCATTTTTTAAAGCAAAGCAGGATATGGGCGATCATCTATAAGCCAAATCCTGTTTTCATAAGCTAACCATGGTTTTGGATCTGAACTGAGCCCATGAAAAAGTCACTCTCTAAGTTAGAGATGGCCCAACCTATTAAAGGTTCTTTTGTGCTTATCTCATACTTGAACAGCACGGGAGCTGCTTCCCTGTGTCTTTTTAACATTTGACAACAGATCAGTATAGGATTCTACCTCCACCAAGTAAACATGAAAATATGTAATGGATATAGCAGTTTGTTGACTGGAATGCATCAGTTAGATTTTTCTGCTACATTTCAAAAATCAAAAAGCCAATTACACCCTCTGTTTTCAGCCATAATTTTAACACAAAGCATAATTTTTTGTTACTGTATATCATGTGGTTATGTTTGATGCATGAGTGCAAATGATGACTCTCTGCAATATTTGGCTAGTTTCAATGAGGAAAAGTTGGAGGTGGGAAGTGATATATGGCAGTGTATTTAAATTTGAATTTTGCAAGAAGGAAGTGACTTCAGAAGAAGAGGCAGGTTTGGGGGAGTGCCCTGAAAGTGACATCACAGGAAGGGGTGGGGTTTTGGTGTGGTGTTCTGGAAGTGACATCATTGGAAGGGAGTGGAGCTTGGGAAATGGCATCACTTGACCTGTGATCTGGAAGTGACATCACAGGACATGACATCACAAAATGATGTCACAGCCTTGTTAGCCACCCCCCCCCCAAGTCCCCAGGTGTTTTCTGAGTTGAACCTACGCCTTTTCTTATTCCCTGTCTTCTAGGATTGCCAACTCCAGGTGAGGAAATTCCTGCAGATTTGGGGAGGGGGAACCTGGGGTGTGGGGTTGTGGAGGGAAGGGACCTCAGCAGTGTACAGTGCCATAAAGTCTACCCTCAAAAGCAGCCATTTTCTCTAGGTGAACTGATCTCTGTAGTCTGGAGATCAGATGTAATTCTGGGAAATTTCCAGATCACCCTGGGAACCCTAAGCATGAGGTCTTGTGACAGACTATTGTAGATAATTCCCATCAGCAGATCTTTCTCCTTTGCTGGTAGAGGCTGCTGCAGAATATTTGCTTCCTGGTTTGAGGCTTTCTGTAGTTCAGCGTCTGCCCTTTAAAGTGACACAGGGCTTTATTTTTGTTCTGTTTTGTGTTTTTGGCAACTTATTGCAGTCATTCCAATGAGTAATAGTCCTCTTAGGAATTTCGGCAGAGCATTGATGTAATGTTCTTCCTCAGCCCACAAACCTTCATCACATTCCACTTTCCTACAAGCTTCTAATAGAGAACTCTGCTTATCTGACTCAGATTAAGATCCTAAATGCATTCATTGTTTGGCAACAAATGGGTAAAGTTGTGCAGCATTGCACTGTAGTGGCAAGTGGCAGTAATTGATTTTGCTTTGTTTGTCCCTTTACTTGTATCAGCCCTGCTTTAACTTTATTACCAAAGGTACATGCTACCTAATTTGGTACAACTGTAAATATAGTAGCGGTAAGCTAATGACATGTGGGTGAGATCTGCCAGTAGAAATCTGCCACTTGGTCCAGTATTCAGCTATCCTCTTCTTCTGTAAAAGGAAGCAGAGCCGCCTTCTAGCTGGCTCCAATAGGGTATGTAAACCACCAGATGCACATGGGCTATGCTTGCCATACTGTACCATCTCTAACATCTGTCTTCTTTCTGGAATAACCAGTGCATCAATCTTGGTTTTTCGATATCAGCTGCTTATGAATGTCAAGGCAGCATATGAATAGGAGGGAAAGGTTCCTGACACCTGTGCTTTGACCCTTCTCTTTGTTTACTTTTGAAACATGTCAGTATTATACATATTTAGCTATGTCATCAGACGCAAAGAAAATAATTTATTTATTATTTTAGTTTTGTGAATTGCCCAATCCCAACACACACAAGGCTCTGGGTGATGTACAACCGTTAAAACAATGTTAAAGTTAATAAAATCTATTAAAACAAGTAGCTGTTGAAGGTGGAATGTCAACCTTGTGGTCATGAATAGTTAATGTTGTATTTATTTAGCACTGTCTATTTACCTCCTTTCAGTTGGGCATACAAAATCCCAGTGCCAAGGAGCATTTCAGTGGGCTTAGAGTGGTTACTCAGTTTAGAATTGCTCTGTTAATATTTGAAAGTGGCAGGATTGGTCTGATTTTCCCTTATTTTTATGTATTCTAAAATTGTGTGCATTTGGAAATATAACCTTGTAATATCCTAAAGGTATTGTTTTAATGAGCCATAATTAAATTTTACATTATGTTATATGATGTAAGTGCTTAAATTATCATATGCAACTGTGCATTGTTCAAAGGAGAGTTTGTATTTTCTACTTCAGTTGTATCATATTGTTGTTCCTTTAAACCACTATTAGTTTTGGTTGTTAACAGTTAACTCAAACAGATCTAGTTGAAAGCAAGGTCAGGTTGAAAGTTAGCTGGCTCATAAACTTTAAAATAGTTTAAACTCCAGTGTGATTTATTCACAGATAAGATTGAGAGGAAGTACTACTTCTTATGGGATTTCAACATTATATTACATTTTATCACCAAAATTTAACTGCTGCCATTCTCTCTATATATTGTAATTATACTTTACTGAGATCAGTACAGGGTATGACCTTTTTAACTAAAAGCTGAGAAAATCTTCTTTTATGTTGTGCACCAGAGGAGCCCATGAAATGAGGGTTTACTGTATAACTTACGTTGCCATAGCTGCAACAGCTGATGTGGCAAGCTGCTTTTAAAACTATAGTATAGCTTCTGTGCTTTGAATTTTTCAGTTGGCAAATTGCATATCCAGGATTATTTTCTAAAAGTTGTATGTTTGGCACAGCATAAATGAGAAGTTCCGTACTTTTCATGCAGATACCTACTATTAACAGTAAAGACGTAGTAGTACTAGACATTGGAATTAGCATTTCTCTAGGGTTCTCCAGGACGTGTGTGCAGCAGCGGACATCAAGAGAGGACATGGTGTCAAAAGTTGAAATATAGAAGGTCAACCAGTCTTTGCTCAGGATTGCTCATAAATGCTACCTGTCTGCTTAGAGTCAGGGTGTCATGCTGCCACCTGCTGGGACCAACATACCTGCTATGCCTACCATGCAGTGCTGCTGCTGTGCTACCTACCAGTCATGTCAGCTGCTGTCACCAAGGCACCTTAAAAAGAAGGGGGAGAAGTGATCTCTGTGTACACAATGATGACCTGAAGAATTCAAGGCTTGCACCCTTTTTATCACTTTGGATCGTCTTAAGGAAAAGTATTACATGACTTTTGTTTTTGGATTTTGCTTTGGACCATGGTGGCTACCTGCAATGCCTTGACAATAGTTGAATGAAGCTGCTGAGCCTGAGAGAAGAGTGTGTTTTCCCCACAATATAGGTGAATAGGTTAGTAGAACCCATCTTGGATTCTATTCTGTACAACTGAAATTAATTTCCAGTATTATTAATACAAGAATGGCTGCATCTTCCACTGCTCTTAGGCTTTTAAGGGATCTGGACATCCTGTCTGATGTTAGAGAGACATTTGACCGGCTGCTGTTCTTGTGAGTTTTCAGTAGGATGGTTCCATCCCCCCCCGCTTGCCAGGGTATAATCTGACACTAGCTAGCCATGCCCCATGCCCATTAAGACTATGAGATGAATAAATGAAGAGATATTAACATCATGGCTGAAAAGATGTCCCTCCCTTTATTTTTCAACATCCAGCTGGATACAGGGTTCTGGAGAAGTCAAAAGCTTGCACACTGTTTTTGTGTATTTTGGTTGGTCTTAATAAATGGAATCTCTGCACTCTGATTGGCCACAACCCTCTCTAAGCATTATGGGGATTGTAGGCTGCCTGCCCTCCATCCTGCACAGATCATGACACATGGCTTTTTTTTTTTGCATTTTGTTCTGAATCACCACAGCTAACTGTAACCACTTTAATCATTTATTTATTATTCAAATTTGTACTCCACCACTCGCTCAATAAGGCTCCAGGTGGTTTACAACAAAGCAGGGGTCTTTTCTTAGAAAAACAGCTGCAGGAGCTCATTAGCATATGGTATGCTAATGAGCTATTAGGCTATTAGCATATGCCACGCCCCCTGACATCACCAGAAGTGATGTCAGAAGGGGAAGCAAAAGGGGGAGGCATTTTCAAAAGTCTCCCTTCCCTTCCCCAGCTGATCTGGGTGGGGGAGCTAAGAGAGAAGGGGTTTAAAGTTTAAACTCCTTCTCATGAGAGTTGGGCCACAGAAGGAGGAAAGAGGGAAGGAAAGAGAGAAGGAAAGAAGGAAGGAAAGAGGGGGGAAAGAGAAGGGGAGGGGAGGGAAAGAAAGAGAGGGAAGAAGGAGGGAAACAGGAAAGGAGGAAAAAAGAGAAGAGAAGAAGGTGGGAAAGAAAGAAAGAAAGAGAGAAGAGAAGAAGGAGGGAAAGAGGAAAAAGAGAGAAGGAAAGGAGGGAATGAAAGAAATTCAGTGGCAACTGGCCCCATTATACCTATGGGCCATTGAAGTCAATGGTGAAAACATAGGGTATATTGTGGGGGCTGGAGGGAGGGGTTTGAGAGAGACACTCCAAATGGAGCCTCTCCCCAAGATACCCACCAAGTTTCAAGAACATTGGACCAGGGGTCCAATTCCATGGGCCCCAAAACAGTTTGCCCCTATTCCCTCCATTGTTCTCTATGGTGGGAAAACAAGTTAATTTTTTCCCACCATAGAGAACAATGGAGGGAATAGGGGCAACCTGTTTAGGGGCCCATAGAATTGGACCCCCTGGTCCAATGTTCTTGAAACTTGGTGGGTATCTTGGGGAGAGGCTCCATCAGCTATCCTGTGAGTTTGGAGCTTCTCCCTCAGACCCTCCCCTCCAGCCCCCAGAATATACCCTATGTTTTCACCATTGACTTCAATGGCCCATAGGATATAATGGAGCTGAAATTGACATTTGGCTGCCTGAAAGACTCCCCGGGAAGCCGGCTGGGGGCGGGGTTTGGCTCCTGAGCTGCCGGAGCTGTGCTCCAGTGCGCTCCCCCCCCAAAGACCCCTGCAACAAAGTAAAATACAATTCAATATATAATTTTAAAAGCAGTTGCAATAGTAAATATATAGCACAAGTTAAAAACAGTAATATAAAACTATTTAAAATATAGCAGCATCTAACAACCCAACAGTAAAATGATCCAGTGGAAACAAGAATTGCCAGACATACACAATAACTAATTAAAAGTCTATTGGAAGAGCTCTGTCTTGCAAGCCCTGTAGAAGCTAACAAGGTCTTGCAGGGCAAACATGTCCTCTGATAAAACATTCTACTAGAACGAGACCGCCACAGAGAAGGCCCTTGCTCTGGTAAAAAAGAGGTGAACCACTTGTGGGCTGGGCACCACCAAAAGATTGCATGATGAAGAACATGGACAACATGGGGAGATCGTAGCAGGAGAGGCAGTCCTTCACGTATGATGATCCCAGACCATTTATGACGTTAAAGATTAAGACCACCACCTTGAATTTGATCCAGAAACCAATTGCAATCAGTGCAGTTGCCTAAGTATTGGCTGCACGTGAATTGACCACGATGAACTGGACAAAAGCCTAGCAGCTGCATTCTGAATAACCTGAAGCTTCTGGAGTGTCTTCAAGAGCAGCCCTGCATAGAGTAACTTGCAATAGTCATGTCTGGAGATGACCATAGCATGAATCAGTGTGGCCAGATCTGACTGAGACAGGTAAGGGGCCAGCTGGTAGACCTGGTAAAGATAGAAAAACACAAATCTCACCGCTGTGGACACCTGTTTATCCAGAGAAAGAGAGGCATGAATCCATACACCCAATATCTTCATGGAGCCTCCTGTGACAGCTGGGCCCTGCCAAGAGCCAGGAGCTATAATCCCTGCATTGGCCCAGCCCTCCGCAGCCACATGACTGTCATTAAGTCAGTTTGTGCTGAGTGATGGCTCAGATGTTTCAGATGAAGAGCCACCTGCTAGCCCTCAGCCAGTTATTGAACAGCTGGCTGAGGCTGGCACTGAGCCAGAAGGAGAACAACAAGAGATCAGGTTATCGGCTGATCAGGAGTCACAGCCTACACCTGAAACCAAGCCAACACCTTGTAGCTCTGAAGCAGTAAACAAGTCTTCAGAAGCCACTCCCAACCCAACTAGCTCACTCACACCCTTACAGTGCCGATACTGCCCGGGGGGGCTCCTGGGTCCATTCTGGAGTCTTCTTCACATGTCAATGCTTTAGCATTTTGGCCAAAAACTCTGGTAACCATAGAGTTTCGACCAAAATCCTAGAGCATTGACATGCATAGCATGATGACATCACTTCCAGGTGATGTCATCACACCGACCACATTGGTGCAGGAGGGGGCTGTTCGAGGTGGGGCTTCCCCCACCAGCCAGCTGGTTGGTGGCAGATTGAAGCCCTCAAAATTGGGGAAAACCCTACACTAACCAGGGGTCTGGCAACCCTAGTTCATCGCCAGATTCACTCTAGGTGTCTGAGCAACCTCTTTGACTCTCTAAGCTCCTTGATAAACTAAGGAACAAGAGAATAACAAGGGAGTAGAGGGTGTCGGGGAGCAATTCAGTTGATGGCCCACCGAGGGCCCTTATTCCAGTCCTTTGTGAGCTCATTGAGGGAACCTCCTACAGGCCCTGAAAAATCTTGCAGAGCATTCTGGAAACCAACAGGATCCATAAGTCTCCACAGGCAATCAAAAACAGGCTCTTTGTCCTTGTGGAGGGGAATAGCGAAACTCAACCCAATGTTTAAGAGGAAATTCTCTGACCGTGGCACTGGTTCAGATACAACCACACTATCCTTCACCTGCATAAAAAAATCAAATCCAGCATGTGGCCTGCTTCATGTGTGGCAGCTGGCACAACCTGGGAGAGTCCCAATGCTGTCAAGGATGACATGAAATCCAGGCAGCATCTGACAAGGCAGTGTCTGCATAAATGTTAAAATCCCCCAGGACTACCAGTTGTGAGAAACACAACATCCAGTCTGAGACCACCTCTGCTAGCTTTGGCAGGGTATCCACTAGGGAGGAGCTAGGTGGACAATATACCAACAAGATAGCTACCCTCTTCGCAGCACCCCACACTAGGCCAACATATTCTATGCTGGCAATTTGAGGCAGATGGATCCTAACAAAGTATTCAAAATTAAACTGATTACTGAGGTGGACTAGCCTTTGGAATTCAGAAGGGCAAGTTGGAGTGATCAGTTCCAAAGCTGAACTGATCTGTCTATGGCTGTAATCACACACATTAAATAATCCACTTTCAATCTACTTTCAATGCACTTTCTGATTGGATTTTACGTGTGAACTGGCAAAATCCAGTTGAAAAGTGCATTGAAAGTGGATTGAAAGTGGATTTAGCGTGTGTGATCACAATCTATGAGTCCATCTCTTGGAGCAAACCCCTTTTCTGCCCAACTTTTAATGCTAGTAAATTCAGTAAGTGGTATGGGGCATTTTCCAGTTTCACTGTCAGCATAATGATGGTGGCTTTAAATCCACCAAGGCAAATTGGATAAGACAGCAAATAGTCTGGACTTCAGGATCAGCAAGACAATCCTTTCTCTTCATCCCTGAAAACAGACTTTGCTGTCCTTAAAAGATTTAGCTCTACTTATTAGAGGCAGTCTCTAGAGGAAAAAAATAACTAGAAAAAACTCTCAATTTGATTGCCTGTGATTTGGAACCTGCTGCTAAAGGATAGTTTCTTGTAGGTTACCTCTAATTCTAAATAAATATTTTGCTGCTTGCTTCCTAATTATCTGTTTCAGCCTTGATTTCTCTTTGGTTTTATTGTCATTCTATGCAAATATTAATTATAAATCATTGGACTGTTAGATAACAGTGTGACTGAGTCTGCAACAGCTCTGAGATCCAAGTTTTTTCTTACTGTGGAAAATTCCAGTTACTCTCCAGCTGTTCCAAACCTGGTCTTCTTCTGTTCTCCATGCTTCTTAGGTACATAATGCAGACTTAGGGTTGCCAAACTCTGGCCTGGAAAATTGCTAGAGATTTGGGGAAAGTGCCCGTGGAGGGGAGAATTTGGGGAGGGCTTTCACCTAGAATCTATGGTATACTGTGAAGTTTGCCCTCTAAGATTGCCATTTCCCCCAGCAGAACTGGTGTCTGTAGTCTGGAGATCAATTGTAATTCCAGGAGATCTCCAGGCCCCACCAGGAGGTTGTCAACTCTAGAGACTTGCAGTGCAATCCTGTACAGAGTTGTTCTAGTTTAAGTCCATGGATTTCAATAGGCTTTGACTTGAGTAACTCTGCATAGGATTGCACTGTTAACATTTCCAGCCAACATTACAGATCCTAGAGCATGACATTTCCTCCTGGTATTAAAATTCTTTTTCCTTAGCTACAAATATCAAGCTGTGCAAACCATAATCAGCACCCATGCCTGGTTATCTAGTGCTCAGATATCTTCCTGTTTTTCTATAATCATGGGTCTTAAGTCATACAAATGTTATATAAAATACTACTAACCATCGTTGCTTTTTCCATCTCTTAGAGACAGTGTTGTACTTTGAGTCAGAGCTGATTAAAGCTTGGCTCCTAACAGCTATTTGCATATTTATCTATTTATTTAAAACATTTCTATGCTGTCTTTCCACCCAAATAGGGTCCCCAAGGCAGTAAACAGCAAACATTAAATCATTAAAAACATTTAGAATGAATTATATATACAAGCATTTAATAAAAACATATAAACAGACATAATACCAAAAACCAGGAGAAGGCCAATAACAGTTATTGAGGGTATGCCAGACAGAACAAAAAAGAGGGATACCAATGAATCTCCCTAGGGAGAGAATGCCA
The DNA here is from genome assembly GCA_029375565.1 of Gekko gecko. Classification (NCBI taxonomy): domain Eukaryota; kingdom Metazoa; phylum Chordata; class Lepidosauria; order Squamata; family Gekkonidae; genus Gekko; species Gekko gecko. Next base: position 53,598,288 of record JAPDNY010000009.1, read on the forward strand.
GCCATTTGGTACCACAACCAAGAAAGCCCTCTCTTAGATTGCCAGCCTCAGATGGCAGGGGCACCCGAAGCAGGTAGACAGGTAGGTTTGTATAAGGGGAAGGTGATCCCCTACAGGACACATGTATTGTTCTTTTTCTTTGACTACAATGCACCATACGATAACACAAAGTGCTTTTGAAGCTTCCATTGGTTTCAGAAGCTAACTACCATGTAGTATGGGGCCCAGTTGTCAGAGAAACACATTCCCAAGCCCATTGGGCATGCAGAACTAATCACGCAGTTCTTGGATCCTGGCCTAGAATTTCTAGGTTTTTACTTCAGGCAAATTGGCAAGTCTACCCCTGTTAATGTTACCCTGGATCCAGTCCATTGATTGATACACGTGTTCGCTAGTAATTAACTGTGCGTAGTACTGAAGTCACACACTGCAGTAATAAATGGAGACCTGTGTCAAGGTTCAGGCAGGCACCTAGGGTGAGAGGCAATAAGCATAGTCCAAGCACAGGCCAGGGTCAAAGCACAGGTGTTCAAAAGTCCAAGCACCAAACCTAAGGGGCAAATCCAAAAGCACAACCCACATCACAATCCAGAAGGTCAAGCGCACTGAGGTCTAGAACACAGTAATGCACAAAAGTTATGGACAAGTTGCTTCCATGCTGGCTTGCCCACTGCTTTTATCAGGTGTCATTCAGGGACAGGTGCAACACTTCAACCTTCTGAGTCATCCAGGGACAGGCGCAAGTCATCAGCGGCTGAGCAGCCCACAGGGCTGTCAGCCGTGATCATAAGAACATAAGAACATAAGAACATAAGAGAAGCCAATGTTGAATCAGGCCAATGGCCCATCTAGTCCAACACTCTGTCACACAGCGGCCAAAATATACCAGGTGCCATCAGGAGGTCCAGCAGTGGGGCCAGGGCACCAGAAGCCCTCCCACTGCTGCCCCCTCCAGCACCAAGAATACAGTGCATCACCTGCCCCAGACTGAGAGTTCCCATCTATACCCTGTGGCTAATAGCCACTGGTGGACTTCTGCTCCATATGTTTATCTAATTTCCTCTTGAAACTGTCCATGCTTGCAGCTGCCACGACCTCCTGTGGCAGTGAATTCCATATGTTAATCACTCTTTGGGTGAAGAAGTATTTCCTTTTATCTGTTCTAACCCGACTGCTCAGCAATTTCATAGAGTGCCCACGAGTTCTTGTATTGTGAGAAAGGGAGAAAAGTACTTCTTTCTCAACCTGCTCAATCCCATTCATAATCTTATAAACCTCGATCATGTCACCTCTCAGCCGTCGTTTCTCCAAGCTAAAGAGCCCCAAGCATTTTAACCTTTCTTCATAGGGAAGGTGTTCCAACCCTTTTATCATTCTAGTTGCCCTTCTCTGCACTTTTTCCAATGCTATAATATCCTTTTTGAGATGTGGTGACCAGAACTGTACACAGTATTCCAAATGAGGTCGCACCAATGATTTATACAGGGGCATGATGATACTGGCTGATTTGTTATCAATTCCCTTCCTAATAATCCCCAGCATAGCGTTGGCCTTCTTTATTGCAGCTACACATTGTGTAGACATTTTCAGCGAGTTATCCACTATGACTCCAAGATCTCTCTCTTGGTCCGTCTCTGCCAGATCCTATAGTGACTCTAACTCACAAGAGGAAGTTGACCAGTGCTGAGCTGCCAACTGTGCATTATGGCACCACTTCTGTGCCTCCCTCTGGGCCCGCCTTCTCTGGCATTCCAAGGGCTCTGGAGACCCCAGAGTTGAGGCTGGTGGCTGCAGGACCTCTGCTCCAGCTTCATATCCTGGGCTGCAAGACTTAGGGTGTGGCGCTCTGACTTCAGCCTGAGACTCTTCCTCTGCACCTGATGGAGTCTTGTCTAGTGGGTCTTCCTGCAGCATCCCAGGGCTAGGGCCAGCTTCCTACCCTCTCTTCCTCATCCAGAGCTTTGCCTTGTCAGCATTCAGTTTTAACATGTTCACTCTTAGCCATTTAATCACAGGAGTCAGGCACAGGCTTAAGACCTCTACAGCATCAGCAGTCAATTTGACTAAAGAAATATAGAATAACATTGTGACGTCAAGTATTGTCTTTTGGACTCTATTAATAGAATCAGAATAAATAAATGTATCTTCTGGCAAAAGGGGTTTCAAGCAAAGCATCATACCATGCATACAGAAATAGGTTGCTGTTGTTCTGTCTTATAAAAGCAAAATAACAACACATCTGGTTATGCAATGGAAAATATGTCTCCTGGCTCAGAGAGAAAAATCAAGTTAAAGACAAAAAACAGCAGCAAGTTGTTCTGTAATTCCTTATATAAGGATGTATAAACCAACTGCAGCTCTAAACCTCTGTCTACAGAATATAGCCACAATCTGCTACTATCTACTGAGAGAATATTTCTCATATTTAATACTACATTTATATTTTCCTTTTTATATGGTATTCTGGTAACAGCAACCTGAATCTGATTATTGGTTTCTCTTTAGAAGACAATTAAATAAATAGTAGTACCTCTGACATGAATCATATCACCCATATAATTTAGGTGAGCCTCCAGTCAGCGGATGTTTTGGCCTGCTTTCTACCTTTTATAAGTCAGATACTATTGTTCTTTGGGATAATTTTTCTAAAGTATGACAGGGCTAGTAATTAAACACATTCTTGACCATATTACCCGTTTCTATGATGTGCAGTGTCCCTTGCAGTCTTACCTTAAGAATACTGTTAAAAATTCATTAAAGTAAAACAATCAATCAAGTTTATAAGTTGTCTAATAAATTTTAAAAGTAATTCTTGGTTTTGCTCCCAGTTTCAGGACATATGGCAGGGGTCTCTTTGTAGCACAACCTTCCAGAATGTGAATTCTTGGGGCCAAACTGCACATTAAGCTTTCCTCATGGTTGATGTGGGAAGCTTGCAGCTGACATCATGCTATGAGTCCTTGTGGTGACCATGAGGCAAATGTTGTATGTAGTTTGGCCCTTAGGTCCTTGAAACATGGGAAGTTTAGTTGCATGTGGTGGAGGAGGGAAGAAGACTGGAAGAAATCATAGTTGTACAGCAGCTGATGGTAACAGAGAAAGAAAGGTATGGTATTGTAATGCATAACAGCCATATGGATAACAGCCACTATTAGTGTGTAATGGCAAGTTTCCATTCCCAGGGACTAAAGTAAGGTGTTTATTTGAAGCTTCTGCTTTGTGTCTCAGACTCGGATGTAGTAAAATATATTTGGTTCCCCTACTATAGCAAATCCATGAAAAGAATAAGCATTCAGGCTTTGGAGGGGGGGCTGCTTATTTGGAGTAACACTGATAGTTGATCATTCAGGTCCCATGGGAAGTTTTTTTTCTGTCCAGAGGAAAAGAGAATAGTGATACAGCCTTTTTTTTTTCCCAAGATGATGATTACAAGTGGGAAAAGCTTATATCTTTTGAACTCTGGCCCCACTCAGACTGGGCTGTTGTGGTGCAGATTTCATGTCTTTATTTACAGAATGCTTTTGCAGTAGCCAAGTGAGCTCTGACAGGTCAGTCAGTTGTGAGTATTTTGTTGTAATTTGGTTTCATCCTTGATGGAGTACATTCAGAGGATGCCAGAGATTTTGTTTGATCTCTTCTAAATTGTGATTTCTGTTAACGGCAGACTGGCTGGATGAGCTAGTCAAATGAGAATGAACCCAGACAGAAGAGTTGGCAAGACTCTCCTGTTTACTTTTTTTTTTTTTTGCGCCTGCAACCTCTGAATGTAGATGAAAATGCTCTAATCTTCTTAGTGGTCTAAACAAAAAGTGAATGTTGTAGCCCAGTTTCTAGGCAGCCCAGAAACGGCTCAGAAAATAAAAGTGTCACACAGAAATTCAATTATGCAGCACTTCCACTTGCATGATTTGACTCTCTGCTGATTAGCAAAAGCATACAGTGCGATGCTGTCATTGCTCCCCTTTCTTTTAAACTGCACTTCTATTTTGTTTCTCAGAAATAAACAAGCCCTAAAATCCATGCGCTCTCTGAATATTATTTCCACGGATTTTGACGAAGCTACATTGCCAGCCCTTGTTATCATAGCACTTAATTCCTATACAAAAACTTGCTGATTTTGTGTATGTTTAAGCTGAGTGAAATTCTTGAAGTTTGTGAGCTGCCATCCTATGCTAGCTCTATTTTCTGGTGATTCCTAGAACAAAAGGCCAAAAAAAAATGCTGATAGAAGTTGCATGCACTTGCCAGTAGGGGTGGGCATTCAGCAGAAGCTGAGCCGAATATGTACCTGAATAAGGCTTTATCGCCATATATTCAGCTGGATGTGATTCTCCGATGTATATTCAGCAGCTGAATAGAGAATCCCAAATATATGCAGGATTCCTGAATCTATTCCGTTCCATTATACCCTATAGAGCCATTGCAGTCAATGGCAAATCTCTCCTAGAGTATATTCAGGGGCCTGGGGGAGAGCAGGTTTGAGGTAGAGGCACGAGATTTGCAGTGTAGCTGCTGGAGTCTCTCTCCAAAAGAACCCCCAAGTCTCAAAAAGATTGGAGTAGACGGCAGCAGAATCCAACCAGTGCCAGCCTACTAATGGCCAGTGGCAGCATCCTGTGCCATTGTGGTAAAGGCCACCCCCCAGGTCTGCTCTGAAGTCAAGCACAGCGGCAGAATCACAGTCCAAGCAAGGGGGAGGGGGTTGCAGGGACAGCAGAAGCAGTGCAACAGTGCCCATCAACATAACCCAGTGCCAACATGGCAGTGCCCAGAAAGAGCCAAAGAGGGTGCCCCCATCCCACCATTGCTTTCAGTTGTGGAAAAAATAGCACAACAAGCCCAGCAGATTCTCCTAGAAAATCTCTGCAGTAGTAAGTATATGTGTGGGGGTTAAAAGTTAAAGCAATAGACTTACCTTCTTTTTCTTGCTGTTTCCTGCCATTTCTGCCTCTTTCCCGCCATTTGCCCTGATTTCCAAGGCAATAGGGGGAGGGGGGAAGGATCTCTGCCCTGAGTTACTAACAATGCATTTGCAAATGGCATTCCATTGCAGGGTTGCAACTTTGCAAGGTTGTTGCTGAAGTCCAGCAACCACCTTGCTTTCCTCACTCCTCCAACTCCCTCTGATTGTGATTCTGTGGCTGTGCTTGACATCAGAGCAGACCTGTGTGGCTGGCCTTTGCCACAATGGCAAAGGGTGCTGCTACTGGGCACTAGTAGGTTGGCTTTGGTTAGGTTCTGCTGCTGGCCACTAGTACAGTGTGCTGCTTCTGCTGTCCCTGCAGAAATGCCACCCCTCAGTTTACACTTCAGAGATTCTTACATTTGACTGTCATCCAGTTGATTTCTTGACACTGCCGCAGTGGGACTGGTTCCGCTGGGCACACTTTACTGGTTCTGCTCCTGGCCTAGGAAACAATACCTCCCCTCCCCCCAAAAAAACCCTTTACTTTCTACTGCAGATCTGCTGGGTTTTGTTGTGCTATTTTCCCCACTTTTGGAAACAATGGTGCCCCTCTTTGGGTGCCCCTAGAATTGGATCCCCTGGTCCAATATTTTTGAGACATGGCAGTTCTTTTGGGGAGAGGCTCCAGCAGCTACACTGCAAATTTAATGCCTCTACCTCAACACCTCCCCCCAGGCCCCTGAATATACCCTAGGAGAGATTTGCCATTGACTACAATGACCTCATAGAGTATAATGGAGCCAAATAGATTTGGGAATCCTGAATATTTTTGGAATAGGGTATCTATACCGATTGATATTTGGGAATATTGGGGTATACTAAATGTATTCGGTTCAGAGAATCCCAAATCCAAAAACACCAAATATTTTTTCTTTGCACACCCCTACTTGGAAGTTTGCAAATCATCCTGCAGACACTTCCTTGGCCTAATCAGAGCATAATTAGAAAAAGGCACTCCTTATCTCTGCAATAAAAAAGCCTAGAGATTTTTTTTAATTAAAGCCAGAAGCGAGAGGAGCCAGCAGCTCATGGTGATAGATTGCTATAATATTTTTAAAAGGATCTCAAGTGGTTCTGGGGAAATGGCAGCTATGGGGGGGCTGAGGCAAGGAGACTGTGGGGGAACTGCCATCTGGCTTCTCCCTGTGGCAACAGCAGGAGTCATCACCATGTAGCAGCAGCCACAGACAGAACTGTTGCAGGCCTTAAAATAAGGCAAGCTGGGAAGAAGCTGCTTGTGGCAGTAGGGAAGCAAAGCATTCCCTTCTGCTTCCTCTCAGATGTGGCTGTGACTTCTCCTTGGTTAGAACACAACCAACCTTTTTCCACTGTACAGATTAGGTAGAAAAACTACATTTTCTTGCCTGCCTTCAGAACTAGAGCCTAGAATCTTGTTTTGTTTTTCCAAAAATGAAGGTTGTGAATTAAGGTTGTCAACTTCAGTTTAGGGAATTCCTGGAGATTTAGGAGTGGAGCCTGATGAGGGTGGGGTTCGGGGAGGGGAGAGACCTCAGTGGGGTGTAATGCCATAGAGTCCACCATCCAAAGCAGCTGTTTTCTACAGAGGAACTGATATCTGTAGTCTGAAGATGACTTGTAATTCCTGGGGGTCTCCAGATTCTACTTGGAGGTTGGTAGTCCTACTGGGAATCCAGCACAGCTAATGGGCCCAGATGGGCACCTGGTGGCATGCCCAGATTATGGATAAGGTCCAAGCAAAAGGGCAGCCCATAATGCAATAAAGCAATCACCTTTACCTTCTGAGATGTTCATTTAAATCCAGTCTCCAGCCTTTCAGTTTATTATTTGTTATTTTTCTGTCACTTATCTCAATTTTCTGCTTCTTAATCCTCATGCAACCTCTTCAGGGATCTTTGAATAGCTATTCAAGTGCAAGTGGCCCAGCAGAAGTCATTTGGGGTTTCTTTCCTCCTTTCACTTGCTTTTCTTTTCAGTCCATCTTTGGTGCAGCATTTTGTTGTAAATCAAAAATTGTCATTACTGCTGTTTAAGCTCTGCCTTAGTTTAGTATGACGTTGAAAACTGCTGCAATAAAGGAACCTATTTTGAATCTTTCCACCTGTCGTTCTATAACTCATTTATCGTTCTTGAACATGCTGATGGAGAAGATAATGTCATTGCAGCACCAGGCATTCTTGAATAATGTACAATTCTGTAAGCCTTTCAAAACAATTTCATATCTACTGGATGATGAAATAAGGAAAAATTTGTCAATGTATAATGAATTTGTATTGTAATACAAATATATGTGTGTATAAAGAGAGTTTCCCTGGTGTAGTTCAGAAATACTATATAGAGCAAAGAACAGTGATGCTTTTGTCACTAAAGCAGTTCTTATTTTCTTTCCTAGCTCTGTGCTGCTCATCTGCCAACCAGATCAGATGCACCAGCTCATTATCAAGCAGTATGTCGGGCACTGTTTGCAGAAACAATGGAGCTGTACACGTTCTTGGCCAGAATTAAAAGTGCTAAAGAGGTAAATAATGCAAATATTGCTTGAATGTTGGGTTGGTTTATTTCTAAGGGATGTTTCATGTTTCTGGATATTATTGTTCAGTAGACCCTTGGAAAAGATGTATTTGTAGCATACAAATTGTGGTACTTTGAAACTTTAAAATTATGATTAAAGAATGGGAAGTAGACTTTATGAGTGGATTCTTTGAACCATAAATTGAATTCCTTCACATAATGGATCTCTTCTCCTTCTCCCTTGCAGCCTCTTTTGGTGTGTTCTACTCCTGCAGTTTCAAAGGACCCTCAAGAACAGAGTGGGATTTAGCACAGGTGGCTTCAGCTTGAGAGGAAGGCAGAAGAAATAATTTCCTCCCTTCTTGGGCAAATGGAGCATATCCTTATTCAAGAAGGGCATGGGGACTGCTGCCAATTCACCATTCTTGCTGCAGTCCTCCATGCCCATCCCAGTCTGTTCTTACGGATCCTCCAAACCTCAGTAGTAAATTTGGGGGGACGCCGGAATATAAGAGTCAGCAAGGGGAGCAGGGAGAGAGATCTGTATTCTGTGTACTCCTTCCATTCACAATTCATAGACTCCAATTCTATATTTCTAGCTACTGTTATTACTGTAACCATTGATTCTGTCATGTTTCTCCTGACTTTCTTTTATCTATTTTTTAACTTTTTTAAAATTCCATTTATTACAAGATTCAACCATAACATATCAGCAACAACATAACATAATTGCATTATACAGACCAAAACCTAGATTTGCATGACATATTTTAGGAATAGACCTAAAGCAAAATAAATTCCAGATATTTTGAAGATATTTTACATTCCGCAGAGGGATTGTTGTTTACATAATCTATAAAAGGATACCGCTTTTCCACAAAATTATTTTTATAACTTGGGGTCTCCATCAACAATATTTGTGTGGCTATTTTATCCTGAATAACTATATCCCACACTATCTGGACCATACTTTAAGTGAGGGTATTTTCCTAGATTTCCATAATTGAGCTAATACTGATTTGCCAGCGACCAGCAGGAGAGAAATGAGATCCCTACGCAAAAGAGAAAAGAAGTGGTCAGGCCAAAAATTTAATAGAATGGATTCAGGAGTTTAAGGAACATCACTGCCTACTATTTCTGAGATTTTAGAAACAATAAAAATCCAGTATTTTTGGACTTTAGGGCAAGACCACCAGCAATGCAAAAAGGTTCCCAACTCTCCACATTCCTTCCAGCAATTTGAGTTAGATTGAAATTTGCTTCTGAAAAGCTTTACTGGTGTTAAGTACCACCTCGCAAATATTTTAAATTGCAGTAAGCTTATATTAAGAGATTCACTGCAAAATACATTTGAGGTCCATATCTGAGTCCGCTGTTCTTCATTAATTTGAAGGGTATTTTCCTTCTGCGACACCTTTTGTTGATACGAGGGTTGTGCCCAAGTTTTTTCATTAATTATCCTATAAATTATGGAAATGACTCCTTTAGTATGCATTTCAACCTTTTAAGTAACTGTTCAAATTGATTTAATTGTTTATTTTTACAAACCAATGGGATAATTTGATAAAAAGCATGGTACAACTGTTGATATTGGAACCATGGGATTTGAATTTGATATTTCAAAGTAAGTTGATCTATAGATCCTAGATTTCCATTGATCTCCAAGTCAACTAATCTATACAAATATTTACCACTCCAATTCTGGAAATCTCTAATAGATCTCCGGGTACAAACCAAGTTTGTCCCAGGAATGCCATCACTGAGGTTGTAGATGGAACTAAAACTCCCCTAACTTTATCCCATAACGTTAAAGTATGGGCCAAATATGGATTCCTACTGGGTTTCTTTTATCTTATAAAGTATGTCACTGAACATAATGGCTACTCCAGATGTGTTTCTAAGATACGTGGCCTTTAGTTCCATCAAATTTTCCTTTCTTGTTCCTGCTTCCCCCCCCTTTTTTCGATCTGTTCCTTTTGTCCAGTAATCTTCTTATACCTATGAAAGAACGTAAAGTTCCAACTAAGAAAAGATAAAATAATCATAGATGGCATACTGATGAAGTAAAATTAATAATAGGATTCATTACTGTGAGTGCACAGTACATGAAAGGTTCAGACCCACAATGTCCAGCATGCTTAAACATTAACATAGCACAGACACAAAGAGCTTTCATAAGATGAGCAGGCAGTTTTTGTTAAGCATCCATAGATGATTTTCATGGTAGATATGTGAATAAAAGCTATTAAAATACCAGTTTAAATTATGGAAATATTTTTGCTTGTGGAAGAGCCTGCACAAGTTAATTGCAGGTATTGCAGTACATCTAGTGCTCCTACTTGTGCTAGTGGAACTATCTTAAGTGAATTACAATTCTGTTCACATATCACTAGATCCAGCCCCTGTGTATTCATCAAAATATAGCCTTTCTTCCAGAAGGGTAAATTGATCTTACTATTAAGAAATGCAAAAAAAAAAAAACCAAACAAACAAACAAAAATCCATCCTGTATTTTGTAGACTTAGCAGAGCAAGCCTTCAACCATACTATTATTTGTTGCTGTATTTGGTTTTTCCTCCTCCCCCATAAACATTTTCTTTGAAGAGTAAAAGCAGTCAAATTAGAACAAACATTCTTTAAAAGAAAGACGAAAAGATATTCTATGTCAATGGCAAAGCTTTCAAAAGATCTCTGGAGAGAGATTTCTCTGTATCATCTTTCCCAACAGATGTTAACCCCTTTTAGGAACATTAATTTTTCAGGGACAATTTATAATGTCTATTAACAGTTGGAGGCATAAGGATCTTCACTCCAACTCCTGATCCTGTACTGAGAACCTAGCTGAAATTGTTTGTGATAAAATATGCACTCAGATATTATTTATTATGGTCAATATATTACAAACCAGTTGTCTTGTCCTGAACTGGGTCAAGAGAGAGCTGTTTTTAGTGGTCATTGACCTAACATTAATGAACAGTGGGAGAGATCTAATGATATCACTCCAGAAAATGAGACGAGATAAAGGGAAAATTGGAAGTGTGAACAATTTTGTGCAAAACCTTTCACTATCAGTGTTATCCCATCTTGATCCCTTCCTATGCCGTTTCTCTTTCCTCATCACCATAATTGTGATTCATAGTTTCTCTCCACACTGCTTCTCATCTGCTGATCATAGTATAAACATGTAGGGTGGTACACTACAAACTGCAAGTACCATGCTGTCCTCTACTTGTTGGCAGCCTGTGACCCCTGAAAAGCTATTGCAGGGGACTATCATGGACATTATACCTGGTAGCATGCAGGGCTATGATGGTCAGAAGTGAGCGAAATCACACATAAACACCTTTGCAAAATGGGACAGCTTGTTCTACCAAACTGCCTCTACCAGAGCATCATCACTTCAGTTCAGCTCCCCCATGCTGCATGGTATTTTGTTGGTGAGGTTTGCCTAACTGTCGGCATTAGCTTTTCAGGGGTCATGGTGGTGGGGGAAGGGAAAGCTTGGAAAGATCTGCTTCATATCTTGCACTATCCTACTAGTGATGCAGGTGCTATGAGTCCCACTTGGTACTTGTAATTGCAAGTAATTGCTGATTGCAATAGTCTCTCTCATCCAGCACTCTGCCTATTTCTCCTCTCCTAAATAAATTATCAGAAGAAGTAAATGGTGACACACTGAGACAGGCTTGGGGTATGAAATATGTGCCATGTGCTGTCCTTCTGACACTCACTCAGACCCAGTTAACAGACTTGTAGTGGCACAGAAGCTGTTTCCTCAAGGTGTCTTCCCACTTGTATGCAATAGATGTGTCAGTATCAGAAACGTGTGGGTCTTTCCCACCCAGTGGTCCTTTTTTTACACACATACACCAGCAGTGTTTGATCACACAATGTGAAAGTGTTTCCCATACTACCACATGTGTGCAAATGAGGTCTCAGTCTTTGTTTCCTGATGGTCTGAATACAGACATGCTGAAGACAAAGAGTGCTGCTGTTATTACAACCTCTCTGTGGAAGGTTAGCAGGATTGCCTGAGGAGAAGTAACTAATAACAAACTAGAAAGGGTCTGGATAGAGTAATCCAACACACACTTCCCCTATCTCTGAGTTTCAAACTGGGACCATGATCCAGTGAGCCTATTCTGCATGCAGAAGGAAGCTTTTTCAAAAGAAGCAGATATGTTCTGCATGCAGGGAGAACCTTTCATATGCATACATCATTTTGCATATTTGAGTATTCCCCTGTGGATCTCATGTTATACATATGCTGCTATAATGATTTGCACATCCAGATATGGAGCGGTACAAGCAATTCAGTGCTTTGTGTGTGTATTGTTCCAGATATGTAAATATGTGATTTAAGATTAAAATTGAAAGCACAGTAATTTGTGGGGGGAAATCTCAAGAAATAGACAGGGCAAGCTACCGGGCATCGTGGTAAATTATCGCTTGGGCAGAAATAGCAGTACTTATTCAGTTTCCTGGCATGTTTAAAATATGTAGATTTATTTTCTTCAGTTTCTGGGTGTTTCTTTTTCCCCTGTTGTGCTGGCAAGCAACTTACATAACCTTCCATCTGGCAGCTGAGTAAAGCAATACTTTTTCTTATAAGGAAGTTTAGTTATTAGAGCAGTTAAACCCTGCTGACCGGTTAAATAATGGAACAATAAAACAAAACAGTCATATTTGTTTCACATAAATTCTGAACAAGATATCAGCCTGTGATTTGCAGTTTTACATAAATCTGAAACAAGTCTTGAGAATTATTGTGGAAGTCATTCCAAGGCTGTGAAATTTTGCCAGGGACTGGCTCTGAAGTTCATGAATATATGGAGGAGAAAACCTTTTGTTAAGTTTCTCTAGATGTCAGAAATTAAAATGGCCCCCCTTGTATTTCCTTTCCCTTCGTAATTCAATTTATGAATGCACTCAAACACATTCTGCTGGTTAAATTTAAATAGGTCTGCTTACAATATATGAAAATATCCATTTAACTTAGCATTTGGCCATTGAAGACACGGTGTTACTGTTCTATTTTAAAATGTAGTCCTTCAAATTTTACAGGTTTTTTTTTTAATTGCATAATTTTGAGGCTGATGAATATTAAAAATAACCAGCCTATCCAATTGATGCATAATAGTTTTGTACTGTGTAAACAGAAATAGTTTTGTACTGTGTAAACAGAAACTGTTTAAGAATGTATCATTTTAAATCTCCTAACATAAATTTAAGTGGCTTAGTAAGTTGGTATTTTAATTGGCCAAGATGTGAAGGATCCATTTGAAAAGGCAACCTAATATAGTATAAGAATGATCATTTCATTAAATACTGATTAGAAATGTTAGAATTGAGAAGAGGCAATGTTTCCAAACTTCCAAACTCATTTATATAATAATTCATTTGTCAGCTGGAACCAGAGGTAGTTACATTACTAGAATGTGTGCAGTGGCCTCATTCAAAGGCATCAGAGAGTGCGACCCCAATGCATGCACCAAAGTCAGTCTAACAGAGTAATCCATGCACAAAAGACTACTTTTCTGTGCAAGTCTCCCTTGCTGGTTTGTAACACATATCAATTGTGTGTGCGTGTTTTAAAGTATTAATATATGTTTAGGTTTTATAGGAGATTATCAGTATTCATGTTTTATCTGAAACTTCGCAGTGTGTATTATTTCAAAATTTCTTTGTCACTCTGTCAAGTAATAAATATTAGAAGAAATTTGTGACAAAGTACTATTAAATATTATTTTTTCTTTCCTTTTACACTGGTGGCACTGTTTCTTGTTTATTTAAATAAATGTGTACATTTTCTTAATTGGTAGAATTTGAAGAAGATTCAGGAAATGGATAGAGAAGGGACTGATGAATCCACAGATCTTGATGAGTTAAAAAATGCTGATTGGGTAAGATTTCCTTGAGTAATTATTTTGACAAAAATATATAAATACTGTGCTGTTTTATTATTGTGAGGTTGATCATATGTTCATGCTACTTGGTATATGTGTATGTGGTTGCTTGGGAAAGAGGGAGTGCCATATTTATTTTGCAAACTTTAGTATGAAATGCACTGGATGTTTTAAAAGTGAGCATTGATAAAATCTGCATTTTTAAAATAAATTCTAGCAGCGGAGCATACCAAAAAGGTGCTTCCATGCATGTACAGGGAATGTACTGAGGATCAAACTACATGTTACGGCATCCACAGGTTTGACCCATTTTACAGAAGAATTTTACTATTTTTAAAAAAATGCTGATTGTGCCCATGGAGTATAAAGAGACCACCGACTGAACAGTACAGTGAAGAAATAGAACAACAGTCGGGATTAAGTACTCAAACACTATTAAACCGTGCTTTTGTTTTTACAACAAGAATATTTATAACAAGAATCTCTCAAAGAACTCATAAAAAGTTACAGAAAATCAATATGTATCAACACTGTCCAAATATTTTTCAAAAAGATAACGAAGCTTCCAGATTACATCAGAAGTTTGGAATACTCAAGGAAATCTTACCCAGTCAGAGGCTATTCAGCAATCTGTAGCCTTTGGCACCAAAGACTGAAGCCAACTTAATTTTCTGTGCTCTTCTGATTTTTCAAAGTAGAAGTTGACTACTCATAAACTTTGTTAATTGAATAAGACAACACACCATTGATGTTCTGTTGAACACTGATTGCATCAATTATACTTCTGATGAAGTTTGGAAATGAAGAAATGTAATCCGGAAGCTTCATTATCTTTTTGAAAAATATTTCGACAGTGTTGATACATATTGATTTTCTGTAACTTTTGATGAGTTCTTTGAGTGATTCTTGTTATAAATATTCTTGTTGTAAAAGCAAAAGCATGGTTTAATAGTGTTTGAGTACTTAATCCCGATTGGGCCCATGGCACAGAGGAGCCAAGGGACCTTGTCCCCGCCCCTAGTACTGAAACAGAGTGTTCGATACTTGAAAAGATGTGGTGGGGGGAAACAATATTGCCTGGTTAAGGATATGGTTATGTGGTGATAGTATAGTTGAAAGCAGATAGTGTCCACTGTCATCTTTCCTGCCTTTGGTACAGGACTGTAAGAAATACAGCATTTGGCTTCATTCTAGATAAGTTTTCTGGCAAAAAAGTTACTTCATCCTTCATGAGAAAATAAGGGAACTGTCTGTACAATATTCCTTCTAATATAAGCTAATTTTGCAAAAAGTGGCGCATTGTTTTTCAGATATAGCAAGGTGGAGGCAATTATTTGTCCAGGTGTGTAATTTAAATTCTTACAATGTACAGCTAAAATGTAAATGATATAATATTTACTCAAATGCAAAACTAGGTTTTTTCCAGGTATGTCATTTAAAAAGGGGTGTGTCATCTTAAATTCACATGTAAGTTACAGTCCGATAAGGAAAAAAAACCTTCTTGTATATAAAATTTTCAGAGTGGGATTACATACTATATTCAGGGTCATTTTTCTTTCAAGTGAATATGGTGAGAACGATAAGCTCTGACAAACCACCTCTTATCATTTAGCTTTAGTGACAATGTGGCTACTATTTCAGCCTTTTGGCTTTCTCAAAAGTTGCATGGTTGCTATTTGTTTTGTCTAAAATAAAATTTTAAAATCTATAGTGGTTTCATGTTGTTGTTAGCCATTCAGTCATGTCCGACTCTTGTCGATTCTATGGACCAACTCTCTCCACATTTTCTGATTGTGTACTGTTTCTTTGAGTCATTCCATGCTCAGGCTGGTGTCGACTTTATGGTGTCTAGCCACCGTGTTCTTTGGTGGCCCAGATTCCTTTTGCCACTAACCAATCCAAGCATAGTGGTTTCATAGGTAGGGAAAAATGGACAACAATAAGAAAAGGAGAATTTGGGTTGGATCCTGGAGATCTGCTAATAGAGGTGCTTTCCTATGACAGAATAAGAAGTTCTCCCATGACAGAAGTTGTTTTGAAAGGTTTCTTTTATCAGGGATAGCTCTTTCTACCAAAGGCAAACAACTCCACTAGTGGAATGGGTCCACAGGATCAAACTCATTATTCTGCTTCCATGAAAATAGCTGATATTGGAAAATAAAAAATAATAAATTCAGATACACTAACAGTAATCCTTAGCAGCTCTGCTCAGAGGTAAGTCCCATGTTACTCCTATGAAAGCGTTCTTAGCATTGCAGCCTAAAAATAGATCAAGATGGGTAGCTGTGTTAGTCTGTCTGTAGCAGCAGAAAAGAGCAAGAATCCAGTAGCACATCAAAGACTAACAAAATATGTGGCAGGGTATGAGCCTTCATGAGTCACTGCTCACTTCCTCAGATACTGATCTGAAGAAGTGAGCAGTGATTCACAAAAGCTCATACCTTGTCACATACTTTGTTAGTCTTTAAGGTGCTACTGGACTCTAGCCTAAAAGTACTGCAAGACAATACAGAAATATCAGAAATTCCAAAACCCCTTCTTTGTTATATATTCTACCCATGCAGGAACAGTTCTTTTCATACTTTTCAAGGATACCCATTTTATGAAGGGAGTTTTGACTCTCAAAAACTTATACCCCCAAAATCTTGTCAGTCCCTAAGTTGCTACTGGACTCTTTCATTTTTAAGATTCATCATCTGAAGTTTGTAACTTCTATACAACTTAGGCCCCGTTCACACGGAGCATTTGCCCCACTGAAGGCGCGGTAGCCCTGCGGACTTTCCGTGCACGATCATACCAGCACATCTGGGAGGTGTAGCACTCCCGTGGCCAACCCGCGGCTTCCCATGGAAAACGCGGAGTAAAAAACTACTAGGGTCGAAGTACTAGTTTCCGGAAACCCCGGGGCAAAGGCCGGCGTCTGATCGCGGGAGCGCCAGTATCCTGCGGCTTCCAATGCCGGCCCATGTCCCGGGGTTTCCGGATGTTGTAAGTTTCCATGGGATGCGCACCAACGCTGAATGAGGCATACGCATATGCAAGACACCAGCAGCGGCCCGCCCCTCCTCCAACGGCATATGCGTCCTTTGCTATATCGTGGCTTGCTGCTCTGCTGCGCTGCTTTTTTGCTGCGCTGTAGCAGCGCTGTGTGATTGGCAATTGGCACCGGAGTGTGGCAACCTGGTGGCCCGTGTGATCGGGCTACCACGCCTTATTTTGCTCCGGGGCGAACTGCCACGCCTCCCCCCCGTGTTTTCTGACCTGTATGACCAGGGCCTTAGTTCCACTAAGGAATAGAATTTCTATAAGGCACAAAGTTGTATGGAGAGGGATTATTATAGGTGGGGGAATCTTTCACCAAATTCAGAGTATGTGTGGGTTTGACAAAAGTTTTGCTGAACAACATATAGCAAAGGAAAACACTGAAAATAAAGAGTTATTTGTCTTAATTCTTAATATTTTAGTAATCAAGAAGAGATGTTTACATTCAGAGTTTCTAAAACAAGTTAAAAATGCTCATAGAAATTAATTCATGCAGGTATTGCTACCTGTCTATAGATATTTATTGAAGTCCATAATTATCTTTTTTTGTTTAATTTTTTTTTGCATGAATAAGTGTGATTGAAAAGGTATTTATCTCAATTAGTGGTCTGTCATCAAGTTTATAGTCATCTTCTGATATGTTGGCTAGGCTGTCTGAATGGGCCAGCATTGCCCTAAAAATCTGAAAATATTTCTTTTTGATTTTTCAGGCCCGATTTTGGGTGCAGGTTATGCGAGATTTGCGTAATGGTGTGAAACTGAAGAAAGTTCAAGAACGTCAGTTCAACCCTCTTCCAATAGAGTATCAGCTCACTCCATATGAGATGCTGATGGATGATATTCGATCAAAACGCTATACTTTAAGGAAGGTTATGGTAAGTCATAAGAATACAAAAAAGAAAAGTCCACTGTTTATTTCAGTAAAAGTCAAATTTATTATTACTCACATACCAAAGGAAGCTAGTTACATAAGACTGGGATCCAAAGGTTTCTTCAGATGAGCCTAGGAGATTACCTATCAGTTTTCTATCTGCAGACGTTCGTGCCGCATCATCAATGACCTTTGAAACTCCTCTCAGTTTTAAATCTGGTTGTCCTGTAGCATGGGCATCTACTGTTGTGAAACACCATCTGAAGTTTCCATGGGCATATGGAAGTTTTTTTGTGGGTCTTTAGAAAAAATGAAGCCAGTGTACTCAAAATGTCTGTATTACAGGCTGCCATGTTTTTAGTTTTATGAGATGTTATTTGGCTTGTATATGATCATGCATTCCTTTCAGCATTTAAGACCCATCTCATGTCCACCTGAAGCCAAACCCTACCATCCTCTTTCCTTCTTTGGTGACAGTGTGCAATGATGGATCCCATGTTACAATATAAATATATAGAAAACATGCATTTGCCCCACATTTCCAATAATGACTGCATCCATAGGGTGTGCAAAAACATGTCTCTGCCACAACTGCAGCAGCAAATGGTGCAGGAATGGGCAGGATCAGCATCTACATGCTTTTATTTCCAAGCTGCTCTCACTGCCGTGCCCCCAGTCACTCCTCACTTTTCCTATCATGCCCAAACTTTCCTGACTGAGCTGTGCTGACACTACAGTGTATCTTGGCAAGGAAAGGGGGAAAAGCCCAGATGGATGCTCTACCTGGAGACATCCTGCAGTTTCCCCTTCACTTTATATAAAACAAGGTTTATATTTTCTACAGAGTAAAGGAAAAATGGGGGTCAGAGATAGGGTTGCCAGGTCTGGGTTGGAAAATACTTTGGGGGTGGATCCGGGAGAGGGTGGGGTTTGGGGAGAGAGAGGAGAGGAGAGAGAGAGAGGAGAGGAGAGGAGAGGAGAGGAGCCTCAGCATGGTACAGTGCCATAGAGCCCACCCTCCAAAACAACCATTTTCTCCAGGGGAGCTGATCTCTGTCAGCAGGAGATCAGTTGTAAAAGTAGGAGATCTTCAGGCCCACCTGGAGGCTGGCAACCCTAGTCAGAGAAGATCATGCACAGATTGGCATGATGTTTTCTGGATGTTCCCCATTACTGCAGGGACTTTCTATTCTCCATGCTGGGGAAAATTCCCATGTGGAAGCAAACCAGTATATGGTCTAAGTGAACACAAATTGTATAATTCAGCCCCTATCTTGCACAATATCTGTAGTTTTCAACCACCTACATTTTGGGTTGTGTTTTTAAGGGTTTTATTTAAATGTCATTGGGATTAGTTTGACCCCAATTTTAAATGAGTGTGGGAAAATGAAACCCAGTCCAAGATACTGACAACCCTAATAACTCCAACATGGTGAAATTAATTAACAACACAGTAGCTCCTTTGTACCAATGCAGCAATTATGATAAGGAACTAGTGATCATTCAGTATTCATTAATTCATACCTCTAGGCAATTCCATGAGATATTGAGTTAAAGGGAAACATATAAAAGTTTGATATTGCATTTCTTAGACTCTACAAGAAATATTAGATGCCATCCTTATACAATGTGTGTGGTTTTTTTTAAGAAAATTTATTATCGGTTATATAAAAGCATGTTCCACATTTTGTTTACAATTCTTATCATACCCTTTTCAAATTTTTATCTCCCCCCCCCGGCTTCCCACGATGCTCCACCCCCATTAACATTTTCAACCAATATTCTCGTACATTCAACTCGTTCTTAATATTCAAATCTTAAATTTCAATATTTTGCTTTTTAGCTTTAACAGTTAGGTAACTTTTTCAAATACAGTCTCTCTTGTTACAACACTTCTATTATTAGTAACTATCAAAACAAAGTAATCTATTTTTCACATCCCAGTTAAGCTCTAAATAGTCTTTAAAATCTTTCCAGTCTGTTAAAAATTCTTCGTCTAATGTTCCATGAAGTTTTCTTGTTAGTTTGTCTATTTCAGCCATAAAAACCATTTTTTTAATCCATTCCCACTTATCAGGTATCTGCTCCTGTTTCCAGAACTGAGCGTAAGTCATTCTTGCAGTTGAAATGAGATACCATAACAAAGTTCTTTTTGTCATTTTGACTTCTTCTAACTTTAGTCCTAAAAGCAACATTTCTGGTTCTTTTTTCAACGTACATTTCAAGATTTTCTGAATTTCACTATGAATCTCTGTCCAAAAAACATTTGCTTTTTCACAAGTCCACCACATATGGTAAAACGAGCCCTCTTTCTTTTTACATTTCCAACATTTGTTAGACATATTCTCATTCATATTAGCAATTTTTTTTGGCGTCATATACCATCTATACATCATTTTGTAACAGTTTTCTTTAACATTAACACATGTTGATATTTTAATCAACTTTTTCCACAAACATTCCCAAGATGACATTTCTATATCTCTATTTACATTTATAGCCCATTTCACCATTTGTTCTTTTACTATCTCATCTTCTGTATACCACTTTAACAAAATCTTATAAATTTTAGAAATCATTTTTTTACCTGTTTCACTCCAAATTTTTTCTATTTCATTATTTTCTTTTCTAAAACCATATCTCATTTTGTCAGTCTTAAATAAATCATAAATCTGTCTGTAATTTAACCAGTCATATTCAAAACCCAAGTCTTCTCTTGATCTCATTGCGAAGCTTTTCCCCTCAATTTTCAGAATATCTCTGTAAGGTAGCCAGTCTTTTCCTTTATGCCTTGAAAGTGGTTTTATTACTTCCTCCGGAACAATCCACATTGGTCTTGCTTCAAAAAAGAATCTCTTATATCTCATCCATGTCATAAATAGTGATCTCCTTATGAAGTGGTGCTTAAAAAGCTTATCTACTTTGGATTTCTTATACCATAAATAAGCATGCCAACCATATCTTCGATCATGCCCTTCTAATGCCAACTGTTGTCTATTCTCCAAGTTGATCCACTGCTCCAACCAGGCTAGGCACACCGCGTCATGATATAATCTAAAGTTAGGAAGCTGGAAGCCTCCCCTTTCTTTCGCATCACAAAGTATTTTCATTTTAATCCTTGGCTTCCTTCCAGCCCACACGAATTTAGAAATCTCCTTTTGCCATAAGTTCAACACTTTACAATTTTTCACAATTGGAATCGTCTGGAATAAAAAAAGGAAACGGGGTAAAATGTTCATTTTGACTGCAGAAACTCTACCCAATAAAGATAAATTCAAAGTATTCCATTTCTTGATATCTTGTTGAATTTTGTTCCAGGCCTTTTCGTAATTGTTCTTAAACAAATCTATATTCTTTGCTGTAACCTCAATTCCCAAATATTTAGCCTTTTCCACCACTTCACATTGAGCTCTTTCTTGTAAATCCAACTGTTTTTCCTTTCTCACATTTTTACAGAGTATTTTTGTCTTGTTCTTATTAACATAAAATCCCGCCAAGTCACCAAATTCTTTAATCCTTTCCATCAATAACGGTACATTTCTTAATGGGTCTTCAATTATAAACATTACGTCATCGGCAAAAGCCCTGTATTTATATTCAAAGTTTCCAATTGTAAGTCCTTTTATATCTTTATCTTCCTTTACTTTACTCAGCATCACTTCCAAGATCCAAATAAATAACAAAGGCGATAACGGACACCCTTGTCTTGTACCTTTCTGTACTCTAAAATAATCCGTCAACTCCTTATTCACGTTCAACGACGCTTTTTTCATAATATACAGCCCTAATCATATTTGAAAAGGGCTGTCCAATGTCCATTTTGTCAAGAAATTGAAACAAAAACTCCCAATTTAAATTGTCAAAGGCTTTTTCGGCATCCAAAAATAAAAAGGCAACTTCCTTTTCAGGGTGTTTATCATAATACTCTATTGCGTCAATCACAATCCTTAAATTGTCTCTGATTTGTCTATTTGGTAGAAAGCCGGCTTGTTCTTCTCTGATAGCATTCTTTAAATAAACTTTTAATCTTTCTGAAATAACTTTGGCAAATAATTTGTAGTCATTATTAAGTAGTGAAATTGGTCTATAATTTTTCACATCTGACAGATCTTGCCCTTCCTTAAGGATAAGAGATATGTTGGCTTCTTTCCAAGATTCTGGTATTAATTTAGTTCACTGAATTTCATTAATTAGAAGTTCCAGAATCGGGGTTAGCTCCTCCTTTAGTTTTTTGTAGAATTTCACTGTAAATCCATCTGGTCCAGGAGCTTTCCCTAATTTGGCCTCTTCTATTGCATTATATAACTCTTCTTTCTGTATTGGACCATTCAACATATCTTTGATATCACTATCCATCTCAGGTAAAGTTACCTTATCCAAATATTTTTTAATCTTCATTGGATCAATCTTCTTTTTTTGAAATAATTTTGCATAATATTTGAAGAAGGCTCTCTTAATTCCCTTTATATCAACAATTTCCTTGCCCTCCTCAATTATCTTAGTTATTGTCCTTCTCTCCCTCCTATTTTTCAATTGCAAAGCTAAATATTTCCCTGGTTTGTTTGCACCCTCAAAGGATTTTTGTTGCAATTTCTTTAAATTCCAGTAGAGTTCTCTATTTAATGCTACTTTTAATTGTTCTTGCAAAATTTGTATTTCTTTGAGAAGCTTCTTTTTACCTGGTCTCCTTTCTTATACAATAAGTGTTAATACAACTTCATATTTTTAAACTATGCAGTCATTTTCAACTGTATCCTATTTTTTTAAAACAAACCTTGACTGAATTAAGACCTTAGTATCCAATCAATAAGCTCAAAATCAAGTCAGTCATCACAGAGATACAGTCCTTATAGGTGAATACAGTGGAAAACCTTAGACTTTTCATCTGCTCACTTTTTTTTCAGTCTTACCTGTCATTCAGTTTTTGTTTATTCCTCTGAAAATATTTTCTGTGTCACGTGGGAAAGTTTTAACACACTTGAGCTAGAGAATGGATTCCAGTATGTCATTTAGATACTGCCTTCCTCATCGAATTTGCAAAATACAAGAGTGCCTTGACTAAAAAGACCTTAAGCATGATCAAATAGATTTAAAGAATGGCAGATTCTGTCTGATAATGTTTGTGTTCTGTTGAACATCCTTTAATGAAGAAGCCCTTGACTCTGAAATAAAACTTTATGAATGCTGTCATGGGTCATGGCATTCAGTTAGATTTTTTAAGTCTATCATCCATGTACCTGTCAAGGATAAAATTTAAACAAATTCTTAATTCACATTAAAGACTCTTCTGTCCACATGTGGATTTTCCTGCATAAAGCTACCATCTTCATAAACTTCATAAACTTTCAGAGTTAAACATTTTCAGCATGAGCTCTCCTCTTAAAAAATGGCAAGCACCAACTGTGCATGCTTGGAGAAAGCAGAACTGTGCTACATTTCAATTTTTCATTGACCACCGCAGCATCTAAGGCAAAAGAGGGTGTTTATCTTTCAGCATGTTTTCTGATGTAGATTTAAACAAATATGCACTAGTTTTTACTGTGAGTAAATTCAAGTTCTTTATTATTATATGAGATTCAACTCAGTCTGTTGTGCCCTCCTGCCCTCTCCCCCAGCAAACTGCTGTTGTCATAGCTACAGATCTGCCCAACACTCCCTTCTCTTTTTTTTTTTTGTAAAACTCTCTTAAAAAAGAGAGAATTTTATTCTTTTTATAAGAAACGGGAAGGGTAGACAGATGGAGAAAGAAAAAGATGGAGTGAAATTTTTCCTGTTAGTGAGGGTTAGTTTAGGTTAATAACCAATACCAATTTTGGCATCTATCATGGTTAGAAGATCTTCTTTTTAACTATTGCAAAGTCCAAAGTCACTCTGTTAATGCAGTTAGTAAAGTCCATTGGGGTTAGTAATTAAACAGCTCCTTCCAGATGTTACACGAACAGTCCTCAAAGTATCTTCTTTTTAAATCTCTTCCAGTTATGGATTGAGTCCATTTTAACTTTGAAGTCTTCCGTTCCATCACCACTTTCCCCTGGGCTGCTGTCTTGTTCGCTTGTCCCCGTTTTGAATACTGCATCTTCCTCCCTGCTGGCGTGTCTCTTCAGAAGTCTCTGTATTTTAAAGATGAAATCCTTCTTCTTTCTTTTCTCTTTTTCCTTAAACTTCCGGCCTTCAAGCTTCCTGGGCTCCATAAACTCTTCAGATGAAATTAGATCTCCAGTTTGTCGCTTGCTATGCTCAACATCCCCTTCTACTGGCAGAGTATTCTCTTTTATAAAAGCGGAATAGGCTTTGGGAGCCTCATCCACCTCTTCTTTTAATTTTATCGCTTCACTGCCAGTTAGGGGTGCCAAGACATTTGTCAAGGTAAATCCGAGATCTTCTTTCTCTTCTTCTTTAACGCCCTGGAAACCTAGAATCAGATTCGATTTCTGTTCGATCTCCATCATCTTTCTAGTTGTTTCCGATATCTGTTTCTGTCGACTGATGAGAACACTATCCATTTTAAACAGAGTTTCGTTGATTTTCTGCAATTGTTCCAGCAGAGGGCACAGCATCTCCTTTTCCTGTTGATTGACAGCAAGCTCTTGGGGGGGCTGTCTGGACCGGAAGTCCCTCCTCTCTTCTCTTCCGGTGTCTGCAGGACTTTTTCCAGTATCGACATTTTGTTTTTTTGTTTACTTTTAAAAAGTTCGTGCCGCATCCCCCAGGAAGCTAAGATGATCACAGTCTTCCATGCAACCCCAACGGTACTTTCACCAACACTTTTTTTTTCTCTCAGCCCCCCTTCGCGCTCCCTTTGTAGATCTTGCTTCTCAAAGGGGGTGGGAACTCCTCCCTCCTCCCAACGCTTATACGCATGCAGGGGGCTCCGATTTACGCTTCAAAATAGATCTTCAACTCACGATTCGATGCTACTTCTTCTTTTTATTTTAAACCATAGCGCTGTCTTCACTCCTGGAATTCGGTGGCGCCGCTAAGTCCCATTACGGGCACGCCGCAGCGGGGCCGATTGGGGCGGGGAGAAAGCCTCAATTTCCCGGCTGTCTGCCGGCAAAGAGGCTACTCCCCAAGCGCCCCCGGTTCGGAGCCTTTGCCTAAGGCTCACTAGGGTCTTTCGCACATGCAAAGACCCCCCCTAACTGCGCGTGGGCTAACCGCCTCCGGGAGCGTCCCGAGAAGCGGCCGCCATTCGCGACGCCGAAACCGAAACCCCCCCAACACTCCCTTCTCAAGTGGGGTGGATGTATGGAGTTGCCATGACATAGCCCCTTCTTCTGCTCAGGTCATGTGCAATTTCTGTATGATACAGGGTTACACAAGCCCAAGGACACGTGAAACCCAAGGAAAGGATAACCAGGCACCCCATGGCCATTTCTGCTAGAGAAAATGGTGCAGGAGGGAAGGCTGAAGCCTCTCCTCCCCCCTTGCAGCACTCCGAGCTGTGCCAAGTGATCCACCAGTTTTCAAAGGTGTATCCCCAGCATCCAGTGTGACCATGAAATTGTTTGGGAGACCCACAACTTGGCTTACATGCATCACCTGTATTGTTTAGATGCACCATCAAACAAGTAGCATGAAAACTAAATGATTGTCTCCCTTAACCACCTGCAGAATGAGAGGTCACAATTCCCTTCTTGGATTCCTAGTAACTAGAAAGAAAAGAAATGATTCTCTCTTAAAGGAAAACAAAAACCTAGAGCTGGGGTAATTCAGTTAAATTGATTGGCAGATTTGGGATAAACAAAAGGAAATGCAGAACTGCATGCTTAACTTGTGAAGAGGATGACCAGAAATTTGCAGTGCAGTTCTAGGTATGCTTTCCTAAGAGTAAGTCCAATTGAGTAAGATGAGACCTACTGCCAAGTAGATTTAGGATTGCTCCCTTAGATTATTAGTTTAGATCAGGGGTGTTGAACTCATTTGTTATGAGGGCTGGATCTGGCATAAATGAGACCTTGCTGGGCCGAGCTATGTGTGTCATAAAATATAATGCCAGGTAGTGGAGATATAAACTTTATAAAGGACATAAACACAAAGGGTTTTTTAAAATTAAAATAAAAACATGCTTAAAACATTAGCAGTCTTGCAATATTTTGTTTGTGTCTGATAACTGACACCTCTTGCTCTGAATTATTGCATCAAAATGTCTGTGCTGTTGCAATCTTGAGTATGCTGTTCAGGTGTGTATCTGTAAGCTGCAAACCTACAATGACACAGCAGCATCAGAACTGGAAGAAGAAGCAGAAGACAGCCAGTTCCACTGCGGGCCTGATAGAAGCCCTCCATGATCTGGCCCCTGGGCCACATGTTTGACATCCCTGGTTTAGATTATTTGATATAGTCAAGAGGTATAGGTTGATGAACAGCTACTAACCATGATAGCTAAAAATAAAACCTTTGTGTTAGGAAGCAGCATACCACTGACATGTAAATAGTAGAATCAGACAGGGCTCACAATCTTCATCATGGCCTGCTTGCAAGCTTGTGTTGTAGCAGAGAGAGTGCTAGAGTAGCAAGATAAAACAAGTCTAATGGTGCCTTGAGCCTAACAAAATTTATTGTCTTGTGAACATTCATGAGTCAGAGCTCAACTTTCAGATGCCTATGGGAAGGAAATCTTTAGAGGTTTTTATTACAGAAATCACAGGGGGACAGGGAGTTGAGGCAGATAGAGGTTTGATATGAATTCTTGTCGTAAATATTTCAGGTATGCTTCCCTATGTAAGGGACTGGAGTGTATTTGGTCGTCAGAGGTTCCAGTTTCTCATGGGGTACAAATAAACAAAGTTGATGAACAAAGTTTAATGAACATGACTAATCAAGGAAGAAGCAATCTGAAGCATAAGCAGAATTAACTAAAGTTGATGAAGGGTTATAGCATGATTCAACATGTTAAAGAGCCAGTTAAAGTCACTACAAAGTAGGTTCTGTAATGCTGTTAGAAATTATAGTGAGTAAGAAAATCCAAGTACCTGTTTAGGCCAGGGTGTGAGAGACTATGTAATTTCTTGATGAATTCTAATTCAGCCCTTTCACATTATATTCTCCTTTTCAAGATTTTTTGTACATCTGTGACTTTCAAATCTGCAACAATATGTCCAAGAATCTTAAAATGTTCTTGCACTGATTTCTAAATGTTTCATTTTTAAATGTCATAGTTCTGTTCATTGGTACTCTCATGTAGAGACCAACCTGTTTTTCCATTGTAGACAGTGGAAGGACATTGTTGGCACAAGATGGCATATCAATAAAATACATGGTGTGATAAAACATGAGCAAAGAGGCGTTACAGAGACAGCAAAGTAAGGCAGATCATACAGAAAGCTTGTATCTATCTTTAACTGCTTCAGCCAAAAATCTAGCAACCAGAGGTGTGATGTCCAGGTTTGTGTCATTTAATTGACATTGGATTATTCTGTCATTATTAACACAATGCTTAGGGTATATTGGAGCTGCGGTGGCTCAAGTGGTTAAGACGCTGAACTGCAGGCTGTGGAAGGTCAGTAGTTCAGCAGTTCGAGACCTGGGTGCCGCATGACAGTGTGAGCTCCTGTCTCTAGTTCCAGCTCCTGCCAACCTAGCAGTTCGAAAGCAAGAAATTGCAAGTAGATAAATAGGTACCACTTCGGTGGGAAGGTAACAGCGTTCCGTGCGCCTTGGTGTTTAGTCATGCCGGCCACATGACCACGGAAACGTCTTCGGACAGCGCTGGCTCTTCGGCTTTGAAACGGAGATGAGCACCGCAACCCTAGAGTCAGATTCG
This sequence comes from Gekko gecko, assembly GCA_029375565.1. NCBI lineage: Eukaryota > Metazoa > Chordata > Lepidosauria > Squamata > Gekkonidae > Gekko > Gekko gecko. Next base: position 53,625,329 of record JAPDNY010000009.1, read on the forward strand.
ACTGGCTTTCAAGCAAGGGAACCTTTACCTTTACCTAGGGTATATTGGAAAGGAAAGGAGTTTTTTACGTGAACCGGTATGCAATTGACAATCCAAGATAATGTGATGGATTGAATCTATCCATTTTAGAGGACAGATAGATTGCCTTTCATGGAAAGAGACTTTGTTACACTGACCGGTTAATGTTTTTGAGGGGAAAATATTTAGTCAGGCCAATGTAAAAGCTCTACGATGAGAAGGGTGATTGAGGTTGTAAAAGTAACTGGCCATTTTCCCTTGCTGGATGGAAAGGTTTAGTTTGGCCTGAGAAGAAAAGGAAGACTGCAGAGGATTTAGCTTATGAAAATCTAGGTCAAGAAGCCTTTGTTTTATGGTTCGAAGGATAGCAGATTCATTGAAGGGCGGGAAGAAATCAATTGAAAAGCCCAATTGTTGGATTTTCTTTTCAATAATTGAAAGCAAAGTAATACTATATGAATCACTTTTTAATTTTGACAGTAAAGAGTTTGAAGAAATTCTAAAATGTAACTGAGCCAATATTTAAAGGTTATTAGCCAAATTCTTGTTTCAAAAAATGCTGGCCCAATTCTGTACAAAGTGCTGAATATGGTGTACAGTTAGAGACTCCTGAAAGTAGATGACATATTAAACTGGGTGGTTTGCAAGTGGATGAACCCAGGATGGTATAGTTTTGGTCTCATAATAGTGTTGCCTGAATATGTGTATGGACCAATTTGACATCTTGGGCTGTTGCAGGGCTTGGTTCCTGGACTTATGTCTCTAATGTAATGCATGGTCCATCAATTTGGTGAGAAGCTTTTCTAAATTGGGGGGGGCCCTATCTGTAAGCAAGGAAAGGCCTGCTCTCTAAGGCTTGTGAAAGAGAAATATCCTTAACCAGGAGTGGATGAAAGTCTTTGATGATACTTTGAATTATTTAAAGCTGTAAGCGGCAGGTGACAACTAGTGGTGTTGCAATGATATGTCCTTTTATTCTGTCTTGTACCAGGCTAACTCTGAGTACCAATTTGGTTTTGCTGACAGAACCAAAAGATTCTAACTTCATTTTTTTAAAAATTTATTGAGATTATTGATGCATTTCAGCAGTCATGAAGGTTTTAGTATGCATTACCCAACTAGGATGGCCAGCTGGTATAGATGTTCAGTCAAAATGTTAAACATTATTTTCTTTTTTCAGGTCAATGGGGATATACCTCCACGATTAAAAAAAAGTGCCCATGAAATAATATTGGACTTCATCCGATCTCGACCTCCATTAAATCCAGTATGTAACCCAATATGTTCTTTATCGAGTGTGTGTGTGTTGTGTGTGTGTAAAGTGCCATCAAGTTGCAACTGACTGGTCGTGACCCCAAAGAGTTTTCAAAGCAAGAGGCTAACAAAGGTAGTTTGCCATTGCCTTCCTCTGTACAACATTTTATGTTTTGTGTTAGACACTTTTAAAATGCAGCTTCTCCCAGTTCCCACCTGCAGAGCACTTTAGAATACATGAAAACACAAACATTTTCTGCATAAGCAACCCACCACTACTTTTAGAGTGCATTTTGGAAAGGTTCATAAATAATTATTTTGAAATTAAGCCCTCAGATTTGTTGTTTTTATTCTGCTTATATTATTTTCACTTGTCAACATCCATTGGGTTGCTCCTTCATTTAGTACATGTTCTTTCCCCAGGTGCCATGCTTACCCCCTTTGTGTGACCAATTCTTCTCCAGGCAGCCTCTCCCTTAATTTCTCATACTTGCATTGTGCAGCGCAGCTATGTCCAAATGCGCTCCCCTCCTCTCCCGCATGGTAGCAATAATCACTAACTTTGATCTAGACTTTTAGAAATGTCTTGTTGAGTTGAAGGATAAGAACATAAGAACATAAGAAAAGCCAATGTTGGATCAGGCCAATGGCCCATCTAGTCCAACACTCTGTCACACAGTGGCCAAAAATACCAAGTGCCATCAGGAGGTCCAGCAGTGGGGCCAGGACACTAGAAGCCCTCCCACTGTTGCCCCCCCCCAGCACCAAGAATACAGTGCATCACTTGCCCCAGCCTGAGAGTTCCTATCTATACCTTGTGGCTAATAGCCACTGATGGACTTCTGCTTGACAAACCTGTTGACTAGCTTTTATAGACATATACCCTCGTCACTGCTTCAGTAATGGGTGTTTTTTATTTGCACCCAGGTTTCTGGAAATCAGGAAGAGAGAGGATCTAAGTCACTGTTTACCGTTTAATCCTTCTTTCTATCCTGGTTTTCTGTGCCCTATTTATTCCTTATCTGACAACATAGAAAAGAGAGTTTAATTTCTAAATGGGGCTTACAAAAATTACAACCAAATAAAAAGCTCTTTGCTTTGACCTCTGTGGAATTAAAAAAACAAGGGATCAGGTTTTGTTGAAGCTGATATCTTAAATCTGATCTATTTCAGAATTAGTTACGTTGTTTGTACCATACTATTTATACTGTCCATCTTTAATTTTGGATATTCAGAATCAAATTCTGTGAAATTAAGTTTATTGTAATTATTATTTTAAGTGGATTTTTGTAGGACAGTAACTTTTATCCTGTTGTACACTTTAAGTTTGCTTTTTGATTTCTGCATTAATTTTGATATGAGAAGCAGATCCAATTAAAAAGTTAAGGGTATGGCTGAACTTAGGATGGGATATGTAAATATTAGCATGTATCGTGAGTAAGAAATCTGAAGTTTTTGTTAAGGCATGGGGGGATAGTATTGAATTTATCGATTAATCCTAATTTCAGCAATTTAGTGTTGAATTCCCCTTTGAAATTCTTTTGTAGAAAAATGATGACTTTTAGTTTAGCAATAGAATACCCTGGAATTTATTACAGTGTTCACCTGATGATTTCTAAATATTGTGATTTTTCTGATGTCAGATTTGTGCCCACTTTTTCTTTTGTGTTTGTGCAACACAGAGAATAGAAAGGCATTGTTTGTACAGAATAGCATATATTACATTGGTAGGCAAGTGAATGAATCCAAGATTGTGTAACTGATATTATTAAGTCCCATGGTTGTATTGTTTGAGTGTGTATGAGGACAAATAAGAGTAAAAATAAATTTATAGAAATCACAATGGCCAAAATCAGCAACTGAGAAGCTTGTTTTGATGACTTAGGTAAAATACATAGTAGTAAGCTGTGCATTTTATTTATTGCACCATGACAATTTATTGCTACAAATCTCTTTTGTGACATCCCAATTGTACATACATTTTCGACTTTTGTATTCATATTCTCTAGGCTTCTGCAAGAAAACTGAAACCAACCCCACCACGACCACGTAGCCTCCATGAAAGAATACTGGAAGAAATCAAATCTGAAAGAAAGCTGAGACCAGTCTCTCCTGATGAGATCAGGCGCAGTAGACTAGGTTAGTAGTTTGCTTTTGATGATGTAGTGATCAGATTATTCATGTTGCAGGTAGCAACTAATAGGTTCCTGTGATGCACAGCCATATTAGCCTTGGTAATCACATTAGAAACAGGTGTGCTAAACTAGCTGGAATTTTCTCAAACATGATGTATACCAGTTTGATTGGTGGGATATGGGCTGTATCAACAACAGAAGTACAACTTCAGTGAAATCCTACGCTATAACACCATATCTTTTCAAAAAGGGCATCTTAAAGACAAAAAAAGCATTATGGCATAAGCAGTCCTGGACTGGAGCCTGCTTCAGAGATGTATGTATTTTTTAAAAGTGACTTCATATAATGAGATTTCAGGTGGACAGGTGTGTTGGTCTGAAGCAGCAGAACAAAGTTTGAGTCCAGTGGCACCTTTAAGACCAACAGAGTTTTATTCAAGGTATAAGCTTTTGTCTGCATGCACACTTCTTCAGATACAGATTCTTCGGATTCACTGTGTCTGAAGAAGTGTGCATTCACACGAAAGCTTATACCTTGAATAAAACTTCGTTGGTCTTAAAGGTGCCACTAGACTCAGACTTTGATGTAATGAGTGCTGCTTCCGTGATTCATCTTGAACGTGTTTGGAGCATAATGTGTGGTCCACCTGCTTCAAATCTTTGCTTGCACAGAGAAGATTGTTACCCAAAAAGTATAGAAACTAGTTACATGCTTGCCTAAACATGTACTGGGGCACCTTCCTTCTTCTGGAAATGCCTTACTTTGCAAAGTCAGTTAGTCTTTCTACTAGAAAAGTCTGTTTCTGATAGCTTTGCACCTGTAGGTAAAATTGAAATAGGTTATGTGTTTCCTTGTGGAGTGATACCTGAATCTTTTTGAAGTGTCATTGTTCACAATTCTGTTTGCCAGACTTTCTTATTACAAAGGGAAATATTTAAAAAAAAAAAACCTGGGGGGGAGGTTTGTCAGACGTTCCCCTTAAATTATATGTCTCAAAGATGAGACATTAGAATAGAACACTACATAAGGTATCTTAAAATGCAGTTCGTAGTAATAAACCTAGGAAAAAATCTGGAGAAATAAAAGCCAGGGTAAACGTTTTGAAACTTAGAGAAAGGCCATTCTGTTTCTTATGAATAAGGAGGCTTCCTCTGTCTCCACTGAAGAACATAATAGGTTTGTCCCAGGTTTGTTTTAAAACCTTAAAAAGAGTTAGACCTGGAAGATAACGGACAGAATTTTCAGTGGAAAAGTACAGCAGTTAAACTCTCACATTTAACAGATACAGACTGACCTGGTTTACAGACAGATACAGTTGCACTACTTTGGCAAAGTCAAGTTACTGCTATGACTAGTACTAAACAGTTACTTAATGCCAACAGTTTGGTAAGTGGTGTACTGAACAAAGAAGTGGCATTTTTCCCATCAAGATACGTAATATTAGATGACAACACAAGTTGACATGAGTAAAATCAAGAACTTTGGCTACAGTAAACATGAGTAGGACTTATAGATAGTTTTGAAATGTATTCTTAATGGCAGTACAGTTCGTGGCAGTACAGAAAGGTGATTTTTGAATAAAACAATGGAGTGGGTTTTCTTAAAAAATTAATAAGATGAAAAAAATGAGTGCTTTGAAGTTCTAGGTTTACTAAAAATGCAAATATTACTAATTTAAAGTTAAAGTATCAGTTTTTGATAAGCAGATTTTTAAATTTAAGTATTTCATTTCTTTTAGACTATGATTTCCTTTGTAAGTGGTTAAAATTAGGCATGTACTCTGATCATACAGTGTTTCCTTTCAAAAATCTCATTGAGCTGAATGAAGCTCCTTCCCAAGTAAATGTACATGCAACCTTAGGTCCTGAAATACCCTGCACTTAACCCAGAGGGACCTACTTAGGTATAATCATAAATAGGACTGGGCTCACATCACAATGCTTGGCACAGCTGCATTCAGGTGACACACTAAGCCTAGACTGTAAATGAACCCAGCTTGTTGCCCAGCTCACGCACACATTTTTCTCCTCTTTTCCTCCAATCTTTCTCAGCTCTCTCATAAGTCAAGAATATTCATCATAATGTATTTCAACCTGGAATTCCTTCACTCTGCTCTGCGCAGGAAGGCAGGGGAGGGGGCAGAACTGAGGTCAATACAAGCAAAGCAACAAGCTGGGTTTGTGCACAGTGTGGCTTATTGTCTGCTTAACATGACAACAGATTGCAGCCTTGTATTAAGAATGGTAATACATTATGTTAACGGGAATATTTTTTACAAATGCTCTTAATCACTTGCCTTGAAAACCCTCTGGGGTTGCCACAAGTCGGCTGTGACTTGACAGCACATGAGACTCACACACACATGCATATTTGGAGTTAATTCTAAACATTATTTTTATTGCTTTTTAAACTGTTATTAAGTATTTTGGTTATTTTTACATGATTTACTCTCCTGAGAACTGGTATAACCTAATGAACTGTGAGCCAGGGAATAACCATTTCAAGTATCTTCTCATCCAGGAGTTTACTGGATGGCTTCTGTATCTGTCTTAGTCTTATACCTGTGCAACGTAGCGATGAGTCTAGACTACCTCTTAAGGTTGTTGTAAGGTTTACTGAGTGCACTGAGTGAAAGACTCGCTTTAGGGAAAGTACTTTATTTACTAAGTAATGTTCTTTTTCAGTTAACTCTCTCTGATTCTCAAAGCAAAGTATATGTCGAATAAGTTTGAAACATGAACTTACGTGGTACATTCAGTAATTTCCTGTTAGGAGTGGACTCCAGAATTTTATGTCAGTGGATGAATTGAGCATGCTGTTCTAAGCAGCTGCCATTGCCCATGTTTACAGCCTAGGGTTGTCAGGATGGGGGGAATTTAACAGGAGAAAGAGGAAGGCCCAGGAGGGATGGGGCCTGGCAGCAAGAGACACTCCCCCCCACCTCCACCAGGGGTGCTCACAGAAGTATATGGAATAAAAGGAAGAATTATTTTTAAATGTCAGTTTTCACTACCCCTTTGATCTATATCTTGCCCCAGAAGGTGACTGATTTTCTTCCCCAGAGATAGCTGTATGATGGGTGCAGTTTGATATCTGAGGCAGAACAAAGATTTCCACAAGGAATAAGTTGCTGCTGCTCTCTTTTGTAAGAGAAAGCCTGATGGTTTTGCTAATTATATATCACTGGAGATTAGGCTTTTAAAACTGAATGAATGTCTCAGGTCACTGAAGTCTCTGTGAAATGTGGTGCAGTACTTTATTTTCCCACTTCTGCCTTGTTTTTTGCATGTACTTTTGTTATAGTAGTAGAAGGTCTTTGGCTCCATGTTTGTTTTCTTACAACTGTTTTTGAGATTTTTATGTGTGATCCTAAGCACAGTCAGAACTGCTTCAAACATGACAAATTTCTTCTCTTAATACAGTTTCAACTGTCAAATAGAATGTATGCCATCAAAACTGACGGATGCATATGTCTGTTTTGTCATGTGTATGTACCACAGAAATCTACCACTGGTCAGGATTTCCTGCCAGGCTGCAATATACTGCAATAGAAACTTTCATTTTAGCAGTTTAACAATATACACAATGAGGTACATGCCATTTCCCACAAAGAAGTAATATGATAGGAAATTTGTCAAATATTAAGTGGTTCTTACTGGAATCAGTGTGACTTGAAGTCAGTTTAGAAAGTACTGATCCCATGTGCAGGCTGAAGGAAAGCCCTCTGTGCACACAGCCTCACCAGAAGTCAGAATAACATTTAAAAGATTCTTACCTCATGTATAGCCCAGTGTGCATCAGCCCCATAGCCAGAAAATTTTATGTGGGGGAGCAAAGACCAGGAGCAGGGAGCTTAATTAGATTACCACTAATTAGATTTGCTTAAGAGGGAGAAAGACTTGGGAGCCAGCCCCACCAGGAGGCTTATTCCCAGGGAAGAGCTCCCAGCATTGCGGCTCCAGCACCTTCCTAGAACAGCTCTGGGGGAGAAGGCCAACTTGCTTCCTGGCAGCTTTGCATAGACCTCCAGACTCTTGGGTCATGCCACTCACCTTGGCATTGCTGATGTAGCGGACCTCCAGGGCATGCTGGGCTTGGCCAACCACCTCCATACAAAAAGTGAACATGTCGCACATGGGAACAGCCATCTTGGTCTCACTCTGACCCAGCCAGGAGTAGCAACTCATGGCCTCCGCAGCCTCTTTCTCCTCTCCTTCCTTCTCAACATGCAAAAGAGGCTCCCAAGGAGCTGAGCCAGGAGCCCCCCCCTCGGCCAAAGTAGCAGCTCCTTACCCCAACAGGTAGTCACCGTGCAGCCTCACTGGGTCTTCCTGCTTGCAGCTACGGCCAAACAGGAGGGGAGGAAGAAGGGCTTTGAGAAGCTGGCCATGGAATCAGAAAGACCTGGCAAAGTCACCCCTCTTCCTCCCCTCCTGCTCAGCTGCAGCTTCAAACTTTGCCCATGCAAAACCAAGGCCTCCCACCTGTACCATGGGGGGCTGGCATCCTCCTGAACGGAACTGGGCACATCTGTCAAGGGCATAGCCCCCTCCCTCCACCTAGCTATGGGCCTGGTGTGCATATGACCTGCATGATGACACAGACACTTTTGAGAACAAACAGCTCCACCAGGAAGATCATGCACACAATGGATGGTGTGCATCTTACAAGGATGTTTTAAAATTCTATGTTAATTAACTTATTTATCAAAACATTTATACCCCACCTTTTCTCATTGTTCAAGGCAGGGTATAAATGTAGCATTGCCCTGAGAAAGGGGTTCCTTTACCTGCATGTAGGATGAGTAACAGCTAAACCAGCCCTGACATCATAGCACACATATTTAGGATCTAGGTGCTAATATATTGCTACCTCCAGAGAAGCTGTTGCCATGTTTACACTTACAGCTTTACAGTAGTAAAGAAAAAGTGTTGGATGCATTTCAAATTTATTTTGGCCTGTATAATAGAATGTGTAATGTCTTATAAAACTAATCTTCTGTTTCCTTTATGTTTCTTTAACAAGTGAACTGAATTGTTTTTCTTTTATCGTTTTTGTGTGTTTTCTTTTTTCCTCAGCAATCCGGCCTCTTAGCATGTCTTACAGTTTTGACTTGTCAGGTAAAAAGTGCTACAGCACCTGACGTGGTTATTGTGATAACTGTAAAATGTGTTCCATTCCATCTGTCTGTTTCACTTTTGTGTAAGAAACCTGAATTGTCTTCCATATCCTGGTTTGCAAAATTTAAAATTAATTGTAATTTAATTTAGAACAGCATTTGGGTATACATTTGTATTTTTATTTATTTATTTACAAGCTTTATGCCCTGCCTTTCTGCCTTCCTCAGGAACACAAATTAAAAACTTCCATAATAAAAAGACATTTTAGAAAACATTAAAACAAAAACAAAACACACCATTCAAACAATTGAAACAAGTTAAAATGCACATACTTAAAAACAGGGCAGAAAGGAGATATCACTGAGGGAATGCCAGACAAAACAAAACACCTGCTGCTAAAAGTCAGTATCAGAAGGGGATAGGTGGGTCTTTCTGGGAACAGAGTTTTAGAGTTTTGGTACTATGGCCAAGAAGGCTGTCTGTCTTGGGTTGCCACCCGCCTAGTATCAGAAGGCGGGGCACCCAAAGTAGGCCCTTGATAGATGACTTGTAGCAGTTGAGTAGGTTCATAAAGGACTAGGCAGTTCTTCAGGTATGTTAGTCCCAAGCCATGTACGGCTTTAAAGGTTAACACTAGCATGCTGAATTGTGCCTGGAAACAGACTGGGAATCAGTATTGATGGGCCAAGACTGGAGTGATGTGATCTCTACAAACCACTCCATTCAGCATCCTGGCTGCAGAATTCCCTGCATCAGTGAAGGTTCTGATCACTTTTCAAGGGCAGCCCCATGTAGTGATCTAGATGTAACCTTAAAGATACAGGATGGATGGATGGATGGATGGATGGATGGATGGATGGATGGATGGATGGATGGATGGATGGATGGATGGATGGATGGATGGATGGATGGATGGATGGATGGATAGATAGATAGATAGATAGATAGATAGATAGATAGATAGATAGATAGATAGATAGATAGATAGATAGATAGATACACCACAGTGATCAGATCTTTTCTGCCCAGGAAGGCCGCAGCTGGTTAACCAGTCAAAGTTGGTAAAAGGCACTCCTTACCACAGCTGCCACCTGCTTATCTAGCAGCAGGCCTGGATCAAAGTGCTTGCCCAAACTACTGACCTGTTCTTTCAAGAAGTGTGCAAGCAGGTGACACCTCAAATCCCAGGTCTGACTGTTCACTCACCACTAGCACTTCTGTTTTGTCAGAATTAAGTGCATTAGCCCGCATCCACTCCAAAACTGCGTCAGGTTTTCTGCAGCCTCCCTGGAATCAGTCTGGAGCATAAGAAGGTCCATTTTTACGGAATTGTGAAAGAAAGCAAAAGACTCTTAGCCAACAGAAACTAACAGAGCTGAAAGAGTCTAGATCTCATGTAGGGATACCACAGGAAAAACAGACTAAACAAGATTGTTGAAAACTTTAAAGGTAAGGATAAGAAGTCTGTAGGAAAGGGATGGAAGTTAATGATGATATTGAGGATAGGGGTCTATGTACTCAATGAGAGGTCAAAGTTTTTACAGCAGAGTTTTGGACAGAGACAAAATGACTGAAGTGTTGGGGAGAAAACATATTTGCTATTCGTTTGACTTCCAGTCCTATTGAAACCTTTGAAAATCATTTGCGGTTGGGAATATGGTCTGACGCATACACTGGTGATCTACCCCACCCAGAGCACCCCATCATATTACATTATACATTAGGGTGTTGATGCACATAGCTTATTTATTTATTAATTTCTCTGCCATCTTTCTCCCAGCATGGTACACAATGTATCTAACATGCAATCAATAGAACAATATAGTAAAAAATGTAAATACAAATTGAAACTGAAAGGAGCTTAAACTCAGACTAGGAGCAGCACAACAACCACGTTGTCCTGACATGAGAGGAAGGTACGGGAAGTGTTAATTTTATGAGAAAGAGAGGCTACGGTGGGAAGGAAGACAATCTAACCAACTGCCTGGGACTGTCAGTTGACTACCTCCCAAGATGCCCCATTCCACTGGACTTTTAACACTAACTGGGAAGGTGACACTTTAACACTGTGGCCGTATTCATCTCACAGAAGGCAGAGTATAGTGGTGACTGTCAGAAGCTGAACCATCAAGAAAAAAAAATCCATGTTTCTGGTGGTTCATGTGTTTTCCTGGCCATTTATCAGCCTTGTCATTATTGGAATACTCTACCTTTAGAGGGACTAATAATTCTCATGGGATACTTTCAGTCCCGTAGCTAGGATTTTTCCCAGGGGAGGTACTGGGGGTGCTAATTAAATTAAAAATAAATGAAACTTTGTTGATGCCTGATCCTTTCCCCAGCGGCACATAGGGCGGGAGGAAGGGAGGAAGGGCTTTGACACTGATGTTGCTGGCTGGAGCTGCTACTGCTGGGCTGGACTGACTGGGAACATGTAGCATGCTACAGGAGTGGCTGCAGCAGCCCAGCCTAGCTTGGGAAGCCGCAGGAGCTGAAGGCAGTGAGGGAGGCCTGGTGGCAGTGGGGCGGGGTCTGGATCTGGAGGAAGGTGGCAGCGGCGGCTTCTCTCAGCTGACTGCTGAGATGGCTCATAAGAACATAAGAGAAGCCAATGTTGAATCAGGCCAATGGCCCCTCTAGTCCAACACTCTGTCACACAGTGGCCAAAAATACCAGATGCCATCAGGAGGTCCAGCAGTGGGGCCAGGACACTAGAAGCCCTCCCACTGTTGCCCCCCCCCCAGCACCAAGAATACAATGCATCACTTGCCCCAGCCTGAGAGTTCCTATCTATACCTTGTGGATAATAGCCACTGATGGACTTCTGCTCCATATGCTTATCTAATTCCCTCTTGAAGCTGTCCATGCTTGTAGCCACCACCACCTCCTGTGGCAGTGAATTCCATATGTTAATCACTTTGGGTGAAGAAGTACTTCCTTTTATCCGTTCTAACCCAACTGCTTAGCAATTTCATTGAGTGCCCACAAGTTCTTGTATTGTGAGAAAGGGAGAAAGGTACTTCTTTCTCTACCTGCTTTAATCGTGTGCACTTTGGGCCAGTGCAGCGGCAGCACAATACAGTCCGGTGTAGCTACTCCACCAAAAATTTGAGTCAAAGGGGGAGTTTGTGGTGGGGTGCTAGAAATTCAATAGGGGGGCGCAGCCTGCTGCACCCCCCCCTCTGGCTATGGCCTTGTATACTTTAACCTAGTGTATACTAACCGGGAAGTTCATGAGGAGGCTATTTGTGGCTAAGCACAGTTTCTCTTATATCAGTGCACAACTCCTGGTGTTACCAGAAATCTTTATGTCAAACACTGAACTTGGTCCTAGAGTGCAAATCAGAAAATCTACAGAGTGGGCCCAGGTACAGAAAGGGGAGCCACAGGTTTGCAGAAAAATCTAAAATCTCAAAAATGGGACGGTGGTTTAATCACCAAAACCATAGAAGCAGTGTTTTGAGGAAAAAAATGTCAATTGAGATTTTGCAGGACTTCAGCAGTCTTTTCTGGTGTTGCTAAACAAACTTAACAACATCACTGACCTTCCCATAGTTTGGTTAGTATCAGGCAGTGGTGGTGCGAAGGAGTGAGAGAGACTGAACAAGTTGCGAGGGAAGAAGGAGCAGAAAAATGTCAGTGGTAGATGGTTGGTAGAGAAGGAAAGGGGAGAGGCTGCAGGATGATAAGTTTAGAAGATGTTTGTGACAGAAGTAGCTCCTGCCTCATAATTTTACATCATCTTAGAGTAGAAATTGGAGTCAGAGCAATGCACTCGTTACATACTTTCCCTGCCTGCAGTTTTCACCCCTTACATTAGACTGTAGCAGGAGAAAAGTCACTCTTGCTCTGAGGAGGAGTGCATCTTGATATGGACAATGAGGCGTGTCCCTCTCTGCACCTGGACTTTTTCTTGGGTGCAAGGGAGGGTGATCTCAGGACTGTTTGCACCCCAGAGATGGGGTGGGGGAGGAGCACTCTGGCATCCCTTACAGCTCATTCCTCAAGGCTCTCCTTAGAAATTCCATAAGCTCAGCCAAGCAAGTCACACCCACCCAGTACCTCGGGGGGGGGGATGTACATTACCACTTGAAGATCCATGCAGGTGGTCAAGGAGTCCATCTTGGTCATGGGAGTTCCAACAGAGGAGTCTAGCAACCCATCGTAGCCCTCAGGGGCTGAACTGGCTGCCGACCTTTTTTATGGTGCATTTTTAAGCACTTTCGCTTTTGACTCAGGGCCTTCCTGGTTGGCTCTGGGCTACTCTGGCCATGGGAGCTCTCTCCATGAGAAACAGAGGGCAGAAGAACAGGATCTGGCATCTAGGGGGATGGGGGGGTTGGATTGCCACATCCATGTTGGGAAACTGCTGGAGATTTGGGGATGAAAGGTACCTCAGTAGGGTACAATGCCACAGAATCTACCCTCCAAAGCATCCATTTTCTCTAGGGCAGTTGATCTCTGTGGTCTGGAGATAGGCTGTAATTCCAAGGGATCCCCAGGTCCCACCTAGAGGCTGGCATCCCTATCTGCATTCTTGGCAGAAAGGAAACCATCCCTTCCATGTTCCGAGGCCTTTTGCAGGGCCATTCAGAGGAAGGAAGGGGGAAGAAGGGGAGCAGAAAAAAAAATCTGGAAGACAAAGGAAGCAGCAGAGCCAAGGGGAAGTGTGAAAAACATCTTCACTGTTTTGCATGCTAATTTAACAACCCCTATATGTACAACTGCTATCTGTAATTCCATTCCAGCGTCTGGCGAAGTGTGCTTTTCACACAAAAGCTCACACCTTGAATAAAACTTTGTTGGTCTTAAAGGCGCCACTGGACTCTAACTTAGTTCTGTCCCTTAAAGGCTTTATGAGCCTAGTCTTGCTTTTTTCATAATATGCACATTTTCACCCAGTATTTTGGATTAACTCTTTTTAGTCTATTAGTAAGTTAAAAGTTCATAAACATATGATCGAAGGTGTTGTAGTGTAATGAACTTTAGCTTTCATGATTTGTTTTCTTTTTTTCTCCTTATAAAATTATTTGGCTTGGGGAAGGTTCACAATAAAGAAACAGCTGGTTGTTGATAAGCCATGCTGACAGCTCTTTCTAAACAATAGAACATATAGTTCTTTTATTGTTTGCCTCTAAAAATAGCAGCGCAGATGTACGATAATTGAATGGATTGTGCATGGCTCTCAACCATGATAACTTGCAAAGAAAGGTGAGTTAAGTTTAGGTCTTGCGAGTGACAGCTGGTACCTCCAAAAACTGGACATGTTACAAACCCCTCCTAAAGCACTCCCGTCACACATTTCCTTGTTTCTGTCCACCCAAGCTTCTTTCTACTTGCTTTGCTTCAGCTACGCCTATGGTATTTGTGTACTATTAGCCACCCATGGCCCTAGTCTGCAGATAGTTAAATCTGTGGATCAGGTCCATGTGGAGGTTTAACAGGATTTTCAGCACACTTGGGGGACTCTCCAGGAGTGCAGAAAAATATGAAATGTTTACATTTCCCCCCACATTCCCCCCAATTTTTAAAAAAATTAAAAGCATTCTCTGGGCAGACACAGACAATGCATTTACTTTGCTTCTAATGCAGTGGATGCTGGGAGACACACTTCAGGCCTGCCCACAAGAGTAGCCAGGCGTATCTGTGGTGCCAGGTGCCAGGAGCTGCTTGGGGCCAGCTGTGGTGGCAGTACATGTTGGGAGCCACTCAGGGCCCTGTTGTGGCTTTAGTGGATGCAAGGAGCCTCTCAGGGCCCAGCTGCAGCGTTGGCACATATCAGGAGCCACTCGGACTTGGTCACAGCACACATTGGGAACTGCTCCAGGCTTGGCCCTGGTGGCAGACACAGGGAGCCACTTGGGGTCTGGCCAAAGCAGCAACAGATGCTGGTAACTGCTCTAGGCTTGGAGCAGCTCCCAGGCACCATAGCTGCCGTGGTCCAAGGTGAGCAATTGGGCCTGGATGTGCCAGCTTATCAGAGGGGAAGGAGAGATGGGATTCCCCCTCCCCCATGAGTTTCACACCCCCTCTGTTCTGTAATAATAGCTAAATGAAGCCTCTATGTCCAGAGGCATGTTGTTTCCTAAAGGCATATTGCTAATGATTGCTGGAAGCAGAATGCAGAAGTAGATTTGACAAATCTAAGATTGCAAACTAGGTGTTAGGCAGAAAGCCTCAAAACATTAAACCTCTCCTTTGGTTTACTTTTGCTACTTCAGCATAAAATTAGTGTGGCAGAAATCATACTAATGAAGCCCAAAGTCAGAAAACTGAGTGCATGGTAGAGGTGGGGCATGAGCCCCCTAACAAATCAGTTCCCCGTCAGATAGTTTACCCACAAAGTACTCATTTTCTCTATTCCCTTCTAAAAAACAACCAACCCCCCCAATTTTCTTTCTGTTCAGTTCTCCTTCACTACTGCCCTATTCTCTATTCCTGTGCCTCCAACATAAAGAAATGAGACTCAGTAAAGAGTCAGGAAAGGCGCAGCAGCTGTCCATTCATGAGAAACCAAAGTGTACTAATAACAGTAACCAGCTTATTACCACCACCTTGTCTCCACCATGCCACATTATAGATTGCCTTGTGGCACAAAGTGCACACACAGGCAGATCTTGCAAACTCTTTTTGTGTTTTGTCCAGCTTGGGGGCTTCAGAACCTTGGCTCCTGGCTGCCACTTTGAAGTATTTAAAAATCCAGTAAAATGATTTACAGTAGACTGTTATTATGAGGTTGTATTTTCATGTAGTTTAATAGAGTTTAGCATTAGGATTACTTATGTGGTTCAAAATGATAATTGGATTCTTATTTTTTAATCCTTTCCAACCCAAAGCCCCTCCCCCCAAATTGTGGGGTTTTTTTGCTTGTTTGGACATTTCAGCACACTATATGATCTGTTAAAACTAAATCCTAAATAAACTGATTTATTTAAAATATTTCTACCCTTTCTATCAGCTAAAGGCTTTTGAGGCGGCTGCCAAATAAAACATAGCTCAGATTAAAAATGTAAGGCAATCAATGCTGTTCTTGCACTCCTAAGAATATAATAACTAGATATTTTGCTATAATTTCATGGTACCCCCAAATCTTCCAGCTGAGGTGGGCGGGGTCTCCTTCTGAATAGTAGGCACCTTGCCTAATAGCCCACCTCTTTCCTTCAGCCCCAACAGAGCCTGTTTATCATGTTGGAGAAATGGAAACCACACGTGTTCTTTACAAGACTGTATCAGATCTGTAAATGCCCCTTGTGTGTATACCTCACACACTCACACATCAACATCTATTCATGAATTGCATTGTGATCCTCTTGAAGCACCACATTTTCTATATAAATCTTTGTGTTCTTTCTCAGATCATAGACAAAGACACCAATTGCTCTCCTTTCCCTTTCTCATTAAAAAACATTGAAAGCAGAATTCAAGCATCCATTGTATCATACGCTGTGTTTTGATCACAGTGTCATGCTTCTGGGTGGTGGTGATTTCATTTCATTTTTGTGTGGTTATTCACTTAATGTATACCCTGCCTTTCAGCTTAGTGTACCCACAATGAGGCTAGTTATAAAAGATAGATACATTTAAACAAAATTGATTTTAAAGCTACGTTGAACATTTAAGTATAAGAGACTGATCAGAGTTCATCACAGCAGACCAGCAGGTAAATGACTTCCCAGTGGCTCTCAGGAAAGGTAAGTTAGGCAATTGTCAAGGAAATCAGAGCTGACCAAATCCTGGAAGTTTTGGACATTGTGGGGATGAGGGGATCCTTCCATTTTGCCTCATCTCAGCTCCCTGAGGGCGTCAGATAGGGAATTTCATACTTTACGCAAAGACTTCTTTTCTATCTAGAATGGCTGTCCAATCTTGAGCTCAGTTATGAGGGTTTAAACAGTCCTTTACTGCTTCAACACACACCTCTCAACTTCCCCAGCCTCATGTGACTTCCAGGATTTGGTCAGCTCTGAATTCCTTGACAACTGCCTAACGTCTGTGGCCATATTTCAACCACTTGGGGGAGATGAGCTGACTGCCAGTTACCACACCTAGGAACCAGGAAGGCTTGTAGGACCCAGACATACATTTATGTCCCCATGTCATAGCCCAGCTGATCAGCAGGCTCAGCACCTTGGGGGAAGAGGTGGTATGTGGAGTTAGCTGTGGACAGCCATGTTGCTGACTGCATTGGTTGTGTGTGTGTTTAAGTATCAATCACATTATTCAGGACATGCAGGACCTTGTATTTGCATTATTCAGGACCTTGTATTTTCTGTTCTGCAATTTGTTAACTTAGCTATATTAAAGGTTGAACCAGATAAGACCCTGGGAGATCTGTGATTGGATCCTGCCAGTGATTTTTAAAGAACAGTTTCAGCAGCAGAAGATTGTGTGGAGGAAAGGTGGGGAAATGAACCTTTCTACCGCTTAATGATCAGAACAAGGGGCCTTGCATGTTGTTAACGCTTCAAAGCCAAAATACAGATACCTCTTTCCAATGTGGCCCTGATCTGAAATCGCTGTTTAAAGGATGCAGAGCTGTGCAATCTCTAATTTGACCATAGATCTTTAGGTGGACACTTGATTGTATTACTGATTTAGGCAGGAAGAAGCATTTAGTTCAGTGCTAGTCCATTTTGTTCCAGCTAGATAGGCAGTGCATTACTAGCCAGGAAATAGTGTAGAGGGCATGTTGGAGGATTTGTAAACATACCTTGGCATACTGGTATAGTTTAGAATGTGTGTCACAAGGGTTTGGGGCATTCTAGAGGTAGACTGAGTTCTAATGTTCATGTGAGGCCAACAGATGTCAAAGGCCAAAGTAGTTTCAGACGGTGGTGAAGTCTCCCAACCTTATCATTTTAGGTAACTTAAACAGGTACAGGTAAAGTTTACTGTCTATGGCCAAACGCTGTTACAATCTGAACACATAAAACAATCTGACACACACGCATACACACACACACATTAAAACATAATTACAAATATCAGTGTGAAAATGATCTAACCAAAAGGTACTGATCAAATAAAACATTACTCTAGCCCATATTTCCTTAGCTGTTAAAACAAAAATTTAAACTCTATAAGAGATAAATGGATCATTGTCTGAGAGAAGAAAAAACAGCTTCTCTGAATCTGAAGAAAAGTTTAAACCCATTAAAAGCTCTGTAAGGAATTTGGTTCTAGACTCTGCATAGAGAGGACTGGATAGTAAGTGTGCTGGATCTTCTGGAACTCAGACTCCACAAATGCAATGGCATATGGCCTGCGGTATTTTGGAGTAACATCCAGCTAACAGAGCCATTGGCATGGTTTGAAACTGAATCAAGGTAAAGGCTATTCTGAGGTTGTGAGAAGGGATATTAACCAAGTAGGAGGCTCTAATATGGTCTCTTTTGAACAATTTGAACCACTGGGAGAATTTGGAATGAGAGATTGACTGCCCATCTGTTGCAGCATCACAGTGAAACACCCAGTCCCAGATGTTGAACCAGCTATAGGGACACCCTGGGTGTCATCAGGTATGGAATAACAATGGAGGATGTTATTATAACTGGCTAACTGGGTAGCATCATTTTGCAGCATCATTTCATAGCATTGCCTACAAAACAAATTGATGGAGTCACTGGTTTGCTTCCTCCAAAATCTTATCTGGACTAAATATATATGAGCCCTAATCAAAGCTGCAGGAGTGCCTTAAAGAAAATTGCGAGAGTACAGTTTCTCCCTTTCAGCCCTGTTCCATCTAGGATTTCAGAAAGCCAAGAAATACTTAAGCAATGGGTTTGGAACCCGGCCCTTCAGTCTGATAGGGCCTGCTTGCAGCGGCATCCTACAGTAACATACTTTTCCAAAAACCTTTTTTGCCGGCAAATTATTTAGCAGCACTAGAAGTCCCTAAATACAGAAGCATATTTACTCTGAGAAGCTTCAGTGCCCTGCCCTCAGCCTTTCTGGAAGGTAGATACCTCTGTATTCCTCATACACAATGGGTGTGTCCCTGCTAAATGGGAAAAGTTGAGACTGTGGAGCATGTATTATTGCATTGCTCTTCTATAGTGACATTCGCTCACAATATATCACACTAGTGTTAGGAAATTCCCCAGGAAGATCAGAGCAGTTCTATATCTCCCTGCTTCTCCCCAATCTTTCTTCAGAAATAACTTGCAACGTCGCAAAACTTTGTATGAGGGCAGCATTCATAAGCAGATGGTTAAGTCCTTAGACAAGGCTGGACTATAATGACACCTTTAAATTGATGTGCTGATCTTAGTATTGTATGTGACAAGGTTTTAAGCTGATTTTATATCAAAATAAAGTGAACTGAAGTGTTGCTGTCTTCTAGAAATGCAAATAAATAACGTGGATTAGAGTTGTTTTTTAATGATGCATTTGTGAAAGTTACCCCACTATTTCTGTTTCCTTATGCTTTTCTGTCATGTCACATACGTATTGTATATCAGTGTCTGTAATTTCATTTTTAAAAGCTAAATATCACAGTAGCGGACCTTCTTTATTAATTGTTGTGTGCGAGTAAGGTATAAGTGGAAAATCCACGCCCTCATCTAACATGCCATCACAAGCATTTCCGGTTCTTTTTTTTAGATGCAGCCACACCAGAGACCTCCAGAAAAGTGTCAGAAAGCTATGTACTGAATGGCAGTTTGGCACCTGAAACAAATGTGAACGGCATTGGCACTGCTCAGCTGACAGTGCAACGGAAGAGACTACTGAAAGCTCCCACATTGGCTGAACTAGATAGCTCAGATTCAGAGGTGAGATATCAGGCAGTGCCAGCCTACATTCAGGATATACTGTTTCTCCTCCCTATATATAATTTTATCTATTTCTATCATGTTCCCCACCACCACCAAGTAATCTTTTCTCTAAACTGAAAAGCCCTGGACTGTTCAGTCTTTCCTCCTTAGAAAGATGCTCTAACCAGTGGGCCAACATTTTAATCTTCTAGAATGTACAGTTACAAATCTAAAAGCTTTTGTTCTACAAAAAAACTTCAAAGGGAGAATTCAGTGTGCAAATGATGAATTAGGATTCATCAAGAGAATGAGTAATACCTCTCCCCCAAGCTTGGATAGACATTTGGGTGCCCTAACCTCTTAACTATCTTGGTTGCCCTCTTCTGTGCTTTTTTCAGCTATGTGACATTTTTCTGTGTGTGTGTGCCCTGACCAGGATGGCCCAGGCTAAGCCTATCTCATCAGAACTCAGAAACTAATTAGGGTCAGTCC
Organism: Gekko gecko; assembly: GCA_029375565.1. NCBI lineage: Eukaryota > Metazoa > Chordata > Lepidosauria > Squamata > Gekkonidae > Gekko > Gekko gecko. Next base: position 53,645,103 of record JAPDNY010000009.1, read on the forward strand.
TGGTCAGAATTTGGATGGGAGACCATGAAAGAAAGCCAGGGTTGCCATGCAGAGGCAGGCAATGGCCAGAACCACCTCTGAACATCGCTTACCTTGAAAACCCTGTGGGGTTCCCACAAGTTAGCTGCGACTTGACGGCACGTCCCACCACCAATATCTTTTTTGGTCCATGGCAACCAGAACACTATGGGTATTCCAAACTATACAAGGGCTTTGTAGCACTGGCCGTTTTATTTTCATTCCCTTTCTCAATAATCCCTGGCATGGAGTTTGTCTTTTGCTGTTACACACTGAGTTGATGTTTGAATAGAACAAACAACTAGAACCCACAAATTATTCCATCTGAGTTACTGCTAGTTCAGGCTCTGTTAGCATGTATTTAAAGTTAAGACCCTTTTTGCTCCAGTATGCATCACCCTGCCCTTGCCTTTATTGAACTTCATTTGTTGTGTATGGAGCAATCCTCTTGGAGCTTTTCATAATCCACCTTGCTTTCTCACTGTTCTGAATAATTTGATATCCTCTGCAAACTTGGCCGTTACACTGCTGACTCCCAATTCCAGGTCAGTTCTGAACAAGTTAAATGCTGTGACCCCAATAACAATTCTTGTGGGAACTTGCTGTTTTTCATTGCAAGAACTGTTCATTTACTCCTGTGTTCTGCTTCTTGTTGTTTAACCAGTTTTTAATACACAAGATAATGTTTCCTCTTATTTCTTTACTGTTAAGCTGACTCAAGGAGTCTGTGATGTGGACTTTGTCAAAACCTTTTTGCAAGTCTAAGTATATAATGTCTACCGGATCACCCTGATTAACATGCTTATTAACCCTCTTACGGAAATTTTGGGTGAGGCAGGACTTCCCTTTGCAGAAGGCCTTGTACTTCTATGACCTTAATAATTCTAGCTTCTACTTAGAAACCCAGAGCAGACATTGGGTTGATTGACCTGTAATTTCCCAAATCACGTTTTTTAAAAAATTGCTTTTACATTTGATACTTTCCCAGGCACTTGGTATGGAAGCTGATTTTAGTGACAAATTACATAAGAACCAGACTAAGAATTTTATGTTTGAGTTCTTTAAGAACCCTTGGGTGTATGCAGTCCAGACCCAAAGACTTTGTTTTTAATTTGTCCATTAGTCCTAGTATTTAATTTATTCTTTGTTTATGTAAACAATTCATCTCTCATCATCACCTTTATTTGATTCAGTTCTTCAAACACCCCTCCTGAGAACAGTGGCTCCAGTGTGGGTACCTGGCCTACATTTTCCACAGTGAAAACAAACAGAGAATTCATTCAGTTTCTCTGCCATTGTCCTTCCTCCCTTAAGCAATCCTCTCTCTCCTTTGCTATCCAGTGGCTCAGTTGCCTCCCTGGCTGTTTTCTGGCTTCTGATAATGCTTTGCCTTTCTTTTTCGTAAAGTTCTTAGCAGTCTGCTCCTCAAATTTTTTTCGCGGTTGCCTTATTGTCAGCCTACAAATGGAAAGTAAGTTACGAACCAAGCCCGTAATATCCTTCTAGGGAGTTCCTCAATAAGCAGAAATCTTTACCCTGTCTGTGGGTGGCCCTTTTTCACTGTGGTACTGGGCAATATTCAAACATCAACTTCAGTGTTGGAAAGAGTGATATTATATTAGTTTCAGGGGGTAGCTTTGTGGGTCTGCAGTATTTGAGTCCAGTAGCACCTTAGACACCAAGAAGATTTCAGGGCTATAAACTTTGAGAGTCAAAGCTCCCTTTGTCAGATACAAGTAGGAATGGAGATCTCTGAGTCTTTATATACAAGTCAGAAGGTGTTGTAAAGAAGGAACTCAGGAACACCTGCCAGTTTGTTCTCACCCACAACTACTTCAGATTTGGTGAAGATTTATTCCTTCAGATCAGTGGCACAACCATGGGCAGCCACATGGCACCACAATAGGCCAGCATTTTAATTACTAACCTGGAGCAGTATTTCCTCATCTCCCATCCATTAACAACCCTCTTGTACCTGAAATTTATTTCTGACATTTTCATCATTTGGACACATGGGAAAGAAGAACTAGAGAAATTTCATGTGTCCTTTAGCAACTCCACACACACACACACACCGTCAACCTGACCATAAACCAATCCATGCAAGAAATATGTTTTCAGGCCCCTAGCTATGGTGGGGCTTTGGGGGGCTCTGCCCCCTTTCTTAAAGACACAGCCCCACAAGAATTTCTCCTGTAAATGATTTTTTCAGTCATTTTAAAACATGTTTAAGGTGTGCACTCCTCTAAGCAGAGTGGGGTGCTGTAGTTTACTAATCCCCGCACTGAGCAAGGGGGTTGGATTAGGTGACGTCTAGGACACAGGTGGCCTCTGTGTCAAGAAACTGGTCTCCTTTAAGAGAGTTTTTCTGCCTAAGCTAGCTTTCTTTCTTTTTTAAAATAATTTTATTGGGTTTTTCAAGAAAAGAAATAAAACAGATGAGAGCAGTACATTTTTGGAATGTTTCAGTCAAGTATCTCATTCATAACACCATATTTGCTTATGTAATACTGTTTTCTACATGAGCTATAATATCTGGCAACTAAAATCTTATAGTTAACAAAATCGACAAGTACAATAGTATATCAGCTTATCGACCTATTCCAGTTACATAACTAGTTATACTATATCCAGTGTATCCTATCTTGTATGCTTCATTTCACAGGAAGAGAGACAGATGCAGAGATAAGTTTATGCTATATCTTAATAGGTTATATCTGTACGTTAGACTGAATTTTTATGCAAATTGTCACTATATCACCTTTAGAGTATTCTTTCATATTTTTTCCATCTATATAATACTGTGATTCAATATACTCGATCTGTCTGAATCAAAGTCAGTTACAAATTTTTAAATCTTGTTACTGTAAATCTTTCTTCTTTTAAAATTAAATTGTAGTTTCATATTTTACCATAAATCAAATTAACCAATAAAGATCTTCCATTTGACCAGTACATCTGCTTAAATAGTTAACTTCATATTTTCCACACTGTTGATTTTCATGCTACCAATAATTTAATTTTAGATCACCATAATATGAGTTTATCACATCTTTAAATTTGTATTGATATTCTATATTGTAATGTGCTTTAGCATGTATAACACACATAAATCCAAATAATATATTCACAATTCCAAGTCTTAAAATCCCTTTATCATATATTTTTTATCTTATAATATTGTAATTTTAACAGAAATCAATTTAGCCAGTACACATACTCAGAGTATATTATATCAGTTTGGATATAAAGTTTATAAAGTTTACTTATAATGTTTCTTTTTTTGCTTTCTCTGGACATTCCTTTTAATGACCACCTTAGCCTTGTGTCTTTCCCCTTTATAGATACAGATCTCCCCCACACACACACATATTTGCTTATATAAAAGATCAAAACTCCCATTACTTCCTTTTCACCCTCTGGGAAAATTATATTCTCTTTCTTCATCTCAAAACCTTGAAGGTTTAGGGATCTTTCCATTATATTATTTCCTTGGATTATATAACGGCTTGAAGTTTCTCTCATTGTGGGAATCCAATCCTCAGAAGAAGCGTCTAGTTCAGAGATTTGCTTTATAGAAGACGTCTGTTGTAGAATTCCTTCTTCCTGATCTGTTCTTCATCATGGGTACACATGTTTTTTTCAAAGACATAATAAATGGCTTCTGTCAGCGATCCTGCCAGTTGTTGTTTAAGCTGGTCGTAAAAGGATTGTAAAGGTTGTGAAAAGTCACAGTTTCCCAGATACTTCTTTTCTTTTAATGTGGGTAGAAGAGTCATCATGTTATCTTTCAGTTCCAAATCACAAAATCCACCACCTTTTAATCCAACTCAAAGGGGTTGTGCAGTTAAGAAAGCACAGGAGCCATTTTACTTCTAAGAGTCCTTTTCTTTTTCTTTTTCTTTTTCTTTTTCTATGAACCAGCTGGTCAGAGATAGGAGTCCTTCTAAGGCAGGGGTGGCCAAACTTGCTTAATGTAACAGCCACAGCCACAAGATTATAATTCCTTTAATAGTAACTTTTTTCAAAAGCAGAAAAAAAGAAGATTTCGGTAAGATCTTCGGTAAGCCCCTGTATATGTTTTAGTATCTTAGCTTCCCAGTCATTTCATAGCCGAAAGGAGGGGGGAAATTCCACTCCGCATTCCTTAGCTTCTGAGGAAGATTTAAGGGGCCGTGTTGAAAATTCTTTTTTAAGCTTGAAAGTTTCAAAAGAAGGACAAGTACTTAGTTATCAGTTTGTTCATCGCCGGTGTTGATGGCAAGATTCAAAGCTCTCTTACAGGGGGAGTTCACAACTTGGCAGCCATAACTAATCATGGCCGCTCAGCTCAGTGCTTCTGCTTCAGGACAATCCGACTCCTCTCCCGCTCATCGCAGTTTGTGGGGGGCTCAGATCAATTCCTCTGCAACCAGCTCTCCTTCAGAAATGCTGGTGGGACCTTGGGAAATCCAGACGGTCCCCTAAAAAGCACCGAGAGTCAGTGAAAACTCAGGAGCTCCTGAGAAATCAACCAGTCGCTGTGCTGCAACGCCCAGAAGGGGGCTTTCTTGACTATAGAAGTTATCACCCCCACCTGATGGCTTGTTATCAGAATTGTTGCTTAGGCTAGCAGAAGTTATTAACTTGCAGCAGTTGCGAACTGTTATCTAAAATGGTTGACAGCTTGCAGTTTAGAGATCTATCCTGGTAACAGCTTTCTGTTGGCTAAGTGGCTTTTCTTTCTGCACTGAGAACTTCAGCCCCACCAGAAAAAAATTGTCCCACAAGCCACAAAATCCTGGCTACAGGCCTGTATGTTTTCTAGACACCACTGTACAGATACATAATGGAAGCATAAAAGTCACCTTACATTGGAGACATACTGTTTGCCAAACATATCTACGTGTCTCTGTTCACCATCCTAAACACACCAAATAATCCGTTATCTGCATCCAAGCTCTGTGCTACAGCCCCATCTGTTCTAATCCCTCAGACAGAGATTTTCACCTGCAGGAGCTACAATAGACATTCTTGGAATTACAATACCAACCTGATGTAGTAAGAAAACAGAACAACAAATTCAGAATGATACCAAGGGGATAACCTGCTACACGAGAGGCCCAAATGAAACAACAACAGAACTCCACTGGTGGTCACATACAGCTTTTAGTTCAGAGCATTCCTACTTGCGTCTAATGAAGGGAGTCTTGAAAGCTTATACCCCCAAAATCTTGTTGATATCAAGGGTGTCACTGGACTCAAATTTAACTATATATTATTTTTGTAAGTGGTGGAAAGTAGGATTGTCAAAACTTCTAAAGCCTCAGTTTGTTCTTCTAGGAAGAGACTATACGTAAATCAGCTAGTAGCAGTAGCATATCTCCGTCTCAAATGGAAGATACGTTTCCAGAAACCTCTGGGAAAAAGGGTAAGAATTCAGCATTCAAATAAAAAATTGTGCTAATTGTTAAATGCTAGAACCCCTGTGAAAAAGATAGCTCAGGCAAGGGAACATCTAGTTTATGTAAAACAACAGAGTACTTCATAGCCTTACAAAACAGCAGTTTTATTGTAGGATGAGTTTTCATGGACAATTAAAATGAGGTTCTGCTGGCCAGAGAGTCTGGTCAAAGGAGTAAACAATAGCAGTCTTACAGTGATGATATGAGAGCAAGAATCAACTATGAACTTGAACAGGACAAAAGCTAGATTCTTCCATTCAGAATCCGTTGGCATCTTTAGGTAAAGCAACACATGTCTGGGATACAGAGGCTGTCTTGGATTCCCAAAGCCTCCATTTACAGTCTAGGTAGAACTATGTGACAGTCAAGGTAAAGAATAGTAAAAGCAATTTGGCTGGGAGAGATAATATCTTAGACTTCTATAGTACATCACACTTTCTGTCTGTCTGTGGAGTACAGTGTTCAGGTTACTGGAGGGTCAGATACTGAAGTGTACCTCCTCTTGTGCCCACTGGGAAAAACCACCTGAAATTGTGCAAAGTGCAGTCACAGCTATTTAGACTGTGTGGGAAGTTCTATCGCATTTGTTTCACTTTCCAAGCTTTTTCTTTTATATGTATTATCTGTTCCCAAGAACTCTCTGTGACTTCAGAGGGAAATTTCTCATTCGTATCCATTGATGCTTCATCCCCAGAGTTTCTAGCATGGAGATCTTGCAATGACATGATTTAAGCTTGTGGTTTGCATTGGCAGTGTGAGAAGAACCTATGGCAAAGCATTTTGGGGCAGTCTTTGTCAACACATTGGCAAACACTGCCTTTGCACTGTATGGTCCACCTGTACTGTACAGAGGCCATGCCTGACACTGGGCTACCTGCAGCACAGTATTAACACTGGATGGAGGGTGAAGGGTATCTTAGTGCAAAAGCATATTTCTTTTTTACAATTCACTTATTTGGATGGAAATAGTATTGGCAGGGAGCAATACCTATCGCTTCTCCTTCTTTAGATGGAGGGTCCTGCTGTAGCTACCTTAGCAAAGTTATTCACAACAATAAGGATCTGTAGGACTGAGATGTAATATAAAGCAAGAAGCTTTAGCTTAACATTTTAGTAATTTTTTCAGTTTAAATGGAATACAGGGGAATCTTACTATATTTTGGCTTTGAAGCTGTTTTTTCTGAATTTTTCTTAGATCCTTTATAAACAGAGAGATGATCTAGTTATTTAATGAAAAGGTGCCTTAGTTGACAGTGGCTTGGATCTATCCTTTTCTGTGAGGGAGGGAGGAATTTCAACTGCAGAGCATGACTTTCTTGCCTTACCCTCCCAATGCAGCCCCAAATGCCCCCCCCCCCAGTGCTGTTCCTACCCCAAGAACTGCATTTCAGGGGGGCATTCTAGGCTGCAGCAGAAGGTAGGGTGGCAAGAAACTTCTGTTCCATATGCCAGAAGTCTTCCCCTGTGTAAATACTCCGGTGGAGCCAAGCCAATGTCATGAGGTGACTTTATTTAGCAGGATAAAACCACCACAATAAAGATCTTTCAGGTTATGTTATTAGTATGCCAAAAATTACAGTCCATACTTGGTGCACTTAGTTTGTAAAAGTGTTACTACAGTCTCATCAGAAAACAGTGCTGGATTGCCAGTACTCTGTCATTAATGCTCCTTTGACATTTGAACTGCTGCTTTGGAATTAATTAATACTGATTATCCTTGTAGTGCCTCCAAAATTCTTGCCAATATCATCCACACCACAGCCAGAAAGGAGGCAGCCACCTCAGAGGCGACACTCCATTGAAAAAGAAACACCAACGAATGTGCGACAATTCCTGCCACCCACAAAACAGAGCTCCAGGTCACTTGTAAGTAGCATGGTAGATTATTTTCAGGGTTGGCTGAAGAGTACAGATATAGCAGCTCCGCAACAATGAAGAGAGCAAAATGACACATAAAACTGCTGTGACTAAACCCCAGATCCAGTACCGCCTTGAACTTTTGTGGGAGTTTGGATCAGCACTTGGGCTTTGTCTTGAAAGAACTGAAAGGAAGCTTCCGAATTAGACAGCTTTGAACTTTCTTATCCAGATTTTCAACACCGTGGTTAAGTCCTGATGAACTTTGATAGAACTAATATGATTCCAAACAGCAGACCTTTACTAGTGTTCCAGATGAAAACTAATAGTTTTTTACTATTTTCCAGCACTTTAGTCTATTATTGAAGTTTGAGATCTCCCCACCACCACCACCAACTTGTTTAAAGTTAGTTGGATTAAGGAGCCTAGAGCACCATGTGATTATAGTGTAATATTGAATCCATTGAGGCAAAAAAAATGTGTTTCTACTTGAAAAGAAAGTACATTCAGTCAGTTGGCTCTAATTGAAAGCAGTTTTCCGACTGGGTAAGTGTCATAGGGGAACAAAATGCTGCCTTGAAGCTGGCAGAGTACTTAAATGCCTTTCAATTTCATTTGAGAGATCCAAATTCACTTTCTGGTCTCTTGTTCCTTGCCAAAAGGCCCTTTAAGTACCCTTTAGACAAGAGATAGGGTGAAAGAAAAATTCTGATTTTGAGAGAAAAGTGGGTATGTGCCAACTTTTTGAGCCCTCTGAGTAGTATTGATTGGCTTCAAAGTGAGACCTTATTTTTCTTTGGCTCAAGAGACTATGTTTTTGATGCCAGCTCTTCAAGGAGCTGAACTTAGTTGGTATTAATTAATACACTTCACTAATATAGAGGACAACTCCCTTCCCCCACAAGAGCTCAAATGCATTTTTGTCATACTGTTCTAACTTGAGTGCAGCTTGTGATCATAATGAGTGGGGCACTGTAACCTTAAGGTCATTTGTCAGTACAGCATGAAAAGTACAGCACAAGAGGATCCCCCCAAGTTAGTTTAGGAGAGCAATTATTTTACACCTCAGAAGGAGAGAGAACATTCTAAATATGAATGAAGGAAATGATCAACATACAGGAAAATTGAAGCGGTTCTACATAATACGAAAATGTGTTTTCACTGAGGCCTATCATGATCCACAATTCTAAGGTGTGTGAGTGTTTGACATTTCAGATGAACATGTCATACTGTGATTCTGCTCTCGTTTAAACCTGAAAAACCTTTGTGCTTAAAAAAAATCATGTCCCATCCTTGTTCAAAATTATCTGAAGACATTTTCTATTTTTTATCCACCACACATTTTTACTACTTGAAGAATTTATTGAATCTCTTATGCTCTTTTTGTTAAGACAAGTGTTTTTTTAAAAAAAAACCAGATTGGTAGCTGTATCTGACTTCCGGTTTCCAGCATAATATTGCAAAGACACTCAAGGGAGGCTGTGCTTTTTTGGAGCTTTTATTTTTTTATTTTTGTTTTTATTCAGGGATCATTTTAATTGTTTCTTTTTATTTCCTGCTGTCTTATTTAAGTTCACTCAAGACACCCAGATTTCTTGTTGTCTTATGTTACTGTGAGTTGCAAACTGGCATGAGTTTGGTTTTAACACTCAGTCCCTGTTGGGAAGAGGCTACTTTACTACTTAGTTCATGAGGTTAAACTAATATATAAGAGTGAGCAAGAAGTATGGGTGTAATAGCTCATTTTTTTTTTAAAGTAAATCTTTGTGAACAGACAAGGCATGGACAGGAATTTTACATGTCTGAATTAATAAATTTTCTAATATGTTTACATCTTACACTGCTATAAAGCTAAATGACAGCATCCTAATTATGTTGTTGTTTGGCCTTTATGACAGGGAGAAGGCTTTGTGTAAGTAACTTAATTAATCTAGAAAAATATAGTTGATTTAATCCAAATAAAGCAGAAGTGTAAAGAAAATTATTATTACACCTAATGGATTGTAAACAAAGTAATATGCACAAATTATTAAAGTTTGTGTTTGCCAAGGAACATTATTGCCCAGCTTGTCATTGTGCTTTTTCATATAAAGTGACAGACTGAGTTCATGCCTATTTCTGCAACTGGAGATTCATATACATGTATGAGAAAAGGATGCATGACTGTGATCAGTATGTGCCTCAGTAAGCAACATGTGATTGGCAGTAAAATAAACAGTCAAACAATAATGCATTTAGTCTTATACATTTTGCATCTGTTTATGGATATAACTGTGAATCATACCATACCCAAAGGTGATGTGAGAGAAAAGGGATGTGGGGGGGCAATATTTTTATCTGCTTTATATGTCATTTGTTCAATAGTGCCCCCTAGGGGAAATACATGACAACAATTCCAAATCAACATTTAAAGAAAGTTCTGTAATTTAACCACTTCTGTCATTGAATTGAATCTTACATTGTTAAGGATTGCCTCATCTGTTTTAAAGCTATAGTTTTAACACTTCCATGACTAGAGACATTCTGTACAATCCTAAAGAGAGTTACTCCAGTCTAAGTACATCTATTTCAATGGGTTTAGACTGGAGTAACTCTCCTTAGGATTGCACTGATTATAAAGAAAATGGCAGAGATAAGCTGAAGGTATTACTCAGTTTAAATGTAACACCATGCTTACTCACCCATTCTCTCATGATTGATGGAATTTCATTGCATATCTTCTGCTCGAATGATGGCAAAGAAGAAAGAGACGTCATTGTTAAATGCTTCTCATTTTCAGTGAAAAGTTGTGGGGTGGTGGTTAGCAGAATTAGCAGGAAAACCTTCTCATTTTGAACTAGCTTCCTAGTATGCTGATGGAACTAGTAGTAGTGAAGCTTGAGTTATATGATCCAAAGGCCCTGATAAACATTTTATTATTAATGTTCAGCATGTCCTTTTCTACTTCCTATCTGTTCAGGTTCCCAGGATAACAAGTTTCTTTCCAAGGATGATGTTCAAAACACAATTTTCAACCATACATACTGCCTCTCATCTTAGCTCCCATCTTTTTGAAGTAGCCCTGTTTGGGGTGGTGAGGACTATATATTTTCTGTGTGAGAAGGCTTTTAACAACAAGTGGAAACCCCCAAAGGTTTGCCTTGTTCTGCTGGCTTTAGAAACCCTGGTTATATGCATCTTTCTTTTCGATCAAGAGTGGGAGGAGCTTCCTAAACCATGACAGAATTAACAGCTTAGGTTGTCACTAGATTCTAATTGATTTCAACATCTTATGTGCATGTGTAGATTATCTAATCAATTTGCTGGGGAACAGAAATCATTTGTGAAAGGACAGCAAACTAAAAATGCAACATCATAGGGAAGAAGTTCTATTATTTATTAATTATTCCATGTATTTTTGGTACAGACAGAAAGTAAATGTTAATACAACAAAGATGTTTAAGAAGCATCTGTGGTTATGAAGGTTATTCATTTAAGTAGATCTGAATTGTTGGACATCTTTCTCCAGCAACGAGTTCATGATTTTTTCCCTAATAGTATTGAATGATTGGAGATAAAAATCTTTAGACACTACCCCAAATTCATTTATAATATAGGTTTCATTCTATGGGAACTTTTTCTATTGACCTCACCCTGAATAATATTTACAATATTTTATTGAATTAATGTGATTTCTGTATTCGTTTTCATGAGAATACAGGTTCTGTCTGAGATATTTTCAGTCCTATCCAGTAAGCCACTGCAACACCATAGCAGCATTGGAAGACTGTATATAATGCTCCTTCCCACTAGCAAAATGTCACAGCTAGTAGAACTGGCTCTGGTTGTTAGCAGTCATTAGTACTATCTCATTAGCAAGGACCCTGGCCTACAGACATAGTACACTGCATGCACAGAGGAGGTGAGATTAGCAATAACTCATATGTGTACCAGTCTAAGGGCTCCTTTAGGGGAAGAAGTTGTATACATAGCCTACCAGAAATTCTGGGCACCCACCTTACCAGGAACACAGGGAGCAATCTGGAGAGATGAGTGGGAGGGGGGATCGGGGTCTAGTCCCAGAACAAGGGAAAAGTGGGTGAGCAGAAATGTGCTGCTAAAAGCCAAGGAGAGTTGGCCTTCCAGCCTGACCAAACATATAGGGCTGTAGCCCTGGCAACTAGACATGACTGTCTAAGACAGCACAACAGGAAGCAGGCTCAGCTGGTTGCCAGGAGCAATGGAGGACAGTCTAGGAAGACATCGTCTGGAACTAGAAGGGAGTAGATCTGTGAGGCTTCCAATAGCATATTTGAACCCCCACTTGAATGGGCCTAGGATGATTCCCCTTCCACCTGTCCAAACCCTCCTAAGACAGAGGAAAAGGTCTGATGCAGTTAATCAGTGGCAGGGTAGGAAAGATGCCAACCAGAGTGCAAAACTTCCTATTTGTGACTGAAGCCATAGGATTTAATTGGGCAGGTGGCCAAGGACCTCAGAGTCCTGAGAGGGGCTGCCCCAGATAGGTGCACCCATATCACCTTTCTGTAAAAGTAATTTCCTTTGGGGGGGGTTTGCCTTGAATGTAGGGGAAAGGAGTTTTGCCCTTCTTGTGTTCCTATAGGATTCTGAGGTACTTCTAAGGTAGCTACAATCCTTGATGAGTCAGTAACTCCATACTGAAAATGTCATTCATAGCTGATAAGGGTTTCTAGATATTTAGAAAGAAAGGAGGAGCTGTTGACATTCATGAGAACAGAGCAAGGGCATGTCTGTGCTCTGATGTCACTCTTATACATTTCAATAGAGATTGTGCAAGAAATGTTACACAATGATAGTGATTTGCAATCAGGTTTTACATTGTTTTGAGTGCTATTAATATATTATTGGAATAAAAATGATCAGGCTCCAAAGAACTGCTAAGCTCATACAAGGGGATTTAGGCTAGTTCAGGATAAGCTTTTACTTGTTTTTCTTTTAACAACTGGCTTCCAGAAATATCAAACTGCTTTGAGTTTCACAAATAGTTTGCATTCAAAAATGGAGGTTGCTATTGGTAAAGAACAAGCAGTTAAGGGCTTATAGAACTAATTCTAAAGTTCTTTAAAACCTGAGCAATGTTGTGAGAAGGACAAACTTACTAGTGAAGACTAAAAATCACATGATGAAAATCACATGATGAAAAACCTCCTTCAGCTACAGACTTGGTGGTCCTTCTTGAATTAACATCTTCACCATAGAAGTCATTTCCCTTCTCAGTCTTCAGGTTGTATACTATATCCTGGAATGCCCTGTCAGATGTTTCTAACAGATGCATTGCCATTCTAAATTCAATGGGTTGGATCCCAAGGACTGCAAGCAGAATAAATCCCACTTCCTACTGCAGCCTGCTGGGCTTTCCAAAGTGCAGCTTCTCTGAAGTCAGTGAACCCTTAGGAACAGCATAGGGTACAACAAGGTGGTCTGCAATGGGAAGCAGCAGGTATTGACAAAACCCCTCCCTCCCCCATGTGACCAGAAGTGCCTCTCTGTTTGCAGAAGTCTTTGGATCCAACCCAGCATTGCTAGTGTTATACTATATTCAGTTATCTTCAGTAGTAGCATTAATTCAAATCCAGACAATAATTGATATTCAGTAATTCACTGAATGTGATATATTCTACCACATCTGAAAACCTCTTGAGTAGTGTTGTCATATTCTCAATTAAATGTAATCCTCATGAACATGATATGGCTTATGTATGGATGTTTGAAACATTAATGCTGAATGATACTTTTAACAATTTTTTGTTCCATGACTTGGTTTAAATAATTTTAGTTCATACGGAATCTCATTTCAAAAAGTCAAATTTTGTCCTTCAAACAATTTGGATTTTTCGGTTTTTTACACAAAAATTGTTTCATGTTGCATTGCAGTTTGGTTGTCCTTGTTTAACCCCAAATATGAAAGCATTCTTATTTGTGCATTCTATTCCTTTTGCCTCTATGTTTTTCACACTTTTTAAAAGAAAACTTTTATGATTGCAAGAAGAAAACATATATGAGTTTCCTATTCCTACTGTACAATAACATCACAAATGAGAATCTTAAATGAGAAGGAAAAATTAGCATATTTCTGGCTTCATCAGTTATATACCTAACTCAGGCCTCCAGAATAGCACATAGTAAGCAACATCTAATAAAGTGTACATTAATTGGTCTTTTATTTGTCCACTGTCAGTAGTAATAGCCATGGGAAGGATTTTAAGAAAATATTAAGTTTAGAACATCTGCTTTATAGAGAGCAATATTAGGGCCATTCTATATAGCAAATGGCACCAAAACTGGGTTTTCCAAGGAATGGAGCTCCAGGAAATCCTGGAATGCTGTTAAGTGCTACAAAGCCTGGCATTTTTGATATACATGCTTCTAAAAACATGCTTGCCTGATTCATGCTTTCTGTTTATAAATAAATACTTTTTAAAAAAATCCTGAAACCTTAGATGTGTTCCTAAAAAGGTTGGTGTGTGAACCAACCTTTACAGTGTAATCCTAATACTTACAAGGAAGAAATTTCCATTTAATTCAAGAGACTGTTTCTCAAACATTTCCCAGAGTCAGAAATTGTGTTTGATATTATAATGGAGTCTGCTCTAAGAAAAAAAGTTTTAAAATCCCAGCCAGGCTTACTCTTCAGTTGACAGACACACACAGGTAGAACTGAGGAGAAAGAGTAAACAATGCAGCATAGGGCATCCTGATCTTCTGCCACAAACTTTCTCTCACTCTTCCTTTCTCTTACCCGTCAGAGATTCAGTAACCATAATCAAGGGCCGAACAAGATATATGATAATGTCTGCCCCAGTTGTTTAAGCCTGGGGGGGGTGTATATATGGGGGTGTCAGATTTTTAGAGAAAAATGAATGAAGAGAGATGAACTTCCCCTGATCCACCAGTTGCTTACCTTTATGCAGTCTCTTGCCCCAAGTACTTCTCTCCCTTCCTGGTTCATTTCCAGTGTCAGGGTTCAGCTGAGGACAAAAGTGCTTGTGGAAGGACAGGGTAGGGCCTCGCTTTCCCACTTGTGCTCCAATAAGCAGATCCCGACACCTTGCTTTATAAGTGATAGGAACATTCTCATGTCTAAAAAATAAGTCTGCATCTAGTTTAACCCTAAGACGGTATCACTGATCTCTGCAGTTCAGTAAGGAAAGGCATTTGCTTTGGAGCACAGTAACTCTCAAAGCAATCTGTGCTGAAATTTGACTTTCCAAAAAACCAAGAGAACAAGTGAATGATTCCACTGGGAAGTTTCATTCAATTTTAAGATGTCCATGAATACTTTAAGCAGGATGAAGTGTCTTTATGTTCCCTTTCTAGATAGGTAAGGCAGCAGTTCTTCAAAATTTGGTGACTCCTAAATGCTTATATTGCCAGGTCTGTGTCATAACTGATTTTTTTCTTTCTAACTGAAAGACAGAATAATGTAAAGACTTTGTAAAACAAAATAACTTGCAAGTGATCTGAATTATAAATTTGGCTTGGTAACTGGATTTTCAAATCTGTAGGAGTACACTTACATGTACAGGCGAAATTCCTTACCGGATCAGTGTTGGGCGTGGACCTTAACTGAAGTCCTAGCTCAGCCAGGGATCACTGGTAGGTGTTCCATACACATATCCCTGTCTCTCAGTCTTGTGAGCTGCCCTACAGCAAAGCAGAGATGGTGCTACATGCCAGAGTGCAGAACTAATTGCAAAGCATAAAATGGAAGGAATATGCCAAGAGAATTCTGTCTTTCACCTAGATCTATGCAATCAGTAACAGAGCTGAGTTATAATCGGGAATATGCATTTTTATTCTGTGGTACCATTTATACAGATGGGATACTCTCACTGATGTAAAATATTATCAGGATTTTCTGTGCTGGTAAACTCCTCTACCAGCGGTATATACTCATTCTTGGTCACAAACATCTCAGTAGTGGAATCATAGTTCTGCTATTATAACCTGCGGTATAAAGATGTTTGAAGTTTTAAAAACTGCTGCTGACATTCTGTGAGGAAAAGATGATGGCAGCAGTACATACTTGGATATTTAGATTTGCTTGTCACTAATGTGATACCACAGAATAAAGAATTCTTTGGTTTGGGGTACTAATGATTTCTTAGGCTGCCCTAGGCATCAGAGTATCAAAGAAACTTTGGTGAGAATAAATGTGTACTTTCAATGACAAGCCGCCTTGCTTTGCATCTTTGCACATCAGATCTTTAAGTTATGAAACAAAGCTTAAACAATAGAGATGGGATTGACAAGTGACAAAAGATGCTTAAATGGATGTTGTTGAACCATTTAGGTTGCACATCCAAACTCTTAGCTGGCTTGAAACTCATGATGCCTATGGATCAGAAAATACTCTCCCGGTGCGGATGGTGAAATCTTTATTTGGTCAGATTACTAACCAGGTGATTGGCTCTGTAGACAGATTATTGGGAGACACTATGAACTGCGTATGTAATAGAGACTTTTGATTTACAGGAAGAATTTTGTTACCCAGTGGAATGCCTGGCTCTCACAGTGGAAGAAGTAATGCATATCCGCCAAGTGCTAGTGAAGGCAGAACTAGAGAAATACCAGCAGTATAAAGATGTCTATACTGCCCTCAAGAAAGGAAAGGTATGATTGATTCTGCTCATTTTGCAGAGAACTGAGAGTGGAGTGTAGATAAGAAATTTGGGTGTTGTTAAAGTCCCCGCAAATAGCAAATAAGAACTATATTCGAGAACTCAACCATCAGTATTCTGAATTAACTGTTGGATGCATTTCCACAAATATTGTATTAAAATGGGGAAGCACCTTCTTTTCAACAAATTTTATTGCCCTGATTAGAGCTACAATCCTGTGTGCATTTACTTGGAAGTAGGCTTTTATGGAAGTAGTGGAACTGGTTTCCAAGTAAACATGCAACAAGACTGCTGTAAATCAGTCAAAGTGGTAATTAAATTTCAGTTTCTCTACTGGTGCTCCTATTTAGATATATCAAAGTGGATTTCCAGGAGCAGCTGCTAATATTGTGGATTCCTTTCTTCTAAACTTTTGTAGCTCTGTTTTTGTTGCCGAACACGGAGGTTTTCCTTTTTCACCTGGTCCTATACCTGTCAGTTTTGTAAAAGGTAAGCCTTTGGTGCCAGTTATAATTCTTAAACCAACTTCTTGATAGACTATTATTTTATTTCATTCACTGTACCACTTGTTTTCACATTTTGTTCATTTTGAAGCTGAGGGAGGAAAAAGCGATGATGATGTAAGTGGGAAGAAAAAAGACTGAACAAGGCAATTTTTGTACTTTTCTAGAAGATAAGCCTATATTGTGCTTACTTTAGGTTATAATATGCAAGCTAAGTAGAATAAAAAGATACTTTTAGCTTCTGTGGAAATATATAAAGTTGGTGGATGGACAAAAAGAAAGGTTTATAAGGGGCCAGACAGTGAGAGAAACATACCTATACGAATTCCATAGTATCACAAGTTTCTCTGAATCATTCTTCCCAGCATAGCATCTTTCTTAAGAGCAGGAAATGGATTAACAGTTTTTGCTCCCTGGAGCCTGCACAGACCCATTAATAGAAACTACTCATGTGATAAATATTATAAAACTATAAATGTCATGACACTGACTTCTATACTGCACTTAAGAGGAAAGTTTCTGGAGGTTTCTTGTAATGGCCATTTAAAAGAATGTGCAGTCTTTACTTTCCAAGTCCCATTAATTAAGAGAATGCTCATGTAGACCCAAAATCTGGGACTAATTTTCCATTTAGCAGAACATAAATGTAGCAAGTTGTCACTAATATTATTTAGTTTGTGACTTCCAGAGGCTGGGAAAAACCTTTACTGCTGCCCTTCCAAGTTACTTCCAAAAGTTAGGGAACTTTCTGGTGTGATGTTGAAAAAGGAAATTGGGCATGTCACAGAGCTGATGTAAAACATCCCCACATTGTACATAGTTCTCTGAAGCCTGATCCTCCTTCTAGCCAGGTTCATAGTGTCCAGGGCATGTCTGGACAATGTCCCTCCTCCAGAAATATGTCACACTCTCCCCCACCCCACCTAAATTCCCATGGGAGAGAAGATCCAAAATGGCTAGGGTTGAGTCAGTTAACCCCTTCCTGACCAATTCTCTTCTGTCCCATATTTTTTTTCTCCTTGAACCTTTCTTTCGGGTTTCCTTTTGACTACTTTAATGTCCTCAGTGTTCTGAGAACATTGGACAGAAAACTGGAGTGTGATTTATACTATTTTTGGCTTCCCTAGTTGGTTTGTAGTGGGGAAGTCAGTGAAGCTAGCAAAGGGGCATGAACAGAAGTATGAATGCACAGTTTTTACCAAGCCTGGAATCTAGTTTTAATCATTAATTGCAAACCATTTTGTAGTACTGTGCCCTTTTGAAAGAACATATGCCTCTGAGCATGTTCAGAATGACCATTGAGCAACCACTGTCAAAGTTTAGTATTTACCTCTCCCTGAATCTGGAATTGAGCTAGAGAACTAAAGACATAAAGGCTGACATAAGTTTCAGAAATATTCCCTGAAGAAAAAGTAATTAATTCAAAGCAAGAATTCTGAGACTGCAAATACTACACACATGAGGTGTGTTTTTCCTTCACGGCACACCAACCACACATACATATTCCTAGTATTAAGGGGTTATTTATTTAGAAAATTTATATGCTGCTTTTCCAGAAACCTGCTTTCTAGGACTTTCTGGGTTGGAGAACACAGCTTGCAACTAGGTGTAATTTAGAAATCTCTCTTTTTCACTTTCATCCGTCTTTTTTAAGACACTGATTGATCTTCGTCGTGGTCTCTGTGCAGTCCCACACATGGGTTGGGCGCCTGCGCACGACCTCGTTCGGAGAAACTTCTAGAGCTTTTCCTCAGAAGAGCTTTTGGCGGGCTCTCCCCCCGCTCTGGGGGAAGAGACATGCACTGCGCATGCCCAGAGCGGGAGAGAGAGCCGCCTCCCACTCAGTTCTTCTTCGACCGCCTTCGTGTTCACACCTCGTTCCTGTCGTTCCTCCATTTACCTCAGCTGAGTATATCTTTCTTCGCTTTCGCTTTCTTTTTCCATCTGTTTCTTTCTCTTCTAAAAAATATTAAAAAAAAAAAATCTTTGTCTCTCTCTCTTTCCCCCCCTCTCCTTTCTTTGGAGGGTGGGTGGGGATTTTTGTATGGGAAAGACTCAATTCTTTAAGGTCTGTCGTCGTTGCCCTGCTAAAATTCCATCCAACGACGGGCACGACCTTTGCTTAGTTTGTTTGGGTGAGGCCCATAGAGTAGATTCTTGCCCTCATTGCGCGAGTTTCACTCGTCAGGCTCGCCGTAATCGAGAGGCTAGGCTCAAAGCTCTTCTTGTTGAATCGGCTCTGCGTCCCGCAATGTCTTCGGGAGCTTCCCAGGTCTCGGTAGCCAAGAAATCGGACACCTCTTCGAAGGCACCGAAACAGAAACCTAAGCGGGCTGAAGATTAAGACCCCTTCGAGGTCGAAGACCACGCCCTCTGCTTCGGTTTCGAAAGTGGACCCCATCGTCGTGACTGGGTTGTCGACGTCGATGCCGGCCCTTGCCTCTACATCTCATCAGTCTGCGGCTCGACAACAGACTCCGCAGCACCCCCACTCGTCACCTACGGGGACGATACCGTTGGGCCAGTTGACCAGATCGCCTCCGCACCTGTCTCCGCAAACAGGCTCCCGGTCTCCACGGAGGCGCTCCACTACCCCGATCCACACTTTGGACGAGGGTCTGGTTGTGCACCGCCATGCTCGGTCCCGATCTCGACTTGGTCGTCGATGCCTGATCCGTAGGCAATCCCCGTCGTCGTCTGATTCCGCCTCTGACCACCAATGCTGGTCCTGCGAAGACCGTCGGGAGCGTCCGGATGCGGCCTATTATTATTCGAGGTCTCCGACACCGGAGAGACACCGCTATGACCGAATCCGGCATTCGGAACGCGGAGATCAGGCCCACGCCCCTGACCGCCCTCGGCGCTCGGCATCTGTGGCCTCGGCTCATTCTGCCTCTCGGGAACAGCCTTCTGATCTTCCCAGAAATCGGGACGCCCCACGGAGTTCCCCGATGGAACCTCGACACCGTCCTGCCGTCGACCATCCGGTCGTCGACCTTGTCCAGCCCCGGTCCTCCTCTCCTATGTCGATCTCGGACGGGTCGGATTCGGCGGAGTTCGATCCCGAGGTCTCTCGAATCGAGGACGAGCACCGACGCTCGGGGTCGATTTCCCCTACGGAAGGCCCTAAGGCATTTTTGGAGCTCGTTACCAGGATGGCGACTGCCCTCCAAGTTCAGGGCTTTACGGAGTCCCCAGCAGTGACCGACGTCGTTCACCGATTGGTCCAGGCTGATCTTCCTCCGTCTCCCGTCTTGCCTTTGCTGCCTGTCCACCTTTCTATGTTGAAAGAGTCATGGGAACACCCGGCTTCGATCCCTCCGGTTTCGAGGCGCTATGATGGGTTATACAGGATCCAGGATGCTCCTGGCAAATTCCTCCTTTCTCAGCCACCACCGAACTCCATGGTGGTTCACTCTTCTTCGAAATCGAGGCAGCCTGCTCGCCAGTCCACGCCCCCTGACCGTGAGGGTCGTAAACTGGATCTTCTGGCCAAGAAGATGTACTCTCTGGCCTCCATGAATCTCCGGGTCGATACTTATCTGTCGTATTTATCTGCTTACGCATTCAACGTTGCCAATGCAATTCGCCCTGTCCTGGAGTTTGTTCCGGAAGAGCACCGTCCCACTCTCTCGGCTGCCTTGTCTGAGGTTTGTGCCATATCAAAGCAACAAATCAATTCCGTTCGTCATGCAGTCAGCTGCTCCTCTAAACTCCTGGTGTCTTCTGTCGCTCTCCGGCGTCATGCCTGGCTCCGGGGCACCTCCCTACAACCGGACGTCAAGCTCCCCTTTGACGGAAACGGCCTCTTCCACTCCACCACCGACGAAGTGTTGAAGGCTGTTGATGAGAGTCGTAAGCAGGCCCGAAACCTTGGAGTCTTGGCTGCACCTTACCGTCCCAGAAACCGTTCCTGGAAACCTTCCGGCTCCAGGCAATACCTATCTCCGGCACCTCACTCCCAATGGAGGAGGAAACCGTACGACTCCCGTCCTCCTTCCAAACACCGTTCCCAACCCACCAAAAAGCCGCCACAGCCTAAGGAGTCTGTTTGACTGTCCCCACCGTCTCTCTCCAATGTCGTTCACTCCTTCCGTCCGTACCCGCCTCTTCCCCTTTCTACCAGCCTGGGAAGAAATTTCAACCGACTCTTGGGTCCTCACCATCCTGCGGGTCGGGTACGCCATAGAGTTCGTTTCGCCTCCGATCCTCCCACACTTTGTCGTCATGCCTCCAGACCCCCTCCTCGATCTCGAGGTTTCTGCTCTCCTTGCCAAGGGGGCCATCGAGGTCGTCCCGGAGGCGCAACAAACTCTCGGCTTCTACTCGAAGTATTTCCTGGTCCCCAAGAGGGACGGCGGCTTCAGACCAATTATGGACCTTCGGGATCTCAACCGTTACATTCGGTATCAGAAATTCAGAATGGTCACTCTGCAGTCGATCCTTCCTCTCCTTCCGCGGGCAGCGTGGCTCGCGTCAGTCGATCTTCAAGACGCATACTTCCATGTCACGATCCGTCCCCAACATCGGCGGTTTCTCCGCTTCGCCGTTGGGGATGCCCACTACCAGTACAGGGTGCTTCCCTTCGGCCTTTCTACAGCTCCACGGGTGTTCACCAAGCTGATGGCTGTGGTGGTAGCTGAACTCCACCGACGGGGAGTCACTCTTTATCCTTACATCGACGACTGGCTTCTCGTAGCTCCAACGCCAACTCAGTTGCTCCACGACACTCGGGAGACTCTCTCCCTCCTCCGTGCTCTTGGCCTTTGCGTCAACCACGCCAAGTCCTCCCTTCAGCCCCTCCAAATCCTTCGATTCCTCGGGGCTCGACTCGACACCAACCTCGAAGCGGCTTTCCTTCCGGAGCCCAGGGCTTCCGACATTCGGGCGATGGTGTCCGCCTTTCAGACGTGTCCCCAACAATCCGCCCGTTCGGTCATGAGGCTTCTGGGTCACTTTGCCTCTACAGTGTTCGTTGTCCGCAACGCCCGGTTGGAGATGCGGCCGCTTCAGCTCTGGCTCCTACGAGCCTTCGATCCGCTCCGGAGGCCTTGGCACACGATTCTGTCGATCCCACAAACCGTCCTCGCCTCCCTCGAGTGGTGGGCTCAACCTGTCCACCTCCTGTCTGGGATGCCATTTCGTCCTCCTCCTCCCGACTTGTTGTTGACCACGGACGCTTCCCTCTCGGGTTGGGGAGCCCGGAGCGGAACGCTTACTGTTCAAGGGTCTTGGTCTGCTCGAGAGGCAGCTCGCCACATAAATTACCTGGAGTTGCAAGCAATTTACCTGGCCCTCCGGTCTTTTCTTCCGACCCTCCGAGGCCGTGTCGTCCAAGTGGCTTCCGACAGCACCACGGCTGTTTATTATGTCAACAAACAGGGCGGCACTGCCTCTGTCCGTCTCTGCACCTTGGCGATAGACCTCTAGTCCTGGTGCCTCCGCCACTCCATCACGCTCTCGGCGATTCATATTCCCGGGGATCAGAATGTCGATGCGGACCGGTTGAGTCGTTCTGCCTCATCGGACAACGAATGGTCCATTCCCCTCCGGTATCTTCGGCCTCTGTTTCGGGAGTTCGGTCACCCATCTGTCGATGGCTTCACGTCCGTCGACAATGCTCGATGTCGCCTGTTTTTCAGCAAGGGTCCCCCGTCTGCTCGGTCGCTCGGGGATGCCTTTCTCCACAAATGGAACGGAACCCTGTTTTATCTGTTCCCTCCGTTCCCTCTCATCTCTCGAGTCGTGCAGAAGATTTGTGCGGACCGCACCTCCTGCATTCTGATCACTCCGTGGTGGCCACGCCAGGTCTGGTTCCTGCACCTGCTTCAACTCTCCTGTCAATCCTTCCGCCCCCTCCCTGTCGTCCCAGATCTCCTTTCTCGGGCCCGAGGGAGAATCATCCATCCCAATCCGGGATTTTTCAAACTAACGGCCTGGAAGATCCAGCCCTAGACTTTCCACCTCAGGTCTCTGAAATCCTCCTGAATGCTAGGAAGCCTTCTACTCAACGTTCCTATCGGTTCAAGTGGAACAGATTCCAATCCTATGCTACTGATCACTCCTTCGATCCAATTCGATCATCTCTCCGTGAGATCTTCGCCTACATTGTGCATTTGAAGGATGCGGGCCTGGCATACACGTCCTTGAGGGTTCATTTGGCGGCGATCTCCGCCTACCACCCCCTCATCCAAGGCTCGTCAGTGTTCTCCCACCGTCTCACCAAGACGTTCCTCAAGGGTCTTCTTCGCATGTGCCCGCCTAGGAAACCGTTGGTGCCTTCCTGGAGCTTGTCTCTAGTCCTTTCTCAGCTCATGGCTAAACCGTTCGAGCCGATGGCTACCGCCGACCTCAGGTTAGTGTCCTGGAAGACGGCCTTTCTCGTAGCCATTACCACTGCACGCAGAGTAGGGGAACTAGCTGCCTTTAGGGCCGATCCCCCCTATACCGTTTTTCATAGGGAGAAGGTGGTCCTTAGAACAGATCCTTCCTTCCTCCCTAAAGTCGTCTCTGCCTTTCACCTCTCTCAGTCGTCTGTTCTGCCTACATTCTTCCCGAACCCGACTGATGCCTCTCAGAGAGCCCTGCACTGTCTAGATGTGCGCAGAGCGCTCTCTTTCTATCTACACAGGACACAGCCCATACGTAAATCTCCTCGGCTGTTCCTGGCTTATGGCCCCCCTCACGCGGGGGAACCCATTTCCTCTCAACGTCTCTCTAAGTGGGTGACTTCCACCATAGCCCTTTGCTATGAGCTGGCGCGTCAGCCCATTCCACACGGGCGGTGTCGACGTCCACCGCTTTCCTGGCCGGTGTCCCGTTGGAAGACGTCTGTGCGGCTGCTACGTGGTCCTCGGCATCGACCTTCGTGACCCACTACGCACTCGACGTCCGAGCTTGGCGGGATGCTGTCTTTGGTCAGACGGTACTGCGATCTCTCTTCGCTTGACCCTGCTGGACCCTCAGGTAGGACCCAAGGGTGATTTTGTTTGATGGTGATGCTGTATCTTAACCATTATTTTTGTGTCCTTTGCAGCTGCCAGCTCCCTCCTCCAACTGGTTCAGCTCTTGTAATCACCCATGTGTGGGACTGCACAGAGACCACGACGAAGATAAACAGGTTGCTTACCTGTAACTGATGATCTTCGAGTGGTCATCTGTGCAGTACCACAATCCCACCCAGCCTTCCCCGCTGCTGGCATCTCCAGATGTCCTGTTTTGGATTCTTTGGCCTTGACAGTGGCGGTCGAAGGAACTGAGTGGGAGGCGGCTCTCTCTCCCGCTCTGGGCATGCGCAGTGCATGTCTCCTCCCCCAGAGCGGGGGGAGAGCCCGCCAAAAGCTCTTCTGAGGTAAAGCTCTAGAAGTTTCTCCGAACGAGGTCGTGCGCAGGCGCCCAACCCATGTGTGGTACTGCACAGATGACCACTCGAAGATCATCAGTTACAGGTAAGCAACCTGTTTTTATCTCCACCACCCCCACCGCAGCATTCCCATCATGGTTTTCAGTCCTACCCCACAGTCTTATGCCTTGCAAGAGCTCTTGACAGAAGAACATAAATGAACAGTAGACTTCTAGTGGTGTGTAGAAGCACTTAGTACACGCATTCAGTATGACATCATCACACCCTGCCCAGTGAGTCTTGGGGTTTAGGGTGTGGGGGTGTGGGGACTTGGCAACCCCAGCCCCTCCCCCAGTATATATTCATGCCTTCTTACCACAACATTTCCAGCTACAGGTTCTGGCTGGTGGTGTTCAAACTACAGATGAAATGGTCAGTGAGATTCAAAAGCAGGATATAGCTTTTAAAACATTTTTTACAAGTAATTATATAGCATTTTTGAATAGACACACCTTGTGATGCCCTTCCAGTTAAATGACTCATGTATTTCTTTTTCCTTTATAGGCCAGTATGCTCACATTGTTGTAAAAAGGTAAGGTTAGAAAAACCTTCTGGTTCTGTCCTCTACTTTAAAGACTTCACTACATTTATCCATTTTGGTTGAGGGTTTTCTCTTTTGTTGTTGCTGTTGTTAAAAATGTGGAAGAACTACAAAACATAACAAGAAAACTAAAACTAAAATAAAAGCTATTGCCATACAGGGATTTTCCTCTAGGTGGCACACAATGTGTCCCCTCTTTATCTGAGAGCTTTCCAGGCATGGCTTGTGGGGCACAGAAGTCTTCCCCAGAGCAAAGAAAAGCTTAAAAGGAAAACAGTGTGCTGGCTGTAGGCAGAGCCTCTGTGTGAGATTTTTATCTGTGGCCAGTAGGGGGGGGGCAGAGCTTAGCACTGCCTTCAAAATGGCAACATGCAGCTCCAGCATCCCCTCCCCAGGCCTTTTTTAAAAACTCAGCTGTGGCTTAACTGTGGAACAAGGGCTGCCGGGCTATGGGGGGAGGTGGCAAAGTTGTTGTCAGGTCAGTGCTTCTGCACCAACACAGTGAGGAGGAATGGGGTGAGGAGGGACAGTGCCTGCTCTGAGTGGCACAGTGAAGCTCACTGCCGCTTGCACACAGGGTGGCTTTTCCTGCCCCTGCATAACAGTGAAGTTTAAGGTATTTGTTTACAAGCTTCCCTGCCTCTAATGCATGTTACATACATACATTAGTACTCATGCAGTCATATTCTATTCCTATTCTTATAACATTTACAATATGTGTCGATATAACAGATATTTTCATTTTATTCTTGTGGAATTCTTCATAGAAGATGAATGGAGACTGTGGGAATAGTGCTTTTGTAGACTGTACCTGTGCCTGGAAGTCACAAACCACTTACCTAGAAATAGCCAACACCATTGGGAATATGCCAGAGGTGGAGCAACCTGCATGATAGTCCATAGGGCCTCTGGATAATGATCTCTTGTATTTTTATTCTCCTTATCCCTGTGACAGATGCGCCTGCCATCAAAACCATATTCCACTCTTCCCATCTTTTCTCTGGGGCCTTCTGCTCTGCAGAGAGGAGAGAGCTTTATGAGGCCAGATAAACCTTCCACAAGCCATCACCGGTCATTAAGGGGCATGCCAAGGTGAGAGATGCTTCTGATAAAAGCCATGGGAGAATCCTATCTACCATAAGCAGTTTTTGAATTTTACATTCCGTAGGTTTTATGTTGTTAGAGGTGTCAATGGTGGCTAGTATCCAGGGGAATCTACACAGGTTTTTCATCTTCCCCATTCCGGTGGCATCCCCCACACTCCTCAAAAGCATGCTCTCAATGTCCATGGAGCCTCTGAAATGGCATTCCTTGAAGCACAAGGTATTCCTGGCAGATGGGAAAACTAGCATCACCGCTTTCTTTGTGCTAGGACTTCTTTGGATCCCAAGTCTTACATTTTTAAAATGCCTGTGGACAGGGCTCTTTTTGTAGCAGGAACTCTTTTGCATGTTAGGCGACACACCTCTAACATAGCCAATCCTCCAAGAGCTTACAGAGCTCTTCTTACAGGGGCTACTGTAAACTCTTGAAGGATTGGCTACATTAGGGGTGTGTCGCCTAATATGCAAAGGAGTTCCTGTTACAAAAAGAGTCCTGCAGGCTGTGGACATTATATTTAAAAATGTTTGTTTTTTATCTGTCCAGCTTTCTGGTTACATCCTAAAACTTTACCTTGCATTTTTTTTCCCCCAATAGTGAAGCAGTCTAAGAGAAGTACATCAATTGTCCAGAATAAAGTGCATCCAATGTTCATGCCTCAATTTCTAAGTTGTTAGAATGACAGAAACAAAGTTTTGTTGCAAGAGCCTAGTATGGCTCGTCTTTTGGAACGTAATTAAATTATTTCTTGCAGATGTGGATTTACATGTGTTACGCTTTTGTACTCGCTAATCATAAAATTGTTTTGTTATGTCTTACACAAAGACATAAGATGATTTTAAAGCTTCTACAAAGCTAATCTATAAGAAATTTCTTTTTTCGTTTTTCCTTTTGTAAATCATGATCATCTTTGTGGTGGTCTCTGTGCAGTCCCAAACGTGGGCTGGGCGCCTGCGCACGACCTTGATCGGAGAAACTTCCAGAGCTTGCCTCAGAAACTTTTTGGCAGGCTCTCTTCTCGCCCTGGGGAGCAGGCATATACTGTGCATGCCTGGAGCGGGGGAGAGAGCTGCCTCCCACTCAGTTCCTTTTCAACCGCCTTCATGTTCACACCTCGCTAGCGCTGCTCTTCGATTTGCCTCAGCTGAGTATTTTTCAATCCTCTTCTGTTCTCTTTTTTCTTTTTTGTTTGTCTTGTTAACTTCTTCAAAAACAGTTTTTTTAAAAAACCTTTTTTCCTCACTTTGTCTCTTTGTCCGCCCCCCCCCTCCTATTTGGTGGATGGGGTGGCGTTTGTATGGGAAATACAAAGTTTTTTAAGACGTGTCATTGTTGCCCAGCAAAAATCCCATCT
This sequence comes from Gekko gecko, assembly GCA_029375565.1. Taxonomy (NCBI): domain Eukaryota; kingdom Metazoa; phylum Chordata; class Lepidosauria; order Squamata; family Gekkonidae; genus Gekko; species Gekko gecko. The sequence goes on from JAPDNY010000009.1 coordinate 53,671,965, forward strand.
AACGATGGTCACAATCTTTGTCTCCTGTGTTTGGGCGAGACCCATCGGTTAGATTCTTGTCCCCATTGTGCCAACTTTACTTGTCAGGCCAGATGTAATAGAGCGGCCAGACTTCGTACTGTTCTTTTGGAAGCAACTTTGTGCCCTACCATGTCTTCAGCTGCCTCTCAGTCTTCACTCCCCCAGAAGCCAGAAGAAAATCCTAAAACACTGAAGCATAAGCCGAAAAAGCATGATGATAAACTGGCATCAAAATCAAAGGTGAAGCCCTCGACCTCAGCCCCGAAGATCGACCCCATGCTGATTTCTGGGCTAGCGACCTCATCTCCTTTGATTTCTTCAGTCTCCCAGAAACCCAATCTTCAACCTCCGACGATGCCACCTACTTTGTCTTTGGCTTCTGGCTGTATCCCACTGGGCCAGTCCTCGAGATCGCCTCTCTGGCTTTCATCTCATCATGAGTCTCGATCTCCTTCTATTTGGAGCTTGTGATTAGGGTGACTACTGCTCTGCAGGTCCAAGGCTCTACTGAGATGCCCACAGTGACTGATGTAGTCCATAAACTGGTTCAGGCCGATTTGCCACCGTCTACGGTCTTGTCTCTACTTCCCGTACACCTTTCCACTCTCAAGGAATCATGGGATCAACCTGCTTCGGTTCCCCTGATATCAAGACTTTATGAGGGCCTCTATAAAGTTCAAGAGTCTTCCGGAAAGTTCCTTTTTCATCAGCCTCCACCGAATTCAATGGTTTATTTATTTCTTTATTTATTAGATTTCTACCCCGCCCTCCCAGCAAAGCCAGCTCAGGGCAGCTTACAACAATATAAAACAATCCAATAAATAGTAAAATCAAACAACATAAGTTAAAACCGTATTACACAACTTAATAGTAAAGTGCTAGCAATAATTCCTCAGCACAGTCACCATCCTATTATACTACAGGTGTCCCAGGCACTCGGGGCAGGCTATGTTTAGGGGACCCAGAGGGATGGGCTTGCTCCTCAGAACTATCAGATGTCAATGGTGGCAGTGGCTCCAAAGGCCCGGCACTCGTTTTCGAAATCTAAGCAACTGGTCCGACAACCTGTCCCCCCCTATTGCAAGGGTTGCAAAGTTGGTGCTATTGCCAAGAAGATGTATTCGGTTGCTTCTATGAATATAAGGATTGATATCTATTTTTCATACCTTTCAGCCTATGCCTTTAATGTTGCCACTGCCATTCGTCCAGTGCTGGATTTGGTCTCGGAGGAGCACCGCCTTACCTTGTCAGCAGCTTTGTCTGAAATCTGTACGATCTCTAAGCAGCAAATCAATTCTATTCATCATGCTGTAACCTGTTCTTCTAAGCTCCTTGTCTCCTCCGTTGCTCTCTGTCGTCACGCTTGGCTTTGGGGCACCTCTCTTCAGCCAGATGTAAAATTCCGGCTCGAAGACCTCCCTTTTGATGGTGAGGAACTTTTCCACTCTACCACTGATGAAGACTTGAAGGCTGTTGATGGTAGCTGGAAGCAGGCTCAAAACCTTGGAGTCTCAACCTCCATGCCTCGATCCCGGTATCAGTCCTGGAGACCTTACTATAGTAAGTGCCAGCCGTCTCCTGCATCCACCTCTCAGTGGAGAAAGAGGCCTTATGATTCCTGCCAGTCTCACCAACCCCATCAGCAGGCCCCTAAAAAGCCCCAGCAACCAAAGCAACCTCCATCCTACCCAGACCTTGCAATTTCTGGGAGCCCACCTCAATACCACCATCAAGACCGCCTTTCTCCCAAACTCGAGAGCCTCGAACATAATCTCATTGGTGTCCACATTCCAGACCTCTCCCCAACAATCCGCTTGGTCCATTATGAGGCTCCTGGGATACTTCACATCCACAGTCTTCGTTGTTCAGCATGCCAGACTCAGGATGCGTCCTCTCCAACTTTGGCTTCTCCACACTTTTGATCCTCTCTGGAGTCTGTGGCACAAAATCCTGTCAATTCCAATTCCAGTCACTGACTCCCTCACCTGGTGGTCCCTTCCTCAGTATCTCCTCTCCGACATGCCCTTTCAGGATCCTCCTCCAGAGATTTCGCTGTCCACAGATGCGTCCCTCTGGGGTTGGGGAGCCCAGTGTGGAATGCTCTCAGCACAGGGGGCCTGGTCTTCTCAGGAAGCCACCCTTCACATCAATGCATTGGAGCTGTGAGAATCTCACTTTATGGTCCTTTCTCCCGTTACTGCGGAGCACGATCGTCAAAGTTGCCTTCGACAATACCACCACTGTTTTCTACATAAACAAGCAGGGCAGGACTGCCTCTCTGCACCTCTGCAGGGTGGCCATCAATCTTTGGAACTGGTGCCTCCACCATTCAATCAGACTCTCGGCAATACACATTCCGGGCATTTAAAACGTTGATGCCGACCATTTGAGCTGCTCGGGAATGCCAGACAACGAATGGTCCATCCATCTTCAATACATGAGACCCATCTTTCTCGACTTCGGTTGTCCCACCGTCAACGGCTTCGCCACTGTTAAGAATGCTCGATGTCTCTTCTTCTTCACCAGAGGTCTGCCGTCTGCTCAATCTCTTGGAGAGGTCTTCCTCCATACCTGGAAGGGAACCCTATTTTATTTCTTCCCACCCTTCCCTCTTGGTCTCTCATGTAGTTCAGAAGATTGTACTCGATGCCACCTCCTGCATTCTCATCACGCCCTGGTGATCATGCCAGGTCTGGTTTCTGCACCTCCTCCGTCTCTCCAGGTGCACATTCCGGCCCCTGCCTCTCATCCCCAATCTCCTCTCTCAGGATCGAGGGAGCATCCTGCACCACAATCCAGCCTTCTTCTGGTTGACTGCCTGGAAAATCCTGCACTAGACTTCCTGCCAGAAGTGTCTGAAGTCCTCCTTAATGCCAGGAAGCCTTCTACCCATACCACTTACCGCTCAAAGTGGAAGAGGTTCCAATCTTATGCCTCTCGCCATTCCTTCGATCCAGTCCAGGCATCTCTGTGTGAGATCTTCTCTTATGAAGGAATCTGGCCTCACTTACTCCTCCTTACGGGTCCACTTAGCGGCCATCTCCGCATACCATCCCTTGATACAGGGCTCTACAGTTTTTTCACACCGCCTCACGAAGTCCTTCCTCAAAGGTCTTCTTCGGCTGTGTCCCCTGCGGAAGCCCCTGGTACCTTCTTGGAGTCTCTCACTCATCCGTACTCAACTTATGGCCAAGCCTTTCGAACCCATGGCTTCCGCAGATCTCCACTTACTCTCATGGAAGACAACTTTCTTGATTGCAATTACGACTGCTCATCGGGTTGGGGAACTTGCTGCTTTTCGTGCTGATCCCCCCTATTCAATTTTCCACAAGGAGAAGGTTGTCCTTAGACCAGATCCTTCTTTCCTCCCTAAAGTTGTTTCTGCCTTTCACCTGTCTCAGTCGTCTATCTTACTTTCCTTCTTTCCAAACCCGGCTGATGCACCTCAGAGAGCTTTACACTGCTGCAGTGTTCACAGAGCGCTCCCCTTTTATTTACACTGGACGAAGCCTATCCGTAAGTCTCCTAGGCTTTTAGTTGCCTATAGTCCCCCGAATGCAGGGCTGCCGATTTCATCTCAACGTTTGTCGAAATGGGTGACTTCCACCATAGCCCTTTGCTATGAGCTGGCACATCAACCCATTCCTACCTGTATTACTGCCCACTCACACAGGCAGTATCAACTTTGACGGCCTTCCTGGCTGGTGTCCCATTGGAAGACATCTGCGCTGCCACTATGTGGTCCGTGGCATCGACTTTTGTGAACCACTATGCACTCGATGTCCAAGCTTGACGGGATGCTGCATTCGGCCAGGCGGTGCTGCGATCTCTCTTCGCTTGATCCTTCTGCTTCTTCAGGTAGGACCTCTGATTTTAATTGATGATGCTGTGTCCTAACCAGTATTCTTCTTTCTTTCAGCTGCCAGCTCCCTCCTCCGACTGGTTCAGCTCTTGTAATCACCCATGTGTGGGACTGCACAGAGACCACAACGAAGATAAAGAGGTTGCTTACCTGTAACTGATGATCTTCGAGTGGTCGTCTGTGCAGTACCACAGTCCTACCCAGCCTTCCCCGCTGCTGGTATCTCCTTGGTTTGAAGGTATTTACCTGTAGCAGTCAAAGGAACTGAGTGGGAGATGGCTCTCTCCCCCACTCCAGGCATGTGCAGTACATTCCTGCTCCCCAGGGTGAGAAGAGAGCCCCGCCAAAAAGGTTCTGAGGCAAGTTCTAGAAGTTTCTTCAGTCAAGGTCGTGCGCAGGCACCCAACCTATGTGTGGAACTGCACAGATGACCACTCGAAGATCATCAGTTAAAGGTAAGCAACCTGTTTTTATTGTATTAACTAGATTATTTACATAACAATTCATTTTCCATTTTCCATACAATGCTGCTTTCCATAAACATAATTTATTCAGATTCTCCTTCTTAGCTGAGGTTGTTACTTTGATTATAATAAATTATTTTAAATGATCCATCCACTCATAATGCTAATAATTTCCTCTCATAGCAGGCAAATACTAAACAAGCAGTGGTTCTAGCATTTAATACAAAATTTGTAAGTGTATTTGGACTCTCTGTCATATATTTGAGTAAGCACCATTCTGGAGTACGAGATAATTTAAGTCCTGTACCATTTAAGATCGAATCTACTACCATTTGGCAACAGATAGCTGTTGGAGGGCATTTCTGCAATACATGGGGGGAGGGTGGAATTGCTTTTTCACCTTTGCCATGCCAGCAATTACCATCAATTGTACAATATATTTTAGCTAGTTTACTCAGGGCTAAATGCCTTTGGTTTTCCAGTTCAAACTCAGTAGAATAAAAATTTCCACACTAATATATCAATTTTGTGCTAATATATGATCTGCTGACCATTTTTCCATATATTTGAAATTGATGTACTGTACAAATCTACGAATAGGTAATATAAATTTGATAAACCCTGACCCATTTCCTTAAAAAAAAATGTGATGGGTAGATTAGCACTTTGCCAAGAGAGCTTGGGATAGCATCTGGGGGAGGTAGGATGTAGTGGTTAGGAGCGGCAGACTGTAATCTGGACTCTAATCTGGAGAACTGTTTGATTCCCCACTCCTTCACATGCAGTCAGCTGGGTGACCTTGAGTCAGTCACAGTTCTCTCAGAGCTGTTGTCTCAAGAGCAGTTCTTTCAGAGCTCTTTCACAGGGTGTCTGTTATGGGGAGAAGAAGGGGAGGAGATTGTAAACCGCTCTGAGACTCTGAGTGAAGCGCAGGGTATAAATCCAACTCTTTTTCTTAGGAAAGGATATAACAACAGACTAACTGGAATTTATAAACAAACTTTGATCTTTTATACACATCTCTTAGACTAAACAGGGTTTATGCAACAAATGGTGATTAAATTAAACCAGTTTACTGTAACAACTGAATGTAGTTTGTAATACCATTGTAATACCACTTGACTACCATGTAAAATACCTTTTTCTTTTTCTTACCATGTCAGGAATTAGAAAAAGACTTGAGAGATATTACTTTGTTATTCTAGCATAGAAAAAAATTACTTCTTGAGCGCAATTGGAAAAATGCTAATGAGAATGGGATTATTTTCTTGCTTTCAGGTTGTCCTCAAAGTCCAAATCTGTAGATAAATCTGATGAAGAGGCACTGTTTCCAAAAGAGCTAATGGAGGACTGGAGCACCATGGAGGTGTGTGTGGACTGCAAAAAGTTCATTTCTGAAATAATTAATTCAAGCCGCCGAAGCCTCTCCCTGGCTAACAAGCGAGCCAGGTTAAAAAGGAAAACCCAGTCATTCTACATGTCATCCCCAGGGACCTCGGAGTACTGCCCTTCTGAGAGGACTATCAATGAGATCTGAGCCTTGTGCCTTTCTCTTTGCGTTGTCTTCACGAGGTTCTGAGAGAACTCACTGAAACCAGCTTGTCTTTCTTTTCTCTGTTCTGATAACTTACATTTGCATTAGGTCATTGGTTTCACTGCTCCATAATTTACAGTGGGGGAGAATCTGAAATTAGGCTATGCAGCAGAACAGCCAATAAACTTGTTTGCACTGGAAGAAAAGAGTTAGAAATTGTTGCCTTTGTGTATATGTGCAATGTACAAAGAGAGCCTTGATTGTGTTTCTGGATTTTTCCTTGTATTCATTTCTTGATTCATTTTCAGGAAAAGGGTTAAAGCTATATACTGAAAGAAGAACCATATCTAAAACAGGTGATACCATTAGTTCGGTTGTAGCCATTAAACCATGTTGGGAATTTACTTCCAACTAATATAATTTATATTTTGTTCTCTGTGGCAAGCAGGCCCATGTTGTACAGAAAACAGATGGAGGCTATGGCTCTTAATGCCTAATGATGTAGCACAAAGCTTAAAAGAATTTACTGATGTGCTCAGAATGGTTGACTATAGTCAAAGCTACAGATGTTAAAATATCTGGGTTCAGTGATATGATCTTGAATAAGCTAAAAGACTGAATAGATCACATTTTCCATCAGCTGCTGCTGTTTTAAGTCCCAATATAATGGTTAGTGTGTTTCAGTCTAAGTAATTGTCATTTCTTCTCTTTCTTGAATGTATTCTTGAATGTTAATTGTAGTCATAGCCGTAGCTTTTAGAATTGTGCAAAATTATACTCTTTATGGGGGAAGGTGCAAGATAAGTGCGACTTTTTAATGAGTTTTTTATAAATAAAAAGCATTCTCTGGGTAACAGTCCTGAGAAAGTAGATAATAATGTATATGTGTATTATAGTAGAACATATATGTACTGCTGTAACTTAAGAGTCTGGAGAACATATTCATTATAAATCCCATTTTTACAGGGGTTTGTATCTTGGCTGTAAAAAAAACTTATAACCTGCAAAATTTGAGGCAGCAGTGTCTCAGATTGAGAAGTTTTTTTGTTATTGTTTCCTTTCTTACAGAGGTTTGGAGAAACACTGTCTAGCTGTTTGGAAGTTCCAGGAATGTTACCAAACATCACATTTTTGCACTTTTTTATATTCATATATATTTAACTCTAAACAAAATTGGAGTTTAGTATGTAGCATGGAGATGGGTTATTTTTGTATTTATAACAGTCACGTTATAAATATTTGCAAATCATCCAGTAGACAGGAACAGTGAGCCTTTTCATAAGGTTCTTAATGACAGGACCCATATTTAATGCCAAGATAGAATACATGATAAAAAGCTTCATAAATGATATTTCTGCACTCTTCCAGAACAGGCAGAATCTACTTAAATGGCATCTCAAAATATATATTAAGACTAATCTATATCTTTTTTAAAAAGTATGGGACAAGGGAGCTGATGACTGTAGAAGAAAAACAGCCAGGTCCTAATACTGTAATGAGACAAAGGTTATTGCGCTGATATTGCTGCAATCATACCAGCTTCATAGGTAGATGTGCCAGTACAAATATTGGGGTCTTAAGATGTGATTCCCCAGCCTAGTTACCTTAAGCAATTCATTCAAGATATATTACCCCAAGACAATTGGATAGAAACTACAAGTTGTGTCTGTTCTAGAGGCACAATTTGGGAAGTGGTGCTCTTTCAGAACTTGGAAACTTTCCTTCTCTGAAAGACTAAACACATTTATGCCAATAAAGAGACTGACTGACTGAGGGCTGCAACAGTACTACAGTTTTATAGGGAAAGCCAAATAGTCCCACCAGTGTAAAACCAGTTTATACTTTAATGTAGATACAGCATTAATGAGGACTGTCATTGAATTCAACTCCTTCTAAGGTAGTCCTGTTTCAGTTCAACCCACTGATTTCTAATGTTCTTGACTGAATGGTTTCAGTTCAACCCACTGATTTCTAATGTTCTTGACTGAATGGTTTGAGAATAGTGCTGGAATGAATGGTTTGAGAATAGTGCTGAAATTATTTAATCCAATTTTTTCTGTTATTTTTGGAAGTGGCCAAATCCCCTCAAGGTAATTTCATGATGTTAAATTTGCCTGATGAGTATTTGGTTTTACTGGGCTATTATATGAGAGCTGATATCTGTGCCATGACACAAATGGAATTCATCTTGTGAACTGGACCAGTCAGATAGTTTTGTAGAGAGTTATCACATCAAGAAAGCTACATCTTTTAACAATTTGAAAAATTATGTTGATAGGTCAGGCTTTTAGATAACTTTTTATTCCTAAACTTCAGACAATTGTGAAGTGAAAGTAAGGCATCACATTATAATCCACAAGGCATTTGCAGCGGCTTCTGCTGTTTCTCTGCCATTAGGCATGGCATTAATGGGTGGCTTCCTCTCACTTTTTTCCGTATAGCTGCCCTGCTGTAGTTCCTCAGACTGAGTTCTTTACAACCAGGATTCAAGGCAAAATGTAAATAGGGATCAAGGTAATATCCTACAGAAATATTTAAAGGGCTTTTGAAGGAAGGACTCTGTCTTCCCATATTTTTACTAAATCATTTTTACACAGGCCATGCTATGTTTTGAAGATAATACTGGGAGTGGATTGCTAGGTTGGGAAATTCCTGGAGATTTGTGGGTGGAGCCTGGGGAGGGTAGAGTTTGGTAAGGGAGTTGTGATGTCATAGAGGCCACCCTCCAAAGCTGCCAGTTTCTCCAAGGGAACTGATCCCTGTAGTCTGGAGATTAGTTGTAATTCTGGGGGTTTTCCAGGCCCCTCCTGGAGGCTGGCAACCCTAGGGAGAACAGAACCCTAGCTGATATACCAGCCTTTAATCTGGCAAAAAAACACTTCAATCAGCCTTTCTTCATTTTGAAACCAAAACGACTCTCTCTGCTTCACTACTGTGATAAATTCAGATTATATTCTCATTTATGTTCCAAATTTGTTCCGAGTATTCAGGAATTGCCTTCTATTTCTGCATCTTTTGCAAGCCTTTTAGGGCTTTACAAGCAGTTTAAACATATTCATATCAGACAAACTTGTAAATATCTGTAACATATGTGTGTGTGTGTACAGTTTAGAAACCTGCCATTCTTTATGTGGTGGGAATAGGCCTTCGCACGAAGACTGGGGGGGGGGGATTTTTAGAAGAACAACCAAGCCCTGTTTGTTACACATAAGCTTAAAATATGGAAGTCCACATTATTTATCTTTTGAGTTTTAAGAAGCCAAAAAGCTACTTAGTACAATAAAGTTGCCACCATAAGAACTTTAAAGCTGTTAATTTTTCTCACTCTTAATGTGTCCAAAGTATTGTAGAAGACATTCATCCACTGCAGTAAATGAAAACGTGTGGGAAATTCCCAGTCAGTCCTGTTTTGCAGAAGGTAGTAAGAAGCTCTCTGCTATAGCTGGAGATGTAGAAAACCTAAAATCTGATGCATTCCTGGTGACCATGTTGCTTTATTCTTTTTCAATGAAATCCTATATTTATAAAGGAATTACCAGTGGGAAATAAATATGCTATTCAGTCATAGCCTCTGTCTGTGTTAGGAATTTGTTAAACTGTTGTAAAAAAAATAAGAGTCAAAAATAAGCCTAATTTCATTAAGGTTAATGGTTCATTGTTCATTTTGGTTTGCTAATGAAAGTGAGTGAATGAATATTCTAGAACTTAACTGGACTGCATGAAAGGACCAAAACACATCAGCGTATTTGTAAAATAGCAATAAAGCAGCTTGATATGGTCTGTCCAAATGTAAGCATTGACAGCATGTAGGCAAAACAACTGATCTGAAGGACAAAAAGTTTAGCAAAAATGTTCCAGACTTCAAACTGAAAATGCATAATTGTATTGCCCTTCTAAGTACGCATCAAATGTGCAGCATTATTACCTGCAATAACCTCTTTCCACCCACATTTATTAGACTTAAGTAAACAAACCAAGAACTGGGTGGAAAGAATTTCAGAAGGCCCCTTTTACAGTAGAAAAGGTGGCTAAACATAAAAAAGCAAAATTTAACATCCCCTCCCCCAGTCTTCCAGCTTCCCGAAGCGCTTTTGCCTCCCCCATTATAAAAGGTCGTTTCTTCTGGTTATTGATTGGCTACATGCTGTATAATTTAAACCAGCTCAAATTAAACCTCATTTGATTGCTACTCACAATGCCTAACATCGCCGGGCAGTCTTCATTTGTGATTGAAATCCTGTTTGTGAAATAGTGACATCATACAGAGGTTAGGCAAAAAAGCTGCAACATCTATAGTTAGCACAAATGTTTGAATTCCAGTAGCACAAATAGTTGAATTTGTAGTACATTCTCCTCTCCTTGCTGCCTTCAGCTATGTTTGCTACAGGTTTACCTGTTTTGGTAAGAAACTGCAAACTGTTATTCTGTCAAAGAAATTTACAGTTCTATGAGAGGTTAAATCCGAAAATTTTGGCAAACTAGACGAACCATCCTGCTTGGACTGTTATAGGTTCCTGATAAGCACACATTTCACAATAAAGAAAAGCCTTTAATCTTAGGATAGCTATAGAAAGGCATTTATGTTTTGAACCTCCTTTGAAAAGCAGCATATTCATGGCAATGAATACTTTTGCACCTAATTTCTGTTCTGAAGATCAGTTTAGGTTCCAACACTACTTTTCAGTGCTGTGAAAGTTCCAAATTTTAGAAAAACCATAACAAGTTGGCCAGATATATATTGACACAGAGAACTGCAAGACTCCAAATTGTTTAATGTTTACACTTTGTATTCAAAAAAAAATTCTCATTGTGTCACATCCCATATCCATTACTGTAATTGAAATGGCTTTGCAGTGACTCCCTTTGGCTGTCAAAGTTTACCATATCACTTTGTACTTGTGATGGACCTGGAGCCAAAGAATCTTACAACTAGTTTGATGCATCCAAGGGGGGCTTTTAAACAGCAGTTCCATGGCCATATGTCAGCAGAAGTGATTTTCAAAAGCAATTTTATGATGTATTGGGTTTTGGTTTTCAAAGGAAAAAAATCAAAACTCCTACTGACCAAGCCTAATTGCTTAGTGGTGCCATCCTCTTTAGATCCCTGCCAACACAGTTGCCCCCATCCAGCAAAGGAGAGTGATACTGAAGCATATACAAATTATGTTGCACTACTTAGCTGGTTCCCAGAGACGGCTGGGGGATGTATTTTTATCACGTACACACTCTTGAGTCTGTTGATTTACTGTTCAACACCACCAACAATTTTTTTCTAGGAATGTAATGGCATGATCATACATTGCAGCTCATCCTATCAGTATGGAAAATATATACATACAATACAGAATTTGGGCAGGAGTGAGGCCTCCATACCACCCTTAATTGGTAAAGGCACCAGTGTCATTACTGAATGAAATGAGTAATTTTCTGTGTTAGCTTTACAGTGTTACATGAAACTGCAAACTTGGAACTGAACAAAAACTATTAGACACAATAGAGTTGAAGTAGCTAGTAATAAAAGTTGACCCCACAGTCTGATGACAGTGCCAAAGAGAAATGTATGTGATGGTAAACTTATTTGGAAGCTTCTTGTTTCTATATTATAGACAGTAATTTTTTTTCTTGCAAAATGTTAACTCCAGGAGCAGTGAATGCATTGTGAAACTTGTTCCAAAGATGAAATGTTTGAGTCATAGAGTCAGTTACTCAATGATATTCTAAAGATATGACAGCACTCTCACTATAGCAATCTCTCCCTCCCCTAGCAAGAATTCTCCCTCCATCTCTATACTCTCTTGGCCTCTAGGGTGGTGAAGAACTTTTCTTTTGGAAGGCCTTTGCTATGGCTAAGAACATCCATTATTATGCTTTTGTTCCTCTTGCTGTGCTTGGCTATTTCAGTGTTTTTATACTGGAAATTTTCAAGTGATGTTGTTTTACAGAATATGACTGTACACCTCCTGGAGGACCTTACCTACACCAAAAGCTGTGGGGGTGGCTGATGGAGATAAACCAGAAAGGGGGATTAAGGGGACATGTGAATTCTAGGGTGAGACGTTGTCTTTATCAAATACAAAGTAAACAGACCCTTTATTTAAATAAAGCAATTATCTCTTTACTAAATTACTTAGGGTTTTTTTGAGGCTGTGATTTATTCCTTGAGCATCCACACATACAAGTGATGCAAGTAAGGTTAATCATAATTACCACATCCAGCAAATAATATGTTTGCAGTGACTTTTTCTTTTAACCCATGCCTCTGGTATCACTGACGTGGCACATGGGAATACAGTACTTAGGAGTGGTAGGTTTACCCAAGTTCTCTTCTTGATGGCAGAACACCCACAGTGAAGACATGGAAATAGCTCTTAATCTGTTTCCATGCTCAGCTCCGATTTCTTGCCACCTTCTGCGGTATAAGCTGGTTGCCAAAGCCAACCATGGATCACTACTGTTGGGTCTAAGTTTCTGTGAATTTACAGCAAGAAAATGGGTTAAAAACTCAGCAAGTCTTGTGCACTATGGCCTTTCAGTCACCACTACCTGCCCACCCTTTCCAGGGAGCAAATGTTTACTTACAAATGTGATGTAGCTATTGTATTTATCTTGGATAAAAAGATCTAGGTTTAAATTTTCATTGAACAATGAGGCTCACTTGAGCATATACTGCTCAACATCTTAAGGCAGCCAGAATAAGATGAGGATCCCCAATGCCAGCCTGAGCTCCATCGAGGAAGGGCAGGATACAAAATGTGGTCAGTCAGTGGTAAAACCAAACTGAGTAACATCTTGTATGACCACGGGGACAGTGAAGGAATCTAACATTACAGCTCTTTTGGTTCCTCATCTTTTAAAAATCAGCTCACATTCATTGATTTAGTTAATACTAAACAAAGTGCTCCATGATACACTTTCCAAATTAAATTTTAAATAGTTTCCGGGTTTAAATACATTTTTACCAAAACAATTTTTAACAAATTACTTCTATAGCCACAAGCTAATAAATTAAGAAATCCTTAAATTACTGAAAAGTAGAAGACAACTCGTACATCTCATTTTCATGTAGCTGTGAGCCAGCTAGTATAATCAGATACCTGCATAGTCTTTCATACTGGCAGTGTAATTTTCTTAACTATATAAAACAAAGGGAATGTCTTGGTGAGATCTAGATCTAGCAAGGTTTTCCTTAGTATGTGACGTGTGTTCCCACCGTTCAAAAGCAGCTTACCAATATTTTTAAAAGATGAAGCACCATTTTTTAAACCCTTTCCTCCTATGTGATGTCACTTTGCATGTTTTTGTATGGCTTCTGATGCACCAGGATAGCCCTTTATAAATGAAAAAAGGCAATAGAATTTTTCTGCTTTTCACATTATGTAATACTGACTTGACATGGAGTTTGTTTATGCATTACTAATAAATTCTTCTAAAAGCTGTATTTATGGCTTCATCATATTCTTCCTACAATTATTCTGTAGTATGAGAGGGTTGTCTGCATACTCTCACAGTAAAATACATGCATACAGAGCAATCCTGAATGTGCTTTCTTGGAAGCAACCCAGTGAAAGCCGTGAGACTTTTTCCAAACCAGCAGCAGGGGGTGGGAGAGACAGCAGGCTCTAACATACTATAAACACCAAGCTTTGCATCAGAGTCCAGCTTCCTGAAGAGGAAGGCGGCTTTGGTCTCTTTCATTTCCCCCCACCCCCGGGCATCAAGTATTTGTAGCAACAGTTCAGCTACAATTAATGAGTATACAGATGCTCTCGTAAGCCTCTCATCGGAGTGAGCTGGTTCCAGGCTGCCAACTGCTAGTCTCTTCCATGCTATTTTTAGTATTCATGATTCAGTTCTGTATTGCCAGATTATCCCTTTAAAACCACTAAAGTAAATGTAGCTCTTCAGTTTCACCATAAAGAAAAACGACACACTGTTTTGTAGTAAGTCATGTCATGTTATTTGTAGCCCAAGGTGTCTACAGTTTAACATTTCAAACAAAACTGAGATTCTCTTCTCTGCAGAGCTTACAATCTAAACAGAGGTAATGGATGGGAGAAATACAGGAAGACACTTGCCACATGCATTTTCTCATTGTTTTGTTCAGTTATATCCCTCATGCACATCATCCCTTCACATCCATAGAACCTGCATGAAGCCAGAATTGGCCAGCATTAAAACCCAAATTTCTTTTATGCCAGGTAGGGCAGCCAAATGATGACAAACACGGTTTCTGTACCTTAAACAAAATGGTGCTTTGCCTCTATTCACATTGAGGCACCAGAAGGGCAACAGGAATAAGTCAAGTAAGGGGAAGGGGGTGCTACAAACAGTGCAATAAGGACATTGTGCTAAAATCCCTAGAGAAACTCCTAATGAGGTGTACCAGCTAACTTTCTCCATGATTCATATGCCAGTGAACAAAATGTGTAATGAAAGGCAGAGCTCTTACCCCAAATTTTCTCTGTTTTAAAGCTTACATTGATCAGAGAGGCTAATAAAACCTTAGGGGTTTCAGTCCTTGTATGGTGTTTCCCTGATGCCTTTAAACAGCCAGGCCATGGGAATAAATTTAAGAAACTGATTCTCCTATACTATAAACCTTATCAGGCATACAGACTTTCCCCATACCGCCTAACTATTAAATGTAGACACTGGAAACTCCAGTTAAAAACCTCATTCCCCCCCCCCCTTACACACACACACTCATTTGGAATGCTGCTGTCCTGGGCAGAATTACTTTTCTGTGAATTAATCCAGACTAATCTTGAGACTGCAAGCAAACAGAGTGAGCTGGTTGAGAAAATAACCCTTTCCACCAAATGAACCCCTTCATGTGATAGTAACCTATAATGGTTGTGGCAACACCTTCCCTTCCCTCTTTGTAGTGTGCCATGCAAACGTCTTTCCCCTTGCTTTTGAGCCTTGATTATAGCAGGTGAGGCAAATCTTCCAGCAGTTTTGGAAATTCTAGCTTCACCAAACTTCCAAAGTGGTTCTTTGGAACGTTCAGTAAGACACAGTTCTCAGTCAGACCTCCTTATCTAGCAGAATTAAATGTCATGCTGTTTAGATTACAGGTGTGGCAACTGCTTTACAACAAAAAACAAAGCCACGACCAACTGCATAATGCATTATTAAACCACCACAAGAAGAAAGGGGGAGGACTTTGGCTTCATTAATGCACCATGGTTTCATCTGTCAGTGGAGAAAATGCTTATGTAAGGCAGCATCCAAGTAGTTCATATTCCAATTTTTGATTATGGTGTTTCCATATCCTTTACAGATACTGTAAAACTAAGAAGCGTGCAAAAAAAAAATCATATACATAACTATGTCGATTTCTAATGCTGGGATGGCAGGTGACATAGGAGAGCAGGTATCTTTACACATGGAATCCCTGAGCCAGTGATTTGGATAAGTGACAGGAAAGTGGATTTCCAAACAATATTCAATTTGCTTTCATTTAAAGCTGAGAATATCAATGTAATAACCCCCAATAAAGGAACACTAGGAGCTTGTTGCTGGACTGGACTGGCAAGGAGAGTGGCCACCGCCAGACCTGGTCAGCGAGCCAATCCCCAACTGGCCAGCATTCCTGCACTGAGCCTTAATTGGTTCTCCCCACACTCATGATTCATTCTGAAGAGGTGGGGGGGGCAAGCAAACACCAACGTCTGCTCCACTGGCAGCCGCTGGTCTTTTATAAGAAGTGCATTAATATGAAGGCAGGGAGAAAGACAAAAGCAGGGACAACTATGCTAGAGGTAGTTTGGGCAAAACCCTATTACAAGATTACAGTAGTCAGTTTTGAGTGGGTATCTACCACAAAAGCTTTCAAAAATATTTTTTATGTAGTTTGGCTTGTTGTTTGGTGAATGTTCGTACATTTGTTGGTTTGTATTATGTATAACATGTTAAAGAGAGAAAAAAATAGATTTGATACAGTCAACAAAGAACCAGATCGCCCCTAACTTTTCCCATACATGGCTTGCTTGTTCAGTGTAAGGTGGCAGCAGACTCACAAGGTAGCCAAAGAATGAGAAGAGAGATTTTCAGAGAGCAGGGTAACAAGAGGCTGCCCAACAAACTATGGAGCTGGAGTCACAAGGGAGTTCATATGCAAAATTCCACAGCAAGCAGCTTATGGGGAAAGCATGACTACCCTAGAACACGGAAGCAGAAATTATTACAGAAGGCAACCAAGCAGCTGACAGTGAAGGAAGGAGAGTTAAAATGGTATGCGGATGAAGATCAGTTAGCTTTTTGCTAACTAGTCCATTCATGGGATGAAATGCTAGACTTTGGTTCCCTGTGTTACAGCCACTCTACCTCTTACATGATGGACCTGATGCCCTTTGTAGAGGGTAGGGCATTTGTAACCCCACTCTACACAACTTTCTTTTAAGATCTTTCTTAACATCTTGGCACAAAGCGTGCTTTGGTCTCATTCAGGTTACCCAGTTCTTTTTGATAAAATAGATATTGCATTAAGTCTTTAAAATCAGTCATACTGATGAGTGTGGGTGGGGAGGCTGGGATAAAAAATTAATCAGTATATTCCACTTATGACACAGACATAGTTTGGTTGCATCCCTTTATTACTTTAGCACACTGCTTTGCTTGCAGTGAGAGAGTTCTGCTTATCATGGAATTTTGGTATTACACTTGGACCTTGTTCTAGGTTTTCCCAAGGCTAAACAAATAATCAAAAACAATTTCAGCCCTCTTTCATTTCTTGCTAGGATTCAACACCCATTTTTCCCTTTCTAAATCTGAAGAGAAGCACAGTTCAAAGGGATTAATGAAGTATTTTCATGCTGCTGGCTATAAGCAGACAAGTCTCATTCTTGACATTTTGTCTGTGGATCGCCTTTTCTTCTCCCTCCAATTTATTTTTGAATGACAGAATGCTTGGAAGCTCATTAAACTATTGCCAACCTTTCTATTGTACACTTATTGCCAGACTCAGTGATGATGTATTAACAAAATTATACCCTTTTAAAACTACTCTTTATAAACTTTACAAATCTAATAAGCTTCTAGAAAGGTTTAAATACCATAAAGTTTTACTTTCCTTCTTATTTTTCCTTTTAAGTAGCATTCTGCATAAACTATGCAGGCCTATAGTCGCCACAACTGAGTCTGACATGTATTCCATTTAACCTTATTGAAATGCATTACTTAGAAGAAAGATCCACTAAGTTGGAATGGGCTCGGTCAAAAATACTGGGTCTACAAAGTATGTTCTTCACGTCATTCTCCCTTCAACCATAAAACAGGCTCCTTCAGAGAACCTGAAAGCCTGAAATAGGGAATGAAATGGGCTTGACATCGAATGGGTCTGTCAGTCTCAAAATCTATTATGTAAATTATAAGAAAGGAGCTAAGCAACCGAGACTCCAAATGTTGACTGGAAGAAACTGTAAATAGAAAGCAATGCACCAGAGTGAATATACACTGATGAACATGCCTACAATATTTTTTAAAAGATTCAAAGATGTTTAACTCCAGCATAATAGCTGGAACTCTGCCTTTATCAGTGGTTTGATTATAAATACTAGAGGTCAAGTATTGCATATTCTGTTCAGACTCTGCAATTGAACAGTCCAGGAAGAGTTGATGCCCGGGAAGACCAAGCTTCATGCAGGGACCAGAGACCTTCCTGAGGACACAACCCACCCAAACAACCATGCTGCTTCATTAACCTTCATTTCAGTGTGGCTTGATCAAGCGCCTCAAAAAGCAAAGAGGCCTTTACCCAGCACAACTGGGTAAACTATCTCAGAGTAAGCTTTCCCAGTCAACCATCTCTGTACTGTCCTTGCTCCTTCTCTGAACTAGTCTTTGGAGACTGACAAAATTTCCAGTGCTTTTGTACCTATGTGTTCTTTACAGAACAACTGCAGCTGCGCTTTAAAAAAATAAATAAATATTAAGTATTAAGCACAATAAAATGTGGTATAAATTGGAAACTCTGTTCTCTAGCTATCTGATCAAGGCACAGTTTGGTAATAATATATCTGATGAGCATCTATTCACTTTAGTGGGACATGAGGTCACCGTAATTTGGAGAAGCCAGGCTATTGTAGCTACATGGAAAATTTTAACTAAAAAATGACAGTTGCTTTAATCTGTATGGTGAACAAATAGATGCCTAAGAAGCCAATCGTTTTACAGAGAAATGTAACTTCTAGCCTGTAAAATTCTCATAATACAAACAAATATATAAAAAATTATGGAGTATCCATCTTGGCAAAAAAAATCTAATGGAAAAATAAAGTTCTCTGTTACAGTCCATCAATTCTCCATTGAAGCTGCTGCCATTGCTGCCTTCACACTCCCTCGCGTGGATGAAGTTAGTTCCTCAAACTCTGTGTTCAGTTTGCCAATCACCCATTCCAAGGCTTCTCGACCCTGTTAAAGAAAGCACAAGAACTTAATGGATTTAATAGACACAGTGCTTCAGGATACACTTCTAAATCTTTCCTCTGTCAGATTCTAGAAGAGGACTTCAAAACCAAGTTGCTTTGTCCCCTTTGGGTTTATGGATAGGTTTCTTAAGGTCTTGCACCGCCGAAATTCTACCACCACTATGATGATGTAAGAGGACAGTCCTGGAGCTGAAGTAACAGGAAGCACATCAGAGGCATACCAGTCAATGCAATGCTGCCAGTACTACAATGCCAACGAAGTTACAAAATCACAACCTAATCTTACAGCAGGATCCATGGTTAGATTAGTCGTGCTAGGCCGTATCCTACAAGACACCTGTCAGTTTTGATTCACACTAAAGACAGATTCCTGAATGGCTATTTCCAAAAACAGTCCCAGCATGCCTCTGTCAGAGGCCTTCTGCATAGGGCATATTTCAACTCTAATTATTTTGTAATAATAGTGAAAATAAACCACATAGAGAGTTTATTTCACCATGCCCTCGCCCACCCAAACATCTTCCTCTACCTCATTTTTACCTCCAGCCCAAGAAAAAGTTCTGTGTGACTTAAGATCTTACATGCCACTTTTTGAAAGCTGGTTAGTCCTAACAAGGGTGTTTTACCAGAACTTATCTGTCCTATTTTATTCTTTATCCTGGAGTACTAGGAGTTGAATCCACTGATTTTCGTTTGCTGGCCGAGGAGTCCTTAGCAGAAGGGAATCATTTGGACCCAGCCCTAATTATGTGCCTTGCCACTGAAGCTCAGTACAGTTCAGCAGGAACAAAAACCAAGTAAGTAACATCATTTTTACAAGAATTTAACTTAACGAGATCTGGATCTTAACATTCAAGCCTATAGAATAAAAGAAACCAAACATGAAAGAATCTGAAATCCAGCCTGTACCTCTTTACAGTGATAAAAGGGACAAACAGCAGCTCACTGTAACACCAGCTTAGAGTAAAAACAAACTGCTTGATCCAGTGGAACCTGCCATAGTACACAAGAAACTACTTTGTAAGCCACCCAAGAAGTAGTGAGAATATTCTCCCCGCCCCCCCAACTTCCCCAGATCTTGATCAGATATCTGGCAGTGCAGTCCTAAACAGAGGTACGCCATTCTACTGAAGTAAACTGGCTTAGAGGGGTACCGTACAAGTGATTATCCTCACCCTTTGGCAAGCCATCTGTATTTACACACTGATATCTTTGCTCATGAACTGTCACTGCAGTTATCATCTGGGCTATGGCCGATACTTTTGAAACTTTACCTTAAAATATATTATGCAAAATAAACACACACACAAATTTGCTTCCTAAAGCCCGGACTTTACAATCTGTACTGCCTTCGTGCAGAATATGAATGGCTCAATTAAACTATTATTTTCCACACAGAACGACTAGGAATACTTTAATCCTGTGACATAGTGTTGCTTCTTCACCTACATCGCAATATGTCTGCACGGAGATTAGTATGAATGAATGCAGTCCACATGACAACCGAGTAAAAGACACAGGAAGAGCCCTAATAGTATCCGTAGTTATACATTATTTTGGATATTCTCATGTTGTAATTGAATGGTTCTTTGTTTATACACAGTTTTAGTTTTCCTTGTTACATTCCGTTTACTGTTTATCTCCAGTTTTAGTTTGTTCTCTACACTTCCCAATTAAAAACAAACACTTCCCAATTAAAAATTCTGCATGTGCCATTTCTAAAATGAAAATGCCTTGTTGGGCTTTCATTTGAGGGGGAAAAAATAAAGCAATAGTAAACAGGCAAAATTTGACTAAAGAAAATGTTAGACAAAGTGATTTTAAACAGGAGGGATCTACAAATCTTGGGGACCATTCTGAACTCTGGGGTCAATGGAAAGCATTTGAGATTTTAAACAGCACCTTCTCCCCACTCGCAATGGCTTCTGACAGCCAGAGGTAGACAGCTTTGTATCTTGCCTGGAGAATAAAACCCCACATTTCTCCTCCTTGCCCTTAAAACAGTGGCATACAGCCGGGAAGTATCAAATCTAACCATAAGGAGTTGGCTGTTGGCCCATCGGGCATGAAGATCTGCAGCTAATGCAACTGTGGTGCCATAGGCAAATACAACATATATACCTATATTGTAGGTGGGCCTTGTCTACAGTGCTTTTCTATGTCTTAATCTTCTACTTATGGCAGGGAGAGGGGCAGTTAATAATCATGCTTGCTTATGGGGCGGTAGTAAATTGAAGAACTACAGTTTTAGGACATACCTACACAGTAGTCTTCGACCAAACCTTCGCCATTTTATATATTTACTTTATAGCTCATCCTTCTCACTGAGACTCAAAGTGGACTACACAGTGTAAAGCAATGTAATCTAAGGCAACATAAAAGGACTAAGATTACAAAAACAGAGCCGGTACAGAAAAGAATCAGACATGATACATCATGTAAAGGCAAAGCAGAAAACAATGCATTAAGAGCAGGATAATACATACAACACATGGACCCCATCATTTCAAATCCTGGCAACGGTGACTGAGAGTGCTGAGGAGTTTGATATTATGCGTCCCTACTGCTCCTGCCCCATAACGACACAGCACTGGGTTCCAGGCAGAAAAGACATAAATGTGTCGCTTAGGTAGGTCTTTAAAAAACAAAGCAAAACCATATAAGCCCTACTTCTTTCAGGGAGGCCTACATGGACATTTTTAATTTTTTGTTTACTTATGGTTTTTGAAATAGAGAAAAAGAAATACAGGCTGGTTTTAAAGTCTCGTTTTGGCCCCAGGACAACCAGATTCGGCTCCATCCTCGAACCTAACAGCACCGTCTGGCTCTGGAATCAAAGTACCATGTACGACTAGGGAACCCATTAATACCATCACCCGGCTCTGCTGTGAAGAGCTGAGAGCAGAATCCACAGGATCACTGCAGAGTGGAGAGCAAGAGCTGTCGCCTTCATAACACCAAGCTTTTCTAATCATAAACGATCAGCTACATATTTCAACACACTCTGCCAAACAAAATTTCCACTCATTTTAAACATTAATTTAGAGCAGAACGTTACAGTAAATTAGCCTCAGTGCTGTTAACAATTAAGTTTTCCCGGGGCTACAGCAAAGTAAAGCTGGGTCTGAGCACACCATACAAAGTCACTGAGACAAAACAACGTGAAGACTCTGAAGAAGCTAATCAACACAAAGTCACTGCAGCTTCTTGCAAGTCCTGGCTACCCATCCTTTTCCAAAGTCACCGAGGGACAGATCAGAAGAGCTACTGGAAGAACCAGGAATGGACCTCTAATGTGCTTTGTACTGAGAGATACCAGCCAGGCCAACCGCAATTTGGATCAGTGCCACAGCACAGTGGGCATACCACAGCTTGGTGATGGAGCATTTGAGGTTAAGAAACTGGCTTGGCAGAGGGAGGATTCAAGGGCCTCCCCTTCCCCCTGTGGAAGCTATTTATCAAATATAAATGTGGCACACTCGTGGATATTCCCATGCCCCATCCCGTTTGCCCCAAAAGGGTGATTTAATTTCATTCTACTCTAAAGGACTGCTTGACCCAAGCATACACAATATGAGCAAATTACATTCTGACAGAGGACTGGTTTACAGAATTTCTAAGGTACCTTAAAACAGGTTACGTCTTCAAGCAAGCACATTAAACAACTAAAACATGCACCTAAAGTGTTAATGCATATGGTAATAGTACAGCGAGCATACAAAATGCAAGTTAAAAATGAGGTATAAGATTTTCAGTGGTTAGTATTTTGTACTCTCTTAAAGATTAATATTTGCCTAAAGAGTCTCACAAGCTAAACAGTAAAACTGAACACATACAAAGCGACTGCTATCTTTTCAGAATATATACACACACTCCAAATTCAAATGCATTTAAGTATGACACAACACTGTGACATATTGGTGAGTGTTTAGACTCAAGTGGATGGTAAGGGGCCCAAGCACAGGACTGATACATTCATTTCAAAGTTGGTAAGAAACTCCAACGGAACCGTCAAAGAGAACATCAAAGATAAGACCTGGAGGTTGAAGGACTAGAATCAGACAGGGACAGGGCAACTGGGGAGGGGAATATTTCTCCCATGCCACTTCCCTCAATTTAAATCTCATCACGCACACACCTCACCAGAAGTTGCTTTTGCTTCATGGAAGAAGACAAAGATATTGGTACGTTTTCCCGATAAGGAAAGAGGCAGCGTTTATAAAAAAAAAAGGGGGTCAGATTGGGAAAACCGGGGGGGGGGGTAGCTTTAACTCCACAACAGCACTACAGTCCCAATCCAATTCCCCTCCCCCACTGCAGATGTATTTTAAAAATTCTAGGCCATCCTGATGACAGCTCTCCTATCCATTGTCTACAAGGACCTGCGGGTCAAACAAAACAAGTAAGAACTGTTTAAGCAGTCTCAAAACCGTACACTTGTGTTAGATGTGGCAGTGTAGGAATGCAAAGACAAAACTTATTTTGTTATTACAGCACAAATACTTACATTAAAATAAGTTTCAATAACCTGCCTAAGTTTTAAGACAATGAGGATAGGGTGGACACTAGTACTGTAACAATACTCTGTAAAGCCAGAGCTAGACATAACACATGGATGCTGCTAAAAACGGCAACCCTCCCTGAGCTTCCTCCACATCGGTCCCTCTTTCTCATGATAATGTCTAGTAATGCAAGATGTCAGATGGGAGATAGTCATACCAGCACTTTACTTGCCCTCACAGTGCTGTTGTTTTCGGTGACAGCCATGGACCTCTCTTCTCAAATAATCTGACACCACATTTAAGTCTTTTGATTGTGAGTTATAAAACTGCATACTAAAGAACAGCCACTGTGCCCAAGCAATGATGATATTATGTTCCTACACTGGAGACAACATGCAAAAACTGCTATACCACAGGCCTTCCAGAAATAACTGGAACCACTAACAACCTCAAGTATAAAACATCCAAAGGTCTTGGATCAACACACCTTCCTACCAGTAGCTTCACATATACTCAAAATGTTTTTAATCAAGTCTAGCTTTTTATTTCTTCTAACCAACAAATGGAAAATATTGTAAAACAGAAGGGTGGGGATTATTTAAAAAAATTTGGAACCTCTCAATTGTCTTGTGGCAAAACCTTTAGAAGTAACCAGTGCTCCCCAATTCCTATGTTAAAAAGAATAAGGGTGCAGTTCCTGGATATGCAATGTGTGTGTGTATATATACATATATGAGGCATGCACATTTTTCAAGTAACATCACAAACACATGCACAGATTTGCTAAAAACTGAATGCAGTACCGAGATAACAAATGCTGGTATATTACCACTAGTTAGTACAAAGTGCATCTGTAGAAAGAGACTGCTAGCTTAGTGCACTTTCAGAATGTTGAATTGTCCACTCAATAGCATCCCACCCCTGGAGTAACACAGAAAAGATTTACAACTTATGTTATAAAGTTCTTCCAGCATCATTCCAAATACAATCCTGCAATCTCAAGAGCCCACATATAAAGCATTTCCAAATATCACAGTAACTTTCACGCAATATCCTCAAAGGTTTTGAGGGGTCAGAGCAGGATTTTGAGGGCACCCTTCGCAGTGGCAGAGATAAGCACAGCCCAAATGAGTATACATGTTTCTGGTCAGTTCATATCATCCTAGTTTAAGGTCCACTACTTGCACGTGGTGACTTCCTTGAGGAGATCTGGTAATATTACTACATGAAATTCCCTTGGAATGCACAAATAGACAGCAAGAGAAGAGCTTACATTCTTTTGTAAAGTAATATAACTAGGCAATGTGAGACAGTGGGGGGGTTAACATTAAAAAGGAAAGGTGACATAGAACTACAACTAAACAGCCCAACAAAACCAGCAGTTTATTGCTTTCTGAAGGGCACATGCGCACACAAACCTTACAAAGGAGAACTGCCAACCGAGAATCAGTCATGTTTAGCTTGAGTCACTCCTCAATGGCACATTAATCTGGGTGCAAACACCAATCAATTTGTTTAGGGTCCAAAACACACAGCCCCTACCCGATAATATTCTTTTTTAGAGCCGAGCTACTCAGCTGTCGATCTATGGTCCAGTCTACCCATGCATACTCAGAAGTTCCATGGATTTACTCCTTAGTAAGCACACTTAGCACTGCAGCCTTAGAGGAGTAAAATGGGAGTTGTTGGCAGCTGGTAGAGATTAAGACTTCAACATCACACGGACAAACAGTAAGCCTGTGCCATCAAAGCTGTCAACTGACATGAAAATCCAGCTAGCTGGCCTCCGTAAAACCGGCTCTTTTGAACTTCATTCAGCTCTTCCATATACACAAATAGATCTAGTGATACTGTATTCTTGTAAGCCCCTCATTCCCTCTGCACCAAATGCATGGGATACTTGCATGCACCTTCCTTTAAGAGCTGCATTAAGGGAATAGTCACTCTTCACCAACTTCTTACGCCAAAACTCATTTAAAGAAACAACAGGTCAAGGAACATTTTCTGGCAGTTTTACACAAAAGTACTTCAGATTTCCTTCAAGACACTCCCCACATAGGGCAACTAGAATGTGAACTATTATTCACAGTTCTTGACTAAGGATAGGCACAAACCAGCAAAATGGAGGTTAGCAGTCCATAGGGGTTCACGCACCATGAACTTCCATGAACCCTTCCGTTTAATGAACCAGTTTGTGAGGTTCATGGTGTGGTAGAATGGCCCCCCTGAGGGCTAGAGGAGTCAAACTCACATCAAGTCTCCAGCTGACTCCCCTCTACCTACCTGCCACATCTGGTGAGGATTGGATTTCGGGGGGTTGAGTTACAGCCCCCCAAAGCAAATGCCCCAAGAAAGTGCTCTCTTAGGAGTTTGTCAAGTGCACACCCCCTGCAAGCTAGAGACATCAAACTCACGGAGGACCTCCCCGGGGTGCCCTTCTACCTGCCCTCCAAATTTGGTGAGGACTGGCTTTGGCTGAGCCCCTCTGACGGTAGCAGAGGGACAGGTGTGGCTCAGAGCCCTGAGACCACCAGATACTGCCCCAGCCAGGGACAGGTGCAC
The DNA here is from genome assembly GCA_029375565.1 of Gekko gecko. NCBI lineage: Eukaryota > Metazoa > Chordata > Lepidosauria > Squamata > Gekkonidae > Gekko > Gekko gecko. Next base: position 53,697,341 of record JAPDNY010000009.1, read on the forward strand.
AAAAATCCCACTGAGGCGGACTGTGTGGGTCCTCAGCCAAGGAACCCACTGGCTGAGCCCCTCTGCCTGGCTATAGCAGAGGGACAGGTGCCTCAGAGCCCTGAAGCACCAACACTGTTCACAGTCTTCCAATTCCTTCCCTGTCTGCCTCTAGCAGTAACTACTCCCTCTCTATCTAACTGCCTGCTGCAAAGTGAAAGCAGCTGAGAGTGAGCTGGGGGTATATATCCATTCTGCTCTTATAGAGCAGAGTGGGAGGTCTCCTGTTGGCTGCCAGAGCTCCCTATCAAGCTTTGGAAGGCCCTTATTGGTGTTTCCAGGGCTGCAGAAGGGCTGCAAACGTCCACCCCCCCCCATCGCCTAGACAACTAATTCATCAGCATCAACATGTCTGGCCCATGGACCTCCATGAAAATCGGTTCGGTTTGTGAGAGACTTGATAGCATGAACCGAGGCTTGCGAACCATGAACCAGGCTTGGTTCATAATTCAGTTTGTGCCCATCCCTATTCTTGACATAGGAGGAAACAGTAGATATCTGTATGTAAACAGTTTCCTCTATTATCTGAACATCTACAATGTATGCAGTTCTCATTTCTCGCATTTTGAATGCCAAGAGAACAAGAAGGTGATTGGTCTACCCATTCTGAAAATCTACCTGGCTCAAGCCACCACTGTGGAAGCCTATAGTCCACCTGAAACATTACTAAGATCTCTGTCTTTATGAGGCATGCAGCTACATTTCCTGTTGGTGAGCAGACTGTTTAGATTACATGACTAGCCTTCATTACTCTGGTTTCCGCTTCAGCTGTAAGTTTTTGTTGGCCCACAAGGGCCAAGGTATTGCCATTTCAATTGTCTTCATCTGAATCAGAGGTACCCAATTTTTTTGAGCCTATGGGCACCTTTGGAATTCTGAGACGTGGTGAGTACAACCACAAAATGGCTGCCACAGGAGGCTGAGCCAGCCACAAAGGAAAGTCAAGTGCAAAGGGCATTATTTAAATGAATACACTGAAAAAAAGGAGTAAGAAAATAAAACCCAAAACTGTGGTTGTAGCTACTACCAAAACATTTTAATTTGCACAGCCAATCAGATCAGAAGCCCTGTTGAGCAGGAACCCCACCAACTTTCTAAAACCGCTTGGCAGGCACCAGGAAAGTTATGCTGAGGGACCCCTAAATGGACCATCCATTACACTGCATGGCAAATTGCTCCTACCTGCAAAAAGCAGGTGCCACGGTTTGAGTCTGTGCACAGCACTAAATTTTGTGAATGCTGACTTAAATACTAAGTATTCAAGCCTTCACATTTAATGCAACAAAGTTATTTCTCAAACTAAAAAAAACTGGTTCAGATGAAGTTTTCTTATCTCCAAATGCCTTATTTAATAGTACTGAATTTGTAGACTGCTTTTAGTGGAATGTAAATAAAGAACCCTTTTGGACTCTGTCAAAAACAAATGAATCACCATATATGTGAATAATGCTGTCACATAAGCGCTGAAAAGATTACTTGATTTAAGCCATAAATGATCCATTTTGCTTGAGCCACAATCGATATGCAGACTTCATACACCTACCTTTCTAGCATTGGAGGATATTGAGCTTGCCATTAAGCTTTCCAAATAACTGCTGAGGCTAACACCTTTCACTGTAATAATGGCTTCTTGAGTTAGCACAGTTCTAAAAGGCGAGGAAAAAATGGTATCAGTACAGAAACAACACCTTACTGATTTAATACTTCAAACTAAAAGGCAAAGAAAAAGAACACTCCAACTTACTTTTCAGGGTTTTCAGGATGAGGTGTATAGACTAACCGTTCATCAACTGATACAAGATTTGTAAGTGTAATCTTAAGGGAGGGAAAAAAAGGAAAATTCATTTTTCTCACTACTGTTCTCCCTTTAGTCTTCATGTCTGCAATTCAGAAGTTATAGTTGGTGCAGTCAAAAATCAAAGTAAATTCTGTGCTTCTCTACACAAAAGGCAACTTCCTTTCATATACGTGTGCGATTCCACACATATGCATGCTTTTTTAAATAGTTAGACTACAGGTAGCATCATAGAACCACAGACAGCACTTAGTTCCTCTAGCATCTGGAAGAAGAAGTTTTCATGCCAATAGTCCTATCTATCTTGGGAGCTTCCTCCCTGGAGCCCAGTGCCCATGTCACGAGGTGGGGAGCAAACTACCCTATAAGTGCATAACCTATTCTATAAGTATAGAACCACTGATCCAATGCACAGGAACTCAAGACAAAAGTATTACGATGTGCCATTTCACCTTGAATCCTTCCAGGTATAATTTCTGTAAGACAAATACTACCACAGCTGTCTATGGCTATGATCATTACTATTTATCAGAAATTCCATTTGCTACCCATAGGATTTTAATCCTGCTCTGAGATTTTAGTGCTGGCTTTACTTGCTGTAGGAGTTGTTCTATCCCAGAAAGGTGGGACTTCTTAAAATTACATTTTCTTTACAAATAAACAAAGATTTAGTCTGAACAAAAAAACCACTTATCATGCTTCCAGTTTTAGCCTTACAATGGTACGCTTCTGCTTTGGGAAAGCCTTCAATGGCCAGTGCATTAAGACAGCAATCAGGAATTCACTTGTCCTACCAGCAGGTGCAAAATACATTCCTTTGAGTCATTACTTACATTCGTTGAGCACAGCACCATTTTCTTTTCCATTGGATCTACCACAGAATGTTCTTTAATATATGTAACAGTTCTACTTGTTCCCAAAATCTAAAAAGGAAGGATAAAAATATGAATCCAAACTGACACTGATGAACATATCCAAGGTTACAGATAAAGGTATTCCTGTAAAGCATGCTGTGGTAAGCCCTGTAAGAACAAATAGTCCCCTTGTGCTTATTCCTCTACACACACGTCTCCATTCTGAACCCTCCATGTGAGCATTTAATACTGCAGCAGTTGTATGCAATGCTGTCACAAAACAGGCACAGAAAAAGCACCAAAAGCTTATGGAGTAGTTCTGAATGTTATCTACTTCAAATGAAAATTCCACTCACTGCTTCACAGTATCACTGCCTGCAATGATTCAGTCTATAAGCAGAAGTTGAACAAGGTGCTGCTAGACTCCTGCCTATTTTTTCTGCAATTGGCCCACATAACAATTGTTCTAAAATTATTCCATTCATTAAAAACTTACAGCTTTAACAATACTCGGCAGCCCCCATTCAGTGCTCAGAAGTCGGTGGCTGTGCAACCGTCCCTGACTATCAAGGCTTCGGTCCAGAACGTCAACTCCTACCACAGATGGGTTCATGGGATTGGGGTATTTCCGCATAGCAGCTTTTATTACAGTGTCCCATGGATGTCTAGGAAAATAAAACAGAAGAGAATTAACTGACACATGTTTAAGGATTCAATCCATCCAATACTGGCCCAATAATGTCTTGAAATTACATTTTGGGAAATGTGAAATATACATTCTAACAACACAGCAGCAGAGATTTTAACCAGAATTTACATATTAAGTTCACAATTTAAAACTTAGGGGCTGAAGACAGAGCACACTGTATACATGCTTGATGTATAGAATGAAGTGCTTTTAAAAGTAGCTTAGTGTAGTGATTAGAGTACTGGACTAGGATCTAAGAGACCCAGGCTCAAATTTCCACTCTGGCATGAAAGCATACTGAGTGACCTTGACCTAGACACACACACTCAGCCTAACCTATCTCACTACATTGTTGTGAGGATAAACTGGACAAAGGGAAGAGGCTGAAAGCCACTTTCTCTCTTGAAGACCAGATCACAGGGTCATACTTTTTTGTGTGCATGCTAAGTTCTAAGTATCTCCATACTGAGTGTCATGGAAAATGTAATAAATGGAACAGTCTGATTACAAATACAGCCATTCTGACTCAGCAGCAATCTATTAGCAATTTCTCCAACTACAGCAGCTAGAATTAGTAAAGTGGGCTAGATCATCTACAGCCCCTCCATAAGCCCTGAAGTTCCTAAGCGCCAACACAACAGTCTCCTTCTGTACTCCATACACTGCCAGCAAGCTAGAGCAGCAAACCCATACTGGGGATAAGACAAATTCAGGGATTCTTAGAAGGGTGCTCTATCAGCCATTGATGCACACCAGAAAGTTCAAATAAGGAGCCTCCAGATCTTTAGCAGGGCTGTTAAACAAACAAGTAATGCAGCAAAAGTTTCATAGAACTGAGACCCCTCACAGTTTTGTCCAAGTGTTGCCAAGACCTTGAGGCATACTCTGCTGTTGGACTGAACATGTTAAGAGCAGCTGAAAAGAGCTTAAAGATAAATATGTACACAATACAGTTTACCTTTTGGCTGTTCTTCCAGATAGCTAAAGACACCCATCCCCGCCAAAAGCCATGAACAAATGCAAAGCAAATGCCAGCAGACCCAATGTAAGTGTTTCAGTGTCTGCAAGCTTAGAGTGTCACACAGTCTAAGTCACAACTGAACTAGCAAACTTTAGATTATAGGGAAAAGTTTGGGTTAAAGAGTACCTCTTCTTGAGCCACAGCAAGCTGCTCTGCAGACTCTTAAAGCTCTACTGCTTCTTCCTGGCAATTAACATTAATTACTGTATACAAAATAAGCTTTTAATATCCCAGTATTCATGTAACAGCCTAACTCTGTTCATGTTTACTCAGAAATAGGTGCCACTGGTATCAATGGGGCTCACTCCCAGTGTGGCCTTACTATAATTCTGCACAACTGCAGCAGAAAAATAAGAGGGTGAATAATATAAATGATTTATATTCATTGAGAATATTCCTTCTTACAGAACTGCAGATTTTCATTCAATTATAACAAATCACAGTTATTAGGTTGAATCCTGCAGAAGAAAGAGCAACTGTCACCAGTCTTCATTCCTGCAGCACACATCCAGTTCCTCCTTCATACTGTTCCTTGGGGTCACCTGTTCTTAAGACATGGAATTTCAGAGGGCATTTCAGGCTATGGTGAAGGGGGAAGACAAATAAAGTCACCTTCACTAACAGAAACCCTTCTACCCGTGGATATGTTGGGCAAGATCCAAGCTATAATACTTAGCTGCTAGATAGTTACCTATGTATGTGTTACCTATGTATCATGAGTCAGTCCAAGGTATTAATTAAATTGGTTTGGCATGTTTATGCCCCAGGCTTCTACTCTACCTTCTTCAGATGGTATGACAGAAGTTCTCATCATTAATACCAAACAAGACCTACTACTACTACTAATAATAATAATAATAAGCAAACTATCCTTCCCAAAGCAAACTGTCTGTACATTTAGATAAAACCAGCCTTTTTACAAGCAGTGGTCCAGTTTGCCTCATTGCAAAATTCCAGCAAGACACAATTAGGAATTAAATTAGTAGAGACAAAGAACAACAACAAAGAAGGCAACAATCCCTCCTAATTTCACCCTCCCTCCCTGGAGCGCTAATTTCCTGTTACATTGCCAGATGGAATTATTTCAACACTACACTCATGCCTCTCAACAGTAAAGCTTATTTATTACTCAGTGTCTATTGCAATACCTATATCATACTCTTATAAAGGGGAAGAAAACACCCCATCTATTAAACTCCCTAGCCTATGGTCTGCTCTGCACCGTACAACACAAAGTCCTAAGAACCAGAGTCTCAAGGGTGACACCTCCTCAGGTAGAGCCTCCAGGTCTCTTGACAGACATGAGGAAGGACTACCCACTCTCTGCCAGTGAGACCATAAGACTAATGCGACATCGTTTATGCACACAGGAGTATTTTTAGAAACCAATCCTACCTAGGAGCTCACACTTAGGCGGGGGAAGAGTCATTACCATGACATGACCTCCAAAAGATTAAGTCTTTCTCCCAAATAACTCTCAAGCATTTGTATGAAGGAAAAGGAGGACACTTCTATGAATGGATAAACGTTTTCAGCTTTCCAGAAGAGAGAGAGATGACGGGAAACCATCAAGAAATAACACGGTACTTCAGCCACCGACCGAAGCAGGGACTCTTGCCCGCACGCACGCACCCGGTGCTGGTTGTCACAGCAGGGCTCTTTCGTAACAGCACCTCTTCAACGCGTGCTGACGACTCTGGAAGAAGGGGGCGGCGTCGCGAGGAATTTGTTCAGGTGCAAATATTTATCAGCCCCCCACCCTGTTTCTAAGAACTCAGGACAACCCAGGTGGACTGTCAAGATATCCCATACAACGTAGTTGACATTTGGAAACACCCGTATTGCAGCAGTGTGCCAGGCTCTCTCAGCAGCACCCCCAGGGCCAGCCGAGGAAATGAGGTGCTCCGGCGCGGGGCTCACAAAGCCGGGCAGCTTGCCTGAAACCAGGACAGACGTTTCCAAACCAAGAATAAAGGAGGGAACGGCTCCGGTGCTCCCCACAATTCATCCCTCTCCCCCGCACCCCGAAGAAGAGGACACGCCACGCCCCCTCCCTTACCCGAACACGTGTTCCGAACTCCAGATCTTCATCCTGCGGGGCTTCGGAATGCGGCGACGGCGCCTTAATGGCAGGAACCGGCTTCTTCGCCCAAAGAGAAAAGAGGCAGCGCTTCCTCTCCGGCAAAAGAATGGCGATGACGACACCGCTGTCGCCGACGTCACCGGGACAAGCCACCGCCCCCCGCCGCGTCAGAGACCGAGCCCCGCTCCCATTGCTGCTTCCCTGCGACTATGGGAGAGTCTCAGTGTTTCGCACGGAGTCTGAAGGCCGGGTGGTGAAGGGTGCCGCGTGTGCGCCAGACGCATCCAGCTCTTAAAGGAAGGGACGCCGGGATGGCCTGCGGGACGAAGCGCGCTTGCGTCATTGCGCGGCCTAAGACGGGACGACCTTGCCTCGCAGAGAGCACGTGATCCCTTCCCAGCATTCTTCGCTCGCGTGGCTACCCCAATCAGGGGACCGTCTTGCCTTGCTAACTCGCGGTTCGAGTGACCTGGGCTCGCGAAGTCGTCCTTGAAATGACGCGCGCGTGGCTCGGTCTTTGCTCCACCGGCAGGGAGCAGGCTTGCATAAATTAAAAGGAAAGAGGGAGGCAGCCTCAAATCTCCAACAGCGCCTTCCTTGCAGAACGAAACCCGGGGGGGAAAGTTTAGCAAAGCCAGAGTCAAGGTGCAAGGGCTATTAAAAAGCCTATTGACCCAGTGACAAAAACACCGCAATCCTGTTGTTGTGACACACGACGGGTTCAGATGGAGAAATGTAAGGAAAACGTTCCTCGGGCGACTTTGATCGCGTCCAAGGTTTAAAATGAAATGGGATCGCTTGAGATTCGAGTCTAGTAGCGCCGCCTGTAAGAGACTAACCAGAGTTTCTAAAGTGCTACTACTACACAACTCTGTTACCGCAGACCAGCACGGCTACCCTCTGAGTTGCCTAAAATAATAATCACTTAATGGCAAGGATCAAAACGTGGCAGCTGAGAACATTTCCCTTTGTTTTGCCAAGACCTGGATTTTCACAGAATAAGTATGCGGGTGGGCGCGCGCGCGCGCACTGCGTGTTTGGCTGTTGTTAATCATAACGGAGTAATCCATCCAGACATGAATGAGCAGCCTCCAAATCAGGTTTATGCAACCGACGGCCTCATCATTGCAGACTCCCATTGCAGGCGGAAACCAGCGGAATGCGGCGCTGAGAGGGTGAGCGCTGGCGAAGTGAACTTTATCCCACTTTCCTGAGCCGTCACGTCTGAGCCGCGTGGTTCCTTCCAGCTTATCTTGCCGATGACCGCGACTACACACGCCCTTTCTGCTCTACAGCGACCTACGGACGTTCTCGGCGTCTGTCCAAAAGTCCAGGACCTCGTCACCTTCCCCAGCCGGGTCAATATGACTCAGCTAAAAGGAGAGAGGGAGGAGGAAGCGCCGAGAGACTGGCGGGCAGGAATCCCAGCTGTACGGGGAGAGGTTACCTGTCAAGCGGCCCGCTACGGGGTGTCAGTGGGCGTGGCTTCAACATGAAACTATGTTTGTAGGCGGCGGGCGAGGATTTCTAGCCTCTCCTACAAAGTAGTATTGTTAAATAAAGTATTGTTTCAGAGGAAGCTCCGTTGGGCTTGCTGCTATTACGAGGCCGGGGGCGCATTGCGGGGCCTGGGGGAGGCGGGGGAACTTTTCGAGGCCTATTTCCCGGGTGCGCGAGGCACCGCCGGCTGTTACACTTTAAAGAGCGCCTTCCCGGGCCTCCTGGAGCCAAAAGGACTCACGTCTGATCTCCCAGCGGCAAGGCAGGGGCATAGTCTTTCTGCAGGCAGTCTTTTTTATACTTACCTTCAAGTACTGGAGAGAGGAGAATAAAAATCCTTGCCAGGATAAACGCCCTTCCAAAGGTAACCTGGCTCAACAGATGTGGAAGTTAATCTTGACTAATGGTTTCGTCTAACGCTAAACCTCTTGGGCCACGCGGTGATTTTCGCTGCAGGCTGTAACTGGCGTTGCTTGCCTGTGTTTTATTCTCTCTGGCCCTGGTTAGTACTTTGGATAGGAGACCACCGAGGAAATCCAGGGTCGCCGTGCAGAGGCAGGCAATGGCAAAATCACCTCTGTTGTCTCTTGCCTTGAAAACCCTGCGGGGCAGGCCCGTAGCTAACAACTTTTTTCTCAGGGGGGCCATGTTTTTCTCAGGGGGCCCACCACCAATGTTCCCTCTAAGCTGTGGAGTTTTGTGAGCAAAACTTCTTCTTTGTGAGCTACTGCCATTAAAGTTGTGAGAGAGCAATTTTGCTGCCGCATAAATTAGTTTGCTCTGGAGGCGCTGCAGCACCTGACCGGAGCAGGAGGAGGGCGGGAGTGGGGATGCGCGGTAAGGAAGGCCTCCAAGGGGAGTCAAGCCCCTCACCTCCCTCTCTTAGTGTGGGATGAAGAGGAGCTGTGCACGGAGGAGGTGCCGGCAGTCCCAAGGCGCGACACCCACCCCCTGTCTCCCAGCGACCAGAAAGCAGGCGGCCACCCTCTGCCCCGCCTCGCCGCAGCCCTGTCCTCGGCCACGCAGGGACGGAACGCAGGAGGGACAGGCAGCTCGGCCGGCGGCCCTGCAGGAGACGGCTCGGTGGGGCTGGCCAATTCCAGGGCACAGCGGAGCTCGGCACTTTCGGACCCGGACCCCTCCCGGAGACATCAGCCGCGAGAGGTCTACTTTCCGGCAAGAAGTCCAGGGCCGCCACCCAGGAGCTCAGAGGGGCCGTGGAACCTTTCTCGCCCGCCCCCCTCCGCGCCCAGCGCCTGCGACACCAGCGGCAATCACGCGAGACTTCTGAGGACGGGGGAGCCAGAACAACCTCTCGCGGCAGAGGGGCCGGGGAACCTTTCTCGCCCCCCCCCCGCGCGCCCAGCGCCTGCGACGCCAGCGAGAGGTTGTTCTGGCTCCCCGTCCTCAGAAGTCTCGCGTGATGGCCGCTGGCGTCGCAGGCGCGGGGCGGGGGGCGGGGCGGGGCGAGAAAGGTTCCCCGGCCCCTCTGAGCTCCTGGGTGGCGGCGCTGGACTTCTTGCCGGAAAGTAGACCTCTCGCGGCTGATGTCCGAGCAGCCTTGCCGCTCAGACATCAATGCTCAACTCCATCCCCTTGTGTGTTCTAACTGTCCCCTGGTTCAACTGATGCTTGTTCCTAGATAACATTGAAGCGGAGGAGAATCGTGGTTATGAAAAGCCTAAAACCTAAATGTGTCTTTGATATTCAGAAAACAAAAGGGACCTTGCTCCTTAATCAGGCTGCCCTGTAGTGATGATTCTTGTGTCCCTATCTCCTTCTTTTTAAAATAAAATCTCTAAGGCAGGAAGTTATTATTTTTGGTATGGTGACCTACCCAGGGCTGGCCCAAGGGTTTTTGGCACCCTAGGCAAACGATGGCACCCTAAGCACCCTCAGCATCCATCTAGTTCGGCATTCCCTTTTCTACAGTGGTCAACTGGATGTTTTCGAGAAGCCAACAAACACTGTAGGAAGGGCACAGCTGCCCCCACTATGAGCCACAAGCAAGTGGCATTCCAACCTATGAAGCCTTTAGCCTGGAAGTCACATTCCAGCTTTTGACCACTATCTCCTTCTCCACTACTCCCTCTAATCCACCTAAGAGTCTCCCTCCAGTGTCCATCCAGACACATTTTTACTTGATCCATATGTCTATGGAGTGAAGGGAAAATACCAACTGATATGTGACATGGAAGATACTGGTTCCAGGGTCATAAGAACATAAGAGAAGCCAATGTTGGATCAGGCCAATGGCCCTTCTAGTCCAACACTCTGTCACAAGGTGGCCAAAAATACCAAGTGCCATCAGGAGGTCCAGCAGTAGGGCCAGGACACTAGAAGCACTCCCACTGTTGCCCCCCAAGCACAAATAATACAGTGCATCACTTGCCTCAGCCTGAGAGTTCCTATTTATACCTTGTGTGGCTAATAGCCACTGGTGGATCTCTGCTCCATATGTTTATCTAATTCCCTCTTGAAGCTACCCATGCTTGTAGCCCTTGTGGCAGTGAATTCCATATGTTAATCACTCTTTGGATGAAGAAGGACTATCTTTTATTTCTTCTAACCTGACTGCTCAGCAATTTCATTGAGTGCCCACGAGTTCTTGTATTGTGAGAAATGGAGAAAAGTACTTCTGTCAGATCTTGGTTTCCCAACTACAAAAAGCATTAGAAAGGGCAGGGGCAGCCATTAGGGATGCTTGGCCTGTGACCCACTTTCAGGGGCTTTGCAACTCACTTCTGGGTCCCGACCCACAGGACAGGAAACACAGTCTTTTGCGGTACCTATCCGCTCCTCCTCCTGTGGCCGTGAGTCAGACTACCTCTGCAAATGGAGGGAGAGGGCCATAATCTTGGGCTGCTGTGCCACAAAACTGAGAGCAGCTAGCTAGAACCCAGGTTAAAAGGTGATGACAACCTTTCGGGGAGCTGAACATTCCCCAAAGCCCATCTCAAGTAGCTGATGAGTTTTGAATCTGTCACCACTTCAGAGATCTGCTTGAGGTGGCTAATGAAATTACAAACCTTCTAGTAACAGAAATGCAAAATATAAAACCCACCAGCAATAAAACTAATAATAAACCTACAAGGAACATAAAGCAGCAGTAGAACAGCCTTGATATGGGCGAACTTAAAAACCTCTGTAAAGCTGGGTTGACCTTTGGGTTTTTGCTCCGTACCAAGGTACAATTTACTTTAAAACCCAACTTCTCACAGCAGGGTTTAGGATGAAGGTCTCTTACTAGTGGGGTGGATAGTACATGAGATGGTTTAGTCCCGTAAACTACAGAAAACCATGTGACGAGCTGGTGATGCAGATGATGCCCGATATACAAAACCACTGTACTGTGTCATACGGAAGGTATCCTGTCCATCTTCTCTTTTAGCTTCTGCCTCTCAGAGTATCAGGGAGCTTTTTGGGAGGACTCCAAATGGTAGGCTTGAACCAAGCCTACAGCGTGGATGGCGGGAACTCCAACAAGTCCATTGGGTGATACCCAATACTGAATAAAAAAGATTTGCCCTATGCTATAGTGGAGCTCATGGAGGAAATGGAAGTAAAGGTAGGGATGTTATGTGTTGTGGTGGTGGTGGTGGTGGTGGTGGTGGTGGGAGGGGGGAATAAGGTTTTTAACTATGTATCAGAAGAAGAAAAAAGAAATAGCTGTGGTCCAACCTGATTGTCCAGAATTGGCATGTTGTGTGATAAGATCTTCCCACACGAAGTTCCAGTTGGTACCTATATGACATACCTTTGACCAGAAATAGCAGTAGTGTTACCACCTGTGAACATACATTCAGGTTAATAAAGGGGATTAGCTTACATGTTTGTGTAGGGTGCAAGAAACAAGGATCTTTCACCTAAAGAGGTGGCTGTGAGTAGCAAGTTTGCAGCAGGAATAGGATGAGTTAAAAGGAATACAGAGTTTATTGAGGGATTTAGTACAATAGTTGGGGAGGGACTTATCCTAAGCAAATACTGTCAGTACCAAATCAAAGCACAGACACAGTCTTTATCCTAGCTAATATAGCTAACAACAACCAAACATTAACCAGAGCTACTCCAAATTGGAGCAGGAGTTAGTCTTTGAGCTAAAGGTGTACATGTGGTTTGGAAAATGGGGGGGGAGTAGATCAAGAGGGAGAGTAAAGATTACCTGTTCTATTCTGCAAAGGAATCAGAGGGAAGGAGGAGGGATCCAGTGTGTGTGTGTGTTGGGAGTCTATTGCAGTTCCATTGGTATCCAGGATCAGACTCAGTTACTGGCCCTGATGCCAGGGCAATTCTACTGTTTTTGGCCCATAGCACAAAATAGGTGCTTTTCAAGAAACAAAAGATTATGACAGAAGATAAAGGAATACTTGAGAGTTGGGCTCTTATCAGGAATTAATAATCATCATATGGCATTGTTTGTAGAATAGCCAGGAGATCCTAAGATTGTGTGGCGGCTGCAAGTTCTAGCTCTTTAAGCATTATGCAGCACTAGGTGGTGAGCTAGACTTGTTTTTAAGCCAAGAGATGCTTCAGAGGTGGCTTGCTGTTGCCTGCCTCTGCATCCCAGCCCTGGTATTCCTTGGAGGCCCCCCTTCCAAATCCTAGCCAAAGCCGACCCTGCTTAGCTTCCGAGATCTGAGGAGATCAGGCTATCCAGGTCAGGGGCCCATCAGGAGAAAACTATAGTACTGACTAAACAACACCAGGGAAAGGCAACAAGGAGGGAAGCTCTTGATTGAATGATAATTCAGGATTACAAAACCAGAGAGTTGAAACTGAGTCATATATTCAATGGGATCCATGGGGAGAATGGGAAGATTTGAACCAGAGCCTCCAGACTGTCACAGGGCACTTAACATTCAAATTGTATTAATGGCCAGTGAGGAGGCAATTAATTTGTCTTTTAGCCTGGTGTGATTTAATGGCTGCCACCCTGTTGGCACGCCCTGATTTTTCCCAGAAATGCTTCCTTGGGGACATTAGCTGTGGCTGTTGTCCCAAGAGCCTCTGCTCTGTTCACTGCTGCATGGTGCTCTGTGAGATACCAACATGGCAGTTGCTCACTATGTTCTTTGTGTGCCTTGTAGGAGTTGCTCATGGTGTTACATGTGCAGGACATACAGTCAGGCTGGGAGGGAGGGGTGTGCAGGTGAAAGGGGGGCTGGCAACAGTGGTCACAGTGATTAGTAGAAGGTAGTGCACACAGTGGCTGCAGGGCTGTGGCAAGTAGGTGAGTAACAAAGTGGAATAGCTGTATAGAAGCTTTCCCCAGGAAGTTCTCTGTGATGTGTACTGCTGCCTGTCTCATCAAGGGAAGTCCACCCTTTGACTCCTGCTTACCTTGTTGTGACCCGTGAAACCAGATAGAGCACATTGGCCATCTCAGGGGTCCCCATATGTTTACAACAAAGTGCACTTTGCTATATTTCATGGATAGAGTGATTTGGAAGGAGAGACGCAACATTGCCATTTGGTATCCAAGTGCAAAAATTGTGTGGAATCGTACCTTTTACTTTATGGTGGTGTCTTTCATTCCCCACCCCCCTTTAAAACAGACAGATTTTTGGCCCAATGTATGTAAGGCGATGGCTTATCGACCAGCAGAATTTAGAGAATTCTTGGCTTACTACAACACCATTTTTAAGAAGGAAATAGGTAAGAACCATAGCTCTGCTCAGATTGTAACCAGGTGGAAGCCTCTGTCCTGATGTGACTATCATACAGCATTACTGGGTCAGGGACAATGCTCCCTCTAAGCTGTGGAGTCTTGTGAGCAAAACTTTTATTTTGTGAGCTACTGGCATTAAAGTTGTGAGCAAGTGATTTGGCTGCTGCATAAATTAGTTTGCTCTGGAGCCATTCTTCCTGAGCTAAGATAAAAATGTGTGAGCCAGAGGCTAAAAAACTGTGAGCTAGCTCACACTAACTCAGCTTAGAGGGAACAGTGGTCAGGGACCACAAGCCCAAGCCGTTCACCCCGGTTCCTCTCTTTTTCCATGTACACCCCCCAGTATAGCAGATTGCCGCCTGCCTCCCTCAGCCTTTGCTCTTGAAGACTGTACCCCCAGATGTCCCCAAATATTGCCCCCCAGGTTACTTCCTGCATCTATATCATCTTCTCTGCCAGCTGTGAATTCGACTGTTTGCTTCTCTCACCTTGGAACAAAAATCATTACAAAATGACACACTAGGCAGAAGGAAAGTACCCTTCAAATTAATGAAGAACAGTGGACTCAAATATGGACCTCAAATTTTTTTCGCAGTAAATCTCTTAATATAAGCTTACTGCAGTTTAAAATATTTGCGAGGTGGTACTTAACACCAGTAAAGCTTTTCAGAAGTATATTTCAATCTAAATCAAATTGTTGGAAAGGATGTGGAGAATTGGGAACCTTTTTGCATTGCTGGTGGTCTTGCCCTAAAGTCCAAAAATACTGGATTTTAATTGCCTCTAAAATCTCAGAAATAGTAGGCAGTGATGTTCCTTTAACTCCTGAATCCATTCTATTTAATTTTTGGCCTGACCACTCCTTTTCTCCTTTGCGTAGGGATCTCATTTCTCTCCTCCTAGTCGCTAGCAAATCTGTATTAGCTCAAGTATGGAAATCTAGGAAAATATCCTCACTCAAAGTATGGTTCCAGAAAGTGTGGGATATAGTTATTCAGGATAAAATAGCCACACAAATATTGTTGATGGAGACCCCAGATTATAAAAATAATTTTGTGGATAAGTGGTATCTGTTGTGTATTAACTGCGGTTCAACAAACCTCAGAGCTTCGCTTCAAAGACAATAGCCACTTCAGATCCAAAGGTGCACCTATGGGCTCGCCCGGATCCGAAAGTAGCCCTATTGAATTGTAGATGTGTAAATAAGGCCAATCACAGGTGATGTGTGTGTGTGTGGGTGTGGTGTAGGGCACACATATAAGCCAGGCACTTACTGGCCCGTTTATCTTTCATTCCTGATGTAACCTAATAAACAAGAGCGGATTCACTATGCTGAGTCTCCAGTCTCAGTACTTTTCAGTATCGTTTTACAGATTATGTTAACAATCCCTCTGTGGAATGTAAAATATTTTCAAAATACCTGGAATTTATCTTGCTTTAGGTCTATTTCTAAAATATGTAATGCAAATCTAGGTTTTAGTCTGTATACGTATATGTCTATATAATGTATGTTGCTGTTGATATGTTATGGTTGAATTTGTTAATAAATGTTTTTTTAAAAAATGACACACTGCAGTTACTGACTTGTGATTAAAAGGGACCTTTGACTTCCCACATTAGTTGTGTGGTTTATGAATGCAGCATGCTGGTGGCTACTTAAGTTATTGACCAGAGACTGCCAATGGCTTCCGTGTATTTTCAAAGATCCCCAAGGCCACGCTGTATGTTGTATGTAGTTATCACCAGTTTGTTCAGGCAGCACAGCAGGCCGGTGAGAAAGGCTATCCTAGCTTGAGAAGGGGAGGGGAGGCGGGCAGACATGCCCCCCCTTTCTCCTGAGCCTTTACGCTCTTGCAGAGAGACTGGGGGGAGGGGGGAAGTGTGTGTGTGTGTGTGTGTGTAGAGAAAGAGATAAGGCAGTTTGAAGTTTGTTTGAGTCTGAAGTCAGCTATCAATAGCTGTCAGTTGTGTTCAATCTACATAGTCAGAGAAACAGTCTTCCAAATAGAATCATATAGAGGTGCTGTGAAAGGCATTAAGATTCCAAAAGAGGAAGAACATGTACTTAAAGGGGCATTTTGGCAAAATCTAATATTGTCTGAGTACTTTAAGAGTGTGAGGGAAAAGGCTGACAGAGACAGAAGAAAAAGGGGGAAAGATTTTACTAAGCAACTTAACAAAACACCTTGTAACCAATATGTTTCCTTTACCAATAAAGTTTTATCCTGTTTATTGTAAACCCAGAGTCTCACCTTCAGAACCACATAGTCCAATGAAGGAGCCTTAGAGCTCGGGCACAATACTGTGGGAAAGGTTAGCTCTCATGGCTGTCAAGTCTCCACAAATATGTCCAGTCCCTCTTTCAAAATCCATGTAGGCCAATGGCCGTCCCTGCATCTTGCAGCAGGGAGTTCCACACAAGTCCGCTACCTATTTTTATGGTGCACTCCATTTTTTCCCTTTCAGTCTGTGTAGAACATGTACAGCAATTATTATAGGAATACTACAGACTTACGGCATCGCAGCTGTCCTGAGAGCATTAAACTTGTGAAACTCTGCTGTGGGAAAGGCTATGGTATAACACACACAACACAACACACCTTTATTGGCATAACAACAGCAGCCTTAGGTACAGAAACGGCAAACCAGCAAAACAGTTAATTCACTACCCCTTCTGCCGAAACAAGAACTTCTCCTCCTGTACACTCTGTAATGGAAGTTTGCCACCACTTCGATGGTATCAGCCCTGTTTTGAGGCTAGGAGGTTCATTATCTTACTTTCCTCAGATTTGCCCTCCAGGGATCGCAGCATAGGGATGAGGTGATTTACGTGTAAATCCTGGTAAAATCTGCAAGTCAGAAGTATACAGTCCATTCCTTCAATCTCCTTTAGCCCACAGGGACAAAACCTATCAGGAAATTATATTTTTAAAAATCTCCCATATAACACAGCTGAGGGGAGCATGTTAAAACGGGCCAGCGTGAATACCCTTCTAATATAGGGATCAATCAGACAGGAAAAATACTCTGGAAGCGGCCGGTTAAGAGAAATCCCCCAATAAATGGGAGAGCAATGTCCAGTAGCAAGACTTCTAAGTTCTTGCATTTCTATATTGATCAATCTCTGTTTAATCATGCCAAAGGCATACTTCTCCGAAAGAAGGATCAGATCATCCATGCTGAGCCCCAACAGTGTAATTTTCCCTTCAACACGTGTCAACCAATCGCTTCAGTATAACAGGGCTCTGAAAAGGATTTGTCTGCCTTAATGGGCCCTTCGTGTGAAGACAACAGATATTCGCTATGTTCAGGCACCTCTCTCAATCTAAGCAAGGCATTTCTGCTGGAAGCTGGGATAACATCGGTACACTAATGTTCATCTTCCATATTTTGTACCCTCGGGAGTGTTCCAAAGGCTCTTTGTAGTTCATTGATCTTCCGTAGTGTTTGGTGCCTTGTCAACATCCTATGAGATGAAGAGCTGGGCAGAAGCCCTTAAAGCTGCCGTTTCACCTGGGAAAGGATACGTCCTTCGAGACACAACTTGGTGACCAAAGGAGCCCTCCGGGGACTCTGTCTTCAGCAGTTTAGAAGACTCATCTCCACTTCCGTTTCTTAGAAGCTCTGCGGACCAATCAATTCGCCTGTTTTGGTGAATTTGTGTGAGGAGAAGAGATTAAAATCTTCTACTGATTTCTTTTACATCAACATTAATTGTGGGCCTCCAAGGACAAGATTTTATCTCCCCCCACCTTTGGTATACAGAGCCTTGTTTAAATTGAAAAGCAACATAAACATTTGTTTAAAAAACTTGAATGCTAAAAATAATTACTTTTCCCCCTGTGCCTTTCTGTGTGTGTGTGTGTGTGTGTGTGTGTGTGTGTGTACCTGGAAGTCATGGCGACCTCTGGGGACTGACCCCTACTGGGGGCCTGGAGGATATTCAGAGAGGTGGTGGAAAAAAGCCTGCCCCTGTCCTCCCAACTGGTGGTATTTCAAGAGCAGTTCTCTCAGCCCCACCTACCTCACAGGGTGCCTGTTGTGGAGAGAGGAAGGGAAGGAGATCGAAAGCTGCTCTGAGACTCCCAAGTGAAGGGCGGGGTGTAAATCCAATCAGCACCCCCTCCATTGCCTCTATGATCATGTTTTATTTAGTGCAAGGATGTAATTTGTACTGTTCTACCTTGCTTATTTTTTAAAATAGGATTTTTGTTAAGTCTTTAAGGTGCCACCAGACCCCAGTTATCTTTTGTTGTTACAGACTGACACTGGCTTGAGTATTAAACTAAAAAAGAAAAAGGGTCTTCCCTCATGTAGCATATCCTATCCTGCCCTTAACCCACCCCCACGCTCCCATTCAGGGTAGACCATCTCTAATTCATGGGTCTATTAACAGTACTGTGAGAAAGAACTAATGGAGGAGGAGTGGCAAAGAAAGCAATTGCTGTGTCTTACCGGGTTGAGAGAGGTACTTCTGGAAAAGTGATGTCCTGAATCTTTACTGAAAAATAACACTGTGGGTGAGAGACAGCTGAATGTTTTTAAACACTCTCTGTCAACATTAATAGGGAAAGGGTACAGTCCTTGGGCCTACTCTGTTCTAGAAGAGTTACCATGACAGCTCGTGAAGGAAGGGCTGTGAACAGTCACTGCCACCTAATATTGTGAAAGAGAAGTTGTGTGGGCTTTGGAGACCGGAATATGCCTGTTTCGGTTGGATACGAGCATTGTGAAAGTTCTGTCCCCCCCCCCCCCGTTTCATACCCCGTCTGGTTCATGATCAGGGACAAAGTAATTATTACGATGACCCCCTCCCCCATTAACTCATTTCCACCTGGAGTGAGCATAGTTAGAGCAGGGCTGGCCTGGACATGGAAGGAGACTACGTTGCAGCACGATTTGATCTGAAAGGACCAACCTACTTTCTGTCCCCATCCAGTGGTTACAACCGAAAATACTTGGGACATGTCTGATTGAGGAAGAGTAGATGAAGTCAGTATGTGAGGGTTCACACCTAGCCCTAGTGTGTATGTTCAGGACCAACATGAAGCAAGCCACTTCAGGTACCAGCTTTACTCTTATCAAATATTGTCCATTATTTAGTGTCCACCACATATTTTTAAATATCATCACAAGGGGCACCCTTTAGATTTTCTGTCTCTGGGATCAAAAGGTCTCAACCAACTCTGTGTAGGGAGCTGGGGTGGGAGTGTATTCCCTACTACATGTAGAACCTTTAGTATCAATTCAGGGCCTGCATAGAGATCACACTGGTTTTGTGCTGGGGGAAACAAAAACCACTCAAATGCAAAATGAGTTCATAATGGTAATAATTTGTGGCATTTATATATTGCATTATATTGCATTTTAAGTGTTCACGTATATTATTTCAAACCTTACAACGATTCTGTGAAGTTTGTAATTATTTTTTCTGTATTGGGGAGGGAGGGAGGCAGAGGCTGAAGCAGTGGTGGTTTGCTAAGATCATCTAGCAAGTTCATGGCCAGCCTGAGATTTTAACCAGGTTCTCAGCTTTTGATGGGCTATGCTATACCAGCTCTCTAGTGGAAGGACTTGTACTGAAAACCAAGCTTATACTGAATGTAAAGAGGAGCAAAGGGGTGCTATTAGACACCGATGGCTTCAGGTGCAGCTGCCCCCAAGAAAAATGGTACTGGTGCTCAGACGGGTAGCCTCAGAATGCTTACTCTGTGCTCTATCCATTCTGGAGATGGCAGCAAGGATCTGACACCAGCAAGGAACTGAGAGCCCGTTTGGTGAACTGAGAGCCAGTTTAGTGCAGTGGTTAAGTGCGTGGACTCTAATCTGGGAGAACTGGGTTTGATTCCCCACTCCTCCATTTGCAGCTGCTGGATGACCTTGGGCAAGCCATAGTTCTGACAAGAGCTGTCCTTGAAAGGGCAGTTCTGGAAAGAGATCTCTCAGCCCCACTTACCTCACAGGGTGTCCGTTGTGAAGAGGGGAAGGGAAAGGAGTTTGTAAGCAGCTCTGAGACTCCGTGTGAAGGGCAGGATATAAATCCAATATCTTCTTCTTCTGACTGCAAGTTTCCATAGGGTGATTTACAAGAGCGGGCAGGATAAAAGAACCCAAGATAAACTGCTTTGGTTGTGGAAAGCGCTTTAAGCAAGCACCCTTTATCACACACAAGAGAATCCATGTAGGAAAGAAATTGTACGCTTGCTCAACTTGGGAGAAAGTCTTCCATCAGAATCCATTCCTTATTTGAGACCAGAGGATCCACAATAGAGAAACTCATAGGGCATGCTTACCTTGCAGGGAAATCTTCAGCCACTGATCATACTTTGTCAGAAATCAAAGCTCAGACTCCAGGAAAAGCAGCTGTCATAACCACGAGGAAATCCATACGAGGATGTCACTAAGGATGGGCATGAACTGCACCATGAGTCCATACGAACTGGGAGGCTGATCTGCAAACCAAACTTAAAGTTTAAACCCCTGTTTCCTGCTCCCTGTGGCTTTTTGCAGGGAGCAGAAAGCAGGCATCTCCAAACAGCTGAGCAGCAGGAGCACCACTCATCTGTTTGGTTTAAATGGCTCTGACCCATTTAAACCCTGCTTTCTGCTCCCCACAGAAGGCTGTGGGGAGCAGAAAGCAGGGGTTTCCAAACAGCTGTGTTTCATGAAGAGCAGAAAGCAGGAGTTTGCTTTCTGCTCTTCATGAACCACCACGAACTGCTCCCAAATCTGTGGAAGTTTGTGACGGTTCTTCGGTTTGCAAACCACAAACCAGCCAAACTTTAGTTTGACAGCTGGATTGTGCCCATCCCTTGGTCTTACTGTCTGAGGATTCAGACCGTGGGAAAGGCTTCAAGGCTGGATCAGGCCTTGCCATGCATGTCTCATCTCATACAGGAGAGAGTATGTAGATGGGGGTCCAGTTAGCAGACAAAGCAGCACATAAAAGACTTCCCAGTGCTCATATTTTCTGAAAATACTGGGCATCCCTTTATAACAAAACTGTTGACAGTGAAACAGAGGGTTCTACATGGAAACTAAGATGACAAAGAGATGCTGTGGGGGCGGGTAAAGTAATTGTTTTATTGTGGCACAAATTTTAGCAGGCAACTGCTTGTTCCATCAGATGCAGGAAGTGAACTGAGAAAGTGCTAGGAATACATACACATGAGGTCCACTGGAAGATAAGCCAACAGGATACACTGGGGGACTCTGGCTTTAATGCTACTTGCAGAAAGGCAATGTTAAGAAGTATGATGTTGCTTCTCAGGGAATGGCCATTAATGCACTGTACTTATTAAGCCTGAGGAGTGCTTGCTGCCCATGGAACACATTTTCAAGGGAAGTACCTAAGTCTGAGAGGAGGCCGTGTTTCCAAGAAGAAGCTTCCTGAGCTCCCACTGTGGCCATCCAGCACCTAAGAGCAGGAAAGCACTCTCCTGAGTCACACCAAAGACATTCATCACTTGTGTGGCGACTCCCTCTTTTATATTTTGTGTGGTTAGGTCAGGTGTGAAGGAAAGTCGCTCTTTAAAGTGGTCTCCATTATTCCCTATGGGCAACCATAGTCTCCATTATTTTCCAGGGGTAAGCATAGACTCCATTATTATCTACGGGCAAGCATGGACTCCACTGTTCCCTATGGGCAAGTGGTCTCCATTGTTCTCTAAGGGCAAGCGTGGACTCCGTTATCCTCTGTGGGCAAGCGTGGACTCCATTATCCTCTGTGGGCAAGTGTAGTCTCCATTGTTCTGTATGGGCAAGTGTAGTCTCTGTTATTCTCTATGGGCAAGCCTAGTCTCCGTTATTCCCTATGGGCAAGCATAGTCTCCATTATTCCCTATGGAGAACTATAGATTCTCTATTGGCAATTATGTATTCCATTATCCCCTATGGGCAAGCGTACTCTCCATTATTCCTTATGGGGAATTATGGATTCTCTAGTGGCAATTATGTACTCCATTATCCTCTATTGGTACTCATGCATTGTCTATGGGCAATGGCTTTCCTTAGTTTTAGTACATCCCACCTAAACCAGATGCACTGAGACATGATTCATACTGTATTTAAAGTTACAAGCACTAGAATGGTGGGAATGGACAGAGGTTTCAGTCTCCTTCAGACAGATCTAGTCTAGTCTAGATCTGGGTAAGTCAGATCTAGATTATTTTAAACGGATTCGCATGCATTCATATGATTTTTACATCAAAATGAAATTAAACCACCATCATACAATAGATTATGTCTTAGTCTATTGGCAGCACCACAAAAATCATGTGTCCAAAGATTTGTGGCACCACAACCATGCAAAAACATAGTTCTAAAGCATGAATCCTCATGATTTTTGTCCTACGTCATCCCACACTCATGGTCAGGTCACCTATAATATCAGTAGCCACAGATTATATAGCAAAATCACACATCCACTGCATTTTTCCCAGTGCTATAAATATTCTTTTTAAGGTGTGTGTGGTGTGAGTGGTCTAATGAGGTTGCACCATCAATTTATACATGTATAAATGTTGTTCCTTTTGATCTTTTTGGGGTTCTGTGTGGCACTGTGGCATGCTTGCACTGCCACAGTGCCACTTGTTCCAGAGTGTGCCACTTGTTCTCATGGCAAACAAGCACCTCCCAAGACAATTCACTTTCCCTGAGATTCTCTGCGAGAGTCTGACTGCTGGGTGGCTGCTTGCTTGCCTGCCTTAAGTGCTACTGGCTGGGTTTCCCCATTGCAAACAATGGAGGTAATGGGGGTAACCTGTTTGGGTGCCCACAGAATTAGGCCCATTGTTCCAATTGCTTTGAGACATGGGGGTGTATGTGGGGAGAGGCTCCCAAAGCTACCCTGAAAATTTGGAGCCTCTTCCTCAAACCCCCTCCCCCCCAGAGCTACTAACAGCAGCGTGGGGGAAAAGTAACTTTTTCCCCACCATAGAGAACAATGGAGGGAATGGGGGCAACCTGTTTGGGGGCCCATAGAATTGGACCCCCTGGTCCAATGTTCTTGAAACTTGGTGGGTATCTTGGGGAGAGGCTCCACCAGCTACCCTGTGAGTTTGCAGCCTCTTCCTCAAACCCCCTCCCCTTCAAACCCCCAAATATACCCTATGTTTTCGCTATTGACTTCAATGGCCCATAGGATATAATGGGGCCGAATTGCCGCTGAATTTCTTTCATTCCCTCCTTTCCTTCTCTCTTTTCCTCCTTCCCACATTCTTCTCTTCTCTTTTTCCTCCTTTCCCTGTTTCCCTCCTTCTTTCCTTCTCCTTCTTTCCTTCTCCTTCTTTCCCTCTTTCCTTCTCTCTACTCTCTTTCTTTCCTTCCCTCTTTCCTCCTTCTGTGGCCCAACTCTAGTGAGAAGGGGTTTAAACTTTAAACCCCTCCTCTCTTAGCTCCCCCACCCAGGCCAGCTGGGGAAGGGAAGGGGAGGCTTTTGAAGTTGCCTCTCCCCCCTTTTGCTTCCCCTTCTGACATCACTTCTGGTGATGTCAGGGGGCGTGGCATATGCTAATAGCCTAGTAGCTCATTAGCATATCATATGCTAATGAGCTCCTGCAGCTCTTTTTCTACGAAAAGACCCCTGCGTGGATCCATGACTTTCGTGATGCAAGCTGTGCCCATAGACATGATATGTAATTTGACGGTGAGTTCATGGTGACCCAACACAAAAACACTGAGGATCCATGAGGATCCATGCTTCAGAACTGTGTTTTTGTAGCATGGTGTTGCCACAAAGCCATGGACCCATGATTTCTGTGGTGCAAGCTGTGGCCATGGATATGATCTGGGATTTAATGGTAAGTTTGGGATGTTCCAATACAAAATCACTGAGGATCCATGAGGATCCTGCCTCGGAATCATGTTTTTGCAGAATGGTGTCACCATGAAGCTGTGGATCCATGATTTTTGTGGTGCAAGCTGTGGCCATGGACATGCTCTGTGATTTTATGGTGTGCATTGTGTCACCACAAAGCCCTGGATCTTTGATTTTTGTTGTGATAACTGTGGCCATGGCGAGTTTGGGGTGACCCAACACAAAATCCCTGAGGATCTGTAAGGATCCATGGTTCAGAACCCTGTTTTTGCAGCATGGAGTTGCCACCAAGTTGTGGACTCATGATTTCTGTGGTGCAAGCTGAGGCCATGGACAAGAGATGTAATTTGATGGTGATGTTGGGGTGACCCAATTGAAAATCCCTAAGGATCCATGGGGATCCGTGCTTTGGAACCATGTTTTTGCACTTTTGTGGTGCCTCGAATCCATGGAAGCATGACTTTTGTAGTGCTGCCTGTACTCTAAGAGATGGTCTACAGTATGATGGTGGTTTTATTTTGTTTCAGCATAAGAATCATATGAATTCATGAGGACCCAAGCTGTTTTTGTGCTGTTGTGATGCCAGGAATCTATGGATGCATTTTTATGATGCTCCCGTATAGGCTAAAACATAATCTAGGGCATGATGGTGGTTTTATTTCATTTCATTTGTTGAAGAACCAGTCGAAACCTTAAATAGAACAAATCTCATTTTTAAGCGACGGAGGCGAGGAGACAACAGCTTCTTTGCAGCCAATAAAGGAAAACGAAGGCGGAATCACGTGGACCGCGTGAGGTTACGGGGCGACGTGGTTGCGTCACGCGCGACGCCAGAGGCGGGGCCTAGTGTGGCTGCATGTGTATGAGGGGGAGGCTGGGCGAGGCGGAGGGGTCCCGTTGGCTTGGACATGGCCCATCGCTACCTGTGGCTGTCGCGGGGGTGTTACCGCCGCCTTTCCCCCGGAGGGCTTCCCGGAGCTCAGCAACAGTTACTTTGGAGCCGGAGCCTGACGGGCCTTTCGCCCTGCCCGAGGCTGGTGAGTGCCATATCCAGGCAAGGACAGGCCAGGGGGCTCCCCGCTCCCGCCCTGGGTCATGGGAAGGGCTTAACGGCCCGCCCGAGCGTACAGCGAGCTGCTCGAGAAAGCACCGTTGAAGGCCTCTGTGGTTTGGGCTAATTTCCCCGCCAGAGGTTGAAATCACAGCTCTCAGGAAGAGGACGCTGATAGATGCTTGCTGTTTGCTTTCCAGTGCTCAGAGCAGGTCGCGTATGCTGTCTTGCTGTAATCTTTGCAATAGCCCCGTAAGGTAAAGGCCTGCTACCGTTTCCGTTTTACGGATGGTGAGGTTGAGAGAGAGGTGCTGGGCTGAGGTCGCCAGGTAGACTGAAGGGAGAGGTGACGTTTCTTCCCGGCTCTTCCTGATTGCTACTTGATTCTCTTTCCGCTCCCGATTGGCTTTTCTAGTGTGTAAACAAATGGGAAACTGAAGTGAGCGAAGGGGTTGTTATGGCAGGTTAGCTGATACTAAGTTGCTGTTGTTTATCAGACTGAGGAAAGGAAAGTGGCATCTCTTTCTTTGCTGGTTGTATTTAGAAGAAGAGGAGGAGGAGGAGATTGGGTTTATACCCCGCCCTTCACTCGGAGTCTCAGAGCGGCTTACAAATTCCTTTCCCTTCCCCTCCCCACAACAGGCACGCTGTGCAGTAGGTGGGGCTGAGAGAGCTTTTTGAAGAACTGTCCTTGAGAGAACAGCTCTTGTCAGAACTATGGCTTGCCCAAGGTCATCCAGCAGCTGCAAGTGGAGGAGTGGGGAATCAAACCCAGTTCTCCCAGATTATAGTCAGTGCACTTAACCACAAACCTGCATCTTTCTGGAAACTGCACACTGTAATCCCAAGCCTACTATGGGGGGCCCACCACTAGATGTCTGGTTAGATGAGATTCTTGCAAAGACTGCTGTACTCGATGGGCCTTCATCTGACTTTGCAAGACACCGCATGTTCTTAAACAAGTGTGTATACTTAAGACCACAAGACAGCAAACTTTAGTTACACCTTAACCATTTTGACATTCTGAGTAGGTGTTGCATGTCATGATTATGTTATGGCTGGAAGAGAATTGTTGAAAGATGGTACAATATGGTGTATTGGTTAGAATGCAAGGCTAGGATCTGGGAGATGCAGGTTTCCTGAGGCCCATTGGGTGACCTTGGGCCAGTCACTCTCTCTCAGCCTAACCTATCTCATAGGGTTGTTGTAAGGAAAAATGCAGAAGGACTGAGCATGCTGCCCTGAGTTCCTTGGTGAAAGGGTGATATGTAAATGTGCAAAATAAATAAACAAATACAGCAGGTGATGTGAAATGGGTTCTTGCATCATATTGGTGTGAGGGCAGGGCTACAGTCAGATGAATTTCATTAAATAGATTGGGACCTGCAATTACATTGCCTTGTGCCAGAGCCCCATAGTGCAGTCTTGAGCTGTAAGCTTTTCTAGCTGCTTCCCCACAGAGTTTGATTGGTCCAAAAATATATTGTGAATAATGAGTAGTAATGACATCCAGTTTCTTTGACTTTTCCATCCCATGAGGTGTTTCATAGCCAGGGTTCTATATAAACCTTAAACTTTCCCAAGCTGTGGGTGAAATTAAAGAAAGTTTGAGTCCAGTGGTACCTTTAAAACCAATAAGGTTTTATTCAAGATATCAGCTTTTGTGTGCATGTACACTTAATCAGATACAGTGAAATGGAGATTACTGATACCTGTCCATACATAGAAGAAATTGTTTGTTTAGTTGGTGTATGTGATTACAAATGCTAATGTTAATGTAGAACTTTAGGATAGTACATACCTAAGGGTACCAGGTAGGTTCATTAGTCTTAAAGAGATTATTATTTGATTTTTCAGCTTCAAGACCAAGTTGCTTCCCAGGTTTCTACAAACAGAAATAATATCCTTGTAAATGTAATTGCTGCTTACAGAAGGCTCTTCTCCCAACCTCCAAAAGGTAATTATTGCTGTCTGGTAATATTGAAAAGAGGATTTTCCTGTTGTGGATCTTCCTATTGTGGAGCAGCTGCTGTTGATGACAAGAATTTAGAGTGTTAACGAACTCGGGATAGGTTACGGAAAATTATGATCTGCAGACCGTACTGCTTTTTACACAAAATTAGTAACATTTTGAGTGTGTTTTGCTTGCACTGCTGTAACTTCATGAAATATGCATTGCATTTGTCACAGATGTCTGATACCGTAGACCAGCGGAGCAGACTGGGAAACTTAAATAGCTTAAATCAATGGGCCTCCCATATGGTGCCCTTAGGGTAAGGCTTAAGTATTCAAGTCTCTACATGGAGGTGATTTTGAAGATAGCTTAGTTGGATAAGAGCAGGCAGAGTGTTTACAGGGGTTAGCAGTTGCAAATACAAGTGTGTTGGCTGCCAGTGTGCTGCAAGGTCCTTTACTGATTCATATGGATTTAATATTGTAAGCTGTCTTTAGTATTTGTAAATAGGCAAGGTATAAATGGTCTAAAGAAGTGATTATAAGTCCTGGCTGATTTATGTTTTACTTTTTAATCTTAGAAAATATCTCCTTCTGCCCTATGAAGCTGCATGTGTGGAAAGTTACCTAAAGAGAGGAGGCTGATAATTTCAGCAGTGCATACTGCCTTCTTCTGAAGTCCTGTAACTCTTAGAATATTTACTAAATTTAAATTTAGCCAGAAGTGAGTGATAATATGTGGAAATTAATTTCTCCCCCCTTTTATCCCCACCATCTATTTGGGTTCCAGAGCCTCAGATGTCCTTTTTCTGTCCACCCCATTGAGTTAATGACAAGACATATACAGGATCTTTTTTTCAGTCCCACTTTCTCTTTCCCTTGAGGCACAGGATCCGTTTGTATGTGCAAAACTGGTCCAGGCCACATAGAAATTGGTGCCCTGCCCAAGGCTTCATTTGTGTAGGGCCTTGCATCAAGAATCCCTTCTCAGAACCATAGGTTGTTGGACCCAGAGAATATAGTTCCTCTTTCCCTTCCTTCAGCAGTTCCCCGTGAGTATCAGAAAGGCACTAGAGGAACTGTGAAGGTGAACAACATAATTCCTCTTGTGCCAGCAGCGTGTTGTCAAGATGTGTCATTCTGTCCCTTCCTTCTCCTCACTGCAGCCTCCCATGTTGCAGTCAGGGCTTTGTCCAGACAAATCCCCCACCCCCTGCCTCACCTTTTGAGCATTCTGAGGGAGCACTTGTGGAAGTCTGGAAAAATCTGCTTCTCAGCCCCAATATGTTTGTGATCCCGATTTCTGAAGAAAGGCAGTACTGGCATGTTCAGTACCAACTGTCTGCTCTGTTTTCTTTGCTGGAGGGGTGGGCGCCATGATGACAGCTCTTTGTGAACAGGAGCCAAGCGGCTCAGCTGAGAGAGACAGATTTTAGAACAATGGGTGTAAACGTGTTTCTCTTCTGTCTGCTTTCTTTAGCTTTCTATTGAAAGGACCTTAGGAGTCTCACATCTCTCCTTCCCTATCACTTCTGCTCTGATACTTGCTTTCTGCATGGCAGGTCTTTACTGTTCCAAGAACTATACCATACAGATGGCTTTTACTATTTCTTTTTTCTTCCATCTTAACAGGATTTGAAAAATACTTTCCTAACGGCAAAAAAGCTAATGAAACAAAAGTATCAGAAGGAGAGACAAAAGGTACAAAGAAGCTTTTCCCTCTGAGACCTCTATGTAGAATAAATACTGTTGCTCTACAATCTTGACTGTTAATGGGTGCAAGCTCTTATTTAGACCCCTGTTCGTATATGCACACATACCACCCCATCCCCCAGGTCCTTTCTCTGACAGTGGATATTTGTGATCTAGTGTGTCTCAAATAATTAAATTCGACTTTTGAGTTCTGTGTCAGATGTTTTGTATATACCTGAGATGGCTTGGTGAAACATTGAAAGTGACTGTCCCCCTTTATATTTTCAGTCTTGTGTAGCTTTCAAAGCTGGTTGTTGATAACAATCCTGGTTAGTTGTGTTCTGAAGCAAAGAACTGAGTCGTCTGTATGCATGATGTATGCATCATGGCGTATCTTAATAATGTACTTTATTACTAGGTAAACGGGTCAGGTGATAGGCATGAGCTGAAAAACCTGAGCGTGGATCATTTGTCCAAGGAAAAACTGATTCAATCTAAGCAAAAATCTGTATCGGAATAGACACGGTTGTGTTTGTCTGAGTTCCTTAGAACCTCAGCCATAGGCATTTTACAGCAGAGTGTCTTTCTCAGAGTATCTCGTGATGTGAGTTCTGAAGAGGTTTGTGTACAAGTTATAAGATGTCCTGTTCTAAGCACTTAAAAGCTGGCATAGTAACTTTTAGTAATGCAGACCTTTAGCTTTTCATATGTGCTTTTCTTAAGTGCTCAAAGGGCTTCCTATATGCTATCTCAATCCTTACAACCTCTGTTATACTAGTAAATGTTTTTATCCACATTATAGGTAGAGAGCAGATCTTTGAAAAAATTCAGGTTTCCTTGGAGAGTCATGACAAAGGCGTTTCTAGATGTTATAGTGCTTCTGCTGAAAATGGTTGCCTCATACCTAGTTTCCACCCCCCTGTAGTTTCTGGTTGCTTAATTCATGTTGTGACATCATAATATTCTGTTTCCCCAGTCTGTGTTGTCAGCAGCCTGTGATGTGAGATCATATGAAAATGTAGAAGTTCATGTCATGATTGAGCTTTTGCAAGGTGTCAAGGAGGAAAGAAAGATGTTGGGCAGCTATTTTTGTAGGCAGCTGCTTATTTACTGCAATGTCTGATTTGGCTCTTAGCTTTATAATTCTTTGTTCTCAGAATTAACATTGCAAGGGGCTAAGGAATCTTACTTTTTCTTTTGTAGACACGAAGCCAAATAATTCCCAGCGGCCTGCCAGAACTGGCAGTGGGGGGAGCAGCGGTGGTGGTGGCGGAGGGAAAAAGGGTGGCAAGAAGGAAGATACTGGCTGGTGGTCCCGATTACAGAAGGTCAGACTGAGGGGGTGAAAGTTACTGGGTTAGTGGTGGTCAGCTATTGGTGTCCTATAATGTGCCAATTCTTGGCTTTCTTTAAAGCTAAATTTTGCCAGTACCCCAAGTGAGCTTGAAATTCTTGGGTTCTAAATATTGGTTATTGCTTGATGTGACATTTATCTTTAAAGGCCTATGATCGTTTCTGTTAATGATAGTCAAGTAAGAGTCACATTGGAAATGCTACTTAAATGATGCTGTTCTGTTACTCTAAAGCAGGTTACATGAAGTATGGTGTTTAGCAGTGTGTTGCGCTTACAGTTCTGTATGTGGTTTTAACAGAGTGAGCATCCCTAGCCGTTTTGATATAGGATGGAGCACAGTACATGCGTTCCTTGGAGGGGCTCCACCTATTCCCCCTCTCATCTTCCAATGCTCCAATTGAATCCATACATTGAATTATATCACTAATGATCTGTAGCTGAATCAAATCTAAAAAATGCTTTTTATAAGGTATTCATATTTTAACCTGCTTTCTTTAAATAAGCCGTTTTCTGTACATTCTGTATACTTTTTGTCTTCTACCATCTACTTTATGCTAGAATTAGGAAGAGTGGCTGTTTTCATAAGTGTGAGTTTCAAGGTCAAAGTTCCCAGAACAAAAGAAAAACAGCTCACTTGCAAGTTTCCCTGATTCTTACTGTGTATTCAGTAGTAGTAGTATTGCTAGCCACATTTGGAAATAGAGAATGCTTGTGTGTGTGTGTGTATGTAAATCAGAAATGCAGGCTGAAGATTGAGGTTACAGCATCCTGGGCCCAAAACAGATTGTTCAACTCCAGTATGACCCCTGTGATGTGCTAGGTAATCTCTCCATGGAGCCTCTCCCTCCTGCAAGCCAGCACTGCAATATAAGGGGAAGTGACCCTGAAGCAGCAGAAATGGTTGGAGCTCAATAAGACTGGCATGAACCAATAAGGCTGTCACCATGGAACTTTTGATACCAAGCAAGAACTGGGTACACCTGCACTTGGAGGCTGAGGAGGAAGGGCAGATAGAGGTGAAGACAAGAAGAGGAGGGCCAACAATATTGTGATGTCATCAACCCTATGAAGGAGAGGATGAAGATGGGCCAGGGCAGAGCTCTACCTGGCATGCTTCAAGGTCTGGCCAGCCTAGGGTGAGTGTGAATGAGACTACTAGGATGCTTATGTGGTTTCAGTACAGTTGTTAGTTTATTAGAAGTATCCTTGGCCAGGACTCTCCTTCTGTCTACTGATGATATGGGGCCCAGAAGGCCTGTTTCCTGTCCAAGGATCTGACTGATCCTTAGGTAGAAATTAAACAGGCCACAGGTGCAATTTTTTATCTGACAAACTGTCCACTTTATGTGACAAGGGAAAGGCTTGCGGGTAGGTCATTTTAAAAAGTATTCCTTTGTTTCTTTGAACTGTAAAATGAAAATCAATAGCATATGTAAAAGCATCTCACCCTAATCCATCATTTCTCTTTCTTTTTATGTAGGGTGACTTTCCCTGGGATGACAAAGAATTTCGTTTCTATTTTATGGGCAGTACTATTTTCTGGGCTACTGTTACATACTACTTTTTCTTTAGGAATGTTGGGAGAGAAATCACGTGGAAAGACTTCGTCAACAACTATCTTTCAAAAGGAGTGGTAAGTACTGCAGCAGGCTCTTCATCAGCAAAGATTTTTGTGGATGGGTACAGGCTGGCAAGAATGATAATCTAATGGAATCTGGAAAATGTAAATAAGTCTACATGAAAGCAGCGATTGCTGCTCGGACCCATGTTTTACTGGGGGGGCCCAGATCTGCTGAGCTGTGACCACGTGGCAGGAAGTTGTGTCAATACTACAGTCATGTAGCAGGAAGAGGAGGCGCCAAAGTTATTGCCTCACTGATATTATGGCTAGGGGCAACAAAGCAAGACAGCCAGAGGTAGGAAACAAAAGCTGTACACAGGAACTGTTCTGTTGTGAGAAATAAATTGTAATTGAGGAATGAAGGCAAGGATGAATCCTCTCTTCCACTGGATGGCCTTGCCTTGGCGTCCTGCTTGCTCCTCTCAGGTTAAATGGAAAGAGTAGTGGAAGGCGTGGTATGCTTGCTTTCTACATATGTGCACTAGGAACAGGTTGTTCCAAAAAGGAAGTTAAATAGTTAGCCAATAAGTGGGGCCGCGGTGGCTCAAGTGGTTAAGACGCTGAACTGCAGGCTGTGGAAGGTCAGTAGTTCAGCAGTTCAAGACCCGGGTGCCGCATGACAGAGTGAGCTCCCGTCTCTAGTTCCAGCTCCTGCCAACCTAGCAGTTCGAAAGCAAGAAATTGCAAGTAGGTAAATAAGTACCACTTTGGTGGGAAGGTAACAGCGTTCCATGCGCCTTGGTGTTTAGTCATGCTGGCCACATGACCACGGAAACGTCTTCGGACAGCGCTGGCTCTTCGGCTTTGAAACGGAGATGAGCACCGCAACCCTAGAGTCGGATACAACTGGCTTTCGAGCAAGGGAACCTTTACCTTTAAGTGGGGCTTCATGACCCATGCAAGAGTTGTAACCCATCAATTGGAGGCCACCACGTTACAGGAGAAAATCAAAGAAGTTTTTTATCTCTTCAGATTGGTGCAGCCATTAATGACAAAAGCAAGAGAAAAAGACCACAAAGTATTGGTGAGGGCTAGTCCCAAGAGAGAATAGACCTGCTCCATCTTCTACATGGCAGCCCTTCAAATATTTGAAGACTGCAATCATATTCCCTCTAAGCCTTTTTCCCAGGCTAAACATACCCAATTCTCTCAGCCTTTCCTCATAAGACTTGGATTCCAGTCCTCTCACCATTCTGGTTGCCCTCTTCTGGACATGCTCGAGCTTGTCAACATCCTTCCTAAAATGTGGTGCCCAAAACTGGACACAGTACTCTAGGTGAGACCTGACCATAGCAGAATAGAGCAGGACTACTACCTCCCGTGATCTGGACACAGTGCTTCTGTTAATGCATCCTAAGATTGCACTAGCTTTCTTCGCAGTCACATCACACTGCTGGCTCATGTTGAGCTTGTGATCAATCAGAACACCTAGATCCCTTTCACATGTGCTGCTGTCAAGCCAAGTCCCTCCCATTCTATATCTGTGCCTTTGATTTTTTTGTACCTAAGTGTAGGACTTTGCACTTATCTCTATTGAAATTCATTTTATTTGTCTCAGCCCACTGTTCCAGCCTATCTAGATCATTTTGAGTCCTGACTCTGTCTTCTTCAGAATTAGCAATCCCACCCAGCTTTGTGTCATCTGCAAATTTGATAAGCATCCCCTCTATGTCTTCCTTTAACAACGAAGCTTCAACAATGGAAAGCTTCAACAAGGGAGGCCAAATAATTGGGTGCCCGCTGCCTCACCCAAAGGCCTGGCAGAACAGCTCTGTTCTGCAGGCCCTGTAGAACTATAATAAGTCTGTCCACTCACAAGTTAGTGAGGAAAATGAACCGACCCCCCTCTCTTAAAAGAGCTGCAAAGGAAGACAGCCTGTAAACCAGATGTGGAGCTTGAAATGTCTTGGGCCATTTTCTTCTTTTTATCACAGGGTTTGTTCATTGGACAAAATTTTATTTTTATTTATTTATTAAAATATAGCCCACCTTTCCTCATGGCTCAGGGCATTTTACAATGATATTTAAAAACATTTTCAGTTTAAAACCAAAAATCAAATAACAAAACCTAAATCTCTTATCCCTCTTCCCCCCCCTTAAAACAAGCCTGTCAATTCAAATTCCCTCAAAAGCCCTGGCACAAGCAGGCAGGCCTTCCAGCACCTCCTGAAGATCTCCAAGGAGAAGGCTGTCCTCACCTCTTCAGGGTGCCCATTCCACAGAGCTGGCACCACAGCAGAAAAGTCTCAGGCTCTGGTCAATGCCATATGGGCCACCCTAAGTGGTGGGATAGCCAACAGATGGCTGCCTGGAGACCATAGTTGGCACATAGGCTGTCAGAAGACCGTGGGGTTCCCAACCCCTTGTTCCATTATCAAGGATGACTTGATTCCCCTGTCTCCACACCTGGGACCCTGGAATACATCTCCTTCTGATAGTATGACTGAGACCAGGTTTGGAGTATTGCATATGCAGTAGAACACACCAATAAAGGCAATAAATTTTATTGAAGGAAATTAAGGAAGTAGTTCAGGCTTAAGCATAAGCAAAAATAACTAGGTGCCATGAAAATAACAAAGTCTAGCTTCCTACATACACATACATATGTGAAGGCAGGCAGATTGCTATATCTTCAAATTAGCATCAGTAAGAAAGCAACAGAGTGGAGATACAGCAAGATGGTTCTTAGCCCCTGATGGCAATATTGGGCCCCGCTAGTAACTTGTGACTTGTTACTCAACATCTGTTTCTTGTTGATTCCTTGCATGTTGCTCTCTTTGTTGAAACCCCCCTCAGACTGGGTGTAAGCTAGCTTTATAGGAAAAGTGAATCACTGACCTCCTGACCAATGTTAGACAATCAAGAATATGATCCAAAAGATGATCCTCAAAGAAGAGCAGGGCTCCCCCCTCCCATCTGAGTGTAATTAAGTCAAACTCTTTGATATTCCAAGGTGCGACCCGTGCTTTTTATCTTGGCCTGGGAACAGCGGAAGAGTGATAAGCATTTCACATGGAACTGTCCCCAGTGTTATTCATTAGGCTTGGATAGCACAACAGGAAGTAGTCTGTTGCTTTAAATTTACGACAAGACCAAATGCGAATGTTTTAAAACTACAGAAAAACACCAACAAATCTAAATAAATGTTTATACAAAAATTTATAATTCTAGTATTTTATAATTTTGTCTCCGTATTTTGTTAGATTATTTCAGTATTTGTATCAAAGTCTTATTAATGTTTTGTATACAACAGTAATATTGCCACAATATAAGCCACAGTGTACAGTCACTATTATAGTGTCAACAATTGGAACAAATTCCTGTACCATCATAAATTGTGGTTACAAGATAATACAGTATAATTAGTCCATAAATGACTCGCAGCAAGGTAATAATTCAGGGACAGAATCCATGAAAAAGTTCACAAGCTTCCAGTTGTGCAATGCAATCATGTATCTCTGGTATACAAGTACAAATATGTTCCTGCAATGTTCAAAGACAGGATTTTCCAGAATGTTTCTCCTGTTTCGGGACCTTCCTCAGTCAAGAGGGAATTGAAGATTGCACACTTTCTTAGAATTGCTCGAAAATAATATCTAATTTAAGTCCCATATTCATATATGCATTCTAAATTCTGAAGAAGCAAAACACACTCACCAATTCCTAAAAATAACAGTCATACAGAAATGCCATTCATAGGGTACAAACAGAAAGTCTCCACAAGCCATCATGTCCTTGACAAGAATTGCCTCCTACAAGAAATAATGTCATCCCTTAATTACATGCAGTGGCACATGGCACTGCAAAAAGAGTTTTAAACTGACACATATATATGTATATATATATGATTAGGCAGCTGGCTCCTTACATCTCCCCCCAGGACTTGGCTACAGTGACTCATGCAATGATCACTTCTTGACTTGATTACTGTAACTTGCTGTACGTGGGCTTGCCCTTGTAGCTGACCCAAAAATTCCAACTAGTGCAAAATGCAGCAGTACTGACTGCACCGCTTGTGCAGGCACACATTCGGCCAGCATTGTGCCATTGTACTAGCTATCAATTGAATACCAGATCCGTTTCAAGGTATTGACCTTTAGAGCCTTGCGCGGCCTGGGACCGACATACCTGAGGGATTGCCTCTCCCCATATGTGTCCCGGAGAGCCTTGAGCTTTGCTGGTCAAGATCTGTTGGTTGTCCCCAGCCCAGGGAACATCCACTTAGCCATGATCTGGGCCAGGGCTTTTTTTGCCCCAGCCCCAGCCTGGTGGAACATGCTCCTGTATGAGATCAAAGCCCTGCAGGACTTATTGCCGTTCTGCAGGGCCTGTAAAATGGAGCTGTTCCACCAGGCCTTTAGCTGAAGTGGTGGTTGTCCAATAAAAAACTTGGCCTCCTTTCCTGAAACTGAAGCCTACCGCCTCAACACGGCCCAGACCAATAAGATCTTACAGACCCAATGGCGCTGGCTTGAAATAATGTATTTAATAGTGTGACCTCTTTAGTTTTTTCTCTTTTTAAATCTATGCTATTTTAAATTGTTTGTAATTATTCTGTAAATTCTATTTATGTGTTTTAGAATCTTACTGTGATCTGTCATGAGCCTACTTGCAGAGAGGGTGGAATAGAAATTGAATAAAATAAATTAACTGGAGAAAGTTTTTAAACTGACAAATCCACTATGACTTATATTGTGGCAATATGCTTCCCTTTTCTATGAAGAAGTTTCCTTCTGGGTACAAATACAATAAAATATCCTATCTTAAACACTTACTGCTTCATGGGTCCTAAATATGAGCTACTTTTAATATAATTAGGAAGTTCTTGCAGTGCAGTAGTCCTGTTGAATTTAAAAACAAACAAACCCACCTTTCACTGTATAGCAGGCTTTGCCAGGTTTCTCCCTACTCACTGTAGCCCTCTGTGGCCAGTGACTTTTTGTCCACAGTCATCTTGAAGCCACAGGCAAAGTTGGGTATGTGTCTCAGTGCGACTGTGGGAAAGGAAAAGTGAGGAAAGATGCATCACTGAACACCTTCCATTCATGCAACCCTGGGATGTAGCTTTGTATGGTTGCCAATGAGAACATGGCGTACTGCAGCTTCCCCAAACTAGACCAAACTGAAATCCTCTCAGTAGTCAGTGAAACTCTTAGGATCCTCAAATCTGTGACACCCACAGGGTTGTGTTTTCCTTGTGTACCAGTATCAACTGGGGAAGGGCAGTACTCAGATGCTTCCAGATATTTTATGTTGTACCTGAAAAGATACGTACTGTAGCCTAGGTTCCAAAAGCAGAACTCCTGTTGGATTATGCTTTTGGCTTGCAGGTGTGTCTGATCCACAGGGGTTCGTGGTCTGGCACAGAGGGTGGTTTTTGTGAGTGTGGAACCCTTCCACTCCTTCCATGTTTCTCTCTGCAGCTCTTCTCCTCATGCAGGTTCACTTTCTGACTTACGAGCCAGAAAAAGGCTGATATTGGTGAGGGACTGTAGGAGGAAACAGGCCTATAGGGGAGTGCCTATTTGTGCTTTAAATCACACAAACATGTACACTCCTCAGTACATGTGTTTCTGTGGTGGATCCCTATATATAGACACAGGTTGGTCTTTGTCAGGACCATTCAGCCTTCTGGTTTTTGAAATCCTTTGCAGCGCACTTGGGTTGGTGAGTAATGCAGTTACGAATGCGATTGAAATCCTCACTGTTTACTTCTGAAAGGATTGTACTAATATGAATATTTTGCTGCTCAGTAGTATTGCTTAAATACGCACACACTGGCAATTATTCATAATTTCTTCTGTGTCTTCACAGGTGGA
Source organism: Gekko gecko (assembly GCA_029375565.1). Classification (NCBI taxonomy): domain Eukaryota; kingdom Metazoa; phylum Chordata; class Lepidosauria; order Squamata; family Gekkonidae; genus Gekko; species Gekko gecko. The sequence continues at coordinate 53,734,296 of JAPDNY010000009.1, forward strand.
CAAGCTAGAAGTGATTAACAAGCGCTTTGTCAGGGTGGTCTTTACCCCTGGAAAGTCTCCTATTGATGGGGTAAATTTTATTTTTCAGTTTGGCTAAATGTATTAAATGGGGTGAACCATTTATGTCTGTATGCATTCTTTAAAGATGTTAAATAGGAATCTGACATTTAAACTGAGCTGTTACTTGGGCAGAAACAAGGGTCTACTATATGTCAAGAATATTTTCTGGATGCTTCATAACTTTAACTTCTATACTCATGATGTTAACGGTGTTTTTAAAATCTTATATAAATGTATTTTTAAAATTTGCCTTTAAAATGGGATAGGTTTTTTTGATGATTTTTAACTTAACTTCAGTTTAATGAAAGCTGAATGGCTGAACTCTCCCTGGCATCTCAGCTGTGGGCTCCCTTGTGCAGCCTGGTTTAAAGGGGCTGCAGGAGGGAGCCCAAGACAGCAGGGAGAGCTCTCCCCACCAGCCCAGCTGTGGGCTCCGTGGCACAGATCACTCATCCCTCCAGCTCAGTGGTCTTGGGTCTCTCCTGCAGCCCCTTAAAACTGGACTGCATGAAGGAGCCTGCAGCTGGGAGGGTGCGGAGAGCTCTCCCCACTGTCGCAACTGCAGGCTCTCTCATGCAGTGTGTTTAAAGGGGCTACACCAGGCAGCTGAGCCAGCGCAGAGGAATTCCTCCCTCCCTCCCTCATCAGTTTATTGGACATGAGGTACAACACACACACACAAAATTTTTTACAGTCATGGACAGTGTTAGGGATTAACCAAAGAAAAATGCCTGGTCAAACAAAAAACTCGAGTCCCAGTGAGGTGTTAATGGCAGGCTTCTAGTTCTCTCCCAAGGTGTGCTTGCCAAATAGGGACTTAGCCATTCCAGATTCTGGTGCCCCCATCTTACGCAGATTGGTCATATGATCACCCAGCTCCTTGATAGATTTGACCTGCTCATCCAGATAGTGTGTTTCAATGAAGTCACATAAAGGGGGATCATTTTTATCAGTTACCAGTTTATGCAGTTCCAACAGAGACTGGTTCACATTCTTCTCTAAGTGCAAAGCAACTCCATTGCTGTTAGCCCACTCTCCCAGTCATCATGATCTGGTTTCTTGATGTCCTGTAGGAAAATATGACCACCCCTCTGGTTCTGCAGCTCCATAAATTTTGCCGCATGCTCTCACTCCTCATGCAACTGGTGCAAGAAGTACTTATTGTTGTTATTTATTAGATTTATAACAGATTTACTTAATAGATTTACCTAGCAAAGTTCTTCAGAGCCGCATCATCACGATCAAAGTAGTAGGGCATGCTGAGGGGGATGTAGGAAGTGTGAAGCTCCAGGAAGTGTGAAGCTTCACAGCCCTGATGGTAGTTCTGGTGTACCTGGGAAGGAGAAGAAGTCATGGCAGTACAGCTGTGAGTGACGGTGGGCCTGTTGGGCAGAGGCAGAGGAGCCAAGAAGAGGAAGTTCTGTCCAATCACTGTTGAAGTGGGAACATCCTCAATTTAGCCTCTCAGGCCATTGTAAAATGAGGAATTTTTTTATCTTCAGAAATTACCACTGAATCCAATACCATTTCTGAATTCTGGTGCACATCGTCATATGTTTGATGTGCAAAATTAATATTTAGAAAAATATTTAGAAAACTTGTTTAGGAAATTTATGTACCACCTCTCCAGGTATAGAATTATATTCCTCAATTTAAATTTTCTTGGGCAATTTTCAACAGTTTAAAAAAAAGAACAATAAAACACATTATAAAGTGACCGTAAACCCTAACCTGTAATATAATAACCTAGGGAGAGATTAGCATCAGGAAAAAATCATTACAGAAGGTTAATTAACAGCAAAACTGGTGAACTAGTTGGTGAAGGCAAGGACCAGAAACACCCAAAAATGCAAACATTTAATCAATTAAAAAATACCAGGTTAAAATGTTCCGAAGGGAAATTAAATTTGGTGTAAAGCGGAAGGCATTTCCCGTGTGAGTGGCCCCAGTTGAAAAGGCCCTGTTATTATTGAGTACCCACCTCCACTTCCTGTTTGAGAGCAGGGGCACATGGTGAAGATTTTAACAAGGAGGCAAGTACAGAGGGATCCTTGAGATGTGATCCCAGAGGGTAAAAACCAGCACTTTGAGTTGAACCAAATTCCATATTATCTTCCAAAGCTGCTCCACATACAGCATGCTGCAGTGATCTAATCTAGAAGTGACCAGTGTAGATAACTGTTCAGATCAAGGCCTTGCGTGTGGCTTAAAGTCATGTGGCGGGCTAGCTGTATATTGTCAAATTGTGGTGAGCTGGGGTTTTAATAAAAACCTCCTATTTCAATGTCTTGCAAGGTTTAGTTTAAAATACTGATGTGGAGGCACTATAAACTGTGGGCTTTTTCTTTTTTGCAGCAATATGTCTGGTTTAATATTGGAAGTGTGGACGCTTTTGAACGGAACTTGGAAACTGCACAGCTCGAGCTGGGGATAGAAGGGGAGAACAGATTGCCTGTAGTATATTCAGCAGAGAGTGATGGGTAAGACCTGGAAACAATGAGAATTGTGATGGAGTTTATTGTGTATTGCTTTGTCCATGTTATTTGGCAATTTTGCTGTTTTCTAAAAGCTCAGTCTGCTAGATTAAATCATAAATAATTTCACCATTATACAAGCAGCTGCTATTCAAAGTATTGAGTGACCGTCACTAGACCATCCTAACTTGACAGGAAAGGTAAATGAGGTGTTGTTATAGCCATTACATACTAAGCAGACAATTCCTTTCTAGTTGCCCTTTAAATGTTCTGTTTTAAAATCCATTGTTAAATAGTGGCAGAGATCCAAAGAGCTACTTAAGTTACCACACAAGTTTGGTTGGGTTTTTTTTTTGGGGGGGGGGGTATTTTTGCATTTTGTATGTGTGTGTGCCTGGGCCTGTAAATCATGGTGACCTCTGGCAGCTCCTACGGGAGCACAGGGGACATTCAGGGAAGTGGCTTGATAGCCTGCCTCTGGCCTCCTGGCCCTGGTATTCACTGGAGGTCTCCTATCCAAATACTTAACAGAGTTGGACCTGCTTAGCTTCCGAGATCGTGCTTGCCTGGACTATCCAGGTCAGGGCAGTTAACACACTTCTTTTGACTATTTTTCTTTAAATCAAGTGTCGTACCACTAGTTGTTTTTGAGTCTTCCATCAGTTTCAAGAGCAGTTTGCTAAGAGGCATTTTGGAGTGATCTGCAATTCAAGAAAAACCTGTCTGAAGCCTTCTGAGACTCATAGCTATACTGATGTGGTTCCTGGGATGCCCAATCTAAACTGCCCAATCTTTAGTTTTCTCTCGTAACAGACTTGCAAGTTATCATCCTGGTGTCCTGTAATGACAAAAAGGGAGAGTTATGAAACGTTTTGTACAGGCATGCTGAAGTATTGGCTTGCCTTACTAGCAATTGCCTATTTGTGTTTGCCCCTGCACCCCCCCCCCCCAAGTCCCTTAGTGTGATTTTTAGATGTGATAGCACAGTGTATTTTCAGTGTAGTCATACTTTCCTGGGGTAATTGCTCATAAAATATCTTTGTGCCCCAGCTTTTACTTATCTGTCTCTTTTTCCTGCTGTGTTAGTTATGAAACAATCTGTTCCTAACTACTGGCATTTACCCCTGTTTTAGCTCATTTCTTCTAAGTATGCTGCCAACAGTTCTGATAGTTGGCTTCTTGCTCTACACGTTAAGAAGGGGACCTCCTGGAATGGGTCGATCAGGACGGGGAATGGGTGGACTCTTCAGCGTGGGGGAAACAACAGCCAAACTCCTAAAGGATGAAATTGATGTAAAGTTCAAAGACGTAGCTGGCTGTGAGGAGGCTAAACTGGAGATAATGGAGTTTGTTAACTTCCTGAAAAACCCAAAGCAATATCAAGATCTTGGAGCAAAGATCCCAAAGGTAAGACATTTCAAGAAGTTGGATCCAATCCGTTTTTCTGTTGCTGAAAAAAAATAGGGGTTGTGAGGGACCTGCATGTACAACAACCATATGGAGTGGGAGTTGTAGTAAGATTGAGAATTAAAACATTTGTATGCATTTGGGTTTTTTTAAAGAACAGGTTCTTGGTTTTTCAGTTCACAGAAACACAGGATTGGTATACTTCAAAATAAATCTATTTTAAGATTGTTATAATTTGGAATTAATTTTTCCCTCTTTCAGGGAGCCATTTTGACAGGACCTCCGGGCACTGGGAAAACACTTCTAGCCAAAGCTACAGCTGGAGAAGCCAGTGTTCCTTTTATTACCGTGAATGGGTCTGAATTCTTAGAGATGTTTGTCGGTGTGGGTCCAGCTAGAGTAAGTCTGTGGGTTTACTCGGTTATTGCAGTGTTGGTTGTTAAAGGACACTGTCAAGGTTGGTAAGGACAAAAACACGTTTATGCAATAAACTTCATTAATTGCCCAACTTGCATCTATTCATCTTCATTATGTCTATAAGCTATTTTAATTAAGAACCATCAGTTTTAGAAGACTCAGTTGCTAGGAAAGTTTCTTGCTTCTAAGCTATATTGTGGCCTGCCATTTTTTGGCTCATACTAATACATGATCATGACAGGGGAGTTGAAATGTAATCTAAACTTAGCTATTGAATTTGTAGGAAGGCTGGATTTATTGATCACCAGCATATTAGCAGCACAAGTAGGACCGAGACCTGAAACAACAGCAATGAGCTAACCAAAATCTGCAAAATGCTGTTATTAGGAAGAGCTATTTATTGTTCCAACAAAGTGTGATATTATGCATTCAAGTTTAGGTATTTAGCAGAAACATGATACACATTTTCCAAAAAATATTCCCTGAAACAGCTTGTGCAGTTTACAGCCCCAGTAAAAAGATTCAACTTAAAATAGTATCCATTTCCTTTTTTTAATCAGTTCATTTTGACTGATGGGACTCTGATGTCCAAGTTCCATTGACGCAAACCTGCGGAACAATATGGTTGTACTGAACTGCAACACATGGTTGTCTGTAGTACTAAGCCCTGATAACGTAATAAGGTCGCAGTGTTATTTTAGATTCAGTTACTCTTCCTCCGGGACTGTAAAGGGGCAGAACTAGTGGTGGGGTGAGTGGTTGTTAAAGTTCGTGTTGCAGTTTTTAAAATATATATGAAAATGATACAAAAGCCAAAAAAGATCGAAATATTATAGAAATCATGTTTTCTGCTGTATATCTTAATCAGTTATGTCACAGCATACATCAGTAATTGTTTCAGTACATCAATAATTGTGTCGGTACTGTTTTATCTAACTTACTTCTATTCCAGCATGCGGTAAATGGTTGCCATCTTTCTAATAAATATATGGCAGCGAGCCTTGCTTGCCCACATTTGTCACAGATTGTCAATAATAATGCCCTAGAAAATGATAAATTAAAGGAGATTCAGTAAATATATCCTTTGGTAAGTATGGAATAACTTCATTCCATGTGCCTTAGTTCTTCAGAAATCCGCTCAGTAGATCATATTTTGTTATAAAGCTATGGGTTGCATAGGCCATAAATAACCTTTATAAATAGCCTGAAGAGCAGGAGTTGATAAATGAGTCTAAGAACAGGTTACATATCACAAGTGGATTTTTTTTTTCTGTTAAGCTTTGTTCGCTTATCAGGGATAAAGTATTTCATTCTTACAAATACAGTATACCATCACATTTGGATTTAGAGATTCAGGTGGGTAGCTGTGTTGGTCTGAAGCAACAGAACAAAGTTTTAGTCCAGTGACACCTTTAAGACCAACAAAGTTTAATTCTAGATTTAAGGTTTTGTGTGCATGCACACTTCTTCAGATACATTGACACAGTTTTCCTCACCCAAAGAGTGATTAACATATGGAATTCACTGCCACAGGAGGTGGTGGCAGCTACAAGCATGGACAGTTTCAAGAGGGAATTAGATAAACATATGGAGCAGAAGTCCATCAGTGGCTATTAGCCACAGGGTATAGATGGGAATTCTCAGTCTGGGGCAGGTGATGCACTCTATTCTTGGTGCTGGAGGGGGCAGCAGTGGGAGGGCTTCTAGTGTCCTGGCCCCATTGTTGGGCCTCCTGATGGCACCTGGTATTTTTGCCTACTGTGTGACAGTGTTGGACTAGATGGGCCATTGGCCTGATTCAACATTGGCTTCTCTTATGTTCTTATGTTCTCAAGCCTTACATATAGATATAGTTGCCCTTCTGGGCAACTAAGCCCCTCCATCTTTTCTCTGCCTATTAGGGATGGGCATGAACCTCATCACGAATCTAATGTCATCACAAACATTGCCTGGTTCATAAGCCTCTATGGTTTGTGCAGCAGACATGCTGGCGCTGATCAATTAATTGTCAAAGCAACAGGGGGAGGACTTCTGCAGCCTTGGAAACACCAATGGTGGCCCTCCAAACATCAAACAAAAATGGCCCTTGTGGGATCCAAGGGGTGCAGAGGAAAGCGTGAAAGAGTCTGGGTTGGGAGTGGAAGGAGATGAAAGCGAGGCGGAGGAGGGCTGTGCACCGATCCGAGGCTTGGGGAGAAAGGGGAAGGTGATCTCCTTTTCATAGAAGTGGTGAAAACTTCGGGAAATTAGCCCATGGGGCAGTCAGAGGGAGGCCAGCAGATGAGGCCCAGAAGTCAAGAATAACAGGGTTGGAAGGAAAGGGGGAGCAATTCTCCTTTTGAAAGAAGCGGCAGGAATTCCAGGAAACTGGCCTGTGGGGCAGTCAGAGGGAGGCCAGCAGATGAGGCCAGGCCACCAGGGGGCCCGAGAAGGCCCGGAAGTCAAGGATTGCAGGGTCAGAAGGAAAAGGGGGGCAACATCTATTTGGTAGAAGAGGAGAGGCAGCTGGAGACTTGCTGCGAGTTTAGCATCTCTAGCCTGCAGAGAGGCCATTCTACCGCATCATGAACCTCACAAAACAAACTGGTTCAGTAAACAAGAAGGTTTGTGGTTTGTTGTGTCTCAGGTTTGTGGTTTGTTGGTGTCTCAGGAACGGGGATTATCCTCCATTTTCCTAGTTCATGCCCATCCCTACTATCTATATGTAAGTCTTGAGGAAAACAGTTTCAATGTATCTGAAGGAGTGTGCATGCACATGAAAGCTTATACTCAAAATTAAACTTAGTTGGGATTTATAGTAAAGTTACTGTTATATGCACATCTGTATTTGCTGTCATAATAGTGATCTACCTCACAGAACAGTTAATTCAGTTTTACTTTAAAGTGAGTCACAGTAGCTTGTTGAAGGATACTGTGTGATGTGGATAAGCCCTTCCATGTAGGAAAAAAGTTGTGGCCATACTGTCAACCAAATTAGATGTTTGTATAAATATATTTATGGCAATGTGTATTACATTTGTGCAGAATATCTTTCATATTGCATTGGGTTTGTGGCAGAAACAGGACTTGAATCAAGGTCTCCTAGGTATACATCTAACTCTTTATACTGGACTTCACCATAAAACATTTATTTCAAGTTACTATGTGGATATAAAAACATTCTGATACTTCCCAGGGTTTTCTAGAACTTTTAAAATGCCAGTATCTAGTTTATTTCATAATCAGCATGTTGGCTAGACTATAATCTTCCTAATAGTCATGCATATTACCCTATTTGTATACATACTTGAAGAACATGAATATAACTTTGTGGTGTATTTTGTGGTCTAGGGAAATGAAGTGGATGGCATTACATGATTGAAAATACCTTCTGTTCTCTTTTAAAGGTTCGTGATTTATTTGCTCTAGCTCGTAAAAATGCCCCTTGCATTCTCTTCATTGACGAAATAGACGCAGTAGGAAGGAAGAGAGGACGGGGTAACTTTGGAGGGCAAAGTGAACAAGAAAATACACTCAACCAACTACTAGTTGAAATGGATGGTAACTATTTCATTTTGCAAACCTTTTTGTGCACCCCACCACTTGTATATTAGAGCAGCCCATCAGCTGCAAACACACCACCTGGAAATAGCTCTGCCATGACCACTGTGAAGCAAATTGCTTGGAGGGTCACAGTTAAAGGTGTAGTAAAGAGCTATGACATGAAGGGATTGTTAAATGTTCTATAGAAAAGTAAAGAAACTTTGCCAAATGTTGTGGTCAGTACTATCAAGTCAGCCCTCTCCAGACTGATACCTCTGATGCTTCCTCAATGCAGCAAAGATGCTTAATAATTATCTGTTCATTAGAAATGAAGCATTCGAACAATTATGTTGAAATTACAAAGTCCCTTCCTTTTTAGTTAATTGAGAAACTTAAGCTAAAAGTTAAGAATAAAATTTCTCACTGCTGCCTTCCTGCTACAGCCCCCACTCCTGAGGGTCAGTGAACCCTTGAGAGAAGAACAAGATGTGGCATGAGAGGCTAACAAGGGAGGAATAGAAATCCCACACACACACACACACCCCTTGAGTACAGGTGTGGATCCAACCTCGTGGAAGTTTTTTTCTAGGTAAGCATACAGAAGTGACTTACTATTCTGGGGAAATGTTGCATGTGCTCATAGCAGTTGTACCTTTACATAATTACGTGTTTGGTTTTTATTCTGTTCGTAGGGTTTAATACTGCAACAAATGTAGTTATTCTAGCAGGGACCAACAGACCGGATATCCTAGACCCTGCACTTATGAGGCCAGGACGGTTCGATAGGCAGATCTTTATTGGTAAGCTTACCCTCACGTTGGTGAGAAAGTGTTAGGTCTGTGTCACATTTATATTCCACCCTTCCGGTGAGAGGGTCAGGGTGGCGTACGTGAGGGCTTTCCGTTTCAGCCCCTGTGGGGCAGATGAGATGGAGAGTGCTAAAGGTCATGCAGTGAGCTTCATGGGAAGTGTCTTTGCTGCAGATTAGTAAAACGTGTAAATGCTTAGAGCATTTTTCTTAAATAGTAGATTGAAAAGTCTTTTTCTTTTAAACTCCTGAAGGGCCACCAGATATAAAGGGAAGAGCATCTATTTTTAAAGTTCACCTTAGGCCCCTGAAGTTGGATAGTAGCTTGGATAAAGATAATTTAGCACGAAAACTTGCATCTCTGACTCCTGGATTTTCAGGTCAGTGCTTCTATAAAACAATAATTATTTTAGAATCGATATACTATGTTGCTTGTTGGCATCCCATTCTATTTGCTGTCCCCATGATCGATCAGACTTGAATGCCACAAACTAGCTGACTGCCTCATGGCAGCAAGCATTTCTCACTTTCTGATGTTTCACTTATTCTTTCTCCAATTCTGTGCATGTTCCATTGGGAGGTTTCAGGCCTGCCTTGTAAATGAATTTGACCCTTCTCTGTGTGTCCCTTTCCTTCATCCCTCTTTCTTCTGGCCCTTATCTTTTTCACTCACCACTTAAAAAGCATGCTGGGCATGACTGCCATTTCCCCTTCCAAACATTCTGAGTTGGCACCTAGAAGAGCACTGTAGTGCTTTATTTCCCAGAACAGCAGGGATGGCAGAGTGCTGTTGGCACACTTTCTCCTGGCTGGAAGAGGAAGTTATGATTTCAGGCTGTACTGGTGATCCATTTCCGCACCCTCAGTAACAGAAAGTGTGTTAGTGCCGTGTCTCTTTTCCCAGAAAGGAATCACTGTTGGTCTTTTCCACCTTACGAAAGGTAACTAGTATCTTAGAGGAGGGGTTGTCACTCAAAGAAATGAATTCTGCTGTTTTTAAAGGGACACAAAGAGGACTGGATCTGATAAGAACATAAGAGAAGCCAATGTTGAATCAGGCCAATGGCCCATCTAGTCCAACACTCTGTCACACAGCGGCCAAAATATACCAGGTGCCATCAGGAGGTCCAGCAGTGGGGCCAGGGCACCAGAAGCCCTCCCATTGCTGCCCCCTCCAGCACCAAGAATAGAACGCATCACCTGCCCCAGACTGAGAGTTCCCATCTATACCCTGTGGCTAATAGCCACTGATGGACTTCTGCTCTATATGTTTATCTAATTCCCTCTTGAAACTGTCCATGCTTGCAGCTGCCACCGCCTCCTGTGGCAGTGAATTCCATATGTTAATCACTCTTTGGATGAAGAAGTATTTCCTTTTATCTGTTCTAACCCGACTGCTCAGCAATTTCATGGAGTGCCCACGAGTTCTTGTATTGTGAGAAAGGGAGAAAAGTACTTCTTTCTCAAACTGCTCAATCCCATTCATAATCTTATAAACCTCGATCATGTCACCCCTCAGCCGTCGTTTCTCCAAGCTAAAGAGCCCCAAGCATTTTAACCTTTCTTCATAGGGAAGGTGTTCCAACCCTTTTATCATTCTAGTTGCCCTTCTCTGCACTTTTTCCAATGCTATAATATCCTTTTTGAGATGTGGTGACCAGAACTGTACACAGTATTCCAAATGAGGTCGCACCAATGATTTATACAGGGTCATGATGATACTGGCTGATTTGTTTTCAATTCCCTTCCTAATAATCCCCAGCATAGCGTTGGCCTTCTTTATTGCAGCTACACACTGTCTAGCTCCCTCATGGATCACTGCCTTGTCGTGGCGAGGGGGTTTGTGTGGTTCGATGAGGCTGTGGGCTATGCCGTGGAGGGCCACCCAGGACGGACAGGCCACAGCAGAGAACTCAGACCAAGAGTGATCCCCTGGAGAAGGAAATGGCAACCCACTCCAGTATCTTTGCCAAGAAAACCCCATGGACAGTGACAAAAGGCTAAAAGATATGACGCCGGAAGATGAGCCCCTCAGGTCGGAAGGTGTCCAATATGCTACTGGGGAAGAGCAGAGGGCAAGTACGAGTAACCCCAGAAAGAGTGAAGCTACTGGGCCAAAGCCGAAAGGACGCTCAGTTGTGGATGTGTCTGACGGTGAAAGGAAAGTCCGATGCTGCAAAGAACAATACTGCATAGGAACCTGGAATGTAAGATCTATAAATCAAGGTAAGCTTGACGTGGTCAAAAATGAGATGGCAAGAATGAACATCGACATCTTGGGAATCAGTGAACTAAAGTGGACAGGAATGGGCGAATTTAACTCAGAAGACCATTATATCTACTACTGTGGCCAGGAATCCCGTAGAAAAAATGGTGTGGCCTTTATAGTCAACAAGAGAGTGAGAAAGGCAGTATTGGGATACAATCTCAAAAATGACAGAATGATCTCGGTCTGAATCCAAGGCAAACCATTCAATATCACAGTAATCCAAGTCTATGCCCCAACCACTGCTGCAGAAGAGGCTGAAGTGGGCCAGTTCTATGAAGACCTACAACAGCTCATAGAACTAACACCAAAAAATGATGTCCTAATCATCATAGGGGACTGGAATGCTAAAGTAGGAAATCAAAAGGTAACCGGAATAACAGACAAGTTTGGCCTTGGAGAACAAAACGAAGCAGGGCAAAGGCTAACAGAGTTTTGTCAAGAGAACACGCTGGTCATAGCGAACACCCTTTTCCAACAACCTAAGAGGCGTCTCTACACATGGACATCACCAGATGGGCAACACCGAAATCAGATTGACTATATAATTTGCAGTCAAAGATGGAGAAGCTCTATCCAGTCAGTAAAAACAAGACCTGGAGCAGACTGTGGCTCAGATCATGAGCTACTCATTGCAAAATTCAGACTTAAATTGAAGAAAGTTGGGAAAAACACAAGGCCATTCAGATTTGACCTAGATCGCATCCCCAATGAATATACAGTAGAGGTGAAGAATAGGTTTAAGGGACTAGATTTGATAGACAGAGTGCCTGAAGAACTATGGACAGAGGTCCGTGACATTGTAAAGGAGGCAGCAATCACCGCCATCCCAAAGAAAAAGAAATGCAAGAAAGCAAAGTGGCTGTCTGATGAGGCTTTGCACATAGCAGAGGAAAGAAGGAAAGCTAAAGGCAACGGTGAAAAGGAAAGATTTGCCCAACTGAATGCAGATTTCCAGAGAACAGCAAGGAGAGATAAGGAGGCTTTCCTGAATGAACAATGCAAAGTAATAGAGGAAAACAATAGATTGGGAAGGACTAGAGATCTGTTCAAGAAAATTGGAGAAATCAAGGGAACGTTCCATGCAAAGCTGGCCATGATAAAGGACAAAAACGGTAGGGACCTAACAGAAGCAGAAGAGATTAGGAAAAGATGGCAAGAATACACAGAAGAACTATACAAGAAGGACCTCAATGTCCTTGACAACCACGATGGTATAATCACTGACCTCGAGCCAGACATCCTAGAAAGCGAAGTTAAATGGGCCTTAGAAAACATTACTAACAACAAAGCTAGTGGAGGTGATGGTATCCCAGCTGAGTTATTCAAAGTCTTAAAAGAAGATGCTGTTAAAGTGCTGCACTCAATTTGCCAACAAATTTGGAAAACACAACAGTGGCCACAGGATTGGAAAAGGTCAGTGTACATTCCAATCCCAAAGAAGGGCAATGTCAAGGAATGTTCAAACTATCGCACAATTGCACTCATTTCACACGCTAGCAAGGTCATGCTCAAAATCCTACAAGCTAGGCTCCAACAGTATGTGGATAGAGAACTGCCAGAAGTACAAGCTGGGTTTCGAAGAGGTAGAGGAACTAGAGATCAAATTGCCAACATTCGCTGGATTATGGAGAAAGCAAGAGAGTACCAGAAAAACATCTACTTCTGCTTCATTGACTATGGTAAAGCCTTTGATTGTGTGGATTACAATAAATTATGGCAGGTTCTTAAAGAGATGGGAGTACCGGACCACCTCACATGTCTCCTGAGAAACCTGTATAAGGGTCAAGAAGCAACAGTTAGAACTGGATATGGAACAACTGACTGGTTTAGCATAGGAAAAGGAGTACGACAAGGATGTATATTGTCACCTTGCTTATTTAACTTATATGCAGAGTACATCATGCGAAATGCTGGCCTGGATGAATCACAAGCTGGAATTAAGATTGCTGGGGAAAAGATCAATAACCTCAGATATGCAGACGATACCACTCTGATGGCAGAAAGTGAAGAGGACCTCAAGAGCCTCTTGCTCAGGGTGAAAGAGGAGAGCGCAAAAGTGGGCTTGAAGCTCAACATCAAAAAAACTAAGATCATGGCATCTGGCCCCATCACTCCTTGGCAAATAGAAGGGGAAGTCGTAGAAGTAGTGACAGACTTCACATTCCTAGGATCCCAGATCACTGCAGATGGTGACTGCAGCCATGAAATTAAAAGACGCCTGCTCCTTGGGAGGAAAGCGATGGCAAACCTAAACAGCATGATAAAAAGCAGAGACATCACCTTGCCAACAAAAGTCCGCATGGTCAAAGCAATGGTATTCCCCGTAGTAATGTATGGCTGTGAGAGTTGGACTATAAGGAAGGCCGAGCGCCGAAGAATAGATTCTTTTGAACTATGGTGCTGGAGAAGACTCTTGAGAGTCCCTTGGACTGCCAGGAGATCAAATCAGTCAATCCTAAAAGAAATCAACCCTGATTGTTCCCTGGAAGGCCAGATCCTGAAGCTGAAGCTCAAATACTTTGGCCACCAAATGAGAAGGGAGCGTTCACTGGAGAAGACCCTGATGCTGGGAAAGATTGAAGGTCAAAGAAGAAGGGGACGGCAAAGGATGAGATGGTTAGACAGTGTCATCGATGCAACGAACATGAAATTGAGCAAACTTCAGCGGACAGCGGAAGACAGGAGGGCCTGGCGTGATCTGGTCCATGGGGTCGCAAAGAGTCGGACTCGACTGTGCGACTGAACAACAACAACACACACTGTCTAGACATTTTCATCGAGTTATCCACTACGACTCCAAGATCTCTCTCTTGGTCCGTCTCTGCCAGTTCAGACCCCATCAACGTGTATTTATATTTAGGATTTTTGGCTCCACTGTGCATCACTTTGCACTTGGCCACATTGAACCCCATTTTCCACGTTGACGCCCACTCACCCATCCTCAACAGATCCCTTTGGAGTGCCTCACACTACTCCTGGTTTTCACCACCCTGAACAACTTCGTATCATCTGCAAATTTAGCCACTTCTCTACTTACTCCCAATTCCAAATCATTAATAAACAAGTTAAAAAGCATCGGACCGAGTACTGATCCCTGTGGTACCCTACTGCTTACCACCCTCCACTGAGAAAGTTTCCCATTTATACTCACTCTCTGTTTTCTATTTATAAGCCAGTTTTTGATCCACAAGAGGACTTGTCCTTTTATCCACTTAAAGCTGATCTGGACGCGGACTAGTTAGCCTCCATCATAAGATTTCTCTTTTAGAAGACATTGGCTGGATCCAAAGGTCTGTTCTAGTAGCTTTATACACCCAAAGGGGCTCTGACTTGGCTTTCTCAAGCAGAAAGCCCTCCATGCTGCATGAGAAACCTCTTTTGAACTCAAGGGGAGCTCCATAAGCTGTTTATGATGTGGCATGGGAATCTGCTGTTCAGAGAAAAATAAATTTCACAGGATGGACCTAAAGAAAATCTCTGAATCTCAGACAATAAATTTCCCTTAAACAGGCAAACTCTGAATGTTTGATTATTATACAGAATGAGTTGCTTTAGCGTAGTACGTAAAACCATGGCTTTCATTTAATAGATAATATAGAGTTGCTGGCACAAGGAAATTTTTATCCATCACTGTATTTTCTTCACTGGAATGTTAACTATTTTCTTTAAAAAAAAAACCTGAAATTATTCCTGTTGTAGCAAGTGATAAATAATTGTAATTGGAAGTAGTTCTGATGGTCTTCTCTTGGCTGGTTTTATAGGTGCAGATATAGCTAACGTATGTAATGAAGCGGCTTTGATTGCTGCGAGACATCTTTCAGATGCCATTAACCAAAAACACTTTGAGCAAGCAATTGAGCGAGTGATAGGAGGTGAGAGAATAACTCCCTAAGATTATTTTACTGGCAATGTTGGCAATAAGTTCTTTAATGTTCCTTGTTTCTAAATAATTTTGTTCTGTAATGAACTGAGAATTTGAAAAGTTGTCTTCTGTCTTGGCTTTCAATCCGTTGATCAAGAGATAGTAGAAAGGAGAGAAGAATGGAGGGGGCCCTATCTCATTAATATTGCCCCCCTCCTTTTTGGATCGTATAATGCATGAGGATTAGAATCCCAAAGGGAAGAGGAAACAAAAATGTCTGTCTCACTGACTTGGCAGCTATAGAATGTGCACACAAGTAGTTAAGTGGTTTGTGTGTGTGATATAATTTTTTTTTAATCAAAAGGCTTGGAAAAGAAAACCCAGGTACTGCAACCAGAGGAGAAAAAGACAGTAGCATATCATGAAGCTGGACATGCAGTTGCTGGATGGTTTCTGGAACATGCTGATCCACTTCTGAAGGTAGGTTGCCTCGCAAGGCAATCATCATCAAGAGCCTCTCATGTTAGAGGACAGGTCCTCCCGGTGGAGCATTTCATGGTTAGCTGCGCAGAGTATACGATACAACCCAACTTATCCCTTTAGCTAAGTTATCTACTGCTAAATAACATCTTAGTAGAAGAGGGTCAGTGGGTCACCGTTGGTCTGTTGGTATCTAAAAGAGATTTTCATTTACAATTCAAAATAGCAGTCCATCAGACATTGTGTGTAGATAGGGAGAAATATGCAGTAGATTTTTTGACTGTTACATCAGGGATTGTGTTGGAATGAAGTTTGAATCACAAGACAATGCACATGTGCAAGCACACACACAGTCTGCATAATGGTAGCATTCCACTGGTGGGTTTTCTTGCTTGGGGTTAGTGAAGAGCTTGATTACATTGCTTGGGGGGGGTGATTTAGCATATACGCATAGTGGTGTGAGCCAGCGTTCCCACAAACGTGTGCACACAGCTACATTCTAATTTGGTATTTGAGTGCCAAGTATATGTGGAATTTATGATGATCTTAACCACTGCAGCTGTGTCACTGGGAGCCTGTGTCAGGGGATTCCCTGAACTCAAAGCAGTCTGGTATTTCTACACTCACTGTGCTAACGAGAATAGCATAGCGTTTGAGAAGAACAACACAATGGCTTCTCCCATTTCACTGCTCCTCCCTGAGTCACAGTTCCCCGGAGTAGCAGCTGAGGAAGGAGAAGATGGCGTTGGTAGTATAGCTTCTTTGCCAGTTGTAGCCATTTTGAACCTGAGGAAAGAGCCCTGTGGGTTTTTTTCAGGTATCTCGGGAAAACAAGATTGGATTATTAATCTCACAGCAAAGATATTCTGCTTTAGTTGCCCCCCTCCCCTTATACCAGTGAACCAAGATATTGACCCTCTTGAAGATCTCTTGCTTTTATTGACAGTACTCTTGATGTACTTTAATGTGTATATCTCATGACAGCTAACATTAACCACAACTGCTTTTTCTTATTTGCATGCATCCCTGCAGGCATAATCACAATGTGAACCTCAGATCTGTCTTACATTACAATGCCTTTTTTGTTTCCTCTCTGGCACAAGGTATCTATTATTCCACGTGGCAAAGGATTGGGGTATGCTCAGTACTTGCCTAAAGAGCAGTATCTGTACACCAAGGAACAGCTGCTTGACAGAATGTGCATGACTTTGGGAGGGCGTGTGTCAGAACAAATCTTCTTTGGCAGAATTACAACAGGTGCCCAAGATGATCTAAGGAAAGTTACTCAGAGTGCATATGCTCAGGTCTGTATTTACTCTGAGTCTCTCTTTTGCTTTCCATTGATGTAGGTTTATGGTCATACATTGTACACTTGAGGCTTGGACTTTAGAGTACACCTTATTAAATCAGTTAAAGTGACTAACAAATTATTTTAAAATACAAATGGAAGATTTGGGGTGGAGGTTTGCTTTTTTGGAGTGTTGCTAAAAACAGTATGCAGAATTCATACTTTATAGCACTTTAAATATACAGATTGTTTAAAGAACAGGGTATTAGCTCAATGAAGCATGAAGATTAATGCACATGTTTTAAAGAGTAAGTGTGAACTTTGACTTGAAGAGGTGTGTAGAGAAAGAATCCTAATGATTCTTAGGAGCTTCTTACAAGTTCACATTAAACATGTAAATATACAATATTGTCAGTAGTGACTGCTATAAATAAATAAAGCTGGAATAAGAGCTCTGCAGGATGTCATTCATAGCTTGGGCTTTTTTCTTTTTCTTTACAAAATTGCACCAATGTATCTACTATACTATTGAACCCTCAGATTGTTCAGTTTGGCATGAATGAAAAAGTTGGCCAGATCTCATTTGACCTTCCTCGGCAAGGAGACATGGTTTTAGAGAAACCATACAGTGAGGCAACAGCAAGATTAATAGATGAAGAAGTGCGAAAGCTTATTAACACAGCTTATGAACAGACACTGTCCCTTCTGACTGAAAAGAAGAAAGAGGTGGAAAAGGTATGTGCAAAGACTTTGCTTATATGAATTGATAATTTGTTGCTTTTTCATAATGGCTGATGGATATTTAACAAGACTTCTGTTATCAGATTTATGCAGAAGTAATGATCACAATTCAAGCACAACTCTGATGGCCCCGTTTTTCTCTGCAAGAGCAAATGTTTTCCACCTGCTTCGGTGGGGAAAGCTTGCATGTAATGGAGATGAATGTGTGGTGCTTCCTCCAACACAGTATAGATTTGAATCTTGGGAGATTGCAAATTAGATCACTGTGTATAAAGCACATCCCATATAATCTCCATGGGCAGATTTGTAGTAATGGATTTCATACTAGTTGGTACTTAGAACTTGTGATAGTAGCCGCTGGTAGTCTCTTACTCTTGATTCTGTACTCTTACCACACCCTGGTGAAATGTCAAAGGCTAGATGACTCTTCTGTTACGCAAGAAAGCCAAATAATTAGGGGCATAACTGTGTGTGATATGGCTTGTTCTAGGTTGCTTTACGACTCTTGGAGAAGGAGGTTTTGGATAAGAGTGATATGATTGAACTGCTTGGCCCAAGACCATTTGCTGAAAAATCTACTTACGAAGAATTTGTTGAAGGCACAGGAAGCTTAGATGAAGACACTTCACTTCCAGAAGGCCTTAAAGACTGGAACAAAGATCGTGAGAAAGAGAAAGAGGAGACAACAGATGAACAGATAGCCAGACAGATCACAGGAGACATGCCATTTTAATGCTGAAATACGACATTGTATGAATTGGTATAGTATTTTTGGTGCACACTGAATTGGAATATGACACACTTCCCAGAGATGGGCCTCCTGCTTATGGAAATCAGCAAACTACCAGTGGTGGA
Organism: Gekko gecko; assembly: GCA_029375565.1. Taxonomy (NCBI): domain Eukaryota; kingdom Metazoa; phylum Chordata; class Lepidosauria; order Squamata; family Gekkonidae; genus Gekko; species Gekko gecko. The sequence continues at coordinate 53,752,479 of JAPDNY010000009.1, forward strand.
ATGAAGAAGGAATTTTATTTTTATTTTTTTTAGCTAAGGAATATTCCAATTCCATTGGAAGCCCTGTCCTGGAAATTATTCACAGAAAGAAGAGACCTTGCAGCTAATGGGTATATGCTGTGAATCCCCTTCCAGATGTATATCCAGTCCCATATCCACATTGTGTAATACTTGCCCATCAATGGGAATATGTAAGCTGACATGGAGTAAGAGTCAGTCAAGGAACTTGGAAAAGTCCACAAGAGTTAAGCCTCTCAGTCAAATACAAATTGTTAGCATGCAAGCTGTGCATCGCTTGACACTTTTATCAGAAGGGCCAGGTAACGTATGAAAGCACTTTCTGTTCTACAGAAACATCCAGTTTTCATTCACTAGCTATTTAATTTTATCCTTTCATCTTGCTGTTTGTAAAGTTTTAAGCCAATAAATTTAATGTCTATTGGCAGTGAAACTGGAAACTTACTAAAGTGCTTTTCTGTCATTTATGGCTTTGTGGCTATGATAAAGTGTAAAACTTAAATTATATTGCAGTTTTATTAAAGGTGTTTTCTACAGGGATCTGTAAGATACTGAACACATGAATATACTGAGTTTTTGTAAATACAATCTGGAAACAATAAAATCAGAACATTAGACTTTGAACAGACACATTCTCATGTATCTTAAAATATTACTATAGCTATTTCATTTATTTGCATACACTTTTCAGGAGTGGTTGGTATACATCTGACGACAAGCAGCTAGTGTTAGTGATAAGCTTTTATTTTGCATATGGGATATCTGTACGTGCCTTTGGAAGGGTTCCAAAGCTTGGCATCGCTTTTCCACTATTTCATACGCTGAAAAATCAGACTTTGAGGAGTACCTGACTTGACCAAAGGAAAATCAGCACACCATGTCAGTAGGCTTACATTAAAGATGCAAGAACTGTCCTAGCACCTGCAAATGGTAAATCGATCATACTGAATAAGCTAGATGCTTGAATTGGGTTAACTGAATCAGCGGTTTAAGTTTTTGGAAAGCATCAGCACACAATTTAAACCAATAACTTTCAAATGAGAGAAACTGCTGTTAGGAACTTTTATTTATACAAAAGTTTTTGTCAGAGGAGACACAAGTCAGATTATTTTCAGTTTATTGTCTTTGTCCTGTGAATGATATAACACCTGCAGGACAGGGCTTTCCCACCTCTCCTTTCCTACTGCTTTTGGGGGGCAAGGACCCTTGGCAATAGCATGGCAGATGCAGTGAAAGGTGGGATCTGAAAAAAACCACACCCATCCACCCTCTGCCAATAAAAGTGTTATTCTGCTAGTGTGCTATTAGAGCAGTGGAATGGCACCTTTGGATCCAGGCTAGATTTTTTCATATACTTTCTTTAAAATCCAGAAGAACAGGAAAGAGCATTTCATATACAGGCAATAGCCATCTGGTTAATTGTAATTATGTAACATAGTAAATGAGAAAAACAGGTCTTTAATTAGACTTTCAAGACTGCAGCCCTAGAAGAAGAAGAAGAAGAAGAGTTTGGATTTATACCCCGCCCTTCACTGCCCAAACTGGCCCTAGAATCATTCTTCTTCATGTGTAATCTAGAAATAAGTTATGTTGTGCTTACTGGACTTTGTTTTTGATTAAACCTGCATAGGATTCTGCTGAAAAGCAGCAGGCATTACAAGTGGTACCTTTAGATCCATTCTGTATTGTAAAGTAAAATTAATTTCAAATAGGAGTTCTTGCACGATTAATTGTCAGCTGCTTGCCTACTGCAGTGCTGGGGCCTGAAGGTAAGGAAAACTGAATGAAACTGAAGATGTGCAAGGCAGGCTGTGAAACAAAACTCATTAGTCAAATGCATTGCACTTTCTCAATATGCACACATCCTTACTATTACTAACCCTCTGTAAGTGATGGGTGAGTCTCTTACTTTCCTAGTGGCAGTAGCAAAGAGATCAGTCCAATGACAACAGTGTGATATTCCAAATGGGAGAGTGGATCTGAATGCCTTTCCTGCAAAGGAAGATTATCTCCAGTGCTATCTTTGCCTTCTGGGGCCCTCAGGGCTAATCAAGAACATAGCACATGTCTTTAAAAAACTGCATAAACATTGTGAAATAGAAGGTATTCTACTACTGATGATACACTCAGTTGGCTCACTGTACACAGTAGTCACAAGAGCAAAAGGCATGCCACCAGGCTATGGAATGGGAAATTGTCTTATCAAAGCTGACAGTTTACTGAGCATCTCCATTGTGAGATGTTTCAACACACAGTAAACAGAAAATCCAGAACCAAAATAGGTGGCTATTAAAATATGCTTTACAAGGTTATGTTAAGAACGTTGCTTTTTTAGAAGCTGTTGGGGATAAACTATAAAGTAACACTCACTTCAGAAGCTTGAAAACGTACCACTTAGGTACGCCCAAGAATAGTTTGTCTCATCTTACACTCTGCAGCTTCCAGGTTGTGGTCACTTCTTTTTGCTGCCTGTGTATAGCAAGATAACCAAATAAATCGATTTAACTTGCCAGACCTTGTAATTTCTCCTGCCTGAGCATGCCTTTCATAACTTCCTTGGCAAGCGGCTGCTTGTTCATAGGAGCAGCATTCAGTTTAGGACTCTGTTGAATAAGGTCAGATGACAGCTACAAGGGCTGTATGGGCAGTAACTAGGGCAGTGAGCCCAAAGCACACCCCCCCACACCATTCCTGCTAATTAACTAAGACTAAAAGTTTGAAGAGCTACACATTAATTTAAAACAACGTCTTTGAGAAGATTTTAGATACCTGGAAACGTCATAAATCCAGTCTCTTAGAGTCCCTAAATAGCAAAAAGGATAACATTGAGTTGTCCTGAAAAAATAAATTTCCTTTCCATATAGCTTAACAGCCTACAAGCGGAGTATTTTATAAGTAATTTGTAACTGCATAGATAAATATGGCTAAATCACATGTGCATGTTTTTTTCTAGCCCGACAGTAAGATATTTAATTTCTGTTGTTCTGAAATGCTCTGTAGACGGTCAGTCCAGGGAGTAATATATTAGTTATAAAGTGAGATCTAACGGGGGTAACTAAAAATGGTTTGGGCACTTGAGTCAACTTGAGCTTTACAATAAATACAGAAGCATTTCTCGGGGATTCTACTAAAATGGCCCTTCATCTCAGTGGAAGGTAACACACTGCATCTAAGTAACAGGAAAGCTCCCTATCTACTTCCATTTATCTTACCAGAAAATGTTTGAATTGTCTCAATACTTTTATTTAACAGTTCCAAAATATCATTGCTCTTTCTGGTAACTCAGAAAAAATAAATTAAAATGTAGTGTATCTATTTTAGGAGTTAAGCAAGCTGCAGTTACTATAAGTCTACATTATGGATGGGCATGAACTGGGAAAATGGAGGTTCATGCTTCAGGGGTTTTCACAAACTTCTATTGCATGAACTGGTTCACGCTTCAGAAGTTTGTGGTCATCCCCACTTGAAAGTAAGCTCCAAAGGCCCTCGGAGCCCACCACAGCTGACCCAAATGAGTGCTGAAGACATTTAAATGTTATCTGGGCCCACCACCCCAACCCGAGTGAGCCTTGAAGGCATTTAAATGCCTTCAGAGCCCACCTCCAGGTCGGAGTGGCCTACCTGAGCTCCAAGAGTGAGGTCCAAAGGCCTTTAAAGGCCTTCAGAGCTCACTCTTAGCGCTCAGTTGAGTCTGGCAGCCGAGCTCTCAGAGTGAGCTCTGAAGACTTTTATAGGCCTTCAGAGCCCACTTCTGGGTGGGTCCTGCCAATATAACAGCATATAAAGCCTATAAAAGCCTTCAAAGCTCACTGGGAGCTCAGTAGAATCCAGCCAGGTGGCTCAACCTGGAAGTGGGCTCCAAAGGCATTTAAATACCTTCAGAATTCACTTCCAAACCCGCCCACAAACCGGTCTCCCGAATCCCTGGTTCATGTTTCATGAACCAGGCTGGTTCATGCTGAACCAAGGGTCATAAATTGGTTCATGTTCATCTCTAGTTTACATTTTAAAAGCTATGTTAAAGGCCCAGCTTTGTTACAGTTATAAATAATGGTGGGGGAAGAGCGCTTAATCTCACCCATTCCCTAAACTCCTGCAGGTTAAAGAGTGTACTTGTTAAAGACTAAGGATCAGAATAGACTTACAGTGTTAAAATTTTCTCTTGCACAAAGGTAAAATACTTATTTTGGTTATTTTGAGTTAGAAGGCAGTCATGATTGAACCTCCATAAAGTGTATGAGAAGAACTTGCCTCCAAGAAATGTGGAAGTCTACCACATAAACCCATTCTGTAGACTCTGTTAGAAATTACAGCACAAACAATGTGGCTCTACCTTGTGCATCTGGCCGTGTGAACTTAATTGAGAGTTCTGAATAAGCCAAAGATCTGAATCCATTCCAGAAAGGTAGTGTGCAGTGCCATGAACTAACTGCAGTGCAAAAGTCCTGGTCTATTTAGTGTAGAATTGGTGTTCCAGAAGTGAACATTTTAAAATGAAGGATCTCTTCAGCTTCCAGAGAAACGTGAAAGTCATAAAAGAAAGATTATTTACTACCATTTTAGTTGGAATATGTGGTGTAAACACTGATTCACAAACATTTAATATACAAAATATAAGACTTTTTTCATTGTTTTTATTAACAGAGTTTGTTCCCAGCAACTCACCACTGTATAGTCAATACAGAATAGCACACAAGATTCAACACGGCAATTCTCACTATAGTCTCTAGAAAGTCCCACTGATCTCAGTAACACTGACTTCCAATAACTGTCCATAAGATCACAGCCTCAGTTAATTTTTTTCTTGTTCACAGTTTGAGGGAAAGCCACAATAGCCTTACTTTTTTAATTCATCTTTTGCTGTCCATTCAGTCCTGGGAGACAAGTGAAATTATTTGTTTGAACACATCTGGTGATATCTGCATTGACAATAGGCCAAAGTTCTCCCCCCAAGAGAATAAATTACTGGATCAACCAGAGCAGAATCTTAGGTTACCATCTGGTGAGGAACAGTCACATCCATCCCACAGTCAATAAATAGGGCCGAAAAGGTACTTAAGCTTTGAAAGATAAGCTCTATATGTTTACTATCATGGAAAAAGGCAGAACTGGACTTGGGAATGTTGGGATTGGATGAAGGGACTATTCATTAACTTCTTCTTCATCATCTTCAAATGTTTCTTCGCCATCATTTGCTGTAGCTTCTTGGTATTGCTGGTATTCTGACACCAGGTCATTCATGTTGCTTTCTGCTTCTGTAAACTCCATCTCATCCATTCCTTCTCCTGTAAACCAGTGAAGAAATGCTTTTCTCCGGAACATGGCAGAGAATTGCTCAGAGATTCTTTTGAAGAGCTCTTGAATAGCTGTGCTGTTACCAATAAAGGTGGAAGCCATCTTGAGGCCACGGGGTGCTATATCACAAACTGCCACTTTTACATTATTTGGGATCCATTCCACAAAGTAGCTGCTGTTCTTGTTCTGTATGGCCAGCATCTGCTCATCGACCTCTTTCATGGACATGGGGCCTCGGAAGACTGTAGCAACTGTCAGATATCGTCCATGTCTTGGATCACAAGCCGCCATCATGTTTTTGGCATCAAACATTTGTTGTGTGAGCTCTGGCACAGTGAGGGCTCGGTATTGCTGGCTTCCTCTAGCTGTCAAAGGGGCAAATCCTGGCATAAAAAAGTGTAAACGTGGAAAAGGAACCATATTTACTGCCAGCTTACGAAGATCCGCATTAAGCTGGCCTGGAAAGCGTAGTGATGTAGTTACCCCACTCATTGTGGCAGACACCAAGTGGTTCAAATCTCCGTATGTTGGGGTTGTGAGCTTCAGGGTGCGGAAGCAAATATCATATAGTGCCTCATTATCAATACAATAAGTTTCATCTGTATTTTCAACTAGTTGATGGACTGAGAGTGTGGCATTATATGGTTCCACCACAGTGTCAGAGACCTTAGGAGAGGGCATGACACTGAAGGTATTCATTATCCTATCAGGATATTCCTCTCGGATCTTGCTGATCAGCAGAGTCCCCATCCCAGAACCTGTTCCTCCTCCAAGAGAATGAGTGAGCTGAAATCCTTGCAAGCAATCACAGTGTTCACATTCTTTCCTTACTATATCAAGAACTGAATCTACAAGCTCTGCTCCTTCTGTATAGTGTCCTTTTGCCCAGTTATTTCCAGCACCAGTTTGTCCTAAGATAACAAAGGGGAGAGACATTAATAGATTTACTGGGTCACAAATACTAACAGTCTTCAAATATTAGTAGCTAGGTCACGTTTAAATTGCCAACATTTTGGCACTAGATGTATTGTAAACACTTTTGGACAGAACCTTCAGTGAACTGCCAATTCTGTCTAAAAGTTCCGAAAAACTGCTGTATTTAATCTTATGCTGTACCTGGGGGCACCACAGAATTAATGATTCACCAGAGCTTTACATGTGTGAAAGGACTTCCACCTGCAGAGCATGATATTCTTACCTCCCCTCTCATGCTGTAGCCCAAAATGCTCCTCTAAATGATGTTCTTGGGGATCCCTATCCCCCAGGGACACCATTTCAGGGGTTGTGAGAAAGCCACACTCCACAGGCAGAAGTTCTTCTCCTCATGGCAAAGCTCTGGTGGATCCAAGCCTGCCTGCCCTCAGCACCCATTAACTTTTTCCTCAGTGCATTAAGTCACAACAGAGAAGCCTATTTCCCATTTTAAATGCAAAGGCTGGCTTGACTACCAGTTGACAAACTACATTCCTGAAGCCCTACTGCTTCACATTGTAGTTACCTACATAAGCCTTTTAAAGCTAGTTTGGGATTACCTGGTAAAAATATCATTTTAATGCACTTTCTGTAGAGATCGTTTAGACAGTAGTTTTGAAATCTGCTTATTTTAAAAATCTGCTCATTAAACAAAAGTTATTCCATTCATTTAGAATTAAACAACCTAGATCTTTAGTTCCTTCAATTTACAAGACAAGTCTAGAATTAAACCCAAACCCATCTAAAATTACCTCATGTTATTCATTTACAGAGACTTTGATTTTTGTAGAACAAAGTTTGAGCCCAGTGGCACCTTTAAGACCAACAAAGTTTTATTCAGGGTATAAGCTTTTGTGTGCACGCACACTTCCAAGCCCACTGGGGTATCCCTTAGGTCGGTGCTGTCAGTTTCTAAACTACTGCTTGATAGGACAGCTTTTGCAATATTGTCTAGAACAACCCATCTTCAGTTTTTGTATTTTTCCATTGCAGAAACCTTCAGATGGGAGCCATAGAGAATTGCTGTTTTTCTCTTTTCTTGCACTTCTGGTGGGCTAAGATGTTAATCATCCAACTGTTTCTATTGTCTCATGGGAACAGTGTTGGTAGCTCTGCTTCCTGCTAGCTGTGCAAAGGTCAAAATTATAACATGTCAGTGTTTAGGTACTTTCAATGGCCTTGCTGTGCCTGAGCCTACTGTCCATTAGAAACCTTGCAACCTTCCAAAAAATAAACATCACAACCATGGTCCTAAGTGATTAACAGGGCCATCCTAAGCAGAGTTACATCCTTCTAAGACCATTAATGTTAACAGCCTTAGAAAGGCATAACTCTGTTTAGGACTGCACAGTAGTTTGCAGGTCAGATTATGGTGTAGTTTCAGCAGTAGGCAAGGAAGAACATGGCAGTTGATGACCTTGAACTTTTGCATCAGTAGATGAAAGCCAGAGGTTAGATTTTTGGACATAAACCAGAGAGACCTGGATTCAAATCCTCACTTTGCCATGATGCTCTCTGGTTGATCTTTGGCCAGCCACACTCTCTCTGTGCCTAACCTACCTCACAGGGTCATCTTGAGAATAAGATGGGGGAGGGGCACCATGGATGCCACTCCAAGTGAGCTCCTTGAGGAATGATAGAAGAAAACCCAATATTAATAAAGCATGTATCTCTAACTCTGGAATATATGATGACTTTGCCACTCTAGTTGCATATATGTAACCATTTGTTTGAAGGTATTTGTGAAAATGCCATCTCTAATTCCTTTAGTTCCTTCTTTTATACCCTTTCTCCCCAAAGGGGGCCCAAAGCAGTTTCTAATAATCTCCTAGCCTCCATTTTATGCTCACAACAACCCTGTGAGGTAAGCTAGGCTGAGAATGTGTGACTGGCCCAAAGTCATCCAGGAAGCTGCCATAGCAGAATGGGGATTCAAACTTGGGTCTCCCCAATCCAGCACTGCAACCACTATACCACACTGGCTCTACATTGCCATATTAGGCAAAAGATTAAAATTACCTATACATCCCATCTCCTTTGCAGTCTCACAGAGATATATACATTTATAGAAGGCTTGAAAACTTGTACTCTGTCCAGTATGATAGTTTAAATTATTTTTCATGAGGAAAAGTTTCAGAAGAACTGCTCTTTCACAAGTGTGAGGCACTGAAGCCAGTTTTGGGTAGTGGTTAAGTGCGCAGACTCTAATCTGGGAGAACCAGGTTTGATTCCCCACTCCTCCACTCGCAGCTGCTGGATGACCTTGGACAAGCCATAGTTCTGTCAGAGGTGTTCTTGAAAGGAGCAGTTTCAGAGCTCTCTCAGCCCCACCTATCTCACAGGGTGTCTGTTGTGGGGAGGGGAAGGGAAAGAAGCCGCTTTGAGACTCCAAGTGAAGGGCAGGGTATAAATCCAATCTCTTCTCTTCTTCTGAAGTCATCACATAAGACTTTTAGCATTTCAGGTATATGTACTTTAAGGTCATTCATACATTTCTGGACTAAGAGTCAGGAAACAGATTGTGTGGATTTTCCTACATAACTACTAGTTGAATTTTATATTTAACAATAAAATAAAATAAAATAAAAGCTCTCAGAATGAGCACAGAAATTGTTTCTGAACTACTGATACAAACTGACCAATGCAACAATGTGGTAGTCATTTCCCTCTGGGGGGAAAGGGGGATTTCCAAAGACTGTAGCATGCCGCTTTGGGCAATATGTCTTACTTAGACATAAAGAGATATACAGTTACCAAAATGACTTGTAAGCATAAGTACACATGCTTTGTTTCTGGTATGCTTTTCATCACATCTTCTTTGAAAGCTCAGTCATAGTAACAGAAAATTATCAACATACCAAAGATGAAATTGTCAGGTCTAAAGAGTTGTCCAAATGGGCCTGATCGTACACTATCCATGGTTCCTGGTTCCAAATCCACCAAGACTGCTCTGGGCACATATTTCTGAGCTAGAAGAAAAATCAAATGCACCTTTATTTGGGATTTAGTCCATAAAGATGGATTGCTACAATTCTAAGGCAACTGTATTAATAACTTTATCAGTTTCAGTTGGCTTAATATATATGTACATTAACTCATTCCTAGATAGTGTTGGTAAAGAGCAGCTAACCTACCCATTATCCATTTGGACAAGTGTGACTTGTCTTGGCCACTGGCTTGCCCCTTCTTTATTATCTAAGACAATGAAAACTGTAGTTTCTTTTCACCATTTCATCATAGACACTTTGCTAACTTATTACAGTGAGATTTCCAACCTGTATAGACCCAGCTATGTCACAATACCATAATATTTATTATAACTCCTCCCTTGCATACAGTCCCATAGCCAGAAATTTTTAGTTGGTGGGGCATGGGGAAATTTTGTGGGGCAGCAAGGGAGGGGGAGGGAGGAGGGAGAGGGGTGGCTGCATGCTTTCTCTAATTCCCCAAGTGGCGATTTGCTGCTTGGAGATCAGGCCAAAACAGCATTTAAAGGGTTCAGGCTAAACAGCATTTAGCGGGGGGTGGGGGTGGCCACATACTTTCCCTGATCTCCAAGTGGCTGCTTGGAGATCAGGGAAAGCGTGCACCTCCCCGCTAGAAAAACAGAATTTAGGGTCCCCATTAAATGCTTTTTTCTAGTGGGGCAGCTGCAAGATTTAAACGGCCCTCCGGCTGGTTGGCGGGCCATGTACTCCCACTGATCAGCTGGAGGGCCCTTTTAATGCCACAGGAGGGGGAGGGGCAGCAGCTTTTGTGGGGCATGCCTCCCGTTTGAGGGGGCGGAGCTCCAAAATGCCCCACCATAGCTACAGGCCAGCTTGCCTATCATATCAAATTTCTTGTTGTGCAGCTGGGTACATGCATTAAAACCATGCATGAGAACCATTCATACGAAATGCTATTTTTAAAATGAAACCAAAAATTCCTAGACTCACAATCTAGAGAAGAACCACCATAACATGCACAGGAAAGGAAATGTACTGAGAATACAGGAAGAAGAAAATCAATATGATAAAGGACATTGACAAAAAGATTACAGGTTTCTACATAAACTTGCTCTATCCAGCAGCCAGGATAAAAACTACTTTTACTAAGAATAAAATGGGATTTCCTTCTCAGCAGACCTGCTCAGGACAGCTCCCATGGTCTGTCATCCCACTTCGTATTTGCTTATTCAAATGCAATGTATTTGCTTGTTCATGCAAGTCATTCATATTTGCCAATCAATTTTTTAAAATATTTATACTAGCTAGACTTCATATGACATACAAATTGTAGACGAATGTCGCCTTCTCTCCCAGCACTACTTTGGCACTATCTCCCATCTTTCTTTTCTCTCTAACCTTTTGCATCTTTAGAACACATTGTAACCAGGAATTTTTTTTTGTACAAGGAATCCCAAAGCGGTGAGCTTATTTGGCATTCAGATGGATTTGTAAGGAGAAAGGAAAAGAAAGAACCAACAGGGGTTACCCTAAGGCTAGAGGCAAGCTGTTAAGTTGCATGGAGCATCCTCAAGAACCCTTTTCCCCTCACCAATTCTCTCTATCCACTACTGGTTAACAGCAGAGAACTACATGTAATGGTCTCTAAAATGACCACAGTACTATCCTTTCCAGCTGCCAACAGCAGACCCTTAGACGGATAAGCACACAGAAGCAGCTGCAAGAGAAAACAATACAGAGAGCACTGGTGAAAGGGCGGAACAAGAAAGCCCTCATAAAGACGCCTGGGCCTTTGCAGCCTGCTCCCTCCAAATTATTTATATCCCTTGAGGCAATTCCGGTCAAGTAGACTCTGCTACTGGGAGTGGCCCTCAGAAACGGGGAAGTCCCACTGTCATTTCCTTGCAGTTTATGGGGAGCCTCTTGCTGACTTCCTGGCTGCCTCAAGCTGCCACAGGGATGATAGAATAAGGACCCTCCTACAGAGAGCACAGCAATGAGAGATGACCAAACCCCATGTTCTCTTGGGACACACATAGAAGTGAACAATCAACTCACACCTGACCAAGTGGACTCTGATTCATGCAAGCCCTGAGAAGTCTGTCAGTCCTTAAGTTTAACTCTTTGTTGTTTTGACAGCAACAGACTCAACTGAGAATCAGGAATGGAAACAAAGGACTCACCCACCAGAAAATGCTGGGAGCCTACAGGCCAAAAAGAATTAACCACCTCATTTGGAATTCATCCAAGACAAAAGCTTCTCTCAGATTTGTAAAGAATGGCAGGATTTCATGCTGACGAGCTGGAACAATGGTCCACAGTATTTTGGGAACTGCTAATAGTGAATCACTGTTGGCCACTTCCAACAGACTTTAGAATTTTGTCTGTACAATCTCCCCAATTTAATAGGAGAAACAGCCCAATTAAAGGCTGGGCTCATTAGCTCACAAGGCTCACCTTACTCCAGGCAAGACTTAGTTTAGGCCAGGGCTCAAATCTGAAACTGTGTTTAATTGCAGAAATTAAAGCCACACTTATCAGCAGGTACAGATCACCTTGAACTTCCCATACTAACAACATTCATCTGCCATACTTCTGTAATTGAGGGGGGCAGAGATTCCAACTAAGGGGGCAGAATAGTTATCATTAGGGGCATATAGTTAATTGTTGAACTCACTGCCCCAGGATGTGGTCACAGCTGCCAACTTGGAAGGCTTTAAAAGGGAAGTGGACAAATGGAGGACCGGGATATCAATGGTTACTTATTACGATGCACATCTACTCTAATACCAGAGGTAGTATGCCTCTTTAAATCAATTGCTGGGGGGGGAGGCCCAGGCGGGATGATGCTATTGCACTCTTCCTGTTTGTGGGCTTCCCAGAGGTAACTGGTTGGCCACAGTGTGAACAGAATACTGGACTTCATGGCCCAGCATGGCTTTTCTTATGTTCTTATTATTTCCTTTCAAGCTTAAGCCTCAGCACTTCTGTTTTCAGAAGTTAACCACTAGTTGAGCCACAGGTAGAGTGAAGATTTGACACAGGACCACATAACTCACACATTATTTTCCATGCAAAGAGATAGCTGCTACATACGCATGAAAACAGGAAGGCTGCAATACCTACCCCAAGGACTACTGAAAGGCAGAAATTATACTGATTGGCAAGCATGAGGTAAGGTCAGCCCTCCATCTCCTCAGGCAAGACACACAGCCAGTGAGTTTGGGAGGGCTGGAGACAAGGAGAAGTTCATCTAAAAACTGTTTGTGCTTACTGAGAGACGTTTGCCACCTACTTTGATAACCAGATAAAACTGTTCTAACAGCATGTTCTGTTTTTAAAAAAGCCAAGAAAAGTTGAATTCTGCTACAAGTTTTGTATGGAATATGTTTTGCATATTTTATTAAACTTCTGCGCAGAGAGCCGCACAGCTCTTCCAGGACGGATGCCACATAGTCTGCACTTAAACCACCCTTAAGCAAAGCAAAAATGAGGTGTTAAAGACTCTGAATTAATTCCAGATAGTTGCTACCTTACAGCAGAATGAGCTGCGCTCTGGTAGGTCCCCAGTTCAGCTCTGCTATTAATTTGGGAGATGGCCTGAGGCAAGCCTCTCTCTCAGCCTCATGGGCAACAGGTATAATAATAATAATATTCACCTACTTTACAGGATTGTCAGAAGGACTGCAAGACAATAGTGTATATGCCTAAAGCACTGTACAATGGCGAAAGTTATCATTAAACACCAGTTTCGATGGTTGGGATTGCAGAGCTGCAGAAGTTGAACACACACACAGCTGTGCTCTAGAGCCTCACAGTTTTTCATTCTGAAATTACTTCCAGGTTATTAACAGAGCAGTCAAGATGCCCAGGACTAACCAACCCGAAAGCCTCTTCTTCTTTTTTGCTCCATATGCTAAAAGAGATCATTTGGGATAAACTTGTACGATTTAGTACACACCCCGCCCTCGTTTTTAAGGCACCTCCTTATTATTTCCCTGAAGGTTAACAAGCAGCAATCCACAAGCGAGTCTGCAGGAGCAGCAGCAAAACCACGCGGGAGTCCGGGGCCCCTTAAAGAGAGAACACAGCTGTGCGGCAGCACAAGTTCCCCCGAGTCAGAGCTCGCCTCACCGGAAGCGAACCGCAGTTCCAGAAAGCGCGTGCTGCAAGAAATTATGTTTAGCCTGTTAAGGTGGACTCCCGTTTTACTTTAGCTGTAAGCCTGTAATTGCACCGGCTGGCTGCCTGAATCCTCATGAAACAAACGCCCGTCAATTCAAGTTTATGGATGAGGCCGTGAGCAACCGCTTGGCTTCCTGTATCGTGCCCCCCCCCCCCGAAAGTTGGCCCGTGACCACAACTTACAGGATGATTCGTTGTAATAGACGTTGATCCTCTCCAGCTGCAGCGCCGAGTCCCCGACGTAGCCGCCCGACGGGTCAATGCCGTGCTCATCGCTGATCACTTCCCAAAACTTGGAGGCGCGGGAGAGAAAGACAAAGCGAGAGGCGCTCAGCCAGATGATGCCGCCGCCGCCGCCGCCCCCCCCCCCCCCGTCCCGGTCACTGTCATAATTGACAGGTCACCCGACGCCACCCTGTGGCAGAGCGAGGCCTTCCAGGCATGCGTCCGAGCAACAGCTGCCGGATTCTTGGCATGCTTGGGAGGTGCTGCTCCTCTCAGCCCCTCCCAGCGGCCCCGGGCGGGCGGGCGGCGAAGAGAAAGGGTGGGGCTGAAAAATGAGTCCAAAAAGTTAAAACGCATCAGGATTTCAAAACCAAAGAGAAAACGGCTGAGAGCGTCAACCGCCGTCCTTTGGGTCCCTTTCCCCCGCTTGCTACTTCAGTAGTGGGTCTCTTCCACCCCTCTCGCCCCGGCGGTCCCGCTTCAGTTTTTCCAAAGCCTTTTATGGTCAACGTGAAAGAGACGAACCATTTGGTTCCACTTTGGTGCTTTCCCAGTTCCGCAGCTTATGAACACACAAGCAAGCTCAGATTTTGGTACCCCCACCCACCTCCCAAAAAGAACACTTTCCGTCCGTCTTATATGTGGACTTTTTCTATAACGTTTCTTGAATTACTGTACTAAGGGTTCAGGTGGGTAGCCAGGTTTATCTGAAGCAATAGAACAAAATTTGAGTCCAGTGGCACCTTTAAGACCAATAAAGTTTAATTCTGGGTGTAAGCTTTGGAAGCATACACACTTCTTCAGCTAGAGATGCCTCTCCTAAGACATCTGGGTTTGTTCATTTTTCTTTCAGACAAATACTTGAGAGAAAGCTGGGTACCAACTTAACATCAAAGGAAGCTTCCAGCACTTGTGCTGAATTGCCAGGCTTTACAACTGGAACTACTGGAGGCACCTTATATAATACTAATTAATAGTAATAGTAATAGTGGCCGAAGAGCATTTCCCCTTACCTTTGTTCCGATTTGGTTTCCACATTGACCAGCCTGGATGTGAACTATTTCCCTCATGGTGCTACAGTACTTGCGCAAGCCCAGGTCCCTCTCTCTTCCTGCCTCTGTGCAGAGTTCAGCTGTGTGCCGGGTCTGGTGCTTCAATGAACGTTTTATTGGCTCCTGGGCTGTGATTCACCCTCCCGGCTCTGCTCACTCGGCAACTTCGCAGAAGAATGACAAGAGCAAGGGTGGGGTGAGCAGCAGCTGGCCCTGCCCAGCCTCCGTGGGGCCTGGCCTCTGGTGTGAATGGCATTCCAACTCATTGACTCAAAGCCCCATTTTAACATTTGGAGAGCACTGTCTTCTGCATTATTATAGTTGCCACATACAGTCTCTTTTCTGAACGGCAGCAAGTGGTCATTCCTGAACACTAACATTTGTCTAAATGGTGTGCTAGCAGATTTATAAAATCTAGTTACCAAAGTTGGGTAGTTGGTATTGTTGCACAAATCTATGCAACCCCCAGGCCAGAAAAGGGAACGCACAGTCGGAGTCCAGTGAATCAGATAAAAGATAGTTTACTAGCACTAACAGGAGATACAGAATGTGATGCAAAAGACACTCGTATGCCAAGCTGTCTCTCTGAATTCGACATCTGAAAGTTTACATTTTAAGGAAAAGTTATTAGTTCACAAACATCATAAACATCATGGCATCATATATTAATACATTCTTATTGGAGACCCTCTTATGAGGGGTCTGACCATATTTTCTTACATCCATTGATCCATTGTTTATACAATAAAAGGCACAAAGACTTCCTTCTGGAAGAACTCAAGGATTCCCCTGGGACCTAAGATAGATAAGGGGTGTGATTTATGGTGCTCGGCGGAGGGGTCATCCTGACTTAGAGGAGCCTCTGCCCCACACCTTGTGATGCCAGGCACCGCTCTTTTGTTACAGCATGTTGTAAAAACATAAATTTTCTATTTTTAAACAACTTTCTTTAGTGTTCTAAGACAAAGACATTCCAGCCTTGAATCTATGGCCTTGATTAATATGTACAGAGCTTGCTTAGGCATTCATAAAGAACAGCGGAAAAACATTTCCCTGTCAGGAGGATGTTGACAACTAGAGAAATGTGCTGGGGGAGCCGTTTTGAGGGGAGAAATCATAGTCTCTGCATTTGGTTGTGTTAGCTGTTAATATTCTTAAACCAATAAACACTGATTGGGTCAATATGTGTTCTAGTCGGGAAAAAGAAATTGAGTTTCTAGACACTCTCAATGACTGTGCTATGGAGCAGATGGTCACGGAACCTACCAGGGGAGAGGCGATCCTGGTTTTGGTCCTAAGTAATGCCCAAGATCTGGTAAGAGATGTAAAAATGATTGTACCACTTGGGGACAGTGACCATAATGTTATTGAATTCCAACATTTGTATAAATAGGGAACTGGCCAAAAAGACTGTCACGACCACTTTTAACTTTAAAAGGGGTAACATCTCTGATATGAGGGGACATGTGAGGAAGAAACTGACAGGAAAAGTAGAAAGGGTCAAAACCATTGGGGAAGCTTGGAAACTATTTAAAACTACAATCCTAGAAGCTCAGAAAAAATATATACCACAGGTTAGGAAAGGCACTAATAGGTATAGAAAAAAGCCTGCATGGTTAACAAACAAAGTAATGGAAGCTGTAAAAGGTAAAAAGGATTCCTTTAAGCAGTGGAAAGCTTGTCTCAGTGAGGCTGATAAAAGGGAACACAGGCAAATCTGTGATCAGGCAGGCAAAAAGGGAATATGAGGAGCATGTAGTAAAAAACATAAAGGCCAACAATAAAACTTTCTTCAAATACATTAGAAGCAGAAAACCAGCCAGGGAGGCAGTGGGGCCCTTGGATGACCAAGGGGTAAAAGGAGTAGTGAAGGATGATAGGGAAACGGCTGAGAAGCTGAATGCATTTTTTGCCTCTGTCTTCACTGTGAAAGATGAGAAGTGTTTGCCCACTCCAGAACCGCTGATTTTAGGAGGGGTGTTGAAAGACCTGAGTCAGATTGAGGTGACGAGAGAGGAGGTCCTACTACTGATAGACAACTTAAAAACTGATAAATCACCAAGCCCAGATGACATACATCCGAGAGTTCTTAAAGAACTCAAATGTGAACTTGTGGATCTCAAAAATATGTAATTTTTCATTAAAATCTACCTCCATTCCTGAGAACTGGAAGGTAGCTAATGTCACTCCCATCTTTAAAAAGGGTTCCAGGGGAGATCTGGGAAAGTACAGGCCAGTCAGTCTGACATCAGTACCGGGTAAATTGGTGGAAACTGTTATTAAGGAAAGAATTAGCACATAGATGAACAAAAACTATTGAGGCAGACTCAGCATGGGTTCTGTAAGGGAAGATCTTGTCTCACTAACCTGTTAGTGTTCTTTGAGGGGGTGAACAAACATGTGGACAAGGGGGACCCAATAGATATTGTTTACCTTGACTTCCAGAAAGCTTTCGATAAAGTTCCTCATCAAAGGCTCCTAAGTAAGCTCAAAAATCACAGGATAAAAGGACAAGTCCTTTTGTGGATCAAAAACTGGCTAATCAATAGGAAACAGAGAGTAAGTATAAATGGGAAATTTTCTCAGTGGAGGGTGGTAAGCAGTGGGGTACCACAGGGATCAGTACTCAGTCCAATGCTTTTTAACTTGTTCATCAATGATTTGGAGTTGGGAGTAAGCAGTGAAGTGGCTAAATTTGTGGATGATACGAAGTTGTTCAGGGTGGTGAAAACCAGGGAGGATTGTGAGGCACACCAAAGGGATCTGTCGAGGATGGGCGAGTCGGCATCAACGTGGCAAATGGGGTTCAATGTGGCCAAGTGCAAGGTGATGCATATTGAAGCCAAAAATCCAAACTATAAATACACATTGATGGAGTCCAAACTGGCAGAGATTGACCAAGAGAGAGATCTTGGAGTCGTAGTAGATAACTCACTGAAAATGTCGAGACAGTATGTGACTGCAATAAAAAAGGCCAATGCTATCCTGGGAATTATTAGGAAGGGTATTGAAAACAGATCAGCCAATATCATAATGCCCCTATATAAATCAATGGTGCAACCTCATTTGGAATACTGTGTACTGTTCTGGTCACCACACCTCAAAAAGGATATTATAGCTTTGGAAAAAGTGCAGAAAAGGACAACTAGAATGATCAAAGGGTTGGAACACTTTCCCTATGAAGCGAGGTTAAAGCTCTTGGGGCTCTTTAGCTTGGAGAAATGACGGCTGAGGGGTGACATGATAGAGGTTTATAAGATTATGCATGGGATAGAGCAGGTAGAGAAAGAGGTACTTTTCTCCCTTTCTCACAATACAAGAATTCATGGACACTCAATGAAATTGCTGAGCAGTCAGGTTAGAACGGATAAAAGGAAGTACTTCTTCACCCAAAGAGTGATTTAACACATGGAATTCACTACCACAGAAGGTGGTGGTGGCTACAAGCATGGACAGCTTCAAGAGGGAATTAGATAAATATATGGAACAGAGGTCCATCAGTGGCTATTATAAGGTATGGATAGGGACTCTGGGGCAGGTGACGCCCTGTATTCTTGGTGCTTGGGAGGAGTCAACAGTGGGAGGGCTTCTAGTGCCCTGGCCCCACTGGTGGACCTCCTGATGGCACCTGGTATTTTTGGCCACTGCGTGACACAGAGTGTTGGACTGGATGGGCCATTGGCCTGATCCAACATTGGCTTCTCTTATGTTCTTAGTTCTCTTGGAGAAAATGGCTGCTTTGGAGGGTGGACTCTATAGCATTGTACCTCACTGAGGTCCCTGCTTTCTCCAGACTTTTCCCCAAATCTCCAATAGTTTCCCAGCTGGAGCTGGCAAACCTACCCCCACACACGCCAGTGTTCCCTCTAGGCTGAGTTAGTGTGATCTAGCTCACAGTTTTTTAGCCTCTGGCTCACACATTTTTGTCTTAGCTCAAGAAGGATGGCTCCAGAGCAAACTAATTTATGCAGTAGCCAAATCGCTTGCTCACAGCTTTAATGCCAGTAGCTCACAAAATAGAATTTTTGCTCACAAGACTCTACAGCTTAGAGGGAGCATTGCCCCCCACCCCCTGCCAGTGACCAGGGGGGACCTAGCAACCTAATATCAATGCACATCTGAGATGATCTGCAGTTTTGTGGTAGTGCAGCCTTAGTCTTATGTTCCTGTGAGACCAGTTATTTGTTGCAGGCATAATAGATCTGATGCAGACACAAAGTTCTTCTGCCCATTCCAAGATCTGACGAGATCGGGCTTGCCTCAGCTATCCAGGTCGGAGCCACTAATATTTAGTCTTGTGGTTCACTTCCGTTCCAGTTTCAGTAGCACACCATTTTACAATAAGTACTATTGAAAGCAGACACCCTTCAGGGCATCCAGCATGGCTGGCTGAGGTTTCCAGAAATGTCTCCTGTGCACCACTTTTTCCTGCTGGGAATCAGATGCCTCCATGCAAAGAGAGAAAGCAAGATGAGATGGCCATGAGGGGACAGGAAAATGGGAATTGTGGCAATCCCCCACTGAAATGGCTAGATAATCCCCCCCCCTTTTAGAACAGGATGTAATAAAGGTATATAAAACTGGGCATGAATTGGAGAAAGCAGACAGACAGAAAATTTTCTTGTACTCCCACCATCAATAATTCTAATTCTTGACATGATCCCATTGTCACTTAAATCTGGAGACTATGGCCCTGAACATACCAGACAGATGTTTCTGCAAACCTGATAAAAGCCCAAGGCTTGCAGAAAAATCTGAAATCTTAAAATCATTGAGAAATTAAAATGCCACAAAATAATAGAAATAACTCCTGTACTTTTAAGAAAGGGGCCACGGTGGCTCAGAGGTTAAGACGCTGAGCTGCAGACTGGAAGGTCTGTAGTTCGGCAATTCAAGATCCTAGTACAGTGTGATGGAGTGAGCTCCCATCTCTGGCCCCAGCTCCTGCCAACCTAGCAGTTCAAAAGCAAGAAATTGCAACTAAATAGGTACTGCTTTGGTGGGAAGGAAACAGCATTCCTTGTGCCTCGGTGTTTAGTCATGCCAGCCACATGACCATGGAAACATCTTCAGACAGCACTGGCTCTTTGGCTTGGAAACAGAGATGAGCACTGACCCCTAGAGTCAGTTTTGACTAGCTTCGAGCAAGGGAGATCTTTACCTTTAAGAAAGGAGAGCTCAGTGTTCATTGCGGGAGTTGCTAGACAACCACAACAGTATTGCCAGCAGGCCTGTAGCTACAGTGGGGTATCTTGGGACCGGGTCCCCTGAATTACCGCCCAGGCCCCCTGACTTTTCACAAAGCCAAGTGGATAGTGCCACTGCCACCACTGCCAAGAAGCTCACAGCCTCCCCGCTCCAGTGCAAAAAAGGAAAAAAGAGCATGGGTCAAACGCGGTGCCTGGCTGGTTGCAGGGAAGGGCAGGAGTGGGGCTGCTCACTTGGGGGGGTACATGTGGGGTGCCCCTGACTTACTTAAAGGCCCCCCAAATTTAAAAAATCCTGGCTACAGGCCTGATTGCCAGCCTTCAGTCCTTGGTCAGTAAAAGGCAAGGGGAGGGGCAGGGCCATTTTCAGGGCTTTGAGGAAGGACTCTTCAGGGCCAGGCCTTATAGCAACAACTACATGACTTGCTACTGGCCAACCTGTATGACTCACCCAGCAGCCACCCCATAAGAAGACCCAGATTCAAAATCCCAGCTGTGCCACAGAAGCTCACTAGGTGACCTTGGGCCAGTCATACAATCTCAGCCTAAGCTACCTCACAGCATTGTTGGGAAAATGAGATGCCCCCTACAAGTCTTTGCAGGTCCCCAGCTTGTAATACTAGAATTTTGGATATCCAGATATCCATTTAAGTTGACAGGAAACCGATTTGGGACAGGCAAAGGAAGTACTTCTTTATTCAATGAGTAATCAGAGGATGCAGTGATGGCCACAAGCATAGATAAAAGGAGATTAGACAGATTAATGGAGGACAGGTCTGTCAGTGGCTACCAGCCACTGTGAGTCACTCAAAGAAATCTCCATATTCAGAGGCAGGGAACCTCTGAAGACCAGTGCTAGGAACCTTTGTGCCCTGTTTGCTGGCCCTCAAGGTGCTAGACTGGATGGACCACTGGTTTTTAAACAAAACAGGGCTATACAATTGCTCTTTGGTTTTGCCTGCCTTGGATTATGTCACTCTTGTCAGCATGACAGCTTTTCTCTGTTCTCGGTTTTCTTCATGGTCATTCCACAGTTGTTTCAGTCCACAATTAATTGAGAGTGAATTGCTTGGGTTATTGTATTTTAGTGTAAATATTCCACATAGCCCTGTTGTAATTTCTGATGTGAATAAAAGGTTATTTCTAAAGGTAGTGGTATATTTAGTTTATACAAGTCTTGAGTTAATTAGCATGCAAGTGACTTTTTAGTATCTTCAGATTGTTCCTTTTGGAACAGACAGTGTTGTTCCATATAATTATCATGAGTCACGTAGCTATGCAAAGTGGCCCTTCCTTGAGGCTTCAAAATGGTCGAAGCTGAATGGGCCCTAATGGGCAGCTGACTGCTCCAAGCGGCTGGAATCTGAGTCATGCCCACCTGCTAGGTTGGGGGCTGCAACAGCTTTGTCTGGGTTGGGAGAAGAACTGAAAGCAACAGTTTGTATTGGGATGACAACAAGTTTACATTTTACATTTGGAAGGAACAGGTAGAACTCCCATATCTTTGAGACTCAAACTGCTATCTGTGTGTGTGTTCCTGAAATGTTTCAACCTGTATAAATGTATATAAAGAGATAATTCCAAAAACTCCAAGAGCACAAGCCAGTCAAAATCAGTGTTCCCTCTAAGCTGAAGTTGGTTTGCTCTGGAGCCATCCTTCCTGAGCTAAGACAAAAATGTGTGAGCTGGAGGCTAAAAAACTGTGAGCTAGCTCACACTAACTCAGAGGGAACACTGCTTACAAGCTAAGCAGGGTCAACCGTAGTTAGCGCTTGGATGGGAGACCACCAAGGAGTTCCAGGGTTGCTCTGCAGAGGCTGGCAATGGCAAACCACCTCTGTTAATCTCTTGCCTTGAAAACCCTATTGGGTTGCCATAAGTTGGCTGCGACTTTCCACTTTGGTTGGACTGAGTCAATAATATCTCAAGCGCTTTCATTCCTGAGGAAATCACCATGTCAAGGCTGTTCTGAACCCACAGCATGGGAGACAGAGGTTTCAATCCCCAGAGACATAAAGATCATTGGCTCTTGCTGGGCCACTTATGGTTTCTCACCCTAACCTGGTGGTAGTGGAAAGTGCCATCAAGTCGTAGCCAAGCCTGCTTAGCTTCCGAGATCTGATGAGATCAGGCTGGCCTTGGGCCATCCAGGTCAGGCCCAACCTAACCCACCTCAAATGATTGTTCAAAGGAAAAAATTAGGAAGTACCATGCATGCTGGCCTAGGATCAAATGTAACGAAATGAAATAGTCCCGAGACATAAAAGTGTATATGAGAAATTAATTAATTTATATACTTATTTAGGGCACATGTATACCCAGACTTTTCCCCAACACAGTCGGGACCCAGGGCATGTGATAATAGATAAAAATACTGTAAAGGTATGGTTGAACATAAATACAACAGTCAAAAATTCAATATTAAATTAATTAAAACACTGGTTCTAAAGAGGTAATTAAATATATAATTAAAACAGTTAAGCCAGAGCCTATTAAAGTTGTCCCATAATCATCTCTTTTAAATAATTCTGTTTTACAGCCTCACCAGAAGGCTTCAGGGCTGGAGGCCTACCTCACTCCTTCCAGGAGGCTGTTTCATAATAGCAAGCCAACCAGGGAGGGCTGGTGTGGTGTGGTGACTAGAGTGTCGGACAAGGACCTGGGACAATTGGGTTCAAATCCCGTAGTCAGCCATGGAAGCCTGCCAGATGACCTTGGGCATAGCATATTCTCTCAGCCTAACCTACCATCATGAGGCTGTTGTTGTGAGGATTAAGTAGAGAAGGGGGGAACGATCAGGGGGAAAAGTGGGATATAAATGTATAAAGAAGCACAAAGAAGTAAGCCACAACAGAGAAGGTCAGAGCCTGGGTTGTGAAAGTCAATAGCCTTGAGAGTGAAGGGATTGCTACAGGACCCCGTTAGAAGGAGAGCATTTGGTATACAGGTTCATATCAGAAGACGTGATTCTTCACATGTATAGTCATAAAGAGCTTTGTAATATATATATTAAACATAAAAGAAATAATTAGGTATACAGAATCACAACAAGGAGCTAAGGAGTATATTCGTACAAGTACCAAAGAAACAGTCAACCATTTCAAGCAGTCAGTGTATGGAGTGGGTGGGTGGGATCACATGGAAAACATTATTTAACATCCCGGAAAAACATAACAGCAGTTCTTCCAGATTCAACGGCTCATGAGATCTGCTGTGTTTAACCTTTTCCTGTGTTTCAGGAAGTTGGTTTATTCTCAGTGTGGTATTGCTTCATAGAGCAGTCAAGTTTCCTGGTAGAATTTGTAAAGGCTGGTGAAGAAAAGCTATCAACAGCACTCACTCACACTAAGGGGCTGAACTAAGACTTGCTCGTTTTATTTATTTATTTTATTTAGACACAGCTTACATCATTCTCCCCTCCTCCATGTTATCCTCATAAAAGCACTCTTGTCAGGTAGGTTAGACTGAGAGAGAATGACAGACTCAAGGTTGCCCAGACTGTGAGCTTGCTTCCAGAGTTTTGGTTCTGTGGTAACATCCTCACTTAACTTTGGAAGCAGCACTTTACATCCAGTGCCTCACTTCTGTAATGTATTCACTGCCATTTCAGTAGAGATTATTGTGCTACTGTTTTTCTTCTCCTCTCCCCTATTGTTGAAAAAGAAAGTAGGGAGTATCATGCATTTCCTCACATTCATTAAAGCAGAATGGAGTAGAAAGTCTTTTATAAACCCTCCCAGTATGGTTCTTCCAAAGATGACAGAAGAAGACATACACTGCTCCAGTATGGTCAGTTCTCTCTTTCAAGTTTCACAAGAGAAAGAGAAAGAATTTTCTCAGCAAACCTCCACAACAAACCTCCACCAGTAGTGTGTAAGTACTATTGGATCATTATAGACACAAGTTCCAGAGCCTAAGGGAACTCCTGTACCTTTAAAAGTGCATAGAAGTATTCTGCCAGATGTGGTTCACGTTCACCCTATCACAAAGCAATGGTAATTACAGAACATAGGCGGTGCTGAAGGCAGCTGTGGGGCAGGCACCTAGCCACCCCCCATAATTGCCAGAGTCATTTCCTTACTTTAAGAAGTGTTTTTTTATATTATCAAATTAAACCAATAATTACTGAGCAGTTCCTCAGGGCTCACTTCAGTCTGTTTGGGATACAACTGGGGTGAGGAACAGAACTTTGGATCTGGAAGGCAGCTGATAGTTTCCCTTCCGAACCACTGGCAGTTCTCCCTTTAGCCTCTTTGTAGGGAGGATCAGTGACACTCTCTTCCCATCATATTCCTTCCTCCTTCCTCCTCCCTTCTTAAGCAATTTTATTTTGTCGGGTTAACATTGTGTAATCAGTTTGCCATTATCATGCACATATGTTCACTTATGAGACTAACAATGCCATCCTAAACAGAGTTGCACCTTTCTAAGCCCACTAATTTCAGCTAGAGTTGCCAGCTCCCTGAGGTCCCCCAAACTCAGCTCTGTTTCCTGGCATCACTCTGAGCAACAATGGGATAATTTTTTTAAACAAGTTTGACAGCCGACAGTGTGGTATCATACCTCTCTAGGAACTGGCCAAAACTCTACAGTAAACCATAGAGCTTTCAGAATTCCAAGAGAAGACTGACATCTGTGAGGACACTATAACTTTGGCATTTTCTAGATTGCCTTAATGTTCCATTTTCATTCCCCTATGTTACTGGGGTTTTTTTCTCGTGTCCAGACAACTTTGTTAACATCTCCATGCTGTCCCAGTTTTTCCTCATTTTTTCCCTGTTCTTTCCTAAACTAGTTTTTCCTGCGTTTTTTCCCATTGTAGATTGAATTCACAAGATAGCCTCTTGCTTGGAATCTTTAGGTTTTTTCCACCTCATAGATTGCCACCCAAACCTGCCCTTTCTGTACCTGCACTGAAACAAATGGTCAGTCCCATTGGGAGGCCCAACACCAGCAGCCATTGCCTTCCTTACCATTCCTTCATTCACACTCAAAGGCAAATTCTAGCATGTCCTCGAGCACCATTTTCAAATACATTTTGCAATATGTGCAGCTATTCTAAAAACATGCAATTGAAGGAAACAAGATGTTGTGAGCTGTGTACCTGATGCAAGTAAAATAAAGGAATTCAATTTTTTTTTTGGGGGGAGCCAATGAGAGGGAATACTCAAATGTGAAAAAGTGGCCACCAATAAGGCACATACACCAGGTAAGACTCTCACGTTTGGTATTGTGGGTGGGGAATGTACTCATAAGGGGATTTCTCAGCCCCCTTGAGGCTGTTGAAGCACTGCAATGCTTCAGCACATGCACAAAAAAAAGCCTGGGAAAAAGCCTGAAAAACCAATCTACAATGTGAATGTGAACTGATGGAACACTGTCGGGGAAAATGACGAAAACATGCAAGTGTTTAATGATTGCACCGATAGAGCGATCATCAGAACCACCACAACACGAATGAAAATTCAGAAGCTGGCTGCAGTCTGGAAAACACCTTTAAGTGAGGCAATGCATAATATGATAGAGGATCAGAGCAGATGAGCAGAATCATGGCTGAAGCAGCAGGTCAGTTCTGCTTCTTCTAATACTGCAGTTCTAAGTTATGTAAACAGTTAATAAAGTTCATCTTATATTATACTTCACCCTGGATCCTAAAAGTTATTCATAAAGAATAAATAATATTAAAATTGTTTTGAATATTGTTTCAGAAATCTCTATGAAGAAATAATTTTATTTTAATACCTTTCTTCTAAGCAGAAGGGGAAAAATGAAATACCAGGAGAAATCATACCATATATGGCTTCTGTGCCAACAGAAAAAAGGATGAGGGCATAAAAGGGGCAAAATGTATTTTGGGACAAAGGGTTTGTCCCACATGTTTTCTCCTTCATAAATCTAATTGTTTATTTCCCATTAACACTCCCATCCTAAACACATATTCCATAAAGGAGAGTAAACTGAGACAAAGCACTTGCGCAGATGACCTATAGGCACTGAATCTACTGATTGTTAGGCAGGTCAGTAAATATTCCCTTTTGAATTTCAGAAAGTTCTGTATCTGCACTATCTCAAGTTTTTAAAACAAACATATTAAAATGGCCCTCATTCTTGCAGGTGACGTATGAATCAGTTACCGTATGTATATACAGCTATTTAACCATCTCTACTGTCATCTTATACCCAGTACTTCTAAGAATCCAGAACATAAGAAGAGCCCTGCTGAATCAGACTAGTGATCCATCCAGTCCAGCTCCCTGTCTCAAACAGTGGCCAAGCAATTACTATGGAGCACTAACCACAGGACATAGTGGTTGAAACCACAGAGTTTTGGCGAAATGCTAGAGGGTTGCTGGGATATGTCATTACACTGCTAGCAAGCTCCACCCCCCCAACACACTGAGTTTCCTGCTGGTTGCCAGCCTCATGCTGGCAACCCAAATGGAGCTCTTTTACTTGTAATGTAACTCTAAAAATTAATATTAGTTAATGTTAACTTGAGGGAAAGTATGTAGCATTGTTTTAAACAGTTTATTTTTCATACAAAGCACTGCAACTAATCTATTCTGTTGCCTAGAAGACAGAGAGAATTACCTCAATGGCAAGCAGAATGGACAGATTCATGGAGGATGGGGCTATCAGTGGCTAGAAGTCCCAATGGCTGCTAGGCCATGATGGATATCTACCCCCCTGCAGGACCAAAGCAATATGCCTCTCTGTATCAGTTGCTGGGGAACATGGGCACGAAGATGACACAGTCATTCTGTTTGTGGGCAGTTGGTTGGCCACCGTCTGAACACTGCTGGACTTGATGGGCCTTTGTTCTGATTCAGCATGGCTCTTCTTATGGTCTTAAGGCAGAACAGAGATTGCTTCATTTTGCCCCTTGAGGCCTTAAACATATATAATCTGCTAGGCTATAGTTCCTTCCCATACTAACTGGTCAGAAACAAACCCAAGCCTCCATAGGTCAGGTTCCAGGCTTTCATCTAACAGTTCATACTCTCTCCGGTGTGACTTATTTCCACTACTGTGACCATAAAGACTGGCCAAGCATCAGAACCTGTAATGGTGTTTTAGAATTCTTTGTAATCAGATATGAGGTGACTAACCAAAACCAGGGGGCAGGGGGATATGTTACTCCCTTTGCTACATTATAACTTGGCTCCCAGAGGTCAGTTGTGATAAAACAAAGAAAAAGTCTCAATATGTGGCACAACAAGCAAAACAGAAGGACGAAGGTCATGTTGGTACTATTTAGATTCCTGAGAGAAGGACTCCAGAAAAGGAAGAAAATATGTGCTTGTAACTATTGGCTTGACTTGATTTACCCTCAACCACCTGGGCAGGCATACAAAGCCCATACAATTGTTTACACTGGATTGATTGGATGTGGTTAGTCAGTCTGTTTTCTACATACAAAGAAATATGGAGGATGCAAAGTAAAATATGGATGATAACATCCATGCAGTTTGCAAAGTAAAAGGAATAATCTTAATGTGAGCTACTTACATTCTGCTGCAACCAGAAGCAGAAGGTTCAATCATTGCTTTAAAGTTTCCATATTAATGAGGCCTCAAACAGGGCACATATGTTAGCTTGTGGGTTTCTCATTATGCTTTTCTTCACCTACACAATCTTGCAAGCTCTTTGCCATTGATGGCATCTGGCTTAGACAGCCCATCTCAGAATACCACTCCTTTTTTAATTAATTTATATATTTTTTTAAAAATTGCATACACATATAAGGAACAATCAAAATACAAAATAATCAAAAATTGGAACACCTTCTATATGAAATCTTATAGGATTATCAATTCAAGAATCTACAAATAGTGAAGCATAATAAATAATCGAGTAGCAGATACACAAAATGCACAAAATAAACAGTCAAGCCATATTTCAAATTCAAATATGAACTCTTATAGAAAAATCATATCCTGATAGACTGAGTTGCTAGGTAAGATGTCACATTCAGCAAAAAAGCTTAATACAGGGAGCTACATCTCTGTAAATAAGGAATAATACCACTCCGAGGCCGTTTAACAAATTATTCAAACACATTACATTCACAGATGGAATAGGGTAATTGGACAATCTCCACTAGATGAAGATAAAATGGCAACCAAAACTACAGTCCAACAACTCCCACCCTATTTTTAAAGTCATGGTGCTAATTCCCTAACCCTAACCCCCCTCTCCCTGAGGTTGATACAGAACAACGTGTTTCTGTACTGACTACAGGAAAACAGGCAATGAAAGCAGGGTCTTTTCAGTTGAGCACTGAAGGAATGTGGTAAAAGTTCTCATACAGAGAAATTGTCACATACTTGCACGTCATTTATTTTGGAAACTTTTTCTGCAGAGCTGAAACCAGTTGTTACATGCAGATGAACACCGCAAGCAATGTTACCATGCCAGTGACTTAAAGGCATATGAATGAATGCCAAGAATTTAAAGAGGACACTGTAGGCTCTTGTTTATCTGAGCCCATTCCATTGCTCGCCTACATTGAAAGGTCCATTTGTTAAACAGTGTGCCCAGGATAAGGGATTTACATTACACATCATTTGCTCAACAGAATGCATTGTATTGAGAAAGGAGGGCAAATGCACTGCTGTAATCCCTGTGCTTGCAAAATGTAATGAGATGTACCTTGTTTTACAAAAACAACTGCTCCTACCAGTTTTATATGGGTTTTACTGTTAAAATAGTCAATTAATTTCCCCTTTTGTCTCCTGTACAATGATTCATAATTAGTTATTACTTATGTGACACTAATTTATTACATTATAAACAGTGTAGTTTGGAAGGTCAATTCTTTTTGTGATGATAATCAAAAGGCAAATACCTCAAAGTCTGCTTGCATTATGACAAACAACAGTTCAATATTACTTGGATTCTAGGACCACTTCTATCATTTTTAGACACCAGTATGCAAAAGGAAGCTGTGGTGGCTCAAGTGGTTAAGACGCTGAACTGCAGGCTCTGAAAGGTCAGTAGTTCAGCAGTTCGAGACCCGGGTGCCGCATGACAGGGTGAGCTCCTGTCTCTAGTTCCAGCTCCTGCCAACCTAGCAGTTCGAAAGCAAGAAATTGCAAGTAGATAAATAGGTACCACTTCGGTGGGAAGGTAACAGCGTTCTGTGCACCTTGGTGTTTAGTCATGCCGGCCACATGACCACGGAAACGTCTTCGGACAGCGCTGGCTCTTCGGCTTTGAAACGGAGATGAGCACCGCAACCCTAGAGTCGGATTCGACTGGCTTTCGAGCAAGGGAACCTTTACCTTTACTATGCAAAAGGAAAGGGGGAATGGGCATTGACAAAAGGACATAGCAACAAAGTTCTAGTGATTTGCTCTTTATGACTTCTACCATAGAGTTTTTGCCCAAATACCAGATCTTCCTGTGTTGCTGGCGATGTGATTATGTCACTTCCAGTGCATGCCAGAAGTGACACTGCTGCATCATTGGCAGCACCTCTCACTCCTGGTAAGTCCCCCCGCCCTAGCTGAGCCTGTGTGGCATCCATTTTGTGCTTGGCTCCACCTCCTGTCGCAGCCATTATGTGGTTTCACCTGCTGCCCTGTGTCAGAATTCCAAAGGAGCCTGCAGGCCCCAAATCTTGGGGACACAATAGGCAGCAGTGGTGCAATTAATAATTTCACTGAAATGTAGGATATGGAATATAGATGTATCCCAACAGAAATAAGTTTAATTGTATTTTATAGACAGAGTCCCAAAAACCTTGTTATGTAGTGAAGAGGGTGTTGGGAAGAAATTTCCCTATTTCTTACACTCTGTTATGTGTAATCACCTTTTTGATATATATAATTATGATATGTAATCTTTTTTTTCTTTTCTGTATTCTCTTTATATTATCTCTTCATTTCTCTCTCTCTCTCCTGGTTATCAGTAACATCTGCCTTTGCTATATGAACAACAGTACACAACATACTTGGAGCATATTTTAAGTACTGCTTTTTAGTTCTATCCCAGAGGTGTGTGTGTGTGTACACACACATGTTGGGAACACCTGGGACAGAACTAAAAAGCAGTGCTTAAAATATGCTCCAAGTATGCTGTACTGTTGTTCATACAGCAAAGGCAAATGTTACTGATAACGAGAATTTGGAAATCTGTTTTAGCAATTACCAGAGGTCATTGCAATGCCTTGTTTTGATAATAAACAGGATGCAGCTGGAAGATAAGAGTAATTGGTGTAGGGTTGCCAGCCTCCAGATGGGGCCTGGAGATCTCCAACTTTTACAACTGATCTCCAGCTGACAGAGATCAGTTCCCCTGGAGAAAATGGCTGCTTTGAAGGGGGGGGGCTCTATGGCATTATACCATGCTGAGGCTCCTCCCCTCCCCTCCCCAAACCCCACCCTCTCCTGGGTCCACCCCCAGACCTGGTAACCCTAAATTGGTAGTTTGCAAAACAAATGTTTGATATGGGATCTAATGGAAACAATGGAATCTAATCTGTATTATGAAATCAATTTGACAAATGGAGGATCTACAAGGATTTGTGGGGGAGCTTCTCACTTTCCCCTTTATCTCCCTTCCTAATTATTTCTTTTCCCCCCTTTACTGGTAGCCCCCATAATCTCTCCCATTTGCCTGCTTCCTTCTCCCCTTCCCACCAATCAGCCAGCCTACCATTATCTGAGCCCCTGTCTTCAGCTCACTTCCTTCTTTCCTTCCCCCTGGAAGCTTGTCCCTGGGTAAAGTCTGGCTGAGTTGCACAGTGCCTGATGGTGATGTTCCTGGCTCAGTTGAACCATAGCTGTCACCACTGAGTAGGGCTCAGTTGTACAATGGTCACTAGGTCGGCCCCAGTTGTGCAGAGGCTGCCACCAGGCCGGGCCAACTCAGTTGCGGGATGGCCATTGCCACCAGACTGGACTACATTGTGTAATGAATCTCCCATGATTGCCTCCGGGCCTGTCCCCACACATGATGTGGAAGGGTAAGGGACCTGTTTTGGCCTCCAAACATACCCCTGGTCCCCCACAACAGCTTTAAGTTTACAGAAACAAGGCTTGAAAGGCTCAGTGATATTGTGGCTGCCTAGTAACCTCCAAAATGGCTGCTGAGCTCAGAGGGCATTCTTTTCTTAAAGCCACAAGTATTGTTTCTATTATTTGGGAGATTTTAATCTCCCAGTGTATTTTTCTTTTAGATTTCAGACTTTTCTGCAAACTTGGAACTTCTTCAGGTCTGTAGAATATCCCCACTATCTGTCCTTAGTTCCAGTTTGCATATCTATTGATCATATAATCTATTGTATGTTTTGGAATTAGAGATACTAACTTCCAGTGGTTTCAACTGGACATACAATTGAAAATTTATCTCCCTGATTCACAATTGGGATTAAATTCCTTGAAGTAATAGTTCTTACCCAAGGGATTCTCCCTTCCACATTGCAGGCAGTTTGAAGAAAGCACCTCAGTTTTACAGGCCACTGAAATTCACTCTTGCAGACTGAGCACAAGGACAGGTGATAACATTGGTGTGTACGTTATTTCCCTAATGGTCTGTTTCAGGAAAGAACTTTGGCTGTTCCACCCTGTCTCAGTATGACATTTTATTGCTGGCTCAGCCCAGGAACCTGAGGGAAGGACTGGGAAATGCCCTTTAACTTAAACCGCTGAAAATGGCACTTGAGATGTTTTGAAATTCAAAATCAACAAAATATTTTACTTAACATAGAGGAGAAAGGTTAGGAGAAATCAGGGGTTGAAATTTCTGAGGTAACACAGTATAGATAACTCTGAGGTAAAACCAGTACATGCACAGACTTTAGTTCTTATATTTCTTATGCTAATGAGAGTTTCTTAAGCTATTCACAGTTATTTAAACTTTATGTTGAGAGGCTTTTGTTCCAGTTTCCCCCCAAACATGCCAGCACATTTTCTTTGCGTATTCTTTGATTCTTTTGGTTTCGAGGAGGCTAGTACACTCTTCTCTTGAAACGCCATTACTTCTGTTACCCCAGACAGTTTTGATTAAAACTTGCTGCCTTTAACTGTGGGGGAATTAGCGAGGCAGCTGAGCATAGCAAGAGGTGGGTATTAGTGAGGATCTGGCTACCAGTGTTTCCAGGGTCTTTCCCATCAAGACAGCTCTTAAGAACCAGACAGTTGCTTAGCCAAAAGGACTGTTTTTATTAAAAGAAGAAGTCCTAATAAAATGCACAGTTACAGAAATAAAACACACTTTACAACATACACACAAGTGAGCAGGAATAATAGGAGGTTGTTGAGGGTTATAATTACCATTTCAGATGTACAGAAGTCCAAAGACAAGAGGCTGTGAATATGAAAAGTGGCCCAAACAGTTTGAGGGTGACCTGTCAGTGGGCACCCAAGACAGACACACCAAGCTGTGGCTGTGCAGCTATTTTATACACTAGAGAAACTGTCCTGTGGGGCAGTATTATGGGTCTGAACAAAGGACTGCATGAGTTCCCAGACTTTGATCAAAAGGTGTGATGGCACCCTTAATGGACATATCCCAGAATGTGCATATAGCGTTGATGGCTGATATTATCTAATACTTCAAAGTTTTTGGTAACCCATAGAATAGCCCAGGAAGAGGACCATAAATCTGCTTCTCAGAGAAATGTTTACATTTAAAAGGAAGTATGGCCCAGGAAGGGAGCCAAAAAGGACAGATGTTGGTGTTTTGCAGAGAAGTGTGGCCAAAGAAATGTAGGTGTCTTCCAGATAAATGTTGTCAAAGGATATTTACACATGAGAGAGACAAGAGGAGTGTCACGACAGGCATGACAAGGAGCTTTTCAGAGAAAGAAGATCTCCATATTGGGATGTGCTGGAATGTTGATATTTATCGGGGGGGGGGCGGGGCAGATTGCACGTAGACAAGACAGATGCTCTGTTTCAGCAGCCTCCAGGGTCCATGTTTTTAGACAAGCTCCCATGATCCTGTGTGTGTCCCCTTTTTGACTGTCCACAGACTCAGGAGCAGTGCTTTTGCGGGGACTCTGGATTAGTTTAGGGGGGAGGGTGCCTGTAAAATGACAGTATAACAGGCTGCCCTCTGATGCAGGGTATACCAATGGGGTTACATTTGTATTGAGTTTTTAACTGACTTTTATATTGAGTTTTTAACTAACTTAAGGTTTCTACAGGCAGATTCTAACCACACCAGACCAGGGATCTCTGCGCTTTTCAGAGCTAACTCCTTGTTTGACCGGGTAGGGAATTTTCTTCTCTCTCTAGAAGATCTATCCTCTTTCCTTGGTCTGAATAGGAGTCCCTGTCTAACTACCCACTTGTCCTTGCCAACTTTCCCCGGTTCTCCTGTCTATGTTAAACTGCTCTCAGTCAGGGCTGAATTCTGAAACTGTCAGGACTTGACTCTTCTCAGCTAGACTGAAATCAGACTCAGCTCAGTTATGACAGAAAACTGACTGAATCTCTCCTCAGCATGCAGCTGTCTCTGGGCTTTGTCTGCTCAGCTGATGCTAACCAATCAGATCTCTTGGAACAGCCTGTCTCTCAAAGCTCTCTGGCCCTGTGAAAAATTAACCCTTCACAACCTTTTATCTGTTTACACAGCACTTCTAAGCTTTTCAAAGTGCAGTCCATCATAGGATATTCTTTCTCAGCCCCTCTATCACAATTTTCACACACAGTCATAACATGGTGACAATTACTTCTTGAAGCTTATTTAATGTAATTATAAAGGGTGTCATCAGTGTATTGATGACCATGTGCCAGGAATGTATCTGTTGAGTTGCACTCTCTCCTTGTTGCCCTTACAGTTTAACCAGACTGTGAGGTGTCAGAACATCAGATGGAAAGGTTTCTAATGATTCCTCAATGTTGGAAATAATTCTGTTCTAATTTGGAGCAGTACATTATTTATGAATGGACATGATTTGGGTCAGACCTTGATGAGTAAAGTTCTGATGGCACATCCCTAATGAATGGTGCTTGTAGACTGAAGTTGTGAATTTGCCTTGAGAGGAGAGTAATAGAGGAAGAGAAGTGAAAAATCAACTATCTCTTGAATGTCCTGCAAGAAACAAATGGCAGTACATCTAACCATATACCCATTATTCATATATCATAGAAGTGGCATTGCTATCCACTGAATGAGATAATCATTCTTGACTGGAGTTAACTGTGTGGGATGGGATGGGATTTTTGGCCAGAATGGGCTTATCCCAGGGAAACATATGGCTATAGCTAACCTGCAAAATACATCTATCAATAGTTTGATGTTTCTCAAGGAAGAACCTCTCAAGGAAGTTATAGTTTTAGTAGATATGACACCGTTTTATCCCCTGTAAAATGTAGCATAATGTAATACAAACATCAGGGACAATAAACACAGAAACTCTAATTAACCATCAAGGGCAGTCTACACAATCCAGTTTTACGTTTTGTATTTGTTCAGCACAACTCTTCGTGAATGAGTCCTGTAATTAGGTTTGTGCCATGCTGAAAGGTGTAATTTTTCCTTGCAAACATGCTTGATGTACAATGGGGAAGAAAAGAAAGTTATTTGGAAGCAACCATGATAATGCACGAAGCAGCACATTTTCAAAATCATATGAAGCTAAATGAATGCCAGTAAAGTAGACGAGAAGCTCAAAGCATCTAAAGTGTCTGGATCAAAACTTGCTGGAGTCAGGAAGTTTGTAAGCTTGCAGTTTCACAAAGCTTTTGTTATAGCAGAATGTAGAAAAGGGAAAACATTATAATTTGGAGTTTATAAAACCAACCAACCAAGCAGTCCTGAAAGTCTTCGTAACAATTGTCATGTACTTGATCCTCCTAAAAATTATTACTGTTGCTGTTATATTTGTAAGAGTAGAGAGATTCCATAGTTTTATATCAACTGCTTCCTGATCTTTTTTACTGCAAATGTCAGGGACTGTTTCTGGGACCTTCTATACAGCAAGCAGATGTTCTACCAGTGAGCTGCAGCTCCAGAACTTTGCTGCTGTGACCAGGTTCCCCCTTTTTTTCTTTACTATTATCCTGTGAGGTAAATTAAGCTGAGAGATAGGTTGCATTCAGATGTCACTGTAAACATGCTTGGTTTGGTGATAAATCCTAGAGAACTAGACATGACAGCATCTCTGACTCCACCACAGGGATGTCTTCACCGTTTTAGGAATGAAATTTCCTCTGTTTACAAATGTGATGAGGATGTTCACACCCTTTACAAATTGGATGGTTGCAGATTGGGGAGTAGATTTACCTCCTCCCTCCATGATGCCGCCCCGATCAAGATTCCCTCCCTGGTATTTGTAAACAGAGATAATTTCCTCTCCCTAAAATGGCATCTCACTTGTGTAGTTTAAGTGTAGCATCCCCATGGTGAACTCCAGGATGCTGTCTCATCTAGTTTGGCTCCTTATGTATCCATAGACTCTGGTTTGTCTGCTTTTGCCCCCTGACCACCTCCTAGTAGGACATATGGCTGGCTCAGTGATCTTATTCAGCGAACTGTGGTTTATAAATTTAGATCTCATAAAACACATGGTTAATTAAGAGAAAAACAACCCTATTCACCTTAGTCTGATGTCAGCCAACACCTCCCCGCCCAGTTTCTTGGACTGAATATAGAGTTCGATCAAATTGTGGTTGATCAAACCATGGTATGAGGTCTTAATGCAGTTTTATTGATTGGCCAAGGTCCTTCACTCAGCTGCAGGGATGAACAGGGATTTGAACCTGAATCTCTGTGGCCTAAGCCCAGCAATCTGGGCTCTATACCACACTGGCTCTCACACAGCCTATCAAATGATTTTGATCAACAAGAAATAAAATAGCCAGGGTTTCACTGTTAACCAAGAATTTGAGGTCTCTGTTCACTTTGCAGTTTGGGAAATCCAGCATGATAATCTCTTTCAGGGATTTAGCATCGGACTGTCACTAGGAGTTTTGTGCCTCCGAGATTCATGCTTGCAGGTTTCTTGTTGCAACCCCATGGAGCCACTTCTGGCTCTGTTGTGAAATTTATGTGCAGCTATGTCAACAACAAGTGAGGATGTTAAATGGACTCTTAAAAGTTACATGTTTTCAGCGGCATGATTACAATTTAGAGATATGGCCCAGGATTAGGCATGTCAGCCTGTTCACTTTGACAGCCTCTCACCAGTCAGCTCTGCCCCTTGCTGCTATTCCATAGGGCAACAGGAGAAAAATAGGGGGCAGGAGTGAAATGGTGTCTGTTGATGCCATGATATCATTTCTGGTTGCATGACTGGAAGTGATGTCACTGTGTTACAGGATACTATAGGAGTCATCCAAAGTTCTATGATCTTTACCATAGGATGTTGAGTGTAGAGCATCTTTGTGTCATGGTGATATCATGTCTGGTTATACGGTCAGAAGTGACATTGTGGTATTGACGGCTGGCATCTCAGTAAGTCCTGCTTTCCCCAGTCTCCTATTCACAATCAATACTTTCAACAAGAGGTTTCATGATGTATTTCCAAGTTTGGTATTTTTGTCAGATTATATGGATTTAACACTGCAAGAACATTGCACTAAATATTAAAACAAATAGTTAAATAGAAGACAACATAGTACATTTGGTAAAAATACCTAAATGGGGAGCAGGATGAAACATACACAACAATTAAAGATCTAATGCATTTTTGAAACTTCGTCCATTATTTACAAACGATCTATTCACAATCCCACAAGTGACAGAAGAACTGAAAACCTAGTTATTAAATAATGCTTTGTACTTGTACGGCATCTTTCATCTGAGTTATTTAAAAGAGCTTCACAAACATTTGCTAAGCCTCACAATGAACCCATATGAGATTGTCAGCTACTGTGATTCTTAAGTAGAAATTAAAAGTTTAACTAGTAGGCCTAGTTCTCATTGAGCTGGCACACGTTTGTCTGGGTTGTACCTCATCACATTGCAGGGTGGAGACCACATAATTAAACGCTCTGCCTTATCCCCCAGAAATGATTCTCACATAAAGAAATTTAGCAAATTAGGGTAAAGAGCTTAATTTCTCCCTCAGCTAGAAGGAATCTTTTCCACACCCCCCCCAGGTGGAAGAACTTCCCACACTCAGTCTGAAATGGGATAGCCTAGATATTGGTTGAAAGTCAAACCAGATGAGTCTCTCAAGAGATATGTGATCAAATATTTGGAGCATTTGTAAATAACTTGCAGTCGCAGAGGCCTCGATTTGGATTGGGGCAGTAGTGGAAGGAGACAAGTTTAACCGTTCTCTCTGTGTTTTCACCAATCTAAACTACCAGTGTTATGAGTTGCTATCATCCCTGAGAGAGGGACTAATTCAGGCATTTTCTGTTTGCCTGAATTTTGTTCCCTTCTTTGTTCTTCTTATTATAAAGTGGCAAGCTGGTTGGTACAATGCTGGTTTTGATCATTAAAACTTGAGAGGACAGGGTTTAAAATTTATTGCAGGAAATCAACTACACAATTCCTAAGGAGAGGGTGAAGCTGAGATTGGCTACAGTCCTTGGCTATAGTCACATACAAAACTAAAGTCTACAAGCACTTCCTACTCACTGGCTAGCTCTCAGACACCTGAGAGGATTATATAAAGTAATGGGAGATGGGGGGAGAAATGGGGCAAAGAATCTAGTGGGCAGATGTGGCTAGAAATGTATCTGCAAGCTCCTACTTCAGAAAAGCCAGGCTGTCATGAAATATTCTGAGCCGGGCGAACATTCACAGGACACTGTGAAACAGTGTAAAAAGATGAGGAAGACTGAATTTAGAGCAGGTTTCTGAGCAAATTATGACTCACAGGCCTTCAGATTTGAAAGATAATCCTGATCTGGTCTCATGATTTCATAAAACTAAATTGTTATATTTGAAAAGTTACCATCTTCAGATGCATGGCAGAGAAATGCTTTTTAGGCAGCATGAAAAGGACTGGATAAAAAACTTATACTTGGGGTTT
This sequence comes from Gekko gecko, assembly GCA_029375565.1. NCBI lineage: Eukaryota > Metazoa > Chordata > Lepidosauria > Squamata > Gekkonidae > Gekko > Gekko gecko. Next base: position 53,790,319 of record JAPDNY010000009.1, read on the forward strand.
GCACTCTTTTAATTCTTTATGGAGGGGGTTGCAAAAGGGATAATTCAAAGGAAAGTCCAAACAGGAAGCAGGGTTACTTTGTCTACAGAATATGAGCAGTGGCTGAGTCAACCAGAATGAGGACTTCAGTCAGAATTCCTTTTTTGGAAGGGAAACAGTCACACATTTTAAACTGTTTGATTGCCAGCTAGTAGTGTAGCCAGATAAAATGTGCCATGCAAGGAATCAACACTTGGCAATTTCAATGTATTGCCATTTAACTACCTCTTTCCTCAGAGCCAGAAAAGCCAGTCAGGATTTGGTATGTTGCTTCATAATACTTCCTCACTCTGACAGTCTTCTCGTGTCTGCTGTCTCTTTTTCTTTTGTCTCTCTGCACAGGAGGTAAAAAGCCAGAAGCTAGTTTTACCTGTTAGATTACTAAAACAAATCCAGTAGACAATTGCTTTCCTCTCACACTCTCTCTACTGAACTTCTCCAGGGAAGACTGAGAGCCCACAATGTGCAACTGGGCCTCAGTCAAGAAATTTCTCCAGCTCACTTATATAAGAACATGAGAACAAAAGAGAAGCCAATGTTGAATCAGGCCAATGGCCCATCTAGTCCAACACTCTGTCACACAGCGGCCAAAAATACCAGGTGCTATCAGGAGGTCCAGCAGTGGGGCCAGGACACTAGAAGCCCTCCCACTGCTGCCCCCTCCAGCACCAAGAATAGAGTGCATCATAATTTGATTAAGGGGATGGTTCACATATTTTCCTACATGGGTATCATCTCAATAAAGGAAAAGAATATGCATGCAAAGTACTACTATAAGTGCATACATATATTAGCATATGCTGCTGTACTTGTTACCAAAATATATAAAGAAAAAGTTAAAGAAAAATGCACATACTGTACTTCATATGGGAAGACATGAGTATTTTAAAATTTCTTTCTTAAAAAAAATAGAAAAAAACAAGGGAATTTTTAAAAATCTGGCAACTAGTTTTAAAAGAAAAAAAATGTAAAATAGACATAAAATATAACAATGGTGGTGGATCTACACACAAGTTTCCATAAACTGTTCCAAATATTTAAAAATAAGTCCATATGCAATTGCTGTCTATATGCCATGTGTTCAAATATTGAGAGAGTTCTAAGGTCCTTAGTCCATTGCCTTACTGGAGGTGGGCTTTTACCTTTCCAGTATTATTATAGTATCTGTAGCAAAGGCACAAAGGGTCCATCTTTGTCAGGGTTCTCAGCCCCTAGGCAGGAGCAGGGAATCCCCTAATTTTGTGGGCTCTATGGTAACCACAGAGTTTTGACCAAAATACCAGAGTGTCACTGTGCAACGTCCTTGCCATAGTGATGTCACAGGGTCATGACTCACAGCAATATCACCCCATCCCCCACTCCCTGAAAGATCCCTCCCACCTCCCACCAGCTGAGACCTGGCAACCCTAATTTTCATTGCCCATCAGTTAGCCTCTAAGAGATGGACAGATATTTTAAAAGCACATAAGCATTCTCAAAAGACAGGAGTTGGGTGTATGAATGTTGTGCAGAGTTGTTTCCAGTCTAAACTTGTGCCCCTCAACACCCATCAATCTCCCTTGACTCAACCTAGGATTAAAAACCTTGTTTGTTGTTCACACTCCAAGTATTCATTAGGACACTGGGGACATCTACCCTTCTGTAAGAACCAACAGCGTACATGAGTGAACAGAGGGTATGTGGCAGAATGTACCTGCTCAGGCCTACAGGCCCTATTCTGCCCTGCCTTCCAAGAGAGGCATCTCTTTCTCTGGTAACTTGCCACCACCACCTGACCTTTGTAGGAGTTGCCCACTGGGAGGGTCAGCACTCTCAGCTTCCCTTCCAAGTTCTGAGGCCTTGTATCTGTGTCTCCTGCTGCCCAGTGACTGGTCACCACAGGAACAGTTTATTGCCTCATGCACCCATGAAGGAATAGCCACTTGCCAACTGCCTGCCTTCCCCCTGGTGCCCCTTTTAAAATAGTGTGTCCAAGATGGTGGAGGTCTTTGTGGTACAGAGAACCACTACCAGTATCAAAAGTTAAAGTATTTATTAAAAAGAAAATCTTTTTAGCACAGCACCAGGTTGACCAAGGGATCCAAAAGAAATAGGTAAAACACAGTTCCTCTGTCCATCTCTCTATACATGCCCTATCAGATGTTACAGTATAGGACAGGCCCCTTTAGTTTAGGTAGTTACAAATCCCTACCAATTACCTGGATGCTCCCTCCAGCTCTTCAGGCCAGCACATGTTCAAAATGGCTGCCTGTTCAGTGGAGATGTCTGTCCCTGCTCTTATAGATGCAGCACCCAAGGAGAAGAGAGCTTCCTCCTCACTCCTGAGTTTTATCATATCTGTTTCTCCACCCACTGGTCAGGTCACGCCTAGTCAAAGAGGCATTTCCTGGAGAGTTCCAGCAATCTCCTTCTTATAGACTATCTAGTATTTTATTGCTCCAAATTGTTTCCTGTTTGGGGAAGAGCTTGACCCACCTATTATCTCTCCTGCTAGATCTATTAGCATTTGTACGAAGATGGGCTGAGGTACACCTGGAGAGCCATTGACTGACTTCATAAATCTGCTTTTGAAGCATAATTTCTGTCACCCAATGTACACTTTTTACTGCCTAAGCAAGTAGGAAAATGATCTCACATATATGTGATTGTGCACTTACATTCCTTGTATATATATATATACATTCCTCAGTAGACAGGTCACCAACAAAGGTGATGAGGAGGTTTCAGTCTGCATAAAAGATGGTATCCCACTCAGAGTAGGCCTACTACATTCCAATATGTAACATTTTAAAAAATGTACAGTTATATCTTCTGCATAGCGGCACCATGAAACCACCCTAAACTCACCAACACTGGACTGAAGATCTGCAGCAGCCATCAATTGTCCCATATTATCATAAGGCAGGTCGGCACTAAGTACCTTGCTAACTGTGCGCTGTTGCTTGCCTTTCTTGCCTTCATAGAGGGCTGAGTATAACAGGATCCCAGGACGTCGTAACAGAACTGGCAAGCAGGGGTCATCTTGTTGGGTTATGAGTTGTGCAGATTTATCTGGAGATACTTACTATCTTCCACTATTCTAATGCGAACTACTCCAGTTTAATCTTCCCAGTTTGGTGCAATTCTTAATTTTGTTTGAGCCTAAATGTACTGCTATTTCTTCTTTCTTTTAGGTTATGCAGTGTCAGATCACAAGATTTCTTGACGCAGAAAGCAAAGATGCAAATTTTACACACCAGGTATATCAACTCATAGGAAGTGACTTGAGGTTATTGCATATAACCTTTTGGCTTCAAATAAACCCACAGCACCAGGATTCCCTACATTTGTTCTGGAAAGTAGCAGGATGACCAAATTTTAATAGACATATACAAAATATGGCAATAAAGAAAGGCTGTGCTAGTTTCATTCTCTTATGGCCTCATCCCTTTTTGCTCTTTTAATTTTTTCCTTATATGTTTTAACTCTGCTTTTCTCCCCAGCGGGGATGCAAAGTGGCTTACAACATTCCCTCCTCCAATTCTTCCACACAACCAGCACCTTGTAGATTAGGTTGGACTGACAGAATGACTGGACTATGGTCACCCATGGCAGAGGGAGGATTTGAACTTAAGTATTCTAAACCAGCACTCTGACTGCTACACCACACTGGCGCTGCAGATGAATGAATGCGCCAATTTGCAGTCATCAGCTTACTTCTAGGCATACAACTGCACTGATTGTTCCTCACCTTGATACACCCACATTTACTCTGAATACAGCTTCCGAGCCTGCAGAATGTGGGTAACCTCCACTGCCCATTAGTGTGCCTCCATTGCCAGGTATGCATACAGATCTGAGATGAGCTGGCAACTACTGCTTCATAACTCCCTAGAGCACTGCTTCCTGCTGCTGTATGCAAGTATAGGGTGGGGGAAAGAGGAGGCTGTTCATTGCTCAGTGTTTTACTTTCTTTCCTGTTTTCAGACCCACATTCTGATCTGCTTTGCCAATAGGAGTAGATATGTGTATGCAACACTTCCCTTGGAAACCAGGTAGCTTCGAGTTTGACAAATTATAACTGGTGTGCTTGATCTATGAAGACAATGTTGAATAGGTAGGTGCCTGTGTACATGTTGGCTCTATGAGGAGTTCGTGATTGGTTCTGTGAGGAATTTATCTACTATTAAGTTAAAGTACTGGATACAAGTCAGTACTGAAACTTTTTTTTTTAATTTACACTTTAGTGAAAGAGATAAACACTTTTAAGTGGTAGCTTAATGCTGAGCTTCCACACAAGCCACAGAAAGCCCATTCAGAATGTACAACATGGCTGTCAAACAGTACATGGCAGTTAGTGGAGTCAAGTCACTTGACAAACATCAGTGAGTGCCTCCATGCTACTACTAGATCTCTTCATTTTGGAGGTATGGCACAAAAGCTCCTCTACCTTTCACTGCATTAAAAAGACTCCGATCATATTTACAGTTCTCACATCATTATCTTACAAATAAAAACCTAAAAGTTAGAGAGGAAGGCTGTTCAGCTACATTTTGATCAGTCAAGTGTGAAGCTCAATTTGAGACAATTAAACACAGGATCAATATGGTTTTAAAAATGTTCCAAGAAGAATGCTTGAAGTGGGTCAGCTGGAAAACTACTATTTAAGGCTCTTGTGCTCATTTTAGTGCTTCATATTTTTAATCAGATCTTCCTCACAGTCACCCATTAACTGTAGCACATATGTTCCCGTGCAGAGAAGAAGTTGCCCTGTTACTTGTGCAGTGTGAGACAGAAGTCGGAGAATCTTCCTAGAAAGAAAAACATAACATACTTGCTTAGTTTAGAAGTTAGACTCTTCAAACAAAGATCAGCCTTTTGAGCAATAATACTAGAAAGGGAAAGGATTCCCTCTTCTGTGCATTTCTTCTGGCTACTATAATCAGGTCTAATTCTGCCTTGCCAACAAGGGCATTGTAGTGATGTAGCAGCATCTTCCTAGATCCACTTCCTATGGATCACCATCAAGACTACTTGCCAATATCCTCAGGTGGGAAGAGGGCTAAACCAGAACAACTTCACAAATCTTTATTTTGAACAAAGTTCCTTTGAAGTCAAGTAAGCTCATGTATCCCTTTTCTGATTACTATGGTAAATTAGGGCAAGAATCAAGGACATTCAATCTAACTGAACATTCAGGAACTGGCCCTGTAAGAAATCACTATCCCAGCTATTATGCATTGTCCTGTATACTTGATTACATTTGAATTTTACTCTTTATTTCATTTCATGGCACCTTGACCCCGGTATTTGTCATAATCTCATTTTACAATACCTGCCCACTGAAGATCCACTATATGCACCAGGTGAAGTAGGCTCTAGTCCACAAAATATTACTCCAGAAAAAAGTCTTGCCTTTAAGGGGCAGGTAGGTCATTTGAGTCCCAAATAATTTTTTGCTAAAGTTGGGGAATCTAGAAGCTAGGTGTTAGTGTGGCTACATATTCCTGTTTCCCTTGATTCTTATAATGATGTGGCAAAAAATGTCACTAGAACATCTTCAAGGACTTAATTTTATTTCCTCTTCAGAAGCTGCAAGCACTACCACCACCTAGTGTCTCCAGTTGGCCTCAAAGAGTACTAAAGAGAACCTTCCAGTCCTTTTCTGCCTATCTTACCCAATCCTTTACTTGCCTCCCTTGTACCACGCACCTGTATGTTCAACAGATAACAAGTTACTGACATTCAATTTCCAATACAGAGAAAAGCCTTCAAAGCCATCTGCCTTAGAAAGCAGAAAACTTGCTATTTTAGAAAATTTCAGCTGCCACTTTTGATGGCAACTTTTTGGATGACACTGCACATTGAGCTTTCATTTAGTGTTGGTAAAGCAGGTCAAAATCCCACTTGAAGACTTTACTGTAAAATAATGGCAAGCTAGAGGCGCCTACAGCCCTGACTTGGATAGCCCAGGAGAACCTATCTTGTCAGATCTCGGAAGCTTAGCAGGGTTAGACCTGGTTAGTATTTAGATGGGATACCACCAAGAAAGTCCAGGGCCTCTTGCCTTGAAAACCCGAGGAGTCAACACTAATTTGTTTGAGACTTGACAGCAAAAAAAATGGAACCTATATGTCTTCCATTAGAGCTTGTTGCACAACTTACTTTCTTGGACTTCTGGCTAAGTGAGTCAAAATAATGCAAGATGTCTTTAACAATGCCTTTCACTATTTCTGCTTATTTAACATAAAGTAAAAACTTTTTTGTTCCTAGAAGCATAAACTTACCGTAGTATACTCTTCGCTCCCATGCATTTGATGTCATAGGACACTGAATAAATTTCATAGAAGGTAGCTTTGATATTTAGACATCCAATGAAGTCTTTTGGATTCAGCTTGTACAAATCCAAGGTAATGTTTGCTACTCCCATTTTCTTGGGCTTCTGTATAGTTGTGATGTGATAGTTGGGCCCCTAGACAGAACAAAAAGGGCAGGCTTTCGCATTTGTATATGGCCCAGAGAACAATTTCAATTCAATAGCTCTAAACTGTACTTTGTACTGTTATGCCGAAAGCTGTGATGACGCACAAGATTGACTTAAGACAACCTTGTTTAAACAGTTATATTACTTTTTCCATTAAATCCACCCAAAGCACACTTTTAATAAAGCACTGCAGAATCCTTGATGTTTATAGTAGATTCCAAAAACTGATTGCTATTTGCTATGTTGTTCTTAGCGCCTCATTACTGCAGGCAGCTTTATTTCTTCTGTAAGCATACAGAATTCCACACTCTGCAGCTTGTAGAAATTGCTGGTATCCAGTTTATACAGTAGCATGAGGACAAGGCATTCTACTTGCCTCAATCTGCTTTTGCTGATCCAGGTGTAGGTTCCTTCAGAATGTGTGGCAATAACAAGTTGTTTAAGGTTTGCCAATGACCCTGACTTGAAAGCTACTATAGTTCTAGAGTTAGCATGTTATGCAGCACACTGATGAGTACACTGTGATTAGCAAGATGAGGGTTCAAATTCATAATCATTTGCAAGGCTAAAGGAGGCAGGGTTAGGTAAGCAAAGCCAGCACCTCTGCTAATCTGGTTTCTCTACTTACATCCATCTGCCTCTCTTCTCTACAGGCTTGTGACAGTTTAATGGTTGTATTGTAAATTGAATTTTATTGTAACATTGTGATGTTACCCACCCTGAGCCCATGTCCAGGGAGGATGGGCTACAAATGCAATAAGTAAATAAATAAAAAGAGAGGTGATGGTGTGAATCTCTGCAGCTCCCTAGCCAATTGTGGGTAGCAGCTAGCTACAGAAAGAGCGGACAGAGGACACCCAAGTGTTGTGTGAGCTAAGATGTGCAGGCCCCCCAATCTGCATTTTACCAACTAAAGAAATACATGCAGCTCACAGCTACGCTTCAGTCACCAGTAACTTTGCAATCATCTCATTCACAAACAGCAATTACTCTTCAGACACACTGCCTCTGAACAGAAAGGTATTCCAGTTAACAGTCACTTAGACTCATCAGTGATAGACCCCATGTATCTCTGTGAGAAGATTAGAAGGACTGTTAGGAAAGCCCTCCAATGAACAAGGCTACTCACTTCCCCTGCAGTAGGCACCAATGCCCAAAAGGGAGGCTGAACTGGCACAGTAAAATATTGAAAGCCAGTGTAGCACAGTGGCCAAAAGACTTGGCTCAAAACTCATCCCCATCATGCAATTACAAGCTAGCTTCCTGGATCTATGAGAAAGGCAGAAGTTGCCTATCTACAAGCAATTCTTACGGACACCCTATACAGGCAGTCTTATTTAGTGTATGTAAAGCTCTCAGAAAACTTAAGTGTTGCACAAGTGCCAAGGATTACTGTAGCAGCCAACTGTTGCCTAGTATACAAACCTACTTCAAGCATATAGCACTATCAAGATGTGTAAAATCTAAATTATGCTAAGCAGTGTTGATCACGCAGGCCTTCCAAAGGGCTAAACCACACGTTACAGACTCTGCATGTTCACCCTGGTGCTGTTAGCCAGTCATGCTCTGAGGGTTCCATTCTCCAGGGCCTGCTGGCTCCATTCAGACCAGGGCTATAAGCCTTCCCCTGCACCACTATCTTTTTTTTTTTTGAAATAACTCTCCTAAAAAGGAGAGAATTTTATTTTTTATAAGAAAAGGGTAAGGTAGACAGATGGGAAGAGAAAAAAGAGCGGAGTGAGTTTTTTTCTGTTAGTAAAGGTTAGTTTTATTTCTTCCAGTTGTCGGCATCCATCACGGTTGAAAGATCTTCTTTTCAGCTTTACAAAGTCCAAATCAATTCTGTTAGTAAAGTTAGTAAAGTCCACTGGGGTTAAATCAAATCCTTTCAGATGTTACACGAACAAATTCTTTTTTAAGTCTCTCCAAATTATCATTAAGTCCTTTGAACTTTAATGCCTCCCGTTCCGTCACTTCCTTCCCCCGGGCCGCCGTCTTCTTCAAAAATCCAAATTTTGAGTACTGCTTCCTCCTCTGTGCTGGCATGTCTCTTCAGAAATTTTTTAATCCATCTTCTTTCGCTTCTTTTTTCTTGTTGTTTCTGGCAGTCATTGCTCGTTGGCTCCATTAACACTCGAGTTGAAATTAGATCTCCATTACTTGCTAAGCTCAACACCCCTTTCTACTGGCAGAGTATATCCTTTTTTAGAAGGCGGAATAGGCTTTGGGAGCCTTGTCCGCCTCTTCTTTTTATTTATTCGCTCCACTGCCAGATAGAGGTGTCAAGACTTTCGTCAAAATAAATCTGAGATCTTCTTTCCCTTCTTCATCCATAGCTTGGAACTTTAGCATCAAATTAATTTTCTATACATTTTCTGCCATCAACCTTGTTAATTCTAAATATTTGTTTTTGTAGTCTGATGAGAACAATTTCCATTTTAAAAGCGTTTCATTGATATTTTAGATTTACTCCAGCAGGTGGCGCAGTATCTCAGTCTCTTGTTGATTGACAGCTAGTTCAGGGGGGGTTGACTGGAGCGGAAGTCCCTCCTCTCTTCTCTTCCGTTCTAAGCAGGATTTTCCCCAGCATCGACATTTTGTTTTTTATTTACTTTTTCAAAGTTCGTGCCACATCCCCCAGAAAGCAACTAAAGCCGCAATCTTCTGTAGAACCCCAACGGTACTTTCACCAACATTTTTTCTTGTTACCCCCCTTCGCGTTTCCTTTAAAAATTCGCTTCTTCGAAGAGGGTGGAAGCTCCTCCCTCCTCCCATACGCTTATCCGCTTGTGGGGGGTTTTAATTTTCGCTTCAAAATAGATCTTCAACTCACGATTAGATGCCATATCTTCTTTTCATGGTAATTCATCCGCTTTTCCTCACTCCTGGAAGTCGGCAGGGCTGCTAAGTCCCATTCGGGACGCACTACGCGGCGGGGCCGATTGGGGCGGGGAGAAAGCCTCAATTTCCCGGCAGTTTGCCGGCAAAGAGGCTACTCCCCATGCGCCCCCGGTTCGGAGCCTTTGACTAAGGCTCACTAGGGTCTTTCGCAAACGCGAAGACCCCCCCATTCCGCGTGTGGGCTAATCGCCTCCGGGAGCGTCCCGAGAAGCGGCCGCCATTTGCAGCACCGAAACCGAAAGCCCCCTGCACCACTATCTTGACTTGAAATGGTCTGGGGGAGCTGTCATTTCCTCCACTGGGGAAATTCCACCTCACAATTCACAGCTATGATGACCACTTATTGAAAAGTTTAAAATAGGAATCGGTGTCTTTACTGCAAATTTCTCTGCCTTGCTACGCAACTGTAGATGGGCATCTACCACATAGTGCCTTTACGGCAGAAGAGCATTATAAGTAAAGCATTTAGATACAAGCTGCCTTTGAAGGGATTCAACCAAACGTTAGCACCTGTTTTGGTTGACCACTGCCATAAAAACAGTGGAAAGCCAGCACACTGCACCTGCTGGTGCACCAGACTAGATCTGGGAGACCCAGATTCAACCCCACCACCACCATGGAAGTTCACTCAGTTACTTTGACCTAGTCACATTCAACCTAAACTACACCTTATTGGGTTGGTATGAGGATAAACTGGAGAAGGAGGGAACAACGTTGTATGAGGCTTTTGGTCCCCGTTAGGGGGAAAAGCTGGATATAAATACCTAAGCCAGTCTCATCTGGCTGGACTAGCCAGAGCACTGCCTGATGCAAAGGGGTAAAAGGAGAAGGACTGGTTGTTGCACAGGGGTTCAGAGGAGGGATTCGCTGGCTTTGAGAAGTACAGAAAGCAAAGGGTGAGATGCTCCTTAGAAGAGCCAAGCAATACTTGCTGCTCCCCAAGAAACTATGTCGGAGGCAGCTGCCTCCTCTTGGGGTTCTGTTGGCCCTAGTAGTTTGAAACGATAACATTTAGGCCTAAAGCAGCACGTCTGAAGCTCAGTAGTCTCAAACACATGCCCAACTAGTTCCTTCCTGTAATATCCCACCTGAGCACAAACAACACTTACGGGCTTCCATTTCTGTCCTTTCTCCAGAAGCATGAAGTGTGTGCTGTCTCCCAGAGACTGGAAGAAGTCTTCTGTATCCACCACTGTGCCATCTTCCTCCAAAACCAGTGTTACCAATCCAGCAGTAATCATTAAGGCATCCAATGTCTAGAGAGAAGGCAGCAAAGTTACTTTTTGGAATCAATGCCTTTGTGAAAGCAACTGTTGATTATCTCCTCCTTACCCCAAACAGAGTTCCTAGTTCAGCACATATACAAACCCAAGTTGCCTCCACCCATCAGCCACTAAGCTGCCATACAAAACCACCATCAGACAACTTTTGAACAGAGCAAATTTATCAAAGCAGAGCTGTGTAAGCCCACTCTAATCTGCCAAGTTCCTCTAACCACCTTTGAAAGAGAACTGCTTCTATTACTGCCAAGCTAGCAGTCAAATTAGTGATGTTGGAAAGAAGTCTAGATTTTCTGACATTTGCCCCTCTATAGAGAGAGCTGCCCTTTAATCTGCAGCACCTCAATTGTAGAGCTCAGGTGGTCCTCAGAAGCAGCATCCCAACACTGATGCACGGGTGCAATTGCTCCCAATCTAATCCAACCCTTATCACCTCCTTCCCGCTTCACAAGCTGGCTTAATCACAAAGCTATGAACCAGCCTATGGCTTCACCTGCACAACATCAAGAGGACTGAACGTGGAACAGACCCTTAAAATTCCAGAACTAATGATGCATCTTTACCACCCGCTCCACTGAGACAGCTCCAGGTTATATACCTTGAATCCAACTATTAAAGACTGCAATAAAGCTGGGCTTTAGAGCCCAAAGATGGAACTTTCTTGCCATTTGCTAAAACAAACTGCAGCAGTTTCCCCTTTGGCAGAGAGCAGTGCGAGGCAGTTTAGAAATGCAATTATACGGTTTTCAACAAGAAACCTACCTTGCTAATAAGCTCCTGTAAGCTGCTTGCAACAACTCCTCTGCGGCTGCTTCTGTTATGGTTACAGATCCGGAAGGGCCGAGCTGCAGGCGGAAGAGCAGCTGATAGGGTCTGCTTTGTAACAGACCCTAGAGATGCTCCCACAGATACAAAAGACCTACAACACAAACAGGGTGTTTAGTTCCATGGATTTACTGCATGGTGGTTGCAGCAGTGGAGGCTTAAGTTAAGAAAGAAGATATTCAGTACCCTATACAGTTATTTTCTAAAGGAGCGGCACAGTGCAAAGGAACTGTAGCCCTTCTCTGGCACGTACAAACAGCTAATTATTTTTAAAAAACAGAGCCCTGACCTGGATAGCTCAGGCAAGTCCAGTCTCATCAAATCTTGGAATTGGATGGAGGACCTCCAAGGAATACCAGGGCCAGGACACAGAGGCAAGCAGTAGTAAGCCACCTCTTTGAAACGTTCAAGCCCCACTAGGGGTCGCCAGAAGTCTATAATGACTTCCAGGCACACACATATATAGGTAAAGGTTTCGCTTGCTCGAAAGCCAGTCGCATCCGACTCTAGGGGTGCAGTGCTCATCTCCGTTTCCAAGCCAAAGAGCCAATGCTGTCCAAAGACATTTCTGTGGCCATGTGGCTGGCATGATTAGATGCCAAGGCGCAAGGAACGCTGTTACCTTCCCACCGAAGTGGTACCTATTTATCTACTCACAATTTCTTGCTTTTGAACTGCTAGGTTGGCAGGAGCTGGGACCAGAGACGGGAGCTCACTCCATCATGCGGCACTTGGGTCTCAAACTGCTGAACTACCGACCTTCTGGTCTGCAGTTCAGCACCCTAACCACTTGAGCCACCGCAGCACACACACATATATACATACACACAAAATACTCATCAAAAAAAAGAGAGAAAATGTATATTGATCCCATACTGGCCAAAGCAATCACCAGCATCAGAATTCCAATTATTTTGATCCAGCATTTGTTACACCCTTTTGAGTCTCTCAACAGGATTACTCTGTGCCAAACCTCAACTTGTATTTGAAAGAGGGAAAGGCTTATATGAAAGTGTTTGGGAGCCCTCAACAGGTGCCAAGTCAAGAGCTGTGGACTATCTAACCAAATCTGTTTCCTACCTTCTTTGCAAAGTGAGATAGAGGGACTAGTGGCTTGACTGAAGGAGGCACTTTTGCTAATAAAGAAATCTGAGTGTCGCAGGGACGAGACAAACCCCAGTTTAAATCCTAATCTGCTACAAAACTCATGGGATGGACCAAGGCCAGTCACCATCTCTCAGCCACCTCACAGGTCATTGCAGAGTAGTGAAAGGAAACCCTTTATACCAGCTGAATCCCTCAGGAGGGCAGGATAAAAATGCCAACCAATAAAGAAATACTTGTATATTATCAACTACAGATTAGAGATGGAAAGGCCCAGAAAAAATCTGAAAGACTCCGAGGACTTTCTCAATATTTTCCTTTTAGAAACGCTGGAAATTTTAATGAGAACCACAAACCTTCCATGAAACATTTTCTCCTTTGGAATGGATGAAGTGCTTTGAGGCAAGGTTTCACTCAAAATGTGTCATACAGAAACTTAATCTAACGTTGTGAGTTGTATTGTATAATTTATTTGCATACTATAGAAATACAGCATATTTTCAACAGATGTTGAAGTGACTGACAATTTGTTGTAATGTGTGTAGTACATTACTGAATAGTTCAATGTTATAAAATTTAACTTGATATTCAAATATGCTACAAGCCCTATTGGAGATAGTCCAGTACTAGTTCTGTCCAAAAACACATTTGCTACAAGATTTGTTTTGAGCTATACAGCAAAAACATGTGCTGTTAACACTGAGTACAGCAGACTGCAGCTCCACTGGATATAGTCTCAGTCTTGCTTGTTGAAAACCAAGGCATTTCATCAATATGAGAAGTACAATTTTATATGTCGGGTTATAAATATGTTATGTTAAAACAGTAACATTTATGTTTGACAAGGAAGTACTGCATATACTTTATGTTTCTTGCCAACATTTGTTTTTCTCCAGGGGGGAAAACCTGGCTGTTTTCCATGGTTTCAAATTCCCCAGAAGAGTCCTCTATTATGTATCATTTACTGTTTGCAGAAAATTCACTTTTGATATCCATGTTGTAGAATCTTACTACACCATGCCTGCTAATCAGTCAGGCGCCTAAAATGTTTTAGCCTTTTTAGAATGCTCTCTGGTCAACTGAGGCTTTGCTAAGAGCCATCTGTTGTAATAGCATCAGATGCCTCAATTCAGCTTTCAAACTAAGCAAGATATAATCAACTGGGTTTTAAAAGATTCCATCTATCAGGTTTTAAAGTAAGTTGAAGAGGTCAAGGGGATGATGGATGGGCCAGACACCCCAGAGAGACTAGGGACAGTCTCCTACTAAGAATGCCTGGGCAGATTTTAGACCCTGCTGGAGAAGTGAACTAGCCTTGCATGAAGGTGGCTAACCTAAGTTCTTCAGCAGCAGCCTGCTAAGAAACGTAAAAGCATATCTCAATATTGAAGTTACAACCTGAAGGAACTAACGCATCAGCATAGAGTGTGCACATACACTTAGGTAAAGGTAAAGGTTTCCTTAGCACGAAAGCCAGTCGAATCCGACTCTAGCGATGTGGTGCTCATCTGTTTCCAAGCCGAAAAGCCAGCGCTGCCGAGACATTTCCGTGGTCATGTGGCCGGCATGACTAGATGCCGAGGCATACGGAACGCTGTTACCTTCCCACTGAAGCATTACCTATTTATCTACTTGTAATTTCTTATTTTCGAACTGCTAGGTTGGCAGGAGCTAGGGCCAGCGATGGGAGCTCACTCCGTCTTATGGCACTCGGGTCTCGAACTGCTGAACTAACAACCTTCTGGTCTGCAGTTCAGCGTCTTAACCACTTGAGCCACCGCAGCTCACACACACATTTACTACCACAATAAATAGAAAGCTTGCCATTTTTTTACGTCACACATGGTTTGCAGAAGAAACTATAAGGCTTTCTAGCACCTGCCTATGCAGCACTGTACAGGTCTTTTTCAGATTCACTTCATGGTCCAGCTATCACTTTGATAGCCCATGGATATGTTCATCTCTTTCTTAACCTTCCTGTGGACATGTATCCGTGTGTATTTTGTTAAGCAGCATGATGCAAGCACATAACAGAAGATTCCTGCATGAACCATGACCTTCGCTTAGAATTCTGTCTCAGCGCTGTATTGTTTCACTGGTTTAAAACTGTCTAAGAAACACTTGTCCCAGGCTTGTCAAGCTTGTAGACAGACAGTGAAGCAATACGACAGCTTAACTGTTGAGTCGCTGTACTTTGGCTAAGAAGCTTGAAGTCCTCATTTATACTAGACAACACTGTCTACTTTCAGTGGTCAGTCCAGTCCCTCTGCATGTTCCTGCAGACACCAGTCCTTCCAAGTTAAATGTAACCAACTCCCACATGTAGCTAGGACTGCAGCAACCTTAAAAGAGCAGCTGTTTTGCTAAAATAAACCAACCGTGTTTATCTGAAATAGCTAAATAGTCAAACATTTTGTTTGTGATCTTTTCCCTTGCAACTGCAGCAGATGAAGTTTGTGCTAGAGACATCAGCCAACTTTAAAAAAAAACCTACTGAGGAATGAAGTGTTTCTATGAACTATATATTTTAAGATTTGCAGATCTGATGTTTGCATGCACTTTACTTTGCACCAAATAGATATTATGTACAGATTCAGAACACAGTGTATCTGTACTGTAGTTAGCCCTGGAACTAGTTAAACGTCTACAGATCATACTTATCTCCAACAGAGTTCCATTACTTCACAGCCTTAATAAAAGCCTACTTTCATAACACCCGTTAGAGGGCTGGAGGATTAACTGGGGCAAGAGCTATCCTGTGATGGAAAGCTAGACAGATGTCAACACCAGATTGGATACCATACAGTATGCCTTCACAGCCGATGACTGAACAAGCCCTGGTCAGCATTAAGCACAGCCTTTTCAAAGAATAGAAAGGCCTCACTGTTAAACATGTTTACTTGGAAATAAGCCCTACTGAGCTCAAGGGGATTTCTGTAACCAACAGTAGAACTTTAGCCCAGTGGCATTTTGGCACAACAAGAACTTCAAGATGCCCAACTTCTTACTTTGCCCAAAACATCAGTATAAAGCCTACATTAAACACAAGAGATAGTACCTCTTTTACACAACTTTATATTATGATTTACAAGGGTCACAGGTGAAAGTGGTTATATTAAAGCTCCTTCCAACTATAGTTCAAAGAGCTCCCAGCTGACCACAGGAATAGTTTTAAAAGAGTGCCACTTTGCAGCCATATTCTAAGTGAGGCATTTGCATACAACAAATTTATGCAAGTAATGTCATACCAAGAAAAGATAGTGAAGTCTGGAGTAAGGCTACTGCAAGCCCATCCTAGGGTTACTAAATAATAAGCTTAGAAGACAGATGTTACTGAATTGCGTGTCCCTTACCCCATTCCTTAGGGGAGACGGCGCCTGCTGCTCCAGACATAGTACAGACTATTTACAGCTTGGAGTAGTATGCACAGGACCCCACCCCTTTAAAAGCTGCACCATTCACACTTTAGCCAATTGCTAATTTTAAAGCAGAGAACACAAGCAAAAATAAGTGCTACTTAAAGTCACAGAACAAAGAATAGTACTCACCTGATTCCTCTTTTGCTCTAGTACTGAACAAAAGGACTAAAGAAGAGTTTTCGGGAGTTTGTGTTTGTACTTTTGCTATATTGAGATTGGTCCTAATAAAAGAGATCAGGCTAAGTATTATAGCATCATCATGAACTGGTAGTAACAGATCCCATAGTAGCAACCACCTGTCCTTATAGCAGGGGTCTAAAACCTACAGTTCCAGAGCAAAGTGTGGCTCTTTAAGAAGAAAGAAATGGCAGGCAAAGATTTCTGTGGGACTAAAGGGACAGGCATTATGGAAATGGAATATGGCAGGGATGAACAGTTGCCAGTAAATCAAGCAAGAACTGTGCAGAGTGCTCCTGTGCATATCACTATATCTAACTGTCAACAATATGCATCTGGACAGCCAAGACAGAGCTTTCTACAAACCAGAGAAAAGCCCCAAACTTGCAGAGAAATCTGAAATCTAAGAATCTGTATCTCGAGAGAGAGATTAAAATCTCCCAAAATAATACATGTAGTACCTGTATCTTTAAGAAAGGATCCTGAATGAAGGATTCATCAAGACTCTGCCCAGCCATAGTCACCAGGCAACTCGCTACCATTCAGTTTGCACATTTCACACAGGTGCAACAGTGGCCACAACTTGAAGCCATGCTACTTGTCTGGGCCCAACAGCAGCCTCTACACAACTTGTGCAAGATAACTTGGCCCAGCAGTGGCCACCACACAACTCATCTGAGTAACTTGCTATTGGATGACTTTTGCAACATGGCCAGACTTTTCCCAGGGAGACAGAAAACTGAGAGACGGTGTGGTGGTTAAAGAATCAGACTAGGGTCTGGGAGAACCCCACCAAAGCCCCGCTCTGCCATGGAAGCTTGCTGGGTGACCTTGAACCACTTCACTCTCTCTCAGCCTAATGCATTTCAGGTGGCTGTTGAGAGGATAAAATAGACAACATGCGAACTACAGAAGCTGCTTTGAGTTCCCATTGTGGAGAAAGGCAGTGTCTAAATGAAGTAAATAAGTAATTGCTAAAGATGAAGACTTAGAGGCACATAAAAGAAAGGTTGAATGACAAATGGGAAGAAGGGAGCAACGCAGGGAAAGAGGGGAGGAAAATGGGGGAGGGGGGCCTATCAGGAGAAGAAAAAGAGGCCATGGTGTGGGGAAAGGGATTTAGGAGAAAATGAAGTTACCCCTTCAACACTTCGTAGGTTCCCTGGTCGTTTAGTACTTATTGAGAGGCCTCAGGTGAGCCACTTCCTAATTAAAAACTCACAAAAAGTTTTGGGGATGCAGAAAAGTTAAGAACTGCTAATCAACATGCCAGTTGTATGAAGATAAGCCGCTTAATTAGGCAAATAGACTTTCTTATACTGGCTCTTTACGGACCTCTTACTCTGAATTATCAAGGGCCTCGGCTGTTTGTAAAATGTTGCTGGCCCCTGCCCGGCAGGGCAGAGAACCACAGTCCGGGTGTAGCAAACAGCAGTCATTGTACGAAGGAGTTTATGCCGGGCAAGAATCGGGAAGTGGCGCGTCTCAAAAACCCTTAGGGCAGACAGACGCCAAAGGCGCGACCACCTAGTCTGAGAACTTCAGAGCTGAGCTACGAGACAGCTCTGTCTCCTTACCAAAACAAGAGCTTCCCCACACCCCAATACAGGCGCAGCAGAGACCACCGTCCGAGGCAGACTTATTTGGGAGTCAGCCAGTACACTGAAAACTCAACGGGACCCCGCCTCTCCCTAAGCAGCGGTGCAATGCCTCACCTGACCAAAGCCACAGCGCAGTCGCGGGCGCTCTCCACAGCCATCCTGCAGCTCCGCACGCCGGCTCCTTCTCCCGCTTCTTCGCGCCCCAGCAACAATAACCTGCAGCTCTGGGCCACGCCTTCTTATGCGACCAAGCCCTCCCTCCGGCCCGCCCTCCTGGGGAGGCGGGGGGCGGATGAGGAGGGCGGCCACGGGCGCCGGGGGGGGGGGCTGATTGGCGAGTAGGCTGAGGGGCTCGTGTCGCAAGCCGTCAGCGGAGCGTCCCTGTAGCCACCCAAAGGGTTCAGAGAGTTTTCAGTCTGTTTTTAAGGCAAGGGTTTAATCCGACCTGTGAGCGTCTGAAACTAGTGATGCTTGTGTTGTGCTTTCTTACGGTTCGGTTTTAATTGTCGGTGACTCCATAAACAGTTTTGTGGATTATACATACCCCTAGAAAGGCAGATTTAATGAAGCCTAATCTTTCGTGGGATGAGACCCGGGTTAGTTTAGCCTTCCATAAAAAGATGGCCCTTTAAATACAGAAATTGCCCATCCCTGGTATAACTAGAAAAGAGTCCAGTAGCACCTTAAAAACTAATACAGGCCCCACACAGAGCATTTGCCCCATTGAAGGCATGGTAGCCCTGCGGACTTTCCATGCACAATCATACCAGCACATCTGGGAGGCGTAGCACTCCTGTGGCCAACCCGCGGCTTCCCGTGGAAAACGCAGAGTAAAAAACTACTAGGGTCGAACTACTAGTTTCTGGAAACCCCAGGGCAAAGGCTGGTGCCTGATCACAGGAGCGCCAGTATCCCGCGACTTCCGATGCCGGCCCATGTCCTGGAGTTTCCGGATGTTTTAAGTTTCCATGGGATGTGCACCAATGCTGAATGAGGCATGCGCATATGCAAGACACCAACAACAGCCCCCCCCCACGGCACATGCGTCCTTTGCTACAGCGTGGCTTGCTGCTCTGCTGCGCTGCTTTTTTGCTGCACTGTAGCAGCGCTGTGTGCACTGCCGGCTTGCCCACTAGCCGAGCTAGGCGCTCGCCTAGGGCGCTGGGGCCCACAGGGGCGACAAAGTGCCCCCCGCCCCGCCCCCCGTGAAGCCGGCGCTAGGAGGGAAGGGGCGGCCATTCGAATGGGCGCCCCTTCCCTGGCTTTCCTGAGCACGCCACTACTGCGGTGTGCTCAGGAAAGTCGGCGCTTCCCCCCCTGTCTCCAGCCGGTGCTGGGGGCAGGGCTGGGAGGGAAGGGGCGCAAGCCGGCGCTCCCCCCCGTTTCCAGCTGGGGCTGGGAGGGAAGGGGCGCCCGTTCAAACGGGCGCCCCTTCCCTGGCTTTCCTGAGCACGGCGCTACTGCGGCGTGCTCAGGAAAGCCGGCGCTCCACACACACCCATCTCCAGCCGGCCCTGGGGCTGGGAAGGGGCAACTGTTCAAACGGCCGCCCCTTCCCTGGCTTTCCTGAGCACGCCGCTAGTGCGGCGTGCTCAGGAAAGCCGGTGCTCCACCCCACCGGGTCTCCAGGCCCCACCGGGAGGTTGGCATCCCCGTGGGGTGGATGCCCCAGGCTGTCTTGCCTAGGGCGCCCAGACACCTGGGGCCGGCCCTGGCTGTGTGATCGGTGCTTGGCGCCGGAGCGTGGCAACTTGGTGGTCCGTGTGATTGGGCTACCGCACCTTATTTTGCTCCGGGGAGAACTGCCACGCCTCCCCCCCGCATTTTCTGGCCCGTATGACCGGGGCCAAAATTTGTTAGTCTTTAATGTGCTACTGGATTCTTTTCTACTGCTACAGACAGACTAACATGGCTACCCATCTTGATATATCTCACTGGCATAACTGAGTTGTCTGCTGGATTGCAGTCCTATGTACAGTTACTTGGGAGTAAATCTAACTGAACCACTTTGTGGAGTATTAGGCAGAATAGCAGGCTAGTAATATATTTGGTTTGTAGTTCCTGAATAGTTTTGTAATGCTGGCACATGTATTTAATTATTCAGATTTTTTAAAAAAAATTCCCCAGTCACAAAATTGTCATTGTCATTATCAACAGAGAATTAAGTAGTCATGGACCATATATCATAATCAATAAATGTTAATTGTAATCCTTACATAAAAATACAAGTATTGGGGGAATGCTTTACAATTCTTCATTAATTTGTCTGACAGACAGCTACTTTCCCAAGGCCATTTGTTGATCCTTGGGTTGACTGGCTAGAAAGCACATTATGCAGTTATCTTGGTGAGGCTAAGCAGATTTGGGTCAGGTCACTGCCTGGGTGAGAGAACTTTAGGTGACTTATATGTATGTTACCTTGGGCTCCATACAGAAAAGAAGTGAGATATAGATGTAACAAACAATCAGCTCACACTGTATATTACTTTCCTTTTGAGTATTTAGTAACCTGGGCAAGCTGTTTAGAGGGTTAACTAGACCACATCAGCTAAGGCAGCATAGACTTTGTTAAGCCCTTTTTGCAGAAGCTCTTATTATAGGTTTAGGTTAAAGCCTGTGTTAAACCCATTCACTTAAGTCCTAAACTTCAATGGGTTCCTCCCCCCCAATTAATATAATTCAATTTCTGACAAAAGCCCGTTTCTTAAGACAGGCGAAAGAGGGGGGAAATGCAAAGCCTGCATTCTACTATGATGGACCCAACCAAGAACTGACCCCAGCAGTGGCCATTTCAGGGGAGGTTATGGCTAGCTACACAATAAATTGGGCTCATGCAGTCCACATGATTGCACAAGTGGATTTTTTTTCTATTTATAACCAACAGCTATCACAGTATGAACCAACAATTAATTAAAATTCAGCTATAAGATCAGTCTAGAGAAATAGCTGTCATACTGTCAAAGCACACATGAAGGTAGATTTGGATTCTTTCAAAACAAATGATCACAAGAAGAAGAGACTCATTTGTTGTACAAATGTTGTCTTCTTTTTTTTTTTGCAATCCAGGATCATACAAAATATTGTGTCAGATACTTTTCTTTATCTGCTGACAAATAATATTTTTACAGGATCACAGATAATAACCAGTTTTCCCAGAATATCTGAAAGAAATCTGTCCCTATCTGTAGAATGGCATCTTTCACGACATGCATTAAAGGGTTGGAAGCAGCACCTGCTAGAAGAATAAGGGGATGTCGGGTGGGGGTGTTCAACCCTGTCCCCACCTGCTAATCCTTCCCTGCAAATGGTCCTTGCACATAAATTCTAATACCCCCTCCCATGCTCCAAAAGTGAGTGGCAAAGAGAAAAATTACCTTGAGTAAAATTGGGTCTTGTAGAGAAGAACTGGCAGGTGTGGGAGGGATTAAGTGCCCCTCCCTTCTCTGATCCTCTTTGCAAGTGTCCCTCTTGCTATTATCTTAGCAATCGTGAGATTGGGACCATGTGTTTGCTAATATAATAACTAATTCCATCTTCACTCCATTCTGTCTAATGTGTAGAACAGTTCTCACTTATTAACCTATACCATCTAACCCCAATTCTGTATTCCAGTTTTATATTCCATTTTATTAAATTCCCCCCATCCTGGCTTAGAGTTATTAATGTGGGAGAAGGATGAGGATGGTATCAAACTAGCAGACCTTGATTGTGTCCTGCACAAGCCTCTCAACTCTGCATTTGCTGCCCAGTCTTTCTCTGAAGAAAACACTGGTAGCCAGGACAGGTATATTTGCCACACTTACAACACAGAGGGCACTAGCACTCCATGTTAGTTGTAGAACTGTTCTTCATTATGTT
Organism: Gekko gecko; assembly: GCA_029375565.1. NCBI lineage: Eukaryota > Metazoa > Chordata > Lepidosauria > Squamata > Gekkonidae > Gekko > Gekko gecko. Next base: position 53,811,986 of record JAPDNY010000009.1, read on the forward strand.
AATGGATCATGTGGGTGCTTTCCATGTTAATGCAAGCTGCTGCCAGAAATATGCAAAGCTGGAGCTCAGTGAATGGTCTGATACACCTGATGCAGCAGCTTTGCTAAATATAAAAAAGGGTGGGCCTGACCTAGGATTGTCAGGCTATTGTCCGACACCTCCAGGAACTTTGGAGGTGAAAACCCAGATAGGGAGTCAGCATGTCCGAAATTCCCCCCAAACTCATAGTTCAGGGGAAACTGTAGAGTATGACCTAATGTGCTGATGAAAGGTCCAGGTTTCCACTGCTTGAATTTCTCCCACCAGCCTAAACATGAGACTGGGTGGGTGGGACAGCTGGACCACTAGGAGATTTCCTCAAGTGGGCAAACTGTAAGCCTAGTCTGATCAGCAACCAAGTGGGAAACGGTAATGTTTTAATTATTATTTGTAAACTGCCTTGAGGCAAGAGGAAAGATGGGGTATAAATATCTGAATACAACAAATAAATAAAATAAACCATTGGGAATCCCATCTAAGAGCAGGGTCTAAGTTATACCTAAATAAATCTATAAAGGAAGTTTGCAAACTGGCCATGAAAATTGTCATGATTATGGTGAACTGCCTGATGCTATCTGACTCTACCTCTCTTGGAGAATGTTATGTGAAGGCATAATAAAATTACCTTCAGACCTGTTGTTCTAAAAGACATGCAAATAGCATAGAAAGTTTGTTATTGCATTAGAAAGTATAGCTCAAACTGATACAAATTTACTCAACAATAAATCTGACTGCATTAAATAGAAATTATTTACAGGGAAATGTGCAGAGGACTACAGGTACAATCATATTTATAGTTCTCTGTTTATGCATTAATTTTCAGTCAAATGTTTACTATGCTTTTTAGTATGAACTGGCAGATATTATTTATCTAATTTCAAGTTGTGGAAGAAGCAAAGCCTGCTATGGGTTGATATCAACTAATGTAGTTTACACTGTTTTAAATTGTGTACTTTTAAAATATTGTTTGTCTGTTTGTGTGTGCAGATTTAAGTGTGGGCTCAAACAAAACAGAGAAACTGCACAGGGGACAGGGGTGTGTGTGTCTCCAGTATTAAAAGTTAAATATATTCATTTTTGCCAGCAGGTGGCATGAACTTGTTTCATGCTCCTGTTCTTTGAGCAGTAAAATGTTCCAGAGTACCCATTTTTCTTTTGAAAATAAAAAAATACTGGAAAGCTTGTTTTGTTTTTTGTAATAAAATCATTTGTTTGCAGAAATACATATGAGAACACAGATGGATTCGTCAACCATATCTGTGAGTCTGATCACTACTGTGCCCGAAAACAAATCAAGTACAGGCAAGGATCAATCCAGACTCTGTACTGGGCTTTGGAGGCACTTGGAAATAGTCAGAAGTGTCACTGCTCTGGATTGACTCTAAAGCTCAGTGCAGTGTTGGCAGTGATGCTCTCCATGTGTCCTGGATTTAGTACAGGATAGATTCTTGTCTCTGACCTCACACTGGGCTTCTGACATTTTGAGACAAAGCAAAATCCCAGTCCATATATTAGCATTTCTTTTCTCTGGCTAAATTCAAACTGCCTCTTTCTTGACCTACACATGACATTAAAGATATTCCACTGCAAATGTCAAAGGTCAAGTTGTCAAAAGGGTATGCTAGAATTTTCTGTCCAAGCTATGGCTAGATAATTGGCAGGTTGGGCACCCAGATCTCCTGCTAAAGTGGGAGCCTGGAGACCTCCCATCACCAGGCTGTGGACTCTTGTTGGGCTCAGGGGAGTACCAGGAACAAAACTGAAGAAAGAAGTAGCATTGCCACTTCTAGTTATGGAGCCGGATGTGAAATTACACTGTTGTGGCAACACTCTAGGAATTTATGAAGTCTCTGTGGTGTTTACCATATGGTTTTTATCACAGAGATTTGGGAATGCCCTAGTATGTCACTATGATGCCATTTCCAGTTACCTGACTTGAAGCACCATTGTGGCATCATGTACCACAGTGTCACTCATGCCCTGCCCTCAAAGCCTCGGAGGGGGGGGATGCCAGCAGATGGCATCCAACCCTATTAGCAAGACTTTTTTTAAAAGTACTTAGGCCTGGAGTTAGGCTTACCAACCTCAAGGTGGGGCCTGGAGTTCCCTTGGAATTACGACTGATCTCCAGACAACAGAGATCAGCTTTGGAGAGTGAACTCTATAGCATCACATCTCTATTGTATTTTCTGCCCTCTCCATCCTCTGGGGCCCTGAGCCCATAACTCTAGGGTTTTCCCAAGATGGAGTTGGCCACCTTATCTACAGTATTCCTTCTTTTTAGGCTTCTTCCCTTTGGATTCAAATTGAGTCAGGATCAGTAGTTCTTGCTCCCAGTGAGGTCCAGCCTTCCAAATGAAGCTTCCCTATTTAGAGTCAGAATAGTTATCTATCTACCCAGGATTGTCAGTGTTTTCTGGAAACTGTTTTGAGGGCTTCAGGCTTTCTCAGCCTTGGAGGTTTCATTTTGACTGAACCTTTCATATACTGAAGACTTGGATGCCTGGGAGTGGATACTGCCTAGTGCTTCCTCTCCTCGCTGCAGTTGTGTTGGGTTTCATCAAGTATTTTTTCCTCCTTGCATCTTGGCTAGTAGTCACCTTTTCTCCCTGACCTTTAAATTGCCCTGGTGATAATCCAGTTTAAATTCTACCATTTCCTCACTTTGGAATTCTCCAAGCTTGCTTTAATATGCACACACATTTCAGTAATCTGAAGTCAGATCTGTGGCAGTTAGTTGTAATTATGAAGCAGTGTTTGGCCTTTTGTAAATTAGTGCTGGGATAGGTATTGCTGCTATGCAGATCAACTACAAGAAGTTTCATGTAAATTCTTAAAAGCTGTGCACCCCCCCCACCCCTGTGAATTTAAGTATTGTGTTTGTACACAATATTGAATGTCTATTAGCCACATACACACTTCAAAATACAGCAGTCAGGCTGTTAACTAGAAGGCGCTGAACTGATCTTATGACTCCAATGTAGAATGGTGTTCTCTGGCTTTCAGTTAGATTTCTGAATACCATTCAAGATGCCATTTTTGACCTATAAGACCTTAACTAGTCTAGGAATTTGGTATCTGTAGGACTGGCCCCTCCCTAATGGAAGTGCCCAGATCATAAGCAGAGGTCCTACTCCAGGTACCTTGCCTTCTGAATTTCACCACGTGGCTACGGAAGGGGAGGCAGAGGTGTTTTGTTTAGTGGTGTCAAGGCCTCCCTAGCAAGATTCACCAAGGCCACCAGTGTCATTTAAGCACCAGACTAGTCTGCCCTCTTTCTGTTAAAAACAATTGGTTTTTGTTTTTACTGATACTGGATTTTATTATTGGTGAGCCTTGTGGAAAGTGAACACATTGATTTCTTGCAAGGTTTAAAGTACATAAAAATTGAGCGACAAAGTGGTGTTCTTAAAAGTGTTTTATGTCATTTTTTAAATAAAGCTCCACCTGGTCCTCTCAGGGTTACTAAATAGGGTTCGGTTAGAGAATATTATAGGAAATGAATTAAGCAATGTATTAATTCCAACATGCACTAAAACTCTATTTTAAAAACATAGGCACATTCTGCCCTTGAAACAGCAAATATTTGGCATTATTAAATCAGCATTCCCCAGATGTGTTTAAAAATCTAAGAAAACTTCTTATGCAACCTAATTTTTTTGCCACACAGAATATTTGGAATGTAATTAATTCCAAAACATTTTAAAAAGTTTTATGTAGTCAAATTATTTTTCATATATAAATTATTGAATATATCCTTTATTAATTTTCAGGCTTTATAATCAACCTGCTCTGGCATTAACAACATATTTATATGTCATAGTGTGCATGTATACAATAATTTGACCACTGAGGAAGGCCATGGAAGCTAAAACACATTTGGTCCCGTTTTAATGTGGTTCAAGGTTATCAGCCAAGAGATATTGAATTGTATGTCGTGTTTTATTGGTTCACAGCTATTAACCTAGATATTTAATTGAATCATGTTGCATAGATTCAGGACTTTTTAGTCCAAATATTCACTGCCTCAACAGCAGAATGTGCTTATGTTTTTAGTTTTAGTGCATTTTGGAACACACACACACTCAATCCATTTCCTATAATTTTTTTCTCACTCAATCTTCAGGTACCCAACGTTGTTGTTTCTTCAGGTTGGGGTTTTTTCCTCTTCCATTTTGGTTTACTAAATAGGGTTACCTACTTCCAGGTGGGCCTAGAGATCTCCCAGAATAACAAGTGATCTCCAGACTACAGACATCAGTTTCCCTGAAAAATTGGCTGCTTTGGCATTATACCCCATTGAGGTCCCACCCCAAACCCCATCTGTCCCATGCTACACCCCCAAATCTCCAAGAATTTCTCAACATTCTGTCTCATCTTATCTGATTAGGACTGGCCCCCAGTAAACTTGTTTTAAAGTAATTTGTCCATTACTAAAAGCGTAGTGGTAAGATTGCCAACCTCCAGGTGGCAGCTGGAGATTTCCTGCTATTACAACTGATCTCCCGGTGCCATAGACCAGTTCACCTGGAGAAAATGGCTGCTTTGGATGTTGGACTCTATGGCATTATGCCCCAAACCCCACCCTGCTCAAGCTTCACCCCCAAAATCTCCAGGTATTTTCCAACCTGGAGCAGCCAACCCTATTATCCATGGTAGACTCCATGGTGAGGATACAGATCAAGGGAGAGCAGCAGCCACCACTGCTGCCTTGCTGTCCCCCCCCAAGCAAAGAATCCAATGGTCCTTCCCTTCCCTATTTCCCAAGCATCTTTTAAACAGTGTGGCAAGCTCTGTGCACAATGCCTAGGGCTTCCTGTACTAACTGTTAAAAAGACCTAGGGAACAAGAAGTGCAGCAGCACGGGGAGTTCTGGCTCTGAGGCAGCTGCGTTAACTTTCACCTGTCACTGATGATAGATGTATGGATCATTTTATATGAAGACCTTCTCACTGAAATGTTTAGAACTACCCATTTGCTTAAGATGTACAGGTTACCTGTGCCGTTTAGTTAGGTACCTATAATAAAGTATCTATTTATATAGGATGGGCTTTAGATTCAGAGTACAGCACAGCCTTCTTTTTAAAATCTTCTTTATCACCTATAATTTTTGTAGTGAGTCTGAGCTTTATTTTTCCAGCTGTGTTTATCATTGGATTTTACACTCAACTGTGTACACCTGACTGGATGCCTTGGAGCACACACTGTATATATAGTGTTTTCACTCCACAGCATCCACAGGCTCCTAAAAAACCCAAAAGAGAAGCGGTCAAGGAGGCCTGTGAATTTAAAGCAGAGAGGGAGAAGAAAGGGTCAGTTTAATGTTTCTTCCTCAGCAGCGGTTTCCCCTTCAAATCCACTCAAACAGCTTTTCTATCCCAAGTGTAAAAGATACAGATCCAGCTCTGTTCTCTTCCAAAAGAACACCAAATTATTGGTTAAAAGAAAGTAGGCAATCAAAGCATAAACTATTGTGGAACAGGTAGGCGAGCAATAGTGCTAATGGCACTGGCTAGAATGGATCCACATTTAATCATTTTCCCCTTTCTTTTCTATAACATAAATTTTGCTTAAATCAAGACAGAGTGTTGAACAAAACGTTTAATAGAAATTGCATTAGTAGACAGCATACAAGCACTTTTGAGCAGAAGGACTTTAGCCAGTCCACTTTCCTTTTAGCTCAGCCATTTGAGCTTAACGTTGGCCAGTAGTAGTTACAGGTTTGCTGAAGAACGTTTAATGCACTGGAAGAAAAGTTGGCTTAAACTAAACCTTTCATACTGAATTGAGTTGTGCCATCTCCAAACCAATATTATGTAATAACATGCTGCTGGTGCATAGTAAACTGTACATAGTAAAACACAATAATTTTCACCTTTACTTTGGAATAAAGTACCAGCTTATTCAACTTTTACACTGTATTAGCTCCTCCTATAAAGGATAACACAAGTTCGCAATAATTTGACAGAACAGCATCTGTTAACATATCCAAACACACAGTAGTACAAACTGCATTCAGACACTGGAGAAATAACAGTGTTGACCTTACATTTTTAAAAAAGGAGTTACTTCTTGTACCTATATGTGGTTTTTATTCCTTAGCTTTACTCAGACATTGAAGATATCTCTCTACATACATGCAGACCAGATTTGGCTCTCGCCAAGTTGCCATGTGACCTCACAATACATTTGACAGATGCACAGGCCAACAAATCAAATACTAATTTGGAGAGTTATCCTTTATGCCCCCCATGGGTCAGGCAACTTAAGAAAGCTTAAAGCACATGTATTTTTTAAATTAAATGCACATTTGCCTTTCCTTTAATAAAATCAGTCTCAAAGTCTAAGGTCTGTGCTGTACGCTAGGGATCATCTGCTGATGGAAGACAGAGGAAGGATAATCTCACCTGCTCTCTGTAGCACACTAATGTACATTGCTTTCTGTCTGCAAGAGTTCCTTAACAGTTGGCAATGCTTTTTTGAATGAAGACAAAGGAGGCTGCCAGGAAAGGCCTCTTTTGCCTAATCTCAGAAGGAGGGTAGAAAATGCATGTCCAAATAAAACTTGTTGAGTGCACATCCACAGAAGGCTCACCACGTAACATTATATCTGCCTGTATGCACTCTATGGCCATCAAATCCCACCACCACCAGTGCTCCAAGGCTTCTTTTTTTTTTTGAGGGGGAGCTCTTCACACGGGGAGGGAGTATCTGCATCTGCACAGCATATTTCCCTTTATAAAAAACGACAAAAGCATTGGATTGTGCTTAAAGTCTACAATTTTGCACAATACACATAGATCAGAGGGTCTGGGTAGCGGCATGATTTAGACACAAGTGTTCTACTGTACCCTGCAGAACATGAGTAACCATACTGATGGTCAGGACTGTACTCTTAAGCTCTTGGTTGTGTCACACATTTGAGAATAAACAAGTTAGTTCAAGTACAAGTACAATAAATTTTTTCCTGGTATACCTGTTCAGCACATGAGTTTCATGGTTTCAGTCACCCTTAAACCATAACATACGGCCATTTCACACAGCCTTTCCCCTACCGGTAAGGAGCCGTCTCTGAAGCAGTTTGTAATTTCAGACTGCGCCGCTTTGTTTTCCTGCACTTTTTCACCCACGTGGGCAATCTCCGTCTTTTTTTTTAAAAACGTTCTTTTAAGAGTGCTATGGAACTGTAACACAACCCCAAAACAGTGCAATAGTGACCCAATTGGGATTCCTGGACCACTGAGATAAATGAGATCACTACATCTGCCACCTGGAAACAAGTGGAAGCTCAGGCACACACACACACACAAACATTTCTGGATTTGATTTCTGGAATGTTGGAAGGGAGGAAGGGATGCTGTCTGGGTTTGTAAACTGTCCTGTTCCCCTCCCCTTCTCTCACAGTGTCTGCACTCTCTTTCAGGCTGCCTGGAATTTAAAAATCTCTTCCTTTAACTTTTCTCCTTCAGGCATCTTAAATCAAACTGCTTCCCCCCACCCCATGCAGTATTTACGGACAGGACAACAGGCTGCCTTTTTGTTCCACTCTTCCCAGCCTCCGTTTTACAAGTAGCTATCTTGCTCAAGGAGAATTCCAAAAACTCAAAACCTGTGGCAGGCTTTTAAAATCCCCCTCCCGCTTTTCCAAGCCACACTAGCTCTTTCCAGCCTTGCAAACAGCATACTCATCTGGATGGCCAGCATATAGGGATGCCATGCCTCCAGGTGGGACCTGGGGATCCCCTGCACTTAAGAGTTACAGGTTATTTCCTGCCTACTGATATCAGTTCCCAGGCATAAAGTGAATGCTGTGGAAGGAGGACTCCATGGCACTGTACTCCATTGAAATCACTGTTCTCCCCAGATGTAATGATCTCATGTATCTTAGTGGTCCAGGCATCCCAATAGGGTCATTATTGTGCTGCTTTGGGGTTGTGTTACAACACCATAGTGCTTTCAAAAGAATGATAAAAAAAGACAGAGATCGCCTGCGTGGGCAAAAAAGGGTGCAAAACCCTTATCACTGGAGGAAGCGCTATGGGGCATTTTACACAGCACCCCGTAACACTTCAGGAGCAGTAGAAGGAATAGAAGACCGCTTGAAAGCAGTTTGCAGTTAAAACAGCTCAGGAACGGTTCCCGAACAGGACAAAAGCATTTCTGTTTGAAAGGGGAAATATATTCCGTCAGGGAAACGTTACTAAAATGGTTCTGTCTGAAATGACAGTGTCACAGAAACCCTTAGTGAACAGTTCCTGAAATGGAAGATATCGGCTGTCTGAAATTCCCCATAGTCATAGTGAAGCATGTGGTGTGAAATGATTTTTAATGGAGTGGCTACACTTACTCCAGCTGATGTGGGGAGCAAATACTGAGTTTTCATGTGCACTTGATGGAATAGGTATACTTGAAGTTATATTTCTGAAAATGTGATCATTTAATGTTTTGAAGACTCAACAAATGTAGTATGTGTGTGTGTGTGTGTGTATATATATATATATATATATATATATATATATATATATATATATATATATGAGCTGGATAGGCTCCAATGCTTAATCAGGAAAATCTCTATTTAACTCAGAGGGTTTACTTTAAATGAAAGCACTGCATAGTATTAATTACTAACTAGTAAATGACACAGCTGCACAGACTAGAACATTATTGAACAGATCCATCTTTCAAAAGTGATTAAGGACAGCCATTACTTTTAAGATTCCAGCACACTGTACCAGATGCATTGAATGGGGAAATAATGGTAGCTTCCATTCAATTTGAAATGCTGCATTCAGAGAAGAGGTATTAGTAGGTTTTCTACACTACTTTTTTTAAAAATTAGCAATCATGAATGCACCATCTTTAAAGAACAGGAATACTGATAAAATATCAGAGAAGTTACTTTATTTTAATTTCCAGTTAAAGAGTTGACTGCTCACACTCTGGCTACGTTTGCTGTTGGCTGCCATAAACTACTGCCAGTATTTTTGCTGCTTACATAGCTGGATATTTAGTACTCAAACAATCATTCATTATATTGTAACTGTTTTATTGTTACAACTGATGGCCAAAACAAGTGAAAACTGCTGGCTGCTATAGATGATCTATTGTCCATCAAGACCAGCCCTCTGCCACTACCCAATGGTAAATCAAACACTCCTGTAAAGAACAGAGGAGCGTAATGACAACAGCTATTCCTTGTTTGTACTCACATTGGGTAAGCACAGGAACGTTCTTTCTGAGAAACCAACAAGGTGCAATAAATGGTCACAAGTTCCGAAAGGACAAGAAATAGAACCTTGAATGAAGGATATTATGGCTAGCAATCACTAATAGCTTTATCCTCATTAATTTGTCCAATTCTCTCTTCAAGCCATCTAAGCCATAGGACACCATCACATCTTGAGGCAGTGACTCCTATAACAATGCAGTGCTTCAGCATTATTACCAATCTGTTCATTTGAGAATACATGTGTTTTAGTACAGATAGGCTGTATTTTACTATTCATGGTAAGCAGTAGCACTTACAGAACTTTACCACCACACATTAGTGCTCATAGGCTTGTATGAGGTAGAGATGTATGCATTTCCAGATCTCACAGTAAGATTTAACAGCAGACAGGTAATGGTGGACAAACTGAAATTCAGTAGTCATGATATATGGCAGTATTCACGAGTCCCTTCCATATTTCAGTATTAAGATGCCATTAAAGGAAATATATACTTTCAGAATAATTTTTTATACAAATGCACCTTATACAATGCTTGATCTGTACAAAATATTTAATGCTACACAATAGTAGTTTCCCCTCTATATTTAGTATACCTGTTGGGAATATGGACATTCCATACTGCCTGTGTAAGTACCTAGTGAAGAAAACCTTCCTATAATGTGTGTACCAAAATATTATCAGTATTTTTAAAAGACCAGGTATTATTGTTTTTAAAGGGCATGTGGGGGGGGGGGAGGGTTGGCTGATTTTTTTAAAAAATACAATAAGGTCACTTACTGGATCCAAGCTCCTTTTGCGTCCTCATGTCTCAAATCAAAAGCACCATTAACAAATGGATGACTCACAGCTGATAAATGCACTAGGGACAATAATTATCAAAATGTGGTATAGTCTGTGCACAAGACTGCAATCCTAACCTTCAAATGAAGGAGCTAGTGTGGCCTACTAGCCAAAATACTTACAGTGCAAGTAGAGCTACAACCTTCTAAGTCCACTTAAGTCATTAGGCTTAGAAGGGGGTAGCTGTGCTCGGAATGGCACTGCTGGTTAGAAATCACAAATTCCTTGCTTTCAATCTCACCTCTGCAATGAGTTCACTAGGCAGCTATAGGCCAGCCACAATTTCTCAATCTTTTCATCAGCAATAATGGAAGAATACTGACATGCTTTACAAGGTGAATGTAAAGGCTATGAAGTAATATATGGGAAGTGCTTTGAACACTCTCAGGTGCTTAATAATGCACAATAGTGCTTAGAAGTACATTCTAGGAATAAACGTTCACCCAATGAGTGGGCATTTTTATTTTTCAATGTCACTTCTAAACTTAAACACATTTTAAAATAAAATCCTATGGCATGGTACTTGAAGTCTCAGTATTACATTTTGCACAATCTCAGACTGCAATGGTTACTCGATGTCATGGCTTACAATGCAGTGATGGTACATTCTATCATAAACATCTATTTCCTAGCAGTTGATGAGTTTACTCTTTGAAAAAAAAAAAGGCTGTCACCTAGTCCCTAAGGTTCTTGTGTCTACTAATTGCAAATTGGGCATGTACAGATTTTTCATTCTCAGGGATACCCTGGTTAGAGAGGCTACAGTATTGCTTTTCCACTACCATATAAATGGGACAGCACAGAAACATCTTTCTGGAAAGGTGTTGGCTGTCTTATGAGCCAGAAGTTAAGTCACTGGGCAATCATTCAAATATAGCATGGATTTTGCATTGGCACAAGAATTAAATATTAACCCCCCTTTTATGTACACAGACATACATAAGGGACTCAAAAGCTGACCAACTTGGAAAAAAAAAGGTTAAACTTATGAAATTGGTCCTAGTCTTTAGCACCTGTATTTATAAGGCCTTTCTGCATTTAGCAACATAATAAAGTGATGTATTCTGCACATTCCTGAAGGTTTTGCTTCTGTTGAAGAGATATCACATTTTCTAAGTACTCAAATTGCAATATTTTGTACTTGGGAGAGGAGGTATTTCACACAGATCTCACATTCATTACCTATGGAGCGTGACTGAGCAAACGGATTAAGACTCACAAGTATCTACCAAATATTTTTAGAATGCATTTCTGAATTCCAGTTTTCTAAGCACAGAATTATTATTTTTTTGATAGCAGGGACATCCCAGAAAAAGATATGACACACCTCAGTTAGAGCTAGGCTTAAGTGGCACCCTTTTTCCTGTTTGGTTCTCAAGAATACCACATGAGATTCTATCACCCTTCAATCTTTTAATCATATCTCCTGCAATGGGAGTCAAAGAAGCTCTGTTCTCAAATACCAGCACGCAGCACTCCAAGCCTTCTGTTTGCTAATGTTTGATATACCTAATATAATTCCTTTCTGATGCATTGTCAATCTAGTGGTTGCAGTTTAGGTACAGCAATACCAGGTAGGTACCTACCTACACTTCCATGCTGGGCTTCCTCCAAGAACTTAGGTCAGCTCCTCCATTGTAGCTGAAAACCCCTATGAGGTAGGTTATGCTGAAAGAGTGACTGGTACCAGGTCACCCAGCAACTTTCATGGAGGAGTACTGATTCAAACTAGTCCAACACTCTAACCACTATACCACATTGGCTTTCAGCCAACTTTGTGCTCAATGCTAGTTAAGCTAAAATTGTCATACCCTTACAAAGTCAGATCCTAGAATTTATGTCATTTATTTATTTTTTGCTATATATTGTGCTTCTTGAATTACCAAACAATTTTGTAAGAAAAAAACTTTTCATCCACTAATTCACATTACTATTAACTTTATAATAATTACATAAAGGCAACACACAATTCAAAAGGTATGTACTGTAAGCACTCTTGTGTACCACAGAAATAACTATAAAATATCTAATCCAATGCATATACTTTTAAATTTAATTAGAGCTGTAATTATCTTCTCAAGTATTGATGGATGAGGGTGTTTTAGGCACACCATGTAAACTACTTGCTCCCTGCTACAGAACAAAACATAGTTGACCTGAGATCTGCAAAAAGTAGCATTTTGTTTTTAATTGCATTGTTACAAACAGCCTCTTCCATCTTTAAAGAAGCAAGAAACTAACTCAACCCCGGATACCTGTGACATATTTAAGAAAGTGCAGGTGAAATAAACTTTTATTATAAAAGGAGCCAAGAAGCTTACAAAATTTAAAAATTTCCCTTCACCTTCCTATAATGCAAGCAAAAGCTTTTCCTAACATTTTTGAAATTCCGACAGTATAAGAAAGCACACCGTTACCCATATACCCTATAAGCAAGCCTTCTTGAAGAAAAGTGAAGTAGTTCAAAGGGCAGGTTCCTCAATATTTTCAGAAACATTTTAAATCCTGTCAACTCTCATCATCTCTTCTATAATGAATAGTCTGTATTTCTTGAGCTATGAATGCAGCCATTTCTTGAGTACCTGCAGCAATCACGCGGCATGACATTAGGTCTAGAGGACCACCTATAAAGGAGAGGAATTGGATCACAGAAAATGTCACTTAGATTCATTAGTGCTGTGCAAACCTACCCTTCCACACAGGGCACAAGGAAGGTTCAAACCATTTCCTGCATTTCACTGTGGGTACATGAAGGAGCAAATATTTAGGGGGATGTTGAGTGCAATTCACTTACGTACAGAAAAACAACCAGCTGCTAAATTAGGATTGCTTGCAAAGTTAATGGAATCACACAGGAAAAAAATGTTTAAATATTATTCATTGAGCTTTAAAATATATTTCTTCCTCCTCATATCTGTACAGTGTCTGCTCAGGAAGTAAGGTGCATTCTCTGTCATCTTGGATAATAATCTGGATCCACTAAAATAGGTGGAAGGAGCCTGACACTATCATTAGCACCATCATCACTTATCCCTTCCATGAACTAGAAACGTGGCAACTGATGTCTGGGGTAGACTGTTTAATGGATGTGCTTTTTCAGTGCAGATGGGAGCAGGCGGATATGTGGGGAAGGAATTTTTGAAGATGGTCACCACTAAGCAAGAATGCTTTCTCCTTATCTGATATTTAAAATGATGCTGATACAAGGTCCCCTAGTACCAGATCAGTGAGGCACAAAATTGCACTGCACTCCTATCCAGGCTATTACAGGAAGAGAAAATTGACCTGGTTTGTGTAATAGAGACATGGTTGGAAGAAAATGATGTGGAGCGTTTATCCCAATTAACTCCCCCAGGTTATGCCATCCATCAACCCCACGCTAGTGGCCAGGGAGGTTGTAGTCCTTCCATTTTCAAAGTCTCCTGGTACAATCTATCACTGGCACTGATTGTATGCTCCTTAAACTGGGGACTACGGATAGATTAGGCATTCTGCTTGTCTACCAAATACCTGTTTTCTCAGTGGGCACCCTGACTGAGTTGTTGGAGATACTAATGGGTGTGGTGCTAGGGACCCCTGGACTGACTGTACTGGGGGAATTCAACCCTTATGCTGTGGGTTCCTCACCAGGGCCATCCCAGAATTTTATATGGCTGACATGGGCCTCTCTCAAATTATGACAGGCCCAACACATGAAAGAGATCCAACCTCAGGGCTTGTTTGAGGTAAGGTTTGGTTTTTGGGTTGGATATTTGGCCTCAGTCATGACCACTGTGTAATCAAGGCAAGGGTGAAATGTGGCTCCAATACCCTGCCGGAGAGGGGCCCACTTCAAACGGTCCACCCACAGAGGCTTAGGAATCCTACTGGATTCTAGAATGCTCTGGGGGATTTCAGAATTCCAAACACATACTCTGTTGGGGCTGTGGTGGGAGCTTGGAATGTGAAACTCTTAGAAGCTGCTGACAAAGTTGTCCCTCATTAACCTCTCCTGCTCTTGGGGTGGAAGCTGGCCCTATGGTTTACCACAGAGCTCAGTGACACATGAAGAGGACTGGGAGAACTCTAGAGCAATACTGACAGAAAAACAGGTACTGAATCTGACAGGGCATCCTACAGACCTCACTGGAAGACCTATGAAGCAGTAGTAACAATGAAGTGTTACGTCTCTGCTATCATTATAACAGCCAAGTCATGACTGTCCCAGTTATTTAAGGCATCTTGGCATCTACTGACTCCTAAATATGGGCTCTTATTGTCCCATGAACAGGAGATTAATTGGGATGCTTTTGCAAAACTTTTTGCAAAAAAAATCTCTTAAATGCATTCTGATTTCAATGCTGGTTGTAACATGGATCAGACAAATGAAATGGCTATTGCACAGTAAGACCAATAATGGACCATTTTGACTCAGTTACCACAATGGACACTGATAGGCTCCTGGGATCTGTGAAGGCTACCACCTGTGTTCTGGACTCTTGTGCATCCTGATTGCAGAAATCATGTGAGGACTATGGTAACAAGTCACTGATACCCACCATAGATCTGTCACTGACTTGGCCCCTTTGCTCGGCAACTGAAAGAACCAGTTATCAGTCCACAACTTTAAAAACCTTCACTATAGAAAAGTGATGTGGCCCTGTCTCTGACTTGCCTTTTGGGGGCAAGATGATAGGGAGTGGCGGTTGACCAGCTCGTGGCCTTCATGGATAACTATGTCCTCTAGATACTTTTCAGTCTGGTTTCAGGCCAGACTGTGGGAAAGAGATAGTGATGGTGGTTTTAGCTAATCATCTCCATCTGAATGTAAAGAAAGGCCTTGCCTCATTGCTGCTGTTGTGATAAGAGAGATGCATGATCCCTTAATTAACACTCAGGGAGGACCTGTTCTCAGAGGAAACATTGTCTCTCTGAGAATGGAGCTATAGATATCTTTGATTCCCAAAAGAGATGAATTTCCTTTATGGAGCCAGATAGGCAGGATGGGAATGACCATATACCCACCTATTGGGAAGGGCCATGATAGATGGCTATTTGGATATAGTGAGTTGGGTCATAAAAAGTTGTGACTGTGTACTTTGATTGGGGAAAGGCGTGCAGAATGGTACATGTGGGACCACTCCAAATTTCATGGTAGATTAAAGTGAAACCTGCTCAGTTGGGACAGGAAAAGTGAAAAGGTCTGAACATCCTGCCAGCAGCACATGAACAAAGGGAGTGAATGGAGTTATGTCTGTCTTGACCAGTCTCGATTTTCAAGGTTCCTGCAGGTCTCTATCCATTCTACAGAAGGGAATGCCAAGGTAACATCAGGGACCACATAACCTAATTAGCCTCATATGTTTTATGTTATTTTCTTAGTCTGTATTACCATTGAGTGTTTTGATACAGTTTTCCAATGCCTTGTTTGTGCATCACCCATTGAGTGTATTTCACTGAACAAAGATCTTTTCCTTTTTAAGGATCTCAGGCAAGATTTTTGATGGCAGTCCATGTACTTGATTGCTCATTCCGCACACGGACTAGAAACTCCTGACTAGCCTATAGACAGTTGGCTGGCCAGGAAGGAGGGATGTGTGAGACAGCACACACACACAGATGCACATAGCCCTATCCGTGCCCTCAAGCCACCAACAGAAAAAAGGAAGGACACAGTTTGAGTGGTGGCCCATTACCCTGTACAGCACAACAGGAGGGGCAAGCGCTCTCACATGCATTCAAATTCCCCTCTCCTCTTGGGCAAGGACTATGGGAAGGGGAATGATTCTTACAGCTCGTCCAGGATTTAGCTGCTGCCTTTGATACAGTAGACGTCTCGTTTAAATGTTTGCAGGTAGAAGTAGGCATCAGGGATGTGCTTGGATTGGTTTAAATCATCCCTTATGGACTGGACTCAAGTTCTCACTTTGGGATTTGTCCTGTGGGGCTCAGCAGGGCCCAGTCTTGTCCTCCATGCTATTCACTCTCTCTGTAAAGCCCTTAGGAGAAATCATTCATTGTTTTGGAATTGGATGCCATCAATATGCTGATAACAGCAAGCTCTCCAACTCTCTATCAAAATCGTCTGGCGACACAATAGACATCCTGAGTCACTGCCTGACTGCCATCATTAAATGGCTGAGAGTGAACAAATTGAAATGGAACCCTAAGAAGGCAGAGGTAAAGCAGGCTGGGAAGCCTGAGGTTTTAAAAGGCAGATTTAGCTGGCCTGAGGCTGACTCAGTTAAGAGCCCTGGGGATATACTGGATCTAGCATTACTGCTGGAGAAGCAGTTAATACAGCTGGAAAAAATGCTTTCTTCCACATTAGTTCAGCCCAGGAAATTGCTCCCTACCTTGACTTGGCTGATTTGGCCACTTGGAGCCATGCCACTGCTACACTGAGACTAAATTACTGTAATGCACTCTACTTAAGTCTTGCCTTGAAGTCAACTTCGGAGACTCCAGTTAGTACAAAATGCTGCAGCTCCATCATCTACTCATCAGTCACTGGGTTCTGTTCAAGGTATTGGTCATCACATGACCCTGGATCTGCATATCTGCACAACTGCCTCTCCTATGCTCCACCACGACCCCAGAGCATGACCTTCTGCAGACCAACAAATAGGCAAGATCAACAAGTGCCTGCAGATGTGCATTCTCTGTAGTACCTCCCACCATGGAATGGCCTGCCTGAGGAGATGTGAGAAGGCTCCCAAGTTTCTGGCATTTTGCAAACTATATAAAACAGAATTGCTCAGGAAGGCATTTATATAAAGGTGATAGGTCTATATTATAACAGAGTGGTCCAGGTGTTTAAGGGAAGGGAACAGATCTGTGGATTTTACTACTGAGTATGGTATACATTATCTGTTATTGTGTACAATATTGTGTTCTCAGCATACTGTATTTCTACTTATGTAATACCATTTACATCATGTACAACATCATGTTTAATATCTATACTTTGTTCAGATTTCTGCAATCCCGTCCTATTACATTGCTTAGTAAATGTTTTGTCCTATTGATTGCGTTGACTTACACTGTGTAATCCACCTTGAATTTTAGTGAGACTGACTATAAATAAAGCAAAAGTATGTGCTTTCTAAAACGCGACATCCATACTGCTTCCATCTAACAGTGTATTTTGCTTACCTGAAGTATCTATGACAACACCACCCGCCTCTCTGATAATAACAGTAGCTGCAGCCAAGTCCCAGCAATGTAAGCCAAACTGATAATAGGCATCTGCAGCACCAGATGCTAAGTGACAGAGTGCTAAAGTAGCACTTCCAATTACACGAATCCTGCAGTAGACGAGTGGGAAAGGGGAGGGCAGGCAGCAAAGACAGAACACTTCTGTGAACACAACAAAATTCTTGATAAAAACTGGAGACAAAACCTGTCCATGAAGCGATTTTAGAAAATACATGTCATCAGTTTTGCATCATGCTATTATACATGCACAACTGGCATAACGCAGATCAAGTTTCAGGGCATTGTTTTTCAAGATATTGATATAACACATATCTGTTTCAGCATTTGCCTCCTCTTTACAATTTATCATATATGTGCTACTGTATTATTTATGTATCCATGCCGATATTGCAACACGGAATTATCTGTGCATCTCATTCACGAAGCAAAGCTTTTGTGCTGACTCCAACATTGGAGACAGTGCCGAGGAACTTCTGTGCGTAACAAGCCTTGAATAGTGAAGACCACGTTCACTGGGAGCTCTATTACTTGGTACTAGAATACCTGCAAAGCTTTCAATTGGGTTCATCAGATTTAAATGGATGACCGATTAACAGAAAGGTTTATAAAATTGTCTTTTGATTTTTGTTTAATGAAGGTCTATGAGCATTGTAGGAAATTTCTTACCCATGAGCTTGGGCCCTGAGTAACCTCTCCATGTTACTAAGAAATAGTTTCAGTGTCTCAGGGTCTCGTTTTGGACCAATCTCTGTCAAGATCAGGGCCTTTGAAATGTCTGTAAAACAATGGCAGACTTGTATTACTTAAACAGTTTTTCCAAGTAGTATTTTTTAATTTATATTTTTAACTATTTTGAAAGTTCTATAGTAAAACTCTTTTTCATGTATGCACGCACTCATGGTATGTTACCAAGTTTTGTTCTCTCATGAAAACAAACAAGAACCAAGCTTCATTTCTGGTGCTCTTCTATCAGCTAAGCAAGCACAGAGAAAAATCCTAATAAAGGCTTTTTAAAAAGGCTAGAGCAGATATTTTCGTGATCTTTCTCTGGGTCACCTAGGGGATGCATGAGCAGCTAGTGAGCTACTGGTAGCTCATGAGCTTTCTGTTAGGGACCCCTGATTTAATGTAATAGAAGGGCAACCGTATGGATACTTCTTATGCCAGCACCAGACAAAATAGTTCAACTATATATTACATTAGTTCAGCTATATTTACTCACCCGCCATTGATTGCAGAGCAATACAATTAAACACAGATCATTGGTCCCAATGTAGCTAAGTTTACCATGATTTATAAAAGACTGTTTTATTTGTTACATTTAAACAGAATTGTTTGCATTATTTAAGTGATGACGCATGAAAGTCTATCTAGAACTATCTAGAACTAGCAACCACCGTCTAAAAATAAATATTATAATTGTAGAGTACTAACAAAATCTAAACCAACCTGTTGATTTTGATACTTGAAGCCTTTTGTCATTACAATATGCCCCTTGACCTCTTCTACCAGTATATAATCGCTCTTCGATGCAGTGATAAATTACACCAAATTCAAGCTTTAATATTTTGAGAAAGGGGGGAAAAAACATGGATGCAATTTGCATTATATTAAGTAGTCTAAACAACTTATAGATTGCGATCATATGCATATAAATAATGATAGTTTATGCTACAGATGAAAAAACTGATTTTAATTGCTCTAAAATTTTCTATAGCACACAAAATTTAATAGGTAGTTATTACATCTCTTTAACCTTAGGGATGATCCTTATAGTACAGCCATCACAAGGAAGCTACTTGACAAGCCGTTCAGCGCTCTTCGTAACAAGCAAGAGCAACTCACTATCTATGTTCCACCATCTCATGGAGCTTCTCAGCCTTTGCCAGGAACACAGAGCGGGGACAAAGGAATTCTTACCAGGATGAGCAGCTCTCTCATGTTAGGACATGACAGGTTTACAAGCTTCTGTATGGCAGCTGTTATGGTCAGTAACTTATTGTTGGGATACTCAGGGCTTTTTTTGGTAGAAAAAGCCCAGCAAGAACTCATTAGCATAATAGGCCACACCCAACAGCAGAAACTCATTAGCATATTAGGCCACACCCCCATGTTACCAGAAGTGTGGTCATCCAGCCACACCCACCTTTTGCTTTTTATTCTGTTTATCTTGTTTGTTGTCAAAACCCAGGGCTTTTTTGGTAACAGAAACGCCTTTGCATGTTAGGCCACACACCCCTAACGTAGCTAATCCTAATGAGTTTCTGCTGTTGGGTGTGGCCTATTATGCTAATGAGTTCCTGCTGGGCGTGGCCAACTCAGGAGCCAGCCGGAACTCCGTTCCTGTGTGTTCCTGCCCAAAAATAGCCCTGGGGATACTCATCAACTCAATGTCCATTACTGAAATGGTAACTTGTACTAATGGTGACACAGAACTGACCTGCTTAAAAATAGAATGCTGCATTATGTCTGGCTGTTTCATCATTTGCAATCCCATTTAAAGAGAAGAACTGCTTGCATCAGTGGCAGACCCGAGTCTTCAAAGATCAGTGCAGTTTCACCTATGTGCAGTTCCACCTATGAAACTGCAGGCACATGAGGCTGCAATATATACAGGAGGATCCATGGTGGCTAAAAAAGCTAGAAAGATGAAGCCCAAGTCCATCAGATCCTGCTTGTCTCGGCCAAATTTAGTGCTAATCCAGTTTTGTCCTTTGTCACTCCTCACAGGACAACACTGGTGGATCTTGGATGAATTACAGTTTTAAATGCTTTCCTCACAGTGTGCTTTCTCCTTCCTGTACTACATTACAGAGTGGCAGAGGAGGAGCACACCACATTTTATTTTCCTACCAGTGGCCCCAGCTACTCTGCCCTTAAAGGGCAGAGATGTGATAGCTGACAATCACCTGCAGCTGCATTCAATTGTAGCCTGAGACAGGAAAAGCTCAAGGTTTTCCCCTATTGGCCCCAAGTGAAAGATGACAGAAGTAGGGGAGGGAACAGCAACAAGTAGACTGTTTCCTCCTCAAATCACCTGCATGTTTACCCAGTTGAAACGTCTTCAGTGCTTGATCTCCTTCCCCTAAATATTTCCCCTTTAAAAATGGTCAGGAGAAGTACAGAGGGCAAGGAGTTTCATGACTGACACAAGGACCAGACAGTCAGAAGGAGGGGTTAGCTAATCAAGCCGGTTCAAGACCAGGTCTCTTTAAAGAAACGCGGGGGGAGGTTCCCTGAGCAGAAGGCTTCACATGCATAACAATGGTGGTGAAGTTTCATTGCAAGTTTATACACAGCTACAGATTCTGCTTCAATGTGCAATCATGTAGCAATGAGAAAGGCAGCTAAGCCTGCCACGCAATTAGTTGCACCACGGCAACTGCAAGCCCCCTCAAGTAAATAACAAACACATACTCTGTTGAGGCTGTGGTGGGACTCCCCTACTAAACGCATTTACTTGTAGCTTCACTGAGTCCAATGGACTCTACTTTTTAAAGAGTATGTTTAAAATCACAAGGTAAGAATACCTCATGATGAACTAATCTCTGCATTAAGGACTTAGCTGTCATTGTGTTCTAGAAACCTGTACGTACCATTACCACTGTTAAACATGCCCAGTAAAGCTATCCACCAATTACTGACATATCACAGCGAAAGCTTTGGTTAAACTGCACAAAACATTGAAGGACTGGTTTGGGTGTTAACACCCAGCACGTGGACTTGAACTTTGCCTTCTGCAAATCATCACTGGCCTGAACCTAGCCACAGCCTAAAAGGTGTAATCAACATTAAGTCTATATTTGTTAAAGTTGTATTTTGACAGCATCAGAATCACTGAGTATTTGGTAAAGCTTTACATTTATCCCTAGCTGCTGCAGCAAAAGCCTGCCTTACCAACTTACAGAACATTAGCTTATACCTCTTGATTAACAGCAAATCCAATGCTAACAGCCACAGTTGGAAACCTGTGCAAATAAAAAAAGTTGTATTTGTTAATACTTTTTTATACACAGACTTTGGGCATCTTCAGTTACTAGCAAAGTTGTCCCTGGTTTTCAGTTTAAATTTTATAGGGTCTTCATTATTTGTGTTACTTCAGCAAAGCTGGCACTGTCAATTTTTATCTTTTAACTACCCATAACAGAACGTTTTTTTAAATGATGTTTTCACAGTAAAGGAGTTGAGCAACAATTTTCTCACGATCTTACAAAGCAGCAGAGCAATGAACTTCCCACATCAGTCGGCAGAGATAGGCAACACTGCCTGGATTCTCAGGAATTTACTTCCTTTAAATTGTAGGATGCTGTAGAAGGAGCTGGGAGCCATTCTTATAGCCACTGCACCCATCAGCCAGCGGAGTTTCAGTGACAAACGGGCCGTGAGAAAAAGGCAGCTGCTGCTTCAGCACAAGGGCCAGTCTAGTTAAATGTCTGTCCATATAGGATTGTGTCTTTAGAAGACTTTTTCTATGTGTGCATTATGAGCCATCAGATTGCTTCTAACTTATAGTGATGGTATGAATTAATGACCTCCAAGATCTCCTACCATACACAGCCTTGCAATAAAGCAAACAAATCATCTTGTAATTTCCCGAGCATTGCCATCCTCATGGAGACTATGCCAGTCCCAATGCTCACTGCGTCCAGGACAACGATGGTACCTCTAAACTCTTGCCCTAGTCAGTGCGTTCCCCAAAAGGAATTTTCCTTCTCACTTGCAGCTTGGTGCTGCCATTGTTCCTGGGAGCACATCAAGTGACAGACACGATTATTCAAAACATGCAGTTTTTCTTCCTTTATTAATAGCCTCATCTTTGCCTGTTCATGTAGTGTAATAATTAAGCAATCAGTCAAGCAGTATAAATAGAAGTTTGGACATGCGAAGCTTTGACCATGAAGCTGCTTACATGCTTCATTTGAACAGGCTGAACACAGAAAAGCATCTTTCAACAAGCAGGAGGGTAAGGAGTGGTAGCTTTAAGTTTCACTGCATTATCCATGTATTTACCTGTGTACAAAATTGCAGGTGCCATCAACTGGATCAATAATCCAGGTAGGGCTAGCACTCAATACACACTCTGAACCAGCAGCAGTAGCTTCTTCTGCAATAAACCTGTAACATGTAGGAGGAAAAAATTCAAATTCATTTCTTACTTATTGGAGGTAGGTGTGCTTGCATCTGTTAAGAGAAAAGTTCAGGTGTTCACATGCATTATTGTTCCCTACTTTATTTGGTTTTAAGTGGGTGTTACACAAAGGCCACTGCAAGATCTGGACAGAGGCAGCTCATAGGGAACCTATGAAAGCTATTCAGAAGCAAATACAGCAGGCGCTCAAGTGACTTGTGGGTCCTCTATACATATTTCAATGTACTATGCAGCGGGGAACCTCTCACCCATGGGAAGACGGATGTGCACCCAATGCAACAACAGCAAGTTCATCTCTTAAGGGGTGGGGAGAGACACAGTAGTTCCCCACTTTTTATGGCACTTGCATAAGGCACAGAAGATATGTAACTCACATGTGTTCTTTTGCTGGTTAACATACCTGAGACTTGGAGTGTTAAATCAGGAGCCTAGTTCTCTGGTGGTCCAAGATGGAGCCATCACAACCAATGGGAAGAAGCTCCTCCCTGGAGGCAATCAGGGTCATTGACCTTTTTGATGACTCCCAGTGTGGGGGGGCTTCTCCCTCAAATCTCCTAGTTTTCAGCCTTGTCTGACTGGCAGACAGGTGGTCATTAACTTTGCTTGTTAAAGAATGCAGTGACTATCTCTCCAAAGCCTTTCTGCTTCCAACTCTCCCCACCCTCTCTGTCTTGAGGGTCTTTTGGGGGAGTATTTTCTTTCAGCAACTACCAGGAGCCGGGCCAGGGTTGGGTCATCCCTTTGAAGTGAGACCCCCCCCACCTCCAAGTTTCTCTCCCCAGGAGGGGAAGAAGGCTGCAGGGACTCTATGCTTTGGCCAGAAGCTTTTTCTTTTGTTCCCTTCAAGGCAATGGAGGAGAACCTGTGACCACAGCAGAGGCACCCCCCACCCAATCTCCTACCTGATGAAGGCCTTCTCCCAGTTTAGCCACTCCTCCTCTCCTTCTAGGGAACAGGATTACCACTCCTCCAGCCAGGAAAAACTGGGGGACTTGCCACTGCCTGACTTATTAGGTGAGAATGCTTATTCTAACCTCCGTTCCCGCATTAAGGGACAGATGCAAAAGGACACCTCAATTAGTACTGCACCATTGGGCACCCAATGCAGAAGAACAAAACATAAATGTAAATCTAGAAGCAGAAGCTGGTCTTGCTCTGGTTCTAGGCCTGCAGATGCACCAGTCCTCTCCTCAGCCAAGAATCCTAGGAATCCCCGCAGCTGCAGGTCTCTGTCCTCCACATGACATAGAAAACATAGTCCCTTACTGGACCTAGACTCTGAAGTCCCAGAACAATCTGATTCCTTCACATCTAGGATGGAGGGGGAACTCTGAAGAACAGGAGCCCTTGGTGATGACCCTGAAAACTCATCTTTTCCCACAGAACTGCTGGATTGGGCAATGGCCTTTCCTCATGTACCATCCTCTTCTCTAGGTCTTCATTTCCCATTGGTTTTCAGCAAGGTTGTCAAGATGGAAAGGGAGGCCCAAGGCCAGCCACCAGTTTACTTCCCATTTCTATTCTTTGGTTCTGGAAGTGGCTGACTATTTCAGGTTCCTTGTGGTGAGATGCTCTTGTTGCTGATCTCACTTCTAACACTGTCATTCCACCTGAAGCAGATTGACTTCCCAGAGATCCTTGCGACAAGAGAATCAGTCTGGTCCTGGACAAGAACTTTGAGGATCCTTCTGCAATCCTTCAGCCTTCCACAGCAGACTCTTCTTTTCACCAGACTGATGTCTCTCTAAGCCTTGGATTTCTTTGCTGCCAACATTCCTAAAGAGCTGATTTAATGAAAACTGCCTTGGCAGCAATGGGCAAAAGACAAGCAGCCTCAGGGAAGATGAGGCCAGAAGAATAAACAAAGGAAAAGGCACACAGAAAGGCACACGTGTGGAAAGAGAAAAACAAAGTGCAACCAAAGGAGCTCCTTAGAGGAAAACCTCAGGAGCTCTCTAAATCCACTGCTTTCTCAGGCGAAGGCAGGAGAAACACTGAGGGTGGGCTTCCCCCTCATGGAAAGTGCAATTTCCTGCCTCCAGGGATTGTGGGAAAAGGTAGTCAAGTGTATGAGAGTGTCCTCTTCCTCTCAAGTGAGAAAATAACTTCATGGTAAGTAAACAAACTTTCATTTTCCAGCCTACAAACACCACTCTGTAATAATTACCTTTTTTGTGCTTGAAATGAAAATAATGCAGAAAAGACCAAGCAAAAGTTTTTTTCCAGATACTTAAAAATATGCCCAAAGATCTCCTTTAAAAGCACTATTCAGTCTTATTACATTTACTGGAACAGAAGTTCTTTTCCACACACAAGACAATAAGAAGACTATGTATAATAACAAAAACCAAAAGCATGAAACTGACTCCTTCACATGTTAAAGAAAACTGGACATTTTAGTAAAATGCTTTGAGGACTTCCAGCACTATCTCACCACAACTTTCTAAGAATGAAGGGTTCCCAAAGGTTCCAGGCTGTTAATGGTGAAGACTTCCTCTACAGAAAAACTTCCTCATTAGAGGAATGGAATCTTCAGATCCAACCCGGTTGTTTCACACATGACACTGAACGTGAATGTGCGCATTGTGGAACAGAAAGTGGAAAAAGCTTGTGCTAGACTAATTGTACCCATGCAGATATAAACAATTAGGAAAAGGCAAAATCTAGCTTTAACGTCACTTGTGAAAACAGCCTTAATTCTGGCTTGCACAAAGGGTCATGAAGTGGTGTAAGGAGATCTAAGAATACAGGAGTTACCATTCTCCTTCGCCAACAAAACCCCACTACTCTACTATCTACAGAATCTGAATGCAGGCCATGTCTGATAAGTCTGGATGTTTTAATTTAGAGTTAAAAGCATGTGAACAGATGTCCACCAAGACTAGGCTAAAAACTATTATATTCATTTCAAATACATTCAAATCATAATCTGGATTTGAGAAGATGTCAGAGGTAGGACTATAAAAAATAAGACATATGTACAATTCCTCCCACATACTGATATTCTGATTTCAGTCTGTGCAAAAAGCACAATTTTTACTTTCAAAAATAAAAAGTTTTTGAATGACAAGTTTATGCTGTATCTAAAATACTATGATTAGTACAGTGCAACCCCTATGTACAGCTACTGTGGTCTAAGTCTACTGATTTCAATGGCTTGAGACTGGAGCAGTTTTGCAAATAACTGCACTGTTATTCTACGTGATATCATGAAAATAAAATATTTGTTCTTATTTGCCATGGAATTATGGCTGGATTGAGCCTCAGACCTCTGCTGAACCTTTGGTACACCTATGATACTTTAATTTCTATAACAATTAGCTTCTATAGTTGAATCTGTGATTCTGTTTCCCAGGAGGCTTCAGGACTGTGCTATGGCCTTTGGGTACAGATAACGCTGTACATGCCTTTTGCCTTACACGACTTTTGCCTTTTGGAATGTGTATACACTATCAAATTCTAAACAGACAGAGTATCTGAAGCTAGCTTCCTGGGACTCTTAGTCAGCCTTGACTCTCTGAGTTAACCTAGCTTAACCCAGCTTTCCTTGACTTCCCTGACCACAAAGAGAGAAAGAATGGGGAAAAGAGTATTTAATGTATGAATTTATTTTTGTTCTGGGTTGTTCTGGCCAACCACCCTTCCGTTAGGGCTCTTGACAGAGCAACCAAGGATATCCTTTATAGAACTTTAAGTGCATTATTTATGTATTGGCGTTGTGTTGAAATATTCTATGTTGAATATTGAAATACTGCAAAAGTGTGTTCTGACTTATGAGTGCGTAATGGAATATGCTGAGTTTTGGTTTGGAACAACTCTCTCTCTCTCTCTCTCTCGATGCAATTGGGAAGCCAGCTTCTTTCCCTCCCCAAAATGAACACTGTGAGTGCATGAAAAGGTTCCTGCACCTCTCATTTCCCCAACACTATCACAGTTTCTTGCACAGTTTTTTAAAATGCATCCGCAGTTTTTTCCTCTCTCCACCAATAATATTGACCACTCACATTAACTCCACAGCTGTATTACTAAACTTAAGTTTTATAATAGCATACTTATTTGCTTTGTTTCTGTATCAAAGAGACATCTTGTATCCGGAAGATACTTGGGATTTGAAACTGCTGTGCATGTTGGCTCTCTACTGGCCACGTGCACCTACTGGCACTTACAGATGTAAATTGTTTCTGCATATTATTCCATGCATTATGATTAAAACAATCTGTACCACTGCACCTTGAAACTACAGGATATCCTTCCTATTATGTGGCAGCTGGCCTGGTTCTATCTCCAAGTGTATATATGACAGACTGCTGATGTTCATTCTAGCCTTGTGATAAGTAAATCTGTAAGAGACAATCTTCCTATTCACACATCATCTTATATTCTAATAGCCACCCATGGGCCCCATCTGTGGATAGCTAAATCTGAGGACTGGAACTGCAAGGAGACTGAAGAGATTTTTCAGCAAACTTGGGGAACTCTTAAATAAAAAAAGAAATACACAGGGGAATTTAAATCCCTCCCAAAGTAAAACAGTGTTCTCTGTGCAAGTGTAGAGAAGTACTTACTTCAGGTGGGTCAGCAGTGGATGTTCAGCTCAGAGTTCTGTGCTGGGCCTGGCAGCAGCAGCTATACAGCCTTAGCATGCTGCCACTACCAAAGCCTTGGAGCCCCCTTGGCTGGGCCTGGCGGCAGCAGCGTAACCAAGGAGGCTGTGCCAGTCCTTATGGCAGTAGTCCCATAGGCTGAGACTCCGCACTGGGCCTGGCAACAGCAGCCCAAAAGCTGTGCTGATCCAGCAGTGGCACAGTTCAGGGCACCACACCCAGCACTCCATACTGGACTTGGCGGTGGCTGCTGAAAAGCCCGCAGGCTACACTGGGTTTGACAAGATTGGGGGGGGGGGAGAGATGGGATTCCCCAGTTATAAAACTTAACTTCTAAATTCAGGTGTCACGAAAAAGACCCATGTCTGAGTCAAATTCCACTTGTAAGATCCTTTCTCTGTTCTGGTCAGGTAACAACAGGTGTTGGTAACCCCTGCACGCAGACTGCTGGTCCACCAAAGCCATTCCATCAGGCCTATTCATTAGCTCACTGGCTTCTGCTGTAACAAGATGGGAGGGGGGATCTGCTGCTCTTCCAGAAAGCTCTTAGGAGATAGCGTGGTGATTGGCTGAAGTAGGTCATAAGTTTAGTGGCTGAAATTTTCTATAAAATGTAGTCTATCTTGCTAGGCCTTATTTCCATCCCTACCCTATTTCCCTTCCCCATCCCTTGTACTTGTATACATCTTATACCACACTGGACTATGTTACTTGCTCAAAGGACTATGTTGCTTGCTCATAGACTGAATTTGCTGAAGGTTTAAGTAGTTAAGACCTGCACTGCAGAAATCCTGTTCAGTAAGGGTATTCAGAAGTTAGTTTTGTTACTTCTGAATACTTGAACATAACACTGGGACTATATTATTTTTAAAAACCTCTTTATTTTCTTTCTGATAAACCTTATTTTACTATGTGGTGTGTTGCTGTGAATCTATCGATCCAAACTTAGGTTCAGTTTGGTTATGTTATCATAGAGAGTCTTGCTTCAAGGTCCCAGGTTTGAGAAAGGGGGATAATTCTCTCAGACCAAGGCAAGTCATCCTTGGCCAGGGCTGGCTGCAGGTTTCAGTGGGCCTTGGGCAGAGGGTCTCCAGGGGCCCCATCCCCTCCTCTGCTTGCCACTAAGCTCCCCACTCACACCACCCTGCCCACCCGCCTGCATTCTCCCCTTCCACTGCCTAGCCATCCATCCTCCTCCCACTCACCTGCTCCTTCTGCAGTCCTCCCAGTGCTTGCATACCCTTCCCTGACTGTGCTGTGAGTGTGGGTGGGGGGCAGGCTCACAACAAGGCGATGGACAGCAGAGGAGGTGAGCGGACGGCAGGGCAGCAGCAGTGGGCCCCACAGAAGACCTGGGCCTGGGCAGCTGCTCCACTTCAGGGTATGCTGATGCTAGCCCAGTCTAAAACAGATCTGCTTCTACTTATACTCCCTCAATGTTCAATGTCAGAATAATGCTCTGAATTCCAGTTCCAACTGGTCATGCATCAGACAGCACCATATGCAGACATACCTGTGAGAGGGAAACTTTTCTTTCAGAGCAGAAACAATTAAATTTTCCACAAAGTGATCCGTTTCTGTCACGAGATCTGCTGCAGAAGTTTTGGTGGATACTTGCTTTTCTTCAGTGAAAGCTTTTCTAATAATCTACATAGGGGAAAAAATCCACATAAACACATTATTTTAAAGGTGCTTTAAAACCCACAAAAAACCAAAACATTCAGTTGACTCAAATCACCCAACAAACAATATACAATAATACAAAAGAAGAAGTCTAGTTCTTAGGCTAGGACCTCTAATCTACGCCTGCACAAAAGTTCTGTAGTGACACCTTGCTAGTGTAGACAGGAAATGACGGCGACACTGAAAGCAGATCATTCTGTGCAGATACGGAGGACCAGAGTAGCTTTTCAGCCTAAACAAAGACTGTGACTTCCTGTTGCACTTAATTACTAAAGGCTTTACTGAATTTATTGTCATGATACTATGTCAAAGTAATTATATTGTTTCATGAGGTCAAGTTAGTAAGCAGTATGTTTTAATACTATAGCCAACACACATCCAAAGATAGATTCAGGTGGGCAGCCATGTTGGCCAGAAGCAGCAGAACGAAGTTTCAGTCAAGTGGCACCTTTGAGACCAAGGAAGTTTTATTCAAACACTTTGAATGAAACTTTCTTGGTCTCAAAAGTGCCACTTGACTCAAACTTTGTTACACACCCAAGGAGTTCCAGGTTTTTGAGCTTTTCCTTTTTTTTCATTTCAGGGTGCATACAGATAATTCTTTCTGTAAAGCAAAAGTGGTATTGCTCTACAAATACAATGGAAGGGGAGCCTTCTTCAGAGGTAACAATATATTTAACTGAAAATTGGTATTAGGCCATTTTGCTTCATGGCAGCATCAGCATTTGGCTCTGTATTGTAAGGGTAGCAAATATGAGTCAATATAAACCTGAATCTCAGGTTTCAGTTTCATACAGAACAACTGTTAAATTAATGAACTCACTTCCTTAACACGCTTTGGCTTACCATCAAGTGTGAGGTTACATAAAACATCTCCTACATTTTGGTAAGAACAATAACTGATAAGGAATTATTTGTAGACGAAGGAAGGTGCCAGTGAAACAAAATAGCCAAGCATCACTTGGATGATTTTTACTCCCCCCCCCATACTGTTAAAATAGCTTTTCTTCATTCAGATCAAGAAGAAACAAAGAGACACAAATGTAGACAAAAGATAGTTTAGTGTACCCAGATAAGTGTCCATACGGATACAGGCCGAAAAATCTTTAAAGGAACACAGAGGAATGAGTGCATTAACAAGGAAGGAAAAGAGTCCCATGTCACAGGATCAACACTTCCTAAAATAAATGCACCGGCTCCAAAGCATCTCTGCTACAATGTACAGCCTGATCCGATGCATGTTTACTGGGAAACAGTTCCATGGGTCTTGCTTTCTAACAACTGTGCATAGGACTGTCACCTTGCTTGGTCACAAGACTTACTGAACTTACTGGAATGTACTTCTAAATGAAGAAGAAGATTTATACCACACTCTTCACTACCTGAAGAAGTGTCAGAGTGGTTTACAATCCCTTTCCCCTCCCCTCCCCCAAACAGAAACCCTGTGAAGTAGGTGGAGCTGAGAGAGCTCTCTTGCGAACTGCCCATGAGAGAGCTCTGAAAGAACTTATAACTGACCCAAGGTCACACCAGCAGCTGCATGTGGAGGAGTGGGGAATCAAACCTGGTTCTCCCAGATTAGAGTCCACACTCTTAACCACTACACCAAACTGGTGAACACACAAAGGATTGTGCTTCACATTACCCAAGCACATCAGCAAACAGCTAAAGATCCACAAGTCAAATCCAACCCATGGGCAACCACCAGCTGCCACACCACATATTTACTCTAATCTACTGCTAAAAACAAGCCATTTAACGCCGAACAAGTTTCTCATTCAGGAGGAGGAAGAAAGTGCCAGAAACACCCAAGAAGTGCTGCCCATTCCCTACCCTTTCAGAACAAAGGCAGCCAGCAACCCATTGGAGGTTTTTCAGCAGCAAGCAGCCGCCCGGGACATCAATGACAGCAAGTAAAACTAACAAGGGAAGCTAGCTGGCCTCTCATCCCTGAATTAGGCTGCTCCACCAATTAATCTAAATTGTATCTAACATATTTAATTTCACTTTTCCTTCTATGTATCTTGCCAGACAACAATATTTTGGACCCCTAATAACTGTGAATCATGTTTACAGAAAGGGAAATGTCAGATTATATGGCAATTCACAGCTGTGTAAATTTGGAACACACTACTCAGCTGTGATGCCATGAGATAGATTAATATTTCTTTTTTAAAAAAAACCCCTGTAGTTCCTTTGTTTAGGAATCAGAAAATTTAAGACGAATTAAAGCAGGAAATCTTCATGATTATAATACATACAAAGTATAGAAAAAAAAGTTTCTTGGCCTTATTTAGAATATATAAACATCCAGTAATACCTGATAAATTGTCTTTTGAGACAAGACTGACTCCAGAATGTCTTGTGAATATTGCCAAATCAAAGCAGAACAATGGAGAACAGATTGCCCCTGAGAATATACAGAGTATTCTAATTGTAGGAATGGTCAGAGTTCGGGAAAAGTGCTCTGTATATTCTTAAGAACATTCTCTTTGCTATTCATACATTTCAAGACCCAGCCTTCAGATTCAAAATAAATGACGAGGTCAGCTCTACATAAAAAGACAATCTATTACATACTTGAAAGAGAAGTTATCTTATTCTAACTCTATAACTGGGGTTTTTAGATTAAAACTTGGAGCTTGCCCAACCTCCAAATAACAGATTACTTTGCACACATGGATACAGCTCTATGAAGTCAGGTAACCGGGACATTCAAAGTCATAAGAACCTATGCTGCTAGTGAACGGAATAAAAATGTAATCTTGACATTCAGCACAATGAAATGCAGCATTTCCTTTGCCATATCATATCATATCATATAGTGTCCAGTCAAAACTAGCAGACCACACTCACAAAATAATGGGCAACATTTCATAAATGTTCTTGCAATCCCCTTGTGATGTTTTAGAACATTTTTCCTGTGGGCTACTTCTAAATCAAGTACTGAACAGGTTATTTTTGAGATCTCCAGAAATATAAGGCCCTTGGATTTGCTGCTTCACTTGAGTTGACTTGGTTGACTCTCTTCACCCACTCTTTCAACCCACGTCTCTCCGAGTTCATCTCTAAACAGTACCCCGCTTCTTCCTGACCTCCTTTTCGCCTCAAAAGGAATACGCAACGGAGCCGTCTCCCAGTGCTTGCCAGTAAGGGCCATTCAATGGAATCCTGCTTGCTTCCGAGTAAACATGCATGGACCAGGGCTTGACAAGACTGGCACCGCGACGAGCCAAACTTTCAAAAGTTTCGAGCCGAGAACTGTCCACAAGCCAAAGCTTTGGCTCTCGGTTGCCAACGCTCCAGCAGCTGACGCACAGTCCATGCCCTCCCTGCCTCCCCTCTGCAACCGGAACACAATTTGACTCCACAGCACGCACAACAGGCCCCCACCCACCCATTTTCAAGCCCCCCAAAGAGGCGAAAAGCTGGCGTCGGGACAGGCAAGGGCTCCTGTTTTCTCACGCCAAGAGCCCACCGGACGGGAGGCTCGGGGGAGAGGACGCCCACACGGGCGAAGCACGTTGGTCCGACTCACCCGTCCCGCCCGCAGCGCCAACTGCACCGCCACCTCCACGCACTCCTTCCAGGGGTCGTCCTCTCCTGCGGCCGACGGGGCCGCCCCCGCCCCCTGCTCTCCGCTGGGCTTCATGGCAGCCGGTCCTCCGGCGGGCTCTTCGCCTCCCCTTTGACTCGCCTGCCCGGCTCTTGCAGGACCTCCGCTCTGCCCCCGCTACCCAGCAGGGAGAGGGACGCTCTCTGCCGCTCCCTTCTCGAGGCTAGAGGCGGACCGCTGCCTGCTTCAGCCTCGCGAGGCGTTTCTTCCCATCCGCTGCAGAACCGCCTCCGGCTGCCTCCCGCCTCTTCCTTATGCGGCTCTCTCAGGCTTCTCCACGGCGTTGAGCAACTGAGTGACTCCCAGACCCCGCCTCGGTGCCGCCTCCTTGGCCAGAGTGACGGCCTTTTCCACCCATCCAAGGCGGGAAGGCGGCCAGCAACTCAGAGCCCGCGCGCTGACTGCTAATTTTAGGAAGTCGCGCAAGCTGCCTGGCTGGGCCTTTAAGGAGAATTCAAGGGTGTCTGTGTGGCGCCGAAGGGGGAGGAGGGGAGTTGCTGGCTTTTGTCATGGCCTCGACGCCACTGTCCCGAAGACCTATGTGAATGTCTCATCCCCTAAGAACAAGTTTTAAGTCCAGTGGCACTTTTAAGACCAACAGAGGTTTATTCAAGGTATGAGCTTTCCTGTGCATGCAGACTTTTTCAGGTACACTGGAATGGAAGGTAACAGTTCAAACTTACAGACAGGCCGAACAGCAAATTAGCGTGTAACATGATGAAGTAGTTTTAAGTGTATAAATCTGAACTGTTTGAACTGTTACCTTCCATTCCAGTGTATTTGGAAAAGTGTGCATGCACAGGAAAGCTCATACCCTGAATAAACCTCTGGTGCTCTTAAAGGTGACATTTGACTCAAAATTTGTTCTGCTGCTTCAGACCAACACAGTTGTCCACCTGGATCTGTCAGCCCCCTAAGAAGTTGTGCTTCTGCTTGAATGCAGTTTCTGCAAAGCATCCCCAAACATAAGCTTAGATGTACAACCATGGATTTGGAACACAACTGCTGGCTCTGGCATACAGCATTAATTAACTAATTTATAAATTAAGCTTCTAGACTGCCCTCCCCAGTGCAAGCAAGACTCAGGGTGGAGTACTACAGTAAAAACACATTCCTAAATTAATAAATAATTTAAAAGAATAGGTTCTTCTCTGCAGAGCGCAATGCTTTTCAGAGGGTGTACCAGGTGAGGCAGTCCCAAAGATACATGTGTAGACTGTTTAGGACTTTAACCTGATCTGTTACTCCACCTGGAGCCAGTGCAGCTGGTGCAGCACTGGCTGAATATGTGCTGTTTGTGGGGTTCCAGGAAAGACCGCAATGCCACATTTTGGACTAGTTGCAGTTTCCGGGTCAGTCTCAAGGGTAGCCCTGTGTAGAGCAAGTCACAGTAGTCTAGTCTGGAGGTATCAGTTGCATGGATTACTGTGGCTAGGTCTGGGCAAGACAGGAAGGGCACCAGTTGCCAGACTGGTGTGTAGCTGGAAAAACACCAGTCTGGCAATATTTGTGATCTTCCATGTGTCCATTTCAATTGACAGGGAAGTCATCTTCCGAAAACCAACAAGAATGTGAGCTCAGTTCTCCCAGGTCCAGGGCTTTGGACCAGTGAAGCTACTAGTGTATGGACTGGATAGATGACTCTTGAAGTTTGACTCAGGTATGTGCATGGGACATTTATCCAACCATTGGCAGCTCTAGATCCACACAATCAACGGCTTTAGCATAGTCAATGAAGCAGAAGTAGAGTTTTTCTGGTGCTCCCTTGCTTTCTCCACAATCCAGCAAATGTTGGCAAGTTGATCTCTAGTTCCTCTACCTCTTCAAAATCCTGCTTGTACTTCTGGTGGTTCTCTGTCCACGTACTGCTGAAGCCTAGCATGTAGGATCTTGAGCATAACCTTGCAAGCCTCTATAGATTATACTGGTGAATTTTCTATCTACCCATCTATTACATTTCTGTGCCCTTCCTCCAAGGTTTCCAGGCATATATGGTTCTTCCCTGTCCATTTTATCCTCATAGCAACCCTGTAAGGTAAGTGAGGCTGAGAAAGACAGACTGCACCATGGTCAACCTATGACCATTGGAACCAAATCTTCCCAGTTCTAGTCTGACTCTCTAACCACAGCACCACAGTGGCTCTTTATGGTTGTTGTCAACATTGTTTTGTGTAATTGAGAAAAATAACTGTCAGCTTCAAGAAAGAAGAAATGTAAATCATTTTAATAAAATGATCTTGGAATTTATTAACATCCTGAATTTTCTTCAGTATTTGAAAGGGTGTGTTGTAATGGAACAGAAACTAAAATTTGAAGCATACTTAAAAATAATGAAGTATATGTGAAATTTAAACATGCCACCATTACACATTATAGATTGGTTATTAGTGAATATAGCATTTTACTGTAGATTTCTACTACATTAATTCTTAATTGTGTGCTACTTCAGCCAATATATTTTCCATCCTAATTCTTCATATTGGAGTATGCTTTATGGATATTCTGTATGGAGCCAGAATTCATTGGAACACTGAAGTCTGGGTTTGTAGAAAATTGCTTCTGTTTTCTTCACAGTGCAGAAGTTGTAGGATCAGCTTCTGAATAATAATGCAAATATTGATTCATTGTACTATGAATCACACACAGCTTGGAAGTACTAAAGGTACTATCAGCCATTTGTTTTTGAAGTGTTAACGTATCAAAGAGGGGCAGAGGTTCACTGTGCAGTCCTAAGTAAAGTGAAGTCCTTTGGCTTAGAAGGATGTAACTCTGGTTAGGGTTGCCATGTCATTACCTGAACCTTTGCAAAGCACCCTTTGCACAGAGGGCATAAAGACAGGTATGGCTCTAGCAAACATTCCATATTTTTTTTAAATAAGCTCATGGTTCAGCAGTGGGGAGAATGATCCTGATATTTATTTATTTTATTAGAGTTACTCTTTAAAAATGTAGCTATTTGCCACTGGGTTAGGTATTATAGAGTATAAACTCATATTTTGCTATCCTGCTCAGTTTACAAAGCGACTATTATGACTAGTCAGTGCATAATAAATGTCATTTGTCATGTGCAGAGATGGTTATGTGACTGTTCTGGCATACACAGAATTCATGCTTCAGCCACATTATGTTCTGTTCAAAATGTGGGTTTAATCAGTAGAGTGCCAGTAGCGTGGAGGAAGTTTGTAAATGTATTGCTTTGGTCATGCACAAGACTTCAATGAGCACAAAATTAATACTAATATGTATTTTATAAAAATGTATTTTGGCACCTAAAAGACGTAACAGGTTTGTTGGAACCTAAGCATTGTGGGCTCGTCCACCTTCAGAAGCCTGAAAAGAAGCTTCAGTCAGAAGAATTAAACAGTGAAATTATATATACAGCAGGAGCAGAATGGGCCATGCAAGAAGTATTGCTTTTTGTTATGTAAAACACTAGGAATAAGGCCCGCTGTGGAAATAAATACAATGAGCTCTAGAAAGAGACTCTGGGCAGGTGCCCTGGTCTTGGGTACTCAGCATCAATTTGCTCTGGTGACCTCAGCAGGGTATAATGACACAGAGTCCAACGTTTTCTCCAGGGGAACTGATCTCTGCCATCTGGAGAGCAGTTGTAATTCTGAGTGATCTCCAGCTGTCACCTGGAGATTGGCAACAATGATTCCCCAGGAGGAACTGTCTGGTTTGGAGGGCAGCGTCTATGGCAGTGTACCTGTCTGAGATCCCACTCCTCCTCAAACCCCACCTTCTCCAGGCTCCACCCCTCAAATCTCCAGGAATTTCTGAACCTGGAGTTGGCAACCCTATCTCCTCTCCAGTCAGCCATCAATATACTTTTATCTGCTCTTCTGACTTCAGTTTTCCATCTCCCCCCACAGCCTCTACCTAGAAAAGTACAGTCTTTCTCCGCAGTGGAGACCCAGGCAGGAGAGAAGCGACCTCAGCAAGGTATAATGACACTGAGTCAACCCTGCAAAGCAGCTGTTTTCTCCAGAGGAACTGATCTCTAGGCAGCAGTGGTTCTCCAGGAGAAAATAACTGCTTTGGAAGGTGGAATCTATGGTATTCTATTCAGCTGAGACCTCTCCTCTCCCCAAACTCTGACTTCCATAGACTCCACCACAAAATATCCAGGAACTTGGAGCTGGTAACCCTAGTCAGGATTGGCCCCAATGAGTTCCCCACAAAGGCCAAAGTAGGCCTGGAAAGGACCTCCTGCCTTTGCCTTTTTACTTACAGAACCAAGCTTTGTTCTAGCAACAGTCACTGAGGGGTAAGTTAGTCCCACAGCAGGAGGAGAAGAGAATGGTTTGACAGCTGGTGGCCCATCTCAGTAGCCAGCCAGCTATGGAGGAGCCAAGAAGGAGAAGTGTCTTCATCAGAAGCAGGGCCGGCTTGCCCGCTAGGCGAGCTAGGCGCTTGCCTAGAGTGCACCGGCCGCGGGGGGGGGGGCACAGTTTGGCAGTTTGAGGGGAAAGTTAGTTCCACAGCAGGAGGAGAAGAGAATGGTTTGACAGCCGGTGGCCCACCTCAGTAGCCAGCCAGCTATGGAGGAGCCAAGAAGGAGAAGCGTCTTCATCAGAAGCAGGGCTAGCTCACCTGCTAGGTAAGCTAGGCACTCGCCTAGAGTGCGCCGGCCGCAGGGGCGCCAAACTGCACCCCCCCGCCTCTTCCCTGGCTTTCCTGGGTGCCTCACAGCTGTGGAGCGCCCAGGAAAGCTGGCGCTGAGAGGGAAGGGGTGGGGGTTAAAACCCTTGCCTCTTCCCTGGCTTGCCTGGGGGCCCCACAGCTGCAGAGCACCCAGTCAAGCCAGCATTAAGAGGGAAGGCTCTTCCCTGGCTTGCCTGGTGGCCCCACAGCTATGGAGTGCCCAGGCAAGCAGGCGCTGGGAGGGAAGGGGCGTGGTTAGGCTAACCACGTGGTTTAGCCTAACCACGTGGAGCAGCAGCAGCAGCCGGAGGGTTCTGGTGGCGGAGAGGGGTCCTGGGAGGTGAGTCGTTCGCGGGGGGCAGGGAGGGTGGGGGTGCGGGCGTCCTGAGCGGCTCTTCGGGGGGGTGGAGGGGGGTGGAGGAGGAGGGGCCGGGGAGCTGCGCTCTCCCTCCAGGCACTGTCTCACCGCTTGGGCCACCACCGTCGTCCCCCCCTGGCCTCCAGGCCCCACCGGGAGGTTGGCATCCCCGGTGGGGTGGGCGCCACAAGCTGGCCTGCCTAGGGCGCCCAGACACCTGGAGCTGGCCCTGATCAGAAGAGACAGCCATTTTGGCAGTTTATTCTGGCAGGGAAGAGTGGCCTAGCTGTCCAAATGAAGACAAAAACCAGTAATTGATCAAGTATCTCCAGATGGATCACAGAGGTCCTTTAGAAGGCCAAGAATGGAGGAAAAACATGTTAGTCCTTATATTAACAAATCTTGTTGAGGCATGAAGAGTTAGTGGATGCCGGAGTGGGGCAGTATTACTTAATTTGCATCTACATGGGATGTGATAGTGCATCCTCCAGAGCAGTAGCAGCAGCAAGTTGCCTGGGGGGGGGAGGTGGGAATGGTATCCACATGCCTTGTCGTTTTGCTGCTCACTATTGCTGCTGTTGTGGAAGCAGCCCTCGTGTGTCTTCCTAGGTTCTTTTTTCCTCCAGCTACCTCAGTGCCCCCCAGAATGATAGCAACTTTTAATATAGGAAGACGGTTATTATGCCCAGGGGTTGGATCCTACAAGCTTTTCTACTGGCATAAGCCCTCAAGCCCATGCCAGATAGCCTAAGACTGATGTGGACAAAAAGCCATATGTGAAGGGGCTGCAAATTCTACGAGTCTTTCCAATAACTTCCTTTTCAAAGCATTTGTAAACTTTTTTGGGGGGAAACTCTTCAAATTTTGGAGTCTATTACATCAACGTAATATTTTTGTCAGTGTTGTGTTGACCTCAACTCCACATGCCATAAATATATAATGAAACCCAAGTTCTTCTAAGAAGTTCCTGTAAATATTAGTTTAATGATTCCAAAGGTATTCTGGGGAAAATACCATGACCAATGTGACAGTAGTAATATTGTAGCACTTTGTATTCCAGCCTTTCCATCACCTGAGTGGCTTCTGCATGGAGTATTTGTCATGCAGAAGCCCAAATATGCTTTTGCTCACTTTCTAGGGTTTCTCTGGCTCTGCTGCAAGTTTCCCTAAACCTGCTTGGGTATGTATGATCTTTCTAGGAAGATCATACCCAAAGTGGGTTTGGGGGAAGCTTGAATGAGAAGGTGCAGATTTATCTCTCCATTTTTTTAAAAAAAATATTGGTTGTAGGTATACTGTTCTAGCATTCTAACACTATAGTAATGTTCGTACTATAGATTTTAAAAAACCTTGAGAAAAAATCCTGCCAGTGGCAAGAGAGGGTAAAATGAGGAGGAAGTTTGGTGAAACCCCTGTGCAGAAGTGCCATTTCCACTGTGAATGCCTCTACACTGAGAGCAAAACAGGGAATGGCTACCATGCAGAAGTAGTCTTGGAAAAGGAAACTGCAGTGCGAACCTTAATCACAAATGCGGAGTATTTTTGATGTGTGGTGTTGTACTCCAATCTTCTGTTACATCAACCCTTCATAACCGTTCAGTGCACGTTTCCTATTTAAAGTTCACTAAAAATAGCTTCAGCCTGATGAAAGTGAAATTGTTTTGATTATGAGGTATGTTGTTTGCAAGTGCTTTTTTAAAACATCACACTCCATCCAGGATCACTGCAGACTCTAACTTTTGCAGAATCGATAATGTTTTTAATATTCTAATTTATGTAGAAATTTCAGCTTCTCTGCAAAACATTTAACACTGTAATTGACACATCTCATTTAAACTGACATTACATTCATGCTCGCTTCCTGTGGTATGATAGCCTGCTGTGTGCAAAGAAACAATGTCAGTTTTGTGTGCCATCTGGACTACATGACATTTGATTCAGCCCTCCAATAATAACAATAATGAAAAAAATCCCAAGGTCATATAAAGTCAAAGCATCAGTAAACTGAAATGGATGTTATGCCAATGACTGACTCTCAGCCAATGACTGACTCTCTCACAGAAACTGTGCAAAATTTGCCATAGTTACTGTCTGTTAACTGCTAAATCCATCCTCTGTTACCAGCAATTTATGTTTATTCATACAGTGAGTGGGTAATTTAATGGGAAAATAAATGGTTTCAGGAGTTACTAAAGGTTTATTTAAAAACATATTAATGAGGAGGGAAAGGAAGCAATCTTTCTAACAGTCAAACTATAAGACAGTAAATTCTCCACTGTTAGATTTAGCTTGATTTATTTCCTGTAGGTCTCATGTGCACTCATTGGTTACATTAAAATGCTTCAGTTCAGCTTGCTCACTACTGTGTGACATTTTAGTTGGTCCTAATAAAGATCGTTCTGTTTATCTAGAAAGCAGAACTGAGGCTGTAGTCTTTTGAGAGTGAGATCCATTGAACTTAAGGCTTAACTATATACGCTCCAGATGTTCACTAGTGGGTTCTCATACATGTCATACTTATTTGGTTACACCTGGTGCTGTTGCCACAACTGAAGTTGAATACCACCTGTTAGTTGCTGAGAAGGTGAAGCGCAGCTGGCTGTTCCCTTTGCCGGGCTCATTCTCTTCCTTTCCTGCCCCCACTGAACAGCCCAGGCCCTGACATTGCTCCGGGCAGTGGAGGTAGAAGAGGTGGAGGACACATTTGTGAAGGTGGTGCTTCACCCTCTTAGCAAACACATCCTCTTTAAGCTGCCACCACTGCTGTCCCATCACCCTTCCTTTGAGGGAAGCAGCCCAGGGGTGCTGGTCCTTCCCTCTTTCCCAGCGCCCACATCTTCCCTCTACCCCCAGCTCCGTCTCTCCTTACCCAGGTGAGTGAAGCCTGGTGCAGGAAAGACAATGAGCTCACAAAAGGAACTCTGGCACTTTACTCTTTCCACTGCTGATGGTGCTCAGCCTCAGTGGTAGCATTGTGTCTAGCCAGATAGACATTATGTTTACGTATATATTAATGTACACATGAAAAGTGTAACATCTAGTTAGACCTTCAGACTTAATTTTGAATAAATATGTACAGAGTCCAGTTGTACAGAGAGCCAGTTTGATGTAGTAGTTAGGAGCGCGGACTCTAATCTGGGAGAACTGGGTTTGATTCCCCACTCCTCCACATGCAGCTGCTAGTGTGACCTTGGGTCAGTCATAAGTTCTTTCAGAGCTGTTCTCTCAAGGTCCTCTCAAGGTCAGTTCTCAAGAGAGCTCTCTCAGTCCCACCTACCTCACAGGGTGTCTTTTGTGGGGAGGGGAAGGGAAAGGAGATTGTAAGCCGCTCTGAGACTCCTTCGGGTAATGAAGGGCAGGGTATAAATCCAGTCTCTTTTCTTCTACTACTCCTTTAAGTGTATTAACAAAGCTGCAGTCCTATACATATTTACTGGGAATAGGCCTAATAGGTCAGCATCAGTAAAAAACTGTTTTGCACACCTTACTTCCCTAAGCAGTGAGAAATTAGAGATAGTGCTCACCTGGGTTGGTGACTTTTGCAGGAGAGAGTACTGAAGACCTATGGTATTTTTGCCATGTTTGTTTACAAATGTACACAAGTGGAGCAAAAATGGAGGCACAAAAGCATGCCTACAGGGCAGCAGATCTACTACCCCACATCAGATTCCAAGAGAGATTCTGCACCCCAAGGAGCTTCAGTCTGCTCACACTTGTGCCTTTCCTGCTTCCTTGTCTGTCTCTGTTAGAATTGGAACTGACCTTTCTTTTCACACAGACACACACACCTGCCTCTTCCCTTTAGCTAGGAGGGGGCAGATTACCTTTCCCAAGCTCTTATGAGTGTCACAGTTGTCCTCTTGGTCCCCAGTAGCCCTGTGTCAAAGTCTGCCAAGAACCAAGGGGTCTGGCTGTTTAACCCCCTCCTTTCCTTTCCTGGGATTGTTACTCCAGTACTGGATTGCTACCACACAAAGAATTATTTGGAGCTGGCTCCTTTTTGAACCCCAGAAAACTATGTATGTTTGTATGCAGGGGTCTTTTCGTAGAAAAATAGCTGCAGGAGCTCATTAGCATATAGTATGCTAATGAGCTATTAGGCTATTAGCATATGCCATGCCCCCTGACATCACCGGAAGTGATGTCAGAAGGGGAAGCAAAAAAGGGGGAAGGCATCCTCAAAAGCCTCCCCTTCCATTCCCCAGCTGGTCTGGGTGGGGGGAGCTAAGAGAGAAGGAGTTTAAAGTTTAAACTCCTTCACATGAGAGTTGGGCCACAGAAGGAGGAAAGAGGGAAGGAAAGAGAGAGAGTAGAGAGAAGGAAAGAAGGAAGGAAAGAGGGAAAGAAAGAGAAGAAAAGGGGAAGGAAAGAAAGAGAGGGAAGAAGGAGGGAAACAGGGAAAGGAGGAAAAAAGAGATGAGAAGAAGGTGGGAAAGAAAGAAAGAGAGAAGAGAAGAAGGAGGGAAAGAGGAAAAAGAAAGAAGGAAAGGAGGGAATGAAAGAAATTCGGCGGCAATTTGGCCCCATTATATCCTATGGGCCATTGAAGTCAATGGTGAAAGCATAGGGTATATTCTGGGGGATGGAGGGGAGGGGTTTGAGGGAGTGGCTCCAAACTCACAGGATCCCTGATGGAGCCTCTCCCCAAGATACCCACCAAGTTTCAAGAACATTGGACCAGGGGGTCCAATTCTATGGGTCCCCAAACAGGTTGCCCCTATTCCCTCCAACATCAAAAAATCTAAGATCATGGCATCTGGCCCCATCCCTCCTTGGAAAATAGAAGGGGAAGTCGTGGAAGCAGCGACAGACTTCACATTCCTGGGATCCAAGATCACTGCATACAGGGATTGCAGCCCTGAAATTAAAAGACGCCTGCTCCTTGGGAGGAAAGCGATGGCAAACCTAGACAGCATA
This sequence comes from Gekko gecko, assembly GCA_029375565.1. Lineage (NCBI taxonomy): Eukaryota > Metazoa > Chordata > Lepidosauria > Squamata > Gekkonidae > Gekko > Gekko gecko. Next base: position 53,854,269 of record JAPDNY010000009.1, read on the forward strand.
ATAAAAAGTAGAGACATCACCCTGTCAACAAAAGTCCGTATGGTCAAAGCAATGGTATTCCCAGTAATAATGCATGGCTGCGAGAACTGGACCATAAGGAAGGCCGAGCACCGATGGTGCTGGAGAGGAGTCTTGAGAGTCCCTTGGACTGCAAGGAGATCAAATCAGTCAATCCTAAAAAAATCAACACTGACTGATCCCTGGAAGGCCAAATACTGAAGCTGAAGCTCAAATACTTTGGCCACCAAATGAGAACGGAGAACTCACTGGAGAAGACTCTGATGCTGGGAAAGACTGAAGGTAAAAGAAGAAGGGGACGGCAAAGAATGAGATGGTTAGACAGTGTTATTGATGCAATGAACATGAAATTAAGCAAACTCTGGAGCACGATGGAAGACAGGAGGGCCTGGCGTGATATGGTCCATGGGGTCGTGAAGAGTCAGACTTGACTGTGCAACTGAACAACAGTGACAAGCTGCCCCTTCCTGTAGTCCATTAATATTGTGGACCCAAGTGTATATAAGCATGATTTTAAGGTTGTTTGTGTGTCTTATAAGCTCAGGGCGGCTTATATAAAGTTACAGGAGATAAAAACAGCAATATAAATACAACAATATAAATATCAGAATAAAACACAGCATAAAAGCACAACATAATTACATGGTTTTGATGCTGACCAGTACTATCTGTTTATTATAGCTTTACATCTTGTCAAACATCCAGGAAGCTTTTTTTAAAAATAGAAAGTTAAACAAATTAAACAAATATCAATATTGTAGAAAAAACAGTATAAAATATCAAATAAATAGATTAATTGCATGAGTAACTGATGGAAGGCAGCATATTTTAGTCTGATTAATTTATCAATATAAACTGTGTTGATTTAGAAAAGAGCAATGTAGTGTGCTAATAATTATGAAGTACATTTTGAGCTTATGGTCTGACGTTGCTGTTTTATTCAACAATGATTCTAATCCTGCCCTTTCTGTATTTGGTTGGTCTTCTAACCTGACTCTTGCTCAGTTTCATTTTTTTGTGGTTTTCTAAGCAAAGTCATTCTCAATAAATTGCCCAAGAAGACAAGTGAATTTGTGAAATTTACCCTCTTCACAACCTTTGCAGATGATTTCCAAGCAGGGAAACTTTGCCAACCCTAAGAACCACATAGCTCAAGTCCAAGTTGTTGCAGGGCACTACTTTCAAGACTTGTAAGAGTTGAGCATTCCATCACTTCAAAAACAAGAAACTGGTGTTGACATGCTATTTAGCTAATTTATTGTTTCCCAAATAGCTTTCACTCTCACCTGTCTCAATGTTTTGCCATCTGCTTTATTGAAAGGGAGGTCCCATGGGGTCCCACTTCATGAGTATTTATGCTGTTGTGCCACCAGGAAAGCTGAAATGTTTGGACATGTGCTGCTGCACTGCCCCTTCTGTGATGACCGTAGATACATCTTATACTTATTCTCCAAAAAATCCTGAGCAATCAGAGGAATGGTATCCCTCCTTTCTTCTAGCAAACCTTAAATCTGGACCCTTGGAAAAAGTTGTTAGGTGCTGCTGCCATAGTCTACTGAGGTATAGAGCTGATTTAGTACTACATATTTGCTATTTGTATACATCTTAATATAAGTTGCATATATGTTCTTACAACTATTATGCTATGTATGTTTTATTCTGCTGGTCTATGACTATAATAAATTATTTATTGATTTAAACTACATTTTAAATACTGTCCCTCAACCTCATGAAGAAACTTGCTCAGATGCAGATGGATGTGATCTTTTGTGTGAGGAAACAGTGGCGAACCCCGATCGAAAGGTCTGTGTGACCGGACTTCCGGTTTAAGCGTTTCACTGCTCAGTGCAAGTAGCTGGGCATTATACCAAACGGTCTCAAGGTAAAGCATCCATTGCAAAATACATGCTGCACAGACTATGGGGGAAGATTGCATCATATGCTTTCCACAAAACTATGTAGCCACCTGATCAACATCCTGTACAGCAAACAGGAAAGGATTAAACTAGACTCTCAGACAATGAATTTGTTGGAAGTTCCAGATGCAATGTCCCCTGTCTCAAACCTCCAGACTGAGTGGCGAGAGAGACTAGGGGTGCGGTCATATGGCAAGGTAATCGCGCTTTGTTCCCACTTTGTTTAAATCGGGAAAATTTTACTTTGGGTTGGGCTGATGAGATGCAGCCGGCCCCTCTCTTCACCACCCGCTTGCCTGCTGCTGCGCTGTCCCTCCAGGTGATCCTGCCAGCCATGGGGCAGGCTCGGGAGGTTGCTGCTCCTGCCACCGCTGGGGGGTGGTGGTGCTGCCGCCATTGTCCCACGGAAAAAGGCTCTGCTGTCTCCTCCATCCTCCTTGCCGGCCCCCGTCCAGGTTGCTGGAGCCCCCGCCTCTCGTTCCCGCCTCCAGGGCTGTCTTTGTGAGTTTTTTTTTTAATGCTTCCGGTTTGAGTTCCTGAGCAAACATGTGTTTAATAAATCCATTATTAAACTTTAAATGGATTTATTAAGCACATGTTTATGCAAGTGCTCAAACCAGAAGCTTAAAACAACAACAACAATGCACGAAGAGCGGTCAGACGGCCCTAATCTCAATCATTGCAAAAGATGGCTGTCCAGATGGGCGAAAATCTGGGAGCATTGCGGGAGTGAGCCGGCTTTGGCGCGGGAGGCAGATTGGCACATGTCAACATGAAATCTACATGTGTGAGGGAACAATGGCGAACCCCGATCGAAAGGTCCGTGTGACTGGACTTCCGATTTAAGCATTTCACCGCTCGGTCGCATCCCTGTCTCACTCTGATGGGGCTGCGCCGAGACTTGGCTGACGGGAAAGGTCCAAGTACGTCCCGGACCCTCCTGGGGTCTCTGTAGGAGACCCTCAGCCTGGAGAGCTGAGTCGAGCCTCTTCCAAGGCGATGGTCAAGGAATTGAGGCTCACCTTTATCTCTGAAAGGTCCCGTCGCCGAAGAGCCAGTATGGCGCCGAGAGACGACTACTGGACCAGCGGACATGATCAACAGCTGTTGAAAAGCTTCTAAAAGATCTCCGGGGCTGCAAAGCGTGAGTTAAGCATTGCTCAGGTGATTTAAGCGAACAAGAGCCTTGGTAGTAATTAGAAGCACCTAAGGGCAAAGCAGCAGGGGGGAGGGAGACACTTAAGAGTTCACCCCCCCCGCTCAAAACAACATGGTTTTAAAATGAAGTTTTAGCAAAGGATTAGCGAAAACAAAAGCTGCATAATAATGAAAAGCAGATTAAGTTCTGCTAACTTTTACTTTGTTTTGGGAAACTTACTTCTTGTTGTTATTATGGCTGGGAGAGGGCAGAAGCCAGGTCTGGAGAAAAAAACATCAACCGGAAACAGCCTACCAATGACTCCCTCCCACAACCAGGAAGCAGCTGCGGAGATGTCCACACTGCTGGCGAATGCACTGCGCCCTCTAATGGAGCAGATGACTAATCTCAACACGAAAATGGATAATTTGCAAAAGCAGATGACTCAAATGGACAGAAGGACCTCAGCAACTAAAAAGACTCTAAAAAAAATGGAAAAACAGACTATCAATAAAAGACTGGATGAAGCAGAAAAAGAGAGATCTTCCAATAAAAACCAATTAATACAGCTACAGCTGGAAAGATCCATATACATCCTAAGTTTCCAAGGGATTCCAGAAGAAAAGAATGAAGATTTAAAGGCTATTTTATCAGAGACTTTGGCTCCAATAATAGATTACAAACAGGAAGATCTACTGAAGGAGATGGACTGGGCCTATAGGGCTTACCCAGATTTTATTAAGAAGAATAAACTCCCTGGAGAAATATGCTTGAAATTCACGAGAAGATCTACCAGAGATCGGGTGCTGAAATCTACACAGGGGAACCCCTTAAAAATTAAGAATGAGGAGATAAAAATCCTGAAGGATATCCCCTTTGAAGTGAGAAAGCGGAGGAAACTCTACAAGGAACTTACTCTCTCTCTACAGAAGAAAGGGGTCCCTTACAGATGGTTATTTCCCAAAGGACTGAGTTTCAAATATGAAGACAGAAAGTATAATATTGACTCTGTTCTAAGGCTAAAAAGATTGTGGATCAACACTTCAATGTAAAGCAGTACAATAAAGATAAGAAACCTAAAAAGGATGAGGAGGAAGAAGAGGAAGAAGAAGAATCCTACTCACAGGATTCAGAAAGCAGTAATCCAATACTCTTTAGTTCTTCAGATACATCGGAGTCAGAGAAAGGAGCAGCCGCTCCCAAACCCTGAAGAAAGAAGAAACGCAAGAAGAAAAGAACCTAAGATAATCGTTGAAAATGCAGTTTTTATTAATTAACCAGTTTTTGCAATTTTTCTTTTTTATTATTTTTGTTAATGTTTTTATAAGCAATAAATCTCTGTAACATCAGGTGATAATGACACAAATGTAACCAGATCATGTCACTGTGTTAGTCTTCCTTTTCCCATGTCCAGTAGTGTATTTAGAGGTAGGGTTTAGTCTCCTTCCCCCATCCTGGTAGAGTTTAACGTATTAGTTTTCCTTACCCATATCCTATAGCGTTTTAGAGGTAGGGATTTAGTAACCTTTCCCCATATTCCGTAGTAATGCAAAACCAATAAAATACTTTATTAAAAAAAGAAAGAAAGAAAGGTCCGTGTGACCGTACCCTTAATAGTTAGACAGGCACACTGACCTTTCTTCTTGTATCTACTGCCACTGTCCTTTTTGATATGTAGATTGTGATCTCAGGGAACAATTTTCCCTTTCCTGCTTCTCTCTCAATCTGAATGAAGACTTGCTCTCTACCTGCACACACCAAGAGAGGGACATACAATCTCCTCTTGGCACCATGAGGCAGATGGGCCTCTTGCCATCCGCCTCCATCCTTTAGTTAGTAAGTTAGTAATCTATCAATCTCTTCTCTGTCCTATCCAAAGTGTACTTCTCAAATACAGAGAGAAGTATTTCTCTTCTAAACTTGCGATGTGGCTCTGTGTAGCTTTGTAAGCAGAGTAACCTGGTAAAGTGACACTCCTGTGTTTGTAGCTTTAGTTTGTAGCACTCTGCTAACTAGTGGTGACTGGAATAACCACACCAGTTAAGCTCAACAGAATTGACCTACCATACATGGCAAGTCACCTACAGCAAACACTTTGGCTCTCTGCAGAAAAGGATAAACACAAGCTTACAAAACTCCCACATGCTACAGAGCCACAACACAGGCAACAGCAACATTATCCGTCTGTTCAGCCACAATCTGAGCCTGGTAGAAGTGTCACATCTTGGGGATTTGCCTTCTGCCCCATCCAGATCCAAACAAATGACACAGTTCTGCAGTGACCTGGAAGGTTATTTCTGTCCTCTCCGATGGAAGGAATAATTCCAGCACATTACTAAACAATACACCAACATACAGCGACCATCCTCTGTGCACTTTAGATAGAAAGACTCATCATGGATTCCCCAGATGGATGAACCCCCCACTGCATTTTTACACTGAGCACTTCTGTTATCCTGCTCAGCCTGAAATTGTGGACGAGCAACCAACATCACACAATTTAATACCATCCATGTCTCAGAAATGTCACAGATGTTCTTGTCAAAGAGGCTGACAAAGGAGGTGTTGTGGTTGTCATGATTGTTATGTATGCAGGTTGCCACCAGGGGCCCAAAGTCACAGGTCAGAGTTTGGCTCCTGAGTACAATAGAACGTAGGCTCCCTGTCCACCCAGTACCAACCAATAGAACCGAGGCGGGAAATTCAAACCCTCCTATGGGACTGTAGGGGTACCAGGTGCGGGTGTATATAGGCGGCCTTGCAGGGCTGTTTTGCATGCTTGTTGTGTGAAGTACCAATAAACGCGGCAGACCGCATGTCGTAGTCCGAGTCCTCCATGCATTGAACCCAGTACTTTACAATGATCAAATTTGATTACAGACACCACCTTCTACAGGCCTCTTTGCAACCTGGTGAAGAAACTTCCTGCAGGGACACAGGAGCAGAACTTCATATGTATATGCCATAGCATGCAGAATCTTGTATGCAGAAATGTCATCCCCGATAAGGCCACAACAGAACCAGTTTGGTGTAGTGGTTAAGCGTGCGGACTCTAATCTGGGAGAACTGGGTTTGATTCCCCACTCCTCCACTTGCACCTGCTGGATGACCTTGGGCAAGCCATAGTTCTGAGACAAGAGCTGTCCTGGAAAGGGCAGTTCTTGAAAGAGCTCTCTCAGCCCCACCTACCTCACAGGGTGTCTGTTGTGGGGAGGGGAAGGGGAAGGAGTTTGTAAGCCGCTCTGAGACTCCTCTGGGTAGTGAAGGGCAAGGTATAAATCCAATCTCTTCTTCTAAACAGGAAGATGCTTAGAGTCTGACCATCTTGCCGACAACTCTGTGGTCACTTGCTTCTGGAGGCTGAGACACTGGGACGCTGTATTTGGTACTTTGGTAAATAGTTCGGGTGTAACACCTATGGACTGGAGATGGTCGATTATTGTCCCAATCCATAAGAAGGGCAGTAGATTAGATCCACATAATTACCGCCCTATAAACCTACTTTCAATCCCAGGGAAAATCTATGCGGCGCACCTGCTAGAAAGACTAACGGATTGGATGGAACAAGATTCCTTTCCGGAGCAAACTGGATTCAGAAGGGGGACTTCAACTTTGGATCACTGTCTGGTCCTACACCAACTAGCAAGCAAATATCTCGCCCCTTCAGGAGGTAAGCTCTATGGATTTGAAGGCGGCATTTGATTCTATCAACAGAGCTAGACTCTGGCGTAAATTGTCAGAATCCACTCTAGACAGGAGACTCTTAGCCTTGATAATTAACCTACACACTGACACCTCGGCCCAAGTACGATATAACTCGCAAGGCCAACTCACTTCGAGTTTTCAAACGGACAAAGGTGTCAAACAAGGCTGCTCACTTGCCCCTCTCTTTTTAATCTGTTTATCAACGACATGATTCATTTTGTTAAATCTCAAGCCAGACACCCCCCCCCATCCTAGCTGACCTTCCAATCTCAATTCTCCTATACGCGGATGATGCCCTTCTTCTTTCCAGAACTGAGGTTGGCCTAAAAACTCTAATTAATGCATATGTCACCTACTGCAACAAAGAGGACTTAGTAGTGAACTACTCTAAATCAAAGGTCCTGAGGTTTTCAAGATCTCTCTACACTGGTTCCAAATGTCTATAAGTGAAGAGGGGGAATTGGAAAAAGTCTCCTCCTTTACATACCTTGGAATCACTTTTTGTTATAATCTATCCTGGACCCCACATGTCAAGGCGGCCCTGAAGGCCGCAAGTCTTACATCTAGAGTAACCAAAAAAATTTTCTGCTCAAAAGGGGCCAAACATATCCCTGCAGCTATTAGGATTTTCAACGCTAAAGCTGTTCCCCAGCTCTTATATGGTTGTGGAGTGTGGATAGAAGGCGTCTCGGAGAAACTAGACTCCCCCTTCACATGTTCCTAAGAGACATTGCTGCAGTCCCGAAATGTGTGGCGGGCATGGCACTTAGGGTTGAATTTGCGCAGCCTTCAATTGAAAAAAGAGCATGGCACTCAGCATTTAAATTGTTTATTAATAAAGAATCTCGACGGGCCATCCCTGGTGGACCAGGTTTTACCTACTTGATCCAGAGAGACACCCACAAAAGTAGTAGAACCAAGTTAATGGAATCTAAATTAGAAACCTTGAACATCGACATCACATCTTTATCGCAAAGTGAGGCCCTCAAATTAATAAAAACAAAACTGAGTGAACTTGATTTTAGTAGTACACTCTGCAGAGCCTGTCGTACCTGCTCAGGCCTAGCCCTCGGCCTTCCACCACCGGACGTGATCCCTACTTACTGCTACACTCTTAAAAGTCCAGTTCTTCACAGAGCCTTTACACTGGCCAGATTGAACACGTTTCCTTCCAATATAGTCTCAGGTCATTTTCATGGTATTCCATACTCTGAACGGACATGTGATTGTAATCAAGGTTTAGTGGAGACGATGGACCACATACTGCTAGCCTGCCCTAAATGGAATTTGGAGAGGCAGAAGTACATCATATCCATTTTTGTGAAAGAAAAGTTCCCCTCCCTTCCATGGTCAATTTCTGTTCTCCTGTCTGACAAAGTTGATAATACTGTCACTAAATCTGTAGCCGTGTTTCTGGCCCTGGTGATAAATAAAAAAGAAGGAGGAAGGGGATAAATTTTTCTGAGTCCACACTCGTTCAAGGATTTTATGATGTGTTTACCTGTTCTGAGTCTCTATATCGTGTAATATTCTGATGTGGATAACGTATTTTATATGCTTATGGTAATTCCTGTAAAGCAACGTATTACCTTGCATTCCATTGATTTTATGGTTCACTGTTTTAAACATGCCCTGACGTTTAATCATGTAACATATTCTTTTATAAGTGTGCTTAAGACTTTTGGTCATGTAAGCCGAAATAAAATCAATCAATCAATCAACTTCATATGTATATGCCATAGCATGCAGAATCTTGTATGCAGAAATGTCATCCTCGATAAGGCCACAACAGAACCAGTTTGGTGTAGTGGTTAAGCGTGCGGACTCTAATCTGGGAGAACTGGGTTTGATTCCCCACTCCTCCATTTGCACCTGCTGGATGACCTTGGGCAAGCCATAGTTCTGACAAGAGCTGTCCTTAAAGGGCAGTTCTTGAAAGAGCTCTCTCAGCCCCACCTACCTCATAGGGTGTCTGTTGTGGGGAGGGGAAGGGGAAGGAGTTTGTAAGCCGCTCTGAGACTCCAAGTGAAGGGCAGGGTATAAATCCCATCATCATCATCTCCTCCTCCTTCTGAACTGGCTGTTTAATTTTTTCCTCATCCATGACTATTTTAGACTGGGCCCCCCTCTCTTTTCCAGTCAAAAGAACTGTCATGGCCCCACAGTATGCCAACATATTTGTGACAGAACCTCTCCTAAGTGGCTCTTCTTTACCTGAAATTCATTGGTTACATTTTTACCATCTGGATTGCTCAAAGGAGGGCTTTGAGAATTTTTAGATGAACTTTAATCATTTCCATCTCACTGTGAATTTGAGCTTGGGCCAGGCCATAAAACAGAGCCAGTTTCTGGACAGCTCTATACAATTACACAGTGGACATATAAACACCACTCTATACCAGAAACATATTGAGTGCTATACTTACCTAATGCTTACTGCTACTGTCCACAACACACTACACAATCCATTGTCTGCAACAGACTGTGAGATATAAACACATATGCACCGGTCCTTCAGAAAAGAAGAAACAGCTGCAGGATTTACACCAAGCATTTCTAAAATGACATTACTCACTTAGAAAAGTAAAGAGACAGACTGACAGGGCTGGGCAGGAGCTTCCTGCTACAGGATAGGCCCAGCAGGAAAAACAACAGAACACCACCGCTCACAGCTAAAACCTCTCTAACACATTATCATGGATCTATGACCTCTCCTAAATATTATTCTTCCCTCTAATGAGATAGTGGGGTAAAATGGTTCTTGCTCACAGACAGTCCACCATCCTGAATCAACTACTGACCAACAAGAATCAAACACCTAATGGAAATACAAACACAGGTACTAGTGCCTGCAACAAACCCCAGTGCCAACTCTCTCCTCATATCCACCCAATTGACCCTATCATAGCACTTAATGATATTATCAACAATGGTTCATTAACTTATCCTTTGACATGATATATGCTATCATGTACCAGCAATGCCCTTCTGTATTCACATTGGCTAAACTGGACAGTCTCTGTGCAAGAAAACAAATAGACTCTCAAACATTAAAAATGGAAACACCCAGAAATCATTGGGGGAGCATTTCAGGCTTTTTAGGCATTCACCAATAGACCTGATGGTGGTACTTCAGCAGAAAAATTTCATAGGGAGAATCCAGCAAGAAGCTGCTCAGTTGGAATTCATATGCAGGTTTAATAGCATAAGATTTGGATTTAGTATGGATAAAATGGAGGAGAGGAGAATGACATAAGCCACTTTGGGTCCCCATTGGGGAGAAAGGCATATAAATTAAGGAAATGAAATTAAAAATTAGCAGAGATTTAGGATGGTTAGCTCATCGAAGGTAATTGCTTCTCCATACAAGTTTATGTACACTCTTCATTCTTTTTTTGCCTTTTTGTCAACAGTTGGTAGAAGTCCACACCCAGTCACAGTGAATCATTTATCCTTTTAGCTGGATCATGTTTTCACCTGTCCTCTGAAATTTCTTGGGACAGCACACATTGCCCTGGGTGGGCAACTTTGTAATAACTCCCTTCTCTGCCCTTTTGCTGCTTGTTGCCCTGGATATCAATCCCTCTGCCAGCTGAAATAACACTTAATGCATCTGACTTGTACAATGCTATTAATAAACATACTAGTTTTTAAGGTAACACAGGATTCTTTTGTTCTTTCAGTTGCAACAGACGAACACAGCTACCCCTGTGGAATTTCACAAAGTTTATACTCAAATCTGAGGCAAATATTAAATAATATATGTGATGGTGGAAAGTGCGATCAAGTTGCCCTCATCTGGATAGCCCAGGCAAGCCTGATCTCATCAGATCTCGGAAGCTAAGCAGGGCTGACCCTGGCAAGTATTTGGATGGGAGACTTCCAAAGAATACCAGGGCTGGGAGGCAGAGGCAGGCTATCAAGCCACTTCTCTGAACATCCTCCATGTCCCAGTAGGAGTCACCAGAGGTTGCCATGACTTCCAGGTACAGGTGCGCGTGCGCACACACACACACATGCAAAAATACAAAAGAGAGAGAGTGTGCACGTGGCCAAGTTGCAGGAAATTTATGGCAACCATATAAGATTTTCAAGGCACCTCTGCATAGTGACCCTGGACTTCCTTGGTGGTCTTCAACTTAGAGTTGCCAACCTCCAGGTAGCACCTGGAGATCTCCCCCTCCCACTTATTACAATTGATTTCCAGACAACTACGATCAGTTGCTTTAGAGGAAGGACTCTATGACCAGGGTCCGGCATCCCTGAAGGACCGCATTTCCCCACATATGCCCCAAAGAGCACTTTGGTTGGGGTCACAACGTTATCTGGTGACCCTGGGCCGTAAGGAGGCCAGGCTGGCCGCAACAAGGACTAGGTCCTTTTCAGTGGCGGCTCCTACCTGGTGGAATGAGCTCCCGGAGGAGATCAGGGCCCTGCGGGACCTTCTACAGTTTAGCAGGGCCTGTGAGATGGAGCTCTTCCACCAAGCTTTCGAGTAGGAGCCGCCACTACCACCATCGTTCCATTATAGATCAGTACTGCTGGGTATTAACATCTATGGGCATCTATGGCCCTAGTCCCCCCCCCGCTATGCAAGATATCAGGGAGTTATCCAGTTCATTTGGGTTTTTAATTGTGCATCTTTGATTGTAATTGTTGTATTTTAATATTTTATCTTGTTCTATATATTTTATGTATCAGCACTCTGTGCCTTGTTGTGAGCCGTCTTGAGCCCGTTCCTGGGAAGGGCGGGGTAGAAATGTAAATAATAAATAAATAAATTATACCCTGCTGAGGTTCTTTCTGTTGGAAGTACCAAATACAGTGTCCCAGTGTCTCAGCCTCCAGAAGCAAGTGACCACAGAGTTGTAGGCAAGATGGTCAGACTCTAAGCATCTTCCTGTTTAGAAGAGATTGGATTTCACTACCCAGAGGAGTCTCAGAGTGGCTTACAAATGCCTTCCCCTTCCCCTCCACACAAAAGACACTCTGTGAGGTAGGTGGGGCTGAGAGAGCTCTTTCAAGAACTGCCCTTTCAAGGACAGCTCTTGTCAGAACTATGGCTTGCCCAAGGTCATCCAGCAGGTGCAAGTGGAGGAGTGGGGAATCAAACCCAGTTCTCCCAGAATAGCATCGGTGTACTTAACCACTACACCAAACTGGCTCTGTCACTGAGAATCCCTTTGAAGTGCAGATCAACACTCTTTAGGGAAAAGCAACTTCCATCTCCTCTCTCTTTTCCTCTCTTCCATGCACACAAGATGGAGAAGCAGAATGCCTTTTAGCATCTGCTTCTCTGTCCTAGTTAGATAGCACAGGAACTGTCTCTAGAGAACCCTGCACTATCAAGCATGTATTTCTAGAATAAAGTATTTTGTTTCAAACTGAAATGTGGCTGTGTAACTTTGTAGTCTTGCAAGCACATGGTAGATTCATGACAAGCACTGCTGCATTAAAGCCAAATGCACTCCACTAACTAAAGAAGTTAGCTAACTAAAGAACCAAAACCAGTAGCCTTCCACACTTCCCCTCTCCAACCCCAGCCTCCACTCCCAAAATTTCCAGGTATTTTCCAGCCCAGAGCTGGAAACCCAGTTTTCCATCCAAGTAGCCCCCAGGGCTGATGCTGCTTAGCTTCTGAGATTTGATAAGATCAGGCTACCATAGGTCATTCAGGTCAGGGCTATACATTAGATAATTATACAAATAATGAATGTATGCAAGTAACTGCCTTTTAAATCCCAATTTACTTTCTTATGACAGTAGTAGTGGAGAAGCACTAGCGGCCTTTCAGTTATTTATACGTTAGCACATATGATTTCAAAAAAGTCTATATATGTGTCTCAGTCATTGATTCAATTATCTCTAAAACCGACGCGGTCGGGATCCGTCTTTATTACGTCGCTCCGCTCATGAGTCAATCCAATAACCTGTTCCCATGGGAACCCTTTAGCGCGAAGCCTGGGGGGACCTGAAACGGTCGCCGCATACCGATGATCTCGCTCAGTTCGTTCTAATGACACCGAAAAGGAAGCACGTTCCTCCGATCGCTTCCGCGTTAGTCGTTAGCAGTGATTGCCTGTGCCAAGGTAAACTTTTTTCCCCCTTGGAAGTATTCCTTAGACAGAACACAATCCTTTCCCCCCGAGTAGTGTCTCCGTCTCTGATGATCATTAAACCTTCATATTCCCCACGCAACAAGTTTATCAAACGAACTCAGACAGGCGCTGTAAAAAGCTACCCCTGTATGGGGCCTTTCGCTATATCGTCGCCTGCCCTTCCTTCCATTGGAGACAGGGCCTCTGTGCTGCGGACGGAATTCCCCTATCTTCGCGCACGCACCGCGTATTCTGCGCTTTTATTGGCAGTGGAGTGGCTGGAGGGCGGGCTTCGGCCCTGCCCTGCCCTGCCCTCCTCTCGAGGCCGGTTTCTGCTCTATGTGGGAAGCGAGAGGCGGGGGGCGGATGACTCTGCCTTCCATTCACAGGTGCCTTGAAGTGAGTGGCTGGAGATGGCTCGGGACAGGACGGGAGCCCCAACCCCCCCCCCCCCGGTCCGCCCAGAAGCATCTGGCCTTGATTCAAGTCGGTGGCAGGCGAGGGAATCTTTTGCTTTGCTTGGTCAGCGCGGCGGCTCCTTCCCCCGCTAGAGTGTCCAAGAGTATCTCTCCACGTGTAGACTGCCGCATATACTTTTAGAAACACAACGGGTGAGAGGGATCGCCTGAGAGCTTATGCTCCTTTAACTGGCTAAATATTCACAGTATACAGCGGCCCCTCCCGACGACGGCCATGCTGGTGGGACCATGGCTCAGTGGTAGAGCATCTGCATGCAGAAGGTGCCTGGTTCAGTCCCGGGGCAATCTCAGTTAAAAGGATCCAGTAATAAGTGATGTGAAAGACCTCTGCTGCCATCCTCGAAAGCCATTGCCAGTCTAAATAGATAATACTGTCATGGAAGGACCAATTGACTCAGTATATGACAGCTTCATTTTTTCATGGGAAAAGTGGTCCCTGTGCTGAATGTGTTAGGTGTTAAAAGTACATAAGTATTGTGCCTAAAGGAAAAATCACATTGTATCATTGTCCACTTGTGTATTCAGTTATAGGTGTCTTTAAATCTATCCATTGCCTACCAGAGAATGAACTAAAGTAAGAGCCATACAGTGCTTTCTGTGCACTTGCTAGTAAACAAAGCATTGCAAAATAGTCTCATTTGCAGGGCAACCCAGTTTCTTTATTTACTTCTTGTACCCTGCCTCACCCCACGGAGCCCCAGAGCAGCTTACATAATTCTCCTCTCTTCCATTTTATCCTCACAAAAACCCTGTGAGGAAGATTTAGCTGGCCCATCGTCACCCAGTGAGCTTCTAGGAGAGAGTGGGGATTCAAGCCTGGGTCTCCCATAGTGCAACATTCTAACTACTACACTATGCAGAGTTGTTTCATGCTGTGCTTACTGAAATATAAGTGAAGTAACTGTTACAGTGCAATTTGGTGCATACTTATTTGAGAGTAAGCTACACTGAATACAGCAGAACTTATCTCTGGGTAAACTTGTTGCTCTGGGTAAGCACCCTTCTAAGCCTATTGATTTCAATGGACTGTTAAGACTTACAACACCCTGGTGCTATAAGATAAATGACAATAACTGGTTGTCACGGGACAATGTTTAAATCTCAACCTCCCATGGGCCATTCCAAAATAAATGTGTTATCAGCCACATAATGGCTCCCCCATAATAATATCATAGTCTTTATGTGAATATGATAGATAGGACCTTTTTCTTCAAGTAAAGACAAGATTTCCCTGACAATACAGGGGCATATTTCTTTAATACTTTGTTAATGCTGTGTTCTCCCAGCTGGGGGCTAGAGGTGTATGTATGTGGATGGAAATAATGTTGTGTCCCTTATTGGTAAGGTCAATGCACAGGGTCCCCCAAAGCATGTGTCATGATTCCATAGTGATTCCTAAAATGAGGGTGTGGTGATTACAAGCTCCTGACTGGTACAGGTTCAGCCACCTCAGATGGACTGGAAATGTTCTAGTATGAGGGGCTATAGGGAAGAAATGCTACCAGGTCTGTGGAGAAGCTGGATAGTTAGAGGAAAAAATGACAGTAAATATAGTGGTTTAACAGTTGTACGGTCTAGTGAGTTTGTTAAAGTTTGAGAAGTGCTGATTTAACACGGTAGTGTGTGAAGCTTTAGAAGAATATATAAATGCAATGCGCCTTACTCACAATGTTTACAAACTGCATTAGATGAAGAAGGAGTGGATGGTGTGGCCAGGCGGACTTATAACATTAGGGATGAAGTAAGGAAGTAGCTTTGGAAGTGAACATAGAGGTGTGACTGTTGTGATTAGGTGATTTCTTGAATGAAAAAACTGGGTTTTGAGAAGTTCTTTGAAGAGGAAGAATGATTGACAAATGATGAAAGACAAATTACAAAGGAACTGATGGCTATGTAGAAATCAAGCAGAGGAATTAAGAGGGACTTTTCTTAATGATATGCAGGCGCCTCTGAAGCATGCTCCTCTGTTTTAGTAAGCAGTTTGGTAGATAGGCACCTCTAGCCTGATGCTATAATGTATGGTGGTTAGAGAAAGGATACCTTTGGTGTTTTAGACAAATAAAATACTATAGGAGAAATACTTCATAAAACACCTCATTGTTTTGTGCAATATAAAATGTGAAAAGCCATGTGAGGTTGGTATGCACAGATTAGGCTTTGTAAAAGGCTTTTCTTTAAAGCAAGAACTTCTTTCAAGAGTTTTCAATTGTGTCAGATAACCCTAACCTACATTTGTTTTTCCCTCCTCTCACTTCTTCAGCTTAATCAGGAAAATGAACTTCTGCATAAGAAGTTGAGGCACGTACGCCTAAAAAATAAGCAGTTGGAACATGACTTGGCACAGACGCAAGAGCAACTGCGTGCACAAAATAAGTTCCTGCCTATTTGTGTTGCAAAAAGAAAGTAAGAAATAGAGATTGGTGTGGCTTGGCTGTCTAAGTTTCCAGTCAGGGTTCTCACTCTGGCTGTCATTCTGAGTGCCATCTTAACAGCCTTGTTAGCATCCCGTCTAAGCAGCACTGGATCCAAGCTGACGTAGCATTACTGACAGATTGATGTATTTAACCTTAAACTGAGAGCTAGTTTGTACTTTTTTTGGGGGGGAAGAAAGGAAACGTGAGTTCATTGTTTCACTGAGTTTTGGTATGTAAATGTTTAATACTTATACAGATTGTTAACTCCATATGTCTTGGAGAATTTAGAAGAGTATATGGGACCAGAACATATGGCGATTTGTAATCTGAACATGTTTCAGTTTTTGTGAGATTTATATTTAGCATTTTATAATCAGGTGTGTAGTAGGCAGTATTATCTTAAAGCCATAATGATTTCTGTAAATGAATCTTTATAGCTAATCATTAGGGCTGCCACAAGAAAAATAGGGCTACAAAATGTTAAGGGCTCTATTTAACTTGGGGCCCATGGAACTCAGCAAAATAGTGATGTCATATTGTATAGTAGCAATATTGCTGTTCTAATTAAGGTTTCTCTCAGGGAAGTTTTACTTTGGAGACAAAGAAACTTCAGAACAGCACTACAAAAATATCAATTTAGATAATAAAGTAGTGGATGGAATTGTATTTTTGATGAACCTTTGATAGTGTAACTCCAGTTCCAAATGTTAAGATTAAAAGGTTTAGTAAACAAATGTATAGCTTCTGTTGAAAGAGTTACATTATTAAGTCACTGTGTTTATTTGATTTAGTGTGCAAGTTCAAACAGAAATCCATTTATGGAATAAAGGTGACAGAGTTCGTTCCGGGCTACATGAAGTAGCAAAGGAAAATGCCAGGTAAGCTTTTTCAAGGACAATATGTTTATTACTTATTTGAAAGTCAATCTGTATTCAGTGAGCTATACTCATATATATGCAAGAACACAACAATAGTTAACAGTGCAATCCTAAGCAAAGTTGCACCCATATTACCAGATGTTAAAGCTCTCTGTTTTTAAAATGTGGTGCTGCTTCTTGACAGAGGTAGTTCTTTGCATAGTTCTTGTTGCTGCTGCTGATGCAGAGGCATTCACAGTCACAATAGAGCACCCACATCCACACAGCACTTTTGCTCACAGTTTTCTTGTGTCAGCACCCCAACAGAAGATTTTTTAAAATTAGGAATTGCTAGATCTCTATAGCTTTATAAAGTTATAACAATTTATTGCCATGATCTACTCATTCCCAGCTTTCACTTAAAAATATTAAGTGTAGCCTTTTCACTGTGGAGTGATAAGGAGGAATGTGCAGCCTGAACCTTTATAGTTCTGCAGTGAAAAGGGTGAGAGAGTTCCTGGGAAAGAGTAGATTGTGGCAGTACATCAGCAGTATAACACTGAAGAGATTTAGCAATTGCTGATTTAAAAAAAAAGCCTGAAAAAAGCCATGTGGTTTTGTTTGGAATGGCTGCATGTGCTGGTGCAAGGAAAGTAGTGTCAATACAGGTAGGGTCTTAAAAATGCACACTCTCCTGTCCACACAGCATCCTAAGGTGCTTTGGCTGTGATCTTTTCAAAAAGACTATACCGAACTATATTTGGGAAAGATTGCAGTAAAGCAAGGGAAACACAGAGACAAGATGAAAACAAGACAATGACATGTGGGTGCTCCCAATAACCATACTTTTGTAAGGAAGCCAAGGCAGAGTAAAATGTCCTGATGGAAACAGCCTAAATTCCTTCTGAGATTTTCTCCTTTTGATGCTGGTCTTCCCTAGTTTATCTCTGTGTACAACAAATTGTTTATGGCTTTTTCTTACACTAGTAAAGCAGAGGTACAATCTTGCATTCAGTATGTAGGTCATTCTACAAGTGTGAGTCCCCAGTTTCCTGTGTCAAGACTCTGTTTGCTTGGGGCTTCAATGGAGGAGAGGGGTCGGGAGCTTGAGGTCCCTCTACTCCTGCAGCCCTTGTTAGGTCTGCATAATTAGGCATGGTGACCTGTTCTGTCTGTCTTCCTCCTGTTTCTCTCGGCTGTCCTTTTTTCTCTGTCTCTTGCAGGAGCAGATGCCAACCAATTAACAGAGTTGCTGCCTCTGTGTATATGCCTGTCAAGGCTGTAATCCTGTCATCTCCATAATCTCTGAGCTCAGCTTCACCTGAAAACGTGGCCAGTGCTAGCATGTCAAGGGCAGTTTGGGGCCTGTTGCTCCTCTGGATCTTCCTGTTATTCTACCACATTTGTCCTCTCAAGCCACTCCCTCTGTCCCTGCATGAGCCTTATCATGCACATCCTCTATTCCACTTTTTTCTTTATAAAAAAGAACCCCAACAACAATTTTTAAAGGTCGTGAACCGAAGTCCCCCCTCAAGCACTTTCAGTGGGGTCTGCTTTGTGTGTGTGTTTGAAATATCTGTGATTTCCTCTTATTTTTGCATATTTTGTTTTCCAGATTGCGTCAGATGTACAATAATCTGCAGAGAAGGCATAATAACGAAATGAAGACAAATCAAGAACAAAATGAAACGATTTCACTGCTTTCTGTAAGATTTATGTCACTTTGAAGTAAATGCTAAGTAAGGCTGCATCCACACAGTGAGGATTCTTTGCTTTGCATTTATTGCTGCTGCAAATGCGGAGGCAAGTGCATTGGCAGTGGAGCATCCACACAGGAGTTTTCTGCATACTTTCACCTGTCAGCTGCCACTTCCCCTGCACTCGAGGGCTTTCTGAAGGCACTTTTTAACCATTTTAAAAAAATAGACATCTGGTAGTGTGCTAAGGAAAATGGAAGCTATGAGCAACCGAGGGCAGAAAAATGGCTCTGAAGTGGATGGCCCCTTTGAGAACGCACATCTTCCCATCCAGATTGGAGCAAAGATTGGAGCAAAACAGGATGCATGTGTGACTGGGAAAGGACAAGTGGAGCATGACATCATATGGATGCCCCCCCCCCCCCCAATCATCCCAATCAGGATGCCAAAGTGGAGAAAAATCTCCATGTGGAAGCAGCCTAAGAGTGTCCAAGATATGCTGGAGTGTCTGAGAGCCAATCGAGTGTAGTGGTCAGAGCATTGGACTGAAACCTGGGAGGCCTGGGTTCAAATCTTCACTCCTCATGCAACTCATGGATGATGCTGGGCCAGTCCCTCTCTTTGCCTTAACCTCATGCAATTGTGAGGATAACATGGAGGATAGGAGAAAATCACATACATTGCCCTGAGCTCCTTAGAGGAAGGGCAGTTAAAACATATTAAATAAATAAAAAGGTATTGTACATGTTGTGTAACCATAATGAATTCCATGAGTGGGGGATCAAGAATTGGGCATCCTGCCCCCAGCATGAGATTGCTGAGCTCTGGGGCTAGGTGAGTTGTTTCCCGTTTACCTAGTCTTACCTAGCTACTAGATTCTAGTGCTACTACAGCACAATTGGCCTGTAATGCTGGTTGCTGAAGTTCAGGGCTTACTGAGAGGGAAGCTACTCATCTAGTCATGAACTTGAGCAGTACAGTATATGGATGGGATTGTCTTTTCTTTCTTTCTGTTTTTTTCCTTTGTTTCTCTCCATCCCTATGCTGTATGGAAAGTTTAGAGTGTGTTCAGCCAAGTTTGCGGGATATGTACCTCAAATAGTTTTTCATACACCTCCCTTCAAGGGTACATAAACATTGTTAGGGAGCTCTGCTCCCTTCCTAGATAGAAGTGGTCCTCTTGGAGGTCAGCTGGCCAGGTTCCAAAGAAGCCTTTTCCCTCTGGTCCTGGTAACATTTCTTCCCCCAACTTGTACTAGGCTCTGGCTCATTTGAGAAGTTTACAGCATCCTTGCTTGCTTCATGGTCTGTACCTTAAACCCCCCCCCCAAGTTGAGGGGTTCAAGCAGGCCAGGACCCCCCTTCCCTTCCTTTTTCCTGCTTCATCATGTGTCCTCAACTTTCTGTGGCTGCTGGAGGTCAGTGAGTGTGCTTAGTCCTTGATGAGCTAGTTTCTTTCTTATTTCACAAGAAAAAAAATCAGCATGTTTCAGGAGTTCTCTTGGGTTTGCAACAACTTATATCTCATCCTGCCCTCCTGACAGAAATGGGACCATCAAGTTTGATGCTTAGCATGTAGCTACTTATGTTGGCATAGCTACAGCAACACCTTACACAAGGCAGATGAGCTTTCCTCCAGTGTGGCCTCTCTGTTGCAGTTGTGTTATAACTGGTTACTGTGACGCATTACATGGCACATTACTTTGTATCATCACCAGAACTAAGATCTACTGAGAATATTCCTATTTTATTTAAAAGAACTCTAGCCTGCTTTTCTTCAGTCAGGTCCCCTTGACTATATCATACATGTTTCCCATTGGTGAGAAAGTTGGGCTATAAATAAATACATAAATAATACATTAATAAAGTGTAGCTGTCTTACACCTGTATAGTTCCTTCTCATACAGATTAGTCAGAAACCATTGTCTCTTGCAGTGATGAGCTCTAAGACTTTTAATTAGTATTTAACAGAATTAGTAAAGACTTCCTTGGCTCTATGTATTTCATGTATATTCCATATGTATGAAATACACCGGCATACTTTGTGGTATGTGTCTTGCTCACCAAAGTTGTCCTTTTGGACAGGTTCTCCCTGAGCTAGCCCCAGTGCCTCTTCTCACTGGTGGCTCCTGACAGACTCTACAGGTGTTGAGGGATTCTGGGGGCCAGGGCCTTTTCCTGGGATTCCCTCCATTTCAATATTCAACATAGAGTATTTCAACACAAACCCAATACATAAAATAGTGATGTGTATAAAACTCAGAACGTTCTGGACTAGTCACCAAGGTCTCACATGGAAGTGTTGGTGACCAGCCTCGATCGTTAGTAAACCAGATATATATATCTTCCTTGGACCTATAGCTGTTAATGTACTGGCTGCTGTACCTATCACATAGGGCTACCATGGATGTGACACAGACCAAACTAGAACTGACCTGATCTACCCACCCATAATCCCTCTCCTTTTTTCTCTCTCTCGGGTCAGCAAGCTCACAAGGAGAGTCAAGGAAGCTAGATTCAAATACCTTCTCCATCTAGATTCTGATAGTGAGACCACTAACTTCTGGAATGCATAAAAATCCTCTAAGGCAGAAGTCATATAGAGTTATTGGTACCAGAAGGCCATAGGACTTGGCAGAGTCCTGAGGCCTCCTGGGAAAAAGAAACAAAGATTCAACTGTAGAGGCTAATGCCAATAAAAACTAAAGTATCATAAGTTTCACAGAGGACTGAGGCTCAACCCAGGTCCTAATTCCATGACAGTAGGCTTAAAAGTCTCAATATACAGAGAGCCGGGGGCAAGGAAGTTATACACTGAGGATCAAGTTAGTCCCCCAAAGGAGATGAAAGATGCCCATAAAGATAGATGCCCGAGATAGATCAAGACAGCAAGTTACATCCTTTGGGCACTCCTGCTCCCTGCTTCCCCGTGAGGCAGTTGCATCTTTAGGTTAATTACTGTGTCTTTTATTGTTTTTAAACTGTTTTAACTATGGATTATGAATTTATTATGTTGTACAGCAGTTCAGAAGCAGGAAATTGCAAGTAGATAAATAGGTACTGCTTTGGTGGGGAGGTAACAGTGTTCTGTGCACCTTGGCGTCTAATCATGCCAGTCACGTGACCACAGAAATGTCTTCGGCCAGCACTGGCTCTTTGGCTTGGAAACAGAGATGAGCACTGCCCCTAGAATCAGATTCAACTGGCTTTTGAGCAAGTGAAACCTTTACCTTTAACCTTGTACATTGACTTGAGCCCTGCCTTGGCGAGGCAGGGTGGGTTAAAATCTAAATAAATAAATACAATGGGTAGCTGTTTTAGTCTGTCTGTCTGTATCAGTAGAAAAAAGTAAGGCTCCAGTAGCACCTTAAAGACTGACAAAACTTGTGTTAGGGTATGAGCTTTCGTGAGTCACAGAATCATAGAATTGGAAGGGGCCATACAGACCATCTAATCCAACCCTCTGCCCGGTGCAGAATAAGTGAGAAGGTAGATGATAGTTGCCCTCTATTAGTCCTTGGGAAGGGTAGGGTTGAAATTGAATTAACAATAGCAAAAGCAGCTGTTTACAGAAGCAGACTTACACAAACAGATCCTGTTTTGGATCTATTCCATGAATGCCTAAGATCCTATATGGGGAAAAGATCCTGCATCTGTGGCGATGCATGCAGTGCCATTGCTGGATTGGGGCTGAACGTGTTCCTGCTGGACAGTTTATTGGCATTGTCCTGTCTGTTGCCAGCTTTGCAATGTAAACCCAGACTGTCCCAAAGTGCTTAACTCTGGATTTGTTCTATATTTACTTTTGCAGCTAGTCATGCAAAAGTAAATACAGAATAGATCCAGAGTTAAGTTCTGAGAACTCAAAAATACGAGCTGGGTATCATGAAATAGATGACATGTTGTAGAAAGGTTGGGTTGTTTTTTTTTTAAATCCTTTTCTCTGTCCCAGCTTTGAATATTTTGATCTAGAGGGGATTCTGCTCTTTTCTTTTTTGTTGCCTACCACTAATACAAATAAAGACGTCACCCTGAATTAATTCACCAAGTATATTTCTATGTATGCTTGGTATGCATTTTCTCATGATTTAATATGTTCTATTGTTTTACCACAGGTTAAAATTAATGAGCTAGAACAACAACTTCAGTTGGCAAGGCAAAAGAGAAAGGAGTTGGAAAGCAAAAAGGGTACACAAGAGGGCAAAACTGCTCCAGGTACTGCAGCACGGAGAAAGACATCACCTCACAAATGTGTGTGCAAAAAGAAGGGGGGCTGTTCCTGCAGATATTTAGGTAAGAATATGGGATCCCCTGATGCTTTTTGTTCCAGAAGGAGTATGACTGGGGGTTGTTGTAGATGCCTTGTCTGTCTGTAAATAGACTTGCAAAGCACCATAATTCTGGAAATGGGGAGTTGCTCTGATTTCCATAATGGAATGGAATTTTCCTTATGGGGCCTTTATCTTTGTGACTTGAAAGAGACTGTACCCTGAATCTGTGATTCGTACATCAGCTCGAGGTACCAAACATAGAACAAAAAAGCCTCTGGAACTAAGACTTGATATAGATATTAAGACCCACCCTGGATGAAGAAGAGGGAGCTGTTTTTTTAAAATCTTTTAAAAAAATTTACTAAACCAGACCATGTCCTCATCTGTCTTGTATGCTTCTCTGGAACACGCTATATGCTTTATTATATTTAAGTCCAAGAGCTGTTCTTTACGGGCATCAGGATTACATTTCGTAAATTTTCCTTTATGTTAATTCATAGGAGAAAAATCCAAAGCCAAGTGCAATTTAATACTTTTTTAAAAAACATATTTTATTAGGATATACAATGCTTCACAGTTTAGCCAAAATAATGTAGATTATATCCTTTTCTACAAACTCCCCTTCCCCCCCCCGTTAGCTCCCAGCATTGTTTCCACCACTTTATCAATACATAATACATGTTAATTCGCTGTTATCATATAAATTCTACAGGTAATGCATTTTACTTATTTGCAACTACTATTGGTACTTATTGATTATATACATTTGTTACATCACTAGTAGTTTTCCAAGCTAAATATGCTATCCTTCATTTCCCAATGTTTCTGTATATATTCTTTAAAGTCATTCCAGTCTGCCAAAAAAGTTTCTGCTTCTAAATTGTTGAGTTTTCTTGTCCATTTGTCCATTTCTGCCATAAATAGTAGTTTTCTTAACCAGTCCCAGAGATCAGGAATCTTTTCATTTTTCCAATTTTGAGCATAAATCATTCTAGCAGTTGTTACCATGTACCATATCAATGTTCTTTTAGTCACATTTATTTCTTCTAGTTTAAGACCTAAAAGAAACATTTCCGGTTCTTTCTTGAAGGTACATTTCAAATTGTTTTCCATCTCTGCATGTATTACAGTCCAAAATGTTTTTTTGCTTTATCATAAGTCCACCACATATGGTAAAAAGAACCTTCAGCATGTTTACATTTCCAACATTTGTTAGATAGATTTTTACCTATATTAGCTATCTTTTTTGGTGTCATTTACCATCTATACATCATTTTAAAACAATTTTCTTTAAGGTTGGTACATGTAGATATTTTCATAGCATTTTTCTATAAGAATTCCCAAGATGACATAGGTATTTCCTTATTCATATTAATTGCTCATTTAATCATCTTCTGTATACCATTTTAACAAAATTTTGTACATTTTCGATATCATTTTCTTCCCTCCCTCCAGCCATAAATTCTCAATTTCCTTATGATTTCCCCTGAACCCAACCATTTTTTTATCAGTCCTATACAAATCATAAATCTGTCTGTAATGCAACCAATCATATTTAAAGTCTAATTGGCTTTCTTCTTTTAACACATATGATTTCCCTTCAAGTCTCAACAGTTCCCTGTATTTCAACCAGTCCTGACCCTTGTGTTCTGAGAAAGGTTTTATTACTTCTTCTGGTACAATCCACATTGGTTTTTCTTCAGGAAAAAATGTTTTGTACTTAATCCATGAGTCAAAAAGAGTTCTTCTACTATAATGATGCTTAAAGAAGTTATCCATTTTCGACTTACCATAGTAAAGATATGCATGCCAGCCAAACCTGCAATCATGTCCTTCTAATGCCAACAATTTTCTGTTTTCAAGAGTAATCCACTGTTCTAACCATGTCAGACAGACCGCATCATGATAAAGTCTCAAGTTTGGTAGTTGAAAGCCTCCTTTCCTTTGCATCACACAAAATTTTCATTTTGATTCTCGGTTTTTTCCCTGCCCACACAAATTTAGACATTTCCTTTTGCCAAACATTAAATGCTTTTGAGTCTTTTACAATGGGAATCGTCTGGAATAAAAACATAAAACATGGCAAAATATTCATTTTAACCATCGAAATTCTGCCCAACAAAGATAAATTTAGTGTATTCCATTTTTCAATGTCCTTTGAGACTTGTGACCATAATTTTTCATAGTTGTTTTTAAAGAGGTCAGTATTCTTCATTGTCAAATCTATACCCAGATATTTAGTTTTTTGCACTACTTCACAGCCTATAAACTTCTGCAGCTCCATTTGTTTAGACTTTGTCATATTTTTGCACATCACCTTAGATTTCTGTCTGTTTACATAGAAGCCTGCTATGTCTCCAAATTCTTTTATTTTGTGTAGTAGGAGCAGTAGGGTTTCCAATGGTTCCTCTGCTAAAAACATAACATCGTCAGCAAAGGCTCTGTACTTATATGTAAATCCCTTGATTGTCAAACCTTTAATTTCCTTATCTTCTTTAATGTTCCGAAGCAAAACCTCTAGAATCCATATGAACAATAACGGAGAAAGCGGGCAGCCTTGTCTTGTTCCTTTTTGCACTTTAAAATATTCCGTTGTTTCATTGTTGACCACTATTGTTGCTTTTTGTTCCGAGTATATTGCTTTAATTATATTTAAAAAGGGTTCGCCAATATCCATTTTTTCCATGACTTTGAACATAAATTCCCAATTCAAATTGTCAAAAGCTTTTTCTGCATCGACAAAGCCGACCTCCTTTTCTGGATGCTTGTCGTAATATTCAATTGCATCTACTACCATCCTGACAATTTAATACCTTTTTAATGGAGCATCCAAAATCCAACAAAAAAGTCTGGTACAGCAATCCTATACATGCAGTTATAACACTATAATATACAGGAGGAGTCACTTAGAAGAACCACTGCATCTCTCCCAACCATCACCCCTGCCTGTACCAAGGAGTGCTTTCTACCACACTGCATGCATATCCCCTTCCGTGCTTGTTCTTGCACTTTGGATTCTGTTCCAAACTTCTAATTTGTTCCAATCTCTTCCCTTGTCCAAGAGGAGACATAACAATTCCAGAAATGTTGAAATCATAGGTTTTGAAATATATGCAACACTTTCTTATGCAACCTACACTTACTTTATGCATCAACAGCATAAAATTCATGATTTGTAACTTGGAATAGAAAATTGTACTACTGAGTGTATTTATGGTATTGTTTTGTACATGCAAAATTGTGAATATATCCAATACATGAGAGAGAGACTGCTGCAAACTACTGTATCCTGTGTAAACTTAGCATATGTATCTTGGCTTTTGCCAAGGGCAAGGAGAAGTTGAAAACAAAATACAACTTTTGTCATAAGCAAAACAGAGTTTGTTATTTGAGAAACTCATACAGTCACAATTATAGCACTAGCAGCATATTTGGATATCATGTCTAACATTGAAGATACTTAACTGTTTAATATAGTATTATCATATTATAGCAGGTTGATTGTGGGTAAAATTAGTCACACTTAAATAGGCATTTGTCTATAGTATACACAGGAAATATCATCATCAAATGCTGTTAGGTTTATGCTACATGAAAATCTTCATACTACACATTCTGAATGAGTTACGTGTCTCAAAGATTGGTATTTTGTAGGTGCTTTTTCAGAGTTTCCCAACATTTCCAGTTTTTCTTTTGGAAACATTTCTTTAATAGCCCCAGGGCAGTGTTGTTGTAACTTCCCAATTCTTTAAGGCCTTCACATCAGGAGCCTGGATACATTAATTAATTAACTTCATTTGTACCTTGCCTTTTTTCTCAATGGGGACCCAAAGTGGCTTACACTGTTCTCCTCTCCATTTTATCCTCACAACAACCCTGTGTGGTAGGTTAGGCTGAGAGAGTATCATTGAGCCAAGGTGACCCAGGGAGCTTCCATGGCACAGGTGGAGATTGAAACCCAAGTCTCCCAGATACCAGTCCCACACTCTTGTTCACTATACCACACTGGCCCTCAGTGTTGACCTTCCAGACTTCTCCTCTGGCTGCTCCTTTCCCCCTGTGCTGCTATCCTGTGCTTTGTCTCTTCCTTGTCAACCTTTGCAGTGGCTCTTTCTCTTCCTCCCCTGGCTGTTTTCTAGCAGCAGCAGACTGGCTTCAGTGAGCAAATTCTGGGGTTGACATGGATTCCTGTACTCCCTCTGTTCTTCTGAAGGAAAAGATTGTTTAGTTTAACTGGCTGGGTACTGTCTGAACAGCTACTCATTCATTTTCATTCAATTTTTTAGCATGTATACACTTATATGTGACTGAGTAGGGGGCATAAGTGGCACTGTATTCCACTGCGGCACTGTATTCCACTGGCAACCTGATACTATAAATTGCCTTTAGCTGCTGCAGATGGTGGTTTGCAGTGTGGCTGCTAAAGCCAACCTTCTGTGCTTCACAAGTGGACCAGAGCTGTACATCCCAGCTCCACTTGCCACATAACAGTCTCCTTCCCACTTCCCTGATCTACTTTGTACCCCTGTAAAATGTGCTGCTTGTTATCTATATTTGCAGCTCAAGGTTTTCCATGGCTTTTATATGGCTCTTCCCTACAGCTATAATTTCCTACCAGTGTAGCAGTCCTTACAGCTGAACCTATGAGGTACTTTGGTCAGCAGAATCAGGTCATGAGGAGCCAACAAAATTGTACGTGGCTAAACAGCAGCATCTATGGTATGCAGGTTTCCAGCTAGTAGGACTTCATACTAGCAAGGCTTTCTCTGGAGAGAATTTTGTAAGAAAAGAGCAACCTCAGTTTACCCTTTAAATATAATGTGAAAATTATGAAGTTGTATCATGAATATGCTTTTTAGTGAGGTCTTGATTTTAAAGATATATTTAAATTGTAGACCAGTTGCTTTTGGAGATCCAGCAATTGAAGAAGGAAAATGAAAAGCTATCTAAAGAGAGAAGAATGCTGAGAAATGAACTTGCTGCATTAGACAAGGTAACTTAGGTGTGCCAGCTACATATCACTAATTCTGCTCTGAGAGTTAGATTCTCTTGTATCCAGAGCCTTGGTTTGTGCATGCACTCTCCAAGTATCTGTGGTGTATGAGGACTAACATAGGTCATCATTGGTAGTGGTGGGGAGATTATTTAGTTATGTCCCCCTTCCTCAAAAGGTGCTCAGAACTGGCTGTGCTGGCCATCTGCTGGGGAGGGTTCTGCATGCATGGCAAGCTGTGATGACCTCTTTATGGAGCTCTCAGTCAAGGGCTCTTTGCTTGAAGTGTTCATCTTTTAGGTTTAAGGCAGTGGGTTGGATCCAACTAGCTTTTATGCTGGTGGAAAGGAAGGAGGGGACCCCCTTTGACTACCAAAAAGGCTATGCTAGAGATCATGGGACAAAAAGCATGTGGGACAGGGCCTGTAGTAAGAACAGGAATTATTTGAGAATGAATGAAAAAGCTGGCTGGATCCAACTCAGTGTGTCTCCCCCCCCCAATAGGAATACCTTTATCATTAGAAAGTACGGGAAGAAACGATGTTCCACATTCAATTGATTTAATTTGGAGACACAGCAAATGTTCCTTTGACCAATCTTTCTTTGTGTATATTCAGCTGAAATAGATAGCAACAAAGTATTTCCTGTAATTAGGTCTTCATTGCCACAGAGGTACACTTGGCAGGAACAGAAGTCTTTTCAGTTTTATAAAGTCTATAAGTAGGATTTGGTAGTGATGCTCTTCTGCTCTTTTAAATATCCAATGTATTGTATTAGATAATAACTACCATCATTAAGAATGGGATAAGGATTATACTCTAAATTAGTTAGCAGTTAAATACAGTAATATAGGAGCAAATGAAACTTTATACTGTTTTCCTTAGCAAATGTTTTTGTTTTTAGATTCCCCTCAATAATAAAAATATCATTGAGTGGTAACTTATAAAATCTTGGATGTTTTTATTGGGATGTACTATTAATTAAAAGATATGCACTGGCATTCTTTTCAGGATTTTTTTGATGAAATAGAAGATTTAAAATATGCTCTTCAAGAATCATTACACCTGAATGATCAGTATGAGAAGTGCTTGAAACAATTGAGTTCAACATATGGAATTACTTTTGCATCGATTTTGCCAAGTGGTAATCACCACAGAGGTTTACGGAAATGAAACACTCATACAAGATTACTGATAGCATTTAATATCTAGTACGATTCAGAGTAAAGGTCTGTATTTGTAATAAAATCATGCTTTCATCCATTTTTATTGTTTTGCATAGTTTGTGCAGTACTTCCCTCCCCTCCACCATCTCTGTTTTTAATTGTATCCTGTAACTTGTATTCCTGTCAGTGGCTGTTTTGGTTGAATACCTGCAGCAGAACGTTAAAAAAAATATAGTTAGCCCAAAATAACACTTTGGTCCTGCATCCTTTTATTCGTAACTAAGACTGCAGTCCTTGGCATGCTTAACTGGGAGAACAGTGGGATTAAATTGTAAGTAAACTCTATGATTTCTCTGTAAAACTTTTAGTGAAATTTACCTTCAATCAAGGGGTTTAAGACTGTAACTTCCTATGAGAACTTTCTAAGGCTCTCATATAACAATAGGATTTAGAAAGGACACTGAAGTTGCAAGGGGGTATGCAACCATTTTTAATTCTGTGAAAGCTGCATTAAAATGTTAACAGGTTTTAACTATCACAGAAGTTCTTGCAGCATAAGTATCTGTATTCTCCCGTTTTCTCCATTTTACAGCTGAGGAACTGGAATACTGAAATTTAGCTGGACCTTACAGCAAGTTGAGATTTCCATCAGACCCAAGTGGATAAGACTTTCCAAATGGGCTTGCATCTGAAGGAACTGTGCTTTGTACCTCACATTATTATGATACTACATTTTACTGCAAGCATTTTTTTGAAGTGCCTCCCATTTATCCAACAAACACTTGATATTAGTACTGCCCAACATCCAAAGAACTGTGACATTAGTTCAGTCAGCCCATGAGAGGTTGAGACTAGTTTTACACGAACAGCAGCTCCCAGACTGCATGTGAAACTGTTTTGAAACTATGAAGAACTGCTTAAAGAAAAAAGTCAAAAATTATAGAGGTCAGTTGAGCCCAAGCGTCTCTGAATCCTGGGTTAAGGAGAAATCATCTAAACTAAGGTAGGAATTGTATAGATCCAGCCACAGTTAAGCACTGTTACATCTCTTCTGGCTTCAACAGGAGACTAAGATTGCAATCCTATGACACGTTGCAGTCTTAAACCCAATGGAAATCAAGACTGGAATCATTTGTATAGGGTTGCAATGTTAAGCATGTGGCTTAAATGTTTTTGTTGCTTAAAACATCTTTAATTCACAGCCAGCTGATGCCTCATTATGGAAATCAATGGAACTTAAACCTGTTTAAGTAAAATTCGGTTGATGATGCCCAATATAAAGTAGCACCCTGTTGTAGGTTTGTAATCTGTAACAGATACAAAACAGATGGGAAAGGCTCTAAGTACATGTGATAGGTGAATAAAATATCACTTCGTCCCCAAAGCACCAGCTTCTGTTGGTCGATGACTGTTTTCTCCAAGACTGCATCACTGACAGCGCATCAGCCAGTCTTCCGGTTTGCTATGCAGTACCACCATTAATATTTGCAACCCTGAGCGCTTCCCGATGCCAAACGTGAAACAACTTGGAGCTCTCGCGCAGCAGTGGTGGAATCAGCCCTACTGCATTACCCCCCCCGCATTGCCCATCGCAGTCGGGGAGAGAAGCACCCCCCCCCGCCAACGTGTTCCGAGAAAGACCACGGGGCGGGGGGGTGGACTCAAGGAGCCGCCAACCAAAGGGCCGCTTCCTCGGGCCAGTGAGAAGCGCACAAAGCAGAAGCCGACCAGAATCCCGGGGCAGCCAATGGTCGCCTAAACCGAGGCCAAGCCAGCGTCCAGATGCTGCCCGAACTCTGAAGTGCAGCGCTGCAACCGTGCAGGGACACACGTAAGCCAGCAAAGGCGTTTCCTGTTGTGGGGAGTCACTTGCGTGGTTCGCGTGAGCTACCTGGACGCCGCGCCTCTGCTGCGAAGCCGGCGCGAGAGGTGCCCGCGCTTCCTTCTGGGTGAGTCACGCGGTGGGGTTGGAAGGAGGCCGGGCCGGCGGGGGCGTTTCGGTTGGCTGGCTGGACGGACACCGGGGAGGGCTTGACTTCCACCGTCGGCGTTTCCCTTCGGCTCCCGAGAAGCCCGGCCCTCCCCTTTGCGCCAGTCTTGCGCAGGCGGCTGCTGCCCAAGGGGAAAAATGGCCTCTCAGCGCTTCCGGCAGGCCGCGGCTGCGCGTTGCTCCGCCCCCTTCCTGTAGCCTCTAGAAATGGGTTGGCGGCGCTCGGAGGAGCTGCCCGGTGGGGTCCCTCCGTCTCTCTCCTGGTCGCTTGCCGCTCTGTCGTGACGACACGCAGCCTTTCGTTCCTCACTGGACGTCGCATTTCCAGTGGGAGCTCTTTATGTGCATTTCCTAGATTAGCCTCACAACAGTCCTGCAAAATCCAGGACTTCTTAAATCTAAGGTGCGCGATTCCCCCCCCCCCGGTGTATTAGAAGGAAAATCATACAGGCTTTTCTGAACTGCATCTGATCAAGTGGGCTTGAAGATGGCACAAAAGCTTGTTAAGGTACTACAGGACCTTTGTTGTGCAGCAGACAGGTAGCGCTGGAACTTGCACAGTAACGGTTTCCCCCCATATGGTGGGGTGGGTAGTTGAGACAGGGCAGCTTGCCGAAGTCCCCCTGCTTAGTTCATGACCCCTTTAAGGTGAGAACTTCCAAACCACAGATCGGTTTTTGCACTACAGTCAAGTGGAGAGCTAATCCGCAATTTGCGTGCCTTTCCTTCCAAAGAAGGGTTTGGTGCAACACCGTGACCACCTTGATACATCTAATTGTGATGAGATTCACTGCCCTTTACACTGCAGTTTAAAGACTAAAAATAACATTTTTAAGGTGAGCTTTCAGAAGTCATAACTCACTGCCTCACATATCTGAGGGAGTGAGCTGTAACTCATGAAAACTCATCTTGAAATACATGTTGTTAATCTTTAGGGGGCCACTGGACTTTTGTCTCATTTGCTAAAAACAGACTGACAGGGCTAATACCCCTTTGCAGTTCTCTTGACAAGGCAAGGACAGTTCTTGAGTGACCAGACTTTAGCATAAAAATATCAATGCTATACATTTAAGGCTGCTTCTTACATAATATCATGTATTTGTATCTTTAAATGCATCTTTGTTATACAGTTGTTCTTTTTAATGAAGTCAGTTTTCCTGGTAAATGAAATCCTCTGCCATCTCTTTGCTTCCTTATCTCACTATATAAACAAATATTTAGCATAGGTGCTGCACAGTTTTATTTTCTGTGTCTCTTGCAGAGTTTCCAGTTGAAATGAAGAGACTTGCGTTGGACTTAACCTGAATCCATGAATTGTAGTGCCATCTACAGGGAGAAAGGGTCACCTGATATGGCATTTCTGCGCTTCAGTATTGTGAGCAAGCTCTTTTGGAGGAAAAGAGGCTCACTTGTCCTGAAACTGTTATGTTTTACTCTTCCTGTAATTGTCTTCTGTGAATTTTTAATTTATTACATAGTTATAATTCAGTGTCATTGGCCACAACTGAAAACTCAGACTCCAGAAGGCACTGAACAGACTTCAGAGTCTGTCTTGAAGGCTATGTTTTTAGCAGATACTCATTTGCTTGGTGAAATCCAAGGACATTGGTTGGACAAGCTAAGGAGGTAAGAACTGACTGTAAACAACATTTTGCAAGGGATTGAGAGATGATTTTGGTACAGTGGGCACATGCTGTTGGTCATCTGCCCCAAAAGTTAGAATTGTGACCCAGTTAAAGAGTTGATCAGCCTCAGTCCATTATTTTACAAGGCGTGTATAAGCAAAATCTTAATATAGGCATCTTTTCTTAAAGATGGACATGGGCACAGCTCTTAGAGTGTCAGATCCAGGCATAGATTTATTCATTCTCAAGCTACACGTGTAGCAGGATGATGTGGGGATGACGTGGTAAGAGTGTTGAGGAGGTAGAATGGAGTGCATACCACTAAAGGCTGCAGGTAGAGGATCGCCTTTCAAATGCTCAGGGCGGGCTGTGGCTCAGTGGTAGAGCATCTACTTGGCATGCAGAAGGTCTCAGGTTCAACCCCCAGTATCTCCAGTTAAAAGATCTAGAGGTGATGTGAGAGACCTCTGCCTGAGATCTTGGAAAGCCACTATCAGTCTCAGTAGACAATACTGACTTTGATGGACCACGAGTCTGATCCAGTGTAAGGCAGTTTCATATATTCATGTGCTGCACTAATGTAGAAACAAACCTCCTGTAAATATGAAGTAGAGGAACCAGAACTGAGCCTGGCTAGAAACTTTTGTTTTGATATGCTCCCCCCCCCCCCGCTTGCAGGAAACTTTTAATGGGTGTACATTCAGACATGGCATCCACCACTAGCAATGGTACAGTCTGCTTTGTCACCTCGTTTCTGCTGCTTGAGTATCTGGGGGCTCTCGGTTGCAAGCCTTTGTCTAGCACAAAGCCAAACCAATCTAGCTGAAAAAATTGGTGACAACTGGGAATTTCTACAATGCTCTGTTGGTGATTGTGCTGTTGTTTGGTTAGTACTGATTTTTTTTGGGGGGAAAGGGGGATTGGATTGTTCCCTGTGACACTTGTTGAAGAGAGGCACACACAAAAATGATTCCCTAACTTTATCAAGGAGGAAGGCTGGTTCTTTGCATATCTGCAGATCTCTTTCCTTTTAACACAGGCCTGGACAAGCTCTTTGTGATATTAATTCGAAAGTCTTGGACTGGTACCTCTTTTTCTTCTCTTAGAGAATGGCAAATGGAAAGAGCCTTCCAAACTGCCCTACGGCTGCTGCAGCCAGAAGTTGTTTTTATTCTAGGTGACATCTTTGATGAAGGGAAGTGGAGCTCTTCTCAGGTCAGTATTCTGTGCAATGCTAAAGTATTCTTGAAGAAAAATAGGGTTTTGTTGAATTAGTTGTACACAAAAGCACAGGGTCAGGGAATGTATATGTGTCTTTGATGTGGTCTTCATTTTGTGGCCATGGTTACGAATCAGTACCTTAATCCATAATCATTAAAGAAAGCTACTTTGAAACCATTGTCCTTGTACTTGTCATATATCCTGGCATTTCATTTTAACTAGGTAGTGTGTGGGAGTCTTTTGTGTGTTTAAATCTAGATTGATGCTCAAGAGAAAGTGGATTGAACTAGGATCTGTTGAGTGGTGTAGGCTGGTCACAGGTTAAACCAGTTGTATGACATCCAGAAGCACAAAGTTGCTGAAAACCATCCATTCCTGTTTACTTAGAAGTTAAGCAGTGATCCTTTGCTTGCACAATTCTGTGTCACTGTTGGTGTTAGAATGGCTCAAGTAGGAAATTACTGCTTGATCATTTTTTGTAATATAGTGCTGCATTTGAAAAACAAGGTAAGATACTGGCTTTTGAAAAATACATTCTGGGAGGCATGACATTTTTTGCGTTACTCTGTGTGTGTTTATATGTGCTTAGCTTAAAATGTATTACTGTTGTGGGCATCTCTCACAGAAAGCTGGTCAGACTGCCTGCATTCTGAAACCTGTCCACAATTGTAGCTGAAATATTAATACCATGTAGGTAGCTGGTTTTAAACCAGCTTATGGCATGGGAGCGTCAGTGGTAGTTAGCAGAAGTCTCGACAAACAGCAGTACCAGGCAACGATGAAAAAGTGTGAATAGCCTTTTAAATAGCATTATTCAGTAACTGAGGCTTTATGTATTTTCCTGCAGGCTTGGTCAGATGATGTACAACGCTTTCAAAAGATGTTTAGGCATCCAGCCCACACTGAGCTGATTGTAATTGTTGGCAACCATGACATTGGCTTTCATTATGAGTGAGTATTTGGCAAAACAGAATATAGTACCATGGTGGGACTTGTCAGAAATAGAATAATAACTGCCTTCTGTAACAATCTGATCCTACCTTTATTGTAAGGTAGACCCTTCAGTGTAAGTGTGAAGTCATTGCCTGTATGGAAGAAGATTGCTCTGAAAAACTGAACATTATACGAGCCATGCATTCTGCCCTTTCACAGAACACTGAAGCCCTAGGGAAATTTTCCCTAGATACTGTTCTTCAAAGTAATTTCTTTCAAAACATCATCTTTTTCCTTCATCATAAGGTTTCTGCCATCTGTATCACATAGAGAATGTGTGGCTGACATAGGACTATATAGTAAATCAGGTTTGATTAAGTAGCAACATTAATGTGGGGAAATAGAGCTGTATTGCCCTAACACTGAAGCCCTGATCCAGGGATGGCCAGACTTGCTTAATGTAACAGCCATATAGAATAAACATCAGATGTTTGAGAGCCGCAAGACATGAACAAATATCACACACACATTTTTATTGAAAAATATGCAGATTTTATCTTTATTAACATTAAATTAGACTATGTGAAAGAGCCACATGCGGCTTCTGAGCTGCAGCTTGGCCACCCTGCCCTGATCCATCTCTTGATGTGCTTCCAAGAGTGTATCTGGGGTGAAGCTTCCTATTTCATCATGCTGTGCTTAGATGGTTTTACTGCCTCGGCTGTGAAAATACTTCCGTTTGGAC
This sequence comes from Gekko gecko, assembly GCA_029375565.1. NCBI lineage: Eukaryota > Metazoa > Chordata > Lepidosauria > Squamata > Gekkonidae > Gekko > Gekko gecko. The sequence continues at coordinate 53,889,534 of JAPDNY010000009.1, forward strand.
TTGTATGTTTACCTGCCAAATTATTTGTGTATGTAGTACCTTAAACTTCCAGCATCTCATCCTGGGAGAGCCACTATCCTGGGAGAGCCTGGGTAGCTGGCTGTTTGTAGATCCAAAGTCAGAGGCAACTCAATTATGACAAGTCTGCATTATGTCTTTCTGCCACGTTCTATTACTATCTCAGGGTGGCTGAGAAAGGTGGGGATACTGAACAAACTGGGATTTCTGAATTCAGAAGACAAACGACTGTTAGAAACTTGTCGATTTATACCTTGGATCCAAAGACAGTTTCCACAGTTTATAAGACAGCTTGCGTTTGAATTACATTATAAACTGTAATTCATTCAAACTGCTTTATTGGGATGTCTGAATATGGCGTAGGTGAAGTATTTGCCATAGCCTGTCTTGTGTGCATTCTAGGGACAAATAAGCAGTTGGAAGAATGAAAAAACACAAAGAACCAAAGGTTGGATCGAATGGTGCCCTTCTGTGAGGGGAAGGCGTTTCTGCTTGCACAAAGGGACTTAGACTGTATCCTACATTGTTCCTGGGAATCTCCTGATCCTTGGAAACAGCCTTTCTGATGGCACAGAGAGTTTCAGAGGATGAAATAGAAGTGATCCATTCCATCAACGAAGCTTCAGTTCCAGTCCTTTTGACTCCAATCCATATGTCTGAAAGTTCCCGAGATAGATGCTGAAAAGCACAAAAAGCCTGTGTATTTCATTAATCCCATCTGATCTATGGCTGTGAAATGTTTCACTAAAGTTACTGGGGAAAATAGTACATTCAGCTGCCATGGAAATAATGTGCCATTTGCTAAGCCATTCATTTACAGTCAATATTTGAGATGGTTAGAACGAATTCTAAGTCAAATGCAGTGTACTCTTTATTTTTCTACACAGAATGACCGAATTCAAGTTAAAGCGCTTTTCACAGGTTTTCAACTTCACTTCAGAAAAGTTGGTAACTCGGAAAGGGATAAAGTGAGTGTGATTTTAAATTTTTTTTAAATATATGTTTACACTTTGTATCCTGATGTTGCCAAGGAGTTATGGTGAATTAAAACAAGTAATAATCAAAAGATTTTTTTAGCTAAGCATATCTTGCCCTATCCTCATGAGGTTTTTTTGTTTAAGATGAGCCTTTTACCAAGATAAGAACTACTTCTAATATTAGCTAATACTTTTGGAAATTTGTTGCGAAGTTTAAAATGAAGAGAGAACAATGATCAACATTAGCATGCTTCGTTTTAACACTTCTGTAAGCTGTTGTGCATTGCGAGTCAAGCCTGGTTTATACACCTGTGCTCCTGTATGTGGGAATAAGTTCTACGAAATACAGTGGGATGAAGAATAAAACTAGGAAGGATGTTGGGAGTTCCGTGTTCAGAGCTCTCAAGTGTTGCTTCCTTATAGATAGCAGCTCAGTGGGGTCCCTACTTTTAGATCTGCAGAGTTAAGGTAGGGTTTAACTATTTTCTCCTGTGACATTTTCCCCAGTTGAAACTGCAAACAGGCAGCCTTTTGTATTCTGAGTGTTGATTTTTGGATACGCTGTTCTGAGGAACCCAAACAAATACCCTGTTAAAATTGCCAGCATACCTCTTTGTGTTTAAGGGTTATTGGGATGAGCTGGGTAGGAAAATGTTCTCTGTGATGCTTAAGCTATTCAGATGGTTGCACTTTACTTGCTGTTTCCTACACATTTGCATTTATAAACGTGTAGACAGTGGTATGAGCCCAAGGATTCTTTGTGTGAACTCTACTAGAGGCACTGTGTGTCCTGTATGGTGTTCTTCTCTAGTTCTTTTCCTAGTTGAATAGATAAGCTGCATTTTAAAGCTCCACAGTGTTTTAAGCCATACAAACTTATATACATGAACATGCTACAACATAATTCTATATTCTTTTGTGTTATGTGCATGAGATAAACAATGATATTTTATTGAGAGGGCTGCCATCTCAATTTTGTTGGATGTAAACCATATTAAAGAATAGGCAAGTACATGCGCACACCATATAACAATCATTGTTTGAGTGTTGCCTGTATGGAGAAACTCGATGGGGGAAGCTGCTTTCCAAAAGGGGAATGAATCTGATATTCTTTCCATACTGAATTCACTCAGGGGTGACTCCCACTTGATGTTATGGCTTATCGTTCTTTATTTCTAAGAAACCCTACCCTGGGCAGATACTATCCATGGAGGTAGGGCTGGGGCCACATTGTTGCATCTGTTAGCCAGATTGCCTTATTTCTTAATAATAATAGCTTGGGGAATTATGAATATAAAATGGCAGTAGGCATATAGCGTGGATCATGACCTGTGTATACTGGAGTCAGAATTCCCAAGAACCCAGGAATAGACACAGAACTGGGTCGCTAAAATAATGATTTCTTTACTAAATATTCTTAAGCATACAAACAATAATCAAGCATTTTCACACACAATATAGAACTAAGAAAGCAGAGGTGATTGATAGCTAATAGAGGGGTCAGTTATGGGGTGATACTACCTCTCCAGACCATGAAGAAGAGATTTATGGCCCAAACCAGGTTTGGGGGTGGACTGCCAGTTGGTATCAGGGCAGAGACACACATTCTGAGGACATGTGCCTGGACAGATATAGACATTGGAAAACAATGCAGACCAATAGGAGTTCTTGAGGGGCTTGTCTCAGGTGAAGACAAAAGATTACCTGGGCCAATGATGAGTCCCAAGGGTGCATGTCATCAGGATGGGCAGGGCCTAGATGTGACCAATGAGATCTCAGAGGGGCAGAGCCTGGATTAACAAGAGAAGCCAGGTGTTGGATGACTGTACTGGGGCTAGCTGAATGGATTTTATGTCCATTGATGGTTCTGCAAAGGCAGTTGAATTGGTTCCCAGATACAGACAAAAGATAGGAGATGGGTCCCTGATTAACATCAGGAAGGATTGTTAATAATTTGAATATTTGATTGATTTATCTCGGAATCCTGAGGGAGGGAGCAAGGAAGGACAAGTATTGAGACAAAGAATTCACACATAGACACATGGGATCACACAAAAGTGCTGGGTGATGCTCTGGAGACAGGAGGTTCTATTTGCCAGGTGGCCTCTGAATAACCTTTAGAAATGGAGATATTATACCTGGTGGAACTGCCATTGTTTCATATGCATATCTTCCTGAGTGGCGGAGAAGACTGGAGGTTTGCTTTGAGGGTTACCTTGTGGCCACCTGAAAATGGAGACCCTGTTTCCAGACCTATGGCTTGCTCTGTGTTTCAAAACGAGGAGTGTCTTCCTTGGCCTGAATTTTGTGGGTCTCTGGTTCAGGTTAGAAAGTGGAGTGCCCTTGCTATTGGGGCTACGCCAGAGTAAAGGCAGTGCCTCTGGGCAACACAATGGGGTGAGAGGCAAAAGGGCAGAAATCAGACCCAAGGTTACCAGTTCCTATTTATAGATATATGCAAGAAGGTAGACTGCTAATCCTCTGACCCTTGCAAGATGACTGAGTTTACTGGACTGGTTTCAGAAAATACAGTACTGCAGTTAGAACACGTATCAGTATCAAAGAGCCTGGATTGGACCCAGCACTTTTGTCTTGTTTTGAATCTGATAAAAGCACTGTACCCATATGACAAATATATTGGGTGTAAAATGTAATCTGTGATCTCCCCCCCCCTTCAGTTTTGTCCTGGTGAACAGTGTTGCAATGGAAGGAGATGGTTGCAAAATCTGCAGGAGGGCAGAGGCAAAGCTTGCAGATCTTTCTCACAGACTGAACTGCTCGTTACAGGTAAGGGACACTCATCATTAAAAAAAGTGTGCCTTAACTGTGGCGCTCATTTGTGCCTTTTCCTGTCAACATTGTTTGTGTTCTTAACCTTGAAGCTGAGTTGCTTCAGCGTGCAAAGTTCCTGTCTCTTAAGCACCCCCCTTCACATTAGTGGAATCAAGCAGCTCTTTTTATGCGGGAAGCTGCTTTCTTTATTAAAATGAATGTGGTGAATGTGTAACAAATCGTGCTTGTAAATTGTTGTGGGGTGGGGTTTTTTTGCTCAGTTTGTGTCCCCCACCCCCTTCTTGCACTTGTGGGTATGTGTCAACATTCCATCTCGTATTGTTTTACACCATCAGCTATTCCCTGCATGTCTCTTGACTCAATGCATAGTTTGGTAGATGCATACTCAGGGATGGAGTCATATATTCTCGGCTTCCGTCTTCTCCTGTAATTCTGTAGACTTCTGGTAGTGTTATAATCTAATTTTCTGATTGAAAAATAATGGTGCAATCTCTTCCATTTCCTCCACTATAAAGTAATTTAAGGTATGTATAAAATCTCACTTTTGTTGTTGTTGACAGGAACAAAGTCAGTACCAAAAGAAGTGCAGCAATGTAGACAAACTTCCACTGTCATCACCAGTACTATTACAGGTGTGTTTGAGATCATATTGTTTCAGCTTTATCATACAAATCACTTAATGACTTCTTAGTGAATTAATGCTTTGGATTTTGCTCTGAATCTCTTTCAGCATTATCCTCTTTACAGAAGAAGTGATTCTCAATGTACAGGAGAAGATGCCGCTCCTCTGGATAAAAGGAATGACCCTTTCACGGAGAAGTATGATGTGCTTTCTGTGGAAGCTACCCAAAAGGTATGTTAACAGCATCAGTTTTGTTTTTAATGGAACTTTACATCCATTCCTGCTATCTATATTTTTAGTTCATAGGAAGAGATGTGGAAGTGATCCTTAATGAATGGAACAATGTCATAATTTTGATCCCGTAGATGAATACAACTTCGATAGCATTTTATGCAAGGCAAGTCTGGATCTTTGATTGCATCTCCTGACATTCTGATTTTATCCGGATGGTGGCATTGAGGGGGTGGGGGGCACGGATACTAGTTTGTCAACCCTGTGCATGCACATACTGGGAAAACAACCTAAATCCTTCCCAAATGCACCAAGTAATGAAGTGAAGCATCTGATAGTAAAAAAAGAAATATACTGCTTTTCTTTCCATAGTTAATGGCATTCTTATGTTATGACTGAGGCCAGTTACAGGTATTATTCACCTTATGCAAAGTGCACATAGAGGCTTTGCATGTAGCCAAGCACACTGAAGACCAGAGAGACTAGATGCACGTATCTGAGAGTTTTATCCAGTCCGCATGTGCAGTGCATGCATGCCTTTTAGATAATTCCATTTAGTATATTTCCACCCTTGGCCATTCCCTACATGTAGCTAGTCTGGTGTAGTAGCTACAGTATCAGACTAGGATCTGGGAGACCCAGACTGGGATCTCCACTGCGATGAAAACTTGCTGGGTGACCTTGGGCCAGTCACGTGCACTCTCAGCTATACCTACTTTAGGGTGGTTGTGAGAATAAAATGTAGGCGGGGGAATGAAGTAAGCCACTTTGGGTCTTTATTCAGAAGAAAGGCAGAGTACAAATGAAGTAAATAATAAATCTCAGGGCCTGCTCTGGTTATGTAGAGGATCCAAGTGGAACGATGCTGTTGTGGCTAGATAAGGTGTGTAGGGGATGATGGGTGGAAGAATCTCAACACGTAACTCATCCCTAGCGGTGATGTGTGCTCCAAGGACTGAGAAAGAGCATTGAATACACAGATAATGGCTTTATGGAACATGCAAGTAAATGCTAACTGCTGGGTCCATGGTGGGTCCTGGGCACTAGCCTATCTAGGTCTTGTCTCCTATGTCCAGGAGAGAGGTCACATTGTTGTGGTATGGTATATGGGGCTATGGTGGTTATTTAAAATATTTATAGGCTTACTATCCATAAAAAGCCCAAAGTAGCTATATGCTAAGGAATGGCTATGATTCCCTACAAATGCTGGGTTATTCCCTGTATTAACTGGGGACACATTAAAATATTTGGCCCAAAAATTCATGTGAAAATATCAAGCCATGTGGTAATGCTTATCTGCTTATTTTAAAAAATAAATGAGATAATTCAAGAAAGTCCCATTATCTCTTCTTTAATGCAGTTGTTACGGTGGTTTCAGCCCCGGCTGATTCTGAGTGGTCATACCCACAGTGCCTGTGAAGTGCTGCATGATGGGAAAATTCCAGAAATCAGTGTTCCGTCATTCAGCTGGAGGAACAGAAACAATCCTAGCTTCATAATGGTAAATTTAAATTGCTTTTATTTTGTCAGATAATTTTTCATAATATAAATCAACATAGCAATCAGCTATTTTCTCAGACTGATGCTACCTGTAGAAAAGCAAAACAAAACAGCTCCTCCCCGTCCCCTCCAAAAGTACACTTAACTTGGAATACAAAGCACCCACTTTATGAAGCACATACCTGGGGAGTCATTCAGCTTGTATAGTGCAAAGTATTTTTTCCCTTGGTTTTGCAACCATTTCTAAATACAAGCAATATTTAGTACGTTTCTATAAAGAGGGTGCTGTGTAAACAATTTGACTGCAACAATCATCAGTAGTCTGCAACAAACAGTATTAAGACTTGTTTTTGCTTGGCTGATTTATTCACAATACCACATCTTTCTGCATGGCTCTTTCATCATTCAAAAGTGCAAACTATCTCATAGGGCAGCAAAGTCCTGTTCAGGTGAACCTAAATAATTGTGATACAGTTTTGTTTTGTTTTTTACTTTGGGTATACTAGATTACAACTTTCAGTAGATTAACCTGGAGCACGAACAGTTTCCCAGTTGTAAAACACTTTTACTTCTATTTTCAAAAACCATGTCCTAAGCTACATTTACTTTTTCAGCCTTCTGTGCATGGGAAAAGGCAAAGCAGTTACAAATCTCTGTTTCTTAGTTCCTACATATAGTTCTTTCACACCTAAATAAGTCACCATGATACTAAACAGTTCTGCTTGTAAAACATGGAATCTTTTCCTTCTATTCAGAGTGGCTGCTTACTAAAGCATCCCACTTACTTCAGAATGTTCTACTTCCTGTACTCTGAAGTATGGATGATATTTGGCTACCAGCTTATATTACCTGTAAAGCTTCTCTTCCTGCCTCTTGAAGTGCTACATGAAGTTAGCCAATCAGGTCTCTTGTCCAGCTCTGTCAAACACTGTGTCTTCCCTATGGAGCACAGTATACTAAGCCCATTGATTTCAGTGGTAAGCGAGGTGCATGTTGGATTGTGTCCAGTAGCCACTGTGTTGCTTGGGGCAGTCTGCATTATTCTGTAGTGCCTGCCCCAGCCAAACAGCTGCTTCTACTGCATTCATACTGAGGACTCAAGTGCTTTCAGATGGCACAAAATTGGCCCAGAGCAGTTCAGTGCTTAACAGTAGAATAGCTTAACATAAGCAGTTTGAAAGGAAATTAGAATTTTATCTGCTAGACAGTTGAAACCCTGGTGCTAAGCAAGGGACTTACCTATCCTGCCATTAAGGTAAAAAAAAAAATTAAATCCAGCTTGCCAACCTCTTGGCCCCATCCATACATAAATGGTGGTTGTTTTCTTTCTCAGGGCAGCATGACATCGGCAGACTTCTCCCTCTACAAGTGCTTCCTTCCATTTGAGAACACAGTTGTTGCTATCTACTGTGCAGCAGGAGCTGTGCTTGTGCTCCTCATACTCGCTCACTTTCAGTCTCTCCACATCCTCCCTTTCCCATTTGTTCAGCATTTAATCACGAAGCATAAAGCAGTATGAAGAGCTGGACATTTGTAATCGGTCACTGACACACCAAAGCTAAAGAACAGTCCGTCAGACTACATTCATGCCAGCAAATGCGTACTTGAATTGCTAGCCCAAAGGCAGGGTTGCCTTCACACACAGAAAGTCCTATACAGTTGATATGACTTTTTTTTTCTACAGGATTAAATTAACTGAATGCTTCATGCTGTACAAAAATATTGTATTCTACAATCAAATGAGTCATTTTTCCTTGCTAAAGTTTTTTTGTATCAAACATGTATATTAAAAGTTTGTAACTGTACACTATAAGTCTACAAGCCTCCTCTTGTGTCTGTACTAGAGCGTCCTATGCTGCTAGAGGCTTATTAGTCTTTCTAACTGGAAACAATTCTAAAGTGTTATTGCTGCGTGACCATCTAATGTGGTACTTCTTTTCCTTGATGTCAGCAATACAAGATGTAGAGTTATTTTACAGTAAGATGTTACAAACAAAAGGCTCTTGTTTGGGAGAAGTAACTTACTGGCCTCAGATGCGTCACCTTGCTCATATTTGATGTAAAGTAGTTTTAGATGGTATTCATGTGTTGTCTACTTGACAATCATTCAAAACCCCTTGGTAAGCTGGCTTGCAGAATAATGGGCAAGCCAGGCAGAAAAGTGAGGACAAGCCTTTTGAGCTACCTCAATAGCTGTATGTAGTCTGTGCACATCCCATTGACTTATGTCAAGAGGTCCATCTAGAAGTCTTCCTCAGAATAGGATGTTAGCAGGATCTTTTTCTACCCCAGCATGGCTCATATCAAGTTTATACATAATGAGAGCATCCTGTACTTCAGACAGGATTCAAAACAATTGCTCATGGGGCGATCCTAAGTATGTCTGCCCTGATTCTAAACATTCTGAAGCAAAAGGCAGTCCCACGGAGATCAATGGCATTTTCAAATAGTGCGCTTGGGCACAAGATGTTAAAGAGGACAAACTTTAGCAGCAACTTTTAGTGCTCAACTTAGTCTTGAAGCTGAGTTTTAGATGAGTCCCAAGTGCTTAGGGTATGGGTGCACCAATGCAACATCATACAACCACTACTGACAGTTACATCCTAAGTTTTATGGTCCTTTGGATGTAGTCCATGTTCTTGAATTTGGGAGGGAAGGAAATGGCATATAAGCAGGCATAAGGTGGCCCTTAATGACTGTTTTGAATTACATTCTCCCACTTTTAGCAGGCAATAGTTCATATTTTTTCTTCGTCTTCAGGAGGAAGTATAGAAACATGTTCATTTCTGTAACAGTGGTATCTCTGACCCTTCAAAATAAGAATTTCAAATGTTCTGGGAGCATGCACAGTTATTCTAATGAAACATTACTGAATATGTCCAACTAGCAGTTTCAGAGTGGGACTAAAATGTTGAGGGGTTTTAGAAAATACAGTACTAGAAAGATTACTAATTCCTCTTCAGATTTACAACAACGTGTCTGTCCAGTTTTTTTTTTTTTTTTTTTTTTTGGGGGGGGGGGACTGGGCTTATGTAAATAACAAACATGCTATTCTTATAAACATTTGTTCAGGTTGTGTCGTTGAACATATTTCCAGGAATAATTAATTTGTCTTTAAATTTAAAGGATGAATATAATCTAAGCGATTACGTCATCTACAAAGTTATGTAGGCTAATGCTTCTAAATTTGTTATTGCAACTATAAATTTTAAACTTTTGTACAGGTTATCTTGGACACAGGAAAGTATGTACTCTGGCATAACACCTATGTATAAAATATAAAGCAATGTTATATTTAGAGGAGGACATGCCTTATTGCTACAGCAGTTCTTGCTTTTATATTGTACTGTACCACAACTTATTATGTGAATGTCATTTGCATAAATTATTCAAGTTTGAGAAATATTCACACATTGTGATTCTACAATATTTAAAATAAACCATTTTCTAAGGTCTCTTTATTAAGAGAAATAAAAACGTCATCTTGTAATTCTCTTAGGCCAGACACAAGGGTTACAGCTTTTCTTCTTTCTTGCAATTTGCTAGCAGAATGAAAGCAGCTGTTGCAACAAAGATATAAGAGCCTTTATCTAATGGTGCTTTTATACATTCACAATCTGCCTCTGCAATTGTGAAAGATCTCTGAATGACCAAAGAATTACCCAACATACTTTTCTAAAAGTAAAAACAAAACCCTTGGTTCCCATGAAAACAACACCAGGTTGCAATTTGGACACTTGAATCAATTTCAGTGTTTTAAAGCTGAGACTGAGAGAAAGGCATGTTGCTGCAACATCTGGTGGCGATAACAACTTACTTGGAAAGGTAATGACTAAAATTTGCATAATTTATAATTTTTTATACTAAAGAGCATTTTTATATAAACCAGAAAAAAACCCTAAACTCTACAGAGAAGTTTCTTACCTCCAGCCACTGCTGCAGGTAAAGTTGACATCAAGCTGTACAGCGCAATCAAAAACATACTTACATCTTAGCTCAATTTACAGGTACAGCCATAATCAAGGCACAAAGATCTTCTACAAGTATTTTTCTTCAATAAAATTGTACAAAATAATATTACACTTTACAGTCTGTACAATATAATAAACCAGCAGTAAAACAAAAATAATATGTATATATATATGTATATATATTATATATAGGGAGAAGACTGTTGTCCAAAAATGATCTAAACTAGTTGGATCATTTTTGGACAGAACTAACAACATAAATAAAGGTGGTGGATTTTCTGCCTAGATGCAATAGGCTGGAAAAAGTAGCTCTAAGTTCAAATGCCTGAGGTGCGTTGAGACTCTTACTCCAAACTTCCCCAAAATCACTTATCTTCTCCCTGTGCCTCATTTTCTATTCTATCTCCTGTGCCAATAATGGCTTAGAAGAGGTCACTGGATCAGTGGACCTGCAGCTCAGTTGTGTTAAAAACTGACACTGTTATAAATATTGTGGTGCTGCTACATCATGCATGTATACATCCTCAACATTATTTCATAACCCTGATACAAAGTGCATTATTTTTCCCCCACCATCCATCAAGTACTCTTCAGTGTCATGGTATCACTCAACTCTCATATACCAGCTTGAACTAGCAAACCTGCTGGGAAAAAAGAGCAGGCTGTGTCCAATTAATTAAAGAAAACCCCCACCCCAAATGCAACCAAACCTAAAGAAACAGAGGTAGCCCAATGGCATAGTGGAATGACAAAGTAGTGGCATATCAAAATTAAGCACATATATTGTCTGAAAGGGTATAAACAAGTGAGGGGAGGGGATGCTGCGAACTAGCCAAAAGGCTAACTGAAGTAAACAAACTGAGGCTGCAGACGTATCTAGACAGCAACTTCCTCTACTTTTTGTTAGGAAGTTTAGAAAGAAAGAAAAGTTGCTTAAAACCACAGGCTCTATGGTATTCTCAGTTACAATAGTTCATACTGGCGAAGATGCATTCTCTGAATGATGTCTCTACAGTCGTTGAACACTCTGCGGATGTTTTCTGTGTCCACTGCACATGTAAAATGTGGGTAGCAGTAATGTTTTCCATCTCCAGTTGCAGTGCTTATTCTCTGTGAAACAAAAACACATAACATAACATAAATAACATAACATATTTATTACGGTCAGAGACCCATCAAACAACATACAGGCTCAGAATACAGACCCGGGTTACCAACATTACGGGGGAGAAATGTCGTAAGAAGAATTAAAGAGGTGCTTGCACTTTGAAAATGCAATAAAAAGAAATTTGGCAACCTTCCTTGATATTTCGATGGATTTGTCCTCCAATAGGTATTTCAACACAAGTTCCTCGGAGTGGATTACTAGTTGTCCTTGGCACCTGAATGACCTTAATACAGGTGTACTCAAAAGAGCTCTTTCTTCGGCATAGTAAGCACAATGAAATAAAATATGAGGAAGGGTCTCAATTGACTCGGAGGGGCATGAGCAAAGTCTCAAATGCCTAGGAATGCGTTGGAATCTTCCAAAAAGAACTGCCGATGGAAAAGTGTCAAATCTGGCTCTGGAAAAAGCCCACCTTAGGTTTGGGTTAGAGATATTCGCTAGATATGGAGAAGCGGTCATATAGTTTTTAGAATTCAGAGATTTGTAAAGAGACGGGAGTACAGCATGAGACTTTTGCAGCTCAATATCTCTGAGGCGTTGGTAAATAATAGATTTTGTCCTAACATAGCCGCTTTCCAGAAGTTGGTGCGGGTCTAATCCTAAAGTTCTCAATTTAATAATAGCTCTGGAAGACCACTGGGGGTAAGGAGATGCGGCCAACAGCACTGGAATTAACCCAACAGGAGAAAGGTGAGCTTTCAACCAGAAGCAGAAAGAGTGCAGCCATATGTCCAGTTCGACTGTGCTGAGGCCGGCTTCTTGTCTCAAAATGCCATTAGCAGTACATCTTGGAGTATTGAATAATGATCTCAGGAATTTTGATTGGACCAGTTCTAGCACCTGAAAATTTGTGGATCGCATGATTTGTGTTCCATATTTCATTTGGGCTAGAACCTTAGCAGAAAAAAGTTTCAGGGCAGCTGGAATGAAGTGTGCACCATCCTTTCTATAGAATCTTAATATAGCCGAAGCGGTTCTTTCAGCAGAGACAGCCACTGATTTGATGTGAGCTTCAGGGTTACCATTATATGCAAATGTAGCCCCCAGATATTTAAAGAACTTTACCTGCTCAACATCATTCCCATTTATTTTCCAGCTATATTTTTTAACCTCTGATTAAAACACATTATTTTTGTTTTAGAGAAGTTAATTGATAGCAAATTTTCCTGGCAGTGGCTGGAAAAAGATGAAAGTGCTCGCTTTAGACCAATTCTGGTCAAAGATAAAAGAACTGTGTCATCTACATACATCAGAACCGGTACTTTATATTTAAAATTGAGTTTAGGTGCATGAACATCAATAGAGCGCAAGTCAGATATAAGAGAATTCACATAAAAATTAAACAAAAATGGAGCTAACGGGCAGCCCTGTCTGACACCCCTTCTTAGCTGAATCGGTTTAGAAAGTCTGCCGTCCGAGGTGTATGTTACCTGGAGAGTATTATTACTGTGAAGTTTTATTATCAGATGGAGAAGCCTTTTGTCTATGGTGGTAGAATTCAGTTTCGACCATAGTGTCACACGGTCAATTGAATCGAAAGCTGCCTTCAGATCAACGAAGGCAGCAAAAAGGGTTCCTTTTTGATGCTGTGTGTATTTATATATTAGATAGTCCAGCACCAGACAATGGTCTAAGGTTGAGCGGCGTTGGCTAAATCCCGCTTGCTCAATGTTGAGAATATGTTCGGTTTCCATCCAGGCGCACAATTTGAAACATAGATATTGGGAATAAAGCTTACAAATGTCTGTAATTGTTAGGATCAGATCTATTGCCTTTCTTGTATATAGGAATTATTATGGAGAGACCCCATTCAGGAGGAATTTGGCCAGATTGATCTATGTAAGTAAAAAGATTGGCCAAAATTGGGGCCCACCAAGCAAGATTAGTTTTTAAAGCTTCAGCAGTGATAAAATCACTGCCTGGAGCTTTACCTTTTTTCAAATTGTTGATTAGATGTTCAACTTCTTGGACAGAAACCGGGTCCCAGGAGGGGATATTCTCAAGGGGGATGGAAATAAATGAATCGGAATAATGGACACTAAATAAAGTCGAATAGTGGTTTTCCCAGAGTTTTACTGGGATCTTACTGGCTGGTGCATTGCCGAGTTGTCTGTTGGAATTCAACACCAGTTTCCAGAATTCTCTGCTATCTTTTGCATTGGCGGCTTTAATCAAGACCAGCCATTTCTTTTTAGAGTCAGCTAACTTTTTGGCTCTCAGAATTGCCTTGCATTCTTTTTTCTTCTTTTGGATTTCAGCTGCTGAGATAGAATTTGGGGCACTTTGAAAAACTTTAAAGAGCTTAATTAAGTTTACCTTAGCCTGCCTACAGTCATTATCAAACCAGCTATTGGAATAAGAGCTCCTTACATGGGTCTTATGAACTTCCTTTGAAAAAAGAGGAGTTAGTATAGAGGTTAAATGGGTATATGTGGTCAGAGGTGAGAGATCTTCCTTTGCTTGGTTTGTAAAGTTGCTAAAGAAGGTATTCCCTTGTTCAGACAGAGTCCACCTAAGGAACTTGTCATTTAACTCCTCATTCCACTTAAGGTGGAACAAAAACACACATACATAAGCTCAAGAATATTCAAGAACTAAAAACTGCTAGTTCTAGGTGCCAGTTATGAAAACAAGAGAGCACAGCTTTGAGAAATAGAAGACCAACTCTCAGAGATGAGAGGAACAAAATACAGAACTAAACTGATAGCGGGATGCCTTTTACATCTGCTTAGCTGCCTTGGTGGCCCTGATGAGGACAGAAAGGCAGGGTATAAATTTTGTAAATAATAATGTAAGTAATATTACCCATCAGCCAGGCCACATAGATGGGCCAAAGTCAAAGACAGTGGCTTAAAATGGAAAGAAGCACCAAACAGAAGACTTACAGAATTTTGTGACTTAGATGGGCAGGTGATTTGGTAGGCTTTTCCTGAATTTTACAATTTATGGATAAAAATAGTTAAATAATTTTTCAGTTGCTGTTCTCCAAGTTGCTGCTGCTTGTCTATAATATTTGATGTTACCATCAATCAAGCTTAAAGACAATAATAATGAACACAGTTTCTCAAAATGTTACAGAAGTTACTTACTAAAAATTCATCCCGGATAAAAAACTTCGCTCTTGTAACTTTGGGATCTTCCCCTGCATCTGGTGTTGCTGTTATGAATGTGAAATAAATAAGAACAGACTATTACAAAGAAAAGGAGAGTATGACTAGACCCAAAGGGGATGGCAGACAGACCAAAGACCATTTACTAACTTCCATCTATGGAAAACTCATAGCTGATATTCCTGGAACGCCTTTACTCAGCTAAAACTTGCTAACAGCATGTACATGTTTCTTAGCTACAGCTGCCAGAACAATATACTTTACAACAGGGTCTCCAGGCATACAAGTTTCTACAATTTTACAGTGCTCTTGTAATATGCATGTACCAGATGATTATTTTGCCATGTAGTGACTATTTCACATGGCAAAGCTTAGGTGAGTCAGATATTGCTGCAACACTTCAGTATTTAAGAAGAGACATATGGAATTTGTTCTCAGGTTAGCTGGTGTGACTGCATGGACACTTGCTCCAGAGGAGAAAACAGTTTGCAGTCCAGCGTCTGCAGGGGAAAGGAAATTTGTCAAAATTTATTAAGATCACAAATTTCACAGAAAAGATGATGGAGGGCTGGGAAAAGGTCATGAGAATTAGCAAAGTCAAAGGGACCAGAAGCCCAGAAGAAAAAAGGCTGATGGAGAAGGCATTAGACTGAGAAAGAGAAACTTGAATGAAGGATAGGCAGTGAGCAAGGGCATCAAAGCAAAAGGGGACTAAATCAGATGCTGGTCATGAGTATACCCCACCCCCTTCTGCGTTCAAAGTCTGAGAGGAAGGAGGGGCTTATTACTGAGGTCGCCTGAAGAGGCTACTGCCACAAAGAATGCTGCAAATGGGGAGGAGGCTGGGGAGCTCTTCTCACTGGGGTACTGCTGCCGAAGTGGCAGGTACTGCTAACATCACCAACCCTGTCAATTTCAAAACTGAGCACCACTCAGATGTCGGTGGCTTCTGCTTCTCCCTCCCTCCCTCCCTGCAGAGTTACCTTCTCTTGGCTCTGGACGATATGCTGGAGCCAAGTACAGGAACCACCCATTACTCCCTGATGCTGATATAGCCCTGGTTTTTCTAGTCTGGCTGTATTAATTTCCATTTGGGCAGAGAAGATCTGGAAGGGGCCACACAATTCTCGGAGTCTCACAGTACTTTTGCTGGAGGGTTCTTGCCCAGAGGGCACAAGCAGAAGGGAATGGGGGCACCTTTTGTTCCGGTTCAGAGAACTGAAGAAAGAAGGACCCAAGAAAGACTTGGGCTACAGACAGGACAGTTCACAGCAGGAGGGTCAGAAGATGTGGACTGTCAGTGACAGAGCCAAAGTGTCATCAGGTTGCTTGATCTAGACACTGGCAGGGGAAGTTGGTTACTTGTAGTTTTTATTGTCATTTCAGCATTATGAGCTGGCATTTCTTGTTTTAATTTTTTTAAATTTAGAAAAGGTATGCATATGCACAGAGGTCTTAACTTTTATACATAAAGGAAATATACAAGTTCATTAACATCTTTGGAGAATAAACCATCTATCTAATTGAGGACGTAAGTCATTTATTTGACTAGTTAACTTTGTTCCTCCATTTGTTTAATACAAGTTTCCCGACGTTTATCAATCTTTCTTTCTTATGTAGTAAACTAGTGACCTTAAGCGTTTAAGGTAGCTAATTAATTTTATAAAATCCAGAACCGTGTATTGGGAAAGTTTCCCCCCAAAAAAATCTGGGGAAAACTATTCTAGCTCCTGTTAATAACTTCAAACCACCACTTGATATATCTTAGGAAACATAATTAAGCAGCAATATTTCACTGCTAAACGAAACCTCAAAGCCTTAGCCCTGCCACAGCTTATCTACTATCATTTTCCAAAAGTCTGCATAGACACATTTCTACCATAAGTTTATAAAGTCTACATTAGGAGATTTGCAATATCATCATAACTTTGATGAAGATCAATAGATTTTAGATAACCTCTGTAGTATAACACACCACTAGTGTATCATTTTTACTACATTTTCTAGAAATAAAAGGCATAGTAAAAAGGAGGAACTCAGTGAAAGAGCAAATTTCCAAACTGAGCTGGCAGTTCCTATGGGCACAGTGATGGCCAAGAATCAACTGATGGTAAGGAATGAAAATGGATTTGAACTAACCAGTCACTTCTGTGGCTGCAAGTTTTCACTACTGAGTGTAAGAATAGATCTTTCAAAAATGAATTTCTGTTTTGAGCAGATATATGTGCTCTTTGCTTTCATTTATGTGTGATGATGTTTAAAAGTATTATCTGAGGAATCTGCACACAGTATAGAAGCATTAAAGAGCAGCAAGAATGACGGCTATTTGAATCATGCTATGGTTAAAAATCTCACCATCTTCAGGTACAGTGTAACGTGCAAATTCTGGAAAATAATCTTCAATTTTTGACTTCCCTGCCAAGACTTTTTCAGCCAGCATGTCTTGTTTGTTCAAAAACAAAATGATAGATATTGTCCGTAACCACCTGAAAAGACCAAACAAAATATCAGTACTACTTCATAAAAATGTAATAACTAACTTATGGAATCACACCAAAATCTTCAGTACTATGTAATCAAAGATACAAGTGAGAGACCCACAAAGACTTGCAGGGTGCATCTCATTTCCCCCTCCTCCAGTATTTCCTCTTTCCCTTCCCAGAAAGTCTCTACAGCATCTCCCATTTTCCTACTTCATTCTCTCCTTCCTTTCCATTAGCCAACCTACCTGTATTTGCCCTCCGGTCGTAGCTTTCCCTCCTTCATTCCCACTGGTGGTGCCTCCCCAGGAAAACTCTGGCCCAGCTGTAAAGCGGGGAACCCAATAGGACTTGTGGGGAGCACCTCACTTTCCCTTGGACCCCTCCCCCACACTATATCCTCTTCCTCCCCCCCAGCCACATATCCTCATCCTTCCCTGCTTCCTTCTCTATTTCCCTGCCACTAGCCAATAGGGGTGAGCGCTTGGTATAAACCGAGCCGAATAAATACCAAGCTGCAAAGAGGAGCCAGCCCAGGACTGGAGGGGGTTGCAGGAGCTCCAAGCTGCACAGAGATCCCGGGGTCAGCTTCTCACTGCTGGGCAGGAGAAGCCTCCCAGCCAAGTCTGCGTGTGGCAGCGAGAGACCTCCCTGCTGCATGTACATCCTGGGACCAGCTTCTCCTGGCTCGCGGTTTAAACTGAGCCAGCTGTGGTGTAGTGGTTAAGAGTGGCAGACTCTAATCTGGAGAACCGGGCTTGACTCCCCACTCCTCCACATGCAGCCAGCTGGGTGACCTTGGGCCAGTCACCGTTCTCTCAGAGCTCTCTCAGCCCCACCTACCTCACAGGGTATCTGTTGTGGGGAGAGGAAGGGAAGGTGATTGTAAGCTGTTCCGAGACTCCTTTGGGTAGTGAAGAGCAGGGTATAAAAGGCTCGCTTGGAGATTATTACTCCATTGCTGGATAAGATTCCTGGTTGCACAAACAAAGCCAAACTTGACTGTCTTTTATCTGATAAGAACCCTAAGATCACTTATCAAGTAGCTAGATTTTGTGCATTGATACAGAGGTTACGGAAGCTATATTTGAAATAGGTTTTAAATTTATATCTTTTATTTTTGTATATTCTGTACTCTGTATGTTTCTAAAAACTACTAGTATAACTATATATATGTGGCTGGTCTAGTGACTGTAATAAATTCTACTTCCTTTGTATTGCATTTTTAACTGTTTTAACTCTGGATTGTTTTATGATATTTTAATCTTGTTAGCTGCCTTGAGCCAGCATGTCCAGCAAGGCGGGATACAAATAGAAACAATAAATAAATAAATACTACTACATTCTTCTTTTATAGAATTCAGTACCAAAGATGCATTATCCATAAATACTGGATAATCTCTTAGTACAATGGAACGTGATTTACTAAAGGCCAGGCCTGTAGCCAGGATCTTGTGGCTTGTGGAGTAAATTTTTTTCTAGTGGGGCTGACATTCTCAGTGCAGGAAAAAAACCCAGAATTCTGAGGCATGTGGCTCCACCTTCCCCCACCCCTCTTCTCAAACTGTCTGTTCTACATAGGTGTTTTTATGGTAGCAATCACCCGTAGCCTATTAACCATTTAGCCAAAAGAAAGCTGTTACCAGGACAGATCTTTAAATTGCAAGCTGTCAACCATTTTAGATGACAGTTCTCAGCTGCTGCAAGTTAATCACTTCTGCCAGCCTAAGCAACAATTCTGATAACAAGCCAGCAGGTGAGGGTGATGACTTCTATAGTCAAGAAAGCTAACACTTAGGCAGAAAAACTCACTTAAAGGAGACCAGTTTCTTGACACAGAGGTAGAAAGGATCCTAGAAGTTGTCAACTCCAATTACCTTGCTCAGTGAAGGAGTCAGTCAACTACAGCACCCCACTCTGCTTAAAGGAGCACATGGCTTTAATGATTGAAAAAAGCATTTACAGGAGAAATCCTTGTGGGGCTGTGCCTTTAAGGGGGTGGAGCCCCCAAAAGCCCCACCATAGTTACGGGGCTGCTAAAGGCTTTCCATAAAAAAAAGTGCTAAAGGTTGTTATCGTTTTCCCCATGTGAAGATATGTTTTATTTATTTAATTTGAACTCACTTTTGTCCCCAGTGGACGACCCAAAGCGGCTTGAATTGTACTTCTCCCTTGCATTTTATCCTTACAATAATTCTATGAAATAGGTTAGGCTGAGAGTGTGTGACTAGCCCAAGGTCACCCAGCAGGCTTCCGTGGCAGATTAGAACCTGGTCTACCAAATCCTAGTTGTACACTCTAACTCCTACACCAGGCTGGTTCTATGAATATAGGTCTGCTATTTACACCAACGTTTTACCTGTTGTTCCAGATACTTTTGAAAAGGTCCAAAGACTCCCGTAGTCTGTTTGTGTTATTGTCTTCCCTTATGACCATGTTGTAGCTGCTACAGGCCACGACAAAGATAATAGCTGTGACATCTAAGGGAGAATATGCAACAGGTAGAATAAAGGCAAAAAAAAATAATAATAATTCAGGAAGGGTGTTTTTTTTGCACAAGTAAGGATGATGATGGATAACCGAACAGGTTTTATGCTGGTAATTACAGACCTACTCCAGGCTATATAAAGAAAATGGTAAAGATTTCTTAAGGTTAATAAATGTGGGTATTAATTGGCTTTTGTTTTTGTTTGTTACTATTGACCTATGTGGCTACTTATGTCCTTTGACCACTTTGAAAATACCTGAACTTAGCCAAATGGGGGAAAAAGAGCTTGAGAAAACTAGGTAATATTGCCTCAAATTTGGCTTGTATTGATTTTGTACTTGGTGCCTCAACCAAAATTACTCTCCAGTATTGTTAATTATAAGTACTACATTTTCCCTCTGCTCTCAGCTTTTTAAGGGGCCTGTGTGGCATTAGATGTTTGATTAACAACTGTTCCCCCCCCATAATGGCTTCCATTATATGCTGCTTCTTCTGAGAAGGCCAAGGTGCAACATGATATTAAGCCATGCTGAAGGTGGCTGAGCATTCTATCCAGGATGGAGACGTCTCCCCCCGCCCTTCTTTATTTAACATGCAACCTGCTGAAGAGTTCTGTAGACCTAAAAAAATGTGCTCTATATTATTTTGGTTGGTCTTAATAAAAAGTATTCCATAGCTTACTCAGCTCAGTGTAAAACATCAGTTATGTAGACACTTGAACAAGAAAACTGCTCTCAGAGTGAGCATGAAAAGTGAAACTAGTACTCACCATTAAAACATTGGATCCATTTTCTTCTTTCATCTCTTTGACCACCGACATCAAACATGCTGTTGAAAAGTCACACAGTATCTTTTAGCATTTGTAAGGAAAACAAAGTCACACTTACCTGTAACTTTTGTTCATTGAGTATCTTCTGTGCAGACACACATGGGGCTGTGCATGTGCAGGCCTGCCATCAGATAGGTCTTTACAGCTAAGAGCCTTCAGGGGGTGCTGTGCACTGAAGCCAAGGCTGTGTCCACCCAGGAACATGTGCTCCTGCATGGCAGTGCCCCCTTACCCTCAATAACTCTAGCACCACCAAAGCTGGAGCATGCAGTGGGGTAGGTGGGAAGGTATGTGTGCCTGCACAGAAGATACTCAATGAACAACAGTTATAGGTAAGTGCAACTTTGTTTTCATCATCAATCTTCTGTGCAGTCCCACATGGGGAATCTAGTACCCAGCAGATGGAGGGGCATGCTCGCCTATCTGAATAGTGACTGAAGAACTGCCTTGCCCACTTGAGCCTCACATCCTGCATGCATGTTCAGTGCTTAGTGATGGACAAAGGTGCCTGCCAACGACCAGGTTGCAGCTCTGCATATCTTTGTCAAAGCCACTGCATCCAGGAGTGCTGTGGAAGAAGCCACTGCTCTAGTGGAATGGGCATGAACACCTAATGGACATGGAACCCCATCCCGATCATCACCCCCTAATGGTTCTAACAATCCACTGGGATAGGGTCTGAGCTGATAGGGTCTGAGCCACCCTGAGCCAGCTTCGGTTGGGAGGGCAGAGTATAAATCAAATCAAATCAATAATGCACTCCTACCCTTCCTCAGACAACCAAACCACACAAACCTAGGTTTATCCCTGTGAAACTCCAGGGTCCTCTTAAGATAGAACAATAATGCCCTCCTCACATCCAGAGAATGCAAGGAACGTTCACTGTTAGAGCTTGGTGTGGGGGAAAATACTGGCAAAACAATATCCTGGGATAAATGACACCTAGAAACTACCTTAGGAAGGAACTTAAGGCTAGGTCAAAGTACTACTTTTTCAGGAAAAAACTTCAAAAATGGTGGGTCTAATTGAAGAGTGGCCAGTTTGCTCATCCTTCTAGCTGAAGTGACAGCTACTAGAACATGTAGCAAGGGGCTCAAAGGGCTTGAGCATTAACCTTCCAACTGAAAGGGACCACTGGGGCACTAAAGGGTCACAGGATGGAAAAAGGTTACCTAACCCTCTGATAAATGATGGGAAAATATCAACTCTCCTTCAATTCCCCTGTGATAACAGGAAACAGCGGCCAGGTGAACCTTTAACAAAGAAAATGCCAGGCCTTCAGCTTTCACGTGTAACAAATAATCAAATATGACCGGAGGGCACTCCCTTCTCCTGACATCAGCGGAAAATTTTTCTCCACTTATACATATAAGACCTTCTAGTGCTAGGTTTACGTTACCAGGGGTGGAAATTAGTCAGAGAATCAAAAATACTGATTTTACTGACCAAAATTTCAAAGAAACTGACCAAAAACTGACAAATTACTGATCAATTTAATGTCAGCCTAAACTAGGACTTCATTACAAATGATTATTATCTGGCTTCCACCAACCCCATAGCCAGCGCCATAGTCAGATGTGATCCAGATAAAAGGTTTGCACACCTTTTTATTGAATGTTTTAAAATGAAGATAGGACAATTTTTTCATTATTGTACAAAATTTAAGGCAAAAAAGATTCCCTTTTAAAAATAATCACATACTGTAGATAATAACACGGCAAAACATATTAAAAACTACTCATAAAGTAGTCATTATGACAACAAAACATAATTACAGTAAGGTAAGATTTGTCTTTGCTTTTACTTTATCATTGGTTTTTTTATGAAAAAGAAGTTATTAATAAACTCTTTCATTTCTCAACAGTTTTCTGCACTGCATCAGGAGGCATGTTTTTCTTGTCCTCTTCTTCCATTGCTTTCTCAAGTCCTTCTACCATGAGCTATGCTGTGTTGAATCCCATCATATCCTTTTTCTCAGCAGCCTCCTTTACCTGTTTGGTTGCATCATTTAGCAACGTTTGAGCAGTCATCCTCTTCTCATTCTGTTGTCTCAGCTTTTTCGGTTTTGATTCCTTCTCTTGTATACTATCCTTTTCACTGTCTATCTTCTTAAACCTTTCTAACTCCTCTGCCTTTTCCTCTTCTTTCTTCTCTTTTTCTTTTTACTCTTCTTTAATGACACACTTTGTGGAGAGCTGCGGTGGCTCAAGTGGTTAAGATGCTGAACTGCAGGCTGTGGAAGGTCGGTAGTTCAGCAGTTCAAGACCCGGGTGCCGCATGATGGAGTGAGCGCCCGTCTCTAGTTCCAGCTCCTGCCAACCTAGCAGTTCGAAAGCAAGAAATTGCAAGTAGATAAATAGGTACCACTTCGGTGGGAAGGTAACAGCGTTCCATGCACCTTGGTGTTTAGTCATGCCGGCCACATGACCACGGAAACGTCTTTGGACAGCGCTGGCTCTTCGGCTTTGAAACGGAGATGAGCACCGCAACCCTAGAGTCGGATTCGACTGGCTTTCGAGCAAGGGAACCTTTACCTTTACCTAATGACACACTGTTCATCACAATATTGCTTTTAATGAACATGAACTGCTCTTGCCATCTGTAAAAGCTCCTGTGTGATATTAACATGGTAAACATTGTTTTCATATACATGATATAAAGTTTCTTTGATGATTATGTGGGCATTCAAAGTTCTCTCTGATATCCAGGCCCTTTCATTGATCAAAATGCATCCAGTTTTTGAGAACCATCTTTCTATGTCCATACTACCATGCAATAATGATTACTGCTTTCACCACCTTGGTAACCAGTGGGTATTTTGGATCTCCAGATGAGTGTGTCTTTTCAAAGAACTGATTCCAGTATGTATCTATGCAGCAAGTTTCACTGGCAGTTTCACCTTCAAGTCTTAAGAAGTTTCCATTAATTTACAATCATATTCAGTGGAATATCCATTGGGAGTGCTGCTGCTACTTTCATTATATCCTTGTGGGTTCCTTCCTTGACCCTCTGTGCTGGAGCTAAACACTGAAGATATCTGAAGATGGGCTCGTCCAAAGATGACTGGAGTAAAAGGTGTTTGCAGGCTGCTATGAAATGTTTGTTTTGCTCCTGTTAAAAAGAGTAGCTGTTCCTTTTCAGAAAGTTTTTTCAGTTTGTCACAGATTCTACTTTCACTGATTACTTCAAGAGACAATGGTGCTGAACTCTTACAGACACGATTCATTATGGTTCTTATGAGTGTTTTTACTTCACTGTGCATCACATGTACCAAAAACTCTTCTTTCTGGAACACTCCAGTGAACTCTGTAAATGGGCGGGTAGTCGCAAACAAAAAAAATCACCTCTGCTTTCATTGTCTCGTGTTTTAAGAGGTTAATTATGCTTCTATATGTTTTGGAAGATTTCACCAAATCACTTTTACTCTTAGGAACAAAGTCCTTAAAGTATTTCATTACTGAACTAAAAACAATCTGTCTTCTCACTGGGAAGTCATCATGTTTTCCCCAAAATGCAGTAATGAAAACAAAAAAAATACAAACTGCATTCACAAAAATCAAAGAAATACTGACTTTACTGACCAATTTTTAAAAAACTGACAAATTAACTGACCAAGATGAAAAAACTGACTTTTACTGATTTTACTGACCATTTTCCACCCCTGTGCCACTGTAACAGCACATCACTGACCTCTTTACAAATCCCAGATCCTTGTCCCCAGCCTCCAAGCTGTCAGGTTGAGGTGGTTCAAATCATGGTGATGCACCTAGTTGATGCTTATCAGATCTGGGCTCTCTGGAAAGGGGAGGAACTGACCCTGGGAAACGTCCATGAGAGCATGGAACCATATTTGGCAGGGCCAGAAGGTTGCTATGAGAATCATGGCTGACCTTTCTCTCCTGATTTTCTCTATTACTCTCATTAGGAGAAGGAATGGAGAGAACACATGAAACAGGGCATGTTGACAATTTAACCGAAACGCATCTCCGAGGGAACGCTTTCCTATTCCTGCACGAGAACAAAATGGCAGTGCCTTCCTGTTCTCCCTTGTGGCAAAAAGAATGACTTATGGATATCCCCAGAGAGCAAAAAACAGTCCCAGGTATGTCGACTTTATGGACCATTTGTGGGAGAGTGTTCTCTAGAATGTTAATGTGCAGCAGTTTCTCTTCTTCTGACCAAGTCCCCCAGTTGACAATCCCTTGCAACGAGTGCACCACACCAATAGTGAAGCATCTGTGGTAAGGACCACTTCATGTGGGGAAACTCTGAAAGAAATTCCCTTGGATAAATTGGCTACTGAAGATTGCCATGCTAAAGAGTGCAGGACAGGTCTGGGGACAGTAAATCTGTAAGGCAAGAACCCCAGCTCTGAAACAGGACAAGAACCAGAGCTGTAGGGGCCACATATGTAACTTGGCCTTGGCAAAACAGCAATAGGAGATGCCATGTATCCCAACAAATGCAAATTTTTCTGAACCAACTGGAACCAATTAAATCTGAACTGTCTTATCAGGCCAGGGATAGCCTGTAACCTTTCAGGAGGTAGAAACCCCTTTCCCTCCCAAGAGTCTAACTTAGCTCTAATGAACTGTACCCTCTGGGAAGGAGCTAACCATGTTTTTTCTCAATTGACCAGTAATTCTAATTTTTTACAGGTTCCTAAAATAAAAGTACACTGACTCAACAACTCCTCACAAGAATTCACAACCAATAACCAATAATCCAAACAAGGAAATATATGGCAACCCCGGAGACAGAAGTGGGCGATGACAGGAGCTACACACTTGGAAAATACCCTGGGAACCACGGCTAGCCCAAAGGGTAAAACAGTGTACTGGAAAATTCTTTCCCCAGAAGTAAAACATAAGAACTTGTGGTGTTGAGGATGCACTGAAATATGAAAATAAGCACCCTTTAAATCAATCCCCAAACATCTAACTTTCTCCTTTCTCTATCTGTGGGAGCAAAGTGATAGGTCTAACGGACCTTCAGATGCATCTCCTCTGTGACCAACGAAGATGGGGAAGGATGTGTCATCATGTAGTTAAATGGCTCCTTTTTGATCTTATAAAAATGTCCTACCCTTCTGGAAGTAAGTTGAAGAGAAGCCGACTTCTGTCAAAGTTCCTGTATGAAGTCTTCAAGGCCTTCCAGTACCAGAAATACAATAGTTCCAGTAAAGGTGACTCAAAATTTTGTCTTTGGGCTTATGCTCTGACGTAATCAGTTTTGAGGGACTGGGCCATAAGGATCATCTGTTCCCCGAACATGCAAAGATACTCTGTCGAAGATATTGGGGAAGGCTTGCCAGCCCTCTAATCTGGGCTCAGTTCCAATGTTGTATCGGATCCATCCGATTCCAGTGCTACTTCTTCTCCCCTGATCGGAATGGGAGAACATGGCCTACAAGACAGAGTCGCTGATGATGGACAAGATGAGACACTTTGGAGGTAATGGTACAGACTCGCACCTCTAGGATTTGTGAAGTTGTCACCCCATTCTTCTAAATATCCAAGTGACATCATATATGGATGTGATGGCCATTGCAAAGGTGGATGGGGTCAAGCCCACGGAATTGTGGCCATTTGCTCCAGATCGGATTCTGGTGGGCCTGGCCTTGTGGTAATCCAGTGTCTTCATCACTTTCAGATATGAAGAGTGGAGGAGATCTTGGACCAGAGACAGGGTCTTGGGTTTCTTCTGCAAGGCTAGCAGCTGTTCTGGTGTACAGATGAGGCGGTAGAAAGATGTGCCAATTTACACTTCTCTTTTGTTTTGCCCTTAGGTTTTTTAGCTGGAGGTCCAGATGAGGCTTGATGGGCTCGAGGAGCACATGACCAAGATTGGATCCATTGAGAGACAGATCTGGGTGATGGAGCTGAGTGCGTTGATTCCAAAGATGCAGAATTGGGAGGCTTTTCTTGAACGAACCTGAGTGGGGGCTCCAAGGCTTTAAGGGCTTTGTCCCACAACGCTGCCTTAAGTTTCAAAGCTCTATCACTCTGCACCTTTAGGGTGAAGTGCTAGCAGGTCTTACATGTGGCGACACTATGCTCCTCACCCAGACAGAACAGACAAAGTTTTTGTTCTTTGGTCTGAGTCATCTTTGCTCCGCATCAGGAGCACATCACAAATAGGGCCTTCTGAGCCATGACAATGCCTCAGAAAACAAAGTATCTTTACAATCTCAACAAAATCTTTACAATCTCAACCAGACTCTAATGCAACAACCAACTCCTTCGGCAGCAAAAAAGGAACTGAGGATAGGGGGGCACTGCTGTGCAGGAGCATATGTCCCTGGGTGAGAACAATCTTGGCTCCAGTGCACAGCAACCCCTGGAGGCTCTTAGCTGTAAAGACCTATCTGATGGCAGGCCTGCATATGTACAGTCCCCATGTGGGATTGCACAGATGATCGCTGATGAAAGTCACACTTTTCATACTACGTTGTACTTCTTTTGCAGTTCCAAAGGAAATGGAAGTAAACGTTGCAAGAAAGGAAGAGACATTCCCTTAGAGCTCTCTGCAAATATTTCCACTTTCCTACACTGGCTGCAAAATAGAGAAAAGTCTAGTTGTTTGGGGCTGTGTTCCTGAGGTATTAATAGGCAGTTGGACAAGGGGGAAAGGGGGAAAAGAGTTCAGTTACCAAAGAGAACAATTTCTGGCTGGGAGCTCAATTAGCTGCATACCAGCTCGATTAGCTGAACAAGTTAAAGAAAGTGGGCCAGGTAAACCCACTAAGATAAGGCCCAGGATTCCACCTCTATAGCAGTTCAAAGAACAGAGGGATCCTTACATACAGTTAAGAAATCATTTACAGCTCTGTAAACACAGTTTAAAATATAGTTACTTTAATGTATAATTGATCCTTAAGGCTGTGGATAGAATATTCCTGAGTATAACTCCCCCATCAAGAGGATGGAAGTTTTAAAATAGTTTACGGGGGACAAATTTACTGTAGCCAGATTAATAAAATTACTTAGTGGTAACAATGCCCTACAAGCTAATTAAATACCCTACATGCTGATTAAAATTCCATTGGTAAGAACAATTTAGAGGGAAGAGAATGTAAAATCTCAGAACCTGGATTTCAGTGTGACATTTGAATTAGGGGTTGTGAAATACCACTTTTTCTCCTTAGTTTTATTCATATGAAGTCATGGAAATATTTTCACTGAAGTGTGAAAGATCAAGGACACTTTGACAGAACTATTTATCAAACAATAAGCATTAATTTAGAAGTAAATATTTTGTTGTCTCCACATTACCAGTGATTGCAAAATGATATATAGATTATTAATAGTGTACTTACTGAAAGTTTACTTTATCTACTTGAAATCTTGTTTCAAAAATCCCTGATGTCAGAACCCTGCATCTCAAGAGGTCCTGAGGACAAGAAACAGAATCAGACAAGCAGGGGACATGCAAGGGGCATCTAATTTTCTCCTTACCCAGTATGTACTCTTTCCCTTCCCTGAAAACCCCCTTAGCCTCATTTCTTGCTCATTTCTCTCCTTCATAACCACCAGTAGCTACCTTTACCTGAGCTCCCTGTATTCAGTATTCTTTTCTGGTGCTGCCGAATGGGCTGGGCCCAGTTGCATGGCGGGGAGCCCACAAGGACTTGTGAAGGGGACCTCATTCCCCCCCCCCATCATTTCCCTCTTCCAGGCGACCCCCATATCCTCACCTTTCCTGGTTTCCTTCTCTCATTCCCACTCCACCAACCTCTCTACATTTTATCTGCCCCCCATCTGCAGCTATAATTATTGTTTATTTACTACATTTATACCCTGTACTTCTCCACAATGGGGGCCCAAAGCAGCAGCTTACATCATTCGCTTCCATTTTGTCTCAACAACAACCCTGTGAGGAAGGTTAGGCTGAGAGTGTGCGACTGGCCTAAGGTTACCCAGCAAGATTACATGATAGAGTGTGGATCTGAACCTAGGTCTCCCAGATCCTAGTTTGAAACTCTAACAACTACCCTACGTTGGATTTCATGGGGTGGCTACAGTTGAGTAGTAGTGAGCAGCTGGGTATGGCTGAGCAATAGAACTGGTCTTGAGGAGGTGTCTTCCCTCAAAGGCCAAATAGCATTTGGTCTAGTGGTTATTGTATGTGTAACCAATATTTTATCTGGTAGTTATTGTATGTGTAACTTATATTTGTTTCTGTGTAATCTACATTTATTGCTGTATGCAATGCCTTAATGTATGTGATGTGACACCCATTACCTCTTTGTTTTTATCTATGAACGTTGTGTTTAAATTATAGTTACTGTGCACTTTGCAATAAATAGATGTATTCTGTTCTATGTTTTAGCTGCTCAGCCTTCTAGGTTCCTGATTTGATTCACAGGTTGGGTCCCCCCCCAAATGCTGTTTGCTGTAACAGAGCCTGCCTTGAAACTCTTTCAAAGTAAAGTTATTGCTTAACTTCTGTACAGTTATGAAATTTGCAGCTGGGATGACAGCACAGTCACATGACTGGAGATAACACACAACTTCATTTGAAGGAGAAGTTAGGCTCTTCTGAAGATACAACAGCTGCCTTGTGGCTATCACCAAACAGTGTTTGCAATTCCTATATTATAAACTAATGCCTTACTTGTCTGGCACCTTTTCCTACTGGAAATAGGTTACTCAGAGTGTTTTTCAAGCGGCAGTTTTAAATAGTTTTTAAATCTGTTTTATTTATTTACTCACCTTGGATCCTGACTTGGTCAGACAAAAGATGGACTTATATATGTCCTGAATAAATAAATGCATTGTAACTGCATTTGAAATAATGTGTAAAACTGACTTATACTTCATTCCAAACCATTTCCTCTTTTACTCACCTGATCTGTGGGTGTGTAATCAGGCAAGCTGACACTGTCTATTCTTTCTAGAAAGCTGAAAGAAAACATAACTGTTAGGTACGGAACATCAAACATTAGACTTCCATCATGTCCTGAACTTCCCCCATTAACCATCTATTATATATGCTAGATAATCTTAGAGGCAGCTTCAGGTTATCAGCCAAAATGGACAAATGTTATTTTCTGTCCACAAAGTAATTCTTGCTGCAGTACAAGGGACATCATTTTCAGACAAGCAAAAACTTTCTTGCAAAAGTCAATTCATTCACGATGTTGGGATCACACACCTATGGCAAGGCATCCTTCTTTGCTTTAGTTCTACATTTAGGAATCCCACAAATCCAGCAACAGTTTCATTCTCAGAAGATAGCTGCAGACAAGAGACTCAGATCATAGTGTAAGGTAAAGAAGCAGAATCCAGAGCGTTTTTCCAGGTAAAGTGTAAATCTGTCAGGATTGGCCCTGATTCAGACAACCTGGATGAGCAGAACCTGTTGTCATGGCAACTAGACAGGCTAGCTGCCAGGAAGAAAGATGTTGGGTGAAATCTACAATGGTTTTTAAAAACATATAACAGGCAGCAAGCAGGAGGGAATGCCTGGGCCTTTCCAGAGTATTAGTTTACAGTACAACATGGGCAGTTGTTACTCAGCTGCAAATTTCAGAGTCCTCCCCTGAAAGAGGTATTTCTCTTTGTGCCCAATACTGTTACTGGTAAAATGTACATCTTTCTCAGGCTAGTGGAACCATTGTGCTCTAAATGGACATCACAGTGTGAATGTAATAGACACCAAGTGGATAATGCATGTGACATCACTGACAATGAGAAAGCCTGTTCCCCACTGACATGCCTTAAATCAAGATGTGGGCTGGTTCCATACAACTGTTTAGTCTGGAATTGCCATGATTTCTTCTAGCTGCTTTTAGAATGGATCCCCATGTTGTTTTCCCATCTATTCCAGACCTGATGTGTGCTGATTTTTTCTCACGTCATGTATAATTGCAGCATTATCCATCCGTTTGTGACCTGACGATGTTACAGAGGAGTCCAAGGTCTACTGTCTTTTTAATTCTGTGTTATTGCCTCTTTTTTTAAACCTCCCAATTCTTTAGTAACTTCCTCTCTTGGATCTTGGGTTTCTTTTTTGAGGGGGGATTTACTTGCTCCTTGTTAACTCTGTAGCAAACTTGATTATTCATTTAATTTTTAAAATCATCATAACCCCCTCTTGGACCCACATCTTAATATGATGAGGGTTGTTTGTGCATGTCAGCAAAGCTGAGAGCAATACCGTAAGGGGTCTAGACTCTGTCAAGAGGCTAAACTCCTAGCAGAGTCACTCAAGCCACTGGAAAAGACAATAAGGCTAGGAAAAGTTGAAGGCAGCAGGAAAAGAGGAAAACCCAACATGAGAAGAACTGACTCTGTAAAGGAGGCCACAGCCCTCCGTGTGCAAGACCTGAACAAGGCTGTTAAAAATCAGACGTTTGGGAGGACATTAATTCATAGGGTCACCATAAGTCAGAGGCTTACACACACACACACACACACTCATCATAATCATACAAAAGGATGATGAAAACAAAACGAATATTAATGAGCATCTTTTGCATTCAAGGACAAAAGCAGTAAAGCCTCCTCCTTCCCACAACATTCCTTTAAATCTCAGTGCTTGTTTTGAAGCTGCTTCCAGTTCTCTGTGCTGTTTAATCATTTACTGTTCACTCTATGTAATCCAGCATACTTGAAGGTATTCCTGGAAAGATGGGAGTGAAGGAAGGTTTTAATGAGTGTATTTATCTTGGATCCATAATGTTTTTTTTAATTTTTTTTTCATGATTGTAATTTCATAATTGCATCATGATAATCATGACACAAAGTAATGAACAATCACATTTGGTACAGAGAGAAGAAATGGAGTAATTAAAGCGTCTCCTAAAGGACAAGAGAATAGATTGAAAACCCATTTAGGAATGCCAGGGCAGTGGCACCACATATGAACAGGAAGTTAATTAATTAAGCAAAGAGCAGCATAAATATCTGGGAAGCAAGCTTAGAGAGACAGTTACCTGGAGAAGCAGGACCCTGACTTTGGGGGCAGTCACTGCCCAATTTTTAATTGGAATATAGCAGTATATTAAATGCTGTGTGGAACACTTATTTCAGTTCTGCTTGCAGCTGAGTGCAGAAAAGGAATTCTTCAGCAGCACAAAAAGTTCATTCTGCTGCAGATCAGGAAAATGGTGCAAGGGGAGGCTTGAAGTTCCTCTCTTCCTCACTCAATATGAATTGAGATCCCATATGTCTGCAATTTTAGCAACAGCAGCACCAACACAATGTCTGAAACAGGCCTGTAGCCAGGATTTTTAAATTCAGTGGGCATTTAAATAAGTCAGGGGGCACCCCATAGCCCCCCCCCAAGTGAGCACCACAAATAAAATTTAAAAATGGAAGTCAGGGGGCCTTGGTGGTAAGTCAGGGGGCCAGGCCCCAAGATGCCCCACTGTGGCTACGGGTCTGGTCTGAAAGCTCTAATATGCAGAACTCTCAGTCTCCTCTTGTTTGGCCCTATCATATCTGATATGCTGGCCCAGAGCTCCAATACTCCAAACATCTGATAAATTTCTAAAGGCCACACAGTGACCAGCTGCAGATCTCTTCTAAATATATACTTTGGGAATTTAGGATTCACCTAAATTACACTTTTATTTGCCATCAGAGTTGCAGATGTGTACATTGCATATTAACTCTGCACGAGATATTCTTCTTTCTGCTTTCATATGCTCAGGCATAAAACCACAACAGGATTATTAACACCGACCATCATAAAAAGAAAGGCTAAGATGCCAAACTGATTCAGGGAATTTCTAACAAACTTCAGTGAATGGAACCTCTAATACTAAACACATTTTCCTGGGGAGTAAGATTTCAGTGGAAAGCACTTCTATGTAAAGCTTGCTTTGGGAGTTGTGAATTTCCTGAGTCGTGTAGGGGGTTGGACTAGATGACCCTATGCTTCTATGTATGGATCACAACTTTAAACAAACAAACAAACAAACAAACAAACAAACAAACAAACAAACAAACAAACAGGTTTTTTAAATAAGCTCACTCTCTTCCCAAATTTTTCCAGAAGAAAACAAATTTGATATGATTTGTTTAGAATACAACAGTCAACAACAGGATTTTAAAAATCAAATACCTAAGAACTGTAGAATGGATGAACACTCTACAGGCAGAGTTACTCCAATCTACCCACTGAAGCCAGTAGGCTTAGGTCTGGTCTGTACAATGAGTAGAATGGGGTGGTAGAGTGCTAAGATAACAGAATGGGTAGTACCACTTCAAACTGCAGCTGAGGAATTATATTTCTCAATGATCCCGCCAGTAAACTAGCACAACACAAAAAAAGTATCTGTTCTAATGTCTTAATTTTTTATTTGTAGGAGTTTTTCATGGAAGAGCATTAAAATGTGACTCTACCCACCTACTGTCTGAAGTGGTACAACCCATTCTATCACCTCAGGTTTCTACCACCTCATTCTGCTCCATGGGGAAGACAAGGGCATAATTATTTATTTATTTATCTATTTATTTATCTTTCAATTTCTACCCCGCTTGAACCCCTCCCATGGGTCTCTGAGCGGCTTACACAGTTTGTATCATCCCTATCTATGGGCACAACGCATTAGGGGCAGGACTACCTAACAGCACCCGGTAGGATTTAGTTGACATGTCTCCAGCTTGTCTTGGCTCGGCTTCTCAGCTCCGGATCGGCATCTTCCTTCTACTCTCTTCGGGCTCCTCGGGAGTTGGTGGGCTTGTTTGTCATGCTGATCGCAGTGGCGCGGCACTGGCCTGCGCCGAGCGTCCTCACGCCTTCCAGGCTCCGCCTTCACCACCGGTTCACCGCTAGATGTCGCATCTCCTTTTTCTTCCACTCGCCACCTCGACTATCGCCGCCATTATGCCGCTCCGCTGTTGCCGCCACCGCCGTTCGTCGAGCCGTTGCTGCTGAGGTTCCCACCTCACCTCCCAATGGAGGAGGAGGGTGCTCCCTGCCTACTAAGGCAGGGACCCATTTATCTACTCGTAAGTTGTTAAGACTTTCGAACCGCTGGGTGGGCGGGAGCTGGGACTAAGGCTGGGTGCTCACCCCGGCCGCGGTGGGTATCGAACAGCCTACAAGCTGTTTGTTAGATGTTAAAGCAGGTGCTTTTGCACCCTGTGCCACCGCTCCCTTCTGTGCAACGGATTATATTATAAATCTTGCCCATCAGCAGAGAACTCCTTTCCTATGTACACCTCACATTATTTTTCATTGACCGTTTTGCTTTTGTATGAATAAATTGCAAGAAATTGCCACAAAACCCAAAAAAATAAAAATAAGTGCGATACATGAATTTTCTGAAATGAAGATTTAAGATGGAAAATATTGTTCAGATACTGACATTATTATACCTATTATATCTATCTTTAGATATATAGGTATCTTTAGCAAGTTGCCTAGGAAACTCAGCTGACACTTCCTTTGACAAGCAATCTCTAAATTTTGTCTTATGTAGGTAGAGAGCTCAAAAGAGAAGATTGCACTGAGGTCTCAGAAATAATATGAGAAGTGTTTACATTATGGGTGAAGAATCAGCTGAATTTTTAAAAAGGTAATAGGAGAGTAGCCAATTACATGAAATCCTCCAGTCCTGCAAATTCTGAGTCACACATTCACTATTTGCTGTGAATTCAAAAGTGCTTAACTTTGTTGGATCCTGCTTTCAAGTTTATGTTTCAAACGGTTTTTTCCCCTCTATTAAAGAAACCTTCCTAAAAAAATGAACAAAATAATAGTTTTGCAAATTATTGGAAATAAAAAATTTTCTTGCTTCCCAGTGTATTCTTAAGAATATTTTGTTTGCTACCAGCTGATTATAGTAAATCCTCCAATTCTTGCTCTGAGGTTGCAGACACCCCCTTGCTTCATACTTCTCTGACAGTTGCTCCTCAGCCTTTTGGCTAAGATCAAGGGTAATTCCTTCCAACCTTTTAAAAATCTCTTTCATTCTCTGCCTTTTTGCCCTCCTTTCTATCAGTAATTTGAAACACCATTTTCCCTTTTGCAATCTGGACACGAATACACATAGCGCCTGCATTCATAATGGTGCTTAAAAGATTTTCTCTTCAGCCACAAGTATTAATAGATGTCTAGAGAGAAAATAAACATGAGCGATTCAGGCGCCTAACAAATCTTTTGGTCACATGCTTGAAGCATCCAGTCACCAGCAGCTTGCACATTTAAAATGCATCTGGTTTTACAAGTAACAAATGCCTTTCCAGTATAAATCGATAAAGCAGCCTGCAGAGGGCAGCAACAACTAAATGAAGTGAACTAACCTACAATACCATTAGGTGACAAGAAGCTTGCTGCACTGTGACACTTCAATTTTTGTGCCTGGTAAGGTTAACACACTCCTATAACCCCACTATGTTAATGTTAAAATTAGTCGCTCATGTTACACTTAGAGGACACAAGCTTCAAACACCTCAAACGTATCAATGCTATAAACATACTATGCCATGAATGCTTCCAACAGGAAAAATATTCCCAACTTTATTTGATGTAATCATAAATCTGTTAAATTCAAAATGGCTTCCAGATTGTCAGTTAATAGATTTGCTAAGATATCTTGCCCCACAACACTGTAACTTCTGTTTTTAATCTTAAAAATAAAAACACCCCCCAAACTGTTTTGTTTTAATTTCAAGTTTTTCCTAGGATTATCATTATTCTGCTAAGGATTCTATAGACTTGCTGCACAAATCTTATTGAACCTTTTGATTAAAAGTAGTTATGAGCAGATATACACGTTTCCCCCACATAAAAAAGAATTAGGCGAAGTAAAAAGCATATCTCCAGAACAAAAGTGGTTAGATACTTACTATTTTAAAAAAATTATATTGATATTACACTATTCAATTACTGATGTTAAAAAAGCACCTGGAAAAGCCCTGGTGTGTGGGGAGCAGGGTGGTGACTGCCAGGAAACTGGAGGAGGGAAACCTGCCATGTCGTAGAACCATTGCTGCTTTGCTGTGTTGGCAGCTGCTGCAGCAGCCACAGGGAACCTACAGGAGCCTGTTCCCTAGTGGAAAATACCTATTATTCTCTTTTTGTAACAGATCTAATAGAGCCATTTGTATTGTGCCTAAATATGGGCTATGCTGAGGTCACAAATTGGGAATTCTTCATTAAGATAGGACCTCTTTATATACATTTTTTTTCATTGGCAATGAGGTTTCAGAGTTTATTTTAACATTCTAGCCATAGTTGTTGATGAGACAAAGCTGCAGAAGGAATTACTCTTACCTCAAGAAGAGTCAGTTTTAGCTCTTGTGTGTTTCTTTCTCTTTGCTGTCTGAACAAAGTGTGTGTCATATATGTGCCGAGATAGCATCAGGTGACAATGCTGAGGCAGTCTGATGGCAGGGCACACTAACAGTAATCTTAAAACAGGAAAATGTTGTTTTTTGATCAAACACCAACATCAATGCCTGGTTTAGAAATGCTATTCAGTCAAATGTATCTTCTGTAAGAACGTCTGTCCCTGTCTGCTCCTGAAATCCTTGGGCATGAGATGTGCCACTGGAAATCTGGAGGGCAAGCCAACATATTGTTTTTGGAAAATCTGCAAACTTTCATCTGGAAAACACTGTTCTTTAAATGTCCTGTCCCTCTAGGAACAGCTGAGGACAATAACTAAACTTTCTACTGTTTCAAGGAGCCATAAATGCCTTTGGGATTGTGGTAAACTGGGGTGGCAGGAAAGACCACGAAAATATTTTTCACAAGAAAACCCCCAGTCAGTCCAGTGCCACTGTCCTCATAATGGCAGCGTGTATTTATTTGAAGAATGCCTGAGGACTACTTCTCATACCACACTTTCCCCTCACATCACCAAGCAAAGCTGTGAAAAAGGCCAAAGAAATATTTCTTTACTGGTCTGCCAGGGCTTGGCACTATTAATAGTTAGCCACTCCTGAGGAACATTGTGACGGTGTTCCTAAGTTCCTCTCTCCCTTGCCTTGGTAAAATTTGGTTTGTAACTCTTTCCTCCCTTAGTACCAA
Source organism: Gekko gecko (assembly GCA_029375565.1). Taxonomy (NCBI): domain Eukaryota; kingdom Metazoa; phylum Chordata; class Lepidosauria; order Squamata; family Gekkonidae; genus Gekko; species Gekko gecko. The sequence goes on from JAPDNY010000009.1 coordinate 53,925,711, forward strand.
GGAGAACAGAGACTGAACACAAGGTAAAGTTTTGTTCTACAATGGGAGGAAAATAAACTAGGGATGTCAAGGACCAACTTTATACAAATGTAACCTTAAGTAGAATGTATGTATATATATATATTGAGTTAGACAGAATGAATTCCAGTAACTGTCAAGTTCCCCTGAGGTTTCCTAACCATCCAGATGACCACTAGAGCCTCTTTAAACTGCAGGACTCAGCCTGCTTCATAGCTTTCCAGTTACCCAGAAAGACTGTGTATGAGATCTATAGCAATGTAGGCCACAACAGGCCACTACTCTAAACAGCTCACTTCCACCTGTAGTGACTGGAAACAAAGCAAGATCTCTTTACTGCCTAAGAAACTTCTAAACTGTCTGTGACTCAAACATTAACTAAATGGCCCTTTTCCCCTCTCCTCCTCCTCCCCACTCTCTGAAGGTTCTGAAGCCATTTCTAGCTTTCTCTCCAGACCAACAGATAACTAAGGAGATTGGCAGATATAAAAATGGGGTGGAATTGGCTTTGTCCACCACAGACATCATTGGCTGTTATATCAAAGACCACCCTTAGGTCTTTTATGCATACCAGCCAACATAACTCACCCTAGCTGGCCAAAACTGCCATGCATAACAGACCTGGAAAAAAGGTCAAGAATGAATTTGGATATGTAGATCAGGAACAAACACAGCCACACCGTACAGACATCTACCACCAAGTAAACATTTCAATAGCTGTTAAATAAGCAAATTCAAAGCATATACAGTATATCTATGATGAGTGGCTTGTTTTAGCTAAAAGACGTAGTGAATTTTTAAAAGAAAAACACCCTGAATAATATCTTCTATTCAAACCAAGCAAAATTTGGACTTGCACATTATCAGTGCAAACCTAAGAACACTTTCTTTGAAGTAAGCCTGAATGAAAAGACCTGAGTAGGATTCTGAGTAGACCTGCTTAGTGCAGCACTTCATGTGTTTTTTGCACATACATCCTTTCTGTTTTTGGATCTTATGCTTTTGTCTAATACTAACTGACTTTTCTCTAATACTGACTAATGTAAGAAGGCATTGCATATTATTGATTGCTCTGGCTCAGTATCATCTACCCTGATTGGCAGCAGCTCTGCAGGGGATCAGGGAGGGGAAAGTTTTTCCCAACACCTGGCACTTGAGAAAATTAAAAGGGAGATCTGAACCTGGGACTTTGTTCACGTAAAGGTAAAAGTAAAGGTTTCCCTTGCTTGAAAGCTAGTTGAATCCAACTCTAGGGGCGGTGCTCATCTCCGTTTCCCAGCCAAAAAGCCAGAGCTGTCCAGAGACTTCTCCATGGTCATGTGGCCGGCGTAACTAAATGCTGAGACGCACGGAACACTGTTACCTTCCCACTGAAGTGGTACCTATTTATCTACTTGCAATTTCTTGCTTTTGAACTGCTAGGTTGGCAGGAGGTGAGGCCAGAGACGAGCGCTCACTCTGTCATGTGGCACTAGGGTCTCGAACTGTCAAACTACAGACCTTCTGGTCTGCAGCTCAGTGTCTTAACCGCTGAGCCACTGCAGCCCTTGTTCATGTAAACCGTAACATAAAAATGCATTTTAAAAGTTAAAGAATATATGCAAGAAAACATCTGGGCAGTTTTTGTAAACTTTGCCCTCTTTTAATATAATAGTTTTAAAACTACTTGCTGTCCTTTACTGAAGTTTTTTTTTTCTTTAATGACAAGGCTGTCATTGACAGTGGAGTGGCTTTTTTTTGGGGGGGGGGGAGTCTGTTTTCTGGCTAAATTTAGTATATGAAGTACATTTTAGCCAAACAAATATTTTTGGTTTGTGAGTAAAATCATTAATCCCAGTCTTAATACAAACAACTGGTTAAGATTTATATTGGGAGAACTGTCATTTACACAGAGAGATTCCCACGGTATTGAGGTTAAAATTTGTATCTGCAGTAGCACTGTTCACATGGAATTCTGTTTTCTGCTGTCAGTACACATCATTTCTAAATACAAAAAAGGAAGGGAGAGATGCAGGGAAAAGGCCATTGGTAATACGGGTGAAAAAAGAATATTTAGTGCCAGCTGTGCAGTGTTGTGGGATCAAAGCACAAAAGCAAGAACTATTTAATGATGTCTCCAATGTACTTTCAAACCAGATCTTCTGTACTCTGCCCAAACTACTTGGGTTAACATTTTAGAAGTTATTCAAAACATTAAGGGTATACAAAATAGAAGTAAATCTATAATTTCTGTAACATAAAGGAAGCACAGATTTATGTAAAATAAAATTGCTTGATGCAACCCAGTGCCCACTCAAAGGGGGTAGCTGTTTCAAAAGAGCTCAGTCTTTTCAATCCCCGCCCCCGACATGAGTGTGCAGTACATGTCTGGACAACATGGAAAGGTACTGGGAGATCTATGTCAATAATTTCCACGTGAAATGACAGGTGTTACTGCTGGACTGAAGTCTTGCATTACATCGTATGTCCATATTGACATCCATGCAATTCGACATCCATGTAAAACTGCTGGAAGAGGTCAGTTGGAGATTTGGACTGAGTTGCCACTAATATGTAGATGACACTCAGTTCTATCTCCTGCTTCCAGCAAATACCAGGGAGGCTGTGGAAGCTGTGAATAGGTGTCTGGAGGTAGATTTGGAATGGATGAGGGATAATAAACTGAACTTAATCCCAATTAAACAGGGAAGCTACTGGTGGTGGAGATCTAACCCAGAAAATGAAATTATTTTCTATTCTAGATGGAGTTGTATTTCCCCTCAAGGAGCAAGTTTGTACCTTGAGAGTGGACCCAGGCCTATTGCTGAATTAAAAAGTGGCAGCTGTGGCTAGCAGTGTCTTTCACTATCTTCAGCTGGTGAGTCTGCTGTGGCCCTTCTTTTTGGTAACATCTAGATCAGTTTACTGCAATGCACTGTGTGTGGGGCTGCCCTTGAAGACTGCCTGAAAGCTACAGTTGGTACAAAATACTACAGCCACAATGTTGACTGGAATGGACTGCAGGGACCATATCATTCCAGCCTTGGCCCATCTACGCAGGCACAATTCAAGGTGCTGGTATTTAAAGCTCTATGCAGCTTGGGGCCACCATACCTTAAGGACCGCCTTCTCCCATATGAACCTGGCTGCTCACTCCAGTCATCTGTGGAGGCCTTGCTTTGGGTGCCCCTGCCAACTAAGGCAAGATGTCTGGCAACCTGAGATAGGGCCTTCTCAACTGTGGTGCCAAAACTCTGGAACTTCCTCCCCAGGGAGATTTGTCTATCTCCTTTTGTTGTCTCCAGCCAGCACATGAACACTTTTCTGTTTTGTTGGCATATTCCCCAGCAACTCTTATTGGCCCTCCTCCCCAGTTGTGTTTGTATGTTTATGTTTTTATTGAATTGTTTAAAAAATGTAAATGCTGCTTTACGGTTTTAAAGGTTTTAATGTCTTTATGTTCACCGCCTTGGAGACCCTATTCAGGTGGAAAGATGGCACTGAATTGTTTTAAATTAATATAATATTGGCGTTGTTGTTTTTTTAATGCCTACATAGCAGGGAAAATGGCACCTATGAGAAGCTAGGAGAAGGAAAAGGGAAAAGGGTACTGATTTAGGCAGGATCTTGGATGACATGCATTTTCCTGTCCTGATTGCCTGATAATACACTTGAACTGCTGTCTTAAAAACATTGCAGAAAAGTAGGTTTGGACAAGAGCATACCAAGAATGGAGTGTGGTTAGACCACAACATTGTGTGGATGTTCCCAAAAAGTTTGGTATTTGAAGGAGATAAATGCTTCCACAATTAAGCAGTCCAGGAGAGTGCTTCACCAAATGGGGAAAGAAAGGGTGGAGAATGAAAAAATGGAAAGAGGTGAAGGAGGGGTCCAGGTGGACAGCCAGTGTTGGTCTGAAGCAGTAGAACAAATTGTTTGCAAAGTTGGGAAGGAGCAAAATATGGGTTAGGGTGGCTGAGAGTCGTCTTGTCAGTGTTTCTATTGCATTATGGGCATGTTGATGAAGGTATCATCAGTTTTATAATTATATTCTCACAGAGATATTAATAACAGAGTGTGCTTTATGAAGTTCACTGCAGGTGTAGATTTATGTCTGGAAAGATCCTGATCTACCATAACAGAAGACTGCTTCCCCACCAATTCCTCACCAAACCACTAGTAAATGCATTCATAAGCCGTCAGCACACTAGGCCTTCATAATTTAATTAGAAGTTTCTGCATCCAAAAAGGAGATTGTAAGCTGCTCTGAGACTCCTTTGGGTAGTGAAGGGCGGAATATAAATCCAATCTCTTCTTCTTCTTCTTCCCATATGCTATTCCAGCACCACACCCTCAATTTGGTCAAGGAATCTAAGTTCTGAACAAAGTGGTGGAATGGATGGGGATACTGGGGGCATACAGAGGCTTTCTGTTCCCCATAATGGCTTCTTGTGGGTGTTGTGCCTGCACTGCAAGGGGGGGGTTCATATGTGCTGTACCTTGTACAGGACCCTACATATGAGCATGGTGTGCCCACTGTATACTGAACTGAGCTCATCAAACATCAAAAACAGAAGTTTGGTTGTGATCATACTTAAATATTGTCAATTTTTTTTGGCAGTTTCAAAGTCTTTTTTAGCAAGAAATGGAAGATTTTATTCACTTACCGTGAAGCTTCCTTCTCAGTGTTCCGGGAGTGGGGCAGTCCTTGACTCCTTACTCTTGGGACTTGCCCCTCCCTCCTTCCAACGCAGGGCCGGCAGACTTTCGATCCTGGAGGGGAGGGGCTTGTCCTGTGGATCGCCAGTCATAATCCAAGCCAAACTCCCCCCTTAATCGATTCCACACCTATATCGTGCCAAAAATATTAAGACAAACCCCCACTCTCCCCATCAGTAAACATGGGAACAGTCTCAGGTAATGTCAAACCAACAAGAACTTTATTCAATCAACCAACAAGAAAAGGTTCTACAAGTCCAGTTTGAACCTTATCCCAATACTGTAGAAAACCAGACCCTCAGTCCAGACTAGAATTCACAGGCATTAAGAACCACCGGAGCTCGTTCCTCCAACGGGCGGAGAGGGCTGCCCCACTCTTGGAACACCGAGAAGGAAGCTTCATGGTAAGTGAATAAAATCTTCCATTCTCCGGTGTTCCGTGGAGTGGGGCAGTCCTTGACTCCTTACTCCTGGGACGTAAAAAAGCAGTTTCTCACCAGGGTGGGTCAAACGACCTCCGGTGTTCACAAGGCCTGCTGCAATACTCTCCTACCAAAGGCTGCCTCAGCCAAGGCTCACCTGTTGACCTTGTAGTGCCTTGTAAAAGAGTGCACCAAACTCCAAGTAGCTGCTCTGCAAATCACGGAAAAGTGACGGAAAAGCTCGATAGGCTGCTGACGTGGCCGCCCCCCTCAATGAATGTGTGGTGACCCCCATAGGCGAGTCAAGCCCTTGGACCTTATAAGCCTCAGTAATACATCCCCTCACCCACCTACTTATGGTGGATACCAAAATGGGTGTGCCCAAACTTGACTTCCTGAAGGACACAAACAAACACTCATACTTCCTGAAACCCTTGGTTCTATCCAAATAAAAACTTAACGCCCAACGGACATCCAATCTATGCCACCACTTCTCCTTTTCATGTACGGGATTCTGGCAAAAGGAAGGGAGGATGATCTCCTCAGCCCTGTGGAACACTGAATTTACCTTCGGGATGAAGGTTGGATCAGGTCTAAGGACCACCTTATCTGCATGGAAAATGCACAACTCCTTATTCACCGATAATGCCCTCAATTCGGATAATGCCCACTGGGAAAACTGTTTGAAGCTTAATTCCTTTAACAGACAGGTTGCTATAGGCTCAAAAGGGGCCTTACTTAGAGCATTTAACACCGTGTTTAGGCTCCAGGTGGGAAACCTATGCACCTGGGGAGGATTTAGGAGTGTCGTACCTCATAAGAACTGTTTGACGTGTGGATGTTGTCCCAGGGAGACACCTTCTGTGGCTCCCCTTACCGCGGACAGTGCTGCTACCTGTCTCTTCAAGGTACTAGTACTTAAACCTTTTTCTAGCCCACCTTGGAGAAAAGCTAGGATATCCCCCACTTGGGCCTGAAAAGGACTCACCCCTTTTTCCCCACACTACTTTTGGAATACTTGCCACGTTCGGTTATATACTCTGTAGGTTGACAGTCTCCTAGATGCCAACAAAGTGTCAACTACTCCTATCTCATATCCCAACTCTTTTAGCAGCCGCCCTTCAATCTCCATACTGCTAATTTTAACATCTCTGGTCTGGGATGTATTGACTTTCTCTGTAATAGAAGATCCTTCCGTAGAGGTAGACGCCAAGGCTCGCACACCGAAAACCTTAGCAGATCCTGGAACCACGCCCTCCTCGGCCAAAAGGGTGCGACCAGGATCATTTCTGCCTTTTGAGCCACCAAAGACTGAATCACCCGAGGGATGAGGGGAAAAGGAGGGAACGCATACAACAACCTCCTCCTTGGCCACGGGCAGTTCAAAGCATCTGTCCCCTCGGCCTCCAGCTCCTGGGACCATGACAGATACCGTTCTACTTGTCTGTTCTGTTTCGTTGCAAACAGGTCCATAATTGGTCTTCCGAATCTCCTGCATATTTCTTGAAACACGTCCCTGTGCAGTGCCCACTCGGCCTGATCTACCTTTTGCCGACTTAGGCAGTCTGCAATCACGTTTTCTGTTCCCGGAACGTGAACTGCTTTGAGAGATCGAAGATGAGACTCTGCCCAGCATATCACCTGAGCCGCCTCCTTGTTCAACCTCCAAAATCTCGTTCCTCCCTGCTTGCTGATGAAGGCTTTCGCTGTCACATTGTCTGTTCGTACAAGCACATGATTGTCTTTCAAATGACTCTGAAACCTGACAAGGGCCAGTTTGATCGCTCTCAACTCGAGGAAGTTGATGCTTCTGATCAACTCCTTCCCCGATCAGGTCCCCTGTGCCATATGACCTAATGTGTGAACTCCCCAGCCAAACAGGCTTGCATCCGTCGTCACTACAATTCTCTCAGGTTCCCTCAGTGGTATACCCAACTCCAGTTGAGCTGGCTCCAGCCACCATCACCGTTCCTGTTGCACCATCGTGGGCACCAGTACCGTCCTGATTCTCCTAATCGCAATGTCCTTCTGAAAACGCCATAGGAAACTCTGCAATGGATGAGTGTGGAACCTGGTCCACGGCACCAGATCCTGACAAGAGACCAAGAGTCCCATTAAACGTGCTAATGTCATCAATTCTGTTGTCAGGGCCGACACCACCCGATTCACCAACAGACACAGTTTGTCTCTTCTCTCCTGAGTCAGAAAAACTCTGTCCTGCGCTGAGTGAATCAACACTCCCAAGTGAGTTAAGACCTGAGATGGCTCCAACACACTCTTCTCTAGGTTGACAACAAATCCATGTTCCTGCAGTGTCTCTATAGTTAACTTCAGATGATCTCTCGCTTGCTGACACGTCCCTGCTCGAATCAAAATGTCGTCGAGGTAAGGAAATAACGACACACCCTCAGTCTCAACACCGCTACTAGTGTTACCAGGACTTTGGTAAAGACCCTCGGGGACGATTTGAGGCCAAACGGGAGTGCTCGGTACTGGAAATGTCTCCCATGGTAGGCAAACCTCAGATACTGACGGTGTGTGTCCTGAATAGGAATGTGCAAGTAAGCTTCTGACAGATCGATTGCGGCCATGAAAATCTCCTGTTTGAATTGACACGAGGATCGATCTCAATGTTTCCATCTTGAACCTTCGTGTTCTTATGAACTGGTTCAGCCATTTTAAGTCGAAGATGACCCTGATGTCCCCATTCTTTTTGGGGACCATAAAGAAGATTGAGTAGACACCTTTCGACTTTTCTTCGTCTGGAACTTTCTCTATAGCTCCGATGTCTAGCTGGTGTTGAAGGGCTTTCTTGAGAAGATTGTGTTTTATTGTGGAAGTTTTCCATTGTAACTCCACAAAACGACTCAGGGGGAAGCTCTCGAATTCCAAGGAGTAGCCGAGAGTGACTGTCTCCAACACCCACCCGTCCATGATTGAGTGTTGCCACTTGGCAGGAAAGTGTTGGAGACGTCCTCCTATTCCTATTGACTTCTGATGCTCGGCATAGTCACGCTGAGGACCCTTCTTGGGACCCTTGGAACTCTGACTAGGTTTTCCAGAGAAAGGTTGTGATCGTTTAGGTTGCCATTTTCCTTTGAAGGGCTTATTGAAGGACTGTTTGTCGTTATGCCTGAAGTCACGAAAAGGCTGAAAACGTTTTCTCTGTCTATCATCTTTCTTCTTAGAAGGTAGAACTCTCTTTTTATCTTTTCCTTCAATCAGATATCGGTCTAAACCTGCACCAAACAGATTTTCATCTTTAAAAGGGACAGCAGCTACCTTTGTCCTGGCAGAAACATCTGCGTCCCACATACGAAGCCACGTGATTCTTCTTGCCGCTACGCTGCTAGCCGTAGCCATAGCTGCTAAATGAAAAGCATCCAGTGACGCATCCGCAGCAAAAGCCGAAGCCAAGGCTATTTTCTTCAGCTCATCTTTTAAGGACTTTGGAATGCCGCTATCCGCTGTTGAGAGATCAGAGGCCCACATGTAGGCCGCTCTGGCGAAAAGTGACCCAGTAGCCGAGGCCCTAAGGGAGTTAGCGGAGGCTTCAAAGTCTCTCCTTAACGCTTTCTCCACTCTCTTATCACAATTGTCCTTTGGTAGGCTGTCTTCATCCATCGGCAGAACAGAGGTAGAAGACAAAGAGTTGATAGGATCGTCTACTACTGGTACTTTCATTCTTTTGTTGACCTCTGGAATAAGGGAATATAGTTTTGCAAATAATGGATTAGTTGATTTAGGATTAGCAGGATGCTCCCATTCAGCCATCATAATATTGTAGAAAGAGGCTGGCAGAGGAACCCCAGATTTTTGGGGACTAGATTTGGGAATGGCTTTTCCTGAATCTTCAGGAAGGTCTACAGTCTCTGGAGTATCCCTACTCTTAGGCATATAAGAGAGTTCTAGGGCACGCAACACTTATGTAAAAGCTTGCTATACAAATCCAGAGGGAAGAGTCTAGATTGTGAAGGAGGGACCACTTCTACTGCTTCTTCTGCAGACAATTCCCCTTCTCCTTTTCTGAGCGAGATACATCAGAGAGAGAGTCCTCTTCTAGCTCACTAAACCATTGGTCATGTTCTTCCTCACTACACAAGGCTGTCCTATCCTTCTTTCTAGGAATAGGGCACTCCCTGGTATCTGTCTTCCTAGGTCTTTTGCCTCCCTGAGCAGCAGCAGCAACAGAATACACCTCCCTGTCTCTTGGTGCCTGACTCCAAAGTTCTCTAAATTCTTTTCTCATTTCCTCCTTTAACCAGGACAGCAATGGGGTGCGTGGATCTTCCCTGTCCATATCTGCATTAGCCTTGGAGAGCTGAGAAAGCTCCAGTGATTCCTGGGAAGGGGAACTCACAACACCAGTTGTGTCCTCCATTTTAAACCAGTTCTGAAAATGAAAGTAGATACCTTCATCACCCTGTTCTTAAAATGGACGCCCTTCCCGCCAAATTACTATCCTGCACACCAGAGGAAAAGGAAAAAACTTCTGATCCCTGCCCAGTTCCTCTATTCGAGAAAAACAAACGGAATCCAGCCCAAAGAAAAAACTTCTTCCACAACCCCATTCATGGAAGGGGGGGAGGGTCTTCCCAGGGGCTGCATAATGACTGCAGATGGACACGTTCCACCCTCTCCCAGTCAAACCACCTGGTTTCCCCCCCTTTAGGCTATTGATCTCCTACCGTGACTCAGAAGGCTGGAACAAAAGGAGACTCTGTGTTTTTCGCTCTGCAATCCTGCAGGTGATAATACATGGCTTTGTAATGCAAACTGGGATTGCGCCAGCCTGAGCCACGCTGCCCAGTTGCTTTCTCTTCCCCTGCCACTCTCTCCTGGCCTCCTTAGTAAGCCGAGGCAAGAGAGCTCCTCCTGTGGCGATAAGACCGTTGCGCACTTCGGGCGGGGGTAAGACTTGGCTGCCAGGACTGTCTAGGGGTCTCCTAAAACCGTCGGCAGCCACTCTCCGTTTCCCTCACGGAGGATTCAGAAGTGGTAGAAAGGAAGAATTCCCCCCATCTCCACTTCCTACACTCACTTCTTCTGTCTTCACTTTCCAGGATCTTCGCACTCTTCCCAAGCACAGCCGAACGTCCTGCAAGGAAGGCAGGGCCGGTAAGACTGGCGATCCACAGGACAAGCCCCTCCCCTCCAGGATCGAAAGTCTGCCGGCCCTGAGTTGGAGGGAGGGAGGGGCAAGTCCCAGGAGTAAGGAGTCAAGGACTGCCCCTCTCCACGGAACACCGGAGAAAGTGTTGGTGCAGTTTTGGGAAATGAAGTCTGTAAATTCTCACAAATCACTTATGAGACAAATGGTTAAATCATCAATTAACTTTTTACACAATGATTTATTCTCTCTGGAAAGCGATCATGGCTTGAATCCAGACTAAATTTTATGTTAATGGAGGGAATTTTCATCATCAGAATGGAACATTCCTGCCTTCCCCCACAGTCCACTGACTCCCCAAAATGCTGCTCTTGGAGGGAAAGGAATCACTCTGGAAATCTCAGTTGGAGGAGGGAGGCAAATTTCATTAATGAAAATTTCCTTTAATAGAAAATAAAATAGCTTAAAATATAAAATATAAAAATAAAAACTTAAAATAACAACTCAGGACCACTAGTAAATTTAACAAAATGCCTCCTAATATTGTGAGAGGGCCAGGCACACAACTCCCTGGGGAGGTGGTTCCATAATCATGGTACTACTACTGAAAAGGCTGCCTCTCATACAAGCTTCTTTGATTGGTGGGACAGTTAGGAGGACCTCTCCCTGTGATCTTAACTCAGGAACAAGAACACATGGGAAAAGACAGTTCTTCAGATACTCCAGTCCCAAGCCATGTGGGGATTTAAAGAACAAAACCAGCAATCATGAATTGGACTCAGTAGTAGCTCAATAGCCAGCATGATTGCTGTAGTATCACGGTGACGTGGTCCTGGCAGCTGGCCCCGACCAGTGTAATTGCTGTAATATCTGGGTTGCATGCTTCTATAGCTGACCCCAACCAACAGCATCCCCTACATCTCAACTTTGGAAAGGGTGATTTATTCTGTCTTCTGATCAATGCTATTTACTTTTGAAGACCAAAATACAAGAAATTGCAGATGCAGCAGAAAGCTACATACTTACTGATACCGTTATGCTGTATTGTATTGTCAGAAGTGAAAACACAGAGGTGTATTGTCAGAGGTGAAAACACTGTTATCTAAGTGGGAGTGGATAAGTATTTTGAGTGGATTCCTTGCCTGTCTTTCAATTTCAGTAGTATTTATTGTCCACATAATTAGATGGCTATACTTAAGGATATCAGTGCTTAATCTTATAATCCAACAGACCTTAACTGGATGATATATAATCCACTTTTAATACTGTCCCAGAGAATTTATTCATGTAATTAGTCTTCAGGAAACAGACTTCCACAAAGTTTGCTTAAAGAGAAATAATTATGTTTAACTGAAAATTTAGTAAATGTTTTTTATAATCTAGACTATATAAAAATCCATATATTCATGATAAACAGTAACTTCTGCTTAACAATTTAATTATCAATGGCTCTCACATTCAAGCAACACATTCTGAATTTACAAAAAAAACAAACCCAAACCCTCTCCTGTAAAATCTCTTTCTATAATTTAAATATAAATGATCACAAAAACACTGAGTTGGAAGGAGCCCAAAAGCTTTCTAATTCAGTGCCACACTAACAGGAAGAACTGTACACTTGTACCTCCCCATAGTTCTCAGGAAATCTCTCAATTCAGGCACTGAGCAGAGTTACGCCTGCTTAGCTTCAGCAAAGTTTTTATGCAATCGTCCTTCAGACAAATACCCTGGAAACCCAAAGAATTTTCCTCCAGGTTGCGTTTGCTGGTGAGTTCAGGAGCCTTCCTTGTCAAAATGGCTTGGCTCACTTCTTAAGTCACCTGGAGCTGACTGTCAGTAAACACATTTATTTGGGACTGGACTGTATTGAGAAATCAATGTACACTGCTTTGTGTTTCATGATGGAAAAAAGGCAAATGAAGAAAGGCTGTGAGTCAGAATCTGAGTGTGATTAATGCCCAGTTTCCAGGTCTTTTCATAAACCACCCCCAACCCCAGCTGTTTTTGTATGTGTTACAACTGCACACTACTCCAAACCTTGTGTCTAGGAGTTAACTCATTCAGAGTTGGTGACAAGTTTCCCCAACCATTGCAGCACTTTATTTCTGGGCAGCTACATTCAGTTCCAGGAGGGAAAGTAAAAATGTGTATTTGGAATCTAAACCTGCTCCGTGTCCTGGCGACCTCAATGCCTGGAGGACAAGCCAAGCTCCCTCCCCCACCTGCTCAACTGTGGCCATGATAGCAGCCTGTTTACTTTGAGTAACGTGACACAGTGGGAGCTGAGAATGGAGCTGTTCTCTATCTCATTTTCCCACCCTTTTCTTTGTATAAGGCTAGAGAACAGCAGAGCACTGGGAAGCAAAGGACCTGACTTACCAAGAACTGAATTTGTGGCCCTGGTTTGGAGATGAGCCAAAGAAGGGGTTTGCTGGCTGCCAGCAGCCACGTGGACATTACAATAGAGTCGGCTGGTCCATGCCTGATGGCTTTCTGTTGGCCAGCAACCCGCATCAGCATTGGCCAGTCTATCGGCAGGGGGAAGCCCAAGGAGGTGTGGTGACAGGCATACCACATTGGGCTTTTCCCACAGCTATTTAAACGGCTACCACTGAGTGCTTCATCCTGCTTGCTCTTCAGCTCTCCCACCTACCCTCCCTCATTTTGTTTATGGGATCATATTATTATGTGTTCTGTAATTGGTCACAGCTGTTGTGGTTTGGGTATTGGGATAGATCCATTTTGCGGAGGCTGGGCCTGCATGTCCACTTGGCCGAGGACTCCCTTAAGGGGTCTTGGGGGTAGAGCCATCATGTGGCATGCCCAGATTTTGTCTGGTTCTCACTACAAGGTGGCAAGGGGAACCATACAGTGGCCAGTGCCCATGTGGCCTCCACTGGAACTGCCACTCTATGGTTCCCCTCCAGCAGGCAGGCTGGGGGGGGGATGGGTTCATCAGGCAACAGGCAGGTTGTCTGATGCTGGATCCATCCCCACGTTGTGCCAATGCTCCTTAATTTGTTCCCAATGAAGCTATGGCCATTTTCTTCCACGAAATGTCTGGTTGTGTTTTCCTTCCGTATGCTCTCTCTGCAATAGCCCATGGGCCCTCAATTAGCCTTCATGCATCTTTTGCCATAAAACTGCATACACATTTTACAGTGGCTATATAAAATTATGTATAAGCCCTATCTGATGGGAGGCACAATATAATTAGTAAATTTTAGTGTGTTTTGGCATTCTTCAGAGGAATATAAGAATGCATTCAAAAAAGGAATGAGAGAATATTCTACTTGCTAAAAGCAGACATGAGCACCTGGAAAACTATAAGGAGCTGTGCAAACCCATCCAGCTCTGGAACAATGATGCCACAACCACATATTATTGTGAATTGAAGCCACAAGGCAGCCAATCAACCAATTCAGTGGGAGAAGCTAGAATTGAAGCATTTTGGAAAGAATCTTTGAAATGATAACAGTCAAATTAAAACACCTGAAAGTCCCAATAATTTCAGTAGAAAAGACTGTTCCCTGCAATTGCTATCCTTTGTTGTCCTGATTTCTGTCCTCAGTTGTCCCATTCTCCCTTCTCCTCCTCCTCCCATTCTTTCCTACAGTAAGATTTATAAAAACTGAGGATCTGCTAGTTTGTCTAGTTACAAGCGGATGACCATTAGAAGCTTACTGGTGCAGTTCAGGAAAGAATCTATGATACAAATGAGGAGAATAAGATGGGGACGCTGACATTAGCTAAATATTTGATAACATTTCAGTTTTTGTTATGAAAAAAAATGACATAAGCCCAGAAAAAAATTGGAATAAACATTAGACTTAAACTCCGTGTTTGCATTTATGGGTCTCAGTTTGCTTTAAACACAGTTCAAATTTCATCTCTTAGTTCTGGGCAGAATCATTAATAATGCACAATAAATACAAAAAATAAGTCAGATGAGGCCCCCAAAAAAGGGGAGGGGGGGACAATTGGCATATCTATGATTCTGTTTCATATTCTCCAAGAGCATAATCCACTGGCATCTGAGAACTCTAAGGCAATTCATGTAAGATAATTTCAAAACTTGTTAGTAAGAGGCTGTTCATTAGTACTGGAAGTGTACAAGTGGTACATTTTAATGCTGTTTATTTCAGTAAAATGGTCACCATAAGTAGAAAGAAAACACACTGAAAAATGCAGTAAAATAAATATAGTCCAACCATGACACCTCTGCATAGTTCCTGATTTTTATATACCAGTCTCTTACCTTTCTTTGTTGAAAACATCATTAAATGTTTCCTGGATACCAACTACATATGGATCCTACAAAAGCATCATGCTTAGGCATAAACAAATGAATATTTCTTTAGTTAGATAAGCTACTCATTAAGTGGTTTATATCCCACCCATCCCATATTTGGAACTGTTAACAACTATAAAGACATATCTATATCTAAAATAATAAAGAAACCACTCCAAAATTTATGCCAATAACAGGGCACAAACAAATTAAGTGTCACGCTTTGCCTGTAAGCCTGGTCCTGGTTCCCCGGTGGCCGTCGCGTCCGAGGGCCCAGCTTGCGGGGGCGGCAGCCCTGGGAGCTGGATATTCAAAAGGGGGGGGGGGGAGGAGTGAGATGCCTCAGACCGGCAGGGAACAGAGTTTCATTCACCCCGGAGGTCCCTCTGCCTGCGTGTCTGGGAAAACTCCTGGTCCCTTCTTTCTGGGCTTCATGCCGTCTCTCTCGCTCTCAGTAATTCCCATAGACACCCTGCTCCTCCCCGGCGTTTCCTCCTCACCGCCCTTTATCCCTACCCTGCTCCCAGCACCCCCCGGCCTTGCCGCCCTCCCCCCTCCCCGCCCCCTTCTTCAGCCAGGACGCCGAGCCGGTTGAGGTGGGGCAGAAGTTGCACTGGCAGCGGCTTGGGTGGCCTCAGGGCTGTGCCACCGGTGCTGACCAGCAGCTGTCCTGTTCTGCAGGGGCTCTCCAAAGGCTCGCCATTGGTCCCGGCCACCCCTTAAGGGGCCCGGCCCTGGCCGTGGGCTCGTCCAGCACTGTCTGCCCGCCTGGGCTCAGTGCGGGCTGCTCCTGCATCCCCGCCGCACTCCTCTCGGTCTCCCCGGATGCCTCGTTTCTCCCCCAGGTCAGGGGCCTTGCCAGTATGTGGGATAGCTGTGGGGGTTCTCCTGCCGGGGGGGTTGGGCTGAGTCCCGAGACCACTGGGCTGGGACATTAAGCAACAAGTAATTGGTAATAAAATGTCAGCAAAATCTGTAGCTTCCATCAAAAGACTGCTAGAACATGTGGATCCTGCAATGTTCCCAGAAAGATAAGAAGGAAGGGCTTGCACCTCCCCCCCCGGCAAGATATTCCAGAGCCTTGGGATAACAATGAAGAAGGTCCTCTCTCATCCCATAACTATTCTGATCTCCCTAATGGTGAAATTAGATGCAGTGTGCCACTGAATAAAGTCATGGAGTCGCCAAGTACAGCCTGGGCAAAAACCTTCACCTACATCTTTAGTTTCTATCTCAAACCATTTTTAAAAAGTCATTTTCCATCTAGAGAGTTACTTTGTATTTTGATCAGAACAGGCATAAACAAAAAACTGAGTCTCATGGCATGAAAAATGGCTTTCAAAACATTTAGGGTGGATAAGCATGGCCAAGGGGGCGTTTCTTTTTCCTGCCTAACCATGTTTCACACAACTTCTCTGTTTATAGGTAACTGGCAGGACCTGGGTTAGGTCCTGCCATCATGACATCTAGTCCCATCCTTACTGATAAGACTCTGAGCAAGGGCTCTACCACAGACTCATGTTACGGGTTGGAGTCAAAAAGGAAGAGATAATGTTTTGGGTATTCAGGTTCTATATGGCCAGGGTCCGACATACCTGCGGGACCGCCTTTCCCCACATATGCCCCAAAGAGCACTTCGGTCGGGGACACAACATCACCTGGTGACCCCAGGCCCCAGGGAGGCCAGGCTTACTGCAACTAGGGCCAGGTCCTTTTCAGTGGCAGCTCCTACCTGGTGGAATGAGCTCTCAGAGGAGATTAGGGCCCTGCAGGACCTTTTACAGTTCCACAGCGCCCGCAAGATGGAGCTCTTCCGCCAGGCTTTCGAGTAGGAGCCGCCACTACCACTACCGCTACCACCATTGATAGACCTAAGGGGGTGGCCTATGAAGATCAACCTTCACTTTGCTGTGATCAGTACCGCTGGATGGGGCCAAGTAACATCAAGTAACATTTCTTTTGCTATGTAAGATATTGGGGAGTCCATCTTGCAAATTTGATTCCATCTTGTTAAATTTTGATTGTAACTACTGAGCACTTAAACGTCAACTGTTTTAGCTTGTTTTTATGTTGTTTTATGATTTGGCACATGATGCCCCACTGTAAGCCGCCCTGAGCCTGTTCGTGGGGAGGGTGGGGTAAAAATGTAAATAATAATAATAATAGACCATGAAGGACTTTCATGATCAAAAATGGAACCATGAACTAGGTTCTGAAATTGACTTGGGGAACAGAGGAACTGCTACAAAACCACTTGAATGTGTTTCCATTGTCCATCCTATCTAGGATGCAGTACGCAGTATTCTGAACCAGCTGTAGCTTTCAGACTGTCGGCCAGAACAGTTGCACGAAGACCTCGTTAAAACAGTTATGTCTTAAAGCTATAAAAACAAGGATGCTGTTTCAAGTGTATAATCTGAGAACTGGATGCCACTAATAGAATGGAAGGTTTCTTTCACTTACCATGAATCTTCCTTTCTCTGTGGTTCTGAAGTGGGACATTCCTCACGTCTGGGATAAGCTCCTCCCTCTTTCCTCAGGGTCGGCTCCAAACTTTGATCCAGGCGGGGAGGGGCTTATCCCCTTGGAGGCGAACCAGTCCTTCTCAAGCCCGATTATATTCCCCGCCGGAAAGGAACTAGAAGAAAACACAACATTTCCCCCCCCAACAAAGGGGTACCAACTGCCCAAACACTACAATAGGGCAAGGAAATTAGCCCACAAAACATAACAGCAACAGCGTGGCCCCTCAAAGCCACGGCCCCCCGTATCAACTCTGTAAAGAGGGGAAGCACCCCAAAAACGGGTGGGCAGGAATGTCCCACTTCAGAACCACAGAGAAAGGAAGATTCACGGTAAGTGAAAGAAACCTTCCATTCTCCAGTGGTTCTACGTGGGACATTCCTCACGTCTGGGACGTACAAAAGCTATGTTACAGGGTGGGTTTGCATTCCCAGCTTTACAGAGTGTGTTGAAGCACCCTACGACCAAAGGCCGCTTCAGCTGAAGCTAGTGTGTCCACTCTATAGTGTTTAGTAAAGGAATGGACCGACTGCCATGTTGCCGCTCGGCATATGGTTTCTAATGAGGGAAAAGATCGATACGCCACCGAGGTAGCCGTCCCCCTAAGGGAGTGTGCAACTATCCCAGCCGGGATCTCTAACCCTTTAGCTTTATACGCTAAGATAATGCACCCCTTAATCCACCTACTCAGCGTGGAAGTGGAAACTTGCTTTCCCAATGAGGACTTTCTGAATGATACAAACAGCGTCTCCGATTGTCTCCACCCTTTAGTTCTGTCAATATAGAAACTAAGGGCCCTCCGAACGTCTAAACAATGCCATTCCCTTTCTTTTTCATGTTTAGGATTGGGACAAAAGGAGGGAAGAACAATCTCTTCTGACCTATGAAAAACTGAATTCACCTTTGGAATAAATGCCGGGTCTAAGCGAAGAACTACCTTGTCCTGGTGGAAAATACAGAGCTCCTTGTTAATAGACAAGGCCCTCAATTCTGAAACCCTCCTAGCTGAGGTGATGCCTACCAAAAAGAGAGTATTGAAGGTGAGTTTCTTCAGAGGACACGCAGCCATTGGCTCAAATGGGTATTTACACAGGGCCCTAAGCACCACGTTAAGATTCCAGGTGGGAAACCTGTGAACCTGTGGAGGATTAATGGACATCACCCCTTTCAAGAATCTCTTAATATGAGGATGCCTAAGCAGAGACCTTCCATGTTTGGCACCTTGGATGGCTGAAATGGCGGATACCTGTCTACGGAGAGTGCTAGTGCTTAGGCCTTTATCAAGCCCATCTTGTAGGAAAGCCAGGACTACTCTTACTGAAGCCTTAACCGGGTTGTGTCCCCGATCCAAGCTCCATGAGTGAAAAACCTTCCATGTGTGATCATAGGATTTGTTGGTAGAGACCTTTCTGGCTGCCAACATGGTATCAATCACTTTATCTTGATACCCCGCTCCCTCTAACATTTTCCGCTCAATCTCCATGCTGCCAGCCGAAGAAGTTCCGGCCGTGGGTGTCTTGTCGGGCCCTGCGTAAGTAGATCCACCCGAAGAGGCAGGTGCCATGGTTTTGTTATTGACAGAGACTGCAGTTCCTGAAACCAGGTTTGACGTGGCCAGAAAGGGGCAATCAGTACCACTTCTGCTTTCTGTATGCGAATCTTTTGTAGGACTTTGTGCATGATTGGTAGGGGCGGAAAGGCATAGAGGAGACCTGGAGGCCATGTATAGCTTAGAGCATCTGTCCCTTTTGCCAGGGCGTTTCGTTGACGAGATACAAACTCTGGGACTTGACGATTTAGTTCTGTGGCAAACAGATCCATGACCATTCTTCCGAACTTGTTGCAGATCTGTTCGAAGACTTCCGTGTTCAGCATCCATTCCGATTGGTCTATTCGTTTCCGACTGAGCCAGTCCGCTAAGTCGTTGTCCTTTCCTGCTACGTGAGTGGCTTTTATCGACAATAGATGTTTCTCTGCCCATGCCATTATCAGAGATGCTTCCGCATGAAGGGAGCGAACCTTGGTCCCCCCTTGACGATTCACATACGCTTTTGCTGTAGTGTTGTCCGTCTGTACCAGAACATGGGTTCCTGACAGCATATCTACAAGGTTCAGAAGCCCGAGGCGGATCGCCCTCAGTTCCAGCAGATTGATGCTTTCTGTCGTCTCCGCAACCGACCATTCTCCCTGGACCATCTGGTCTCCCAAATGTGCACCCCATCCTGACAGACTGGCATCCGTCGTCATTACTGACCGTGCGGGGTCTCGGAGGGGAACTCCTAGTTTGAATCTCACTGGATTTTGCCACCAGGCCATCATATTCCGGACCGGTGAAGAAAGACTGATCTGTTTTACTCTCTTGTGCGATATCGCCCTTTGGTGGGGCAGTAACAACAATTGCAAGGGCCTGACATGAAATCGAGCCCACTGCACTACCTCCTGACAGGAGACGAGCATTCCTAGCAGTTTGACCAAGGTCATTAGCTGTGTCTCTGAATTTTGAAGAACTTGGTCCATCAGAGACTTGATCTTGAATTCCCTTTCCTGGGACAGGAACACCTTGTCTAGCTTCGTGTCTATCTCCACCCCCAGGTGGAGCAATCTCTGAGTGGGTATCATGTGACTTTTCTCCAGATTCACAATGAAGCCGTGGGCTTCTAATGTCTGAATAGTCAGATTTAGGGCCTGTGAGCATTCCACCTCTGAAGGGGCCTTGATTAGGACGTCATCCAGGTATGGAAAAAGACTCACCCCTTTCAATCTCAGATGTGCTCCCAAGGTCACCAGTACCTTTGTAAAGACCCTGGGTGAAGACTTGAGGCCAAAGGGGAGAGCTTTGTATTGGAAGTGAAGATTTGCATAATTGAATCGTAGAAATTTCCGGTGCGAATTGTGAATGGGTATATGGAGGTAAGCTTCTGACAAATCCAAAGATGTCAGAAAATCTCCCTCCTGGATGGATATAAGGATGGACTTCAGAGTTTCCATCCTGAATTTTCTGTTTCGAATGAGTTTGTTGAGCCATTTCAGATCTAAAATGGCTCTCGTGGACCCGTTTTTCTTTGGAACCACGAAGAATATAGAGTAAACGCCCTGTCCCTGTTGGGACGCAGGTACTTTCTCTATCGCCCCTATGTCCAGGAGGTGAAGTATCGCTTCTTTGATTTGGAGGTGTTTCAACCGGTTTCTGTACTTTGGTATTCTGATGTACCTTCGATAGGGGATGGAACAAAATTCCAGTTTGTACCCCTGGGACACTGTCTCTAATACCCATTGATCTGAGATTGTTGTATGCCACATTTGAGAGAATGCCTGTAGCCTTCCCCCTATCTTCTGTTTTCCCAGGGAGGCCATATAGTCATGCCGAAGATCCTTTCTTGGGACCTTTAGCAGTTGTATGTTCATTTTTCGTGGGGGGGGGAAGGATTTCCCCCCTTGATGTCTAGGTTGCCATTTTCCTTTGAACGACCTTGTATATGAGGGTTTTTGTCCTCTTTTCTGGTCGCGAAATGGCTGAAAACGTTTTCTCTGTCTGTTGTCCCATCTTTTGGAGGGGAGGACCTTTTTCTTGTCCTTATCCTCCACTAGGTACCTATCCAGACCATCTCCGAATAGGTTAGTGCCTTTGAAAGGGACCGCTGCCACTTTCGCCTGTGCAGATGAGTCCACGTCCCAGTGACGGAGCCAGTTGTTGCGTCTTGCTGTCACACTGCATGCTAATGCCCTTGCTGACAGCTGCATAGCATCTAGTGTGGCATCTGCCGTGAAGGCAATTGCCAGAGCTATTTTCTTCAGTTCATCTTTGAACTCCTTTGGCACCTCACTGTCTGCCGAAGCCAATTTGTCTGCCCAGTCATACGCAGCCCTGGCAAAGAGAGAGCCAGCAGTAGAGGCCTTGATAGCGGAAGAGGAGGCTTCAAAATTTTTTCACAAAGCCTGCTCCACCCTTCTATCTATATGATCTTTAGGCATCCCATCAGCGTCCATTGGGAGCACTGAACTGGAATACAAACTGGTCACGGGATCATCTACCACAGGAAGCTTCAGTTTCTTTGTGGCTTCTGGCATTAGAGAATAGAGTTTCAAGAACATGGGGTGATTAGCCTTGGGTTTAGCCGGCTGTTCCCATTCCGCCTTCATAATATTGTAGAAAGAAGCGGGGAAAGGCAACCCTGTTTGTGAAACTGAGACCTTAGGCATTAATTTTCCAGCCCCTTTTTGAAATTCTGGCTCCTGTACCGTCTCCTCCTGAGGTCTAGATGAGAGATCTAGGGTCCTTAAAACTTTAGGCAAGAGGCGGGAGTATAATTCTTGCGGAAAAAGTCTAGATTGCACCGAAGGCACAACCATCTCATCCTCTTCCGGTGAAAGCTCCCCTTCTTCTTTACCAGAAGAGGAGGTGGAAGAATCTGGTTCAGAGTCCACATGCCCCAGAAGGGGACTTTGTTCTCTAGACTTATGTCTGCTATGTTTTGATCTTACAGGGGACCTAGACACACTGGTCACCCTGTCTCTGTTCCTCTTGAGGGATCTACCTCTTTCCACTAAGGAATCGTGTGGTGTGGAGCCATGAATGGTTTCCTTGATCAGTTCTTTAAACTCCCTTCTCATTTCTCCTCTGAACCAATTTAGCATATCAGCCGAAATGGGCTCCCTGGATTCCAGACCTGGGGTATCCCTAAAGTCTTGGCAGACCTGAGAAGTGGATGGCCCCATCTGTGCTTTGTCCAACAGAGGAACAGCCCCAATCTTGGGATGCCTTCTCAGCCATGACCAGAACCTGCGGGGTGTAAATGAATCTGGAATCAGATCCATGATAGATATTGAAGACCCCCCCCCAACCGAATGAGGTTCTGGGGTTCATTCCCCGCAATAGCTATTAAAGGCTTTAGAGGTAGTTTTCAACTGTTTAGTTCTCCACAGGTTGGTCTAGCCAATCTACCATGATTATAACTCATCCAGATCCATGGAGAGTGTTGATCATGCACAACAGGCCCATCTATTTGTGGGCCTAAAATGGCTGCTCCCAGCATTTCCCGCCGAGATTTCCCTCCCCGGGATGGAGTAAGGCTTGGAAGCCTCCCCCCCTCCCCCGCTTGCACTCGTGGGGGTTTTGAGGAAGAAAAACACCACGGAGGTTTTTCCTTTCCCGTTCTGCTTCCCGGGGGTATAAGGAACGGACCTCTGCATTCCTTAGGCAATGTCTCAGCCTCTTCCAGGAATACTGGAGAGGGTAGAAACTGTCTGCCTGCTTCTGCTTACTGCGATTCAGGTGGGAAGGTAGAAGACTGTGTGTGTGCACTCGCACGCCGTTTGTTTCTCTCTCTCTCTCTCTCTCTCTGCACTCTCTGCAATAGGAGCAGGTCCTCCGCCCCAGGGACGGGTCAGACTGGCAGAGGAGAGAATGTCGCAGGGCTAAGGAAGCGTCAGCACTCCCTAGACAAAGCCCGTCGTCAATCAAATACAGCCTCATCAGGCTGTAAATCTTCCTTGTGGTTTCGTTTCTTCTTTCAATAGGCGCGTCTCCGCACCTCCGGAGCACGTCCTGCTGAAGCAGGGTCGGCAAAGGAACTGGTTCGCCTCCAAGGGGATAAGCCCCTCCCCGCCTGGATCAAAGTTTGAAGCCGACCCTGAGGAAAGAGGGAGGAGCTTATCCCAGACGTGAGGAATGTCCCACGTAGAACCACTGGAGAAAGCACCTATGACTTTTTGTGAGGCACCAAAGCTGGGTACCTCCTGGAAAACCAGTATATCTCACCAATAACAGCTTTTGTTGAGAGATCCAGGCGGGCAGCCAAGTTGGTCTGAGGAAGTGTGTGTGCAAACGAAAGCTCAAACCTTGAATAAACTGTTGCTGGACTTAAAGGTGGCACTGGACTCAAAAAGCTTCTGTTGAGATCCAATTAATTACCTACCAACATCATCTATGTCTTATCTCAGTTCAGCCTTACATAGTAGCAAGAAACAGATTTAACGTAAAGGATCAATTACTTGAACCTTAGTTAAAAACAAAGGCCTACTGATTTCTAAACAAGGAAACAAAATACAGGGTGGTGGTGGTGGTAGTAGTAGTAGTAGTAGTAGTAGTAGTAGTAGTAGTAGTAATAATAATAATAATAATAATAATAATAATATTTTCACTGTTCAAAGTACTTCACATACATTTATTCCCATAAAGCAGGCCTGTACTAACAATTAATTAACAATTTTCCTATAGGCAGTTATGTGACTTGCTGAAATATCCAACAAATTCAGAATATAAAACTGAATGAACAACAATCCTAAGTAACTAATAATGCATTTTTTTGCAACAGGTTATCTGGCTTTGTGCTTTCTTTTTACTCCTCCTCAACAGACCCATGACTGACAGCATTTGTTCCCATAGCAACCTTCAATCCACAGATTTAGGCCCTTCTGGCCTACTGTTGTTTAATATCAACATAACTGAACTATTAAAATCTGCAGGCATATTTTTCTTTTCTTTTAAAAACCATTCCTCAGAATCTGTTTCTATCTTTGACGTGATCATGTTGGAAAAACAACGAATAGTCATAGAGCTCAGTGAAATTTCATTTACTTTAGATTTGCCATTGTATGATTGAGCTAAAGGGAAAAAAAACTAAGATAAAGCAGTTGCTTAATTCTTTGTGTAAAAACTCCCCTCCTTCCTTTCCACTGGAGAAGTAACAAAGCCACCCACCATCCCTTCCACATGTTAGAATTAGCTATTCATTCTTCTTTAACATACATTTGAAAAGGTTATTTGCAGGGGCAAAATGAATTGATGGTTCTTGTATTTTGCTACACTAGCTGCCTTAAGGTGAATAAGAGTAAACAGAAGTGTGCCCATGCATATGTGTGTATGAAAGAGAGTTAGGGTTGCCAGCCTTCCGGCGGGCCCTTAAACTCACCCAGAATTCCAACTGATTTCAAGCCTATATATATCAGTTCCCCTGAAGAAAATAGCAGCTTTGGAGGGAAGACTCTATGACATCACATCCTCGCTGAGCTCCCTCCCCTCCCAAGGCACTATCCCCAGATCTCCAGAAATTTCTCAACCAGGAATTGGCAACCGTAAATAGAGTATGCACTATACTTGAATTCTAGGTATTGAGCAGAAATATTTATTTATGCCCTGTCCTCTTCCAAGAATTCACAGAAGGCAGGGGTAATTTTATATAAAATAGATTCTCTGTACCTAGCAAATGTTACACATCCCATACCAGATATTAAAGTCTTGCCAAAATATAATTAAATGCACATGGAAAGAGATTTGTTTAAGGACTTTCTGAGTAAATTACAAAAACAAATTTAAGAAGAGGGGATAGGATGATCTAATATTCCTGA
The DNA here is from genome assembly GCA_029375565.1 of Gekko gecko. NCBI lineage: Eukaryota > Metazoa > Chordata > Lepidosauria > Squamata > Gekkonidae > Gekko > Gekko gecko. The sequence continues at coordinate 53,950,120 of JAPDNY010000009.1, forward strand.
TTCATTTGCTTTTGGTAGATTGCCAGCACTGTGGCATTTCATCAGTAAAATTCCCAAATTGTATGGAAGTCCATGCAATATAGCCAATATAGAAATCTGGGGGAAAATAAGATTATTGTGAGGAATATCTTCACTTTTCTCAGTATTTCATGAAGAAAGACTGTTCTTATAAAATATTAAAATAGGAACTCATGTACTTTTGGGGGCATGATTAGAAAAAAGTCAAATGATAACTTATAAATGATATATAGATGATAAATAATATAACTGAATGAAAACATTATTTCTCCAGTATTTTCATATGCCATCATCTTAATGAGGATCTGTACAGATTCAGGCAAATGAGTTTGGAAAATTTATTTGAAAAATGTTTACAGATACTAAATGTGTAATATGCAATCAATAAATATTCATTTATTTAGCTTATCTGTATGTTACTATTAGTTGGTAGCATGGGGGTAGCAGTCACATCTGGGATAGCACCTCCTCTTGGCTAGAAACAGGACTGTGGATGTTTCTAGGATAACAAGAAGATGGGCTACCCAGCTTTCCAGATGAAGGCTGGTGACCTATTAATCCCCTCCTCCCAATCCTATTAAGCTTCTCAACAACATATTCTGTGAGCACACTATTCAAAAGAAAATATTAACAAGGACATCTTTCAGCACTGAAATTTTCTAGCCTTCCAGTTTCTCAGAAGTGAGGGGCATAAAAAAGTATGGCAAGGCAACTGTCCTACCCTTGCAATCTCACAGAAGGGATAAAATAAGACTCATCCACGAGACATACAGTATTACAAGCCAACCCCCTTTAAGGCTCTTAAATGAAATATCCAGATTTTACAGAATTTCTGAGGTCTCCTGCCATCTGAAGAAATCCATACCTCTACCCAGGGGATGCAGTATTTTCAACTGCAAAAGCCCAAAGTACAAATGTTTTGTTATCATGTTAACATCCTGTCATCATTACAGGACATCTAGACAATATACAGGGGTTTATCATCTTTTAGCCTCATAACAACACAGAGGCTGGTTAGGATAAAATATATAGTTTTATTTTCCAAGACCACTCAGAGAGCCCCTGAATTATGTAGGGATCAGAAGAAGAAGAGATTGGATTTATACCCTGCCCTTCACTACCCAAAGGTGTCTCAGAGCGGCTTACAAACTCCCTTCCCTTCCTCTCCCTACAACAGACACCCTGTGAGGTAGGTGGGGCTGAGAGAGCTCCATGTATGTCATAAAATATAATGCCAGGTAGTGGAGATATAAACTTTATGAAGGACACAGACAAACACAATTAAAGATGTTTTAAACTTTAAGTAAAACATGCTCAAAACACTATTGCAATATTTTGTCTATTTAACGGTCTCTGATAACTGACACCTCTTGCTCTGAATTATTGCATCAAAATGTCTGTGCTGTAGCAATCTTGAGTATGCTGTTCAGGTGTGTATCTGTAAACTACAAACTGCCTTTTGATTTGTTGACATTCATTACAGAAATCTCATGCTCAGTGTTTTGAGCCTAGGACCCAGGGGAAAAAATGAAATGGCTGGGTATTGCGACCTTTTGTACATAAGTTGCTTCATGTGCTGTTCGAGAACATGAGAAGGCATCCTGACACAGACTGAGGGCTGTTTGTTTGACTACAAAACTATAGTCTTCCACAGAGAAATAACTACAACTTCCTACAAAGGAAATGTGCTAGATGACCATGGTCTGGAGTGGACACTCACGCTCAACCTACTCCATCTCACTGGCTTGTTGTTATTCCTCCTCTAAAATAGTTCACATTGCTTTTTTACTGAGAAAGTCTGGATCATGAGGACATGAATACAGTGAAAAGGGGAAGGGAACCCAGCTGGACACAGGAGAGCCCTGGCATAAGGAGCTCAAGAGCCAGTTTGGTGTAGTGGTTAAATGCGTGGACTCTAATCTGGGAGAACCGGGTTTGATTCCCCACTCCTCCACTTGCACCCTGCTGGATGACCTTGGGCAAGCCGTAGTTCTGATAAGAGCTGTTCTTGAAAAAGAGCAGTTTATGTCAAGAGCTCTCTCAGCCCCACCTACCTCACAGGGTGTCTGTTGTGGGGAGAGGAAGGGAAGGGAGTTTGTAAGCCACTCTGAGACACCTTTGGGTAGTGAAGGGCAGGGTATAAATCCAATCTCTTCTCTTCTTCTTCTTCTTCTTCAATAAAACACACACACACACAGCATATGGAGCCCAACAGAATACACAAAAGGTCATACCTTGAACAAAACTTTGTTGGTCTTAAAGGTGCCTGGTATTTCTCCCATGCAATTGAGGCAGCCCAGCAAAGCAAGCTCTCTCACGTTCCCTCCCTTCTTCCCTCCAGGGAGGAGCCTCAGTCAAAGCTTCCCTTTGTCTCCTGTATACAATTGTGGCAGCTTAGCCAGGAAGCAAGCTCTGGTTGGTTCCTTCCCTCCACTGGGAGGAGGATGGGGAGGAGCCTTAGCCAGTGTTTTACCAGATTCTCTCAATCGCACAGGTGAGGCTTGCCTATCTATCTCTCCTGTGCGACTGAAAAAGTCTAATAAAGCAAGCTGCGAGGTAGCAGCAGCAGCTGAACTGGAAAAGAAAGCTGGAAACAGCTAGGGCCTTGTGGGCCAGATTGTAACCCTCCGAGGGCCTGATCTGGCCTGCAGGCCACATGTTTGACCCCCTGAGTTATGGCTTCACATGTCTGAACTAAGTTGCTATCACTACTCACACTAGCTTTCTGCAGGCTCCAGGATGCAAAGCCTTGCCAGTTTGAAGTAGTGGTTAAGTGTGTGGACTCTAATCTGTGAGAACCGGGTTTGATTCCCACTCTTCCACTTGAACCTGCTGATGTGACCTTGGGTCAGTCACAAGCTCCGGCACAGCCTTTCTTGAAAAGGAGCAGTTTCTGTCAGAAGTTCTCTCAGCCCAACCTACCTCACAGGGTGTCTGTTGTGGGGAGGGGAAGGGAAAGGAGTTTGTAAGCCACTGTGAGACGCCTTTGGGCAGTGAAGGGCAGGGTATAAATCCAATCTCCTCCTCTTCCTCCTCCACGGAAAGTACAGGAATCTATTGCTCACCCAAAAGTCAGTTTCTCAAACTTGATGCTGCGACCAAAGATACATTTTTAGAATTACTAGAAAGTTAGCAATCTTGATAGCTCCTACCAATTCTAATCCTTAAGGGCTTAATCATTTACCCAATGTTCTTTCAAACATTTCCCCTCAGGAATTTCTTTAAGGTCAGAGAGTATGTCAGTCTAATGACTCCTCTGAGGAGCAAAAATGTTCTTCCACATTGTTTTTGCTTTGGAAATTTTAAAAAGTTAGGGCAGCTCTCTTGTAAGACCTATATTTCATATAACATTCAGGAGCTTCCCTTGGCTTCAACTGAGAACCTATTACAAGTCACTCTGCAGATTGTTGAGAGCCACTTTCACAGCTTCCCTCAATCAAAGAGTCAAATGACTACTATATAACCTGTAAAGGTAAAGGTTCCCTTGCTTGAAAGCCAGTCGAATCCGACTCTAGGGTTGCGGTACTCATTTCTGTTTCAAAGCCAAAGAGCCAGCGTTGTCCGAAGACGTTTCTGTGGTCATGTGGCCGGCATGACTAAACACCAAGGCGCACAGAATGCTGTTACCTTCCCACTGAAGTGGTACCTATTTATCTACTTGCAATTTCTTGCTTTCGAACTGCTAAGTTGGCAGGAGCTGGAACTACAAACAGGAGCTCACTCCGTCATGCGGCACTCTCGGGTCTCGAACTGCTGAACTACTGACCTTCCACAGCCTGCAGTTCTGTGCCTTAACCACTTGAGCCACTGCAGCTCCCTGTGTACCACCCCAAACACATATGAACTGCTTCTCTATGACAAAAAGTTATCTTCAAGTTTTACTCTAGTTCTGCAGAATATAGGGGATAGTTAGTACCTCTCTCAGTGCTAAATTTACTACTTACAAGGAGTTCTGTTTTATGGACTAGGATTCAACACTGGTATGCTCTATTCCACCATCTCATTTCAGCTGCCTCTGTTGACCCAAGCTCATACAAGAACTTATATAACTCCCTGATATAATCATCATGGCCCAGTTGCATTGTGTTTTAAAAATAAAACTGTTAGTTTTATCTCGGGCTCTTAGTAATAGCTCACTTTCCTGGAACATGGGATGGGTGCCATGGGGAATGGTCCTCAGAAGAAGCACGGGTTGCCTGTTGAAGAGGAATATGTGGCTTCAGAGCCAATGAGTATCACTGAACTACAGTATATATACCACAAATCTTACAGGAAAGATCAGCGATATTGTCCTTACAGATTCATGGACAAAAGGGCCAGTCTTCAGTAAAGGAAAGGGGGCTATTCCTCACAACTTTTGGGAGACTGTACTCTAAATCCCCTATAATTAATACATTAAAACTACAGAGGGAGAACATAAAAACCTTTGAAAAAGGAGGGAAACCCTTGCATATAAACTGTGTGTCATCTTCCTGTGACAGGATCAATTTCCAACATTGGCCTAGTTCCTGGGCATGAGTGCTATTACTTGTCTCTCAGAAGGGAAAGGACAGGCTGGTTGCTCAGAGGAGAGGGGAGACTGGGAGTTGTAGAATACATATAGCCATTTCATGGTTGGTGAAGTGATGTGGAAGCTGGATTACTCAGCTGCCTTCTCAGCCTGCTCCTTCCCTATTCAGGATGGGGGAGGAAACAGAAACCTCTCTGCCACATAAAAACAGATGCTGGCTTGCTTCCCAGAGAAAGTAGAAAAGAGCAAGAGTCCAGTAGCACCTTAAAGACTAAAAGATTAACCAAAAGTAGCTGTATCTGAAGAAGTGAGCAATGACTCACAAAAGTTTGTACCCTGCCACAAATTTTGTTAGTCTTTAAGGTGCTACTGGACTCTTGCTCTTTTCTATTGCTACAGACAGACTAACATGGCTACCATCTTGATCTGTTCCCAGAGAAAGAAAGCCACCTTTGCGCTTGGTGGTGCTGTGCAGGACATTCTTCTCTTTTCTGTGAAGAGTCTGTCTTTTGACAGTACCTTGGAACTAAGAAAAGGGCAGGAGAATTTGAAAGGCTCTCTTTACTCAACTCTGTGTTCCAACAAAAGCCTGTTCACTTGTGAACTAGGCAAGGAGGTCTGGGAATCTCAGTAGTTCCTTCCTTTGGTATCCTAGCAATTTGGCCCTACTGGTAGCCAAGAGCAGATATGACGATTGCCTTTTCCTGGCACCTTCAGGAGAAGATTTTAAGAGACAAAACTGGATATCGAATAAATATCATATCATATAGTGTATGGTATGCGAAGCCCTTTAAAAATTATTTATCTGTGGCATTTAATTTCAGGATACAGAAAATACAAATCTACAAATGGAGATCACTGTAGATGTGAGGTAAATAGGGTGGGCATCTGGATAAATGAAATGTTCTTGGGAAAATACTGACAATATCAATAAAATGTTAAATTTTATATGACCCTGTAACTGATTTCAAGGTTCTAGAGCTGAAAGAAGACAGATGGAATATTGTGACTAGGCTTTCAGATAATTTTATAGATAGAAGAATGATTTCTAGTCATTTACAAGCCCTTAAAAAAACTTTTAGAGGTGATACTCCAAACGTGGGCCTTAAAGGCAAGTGCAGTCCTATCATTCTACCTATTCGTACCAACTTTCCTCCAAGGATCTCAAGGCGCTATACATGGCTCTCTCTGCCCCATTTTGTGATGACAACAACCCTGTGAGGTAGATTAGTTCAAGAGGTAATGACTGGCATTGAGCATCGTGGCTGAGTGGGAATTTTGAGCCTAGGCCTCTTGGATCCTAATGGCATTCTAACCATTACATCATACTGGCTAGGCATCTGGTCACGTAGGCAAAAAATTCTCTTATCTGTAGAAAAAGGCTGAGGACTCTATTTCAGAAAGAGTAGTGAAGGTACTTCAGTTAACGAACAGTTCAATGACCATGCTACACATTCATTTGTAGCAAAATGTAATACACACTAATGTATCAAAGTTTCATACCAGCAATTTTTCAGGCACTTTACAGATGGGAAAGTCTGCACTGAAGATCTGCAGATTTGACAAGGCTGTGTGAAAAAGGGCAGAAGAAAACCCCCACAATGAAAAAAAAGTCTTAATGTCCTAATCAGATTTCGGCTTTGCTTAATCGTGTGTGTGTGTGAGAGAGAGCATATGTGAACAAGAGAAGTAACCTGAAAATGCCTTATGTATAGAAACAAATTCCAGAAAAAGCAGCTAATATTGGTAGCAGTAACTGCTCTGTCTGTTGGACCCCAGGGCAATTGTGTGAAACAGGACACTGGACTAGATGGATCACTGGTCTGATTCAGCAGAGCTCTTATGTTCTAAACTACTGCAAAAATTTTCCAGGGCAGCACTCACAAGACAAAAGCATTTTCTAACTAATCTAGGAGACTAGACATATGATTTTCAAAGTAAGTAAATAAAATTAATAGGACGTTAAATGAGACTACTAACTCTATGCCCCCAACTTCTTATGGTGTACGATTAATGAAAATAGAGAAGGCATGTTTGGATAACCGCCACTATTCCACTGAAGCACACATAAGAATCAGGAGACTGCCTTAAGAAAAACTTGTGGGGGAAAAAGATGTAGGCACGAATAAAGAGAGATATGAAAGAAATGTTTTAACTTTAAACCAGAGAACATGAGTCATAAAGAGCAATCATGCATTTTAAATATTACACAATATTACCAAAACTCTTTTTTTATTAGAAGGCTGATGAAAAACTTCTTCAGAGCAGTATTCCCCCTCCCATCTCAAGACATTATAAGAAAATACTGGCCACTTTCACATTACCGTTTTAAACTGGATGTTATCTGTTGTTGGCCCGATTCTCAGCAAAGCAATACGGGGACAGGGGTTCCATACAACGTATTTCAATCTATTTATGAGCTGTCTCTAAAATGCTCTGAAGCGTTCTGGCCATTTCAAACAGTGCCACTATTCCCCCCTACCCTTTTTCATGGTGCATTCTTTTTTTTTTAACATTCTAAGTCGTGTGCTATAGCATTAGATCCAATTGGCATCATCACAATGGTCCCATTACTGCACTGAACCACTACTTTGGTCTAATGCTATTACACACAACTTAGAAAGTTCAAAAAACCCTGCAAGAAAGAACATGCTGTGAAAAAGGGCAGAGAGGAGTGGCACTTTTGGAAGTGCTGCACACTACGATTCAGAAGCGCAAAGGTGAGTTGAAAACTGAAGAAAGCGGTTTTCATTAAAAATGGCTCAGCCCCGATTTGCCAATGGGAGACAAGCAGCTCTGTATGGAAAGGTAAATAAAATCTGTTAGCAGCTGGGAGCAAAAATGGTTGTGTCTGAAATGACATAAAAATCCATTTGCAATTGGCTGTTAAAATGGATTATAAAGGCTGTCTGAAAGGGGCCTACTCTTAGGGATATCAAAATTCTATACACTGTCAAGGCAGTATGTCAACCTAGTTTGTTTATCAAAATATGAAGTTACTGACAAAAACGTTTCTACCGCAAAGTGGCAACTAACCTAATAAACTCTAAGCATTATTGTTATTTAGCTAAACAACTTCAGAAGCCTAAACATTTGAGGTAGTAAAGCTACGTCAGGGCTGTACCACTCCAGATTATAGATGGGAGATCCCATGATGGAATGCTTCTTCACACAAGATTTCTCTGTATACAGAAACTACATTTGAGGGAGAAAGGCTGTAGCTTAGCCCTCGTCCTCACATTTTGTCATTTATCCACAGGTAATTTTTATACGGAGGAGCAATCCGAGATGTGAGTCTTTACATGATGAAACGACATCGTATCAAGTAAAAGTAAAATCATGGTACATAGCTACTGGCTGGTAAGCACCATCCCCACATTCAGGATTTAGATATCTGCAGATCTACTCAGACTTGAGAAATAGATATACAAATGGAAGAATACAGGTCTCATTGTAATTACTGTTGCTTTACATAACTGCACAGTTCTAAGGCTTTGGTCACCAGTAATAATTTTTAATATGTATGATAAAACAGCTCTCACGGATGCCATTTTTTACTGGGCGGTAGGGAATTTGCAGAGCTAGCCCATAGCCCCATGTTGCTGGACATTAACAAAGAGCTTTCTACCCTTATTCTTCCACCCCAACAGAAATATAAACCTTTTAGTGCCTGCCACCACCAGAAGCTTGTATAGAATGTTCTTGTTCCTCCACATCTCTTAAAAGCAATGTGGCAAGCCAGGCATGGCAGTTTCCAGACTCCTGCAAGAGTTCAGACACCATTTCTGTCTGCTTGTAGCTAGGGAAACCGAAATGGTGATGAGACTCTCATGACATGAAGTAATCTTGTGAGAGGTGAGGCAGCACTATAAAGAACATATATGGTTTATGCCTCCTGGTTGCTGGGCAGGGGCATTAGTGGAGAGGCAGAAGTATGCGGGGAAAGGAGTGGTAATGAAAATGGCAGCAAAACACCTTTAAGTTGCTGATTTTATGCTAACCTTTGAGCATCAGCAACCTTTCCCAAGCCCTAAATCCAGAGGCTAGATAATATCTCATCATTGTAAGATGCACTAACTAAGGCATAACGTTATATCAGCAAGCAATGTTATATGGGCCTTGCCAATATACTAGCACAGCTCCAGTGCCCCCCTGTATTAGCTTCTGGTTTCAGAGCCCTGATTAACTCCCTTTCTTCTGGCAAAGTGCTAGGGAGAGACATGATTCCTCAAGAACTACTTAAATAATTCTATGGTTGGTGAGCTCCAGTCTTGGCCAAGCTGTTTACTCATACCTGCACAGCAGCATTTCGTTCCCATATGGTGGAAACCCAATAGTTTAAAATAGTAACAAACAGGTGCCCAGCATCTATCACCTGATTAGCCTGCTGGATATAGCTTCCAAAATGCACAGCAAATATCTCCTTGGTAAACTGGAGGACTGGGAAACCTCCAACCAAGTCATCTGCTCAGAGCAAGTGGGTTTCAGAACAGGGCTAAGTACACTTGACCACCTTGCCTCAAATTGTATACAAGGCGCTGCTAACATCTGTTTGCAGCCTCTGGGGACTTAAAAAAGCTGAGTTTGTCTGAGTGGACAGGAGCCACCTCTGGTCAAAGCTGACATTATACACATCAACAAATGGTTATTATTTTTTATGCATGAACTCAACAGGAATTTTTCAGCTGGATTCCTAACTGACGAAATTCCAATTTTCAGAGGGGTAAATTTGTTCTGACTCCATTGCTTTTTAAGCTATATTTCAAAATACAGTGATGAGATTATCAGGCCCAGAACTCTTTCCACACTCACTTGATCAACCAGAAGTATTTATTCTCCTACATGCTGATGACATGGCTCTACTGTCTCTTACTCTAGTTGGCCTCATGAGGATGCTGCATAGGCTTAGCAACTTCTGTAAAGAAGTATCATTATGCAAAAAAACTCCAAGACCAAGAAGATAGTTTTTAGAAAAAAGTCTCAAACTCAGGTGGTAGATAGATAATATCTCAATAGATCAGTGTAGTAATTTCAAGTACCTTGAGGTAACATTCTTTGAAACCCTTTCCTGGACGGCCTGTCAGGTGATAACAAATGCTTCGGTCACAAGAGCGACTGGGCAATTTGTAAATTCTATAATTTCTGATTACAACCTCCATGTTACCTATACGATGCCTCTATTTGCATTGGCAACTAAGAAAATCCGTGTGAAATTGTTGCTTAATGTGCTGCACTTTATGCTTTCACTCTGGAAATTTTAACATCTATCTCAATTTTATTTTGCTTTGTTGTTGTTTTATCATTGCTTGGGCAGTTATTTTTGTTACACTGTAACAGCATGTGGCCATATACAATAAATTTTACCTACCTCCTGGCACTGAAGCTTAGGATAATGTCTTATCTATAACTGTTAGTTAATTGGCTTAAAATTAGTAATTACTTAAATGTCCAGAACCAGGTGCTAATTCTACATATCCCAAATTTATTTATTTATTGCCTTTTCTGTTTTTGCAACCAGAGTCATAAACAGCAAATCCTCGTCCCACAATAAATCTCTTTTCACAAGAAAACATTGAAGCATTTAAAGCTTGCTACTGCAAAAGCAGAACAAGGACAAAAAAGGGGAAGGGGACAAAAACTGCAAAAGTTACATATCCCGAACTGAAACTAAATGACTTCCTTGTCAACATAAATGCTATAACTTATTGCACTTCTCATCTGTTAATATGAATGTTAACAAAGTCAGGTATGATTCAACAGTATTTTTATTCACTCTACATGTAAACTATGTAATCCTAGTCACAAAAGCCCATCTTCCACCTTCCTGTAAGGCATTATTTCCCTTTGTTTATATGTTTTATGAAAATAATATTTAATGTACAGTTATGTTGAACTGTAGCAAAACCATCACTTTAAAAATAAACTGACTCCATCACTGTATGATTGACTGTAACAGCAAAATGATAAAAACACTTTGTTCTTTATCAGGTAGCACATTATCAGTAAAATGAAATACATTTTATAAACGATCCATTTCCTTTTTGCTCTTTGTATAACTTAACCTCATGTCCGGTGCCAACTATCTTTGTTTACCACATTTTGCAAGGATACTCCCAGTGAAACTACCCAACACATGACAACTGGCTTGCCTTGCCTTGGCTACTCCTCTCATTTTATAGAGATGAAAAGACTCTCCTGCGTGTGTGTGTGTGTGGGGGGGGAATGAATGGTCTACAAGAGCAATTAATTATCAGGAACTATCAGTGAACCACTGTATGGCAGCATTATAAGTATTAACTTCTTAAGAATACGAATATTGCTATTGACATTTTAGAAACATTACTGCTGCTAAAAAAGTACATGTTATTTAGGAACGGGCAGGAAATTCTAACATTACCAATTGTCGTAACACTAATTTAGACATTATCAACAATTTCCATTAATATTATTATTGTAGCTTTCCTGATCAACAGCATCTCTATTGTTCAAACCATAGTCCGATGAACTTTATCTACATATAACCCTATACACATGCATATGGAAATAGGCTCCACATGCACACCCCTAAGGAGATGGGAAACTGATAAACAAATTAGAGTAATAATAAGTACATTGCCAAACAAAAATCACAGAACTTAGGACCCCCCCATCCTAGGGTGCCACTATTATATTAGGAAAACCATATTTTCAAGGAAATGTCAAACTAATAACATCTTAGAACAAAGAGCAGATAGAACAATGTTTGAAAAAGTTAAATGTCACAAATATTTCTTGCAGGGAAGATCTTTATCACTAGCATTAATTTTCATGCAGACCAAGCATAAAGAATTTTGAATTAATTTTATCTTAAAATCAGTCTCTTTCAAAGTTTTCCAGTGTCAAGGACCCTTGACAGGAGCTGGCCTTATTATTATCATTTTGCGCATCTTCCTTCCAACAGATATCTAAAATTAATTCTGGATCCTTTAGGGTAAGTTCAGAATTAATTGCAAACACAATCTCACCTATAGGTTAGAAAGATACTTCAAGCAACATAGAGTTGATCCGAGTCCAGTAGCACCTTAAAGACCACCATAATATTTGGGGTATAAACTTTCAAGAGTCTAAGCTCCCTTTGTCAGATGAGATTCTGTCAAAATATTCTGCTCACTGAAATACCTTGCTATTTCACCATTATAAAAAGACCATAATATACAAGGCCTCTCAGGGTTTTTTTTTGTTTTTTGGACTCCACCATTTTAGAGTATGCCCCTTTGTCTATTTTTTTATACAGACAAAAGCCTGTGAAGGCGTTAGCAAAAACAGACCATACCTCTGAATTTGTGAAGCTTATGGTTGTGACAAGAGCCTTTTTATTTTATAATTAACAATGAGATGAGAAATAATTTTGTGATGGGAAATAATGCCATACTGTTCATGCTCATGAGGAAGGAAGGTGATAACTGCATTAGAATCCTACAAGTGGGAACCAACAATGTCTTGTGGGATTCATCTCACTTCCCTCCCCCCCATTATTTCCTCTTTCCCTTTCCTGAAAGCCCCTATAGCCTCTCCCCATTTCCTGCTTCCTTCTCTCCTTCTAGGGTTGCCAGCCTGGAGATAACTTGGAATCACAGCTACAGAGATCAGTTGCCCTTTGGGTTGCCAGCTCCAGGTTGGGAAATTCCTAGAGATTTGGGGGTGGAGCCTTGGGAGGGCAAGGTTTGGGGACAAAAATGATCTCAAGAGGGTATAATGCCATAGAACAGTTGTAATTCAGGTGACTGCTAGATCCCACCCAGAGGTTGGCAATCCTAGTTCCTCTGAAGGAAATGGCTGCTTTGGAGGATGGCATCTATGGTATACCCCTCTGAGGTCCCTCCTCCCCACGCTCCACCTCCCCAAATTTGTATGACTTTCCTAACCTGAACTTGACAAGCCTGTCTCCTTCCCATCCGACAGCCACTCTGTCTTAAGCTTTCCCTCCCCCTCCCCCCAGCAGTCTCTACCTAGGAAAACTGACCCAGTTGTGTGGTGATGGCTACTGGGCAAGGCCCACCTGCATGGCAGGGAACCCTCAAGGACCTCTGGGATGGCACCTCTCTTTCCACTGTTTCCCCTTCCCCACACTATTTCCCCTTTCCCTCCCTCTGGCAACTTCCATATCCTCTCCTCTTTCCCCACCTTTCTCTCCTTCTCAGTCATTCACCATCCTACCTTTTATCTGCCTCCCATCTTCACCTATATTTATTATTTATTAATTTCATTTATACCCCACCTTTCTCCACAGTGGGGACCAAAGGAGCTTACATTATTTTTCTTCCTCCTTTTTACTGTACAACAACCCTATGAGGTAGGTTAGGCTGAAAGTATGTGACTGTGACCAAAATCACCCAGTCAGCTTCCGCAGCATGATGGGGATTCGAACATGTGTCTCACAGACCGTACTCTGAAGCTCTAACTGCTACACCACACTGGCTTTCACAAGGTGGCTGCTGTTGAACAGTAGCAAGCAGACAGGACTAGTTGAGCCAGGCAAGTTGGGTGGTATCAACTCACTCAGAGGTTGCTCCCAGGCCTAGAGTTGCCAGTCTCCAGGTGGGAACTGGATATCTCCCAAGATTACAACTGAACTCTGGACGACAGAGCTCTGGCTCCCTGCAGAAAATGCGTGCTCTGGAGGGTGGACTCTGCGGCATTCTATTCAGCCGAGGCCTTGCCCATCCCAAAATCCTGCCCTCCTCAGATTCCACCACAAAATCTCCAGGAGTTTCCCAACCTGAAGCTGGCAATCCTAGCCAGGCCTGGCCCCAAGGTGCTCCTCCACCTTCCTTTTACAGACAGAATGAAGCCTTGGAACTCTGTGGTTACCTATCAACAGCCACCGAATTAATCTGTTGCTTAAAGCTACAGGTGTTCCTTTTACCATTTTCAGTTTTTTAAACCTCCCAATGTATATATATATTTTGATTTCATATTTCTTTGCAAACCTGGGGCCATTTTCAGGTTTGTAAAAAGATCTCTCTTGTCCATTCTTAGCTCCAGTTACCTTTTTAAAGTATCCAAGGATCTGACCAACTTGGCTATTAATGCATAGATCCTTCTCTAGAACCATTCCAGGAAGTCCATTCTGTCTTCAAATGCATGGTCTTCCTAGAAAACCACTGTTCTACTAACCTCTCTTAGGAAGCTCCCCCTCCCCCCGCCCGAGTCTACCTACAGTCCTAGAGACAATGATTCATGTGAGCCATCTACACACGGAAAAAACTGACAGTCAAGAGATGGGGCTATTTGGGGGAATGTAAAATTATGTTGGTGTTCACCTGTCTTAACCAGGTTCAGAAATAGCAGGCTACTCGTAGAAAATTATTAACTAGATTGTAAAAATGTGTTCCCCAGAACATTAGCCAAAAGAAGAATATATTTAAATTCTCCCTTTCACAGAGAGAATTGTAATGCAACATCATTCAATCTTTAGCTTTTTGCTATACATTACTATTAGTGTCATCAAAACCGGGCATAATTCAGCCAAAGTGTCTGGGCCCTGTGACCAGCCCCCCCCCAACACCATGTAACTTCTCCTGCAGTAAGGAAGCCCCAACCTGGTGCAGGACCACCTGGTTTCTTACCTGGGGCCAGAAGAAGCCCCATGGCCATGGTGGAAGATGGGGAGGGAGGCTGGGCAGACTGGTGAGGAGGTGCCTAGGACTCCCTCAGGGTTGTGGGAAGTCATGCTACCTGTGGCCTCACTGCCAATGCAATCAACAGTGGCTGGCAGTACTGACCAGGGGAAGCTGGCCATGCAGGATGGACTATGGCTCTCCATGTGGCCACCAGGGAGATGGACAACATGCCTGGAGAGCCCCATGATCATACCCTCAGTCTTTCTGACAGTCCCAACATAGGTGAGAGGCAGGAATGGGGGCAGGGCCAGAACCTGGCTGCTAACCAGGAGTGTGGGGAAAGGAACCGGGGGGGGGGGGAGGAATCAGAAGGACCAAAGGAGGCCCAACCAGTGATTGGACTGAGGCTGGTCAAATAGACCAGCCAGTGGGGATGGGGAGAGGGACAGGACTGGTTCTTGGGTGGCAGGGGGAGGTAGACTTGGTCCTTAAAAGGGAGGCTTCTTAGCCAGGCCAGGGGGGATGCAGGGAGTGGTCACTTCCTGGACAATTCCAGAGAAGGCAGAGACAAGGCTGACTACCTCCTCTTCTTTCCCTTTCTGAGGCCTCCAGTCGACCCCACCAGAACCAGTGCTCGCTCTAAGCTGTGGAGTCTTGTGAGCAAAAATTCTACTTTATGAGCTACTGGCATTAAAGTTGTGAGTGAGCAATTTGGCTGCTGCATAAGTTAGTTTGCTCTGGAGCCATCCTTCCTGACCTAAGACAAAAATATGTGAGCCGGAGGCTAAAAAACGGTAAGCTAGCTCACACTAACTCAGCTTAGAGGGAACATTGGTTAGAATTGGAGATTGATGTGCCCTAATTTGTGAGAATCCTATCCTTAGACCACATCCATCTCCTGGCACGAGCCGAAGGGCGAGAGCAAAAGGGCGAGGCTCTTTGCCTGTGGCTCTTGGCCGAGGGGCTCTGTAAGAAGCACAGGAAGAGCCAGGAAGCCAGGACCTTGACTCCTTGGTAAGGTAAGTAGACTCCTACAACAGGAGCCATATAAATACAAAGGGTTTTAAAAGGGGGGTTATAGAAAAGTATTTGTTTAAAAACAATTATGAAGCCAGAATGCCAGCAGGGGGTGGGGGCTATCCAGTGTTTTGCAGGGAGTGTCACATGTATGACTATCTGCCCACTGGTCAGAAGTCTTGGGTGTGTGCTCGGTGCAAGGAGCTCCTGGTACTCAGGGAGCGAGTTTGCTCCCTTGAGGCCAAGGTGGCTGACCTGGAGAAGCAGGGACAGTCAGTTAGGTGCACAGGGAAGACTCTCGGGGACTTGTTAGATATGTCCCACTCTGGATCTGGCAGCCTGGCTGCTGCCAGGGAGCATGAGGGTCAAGGGGAAAAGGGGCACCATGCTGAGGATAAGAGGAATGTGCCCTCAGAAGGGACCTCTTCTTCAGCTGGTGAACGGGTATCCTTTCGTACCAAGGAACCGTCCCTGGGAAGGGTGGGAGGGGGGCTCTTGGTAGTTGGTGATTCGATCCTTAGGCAGGTAGACAGCTGGGTGGCGAACCCGCGTACTGACCGTATGGTGACTTGCCTGCCTGGTGCGAAGGTAGCGGACATTACGCGTGTTTTAGATAGGCTGGTAGATAGTGCTGGGGAGGAGCCAGTGGTCATGGTGCACGTCGGCACCAACGATGTGGGGAAATGCAGTCGTGAGGTCCTGGAGGAGAAATTTAGGCTGCTGGGCAGGAAACTCAAGGCCAGGACCTCCAAGGTAGCCTTCTCGGAAGTGCTACCTGTTCCATGCGTGGATGAGACGGTGGTGTAGGGGGGAAGGGTTCAAGTTTGTTAGGCACTGGGATGCTTTTTGGGACAAGAGGGAGCTGTACAAAAGGGACGGTCTCCACTTGTCCCGAGAAGGAACCAGGCTGCTGGCGCTCAAAATCAAAAAGGTGGCAGAGCAGTTTTTAAACTGAATAATGGGGGAAAGCCGACAGGAGATGAAAAGTCTCTGGTTCGGGATGGCTCATCTCAAAGAGATGAAGGGGTAGCTATTACTTTTGTACAAGGAAATGGATTACAATTGTCCACTGAGACTGTGGCTAATGATAGGAACTGCCTGGCAAGGTCTCGAGGCAGCAAGAGGAAGGCTGTGGGCTTAACAAACATGGGAAACTATAAGTGTTTATACACAAATGCTAGAAGTCTCCGAGGTAAAATCGGGGAGTTGGAATGCTTGGTGTTGGGGGGGAAATAGACATTGTGGGTATTTCAGAAACTTGGTGGGATGAGGAAAATCAGTGGGATACGGTGATTCCTGGTTATAAATTATATCGGAAGGATAGGGGGGAAAGGGTTGGAGGTGGGGTGGCTCTGTATGTCAGAGAGGGTATACCGTCCAGTAAGACTGAGAGTGTAAGAGAATTGGATTCCCTTCTGGAAATGCTATGGGTTGAAATAGTGGGTCCAAAAGGAGGCTTAACAGTGGGAGTTTGTTATCGCCCACCAGATCAAAAGATAGAGGAGGATTATAAAATGATGAATGAATTAAAGATAGCGGCTAGACGAAATAACTGTGTTGTAATAGGCGACTTTAACTACCCACACATTGATTGGGTCAATATGAGTTCTAGTCGGGAAAAAGAGATTGCGTTCTTAGACACTCTCAATGACTGTGCTGTGGAACAGATGGTCACAGATCCTACCAGGGGAGAGGCGATCCTGGATTTGGTCCTAAGTAACACCCAAGACCTGGTGAGAGATGTAAAAGTGATTGCACCGCTTGGGAACAGTGACCATAATGTCATTGAGTTTAACATTTGTACAGATAGGGAGTTGCCCAAAAAGACTGATGCGACCACTTTTAACTTTAAAAGGGGTAACTTCTCTGGTATGAGGGGACATGTGAGGAAGAAATTGAAAGGAAGAGTGGAGAAGGTCAAAACCATTGGGGAAGCTTGGAGACTATTTAAAAAGACAATCATAGAAGCTCAGAAAAAATATATACCGCAGGTTAGGAAAGGTACAAATAGGTATAGAAAAAAGCCTGCATGGTTAACAAATAAGGTAATGGAAGCTGTAAAAGGTAAGAAGGATTCCTTTAAGCGGTGGAAAGCTAGTCTTAGTGAGGTTGATAAAAGGGAACACAGACTATGGCAAATAAAATGCAAGTCTGTGATCAGGCAAGCAAAAAGGGAATATGAGGAGCATATTGCAAAAAACATAAAGACCAACAATAAAACTTTCTTCAAATACATTAGAAGTAGGAAGCCAGCCAGGGAGGCAGTGGGGCCCTTGGATGACCAAGGGGTAAAAGGAGTAGTGAAGGATGATAGGGAAATGGCTGAGAAGCTGAATGCATTTTTTGCCTCTGTCTTCACTGTGGAAGAGGAGAAGTGTTTGCCCACTCCAGAAGCACCGATTTCGGGAGGGGGTTTGAAAGACCTGAATCAGATTGCGGTAACAAGAGAGGAAGTCCTCCGACTGATGGACAATTTAAAAACTAATAAATCACCAGGCCCGGATGGCATTCATCCGAGAGTTCTGAAAGAACTCAAATGTGAACTTGTGGATCTCCTGACAAAAATATGTAATCTTTCTTTAAAATCTGCCTCCATTCCTGAGGACTGGAAGGTAGCTAATGTCACTCCCATCTTTAAAAAGGGCTCCAGGGGAGATCCAGGAAATTACAGGCCAGTCAGTCTGACATCGATACCGGGTAAGTTGGTGGAAACTGTTATTAAGGAAAGAATTAGTAGGCACATTGATGAACAAAAACTATTGAGGCAGACTCAGCATGGGTTCTGTAAGGGAAGATCTTGTCTCACTAACCTGTTAGTGTTTTTTGAGGGAGTGAACAAACATGTGGACAAGGGGGACCCAATAGATATTATTTACCTTGACTTCCGGAAAGCTTTTGATACAGTTCCTCATCAAAGGCTCCTAAGTAAGCTCAATAGTCATGGGATAAAAGGACAAGTCCTCTTGTGGATCAAAAACTGGCTTATAAATAGGAAACAGAGAGTGAGTATAAATGGGAAACTTTCTCAGTGGAGGGTGGTAAGCAGTGGGGTACCACAGGGATCAGTACTCGGTCCGATGCTTTTTAACTTGTTTATTAACGATTTGGAATTGGGAGTAAGCAGTGATGTGGCTAAATTTGCAGATGACACAAAGTTGTCCAGGGTGGTGAAAACCAGGGAGGATTGTGAGGCACTCCAAAGGGATCTGTTGAGGATGGGTGAGTGGGCGTCAACGTGGCAAATGGGGTTCAATGTGGCCAAGTGTAAAGTGATGCACATTGGAGCCAAAAATCCTAAATATAAATACACGTTGATGGGGTCTGATCTGGCAGAGACAGACCAAGAGAGAGATCTTGGAGTCGTAGTGGATAACTCGCTGAAAATGTCTACACAATGTGT
This sequence comes from Gekko gecko, assembly GCA_029375565.1. Taxonomy (NCBI): domain Eukaryota; kingdom Metazoa; phylum Chordata; class Lepidosauria; order Squamata; family Gekkonidae; genus Gekko; species Gekko gecko. The sequence goes on from JAPDNY010000009.1 coordinate 53,968,667, forward strand.
AGCTGCAATAAAGAAGGCCAACGCTATGCTGGGGATTATTAGGAAGGGAATTGATAACAAATCAGTCAGTATCATCATGCCCCTGTATAAATCATTGGTGCGACCTCATTTGGAATACTGTGTACAGTTCTGGTCACCACATCTCAAAAAGGATATTATAGCATTGGAAAAAGTGCAGAGAAGGGCAACTAGAATGATAAAAGGGTTGGAACACCTTCCCTATGAAGAAAGGTTAAAATGCTTGGGGCTCTTTAGCTTGGAGAAACGACGGCTGAGAGGTGACATGATCGAGGTTTATAAGATTATGAATGGGATTGAGCAGGTTGAGAAAGAAGTACTTTTCTCCCTTTCTCACAATACAAGAACTCGTGGGCACTCTATGAAATTGCTGAGCAGTCGGGTTAGAACAGATCAAAGGAAATACTTCTTCACCCAAAGAGTGATTAACATATGGAATTCACTGCCACAGGAGGTCGTGGCAGCTGCAAGCATGGACAGTTTCAAAAGGAAATTAGATAAACATATGGAGCAGAAGTCCACCAGTGGGGCAGGTGATGCACTTTATTCTTGGTGCTGGAGGGGGCAGCAGTGGGAGGGCTTCTGGTGCCCTGGCCCCACTGCTGGACCTCCTGATGGCACCTGGTATATTTTGGCCGCTGTGTGACAGAGTGTTGGACTAGATGGGCCATTGGCCTGATTCAACATTGGCTTCTCTTATGTTCTTATGTTCTTATGTTTCAAGCATGGAGGTAAATTTTACAGCATCTTGGAGGTGTAGAGTGTTTTCCTTGTCCCCAAAATAAAGAACTACATTTAAATCTACCATTCCAAATTACATTACATATTCAATTATATTCTTAATTGCTAAGAGTAGTAGTAACATTTTGCTTCAATAGAACAAGGAGTTAACTGACAGAATCCTTTTCCTGGGGTATGGTGTTATGTCAAAGATCAACAAGATATTGCACTGCATTACAATCACTATTATAATATACTATCTCAAAAAAAGAAAAGAAAACGATCAAAATATAGGGATGTATAGCCCTTCTTGGTGAGAATACATATGCCAGGATTAAATGAGTTAGCACGTGTAATGGGATAAGAAACCAATATCCCTATTAAGCCCTCACTATTTTGCATGTCAATTTAACAAACCACTCCTATATATACAACTATGATATATAATTCCATTTTATCGTCTGACAAAGTGTGCATGCACACGAAAGCTCACATCTTGAATAAAACTTTGTTGGTCTTAAAGGTGCCATTGGACTCTAACTTTGTTCTATTACTTCAGACCAACATGGCTACCCACCTTGATCAGCTTAGAGGGAACACTGCTAAGTAAAGTATTATGGTATAAGCTTCAGTGAACCAGAGTCCAATTTGTCAGAGGCACAAAGTGTTATGTTCAGTTGATGGATACACACGCACACAGCTAGAAACAGAAGGCAAAGAATGGGTGGAAGTTATTAACAAGAGACCAGAAAGCCCAGATTAACACAGGTGCACATTGCATAAGATCCAGAATAAATGTGTGTATGTTTATGAGTATCACAAGAGATAAAATCTGTGAACATAAACCTGTATACAGAAAGTAACAGCCCCTCCTTGCAGGTGTATGTGCATCATTCATAATCATCCTGCTTTATCAACAATTCATTCATTCATTTTGTCATTCTCTCTCTTGCTGTTATTTTCTGACACATGTACACAAGCATGCATACTTGGTCTTTTATATCGCATTTATTTTTATCTGTGTTCTGCAATGTACTGTAACATATTGATGTCCTAGGATAACCTCTTTCTCCCCAATTCTTCTGTTTGTAGCTCACGTGCTTATGAACCAACTGAATGCAACATCTCAAATGAGGCAAATGATGAAGTTCTGGCCGACAAAAGTTCAGCCACAATTAAATACTTAATTAATCATTAATACTACAAGACTCTTTGTTATTTTGGCTGCAGAGGTTAACACAGCTGCCCCTGTGCAATTTTGCACTAGTCTGTTATATACATTGCCTTCATATACTTAAAATGTAACACAGATTCCCACTACTGTATACAACCCCCTAATCCTTCCCGGGAAAATACAGACAAGTATGGTTTTGTGAACTGTCTTTTACCGTAGTGTGTATGAATGTGTGTGTATAAAAATAAAAATACTTTATTTTGGCATGCAATTCTTTTTCCAATGCTCAGTATAAGTGAACTGCATAACTGTTTTAGTTACAGGGGAAAATGTGTCAATGTTTTGCCAAAGATATAACTAGAGCACACATAACAAAGTGAAATATCCTGCTTGGTCACAATTTTTTTCCATTTATCATAAATCCTCTGTTATATACTAACATGACTCCTACTTCAACAAAATTCTGATCTGAAAGCTGAAAGGAAAAAAAACCCTGAACTTGATACACATTCAGACCTTTACTATTATTTAACCTCTGTCATTTAAAGACCGTCGTACAGTATTAACATAAAAGCGGTTGGAGACATCAAAATCTTACAGCAAAGACTGTTAGCATATATGGAACAAGAAATACCAGATGTTCAAGCTGAATTCAGAAATGAAGAGGAACTGGAGACCATATTGCTATTCTACATTAGTCACTGGAGCATATGAGAGAATCTATGGTTGGTGTTAAAAGAAATGGGTGTACTACAACATCTGATAGTTCTGATGTGCAACTTATACTCTGAGGCTACTGTGTAACCTATATAAGAGGCTACTGTTAGGACAGAATATGGAGAAACAGAATGGTTTCCAATTAATAAAAGTGTCAGACAAAGATGTACTTTATGTCCCTATCTCATCACTCCATATGCAGAACATATCACAAGGAAAGCTGGATTAGATTTAGATGAAGGTGGAGCGAACACTGGTGGAAGGAACAGGAACAGTTTGAGATATGCGGATGAAACCACATTACTGGCAGAAAATAGTGAAGACTTGAAATGACTCCTGATGAAGGTTAAAGCAGAAAGAGCCAAAGCAAGGTTATAGCTGAACATCAAGAAGACAAAAGTAATGACGACTGTGGAATTCCACAACTTTATGGTTGACAATGAAGAAATGGAAACTGTTAAAGATTTTCTATTCCTTGGCTTCCTCATCAACCAAGAAATCAGAAGGAGGCTGAGTCTGGGAAGGGCAGCCATGAAGGACTTGTCCCGGTCAGCCGCCTCCCGTCCTCCCGGGACTGGCTGGGAGCAACCCTGGAGGGGCTAACTCACCTGGAAGGGAATGCAGACCAATGGCACCAAATACAGAGGCAGTTCAACAGCCGTTGCAACCACGGGAGGAAGAAAGAAGCTGCACAGAGCTCGAGGGTCGGGCAAGAAGACATACCAGAAGACCACGAAGAGGAAATGAAACAGAAGGAAGAGGAGAGGGGAAGAAGAGTGGAATTCAGCCCACAGAGCAGAAAGCAGCCCCCACACTCAGCGACCGACAGCAGGAAGGAGGAGCCGCCCTGCCAGAGCAGCCGGCGTGGAATGTTATAAAGGGGGTGGGGCTAAGCAGGGAAGGAAGGGGCTGTTACACGAGAGGGTGCTGGGAGCGGGGCGTGGGGATAAGAGGAAAGAGAGGCTGGAGACCAGGGAGGACGAGACACAGATGAGACTGGGGAGAGTAACTGAAGTTCAGAGAGACCCACATCCCCTTAGCCTGACTGGCTGAAGGTTTGGTCTGTGCAGGCAGAGGGATATCCCAGGTGAACCGAACCTGATCCCCTGCCTGTCTGAGGTGTCCTTTTGCCTCCTTTCTTCTTGTCTCACCCCTCCCAGGATGCTTCCCCCTGAGCTGACCAGGTGAGCAGCAACGGCAACCGGAGGATTGCCACCTGGGGCAGAACCTGGAACTCACAGGACTATAAAAGATCCTTAACTGTAAGGATTCATTTGAAATGTGGTGTTAGAGGAACAGTTTACAGACACCATGGATTGCTAAAAAGACAGAAAAGTGGGTTCTAGATCAGATCACGCTTGACCTCTCCTAGAAGCTAAACAAGACTGAACTGAGGCTATTGTACTTTGGTCATACTACAAGAAGACAAGACTTGCTGGAAAAGACAATAATGCTAGGAAAAATTGAAGGCAGCAAGCAAAGAGGAAGACCCAACATGAGCTGGATTGACTCACTCAAGGAAGCCACAGTCCTCAGTTTGCAATACCTGAGCAAGGCTGTGAACCACAGGACATTTGGGAGGTCATTAATTCATACAGGCACCATGAATCTGAAGCAAATTGACAGCACTTAACACATATACACACTTATTTGCCATTTATTCTAGTGCCTGTAGATTAAAACTGACAATTATTTACACAGAGGGGATAATGTAAGTTAGGCTTGTTTTAGCACTAGCATGATCAAACTCAAACCAAATTAAGCACATTTTAATCTCTCTGATTTCTGTTGAGGAGTTCAATCATGTGCATGATCCTCATCCATTTTAAATATATGGGATTTAGAAGTGGATATCTTTGACTGTATGCTTGTTTCATGTTTTTAAAGCTAAACAAAAACAAAAGAGATTTTTGCTGCCTTCCCTTTCTCCCTGCAGTTCCCTGAGCTTCCCAAAAAGATGCTCCTGAAAGTTATGACCTTCAGAAAAATGTGGGACATACCTCAGTGGGCAGTATAGGAAAGAGAACAGGTGGAAATTGCTATGTGCAAGATATGTGTATATGTGATTTCTACTGATTCCTCATTCCATAGCAGCCCTCCAAAATCTCTTAAAATACTGCTCTTGAGGATTGAGAATACTAAGAAACAGTACTGCTCTTGAGGGTTGAGAATACTAAGAAACAATACTAAGAAACAGGATGTAGACAAAGGCACCTTGAGCTCCTTGGAGGAAGCACAGGATAAAATGTACTAAAAAAATTAACAAGCATGCTTTCCTTGAACAGCATTCTCCTTATCAAAACTTGGATTCAACCAAATACTTTAAAGTTGGTTGTAAAGAATGCCCAAGAGGGGTAGCCATGGTAATCCCTTGTGGTAAAATAAAAGAGAAGTCCAGTGGCACCTTAAAGACTAACACCTCTTCCATCATAAACATTCATGAATCAGAAGTGAGCTCTGACTCATGAAAGGCTCAGGCTGAAATAAATGTTGTTAGTTTTGGACTTCTGATTTACTTTGTAAAAAATGTGCCGGACTAGTGCATTGTATCTTTAGTACTATGGAAAGTGACAGTTTTAGGGTAAATTATATTTTAGCTATTATCATTTTGAAAGTAATGTTATAACTTAGGTTCCCTTCAAACTGTGCCAGGCTGCTCTGGCGCACCGATTTCCCCTGGCCAGTGCAGCAATTTTTACCACAGCGCAGGGGCGGGAGGTTCCCTTCCCAATGGCCATGCAGCATGGATCCATTTGCTCAGGCAGCACCGAAACACAGCAGTATGCTTTGGGTTTCCTAATCTTGGCTGGCCCACCTCCCCTCAGCTCAGGTTTGCTTGCCCTGTGAAAGGGAGCACTGCTACCCACCCCGGCAGTCCTCTGCCTCATGCTCCTGGACATACCCTGGCCCAGAAGGAGGACTGCTCTGTTGCCCAGCTTCTGCCCTTTCTGAGGTGAGTTGCCTGGGTTTTTGTCTTGTGGTAGGGGTGGGGAGCCGGCCTCAGCAGTGTGCTAGAGGCAATCTGGTGTATTCTGGTGCTTTGCAAAGTGACTCTCTGTGCCCTTAAGCCTGGGAGGTTAGTTGAAGAGGGGGGGGGAGCCGGCCTCAGCAGCGTGCTAGAGGCAATCTGGTGTATTCTGGTGCTTTGCAAAATGACTCTCTGTGCCCTTAAGCCTGGGACGTTAGTTGAAGAAGGTGGGGATGGAGTGCCAGCCTCAGGAGTGTGCTAGAGGCGATCTGGTGTATTTTGGTGCTTTGCAAAGTGACTCTCTGTGCCCTTAAGCCTGGGATGTTAGTTGAAGAGGGGGGGGGAGCCGGCCTCAGCAGCGTGCTAGAGGCGATCTGGTGTATTCTGGTGCTTTCCAAAGTGACTCTCTGTGCCCTTAAGCCTGGGAGGTTAAGTAATACAAAAATGTTCCATATAAATATAAATAAGTTTAATATAAACATATGGCTTGTAATACAAATGATAATAGTTTATATGATGTTTGTACACTTAAATACATTTTTAAAAAAAATGTCGGCCTGCTCACAGCTTTAATGCTCGCACCACATTTGGCTCACAGGGTAAAATTTCTGCTCACAAGACTGCACACCTTAGAAGGAACACTGGTTATAACCAACAACAAGAACAAACAAACAAAAAGAAAATCCAACCTTTGGATGCAAAGTGAAGATATTTACTGTATTGAATGTCAACTAAATGTAAAACTTTTGGAAGCTGGCATCACAAAACTTTGCAAAAAAATTATTTGGGATTTGAGGGAAGGAGCTGTATAGTTTTAAGAATCCTCCTGTAAAAGTGGGGGGGGGGGAAGCTAAATTCCACATATGTGTAATATACACTGCCCAGCCAATTTTCATTACCTCCTAGTAAAATTCCAGACCCTGTATTCACCATTTCAACAGCAAAGGTAAAAGGTTCTCTGAGCAATTTTGAGATGTGTTGCATTGGCAGGAGTATTTATCTAATCTCCTCAGGAGCAAGAAGTCACCAAAGAGCTCATGCAAACTGTTAGTTTATTGTCACAGCTCTAACTCTAGGCATTTTTTTCCTTGGGATCTTGAAGATCCCAGGCCACTTAGATGCTTTAAAAGTCGCCTTTAGCCATTAGGATGGGAGTACTAGAGGCGATCGCTGATAGAGGCCTGGTGAGGGCTGCTGTGGCAAAGCTGCACTTAGATCTCAGAGGATGATAACACAGGCTGGAGGAGGAGAAGCAACTGGGAAGGAAGAAGGGAAAAGAAACAGCCAGAGTTACTGTGTCAGGTGATGTGTGGGAGCTGCAGAAACGGGTGTATGGTAGATAAAGGAAAACAGCCATAGAGATGTTACTCCTTCCCAACCCAAACCCTTCTGCAATTTTCCACTAGCCTCAATTAACAAATTTAGATGGTTACATGATGCAGAGTTCTTCAGCATTTTGTACATTATTCTGTACATTATACATACAGAAAGTACATTGTTCTGTTTTAATCATTCAGAATCAGTACTTACTATTGTGCACAATCAATCAACTGGTATTCATTTGATCTCTCGAAGCACGCTTTTACTCCTTCGTCATCCCAGAGCTTTTTTGCATGTTCAAAGAATTCCTGAAAGTTGGAAATTTAATAATGTATTAATTTGAATGAAATATTAGATTATTACTGAGACCCTATAAAACACTTCCTGAAGGGGGCTAGCCAGTACTATGGGAGTCTGTGCCAGTAAAGTCATATCTTAAGCAATCATAGGAGCTTACAAATGTCTTACTTTCCTCTCATATGTTCTTTCACCATTCTATCAAAAAATTTAACATGATTACCAATATTTCTCAGACTCTACAATTCTACAGATTCAAAACCCCATGCAAAATTATTGTAGAACGCAGCCTGGCATAACTTCTGCCTAAAGCAATTAAACTTTTGTCTAACTGGGTTTCAACTTGTCTCAATTAAGACTTGTCATAATTTCAATATTTAATTATTCCAAAACATGGTTTCCATCCATTTGGTTTGTCTTAGCAGCTCCTGAGAATGTGCAAACCTTTTCATTTATTACTTTACAATGGGGTTCCAAATTCAAATAGTTTGGAGTAAACTGATCAAGTGCTCCAAGACAAAGCACACCATTTCAAAGTGAAGACCTGAAACCAGGATACTCTATGAAGGGTTTTGTTTTTACACAGGGCGAAATTTTCATCTAAAGGCACTTAAAATTCCCTTTGAATTTTCAGCAGAGGAATCATTGTTACCCTTAGAACCTCTCTACTCCTGAGGCCTGTGAAGCCAAAGGTGCAGGCAGACTCCATCTTGAATCGAAGCAGAAAATCATGAGAGACACTAAGCGAAACAAAACAGCATCTCATAACAGCCAGGTTCCTCTGAGAAACTACCACAGTCCTTTATTAAGGGCTTGTTTTATGATCCCGTGGTATATCTCCACACCCAGATGACTGGAGCTTGTGGGACAATAACCTGATACTCATCTTTACTCAAGGACCATTGAAATAATACAAATCTGCCTGCTAAATTAATCAGATCCTCAGTCATCTCCTGCCCAATTAGCATCTCCCTTGAAGGTACTCAAGTAACAAGAAAACCTTGCTCACACCACTGATAGGAAAGGGCATAAAGGGACTCCCCTTTAGCCCAGAATTGTGTTCAGTTTCACACCAGGACTGTTCCTCCATCACCACAACTCTTGACAGTCTGTCAGTCTGACAGTCACTAAGATCAGGCAACATATGAATCTCCTTCCCTATCTTCAGCTTGGTTCTTCCACTTTTTCCTTCTCAGCAATTCTGCTTGCTCTCAACCAATGCTTCCTCTAAGCTTTGGAGTCCTGTGAGGGAAAATTCTACTTTGTGAGCTACTGGTACTAAAGTTGTGAGCAAGTGATATAGCCGCTGCATCAATTAGTTTGCTCTGGAGCCATCCTTCCTGAGCCAAGACAAAAATGTGTGAGCTAGAAGCTGAAAAACTGTGAGCCAGCTCACACTAACTCAGCTTAGAGGGAACACTGCTCTCAACCCCTTTCTCACTTTGTCAGTTGGAGCTCGGCTACTAAGATCCCACTCTCTCCACCAGCCATGGACCCCTGTTCCATCTTCCTTTTGGCCAAACCCAGACATGATCACCCCCCCCCTCCTTTCCTGTAGCCACATCTGGCTCCACAATTGAATTTTCCCCATTCCATTCCTCATATTACACATCCATCCTTTCTCTCTTGCTTCCGCTCCAATCTCGATCCTTTCCTCTTTAGCTTGTCCAGTCAGTCTGTCTCCTCCACTCTATGCTCTATGATACCTTATTTCCCCACTGCTTCCTCTTCCCTCCTCTCCTTGTGGACACCACACACACATTCACAGGCTAGTTCCACCTGGATTAGCCATGAATGGACACACCCAGTTTAAATAATTGCTTCCAGTAGAAATTATTTAATTGCTTTTTATTGCTATTTGGGATTTGTGTAACTTCGACCTCCCCTTTAGTTAAATTAGAATGCTCTCTTTCTCACACACTCCCCCCCTTTCCCCAATACTGCCCCAAGTATGCATCTGAATACAGGATCCCCAAACCAGGAACAGGGAAGCATACGTGCATTCCTCTGGGTGGTAACAACTCAAGTGTGATATTATAACTATATCTAAAGAGCTAATTCACATAACAAGTTGATATGCTACCTACCGAGAGAGAAGCTCATGTCTGTTGATGAGCACTGTATTCAAATGATTAAAAGGCCCCAGCCATGGTAGTTGATATATGGTACTTTGTGATAGTTCACACATTCAAACTAGCAAGCACATGTGATTAAATTATAAATATGATCATACAAATACAGCCAAACTAAATGTTAAAGAACACATCAGCTTCTCTCCCTGGCCCACATCTTTCCAAAATTCTTTAGAAATGTTTCTGAATTATATATTTCATCATTAAATAGAGAGGCAAGAAGCTGTGAGAGATTAATTTAATGTATGTATAAACTGCCTGTACAAGTTCTGGTACTTTATGCACTCAGTAAGTAGCTTGACAGTTCAAACAGCCAGATAAAAAATGTCTGTAATTATAGGTGCTGTCTATCACACTTCCCATTTAAAATGTAACTTCAGCCTGAGTCATATACAGGTCTTAGGAGAAGGTGGGATGTTAACTTTAAAGTTAACAGGTTCTTGGCAAAAAAGTGAGGGTTTTTATTAAGGAAATTTTCTTTTCACATATTACTCATTACATTAGGGCTCAAGAATTTCATTACCTTCAGCTCTAAAATTACTTTGACTGCCTCCTTCAAAGTACAAGAAAATAAAAAATGTTGTGCATAAATGTTGAGGGGATTTTGTTTAAATATCAACTGTTTGGAAGAATGAGACCAAACGGTTCACCAAAGTAACAGCAAAAGATTCCAAGCAAAAATATTAAACAAACAAAAAAAATTGTATTTTTTTAAAGGAAATAAATGGAGTAATGCACAGAAGAGCAGAATATAACTGAAACAGGGCTCAAAATGCTGGAATACTTTTATTACTAAGGGACATTTTACACCAGCAGAATTTTTACTGCAGCAGGAAAACTGGAGGACATTCATTTGTGTCTGCTTGCTAGAGCACTCTTGACTTTTGCAATCTCAGCTTTTTCCTTCTCATGTGAAATAAATTTGCCTCCCACCACAATATGAAACAGTACTTTTGTAAACTGGTCTTTTCCTTAGATCACAAATGAAACATCTTGGCAATACCATGTGAACACATGTTGTAGTCATGTCTTGGCAGCATCATGTCAGCAGTTCATCAGAATCCTCTCTTAGGCACAAAGTTCCTAGCTACTTTTAAGAGTCTAGTGCAGCAGTGGCCAAACTTGCTTTACATAAGAGCCACATAGAATAAACGTCAGATGTTTGAGAGCCACAAGACATGAACAAATATAACCCACATGTTTTTATTGAAATATGCAAATTGGTGTTTTATTAACATTAAATGAGACTGCAAAAAAATAAAAACAAAAGGAGTAAAAATGTATGTTGATAATGATATTTAACTTTAGATGGGGAGGGAGGGGAGAAAGAGAGAGAGAGAGAAAGGTGGAAAGAAAACAAATAGATCGAGGGAGGGAGACAGAGGTGGAAATAAGGCAACTTTAACTTTAAATGCATCTTCCAAGACCCCCATGCCCCCACACCAGCTGGATTGGCTTGGAGAAGGGGTATAAAGAGACAAATGCTTTTTTCAAGCTGGCCCGGGTGTGTGTGTGTCTTTAAGAATGCATTTAAAGTTGCTTTCTTTCTCTGCTTGCCCCCATCTCAAACCTACCCAGGGAGGGGAACACTGGCTGGGGAAGGGATTACCAATTGGGGAGGCTGTCTCCCTTTTGCTTTCCCAGCCGTCCTGCCAGAAGCCATACAATATGTGTGAAAGAGCCACATGCAGCTCCCGAGCCGCAGTTTGGCCCCCCTTGTCTAGTGCTACATTAGATGCTGTGGAATGTGCAGAATGCAGCACTATCTTTAGCACATTACTCCCCACCCTCATAAACCATTTGCACTGCAGATAGGGTGACTGGTGCTGCTAGCAGAATAGGTAAGGCCCTAACAAATCAGAAAGATCAGAGATGCCCACATGTTTTCCTGTACCACATAATTCCTGCTCTTGGCCATGATTGAAATTGTATTTATTACAATGATGTTACCCGCCCTGAGCCTGCTCGCGGGACGGGTGGGATATAAATGCAAATAATAAATAAATAAATAAATGACAGTATCTAAGACTCTTACAAAGTATTCTGGGAATGCCTACAGAAAATATTCAAAAGCCACGTCCTGAAGAATATATATATTTTAAAAGTCACAACACAGAGAATTCTGCCCAAACTTCAAACAACCTACTATAGAATACTTTCAATAACATTAATAGGACTACTCTGAAGCAAGCTGCTTGGCCAGCAAGCTTGAAAGAGAATCTATTGCAGACTTAAGCCATGCATTGTGAAGGAATTCCTAGTTTAAAATTAGATTATGTGAAAATAAACTGCTTGATCATGATTATTTACTATTTCATAGATCTCAGCTGTAGAAAACATTTGTCAGCCACATTGGCCTAATTAACAACTTAGAAATCTTACCCCTTTGCTCTGGTAGTACAACTTGAAAGATTTGAAACTGATGTACTTTTTATAAGACTTACAAATTTTAAGAACTGTATCTCTGTTTTTCTGTATGATTTTATTATTTTATAAGAATGGTAGTCAGGTGACCTGTGCCATATAATAAACTATCACATTGTCCTAAAGAAAACCAATCTAAAAAATTACTTTATCAGTCTAGATTTCAGCCTGTATTCCAAGTGAAAAGAAACACTTCTTTACTTCACAAAGCTGGAGAAAAAGAAGCTGAGGTTGCAATCCTTAAATCATTTAAAAGCAAACTTGTTTAAAGGTTTTTGCATAGTAGTTCTATTTCAGTGTGCTATCTGATCATTTACCAAGGGACTAATGATCGGATGTGTTTTATTATGTTTAACACAAAATAAATCAAGACAACAAAGCTCTGTAAAAAGTCACAGAAGGTTGGTAAGTACCATGGTATTTACCTTACAATTTATAAATCCCAAGATCTTGTACCAGAAGGTGATTACACTACTCAAATTACATTCGCTCATTGTTAGGGCAAACTTTTTTAATGACTGAAAAATTAATCATGAACCAAGATTTTTGGCTTAGACATGAACATGAAATTACTGTGATTATATTGATAGGCTTTATAAAGCAGCTACTTGCCCATGGCAAGTAAAAATTACCTCCAGGCAACCAGGCAGAAAGTTTTTGTCAACTGACAGAATCCCCCCCCCCATTTAGGTTTCTGATGACCTGTGTGGAAAAGGCTTGTTATAAAAAAATGCTTGCTTGTTGGCTTTTAGAAACTAATTTGCAAGGCTGAAATAAAGTGTATGTGAGTGCTGAAAATTATGTGTAGCTGTAAATTCTATAATATTTAGGGCTATGTTATACTGAAATAGTAAAGGAATATTCTCCCTATATAATTGGACAGATATCCTATACACAAGGCATATGTGTGAACTGAATTTATGTGGTACCTAGACTGGGTATTGTACCCTCCCTGGCCATGATCAAGTGCACTGGCCTAGGCCCTCACCGTGTGCAACACTGAACTTGTGGGTGCAGGCTCAATTCCCATAATCAGGACTGCCATCCAGAAAAACACCATGGCTGAAAGGATCAAAAGCCTTCAATAGGTCCGTGATAATCAACAGGATCACACTTGCTCAGGGATACCATAGTCATTTCAGTTCCAAAACCATACCAGAAACTGGACTGAAAGGAGTCCAGATTAGTTACATCAAAGAACGTTAGACTTGCACAGCTACAGCTCATTTGAGACCCTTCTCGTTCCCCCTCGCCCAATACTTGCTTCTAGAAAGCTTCAGAGGGTAGCTGTGTTGGTCTCCAGTAGAAGAGCTTGATTCAAATACAATAGCACCCTACAGACCAACAAAATTTTTAGGGCATAAGCTTTCAACAGTCAAAGATTCCTTCATATATGACAAAGGGAGTGTTGATTTTTGAAAGCTTATACCCCCAAAATCTTGCTGGCCTCTAAGGTACTACTGGACTGGAATCTAGCTCTTGCTTCCAAATTACATCCATCCAGAGAAGACTTTATCAGGGTTTATGACTGCCTCCTTCAAGGCAGACGGCACCATCCCTTCCTTTAATGAAACATTTACCAGTTGTAGATTTTCCAGGCTGTATGGCAATGGTTGTGGCACTGTAGTACCTGACATTTCACCAGCAGTTGTGACTGGCATCCTCAGAAGTATAACACAGAAAGAAGGAGTACACTCTGTGTCAAGGTGAGAAGACCACACAGCGTAGCATCCAGACAAGAATAAAAGAATATGAAAGACACTGCAGACTTGGCCAACCTGAAAAATCAGCAGTGGCTGAACATAACCTAACTCAAACAGGACACAGTATCTTATTCCAAGACACTGAAATGCTGGGCAACACATCCAATTACCATGTCAGATTACACAGGGAAGCTACTGAAATTCATAAACATAAACATAATTCAACAGGAAAGAAGAGAGTTTAAAAATAAACAGGACATAGTTCTCTGTCCTGAAAAACATAAAATGCTTTACATCTTACAACAGCACTACAGATAAGATTAGAATTTCAACAGCCAATCCATATGCAAAAGAACCTCCTCAGGAAAGCTCCTCCATTAGCATGCCACAGCCTGGGAAACTCCTACAAGATAATGACTCAGCCTTACCCCACCTTCCTGAGTAGATATAAATTACCTGCCTACCATTTTTCTTCTCACCTTGACACAGAGAGTACTCTATCTTTCTGTGTTATACCTCTTAAGGATGCCAGCTGCTGGTGAAACATCAGGTCCTACAATGCCAAGACCATGGCCATACAGCCAGAAAAACTACAACAGCTAATGAAAGCCTTCAACAACATATTAAAACATTTACTGCTCCTTGGACCCAAATGGGTATTTCCCTTCAGGTAGATGTTAAGAACCAATATGTAAAAATGTAAAGTATGATTGTAGTAAGACACATACTTCTAATTAACTCATCCTTATCTTTGGGCATTAATAAGTTTCGAGCAAAAGGCCCTGCCTGTCTTAATAATATCTTAAATTGCGGTATCTATAGAACTCTTTTGAACACTTCTTAAGAACATCTTAACAGTTCTTATGCACCTTAAGCTGTGAGCAACATTAGAAATCCATCAGCTTGCATCAGAAAAATTACAGGCAACATCCATTTGGGAGGTCTCTTGAGAACAGCAGCTTAGCCCTGGAGTACTAATGAAGACTGTTTGGTTCTCATAGAAAGCATAGTCCCTATGTACAAGAAGTTCAGCATACTCTCTGACCAGGATGCACATGTTCTCAGTTCATAGAAAATGATAAAACAACTGTCAATCTGAATGTCAAATAGGACCACAGAATAACATAATCTGCACAAAAGGGGGTTTGCTCCTCAATGCAACTTCTTCCTCTAGACCTTTCCTATAGATGGTAACAACAGGAAGGAACACTTCAAATTATAGCAAGTTGAGATAATTGGCTTCTAGACCCTTAAACAGCTTATCATCATCAGCTTGGGAAACATCAGTGGCAAGTTCCATTGATGAACAGATATGGCAAATAACTCACAATACTTCCTTCCACGTTCCAATTTAGGAAGATTAAAATAATGTTATTTCAATATGAATTAAATTGTACTTTTATTCTATTGACATGCATATAATTACATGAACATGTTTCAGTCAGAATCAGTGTGATCTGCTGGTTTAAGTTTTGGGCTAGAATCTGGGGCACTCAGATTCAAATCCACATGCTGCTATGGAAGCTTGATGGGTACCATCAGGCCACTCACACACTCTCAGCCTAACCTACCTTCCAAAGCTGTTGTGAGGATAAAACAGAGGAGAGAAGAACAATAAGTTGTTCCGGGTCCCCACAGGAAAGAAAGGTGGGTATAAAGTTAATAATAAATAAAAATGATGGGGGAAACAGCGGTTTTAAAAGAATAAGAAAGAAAAGGAGAAGAAGTGGGTGGGGATAAAAATTCTGGGAGTTTTGTGCAAGAAATTAATCTTCCCCATGGGATTTCACACTAGACATATATGACTTTATACCATACTGGCAAACATAGTATAGGTTTGCAGTTCTATAATGCAGGTTTGCAGATTGTTATGTTTGCATGTCGTGAACCACCTTGAGCCCACTTGCAGGGTAGGGCAGGATAAAAATCAAATAAAGCAATCAATCAATCAATCAATCAATCAATCAATCAATCAATCAATATCATAACAAAACAAGATAAAGTAGGTAAGAAACAAAATGAAATGTTGTCATTTGTCCATTCTTTCCTAGAGTATAAACAGCTACATTAAAAATAAACACTTCGTTAATATTCAGGCTTTTAGTAAATCTGCCATCAACAATAAAGTATAATGGTTTACCTGGACTGGAATCAGAGCACCTGCTTCAAGGCACACTGGGAGTCTTTGGATGACGCAGAGAAGGATTTCTTTTTACCCCTGAGGATATCCTTTTGCAAGACTAGCAACCAGAATGTTGCTCTCTCTATGATGCGAGATGATCAAGAGAATACCTGTAGTCTGCCATTATTGCTTTGAGGCCTGGAAGTGTTGATCTGAGACTCCCAGGTAGCTGGCAGTGGAAGACATTTACTTTAGATTCTTTAGGGTCTCATCTGTCTGAGAGGTGTACAAAATGAAGACAGCTTTCCCAGAAGTACTGAAAACCTTGAGAAAGGTTGCCAGCACTGGAAAAGTAACTGGAATAAGTTGTCTGTTAGCCAGAAAAGTCAAGTTTCCAATTTTCAAAATATATCATTGATATGTATTTGCACATAAGGTGCCTGGGAGATCCTGTTGCAAGATGGGAGAAACAGGGTATAATTATTTTTAACTAATGAACCGTAGCTCAAGCCTTCTGTACAAGAGGTAGCTTTATCTGGAGGTACAAAGTCTAAATTATCTGGAGCAGCTATGGTGAGAGCTTCAGACCAGGATACGGGAAACCCAGGTTCAGATCCTCACACTGCCCTGGTAGCTCACATACTCAGTTGCATACTCTCAGCCTAGCTTACCTCATGGGGTTGTTGTGAGGATAACATGCAGGAGAGGAGAATGATGTTAGCTGCTATAACGCAACGACCTCTCCCTGGCCATTGCGGTGACCGAGCTGTGGCGTCACTGCCTGTATATGCTTATATTTGTACTGGATTCAGTTTATTTTTCTATGAAGGGGCTGATCAGTTCTACTTTCTCTGATGGCTGACTAGTTCACTCTAATCAATAGTCTCTTCGGGGATTGATATAACTTGTGGATGTATTGAGGACAACTGCCCAGTATAATTCTTTACCAGAAAGACAGGCACCAGTGCTTGTAAAAGTCAAACAGCACAGTTCTTTATTATACAGAAAACTCAACAGGGGGATGGGATATATTTACACAGAATATTTTGTTTCTTTGATGAATAGACACTTTACTTTGCCTTGACATAGGCTGTAGGCTTATGACTGTCAGTGTGACACAGATGTTCTTCAGTACACAAAACCAATTTATGATCCCATTCTCCTGTAACTGCTTTGTGGTTAACCTTTGGGCTTTATTTGCCTGGTCTCTTGAGTCTGCTGGTGCACCAACCCCAACTCTTCAGACTCTTCCAGACCCTTTGCCCTTCCTTGGCCACCTCTGGAGCAGTGTATCTGGTGTTTGTGACCACTGAGGTCTTATACTTTCCACTCTCTCGTTACTCTCCTCTTTGTATTAGAGGGCACTAGTGCAGAGTGCTATTCAGCCACAGTTTTCAACTGCTATCTGGCTGATTCCACTGAGCCCAGAAGCTTCTGTCCTCTTCAGAGCTTTCCAGTTAACTCTCTGTTAGCTTTCTTCCAACTCACTCTCCCAACTGTCAGCTGTTCACAGTTATCTGTCACTCACTGAGAATTCCGAGCCCTCTGGCCACCACCTCTCTCAGTCACATGACTCAGCAGCTCCTTTGTTTACCTAGCTGCGGTCCACAAACCTTTAATTCCATCACAACTGCTTTGGGTACTCATTGTGGAAAAAAGCAGGGTATAAATGAAGTAAATAAATAAATAATATAGCTGAAGATGGGGCGGTTCATAAAGGGTAGGTTGCTGGGTAGAAACAAGAGAAGGAAGCGGGAAGAGGCTGAAGACTGCCAGGAAGAAGGACCGAGGAAGCAGTGGGGGGGATAAAAGGGAGAGTGAGGTGTGTCCCACATATCCTGTGGGTTTTCCACTCCACAACTGTGCCTGGTAGCCAGTATCTTGCAAGCTGGCTGAATAAAGGCTGCCAGGGGAGGGAAGATTGGGAGCAGGTAAAGGTAGGTTGGCTGGTGAGTGGGAAGGACAGAAGTATAGGAACACAGGAAGAGTCTACTGGATCGGACTAGTGGTCCAACATCTTGCTTCACACACAAGTCAACCAGTCTGCAAAGCAGGAAAAGGAGACAAGGCCATGGGGCCTCCTAGGGAAGAGAAAGATGGAATATTGGGGGAGGGGGAAATGAAATTCCCACCTGCCAACAATGGCCTATCTCGATATTGGGGGAATGAGCTATGAGACAGCTAAGGCCAGAAGGGTACAAGGGATCGCACACCTATATATACCAAGGTCCAGTTCAGTATGAAGACTCCAGATTGAAAGAGTGTTCAATAGTTTTATTAAAGAATATCCCTGTATACAATCACAGTAAGCAGTCACAATATACACACAATCCAAATAAAGAGATGATGATAGAGATGTTTAAGGAGCAGATAGAGGGCTATACTACCTGTCCAGATGTGCAGATGTCTGTGTAGAGGAGAGTGCAAATAGCCAGCATTCCACACTAAGAAAGGAGACCCAAAGTAGAGGCTTTGGGGGTGTACACTATACTAGGCATCATTAGGATACACACTGACGCTGGGCTTGCCCTCTATTTTTATAGGAATTCAAAGGGTGGTCTCCTGGGCTATGCCTTGATGACATTAATGATTGCTGATAGTCTTACTGGGGCAGATTGAATGGGTTTGATGACTGTTGATGGTCCTACCAAGGTAGATTGTTTGGGTTCCCAGGCTTAGACAAAAGGGGGAAATAGGTCCCTGATAGGTGCCAGGAAGAATTGTTGATGATTTAATAATTTCTGTTTCAATATCCTGCGGGAGGGGACAGAAAGGCCAGGTGTTGAGACAAAAGATTTCTACATAGGCACAGGTATTACACAAAGGGGTTATGTGAGGGTATGGAGACAGAGGAGGTTTCACCAGATGTCAGCTGAATGGCTTTGAAGGAACTTGCGGTCATTTCATATGGATACATTTGCTGGGTGGAGGGGGATATGGAGATTGTTCTGGAGGGCACCTTGTATAAGCTTAGACTGAAACCCTTTGCTGAGCTGTGGCTAGTTCTTTGGCACACGTTAAGAGTGTCCTCTTTGGCCCGGTTCTGTGAGTCTCTGGTTCAGGTCAGAAGTGGGGTGCCTCGCTGTTGGAACTACCCTGAGAGTAAGGCAGCACCTTTGAACTACAATTTGTAGTGTCATAAAAACAAGTTAGAGCAGACTGTAAAACCATTTGAAAGATCAACCCCTAACAAAAAACCTGAATAATACAGTTTAGCCTGGGACTTAGCAGAGGGTGCCAAGGCAAGCCTTAAAGGAAAGCTCATTCCATTGGCAAAGTGTCACTGCTGAAAAACCCAGGCTCTTGTTACCTAAGACTTTATGGGTGGAAGTACCCTCTTCAAAAGATTATGTATCCTTACAGCATGTCTACTGCATGTATAGGTCTCTAGTACACTGAATTTACTGTGCCAAATGCTCATATAATCAGGCTGTGCCTAAAGAGTAAACTGGCTGCCAGTCCCTGGTTCTAAACCCTATGGTATGCAATCATTTCCTGCATCTCCTGGGAGCTGACTTTCCATTTGAATCATGGAAATGAATTAATAACACCAGCCTTCTCAGAAGCCTGTCTTCTTTGGTATCTCATTCCATAACTGAGGATGTTCTTGACACTACATGAAAAGACACTTCCTTGAAAGCTTCAAATTGCTTTAAAGGTTCTTCTGGGGAGGGGGAAAGATGGCGGCCCTTGAGTTAGCAAGAGTTGGGCTGAGGAGGGCACAGTTGCTGGATGTACGAAAGCAATGGTTGCTGTCATTAGGAGTGGCACATCTGAGCCAAGACAGCTGAACCCAACTTTGCACAGCTAAAATATCCAGGGATTGTTGAATCTACTGAGGAATACAGATTTGTGGAGTGGTCTATACCTCCCACCAGAGTACCCGAACCACCCAAACATGATACATACCCCACCCCATGTGAGTGGAGGCCTCCACAAGATCCCCCTCCTGCCCTTCCTTATTTTGTACAGCGGTCCTGCATGCACAACATTCCTGTCTACATAGAAACCACACACGTCAGGAAGATTGGAGGTGATATTTGGGCCCTTGAGAAGGAAGTGAAGGAATTCCTCACAGAGCTTTCTGGAAAGACGCCAGCCACCCAAGTCAATGAAGTTGCCTGTTTCATTCACATCAAGGGTTGTTTTGACGAAGAACTGAAGGAGTGGCTGATGGACAAAGGTTTTTAAATGAAACAGACTTGGCAAAAAAGTAAATAAATAAAGGTTCTTCTGGGTTTATTTTATAAATAGCTATGTTATATCTCTGAATTCAAGTTAATGAGAGAGTGATTATGGCTGCCTCAAGTGATAATGAATCCAACAAATTAGGAATCCCTTAAGGAGAGAAAATAAAATCAAAAGCCAAATCGCAAACACCTAATCGGAAAATTGATATGCCGAAGGCAAAATAAGCGGAAAGGGGATAATGTCAAGGAATAATTTTCTTTGTTCAGTGCTCTTGTAGCAACTGGAAGGGAACCTAGTAAGCAGTTGTCTCTAGGCATTTGTATCATACAGGACATTCACAGCTGATGGAAGAGGCAAGAGTACCTTTTTAGAACTTCTAATGATCCTGGCAGGATGGTAATATATTTGGTAGCACAGAGTAAGAACCTGAACTGGGTCAGGTAAAAGCAATGGTGTAACACAGGCAGGCAGGTCAATCCATCATTACTACCAGGCAGGTCAATCCATCAGTTTTTGCCCAGACAAAGGTCATCAGAAAAGCACAGGCTGATTTCCCACTACAGCTGCCTCAGGGTTGTGCTGCCGTTTGCCCCGATACTATTTGTCAATTTCACACCCGAAGCCGTGGGGCTGCCTTTTGACCCGTGGCTTCGCCCGATTTCCCCCGCAGTTTCATGATCCTCAAAAAAAAAGATCATGAAACTGCGGGAAATCGGGCGAGCCGCGGGTCAAATGCAGCCCCACGGCTTCGGGTGTGAAATTGACGAATAGTATCGGGGCAAATGGCAGCGCAACCCTGAGGCAGCTGTAGTGGGAAATCAGCCACAGTCTTCCGTCAAAGGAACAATGGATACAGCTGATCAATCAAGCTGTAAGGAAGATCAACTATCTCTGCAGATGAAAAGTGGCAAGCCTTTCTGGTTTACAGGCTAATTAGGAGCCAGCACTGGAACCAAGAATGCTAGTTCAGGGGGCACACATACACCAAGACCTAACCAAAGGATTCTCAGAACTGATTGTTAGAAATGCCACTTAGAATAAGACAGACAGTGTAGTTTTAGAATATTTACTTTGCATATTTAATAAACATTAAAGCAACATTTTGCTTCTACGTAGCTAAAGTATTGGTGCAATAAAATAAAATAACTTCAGTTTTCTGTGTTGATAAACAGGATCTTTCCACGAAGTAATTAAACCCTTTGTATTTCTCAAACTTTCTATCAACAGCATCCCTTTAACAACTGACTCTTATAGTCTAGCTTCTGATTTCTCACCTCAGAATGAGGTGCACTTAGATTCTAAGTGCTTTGCCTTCTCATAACTACTTATCACAGTTCTGTCCTCAATCTGTTTCATTTCCTTAATCTATAATTCCTAAATTGAATCAAACATAGCTGTCAAATCAATGATTTCATCACCTTCTTTAAACTCAACATTAGAATTTTTACTGCCATTCTTAGGACCCATATCTACAAAAGCAAGCAGTAATTATTCCTTTATCCATATAGTTCTTAACAAAACAACAATTATCCAGAATAAACTATTAATTACTTAGCTAATTTAATAATTATTCACAATACTTAATATATTAGAATAGCCCAGTAAAGACTCAACTAACTTATTACTACAATCATCATATATTCAATGGCTAATTACCCAAATGGCTCTATGAATTTATTCAATGGCTAATTACCCAAATGGCTCTACAAATTTATTTTTCAGTAAGGTATCTATCATCAATTTACTTCCTAAATTCAAAATTAGCTCAAAAATGAACTTTAAAATAAATTTAATTAATAATTATTATTTAAATTCACCATTCTTATACCACCAAAAAACATTTATTTATTTATTTGGACTTTTAAACAGCCCTTCCCTGCAAGCAGGGCTCAAGGCAGCTTACAACAGAATGAGACAATAAATAATTTGGGTTAAGTTAAAACCAGTAATAAAATACAGTACAGTGTCAACAAGTAAAACAGGCTATTCCAAGGTGGCAAGGAATTTTGACAGCAAATTGCAACATCCCATAGCCTCCTGGGGGGGGACAAGTGAGGGGAAACTCAATTAAATCCTCAACAACAGCAATTTCAAAATTTCCAATGGGAGCAAACAATCAGTTACTTTCACAAATCAAGTTCTACCCTTCAGTCCCTACCAGAGGGCCTATGTTGCCCTTATGGTGTCACCTGCAGCAATGCCACATGCCATAATCACACTGGTACCAGAGTGTGCAATAAACTGAGATGCCAACTTTGCTGCCACATACACCCAGACAACGTGATTACTGGACCTAACCACATCATCTACGCCATCTCAGGCTCATTCACTTGCTCACCTTCTAACACTGTAAAGGTAAAGGTTCCCTTGCTCGAAAGCCAGTTGAATCCAACTCTAGGGTTGTGGTGCTCATCTCCATTTCAAAGCCGAAGAGCCAGCGCTGTCCGAAGATGTTTCCGTGGCCATGTAGCCAGCATGACTAAACACCAAGGCACATGGAACACTGTTACCTTTCCACCAAAGTGGTACCTATTTATCTACTTGCAATTTCTTGCTTTCGAACTGCTAGGTTGGCAGGAGCTGGAACTAGAGACGGGAGCTCACTCTGTCATGCGGCACTGCTGAACTACTGACCTTCCACAGCCTGCAGTTCAGCGTCTTAACCACTTGAGCCACCGCAGCTCCTTCTAACACTGTATATGCCATTAAATGGCAACAATGCCCTTCAGGTTCTCTACATAGGGCAAACAGGTCAAACCCTGCGCCAAAGGATAAGTGGACACAAATCTGACATCAAGAATCACAAGACTGAGAAACCTGTAGGAGAACACTTCAACCTTCCAGGACATTCAATGGGTGACCTCAGTAGTTGTTTTATTGCAAAGGAATTTCAGAAACAGACTGGAAAGGGAAACTGCTGAGTTACAAGTTATTACAACAATCAGAACAATGGACCCCCCCCCACCCAGGACAACAGGGATACCAGTTTCTTATCTCACTACATATGCTAATGTCATTCAGGCCTTACATCTGTATTCTCACCAAACCCCCAGAAGGGCTATACATCCTATTTATTTTATTTTTTATTTGGAATAGTGGACTGGAATAGTAGATTGTACTATAATGAACAGGAGAATATAATGTTATGTGGAATGGTAGATTAGAATGTATTTCTCTGGTCTGGGGACAGAGGAGATACACTGCACAGCTATTTGTACCACCTCAAAGAAAAGGATGCTGTACTGTTGCCTTCATGATTGAGAGGAGACAGATGGTATGTGATAGCATTGTCTCAGTTAATTGTTCTTAGCATTCCACAGTTAAGAAATGTACATTTGCCCATCAATCTCTGATTTTGGTGTATTTATTTTCTGCACTATGTTTCCCCCTGGAATTAAACCCAAATAAATGGTGACCATATAAACTAAGCTTGTTACTCTAGTTTGGTCCTTGCATCTATTAAACACCTTATGCTGTATGCTAGTTTGCTGCTCACCCTCTATCTATATGTATAGACTGGTAACTTTCATTTCAATGTGTCTGAAGGAGTGTGCGTGCACACAAAAGCTTATACCATGAATAAAACTTTGTTGTTCTTAAAGGTGCTGCTGGACTCAAACTGTTCTGCTGCTTCAGGTCAACACGACTGCCCACCTGAATCCATAATCAACAGAGGCCCACTGGTACAAAGCCATGTATATTTGCATATCTACTTCATATCACTATTCGTTCATGAGCCTTGAAAAACTGATCAAGTATTTAAAAGTAACAAAAGCATTTAGCATGTTTAGTGTACACAAGTCAAAGGGTAACTTGGGTGAATTTGAAAGCAATATAAATGAAGACAAAGGGTGGGGAGAGAAATTATATTATGGCACTTATATCCCAAGAAAACAGGCATCTGCTGGGAAATCCTATACGCTCTCTCGCGGAATTTAAGTGACAGACCATGGCTCTTAATGTGAACAGGGTATAGTTCTCCACAGCTATTCCTATCAGGTAATATTTAAAATATCCTGATGTCAGCATTAAACCATATTTTGGAGTTCATTTGCTAATGCTATATCCTTTGTCATGTCTGCCTTGCATGTTTTGATCTTTCTAAATATTTTACAAGGTTAAACATAACCAAAGACAAATATCCACTCCTATTTTTCAAACAAACAACCCTAGTCCCATGATAATCAGGCTTTTGTTTAGGAGTCAGGAAACGTCCCTTATGACTCTGACATCGGCAGCTCTCAAAGCTGTGTGTACAGGTTTGTTCAGCTTATTTTGTGACAGGTACAGAGAACCTTACTGTCCTATCTATTAAACAACCAACAAAGACAAACAAAGAAGGTTATAATATACAAATAAATCTCAGGACAGGACAGAGTATCAATCTCTTTCTCTCTCTCTTTCAGTTTTTCAATACAATTTACAACAAAAGCTTCATTAGCACACAACCCTAAGGCATAGCATTCATTAAAATTCATTTAGGAATAGCCAAGTTAGCAGCCAAGGGACCTGCTTAGCATGATACTCAGAGTCTCCTTGTATACCTGCTTTAGTGTACACAATTAAGAGAGAGAGACTCTTGGGGAGAAGATCACCTACATCCCCAGCAGGGCATTTTTTTCCTACTATAATTTCTAGGTGTGCAATAATCATGCAATTAACTTGCTAATTAGAGAAAGCTATCATCACTGACAGGAGCAGGCCTTTTCTAAGGTATATACAACCATATTCCTCTCCTGGTTGATTTGTGTCTGTCTCTTACTCTTTCTTAAAAAAAAAAAATAACTTGCATTGTACTATGAACCTGGTTTAATCAATCACCCATTAGCATGGAGAATTAGTAAACAGTATTCCCTCCTGGATACATTTTGTAAGTCCAAGAGACCAGCATGATGTAATCAACTCCTAGCAGAATACTTCCATATCATGCTATCGTTAAGTGTCTGATGAAACAAATTATACCTGATTCACCTTCGGAAACCAACACTTATTTATGGTTCAATAAGCCTACAAACAAAATCACTTTATGTCCTTGTGTGACTTTCTTCCAGCTAGCAGACAGTGCTGTGCATTTTTTTTAACTTTTAAAAAACACTCCCACTTTATCTTGGTGGATTAATTTATTAACTGAACAACATCATTATATATTCTTAATAAGAGTTTAATAATAGCTGCACTGTACAAAACAAGCTGCACTGTATCAGACAATGCACAGTGACAGAAATGTAAGCAATTTATTGTTCAGGTGGCTAGCTGTTGGTAGCATCTTAAAGACCAACAGGATTCCCGGGGTATATAACCCTTTCTATATGATGGGAGGTTTGACTCTCAAAAGCTTATATCCAGCAAGTCTTGCTAGTCTTTAAATTGCTCCTGGACTCAAATCTGGATAGATTTATGTTTGTTTCAATAACCACTTAAGGATTACATTGTTGCATCAACCAAAGGTCCGTCTAATCCAGAATTCTGTCTCTACCATTAGCTGGCAAGATACCAGGAGTTCACAAGCAAGGCATGATGTTCTTAGCCATCCCCTATTGTTTATTCCAGCATTTCATAATAAGAGTATAGGGCCCCTGAGCTATTATCTACCATTTCTAACAGCCACTGAAAAATCTCCTCTCCATGAATTTATGCAATTCTTTTGTGTAATCTCAAGGGTCGGCAAACAAATTTTAAAATAATAAATGAGAGTTACTATGCTGCACCAGATACATATACTGAAATCTCCATTCAGCATTTCACTGGATGACCTTCAGCAAGTAACTATTGTGCAACCCAACCAGCGTGTGCACACATAGAACACATCCTGAGCTCTTCAAGGAGGTGTGGGATAAAAATGTAATAGTGAAAAAAGAAACTACGTAAAAGTATATGCCTTGCAGCACTATTCTAAAGCCTGTTTCTGAATGGCCTGGCTGGTGACTAAGCCCCTATGCTACTGCAGAGACGTGGGGTGGACAATTTCATATTTCTAAAGATTAATCATTACATTAAATTAATAACAGTGAATAGATGACACTGCCAGTACAATAGTATGTAAACTTGGCAGTTTCAAAGCTGTAATGTTTTTTCAGGTGATTAGAAACTGACTGAGTAAATGCATGTTTTATTGATTTCTAAATAGGGGAGGGAGGTGAAAAACTACAAATATGATCCAAATTGGGGGGAAAACCTGCATTATGAATTATCTTAATCAGCTCTGCAGGTCAATAAAAACCAAATCTAAAACTGTCATCTCAGATAAACCAAAAATGTGATTAATTTTTGTTTCACTTTCAATAAATACAGAGGAGATCAGTGTCTCCTGTCTTTTCTAACTGGGAGAGTTAGAAGCATTTGCAAGATGTTTAGCATTTCAGTGCTTTATGTTACTCTGAAGTAGTTACAATAATGCCTAAGCAAGAAAATAATCCAACTGGTGGCATCATTATAATGAAGTCACTGAAGAAAGGGGAAAAGGCAGTGGTACATGTAAACACTGCTGTTAGCAAGGAGTATATCAACCATGCAACAATAATAAAGGAACGTTTAACAACATATAGAAACCATTCTGAAACAGTACAAGCCATATAAATTGATATAGTGATACAATAACGTTCATAACAACAACCTGGCAGACCCGTATCACCTAATAAATGTCTAATTCAGGAATCCTATATAGGTAAACAAGCTAAAATGTTAACTACTAATCTCTGGACTTGCAATTTTGTTGTTTTAAGACTATTAAGTACTCTATAATTTTAAAAGTTGTTAATGTTATTGCACCTTTGGGCTATGATTTATTTGAAATATCTGTATCTCATTTTTCTGCTTGCACTATTCACCCAAAGTGGCGTACAATTATGCAATAGATAATGATCTCAACACGACAGAACTAGTTTGGTGGCAGAGGCCAGACAATACTCCCCTTTGGCTCTGCAGGTTCAGGAAACCAGCAGCTGAGCAGCAGTGTTCTTTTGGGGGAGGGGCACGAATGTGTCCCTGCTGCTTCTCCTTCTCTCAGTGACAGACAGGACAGAACAGGCGAAAATAATTTTTCCTCTTGTGTGGTAGGAACCTGGTAGCTCATGGGAAATAGCCAATTTGCCAGAGGAAGACAAAAATACTGGCGGAAGCAGCAGCAAGATCTTTGCCTTCCAGATCTGTGTCACAGATATGCAGTCTACCACTGTTTTAAACAGTCAAAGGTTTTTTTAACAGTACTAGCTGTTTTAAACACTCAAAGATTTTTACAAGCTTCAAGGGCAAAAGTTCAAAAAAAGGAGATGAGACACCAGCACAAACTCTATTTGCAAATGGTACATGTCAATCCATAACTGAAAATCAATACTGGGAAAAAATTACAAACTAATTCATCCATCATATAAGTGACAGTCACACTATGGCTTATTGCGTTATCTCTTAGATAGGGAAGTAGGGTTGCCAGGTCCTTTCTTTGGAGGGAGCTTCCTGGTAGTGGGGGGCCAGGGACATCGCACTCGGCCATGGCTGTTGGGGGTAGGGTTTCCCCCCGCCAGCCACCTGGACAGCAGCAGGCTGGAACCTGTGAAATCGGGGGATCCCCCGCTTCCATCTGGGGGCTGACAACCCAAGGAATATGACAGAGTTCAAACAATGGTTATACTAAGGATTGATCAAGCAGAATCACTGATTCTGATGTCAGATGGATGGACTGATACATAAGGAAATCCTTTACTGAACACTATGTTGCAACACCTGAGTCAAAGTCCCCGAAAATAATTTCCAAATCTTATCATACAGGTGCGTACATGGCCAATTTATTGAGTGACAGGCAGTGTTCCCTCTAAGCTGAGTTAGGGTGAGCTGGCTGACAGTTTTTTAGCCACACAGTTTCAGCTCACACATTTTTGTTTTAGCTCAGGAAGGATGGCTCCAGAGCAAACTAATTTATGCAGTAGCCAAATCGCTGGCTCACAACTTTAATGTTGTAGCTCACAAAGTAGAATTTTTGCTCACAGGACTTCACAGCTTAGAGGGAGCATTGGTGACAGGTACAAGCCCTTGTTATTGATAATGGTAGTAATATGTAATTTGCATGACAAATATTAAAGGCAAAGTATCATTTAATAGTATTTGGCTGTCTTGATCATGGGTTGAACCTTCTGGCAAAGTACTGCTGTTAAGACAATACCAGCAAACTGCAAAGCAGACTTTCAGAAAATTACAGAAACAGGAAGATGAAACTGCAGTTTTATCATAAGCAGAAACTAGATAAGGCTTAGCCACAAAGTGTCTGCTTAGTTTTCTGCTCACAAATAATTGTTTGCAGTGTGCTTCAAAAGATATCCCAGATATCCCAGATGAGCACCAGAATTCTCAATTGTGTATTCTGGGTTCAAGTTCATAGAGCATTCAATTTGCTACCATGAATTTCACTATCAAGAAACCTGAAGGAAATACACAAAACCTTTCAGTTATTTCACAGATATTTAGACAACTGAATGAAAATCAGCGCTATTCTTGCCTTCTTCACATCTATCCAAAAAAACCTGTAGTAGTAAAAAAACGTTTACCAAGAGACCTAAGTTTTGCTGTTATCCAGTTCCATCTGGCAGCATATCAATTAGGTCTTCAACAGATAGGACTGGATGCATCCGAGATTGTTACCTATGGCTTTCATGGAAGCATTTATGGAAGTAGTCACAAATGTCCCCCAGACCAACAAAACAACATAACTGGTAGACACGGCTTTGTACCATGCAAAAGAAAAACTTTGTAGCAAAGACATTGTTTGGAGGGCAGCATAGAATGTGCCTCCTTTCCCATGCTGGAATGGATACTGTAGTTGGTCCTATTCACATGCTATGCATTAACATGTCCCTCTGTTGCAAAGTAGGTCCTGAGTAAATGTTCTTTTTGTCCACTGTAGGTCAAAATATTACGGAAGGTATTAAAGTGTGTGTGTGTGTACACACACACACACACACACACACACACACACACTAGCAGTAATGCCCGTTGTAGAAGCAATACAACGAGCTCTAGAAAGATGTGATGCATAACGAACGCATAGAAAGGTACAAAAGTGGAAGCAGTCTCACACACAAAGCCAGGCATGCCTTGGCTCTCCCACCCCCACATTCAAGGCCCCTGTGACCCAGCCTGGCAGGCCTTGGCTCTCCCAACCCGCCATTCAAGGTCCCTGCGGCCCAGCCAGGCCGGCCCTGGCTCTCCCACCCTCCCGTTCAAGGCCCCTGAGACCCACCCAGGCAGGCCTTGGCTCTCCCACCCCCCCGTTCAAGGCCCCTGAGGCCCATCCAGGCAGGCCTTGGCTCTCCCACCCCCCTGTTCAAGGCCCCTGCGGCCCAGCCAGGCCAGCCTTGGCTCTCCCACCCCCCCCGTTCAAGGCCCCTGAGGCCCAGCCAGGCAGGCCTTGGCTCTCCCACCCCCGTTCAAGGCCCCTGAGGCCCAGGCAGGCCGGCCTTGGCTCTCTCACCCCCCCCCCGTTCAAGGCCCCTGTGGCCCAGCCAGGCTGCTCATGGCTCAGCTGCCTACTTACCTTGGGGAGTCTTTGGGGCTCTGGGAGGGGCCAGGACAGCCAGCAGCGTGCAGGGGCACTAGGCAGCAGCCTCAGTGCAGGCTGAGACCGGGCTGGGAGCAGCAGCAGTGCAAAGTGGCAGGGCCAGATTCATTGGGAAGTGAGAGGGCCAGAGTCTCCGTCCTCTCTCCTGAGGTGAAATTGTCTTCTGAGTTGAGTTTTGGCTCCTGCTGCTTCTATGGGTGGGTCTCTCTCTCTCTCTCTCTCTCTCTCTCTCTCTCTCTCTCTCTCTCTCTCCACACACACACACACACACACACACACACACACACACACACACACACACACATCTTAGCATAAATAATCTAGGCCATTTTAAAAACCAATTAATACTATTGGAACATTTTGATTACTTTAATACTTCCATACAGCCTTTCCATATTCCTGGAGATATCGTGACCAAACAAACTTAAGCTACCTAGTGAAACCTAAATAGCAATAGTCCAGTTTATAAAAGTAATTCATAGAGAGCAGAACTCAGGGGCACTAAGGAAACTACAAGGCACTGAATACAAGTCGACACATCTGTGATTAGGACTCCCCTGTTCAAGCAGCTGGGAATTACAGTTATCTAAAAATATTACCAGTGGCAGTACTTGACCAGGATCTCCTAACTTGCTGTATGCTTTGGTTTTGGAATAAACTTTACTTTTATCATGGTTAAAAGAAAAACTACTAGGACAACAGACAGTGCTTATTTATTCACAAAAACCATAAGCCTCAAATAAAATTTTAGGTAAAATCTGTACTCTTAACAATTCTAATGATGAACAATGAACACATAAGATTGTGGCATTGTTAAAATTTGCTCTTCTTATGGCTAGCTTTTTGTCAGAGGAATGATCCTGTGATTGAACTACAGACAAAGCAGTTAGCAAGAACGTATCTGAAAGCGCCACAAGCCCCCTCCAGAGCTCACTACATTCTGGGCCATTCTAGCCTGAGAGATCAAAGGCCAGTATGCTTCAGAAGTTATGAGGAAACAACTTTGGTACACAGTACTGGATACATTTTAGATTTTTTTTCTAAATATATTTAAGATAAGTACTAAATCCCATTCATAGGAGTTGTAATCCAGAGTCTTACTAGTTAAGAAAAAGCTTGTACATGATTTGTGGAATTTGGAGCCTTGCATCCAGTGACGAAAGACCCTTTTTAGAACTGTAGGGAGGAGAAGCAGGAGCTGATAGTACAGGAGTGACAGTTGAGGAGTATATTAGAGAAGACTGAAGATAAGAGAATGAGAAAGTCTAGGGAGTTAGCAAGATGCAGGGTTTTACGGTTAAAAGACTGGATAAGACAGAAAAGGTTATGGTTCATAGTTTAGAACCCAGACCTCTTGCCGTTATCTAAACAAGTTGGGTAGCTGACAAAGAGGAATATGTATGTTACTTTTGAACCAATCCTACTGCTTATGTTGCTAAAACAGATTTTAATAATGGTATATATCGGGTAATTTACATTGCTTTTTTAAAAGTAATTTTGGTTTACAGTATCTTGTTAAGCTCTCACACCTATTACCCACTTATGGCAGGAATGATTTGTTCCTAAACTGGATCTTCACTGTATGCTTTAGTAAAGCTGATACTACATATTCAGAGGTGCTATTTAAAGTAAAACTCTGAGTGGTGACAGAAGGAAGAACTGGTAGGCAAGTACCAGTGAAATGTCCAGCCTGGGTATCCACCACCCTTGGCAAAACAGGCAGTAACAGAGCAGAATGCTGCTGACCATTTCATCATACAGGTCAGGGACAATTTAAACCTAAATGGACCTCACACTTACCTATCCAGCACCGTAGTGACTGAATCATAGATTCCCTTTAAATAGTAAATGGGCAATATTAATGAAAAAGGATTACTGGCACATGATAAACATTTTTTTTTATATTAACTGAATGCAAAACCTGATTCTTGCAAAAAAGTGGCCAACCCTCTCTGTGCTACTTGTTCCCTAGAATTGTGTGTGCATGTGTAAGCACACAGTAGTGTAAGATGTTCTCTAAGATTTTATCTGGATGTGATTTGTAGCTCAGTTTAAATTAACTGCCACTGGGAGTTCTTAGAAAAGCAACCACAGTATTTTATTACATTCTGTATAAACCTTCTTATGCTCTGAGTTTTTATTTATCTTCAGAATGTACTTTCAGGAAAAAGAAACACATCAAATGTGTACTGAATCAGTATAGCGACGTAGGACTGATCCAGACATTCCTACAGTTACATGTTTCCTACTGGACATCACTTGCAGGCAGTTGGGGACTCTCCATGGCCATGGAACTGGTTTGAATCTGATAGATAGATACAGGGGTCTTTTCATAGAAAAACAGCTGCAGGAGCTCATTAGCATATGATATGCTAATGAGCTATTAGGCTATTAGCATATGCCACGCCCCCTGACATCACCGGAAGTGATGTCAGAAGGGGAAGCAAAAGGGGGGGAGGCATCTTCAAAAGCCTCCCCTTCCCTCCCCCAGTTGGTCTGGGTGCGGGAGCTAAGAGAGAAGGGGTTTAAAGTTTAAACTCCTTCTCATGAGAGTTGGGCCACAGAAGGAGGAAAGAGGGAAGGAAACAGAGAGAGTAGAGAGAAGGAAAGAAGGAAGGAAAGAGGAAAAGAAAGAGAAGGAAAGGGGAGGGGAAGAAGAAGGGAAACAGGGAAAGGAGGAAAAAAGAGAAGAGAAGAAGGTGGGAAAGAAAGAAAGAGAGAAGAGAAGGAGGAAAAGAGGAAAAAGAGAGAAGGAAAGGAGGGAATGAAAGAACTTCGGCGGCAATTCGGCCCCATTATATCCTATGGGCCAGTGAAGTCAATGGTGAAAACATAGGGTATATTCTGGGGGCTGGAGGGGAGGGGGTTTGAGGGAGAGGCTCCAAACTCACAGGGTAGCTGATGGAGCCTCTCCCCAAGATACCCACCAAGTTTCAAGAACATTGGATCAGGGGGTCCAATTCCATGGGCCCCCAAACAGGTTGCCTCTATTCCCTCCATTGTTCTCTATGGTGGAAAAAAGTTACTTGGTGGGAAAAAAGTTACACACACACACACACACACACACACACACACACACACACACACACACACACACACAAAGTTACTTTTTTCCCACCATAGAGAATAATGGAGGGAATAGGGGCAACCTGTTTTGGGACCCATAGAATTGGACCCCCTGATCCAATATTCTTGAAACTTGGTGAGTATCTTGGGGAGAGGCTCTATCAGCTACCCTGTGAGTTTGGAGCCTCTCCCTCAAACCCCTCCCCTCCAGCCCCCAGAATATACCCTATGTTTTCACCATTGACTTCAATGGCCCATAGGATATAATGGAGCTGAAATTGACATTCGGCTGCCTGAAAGACTCTCCGGGACGCTGGCTGGGGGCAGGACTTGGCTCCTGAGCTCCCAGAGCTTCACTCCGGTGCGCTCCTCCCCCAAAAGACCCCTGGATAGATATATCTTTATTCGGCCAACAACCAGTACATGTCAGAGTTAAAACTTTGCAATGAAATCATACAAAAATAAAACTGATCTGATCTATTGGCAGCAATTAGTTAAAACCTGAACATACAGTTGCTCTGTGAATTCTACAGGCTACTGAGAAAAATTTGGCACAGCTGATGGTAACCTGTTGATTAGCACCCGTTAACAAGTTCTTTAAGATGAATTCAGCCGAGCATCCTGTAAAATTATTGAGAAGAGAGGAAATTATATTTAAACGAGCTTCCTGATAGAAGTGACAATAAAACATTACATGCTCGACTGTTTCCACCTCATTGGAACCACACAGGCAAATCCTCTCCTCAAGGGAGTCTTTTTGTATCTCCCCTCTAGGACTGCAGAGGAGGACTCGCCATCTCGCCAAAGTAAAAGCTCTCAGTTGACTGGGTACCTCCAGGACAGAGAGATAAGGTGCCAGGGCAACTACATATTTAAGTTTCTCTGGTGTCAGGAAATTTGGAACATAGTTAATGTCTTTTGACGCTCTATGTCCAACACCCTTTGTTTGATCATTAATTTTGCTTGGGCAAGACCCAATTGCAGAACAAAGTCAGAAGAGAAACCCAAATTCTGCAAATTAAGACGAATGGCCTTTTCCCAAGAGGACTGAAAATGGTCTTGCAAGACTAATGCCATTAAACCCCGTGGTTATGAGATATTTTCAACCAATAGTTGAGGGTGGTTTGAATCTGCTTACTTGGGTAGGCAAGACTATATGCTAGTTTCTTAGTCCAGCAGAGTGCATCCCAAGCACTTACCACATAATTTAGCTAACTACCATGAGCGATGTTGTCAAAATGTTTCTGCAGTTGTGAGGAGGACCAACTGCACAGAAGCAATTTTACGTGGCAATCAAACTGCTGCATATATGCATAAGTCAGCCCATACAGAAAGACTTTCATATTCGTTTGCATGCATTCAAATTAAACATTTTAGTAATTTAACAAAATAGGATTCCTATATTGCCTCTAAGTGATTTTAGATCTATGTTTATGATTTTAACTCACAAATGAGTATCAACAATCAATTTCTTGGCAGATAAATACATTGCGGAAAGATTTGTTATCCCGTCTACTTGTACTGGTATGAAATAGCAATGAAAGAATATCTGTACTGTTAGGAAAATACTAAAAAGTAGTTTCCCCAGTATAAGTAATATATAAACACAGAGAATTAAAAACCTATTTTCTGTTGCTATATCTTAGAAAGAAAACTGCATTAAACAGTTCTTAGGGTTATTAAGATGGACGTAGATGAGATGTTGGATCCAAAGAGATCAACACATATGTAAATGTTTTGTTTTCCGTAATTGTTTTTCTGACCCAAAGTTGCCTTGGAAGCTGCCTCTAAAGCAGCACAACTTGTTTTAATATGGAAACTCCTTGTATCAAACACTGTATCTCAGGCATAACGTTTTAAACAGTAAACTGAACAAATAAATAATGCTCCAGGTAGTCAGGGGACTCTCAAGGATAGCCTGGGGTATAATTTCAAGATCTGCATGGAAGAGATAACTGGCAAAATTTTCTCCCCTTCATTAGCAGAACTGATCCTCCCCCCTCCCAAGTAGCGGAAGATGACTTTAGATCCAACCCATTATTATGTCATCAACTTCTTTGTGCTTCAAAGCTAATTGTTTTCCACTATAGCCAAAATAGTAACTACATCTTCCTTCAATATAATTTCTAAAAATGTTTCTTAGGGTGCAAGTGTTTTGTATAACTGTAAATGAGCAGCCTGCAAGTTCAATGTGTGTCTGTGCTGCAAAGCAAACTGAGTTTCAGCTGGTATTTCTGCAACACAGCCATTTATTAATGAAAACCATTTTGATACATATATTTTTTCCTTCTCAAGATGTATTTATGAGAGGATGGCATTCAGTTCTTTCAGAGATGAGAAAAAGATTACTCTCCCCTTAGGGCAGATACTGATTTTCCAGTGTGATCCCTGGGGTCAAGATTTATACCAAGTTATCCAAGGTCAGTATAATGTTCTGTATTAAACTGCTAGTTTATGGGATATGTCCTCACGTTAGAAGACTAAGTATGGATTTAGAAGAAGAAGAGATTGGATTTATACCCCGCCCTTCATTTGGGAGTCTCAGAGCGGCTTACAAACTCCTTTCCCTTGCCCTCCCTACAACAGACACCCTGTGAGGTAGGTGGGGCTGAGAGAACTCTAACACCAACTACTCTTTCAGGAACAGCTATGCCAGAGCTTGTGACTGACCCAAGGTCACATCAGCAGGTGCAAGTGGGGGAGTGGGGAATCAAACCCGGTTCTCCCAGATTAGAGTCCGCACACTTAACCACTACACCAAACTGGCTCCAATTTACAATATCCTTTTCATTCACTTTATTTTATCCATACCTGTTTGGGGGAGTTTCATGATGCATGAAAATTTAATAACTGGACAAACAAAAGCAGGCCCAAGAAAGGACTTAGCAATGGTTGTATATTTTCTGACAATGATTCCAATATATTTCATTATTTAAAGTATCTTGGAGAGGGAAGGCAGCATAGTATAACCCGATCTCATCAGATCTCAGAAGCTATGCAGGTTCGGTACTTGAAAGGGAGACCATCAATGATGACTCTGCAGGGAAAAACAATGGCAACACCTCTGCTTCTCATTTGCCTTGAAAGCTCCTTGCTGGGTCGCCATAAGTGGGCTGAGACTTGATAGCACTCCACACACACACACACACACACACACACAAAGTATCTTTATTTTGTACTCAAGCATATTTACATAAATGCTGAATTGAAAGTATGCTATACACGCAACACCTAGAAACATTCAGAAGCTGGACAGGAACTGAGCAGAATTTCCAGTGGCTGGGGCTAACCCTTTCATAGCCTGCATAGCTCCTAGTTGGTTCTGATAACAAACAGCAGTGGACATTATGCAAAATTATATATATACATTTTTATTTAGAAAATGTGCATAATTTATACAGGCTGTAATAATTCCATTTTTTGAAATGGAACAAACGTTCTTCTGGCACACAGTTTGGGGTTTTTTTTAAAGCAAACTATCCAGTTCTTAATATAATGTGTACATCTGCCATTTTTGTGATTTTGTTACACTCTAAATCATCATGTACAGTTGAAAAAATGTACAACTTTTGAGTACTGAGAATTCTGAATAGATGGAATTAAGTACACATAACTGTGAGTCAGACTTCAATTACCTTATTTTTTTCAAATAATGTCAGTACATTGCAAGGTTTGCATGAATGCACTGTTGTGATACAACTAGGTTCTGGAAATAAAACTGATTTTCAAAGTATAGGGATCAGTTCCTCTGGATAAAACTTCAGAGGGCAAACTCTATGGTGTACCAGAGATTCTAGGTGAAATCCCTTCCCAAATTCCCAGGAATTTCTCAGGTGCAAATTGGCATCCCTAGACACAAAAATACCTGCTACTGAAAACAACACACTACTATCCAAGCCAACTGTCAAGTAATTAGCTATCTTATTCATCATATGTGGAGGTCATCATACACACACAAACTCATCAACATTTTAGGGCAATATGACTATTTCCATACAATTCTGGCTTCTCAACATTAGAAAAACATTGTCCATAAATATCGAGATTACTCAAATCAAGAATAAATCTATTTAATTGTGTAATGGTATTTACGACTATTCCTTGAGAGCATAAAATATTTTACATAGTAGTAGACTAACAGTATTATGAAATTGATAAAAATTAGGGAACAAATGGAATTAATTAATTAGTATTCACACTCCTACATAGTTCAAAGCTGTTATACACAATCGTGTAGATACTGGCTACAAAAGGTGTTAACATACATTCATTAAAGCAGCCAGAATTTTATCAATCAATTTTTTTTGTGCATCACATTTTATGCTTTTTCACACTATCCCCAACCCCGCCAAAACAGTGAACCATGGTTCATACATTCATAAATCAACACAAGGACTGTAATCTAAAGAAACTTCTTCTGCACAGTACAAGAACTTCATACACAGAATAAGCTTCCTTCGAATTTTCACCAAAGCAACTTTTAATGCCAAAAAAGAGTAAACACTTTCAGTTAGACATGTTTGCTCCTCAGAACTGCTGTGATAGAAACTTCAAGGAAAACATAACAGATATAAGTTAAATCCAGACATCAGAGAACAGAGCAGAGATCTTGCAGAAGATTTTTCAGGAGACTGAAGGAGATGATAGCAATTAAAAATAATGCCACTCCCATGAACTCACAGAAGAGTTTATAGGCATGATTTCTGCCAGTTCACTCTTCCCACTACAGCCCCCATGCTGTAAAGATCCCTTATATAAGATCTCCTCATGAAAATTTGGATCTGTCCACATGTACCCTGTGTACCATTCTCACCACCCTACAGGTGCCTATAACTTGCTTGAACTGTGACTCTCATACTCTTTTGTGACTCTTTGAACTTGCTCAAAATAATCCAATAAGAGCTATGTAGAACTGTTTCCAGCAGCAGCTCAGCTGATGCTTCTGAGAAGCCTACAAACAGGACATGAAGGCAACAGCCCGTTCCCACTGATTATGTTTCAGTCACTAGTATTTGAGGATTCATTGTGTCTGAACAGGAAGCTTTCCATGGCTAATGTATATTGATAAACCTGCCATTAATTTGACATCTTTCAAGAAACTGAAAACTGTGGCCATCACCACTTCTTGTAGCAGTGAATTTCACAATTTAGCTTGAATGCAAAACAAGCACTCAAAAGAGAGAACTGGATTCAAAATATCATGAATGAAGAAAAGATCACAACATGGGTATTTAAAGCTTACTTCTAGCTTACACTTGAAAAGATGCAGGAAGAGTCTGCAGAAAATAAAATAACAAATACTACCTCCCATGGTTCAATAGCCAACATTTTACCTAGGCATTTTTTTCCACCAGCAGATATGAACACAGATTAAACACAGATAAATTAAACATATTACTTGAAAAATAATGGAATGATTGGTAATCATTTCTGAAAGAGTGAGGGATGTAAATGTAATAATAATAATTACTTTGTCTATTGTATATAATTCCAACAATTTATTCCAGTATTCCAACAAACCAAAACAGAACTGGGAAACTGATCTGAAAATATGCACTGCATAATCCCAAACCTTAACCATAAATCACCAGCAAAGACCATTTATTAGTGTAGCCCACACCAGTCCACAATTCCACTGAATAAAATTTGAAGCTACATCAGCAATCAACCTTATTGTGGGCATTCGTACTGTTTTCCAACCACACATTAATACTCAGCTGGGGATTACAACAGCAGGGAATAATTTATTTGATCATTTAAAAAGTCTCATTCTGAACATAGAATGTGGACCATTTACAACCAGGGAAGGTTTTTCTATATTGTCACCTCCCTCCTGAACCTCAGAAAAATCTGAAGTCTGAAAACAAATCAACAGACAAAAGGCAAGGGAGATTTTTAAAAGCCTTTGAAGGTAAAGAAAAAATGAGATCTTGTGCAACTATGTCATAGGGTTGCCAGCCCCCAGTTCCCAGTGGGGGTTCCCCTGCTTTTGGGGGCTCCGATCCATAGCTGGCCAGTTGTCTGGTGGGGGAAACCCCACCCCCAAACAAGGATGTCACCAGGCAACATCCCAGTTGCGATGACGTCACCTGGAAGTGATGTCATCATGCTGGGAATGTTGAAGGGGATGACGCTCCAATTTTGGGGCAAAATATGGTTTTGAAGGATGCGATGACATCACTTCCGGGTGGCATCATTGTGGCGTGCGCTGCACACATGCAACAGAAAATCGCAGCCCAGAACTTTGATCTCCCTGCCAGCAGCCAGGTAGGACTTTGCAACCCTACTGTGTTGTGAGGTCACAACGATCTAGAAACCCTGAAGAGGAGAAGAAACAGGCAGCAAAGGCAACTGTTAGAGAGAGAAGTGAAGGCTGATGTAACAGTGCTAAAGAAATTGGTGGCAGATGGAGGTGTTGCCATACCCCTTCCCACAACATTGGCTGGACAGTGGTGGCAGGGGAGAGAGCAAAAAGCAAGTCCTGCACACTTCCTGCCCTGAGCCTTTCCCAGCACCACGTACACCATGCAGCTGATTACAGAAGGTTTGGAGCTGAAGGCTCTGAGCAGCTGCACAGCTGTGGCTCGAAACGCAAAGCATGTAGGTCTGACTTTATGTTCAGTGTCTCCCCCCACCAGTCTTCAGCTCTAAGCCCCATTCCAAAAGCCATTATAGGCCCGCTAATCAGGGGAGATTTGGAGTTGGATGTGCACCCTGCATACTTTCAGCTGCAAGCCTCTCCACCCCACCAGCGGGCCAGCTCTATCAGCTCTCTTCCAGGAGTAGAACAGGAGGAGGAAGCAGGAACCATTGGTGAGGAAAATCTCACTACCCTTGAATACTTGTCAGTTTCCCTCTTCTTTCTTCTTATTTTAAAACAAACCTACTATTCATCCTTGGTCCATATTATATTTGGGCTGTTTATATGTAACCAGGACAGCTCTTTTAAGTAGGACACAATCTATGCAAACACCATGCACAATGTGATAAAAGTTATACATGTCACTATTTATTGTTTTCAATAGGAGAGAGAAGCATGTGCTTAATTTTCTTATTATGGTCAAAACTACATAAATATATTTAATGTTGGGCTGTATACATAATTAGTCTCAAAACTTGTTCAAATGTGAAACAGAACAGCTGCATAGTAACTAAATGCCTGAGACCTCAATCTTCTTCATGCAAACCCACTGAATTCAGAGGGACTTGCTTCTGGATAAGCAAGCACAGGATTGCACTACAAGACTAAAATCAAGTATCCAAGTAACCAGTACAGAAACTTGGTAATAATGTTAAACAAAAATAAACTACAGACATATTTGATTCCAATGAAATTTATTAGGACATATCATATAAATCATTTTAAATGTTGGGATCATCAGGTTACTACTGCCAATTTATTTTCATCTGTGGGAGAGCTGCATAAATACGAAATGATTTTTGGGCATACAGTTATTGATCTCTGCACAACATTTACTCATAGTTCAATCCTTAGAAGGGTTACACCATTCTAATCTATGAAGGGTGTAACTCTCTTTAGGATTGCACTCTAGGAACATACACCTCAAGACAGAGTGGCAAATTGAATGTATGTACTAATTGGAATACATATTGTAAAGAACTACCATTGGAAAAACATTTTGTTATTCATTGATATTTGTATATGTATTCTCTTTTTCTTGATACTACATTTCTTACAAAAGGGAGCACTACATTATATTATCATTTTTTTATTTGTACAATGAGAACATTAAGAGAACACATTTTAATGTGTGCAACACATTATTATTATTATTATTATTATTATTATTATTATTATTATTATTATATTTATATATTGCCCTCCCTGCAAGAATGATATCCATTGCCCTCACTGACTCCTGCTTCCTTTGGCACATATTTCTTAGAAATGAATGGTGCAGAAGGGGGGTGCAAGTTGGAATGGGACTATGTAGATGGAATTGTCAAATATGGTAATCTATTATACAGGATCTCAAACAATGCCATCAACGTGTTGAGGGAGGAGAGTACTGCAAAATGCAAATTGAAATTCCCTTCTCTAGCACCATGATGGCACCAAAATCAAGCAAAAGGCATTCAAAATTGGAACAAAAATGTTTTCTGAAATAGTAACAGGGAGACCCTACAGGTTGTCTGGAAGCTCTGACCAGTGGAAAAATAGGTACCATTATATGATTATACTATGAAACAGCAGTTGAAAAAAATGGCACCAGACCTTCAATATGCTCATATACCTGAAACATCATTCTTATTCTCTAGTATATTTGAATTCTAGTTACTGAAAATATTAAGGAGAGGATAATAGATTCACTGAGCAAGTGCTCCAATTAAATGGTGGAAGAGCAGAAGATCCTTTCCCTTATCCCTCTTGTACAAATATCACACAAAGGAACATAAGAGTTGCCAACCTTGGGTTGGGAAATTCCTAGAGATTTGGGAGTGGAACCTGGGAAAGGCATCATTTGGGGAGGAACTGATCTCTGTCATCTGGAGATTAGTTGTAATTCTGGGAGATCTCCAGGACCCCTGTGGAGGTCAGCAACCCTGTGCCTTATTAGTTTGTGCAACCCAGTCTGAGTCCCGTGGCACCTTTAAGACCAACAACATTTTATTCAATGTACAAGCCTTCGTGTGCATGCACACTTCTTCAGATTGTATCTGAAGAAGTTTATGCCTTGAATAAAACTTTGTTGATCTTAAAGGTGCACCTGACCCAAACCTCTTTAAATTCTAGTTATACTCCTTGGTTTGTCATTGTGATTGTTATTGTTATTATTACAAATGGTGGGTGAGGAGTAAAATAATTTGTATTTACTCAAATATTAAATGTCCTTAAAACAATTTTGTATATTGTCTGCACAACATAATTTTCAGAAACGGCAATGATTCTTTTAGTATTCCAGGGTTTTCAGTATTATTTTATGAGACCTATTCTTAGAAAGAACAGTATCTCCTAGGCAACAATTTCTGATGGTGTCTTAACCCAAGTAAGAAAGAAGAGTGTCAAACGATTTAAGAGGGTGGAAACAAGGAGGTGGCTTTATGCTTACATTTTCCTAGGAATATTTTTATTTCAGAAGCAAGTTTGAAACCATGATTCTGATTCCTAGCCCTGTCTGTTCACTTGATAAAGGCTGGTGACAAAACTGCAAGTGTCCTTCAGCCCTCTACAACACTTCCTGTATGCAGTCTGGTGATTTATAGACTTTTTAGTTTTTGCTGCAATATTTCTCAACTAGGGGGGAAGCCCGTTGCGGCCGAGGCAACGGGCCCTAGGGAGAGTCCTTGGGGGTGGGCAAGGCGGCTGGGCTGGCCCCGTCACGCAGGGAGGAGGGGCGGTGATCTCCGGGCAAGGGAAGCGTCTGAGGCCCGCCGCTGACTCCGCGCGCAAGCCTCCCTGCCCCGCCGTTCGGGAGGGCCCTCCGTTCCCAAAAGCCTTCAGGGAGGGGTGGCCGCGCAGCGCTCCCGAGGCCCGCTGCGCCCTCCCCCACAAAGCCTCCATACCCAGCTTTGGGTGAAGTCCCTCCGAGCCGGTAGCCGCCGCCCCCCCCCAGGCCGAAGCGATCGGCGGCTGGAGCAGACTGGGGTCGTGAGGCTGCGCGGTGGCTGAGTGGGAGGGCGCACAGCCACGCTGGAAGGCTAAGCAGCCAGTGGCGAGGGACTCTGTCTCTGACTGGCAAGTCCCTCGGCCAACTGATTCCGGCGCGCATTTTGACCATATAAGGTATGACCAAAACTCAAATATATATAAGGAAGGATTAGCATTACAACATATTTTGAGATGACTGTCCAGAAAAGTTAGACATATTTTAATTTTTTTTTAAACTAACCTCCTTCACTCATACATATCGTTGCTAAAAAATACTAAGTTAATGTGGAAAATGTTTCATTTTTCTAATAGCTTTTGTAGCAGACAGATTATATGGATACTAAATGTTGTAAGATGCTTTGAGAACTTTATAATCAAACAGAACATGAACATAAGACATACATGAGTGAATATCGCCAAAAGTATGCAGTACTTTTCTAAATACACATTTAAGTTCTAATTAATTATTGTATGGCACTGTGTGTTGCATAGCCAGGAGATCCAAGGACTGTCTGGCAGCTGAAGTTCTAACTCTTTAGGGTTATGCAACCCTAGTGTTCTGCATCATTAGATGGTGAACTAGACTTGTTGGTGGGCTGAGAGAGCTCTATGAGCTGACACTGGCCCAAGGTCACCCAGCTGGATTCATGTGGAAGAGTGGGGAATCAAACCTAGTTTTCCAGATTAGATCCCTCCCGCTCTAAACCACTACACCAAACTGGCTCTCACTGAATTCTAATAACTATGGTATGATGCAATACTATATTTACTAAGATGATTGAGAAACTTTGCTCTGACCTGAATAGCCCAGGCAATTTTATTTTATTCATTGCACACCCCTGTCATTTGCAAGGCAAATGACTAAGCCCTTATACTTTCCCTCACCTCCTCTGATAGAAAAGGTCATGTGTTTGATGCAATCTATGTTTATGCACCATTTACTTCACATATCCATCCACACACTTCTTCTTTGCTCACCTACCCACACAATCTTTTTTCTTTCAATTAGAACTTCAAGTCACTATTTTATTGATGAGGAACTTTCAGGTTTCCAACCAGCATAATTCTTTTTTGCTTCCCACCAACTGGGACATAAAAATCCAGCCTGTATTTCCAGTAGTCACTTGGACGATGCAGCCTTGTAGTCCCTCACCCCAGAGGCACTCCCACCAGGGCTGATCATAACATAGAGATTTAATTCTGAAAGATTTAAGATTAAATATAATTCAAATTAATTTAAAATACTGTGGTGGATATTATAATTATAATAAATAATGCTGGGTAGGAACCTACAAAGTTAGGCATCAATGGGAGAGTTAAGCCA
The DNA here is from genome assembly GCA_029375565.1 of Gekko gecko. NCBI lineage: Eukaryota > Metazoa > Chordata > Lepidosauria > Squamata > Gekkonidae > Gekko > Gekko gecko. The sequence goes on from JAPDNY010000009.1 coordinate 54,012,000, forward strand.
TGTGCTTCAATTTCTACCTTTGAACTCAACAGGTGCTTAACTATGGTTATATCACAAACATATTAAATGTTAAAACTGGTATTAACTTAATTATAGAGATGAAAACCAACAATTACTTAGGTACACAGCTTCACTTAACCATGACTATTTAGTAATTTAAAATCCTATATTCTACTAGCAAAGTCAGTCAGTCTTTGGATACTTAAATCCAGCGACTGGAACTGTGAATGGGCAAGACAGATCTTTCTACAAACCAGAAAAGGGACTGAGGTTTGCAGAATAATGTAGCCCGTGTATCCCCCTCCCCACACGATTTCCCCTTTCCTCTCTCCCTTTAGCTGTCTGATTTCTTCCTTCTCAGCCTTTCATCAACCTACCTTTTATTTGTCTCTACCATGCAAATGGGCCTGGCCCAGTGGTTGGCACCACACAATCAACCATAGTGTTCCTAGGTAAAGGCTGCTGGGCAGGGCAGCTTATGACAGCGAAGCAGATAAAGGTAGGTTGGCTGTTGGATGGGAAGCAGATAGGGCTGCCAACTCTAAATTAGCAAAGTCCTAGAGATTAGGGGGATGCAATGTGGGAAGGGTGGGGTTTGAGGAGGGGAGGGACCTCAGAAGGGTATAATGCCATAGACTCCATCCTCCAAAGTAGCCATTTCCTCAAGGTGAACTTGGGTTGCCAATTTCCAGGTGAGGGGTGGAGATCACCCAGAATTATAACTGTTCTCTAGATGATAGAAATCAGTTCCCTGGAGAAAATGGCTGCTTTGGAGGGTGGATTCTATGGCATTATACCCTCACGTCCCTCCCCAAACTTCCCCTTCCCAAAGCTCCATGCCCAAGTCTCCAGGAATTTCCCAGCTTGGAGCTGGCAACCCAAAAGGGCACTGATCTCTGTAGTTTGGAGATCCACTGTGATCCCAAGAGTCTCCAGGCTGGCAACCCTAAAAGGAGAGAAGGAAGCAGGAAAAGGGGAGAAGCTATGGGGACTCTCGGGAAAGAAGAACTAGTGGGGGAGGGGGAAATGAGATGCCTCTTGAAAATCCCTGTGGGTTCCCACTTGTCCTTCCTAATCCATAAGGCTCCCAAATGCAGCAGTCAAACTATTTTTAAAAATCCAGCATCAGCAACTGTATAATCATCAATTTAAAAATGAGCATCAGGAGAATCAATTTAAAAGGTTCAATCTAAACAATAAATAAACTAATACATAATTAAAACCAGGGGAAAACCCTTCAATATTACTATTTAGTTAAAATTGGCAAAAGGGAAAATGATTGTAGATTGATTTCACTGAAAGTTTGGGTAAATAAAAACTGTTTTCACTTAGGTGCATGAAGAACACAAGTGCCAAGCAAACTGGTGTAGGGTGTGAACACCACAGGCAAGGTGGCACATCAGAAAAGGCCTGGTTTCATCTCCTTTTTGAAGTATATAGAGCAAACCTTCTAAAGATGACTGCACCATCTTATGGTACTTCTCATCTATTTTGTTCCATAGTACTGGGAAGTAACAATTAATTACATTAGCATTAGAGCATTAACAACAGTCTTCTTAAATTAAGAAAACCAACCATTTCTTATAAAGAATGAACATTACTATATCTGTTCAGATTTCAAATGAAATTGCCCTGATGCAGAAATGTTTGTTGCGATTTTCCAACTGCAGAATCATTTCCAAGTTTTTCCATGGCAGAAGGTTAAAGCGTTTTGAAGAAGCTTGCACGAAAATTTTTGATGTTAGCCACTTTACTCTCAATGATGCTGTGAAATTACATGAACTATAAATCTAGCTGCTTGAGATTTATATGTACACAAAAGTTTGTGTTGGTAAACCACTTTTGTCAAGGAAACTTTTAATTGCCATGAATTACGTAGAGTTCACCCCATCTATTAACTAAATATACACCCCATCTTTATTCTGAAAGATTTGAGATTATAATGGGCAGCCTACTTTCTGTAGGACAGCAGCCTTACCAGTCAGCAACATCTCTGTCATGCTGGGATTCAACTTTAACAGGTTTGCCCCCAGCTATTTGACTGTGGCATCAAGTTACTAGCCAGGTACAAGAGACAGCAGCATCTGGTGGCTTGACAAATACGGAGTAGAGATCATCTACATATTGATAACTATCAACCCCAAAGCTACAGACAATCTTATTCATGTGCTGTATATAGCCATGGTGAATTACAGTTCCCAAACAGCTGGTTCCATGTCGCCCATGATAACCTTCTGTGTATGGTGAGACAAAGGGACCTAAAACCATTTAACCACAGTTTCTCCAATCTCTACTCCAAAATACTTCAATCCCTACTCCAGCTGCTTCAACAAAATGACATGATTGATTGTGTCACAAACAGGTGAAAGAGCCAGAAGAATCAGCAAAGAGGCATGATCCTTGCCCAGTTACAAATGTATACTGTCCACCAGTGCTATCAAAGCTGTTTCCGTGTCAGACTCAGGCTTGAAGCCAGACTGAAATCGGTCAATGGCATACAAAATATCCAGTAACTCCTCGAGCTGCTCTGCTACTGTATATGCTCAATTATTTTCCCTTGAAGCAGCAAGTCAGAAACTGCCCTATAACTGACTAAGGGTCCTTACCCAGTGAGGGCTTCTTCAACACCAGGCGGACAGTTACTTTCTTCAAAAATCTGAGAAAAAATCTCAAAAACTAGGGAAGCATCCTTATAAATTGCTTCCTTACTTTCTCCATGAGAAACAAGGAACTAACTTGCACACAGTGGCATTCAGAATACCCAGGCATCAGCCCGTCATGCTGAAGAGCAGTCCTACTCCTTATATACTTCACACAACAACGTCAAAGTGGCGGGTTCAGTGGAAGTCAAAACACCATCATGCCTGAGAATGGGTTAGAGACTGGATGAAAAGTGAGCCCACACATGTCTCCGAAGCACCTTTCCACATACTTTGCCCGACATCATACCTCCCGCATCCTTACAGCCTCCAGAAACTATTCACTGCCATCACAGCAAACCAGATACATAAATCCAACCACAACAAGCGCAACTACCATAGCTTCAACAATAAACTGCCTGGAGGCCAGAGGCCTTTCTAGACTTAAGCAGCCAAGAGCTGGCTGATTTGGAAGAAACACCCAACTCCTGATGGCAACACAGCACAAGGCTTGAGTAGCCAAGGGGACTTTGATCTTTATTAATTAGCTTGTCATAAATTAAGAACATACAAACTTGAATCAGGGTTATGATAGAGGCCCTACCAGGACATCTAAACCTCACTGATTTACCAAAGAGGAAGCAGATAGTCAAAGTGCAGAAGGAGTTAAATGGTTGTCCTAAAGTCACTGAATGATGAAGCAAGACCTTTAATTCCTTTAATAATATGTGTATTTTAAGAGGAAAAAGTAACAGCTGACCTAGCCCTTAGGTAGCTTAAAGGTAAAATGCAATTTAAAATGTCAGCTGTAAGGTTGTAATATCCCCAATGGTCACTGAGAACCTTCAGTTTGCTTCATATATGGTATACAGACAGTGGATCTATCACTGATTTCCACCTGAAGGGGCCAAGCAGAATGGGTTCCTCTGCCATGCCCTGGTAATGAGCTTCCTGACTGTATTCAACTAGCCACAACTAGGGCTATTGCTGGACTAGGTAGACTTCTGGTTTGATCCAGTCAAATCCTTAATTTCTTAATTGATACTTATTTTCTTAAATCAGCCACTGGTCCTTGGTGAAATCTGGTGCCTAGGATGCCCCATCTAATTACCCTTTTCATCAGCATTTCCATCACACTTTTAATTCTACAGAAATCTTGTTCCAATGTTTGATAATTTCTTCTAAACGACTAACATTTTATACTAAAACCATTATTATTTATTTGAAACACTCATGCTTCAAATGTAACTGATCAGTTACAGCTAGCAATTAATACTTGGGGGGGGTCTTATTTTAACTTTTGGGATGGTGCATTGTAATTAGTGGTCATTTATTATAGGCTTCGATGACAAACACATAAAGCATCTGTTTTCCAGAGGATAAAGGCCTACAGGTATTTTCTGGATTTTGCATTACGTGAAGAAGTACTTTCTTCTTCGCTGGGTAACTCCAAAGTACTTTGGTAGAGGGGGATAGCCCAGGCAAGCCCGATCTCAGAAGCTAAGCAGGGTAGGCCCTGGTTAGTATTTGGATGGGAGACTACTAAGGAAGTCCAGAGTCGCAAAGCAGAGGCGGGCAATGGCAAACCACCTCTGAACATCTCTTGCCTTGAAAACACTACGGGATCGCCTTAAATTGGCTGTGACTCGACAGCACTTTCTACCAGAACCAAAAACCTTTGTGCATTTCATAATAGCATGCATAATGTCATAAACCTCTATCATCTCCCTACTTCACTATTTTTCTAAACTAAAACCACCAAGTCTTTAGTTTTCCTTGCTTCAAACTTTTGGCCACCCTTCTGTATGCTTTCTGAGCTCCAGGAAGAATGGGGCAGAAAGAGTGTGCATGTCTGCACATAAGACAGAGGCTCACTCCACTATCACAGTAAAGAAATGTTTATATAAACAGAGCCCAGAAGTCAGGCACACCGATGCAGCATACCTAATACCTTCTAGTCACATGGGATTGTGCTGATCCCTCTTTGTCCAAACAGTATATCAACATATGTAGCACAGTCCCAAGACTGTAGATTATGCAAGAACTCATGGTAGATGGCATTCTCCCCTCCCCCACTGCCACAAACTTCTGGTGTAATGTTAAAGCAGACATGGGGGAAAGAGCCTCTTCCTGCAAAAAACAGGAGCCTTTTGTAGCAAGCAGCATTTTGCAAGAATATCTTGGCTGAACCGTGATGACACTGTAGAGTGCTTGGTTAAAATCTATATATTTATAGGACTGAGCTAGAGGAAAGAATCCATGGCTTTGATTACATACTACTGAATTCAGAAGCAAGTTTTTAATTCCTGGATCCAGTCACAGCTGGGTAGTAGAACTCAAATGTCATTAAAAGGGTCTCAAAGTTTCTTTCAAAGTCAAATGCTATGCAAAATGCAAGGACTCCCCTACACTACTCATTATTCTTTTCTTCCGCACTAAGAACTCAAATCTCCAGCCACTTCTACTATCAGGAGCTCAAAAAATGCAATGAAATTTTGCCAGCATTCTGACTTAGAACATATATTTTGATTCAGTTCTGACCAAGTCTCATAAACTTCTGTTACGGCAGAAGTTTCTAAATAAGATGTAATGTAATGCATTGTGTACTGTACAAAGTTCTTTGGTATCCACAGGAACAGTTACCAACCGATGTGAACTTCCTTCCCTGAAGAGCTTGTTTTGAATAACAAACTTCTCTATGGGGAAATCTGTTATCTTGTCTAATGAAATGTTAAATGAGGCATGCTTCTTTCTAACGCAATAAAGAAAGGCATATGACAGTGACCTTTTATATGCAAAATATGCAAATACTGCAAGCAGAATAGGAGAAGGACTTCATGCACATATGCTATCCTTATATTGATGAAAAAAAATAAATCAGACGTCATTTTTAGTACATATTTTTACAACAGTGGGAATTTCTCTATACAGAGATTTTAAAAACTGACATGTGTTTGTTGCTTTCATTCCATGCATACTTTTCAATATCTCAATCACACCAGACAATCAGTTCTTAAAAATGCTAAGAAACAGACTACCAAAATGAACAGGATGCTCAGACCAATCCATGCTTTATTGGCAGTAGCACAGAAGCCCCTTCTGCATAGTTTCTTCATAACTGCTACAGTAACAACTGCATCACCACCAAGACTGAACCTGGTGACATGATTGCTTACCACCTGGTTAATGTCCAGGCAGGAGTTAGTAACAGCAGAAAACACGGTCATATTTTTATTTATATTTTATACTGCATTGCTTAATCATTGGGGTTTTAACTATGTTATTTATTGTATTTTTATGTCAACTGGAAGCCGCCCTGAGCCTGCATCGCGGGGAGGGTGGGGTATAAGTGTGATAATAAATAAATAAATAAGTACCTGGAAAGACAACCTCCAAGGAATACCAGGGCCGGGAAGCAGGCAGATAATAGCAAGCCACCTCTCTGAAATGTCCCACTAGGGGTCACCAGAAGTCACCATGACTTCGAGGCTCGCAAACACAAACACAAAACAAAACACACACACCCTCACCCCCCAAAAAAGTAACAGTAGAGAACATATACACTTTCTTCCTGGTAGGAATATTTATTTACCCCATTTATGCCTCACTTTTCTCCCCAGTGGGTACCCAAAGGAGCTTAAAATATTCTTCCCTCCTCCACTGTACCTTCATAACAACATCCAGGGAACAATGGAGGTTCCTCCATACTCAGTATAACTAATACTGCAGACAGACCTATTACTATGAAACAGAAACTCATCAATGTTCCTTCTAGATACCATAAAACCTGAAAGCTTTTCTCACTCTCTACAAGCTGCTACTAATTTGGTGAGAAGTCAAAGTTTTATTTTTTTAAAAAAATCATTTCCATAAGCCATAAATAAGTCAAAAATCCTTTCTTTGTAAACTGAAACAATCTGCAACCATAAACATGAAAACAAAAATGAGAAGCTATGAAACATACTTTAATGGTCCTAATATAATTTAAAATATTTATTTAGAGATTTGTGTTCTACTTCTGTATTTTCCAAAGCAGTGAACCACTTTAATAAATACGATTAAACAACAGTATCCCCCCCCCCCGTAAAACTACAGCTGATTTATGGCTACCCTGTCGGGTTCTCAAAGCAAGAGATGTTCAGAGGTAGTCTGCCATTGCCTGCCTCTGTGTTGCAACCCTGGACTTCCTTGGTGTGCTCCCCTCCAAATACTAACTAGGACCAACCCTGCTTAGCTTCTGAGCTCCCTCTAAGCTGTGGAGTCCTGTGAGCAAAAATTCTACTGTGTGAGCTACTGACATTAAAGTTGTGAGCCAGCAATTTGGCTACTGTGTAAATTAGTTTGCTCGGGAGCCATCCTTCCTGAGCTAAGACAAAAATGTGTGAGCTGGAGACTAAAAAACTGTGAGCTAGCTCACACTAACTCAGCTTAGAGGGAACACTGCTTCTGAGATCTGATGAGATAGGGCTAGTCTGGGCTATCCGGGTGACAGTATTTCCTTTAGTGCCGTAGTGAAAAATAACATGATGCTAGATAGAGTCTCCAACACACTGAAGGTTACAAACCTGTTTAAAAGGGAAATTGTTACTGCTTTCCTGAATAACCCAGACACATGGATTTAGAAGAAATAAAACAGCAGAGTCCTCCATAAATGTGAAGCAACCACTGAGAAGGTAATCTTGACTGTAAGGGTTTAAGGGTTTAACCTCCCATCTGATGTAAGCAGTGCTCACAACAATATACTATTGCTAGACCTTACTACAGGGGGAGGTAAATGTATTAGCAGGTGATTCTTCAGCTTATCGGAGACCTGGGAGCCAAAGGCTAAAAACTAACACTTTGAATTTAGCTGTCAAACAGTAGCTCTCCAGTGGACATCTTGTAATATTTTGTTATGAACTCCATACAACCAACACTAAACTTTAACCCACCAGTTGTGACATTGTGAACCAACTGATAGTTGCATAACAATGATGCAAAAAGGATGCATAACAGTGGCAAAGTTCAAGGAAGAAATTCAGCTGGCACATCAGTCAAAGCTGATAAGATACTTTTAGCTTCAGTGTCTCACTGAGGCATTCAAAGGAGCCTTGAATCCAGATGCAGCCCTAAAACAGTGAACCTTTTACAAAGGTGTGAACTGGCATATTCACCAGTTCCCCAGTCTTCCTTGGCTTTTGATTGATTTTTAGTAATATGGCATTCAGAATATGGACACCCCAACTCAATAGTCAGCCAAAATTCAGGTCTGGTTAGTGCACTCAAACGACTGTATCCTAAATCTGAGAAAACAGCATATTCACAAATGATAAAACTAAAACAAACTTTAAAACTGTTTTTATGTGTATCAGCCTTTTTATAGAGCAGTTCTCCCTCTGCATTCCCTTTAAAACTGAGCCCAACAACAAACTGTGTCTGTGAATCATCACCTTCTTGGATGCAGTGTTTCAAGTTGCTTCAGAATCCCACCACGGGAATAAGAATGGCACTTCTGTCATGAAGGCTACAGGTCCTGGTCTGTACTCATGCTTATCTATCCTTGAATCACCATGTTATACAACTAAAAATCATTATTTATTACACATTTATCACTGTGCCTTCAGGGAGTTTAGAACAGCATACACAGTCTCCACGCAATCTCCAATCCAGGCCCTAAGCATGCTCAAACTTGCTTAGTTTTAACAACGCAATGGCATGATGTTCTCTGAGATGCCCATGTAAATGTATTAGCTGCTAGTACTATTTCCCCAGCAATACCCATTTGCCAGAGAATGATACTCTCCAACTGTTACGCTGGGATTAAGGTGGAAGGGTCCTAGCAATGTGACTGTGGCAAGGAGCCAAGGGCACAGGAGGAGGAAAGCCAAGCACAATACTCCTGGGTGGGTTTATCCCTAGAACAAGTTGTTGACAAGAACAGTTGCTCTGCAACAACAAACTATAGAGCAACAAGCATAAACAGTAACAGCTTTGCAAAACTATACAGCTGTTCAACCACATACAAACAACCACTACAGAAAAGGGCAAACTAATCCACAGCAACTTTGCATGCTAGCAACAAAGCACGTAATTTCACACTGCATCTTAGAGAGTCATAACAAACCATGGCTTTTTAATAGAACTATATCTACATAGACAGAAACTGATAACTATTTGAAGGAAGAATCAATACTATTAGAACGATTTCCCTACAAATGTTACAGTTGCCTGTACAGGAACATGACTTCTGTTTTCCTGATTTAATCCTGTACCTGATTTAATCTCTTTTAACTGCATGGAAATGGAAAAATATGGAGACCTTTTAAAAACTATGAAAATTATTCCAGGGCAGCTTAAAGAAGGCAGCAGCACACCGATTAATACTGTTTCTGCTCCATAATGCCACTGTTGGCTCAAAGAAATATTATAATTTTGAAATCTGGTTGCTTACCAGGACGACTAGAAAGACTTCGAATTAAAGTCTACATTCTTAAAACTATCATGCCACATACACATATCTATTACACTTTCAGTTATATTTCTTCTGGTTTCAACATTTATACAAGAAAATCCATTCAGTTTCTTCATTTATAATCAGATTCATAATCAATTACCCTTGAATAGCACAATAGTAACATTTGGGTTGCCGACACTACAAGGGAAATGTTTATAAATATCTTTTTCATGAAAAACAAAGTCTTTTGGTGTCCTATGCTAAGAATGTACCAATACCATTTTTCTTCTCACTTACTTATTTTTCTACTAAATATTTTAATAGCTGGTCAACATCAAGATTCTAACTGTACAAAACTATTAAGTAATTCTAGAAAGAATGCTTTCCCTCAGTTCAGATATCACATTAGTTTTGAACTATGATTGGTGGTGGAGGAAAGTGCCGTCAAGTCACAGCTTACTTTGCGGCTTCCGGTCTGGGATTCATGGCGTCCTAACGTGTTCTGGCTTGCTCTTAGAGCTCCCAGAGCATACGGAGGGTCTTGACGACAGGGTGGGCTTCATATAGCCCACCGCAGATCCCCCCAGACAGGGGGGTGACTGGCAGCGAGCCTGGCCCGAGAGGGGAGTTGAGATCGGCTGATAGCGGGGCTTTAAAGAGCGTCGCGACCAGCCTTGATCCCCTCCCCCAGAGAAGGCACTTCGGAAAATCTCTACAAGACCCCACCGAGTTGGATTCTCAACATAAGAACGCATGACCCAGACCTCCAAGACATTCTACGGAAACTGACATAAAGGAAACACTGCTATAACAAGACACGGACTTTGAAGGTAACTTTTTAAAATTGCTCACCGGAGATGCGTTTTGGCCGAAAATAAACAACATCCGATGAAGCGCATGATCGTGTTGTATCTGTCGTACTAACATTGGAGCGGAAAAAGTGCAGTTAAACAGCTTAAAAAGGCCAAAAAGCCGGATTGTTGATCATTCCTGCGGTTAGATTATTGACTTTAAAATAGAAACTAACAGTAACTCCGCGAGAATTACAGTGGAAGAGTACTGTAGCTGCTGCAGCAGAAATCGGCAAAACAGGAAGTGACTTCAGACCAGACAAGTAATCGTCCTAGAGAAGACCAAGGAGGCCGGAAGAAGGGAGGAAATCAGGAACAAGGGGGACCATCAAGACTGCCGGACAGGAAGTGAGTACCTGGAAGAACCATTTACCATAGAGAAATTGCGCCCGCCATTTTGGGAAGGTCAGAAAAATTTTCTTTGATTTTAAACGAAAGACTCAATAGAAAAAAGTGGAACTAGTGCGATTTAGGTGGGCACAAGAAGGACTTTGATTTAGAGTGGGTTGGAGGGAAAAATTTGAACAACGGCTTACGACCTGCGGCAACGACAGAGGGCAAATTCCTGGTCCTCCCCGAAAATGGCTGGGAAAGAGGAAAAAAAGCTACAGGGCATGATGGATGCTATGGAGAAACGGGTGATGGACGCGATTCTGAAGTTGGAAAAGACTGTAATAACAGAAGTAACAGAGCTGAAAAAAGAAATGTCTGGAATTACAAAAGAGATACAGACATTGACTAAAAGAGCAGATGAGATGGATGTAAGGGTGAAGGGAGTAGCATCTAATATAGCTGAGGTCACTATAGAAACAGATAGAGTGAATGTGATGGTCCAATATAATGCAATGATTAACCGCATGAGATTCAGGGGGATCCCTGAAGACAAGAATGAGGACATCCATTCAGTTATGGTAGATGCTGTTGCAGACTTTTTGAAAATGGAAGAGGAGAAAGTGGCGGCACAGATTGATGTGGTATACAGAGTCAACTCTGCGATTGCGCAAAGGAAAAAGTTACCCAGAGATGTAATTGTCCAGTTTATATCCAAAAAGCTGAAGGAGGATTTGTTTAAGCAACAATTTCAGGAAGATTTCATAATTGACAACAAGAAAATCATGGTCCTAAAGGAACTACCCAGAGCAATGCTTCAGGATAGACGACTTTTCAAAGATCTGATTGACAAGCTGAAAACAGAGGGCATAAGATACAGATGGGAAATTCCTAAAGGCGTCAGTTTTTCGTTCAAGCAGAAGAGAGTCACCATCAAGTCAGTTGAACAAATGACCAGATTCATCAACGATAATTTTAAAGACTCTGATAAATAATCATAAAATCAACATGGAGAGTCAAATAATTTCATGGAATGTTAATGGACTGAATTCACCCCAAAAAAGGAAAAATGTCAGACTCTGGTTGGAAAAACAGAAATGTGATATTGTTTGCTTGCAAGAAACACATATTAAAAAATCTGATGCTAAATTTTTGATTCAAAAAAGACTAGGAGAGGAATTTTATTCACTCTCCTCCCAAAAGAAAAAAGGAGTTGTTATATATATTAAAAAGGAGTTGGAACCAAAAGAAATTTTTTAAGACAATGAAGGGAAATTTTTGGCGGTAGAAGTTGTGTTGCAGAATAAAAAGACATTAATTGTTAATCTCTATGCTCCCAATGGTGCGAAGGAAAACTTTTTGTCCCGAATTTGCGTTTGTATCATGAAGCTGTATGTATGTCTTGGTTATCCGATTGGATCCATTTGGAAAATAGAAAGCTGTTAGCTCTTGAGGGACACGATTGCAGATTTGGCTGGCATGCCTATCTTTGGTATGGGAAAAATAAAGTTGATTCTATGCTTAAGCATCATTATGTAAGGAGGACGTTGTTTGATGCATGGTCCAGGTACAAGGATACAATCTTGGACGAGAGACCTTTGTGGATTGTACCAGCTGCTGTTATACATTGGTTTTCTGATCATAAAGGCCATGACTGGTTGAAATATCAGGAATTATTGCAAAAAGAAGGGAAAAAATATGTTTTAAAGCCAAACAATGAATTCGAATTCGAATACGGTTGGTTACAATATTGTCAAATAAGGGATATTTATAAAAAAGATTGTAAAGAGTTTGGCTTTAGAGCCATGTATGATGAATTTGAAAATTTATGGTTGAATAGAGAGCGGAAAATGATTTCAAAGATGTATAAAATTTTGTTGTCTGTATATACACTGGACGAGACTGTAAAAGAGCAAATGATAAAGTGGGCCATAAATATGAACAAAGAAATTTCTATGGAATCATGGGAATTTTTGTGGAAAAGATCTTTTAAAATGTCTACTTGTACCAATGTGAAAGAGAACTGTTATAAGATGATGTATAGATGGTACATGACACCAAAAAAGATTGCTAATATTAGTATGGATAAGAACTTGAGTAACAAATGTTGGAAATGTAAAAAAATAGAAGGTTCTTTTTACCATATGTGGTGGTCATGTAATAAAGCGAAAACATATTGGTCTAATATACATTGTGTGATGCAGAAAATATTAAAAATCCCAATTGAGAGAAAGCCAGAACTGCTTCTCCTCGGTTTGACAATGGAAAAAATTCCACAAGAAAAAAGGACACTGTTATGGTACATGATTACGTCGGTGAGAATGGCCTTTGCTCAGCAATGGAAAATGGAGAAGGTGCCAGATATACATGACTGGTTGAGAAAACTGCTATTTTTAGCGGAAATGGACAAAATGACAAAGAAGTTAAATGGACAAATGGCAGAACAGTATACAAAAGATTGGGAAGAATTGAAACTGTATCTAGAAAATGAATATAGAATGAAGGGGAAAATATATAACTTGGATACGGATGGTTATTGAACGAGAAGTGAAATGAATTTGGAATTGTATTATACTGTTATTTGAGAATATGTTGCAATGGTAGAGATTTTATATAATGTGTTACCTGGTTTGTCAATGCATATAAGTTTAAATTTGATTATCGTCTAACATATATTTTTGTTTGTTATTAGCAGTGTTGGAAGCCTATTAAGGGGGTGGGGGGAAGGGTTGGGAACTTTCTTTTTCCGAAATTGTATTGGTACCGTTATTGAAAATGTTGATTGTTTTTCCAATAAAAAATTTTGTTTAAAAAAAAAAAAAAGTCACAGCTTACTTATGGTGACCCCACAGAGTTTTCAAGGCAAGAAACGTTTAGAGATGGTTTGCCATTGCCAGCCTGCTTCCACGTCATGTCCCTGGTATTCTTTGGAGGTCTCCCATCCATTTATTAGCCAGGACCAACCCTGCTTAGCTTCCGAGATCTGACAAGATTAGACTAGCCCAGGCTATTCAGGTCAGGACATTAACTATGATTAGTTATTAACTATGGTTTAGTATGATGGTATGACTGCAGACTACTCCACTAGCTATGGTTACTTAAGGTCCATGAAATCAAAATCTGGTTAATTAAGCATAGTTAGTGTTATCTATGGTTTTGAATAATGTCTGGATGCAAAAAAGGACAAAGGGGGGGAGGAAACTTACCCCCCAAAACTGAATTAAGAACCTAGAAAGTTAAATGAATCCAAATTAAAGGGCCCAATAACTAAATTTAAGATGCAGATATTAATCAAATATACAAAAATGCATGCATTCATTACAAAATGATTTAAAAACAATTACAGGCCCAAATACAGCCTCAGTCCAGATTAAAATTATACAATTACCTCAAACATAGATCATATGTGACCCTGACCAAATTGTTTTTGCCATATGGCCTTCTTCAGTGGTCAAGCATAATTATTACATATTAGCTCCAGACACTGCAATAATATTACAATAATTATTCAATATAGGACCAAGATGAAATTGATTTTTAATCAATACTTGTGACTCAAGGCAGGGATGTAATTAAGAGGCCTCATTTGAAATCACCTTCTGCCCTAGTCAGGTACATGTATCTGGAGTGGTAATTCAGTTGTGTACCTTCCTATTCTGGTCCAAAGAAAATCAATTTCAAATGCAGTACGGAGCCAATATGACATAGTAGTATGCAGTGGGGCCCTTTAATCTGGATTCAGGCAAAGGTATTAATCAGAGGTCTCATTTTTTATCATTTGCTGCCCTGGCCAGGTACACTTTCATATGGTTCAATTATGTACTTTTCTCACTTGGTCATAAAAACTGAATGCATCCAGGAGCCACTAGTGATGTGATAGACAGAATCAAGATACAGGATGATCTTGACAAGCTGGAAAACTGGGCTAAAACTAACAAAATGAATTTCAACAGAGATAAATATAAAGGTCTGTATTTAGGTAGGAAAAATCAAATACATAATTATAGGATGGGTGAGACTTGTCTTGGTAGTGTATAGATTGACTTTGGGGAAGGGGGAAAAGATCCCTCCCTAGGGGAGGAGTGTGTCAAACAGTCCCCCTGCATGCTAGAAGTATCAAACTCACAGAGGACCTCCCTCTGCCTGCTCTCTAAGTTGTGTGCAGATTTGCGTTGGGAAAGGGGAAAAGATCCCTAGAGTCCAATGGAGAAGCTCAGCCTTTTGTTTCTCTCTCTGCCAGGGAGCAGAGTGGAAGAAATCAAACCTGGGAGAGACATGACAAAAATAAGGAGGGGTGGAAAAGGGGTGGAAATGGCCAGAGACATGGGCAGTGTCACACAGTCTGAGGTAAGATGTCTGCTTAGCATTACCTCCGACTTGGAAGCAGATAATTCTTTAAGTCCATGGCAAAGCACTCTTGGATTCCCCGGAGCAACACTGTATTGACTCTGAAGTCACCACTGAATGGCCTTAAATGTATGAAGAAATTCCAAAAAGATCTGACACACACAGAAAATGAAACCACGATGCAATGCACAGTGATTAACAGCTCCGGAAGAATAGAGGGGAAACAGATGGATGCAGAAAAGCCCTTGGAGTACTGTGTTCAGTTCTGGGCACCACAGTTTAAGAAGGATGTTGATAAGATGGAATATGTCCAGAGAAGGGTGACAAAGATGGTGAGGGGTTTGGAGACCAAGTCCCAAGTCCTTGGGATCCTTTCCAGGCTTATATTTCTATGTTTTTACTCCTCTGGAGCAAGGACTCCTGCGGGGTTTAGGAGAATGGACAGTAAACCTCCCCTAAAGATGTCCTAAGCTTGGTTTTTCACCGGTCTTGCCTTCCAGGCATTGCATAAGCAAAGCCAGAATTCCATACCTGTTCGGTCAGTACAGGATCGGTACCTCTGGGTACCAGATATGCCCTGGCTAAGGAGTGAAGGGGACAGAGAAGGTTAAAAAAAGAGAAGAGAATGTTAGAGCTAAAAATCCCCGCCATCGTATAAAGGCCACTGGTGGTCAGTAGCCTGGCAAGGAGACCAGAATTGGATGAGAACAGCTAACCATTCCAGGACACCCTGCTCTGCTGGAAGAAAATAGACTATTTGTGAGAGGAGCACAAATAAACATGTGGTATTTGGGAACTAACACTGTAATTAACACAAGGACAGTTTTCTTTAGTTCAGGAAGTGGCTTTAGGAAACTGAATCAAGGAAGAGAAGTACAGTGGGAAAAGACATTTTACTTGTCTCAAAGTTCCCTGTTCGTTTTCTGAGCAGCTTCATCAGAGGATCTGTAAGGCAACCTTCTCTTAAGAATGTTCCCAGCATATTAAAGCTGTAGGGATCCCTGAGTCAAATGAAAGTTTTTCTGTATTGGTGAGGCCCTCTTTTCTGCAATAAGGAAACTGAGCAATGTTTTAAACACATGCAACTGGATCCAAAAATAGTAAGCAATTATATTTGATGTTTAATATTTCATACATAATGATATTTAAACCTTTCTAGCTCTATACTTTCCATAAAACCATTATTAACTTATTAACAAAATCAGCAAATAATTATGTGTCAGGGTAGCTAGAAGCTTCTACTGTATCTATTGAGGAACTGTTATAAAAAGTAATAATCTGAAGAAGGTGGGAAAGGCAGATGAAAATCTCTCCATAAATGACTTGCACTTTGCTATACAGTGAAAAAATTATTTGACTTGTATAGTTTGTGTAGACCATTTCTGGCAGTTTTAAAAGTTAACTAACCCAAAATTACTGATTTGGGCAGTGAAAGTTATTAGGCACAGTTGTAGTGACTTTAAGAAAACAACAACAACATTCCCTTTAGTGTCAGGAAAGCATTACGGAATTCTGTGTAGCTTCTGAGATCTGACAAGATAGGGTTAGCCTGGGCTATTCAGGTCAGGAGGATATGAGAGAGACAGGTTCAAAACCCCACTCCACCATGGAAACTTGTGGGGTGACCTTGGGCCAGTCACACACTCAGCTGAACTACCTCATAGAGTTATTGTAAGGATTAAAAGGAAGAGAGGAGAATTATATAAGCCACTTTGGGTCTCCATTGGGGAGGAAGGGAGGGTATAAATCAGGGGTGGTCAAACTGTGGCTTGGGAGCCACATGTGGCTCTTTCACACATATTCTGTGGCTCCTGGCAGGGCAGCTGGGGAAGTGAAGGGGAGACATACTTTTTCTCCCTCCCTTCCCCCTCCCTCCCATCTATTTGCTTTCTTTGTTTCTCCCTCTCTTTCTTTCCACCGCTCTCTTTTTCTCTCCCTTTTAGGCAAATAAATATCATTAGCAGACAAATAAATATCACTGGACAAATAAATATCATTATCAGTATCTGTTCTGACCCCTTTGGTTTTTATTGTTGGCAGCCACATTTACTGTTAATAAAAAGCAAATTTGCATATATATTTTAATAAAAATGTGTGTGTAATATTTGTTCATATCTTGCAGCTCTCAAACATCTGACGTTTATTCTGTGGGCTCTTACGCTGAAAAAGTTTGGCCACCCTTGGTATAAATGAAGTAAATAAATTGTATGTTGCGAGACAAAACACACATAAAACCAAAATTCATTTTTAAGGATGGAAATTCCGCTTAAAAGGCTTATTTTTGTAAGATAATTTCTTTACAGTAGAGAGAAAAGCAGAATATAGATACCTACATAAAGAAATAAATATCCTCCAGGCTGAGGGAAAATGTGGTCTTTCAAGTGGTTAGCATAAAGAAAGGACGGTTTGTTTTGATGAAAACATAAAAAGTTAAATCTGCTGGCATTATCCTGTAGTGTCCAAACTACACCCTATGTATTTGATGCAGTTTTGACCTATGGTATTCTGATGCAGCCCCAACCCTCAGACACCCATTCTACCTCACTGGAACACACAAACTTTATATTACTCTATGTAAGAAAGATGCATTTTGGTTGAGGTTACTCTCCATGACAACACTTCAAAAATCGTAAAAAAGAAATCAAGGTACAACTGTATATATATTTTCTATGACTGAACAATAAACAAAATGCTAAACAGACTGTAACCAACAGTCTCTCAATGTTGTTTCATCCTTTAAACACCCTGAAAAGTTTCTGTAGACCATGAAAAAAAATAACTACATTCCTACTTTTTCATTTTACAACATAGATTTTTGGTGTAGAGCTGGTACAGACTGTTCCTAACTTCAGGTCATATTACTTCTGTTTTATAGTAATCTAGATCTTTTGTACACAGAAAAAACAAACCACAAATCACTGCTGACAATGAGCATTATAGGAGAGAGCTGTTAAACCTATGTCAAACAAATTTCAAACTGCTAGCATAAACAAAGACATAAAAATAATTTTACCCTCCTATAAAAAATAAACCTTTTCCAAAACAATTTGTGGTTTATATTTAAGTTTGTTATGTGGAGTGATCTACAGCTAATACCTAGTGAATTTGGTGCTGCTATAGTGATAGCACTACAGTACAGTGAAAGTACACTAGCAGAAAGCAGGACACAACCATAATATGAGCCCTTTTCTATGGTCTACAAACTTTGCTGAATTTTTAAAAAGCTTTCATTTATAAGGCTGTCAAAAATTCTTCCATGCATAACAAGCATTACAATTGTAAACTGATGAGAAGACAAGCCTCACTGGAAAAGACAATAATGCTAGTAAAGTTGAAGGCACTAGGAAAAGAGGAAGGCCCAACACGATAAATTAAAAAGAAACCATAGCCTTCCGTTTACAAGACCTGAACAAGGCTGCTAATGATAGGACATTTTGCAGGTCATTAACTTATAGGGTCACTGTAAGTTGGAAGTGACTTGAAGACAGATAACACACTCACACAAACACACTCTTCTGTATCATGTAGTTGTCTGTTGGTCTTTCAGCCCCAGTTCCTTTTATGTGCAGATTAGGCAGCACTGAAGCCAAGGAAACCACAGGGACATTCAGCTGAGCACAGAGCCCTTTCCTATCCCTCACTTGGTCTCATTTGTGTTGAAGAGAACAGTATGTTAGTCGAAGTGTGCACTTCTTTTTGTTTCAAAATTTTCATTAGTTTTTGTTATTTTCATTATTACATACTTTTTATTATGGCTTTTTCAATTTCTGTAAAATTAAAATGCAACAATACATAATCAGAATCAGGATAGTTTTCAATGCTCTCAAAAGAAATGTCACCATTATCTCCTTTCTTTTTTCCAACATTTACTATGCTGTGGGTGATCTGTATGGGGCAGCTGCCATTTTGTCCATGGGAAGTGATCTCTGGAATCTAGAGTTGTAATCCCAGGAGAACTCCAGGCCTTACATGGAGGTTGGCAACCACAACAAGACACATGGCAGCCTGTCCTGACAGGGAAAATAATCTCCCCCTTGAAGCTCTTTTGACAGTGTCCCAAATGCTGTGTGGTGGGTGCCTTTGCAAAGTCCATAGGGTGCCCACCACCTCTTCATAAGGCTACATATCTCAAGGGAACCCCAAGGCTCCAGAAGAGGGGGCAGAGCAATTACTCTGCCACTTTCTAGTCAGCTGTCTGCCTGCAGCCACAAGCTAGTACAAATGCCATATAACAAATGCCATATAACACCGTTGGGGGGGTGGGGAGGATTAAAGAGAGAGAAGGAAGGAAGAGAGCCTATCATCTAATGACCTCCAATCATAATGAAGGCCATTCATTCATTTATTGTAATTTCTATTTGTGTTCATTATTCAAATAAATGGAACAGAGCTTTTTTACTTTGTTGTTGCATTGTTACGTAATAAATGCATATTCTTAATGACAGGTTCTACATGGAGCCAAGAAGGTTAATAAATGCAGGAACCACTGAGGAGAATTCAAACTCAGTGCAGAGCATATTACCCAGAGCATATTACATCCATGGTAATCAAAAACAGAATCAAATCAAACAGGTTCCCATTCTACCAATGAGAGATTTTCTTTATCTCCCTTGGAGTAAATAGCAGATATCCTAGTTAATTTAAGCACTCATAAGAACATAAGAGAAGCCAACGCTGGATCAGGCCAATGGCCCATCCAGTCCAATGCTCTGTGTCACACAGTGGCCAAAAATACCAGGTGCCATCAGGAGGTCCAGCAGTGGGGCCAGGACACTAGAAGCCCTCCCACTGCTGCCCCCCCAGCACCAAGAATAGAGTGCATCACTTGCCCCAGACTGAGAGTTCCTATCTATACCTTGGGGCTAATAGCCATTGATGGACCTCTGCTCCATCTTATATTCTAATCCCAGACTTTTTTTTTTCTGTGCGGATACCTATTCCCTCCAACAGGGGCCTCACTGTCCCCCAACAGCTTTTCCTACATAGTCAGTAGACTTCCTGGGTTTGTAGAAAAATCCGAAAAGTAAGGAAATCCCTTCAGGGACGGTTGAATTCCCCCCAAAAGCCTTTTGAAATGGCCTCTGCAGGGACCTGACTCCAGGCAGCAACGGTGAGAGATTAGAACGTTGGGGGGAGGGGGAGGAGAGGCTTCTGACTGGCTCTGTCAGTCAAAGGGTGGGGGAAGGGCCCTTTCTTTCCAGGCCTCTTTCGGCCTTGGAGGGAGGGAGGGGGGAGGGCGCCTTGGGGCCAGGCTGGGGGATTCCTAGAGGTTTTGGGGTGGAGTGCAAGGAGGGCAGGATTTGGGGAAGGGAGAGGCCTCAGCTGGGTATCATGCCACAGAATCCACCCTCCAAAGCAGCCATTTTCTCCAGGGAGACAGATCTCTGTTGTTCACAGATCTCTGGAGTTCACTCTCCAGCAGGCCCCACTTGGAGGTTGCCAACCCTAGGCCTGGCAGGGTTGCCAGGTCCTCCCACGGGCACTGGCAGGGGATGGGGTAGTGGGGCTGCCAGCTCCAGGTCTGGAAACTCCTGGAGATTTGGGGATGGAGCCTGGGGAGGACAGGGACCTCAGTGGGGTACAATACCCTAGAGTCCACCCTCCAAAGCATCCATTTTCTCCAGGGGAAGTTATCTCAGTAGTCTGGAGCTGAGCAGTAATTCCAGGGGATCCCCAGATCCCACCTGGAGGCTGGCATCCCTAGGCAGCACCCTCTGCGTGACTTGATGCCACCTAATTTGCATGACTCAACTTGGCCTGGCTGCTTGCTGTTCAGCAGCCACCCTATGAAAGCCAGCAATGATGCAGCAGTTAGAGCCGCAGAGTAGGGTCTGCAAGACCCAGGTTCAGATCCCCATATTGCGGTGGAAGCTGACTGCGTGATTTTGGACCAGTCACATACTTTCAGCCTAACCAACCTCACAGGGTTGTTGTGCAGATAAAAAGGAGGTGAGAATAATGTAAGCTGCTTTGGTCCCCACTGTGGAGAAAGACTGTAATTTTCCTTGGTAGAAGCTGTGGGGGAGGGGGTGGAGACAAAAAGCTGAAGACAGACAAAGGCAGATAAAGGTTAAGTTGGCTGTTGGGTGGGAAGGAAATAGGGTTGCCAACTCTGGATTGGGAAACTCCTGGACATTTAAGGGGTGGATCCTGGGGATGGTGGGGTTTGAGAAGGGGAGGAACTTCAGACCAGTATAATGCCACAGACTCCACCCTCCAAACCAGCCATTTCCTCCATGAGAACTACCATTGCCAGCCTCTGGGTGAGGGCTGGAGATCACCCAGCATTACAACTGTTGTCCAGGTGACAGAGATCAGTTCCCCTGGATAAAATGGGTGCTTTGGAGGGTTGAGTCCATGGCTCCACCCCCAGAAGGGAGAAGGAGTGTGAGATAGGTAAGGGTAGAGGGGAGGAAGCAAAGATGTGAGGAATGGGATGACCATCCCACAAGTTTCTTGCGGGTCTCCACTTGTGTTTATCTAATTCCCTCTGGAAGCCATCCATGCTTGTAGCCACCACCACCTCCTGTGGCAGTGAATTCCATGTGTTAATCACTCTTTGGGTGAAGAAGTACTTCTTTTTATCTGTTGTAACCCGACTGCTCAGCAATGTCATGGAGTGCCCACGAGTTCTTGTGTTGTGAGAAAGGGAGAAAAGTACTTCTTTCTCAAACTGCTCTATCCCATGCATAATCTTGTAAACCTCCATCATGTTACCCCTCAGTCGTCGTTTCTCCAAGCTAAGGAGCCCTAAGTGCTTTAACCTTTCTTCATAGGGAAAGTGTTCCAACCCTTTTATCATTCTTCTTGTCCTTTTCTGCACTTTTCCCAAAGCTATAATATCCTTTTTTGAGGTGTGATGACCAGAACTGTACACAGTATTCCAAATGAGGTCGCACCATTGATTTATACAGGGGTATTATGATATTGGCTGATTTGTTTTCAACTCCCTTCCTAATAACCCCCAGCATAGCGTTGGCCTTTTTTATTGCAGTCGCACACTGTCTCAACATTTTCAGT
This sequence comes from Gekko gecko, assembly GCA_029375565.1. Classification (NCBI taxonomy): domain Eukaryota; kingdom Metazoa; phylum Chordata; class Lepidosauria; order Squamata; family Gekkonidae; genus Gekko; species Gekko gecko. The sequence continues at coordinate 54,033,620 of JAPDNY010000009.1, forward strand.
GAGTTATCTACTACAACTCCCAGATCTCTCTCTTGGTCAGTCTCTACCAGTCCGGACCCCATCAACATGTATTTATAGTTAGGATTTTTGGCCCCAGTGTGCATCACTTTGCACTCGGCCACACTGAATCCCATTTGCCGCACTAACACCCACCCACCCATCGTCAACAGAGTGCCTCACAATCCTCCATGGTAATCACTTCAGTCCAGTTGGTTTGTGTATCTACAGATATTATTCTCTTGGTTTAAAAAATAATGTAGACATTGCCCTCCAAGGAGGATCTTAATGGGATGAAAAACAGAGCTTGGAAAAAGTGTTTTCAAAAGCTTCAGTACACCTGTTGAATTTCAGCTGGGTTAGATAGTTTGGAAATTCAGAGGGCTCATTTGCACAATGAATTTCCATATACTGTTTCACTAAAAATCCTCCTTAGTTGAGGGACACTGCACTCAGGAGATAAATGCCATTAAAGTTACCTGGCTCACAATGGCCCAAGATAAAGTGCTGCCATTGGCATACTGCTCCATCTCTTCCTGATTCCCTGCACATGTGCACACTATGCTGTGATAAATATGTGCAGTGAAAAAATAGAAACAACAGTCGGTATAAAGTACTCAAACACTATTAAACTGTGGTTTTGCTTTTACAACAAAAATGTTTATAACAAAAATTACTCAAAGAACTCATCAAAAGTTACAGAAAATCAATATAAATCAACACCGTCCAAATATTTTCCAAAAGAGTACAGAAAATCAATAAGTAACAACACTGTCCAAATATTTTCCAAAAGATTAATGAAGCTTCCGGATTACATCTCTTCGTTTCCAAACTTCATCAGAAGTAAAATTGATGCAAACAGTGTTCAACAGAACTGTGAAATACAATTATTACATTTTAACATGATATAAAGAAATTGATTGGAAATTATGTATATAGTAAATAACCAAATAAAAAATAAAAAATATGTACCATCAATGGTATGTTGTCTTATTCAATTAACAAAGTTTACCAGGAGTAGTCAACTTCCTGCAACCAAATAAACATAACAAATAAATTACAAGTAAGTGTAGTATTTTCAGCATTTTAAACATTTTACAAAAGTGAAACACTCACCACTGAAAAATCAGAAGAGTACAAAAGATTAAGGTGGCTTCAGTCTTTGGTGCCAAAGGCTACAGATTGCTGAATAGCCTTACTTCCTAGTATGTGTAGCTAATATTTATGTGGAGCTTAACACCCAAAATTTAAAGGGACAAAGCCAACCATACAATTAAACTCCTAAAGAACAGTATTTGTCAATACTGGCAACTATAAACAGCAAGAAGAACACCTAAGGTTATATTGGCTAAAGTCTTTAATGCTAAAACTAGCTGTATAGCCTTACTTCCTTGCATGTAAAATTGGCATCTTTACTTTTAACATTCAGAACCAATCTTACAACTAGACTCCTAGAGACAATAATTTTTCTACCTTCAAATGGCAAGGCAAGAGTAGATAATGCATTCAAGTAAAGAAAACTTTGTATATGGTATATCTTCCTCTGCTAGAGCATCTCCCTTTAGTTTTAAGTGTTACTTGCTACAACTTGCTGAATAGCTTAATTACCTAGTGTGTAAACAGATTGGCATATAGGTAAACCCAATAGATCATTTATCAGGGCTTTTCCAAGCTCAGAAATAAAATAAGTCAAGCCTCATATGTAGTATGCATCTCACTGCTCACAGTGGCAAGCGTCCCACTAAAGTTTTAAGTGTCAACACACTACAGCTTGCTAAATAAGTTTCCTATATCCTTACTAAATAGCATAAATATGTGATAAATATGTGGACAGTGAAGTACAATGGTGGGCCCACTCTGCTAGCTATTTTAAGCTGCATGCAAGTTCTCTCATGTAACTGCCAGTTCACTGCCCTCCTTCAAATTACTTGTGTTGTATATACTGGCGACACCTTTCTGACCACTTACTAAAATGGCAACTTTGCAATTTACTGAGCTACGGTACTTTTTAGTTGTCTTTCTTCATATACAGGACTCACAGTAGCTGAGAGCAGATTTTATAAAACCAATGAAAGAAACATGCCAGTAGCATACCTGAAATTATTTTAAACTTCCAAAATAAAGGCTTGCATCCTGCCACCACCCAGTATCACTGCCTAGGAGACGGGGGAACCTCAGAAATAGCTTGTGGGGGTAGAATCAGAGGTCCCCCATGGGAGAGAGGAATAGGCAACAATTGTACCCTTGCACCCACAGAAATTCTGGGCAGGATTGGAGCCATTCTGGCAAGACCCTAAACTCCTGCAGCCACAATATTTAAAATGCTGTAACTCAGCCATTTTTAATCCATTTATTTCTAAAATGTCTGAAATGAAGTCTTTATAACTCAGCAAGGAAATTTTACATTAGGAATTTCATACTGAAATCAGTTTTAAAAGGAAAAGAAATTTTGTAATTATGGAGCTCAAAAAATCTAGTCCACTGCACTATAGCCAGACCTGTATTAATGAAAATCTTGGAGATTCCAGACATTGCCCTATTGCTTGGAAATCCAGGGGTAATCCAAGTTTTAGACATACAAATGACCCAAATTTCTGTCCTAGTATGAAAGAGAAGGCATCTACTCCAGGGGAACTTACTAGCTTACTTTAAATTACAAGAATCGTTTTCAGAGATCATACTAACTTAATAGACATAAAGTTCAAGTTGAGTTTCAGGGCAGAATGGTGTACTGCAAGAAAACACATGCAAATCCTCAGCAGCCCTTTCAAGGTAAAGGTAAAGGTTCCCTTGCTCGAAAGCCAGTCGAATCCGACTCTAGGGTTGTGGTGCTCATCTCCGTTTCAAAGCCAAGAGCCAGCGCTGTCCGAAGACATTTCTATGGTCATGTGGCCGGCATGACTAAACACCAAGGCGCACGGAACGCTGTTACCTTTCCACCAAAGTGGTACCTATTTATATACTTGCAATTTCTTGTTTTCAAACTGCTAGGTTGTTAGGAGCTGGAACTAGAGATGGGAGCTCACTCCGTCATGTGGCGCTCTCGGGTCTCGAACTGCTGAACTACTGACCTTCCACAGCCTGCAATTCAGCGTCTTAACCACTTGAGCCACTGCAGCATGCAAATCCTCAGCAGCCTTTTCAAGGAGGGAACCAATTTGGAGCATATAAGCACTGTGGACATAGAATGCGCAATCCTTCCCCCATCCACTGCTTTTAATATTTATTTTCAAAAGTATATGCTGCTTTCCCATCACAAGTCGCTCAAAGTAGCTCAAAATAAAAACAGTGTCCAATATATAAAACAATTCATTTAAAAATAAATTATAAAATAGCAAAACAACATCAGTAATGTTTCACTTACAAAAGCAGCCTCAGATTTCACAAAGGTCAACAGAATAACAGTGCAATCTTACGCAGAATTACTCCAATCTATATTGACTTTAATTGACCTAGACTGGAGTAAGTCTACAGGATTGCACTGCGTGTATTCACTAATCTTCTAAAGAACTTAATGGTGCAGACCTGGTACATTTCCCTGGGGTGGGAGTCTCATAGTACAAGTGCCACTAACAAAACAACACTATTTCTAGCAGAGGACAGCCTCATCTTAGAAAGTGGAGTACCTGAAGTAGTATCTGGATACAAGATCCTAACACATGGGAGGAGACAAGTAGCATGTGCTCCATAAGGTCTTTCAGATTCAGCCACATTTATAGTTTTAAAGGTCAAAGCCAGCATTAGAATTTAGCCTGGGAACAGGTTAAAAGCCAGAGGAATACACATAAAATACATGTTACATGATCACTGAAGCTAGCATTAGACAAAGGTTTACACTGCTGCATTCTGGGCCATCTGAAACTTCTGAACAGCCTTCAAGGGCAGGCCCACAGCAAGTGAATTACATTGCTTCAGTCAAGAGGTACAGTCAAGAGCAAATCAGATGAGCTGAGTCTGATTCACGGAAACTTATATTGGAATAAATGTTGTTATTCTTTTAAGGTGCCACTGGACTTACGTCTAATTTTGCTGCAAGAGACTAACATGGAATTACTACTACTTCCAAGTTATCCAAAATTCGAACATTCAAGGGCTACTGAAGTGCTATGGTCTCACTTGTCTACACTGTCTCTTGTCTTGCCTGAAGCAGGATTTCCAGCCAGCTGAAAGGGGTATAGGAGAGGATGGAGTTATTGATGGGGTAGTGAATGGATGGCAAGTCCTTCGAGTTGCTTATGGTGACTGGGCCATCTCCCCAGCTGCCTTGACAAAACAGTTGACTGGTAAAATTAATTTCCAGGCATAGCTGTACATAAGTTGTCAACTCTGGCTTAAGAAATTCCCAGAGATTTAGGGGCAATGCCTGGGGAGGGCAATGTCTGCAGAGGGGAAGGAGTTCAGCAGGGGCTTGATGTCATAGAAGATGTCATCTGAAGATGCCAGTTCTTCCAGTAAAATGATTTTTGTTGTCTGCAGATCAGTTGTAAACTTCAGGCCACACCTGCAAGTTGGTGACCCTAGCTGTATACAGGTCTAATAGTTCAGGGTTGCCAAGGTACTCCTGGAGAGGTGAGACAACTAACTGTTCCTCAAATGTATTCCAGGATGGATTAGTTGATCAGTATATGGCATCAGCACTGATTTTATGAGAAAGAATAGGACAGTCACAATGGTGAGGCTGCCAGATACCTTGACCTCTTGAAGAAAGATACTGACAAAACTGTGCTGATGAAGTGAACACATAACACTGGTGAATGTCAGTTCCACTGCTGCTATGGCTCTGCTAAAACTGAATTATACTTGTCAATTAGGCATCTACTGTTGCAATTGTAGTCACTGAGGCCTCCCTCCTGCATATTTCTTTTGTTGGCATTCTGTATGCTACTTGTCTTGGGTGCTTTTCTAAAAAACAGTAGTTATGAACATATATTTATTTAAAATCTCTATATCTAGCCTTATATGATCATCCAGCCTCATAAGATCAACTATGTCCCAGAAATCTGCCTACGTATTTTTGAAATCTTGAAAGAAAAAAGTATTAAAAATTACATTTTATGCTACAGCATCTTCCAAATGCTGTCAATCAGTAATGCAAAGTATTTCTTTCTAAAAGAACTTCTTTGTAAACATATGACTTGCAAATAGTCAGGGATGGTCTTACATTACCAAAAATGGTTGTAGTCACCTTCAAACCACGGAACTATTAATATTCATTTTAAAAATAAAGGAAACAATCTCTACACACATGTGGGTTTTTTCACATCATGTTTCTTTAACTGTACCAAATCAGAGTGTCATAGACATGACAAACAAATAAAAATACAGGCAGATGCAAGTATTCTGAATGGCAATGTGTATGAATGTACTTCCTGAAATCCAATTTCATTCTCATGCTATGATCTTCTAAGCTGTTCTATTTAAATACCCCCATTAAGATTATTGGGTTCAACTAATTAAAAGTATTTAAGGGATCTCAGTCTGTTAATAAACTACTGTTGCAGGAACACAAAGCCAATATTATTGGTCAAGAAAGCAATAACAGTATTTATATGAGCTGTACTTTTCCAGATATTCACTCAGCTTCTACCTTAGTTTTCTTGACTATGTTCATCTTTGGGCAAAATAAACCTGCAAAGTTCAAAATCTGCAAGTGAATATCTGTGCATACAGGTCTTTTGATTTCTTCCTTTTGGACGGTCTACTATACAGACACCTCTTTTTAAAAAACACAAGACTTTTGGAAGACTTTTTCTTTGGTTAGGTGTTCCCTCAGTAATTCTCATTGGCTATCCTCTCTGTCTGTGTTAATCTGCTTTATTTGTTTAAAATATTTACAAATGTGTATGTGTGTATTTATAACGCAGTTTTGGTTGTTTATCAACTTTACCACCTTGGGGACAATACATTAGGTATTAAGGTGATATACAAACATTTTAAATAACAATAATAAATAAAAAGAAAACTACATATATGTATGTAACATTACAGCCATTCAGCATGGTGACTGTTCTGTGATAACATGCTATGAGTGGGTCTAGCATACCTGAAGAATGAAATTGAAGTCCTGACCTGGTTAGCCCAGGCAAGCCCAATCTCATCAGATTTCAGAAGCTAAGCAGGGCTGACCCTGGCAATTATTGGGATGGGAGACCTCTAAAGAATACCAGGGCCGGGAGGCAGAGGCAGGCTATTAAGCCACTTCTCTGAACGTCCTCCATGCCCCAGTAGGAGTCACCAGAGGTTGCCATGACTTCCAAGGATGGGTGCGTGTACACGTGCGCGCGCACACACACACATGGCTGAAATTGAAGTTATTTTTTCCTGTTACTCTTAAAAAAACATATAAGGAAGTAGTCTGAAAATTTCTGATTGTATGTGCCTGTAGATATTAGCACATCAATCAGAGACTAACACCTGGAGAATGCCCTGGAATCATGATGGCCATTCACACATCTCAGTTCTAGTTCTGCTTACAGTCATATTACAAAGAAATTATTTCTTATTTACTGGAAACTTGCCTTAATTCATGTTAAGTGTGGGAATAAGAAGTGTGGCAAGTAAACCTAAGCAGACCTACATGGTACAATGGTCAGAGTGCCAGACGAGGATCTGGGAGACAAAGGTTCAAACCCCTACTGTGTCAAGAAGCTCGCTGGTTGACCCTGAGCCAGTCACTCTCTCTCAGGCTAATCCACCTCAAAGGACTGCTGTTGTGAGGATAAAATGGAGGACAGGAAAACAACGTTGTGAGCCACTTTGAGCTCCCATTTTGGAGAAAACTTATAAATATCTAAATAAACAAAAACTTTAGTGTACTTGAATTATATATACAAATGAAAGTATAAAATGGGTTTTAATATAACAGAATTTGTTTAGTCTAATCATAAAGTATAGGTCTATTTAAGTTTGTGACCAGTTTGTTATTAGGCCGCAGTATTTGACATGCAGAAAGTCATCTGTCTTTACTTCTGCTCGTTAGCGCTTTTTGAGAATTCAGAGTTCTTTGTACATTATTTCTGACTCAGTAACCCTTACAACAGCCTTGAATAGTAGGACAGTACTACTATCCCTAGACTGCCACTGGATGAGTCATGGATTAGAGATAGACCCTTTTCACATTATGGTTGTAAACCAGATATTATTTGTTGGCCCAATTATGAGTAAAGTGATACAAGGATGGGGTTTTCATACAGCAAATTTCTTTCCATTAATTAGCTGTCTCTGAAGTGCTATGACCATTTCAAACAGTGCCACTTTTTCTCCCCCCATCCCCTTTTCCCGTGCAATCTTCCTCGGACCTTTTCTTTTAACATTCTAAGGCGAGTGTTTTAGTGCTAAACCGCTATAGCACTTCAGTGTCACTATAGCGCTCACTTTAGAATGTTAAAAAAAGTCAGAGGAAGATGATATGCAGTGAAAAGAGGGGGGGGGAAGCGGCATTGTAGGAAGCACTATGGACATTTTAAACAGCACACCACAGTAATTCAGAAGTGCAACAAAGGGGTTGAAACCGGAAAAAAGCAGTTTCCCTCAACCACACTTTGCTAACCCGATACAAGCAGGTTTGTAAGGAAAGGTAAATAAATTCCACTAGCAGCCAGTTACTAAAATGAAAGGAGAGCAAAAATCCATTAGCAACCAGTTTGGTGTAGTGGTTAAGTGCGTGGACTCTAATCTGGGAGAACTGGGTTTGATTCCACACTCCTCCATTTGCAGCTGCTGGGTGACCTTGGGCAAGCCATAGTTCTAACAAGAGCTGTCCTTGAAAGGGCAGTTCTTGAAAGAGCTCTCTCAGCCCCACCTACCTCACAGGGTGTCTGTTGTGGGGAAGGGAAGGGAAAGGAGTTTGTAAGCCACTCTGAGACTCCAAGTGAAGGGCAGGGTATAAATCCAATCTCCTCCTCCAGTTACTAAAACAGAATACAAAGGCAGTTTGAAAAGGGTCATAAAGCTTTGCTAAACCCATATAAAGGAGCTTAAGGCTGAGGAAAGGCTTCAGCTGATAAGATCCTGCATCAAACTCTTAGCCATTACACTTTACTAGTTCTCATTTTAACTAGGTTATGTCTAAGAACCATAAGTGTGATCAATCCCCTCTCAAGCAGAGTGCCAACTGGGCCACGGGGAAATGGAAATTTCTTTTTCTCCCGCCCACTCATTCGATGGGCCATCAGCTTGCTGATGCTTGTCTTCAAATATACATGGAAGGGAAAAGGCTCCTTTGAGCGTTGTGCTTATTCCTGCTGGGAAGGGGGGAAGTGTTGATTTCCATATTTATTTTTTCCTGCTACCAACCTTTTGTTTCTTATCTTTATTCTTCCTTAGTCGTTCTAAGTTATATGACAATATATTGCATATTGTTTGCGGTGATGTCCTACTCCTTAATGATCTCTGTAATTTGTCATATAAACCAGAAGTCTTTTAAAATTTTTAAAGAACTCTGTGAATAAACAAATGATTTAAAATTCCTTCACAATCATGTAACAGAAGCATTAAAACAATAGCACTGAAAGCTCTATGGTATTAAACGGGGGGGGGGGAGCAAATGATGTTATAATGCACAAGCATTTTGAAACAATTTTTGCGTTCAGTCATGAAACATCTAATAAAAGGAAAATTTACTTTTAGGTGGTTCCCCAAGATTAGTAAATTCTCATAACTTAAAAAAACCACCTGAACCGTACATTAAAAACTATTTTTTTTAAAAAGTTAGGAACCCAATTCAAGATCTACAAACCTAATGTTTCAATATCCTTCCCCTTTCACTGTCCAAAGAAATGAACTGCAGGAAGAAAAAGCTGGTAAATGATTGTCCTTCACCCTCCCAAGCTAGCAAGATGATATGGTAGACTTCCATGGGCAGTAGTACACATAGAGGTCCTCAAAGCAAACACAATACTAAAGTAGAAACAATGTAGGAGAATTTTCTCCTGTGCAGTAGGTATAATCCATACACAGAAACCCATCTCCATGAGTATATTGCTTCTCACTAGATTGATCTTTATAGCTGAAATCACATGTGCATCATAAATTACCTTAAATATCACCTGAAGTCTTTTCCCATTTCAGTTTATCTTTGTCACCACTCGCAAATTATGTTAATGTCACTCCAACCATTCCTGGTAGCATGGAAGAAAATACACTTTTCTACCTAGATTCTGGACCACACTGCCCTGTAGCTAGATTCTATGGAAATTCCCCACTGGTATCTTTCTGACAAAAAAATACAATTTAAAACGGAGCACAATTAATTATGGCCTTTCTGCTCTGTTTGGGATGGGAGCCTTTGCATAGATGTTGTAGGAGATTTGACAGGCCTTTTCCCTTTTCCTTATTTTTTTACTATTAATCTGTCAAAGTGATCAAAGGAACCTTTCATACATTGAGAAGAGGTTGCAGTATGAAAGAGACACTCCCAAATGCATACATGCTTTGAGACAGAATGGTGGCTGGAACACAAATGATATGTTTCAGATTGAAGGTGTCTATTCACAGCAAACACAAAAAGTGCAGGAAGTCTGAAGTCTGATCACTGGCTTCCTGCATGGGCATTAATTCATTAAAAATGTATTCAAAATAGATTTCATGCCTTTTGCAGATAAATAGCTACAGCCAGAGTATCTCGAAAGAATGTAAAGTGGCATGCACGGATTTGGTCTATGCGAGTGTAAACAGTCAGAGTGTCAGACCAGAATATGGGAGACCCAGGTTCAAATTCCTACTCTGCCATGGAAGTCAGTCAGCCACTCGCAGCCTAACCTTACATCACAGGGTAGTTGTGAAGATAAAATGGAGATGGGAAGAATCTTGTAATGCTTTTTGGGTTTCCATGGGGGGGGGGGATAAAGTAAGTAAATAAATAAATGTCCACACAGCATTACTTCAAAAATCAGAGAAAACTTTTTTCTGGAAAATCAACAAAAATGAGCCATCCATAGAAATGGTAAAATTATTGTGTGCACTCATGTTAATAGACTTATACTATACAGAGTTCAGCATGCCAAATTTCATTTATGTCAGTTGCCTAGATGCACCCAAATCTAGATAGGAATTGGATTTATTTGTTCATGCTACCTCATTTATACGACATCTTTCTTCCCAATGGGGGCCCAAAGTGGCTTCCATCACAGGTTTATTGTGAGGATGAAAGGGAGAAGAGGAGAATGATGTAAATAAGGCCAAGAGCATATGACTGGCCCAAGGTCACCCAGTAAGCTCCCACGGGAAAACGGAGACTTGAACTTGGGTCTCCCAGTTCCTAGTCCACCACTCCAACTACTATGCCACACTAACTCTAAATTGGGATTTAAGGATAAATAACTTACTGTAGTTTATTCCCATTAACATTTCTATTTTATATGCTGATCATTTAGTTTCCTGTTCAACAACTGACTAAAAAGCAATGAACTCTTAAAAGCCGCTCACATTTCCTAATAACTTCTCTACATAGACATACAGATTGCAAATAATTCTATTAAGGTTTTACAGCCTGCTTGTTATCTTTAAATATTTAGAATATGTTTCTAGAAGTAGCTCAAAACAGCATGGCAATCTACCATCTTTAACAAGGAGAAACTTATATAACAGACATCATGTTTGTCCACAGCTAGTAGCAAAATATGTCCTTAATATGTTCACTGTGCCTCACAAAGGGCAAAACAACCATCAATACAGGATTAAAAATGGCACAAGTCAATTCCTCTTAACTTAAAAAATGTCAATCACTGCTCTGTCCCCGAAGTCCCATTTAAACAGCAGTGTTCCTACTTCTACCATCAGACTTTTCTGCAAACGTTGTCCTTAAACACACTAAGACCTAAACTAAAGAATTTCCTATCCTGTCTAAAATATAACATACAATACTATTATGCAAATGTATCTCCTAGACTTATACCAAAGAAAAACTACAGTACAACTGTTCTGTAAATTGTGTAACTCCAAGTTTTTAAAAATATAGCTACTAAAATTAATAGAAATTTCTGTTAATATCTTCACAAACCTCTATAAAATATAACAGAAGGCAACACTGGAGGTGGAAAGTGCTGTCAGGTCAGAGCCGACTTATGCTGACTTTGTAGGATTTTCAAGGCAATAGACAAAGAGAGGTGGTTTGCCGTTGCATGCCTCTACGTAGCAACTCTTACCTGTCTTTGTGGTCTCCCATCTAAGTACTAACCAGTGCTGACCCTGCTTAGCTTATGAGATCTGATGTGATCAAGCTAGCCTGGGCCATCAGGTCAGGGCAACATTACAAGATGAAACACTCAGCTAGCAAATATATACCTGAAACCACTAGCGAAAACTTAAGTACAACATACCAAGCCATGAGCATATGAGAAATTGTTAATTATATATTCCCATATCCGGCAATAATAAATATAACTTAATTACTGATGCCAAAATTACTATAATGAAATCTCCTTTAGTGAAATTTTTGGATAGAAAAAATATGAGGCTAACTCTACCGCTATCAGAAACCAGGGATTATAGTTATTCAAGACAATGGTTGCAATATTAAATACATCTGAGTTGTTCAAAGAATTTTGGTCATAGTTCAGGGGGATGCTTTTAATAATTAAGGCAGTTCTAAACATATTAACTCAAAAAAATCCTAAATATTTTAATGTGACATATTTCCAAGTAAGTTTGCTTAGTTTTACAGGCAGGCAATTCTACGACCATCACTTCATTCAGTGGAGCTTAATGTCAAGAAAGTATGCATAGGACTGTAGTTTTTAGCTGCAGTCCTAGGCAGTCTTTGCAGGGAGTAAGGCTCATTTACTTCTGAATAAACACTGTTCGAATTGCATTGCCAGTCAACACCGGCATGATTTGTTCACACATCACAGGCATAATCCAGCACTCACAAATGAAGAATGCTAGTAAAAATCAGTTATAACTTGGAGGAATGAACAAATAGGAGGCACAACCAAACCTCCCATTTGCCCCAATGTGCTGTTATGCTGCCTGCACATATCCCCATATGTGGGGAAGGAGAAACTGACGGCTTTATAGTTTCTTATCAAAATCCTCCATATCTGGATGCTGTACCTGCAATGCACAATGCTCTATAAATACAGTTTATATCAAAGCATTTTCAAAACTGCTAAATTACACAAATATGATACTACCTATTGCAATTCAGACTTGATAAAATCTTGTAGCAGTATTTTTTAAAGTTCATCCTGTTTGAACCACAACGCAATTTGGAAACAGTGATGTAATTATCTGCAGATCCATTTAAGTCACTTAGCTCATCACATGCAAATTATTAAAATTTAACTGAGCACGGAACTGAACATCTTATGTATCACATAATGTATTTGTTTTAAAAAATATATATTGTGTCCATAGCCAACACAAATGACACAAACACTGGGAAACTCTTCCTCATAAAGCTGGCCAGCAACGTCCCACCACCAACCTACCAGGATTAAAACCTTTAGAGTTCCAGCACACAAAAGATTTGCACGTGCACAATAGAATTTTAATTTTTTTTCTTTGAACATCAGCTTGCCATGCCATTATTACAAACTGCTTTCAAAATTTTCTTCATTTTCAAAAATGGTTTGCCATATGGAATTGAGGACTGCTATTTAGCAAAGAATTTTCAGGTTCCTTTTGGCTCACAGAACTGGTTGCAATGTGCTTTTGCATCCTGACCTTTGAAGTTAAATTTGGTGCTCAAGACAAATCTCTTAATGTATAACTAACATACTGTAACTAAAGAAAGCACTAGCTCCATAAAGGAAAACCAATATTGCAAATGTGTGCAGAGCTACAACTAAATGAAGCTGCCTTCAATGCCTAACACCGTAGAACACTGCAGTCAAAATACTGACTTGCTTTTGTTCTAACTAAGGATGATTTTGTATGTACAACTATCTTTTACAAACTTATTTCATATAAACATACCCAAATAACAGTGCAACCCTGAACAGAGTAACTCCAGTCTAATCCCACTGGATTCTGTGAACCTATAACAAAGTAACTATGCACTGGACTGTAATGTAAAGTAATTCCAAAGAATATGACACATTCCAAACCTCTGCTCTTTCAAAAAAGAGATGCCAAATCCACAACTGATTTTGCAATATCAACCTTGATTTCTATGACTGTCTCAGTTCTAACTGCTGCTTCTGGAAAAGTCCCAGTTTTGAGTTTTAAGTGGGCAATTCCACACAAATTCTTTGCCATGCAAGAATGGTGTTGTGAAGGCCCCACAAGAACAACAGTGTGAAAATGGCTTTTAGTCCTGGTTTCCAAAGGGATAAAACTAAAACCTAAGAAAGCCATAGGTACCAACTTGTATGTCTGCAAAATAAAGTTTAATGTCACTGAAAGTCATATAGTTCATACTGTATCCTGTTTTAAGGGTCAGTTCATCGTTTTGTCAATGGAAGAACCACTCAAACTACATGCATCTATATAGTTCAAACACACACACACACTACATAGTTCTGAGCAGCTATTTAAAAGCTGTATTTCTAAAGTATCCTTGAATCATCACATTCAAAGATTTATCAAGGTATCAGATATGAAAAAAGAGAACAGTCTGTTTCTCCAACACTTTTCCCCCAACAGTGTAATGCAGAAGATGCTCCTGAGGGAAGGGGGATAAAACCACCTGTCAGGTATCTCAGAGACTGCAAACCAGTTAACGTACTTTGAGGTAACAAAAAAAAAAAAAAGCCAAAATTTCTATTTTTGCTTACAGAAAAGTTTAACATTTAATATCAAAATAATCCAATACATATCTCCACTGTTGGCAAATTCACCTGATCATAATTTTTTTAATTTAGTCACAAATGAGTAACACTATGATTACTCTTTTCTCTTCTAGCCATTCTCATAAGAAAACAATAATGTATACACACAAGAAAAGAGCAGATATTCAGAAGCCATAAACATTAAGCATTGTAAATATAAAGGATGTTCAAAAATGCCTTACCTGACTATCACCTAAACATGCTACCATGAAAATGCGATCTTTAAGGAAATTGATCCATCATCTCAGGACTGTACATATTATTACACTGTTCATTCACATTGGTTTTTATTAATATCCCTCAGCAGCTAATTTTAACAGATTTGTTACTCCACAAAACTAAATTCCACAGGGTTCTTGATTGCTTACATTATATAATACTCTAAATATATTACAAAATAGAAAATACTGCTCTATAAGAAGGACACAATTCTTTATGACAACACACCTGTGTACGTTTTTTTAATTGTGTTGTGAAGGAACAGGAGAAGTAGGGGTTCAGAAGACTCTGAAATCTTACCTGGGTGTAGTCAAAGTCAGAAAGTGGGGCTATACTCTTAATATAATCTGCTCGGAACTGGTTTTCTTGATTGGCCAATGGAACAGGAGGTATTAAGGTGCTCATTGCTGAAACTATAGTCTAGGATGAGAAAACACACACACACAAAGGCAAGATTTATTAATATGGCTAAACACAGGATCACTGAAGATGACCCAGTCATCAGAAAACAATAAGATCTTCTCTGCATGCAACAATCCTAATCACTAAAACATACACGATTTAAGATCAGCAAATATATATATATTCTTACCACGATTGCATCTTTAACATTTTTCCGAATATCCAATATTTTCTGTTTCTTTTCTCTGCATTGAAACAACAATAAAAAACCCTTGAGTGTTCTTCTATCATTAAGACCCTGAAACTCAATAACCCCCCCATTTTTATCCTTAGCATTATTATTCCATTTCACAATAGAACACTTAGAACATAAGTTTAATTAAAATAAATTCTTTTTATTTCTTTCAAGTGACACATGTCAACAGTCTATGCTTAAACGTCTGGCGAAGGAAACAAGGACTACCAGATATCTGTCCATTGCAAACTGAATTTAATTCCAAATATTTCAGCAGATCCATCCACAAACAGCTGTAATTAACATACTGTTTAATTGATTCTGAGATAAATAATACAGCCTATGAACACTTCAGAATGAATTTTAGTCCTGGTACTTTTTTACCAATTGAGTGCTTCCAATCTCCGCATGAACTGACAGGTATCTTTAATTTTACACACACAGACAACATTTAATTATTTGCTGTTATAAGAAATAGTCGCCATGTTGCAGCTACACAAGGGCCTATTAAGCACTGCAGTAGCAACAGTGTGAAAATACAGTAAAAGGAACAGTTTAGGAGGGGGAGAATATAAATTTAATGTTTCCTTTGATATATATAAATTCTAATTATTAACAACTTGAGACGGTGGCGGCGGCAGCAGTAACCCACAAACGAACTATATGCAAAAAGGCCACCATAAATTCTACGGTTTGTGTAAATGTGGATTAAATGTACGTATTAAAAAACACTGGAAGCATCAACAATTCTTACTCTGAATTAAATCCATTTACATGCAAGATCCTCATCTGCTTGACAATAGTGCTTTTCCCTGACTCACCAGCCCCTGAAAAAAAAGAAGAGAGAAAAAAAGTGTGATGTATACATTTGGGGGAGCAGGAAAACGGGGAGGTCAGAAACATCCATAAACATATCCAGGGCAATCTCTGCATTTTAAACGCGCTGCTCGGTAAAGGAGATCAGCGTTCCGACCACCTCGTATTCTATTGCACCCAAACAGCACAGCTCCTCTATCATATGCCGGCCATGGGAAACTGAATTGCACCACTGCACTCTCATCCCCCCCCCCCGCAAGCCCTCCTTCCTTACCCAGCAGAAGCAAACGGTGTGTGGCTTTATAAGCCAATCTCTCTTTCTGCAACTGCTTCTCTATTTTTTTGTTGGCTTCTCGCTGTGCTTTCTCATCAATACGCTGATCCTCCGTTTTGCTGTTGCCCAAACACCCCATTGCTGTCACTTAGGGTGGGTATCAGATTGCACTATTTATGTATGATTCTCGCTCCCAAAAAACAAAAAAAACAGCTGATATTTATATCCCCGTGATGGTATCTCTCCTCTTTCTTCCCCGCTCAAATAAAATGGTCTCTGGTCGTTTTCTGATCACAGTTGTTGTTTTTTCCTCCCGCAAATAGATGCAAAGAGCTTCCGGAAGAGGTAAGTGTATAAACAGAACAAAAATCTGTACAAAATGCCCTAACGCACAGTGAAAAGAGAGAAGGGCTCCTCCTGGAAACCAGTCGAAGGCTGCCTTCCCCTCGCCGCCACCACGCGCGCACGCACACACACACACACACACACAAGCGCACACACACATTTACAATCCCTATATTTCTCTGTAAAGGTCTATTTTTGTCTTTCTAACTCAGCACTGCCTCTTTCTGCAAGACCAGGAAACAGTCGAACTACAAACGCTGCAGAGGGAGGGGGAGAGCTGGATTTACTTGGATTCTGTGGACTCCACTAATTCCTGAATTTACACAATAAATTCCTCAATAGAAGCCCTGGAATATAAAAGAGAGAAATAAATCTGCAAATGCCCTCTTATTTTTTTTAAAAAATCCATTCTACCAGGAACTGCAGTTATGCTATTCCAAAATTATGAATTTGGAATCTGAATTCCACTGTGACCGCCAAAATTCTAATGCACAGGGCAGAAAGAAAAAAATGCAGCCAAATCCAACCCGCCACTTGCTTTTCAGCCCCCATGACTTAAAAACCCCTGCAGAAAAATGGATTGTGTTATAGGTGGTCACTGTATCCTCTCATGCTTAAGCAGACCATTCCCACCCCCACTCCCTTACTGGTGGAGGCTGGCATAATCCAAACCAGCATATGGATTCCACCAGATTTCAAAACCTCCTAAATCACACTTCAAATATTGGCAAATAAGACACATATTATTAACAAATATTTTCTGCTTCTCAGCATATTTGAAAGCCAGCATGGTATAGTGGTTAGAGTCCAAATCCCCAGTCTGCTGTGGAAGCAGGCAGAGTGACTGTGAGCCAGTCACAGGCAGCCTAGCCTACCTCACAGGGTTGTTGTGAGGATAAAATGGAGGAGACAACAATGATGTAAGCCTCTTTGGGTCCCCAGTGGGGAGAAAGGTGGGGAATGAATTAAGTAAGTAAATAAATAAAGCATATAAACAAAATCCAAGATTTGAGGAACCCGTGAACTTTATGAACTGGTTGACCCAGATTATTGAAGAATTAATCTGCTGCACAAAAATTCTTTTAACACCGATATGCCTAATTCCCTGCAATGTAGCTTTTACCTTTGAACAGCTTTTAGCTCTAAACTAATACCTTTATAGTTAAAGAGCAAGCAAATCTTCCAGTAGATACTCTCATAACCAGGACTGGAACATGCACCTTCACTACCATTGAATGTGCACCATCCTGTGCTCTCCTCTCGCCTCTGACCTGAACAAGAAGGACTTTACATCATCAAAAATATATCCACCCTTAGCTGGAGAGACGGATGGCAACCTCCAGATAATGCCTGGAGTTCCCCTGGAATTTCAACTGAGCTAGAGACTACAGAGATCAGTTCCCCTGGAAGAAAACAGCCGCTTCAGAGGATGACATCACATGCCAGCTGAGCTCCCTCCTCTTCTCAAATGCTGTTCTCCCTGAGATCTGCCCCCAAATTCTCAGGAATTCCCCAGCTCAGAGTTGGCAACCCCAGCTGGAGGTGGAGAGGCAGCACACACTTCAGTTCAAGCAATTACATTTATGCACCCATTAGAAACCACACTTTGTACAGAAATTGTGAAGCTCAAGCACCACTAACCAAATACACCCACAGACCCTCTGATCATGTACAAAAGAGTATACTACATCACATGATATACTAACTTCAATTACCACAGCCATGAAACAAGTGCCATCTCCGTTCATGCACAGATGCATATATTTGTGCTAACTGGAGCCCAGCGATTGGAGGTGGGAAGTGAATGTTTTCTGTTGCACATTTTTGTAGGTTCCTTAGAAGGCAGGGGTGCAGATTGTTCAATGTGGGGGAAGGGATGGATCAAACCTAAGGAAGCAATTCAGCCAAGACCCCGCAAAAGAGCTCAAAATAAAATTTAAAAGATCTTTATCAAAGAAAAATTTATGGCAGTTAACTAGAGTATCAACTGGAAGAAACACAGTTCATGAACACATTACGACGATTCTTCTGAACTGAGTGTATTTCTTTCTTGAGTCCTAAAAGAATGGGTAAGGTCTAAAGTAGCCAAGCTTGATATACACACTTTGCTATGTGTATTAGGCTTCAAAAATATACTACTTAAGAGCATTCTATCAAATTATACTTCAAAATGCCTTACGAAGTCTGGCTTTTCCCCATCTCATTTAAAGAAAATCTTTATTTATTGCATTCCTCCAGGAGGCTGAGAATGGCACACATGGATTTGCTTCTCCTGCAGTCCTCACAGCCATTTTATAAGGCAAAATAGATGGCTAATTGCACAAGGTCACCCAGTGAGCATCATGGCTGGACTGAAAAACTGAGGGCATAAAAAAGAGGCCCCACAACTATAACCTAACTTAGAGGTCCCCAACCCTTGTTTTTTCTAGTTTAAGTCTAAACCTTTAGAATATAACATCTCTCTCTCCCTCCTCCCCCCTCTTTTCTCTCAAATAGTTTTCAATTAACAAAAAAACCCCAAAGGGAAAAACCAAACATCCATAGCTTAAGTAATGCCATTATATATTAAATAAAACAAATGCAAAGAGAAAAAAATCCTTAAATCTAACCACTTAAATACATTTTAAGACTGTATTGTTTCATCACCTCCTCTGGTTTAACATTATTCCAATAATTTAAGTTTGCTGGGAAAAACATCAACAACCTCAGATATGCAGATGATACCACTCTAATGGCAGAAAGTGAAGAGGACCTCAAGAGCCTCTTGTTAAGCGTAAAAGAGGAGAGCGCAAAAGTTGGCTTGAAACTCAGCAATAAAAAAAACTAAGATCATGGCATCTGGCCCCATCACTCCTTGGAAAATAGAAGGAGAAGTCGTGGAAGCAGTGACAGGCTTCACATTCCTGTGATTCAAGATCAGTGCAGACGGTGACGGCAGCCATGGAATTAAAAGACGTCTGCTCCTTGGGAGGAAAGCAATGGCAAACCTAGACAGCGTAATAAAAAGTGGAGACATCACCCTGCCAACAAAAGTCCGTATGGTCAAAGCAATGGTATTCCCAGTAGTACTGTATGGCTGCGAGAGTTGGACTATAAGGAAGGCAGAGCACCGAAGTGTTAAGTATGAGACTTAACTCAATTTCAACCAACAAGTGATTTCAGCTTTATTTAGAAGTGATAAAAGCTCAACAGTAACCAGAACAGCAAACAACTCAAACAGTGGAACACAGCTCCTTTTAAACAGTCCGGGCTAATATAGCCACGCCTACTGTACAATAAGTAACCAATGAGATTACAAAGATAACATCCAATGAGGTTTGCTCCCTCCACAGCATTATACAGAGTTCTGATTGGACGGTAATACAAAAGCAACCAATAGGAGTTCAGGGATTACAATCCTTGCCTTGGCTCAAGTTTAACATTGCATTTCAATGGGAACATAACAATTCCTCCCCCCTAAGATGGAACCAACCCCTGGTAAACATAATCCTTTAGGTAGGGGGATGCATGCCTGGCTCGCTGTGAGCGTCTCAGAGGCTCAGGCTCTTGTGGTATATAAGATTTGGGGGCCCTGGCCAACTCACTCCCTAGTGAGTCCGGATCACCCTGTTTAGAGGGAACACAATGGTAGGGGTCTGTCCTACCTCTGGGCTGGTGCAAGGCACAGCAACACTCTCCTCCACGGCTGGAGGCCCTCGTTGCTCATCTGGGTCGGAGACTGCTACAGGCTCAGCATCTGATCCCAGGCTGGAGTGAGCCCAATGCTGCCTGAGCTGGTCTATGTGGTGCTGCCATTTCCTGCTGCCAGCTAGCTTCACCACATACATTCTAGACCCTAAATGTCTGCCACTATGGCGGGTAGCCATAAGTGCCCCTCAGCGTAGTTTCGTGCGAGCACCTTGTCTCCAAGGTTGAATGCTTGCACGGTTCTCAGGGCTTCAGGTCTGGGTGGTCTGGCCTCATATAAGTCAGGGTGCAACCGGTCTAGCAAGGTGGTAAGCTGGAGATCCATCAGAAGCTTGGCCAGGCTTCTGCCGGTGGCGCAGTGTAATGTGCTGCCTGAGGAGAAACGATGCCAATTTCTGTCCCCAATCACCCTGACCAATCTTTGACAGAGCCTCTTTGGTCGTTCTGACCATCCTCTCAGCTTGTCCGTTCGAAGCTGGATAGAACAGGGTCGAGGTTATGTGTCTGATTCCATTATCCTCTAGGAACCTGCCAAAGTCCCTATAGGTAAATTGAGGGCTGCTGTCGGTCACCAACACGTCCGGCAACCCATGGGTCGCACAGACTTGGCGCAATACATCAATAACAGCCGTAGCTGAAGTGTTCTTCATTAGGGCTATCTCCAACCATTTAGAAAAGGAATCTACGATTAACAAAAACATTTGGCCCTGAAATGGCCCAGCAAAATCGAGGTGTAGCCTCGACCACAGTTTGTTTGAACCTTCCCACCATTGAGGGGGAGCCTGAGGAGTCTCTGGCCTATCCTGCTGACATATCATGCATTCTTTTACCTTTTGTTCTATGTCAGCATCAAGCCCAGGCCACCAAATATAGCTTCTCGCAAGGCTTTTCATATGTACAATTCCCGGGTGCCCCTCATGCAATGACTCCATGACTCTTTCCTTTAATTTATTAGGAATCACAACACAGTTTCCCCACAGCAAACATCCCTTTGACACAGATAGCTCTGTTTGCTGCGAGCTGTGCAGACAAAAGTTCTCAAATAATAATCAATAAATAAAATCAGTCCTTCTTATCAGCTGATTCATTTGCTTCTGATCTTCTAAAAGATATCTAAATATAAATGCAGCTAACCTAAACTTTCTGATCTAGACTACTGAAAAAGGTGGAGCTTTTTCCCAAATAAAGGCAGTACACATTTTAGCAGAAGTAAACAATTTCACCACTAATACCAAATCAGAGATATTTACTTCATCTTTCCAATAACCAAGCAAAAGCACTTCAGGTATATCACAGCCAAAAGGGTCTCATCTTGGAACAAAGCCAACCTTGGACAAGTTAAACAAGTCAGCATGTTCAGTTCCACAATGCCAACAATGATCTTGTGCACTACCACAGATTTGCCCTAGTGTACAGCAAGTCAGATGTCACTGCAACTTAAATCAGAAGATATCGGCAAACAGGCTACCTTAGACAAGATCCAATTTCGACACAACCCAGAAATAGCATAACCTAAAAACCATCTGCCATTTCCCGCCATAAACTTTTCTGATGATTCATACTTTATGAGTAAAGCACTGTGATGTTCCTGGTGTGAGTACTTTAACAACTTTACCTCCCCAGACCACCCCAGTTTTTTTTTCCACTTTCCTGTTCTCAACCTAGAATATCAGTGCAAATGTTTTTCTGGGATAGAAATTGGCTTGGACATAACACCCACCCAAGCCTGTCACTGATAACTGAGGTTTGAGGCAAACTTCACAGAGAAACAAGATGGATTTTCTTTAAAAGAATAACAACAGCAGCCTTGAACTGGAACAGGTAACATGAAATAAGGGATTGAAGTTTTCAGAACTGTACTTGCAAGAAACCTCTTCATGTGGGGTTACCTAATCTAGTTTGGGAAATTCCCAGAGATTTGGGGGTGGAGCCTGGGAAGGGCAGAGTTTGCAGAGGGAGTTTAGCAAGAATGTGATGCCACAGAGTTCCCTCTCTAACGGTGCCATTTTCTCCAATGGAATGGTTCTCTGTAGTCAGGACATACATTGTAATTCTGGAAGAACTCCAAGCGCCATCTGGAGGGTGGCAACCCTACCCTCCCGGCAGGCTTAAGGAGCTTTATTATATTAGATATACTGTTACAAACAAACAGCCAAACTTGCAATAATTCAGTACTACTTTACACTCAGTTACCCAGACAGTGTAAGGGGATTTAATAAAAAATCTTTTTCCCTTGTACACTGGTCTGTATCCCTCTGTCCTGTTAAACTACTCCCCCCCCCGCCACAACTAATTCTTCTCTCCAGCTTCCAGCACTTACTTCCCAGTTGCCGTAACTGACTCTGCTTCTTAGCACTCAGCTTTTCATTGGTTTGTTAGAGCTCTGTTCTCATTGGCTCCTGTGTTGCTGTGCAGTTTTTCTCTTATATCTGTCACAAGCATAAAACCTATACATCTAATTCTTAACATGGCCACAGAATGCTGATAAACAAATCTACACAATGGGGCCATGGGCAGACAGGGGAGTTATTTCTGCAAACCTGAGGAACCTCTGGGTTTGCAGAACAATCTTTAAAAAGGAGGGATAAAAGACAAGTGAACAGGGAAGTGAAATGAAAAGTTTGTAAAAGCTGAGATCTTGTGGAATTACCTATTTCTTTTTATCTCATCCAACCCTGGTTGCTTAGGTAATCCAAAATGGCTGCCACTGTTTTGCATAGTGAATGGGTGGAGTGGAAAAGAAGAAGAGGAGATTGGATTTATACCCCACCCTTCACTACCCAAAGGTGTCTCAGAGCAGCTTACAAACTCCTTTCCCTTCCCCTCCCCACAACAGACATCCTGTGAGGTAGGTGGGGCTGAGAGAGCTCTGACAGAAACTGCTCTTTTTCAAGAACAGCTGTGTTAGAACTATGGCTTGCCCAAGGTCATCCAGCAGGTGCAAGTGGAGGAGTGGGGAATCAAACCCGGTTCTCCCAGATTAGAGTCCGCACACTTAACCATTACACCAAACTGGAAAGAGGGGGTTGAGACTAAAGCTAGAGGGGATGGAGAAAAGAAAAATGGAGAAAAAGGAAGTGAGGGCTAGAGGGAAGGAAACGGGCAAGGGGGAAACTGCGAGGGGAAGGTAGGAAGGGCTGGAGTAACAGTGGCAGATGGGGAGACTGAAAGGGTAGGTGGGAAGGAAAGAAGCAGCTGAAAAGGGGAGAGGCTGCAGGGACTGAGTGGGTGGGAATGCTGGACGGCAGACAGACATCTAGCTAGCTAAAGACTGAAAGATAGCTAAAGGGAGGAAGGAAAGGGCAGCAAAATGCAGATTGGTGGGTGAACAGAAGGAAGCAAGGAAAAGAGAGAGGCTGTGCCAGCTACCAAGGGAAATGGTGGTGAGAAAGCAGAATTAGCATGGGGAGAAGGACCAGTGGGGGCAACATTCCAGCCCGGAGTCATCATAGATTCCCTGCTTGTCCTTCAAGTTGCTGGCTTCCATTATTTTTGTAAATGATGTTCTATCTATCTCTCTATCTAGTACTGCTCATATGGTTATCACCTTAAGCAGAAATTAGAACCAAAGAAAATATTTTAAAATAATACTCAGTATTATTTCTCTTATATTTATGCTGTATTCCATATGGACCCATGTCACCTGTAAATAACAATATCAGTGGCTGAATACCTTCGCCATTTAGGGTTAATAAACACCAGTTCATTTCCCAAAAAGTAGTGTTTCAGTATCAGTAACATTTGCCCTATCAATCTGACTGAGAGAGCAGGGTCATACCTCACTTCAGTATTAAAAGGCTGCAGTTATTCAAGACACTACATTAGATCAGGGGTGTTGAACTCATTTGTTACGAGGGCCGGATCTGCCATAAATGAAACCTTGTTGGGCCAGGCCATGTGTGTCACAAAATGTAATGCCAGGTAGCGGAGATATAAACTTTATAAAGAACAAACACAAAGGGTTTTTTTTTACTTAAAATAGAAATAAGCTTAAAACATTAGCACTCTTGCAATATGTTGTTTATTTAACAGTGTCTAATAACTGACACCTCTTGCTCTGAATTATTACATCAAAATGTCTGTGCTGGGGGGTTTCGGTTTCGGCGGAGCGAATGGTGGCCACCTCTCGGGACGCTCCCGGAGATGGTTAGCCCACACGTGGTTGGGGGGGGTCTTTGCTCATGCAAAAGACCCTAGTGAGCCTTAGGCAAAGGCTCCGAACTGGGGGCGCTTGGGGAGTAGCCTCTTTGCCGGCAGATAGCCAGGAAATTGAGGCTTTCTCCCCGCCCCAGTCGGCCCCGCTGTGTTGTGCCCGTATGGGAAGTAGCAACGCCACCGACTTCCAGGAGTGAAGAAGCAGCGGAATGAATTAATAAAAGAAGAATTGGCAACGAATCGTGAGTTGGAGATCTGTTTTGAAGCGGCATAAATGCGCTCCCCCCTGTAAACGTATAAGCGCATGGAGGAGGGAGGAATCCCCACCCCCTTTAAAAAACGGGACTGTTAAAGGAAGAGTGAAGGGGGGACGAAGCAAAAAAGCGGTTTGGTAAAAGTACCTTTGGGGCTTTACTGAAGATTAAGAAGCCAGCTTGTCTCCTGGGTGTCGCGGCACGAACTTTGTTAAAGTAAACAATAAAAAATGTTGGGGCAGAAAAAGATCCCAGAGAAGCCGGTAAAGAAGGGGGGAGGGACTTCCGGTCCTGGCAGCCTCCCCCTAGAGCCAGCTGTCAATCAACAGAAAAGCGAGCCACTGCGCCCTCTGCTGGATCAAATGCAGAAAACCAGCGAAACCCTTTGTAACATGGAAGGTGTTCTCAACAGTCAACAAAAACAACTAACAGAAACCGCAAAGAAAATGGAGGAGATTGCCCAGAAGTGTCTGGTCTCGACGGAAGACAACAAGAAAATTAAGAAAAGGGTCAACAAATTAGAAAAACATCAAGATACGCAAGAAAAAAGAATTTTAATGCTTCAGATGGAAAAATCAAATCTGACTCTCCGCTTTCAGGGCATAAAGGAAGAAGAGAAAGAAGATCTCAGAGCTATACTGGCGAATGCCTTGGCACCACCAACTGGCAGAGAAGCGCAAGAATTAAAGGATGAGATGGATGTGGCCTATAGAGCCTATTCCAGCTTTACAAAGAAAAATAATTTGCCAGCAGAAGTGGTTGTCAAGTTTACTAAGCAGCGTACTAGAGATCAAATTCTGCATGCAGTCTCAGCGGTGCCCTTGAAGATTGGAGAGCAGACTATCAGAACTTTAAAGGATGTTCCATATGAAATTCGTATGAAAAGGAAAGCATATAAAGGATTGCCCATGTTTTTACAAAGACATCAAACAATTTATAAATGGTGCTTTCCCGAGGGACTGGTGTTCAAATTCAAGGATAAAAGAGAGAAGATTGACTCCGTTTTCAAAGCTCAAGAATTTCTGAAGAGACACGCCAGTTCAGAGGAAGATGCAGAACTCGCCAATTGGACAGTGTTAAGCAGCGAAGAGGACAGCGGCCCAGAGGAGGGAGGTGCAGGAGCCGGAGACGAGAAAGCAAAAGAGGGCCCATCATATAATCTGAGAGACTTAAAAAGAAGACACCCCAAGATGTAGCAGATGTTCGTGAGGCGGCAGAAGGGAGCTGATCAACAACTAACCCCAAAGGACTTTACTAAATTAACTAACAGATTTATTTTGGACTTTCGGTAGGATGAAAAGAAGATCTTCCAACCACGGCGGATGCCAAAAACTTTATTTGTACTAACTAAAACTAACATTTTAACAGAAAATTCACTCAAAATCTTTTCTTAATCCATCTATATACCCTACCTCTTTTCTACAAAAAAAAAAAAAGCAATAAAATTCTCTCCTTTTTAGGAGAGGTTTTTACAAAATGTCTGTGTTGTTGCAATCTTGAGTATGCTGTTCAGGTGTGTATCTGTAAGCTGCAAACATACAATGACGCAGCAGAACTGGAAGAAGCAGCAGAAAACAGTCAGTTCCACTGTGGCCCTGATAGAAGCCCTCCGGGGGCCTGATCCTGCCTCCCGGGCCGCATGTTTGACACCCCTGCACTAGATTCTTCTTGTGAGTCACTGAACTACAACCATTTGCCTAGCTCCTTTGTTGCTCTATCCCTGTAGCCAGAAATGCCAGATGTAACTTCAGCTTCAAAAAGGCTGCTACTGTCTTTGAACCTATCACTGGATACGTTGAGAAGTCCTTAGAAATAACTCATGGAGAGGCCATCATTGTCCTGGTTGGAGATTACCAATTATTTCTCAGGACTTGCCTTGTCTGCTCTGCAGCCATACATAATTACTACTTGCTCTGTTACCAAGGAAGAAGGAAAGGCCTGAATGGTACCACCTGATCCTGAAAACATTTTCTGTCAGCTGACCCAATTATTACATGTGATTAAGAACTACTCTAGGAGGAGAATGAAACAGCTTATCTATCTAAGATCTGCTACTAACACATGTGGTTTTAATAACCATGGATTAATGTACTGCTTCTCTCATTGAGTTTGTTTTACTGGTCTTTTTTGTCAGTATTTGTCATTTTTTCCCTTCTGGTATTGATCCATCTCATCTTAGAGCCATATTCACAACTACCAACAACCAAAAGAGCCACATGACTACTATATGCCCTGGGTACCACCCCACCAAACACACATATCCAATACCATAAGCCGCTACTGGTGGAGGGAAGGTTTGACTCAGGAAATGTGACATCTCCTGCTCTGGAGGGGGTTGCACTGTTACCTACCCTGATATACCTGTGTTAAACTTGCTCTCCCCAAAAACCCTCGGAGGGACCCAGCAGCCAGAAAGGCAGTAAGACCAAGGTTCCACACCTCACATTGGTCTGTCGCAGGCAGGCAACATAGATCCAGAAAAGACTCCATTTTGAACCAGCCTGACAGGCTTAGGAGGAACTAAGCCAAAAAGGAGTACTGTGAGCAAGCACATATACAGGATTTCATGACTGATACAGTCAACAGAGATGGCCAGCTTAGCCATACTAATCCCATCTTCCCTGACTCTGCCATCACCTTAGTAAACTACAGTTTCCTTCAAAGTAATTTCGAAAGTCTAGCACACTTCTCCATTCAACACTGAGCCACTGACACACAGAAATGCAAATACTGGTGAAACCAAGCATCCTGCACATACTCAATTTTAATCTGGCTACTCATTACATCTGGGCCAGCCCATCCCTGGCTCTCCAAACCACATTTAAACTGGCACTCTAGGCCTCAACGTTTGTACAGCACTTGAGGCGCCCATAAGAGTGTACCCTCAGACTCTGTCTGAGCCTTTGACGTGAACTGCTGGTCGGCCATGCCCTCCTTCTTCCATGTGGATTCCAGACTCCAGGATCAGGTGAATATTGTCCTATCCAAAATCAACCTCCTCATCATCACTATTGATCACCTGTTTCCTAGCTCTGTGTGTGCTGATCTATTGTTATTATGTTTGCATGAGTGAGTAGTGTGAACTTTGTACCCTTTGACATGAACTGCTGGTTGGCTATGTCCTCCTCCTTCCATGTGAATTCCAGACTCCAGGATCAGGTGAATATTGTCCTATCCAAAATCAACCTCCTCCTTGTCACTATTGATCATCTGTTTCCTAGCTCTGTGTGTGTTGAACTGTTGTTATTATGTTTGCATGAGTGAGTAGTGTGAACTTTGCATTTATTTACAATAATAAACTCCATTTATTCAATCAAAAGGCCTCTTCCTTCCAATGGTATCTCTCACAATTTGATCCTTGTATACATACGAGTATAAAGAGCTCTAATATAAGTGTACTGCCCCAGGCAATCCATGTAACAGAACTTCCCCTTAAAGAGTAGGTTCGTAGCTTTGGCATGCTCTTGGACCTGGGTCTCCTATAGGATGAACAGGTGACAACAGTGGTCAGGGATAGTGAAACAGCTTCTGGGGAGGGGAGTAGTTCTTGCTACTGTGGTCCATGCCCTGGTAACAACTAGATTACATTACTGCAATAAGCACTATATGGGGCTGCCCTTGAAGACTGTCCAGAAGCTTACAGTTGGTACAGAATGCTGCGGTCAGAAAGTTGACTCCAGTCTTGTTCCATATACACTGGCTTCCACTTCACTTTTGGGCCCAATTCAAGGTGCTGGTATAGACCTTTAAAGCCCTATACTGTTTGGGACCAGCATCAGGCCCATAGGTAGAAATTTTTTAAGTGGGGCACTGGGGTGCGAGGGGGTCACTAATTTAATTAATGGACCTTGAACCAGGCACTGCTTCCTTGGGAGGAGGAGGAGGAAGAAGAGGGCTTGGAATGTCGCTGCCAAAGCATTTGTGCATGCAAGTGGAAAAATTAGAAGCCAGTGGTACAGCGCTCAGCTGGGAACCCAGCTGATGTGATTTCAGTACCCAGAAACCCATTTCTGTTTTTTATACCCCTTGAACTGCAGTCTAACTGTCAATAAAACTATTTTTCTTCATTACTTGATCATTTCAACTGTTTTTCCTCTTTTGCTTTGATTTAGACTCGGCTTTTAACATTTTCTCCTGTTACTCTTGTATCTACCCACTTTGGCTATCATTTTTCAATTAACTTCAATTGACAGGTTTGGCTGTGTGTGATCTTTTTGTTTTCCATTATCTTTGTTTGCTTTTCAGGATTATTTATTTTAAAGATTGATGTCCCACCTTTTGACCCATTTTTGATCAAGGCATTTTACAATTACTTCACAAGTATTGTGTTATGTGTTTGTTTTGTCTTATTAATATACTTCTTTCTATGATTTACCATCCCTTGACTAATTTAACTGAACTGTATCTTAAATATGATGTACACCGCCCTGAGCCTTCCAGGGGAGGGAGAAATTAGATAAATAAATAAAAATAATTTATCGTCTTATTTAGAACTTTGGCTTTTATTAAATACAGACTCGGGCAGCTCATTAACAAGTGATTTCAGCTTTATTACATCAGAACGACCAACAACAAACAGAAGCAACGAGCTCCTTTTAAACTTCCCAGGCTGGCCAGACCACACCCAGTCACTTGGTAAGGACCAATCACTGTTTGTACATAAAGACCAATGGTTGTTGTTCCCTCCGAAAACAATCCTAAGCTCTGATAGGTGTGTGTTTCACCACAGCAAATCAGATCATGCATTTTACAATATCAGAGCTCTATGTGGCTCTGGTTGAAGCTGGGAATAACTATTTGTAATCACAATACACAACAGCTTTCCTTCTCATTGAATTAGTATTTGCCTGTTTTTTATTCTAGACTAGGAAGGGAAGCCCGTTGTGGAACCGAGACAACGGGCGCTAGACAGGCCCCCTTCCCGCGAAGAAGGTGCTGGAGGCAGGCGTATCTGGCAGCCATTGGGGAAGGAGCTCACCCGCCGTCCCCAGCCGCCGCTGTCCCTCTCGCTGAGACTCCGTCTCTCCGGGGCTGCAACGTCCCCCTGGCACTGGCCCTGCCTCGCTCCCCGGCCAGCACCGTCGGCTGGCATCGCAGCCTCCCTTCCCTGGCTCCTGGTGGCGGTGTTCGCTCGCAGCGTTCGCCTCCCGCCTCCCAGCCAATGGCACACCAGCAGTCTTGAGCGGCAGCTGGCGGGCCAATGGCAGCAACGCAGGCAAGCAAGGCAGCCAGTGGCAAGGGACCCTGTCTCTGACTGACAGGTCCCTCAGCCAACTGATTCCGGCACGCATTTTCACCATATAAGGTATGACGAAAATCCTTTTATATATAAGGAAAGATAATTTTAAATACTCACACTGACCAACCTGATTCTTTGGAGGTCCAGTATTTTCTCACTCTTCTTAAATTTGCTGGACTTCTTTTATACTTCTGCTACTCACTCTGTAGACCATGTTTAGGAATGTGATCATCATCATCATAATCTATGCTTAATTTATTGTTTCCCCTTTTCCGTTCTCCTTACTTTTCTACCCTTTTTTCTGGATCTTACTTTGTCTCCTTGGCTTACTATAGAGCAATCCTAAGCATCTCTACTCAAAAGTATCATTTTATTGAATGGGGTTTAACCCAGGAACATGTTCTTAAGTTTGCAGCCTAAACCTTTTGTCAGTCTTCATATTCTTGATTCTTTTTACTCTGAATTATTTCCTGTACTTTCTCTTGTTCTTTTTGCAATATTTCTTACTGAGATGGGTACCACTGTTTGTCTGTTCTTTCTACAAAAGTGAATTCCCTTCCTCCTGTACTTTTTCCTTTCTTGTCTGCCTCCTAATCATTACTGTGGCCAAACTTTTTATTGTTTTATTTTTGTTTCTGTATTTGGGCTGCTGAACATAGACACTAACATCCCAACTATGTTGTTTTCTTCACAATCAGTTTATGCTCATTTCTTCTTCATCTGTTCTTTCTGCTAAGCAATCATGTATTTCAAGGTGGATTTCTTTTCATTTTCCTCAGAATCCCTTTTCAGTTGTTAGCATGAAATAGTTAAAGAATGTATGGTTACATGGATGCAAAACGTGGGTTATAACATCAATCTGTCACAAGGAGTAAAATATAGAAAGTGAATATTAAGTTGACTAAATCTGTTTCGTTCAAAGAAAACTTATATAAAATGTTCTATAGATGGCATCTAACCCCAGATAGATTGGCTAAAATGTATAAAAACTTGTAATATGTACTGGAAATGTAATAACCATATTAGGTCGTACTACCATATGTGGTGGACATATAGAAAGGTTCATAACTTCTGGACTGAACTGCATACCTTCCTACAGTCAGTCTTGAATATCATAATACCTTTTAAACTAGAGATATTTTTGTTAAACTGTTTACCAGATGAGATAGATAAGAATCACAGATATTTTATTTTACATGTTATAACAGCTGCCAGAATTTTATTTGCAATTGCATGGAGGACTTTGAAGATTCCAATGCTATACTGAATTGATATTGAAGATTATGGAATGTGCTAAAATGGACAAGTTGACAAATATATCAAAAGGAAAAATGGAAGAAGAATTTATGGGACCCTGGAAGGCATTCTATGACTGGTTAGAACTTAAATATTAAGAAAATAAGATCAAGTGAAGAACAATAAGTAGTTGTGAAATTGTAATGAGAAGATATGCATGCAGAATGCTAAACTGGAATTTTAAAATATTTCTGTATTTTTCTTTTCTTCCTTTCTTTCCCCTTCCACTTTCTGTATATAAACTAATAAAATCTTTTTTAAAAAAATCTCTTTTAAGTTAATTCTTTGCTTCATATTTCCTTTTTTAAAGTTTCTTTTAGCTAACTGTGGTTTGGGGATTTTATTATTATGTTATGTTATTGTGAACCACTATGTAACTTTTTGTTGAGGGGTGGTATACAAGTATTTAAAATAAATAAAACTCTTACTCCAAACTTTTTACTTAGTTTTTTAAACTGCCATTCTTCTATTATTCATTTTTACATTGGTTGGATCCAACATTCTACACAATGGAAAATTCCCCCTTCCAATGCTGTCCCAGGCTAGTGCTAGTTCCGTGGACACAGCTCACATAAAACCATTGGCTGCAAGCCATGGACTGAGAGCTAACAGCCAAGAGGCATTTGCTGATAGGCTTCGGCTTGAGCTAAGGCTTGCAACTCTTACCAAGCAGAGGTTTCAAGATATCTACAAATGGTACCTTCAAATGTTAAACCTAGATCTTATTCAGCTGGCTCATATTGCTCCAGTTTCTTCACTGCTATCTGCTTAACGTCTTAACCTTTCAAACACAGCATTTCATATTTTTGCTCTGCATTCTTCCTTTTCTTGATCTTTCCATTTCAGTGATGTTACTATCTCTTCAAGCTACAGACCTTGACATGATTTTTGGTCTATATCTCTGTTTCTTCTCAGATTTCATTATTGGCTAAGGCTTGTTTTCTAATACTACTAAACAGCAATTTTTCTTTCTGCTGATTGTACCATACTTTGATTTAGTCTTTTCTTTATCCTGGCAGGATTTTTAAAATGCTTTTTAGTTGATCTTCTGTTTTCCAGCCTTAAACCTGTTTCTGTTACGTATTCTGTTGCCCACTTTATCTTTTCCCAACAGAAACAGACAATGTAACCTAACAAATCTTTTAACTTAATTTGAATAATGGCTTATTTGTTCTTTGTTCAAAACAGGGAGATAGCTTTTGTCACAAGCAATATTCAACATTAGGGATACTTTGTTAAGATTATAAAGTACAACAGAAGAGGTTTAACACTATTACTTGAAAAGTTCAAGTAAACCTATATATACATATTTCTAACACTATAAAAATGGGGGGAAATTTCAAAACACAAACAAAAAAGGAACAGATGGTCACGGAACCTACCAGGGGAGAGGCGATCCTGGATTTGGTCCTAAGTAATGCCCAAGACCTGGTGAGAGATGTACAAGTAACTGCACCACTTGGAAACAGTGACCATAATGTTATTGAGTTCAACATCTGTATAAATAGGGAAATGGCCAAAAAGACTGAAACAACCACTTTTAACTTTAAAAAGGGTAACTTCACTGATACGAGGGGACATGTGAGGAGGAAACTGAAAGAAAAAGGAGAAAGGGCCAAAACCATTGGGGAAGCTTGGAGACTATTTAAAACTACAATCCTAAAAGCTCAGAAAAAATATATACCGCAGGTTAGGAAAGGCACTAATAGGTATAGAAAAAAGCCTGCATGGTTAACAAAGTAATGGAAGCTGTAAAAGGTAAAAAGGATTTCTTTAAGTGGTGGAAAGCTAGTCTCAGTGAGGCGGATAAAAGGGAACACAGGCTGTGGCAAATAAAATGCAAGTCTGTGATCAGGCAGGCAAAAAGGGAATATGAGGAGCATATAGCAAAAAACATAAAGACCAACAATAAAACTCTCTTCAAATATATTAGAAGCAGGAAACCAGCCATGGAGGCAGTGGGGTCCTTGGATGACCAAGGGGTAAAAGGAGTAGTGAAGAATGATAGGGAAATGGCTGAGAAGCTGAATGCATTTTTTGCTTCTGTCTTCACTGTGGAAGATGAAAAGCGCTTGCCCACTCTATAACCGTTGATTTCGGGAGGGATGTTGAAAGACCTGAGTCAGATTGAGGTGACGAGAGAGGAGGCCCTACTACTGATAGACAACTTAAAAACTGATAAATCATCAGGCCCAGATGGCATACATACGAGAGTTCTGAAGGAACTCAAATGTGAACTTATGGATCTCCTGACAAAAATATATAATCTTTCATTAAAATCTGCCTCCATTCCTGAGAACTGGAAGATAGCTAATGTCACTCCCATCTTTAAAAAGGGTTCCAGGGGAGATCCAGGAAATTACAGGCCAGTCAGTTTGACGTCTATACCGTGTAAATTGGTGGAAACTGTTATTAAGGAAAGAATTCGTAAGCACATTGACAAACAAAAACTATTGAAGCAGACGCAGCATGGGTTCTGTAAGGGAAGATCTTGTCTCACTAACCTGTTAGTGTTCTTTGAGGGGGGTGAACAAACATGTGGACAAGGAGGACTCAATAGATACTGTTTACCCTGACTTCCAGAAAGCTTTTGATAAAGTTCCTCATCAAATGCTCCTAAGTAAGTTCAAAAACCATGGGATAAAAGGACAAGTCCTTTTGTGGATCAAAAACTGGATAATTAATAGGAAACAGAGAGTGAGTATAAATGGGCAATTTTCTCAGTGGAGGGTGGTAAGCAGTGGAATACTGCAGGGATCAGTACTCGGTCCGATGCTTTTTAACTTATTCATTAATTATTTGGAGTTGGGAGTAAGCAGTGAAGTGGCTAAATTTGTGGATGATGATATAAAGATGTTCAGGGTGGTGAAAACCAGGGAGGATTGTGAGGCACTCCAAAGGGATCTGCCGAGGATGGGCGAATGGGCGTCAATGTGGCAAATGGGGTTCAATGTGGCCAAGTGCAAGGTGATGCACATTGGAGCCAAAAATCCTAACTATAAATACACGTTGATGGGGTCCAAACTGGCAGAAACTGACCAAGAGAGAGATCTTGGAGTCACAGTAGATAACTTACTGAAAATGTTGAGACAGTGTGTGACTGCAATTAAAAAGGCCAATGCTATGCTGGGGATTATTAGGAAGGGTATTGAAAACAGATCAGCCAATATCCTAATGCCCCTATATAAATCAATGGTGCATCCTCATTTGGAATACTGTGTACAGTTCTGGTCACCACACCTTAAAAAGGATATTATAGCATTTTAAAGTAGAAGTACACACTATCCAGTGCTCAGAAACACAATTGCATTAGTATTCTAATCAATCTTTCATTAGCAGAGCTGTATTTCACAGTCAAATCAGATAGTGACTTTTTCTACTTTACATGTGGTACATTTTCTATTTTTTTTCTTTCTCACATATGCAACCTTGTCATGCTTCTCTCAAACTTTCTTAAAAGGACTAAGAAATATTGACATATAAGCAAAGTTATATTAACAGTCTGTGAATATATAATATACATTAACATAATTAAAACATTTGTTAATTCATGAAAAGGCACTTAAACCTATTGCATTTTTAAAAGATCTTCATGGCAATCATTATAACTATCAAGGGAGAAAGTTGTCTGTGATTCTATCAGCCACTGCAGTTTCTCCTTTTCTCTCTCCACTTACCCACATAAATGGAAAGTATAACACTGATTCTTGCTGTATGTAGATTTTTTTCTTGTAAAAGATTACTCATACATATTTTCATGACATGATAATTTGGATGTGTATGTAATGCTGCACTGTGGCAGTGTGCAATTCTGTAGGTCATCTAGGGAAACCTACAACGTAAGAACAATGGTAGAAGACAACTATATTTTTATTCCATCAAGATGTAAAGGAGAAAAGAAAATGTTGGCATAATTCCACATACAACCAACAAGAATTTATAGAGGTTGTTTCCAAGTATACATGCTGACTAGGGAAGGAGTTGGGATAAAAATATCACTACATGAGAAAAATATTCTAATCCCCTTTGTATCTCAAAATATAATTTTTGAAGTTTAACTCTGGTTGCAAGAATCATCTCAAAGACTAGAGAAAAACAAGTAACCAGAAAGGGTGATGATGAAAACATTTTCAAAAGAAAACTGGTAGGAAGGCAGGGTAAATTGATTTCCCACTGAAGGAGTAGAGTTGATCAGGAAGGAATTCCAGGAAACCCTTCAGCGGTATTTTAGAGGTGGGTGGGCACGTCAGTCTACAACAGCAAAATAAAACAGGAGTCCAGTATCCCTTTAGAACAAAATTTATTCCAGCATAAATGTTTGTAAATTTCTAGTGACTCTCTAGTGAGCTCTACATTTCTGAAAACTTAATGCTGGGATCAATTTTGTGGTTCTCTACCAGACTACCAGACTTCTGTTTTATGTAGATAAACACTATGACTTACAAATCCTTTGAAAATCAAGTAATCTCAGGTCTATTAAGAAATGCTTGCTTCTGTGTTGGCTTTTTTCCTCCATACAGAGTAAAAAAATAGAGACTTAAGGAAAAGGGAATTTAGATTCCAAGCTATAATTAGACATCAATTTAGAAATGTGCAGATCTTAATGGCTTGATTTATGTCTCTGTTAAAATGATCACTCTGCAACTGCTCATCAACCCAAAGACCTGTGTGCCACCCCACCAAATACACATAGCAGCTCATGCAAGAGAGTGAGTCTCCCAGAGGAGAGCAAGCTCGTCATGGAGAAAGCACCACCCACTGTGGCCAACTTGCTCTTTTGCTGG
Organism: Gekko gecko; assembly: GCA_029375565.1. Classification (NCBI taxonomy): domain Eukaryota; kingdom Metazoa; phylum Chordata; class Lepidosauria; order Squamata; family Gekkonidae; genus Gekko; species Gekko gecko. Next base: position 54,069,092 of record JAPDNY010000009.1, read on the forward strand.
GAGGCTGCTGTGGTAGTGGTAGTTTCTACTCTCTTTTCTGCAACTAACCTGCTCTCCTCCTAACAGCCACCTGGGTGCTCAGATGATAGTACAAAGGCTACAGAGAAGGGTGGAGATTGATAGAGAGGACAGGCCCTTAACTTCCATCGCTGGCATCTATCCAGCAGCTAACCCACTCTCCAGTCCTTGCAGTGACAGTGTTTCAGAGTGGGTATCCTCTGTCAACCACAAGCCTTGTGGGCTTTGTTCACTTTCCTGGAACATGGGTTACATGCCTCCTTGAGGAACAGTGTGCAGAAGAGCCACAGGTGACATGTCAAAGAGCCACGTGTGTCTCTAAACCACTTAGTATCGCTATTGTAGAGCTCTGGTTTTTAATACAGAAAGTTTTAACAGTAATGTATAAATTCAAATAACTTCATTATAATTGGTTTGACAGAGACTGAGATCCCCTAATCTAAGAGAACACGAGTAACAGGAAACACAGCTAAAGCAGTCATATCCATACATATTAGGCTCTATTTTTTTCCTGACTAAGCAATAATTGTATGTGCTTTTTGCATCCTATGTTGGCTACGTAGTCAAGAAGGAAGAAATAAATATATAAAATCTTAGAGACATCGTACTTGCTTTCTTACCAAACCATACTATTATATAAAGGAGCAGAACATCACAACATGATTGTAAAATCCATGAACATGTAAATGCTCCATATTTAAGTAAATAACACCGCAAAACAAATTGTAGCATTTTCCTAAAAATTCTTGTGCAATGAGAAAGTTTCTGGAAATCAGTGTGAACTTTTTTGGGGTGGTGATGGCGGCAAGTATGATTAGTCTATTACATTTTAATTACATCCTTTTAAATAAAATAATCTCATCTCAACAGCCAGACCAGATTTCTATACTTAAAGAGATTAATGAATGATCAACGCATGTACAGAAGACAACACATCTGAACTGTGAATCTTGCTCTGCAATTGGCAGGATTCTAAACGTGATAAAGTGAGCCCATCTTTTTTGCCCATCTGATCCTCTTAAGAGTCCTGTTTTTCTGTCTCCTACTATACACTATCTCTCCTACTGTTTCCACCTTATTTTCTGTTCCAGGGTATCTTTTCCAACCTTTAATTTACTCGTCTCCAGCCCCTTTCTCTCTTTCTCTCTGTTCTTCTGGCTGTTCCTTAAGCCTCGGTACTTATCCTACTTCTTACCCTCTTACTTTGGTATTATTTTTAAATGTTAATGATGCAGTTAGAACTCTGTGCTTAGTTTTCTTAAGTGTTCGTCGGTTTTTTGAAAACATATTTTGATTGTGAAAGGAATGAAAGCTGATCAATATTACAAAAACAAGCAATGAAACAAGAACCTTTAAATAATGTTTGTAGTTGATTATTTATAGTAGCACAATGTGAACGTGTGTTTTCTTTCCCCGCAGAAAAAACAGAGCACTGAGACAAAACATAACATTGGCACATTTCCTGAGTATTAAGAGAAAGTAGACTTGTGGATTTCTGGCTGTACCATGCTGCAACACACTAAGAGTTCTGTAGCACCTTTTAAAGTCCAACATATTGATTAACCATGACCTTCATAGACTGCTGGAGAAGACTGTTTTAGTTTTATAGGGTGCAGCTAGAAGGTAAATCATGTATTAACAATTTGGTTTATCACAAAGTAGACTACAGAGTTGTATTGTCATGAGAAATGGTATCATAACAAAATTAAAGACAGTATATATAATACAATGATTAAAATATTTCATATATTTTAAAAGGTCAGTTTTGAAAGATAATAATCATATCAAGAAAACATCTGCTCCTGCATAGATTTCTCCCTGATTTTTCAAGTGCCACTAGAGTACAGAAGGACAAATCTTCCAATTTTTATTTGCCTGTAGAAGTTTAACTGCTGGTTTTCAGACTAATAATCCTGATAACAAACTTCAGACTTCATACTACATGAAAACAAAGATATTTCTGCAGAACCAAGCTACAGAAACATTCCTCATATGGTACATTATGGTTCTACCCAGCCAAAAATATTGAGGGGGTGATGTAAAGTCTCATCAAGGTAAAAGCCCTTCTGAAAGAAGCGATTTCTTTTAAAGAAGCTGCCATTACATAAATACATTTGAACTTAAAATATCAAGGATCAACTACAGTTATAGAAAACATAACTGTCATCTAGAAAAGCCACATCTCTTATTGTATTCAGTATATGATACAACCAGAGCTGTCTCTCCATCCAAATTCTCATATCAAGCAGTGCTCCATGTGTGACAGCTGTCATATGGACTGATCTTTTCTGGTTGGCTAATACAAAGGCCGGCATCCAGGTCCAAATGCAGCTACAATAAGGAAAAACTGGCAGTAACTTCGTGCTTACACAGAAGTGGTTTCCATTTAAGTAAAGGGTTAATTAGAGCTTGGCTGTATGCTGTAAAGTATATACTTAGTACACAATGGCAAGTAGGTGGTCAAATACTGTATACCTTTATTTAAAACATTTATATGCCACCTCTTCAGAGACCTGTTCAAGGCAGCTAGAGCTGCTTGAGGTAGTAGCAGTATCCAATTTGGACATGCTGGATTTCACAACAAGAAGCTGAGGCAGGAATTGCCACTAACATTTAAGGATTAGACAGGAAGCCTATTCCAGTTAGCCAACTCCAGCTCAACTCAGATATCTTAACAGCTGTATATTTCATCAATCACAGAAATGATCAGTTAAACAAAAATCAAGTATAGTTTTTTCTAAGACAGGTCTAATTATTAAAATTCAACTGGATTTTTGTTAGAATATTAACAAAGAAAGCAACCATCTTTTATCAGGGTGAAATACTCCTACATCAAATTAATAGGGGAAAATAACCTTCCAAAGACCAGCAGAATAAAAATACAACTATGATTAGAATTCTTTTGCTAGCATGGGACATCAATATTTGATTCCAATCCAAAACAAATCCCCCTTCCCCCAGTGAAATGATGCAGAAGAAAGCCACTTTCTTTCTTTTTAGAATATGGGAAGATTATACTATTCATGGTGTAATGCTTCAGTATGTAAGACTAGCCAAGAGAAGTACAATTGCTTATAAGCAATATGCATTATATAGAATATAGGTAATAACCTATCAAGAAGTCAGCATCAGAAAACCAGTGTTACTACTACAGTCATGCAGCAGGAAGGCCTTTGGCTCTGGCACAAACAATTACTGAAGAGACTCCAGGATAACAAAGTAGTTTCTTTTCAATTAGATGATCTAATAGACCCCGTGATGATCCAAGCACAACAAACAAATTGTCTGAGGACTTTCTGAGTCAACAGGCTGAATAGCAAAAAAGAAGAGAGAAATCTAATATGTTTTTAATTGGGGGGGGGGGCAGTACCAGGGCTTCACTATCCTTGAGAATAAAGCTTAGTGCTGCACACAAAATTCTTGTCCCGCCACTTGGTGATTCTGTTCTAATAAGAATCTTCAGTTGAAGAAAACAAACTTAAATTTTCTTGAAAAAGATGAAGAAAATCAATGCAAACCCCTCTTTTTATTAAACATTTAGGAATATTCCAAGTAAGCAATATAGAATGCATTTCAGTGTTTTGTGGCTGAGCTTATACACATGCATGAGTGGATCAAATTACTGCAGAATATAGATACCCTTTGCATTCAACTGTGATGTGAACACAATAGGCAAAAGGTTCAGAAAAATACTGCATAATAAGAACATTCATTGGTAATGAAGCAAACAGTCGGTTACTATATAATATTCTGTGCTCATAGACAGTGTAAAATATTACATATTAAGTGATCATATGAGCCCTCTCCATGTAGAAATGCTACACTTCAATATTTACATTTCCTTTTTTAATAAAAGTTTTTATTGCTTTTCTTCTATAAACTATGCATACTACAACACTACTTAGACTAACACTCTACATACAAACACTAAAACACTAATGAGAGTAACAAGGCTCTATTATACATTAACTATGTACTTTCAGCCTTTTCTACCTAGTATACAATGAGGTTCCTTTCTACGCTGCTTAAAAAAAGAAAAAAAGTCCAAAAAGCCTTAACTAAAAATACTATGACTTCAAAACTTAATGTTTAATTGTACAAGTAGAGAATCTGAGAACTTTATTTAGAAGACTTCTTATCCTTATGCTTCTTCTTCTTTTGCCATGGCAGTTTAACCTTCATAGTTTTGGGAGCAGCAGCACCTAAATCAGAATCAAAGTCAGAGTCAAAATTTCTCCTAGAGATACTGAAGTATCTGAGGTAGAAGAGTTATCTGAGCCAGTCTTTTGGCACTTGCTGGTATCCTCTGTTGTCTCCAATGCCTTCTCGCCCTCTGCTCCATCCTTTTTCTTTGTCGACAATTTATGATGCTTCAAGAATATTTCTGCTTTCGTTAAAGAGTCAATATTTTCTTTCTTTCCCTGGAAATTAAAAAGAAGTCCTTCTTGGATTAGTCATCTGTATTGGATATTGTTCTTTTGTAGAAATTCTGTAATGTTTTTATATTGGCGTCTTGTTTTTTGAATTTCATATGGAATGTCTTTCAGAACTTTTATCTCCCCCTCTTGGATTTTAATCTTTGTCGCCGTTGATGCTTTAAGAATTAAGTCCCTTGTGCTTCTTTTTGCGAATTTTACATAAATTTCTCCTGGGAATTTTTTTTTAACAAACTCTGAGTATGTCCTGTATATCATGTCAATGTCCGCTTTTAAAGTCTCAGGTTTGGTATTAATCAAGGGGGCCAGTGCGGCGCTCAAAATTTCTCTTAAGTTTCATCCTTATTCTCATGGACCCCTTGAAATCTTAAAACATAAAAAGATCTTTCCATTTGAAGTTGAAGTATATCTTTGTTTTGCAGATGCTCTTTCCTTGTCAGCAACGTCCATCCTTTGATCCATCTCTTTATTCTTCATCTCCATTTTTCCATTTCCCCCCCATCTTTTTAGATTTTGCTGCTGTCTCTTTAAGGTCTTTTTGTAAACTGTCGAACTTTTGATTGAGGTTCATCATCTGATCCATCAGGGGGCACAGGACTTCAGAAATTTTGCTAGCCAAATCGCTGGTATCTTCCTGTCTTGTGACTGGTGATGCTGTACTAGCATTTCTGGTGCTACCTCTGCCCCTAGACACCATTTTCCCAGCTCGCTGGGTCATTGTTTATAGTTAGATAAGAGTTCCCAAAGAAAGTTCAAAGAAATCCAAAATGCATGGAATTCAATCCCGAAGTTCTGTCGTTAAGATAAGGTGAGGTTTAACAGCTCGCTCTCGGCTATCACTATGATTCAGCTACTGGGGAAGGCTCTTCCTCCTCAGTTTCCCTCCTCCCCTCACTCCGTGCTGTTTTGTTTTGTAATGCTTTGCCGGTTCACTGTACCATCACCCTCTTTTAAGTTATGTTTCTTTTTGGGACATCACTCACTTTTACTTGCTTTGTTGTCTTGCTCAGTCATCAGGCAGAAAAATCGCTTTCTTAGTTCCTTGCACGCTCTGGTCCGGTAACGTCTCTGGGTGCCATTACTGGCCTCGGGCAGCAGGTCCTTACGGAGCTAAAGAAGCTCACTCCCCCAAGCCGCAACTTCAGGAGCAGCTCCTCAGTGCTCCAGGCTAGAAGCTTCCTCCAAGAGCTTCATGGGGGTGATGGAACCAGCCAAACCCCCTCCCTGTTGCTCTGATCCAAGCTGCCCCCATCAGAGCTCGACGGGGAGCGTCTTGTCGTGAGTTGCCAAAAACCGGAAGCCTCTAATATTTACATTTCCTGATGCATCCAAGAAATAAATCCAGTGCTTTTTAACCTATCTTTAAAGAAGAATAGAAAGTCTGACCTCCAATATATCATAGCCACTCTGAGTCTAGCATGCAGGGAAGGGTGGGATAAAAATCAAATAAATTAATAGTTACATAGTAGTTACCCCTGACCGGATAGCCCAGGCTAGCCTGATCTCGTCCAATCCCAGAAGCTAAGCAGGATTGGCCCTGGCTAGTATTTGGATGGAAGACCACCAAGGAATACCAGGGTCACGATGCAGAGGCAGGCAATAGCAAACCACCTCTGAATATCTCTTGCCTTGAAAACCCCATGGGGTTACCATAAGTCAGCTGTGACTTGATGGTAAAAAACAACACACAACAGGGAATTTCAGACAGGTGATATATTCCGGTTCAGGAACTGTTCCCAAACGGTTTCTGGTCTGACATTTCAGACAGAACCATTTTAGAACTGGTTCCCTACCGGAATATATTTGCATTTTCACATACAAATGCTTCTGTCCCGTTCAGGAAATGGGACTGAAGCGTTTTACCTGTAAACTGCTTCCAAGAAGTCTTCAGTTTCTTCTCCCGGATCCGAAACGCTTTTTCCCGTCGTTTTTCACCCACGCAGGCGATTTCTGGCTTTTTTTTTAACATTCACTTTAGAGCACTATAGCACTATAACACAACCTCAAAACAGCACCATAGTGATCCCATTGGAATGCCTGGACTGCACTGGGATACATGCGATGGCTACATCTGCCACCCTATGGTGATGTTTTGAGATTGTGTTAGCACTATAGCACAATAGTGCTCAAAAGTGAATGTAAAAAAAAAAAAAAGACAGCGCGGGTGGGCAACGGCGTGAAAACAAAGCGGTACAGTCTGAATTGCCAAACTGCTTCTGATCCGGCTCTTTCCCGGTAGGGGAAAGCCATGTGTGAAATGGCAGCCCTGTATCAGTTTACTTCAAGACAGATCAAAAACGGCTTCAAACCGGCTGAAACTTGGTAATGTGAAATTTCCTAATATCTACAAACATAAAATGTCTCAACAAAAGAAAGAAGAATTAAAAAGTGATGTATAGAAAAACCAACAAAAACAGAACAAAGTCAGGAATTAAAATTGTTTATTGAGGAGACTTTTGGAATGGAAGAATAAAAAGATCTGCAGTTGACAGAAGTAGAGAACAGAAAGAAATGATTGAGGAGCAAAGAACTATACATTCTGAGGCTTCAACATCTTTTCAAATACCTTTACATTATACTGTCTCTAACAAAAATAAAGCATCATATGAAGTGCACCAATAAAGTGGGTATTGTTATAGTCTCTATCTGAAGATAACTTTACATTTGAAATTTAATGGAATGATGGTACCTATTTGTTATCATTAAAAAGTATTTTAAAAGTTACCATATTTCCAAGTTAAATAGCAAATGCAAACTTATTACTAACATTACTAGCTTGTGAAATGATTTTACTTAAATGCATCATTTCCCCAGATTCTACTGGGGAAGCAGTTTCTGACTGCAATTGACTTCCACTGAGCAGCTTACTTGAAAACAATTTATACCTACAAATTTAGGTTTAGCTAGGGTGTCAAATGAGCAAACTCCAGAGAATGGCGGAAGACAGGAGAGCCTGGCATAATGTGGTCCATGGGGTTGCAAAGAGTCAGACTTGACTGTGTGACTGAACAACAAAAAGGGTGTCAAAGCAGTTGAGCAACACCCTAAGAGTATGCATTGTTACTGCATATCTAGATATTGTTTATTCAAAAAGGTATTCTTGACCAGAAATGCTTTACTTCAGGAAAAGTCCATCACTGTCACCTTTCCTTACACAGTTGCCAGAAAAAGAATCAGAAACATGTCTGAGTCTTTCTGGAATTAAGTACCCCCACTAGGTCAGTAATATAAAATGTGGCTCTTTTCCTCCCCGCCCCCCAGCCCAGAAGAACATTTACTGACACCTTATTTATTTTCTACACAGAATTGTGCCAAAAGGTGCTGATCTCCACATGCACCCCTCAATATCATACAGCAGCTAGACTTCAGGTGAGGGATGCCTTAAATTGAAAATTTTGTGATGGAGAAGGGACGAGGCAACATGACAACACATTAGTTGTACCTTTTCCTGCTTTGGAGATAGTTATTGTATTGGCTTCCCTCCAACTTTCAGAAATTATTTCTTAAGAATGAACCATGGTGTAGTCTTTTATTAGCAGGTCTACCAATAAGTCACAATATTTCTCAAACAATTCTGCTGGGAAGCTGGCTTTTGGTTGCCTTTTTTAAAAGATTTAATAGTACCATTAATAGCATGTACTATTAATATACTATAATAGTACAGTTCATTTTTCTAAAAAAATTATGAGAAATTATCTTTGCCAATCTTCAATCATTCAGGGACTAGCAAATCACCTCAGCTAGAGAATACTGGTGTTCTCAGTAACCACCACCAGCTCTTGCTTTAGGCTGAGAAGGACTGGTGCAGGGTAATTGTACCCAAAGGGCCTAAAGGGTGGACCTAAGCAGGGGTCTTTTTGTAGAAAAAGAGCTGCAGGAGCTCATTAGTATATGGTATGCTAATGAGCTACTGGAGCTGTGGTGGCTCAAGTGGTTAAGACGCTGAACTGCAGGCTGTGGAAGGTCAGTAGTTCAGCAGTTCAAGACCTGAGAGTGCCGCATGACAGGGTGAGCTCCTGTCTCTAGTTCCAGCTCCTGCCAACCTAGCAGTTCGAAAGCAAGAAATTGCAAGTAGATAAATAGGTACCACTTTGGTGGGAAGGTAACAGCGTTCTGTGCACCTTGGTGTTTAGTCATGCCGGCCACATGACCATGGAAACGTCTTCGGACAGCGCTGGCTCTTCGGCTTTGAAACGGAGATGAGCACTGCAACCCTAGAGTCGGATTCGACTGGCTTTCAAGCAAGGGAACCTTTACCTTTACCTAATGAGCTACTAGGCTATTAGCATGTGCCATGCACCCAGACATCACCAGAAGTGATGTCAGAAGGGTAAGCAAAAGGGGGGGGAAAGCATCTTTAAAAGCCTCCCTTTCCCTTCCCCAGCCGGCCTGGTGGGGGAGCGAAGAGAGAAGGGGTTTAAAGTTTAACCCCCTTCTCACTAGAGTTCGGCCACAGAAGGAGGAAAGATGGAAGGAAAGAGAGAGAGTAGAGAGAAGGAAAGAAGGTAGGAAAGAGGGAAAGAAAGAGAAGGAAAGAAGGAGGGAAACAGGGAAAGGAGGAAAAAAGAGAAGAGAAGAAGGCGGGAAAGAAAGAAAGAAAGAGAGAAGGGAAGAAGGAGGGAAAGAGGAAAAGGGGAGAAGGAAAGGAGGGAATGAAAGAAATTCGGCAGCAGTTCAGCCCCATTATATCCTATGGGCCATTGAAGTCAATAGCGAAAACATAGGGTATATTCTGAGGGCTGGAGGGGAGGGGGTTTGAGGGAGAGGCTCCAAACTCACAGGGTAGCTGTGGGGAAAACAGCACTGGGAAAAATGCAGAAAAGGGCAACTGCAAATGAAAGAAAGTACTTCTTCACCCAAACAGTGATTAACGCATGGAATTCACTGCTACAGGAGGTGGTGGTGGTTGCTGGCATGAACAGCTTCCAGATGGAATTTGACAAACGTATGGAGGCTGGAGCACACAGAAAAACCCTCCCCCCAAGCAACAGCAACCAGCAGAACTTTTAAAAGTTGTAAACCTGTAAGAACCAAAAAACCTTTCATCTGTTCTAACTTCTAACCTGACTGCTCAGCAATTTCATTGAATGCCCACGAGTTCTTATCTTGTGAGAAAGGGTGAAAAGTACTTCTTTCTCTACCTGCTCTATCCCATGCATAGTCTTGTAAACATCTTATCATGTCATGTTATCAGTCATTGTTTCTCAAAGCTAAGATCCCCAAATGTGATAACCTGTCTTCATAGGGAAAGTGTCTTCCTCTTATTGCAGTTGCCCTTTTCTGCATTTTTTGAGGTGTGTGTGGTGTGAGTGGTCCAATGAGGTTGCAACATCAATTTATATATGTATAAATGATGTTCCTTTTGGTCTTTTGGGGTTTCTGTGTGGCACTGTGGCATGCTTGCACTGCCACAGTGCCACTTGTTCTGATGTATGCCACTTGTTCTCATGGCAAACAAGCACCTCCCAAGACAGTTCACTTTCCCTGAGATTCTCTGGGACAGTCTGATTGCTGGTGCTGCCTGCTTGCCTGCCTTAAGTGCTGCCGGCTGGGTTTCCCCATTGGAAACAATGCCCATAGAATTAGGCCCATTGGTCCAATTGCTTTGAGACGTGGGGGTGTATGTGGGGAAAGGCTCCTGAAGCTACACTGAATATCTGGAGCCTCTCCCTCAAACCCCCTCCCCTCCAGAGCTACTAACAGCACCATGGGAAAAAGTAACTTTTTTGCCACCATAGAGAATAATGGAGGGGATGGGGGCAATCTGTTTGGGGGCCATAGAAATGGACCCCCTGGTCCAATGTTATTGAAACTTGGTGGGTATCTTGAGGAGAGGCTCCATCAGCTACCCTATGAGTTTGGAGCCTCTCCCTCAAACCCCCTCCCCTCCAGCCCCCAGAATATACCCTATGTTTTCACCATTGACTTCAATGGCCCATAGGATAAAATGGGGCTGAAATTGACATTCGGCTGGAGGAAAGACTCCCAAATTGGCTAGTACTGCCGAAACTGACATGCGGGAGCCTTTCTGCCCTCCGAAACTGCTTGTGTCTGATTTGGCTGAACCGAATTGGGCCAAATTATTATTTTTTTTTGCACACCCCTACCGGGGATGCCGGCTGGGGGCAGGGCTTGCCACCACCGCCATTTGTTGTGGCTCCTGAGCTGCCAGAGCTGTGCTCTGGAACGTTTCCCCCCCCCCCAAAGACCCCTGGAACTAAGTATAAAAGACAACTGGAAAGAAGCAACATCTGCAATGGTCAATTCCAGCCAATGCCCATCCGTGAAAATCTATGATGGCTGCATATTCTAGAACAGACCTTATCTATGAGCACTAAATTACCAAACAGTAAACAATGTATTCTTTTATTTATTAAAAATGTAAAGATATTGTTAGATATTTAAGAAACATATTGTGTACCCTGTAAAACTGTATATATCAATTTTAAATCAATATGTTTTAATGTTATAGTAACAAGTTGGTGCGCTTTTATTTAGAAAGTATCTAGTAGTGTAAAAAAACTGAATACAATTATTTAATCTGACTTTCTTTTGTGATCATTTAAATCATGTTTTAAATTGTTAGAGCAATGGACCACAAATATGGCTGTATTCACATGTCATGACAAGCTCTAATTAAGTAGAGGATTCTCGATACTGGGCACAAATACAGCTTGTTTGTTTCCCACACAAGCTGGGATTCAGAACTTCAGCTATTGCCATCAAGCGCCTATTTTTGTTGGCCTCTCTCTTTCTTCTCTATTTTGGTTCCAAGACCAACCATTCTCTGTCAGTCATCTGAGGCCCTAAAAAGGAGTTTCAGGCCATGCCCTCAGCAAATTCAGCAGAGAAGTGGCAGGATCAGACACAATCCCACCCTAGTCCCATTACTTTCACTAGAAAATAAGAGCAGTCTCCAAGAGAGCTCCAAATGCACCTGGCAAAAGCGCTTTCAATCTCTTAACAAATACTCCACAATTAATTAAGGAGTCCTAACACAATGTGCTCCTATTGCATTCACATATCTTTTAACAAAAATGTAGTCACATTAGCACTAGCTGGAAGCAAGGTAGCCAGCTGAAAACTTCTCATATTCTACATTTGTTTGAGATATCCAGAACTATCCCAAATATTTTTCTTCTCATTTCCATATTAGGAAATGTTTCCAGGACAGGCACCTTCAGCATGCATCTTCTATCTTACCCCAAGCCTGGGGGAAAGGAATCCACTAAGTACATTTCGAGCTTCTTGATATAAAGCTGCAGCTAGAATCCGTCCCCAAAGTACACTTCCAATCTACTACAAATCCACTGTTGTGGCTCCTGAGCTGCTGGAGCTGTGCTCTGGCACGTTCCCCCCCCAAAGACCCTGGAACTAAGTATAAAAGACAACTGGAAAGAAGCAAAGGTGTAGAGTTGCCAGCTACGGGTTGGGAAATACCTGGAAATTTGAGAGTGGAGCCTAAGGAGGGCAGGGTTTGTGGAGGAATATACTGGCAGAGACCATACTCCAAGCCACCATTTTCTCCAGGAGAACTGATCGTTGTAGTCTGGAGATCAGCTGTAATTCTGGGACATCTCCAGGCCCCACCTGGAGGTTGGCCAGACTTACTTAAGTCAACCACCTGCCACAATTCCATGTGACTTTTGCCTTCCCCTCCAATCTTTCCCCTTGGATTATTGGCTTTCCAGATGTTTGTGATCTCTGCCCAAGAATTTTTGTTCAGAATGTGTGGATAGGAATCTGTGAATGTCTCTTTTCTCCTTTGGCCTCCTGCATCGCCTTTGTGAGCAAGACACATGGTACAGGGTGTGTAGCCATTTGGAATATTTGCATCTTAATGTGGTGGGCATTATAGTATTTAGTGCTAATTTCTGTGTGCCAGTTTTTATGACTTCCACTCAATAAATTTCACTAAATCACAGGTCTCAGTGCTTATTCTGAACTTGCTTTACAACCTCATTTCTTTGTCCAACATTTCCTTGGTTACTGGTGTTGTGTGCATGTGAGATCTACTCGAGTTGGGTATAATACCTAAGCCAGCAGCTCCTTCAGTATAGGTGTCAGAAAAGGCAGTACGAAGGTCCTTATGCTTTCCCATAGTCAATATGGGCCATTTTGGCCTCATTCATTTGCACATGGGTCTAAGACCCCTTGTCTTCCTGACCACACACATTCAGTAACGCAACTTGCACAGAAAGAAAGCTCTAATTTATTGAAGTATCTGTATTCAGTCATCACAACAAATCAGAACTGTGATGTATTCAGTCAAGATCTATGCAGGAAGAAGAGGAGGGATGGGAATACAATAGAACAGCAAACATTATGAGTTCATGTCTGATGCCAACAGATCTCTGCTTAATTGGATGTGATTCTGAATCCAGCTAGCATGGTACAGTGGTTAAGAGCGATGGGCTCTAATCTGGAGAACTGGGTTTGCAGGGCCAGCTCTTTCACTAGCCCAACTAGGGCGAGGGCCTAGGGTGCAGATCTCCAAGGGGTGCAGTGAGGCCCCTGCAGCCGCCCCCCCACCCGCTCCACAGCGCACCCCTTCCCACCGGCCCGCTTCGCCCTGCGCTCCTGCCTCCTCCTCTGCCCACGGTCCCGCCAAGGCGCCTGGGGACTTCACAGGGGGAGGAACTTTCCCGCGAGGCAGTGGAAGCCACAAGGCTGAGGCTGGGCCAGGTGAGACACCGGGGCTGAGGCTGGCCAGAGTGCTGCAGGTCAGGCGCTGGGGCAAGAAACCCTTTCACCAGACCACCCATGGGGTCCAGTGCAAAAGCACCCTTCTCACCCAGCCCTGCCGTGCTGGCTCATCCTCCTGGGCTGGCCCTGGCTGCGCATCTCGACCCGGATTCTTGGTCGTCACTCTCCTTCTCTCTGTCCCCCACCCCAGTCCCCGCTTTCTCTCCCTCCCCCCCTTGCGCCTCCTTCCCTTCCTCTGCACCAGGCTTCTTGCGGGCAGGGACTGTTTGGGCTGGGCGCTCTCGGCGGGCCCCAAGTTTGTTGTCGCAGCAGGGCTGAGCTGCTTCCTGACAGGTTACCCCCTCCCACTCCCATGGGGCCTGCCAGGGTGGGAAGGAGGCAGCTGTGGTGGAGCTGTCAGCTGGGCTGGGCAGGAGGGAGGCGGCGCAGGTGTCAGGGAAGGAGCCAATACTCTGCAGAGCAAAGTCGGACTCATTGAAGAAGACAGGCATTTGAGCTGTCAGGGGTTCTAAAAGGCAAAGTTTGGAAGGGGGGAGAAGAACTAATGTAGCCATGATAGTCATTTGTGGGTGGTCTTTGGCAGGCAGAGAGAGTTCTTGCAGGCTTGCTAAGACACTTGGGAGCACCCCACACTGCTTCCTCCACACATCCCTAGGCAAACAGGTCAAAACCACAAAATGTGCCCCCTCATTTTGCTTGGAACTTTGGGTGCCTTGCCAGTGCTTTCTTTGTTGGCATAAGCCAAGTGTTTCAGGAAGAGACCTCCCCACCTTGTGGGTGTACTGTGGCTAAGAGTGCCGGAACTCACAGGGCATTCAGTGCACGCCTGGAAGTGCTTGTTACAGACTTTTTGTGGCTTCAGGAGGCCTATGATTGTTCTCCAGCCAGATTGGCAAGAATACAGCCTCTGTGTGGAGTTGATATATGAGAAAGAGAAAGCATGTGTATGTGAAGTGCTATGAAGTCGCAGCTGACTTATGGCAACTTCCACAAGGGGCTCTTCTTCCTTGGTTCTCTGTCCCTTTAGACGGCTGCTAGCTTGGAGAAATATAGATCTGTGGTGAGGGAGGGCTGCCCAAGGCAGCCTCACCTGCCCCCCCCAAACTAGCCTTGCCTAGTGTGCAAAAAAACCTCGGGCCGGCCCTGTGGGTTTGATTCCCTACTTCTCCACATGAAGCCTGCTGGGTGACCTTGGGCCAATCACAGTTCTCTCAGAACTTTCTCAGCCTTACCAACCTCACAAGGTGGTTGTTGTGGGGAGAGGAAGGGAAGGCGATTGTAAGACAACTAGAGACTCTTTAGGGTAGAGAAAAGTGGGATATAAAAACCAACGCTTCTCTTTGGTCTGTCAAGGCTTTCTCTCTTCTAGAAAAGTTGCACCCCTCTTTTTCCCCATAACAATGAACTTGCAGGTATGTTGTTATGAAGTCTTATACATCTTAGGATCTGAGCTAGAGGAAAATCCTAGACACACAGAAAGGGAAAAGGTAAAATGTATCAGTTGTCATGTTCTCTTAAATAGCAATGTTTTTGTTGCAAGACATAGAATAAATGATTTCATGCATTCATTTCTATTATTTTGTTTATAATATACTGTGGCCTGAATTCTCTATGTTAATAACAGGTCAATCACTTGACCTGATCCTTTATACTCCTGAGTCTATGATTAACAGACAAACAGAGCTGGAAAAACAACATTCCATGTCCAGGTAGCAGAAAGATATCATAAAATTGGCACCAAACTGAAAGACCTGAAGTAACTGAAATAACAATTAAGGATGCAAATACAGTAAAGTAATGTGATATATTAATAACGTGCTTGTAGATTCCAATATGTCCACTACTTAGCAAAACTGATTCTTAAAAAGTTGAACACATTTCATTTTCAAAATTAGTAGCCCTCGATGTGCATGCCAAAAGCTTTGCCATGTCCTTGGCATTGGGCTTCCTTAAAGGCTTTGGATCCATGTACCTGTGAGACCATCTCTGAAGGTGCCACCCTGCAAATGGGAAAGATAGGTAACTGCCTGTTCATGCACATTATCAGTGGTGGCTCCCCTCGCCTTGTGGAACAGCCTGCCTGCGGATGTCAGGAAGGGTCCCATGCTTCTGTCATTTTGCAGAACATCTGAAATGTTCAAAAGGGCATTTTTAGGAGTTAGAACTGTACTATAATGGAATAGCTCAGGAGACTGCTTTGATAAGAACAGGACTGTAGGCCATTGCAATAAATACTGTATTTGTCACCTTGCTTGTGCTGTACTGTCTTCTACCTTTGTAACACACTTTCTGCATTATGGTATACTAGTTGCAAAGCCCGTTGCAAAATGAGTGCAACGAGCTCTAAGCAAGATGTGAGGTGGCGGCCCACAGACAGCCCCTCCCCTCCGCCACTGCAGCTTCTCCCACAGTCCCCAGAGTCCGGTGTCAAGGGGGAGAGAAGGCTGTGCAGTGTGTCGCTGCCCGGCTGCCTCTACCGCCCCCTCACAGCAGCAGATGCCACGGAGCTTGGTGGACAGCTTGGGGTGTGCAGCTTCTGGAGGATGGTGTCATCCTCACCATGTCCTCCTGGGAGGTGCCTGGCTGCCTCTACAGCCCCCTGCCCAGTGGCAGACACCACAGAGCTTGGCGCCTGATGGCTCGGGGGTGTGCAGCTTCTGGATGGTGGCCTCACCCCTGGCCCTCACCATTAGTATTTCCTCCTAGGAGGCCTCTAGCCACCTCTACCACCCCCACTCAGCAGCAGACCCTGCAGAACTCGGCGCCTGAAGGCTTGGGGGCTTGCAGCTTCTGGCGGTCAGCCTTACCCTTGCCATGTCCTCCCTGCCACCACCACCCGCCCACTCACCAGCCACCCGCAGCCGGCTGCGGCATGAGCAGCCTCACTGTCCTGACCCTCCAGGCACTGGAGTGCCACCTCTACCGCCCTGGCAGTTCATGCAGCAGAGGTTGGAGAATGAGTGGTCGGGGCCTCGGAGTGGCTGGATGTGGACCTCGCCATCCTCATTGGCTGTCTTGGCCTCTGGCGACCAGAGCATGTGACCCCTTCGTCACCTGGCAGCATACTGAGGCAGAGACACGGGGCGCTGGTCCTGTGGGCGGGACGCAGGCAACCCAGCCAGTGGCCAGGGACATCTTGTGAGTGGCAGGTTCCGGAGCCAACTGATTCTGGAGCACATCGAATGTAGCTACCCGAGAATGTAATTATTAATAAGGAAAGATGTCAGGCCTTAGACCGTTTTTCATTTGCACTGTTTCCTAATTCTGTAATCATAATTCTGTCACATTATTTACTGGATGTCTTACGTTGCATGTTCAAATTGTTTTCTGTATTTTGTAACTCACCTTGAGTCTCAGCAAGAAAGGTAAGTGGTAAATAAAGTAAATAAAATATTTATACCCATGAGATCAGTGTAGACACACTGTCATATTATTCTAATATAATTATTGATTTAAATATATTTACACTATGTGGTATCTCCTTAAAAATTTCAATTTTGTGGAATGTTATCAAGAGAATATGCATTTTTACTTAATTATCTGAAACGTATGCATATTAAAATATTAATAATCAAATATTTGTCTTAAGAGAAAGACGAAAGACTAACTTTGGGCATTATTAATCTGAAAGCAGAAACATAAGTTTCATTTAGTAAAGCCACTATTTAAACTATGAAAACTTTTGACAGTTTAAAAATTAACAAACTCACAATCTAGCCCACATACATATTCTTACATACTAGACACCAGCCCCTGCTCACTTCCCTCACTAACCTCATAGCTTGCTGCACTTGCAATATTATTTCATAAGGTCTCTGACCCATGCACTCCACGGGCTAACTGCAAAAGCAGTATTTGGTCATATTTTTCTCCTTTATTTTCAATACATTTTGTTTGACAAAAAAAATTCAATACATTTTGTTTGACAAAAAATATTCTGTAAAAGAAATCCACTAGAACAGCAGAATTTAAAAACATAGAGCATTTGGACTTTAACTAGCTTTATTAAGAAATAATAAGCACAAAATAATTTATAGTAATGTCTTCCTCATGTACTACATTGCCCTATCATTAGGCGCCAAACTAAATGGTTTTCTTCTGTATCATTTTCTTGAGCATCCTACCTGAAGCCAGTCATGTTCAAAGCAAGGGTTTTGCAAATTGAGGCCAACTATTTTTTAACAATCATCCTTCAGCTTTATTGATGCTCAATACAAAATACAATTGAATAGGAATCTGAAGCCTCTTAAATTGAAATGGAAATTTTGTATGCATTACAGGAATTCTTGATATAAGTAGCTCCTGGGGGGCTATGTGGGCTATTATTGTAGCTTTGATAACATTCCAACTATCTAGTTCCACACCACAATGTTGGTGCATTCAGATTTTGCAAACATACAATGGGTTTATCCATTTTGTGCTTCAATATATGTTGTGCTAATCCTCATACTTCCAGAGAGTACAAAAATCCAGTTGAATTTTAAGATTCTCTTCATTTTCTCCCTGCCACTTCCATGAACATCCTGAGGCTGATGGCTAATTTTGAAACACCTAGCTTCTGATGAGTTATATCTGCCACAAACAGACACACGTGTCCTATTATCAACTCTGATACTGATCTGTGTTAATAAAAACTAACACGTTAATATCCTCCATGTCAGTATTGCGCAGAGAGGATTTACAGTCAGGGCAGCAATGCGAAAAACACATTCCACAGACACAGATGAGCCTGAATTGCATGGGAAACCCTTTATCAGTTTTCAAAGCCTTAAATGTTTACAGCAATATAAAAACAATAAACAAATCCTTATCTTTCAACTGTTGAAGTGTTAAATGTTTTATAACCATAACTGAAGGGGTATGACTTTTATAGACATCAATAAATGGCTCAGTCAAAAACTTCTTTAGGACAACTTCAAAAGTGGGCTTTATAGGTTCATATAAATAAGAAGCCCTATGGAATGATGTTGCTTAGAGACCAAGAAGATTTTGGGGGTATAAACTTCCGAGATTAGAAATTCCCTTTGTCAGATACCTGATAAGGGAACTTTGAATCTTCAAATCTTATACCTCAAAAATCTTGTTTGTCTCTAAGGTGCTACAGGACTTGAATCTAGCTCATCAACTGCAGACCTATACAGCTACTCTCCTCAAACTATCTATATGAAACAATACATATTTTTGGATGCCTGTATTTTATTTTATTAGGAGGGAAGGCAGCATGGTATAGCCCAGTCTTGTCAGATCTCAGAAGCTAAGCAGGGTCAGTACTTGGAAGGGAGACCACTAAGGAAGACTCTGCAGAGGAAGGCAATGGCAAACTTTCTCTGCTTCTCACTTGCCTTGAAAACCCATTGGTGGGGTCACCATAAGTCGGCTGCAATTTGACAGCACTTGACATACGCACTTTATTAAAGCATGCTCACATTCCACTTTTCCCTGGAAAGCTTAGAGTGGCTTACATGGATTCACAGTGCTGTACCATCTATCCACTAATCAGGTCGACACTCACCTAATTTCAACACTGCTACAAGTTCAGCTATTCCTAGAACACTTCCACTCACAGCTCCATTCAACCTAAGCAGCCAAAGAGCAAAGCCCTTGCATGAAAACAATTATAGACTTGCATTCAGCATTGGGACAATGTTACCTATATCTGCAAATTTTACATACCAGAGGTGACATGCTTTAAATATGAAAAAGAGAATCTGTGACAGCCATTGTGTAACCAAGCACCTGTTACCAGGCAACAGAACAGCAGTGGCATCTGCTTCACACAGTCATGTTCTCCCACCTTTAGAAGTACTAGAGGTATAAGCATAAAAACCTACGCAACGAAAAACTGCTTAATTTGGAACAAAAAAAATGCTGTAAAGAGAGGGAGCATTTTATCTATTTTTCACTGACTTACAAGCACTGTGGAAATTTTAAAAATGCCAGACCAAAAGAAAATAAAATGTTTACCAATAGATATCCTGGAAGACCATTGTACACGACCATCTATGCAAGAAAAAAAAATCCAGAATATAATGCTTACAAATTTAGGGTATATGAATTTTTCATATACAACATCTACAGAGCATTCTGTCGTAGCAAACAGATTAGCTAGGGAGACAAAAAACTAATTTAAAGGTATACAGACTGTGTAGCCCTGTGTACCTTTGCAATCACCAGATGAACATCGTACCCATTAATGATACCAGACTCTCAGTCTACACTGCCAACATTAGTTGTAGCTGTCAAGTCGCAGCCAACTTATGGTGACCCTGTGGGGTTTTTAAGGCAAGAGATGTTGGGAGGTGGTTTCCCATTGCCTGCCTCCATGGCACAACCCTGGTATTCCCTGGTGGTCTCCCATCCAAATACTGACTTTGCTTAGCTTCTGAGATCTGGTGAGATCAGGCTAGCCTTGGCAATTCAGGTCAGGGCTGTCAGCATTGCCATGTTCCTAATTCTCAACTCTGATCCACCACAACAGCATTTAAATTGTGTAAATTCCAAACATGCCCTTAAGGTGGGAAACTCAGTCCCTTCAATTCACACCAGGTCTTTGGAAGGAAATGGAGAACATACAACATAGTTATTGCTCTTTGTTTATTTTACTTAATTTGTATCCTGCCTTTCTTCCCAATGGGGACCCAAACCAGTTTACATCATTCTTCTTCATTTTATCTTCAGAACAAACCTGGAAAGGTAGGCTAGGCTGAGAGAGACTGATTGGCTCAAAGTCACCAATAAGCTTCCATTATTTCAGACAGTAGCCGTAAGAGTAGTATATAACTGTTGAAGGCAGCTTTAACTCTCAAACGCTCATACTCCAGGAATCTTGTTGGTCTTGAAGATACTACTGGACTCAAATTATGACTGAGTAGGGATTGGAACCTGCGTCTCAGAGCTCCTCTCCCGACACTCTAACCACACTACACCACACTGGCCTCTTTCAAAAGTTACCGCTTTTAAAGAAAGTCTCATAGGGTAACTTTTAAAAGTTACCCTAACATCTGTCAGCTCCCACCAAGTGACAAGCTGAAACTGTGGAAAAGTGGACAGCATGTCACCACTCAGCTCACCACGCAGCCTGGTTATACAGATGGCTGGCCTCCTGATTATGGTCCCTATATAGGGCATTTGCCAGGGGCAATCAAGCAATAAATAACTCTTGGTCTAAAAACAATCATTCTCAGATTCAAATTCATTACTGCCTCATTTTATATGTGCACCAGAAACATCTAACATGGCTTGCTGAGACTCAATTGTTATGCATAATAAAGGTTTCTTGAAATGGGTGCATAAATAATTAGGGGACTGTGAGATTCCAGTGACAGGGGAGGGAAAGGAAAGGATATTAATGGAATGTCACAATTCTCACAGAGTCAGAAGTAAAGAGCAGGATGAAGGGAAAAACAAAAGGACAACAAAATACTAGAAGGAGAGAACAACCACATTCACACTGCATGAATGCTCTGACTTTCTCTTAGGAAGCAGTATGCCAACTGCATAGCTGATGAAGATATTGTGTCCCTTGTGATGCTCTGTGGTAACCAGGAGGATAATAAAGTAAAATTCAGGCCTCAATTTGAAATTAAATTCCACAGTCTATAGTTCCTTTTTGCCTTTAAGAAACACTGCATTAACTACAGCAGAGGAAGAACGCCCTCTGCTGTTGTGAAGAGAAGCTGAGTTATAAATACTCTAGGATGCCGAAATTCATTGTTGTTAACACTGTTTTTATTGTTGATTTTATTTTTAGGCATTGTATTATTGGATTTTTGTAGGCTGCCTCGATCCTGGGAAAATAGCACAGAAATGTTTTACACCAATAAAGAGATAGTTTTGGAGATAAATATTTGAGTGTCAAATTTTATTTGAAATTGAGCAAACTCCAGAGGACAACGGAAGACAGGACGGCTTGGCGTGGTGTGGTCCATGGGGTCGTGAAGAGTCTTACTCACCTGTGCAACTGAACAACAACAACAGCAATCTCAAAGAGAAAGCCAGATCATGTATATGTATATGTATATGTATATATGTGTGTGTGTGTGTGTGTGTGTGTGTGTATATATATATATATATATATATATATATATATATATATATATATGTATACTTCCAGATGTTGTACATACTTCTATATTTTGAAAGCACTGTATTCTTCTCTTTACCGGAATGAGATCAGTCTAGGCTGAGTCCAGTGATACTTCTCAAGACCTATGCAACCAACAGAGCTCCAGAATTCTGAGAACAAGACCAAATGATATTGCTTTGCCAACCCTTTTGCTTTTAGAAATAGTTTGTGCTATTGTTTATCAGTTATTTAGAAAACATATACACCATGCCTCCAGTGACCTGTTCAAGATAGCTCACAAGGTAAAAAATAGTAAAATCATACAAACTGATCATCATAAGAATTATCAATAATAGCACAAGTCACACAAGCATACCAAGAGCATAAAAGTTGGGGGGACGATGACACACAACTTCAGCATAAGCCTAAGCTAATATTCTAAACCAGTTTCCAAAGCAGAAGCATACCAGGAAAACAATTAACAACAACAGAATTCCTCAAGAGAATTCCAGACTGGGTAAAAAGAAGCGCTTTGCCCACAGGCCAAAAAGTGGGCACCAGGCAAGCATCATAGGGGAGGGCATTCTAAAGGTGGGTACCACAACTGAAAATGCCTTGTTTCTAGTCACCACCTGTCTCACCTTTGCAGACAATGTCATAGACAGCAGGGCTCAGTACTGAGCAAGTTGGACAGTATGGGATGTGGTAGTCCTTCAGTTGTCCTGCCCCCAAAGTAGCAGCTTGAACTGTGCCAAGAAACAGACAGGCAGCCAAAGCACATCTTTCAGCACAGCGATAAAATAATCTTTGTATACAGCACTCAGCAGTAGCCTGCCCACTAGATTTTGGATCAACTGAAGTGTCTGGTCACTTTTCAAAGATAGCCCCATATAAAACACATTACTATAAGCTAACTTCACAGATCACAGCAGCCAAATCATACTTTTCATAGAAGGGTCACATTGGGCATAGCAGACGAATTACAAAAAAATAATCTGCTACTTGAACCTTTTAACTGGAGCTGCCAGGGATTAAACTTGGGCCTTTCTGTATGCAAATCAAATGCTCTGCCACTGCGCCACAGCCTTTACCTGAGAAAAAAAGGACTTGCATAGGCTAGCAAGCCATTTATATCCAGAAAAAGACTACCTCTTTCAAGGTACAATTGACATGGATACGTCAAACAAAGCACGGGATCCACAGTAACAAAGAGCACCGCTCTGCTGCTTGTGGTTGCCAGTTTTGGTTTGGGGCTGGTGCCTGGGAAGGGTAGAGTTTGAGGAGGGAGCTCAATGGTGATGTGATGTTATAGAGCTCCCCCCTCTGAAATGCCATTTTTTCCATGGAAACTGATCTCTGCTGTCTGGAGATAAACTGTAATCCTGGGAAAACTCTAGGCCCCACCTGGAGCTTTGCAAACATACTGCTGCTTTAGGCTGCAGTGTCATATAACACAGAAGTTATGCATCCAAAGTATCCATAATCCATGAATAGTACCTCTACTGACTGTAATTAAATGCAATAGACCGAATTCTACTTCTATACATCTGGGAACACATGAAGCTGAATCAGACATTTGCTTTGTCCAGACCTCTAGAGGCAGAGGTCAGATCACCTACTACTTGATCCTTTTAACTGGAGCTGCCAGGGATTAAACCCAGGCCTTTCTGTATGCAAATTTAATGCTCTGCCACTAAGCCACAGCCTCCACCTGGGACAAAAAGGACTTGCATAGGCTAGCAAGCCATTTTTATCCAGAAAAAAGATAACCTCTTTCCACTTCAGATATAAAACCTGTACCTTTGTTCTGTATCTCACAATGCCATTCTTGCCTGATATTAAGCCCCAGCCCCACTGAATAAAATGGAATTCACTTCCAAGCACAAGGATTTCTCCCTTAATTATGTAACTATTTACATTAAATATGTGTACTCCTAATATGTGCATGCCTAGCTGGCCCTGCATTTGAAATAGACAGCACTTCTGAGAAGGCTACTTTGGAGCTCCTGGCCTTGAGTCTCCTTCCTACCCACCTAAATTTTTTCTCCAGGACCACATGACTACATTTTCCCACATCGCTGGTGCCAACATGTACCACCATGACCACTGACTCCTTCCCAGAACTTTCTATCAGCCTATTTAGACTATGCATAATACCTGTTACCTTAGTACCAGGCAGGCAAGTCACCATGCAGTCAGTATTCAGGATTGTAACCCATCTATCTACACGCCTAAGGATCAAATCACCAACTAGCAACACATCCCCTCCCTACCCAGGGATGGTTCCTTGATGTAAAAGGATGCCTGTTCACCAACCGAAGAAGGGTCCCTTCTGAGGGAACATAGTCTTTTTGAACAGCAAGGTGCCGTTTCCCCTTGACCCTCATGCTCCCTGACAGCGGTGGACTGCCATCCTCACATCTAACAAGTCCCCAAGAGTTTTATCTGTGTGCCTGACTGCCTCTGCTTCTCCAGGTCAGCCACCTTGGCCTCAAGAGGGTGTGAACTTGTTCCCTGAGAACCAGGAACTCCTTGCACCAAGCACACACCCATGACTTCTGTCCATTTGGCAGATAGTCATACAATTTACTGATTTCTTCCCTGTTTTTATGTGTCTCCATCCTTTCTCATAAACCTAGTTATGAATGGGCTGGAGTTTGCAGCAGCAGCAACTGCCATATGATATTAAGGACCATTGCTATAGTTCCATGCCAGCTTTGCACTTAGATTCTTCTTCTGTTATGTATTAGGAAGGCAGAAGATGGATGAGGATTAAGCAGGGCAATTTTCTCTCCCGACTGCACTTGCAAGTTTGCACCTCTCTGCAGAATCCGTACATCTGACCCAGTAGCTTCAAGAAAGCTGGATCTTTTGGTGGTCTCAGTGGTGAGACTCATAAGGGAAACATCCCAAAGGGTGTGTGTTAACCCATGGACTCTCATTTGAGCCTGACTAGGCATCTGCAGTCTTCTATATTTCAGTGCCTTGAGGCAAGCAGACTCAAAAGCTGCATGATCAAAGTTCTCTTTCAGTTGGGCAAATCAGAGAAAGAGTATCTACTTACCCTAAGACACAAAGTAAAAGAGCATTACCTAAGAAGTGTCACTCACTCAACATGTCAAGGTCCCAACTCAAAAATAATTAAAGTAGACTCCTCATGTCCTCCAAGTTCTCATTCTCCAGTAACTGCACATGCTTCAGGGAGGCTGCAGAAGACTGTACAGGTGAGCAGTCAGTCACACAGATAAGCATATAAAGATCCTTACTATGACTCTCTGAAGGAGTCTCAAGAGGTTTTCCTAACAAATAAGTGCACTTCAGTTCCCTGTTCAGAGGCATCTGATCCAGAGTCCAAGTTACTCAACGAGGACTGGGAAGGCAAAATGATCTAAGGCTCTGAGGTACCTACAGTCTTATTCAGGAAATCCATTTCCCTCCGGAATATTTTGGAAGTCTCTTTGGTAAAGTGACTGCTACCTCAGGCTGAGGAGCCATAGTCTCCCATCAACTTGCAGAGCTTCAGAGGCAGCATAAGCTTTCCTTTCTGCTTCCTCTTCATTAGATCCCTTTCCAGCATCCTTGAAAGGGTCCTCAACTCTGAATGGCAGCCTGCCTCAGGCAAATCTGTAAAGAAGCTGATCAGCAGGCTACATGTCTTGCTCAATAATATTGCTCATATCATTGTAATGACTGAAGTGAACACGCTGCTTCTCGTTCCAAAATGCAGATGCACTCCAATGGGCTTTCCTAGTGAACCCAAACATAGACGGGGAGGAAATGTTTCTCCTGAAGAATAACCCAAGAAGTATCCTTAAAAACCCCTCTAATCAGTGACTCCCATTTTTGCGAGAGCACTGTGCCAACCAATTAGGTATGCTCAGTTCTGATGAATCCATTCTGGATGGCCTCAAAATTTTTCTTTCCCTGTGGTTTTTGTCACAGCTGCATCTTTGGATGCTCTAAGGTTGTCTCTAAGGAACACAGCATTCAACTTCATGGTATACCATAGTCTCTGGTTTTGCTCTTCTGTATCATGAAAAACAAAAAATGAAATCCCTTCAAATTAGCCCAGCACGTGCCCAAAGTCTTAAAATTTTTAGCAGCCTTTTCACAATTTTTTCAACAAATAAAAATAAAATTAAACACGAACTGACCTTGTTTACAATGCCTGTTTTGTGTCAAGCTGAAAGCCACAGATAATTGCCTTGATGATTTGCTTGCAATTCAAAATAAACACCACTTCAAGTAGTTCTGCATCTGCATAGTGAGCAGATGCTGCTGAAACACAATTTACTGACTTGCTCAGAATACCAGTGCCCCCAGGTCAACATGTCAGGTCATGCACCATTTCAAATTAACCACATTAAAGTACATATACTGCTTTTGCACCTGCTGGTTAGTGTCACTCATCAGTTGGCAGCATTCATCATGCTGGCCACATGCTCAAAAGTGAACTACAATTCCCAGGGGACAGCACGAGAATGAATGCACCAAATAAATGCAAAACATAAAAAGAGAGATAAAGAGCATATTTGGCCTTGAGATCAGGGAGGCAAAATGGTCAAGGCTAGAGAGACAAGCCCTACAGCTTTCCCTACCCTTTATCGGAACAAGCCTGAGGCAAAGAACGCATGCAAGTTAATAATTTGTAAATTAATATTTTTCTTCCCGCCAGGTGTATTGGCAAAATGGAGGGGGAAGAGGCAAAAAAATCATGGCAAAGTATTCACAATCTGAATCTGATGAACACACGAGCTCTAATTTGTCCTTTCTGTGCAAGCTGATTGAGAGCAGTGGTGGACCAACTCTAGGCCTTCTTGGGTAACTCATGAGCTCCAGACCCTTTTCAGTCTGGTTTCAGACTATGAGCCAGAGAGGCACCGGTAGCTGATGATCTCTATATTAATGTAAACAGTGCCATGGTTTTATGGCCTGATAAGTGATATTATGAATTAGGTTTTATTATGATGCTACTCTTATTACATTGTCACTCTGTGATGTTACTCTGCAATTTTAATTTTACTGTTTTTGATTGTGTATCTAGATTATTGTATCCTTATATATATGCCAATAAAAGGCTTTGGATTGGATTAATGTTAACAAAGTTCACACTCTTTGTTGCTCATACAGGATCTACAGCCTTTCAAACAATAGACCATGCTATCTTGAGACATCTGGAGATGTAGACATCAGGGGATGTGCTTCAGATTGGTTTCAAATCATTTCTTGGGGACCAGACTTAAGAGCTGCTGTTGAAGATCAGTTATCTTTAGCGTGGGACTGGTCCTGTAGGGTTCCACTGGGTGCAGTCTTGTGTCCCATCTATTCATCCTCCATGTAAAGCCATCAGGAGAAATCATTCATACTTTTGGTATTGGATACCATCATTATGCTCATGAAACCCTGCTCTATATTTCTTTACCAAAATCTCCTGTAGATGCAGTAGAGATCTTGAGCCACTGACTGACTGTTGTGGTTAAATGGATGAGAGTGAACAAAGTGAAAGTGAACCCTGACAAGACAGAGGTAATGCTGGTTGGGAAGCCTATAGTCTTGAAGAGCATTATGCTTTCTGATGGGGTTCAGCTGATCCTTGCTGATTCAGTTCAGAGCCTTGGGGCTAGTTATTCTGGACCCAGCATTACTGCTCTAGAAACAAATAAATGCAGCCACAAAAACCCACTTTCTTCCAACTTAGTTTAGCCTGGAAGATGGCCCCCTACCTTGAATCAGCCGACCTGGCCACCTGGATCCACACAATGATAACACTGAGATTGACTACTGTAATATAATCTATATGTTACAGTAGTCAATCTCAGTGTTATCATTGTGTGGATCCAGGTGACCAGGTCAGCTGATTCAATCTATATGGGTCTCCTCAGAAACTCCAGTTACTGTGGAATACCACAGCTTGGTTATTATCAGGAAATAGGTGGTGTATTTCATTGGCTGCACATTAGTTACTAGGTTCAACTCATAGTACTAGCCTCCACATACAAACCTCTTGAGATGACACTGAACCATCATATCTGCAGGATCTCTCGTCCTCTGCCCTGCCATGACAAATGCACTCATCTGAATAGGGCCTTCTACAGGTGCCAGCCTGCAAATAGGCAGGATTAACAATTGCCTGTATGTGTGCATTCTCCGGTGTTGCCCCCACTCCATGGAACAGCTGAGGAATCCAATAGGTTTCCCCTCTGTCTCCATGGATGCCAGAGTAATAGGAAGGCAAATCCTCTCTTTAATCCTTGGGTTTTCTTCCTCCAGCCTCCATTAAATTTGACAGAAGATTTTTGAAATGAAAACCCTAGATTAAAGTTGGAACTAAGCATTATCAGGATGGTGTTTGCAAAATCCAGTCATTCTTATTCCTTTCTTTTCAATCGAACAAAATACAGAAGAAACAAAAAAACCCTTGGCATAACACAGTGGCTAGAACTGAGGAAAGCCTGCACAGCATTAATTTGCTAGAACTACAAGAAGGCTTCCCTATTCTTCTGATCTTTCAAGCTCTGATCCAGAACCAAGGTACCTTAAATATGCATAAACGTAACTGCAACAAACATCAATAGAACAAGGATCCTTATTCTGCACATTCTATTGATCAGTGAATTTCTGATATTCATTTTAAACAAAGAATGGCTGAGTCAAAGGGCATGGAACATTACAGAGTGGCCCCATCTCCTCTAGTATTTCTTCAAGTCACACACTGTTTCAGAGTACCAAATATGGATGTTCCCTCCTACCCTGACAACTAGAGATGTAAAATGTACAGAAACTCTGAATCTATGGGGCAGGGAGAGACAGTTATATGTTAGAAGAGCTCCAAAATGGAACCTCTTTCCCCAAATACTTCAAAAATGTTAGTGACAAGCACCATATGCCAAGGTTTCACAAAGAAAAGATGCAATCTGAATCCCTCAGGCTGCGGTCACACGCACTAAATAATCCACTTTCAATCCACTTTCCAACTGGATTTTGCCAGTTCACAGAGTAAAATCCAGTTGGAAAGTGCGCTGAAAGTGGATTAAAAATGGATTATTTGGTGTGTCTGGCAGCAGCCTCAGAGAGGCATTTGTGCTACTTTCTTCCTTTTCCAAAGTCCAGCATGAAGTTAGAGAACAACCTCATCCACGTTCTTTGTGTGTCAGAGAATGCTGTAGTAGAGACTGGGTCATACTTGAGACAGAAAGGGACTCCTGACTCTAAGAGGTAATATTAAAGGAAAGGGGGTCACATAGTCTAAGACTCTATGCAACTTCACCACATGGGCTGATACCATCAGATGGGTCAAACCCCCATATTAGCCACCACATTGTTTTGGTTCTCTTTGAAAGACATATGCCCCTCTTTGCATACATGCTGAGAAATGCAACAAAGCAGTGAGGCAGGGTCACTCAGAAAAGCAGATTCCTGTTCAGCAGAGACACTTCAGAAACAACCCCCTCCCCAAAGAAGCTAACCCTTACCTTCTCTTATCTCCCAACCTGCCAGTCAGTCCTTTACTGTGCTGTGCACACTTGCTGTGTGAAATCTTTTGGGACTCTAGGTCATCCTCCTCCTAAAGTCAGGTGATTTCATGTTATGTGGTTTTAACTCCATAGGCCTATGCCACCACCCGGGCATTAAAGACAGGTCCTAGGTCTGGAAAGGTTAAAGGCCTTAGACCAGTGTAAGATATGCTTAAATGCTATTATTATAACAACATATCTGGAGAAAGAGCCTTAAAGTAAAATCAAAGCAGCAGGAGTAGATGTAAAATATTGCTTAGCCTTTGTTTATGCACTTTAAATCTCGGGGTGTGGTTAAGGAACAGGAAAAGGATGTTCCCATAAAACATTGCAAGCTGCACTAATTATAAGTACGGGCAGAATTTTTTTTTGTATTCTTGCAAATTATTTACAACTGGTGAGGTACATGTTTCCCATCAAAGCTGTGAAATAAATTATAATGGCTTCAGGATAATAGGAATCACAGTGAATAACTATGGCATTGGTACTATGTGCAGAACCAAAATGGATACAAAGAATTTCCATGGCTATCACATCATTCTAATCCAGTTACATTTTCAAATTAAATTTCTAAAAAATCTTTCAAAAAACAAATACCTGTGGAATTACTCTTGAACTCTTTCAATCTTCTACCAGAATTGAAAAAGAAATTCTTTAATTTTACACTGAAATACTTGGCTGTGATTTATTATTTTTATGCCACATGACCACAAAATCTCCTGTCAGGATTAAAATGGCATTAAGATATGTATTTTCTGAACACAAACAGCAGAACTAACATATTTTCTAGTATGATATAATAATGTATAAAATGTCTCCGGAAATATAAGAATTCACAAAAATGAGGGAGAGAGACTTTCAGATACACGTCTTTCAGAGAATGGTGGTTTAAAAATCCAAATAAAACAGTAGGAGTTGTTCCCAAAACTGATTAATGTGAGTCAGTTAGCAAAGACGGAAAGAATTCTCATAAGCTCTCACAGTAATTGTTGTAGTCAGCAGAATCCAGCTTCATGCCCTTCCCCCAAAACATATTCATTTGCTGCAGTTGATTCATGTATATCACAAATAGGCTAGCAGTGCCACCCTAAAACCACTTTCCTAGGAGTTAGCCTCACTGAATAGACCCGAGTAGGACTCTGAGCAGACCTGCTTAGAATTGTTCTTAATATCACTTTTTAAAAACATTCCTGGAATTCCTTGTCAACAATATATATACTATCCAGACAAATTAAGCGTTCAAGATACAATACCTTTATTGGCATAAAGAGGCAAGAGTTATTTCGTGTACCTTAAAAGGTAACCAGTTAACATGGGATATCTGCAAGAGGGTCTGATTGTCTATTTTCATTTACCACTTCCAGTGTGAAAGGCAACAGAACTTTTAGGTTCTATAACATACTTCTGCTGAGCGAAGGTCTGGAAAAAACTGTAGTTGGTATTAGAACAGGCTTGTTCTCACAGTTCTTATACTGAAGGTACATATATTCCTGAGGTCCAAATTTGTTTGGTTTTCTATAGTTAAATATATGGTTCACTGGCAGTCAAGAGTCTCATGAAAACACCCCCAAAGCATACAGATTCCTGGATTCCAAGATTATGTACTTTTTCTATAACCTAGATTACAAATCCAAATATCAGATAGTACCCCTGGAGTCTCAAAAGACTAACAATTGCCTCTATTAAAAGGCAAAGTATGTAATTAAATACATTTAAAAACTATAATCCTAAATGCACTTACTAAGGAGCAGGCCCCATTGAAGTTGGCACAATTTACCACACAGCAGACATGTATAGGACAGTGTTGTGAAGCTTCACAAGCGGTGAGTACAGGTGTAATCCAGAGAAAGCTGTAATTGCTTCTGTTAACATTTGCTGCCACCATCAGGATGAACCCAATAACACAAACCCCAAACCAGTAAACACAATATAATATGTACACTATAAGAATGATAACTTCACTGAAACACTTCATGCATAGTGCATTCACGCAGATGCTTTTTACCACCACCACCATGCTATTTAAAAGGTGCTCAAAGCAATGACCAAACACAATGTTACAAGAAAATTAATGAGTAAAGATGAGCCATTGTACAGATTGAAGGGCTTAGTAATATAATCAATTTGAAAAGAACAGGGAGAATGGGCCAAAAAAAGATATGAAGAGGAGGATAATCATTAATAGCTTTATGCCACAAAGGAAGAGAATCTTACATTGAATTGAAAAAAAAACAAGAGGAATGAGAGGAAAGATAGTGAAAATGGCAGGTGGAAATGAACAGCAGAAATTAGAACAGAAACCCAGAAATGAAGATTATTGACAGGTAATGAGAAACAAAATGAAGCAATAAAGGGGAGAAAAATAGTGAATTAGAATTTTAGTTAGATCAAAGATGCTAGAGGTGTTCAAAAGCAGAAATAAGCAATACATTGAATTTAAAGTGGGATAGGAGACCAGCAGTGCTTTAGAGACCAACAAGATTTTTCAGGGTGTGAGCTCTCAAGAGTCAAAGCTCCCTTCATCAAACAGTGTAGCCCTGGATTAACCATTAAGCAAAATAAGTGCTTAGGGCACCAAAAGAAGGGGTACCACAGAGTTCTTTCCCCTAGCTATTATGCCCTTTACTCCTTTACTGCTATACTCGACTTCAGTCAAATTTGTTGTAATCATCCTTATCTGCCATGTTTGACTTTAACCTGCATTGTTAAAAAAAGTTTTCTTGGGCATGGTGAGTGACTAAAGTTTAAAAGTTTAGTTTGAAGGTGTCATCAGATATCACATTTGTTTTTGTCTCATGGTGTGAGAGTTTTGCTTCCCTCAAGTATAAACACAGCTGGCTGGGTCTGTCTAGCATTTAACTCAACAGCTGATTTGTGCAACGGTCACAGAACCTTAAGTTCCCAGTCCATGCATATAGGTATAGGTATGGACTAGTAATTTCCATTTCATTGTATCTGAAGAAGTGTGCATGCGCATGAAAGCTTATACCTTGAATAAAGGATGGTTGGTCTTAAAGGTGCTACTGTACTCAAACTTTGTTCTGCTGCTTCAGACCAACATGGCTACCCACATGAATATATCTTTTAAAAAGACAGGTAAGTAAAAAATTTCACTGAAGTTGTATACCTGGGCAGAGAAAAAGCAACATTTACTTCCTTATCCTGTAAGAATATTTTATTTTTATTCTGTTCTGCCTAGATTACTTAAAAATAAACAAATAAAGCAGTAATAGCATTCAATTAAAAATAAATCTACAATCTACCAGAGTAAAGCCATAATAAAAAGAAACACAATTATAGTAAGGCTATACACAGCCCCAAAAGGGAATGACAATCACTCAATAAACAAAAAAAATCAGTTTTACTTATATCTAGCCATGGTCAGTGATATTCAGCAATGCAAGATTACTGGGGGAGGGACACTGGAATTTCTGCAACTGCAGTATACTTTGGGATGGTATAAGCTGTTCCATGTCCCAGTTTTCTATCATTAATCACATGTTATTTATTTGACTATTTTTAACCAGCTTTTCTCTGCCCAGTGTGCATTCAAAGTGGCTTACAATATTAAAAATGTTTTACCAAAAAATGCACGCATGCAGATTATTAAACAAAAAATATCTCTCATCACCAAACTAATCCACAGTGTGGGAAGGCGGACAGAGCAGTGCAATAGCTCTGCTCTTGATGGAAATAGTATCTCCCCCCCCGAACAAAGCAGGCAGCTATTTCTAATACTGAGAGACTTGGATCCTGTCTAGAATTTCTACAGGTACGGGGTGTGTATATGGCGACCCCCTTCCCTTGGCTCCCCCAGTAGCAAAATTTTCTCTCCATTTCTATTTGCCTTTCAGACTGAGCAGTACTAGTGGTCACTTTTCTTCTTTCCTTAAGAACTTTGGTTGTCCCAGTATGATATTTTACTGCTGGCTCAGCCCAGGAACCTGAGGGAAGGGCCAGGATTGCCCTTTAACTTAAACCACTGAAAATGGCACTTGAGACATTCTGAAATTCAAAATTAACAAAATATTTTATTCAACATAGAGAAGAAAGGTCAGGTGAAATCAGGGGTTGAAAGTTCTGAGGTAACTCAATATTGGTAACTCTGAGGTACAACCAGTACATGCACAGACTTTTGTTGTTATATTTCAGGTTAATAAGAGCTTCTTAAGCTATTCACGGTTATTTAAACCTTTATGTTGAGAGGTTTTTGTTCCAGTGTTTTCCCCAAACACTCTAGTATGCTTTCTTTCAATATTCTCTAATTCTTTTCGTTTCCAGAAGGCTGGTGCACTCTTTCCAATACCCTTCTCTTGAAACACCAGTACTCATCTTGAGTTTTTAACAGACTCTTAAGGTCTTTAAAGGCAGTTTCTAACCATGCCACACCAGGGATCTCTGTAGTCTTCAGAGCTAACTCCCTGTTGACTGGGTAATGAAATTCTCCTCTCACTACAAGCTCGATCTCCTTTTTTTGGCCCAAATGGGAGTCTTCACCAACTTCCCAAACTTCCTTACCAACTTTCCCCCAGTTCTCCTGTCTGTGTTAAACTGCTCTCAATCAGGGCGGA
The DNA here is from genome assembly GCA_029375565.1 of Gekko gecko. Taxonomy (NCBI): domain Eukaryota; kingdom Metazoa; phylum Chordata; class Lepidosauria; order Squamata; family Gekkonidae; genus Gekko; species Gekko gecko. The sequence goes on from JAPDNY010000009.1 coordinate 54,102,402, forward strand.
AATCCCCAAAAGTTCTCCTCCTCAGCATTCAGCTCTAAAGTCTCTCTGCTCAGCTGATGCTAACCAATCAGATTGCTTGGAGCAGCCTGTCACTCAAGACTCTCTGTTTCTGTGAAGAATTAACCCTTCACAGATCTTCAGCTAGATTCAGTTAGGTAAGCCGTGTTGGTCTGAAGCAGCAGAACAAAGTTTGAGTCCAGTGGCACCTTTAAGACCAACCAAGTTTTATTCAAGGTATAAGCTTTCACGTGCATGCACACTTCTTCATATGTTCCAGTCCTTCAGCTGTTTGTACAGCACTTCTAAGCTTTTAAAAAATCTATCACAGTGTGTGCTAGTTTCCCCCCTTTTGTGGGAACCTATAATTCCCCCTCCAATATATTTCTGGGTGTCCCTCATCTACCATGAACAGCATTTCTCCTTGAATAAGAATGCACCATTATGTCCTAACCAACTCATGGTGACCCTACCTATGGGCTGTTCCAGGTAAGAGATGAGCAGAGGTGGTTTGCCATTGCCTTCTTCCATTTAGTGACCCCTGTTTTCTTTGCTGGCTTCCCATCAAAATACTTACCATGGCTGATCTTGTTTAGCTCCCAAGCTCTGATGAGCCCAGGCTAAGCTGGCCTATTTGGGCAGCTTCTCTCTTTGAACCCACAGAAATTCTAGGCAGGATCCAGCTCAGTGATTCAAAGGCTTACAAAAAGTTTTGAGAATCCTTGGGTGAAAGTTATCACTCCATTCTCACTAATACTCATTCAAATAAAAGATAAGAACAAAAAAAACCCCTTACCTAATGCTGCTCAATATTTTCATCATTGTTCCAACTGATAATGAATTAAACCTAACATGACATTAAGTCTCTGAAAATCAATCACCAGCAACCTACATAGTCAGTATTACGAGTAGCATTTGCATGCCAGCAATATGTGGCTTAGGCAACTCATCTAGCTTGTGGACAGTGCACATGTATTGATTAAAACAAGAACTGGTTTGTGGACTTTGCAGCATTTTAGAGTATTATGGAGTGCTCCAAATACAATTATTTTCATGCGGCTGTCCATTAGAAGGACAATTTATATGTTTAAAATGTTTTTATGCTGCCTTTGCACCTAATCAGGGATTACAAGGCAGCAAACATTAAACATTCAAATATTTAAACAATTGAAGTATATAATTCAATTAAAACACATAAACACATAAGAATAGAAAAGTAAAGTAAAAACATATAAACAACATCTGAGGAGGGCCAAAAAGTCTTGACATGCTGGTGAAAGACACCAACAGAAGGAGACCGATGAATCTCCCAGAGGGACTTCCAAAGTTTTGAGGGACAAAGCCCTTTCTCAGGTCACCACTCATCTACCCTGAAGGTGGGGACAACCAAAACAGGGCCTCTGAGGGTGACTGGAATGACAGAGTAGGTTTGTATAGAAAAAGGCAGTCCTTAAGGTATGCTGGTCCTAGGTCACACAGAGCTTTAAAGGTCAATACCAGCACCCTGAATTGAGCCAGAGAAAGTAGGAAAAAACTGGAGTGATAAGGTCCCTATGGCCCACTCTAGTCAACACACTCGCCATAGCACTCTGTATCAACTATAGCTTCCAGACAGTCTTCAAGGACAGCCCCACACAGAGCACACTGAAGTAAACTAATTTAGATGTTACCAGGGCACGCACCAGTGGCAAGATCTTTTCTGCCCTGGAAGGGTTGCAGCTGGCTCACCAGCACTTCTGGACACTGCTGTTATCCAACAGGAGGCCTGGGCCCAGGAACACATCAAGCTACAAACATGTTCTGTTAAAGGGAGTGCAAACCCATCCAGAACTGGAGATAACCCATTTCCTGGGTCAGACCACCTCCCAGAGTAGCACTTCTGTTTTCTCAGGATCGTGTCAGCTGGTTAGCCCTCATCCATTCCAAAACTGCCTCCAGGTACCTGTTCACAGTTTCCACAGCCTCCCTGGGATTTGTTAGTAGGGTGAGATAGAGGTGAGAGGTACAGGAGAATTAACAGGGTCACATTGTTCTGTCCATCTCCCAGCACATGTCATCCACCAGGGCAACCATGGCTGTTTTCATCCCATAACCAGGCCCAAAACCAGAATGGAATGTATCTAAATATTCCACTTCATTCAGGAACCATGCTCAAGAATGGTACATTTGAGACTGGACAGTAATTATTCAACTCTTGTGGGTCCAGAGTAGATTTCTTTAGGACTGGACATATCACTGCCCATTTCAAGGCAGCAGCGACCCCCACATCTCTCAGGGAGGCAGATTTAATCAGCCAGGAGCGGCAAGGGTCATACAAATAGGCAGTATGTCTCAGACTACACAAACTCCTGTCCACATCCTCAGACTGCACAAACTGAAAGGTATCTCACACAACTGGATAAATTGGCACCCTGGGACCGTGCAATCCTGTTGTTGCTCACATAGAGTCTAAGCCAGAACAGATGGCAGTGATTTGATCTGTAAAGTGCTTAGCAAAAAAATTTGCAGCAGGCCGCAGAGCAGGACACCTCCTTACACTCGCCAGAACTCAATAGGACTCTTATCACCCAGAAGAATTCTGCAGGTCTACAATGCATGGATGCAATGTTGGTGGGGGGGAAATTGCTTCTTTATTGCCATCACTGCCACTGAGTAGGCTTTAAAATATGTCTTGTAAGACTTTTCCCAAGTCTTTCTCCACTGTCACTCTAGTCATCTCCACCATCTGCAGCACCTCAGTAAACCGAGGGGCTGCCCTGGAGCTTTGACCTAACAGAGCACATCTAGGCAAAATTGTGTCAACTGCTTGGGTCATTTCTCCATTCCAGAGGTCAACCAAGGCACCAATAGGAGCCCTGACCATATCAGCAGGAAAATCTTCCAATGCTGTCTGAAAACTTATTGGATTCATCAGTTTGTGGGAAAGATCATCATAATCAATCCCGCACCCCACCAACCAGGTCTCAGTGATCCATGCCAGGTCAGTGTTTTCATCCAGAATTAAATCATTGATGGCTGCCACTGTACCTGCAACTGACCTGGCATTTGAAAGCAAGGTATTAAAGCCCAGCAGGATGTTGATATTGTCACCAGCATCACCCTGGCTGGAAGAACTAGAAGGAGCCACAGCATGCAAATGTTTGCTGTCCCTTCCCTTTCTCCTTCTACCACCACCATACTTCCTCCCAGGGCTTTTTTTATTTTAAAGAGGTGCCAGAACTTTCAAGAGGGAAATGAAGCTTTCAATCTGTATACTGAAAACTCGTGAACTTTTAAATATTTTTAAAAGAATTTTGTCGAAGAGGTTCCGGAACTCCATTCCAGCACATTCCCTCAGAAAAAAAGCCCTGCTTCCCCCTACCCCACACCCTATTGATCGTGCACCATTGCCCTTCCCATTCCACTTCCCCAGACACATTTCCAGCCATCTCCTGAGACAAGACAGACAACCAACTTACAGTCAACAGTCCAGATACAAACTCTCACCTGGATCTGGATAGGACAAACAAAGCCCAGAGACCAACTGTCACCTGGCTCTAGACAGGACATAAAAACAGAGATAACCAGCTCCCACCTGGTATACAACAAACAACAGAAAGACATATCCCTACCCTCCCTCCTGTATAAAAATGGAGCCCCAGGCTTCCACATTCAGGAAGCAAGGTTCTCCCATAAGCTGCACCTGATCACATTCAAGACTTGATTGCTCATCCAGTCCACAGGCTGCAAACTACAGACAACAGCCCTTTGGCTCACAGAAGAGGCTCACACCTCAGCCCAACCTCCTGTTAAATAGGCCAGCGACCTATGGAAGAGAAGAGATCCAGTAAGCCAGTAGCTTGTTCTTTCTTAAAGGGCCAGGTGATAAAAGCAGGGAGCACCCCAGAAACCTCTCTCCTCAATGGAATAAAGCAGATATTTTTGCATTTGTAAAGTTTGCTAGTGTTTGCAAGGCATTGTCACTGGCTCGCTATTTTTTTTATTGTTAGGTCAATTTAAAATGGAACTTCCTATTTTGCGACATTCTACAAATGTCAATTTACCAGGATACAAATGCAAACTTTTAAACAAGTTTTCTTGGATTTTCTGGATGGTGAAAAAAAAATGTTTGAATGTGTTGCTATGAACTGTTTAATAAAGGAAAGAGCATTTCGGAGCACGTGTATCACCTTGATCTAGTTGCCCACAAGATGTGCATTGTTGCTTAAGTAGGCAAAGCAATTATGTTGGAAACTCACTTCAAGAAAGAGAGCCAAGCGCACTCTTCACTTTTGTTACTATTGAAAAGCAACTCTGTTTTCCTGCGAGCTTTTAACAGTACTCTTAAAATTTCATCCCCTATTTATTTTTATTTTTGGTCAGAACATTAGTCACTAATCACATCTAGGTGAGACTTATGCAAGAAACTCAGACTGATTCTTTCCACTCAGCTCTAGCTTTGAGCAAATTTGTCAGTTTCATATATGAAAATAATTTTCCAAACGTTTCTCTAAAAAGGAGAGTCCACTAAAAATTGTAACTTAAATCCCTGGCAATGTAACTGTTGCGATTTTATGTGTTTGTTGCCTGCTATGACTTTGAGTCAATGCAACAGAAGTACTTGACTTGAAACCGAAATCCCAGCTGAAACAAATGTCTCTCAAAAACGATGATACTCATACAGTATCAACACTAACTGAATACACAATTCTTCATTTTATCTTAACATTTTAAAGTTTTTAAATTCGTACATCTGTCCCTTGGGAGGAGTTCAGTCTCAGATCTATAGAACCAGATTTGGTGTTCTTTGTTGCATATCGAATGCAATTCTTAGAATAGAATCGGGGCAGGTGTCACTTGATGCCTGCAGTTGATACCAAGTAATATCTTTCTGGTTCAAGCTAAAACTTAACCCGACTGGATTAATCACCGTAATTCTTTTGGACAGCTATCACTCAGATTGGGCGGATGTGATTGAGAATAAATGCCAACTGCTTGGCTTCTACCCCTCAGCAATATGCCGTCTTGGGTTCTCAGGAGCTAAAGAAATGCTTAAACAATGGATATGGGACCCAGCTCTTCAAGACAATAGAGTTTGAGCATACCTCTATCTAGCGGAAGGGAATAATAGCCAAAACTGTGATGCAGCAAACTATCCTTACACTCTAAAATACCCCAAATACTGGAAAGCTTTCACCTTGGCCTGATTTAATCATCTGCCTTTAACACTACTGAAGGGAGATATTTATACATCCCCTACTCCCAAATGTCTGTGTTCCTGTCAACTGAACACAGTCAAAACAGTGGAACACATGTTATTATACTGCTTATTTTACAAGGACATTTGTTCCCCATATTTGCCCCTGTTGTATCCAAGTTCCCAGGAAGATCTGATAAATTCTATATATATCTCCTTCTAGGAGACTGATCTAACAAGATCACCTCTAAAGTGGCCAAATTCTGTGCTGAGGGCCTTGGCCATAAGAAAGGAGATATTCCAAACCTTTTACAAACTTTTTACTCATAATCGGTTACACCTATAAGTCTATGAATTTAATCCTTGTGTATTAATTTTATATTTGAACATAGACTGTGGTGGTAACTGCTTGGATGATCTTTGATCATTATGAATATTGAAATAAAATTAAAATCTGTACATGCATTTGTATAAACAGTAGTGTGTTACATGCAACTTAATCAATAGATGAAAAGTTATTAAATGAACATTTTATAACTAAATTGTTTTGTTTTCATAAAAGTATTTGAGAAGATAAAGTATATTTTCATCCATGAGATAAAATACACCAAAATGCCTCTTTATAAAAGAACTGTAGGTTTTGCCTTAGAAGGTGGCTCCCTGCATGGAAAAGGTTAATTAAATTTTTACAAGATTCAACTCTGGCAGAAGTGTTTACAAAGGCACCCAATGAAGAGATGCAATATAATTCAAAACAATAAGTTAATTACCAGCTATATAATAAAGGGCAAGAGAAACAGTCATTAGTGAATCGGGTAAGTAACAGCAAACTAACAGTAAACTAATTTAAGCAGCCAAAAAAATGGTCTCCTTACCCATCTTATACAAACACTTGATGTTTATAATTGCAAACTCAGGAGTGTAAAAATATGACCATCACTTTGTATTCAACATTAAAAAAATGCAACCATCATCACATGTTCTAGAAATTATAGAAGTATTTAACACAACATGCCCTTCTCGACACAGCCTGGCCAGGATAAAGGAGCCTCTGCAGCTGCCCTTACCTTTGTGCTGCCCACAAGCCAGCAGATTCTGGGCAGGCAGCACAGAAGGTATTAAGTGATGGGGAGAGGCAGGCACTGCTTGGAGTACCAGGTGGTGCAGCAAAGCCACTCACAGAGAGAGAATTTCCCCCAGATTTTTTTCTCCTGCATGACGTGGGGGAAGAAGATACCGGTGCCACATGCCCACCTGGGGAAGAGTCTAGTAGCACCTTAAAGACTAGCAAAATTTGTGGCAGGCTATGAGCTTTTGTGAGTCACTGCTCACTTCTTCAGCGTGCCTTTTACCAATTTTACTGGGTGCCTTTTTACCGATTTAACTTGGTTCATTTTCTTAATGATACAGCCTTTACACGTTACTAGCACTTTATTATGATTTTATAACTGTTTTAATGTAATTATTTGTTTTTATGTAAGCCAGCTTCGGCTGCGAGGGTGTGATAAAAATCTGAAAAATAAATAAATACATACCTGGGGAGACTGTAGCAGCTGTACCAGCCTAACCAGAGTGAGTGTGTCAACTCTACTCCCCCCACACACAATCCATGGCTCTTTCACTGAACTGTGTTTCTGGCTCACAATTTAAGCCCTACTGACCTATGCAACTTCAATCTGTGCTTCAAGCAGGGCTTGGCTTTTTTAAAAAAGCCACCCACTCATTCTGCTTTCTAAAACAAAAAGAAAAAAGAAAAGCCAGTCTTTCACTTTTTTCATTCAATTTGAAGCAGGGACTGGGAGAGTAGCTTTGAGAGCAATCCTAAACAGGTCTGCTCATGTCTGCCATTTATTCAATGGGTCTTACTCCCAAGACACTGTCCTTTGGATTGCAACATCCCACAAGGCATTTTTTCCCCATTCAAGAATTTAAAACGATCCCTTTATACATCACTGAAGCATACTAAAGGAGGAAGTCATCATTCACCTAGGGCACCAGAAATCCTCAGGCTGGCCCTGCATCCCAACCATTCCAGTCTGCCACTAGGCAAAACCATATTTCTTTCTGCCAAAGATCATCTGAAGCAGCCAAAATAACAATGTGCAACTAAGTGCATAACCAAACACATCACAAACTATTTTCCATATCAGACACACATGTTATCAGTCACCACCAGGAGGTTGCATATTATTGTGATGCTCTAGGAAGCAGGTATTTAATCTAATTACACCCAGATGATAATGTAAGTACAAGAATACAATACGACTGGAAATTTAACAGCTAGCATACTGTAATCCTTTTTGCCTAGGCTTATCATTTTCACATCAGGCAGTGAACATGAAAATGTAAGAACATAAGAGAAGTTGGATCAGGCCAATGGCCCATCCAGTTCAGCACTCTACCAGGTGTCATCAGGTCGTCCATCAGCGGGGCCAGGACACTAGAAGCCCTCCCACTGTTCCCCCCCTCCCTAGCACCAAGAATACAGAGCATCCCTTGCCCCAGACCAAGAGTTCTTATCTATACCTTGTGGCTAACAGCCACTGATGGACCTCTGCTCCATATGTTTATCCAATTCCCTCTTGAAGCCATCCGTGCTTGTAGCCACCACCACCTCCTGCTGTGGCAGTGAAACTTAGCAAGTTAGATCAGCCACACCAGTTGTGCTACTTTCCTTGTTCAGTGATCTAGTGGTATCCCAAATTTGCTTCCTTCCTCTGCTCTTCTTGCCAATGCACATCTCTTCCCCACTCCAGGCCAACACACTCAACCACTCCACTCCCACAAATACTTTCCAGATAAACAATGGAAATGCCATTTCTGTTTCTAATTTGCCTAGTGTTCATCTACCCAACTGGATACAGCATATCATTCTGAAACTATTACCATTTGAAAAAGGATTTTTCTAATTACCAGCTAATATATATTGCACTACAAACTTCTAGACAATTACAGAGCTATGGTTTATTTTTAGAACTGATAGTGTTTTGGCAGTCACTGCTGGCACCTTAACAAATCACAATATTTTGAACTGGCCCATTTCCTTTTTGTTATATATGAGGCATGCGTGTAAAAATGGATAAAAGAAAGTAGCCCGCAGTCTGGAATCCATTTTAGCATTCAAATTAACTACTCTTTAGCAACATAACAAGATGAGATTTCTCACCATACCTGGTAAAATGTGGCTATTCAGTTCACCACTTAAAGAGCAAACAATATACACTGCAAGTTATTTCTTCAGGGAAATCAGATACTTTGGTTAATTATTCCCACAGCTTTCATATTGTAAAAGCAGCAGTTATAATGAAGCCCCTGAGAGAATAAATATCAATTTAAAAGGATCAAAAAATGTGATACCTTAAGGAAAAAGCACCTTTTACACCGCTTTCTCTGATACTGTGGGTTGAAATGGAATAGCTAAGAAATTATTTGCACAGGCTTAAGAAGACAGGTCTTGTCCACTAAAGATTCATTTACAATACAGGGGAGTCAGGAAGAAATACTCCTTCAGGTCATGCTACTTGGTAGCCGCAGATTTTTAGTCTCTCCTACATTATATGCAGGCCTGGAAGGTTTTACTCAAGTTACCTGAGTCAGTTTTACAAAACACATGACCAATCATCCATGTTGTTGTGTGTAAGGAAGCAGGAAAGACTGACAGATACCCATCTATCATGGATGATCCAGTCCTAAATGCAATCTTCAGATATGAAACGAACAATAAGGTATGAAGAGCCCTCCATTCCCAATCCCCTGCAATCTTATAAATCACTCTATCCATGAGAATCTACTATAAATTTTAGAATTAATAATTCTCTGCAATGTCCATCAGCTCTTAATCTTTCCATAATTACCAGGTCCATTATTGCCTTGCATCTCCATTGGTTCACTTATGAGTCACCAAATCGTACCACCTCTTCCCATAACGGCATTAGCAGTTGTGAGCAGCAGCAGTAGCAAAAACAAAGATCTTTATCAACAGACTCCGGCTACAGAAGTCTCCTCTTTATTAACCCCCATTCCTTCTAACACGCTTGAAATGCCAATACAAGTACAATTTGCATCCTGGACAGTTATGTAGACCTAGGCTCCACTCCACTCCGCACGCACACAGAGAAAACACGATCAGAAGCTGAGGAGAGGAAATAAACCTTTCGGTTTTGCTGGCTGGATGAAGCCAGGTTATTTTAAGGGGAGAAGAGATAAGGACTCGAAGAAAATTTATTTGTTAAAGGCAAGGCAAAGAAAGAAACATGAGCGATAGAAGAAAATAGGGATGAGGAAAAAATTGCTCGTGCCGTTTCATCGAGGGAAAAGAGACAGAAGCCGAGGGGCGGGGAGAGGCCCCGGCCTGCGGGGCGCCCCTCTGCTTCCCCATCCCCCTCCGGCAGTCACTCCCCCCCCTCCGCCTGTCATGTGGCCCTGCCCAGCGGCAGCCAGCGCCACCTGTGCGCCAGGCGCGGCAGGGCGGCGCGGTACGTACCCAGCAGCAGGAGGCGGTGCGTCTGCTTGTATTCGCGCTTCTGCTGCTTGAGCGCCCTGTCGATGCTCTTGCTGATTTTGCGCGCCTCCTTCTCCGCCTCGCGCTCCTCCAGGCGCTGCTTCTCCCAAGGTCTCTGCAGCGCCAGAGTCTGGGGCTTGGCGGCCGCCGTGCCCGAGGCGGGCTTGGCTTGAGGCGGCAGCAGCTGCGGCCCCTGGTGCTGCTGCTGCGGCTTCTCCGCGGGAGCCGCCCCGTTTTCCCCGCCGTTCTGCAGGAGCAGCAGCGGCCCGTCCGCCTCTCCCAGGCGCGGCTTCCCGCCGGCGCCTTCCGTCTCCCCGCTGCTGCCGCCGCTGCTGCTGCTGCCGCCGCCGCCTCTGCCCGCGCTTCTTCCTCTTCCTCCTCCGGCCTGGGCTGCTGGCTGTGGCGGCCGAGCCACGGACTCGGTGCCGGGCGACGGCTGTTGCTCCGTCTCCGACGCGGTGGTGGCGGCGGTGCTGGAGATGGAGCCGCCGCCGCCTCCTGCTGTTGCTGCTGTTGCTGCGCCGGGGTCGCCGAAGAGCCGCGGGCGTAAGCTGTAGCAGAGCCCCATCGCTGCCTGCCCTGCGGGGGACGAGCGAGAGAGCGAGCTGGGCGCGCGACTGGGCTGGCGGGGAAGAGGAGGAGGAGGAAGGCACTCAGCGCTCCCCGTGGTCCCCGCCGCGCGTCAGGGCCGCGGAGGGCGCGCCAGGCAGCCCCTCCTCAGCGCCCCGCGGCCGCCGCCTCTGCTGCTGGGCCATCTTGCATTTTCCTCCCTCTCCTCCGGACAGGCGGTGGCGGCACCAACCAGCCGCTCCTCGCCTCCGATCACCTGACACAGACCCGGCGGGTCCACCTTACCGTAAATACCCCAGCGCAAGCCCACCGCGCAGCTCGCGGGTGCAGGCGGCTTGGGAGAGAGCCAAAGCAAATGTGTGTGTCTGTGTGGGCATACACATAGACACACGCTATCTCGCACGCAGTCGCAGTCCCGGTCCCCTTGCTCGGTCAAGGAGGCTTCCTCTCCACCAGCAGCTCGCGAGTTAGCCAGCCCACGCAGAGTGGCGCGAGCGCGCGCACCGCCTCCCCTCTTTAAACCCCTGCCCTGGCGGCACGCGCAGGTACTTGCCTGCCTTTTTCGCCCTTTTTTTTAAAAAAAGCACGTGGGCTTGCCCTCCTCCCTTTTAAACCTGTCCTCATGCGAACTACTTTATACTCTCTTATCCAGCAGACAACCTTCCCTGTATTGCCCCACCTGTGATCTTTCTTACAATGCTCCTCTGCCTTTCCTGGTAGATAATTTTCCTTGTGGTTTTTCCTGTGATCCCAACCAGCTCTAGAATGGCTTCTTTTAGGCCATGGATGCCATTCACCCAAGGGGTTGAGGAAAGGCTAACCTAGCCTGCGGGGGAGTGAGGGGGGAAAGACCTGGCAAAGCAAGCCTTTGCATGCCCTCAGCATATGATGCTTAACTGCTGGAGCTCTGCATTTTACTGTATGCCATGAAATAGCCTGGAAACTGGCAAGGTCACTCTTTGTTGTCATGGTGTGTTGTTCAAAGGTGTAGCTGTTGCAGGGGCACTTCTCTGACTTCCGTGTGTCTTGTATTTGCAGCTCACTGTTCTGCCTCTGCAAGGACTTACTGCCAGTTGTTTTCCGGCATATGTTTCAAGTGCAAGTAGAGAACTTGGAACTGGCCGTTTGGCTCTTCTTTATAATTTTCTGTTATATTGATACAGACTCAGGAAAGATGTATGGTTTGAATGATATACTTTCCTTTGCTGTACATTCTCCCATGTTTTGCTTTTATTTCCAAAGCACTGTAAGTACATGATCCCTTCATCCATTCCTCTGGGTGTTCACTCCAATCCAGCAAGGGAGATCTTGGTTGGAAATAAGCTTCTGGCATCCATAACTGAAACTCATCTGGGCCCTGCTGAACTGGTTAAATAACTCTTTTAATGCAGACAAGGAAATGCAATTCCAGCTGGTTGTTGTGTTAGACTAGTTGCATGCAGCTCTAACTGGGTGAGATCCTTTATAATTTAGTTAGTATTGGTTTCACTGGGCCACTTCCTTCAAGACCCCTTGAATAGATTCTAGGGTACAAAATGTCCTCGTTGAAATTATGTTACACTCCACAGCCTTCTATGTCCAGTTTCCTGTTTATAGCCACACCATATAATCACTCCCAAATTAAAACTCCTTTTTGTGCTGAAAATCTCTAGAATCAACCAGTTTAACAGCAACTAGAACAAATTATACAATGAGCATGTGATTGGAAGCCCAGCTGGAGGGAGGGGATTGCAGGTTCCACTCCTGCTTGTACTTCTGCACTGCACATCTCCAAGCCCAGTGTCCTAAATAAGACAGCTGCTGAGGCTCTGTGAGGGCCTACCACTGACCACCACCCAACCTTCTGTCCTGCAGCTCTAGCCCTTGCCACCTGGCCTCTTTGGAGCTTGTGTGTATTCTGTGCTCTTGGGTGTGCTCTTTTTGTGTCTCCCCTTCTTGTAGCTTTTCACCTGAACACACATGAAGCTGCCCTATACCAAATCAAACCACCAGTTTAACAAGGCCAGTATTGTCTATTCAGACTGGCAGCAACTCTCCAGAGTCTCCAGTAGTGGTCTTTCACATCACCTACTACCTGATCCTTTTAACAAGAGATGTTGGGGGCACTGAACCTGGGACCTTCTGCATGCCGAGCAGTTGCTCTCCCACTGAGCCTCAACCCCTATGTGATTCTTCCTCACTGCTCTTCCAACAGAGCACATGTGTGGGAAGGGCAGCAGCCAGCAATTTTTGCACTGACTCTCCAATGGCAGGGAATCCAGTTGCCAATACCACTGATAAACAGTGATGGCAGCTAGAAGCGGCTATATCCATTCAGAGGGAGCAAGTGACAGCTGCTTCAGTGGTGGAGGCACAGGTCCATGGACAGGATCAGTTAGAACTTGGAGCCACCGTGCAAATCACACTCTGCAGCTAATTGGTAGAAACCCAGATTCTCTAACCTGGATCTACTCCCAAAAGATTCCATTTTACAGATAAAGTACTTTGAGATGGATTTTCCTTGTAAGTATTCCTGCCGAAATTTTCCTTTATCAGCTGATTTGACTAGAGGTCTTAAGCTTATAGGCTTAGAAGCACAACATGTCAACAATTTAAAACAGCATACAGTGATAACTTACATAATCACAAAATCATCACCTTTGTGAGGTGTAAGACTGTGACTAATACATAGTTAAAAGAATACAATATTCCCTGTAAACATAAGATATATAAAAAATATATGAAATATATACAATATATAAAACAAGAAGATGATAGGAAACGATAAGATACAGACTTCTTGTACAATTCCAAAACCTCAGTTTAAATTTAAGTATGAATCTGAAAGCCCTATAGTACATCTTGTAAGTCAACCCCTCATTTCTTTTATGGTTAATACAAAGCACATTTCAATGTCTTTTAAGGGAAATTACTGTTGTTAGATATTTTGCCACAACACACGCCATTTCTGGATCTGAGTCTGCCAGCAGTGGGGCTATTACCCCAGGTTCCAAAGGGAGTTGTGATATTTACAGAAAATGGGAATAATCCAAAGGGGCTTATGGGCTACCCATTGATGGCAGAATAATAGAAGATGATCCAGCTTCTCTATTGCACCAGATGTATAATCATACAGGCAGTGCGAATATGGAATTTTGGCAAAATGTCCCTTTAGTTCTGCAGTCAGGAACGTATTTAGCCTGGCAAGCACAAAGGCATGTCTATGACTAGGCGTTGTAAGGAAGCTCATGTATGGAGGGAGGGTCATGGTAGGAGGGATCCCAAGTGAAAGGGTGGAGCGCATGCATCTTGCCCGGTTGAGATTGTTCACCCTTGACCTGATTGGCTCCATTGCTTCTTGATAATTTATGTTGCTAAGTATTGTGGGAGAGAGACCCAACAAAATGAGTCCGTTACCTATATATCTTTTCCATATACTTCTATAGCTGTCTTCCTTTAGCCATAATTTTTTTTGAGCAAAATATTGACATTTAGTAGAACATTTCATATTAATTTCATTTTAATGTCAAATCCCCACAGCTCTTAAAGAAAAGCATTCTCACCTATATGCTTCAATTATAATATTTAAAGCTGTTCTTCGTATTATTATTTACAATACAAACAAAGGTCTAAGCTGAAAATAACAATGCAGCTTTCTCTGGAGGTGGTATGCCTGAAAATGTTTCAAAATACTGTTATGTATTCCCTTGAAGATACTGTTTCAAAATATTTGAGTTACACAGCTTAAAAACTATATTTATTTATAAAGATAAGGTAGAAAGGTAGTAATATAGAAATAATATTTTAAAGTGTTCATCACATGCAAATTGACTAGTTGCCCAGATATAATTTCCTGGGAATGCACTAGGTGGTAATGATATTAAGCCATATGAAGGTCAACAGTTCAAAAGCTGTAATTAAATAGGGAAAGAACTAATGGCAGAAGAACAAAAGTGCAGGAAATCAATTATAATTGGCATAATATTGTTCTTTATGCAATAAGAAGCAAAGATTATTTATTATGTAAGAAAGAACCCTGAAATAATGATGTCCAAATAGTCATAACAAATATTACAAGCTTTTCAAAAGACACAACATAGCATTTAATAAAATATGAGCCAAGTCAATGCCACTGCTTGTAGTAAACAGAAACAGGATATCTAACCCTGTTCTAATCTAATTCTGCTAACACAAATAGCAACAAATTGAAAATTGCATTGATCTGAACTATGGTATATGTCAGGGATCTCCAATCTTGTTGAGCCTGAGGGAGCTTTTGGAATTTTGACAGTTAGCATTGGGATCTGCAACAGAATGCCTTCCATGGGAGCATCATGAAATGGCTGCCATAATCTAGTCCATCTCCAAATATTGGAATTAAGAGGTTCCAAACCAAGCATCTTCCTGAGGTTAAAGCAGCTGTTTCCAAAGGGGTGCTCCCTGCAGACAAAAAAGTGGATTTTCTGTGCTCTTTTGAAGCATCTTCTGCTCAAATGACACAGAGGAAAGCCAAGAGTGACTCTTTGCTCTAAGGAAGAAGTGGTTTGGGAAGAAGCAAGTGAGCTCCAGGAAACACACTGGTGGGCACCAGGGTGCTTACAGGCATTGCTTGGAGGGTCACAGGCAATGCTCCCTCTAAGCTGTGGAGTCTTGTGAGCAAAAATTCTAGTTTGTGAGCTACTGGCATTAAAGCTGTGAGTGAGCGATTTGGCTACTGCATAAATTAGTTTGCTCTGGAGCCATCCTTCCTGAAAATGTGTGAGCCAGAGGCTAAAAAAACTGAGCTAGCTCATACTAACTCAGCATAGAGGGAACACTGGTCACAGGTATATGCCTTCACATCTTGCTTTGTCTTTTTCTGTTCATTATTTCTTTCCATGACCAAATTTACATCTAAACACAACATCAGAGTCAACATGTTTTCCATGCTAATTTTATCTCATTTCTATTTGTATTGGGAAGCAATGTCCATTTCTTCCAGTACATTTTTTCCTGGATTTTTTCCAGTAAAGGAATGTAATGATACTAATGTGTAAGTGTAATTATATACTTATATCTGGTTTGGAATGCCATCGTAAGCACACTTGCTCGGAAGTTCTTTTGACTTGAATGGGACTTACATCCAAGTAAATATTCTGTAGGACTGAACTGCCAGACATTCTATTGATTATACTGTAACTGGCCTACTAAAACAAATGATGTGCACAGTCCAGAGGAAATTAAACAATGCAGAAATCCTATTAAAAACAGTGGACTGTAGAAAGTTGTGTACTTATTTCCATTTAATGGCAAGCCCCAGATTACTGCCTCCCCTTTGTCTCTTCTTCCATGGAGAATAGTATTCCAGTTTACTCCAGTTGTGGCACAGCACAAGAGGTACATAAGGCCTAGTCAAGGAAAACATGTGCCTGAGTCCCCAATCTTATTAATCCTGTGGGCATGTTCAGAATATTGAGAAGAGAGGGTGGGGACCATGAAAAACCAGCCGCCATGGATGTAAGTTCAACCACAGATTGACTGCCCTGGGGTACATGAGCTAATCACAAAATGTTGGGAGGTTGTGAGTCAAGCATCCTCCTATGATGGAGGCAGCCATTTCTGCTGCAGCCAGAATTCTTCTAAAACACCTCCTGCTATACTGAGGTGGAGGAAAGCCAATACTAGTTATGTAATTCAGGGGAAGAGATGCTTTGAGGAAGAAGAGGGTTGCTGCCAGGAACCCATCAGCGGGGACCACATCATACATCAGGCAAAGCAGTGATGCTACCTTTATTGGTGTATACCACCTGCTCCACAGGCAAGATGCACAGAACAGAACCAACAGAAATCAGAGAAGGCATGCTACTGAAGCTCCTTATATGTGATGATGAATAATTGGAAATCCAACAAAATAGACTTGGGGTTTCAGTTGCTAGGGGAGATAATACCCATTCCCCAATAAGCAAATCCCTAAACATTGATCCCAAGTAGACTTCCACTGGGATAGTGAGGAACTGAACTGGGGTCTGCAGAATGGAAGAACAACAAGGCAGCACCTTGACACTTTGCTGTACTTCATGTAACTAGCACAGGGACTCTACAATAATTTTGGCCCAAGTGCTGCTACTTGGAGTATCATCAAGTGTGGGGGTCTAAACAGTTTGTTGTACTCCTCAACTCACTATAGTTGTAAATAAAACAGTCTAATTGCCAAGATAGGAAGGAGTTTTGATGTCAAGGCCTGCTGGTGGGAAAACTCCCAGCTGAACCCCAGTACAGCAGACAACAGCTTGCTGCGTGACTAAGGCAGTGCCCCCCCTTTTGGACTTTTCATCTGGGGCAATGGTGGCAGAGGCAGTGGAGAACCAGGGACCTAAGAGCCTGGAGGACCCATGGGATGTTGCTACGCCGACTTGGATAGCCCTGGAGGGCTGGATCGATGTGGACACTGGCAGGACACTGACACTGGAGACTGGGCTTGGTAACTATAGACGAAGTCAACCAAAGAAAATCATCAGATTGACTGAGCCCAACTACTTGGAGTTGGACCACTATTTACAGTCTAATAATTGGCAGCAAATAGGGAAGAACTGACCATAGGGAATGTTTAGGTTTAGATTTAGTTGATTGGGTTAGGAAATAGTGATAAATTGATTGAGTTGTTATTTTCCAATTAACAGTAGTCTGAATGTATTGATTATTAATTGCCCTGTAATCAATGTAATTGTTAGTTAATTGAATTAGTGGTTAAAGTACTGATAAAATTAATAAGAGATCCAGTTGTGGATCTAAATTTGCCAAAAAAGGGGAGAGGGTAGGTTAGTTAGGCAAGTAGAAGCTACTGGATTAATTGGGAGGGCATGTAAACTGAGGGGATACACTAAGTGTGGAGCTATTGGCAGTCAGCATTTGCTGCTGAAAGATCAGTCTGGGTTGATTCAGTTAGTTGGTCTGAGGCCCGCGGTGGACTACAGCTGGCAAAGATCAGCAAATGAAACAATGACTGGGTTAGCAACACTAGTGCTCCTGGGGAGGGGAAAGTATAGCAGTGGATCCAGGCATGGAGCTAAGGGAAGGGGATGGAGAAGTAGAGTAGCTCGGCCCCCTTCCAGCTTGTGTCCCATTGCAAAGGTAGTATGCAGTGGGGCTAGGAGGAGTGACCCTCCTCTGATATTGGTGCTGTGCAATGCCAGGTCTATCAATAATAAGACCACAGTCCTTTGGGACTTTCTGCAAGAGCAGAATGTAGACCTGGCGTGCGTGACTTAGACCTGGGTGCGAGAAGGAGAGACAGTGGCTCTCAGTTGGCTCCTCCCGGGTTCTTGGTCCTTCACCAGTCATGGACTAGGGGGCAGGGTGGTGGTGGCGCTATTCATTAGGGAGGCTTACTCCTTCAGGGTGCTCCCACCACCGAGGGTCACAAGCACTAGCCAATAGCTTGCCATCCCTGGTGGAGGCTGTATCATGCTGGGCATTGGAGCACCCAAGACTCAGGATTCAAACTGATCTAGATAGACTGGAACACTGGGCTGAGGCAAATAAAATTAAATTCAATAGAGATAAGTGCAAAGTCCTAAAAAGTAAAGGTAAAGGTTCCCTTGCTCGAAAGCCAGTCGAATCCGACTCTAGGGTTGCGGTGCTCATCTCCGTTTCAAAGCCGAAGAGCCAGCGCTGTCCGAAGACGTTT
This sequence comes from Gekko gecko, assembly GCA_029375565.1. Classification (NCBI taxonomy): domain Eukaryota; kingdom Metazoa; phylum Chordata; class Lepidosauria; order Squamata; family Gekkonidae; genus Gekko; species Gekko gecko. Next base: position 54,120,291 of record JAPDNY010000009.1, read on the forward strand.
CCGTGGTCATGTGGCCGGCATGACTAAACACCAAGGCGCACGGAACGCTGTTACCTTCCCACCGAAGTGGTACCTATTTATCTACTTGCAATTTCTTGCTTTCGAACTGCTAGGTTGGCAGGAGCTGGAACTAGAGACAGGAGCTCACTCCGTCTTGCGGCACCCGGGTCTCGAACTGCTGAACTACTGACCTTCCACAGCCTGCAGTTCAGTGTCTTAACCACTTGAGCCACCGCAGCTCCTACAAAGTCCTACACCTGGGCAAAAAAATATCAAAGGCACAGATATAGAATGGGAGGGACTTGGCTTGACAGCAGCACATGTGAAAGGGATCTAGGTGTTCTGGTTGATCACAAGCTCAACATGAGCCTGCAGTGTGATGTGGCTATGAAGAATGCTAATGCAATCTTAGGATGCATTAACAGAAGCATTGTGTCCAGATCATGGGAGGTGGTCGTTCCACTCTATTCTGCTATGCTCAGGCCTCACCTGGAGTACTGTGTCCAGTTTTGGGCACCACACTTTAGGAAGGATGTTGACAAGCTCGAGCATGTCCAGAAGAGGGCAACCAGGATGGTGAGAGGGTTTGAATCCAAGTCTTATGAGGAAAGGCCGAAAGAGTTGGGTATGTTTAGCCCGGGAAAGACGAGACTTAGAGGGGACATGATTCCAGTCTTCAAGTATTTGAAGGGCTGTCATGTAAAAGATGGAGCAGATCTATTCTCTCTTTTCTGGGTTGCAAGACTAGATCTAATGGGTGGAAATTACAAGGGAGTCGTTACCGGCTAGATATCAGGAGAAACTTCCTAACTGAAAGAGTGGTTGAGCAGTGGAACAGACTGCCTCGGGAGGTGGTGGATGCTCCTTCCCTGGGCGTTTTCAAGTGAAGGCTGGACGACCGTCTTTTGGGTATGTTGTAGGTATGTGGGGCTATCTTTCGGCTATGCTCCTGCAGAGTGCAGGGGGTTGGACTAGATGATCTGCAAGGTCCCTTCCAACTCTAACATTCTATGACTCTGTGACCCTAGACTTATAGTCTTGGGTGATTTCAATGTCCATGCTGATGATGCGACTTCCCCTCAGGCAGTGGACCTGGTGTTGTCCATGGCAGTGCTGGGACTCTCTCAAGTCATAAAGACTTCCACTTACTGGGCTGGGCACACGCTTGATCTGATTTTCATGGCGGGGGTTACAGTGGACCAGATTACTGCTTCAGCAGTACCATGGTTGGATCACCTTGCCGTGAAGGCCCGTCTGAATGTACCACCCCAACCCTGTTTCATTGGCAAGCCTATTTTAGCTCACTCAAGGAGTCAAATGGACCCTATGCGGCTTCAGATGGCCCTTTGGGATCCGATGCCCCCTGGTGGCTCATTAGATGAGGTGGTAGAGGACTGGCATAGCCAACTCTCGACAGCCATCGATGAGATTGTTCCCTGGCGCCTCTGCTCCCTCACTCTAGGCTTGCTCCATAGTATACCCAGGAGTTGTGGCTGATGAAGCGGAGGCTAAGACAGCTAGAGAGACAGTGGCAGCATACTCGTGACAAAACTACAAGAACATCTTATAGGATGTTTATGAGATCCTATGAGATGGGGATCAAAGACACTAAGAGAGAATATTATATGGCCATGGTTGCATATGCAAGCTCACGCCCAGCCCAATTATTTAGAACAATCCGATCGATTACTACTTTGCCAAATGGCAAACCAAACACTAGGGAATTGGGCATTGGCTGTGAGGCTTTGGGAGCTATTTTGCAAAGTCTTGTCACTCTGCCGTGACCTCCCTGCCACAGTTGATACAGTGAGTGAACTCGAGGCTCCATGCACGTCTTCTGGTCTGATTATGGATTATTTCAGCCTGCTCAGTCTAGAGGAAGTTGAAAAGGCAATTCTAGCTGTTGTATAGCAAGTGGAGACTGCACATGTGGTCAGGGAACCATGTGGACGGGAAAGGGACGTGAGCTTCACCTCCAAAGACAATAGCCTGAACGGATCCTAGCCCGCACCTATCAGATGGCTAGGATCCTAGGAGTAACCAATGGGGAATAGGGTGCACTGTAAATAACCTATCACATGTGTGTGTGTGTTGGGAGAGTGGAAACACGGGAATATAAACCGGCCTGCGAGCTGGGTAGCCATCTCAAGTCTTAAGTATACCTAATAAAGTATGAGCTGTTATCACACATCCGCATATCAGTCTCAGTACTTTATAGTGGTGATGAAGGTGGGATCTGAATAAGTGATTCAGAACCCAAGCAGAGCATCACACCACGCACCGACCTTCCTGACGATGTGCCTCGCATTGCTGACGCCAGGAGCAGCACTGCACCATGCTCAGTCTTTGGTCACTGCACCCCGCACCGCTCCAGACATCTCCACACCATGTGCAATCCCCATCATGGTGGCCGCCCAAGGAAGCATCCCTGAGTTCGATGTGGCCCACCCAGAAAAGTGGGAAACCTGGCTCAAGCAGCTAGACTATTATGAAACTATGATCCATTTCCTGGTGGCCCTATGAAGAGCAGCCACTCAATGTGGGTTCCCCAGGCTAAGCAACACGTTGATGAACCACCTCATCATGGGCCTCTGGGAACCCAAGCTACACCACAAACTTGCTACGCACGACCACCTGACTCTGGACCAGGCTCTGAAGGGGGCCACAGTATACAAGAAGTTCCATCAGGAGTGCTGCAGCAAGACGGTAAACTTCACCGGCACATCCCCAGTAGAATCGGATGAGGAGGACGTCCTCCAGAAGTGCCACCCGGCGAAGAGGAGTACCCGGCTCCAGACAATTGCACAGACCGAGATGCCGGCCACACAGACCTCCTGTGCCAGTTGCAGAGAGGCACACGAGCGGTGAGCCTGCCTTTTCTGCAATGCTGTTTGCCGGTCTTGCAACAAGCAAGGCCACATCGCCCATGTGTGCAGATCAGAGGGGAGCTGTCGGATGACGTCTGCCCACCAGGAGTCTGCGGACCACCACACAATCACTGTTCACCAACAACAGCACCAGGTATTGAACTTGCCCCCTGAAGCCCCTAATAAAATGCATGCCATGGTGTTAATAGAGGGGTCCCCATGTAGAATGGAGTTAGACACAGGGTCAGCGTTCTCTGAAGCTCTGCCCTCAGGGGGGACCCGGTGTTTAAGGCTGCAGAACTTCCAAAAGAACCCAGTGGCTGTCAGGGGCTGGGGCAAGTTCAGGGTGCAGTATAAGGACTGACGGGGTTTTGGACTTCCTTGTGGTTGAAGGGTGCATCACGAGCCTGCTGGTATCTCTCATTCCTGGGGTGGAGATGGCCCTCACAGATGACCTTCGGAGGCATCTGGATCGAGGCAGATTGGCAGCATTCGACACAGTCACCCATCAGCTACTGGTCCACTGCCTCGCCGACAATGGGGGTCCAGGGGCTGGCCTTGCAATGGTTTGTCTCCTTCCTCCAAAGTCGGGGACAAAGGGTGGTGCTAGGAGATCAACTATCCCAGAGGCACCCACTGGAGTGTGGAGTGCCTCAACGGGCAGTGTTGTCCCTGATGCTCTTTAACATCTACATGCACTTCCTTGCCTAGATTGCCTGGAGGCATGGGCTGGGCTGTCACCAGTACGCAGATGACACCCAGCTCTATCTGTTGTTGGGTGGTCAGTCCGACTCCAAACCTGAAGATCTAGACCAGGTGTTACAAGACGTGGATGGTTGGCTTAGGCTGAGCTGGTTGAAATTGAATCCAATGAAGACAGAGGTCCTTTGCCTGAGTTGAGGTGGTCTGAGGGTAGGGATCCCACTCCTGACCTTTGATGGGGTACATCTGGTCCCAGCGTAGGAGGTTAGGAGTCTGGGAGTGCTCCTAGATGCCTCCTTAACGAGGCCCAGGTAGCAGCCACTGCCAAGGCAGCCTTTTACCATCTTTGGCTGATTAGGCAGTTGGTTCCCTTCCTCAAACGCAATGACTTGGCAATAGCGATCCATGCGATGATCACCTTGAGATTGGACTACTGTAATGCTCTCTACATGGGGCTGCCCTTGTCTCAAATCTGGAAGCTGCAGCTGGTGCAAAATGCAGTGGCCAGGCTGTTGATGGGACTCCCAATCCGGGAGCACATCCAGCCTATGTTCAAAGCCTTTCCTGAACTATTCCTGTCAGGGCCAATTGGCCTTAGCTGCTAAAACTTCTGTGTAACTTTTGTCACCTGAGCAGATGGCCTGCCAGATGGCAAGCTTCATATCCATACACAAGACACTTTGATACCTTTTGCTAGAGTTGGGAGACAGTCAGGCGCCTTCTCACACATGGGCATAGCTAGGCCCGGTATATTAACACATCAAAGCGTTCTCTGACCTGCTATGGAACACGTAGGCAATGGCTAGTAACTAGAGATTTAGACACACCCCTTTAATCCCTCACGATTGGATAAATGGCCATATCCGGTGGTGATGGAGGTTTTAATTGTGAGAACCCTATGGGGAAAGTGCCTTCTTGAGGAAAGTGGCTTCTTGGGAGAAGTGGCTTTTTGTGGGTTTTCTTGTTTTGTTCCACAATGGAAACAAAGAGTTCCTTTTGGGACTGGTTACTTGCTTGCTTGCAGATACCACTGTGTTAATTCATTGTTTGCAGCCCTGATACAGAGCTGGTAAAGTGTTAATTCCCAGAAACCAGACAGGAGGTGGGACCTCTGCTCCTGAGCTGGTGGGGAACCTGTTGTCCAGAGGTCCTGGTGGCAGAACTACTGGGGATACCCTAGAGAGTGTACAGACATACTCCTGGGGCTTATTTCAGTGTTCCTAAAGTGTATGGGATTTTGACTCTCATCACTGGACTGGAATGGGATGAGAAATCCTGTACATGCTGGCAGCTTGTGGGATTTTGGTATCTCTCATTCCTGGACTGGGGTGAGGGAGAAGAAATCTTGTACACCACCTTTCCCCACATGTTCCCCAGAGAGCACTGCGTTCAGGGGCCCAGAACTTACTGGCCCTCCTGAGTCTTAAAGAGGCCAGGCTGGGGACAAACAGGACATGGGCTTTCTCGGTGGTGGTTCCATCCTGGTGGAATGAGCTCCCAGAGGAGATCAGGGCCCTGCAGGACCTACTACAGTTCCTCAGGGCCTGTAAAATGGAGCTCTTCCACCAGGCTTTTGGAGTCACCACCATCACTAACAACTAGGATAGAAGCCCGCTGCCCTGGAATGTGCTCTTACAGGATGTATTAGCAGCCGGAAAGACACCGAAGACATCTTTAGAAGACCTGCAAGCTGGCTATGGGAAGAGAGACAGCTGATGGAAACCATCATGAATGTTGTTATTATAATCTAGCACTTTAGGGAATTACAACTGTTTTAATACTGTTTTAAATGTTTTATTATATTACCAAATGTTTTGCTGATTTTATGTAAGCCGCCCTGGGCTGGCCTAGGCTGGGAGGGCGGGGTATGAATTTGGTTAAATAAATAAAAAATATCAGGCAGTGGCAATCAAAGAAACATGGGAGGGGGAGTGGATGGAATGCAGCAGGATGGGCAAAATGAAAGGTATCCTGTGGGCATGACTGGATCAGGCAGGCCCCTTTATTTAAAAATTCACTGATGTTGGAACAGCAGCCCCAAAAGTAAGATTTTCCTTGTAGAAGTCACTTTTCCAGTTTCTCATCACAGTGTTCCTTCCCACTGAGCCACCAGGCAGTTCTTGAAGTGGTTCCTAGAATAAGGACGGATCTAACTTGGAGGCTGAAACGAGCTCATACAAAATCCACAAAGTCCAAAACAAAAGCATAAACGTACTAGCTAACTGGATACATTTCCTAGTTATCTAAAATATCTTGTGTCTGTGATGGCTACAGAGTCTCCTCGCTGCTCTGCCAGTATGGTTGAGTCAGAACAACACAGAAGTAAACCTGACTTAAACTGAACAGGACAAGTCAGAACAAAGACCAACAATTGTAGTCACTTTTTATATATAATTTGAAAGCTGATGCTCAGAAATCTCATCGGCTAAATTCCAGTGAGAAACTGGGGAGAGGGGAGAATCTTCCCCTCAGGTGGTCGTGTGGGAGTTCATGACAGACATTAAGAAAACATTGACTGTGCATTTGGATTATATTGGTCTGCTTATACAGAAGACTTGTTTAAGTTAACGTAGTAGCTCTAATAATCATTCATAAAGCTCCTTAATTAATCAATCACATATGATATGAGTTTCATCAAGGTCCCAGAACGTAATACCCTTAATATCTGTAGCTTGCTGGATAGCACACAATAGCCACATCACTGGATAATTTTCACTATGTGAACGAATGATGTAATGAAGTGTTTACATAGTATATAGAAAAGAAGGTTTATAGTGGCCTCTACTGTTGACTCCATCAAACCTGCATGACAAGCTTACATAATTTAGCAAACTACAGTTATTAAGTGTTGTTACCATTTTGAAAAAAAATCTACCTCTTCCTCAGCACATAACCCTCACAAAAAGAATGCTGAACACATTAAGCTTCTTTATTCAGAGTCAGAACATCAGTCTGTCAAGGTCAGTATTATCTGTATTTTGACTGGAATCAGGGTCCAGCCACCAGGAAAATCGCTAGTTTGGAGACACAGGGGGCAGGCTTCTGCTCTTGAATGCATGTCTCCACTAATGCTTCCTGGGCAGCAAGACTAGAGCAAAGCTCTCTTTACTTTGCAAAAAGAAGCTCATGGACTCCACAGGACCTTTTTTAGTAAAGGATGAAGTAAAGTGTCTAATTGCTGGCATTATAATTTACTATACATATCTCTTCAGCATATGCTTTGGGCCTGCCCAGTTGTTCAGTCTTTTACTCATATCAGATTTGTCTTATACTACTCATGATCTTAGGGAGCTGCGGTGGCTCAAGTGGTTAAGACACTGAACTGCAGGCTGTGGAAGGTCAGTAGTTCAGCAGTTCAAGACCTGAGAGTGCCGCATGATGGGGTGAGCTCCTGTCTCTAGTTCCAGCTCCTGCCAACCTAGCAGTTCGAAAGCAAGAAATTGCAAGTAGATAAATAGGTACCACTTCGGTGGGAAGGTAACAGCGTTCTGTGCACCTTGGTGTTTAGTCATGCCGGCCACATGACCACAGAAACGTCTTCGGACAGCGCTGGCTCTTCGGCTTTGAAACGGAGATGAGCACCACAACCCTAGAGTCGGATTCGACTGGCATTCAAGGAAGGGAACCTTTACCTTTACTTACTCGTGATCTTTGAGGATATTTACTTTTAAACTATTTGCCCATCTAATGGGAGCTAACTGATGGTCAATGAAAAAATGGGCCCTCCATGCCCTTACTGTTGCTAAAAGACTTATATTACAGCCCTGGAGGGATAAATGCCCACCTCCAGTAATCTAATGGATTGAGGACCTTACAACCTTATCAACATTTGAACATATGGCCTACAGATAACAATTAGAATCATAGAATGTTAGCGTTGGAAGGGACCTTGCAGGTCATCTAGTCCAATCCTCGGCACTCTGCAGGAGCGTAGCTGAAAGATAGCCCTACAACATACCCCAAAGATGGTTGTCCAGCCTCCAGTTAAAAATGTCCAGCAAAGGAGCATCCACCACCTCTCGAGGCAGTCTGTTCCACTGCTCAACCACTCTTTCAGTTAGGAAGTTTCTCCTGATATTTAGCCAGTAACAACTCCCTTGTAATTTCCACCCATTAGATCTAGTCTTGCAATCCGGAGAAGAGAGAATAGATCTGCTCCATCTTCTACATGACAGCCCTTCAAATATTTGAAGACTGGAAAAATGTCCCCTCTAAGCCTTCTCTTTCCCAGGCTAAACATGCTCAACTCTTTTGAGCCTTTCCTCGTAAGACTCGGATTCCAACCCTCTCACCATCCTGGTTGCCCTCTTCTGGACATGCTTGAGCTTGTCAACATCCTTCCTAAAGTGTGGTGCCCAAAACTAGACACAGTACTCCAGGTGAGGCCTGAGCATAGCAGAATAAAGCGGAACTACCACCTCCCGTGATCTGGACACAATGCTTCTGTTAACGCATCCTAAGATTGCATTACGTTCTTCACAGCCACATCGCACTGCAGGCTCATGTTGAGCTTGTGATCAACCAGAACACCTAGATCCCTTTCACATGTGCTGCTGTCAAGCCAAGTCCCTCCCATTCTATATCTGTGCCTTTGATTTTTTTTTTGCCCAGGTGTAGGACTTTGCACTTATCTCTATTGAATTTCATTTTATTTGCCTCAGCCCACTATTCCAGCCTATCTAGATCACTTTGAATCCTGACTCTGTCTTCTTCAGAATTAGCAATCCCACCCAGCTTTGTGTCACCTGCTCAACCAGGTCATGAATTCCGCTCCTTCACTCTCACTCTGTCTTCATCAGTTTAAATCAAGCTGAACAGATGGTGCAGCCTTATACTGAGCAAGACCACTGGTCTATCAAGGTCAGAACTATATCTGTTCTGACTGGTAGATGTTCTTGGTGATATAATTAGTGACATTCATTATTTAATGTTCTCTCTTGTTTCCTGTGTTAATTAGCCCTTTATTTTTCCAGGGGGAGTGGATGGCTTTCTCAAAGGAGAGAAGGGGAATTTTAAAAAAGAAGCAAATCACATTGGGGGGGGGGGGAGAAAGAGAAGGGGGGAATAAAAAAAACCTAAGGGAAACATGAAGGGGATGGGATGGAAGCATACATGATGGAAAGCCGAGTTCTTACTGGTCCTCCTAATCCTCACTGGCTGTGGCTGCAGTTGCAGGTGAGAACAACCCATTTATTTGAATTAAAGTAGCCTATCACAGGTCCTAACTTACAGTGTCCCCACCCACTTTCTGAAAAGCATGGCAGGTGCCAGGGAAATACAAGCACATGCCATGGTGCCCATAAGCACCACATCGGGAAGCATTGATTTAATATAACAACAATGACAGGAAATAATGAGAAGCATCTTAAGAAAAATACAGAAGACTCAAAATTTCCAAATTTGACGTGCTAGTTTTATTGAGTGGTCTTCAACAACTATAAATCAACAGGCCATAAGGCACAAGTCATCATTGGAAAGGTTTGGTGCCCATAAAGATAACCAGAGACAATGTTGGTTCTTCAAGCTGAGTCTCACCTGATGACCTTAGCACATTATGAGATGTATATAAGAGAAGGTGGTCATTGGACCAAACCCCTTTGTATTTTTAACTAAATTAGAAGGCACAGTGCAATTCTCTCAAGATGGACAATATATTATCTGCAGCTGATTTCCTCTAAGAAGCAGAGTACTGCATAATTAACCAACTGTATGTTTGGGACATTTTTCAAAGGCAGTCCCATGTAGTGTACATTACAGTAGTCCAGTCTGAACAATATGAAAGCATATATAACTATAGAAAATTAACCTTTTATCTGAACAAGCGTAACTAATGTATTAGACAAAGTTGACAAAATGGTCTCTTGGCCATAGATACCATCTGAATTTCTACAACTACAGCAGGGACCAGAAGCACCACTCAGCTACTTACCTTTTAGGGGAAGTGTAATCCCATCTACAATAATTAAACTCTCACAGCCTAGCCTACCTCACAGGGTTATTGTGACGATAAAATGGAGGGCAGTAGAATTCTCTGAACTGATTTGGGTCCCTTTAAATGACTTGAATAAATAAATAAATAAACCATCACCCAGTCAATTGAACAATATGCCATTTATATCTCCTAGCCATCTTTCTTTTCTAAACTAAGCAAAAAACCAAATCTTTAGCCTTTCCTCACAGGAAAAGTATCCCAACACCTTAATCATCTTGATTGCCTTTGTTGGTTTATTTCCAGTTCTGCAATTTTTTTTTTAAATATACAGTGGTCAAAACCATATACCATAGTGTTATACAATATTAGCTGTTTTATTTTCAGTTCCCTTTCTAATAATGCATAACATGGACTCTGGCTGTCTCACCACTACAAAACACTGAGCTGACATTTCCACTGAGCAGCGCATTATGTAACCCAAGGCCTCTTTTCCTTTCAAGCACCACCATTCACACTATCTTTAAAGTTAGGGTTCTTTTTTGCTCCATTGTGTATCACCTTGCTCCTACTTACACTGAACTTTATTTGCCATGTTCTTGTCCATTCACTGCCCTGATGGCTTGGGGGAAGGGCCAAATAAAAAGGTATTGGATAGGTGGAGAGGAAGGATCAGACCCTCTCTGCTATCAGAGAATACAGATTTGTGATCTCTCAACATCTGCAATTTTCTGTAAGAACACAAAGCAGGGATACCTTTTCACCAGTACAGACCTCTCTCACCAGGCTGTTAGCCCTGATAGGCAGGTAAACCCATCCACTTACCTCGAGGTTGGGAGGTGTGTCTACTTTAAAAGAAAACTGGAGAGTACATGGGTCAGGGGCACTTGCTCCTTCCTATAACTTGGGCTGTATCCATATGGCAATGGTTCTGTGTGCCTTCTGTTGCAACTACAACTGCAAAGCCATTCACAGTGGAAATGGCACTCCCACACAGTAGTTTTCCATGCACTTCCTTTGCCGCAACCTGACAGCTGCCAGAGAACTTTTGAGGTGTTTTATTTTTAAAAGAGTGTGTAATCAAGGTATCACTATAGCTTAAAACCAGCAATTGACATATTGTTGTAGCTTACTACTAAAGTGATATGTCAATTACTGTTTTTTAAGAAGTCCTCCAACCTGGCCTGGATGGCAAGGAGACCATCAAGGAATTCCAGGCTTGGTATACAGAGGATGGCAATGGCAAACCACCTCTGTTAGTCTCTTGCATTGAAAACCTTACATGGTCTCCATAAGTTGGCTGTGACTTGATGGCACTTTCCACACACAAAAAGTTCTCCACAGGTATCTTTGTGTGTATTGGGGCAGGGTGGCCTCAGGGGACTGGGACAAGGAAAATGGCATTGATGTAAGTGGCACCTGCAAAATGCACACCTTCCCAGTGTGCGAATCTGTCTTAACTGCTATCCTTCTCAAAAGATTATGCCACAGGTTTGAGAAAGATTGCAGCAACGTAGGGGAGAACATGGAAAGTGTATGCTTAGACGGTAACATTCCAGTTTAGATATGAAAGTGGAACAAAACTTCTGTGGTGGATGCAGATTTTCTCTGGTGTTTTCAGCCTTTTTCTCAAGACTAGTTTACTTCCAGTATTGGAGCTTGGCTACGAGAAAAATGTGGAAGGAATCTATGAAGTAAGGTGGGACTTCCCTCATTTGTGTGATCCATTTTTTGCTTTAAAGTAAACCCCTCCCTGCTCTTGAGGATCTCAGAAAAAGAGACAAAAATCTCAAGTCAATTCACACCATCCTGAATCTGCTAGGGAGGTGGTGAGCTCCCCCTATCTGTCAGTCTTTAAACAGTGTCTGGACAAACCCTTGTCAGGGATACTGTAGGTCGATCCTGCATTGAGCAGGGGGTTGGACTAGATGGACTGTATGGCCCCTTCCAACTCTGTGATTCTATGATTCTATGCTTTCCAAGTGGGAATTTTAATTGTAATACCTCCCCATGGCCAATGGTTCTGGAATGGGAAATAATAATTTCTCAGTGTGGGTAATTTCCAGTAACAAATACTGTTTCTATGGCAAGGAGAACCAACAGTGCAACAGCAATTCGTATGAATCATCTCTTAGGCTGGGATCCAAAGGGATAGACACAGATCATTTTTCCCCAGAGTATCCTTTTCAGAAGCTGACTTCAGAACCCCTTAACTGCTGTTAAGATCTCTGATATCAGTTTGGGGATTAGGCACAAGAACAATTTTAAAGGAAACTTCTGCAGATTTTTATCCCAGGATATTCTTGTCCCAAGATTCTCACGCCTACTTCAACAGTTCCAGGAAGATTACAGACAATTTCCCTGAAGATGAGAAGCCATTTACTCTTCAAATACCACTCGTCTCTGTCAGATTTTGAAGACAGTCCAGCTGTGCAAGAAGGCGAACTGTGTCAAATGCCTTGAAAGAGTTCTAGTGAGATAATTAGAAACTGCATTGAGGTTCAAATGATGATGGTCCACTAGGGTCACCAAAATGGTCTTTATACCATGTCCCCCCTCATTGGGAGTTGGACTGCTATGGCTAAAACTTTTTGCAGTATCCAGGAATGTATGGAAGTGTATTGAAGTCATGTACTCAATCACTTTTTTTGCAGATAAGAAGATGGGTCACTGGTCTGTAACAGGAAAGATTGTCGTTACTAGGTGCTGATGTTTTTAGCAGGGGTTTAATCAACAATTTTTTTAAAGGATCTGAAAATTCCCTCAAAGAAGCTTTGACTGATCCCACCAACCATGCCAGAGATGCTTAGTTCTTGTGGCTCTTTCTTACACGTCCAGGGGAATGCTGATTGCTACTTTGGGGTCAGGAAGCAAATTTTCTCCAGGCCAGTTTGGCCAGGGATCCTGGAGGTTTTTTGCTCTCCGTCTCATCATCTGCCTAAGTTCACAGAATCTGCATTGCTGTCAGATGGCCATCTAGCCTCTGTTTGAAAACCTCCAATGGAGGAGAGGCTACCACCTCCTGAGGAAGCCTGTTCCACTGAAGAACCGCTCTGTCAGGAAGTTCTTCCTAATGTTTAGCAGAAAACTCTTCTAATTTAATTTTGACCCATTGCTTCTGGTCTAATGTTCTGGGGCAACAGAAAACAATTCCATCCCATCCTCTATATGACAGCCTTTCAAGTACTTGAAGATGGTTATCATATCACCTCTCAGTCATCTCCTCTCCAGGCTAAACATACCCAGCTCCTTCAACCTTTCCTCATAGGACTTGGTCTCCGGCCCCCTTACCATCTTCGTTGCCCTCCTCTGGACACGTTCCAGATTGTCTGTATCCTTCTTAAATTGTGGTGCCCAAAACTGAACACAATACTCTAGGTGAGGTCTAACCAGAGCAGAGTAAAGTGGTGCCATCACTTCATGTGATCTGGACACTATACTTCTATTGATACAGCCCAAAATCGCATTTGCCTTCATCTAATGTTTTTTGTTTACGTGTTTTTAATTGAGTTATTTTGTAATTTAACTGTATTTTTGTTTAAATGTTTAAATGTTTTTTTATGTTCACTGCCTTGTGGACCCAGATTGGGTGGACAGGAGGAATAAATAGTTTAAATAAATAAATAAAAATAATAATAAATCTTGTATAAAATTTCCATTTTTATTTTTTAAAAAGGCATTTCCAAGCATTTAGAAGGATTGTTGTAAACAACTAGAAACAAAACATAATTAGAAAAGGAAAGCAGTAGAAAATTTTCTGAAGCAAAAGGAAGCACTTTACCTATTGTGGCTCATAAAGCTAAATTACAGTGCTGTATTTCGAAAGGCAAGCTGAAAATGTGCTGGGCTCTTGGTAACAAAAGGTGGCACTGTTGGCCTTAGAAATTGCAAAACAAAATTCTTTCTGTATATAACAAACCCTTACTTTGATGGGCTAATTTTCACTTGGCATGGAATTTCAGCCTCACAATTACATTTTCATTCTATTCTATTTTTTAATATAATTTTCATAATTAAATCGGTAAATTCTTACTGGAAAATGTATGATTAAGGAGATTCTTAAAAAACAGAAATGTAGAAGTGTTGAAGTAATTTTGTTGTTTAGTGGAAGTAACTCTAATCAATTTGGACTTAATATTAAGTGACTGTAATTGTCTGTGTTGTCAAGAAGTTTTAAATGTTTTACTGGTATGTTTCTTTGACTTCTTCTATTTCTTTTGATTATTTTTCCTTTTTAAAAATCAAACTTTTAGTTCCTCTGTTGCTTAAAAATTCTTAATAAAACATCATTTTAAAAAAACAAAAAACAAAGGGGGGGACAGAAATAATCATGATATTCTTGCTCATCTCTCTAGATCAAGTCAGTTGAAATTTAGCCAGGAGTTCTGAGAAACTGCCTGACTATTGCTAGAGCTGATCCCTATTATCCTATGTATATATATGTATTGGCCATTTCTAGCTCTCCCATTGGCTGTGCAGTGCACTCCATCAGCCATTGGCCCATCAACCGCCACTCAAGAGTACTCGCATGCCATTGGCTGGGGGCTAGGTCTGTTCCTCTCCCCCACCCACTGCCAGCCTGGACACTCTTCTCTCACAGAATAAACTGCCAAATGGCTGTCTCTCCTGATGAAGACACTTCTCCTGCTTGGCTCCTCTAGGACTAACTTTTCCCACAGTGGCTGTTGCTAGGCAACCATTCTTGGTTCTGTCAGTAAAAAGCCAAAGGCAGGAGGTGCTTTCCAGGTCTTTGTGGGGAACTCATTGGGGCCAGTCCTGACTAGGGTTGCCAGTTCCAGGTTGGAAAATTTCTGGATATTCTGTGGTGGAAGCCAGTCTATGGATATTCTGTCTATGGAAGCCAGAGTTTGGGGAGGCGAGAAGCCTCAGCTGAACAGAATGCCATAGAGCCCACCCTCCAAAACAGTTATTTTCTCCAGGGGGGAAGAGATCTGTTGTTTGGAGTTCAGTTGTGATACCTGGCAATCTTCACGCTCCACTTGGAGGTTAGCTACCCTAGGCATAGCAGTTAGCACTTCAGAGCAGCATCTGCCAGACCCAGGTTCTTGCTGTGGAAGTTGAGTGGGTGATTTCAGACCAGTCACAGACTTTCAGCCTAACCTACCTCACAGGGTTGTTCTGCAGATCAAAAGGAGGAGAGAATGATGTAAGCTGCTTTGGCCTCCACTGCAGAGAAAGACTGTACTTTTCCCCTGGGGAACCATTGCTGCCAATCTCCAGGTGGGGACTGGAGATCACTCAGAATTAAAACTGCTCTCCAGATGGCAGAGATCAGCTCCCCTGGAAAAAATGGCTGCTTTGCAGGGTGGACTCTGTGTGATTATACTCTGCTTAAGTCACTTCCCTCCTGCTTGGGTCCCCACTGCAGAGAAAAACTGTAGTTTTCCTAGGCGGAGGCTACAGGGAGGGGGAAAGAGATGGAAACCTGAAGTCAGAGGGGCAGATAATGGTACGTTGATGGTTGGCTGGGAAGGAAATAGGGTTGCCACCTCTGGATTGGAAAATTCCTGGAGATTTGAGGGGTGAAGCCTGGAGAGAGTGTGGTTTGAGGAGGGGTGGGACCTCAGACAGGTACAAAGCCATAGACTCCACCCTTCAAACCTCCCATTTCCTCCTGGGGAACTATTGCTGCCAATCTCCAAGGGAGGGCAGGAGATCCCTCAGAATCAGAACTGCTCTTCAGATGGAAGAAATCAGTTCCCCTGGAGAAAACAGTAAGCTCTGTGTCATTATACCCTTCTGAGGTCACCACAGCAAATTGACGCTGAGTGCTCAAGGCTAGGGCACATGCCCAGAGCCTCTTTCTAGAGCTCATTGTATTTATTTCCACAACGGGCCTTATTCCTAGTCCAATATGATCAGTGATTTTACCCATTACCATCAGAAGTCCACTTGTTAAATCGGGGGGAGGAGCCATTAAAATGTGTTTACCAACTGATCTGATAATCTTGTGACAAACAATAAAGCACAAAGCATTAAGTCAAAGAAACTTAAAAAAAAGAAAATGTATCATATGATAGTAAGACTAACAGTACAGGTCTAATGAATGCAGAGAGATTTATTCCCTAGTAAGTTAGTTCAGAGTTGCTTCTGTTGTGTTAATAACATAATGTACAGTTTCCAGTTTCTTTTAAACAAGGTATTTTGTATTAAAACTCAGTGTTTGTTATATTCACAACAGATGTGAAATAATATAAGAAACAGCATCTTCTGCAAAATTACAAAGAATCCTGGACCATACCTCTCTAATTGCATGCTCTCTTTTTAAGGACTCTTCATTTGGAATGTGTGTAAACATGAAAGTGTAGTGGCACAGAAAGCCAGGTCCAAAGGAGATTAAGATGTAGCTTGAGACCCTAGCCCAGAGTGCTTTGTATTTCTTCACATACTTTGCCAGGAAAAACATGGAAAACTGGTTCAAATAATTTAAGTTTAAGTTTAATTAGCTCTTAATAATGTAAAACAGACATATGAAGTAATTGCAAAAAAAAAAAAAAAAAAGAAAATTACATAGGTTTGGACCCAAAGGTGTCATTCCATCCATGTCATGGCAGTGATACCAATGGCATGAAGCTTCCATAGGTGAAAGAAAGGAAGCTAATTTTTGCTGTTTCCCATGCCCCTTACAAAGCCCCACTTTGCCCCCGTGCTGTCACAGAGGGTTCCTTGACCCTCCACTTGGGCAGAATTTCAGCAGGCTGCAGCAGGAGAGGCCAGGTGGGGAAGACCCTCTCTGCTAGCCTTACTCCAGTGGCCATGCTTTGGGTCCAAGCCATGATTAAATAGCAACATGTACCCCCTACTCTCAGGAAGAAAAGGTAATTAGAACAAGCTGTCCAAATAAATCAGTGATGAACATGAGGAGAAATAAAGCCAAAGTAAATGGCAAAGGAAGTTTTTTGCAGTCGTTGCCAATGAAGTCATGTAATCCATCATTCGAATATTTCCCACCTTCTTTTTAAAAACAATAAGGTTCTTTGTTCCCATGTATTTTCATGGATTACTATCGGGGAGCTTTGTTGTTGTCCTTTCCAGACGTTATTCTATGAACTATTAAAACACCCAATGTTTGCTTAGTGAAGCAATAGAGGTTTCTCTTTCAAATAAACAGCTTCTATAGCTAACAAAGAATTGTCTATTTGTTCTTTCGGCATGTAACAGTTCCTGGGAATTTAGTCACAGTTGTTTATGTAATCCTTGCCCTTCCCTAAAAATATTACTAGACCACTTCCTTAGTCACTTGAACTGAACCTGAACTTTTATAACCAAATAACCCTTCTCCAGAGCTAATAAAAATTATTCATGATATTTGAGAATGAAGCTTCCTCCCTCAAAGACATTTGCTATTAAGTTGTCCAATTGCAATCTGACCATTTTTCAGTGAATGGACTTTACAGCTTAGGAAAGCAGTTTTATATTAATGGTTTGAATTAGCAGTATAGTTTCCATGCAATGTTGTTTTGGTTTACAAAATGAGGACACAAATCAGTTTAAGCTTTAAATCAAAGTAGTTCATCTTAATTGGTTTGTGACTTGGCTTGTTTGGAATGAAGTCTGTGTATATCACAATATGGGCTGGTTCACACCAGCAAGCTTATCACCTTGACTGATGACTTGCTTGAGTGAATCCACTATCACTGATGGAACCTCCATATCAATCTCCCTTAAATTGTCCCTCTTGGTAGTGTCAAGTGAACCACTACATGTCAAGTAGTAAAGTATACATGTGTGTCAGAATCAGACTCCAGGCAGAAAAATAGAAACCAAAAGAACTGGTTGTAGCTGCCACTTTGGCTTTCCTATGCACAAAACAAGCAATTTGCCTTTAATTTGCTGAAATAAAATGGTTTCGCACAGGTTTCAGAATATGGGTTTAAATTGACTTTGTTGAGAGTGAATGCTGAATGCTGAATTTAATTTTCATTTATGGGTTTGATTATAGCATTTACCAACCTCATGCACATATTGTGCTCTCACTGTACTGTAAAGAAGAACATCTAACTATAAATTTCACCAAAACCAAAATTTCACCCAAACCAAAAGACCTATGATGCATAGACGGCAATTAGATGGTCATACGATTGAACAAGTTAAAGTATTCAGGTATCTGGGAGTTGCATTTCAATCTTCAGGCTAGTGGGTAGCTCACTTTTCTCAGGTCATGGATTCTGCCCAGAAATCAGTATTTGCAACCTTGAGATTCCTTCATACCAAAGGAGGAGATTGTATTTTTTATGTTTTGAAGGGTTTTTTTTGGATAAGACAATAACCCAACTAATGTACAGTGCACAGATATAAGAAGTACACCAAACTTGGAACAATTCAGTCAAAATTTTTGAGATCTTTATTTGGAGTACCAAAATGCATTCCCAATGCTCTGCTTAGGCTTGAGGCTGGCCTAGTTACATTAGAAACCTGGGCTTGGTTTTATGCGATATATTTTTGGCTTAAGTTTCCTTTCAACATGTCTGATTCCCTTAATCCTTTCAGACAGTTTTTGCTCAAGCTGGGTTTCCAAACTAGAATATAAACTGGCACTTCTAGGCTATTGTCAAACAAAGATTATGGGACACTTCTCTACAAATGGACAGAACACGAGCCTTATACCTTTTAGTGGTGAGAAATCAAAACCTAAATTTTGCACAATCTAGTTACCTTTATTTGTTAGAACTCCCTAAGTACCACAGAGCTTTCACTCTAGCATGATTAAATGTTCTCCTGCAAGGGAGATATGCTCATACCCCATACGCAAGCTGACTCTGTCATTGTAATTCTGGACAGGTCGAGAAAATTGAGCACGTTCTTTTATCTTGTCGATTTTATCATGGAATTCGTTCTAAATATAATTGTCACCTACCCAGGCAGGTGTAATCAGTTTTATTCTACTCTACTCTTAGCTGATATCTGTAATGGAACTACTGCTAAGGTAGTAAGCTTTTGTGCTATGGCTATTCTAACCAGACAGAAGATTATTACTTCTTAGGAAATTTTAAAGTTGACTTTGTCTTATTTACTAAAATGTTTATCTGTACAAACTGTCTGGCTGTATTTTTGCTGTTAACTATATGTAACATTTTAAGGTATTTGCTGATCTTTGATCATAATAAATTGAATTGATTGATTGGGTACTACAGTTGGACAAAAAAATTAAAAATGTTGCAGGTGAAATTTCCATCCCAGGTTGAAGTGTCATCTACAAGAATAGTTGTAGAATGTAGAGAGTTACAATTATCTGAGCATGCTGTTGGTACCAGTGGAACATTTCAATGTGCCTGTGAAGCTTCCCTTGCTCATTCCCAGCACTGCCCCCCCTTTGCTGTTGTCTCAGACTTGGGAGAATGGGGTTTTTGTCACCCCCAGCAACTTACTCCTGGTCTCTGTCACTCTCTCTTTCTGGTACGGACTTCAGATTACCATCCTCCTTGACCTCAGCTTCTGGTCCTTTTTTATCCACCCTTCAACTGTTTGTGCCACCTCCTCCCCTGAGCGAGTGGTTGTTTCCCCATTTGTCTTCTCCCTACCCACCTCCCATTGGTCCTGTCCCTTTTCCTTTAAACTTTCTCTCTCCTTGCTCCTCCCCAAGTCTTCTACACTTGTCTGTCTTCCCAACTGGAAGGGGTGTGTCTGCCTGCAGCATCCCTGCTTCTCTCCCTCTGAGGCTCGAATTCCTGTACCTGGTGAGTATCTGTCTTAATTTCTCTGACTTCCCTGCCCCATGCCCTCTTCCCCCTGCATCTTTCCTCTGGCCTGGCATTCTGTTGTGTACAAAAAGGGATCGTGCACATGGTCGGGGTTCCACATGGACAGGCAAATGACCAAAGCTTTGCATCCTGAGACAATGGACAGAGAGGATCCTAAACCTAGCCAATCGGCTGGTCTGGATCCAAGAGGGAACCTATGATTGGGGTTACACTGTAAATAGACCTATCACGGGTGTGTGTGTGTGTGTGTGTTGGATGTGGTTTGGACTGGCATTTCACCCTGAGCTATGGGAAGCTTGGGTGGAAGAGCTCAAACACATCTTCATCATACAAGGCACTGACGACGATGCCACGAAGAAATCGTGGTTGCTGAGCACATATGGAGTCACCATGATTCACTTGGTCCAGGGCCTCATTACACCCAAGACCCTGGACACAGCAACCTATGATGAACTGGTCAAGGCCCTCACCAACCACTTCACCCCGAGGCCATCCAAGATGGCTATGCATATGGGTTTCTTTGTGTGCAACCAACAATCCGGGGAATTTGCTGCTGCCTTCATGGCCAAAGTTTGGAGACTCGCCATCAACTGTGAGTTTCCAGCCATTGAGGACGCCATCTTAAATCAGTTCATCTGGGGCATCTAGGAGCCCAAGCTCCGGAGGAAGCTGGTCAGCCACAACAAACTCAACTTGGAATCAGCGCTTTGGACAGCTGCAGGATTCAAAAAGCCCAATGAGACCGGCCGACTAGTTCAACCCATCAGGCCACCACTGCCCAAGGCTCGGACATCTCTGATGAGGACAAGGTATACAATATGCGGTGACCGTCCCAAAACACTCTATGCACAGCCTCCACTGTGCCATCCTCCATGAGATCATCCACTCCAGCACTCCACAAACCCATTGGACAAGCGACCTGTGCCAACTGTGGAGAAGACCACAAATGTTGCTCAGGTTGGTTCCGGGATGCGATCTGCTGGACCTGCAGAAAGGCCATCCAGCAGAAAGTCTGGCCATCTTGCAAGAGTCTGCTGCTTCAGAGGGACCCGACGGCATATGAGCACACACCAAGAAGCTACGGACCTGCACATCACTATGGTCAACCACCACCAGGTACTGAATTTGCCCCCTGATGCCCCTAACAAAATACCTGTGACTGTGTTGGTGGAAGGGCCCCCATGTAACATGGAGTTAGATACCAGGTCTTCATTCTCTATAATTTCTGCAGAAATCCTGCAGAGGCTATGCCCACAAGGGGGACCCCTTCTAGAGAAGCAGCTCGGCCTGGCCCTAAGGGACTTAAAAAAAAACCCGGTAGCCATCAAGGGGTGGGGCAAATTCAGGATACAATACAAAGACTTTGATGGACTATTGGACTTGCTGGTGGTGGAAGAGAGGCTCACAAGCCTGCTGGGACTTTCGTGGTTTGAACCCCTGGGGTTTGATGTGATGGGGGTGAACCAGGTGCAGCCGCAGGACTTTAATTTGGTGTGTGATGAATTTCCAGGGCTGTTCGATGGTACGCTCACCCGCTACACCGGTCCCCCGGTGGCCTTGGACTTAGACCCCACAGTACAGCCCATCAGAATGAAGGCCAGGCGACCCCCGTTTACATTGCAGCCCAAAATAGAGGCTGAGCTGGATTGCCTGGTGGAACAGGGTGTGCTAGAGCCCATGCTGCGTGCCCGGTGGAAGACCTCCCTAGTCACCCCTGTGAAACCTAATGGGCACATCAGAATTTGTGCCAACTACAAGTGCACAATCAATAAGGCACTCCAGGAACACGCATACCCAGTACCCATGGTCAGTCATGTCGTGGCCTCCCTGGCAGGGGTAAGAGTTTTCGGTAAACTGGACTTGACACAAGCGTACCAGCAACTACCTGTGGATGAGGACACTACCGAGGCCCAAACAATAGTGACCCACAGGGGGGCTTTCAGGGTTTGCAGGCTACAATTTGGGGTGAGCGTGGCACCAGGAATATTCCAAAATCTGATGGATTGTCTCCTCAAAGGAATCCCCAGGGTCCAACCGTTGTTTGATGATGTTTTGATCGTGGTCCCCGACTCCAAGACCTTCACTGTGCGACTCAGGACGGTGCTCCAGCATTTCTCCAATGCCGGCTTGAAGGCGAAGTGAGAAAAGTGCTTGCTGGGAGTGCCGCGGGTGGAATTCCTGGGCTTTGTGGTCGATGCCCAGGGGATCCACCTGACACCAGAAAAAATATGTGCCATCGTTCATGTGCCCACTCCCTCCTCCAAGGCAGAACTGCAGGCTTTCTTAGGCCTCTTAAATTTTTATCATTCATTCCTGCCCCACAAGGCCACCATCACAGAACCACTTCACCACCTACTTGACAAACATGCCCCCTGGGTGTGGGATCCCAAGCACACTGCCACCTTCCGGGCTGTGAAAGAACTGTTGTCCTCCAATGCGGTCCTCGCCCACTTTGACAAGACCCTACTGGTGGTACTGGCTTGTGATGCCTCCCCGTATGGGGTGGGGGTGGTCCTGGGGCACAGGCTGGCTGATGGCCGCAAGGTCCCAATTGCGTACTATTCCAGTACCTTGTTGGCGGCTGAACGCAACTATGTGTAAATCGACAAGGTGGCCCTGGCTATTGTGGCAAGTGTAAAAAAGTTTCATGATTACCTTTATGACTGGGCCTTTACAATAGTCACGGACCACAAGCACCTATTGGGCCTGCTCACCCTGGACAGCCAGACCCTGCAGTTGCTGTCACTCTGGATTCTGTGGTGGTCCATTTTCCTGGCCGGTTACCAGTATGCGCTCGTCCACCACCCCGGTAAAGTGATGGGCCATGCTGATGCTCTGACCTGCCTCCCTTTGCCTTCCTGTGAGCCCAATCCAACCCCAGCACATTACATCATCCTGCTGGAGGACCTGCCCAACCGCCCGGTCCAGGTCGCCAAGGTGTCTTGGGGCACCACCAGAGATCGCGTCCTCTCCTGGGTTTTGGACTGGGTGCGGAGGGGGTGGCCTACCAGTCTGGTGGGATCTGAATTCATGGCATTCTCCTCTCAGAGGGATGAGCTATCTTGCCACAAGGGGTGCCTGCTCTGGGGTAGTCGGGTGGTGATCCCTACCCCTTTGTGCAAATGAGTACTCATGGCACTGCATGAGAATCACCTGGGAATTGTAAGAATGAAAGCCCTGGCCTGGAGCTATGCATGGTGGCTGGGTCTGGACAGTGAAATTGAAGACCAGGTGAAACGATGCCACACATGTCAGGAGTTGCGATCGGAGCCACCAAGAGCCCCAGTGCAGCTTTGGGAGTCGTCCCACAAACCCTGGACTAGGCTGCATCTGGACTTTGTGGGTCCCTTCCAGGGACAGATCTTCTTTATTTTGGTAGATGCTTACACCAAATGGCTAGAGGTGGTTCAAGTGCCTTCTGCCTCCTCCCACTCGGCCATCCGTGTGATGTGGCAGATTTTTAGCATGCACAGAATACTTGACTCCTTGGTGACAGACAATGACTCGGCTTTCACCTCGGCGGAGTTTCAGGAGTTGGTGCAATACTACGTGATTTGGCACATCCGCTCCACTCTGTTTCACCCCACAACCAATGGACAGGTGGAGCACATGGCCTGAACAACTAAAGAGTCCCTGCACCACAGGGACCATGGGGACTGGGACCACAAGCTGGCCACCTTCCTATTTGGCCAGTGTGTGACATACCACCACTGGCCACAGCCCTGCAGAGCTACTAATGGGTCGGCATCTCATGACCCTTCTAGACCGCCTCCATCTGGACAGAGCCCTGGAACACAGCATGACCTTGGAGGACCAGGAAGCCCCACGGGGGTTCTTCCCGGGGGACCCCATGTATGCATGGAACTATGCCAGGAGTCCCACATGGATTCCAGCCAGGGTGGTCCGGGTGATTGGTCCACTCTCATACGAGGTGTCTAGCGAAGACAGCCAACTGCTGCACCAGCACATCAACCAGCTATGCTGCCTCCTTCCTTCCCATGGACCCCAATCTACCAGATGACTGAGAGGAGGACAGCTGGAGAACCGAGGAACCAGAAGCATCCACACAACCCCAGCTACTGCTCCACCAGAGAGAGACGTAGGTGACAGCTCCAAGCTGGGTTGTAGCCCGGAACCCCAGGTCACACCAGCTAAGGCAGCGGCCCCTGAGGTCCCTTCAGGACAAGGCCAGGGTAGTGCCAGAAACTCCGGGCTGGGCTCTGGACCTACGGCACTCAGCCCAGGAGCGGCAGAAACCCTCCTACCTCAAAGACTATGTTTGCTAGGGGAGACTCTGGACTGGGGAGGAGGGGTGTTGTGTACTAACAGGGACCGTGCACGCAGTCGGGGTTCCACGTGGTCAGGCAAATGACCAAAGTTTCACATCCCGAGACAATGGACAGAGAGGATCCTAAACCTAGCCAATTGGCTGGTCTGCATCCAAGAGGGAACCTGTGGTTGGGGTTATACTGTAAATAGACCTATCACGTGTGTGTGTGTGTGTGTTGGGTGTGGTTTGGACTGGCATTTAAGTGCGCCTCCGGCCCTGCATGTTCATCTCCAGTTATCCTCTCTTGAATAAAGTATGAACTGAAATCACAATGCTATGCATCAGTCTCAGTACTTTTCATGTTCCCTCACCAGGCTCCTGCCTCAGGGGCTTGGGAGTCCTGCTCTGTAATAGTCGCTGTACCTTGGACAGGCTTCATGGGCGTTCACAAAGGTATGCCTACCAATAACAATGTAAACTGCTTGTATAATTAAAGTCCCATAAATATTTCTAGATCAGGACAAAGTTTCACCAATGTCTTCTCAAGGTAAGTCCCATTGAAGCTTATCTTCACAAAAAGCAAGCATAATCTGAAGCAGGTTCCATCAATGCTTCACAAATTGGCTAGCTGTGAAATTCCTGCACATCGCTGATGTTCCATCAAAAGAAGAACCTATAACACAATCTAAACTCTCATAAGCACAAATTACTTCCACAGCCATTCAAACCAGTCAAATAACTTCATTAATTTGTACTACAGTGATTTCATAATAGATTGTTGTGGCAGTAATTTTGTGGTATTCATATTTCATACACAGTTTTGTTTGGTGGGATTATGGTAATAGGCAAGGCACAGTGTTCGGACTACTGGTTGACATGGACAGAGAGGTAGTTGAGAAGCACCTGGCTGCATTGAATTAGTATAAATCCCCTGGGCCAGATGGTGTGCACCCAAGAGAAAGCTTGCAGAACCTTCATCCATCATCTTCCAGATCTCTTGGGGGACAGGACACATGCCACAAGACTGGAGGAGGGCAGACGTTATGCCAATTTTCAAAAAAGGGAGGAAGGATGACCCAGGAAACTACAGGCCAGTCAGTCTGACCTCTGTTCCAGGGAAGATACTGAGCAGATTTTAAAGGGGTCTGTCTGTGACCATCTAAAGAACAACTTGGTGATCCAGGGAAGTCAGCATGGATTTGTCCCCAACAGGCCCTGCCAGACCAACCTCATTTCCTTGTTTGATCAAGTGATGAGCTTACTGGATCGAGGGAATACTTTTGATATTGTTTACCTGGATTTCAGTAAAGTTTTTGATAGGGTTCCCCATGATGTTCTGATGGGTAAACTGTGGACTGGACTCTAGGATAGTTAGGTGGATAGGGAACTGGTTGGAGAACCACACTCAGAGAGTAGTGGTCAAGGGCATTTCATATGAATGGAGGGAGGTGTCCAGTGGGGCGCCACAGGGCTCAGTTCTAGGCCCATAGCTACATTGGATCGTTTTGGGGCCCAGCCCCCCGACTTCCTGTCAAGCCCCCCTGACTTCCTATTTACCCCAACTGGATTTACACCAGGGGCCACAGGCCAGAGTTCAGGACACCTGTTGGGAAGGTTGAGGCTCCACTCAGAGACAAGAGAATGCCTCAGAGAGTGCGTGCCAAGGGCAACAGATCAATCCATGGTGCCCAGCCAGTGAAGCAGGGTGACCTGCTGCTCCCCCCCAAAAGACACCAGACAAAGTACTATTCTCAAAGAGTAGAAAGGAAGCCGGGGGTAGCGTGGGCCACAGAGACAGCAAGAGCCGGGCCATGGGGGGCTGGAGCCAAGAATCCAATGGCAGAGTGTGCTGCTTGCACCCTTCCATTGTTGTCGTCGCCACTGCTGCTGCCACCAGGGAATGCACCACCTGCCTGCCTGTGCCAGCAGGGACAGAAGCACGGTGAGTCCCCGCAGTCTCACAGACCGCCTGGGGGCCCCACCTCCATGGTCAGGCTGCAGATAGGGCAGAGAGGGAACCCCCCAAGCCCAGTGGCCCTGGTGCTTTCAGGAGGGATTCACTGCCTCCTTCCATGACTCCTTGCTTCAGTGGAGGGGGCGGCGGTTATGGTGGGGGGAAGGAAAGGCAAGAACTGCTTTAATCCTGCTGGATCCTTGCGTGCCTTTCCCTCCAGCCACCACATGGGAAGACCAGCTGGGGCATGGGCCAGCCAGCCAGTCTACGTAAGGTTTTTATATATATATATATATATATATATATATATTTTCACTTTAGTGCCCCTCAACTTTTTAAAAGGCTCCCCAAATTGAAAAATCTTCGCTACAGGCTTGCTCGGTTCTGGGCCCAGTACTTTACAATATTTTTTTAAAATGATCTGGATGAGGGTGTGGAGAGGCTACTCATTAAATTTGCAGATGACACCAAATTGGGGAGGAGCAGCAAACATACCAGAAGATAGAATTCAACGAGATCTGAACATGCTGGAAAAGCGGGTGGATGTGAACAAGATGCAATTTAACAAGGATGAGTGCCGAGTTCTACATCTGGATAATAAAAATGAGGAACACGCATACTGGATGGGGGATACACTTCTTGGGGTACGGGTGGACTGAAAGTTAAATATGAGCAGCCAGTGTGATGCGGCGACAAAAAAAGGCTAATGCAGTCTTGGAATGTATCAACAGAGGTATAACATCCAAATCACAAGATGTCATTGTCCCACTGTACACTGTATTAGTCAGGCCGCACCTAGAGTATTGTGTGCAGTTCTGGAGGCTTCACTTCAAAAAGGATGTGGACAGAATGGAGCAGGTGCAAAGGAGAGTGACAATGAAGATTGGCGACCTGGAGACCAAGCCCCTTGGGGAAAGGTTGAGGGACTTGGGGGTGTTCAGTCTGGAGAAGAGGAGGCTGAGGAGGGACATGATAGCTCTCTTTAAGTATTTGAAGGGCTGTCACTTATAGGAGGTCAGGCAGCTGCTCCTGTTGGCTGCAGAGGATAGGACTCGCAATAATGGGTTTAAATTAAGGGTGGGAAGGTATTGGTTGGATATTAGGAAAAACTTTCTTACAGTAAGAGTTGTGCAACAGCGAGCCCCCCCTCACTGGCAGTCTTTAAGCAGCTGCTGGACAAATACTTGTCAGGGATGCTCTAGGCTGATCCTGCATTGAGCAGGGGGTTGGACTAGATGGTCTCTATGGCCCCCTCCAACTCTGTGGTTCTATGATTCTATATAATAACCACTGAATGTTTATTCCTTCATCTCTAATATCTTGCCATGACTTGATTTCCCCTGAGCATGTATCATGATACCATATGTTAGAAAATCATTTTTATTTCTCATGTTCTTCGCATAGTGGGCCTCTATTGGAGACATGAGTGGAGAATTTGGAAGGCTCAATAAATTCTGGCATGCAAATCATACTCTCAACAGTCCATCTGATTATACAACTTCTGTCCTGTGTTATGATCATTTTAGCTGATTTCTTAATCCATAAAAAATTATGTAGGCCTTCATCGAGGTCTGCTGATTCAAGTTTTACTATCCTTTGTCTTGGGTCTTTAATCCAATTGGCAATCCAAACCAGGCCTACCACTTGGTAATATAATTTTATTTGGAAAGGCTAATCCTCCTTGTAGTACTTTAAAACTTACTCTTGGTTTCTTGCCATTCCAAATAAATTTGTTTATCTGTCTTTGCCATTCTTTTAGTGTTCTTTCTTCTATACGTATGGGTAATATTTGAAACAGAAAGTTTAGTTTTGGCACTATATTCATTTTAATTGCAGAAATTCTTCCCAGCCACAAACTTTTTAATTTTTTCCATCTGGATAGATCAGCTTGTATCAATTTCCAGGTCCTCTGGTAGTTATTTTTGAAAACATTACAGTTTTGCCCAATCACATTTATTCCCAAATATTTAATGTGGTTGGTGGCTACTGTACACTCTGTACTCTTTATAATATATTCTCCTTGTTGTGTTTAAAAATTCATTATTATTTTTGTCTTTTTTCTGTTGATTTTGCAGCCTGAAAAGAATCCAAATTCTTCAGTATGTTCCATTACATACTGTAACAACTTTTGGGGATTTGAGTCTGTCAGAACCACACTGTCTGCATAACTTTTCATTTTAAACTTTACATCATCCACTTTTATTCCCTTAATCCTGGCATCTCGTCTGATCTTTGTAGCTAGAATCTCCATCGCTAGGATAAATAGTAGAGATGACAAAGAAAATCTCTGGCATGTGCCTTTCTCAATTGAAATTGCTTCTATTTGTTTCCCATTTATTAAAATCTTTGCTTATTGACTTGGATATATACCATGCACCCTGTTCCAAAATTCAGGGCCACAGCCCATATTCTGAAGTACATTCAGTAAGAAAGGCCATGTTAAATTGTTGAATACTTTCACTGCATGTAGAAATATAAAGGCAGCTTTTTATTTCTTCTTGTTCACAAATTCGATTGCATCTATTTTGAATCGTATATTATCTTTCATACACCTCTTTGGTACAAAGCCTGTTTTATCCATATGTATTAAGTTTGGTATACAGTTTTTTAGTCTTTCTGCCATTACTTTAGCAAAGATTTTGTGATTTACAAATAGGTCTACATGACTGGTAGCATTGCATCATTGCCCTTTTTATGTATTAATTTTATGTACACCTCTTGTCATATCGGAAGTATTGTCTTTCCTTCTTTTATCTCATTCATGATTTTTTGTAATGTTATCATTAAAACGTTTTCAAAGTGTCTGTAATACATTGTTGTCAGCCCATCTGGGCCTGGTGCTTTATCCTTTTTCATATTCTTTATTGCCTTAGAAATTTCTTGAACTGTTTTTGCTTGGTTTAAAATTTTTCTATGTTCTGGTGTAAGCTTTGTGATTGCAATGTCTTTTAGATATTCTGTTAACCCTTCTTCTGGAACAGATTTCTTTTTGTATAATCCTGAAAAAGCATTAATTGTTCCTGTATTTCTTTTTCTGCATATGTAATCTGATCCCCTTTCTTTACACCTGTTGTTACTCTTTTTCTTTCTTTCTCCTGTATTAGATTAGATTTGATTAGATTAGATTTTTAACCACACTTCCCTGTTTGTGTGGGGCTCAAGGCAGTTCACAATTTAATTCAGTACACTGTAAAATAAGTTCAAACCATAAAAACTCAATATTTAAAACATTCAGAGCATTTAAACATTTCAAAACATTTTAAAAACAAGATGGTAGTGCTAGCATTTAGTCATGGGGGGGAGGGTGCTAGGCAGATGTAAGGAACCATAGCTGGCCTCAGCCAAAGGCCTGGCAGAACATCTCTGCCTTACATGCCCTGCAAAACTTTAATAGATCAGACAGAGCATGGGTGTCACTTAGCAGAGAGTTCCATCAGGGTGGGTACAGGGGGAAAAGGCCCTGGACTTGGTCAAGGCCAACCAGGTATCATTTGAGCCGAGGAGCACCAGAAGATTCTTGCCTGCTGATCTTAATGCCCTTTGGGCGACATATCAGGAGAGGCGGTCCCAAAGATAAAGCCCTGATCATTAAGGGCTTTAAAAGTAAGCACCAAAACTTTGAATCTGATCCGGTGCTCCACTGGCAACCAATGCAGTGCATGTAGCACTGGATGTATTTGTTCCCTCTGTGGGGTCCCCATAAAGACCTGCACTGCCACATTTTGTACCAGTTGGAGTTTCTGGGTCAGTTTCAGGGGTAGCCCTATGTAAAGTGAGTTATAGTAATCCAGCCTGGAGGTGATTGTTGCATGGATTACTGTGGCAAGGTCAGGATAAGACAGATGGGGGCCAGTTGTCTGACTTGGCGCAGTTGGAAAAATGCTCACCAGACAACTTTGGCAATCAGGGCCTCCTTCCTAAAACAAAGTGGTGGCACAGAGGATTTATCCTCTGGTTACAGTAACATCTGAACTGAACATCTGTCAGTTCTAGCCCCGTGCTGGTGTGAGCTACCAGCCTCATCCCCAGCTCGCCATCCACTCAGCGGTTTGAAAGCTTCAGCAAGTAGATAAATGGGTACCAGCCCTTAGAGAGGGTGGGTGCACTAAATCCCCCCGGCAGGGGGAGGTGTTAGCCGGCGAATTGAAATGTCCATCTCGTGAGCTTGGAAACTAGAGAAAAATCTCTTCGGCAGCAGCCTGTGATGGGCCGATCCGGCCAGGCAGTGGCAGTGCGGTACTATGACTTGAAGCAGTCCGGGAAAAACAGCTGACGTCATCCAGCCAAGCCAAATGAATGCCCTGGAACATGCCTGAGACTACAGCTGAACATGACCCCCGTCGGCTGCAAAATGTGTGCAATTTAAGGATTTATATATGTTGTCCTGCCTTACCCCGATGAATCATTGTTAATCCCTTGTCATATGAGTAACTGTTCATTGCTTAGAGCCAGCAAGCTTTGAATCAAGCGATTAATAAATTGAAAGATGTTATTATTATTCCTTGATCTGTCCTTTCGATCTAGTACTTTGTTCATGTCTCCAAAGATCATTATACCCTTCTCTTGAAATTCTAGCAGAATTTGGAAGAAATTCTCAAAGAATTTGGCTTTAACATCATTTGATGCATATATTGTTGCTATTGTGCATACCTTTCCTTCCGGGAGTCTCATTTTTAAGATTAGGTATCTTCCATCTGGCTCTCTTAATTCTTCTACTACATTTAATTGTTGGTTGTTTATGTAAATAGCAACTCCATGCTTTTTGTTTTGAGCTGAAGCAGGATATACTTTACTTAATTTTTATTCTATCGATCTAGTACTGCTCATACAGTTTTCACATTAAACAGAAATCAGAATAAAAATTAAAATAAAAAACCGTAGTATTATTTCCTTAGTATTTAATTATTGCACCTATAAATTTTGCCACTGAATGGGTGACAGGATTGTTTGTATCCGATAATAGCCAAGGGATGATTAAACTAGTCCTCAACTTGTTAAATATAGGACATTCTATAATCATGTGTTCAATGGATTCATCTTTGTCATATGAACATCTCTATGTTCTGCTACTGTATGATACTTTATTATCTCTTCTCTTCAAAATTGCTGAGGGAAGAGCATTCATTCTTGCTAGAGTAAAAGCTCTTCTGAGCTTTGGTACTGTGTCAAATGATAAATGTATTCCAGCAGTTGCATCGGGAGGGCTATTCCCAAGTAAAGTGTTGAACATACCCTATGCATCCTAATAGATGTACTAGTAACAGCCAACACTTTTTTATTTGCCTAATTATATCTTTAGTGTCTTTATTCTTAACCATGTTGTTTGGTATTCCTGGGCATTTCATTTTGATCCCATTGGCTGTAGTATTTATCTGTCTGGATAAGTCCAAGTAAAGTGGGCCCTCCCTACTCTCAAGGCAGTGTTCCTCACCAGATCCAGATGTATTTTCCATGCAAGAGATGCTTCAAAATTTATTCCCACATATTTAAATGGATTAACCTGTTCCATAGATTGGCCTGCTATATCCCATTTGAAGATTCCCACTTTTTCCTTTTGCTAAATACTATGATCTTGGATTTTGCCATATTGACCAATTGTCCATCAGTGGCCTGATCCTGACTGGACATCTGATTAGATATTGAATTGCTTTAAGATCTGATTTCTCTGTTTACATGGTATTTTATGATATGATATTACTATGTGTAAATTGTTATTTTAATATTATTTTAATTGTATTAGTTTAATTGTTATACACCACCTGTTTGGGGAAGGTGGTGTACAAATCTAATAAAATAAATAAACAAGGCTTCACAGCCTTCATAGCCTTCATGTTTCTTTTTATGTGGGTTTTTGCAGTAGAGATGGGGTGATTAATAAATTTAATTAAAAAATTAAAAAATAATAAATAAAATATCTGCATTTTGCTACTTAGTTTGTTAAAAATCCTCATATGTTTCGAGGGAGAGTTCAGTCCATTAATATTTACGGATACTATTGTTAATTTATCAATTTTATCCCAATGCTGTTGCCACAATCAGTTTGTCCTTTTCTGTATTTGCTTCTTCTTTGGAACTTTTCATCAGCAAGTTTTGCTTTGAATTTCTTGAAGATATTCCTTCAGTTCCTTTGTATGTATCTTCCGCATGCAATTCTTCAGCCAGTTGTTTGGCTTGCTCTTCTGTTGCAATTACTTTTCTTCCTTTTGGTAAGTATACCTCAATTGCAAAAGATACTTCCCAATGGTATTTTTATGTCTTTCTTTGGTAAAATCTGTCTCAGAAAATCAAAATCTTTCCTTTTCCTTAACACACTTGTTGGTTGATTCTGAAAAACCTGCACTTGTTTCCCCGCTCCTTTTAATTTTGCTTCTTTAATATTGCATCTGGTGTTTTCTTGTGAGTAAAGTGAACCAGTATATCCCAGGATAACTTATTCCCTAAATGCAATTCTTGAATTCACTCTAAATATCTGGTCTGTATTGGCAAAATCTCCTTGAATCTTCAAATAATCTTGAAGCAGATCATGGAAGCTCTCTTCCATATTTGACCTCCCAAAATTTTCTGAGATGTCTCTAGCACACAAATTATTAGAACTGCATTGAGTTTTCAGGATTTCAATTCTTTGGTCTGCTTCCTCAGTCTGATCATTTTGCCTTTCTAAGTGTCTATCATTATCTTTTTGCTTCTTTTTAATGCTTGCAATTTCTTGTGCTTGTTCTTGTAATTTTGTATTAATTTCTGATAATCCAGCCAATAATTCTTCTTTTTGGATATTTCTCTGGGTTCTTTTCTCAGATTCTTGTATGCTCCTTTGAGTTCTGATTGTTGTACCTGAGTTGCAAAAAAAAAAAGCCTAACTTAAAAAAAAGCCTAACTTGCTGCATAACACTAAAAAAGTGTAAGAGTCCAAGAGACAGAAGAAGTGAGCAGTGACTCACAAAAGCTCATACCCTACCACAATTTTTTTAGTCTTTAAGATGCTATTGGACTTTTACTTTTTTTCTTTCTCTTTTATGAAAATTGTTTACTTAAAAAGGAAAATAAAAGCTTGATTTAGCTGATTTAATTCAGTTGGTTATAATTTATATCTCTGTTTTGCTTTTAAGTTGAAGCTTCCTTAAAAGGAACGATTAGATGCTGTTCAGTAATTTATCTTTGCATAGTTCACACAAATCTCTTGGTAATTGTCTATAAATTATAACCATACATTTTTGGAAGATCTCTTACTGGGAGCAGATATGGTGAGGTCAGACATTGCTGGCAATCTGTGTTTTGCTGCAATTGTAATTCCACTGAGTTCTTGTTATTAAAATAAAGCCAAGGTGAGAGTTTTTAAAACGAGCCAAAAATGGAAATAAAAGATTATTATTAAGAAAGGGGGGAAAGCAAAAGCAGTGAGGGGTCACCCTTAGAGGTGAAAAGCCTACTTTTTCACCTTTGTCCTTCGTGGTATTGGAATCCATCAAGGCTTGATAAATCAGGCCCCCTTGGATACACCAGTCAGTTGGGTCTGCCCTTTGGGGAGAGGTGAAGAATGAAAGATAAGTTCTCCTCTCCTGCAGCTACTGCACCCTACATAAGATAAGTATGGAGCCTTTAAAAACGCTCCAATTCAGGTCACCATTTTCCCCAGCAGTCAAGGCTCCCATATTTCAATTGCATACTCTGTAAATAATAACAGCATGTAACACAGAAACAGAAACTGCCATAAAAGCAGTAGCAATAAACCTGTATTTGCTGTCCCACTCACATACACTAGTAATCAAAGTATCAAACACATACAGTTCAGTCACTAGCAAAGCAAAGTTCATATTCCAGAACCTTGCTAAATGTACAATGAGTCTAATTGCTCTCCTGTGGCCTGGAATGAAACCATATAGTGATTTTCACTAAAACATTTACAAACAACATACAGATTGCAGGCTGCATGCACCCTGATGGAGTCATGCTGTGTAGCCTGCAACCCCTCCCATGAGGTTGGGGGAGGGAAGCAGCAGCAGAGCAGCATTGTATCGCTTGTACTGCACTGGTCAGACCCCGTTTGACATACTGTGTCCAGTTCTGGAGGTCTTTTTATAGGAAAGACACAACTAAACTATTGTAGAGAGTGTCTGAAGGCAGGAGTTTTTTAACGGGCTACTGTACTATAGCGTCTATACTATAGGTATAGAATTACTTAGTTTTTATCTCCCATCTCTTAGAGAATATGGTTGTTGTGAAGACAGTTTTTGTTAAATGTATACAAGTGAAACTCTGTGGTGTGCTCCAGTGAGAAGCAATGTACTTTTTTCTCAAGTAGGCTGTTAAAAAGCAACACATAAAATAATAGGTGAGGACTGAAGTACACCATACCTTATATCAGGGGTGTCAAACTCATTTGTTACAAGGGCCAGATATGACATAAATGGGACTTTGTCCAGGCAGGCCATGTGTGTCATAAAATGTAATTTTATGACACACATGGCCTGCCTGGACAAAGTCCAGGTAGCAAAGATATTAACTTTATAAAGGACGCTGACAAACACAAAGGTTTTTCCCCACTTAAAATACAAACATGCTTAAAACAGTAACACTTGCCATATTTTATTTAAAAGTCTTTGATAACTGACACCTCCCAAAACTCTCCCCCTTAAAAGATACCTACCTAAAATGGAAAGATGGGGGGATAGTGGGATTTCTCAATTCAACTTTTAAAATAAAACATCAAGAAAAAGCACAAGTATCACAGCAGAAACTAAAACTAAAAATATAAAATGCTCTGAGCCTATGAAAACATGAAATGGCTGGGCATTGCAAGCTCCCCCACCCCCAGGTCTCCTCAGAGTGGCAGTGGCTCTCCATTGTAATGTCCTCCTTTGGCTGTGGGTTCCCAGGTTAGAATACTCACACAGGCACCCATTTTCAGGTCCATTCAATAGAGACAAGCTGGCTGGAAATTCAAATCTGCCAATGGGACCTGTGGGTGGCACATGGGAATTGTATATAGTTAGTTGCTTGACCCATTGGTGCATTCTTGTGTTGGGTCCAGTAAGTGTGAGCTGCTAATCACTCAGCGTCTGTTATCCTTATGCGTCGAACCCACTACACAGCAGTTTGACACCCCTGCCCTATTAAAACAAACAAACATTTAGCTTCTGTGAGATCTCAGCCAAACAGGAAAGATACACATTTCTTAACAGAATTAAAAGTGGAAAACCTACTGAAGCAGGCAAATCTCATGCAAAAAAGAAGTTGCACAGTCT
Source organism: Gekko gecko (assembly GCA_029375565.1). Lineage (NCBI taxonomy): Eukaryota > Metazoa > Chordata > Lepidosauria > Squamata > Gekkonidae > Gekko > Gekko gecko. The sequence continues at coordinate 54,154,977 of JAPDNY010000009.1, forward strand.
TGATTAGACTTGTACAAGTGGGGACCCACAAGAAACTTACGGGAGCAGCTATCCCATTCCCCCCCACCTCTGCTTCTTCCCTTTCCCGCTTCTTCTCTCACACTCATTCTCCTTCCTGTATCCCTTTTCTTACTCTCTTTCTCTTTCCCCTCCACACCTGTCACTTCCTTTCTGCCCCCACCCTGTCACTCTTTCTGCCCTTGTCACTCTCCCAGCCTTCCACCTACTCCCCCCCACAACAGCAGTGGCAGCAGCTGCTCTCAGGAATCACAACAGATTGCCCAAATACAGAGATAATTTCCTCTTAGGGTTGCCAGGTCCATGTTGGGAAATTCCTGGACATTTGGGGGTGGAGCCTTGGGAGGATGAAGTTTGAGCTTGGAAGTGACCTCAGCAGGGTATAATACCATAAACTCCACCCTTCAAAGCAGTCATTTTCTCTGGGGGAACTGATCTCTGTCATCTGGAGATCAGTTGTAATTCCAGGAGATCCCCAGCCCTCACATGACGATTGAGAACATTTGTTCCCCTGCAGGAAATGACTGCTTTGGGGGAGTGGAGTCTATGACATAATATCTATCTGAAGTCCCTCCCTGCCTCAATCCCCACCATCCCCAGGCTCCACCCCTCAAATATCCAGGAATTTCCCAACCTGGAGTTGGCATCCCTATCTCCTCACCAACAGTCAGGCTACCTTTATCCACCCCTCTGTCTCCACCTTCCTGTTTCTTCCCCCCCTGCAGCTTCTACTGAGGAAAACTATAGTCTCTCTCCACATTGGGGACCAATGCTCCCTCTAAGCTGTGGAGTCTTGTGAGCAAAAATTCTACTTTGTGAGCTACTGGCATTAAAGGTGTGAGCAAACTGTTTGGTTACTGCATAAATTAGTTTGCTCTGGAGCCATCCTTCCTGAGCTAAGACAAAAATGTGTGAGCTGGAGGCTAAAAAACTGTGAGCTAGCTCACACTAACTCAGCTTAGAGGGAACACTGGTGGGGACTAAACCAGTTTACATTATTCTCTCTTCCTTTTTATCCACACAACAACAACCCTGTGAGGTACGTTATGTTGAAAGTATATGACTGATCCAAAATCACCCAGTGAGCTTCCACAGCAAGATGGGGATCTAAACCTGGGTCTCACAAACCCTACTCTGAAGCTCTGACCATTATACTACACTGGCTTTCATAGGGTAGCTGTTGTTGAACAGCAGCAAGCAGCCAGGCCTAGCTGAATCATACAAGTCAGGTGGTATCAAGTCACCCAGAGGGTGCTGCTAGGCTTAGGTTTGCCAGCCTCCAGGTGGGACCTGGAGATCCACCAGAATTACAGCTGAACTCCAGACAACAGAGATCTGTCCCCCTGGAGAAATTATATCCAACTGAGGCCTCTTCCCTCCTCAAACTCTGCACTCCTCAGACTTCACCACAGAATCTCCAGGAATTCTGCAACTTGGAGTGGACAATCCTATTCTCGGACCTGGCTCCAACTCCCCTGCTATTTAGCCATTCATACTGCTGGAGGAATCCTTCCCAATCCGAGATCCAGTTCTCTTCCTCCCTCTGGCTATCTCAGTCTATCTCTGTGGCGGGGCTTGGAGTAGATCCCATTTCAAAGGGTATGGGGGAGATTCAACCCTCCCTGAGGGTTTTTTTTTGTTTTTTTACTTTTTGGGTTTTTCTGCAGACCCATGGAGTCCCCTGAGTCTGTAGAAAAACCTGTTGAGGGAGAGTGTGCCCCCTATCTGCAGAAATAAGTATCTGCACAAAGAGGGAACTGTTGAGAATTAGATTTATAGATGCTGCTTCAAGTTTGATGAGGAAGAAATATAGACATTTTTCAAACAAATAAACAGATTAATAAACCATATTGGTGTTCATTCACACATTATCGATTCTACTTTAATTGTGAATTAGAATATCTAGAAACGGATGCTAAATTATATAATAATCAGTGCAATCCTAAACAAAGTTATACCTTCCTAAGCCCCTTGATTGTACTTAAATATCAACTAAATACTCAGTGATATTTAGATAGCAATCACACCAAATAATGTAACTACTGAACAACTAGATTTAATTTTGGTTGATAAAATAGCTCATTGTAATATAGTGCTCTTAAAATTCTCATATGACAAGTGTTAACTAAAATGTTTGTTAAGGACATTTGGACTATTTTTTCCCCTTTGTCCAGTAATTATTTGGAAATGTTTCAGATTGGATGCCTTGTACCACCATTGTACCATAAACTTTGTTAACCTTCTATACTCCCAATTTGCAAAGCAGATGTCTTATGAGGAAGAGCCTTAGCCTCTGCCTCTGTTCCTGCCCCAACTTGTCTGTGCTGCACTGCCTGCCAGGTAGCACAACTGAAGTGTTTCCCTCTGTCATCCTCTGGTGGGCTTCCATCTGATCATCTTCTCCTGCTCTCCCCTAGTCTGTAAATCAGAGAAGCAGATTTGCCTCTTTATCTCCCAACCCAGTCTATACAGCCCTGCTTAGCAGCATACTGTTTGTCTCCACGATTCCTTATAGGGTAGGTTTGTTGTTGTTGTATAGTGGGTTAGACGCATAATGAAACCACGGACAACGATGTAGTGATCAGGATGGTTCGCTATTATACAACACAAGACAAAGTTACCTGGCCACTATATACAAGTGAAGGGGAATGCCCCCTGGTGTCATTGGCGGGTTTGAATTCCCGCCGCCGTTCCCATTGGTTCAGCTAAGCTGGAGCCAGGAGCCCCAGTCCCATTGTTCCCTGGGACTCAAGCTCAGGCTCCTTCGCTGATGGCATGTAGTGGTTAGCGGGCACAACAGTTGTATATTGTAGGTCTATTTCCTCAGTCTGCACAATCCTGACTGGCTGCCAGTGGTACAAAACTTTGTCCTTGCTTAGCAGATGCAGATTCACAGATGGCGCAATGATGGCAGAAGGTGTAAAAACAATGGGTACAGAGATGCTTGTTGAGATGATTATGTCATCCATAAGTTTGGGTTTGTATGTCATCTATATGATGACTCCCAGGGCATTGAATAAGCCTCCAGAATAAGCAGTCTCTGTCCTTAGCCAGGCTCTAGATATTGTGGTCAAGTGGCAGATGGGGAAAAAGAATCCAGACAAGACCAAGGTGGAGCTGGTTGATATGGCAGAGACTTTGGAGGGAATTATTCTGCCTGAAATTTTGCGTACTAATTTACCCACAGTGATAGAACACTGGCCAACAAGGAACATGCACAGACTCAATAATTTCACTAAAATTAAAATGGTTTACTAGGCACAATATAATCACTAAGCAAATAAAATAAACATATAAACAAAGCATAATACACAAAGAAAGACAAATATGACACACAGACCATGGAAAACAATCATAAAGACAAACAGCAAACGGTAACATAGCAAGAAAATATATAACAGCCTACCCTCCTAATTACCTCCTGTCTATTAAAAAGTAAGCTAAGACCAGCCCTCTGGCTCCCTCTAAATGCTAAGCACTGAAAGGCTTTGAACTAAAAAGTGGAAACAACATAAAGAAGGAAAAGGGACAAAGGAACAATTAATGAGGAGCCAGGGTTGACAAGAGGAGCAATTGCTACTAAGAAGGCTATCAAAGAAGAGAGACAGAAAAAACAACCAGACAGGCAAACTGCTGTTAGAGAACAGAGAAAGCAAGTGTGATGGACTGTCAAGGGTTAATGCCTCACAGAGTCTGAGAACCTTTGAGTGAACTTGTTCAAATGGAATTCTGTGGAGAGCATCAGTTAAGAAATGACAATTGGGAACTGACAGTTGAAGAAGAGACAGTTTAGCACTGATCAAGGACTGGGAAGGAGGCAAAAAGGAGTGAGAGGATCATGGAAGATCCCCATTCAAGCCAAAAAAGGGGTGAGATTCTAGTCAAGAGAAATGATCCCTGCCCAGTGAAAGGGGAGCTAAGTCTTAAAAGAGGAATGCTCCCTGCTCTGTGTAGAGACAAAGATTTGGGGAACTTTGTTGTGAGTTCCTGCCTTCTAAACATGAAGTGCCAGTGAAACTCAGAAACCTATGCTTGTGAGTTAAAGCAGAAACTGAAAAGAAAGCCTCTCTCCTCAAAGTTTCAAACACCTTGTTTTTTTAATAAATTTTATTTTAACTTTCTAAGGAAATACAGAATAAAGAAAAGGAATAGGGGAAAGGGAATAAAAGGTATGATTACAAAAACACAATACAGAGGGCAATTTGCGGATATTAAGGACAATCCTTGATTATAATACATGTGTATATGAAAAGAATATGGTAGCTTAAAGAACTATTATAACAACCCACTCAACTTATTCTACCATTTTCTCATAATATATTATCATTTTTATCCTATCTCATCAATCTTATCTATTTTATCATAAAACATGAATAACCTCATAGAAATGTTGTATATAATTTTAACATAACAGTTTATTGTAATAAAAGTAATAAAAGATGATATCCCTAATATTTCATATTAAACTATAATATAATATTAAACCATTCACATATATGACCACAGAGATTGGTTGTAATAATCACAGAAGACTCGCCAGTTATTTTCAAATTCCCATTCCCCCACCAATGACCACCAATTTTTCAGTAAACTGTCTCTAATAACATGACCAAAACATCTCATAGTTTTTGTGTGTGCTTTCCTGGTTGTTTTAATCCAAAAATGTTTATGTAAGCCTTCAACAAGTCTGCTGCTTCCATTTCATCAGTCTTTCATTCAGGTTTTTAATCCAGTCAGAGATCCAAACCAGGCAGGCTGCTTGATAGTACAGCTTCATATTAGGGACTGCTAGTCTTCCTCTTTTTTTTCATCTTGTAAAACTTTAAATCTGATCCTTGGTTTCTTGCCATTCCGCATAAACGTGCCTAACTGTCTTTGCCAGTCTTTCAATATCTTATCATGTATCTCAATTGGGAGCATTTAGAATAGAAAATTAATTTTGGGGAGAATATTAAGGAGAATATTGCAGAAATTTTCCCAAGCTAAAACAAATTTAGATTAGACCATCTCTTCAAATCCTTTTGAATTTTCTTCCAGACTACTTCATAGGCCCCGGTCACACCAGGGGGAAAGGCATGGCTGAAGTGCGGCTTTTTAGAGTTGCAACAAAAGAGAAGTGTGGCTGCGGGATCAGACAGATCCCCCGAACTGCCATACAGTTGCTCCCCAGCATGATCAGATGCTGGGGGGGGAGGGAGCCATGGACAGGAGAGAGAGGTGAGTCCGCTGCACATGTGCAGTTCAACAGGGCCTCGGATGCTGTGGGGAGATGGGCACATCGGTGATCAGACGCCCGCCCATGCTGCGCTTCAACCAGTAGGTAGTACTGTTTTAGTGCTACCTTTTTGATGCACGGTTTTGCCCAGAAAGGACGGATCGGGGATGGGTGTGCTCTGCTTCCCAGATGTTGCGGTATGATCACGCCCGCTTGATGTGCCCTGATCTGTCCCTCTCACATGACAAATCCTCCCGTGTGACTGGGGCCTTAGTTATCTTGAAAAAGTGTTTCTTTTTCCCTGGATGCATTTATTCCCAAAGATCTTGTTGAAAAGCAAAAACATTTACTTGTTGGCAACATATTGGCTGGATTTAGTGTGATTACAAAGAACCTTAGTTTTTATTATCAGTTCACCTGTGATTCCACCTGACCTTTCCCCCTCCAAGTTAAATAAAATATCTTGTTTATTTTTGAACTTTCAAAAGCCTCTTGTGTGCCATTACAAAATATTAGCAGGTGATTTTATCTCTTCCCTGAAGTCTCTGGGCTGGGCCACCATCAAAATATATAATAACATGACAGGGTGGGACAGCCATAGACCAACAAATAAGAAGAAAATAGATGGAGGGGCTGCTCAGCAAAAAAGAAAGAAGAAACAAAGGGAAAATCCTGAGCACAAGGAAGGGAAAAGGGCAAGATTCCCATAACAAGCAAGAGTTCTCATCGTAGAGGCATCAGAAGTTCTTGATGAGGGAGAAATAGTTTGTCAAAACTGTTCAGATCAGAGTGTCGTGGGTACTGGCTGTGCTGAGGCTGACTAATCCTCAGATGAGGAAGAGGCAGGGAGCAACCCAGCCTCCTCTGGAGTCAGCCCAGAAGAAGAACCCTCAACAGTACCTGAGGAGGAAGAGTCTCCAGCAACTGCAGCCAGGAGAGACCAATCGTGAGCCTGGCCCAGCACCCCAGTTGCAGACACCCTAAGGCCAAACTCCCCGCCTAGTTCTCTTGAGTGCCCTAGACGTAGGGCACGCCAGAGACTGACTATGCAGGAGCGAAGAAGGAGTGCCAGACTGCAGCTCCTTCAAAGGCAATGGGAAGAGCTGTAAGCCCTGGCAGACTCAACTCCCAGGGAAGGGGGGACCTGTTCAAAAGCACTCCTTGCACCTGCTCCAGTGTGGCAGCAACTCTGCATACTCAGACCTGCTACTGTGTGTGTAACAGCCACTTCTTGTCCTTGAAACCTGCAACCTTGAATTGACTTCCCAGATATCTGATCTTTGGCTCTGTGGCTTACCTGTGGCTTACCTGTGGCTTCCGGACCATGTTTCCAGTGTGTGGTCTCTGTGGCAATCAGCCAAGACAGCACACAGATCTTTTCTGCCCAGAAAAGGTCACAGTTGGGTAACCAGTTGAAGATGGTAAAAGGTACTTCTGGTCACAATGCCATTTGCTTATCCAACAGGAAGCCTGGATTCAGGAACACCCCCAAGCTACAAACATACTCCTTTAGGGGACATCTAAAACAGGGGACATCACAGCTCCTGCATCAGACCTTTCTGCCACCAGTAGCACTTGTGTTTCATTGGGAATAATTTTCAGCTTGTTAGTCCTCACCCATCCCAAAACTGCCTCCATGCACTTGTTCACAGTTTCTGTAGCCTCCCTGGGATCTGTTAGAAGTACAAGATAGAGATAAGTGTTATCTACATATTGGTGGCAACTCAGCCCAAACCTTTGGATGACCTCCCACAGTGGTTTCAACGTAGATGTTAGGAACATGGGGGACAAGATGGAACCTCACAGGCCAAAGATGAAGGGTCCAAGTATCAGTACCCAGCACCAGACTTTGAAACCTACTGTCAAGGCAGGACCAGAACCACCACAAAATGGTGCCTAGGAAGGCCTAAAACCAGTGAGAAGCCATTTTTCTGCAAAAGCCATTTTTCTAAAGAGAAAACAAGAAATTTTCCATCAACGATTCAAAACTCAACCGGCCAAGAGCAATATAGACATTGGCCAAATTCCTAGACTGACATGACCACACAATTCAAAGCCAATGGCTCCTGTAAACAAACTATTCTGAGCTATGCAAACAAGCAGGATCACTGACAAGATAGAAAATAAGTGGTGGGTTTTTTAAGACTAAAATAATAACAATGATAATTTTATGTAAACACTTCTCTAATATACCTTAAGAGGTGTTGAACTCATTTGCTATGAGGGCTGGATCTGACATAAATATCACTTTGTCGGGCTGGGTCATGTGTGCCATAAAATGTAACACAAGGTACTGGAGATATAAACTTTATAAAGATGATTTCAGATGCCAAATGGCACTAGCAGGCTTGATTGGATTAGGTGTAATACACAGAGAGGTAGTAGCCATGGAGATATCAGCACTGGTAATGAGACAGGAAAACTAGGTCTCAATTTGATACAAGAGGATTCAGTCCAGGAGGATGCAAAGAATAAATGGAAATAAGTCTGAAGAAGTGATCAGTGACTCATGAAAGCACATACCCTATCACAAATTTTGTTAGTATTTAAGGTGCTACTGGACTCTTTCTACTGCTATTAGAAACCTCAACATTCAAAAAACAGTGGGGGAATATTTTAACCTTCCAGGACATTCAGTTGCTGATCTAAGAGTAACAGGCTCTGGTCACACTGCAAAGGACATGCGCTTTGTTTCCGGTTTATTTAAATCGGGAACATTTTTATTCGCTTTGGGCTGTCTACATGCAGCCGCTGGGCTCTTTCCCCTCTTTCCCAGCACCCGCTTGCCTGCTGCTGCGCCGTCCTTCCAGGCGATCCTGCTGGCCATGGGGAAGCTCGGGCAGCTGCAGCTCCTGCCGAGACTTTGGGGGGGGGGGTGCTGCTACCGCCGCTGCCGCCATTGCCCCACGAAAATAGGCTCCGCCGTCTCCGCCATCCTCCTTGCCGGCCCCATCCAGGCTGCTGGAGCCCCCACCTCTCGTTCCCGCCTCCAGGGCCGTCTTTGTGCGTTTTTTTTTTAAAGCTTCTGGTTTGAGCGCTTGACTAAACATGCGCTTAATAAATCCAGTATTTAAACTTTAAATGGATTTATTAAGTCCATGTTTGCTCAAGCGCTCAAACCGGAAGCTTTAAAAAAAGAAAGAAAGAAAACCCCCAAGAACGTTCAGACGGCCCTAATCGCAATCCTTGCGAGAGAGGGGCTGTCCACATAGGCGAAACCGCGCAATGAAAGCGGAAGTGCCAGGAAAACACTACATTCTCCAGGGGTCAGGAAAACCCGGAAGCATTGCCGGAAGAATGATGATTGTCACAAAAGATTTAGTTCTAAGATGGTTGCTGTCAGGAGACAGGCCACATCAGCAGTGCTGGGCCAAAGTAGAACTGGGTTTAGGAATGGTTCCAACATAGAACAACCTGACCCAGGAAAATTGGGGTGTTTTTGGCCAGGGGAAACCCAGACAGGTCACACATGCTTTTCATGACCATATGATAATTTTTGCCAATAATGGTGTGTCACCAGGTTGGTGAAAATCAAAGAGCAGTTGTAAAACCCTGATTGGGTTAGAAGAATGGAGCTGAATAGAGCATAATTCAAGGGATACCCAATGGAAAGGAGACAGAAGGTCCAAAGCCTATCTTCCTCACTTCCTGCTTTTCAGGCATCCATCTGCAGGAGGACCCCTTGGAGATAAGGCCTTTTCCTGCCAAGTCATCTTTGGGCCACCTTTGAACATGTAACACTATTATTTTTCTGGAGGACTAGTAAGATTCATACACTGCTTGCTTTGTTCTAATGTTGCTTGTTATGCTCTATGGTGTTATGCTGCTTTAAGCAAAGTTACTACTTATTCAAAGTAGGGATATGTTGAGTTAAACTTCAGTTCTCAATATGTTCTGGAAATTCTGGGGTATATTCTGGAAATTCTGAATGTGATTAAAGGAGAAAAACCTTGTTAGAGCTTATGTACTAATAAAATCCCATGACATTTATAAACCTGGTATCCAAGCTCTTTCTTTTCCTGGAAGGAGCTTTCCCAGAGTAAAATTCAAACCATCCCTCTCATGAGCACAGGTTTAGCCTGGAAATAATGCAGGTTAGCACAACTCCAGAAGGCAGCCCAGAGGGATACCATGACTGATGATATTGAAAGCTGCTGAGAGGTCTGGGAGAACTAATAGGGTCTCACTCCCCTGGCTATCTCCCAGTGCAGGTCATTCATCAGGGTGACCAAGACTATTTCAGTCCCATAACCAGGCCTGAAGCGAGATTGAAGTAAATAAAAAAATGCTTCATTCAGGAAACTCTGAAGTTGCCCAGTCAGCACTCATTAATTCATTCAGCCGAGCTGGAGACATGTCAACTAAATCCCACCGGGTGCCGTTAGGTAGTCCCGCCCTAATACGTTGTGCCCATAGATAGGGATGTTACAAGCTGTGTAAGCCGCTCAGAGACCCATGGAGAGGGGTTCGAGCGGGGTAGAAATTGAAAGATAAATAAATAAATAAACAAATCTTGCTCAAGAATGATACATTGAAGACTGGGCAGTAGTTATTTAATCCCCCTGGGTCCAGAGCAGGCCCATAGCAATGGAGGAGCCTCCTGGGGTGATGCTCCTTCCTGAATTTGCCCTGCCTTCTCATGGCCATCTCCCCTCCCATCCCTCCATGCCCCTGGGAGCCTGCAGTGGCATGCAAGAGGAGCCTGGGGCAAGAGGAAGGGAGCACAACACCACACTCATTCCAAGCACACAGGAGGCGGACAGGCAGGGCAATGAGTGAGCTCAGCTGACCACACTGGCTGGCCACATCTGCATGGTGAATGGCCCAACCTGGTGCCTCAGTGTGCCTGTGCCAGCCAAACTAGGTTTGATTTCAAAGCTTTGAGTGTGGCAGCCGGGTTGTTTGTACACGGAGAAAAGGAAAGAGAGAGAGCGAGAGAGCACAGGGGGAAAGCCCTTAAAGTGAGAGACACAAAGCCCTCCCCAAACAGTTTCAATGACACAAGACGAATTCTCACTGACGGCCCAGGTCCTGATTCAAGGAGTGCCCCATCACCTTCTGTTGTGTTGCCCCAGATTCTCTGCTCTCCACTGCCCTCAAGAAAACTCTTCCTTCCTCTCCCATGAGATTCTGGTCTCCTGCTGGAGGCTGTTCAGGTATGAGCACCTGGCCCATGACTTTGGCCTTTGAAAGGGACCCTGTCACTTTCTCAAAAGGTCTGGGAGATTCTCCCAACAAGGAAGGTTTCCCGAAACTTACCCTCCAGGACAGCGACATGGCCCGCTTCTTTCCCTCCCCAGTCCTCTGGCTCTTCTTGCTGCCCTTTTATTTGATTGATTATTTATTTATTTATTTATTTATATTGTTACATCTGAAGTGACTTCTGAAGTGACATGGTGCCTGGTCCAGAGTAGGTTTCTTTTGGAGTGGACGCACAACTACTCACTTCAAGGCAGCAGTGACCACTCCCTCCCAGGAGGGGCAAGGGTCATACAAGCAGGTGGTAGGTCTCAAACTCCCAAGAATCCTGTCTACATCTTCAGACTGAGCAAGCAGAAAGGTATCCCACACAATGAGACATGCCAGCACCCTGGGAGCATTTGATCCTGTTAGTGCTATTGTAGAGTCCAAGTCAGAATGAATGTGCGCATTTTCCCACAAAGTGTTGAACAAAATGTTCACAGTGGGCTGCAGAGCAGTCCACTGCTTCCTGCAGACCAGAACCCAATAGGCCCTTGACCACCAAGAATTCCACAGGTCTACACTGTGCAGATGCAATGGTGGCAAAAATAAGGGGGAGGGGAGGTTTGGAAGTCCAGGCATAAAACCAGTCTGCCTTGACTTACCCAGTTTATTTCTAGATGTTCTCATGAGTCAGTGGTATGGGTATTCCACAAACCAGTATTTCCTAGGCAGTACTCCAGTGAAAATCTGTGTCCCAATTTACCCTTGTGTGCAAACATTGACCAGTAAGGAATACACAGACTCAATAATCTGACTGAAAAGAATTAAAGTGGTTTGCAAAGCACAATATAAATCACTAAACAAATAAAACAAACATACAAACAAAATATAACACATTAAGGAAAAACAAGGATGACACATGGACAGTGGAAAGCCATCATAAAGACAAAAATCAAAGTGTCACACACCATTTAAAATAGCCTACTTTCCTAATTATCCTCCAGCCTCAGCCTGCCTTGTTAAAAGGAAAGGTCAATTTAGCCCTCCCACTGTGCAATCCTGGAGGGTGTGTGTGTGCTCAAGAAGCTAATCAGCTGCTGCACCAGCATATCTCAGAGTTACACTGGCATAGCACCCCACTGCTGCTGCACCATGGCTAACCACCGGTACGACAATACAGTGGACCAGAGAGCCACCAGCACAACCCTCTGCACCACTGGGGAAAAGGTGGATCCAGGGCTGTGGCAGGGGTAAATTGGCTCCCTAAGCCACCCCAGCCTAGGAACAGCTCTCCCCACAAAGCATAAAGTTATGCCATCAAGAACTGCATTATAGCCCTTAGGCAATGGAAAAGGCAAAATGCCTTCCACAAATGTAGTCCTGCTCACAAGGCCCTGCACAGCACAGGATGTGTTGCATATTGAAATGTGAATCACTGCTATACTTTCACATGTTAAGCTTGATTCTGAATGTGGCTCTTCAGCTGTCGCATTACTATTGGCTGATTTCTGAGAAACCTTTGTACAGAACCAATCATCTTGTAAATATGTATCAAAGTGGGAACAATTGTGATTGGACCTTATCTCTGTAATTCTATTGGTTCTTAACTTATTTTGGGGGTGGCTTTGACAACCCGGGAGAGTATAAAAGAAGGAGCTGTGCTCCACTGTTTTGTGGTGTGTTTGTTGTGGTGTTCTGAGTTGGAGTTGCTGTTACAAATAAACTGAAATCACTTGCTGAAATCATTTCGTTGTTGAGTTCCATACTTAACAGGATGCCAACTATACCATAAACCTCCAGAGTGGCAGCCAAACCTACTCCTCAGCACCCAATCACCACTCTCCCGCACTACATAAACCTGAGCCAGGACACTCCATAGCTCATATGCAGCACAGGGCTTTGTCTCTGAGTTCTCCAGAGTGTTTTGCTCTGTTGGTGGGAAATGCACAGAGAGGGCACTTAGCATGGTAAGCCAAAGTAAAAAGCAAACATCCTTGCTTGGGGGACTAACATGTCTCATTTCAGAGCCCCTCATTTCAGATACCTCATCTCTGGACACACCAAATGAACAACCACATACTGACAGGTGAGCAGGGGTGAAGATCCAGCAGGTTCAGCCTGGGTGTCTGCTCCTATCTCCTTCTTGTACACACCTTGAGTTGCTTCCTCTGCAACGCAGGCTCCTAGAGCCAGAGCTAGCAATGTGTGTGTATGGGGGCAACCCAAGGCAACTGGACCCAGCAGTTACCCTGTGTCATGTGATGGGACATATTCTCAAGAATAAGTACATAAGGGTGCTGGATATGATGCCATGTGTGTGTGTGTGGCAGGGATGCTGGAAGACCTGTACTGGGCTCTTGGCATAGTCTCTTGCCAAGGTGCTCCCATTGTCCAAGTGCAGGAAGGGACACAAGTGTAGTTTGGGGAGTGGCTGGCAGCCACCCCACTGTGCTCAGTGGAACTGCTGTGGCACTCATTGCCTGGCAGAATCAGAGCCCTATGCAGCCGCAGAATCCTGTTTTTTGAGGATTACGAAACTGCGGGGGAAATCGGGCGAAGCCGCGGGTCAAAATGCAGCCCCGCGACTTCGGGTGTGAAATTGACTAATAGTATCGGGCCAAATGGCGGTGCTACCCAGAGTCAGCTTTAGTGGGAAATCACCCATGGAGTAGATACAGTCGATGTGCATGCCCAGGCAGCAGACAGATAAATGTTGTTTGGATAGCTATGTCATGAAGGGGCACCCCAAAACAATGGAGCTCTCCTCCATGGTGGGGAACACAGACCCTATTGGGACCCCATACTGAAGCTCAGAAATGTTTAGTTACAATAACTATATCAAAGAATAGGAATGATTTTAGTTGTAAAAGAGCAAATGATAAAATGGGCGGTAAATGTTAATACAGAGATATTAATGACATCTTGGGAATACTTGTGGAAAAAGTCAATGAAAATTTCAACTTGTGTAAATGTTAAAGAGAATTGTTATAAAATGATGTACAGATGGTATATGACGCCCAAAAAAATTGCTATCATAAATGAAAGTATGTCTAACAAATGTTGGAAATGTAAGAAACATGAAGGGTCTTTTTACCATATGTGGTGGACATGTGATAAAGCAGTAAAGTATTGGACAGAGATCCACAATGAGATACAAAAAATTTTGAATTGTACTTTTAAGAAAGACCCACAGATGTTATTGTTAGGTCTTAAAATGGAAGAAATAAATGTAGCCAAGAGAACACTATTATGGTACTTGACTACAGCAGCAAGACTGACTTTTGCTCAATGTTGGAAACAAGATAAAGTACCTGAAACATGGGAATGGATTAAAAAAACGTTGTTTTTAGCGGAAATGGACAAGTTAACAAGAAAGTTAAACAACGAAGAAGATGAAACTTTTTTTAAAGACTGGAAAGACTTTCAAAAATATCTGTTGAAAAATTGGGACATTAAAAGTGGTTTGATTAGCTTTGACAGTTATTAAGAAGAAATGGAAAGAGAATTAGACTTGTATTGTTACCGTTAGTAAGAGAAATAAGTTTAGAAGCAACTGTAATAGAATAAGAGAGATATTAATGGGGTTGGAGCAGTGCTGGAAGCCTGATGTGGGGGGGAGAAAGGGAAAAAAGAAAAATGGGTATGTATTGCTATGTTTAAATTGTATGAACTTGTGATATATCCAATAATAAATTGTATTTACAAAAAAAAAGGAATGATTTTAGTGAGATTTAGATTAGTTACATCCCTGGAGCTTGAAAAAGTGGAATATAAAAATGGAATAAAATTCTACATAGAAATTAAACATGAAGTACAATTAAATAATGGGAGATCCTGATAATCCAAGTCTGTGTAATGGGCATTTTTTCATAGCAGGCCTTGATTTTAGGCACATAATCTATTTATGCCATGATTTAACACTTATCTTGCTTTACAGGGAATAGTTTCTAGGTAAGACTTGTTCTTAGCAGCTTTATTTTTAGCAGTTGTCCACTGCTAGTGCTTACTCTATTTCTGTCTTTCCAAATGGCTTCCTTTTAAGTATACAGAAACTGCAAAGCATTGCCAAAAATGAAACAGATACCATAGAGTTTTAAGTATAACAAGCTATCTTAAAATGTGTGAAGAGAATTGCTCCACTCAGGGTGAATTGTCGAGTGTGATTAGCACTGGCAGTCAAATAGCTAAGGCAAAATCTATCTCAGCCCCAATGCAAGATTCTTTAATTCAAGTATGATGGAGAATGAATCTGAGATGCTTCAGCATGCAGAACATGTAAAGCCATAAAATCTCCCCATGCTCTAATGAATCCATTCTAGCTTTTTGCTAAGGTGCTAACATTCAGAAGTCAAGGCATTTTATCACTACTTCTGTTTTATTAAACTAACACTCCATAAACCACACTGGATTTCTCCCATGCAGCAGTCTCACAACAAGGTGGGCATACTAATGATTGCAGCAAGCGCTTACTTTAGTTCAACAAAAATGATAAGGCCAGTTTTAGATGTCACAAAGGATACAGAATTGATCTTCGACCCATTCCCATTTGAGGAGGGCCAGCCCATGTGCAGGAATTGGGTATTTTCTGTAAACAAGCATGAAAGAAGATGGTAATGAGGCAGGCAACATAATAGCTGGAGTGCTGATGCAGGGCAACACAGGGGGCTTAACCAAACCGACTGCTGCCATCAATATTACAGTGTTAGTCACAGTCAAGGTGCTACAGGTGCACAGCTGCCCAGCTTCTATGTTTTGCAGCAGCCAGCATTCGGATTTATGTTTGGAAAATAACAAATCAAAAGCCATGCCAAATATTCCCATCTGGTTATCTCAGGCAGCTATTCCAAATGAAATTTCCTTATTTCCTTCAGTATTTGGACCTGAACTGACTAAAGCCAGTTTTGGTAACACCATGGCTGCACTCTGATTTCAGTTTCCATTCCCTCCATTTCTTTTCCTCTAGGCTGGTGCAGGGTAGGAGAGATGTAGTGAGGGGAGAGAGTGGCTCAGGAGGCATGTGCCTGAGAGGTACCTGGTCAAATGCTTAGTATATGTTCACATTGTCTGTAGTGGCATCTCGGGGGCACAGTTTTGACTCACTGGCTCATTAAAGAATCTCATCCTATTTATGCAATATATTTATATATAGTTATCTGGTATATTTATCAATATATGTAAAAATGAGATAGAAAAGTAGACAAGGGAAATAACTCAGGTTCAAAGGGGAAGATAAAGAATGAGGGAACTAAGATAGGAAGTGGCTCAGCACAGAAGCATAGAGGGGGAGGCCATACAACCTGATTTATTTAATGAACAGTTTTCCATATTATTCCTGCTTGACTCTCAACTAATTACTGACATCACTTGAATCAAGGACTGCTCTTTTTTGAAGCCATTCCTGCTATCAGGAACGAACTTGAGGCTAGGAGCAGGCGTAAGGCATTTGCCTTACAGTAGATGCCAGCGTGGCAGGAGGTGGCTGAGAGAGGAAATAAGAGAAAGAATAACTGTCATGTAGGAAGGCCTCCAGAAGAACTAATTTTGTTTGCATAGGAGAAGTCTCAAAATTTGCAAATGATGTATGAGTCAAGTCAGATTTTGATGGGAAACACTGACTACTCATCCCAAGTCAGAAACTAAATGGCAACTTGAACAGCTGTGCAGACAGTTATGTGATCCTTACTTTTCCTGCTCAGAATTAAAGTGGTCATACTCTGTTCCAGGGCCATCACTCTAGTGGGGCTGGAATGCCTCTTGTTGCTGTAAGACATGGCATGGTGACTGATGAGAGCTTCCTGCAGATGGTTCTAAGGAAGAGTTGTCAGAACCACAGGCAGGGCTACCTCCCCAAGGACAGAGATTGCTATTGTTTCTGTCCCATGGGTCTCCTCCTGGTTTTCTGGAGGAATCTCTAGGAAGTGGTTGCTTCATAGCTTGAAGCCAAACTTCCATGTTTCGTGTAGTGATTAAGTGTGTGGACTCTAATCTTGGAGAACCGGGTTTGATTCCCCACTCCTCCACTTGTAGCTGCTGGATGACCTTGGGCAAGCCATAGTTCTGACAAGAGCTGTCCTTGAAAGGGCAGTTCTCAAAAGAACTCTCTGAGCCCCACCTACTTCACAGGGTGTCTGTTGTGGGGAGGGGAAGGGAAAGGAGTTTTTAAGCCACTCTGAGACTCTTTTGGGTAGTGAAGTGTGGGGTATAAATCTAATCTCTACTTCTCTTCCATGTCATGCATGTCTTCAGACCTTTCCTCTAATAGAAATGAGTAAGAGTTCTAGGCCACAACATGGGTACCTTTCACACTATGCATGCTTCATCAACTATCTTCAGTGCTTACAAAGTAATCTTTAGTTGTTTGGACAGTGTTTTTTGAATACTACCATTCTAATATTTAGATATATTTTTAGCAAGTCAGTAATTATTGCTACAATCCATAAAGAGAACTGTTCTGGGCTAATTTCCTGTGGCCTTGATAAACAGAACAGCTAATCAAATTGAACAGGATGATCATTCTGTTTAGCTTCAGTATGACTGCCAGAACTGATCAAGTACACATTTTTGATGGAAATGAAGAAGGCCTAGACAGTACAGGATCATCCCAAATGATGCATCTAGCAAAAAGTTAGCTTTAAAGAGATGTGCCAACTTGTGCAGATAATATAAGAAAAAATAAACAACTCTCTACATTCACCATTATTAATCTGCAATCTGTTGTAAATGGAGTACACCTCATTTAGTTCAACAAATCTAGCTCTTGGACAAAACTGAGTTTTTTTAAAGGGATCGGAACGAACCGGCTCACGATGTTTGTAATGAATTTTGGCCAGTTCATGGTTCGCAAAACAATGTTAGTGGAAGGGCTCCTGGTTAAGAACATTCCACGAACTTTGGTGCTGTTTGTGATGGTTTGTGGCAGTTTCCAGACAGACTGTCTCTGCTCAATTAAACTTTTTACAAAACTCCAACGCAACGGGGAGGGGATTTTCCAGCCTTGGAAACACCAATAGGAGCCCTCCAAAGCTTAACAGGCACTGCTAGTTGCCAATAACAGAGTTCCCATTCTGCTCCGTGGGATCAGAAAACTATATATATGCTCAACTCAGCTCCCCACCCTCTCGTTTGTTGGCTGTTTGCGGTTACACAGAGAGGCAGGGAACTTGTTGAAAGCTGACTAGCAGAGCAGATTCATTTATTCTCTTCTGATTGTGAACTCCTGTCCCCTGTTGAGGTTTGGGTGTTAGGTGGACACAGGGCTCTGAGCCACCCCATCTCTTTGCTCAAGCCATGCGGTGTGGCCTAGCTATTCAGTGCCTTGGCTGAGTGAGAACCCACATTTTATACCCTCCTGATTGTGAACTCCTCTCTCCTGCTGGGGTTTGGGTGTTAAGTGGACTCATGTCTCTGAGCCACCCCATCTCTGTGCTCAAACTGGTGGTGGGGCTTAGCTACTGGATGCCTTGGCTAAGTGAGGACCTGCATTTTATACCCTCCTGATGGTGAACTTCTCTCCCCTGCTGGAGTTCGGGTGTTAGGTGAACTGAGGTCTCTGAGCCACCCCATCTCTCTGCTCATGCCAAGCAATGGGGTTTAGCTACTGGATGCCTTGGCTGAGTGAGGACACACATTTTATACCCTCCTGAGGGTGAACGTCTCTCCCCTGCTGGTGTGTAGGTGTTAGGTGGACTCAGGGCTCATGGCCATGCAAGAGAGGTTGAGCCAGATGACAGCCTTACATGACCAATACTCCAGGGGTTCAGTGTTGGTAGTCTCAGGGGACCTGGTGAGCTACTCCTTCATTATCTGACAAATCCTTCACCATTGCATGCCTGGCATCCCCACTGCTGCTGACCTCCAAGTTCACCACTGACAACCAGTAGTGGGGCTTCTCCCTGGACGGGTTCTTTGAGGCAAGGATGCTCGACTGCAGCTTCTCCTTCCCAGCCTCTTCTACCCCCTGTTCCCCCTGGCCATGTCTGTTGTCTTGTAGCTTCTGAACATCTTTGCAGAGCTCACACTTCCATCACAAGAGCTCTGCATTCAGGAGAGCAATATTGCTTTTTTACCTGGGGGTCACTGATACAGGCCAGCTTGTACTCCCCTTTATTGCAGAGACGATGCAACCTGGTGGTGATGTCCACCTGTGTCCTCTTTGCCAGGCCCTGACCTATGGGAGGAGAGCCAGCTCCAATGCGGAGGCCAGCGCTCAGTCCATCCCTTGATTTGGGGGGATGACTTGCCCTAGGCTGGCTGTATGGGCCCACAGCCATCAGTGGTGTCCTGGAAGGGCTTGAGCACATCCACCATTTGTGGGAGGTCAGTCAGTCACTGGAACTGATGCTGAGCTCCTCTTCCCCATGCAGGATGGTCATGGAGGAGATGATATCCTGTGCGGCACTCTTCTGCTCCACCAAACATGCAATCATGGTATAGGTAAAGTTCCTCATCCCCTTCCCCCTGCCTCTTGCACAGCAGATGAGTAGACTTGATTCTGTGCCAGAAGTGGGCAGTTAGGCACTGGCAGGTCTCAAGCAAGGACCACATCTCAAGGGGGCAGCATCCCAAGTGGCCTTGACAGTGCTCCCCAGCCCCAGAGCATCCTTCATCATAAGCTGAAGCATGTGCATCTGGGAGATGATGCCCTTGAGGCATACATGCTTCACCTCTGCCAGCATGTTGGCACCAGCATCCATGATCACATAGCCAGGAACAGCAACAGGCAGGAACAGCAACAGGGAATTGGGATGTGGAAGATGCTTCCTCCTACCATCTGAAGCACTGCTGTCAGAGACCTCCTCTCCAAAGAGTCTTAGCAACTGCTGGGGTCTCTGGGCAGTGCTAACAACTCTTTTGCCTCTGCAGAGAGCCCCAGGGCCAGGAACAGATCAGTGGAAGGAGGTTCCAAGACCCCTGGTGATGCTTTGCTATGGCCAGGGGCCAGTGCACTGGCAGGATGGGATTGGTGCCTGGGGATATGGGCCTGTGGTATGCAGGGGTGGAGGACTTCTTCCCCCCACAATGAGCATCTTTTGTACCCACTTTCATCCTCACAGCACATAGAGATGTTCATACTCAGGAGGGGTGGAAGGGTATACATGTGAGAGACCTTTGGGGGAGGGGGTTCATAACTGGGATCCCAGAAATGTAATCTGCTCCCATCTTGGAGAGATTTTACAGCCAGCCCTAACATCCAATATGGAAGCAACTCTAGAGGCACAACTGTTACTTAGGAATATACTTGAGATCAGGGGTCTTTTTGTAGAAAAACAGCTACAGGAGCTCATTAGCATATGGTATGCTAATGAGCTATTAGGCTATTAGCATATGCCATGCCCCTGACATCACTGGAAGTGATGTCAGAAGGGGAAGCAAAAGGGGGGGAGGCATCTTCAAAAGCCTCCCCTTCCCTTCCCCAGCTGGTCTGGGTGGGGGAGCTAAGAGAGAAGGGGTTTAAAGTTTAAATGCCTTCTCACTAGAGTTGAGCCACAGAAGGAGGAAAGAGGGAAGGAAAGAGGGAAAGAAAGAGAAGGAAAGGGGAAGGAGAGAAAGAGAGGGAAGAAGGAGGGAAACAGGGAAAGGAGGAAAAAAGAGAAGAGAAGAAGGTGGGAAAGAGAGAAGAGAAGGAGGGAAAGAGGAAAAAGAGAGAAAGAAAGGAGGGAATGAAAGAAATTCGGCGGCAATTCAGCCCCATTATATCCTATGGGCCATTGAAGTCAATGGTGAAAACATAGGGTATATTCTGGGGGCTGGAGGGGAGGGGAGGGGTTTGAGGGAGAGGCTCCAAACTCACAGGATAGCTGATGGAGCCTCTCCCCAAGATACCCACCATGTTTCAAGAACCAGGAGGTCCAATTCTATGGGCCCCCAAACAGGTTGCTCCTATTCCCTCCTTCTGAACCTGCACCTACTGTTTCCCCAGAAAGCACTTTCCTTGGGGCACCTTCTTTGGAGGGTCCGTAACTTGGACCCTGTAAATCTGATCCTCACCAAACTTGAAGGGTGGTTAGGAGAGTCAGCTGGAGGTCCCCTCTATCGGCTGGTAGATAGTGCTGGGGAGGAGCCAGTGGTCGTGGTGCACGTCGGCACCAACGATGTGGGGAAATGCAGTCGTGAGGTCCTGGAGGAGAAATTTAGGCTGCTGGGCAGGAAACTCAAGGCCAGGACCTCCAAGGTAGCCTTCTCGGAAGTGCTACCTGTTCCACGCGCAGGGCCGGAGAGACAGGCACAGATCAGGAGTCTCAATGCGTGGATGAGACGGTGGTGTAGGGGGAAGGGTTCAAGTTTGTTAGGCACTGGGATGCTTTTTGGGACAAGAGGGAGCTGTACAAAAGGAACGGTCTCCACTTGTCCCGAGAAGGAACCAGGCTGCTGGCGCTCAAAATCAAAAAGGTGGCAGAGCAGTTTTTAAACTGAATAATGGGGGAAAGCCGACAGGAGATGAAAAGTCTCTGGTTCGGGATGGCTCATCTCAAAGAGATGAAGGGGTAGCTATTACTTTTGTACAAGGAAATGGATTACAATTGTCCACTGAGACTGTGGCTAATGATAGGAACTGCCTGGCAAGGTCTCGAGGCAGCAAGAGGAAGGCTGTGGGCTTAACAAACGTGGGAAACTATAAGTGTTTATACACAAATGCTAGAAGTCTCCGAAGTAAAATCGGGGAGTTGGAATGCTTGGTGTTGGGGGGGAAATAGACTTTGTGGGTATTTCAGAAACTTGGTGGGATGAGGAAAATCAGTGGGGTACGGTGATTCCTGGTTATAAATTATATCGGAAGGATAGGGGGAAAGAGTTGGAGGTGGGGTGGCTCTGTATGTCAGAGAGGGTATACCGTCCAGTAAGATTGAGAGGGTAAGAGAATTGGATTCACTTCTGGAAATGCTATGGGTTGAAATAGTGGGTCCAAAAGGAGGCTTAACAGTGGGAGTTTGTTATCGCCCACCAGATCAAAAGATAGAGGAGGATTATAAAATGATGAATGAATTAAAGATAGCGGCTAGACGAAATAACTGTGTTGTAATAGGCGACTTTAACTACCCACACATTGATTGGGTCAATATGAGTTCTAGTCGGGAAAAAGAGATTGCGTTCTTAGACACTCTCAATGACTGTGCTGTGGAACAGATGGTCACAGATCCTACCAGGGGAGAGGCGATCCTGGATTTGGTCCTAAGTAACACCCAAGACCTGGTGAGAGATGTAAAAGTGATTGCACCACTTGGGAACAGTGACCATAATGTCATTGAGTTTAACATTTGTACAGATAGGGAGTTGCCCAAAAAGACTGACGCAACCACTTTTAACTTTAAAAGGGGTAACTTCTCTGGTATGAGGGGACATGTGAGGAAGAAATTGAAAGGAAGAGTGGAGAAGGTCAAAACCATTGGGGAAGCTTGGAGACTATTTAAAAAGACAATCCTAGAAGCTCAGAAAAAATATATACCGCAAGTTAGGAAAGGTACAAATAGGTATAGAAAAAAGCCTGCATGGTTAACAAATAAAGTAATGGAAGCTGTAAAAGGTAAGAAGGATTCCTTTAAGCGATGGAAAGCTAGTCTTAGTGAGGTTGATAAAAGGGAACACAGACTATGGCAAATAAAATGCAAGTCTGTGATCAGGCAAGCAAAAAGGGAATATGAGGAGCATATCGCAAAAAACATAAAGACCAACAATAAAACTTTCTTCAAATACATTAGAAGTAGGAAGCCAGCCAGGGAGGCAGTGGGGCCCTTGGATGACCAAGGGGTAAAAGGAGTAGTGAAGGATGATAGGGAAATGGCTGAGAAGCTGAATGCATTTTTTGCCTCTGTCTTCACTGTGGAAGAGGAGAAGTGTTTGCCCACTCCAGAAGCACCGATTTCGGGAGGGGGTTTGAAAGACCTGAATCAGATTGCGGTAACAAGAGAGGAAGTCCTCCGACTGATGGACAATTTAAAAACTAATAAATCACCAGGCCCGGATGGCATTCATCCAAGAGTTCTGAAAGAACTCAAATGTGAACTTGTGGATCTCCTGACAAAAATATGTAATCTTTCTTTAAAATCTGCCTCCATTCCTGAGGACTGGAAGGTAGCTAATGTCACTCCCATCTTTAAAAAGGGCTCCAGGGGAGATCCAGGAAATTACAGGCCAGTCAGTCTGACATCGATACCGGGTAAGTTGGTGGAAACTGTTATTAAGGAAAGAATTAGTAGGCACATTGATGAACAAAAACTATTGAGGCAGACTCAGCATGGGTTCTGTAAGGGAAGATCTTGTCTCACTAACCTGTTAGTGTTTTTTGAGGGAGTGAACAAACATGTGGACAAGGGGGACCCAATAGATATTATTTACCTTGACTTCCGGAAAGCTTTTGATACAGTTCCTCATCAAAGGCTCCTAAGTAAGCTCAATAGTCATGGGATAAAAGGACAAGTCCTCTTGTGGATCAAAAATTGGCTTATAAATAGGAAACAGAGAGTGAGTATAAATGGGAAACGTTCTCAGTGGAGGGTGGTAAGCAGTGGGGTACCACAGGGATCAGTACTCGGTCCAATGCTTTTTAACTTGCTTATTAACGATTTGGAATTGGGAGTAAGCAGTGATGTGGCTAAATTTGCAGATGACACAAAGTTGTTCAGGGTGGTGAAAACCAGGGAGGATTGTGAGGCACTCCAAAGGGATCTGTTGAGGATGGGTGAGTGGGCGTCAACATGGCAAATGGGGTTCAATGTGGCCAAGTGCAAAGTGATGCACATTGGAGCCAAAAATCCTAAATATAAATACACGTTGATGGGGTCTGATCTGGCAGAGACGGACCAAGAGAGAGATCTTGGAGTCGTAGTGGATAACTCGCTGAAAATGTCTACACAATGTGTAGCTGCAATAAAGAAGGCCAACGCTATGCTGGGGATTATTAGGAAGGGAATTGATAACAAATCAGCCAGTATCATCATGCCCCTGTATAAATCATTGGTGCGACCTCATTTGGAATACTGTGTACAGTTCTGGTCACCACATCTCAAAAAGGATATTATAGCATTGGAAAAAGTGCAGAGAAGGGCAACTAGAATGATAAAAGGGTTGGAACACCTTCCCTATGAAGAAAGGTTAAAATGCTTGGGGCTCTTTAGCTTGGAGAAACGACGGCTGAGAGGTGACATGATTGAGGTTTATAAGATTATGAATGGGATTGAGCAGGTTGAGAAAGAAGTACTTTTCTCCCTTTCTCACAATACAAGAACTCGTGGGCACTCTATGAAATTGCTGAGCAGTCGGGTTAGAACAGATAAAAGGAAATACTTCTTCACCCAAAGAGTGATTAACATATGGAATTCACTGCCACAGGAGGTCGTGGCAGCTGCAAGCATGGACAGTTTCAAGAGGAAATTAGATAAACATATGGAGCAGAAGTCCACCAGTGGCTATTAGCCACAGGGTATAGATGGGAACTCTCAATCTGGGGCAGGTGATGCACTCTATTCTTGGTGCTGGAGGGGGCAGCAGTGGGAGGGCTTCTGGTGCCCTGGCCCCACTGCTGGACCTCCTGATGGCACCTGGTATATTTTGGCCGCTGTGTGACAGAGTGTTGGACTAGATGGGCCATTGGCCTGATTCAACATTGGCTTCTCTTATGTTCTTATGTTCTCAGAGTTTGGTGTCTCTAGCTCACCAGGGGGCCATTCTACCTTGTCACAAACCTCATAAACCAAACCAGTTCATCTAGCTTCAAAAAGTTTGTGATGGTCCGTGAACCACACACACCATGAACCATGAACCCCCCTTTGATCTTTGGTGATTAAGTTAGTTTCTTTAAATGAAAGCTTACAGAGGTGTTTTTAAAAATAGAGGGTATGAATTCAAAACAAATTGCCAAACATAAGTGCATGACAACATGGCAACAATCCAACAAAGCTTCTAAGAACAGATGAGCCACTGACATGATTCCATCTTCATTGTTGAGGAAATTAATTCTCAAGGCAATTAAAATCACAAGAATGCTCTTTATAGACTCTTAATTGGTCAGCTATTCAATTACCACCTGTTAACAACAATGACCTGCTACACAGTTAACATTTGAGCCTTAAATGTCTTTTTACTGAGGTGCTGAATCCAGCCAGTGTAGGGACAGTTGGGCTATCATTAATTTATAGCCAGAATTAGATTGCTGCTTGAATAATTAATCAGGCTATCAGTTTGGCGGTTTCAGAAAATTTTATGTGTTTTTTTAGAAGGCAGTATTCTGTCAGGCACAAAACCATTTTTTTCAGCCAGGAAATTGTCTGAAAGTCCATTAGTCATACCCATAAGAATTTAATTTCTCTAGGTGGATAGTTCCAGTATGCACATGGCAAAATTACAAATGTACAGAGGATTTGTCTGTTTAAACACATGAGCCAGGAAAATAAATCAAGTGTGATTGTTAAAGGTATTCTATGCTTGATATTGGTTCACTGAGCAGCAGGCACTACCTACCTCCTCAGTAACAGCCTCATCAGTTTTCAGACATGTCCAGTCAATAAACCAAATAGGCAGTGTAACCAGAACAATGCCTAGCTGTTCTCCATAGGCTTACTCAGTATTTCCAGTGCTTCTGTCACTCATGTCATGTGCACACAGCGAGGAACATGTGCCCCCATTGTGAACAGGACTTACCAGGCTTTCCCAAGGTCGGGGAAACGGTCTTAATTTGAGAGAACTTCCACATGTGCTCACACACATCTGGAGCCTTCAAATAACTTAATGTGGAATACACACAATAAAGACTTAAATACAATACAAACATAAGAGCTTAATGAAACGTCTTGATACATTTAGCAGCCCTCTCCTCAATCTCTATTTCTGCATGCCTAATTATTGACTTATGTTTCTTTGGCCAGAACCTGTGATTCCTCCTGTTCAATTCCTTCCACTTTTTAAAAGAAACCTCTTTACTTTTTATAGCTTCCTTGACTTGCATTGTTAACCATGTAGGCATTCCTTTAGACTTGGCAGAGCCTTTCCTAAACTGTGGAATGCATTCTATCTGGGCTTCAGTTAGTGTGGTTTTAAATAGCTTCCATTGCATCCTCTAGAGATTTAACTCTCTTGTATTTCCTTTTCATCTTCCTTTTAACTATTCCCCTCACTTTTGTAAAGTTCCTTCTTTTGAAATTAAATATTATGGTTTTGGACTTTAGGGATAACTTTCCATTGACCTGAATGCTGAACTTAATAGCATTGTGGTTGCTGTTCCTGATTGGCGTAACAATCTCTATATCTCTCACCAGGTCTTGAGACCTGCTCAGGACCAAGTCCAAGATCACTATCCCTCTGGTTGGCTCTGTGACTAACTGTTCCAGTGCACAGTCATTTATGATGTCTAGGAATCTCATTTCTATAGCATGAATCAAGCACATGTTTACCCAGTCAATGTGAGGGTAGTTAAAGTCTCCCAGTATAATAATATTATCTGTCACTTCCCTTATTTCCTTCTCCATCTCAAGATCAGCCTCAAGGGTTTGATCATGTGGGAAATAGTACACTTTTCTTACTTTTAAATAACCCTTAGAGCTTAGTAAAAAGGTAAAGGTTCCCTTGCTCAAAAGCTAGTCAAATCTGACTCTAGGGTTGCGATGCTCATCTCCGTTTCAAAGCCGAAGCCGAAGAGCCAGCACTGTCCGAAGACGTTTCCATGGTCATGTGGCCAGCCACCCATATCACTTCTGTTGGGGAGTTAATTTCCCTTATATTATCTAATTTATTGGATTCTATTCCCTCTTGCACTAACAATGCAACACCACTACCAACTCATCCCTCCCTGTCCTGCCTATAGAGCATATACCCAGGAAAGACTGTATGCCGTAATTTTTCCCCATTCTATCATGTTCCTGAGATACCTACTATATCTAAATTGTCATTGAGCACCAAGCACTCCAGCTGTCCCATCTTGGCTTGAAGACTTCAAGCATTGTTATACACATTTCCCTCTCCAGTAAGCCTTGCCTCCCTTGGACCCTTAGTTGCCATCCTACTGTCACTCCCAAGTTCTATTATGCTCCTATCAATATTATGCTGAGTGTTTATGCAATCATCCCTTTGGACTGACTTGTCCCAAACTAGAGGCTCCCCAGCTCCTGTCGGCTACCCTTTGGGATTAGTTTAAAAGCTTCTCTACCACTTTTTTGATATTAATCACCAGCAGCCTGGTTCCCTTTCGGTTCAAGTGAAGCCTGTCTCTTTTGTACAGGTCTGGCTTGTGCCAGAAAGTTCCCCAGTGCTTATCAAACCTAAACCCTTCCTCCTTGTGAAAGCAGTTTTAATTTAAATTTATCCATAGACTACATTTCTGTCCAAAATACAGTTGGCAAGAGGTATTTCAGAACAAATGTTTGTGTTACTTACACACAAGTCTCTTTGTGCTGCAGCCTTCTACCTAACACTCTTCAACATTTGGCAATGTGAGGTTTCTCCCATAATTTTGATTATAGTTCCCTTAGGAAATACAGCATGTTATGAATGTGTCTTATATCACGTTGCCCAGGGTAGCTCCTCTTCAGCAGGTGGTTTTAACAAGACATTCTTTGTGCTTTTAATGTAGCAGAATATGCATTTCTTAAGAGTACAGTAGTTTATTATCAGAATGCTTTATTACTTATGGACTGTTGGTGATAAAAGAATCTCAACAAGCATGGTGTGGTGGTTAGTGTGACAGACAAGGATCTGAGAGACCCAGGTCTGAATCCCCACTCTGCCATAGAAGCTCAGTGGGTGACACACTCTCAGACTAACTTACCACACAGGCCTGTTGTAAGGATAAAATGGAGGAGAGAACAATGCCGGCCACCTTGGAATCCATACCAGTTCTTAAATATGTGTTAACTGATGCAATGGATGGGGGAAAAAACCTTTTCTAGCTATATACGTTTTCTCAAAGCCTATAAATCTTAGGAAAGTTATTGTTTTTTTTCCCCTTTAAAAATGAGATGACTTATATTAGATTTTTTGTGTCATGGCACTGGTGTAAAAAAGTGAGATTTTGAGGATAATTATGGCTGCCTACAGAGAGCACAGGAACCTCTGCCTTGCACAGCCAGACACCTGCTCCCCACCATAACTCTGCCACTATATACTACGTTTTGCGGCCAAAATAAGAATCACCAAATGCTTCCTGCACAGTGTAGTTGTGGCCATTCTGGAGCTGTTTTAGGTGAAAGTGCCCACACACAGCATTACAGCATCAGCTCACAGCTGCAACCTATTCTATGGCTTTATTTCATGGAAATTCACCTTGCAGGAAATTAGAGGGTCATGTAAGTCTGTCATCCTCCAAACTAGTGTCCAAACTAAGGCTGAGTTCAGACTGGCAGTTTTCTCTGGTAGTCAGTCATAGCAAAAAAGCCCCGGAATAAACTGTTCCGGGTTCTCCCGTTCAGACAGCCTGGGCTGCTGCCAGAAGATGCGGGGCGGAGCCGGGCAGGAGCGTTCAGACTCCCGCACGCGGGGGCATGCTGTATTTGGCGTTTCCCCATTAATTTGGTTATGGGTGTATGTGCGCATGAGTGCTCATGTGCATAAGCGCATAAGTGCATTTTGCCGATTGGGGGAGGACCCCACAGCGCCGGCACCGCATTGGGCAGTAGAGTGGAGCACGGCCAACCATACCGCTGCTGCCTTCTGCCCAACGCAGGTTGCTCCCAGCTTTTCGGCTGTGCGTTCAGACTTCCCAGAAGCGGAGAAATGCGCGACACACGCGGACTTTTGGATTTGCTACCAGTTTTATGAGGTATCTTTTTAATCTGGCGGTGAAGCACAACAGCACGGGTTGGCTATGGGTGGGGGACGCCAGGCAGATATGCCTGCGTGAACACCCAATTTACTCCGGGATTGAATTGTCGCTGGCCCGGGTCCCTACCGAGGCAAATTGCCAGTCTGAACTCAGCCTAAATCTTTAAAAAAAAGATTTCATCTTCTGTCAGAAGATGTTATGGCCATGTATTCCTTGTGATACTTCCAAGGGGTCTGTAGCAATGGATTGTGCATCAACAATACTAACCAGAATTATTGGTGTGCGAGGCAGCCAGTCAGCATGAACAGGCCATCCCAAGTGATTATGGCCCAGACTAGCCTGATCTCACCAGATCTTGGAAACTAAGCAGGGTTGGCCCTCGTTAGTGTTTCAGTATAGACCACCAAGGAAGTCCAGGTTAGCTATGAAAAGGCAGGCAATGGCAAACCATCTCTGAACATTTCTTGCCTTGAAAATCCTATGGGGTTACCA
The DNA here is from genome assembly GCA_029375565.1 of Gekko gecko. Lineage (NCBI taxonomy): Eukaryota > Metazoa > Chordata > Lepidosauria > Squamata > Gekkonidae > Gekko > Gekko gecko. The sequence continues at coordinate 54,183,632 of JAPDNY010000009.1, forward strand.
TAAATTGGCTGTGACTTGACAGCACTTTCCTCCACCACCATCACAAAATCTCAGCTGTTCTTGAAACTCTTTTCTATGAAGGACTTGAATGGAGGACTGTCATAATGTTATAACTATGCATTTCCCGTGTGCTGTGCCCTTTTCCCAGCCCTGTTACATGGTGGTTCTGATGCCAGAGTGTCTGAGGGATTCCCAGTGCCCTATATTGTCTCTATCAGCTGTCTGCCCAGTTGGCTATGTAGTTAAAGGACTGACTTTGAGTATGGGATATACGGATTCTACTTGGGTCTCTCTGTTTTGTTTTGCTGCTGGTTAGTCTGTTGCTTGCCAAAAAGGGAGCTTTGCCTTCTTGCCAACATTCTCTCCCAGAGGGATTTGACTCCACGTCTCTTCTTTACCACATAGATGCTTTTCTCCAAGGAGCTATTCGTAAGTTGACAGGAATACCTTGTGTGTTCTGCCATTAGTGCCCCAGAGTCCGCATTCTTTTTACCTGGGAAAAGGCTGGTGCTCTTCAGCCCTCCCAAGAGGTTCCCTCTGCTCAATGAGCCGTGGAGGCACATGGATGATGTGGATGGCCAGGTTTCCCTCCCTGTGTTTTGTCCAAGCTGGAATTCCCTGAGATGATCCTCCAATAACCCACTATCTACACCACAAAGCGCTTCATGACTCCCAACGCTTGCTCTCCAAGACGACAATGCACCCACAAAGAATTCAAAAAACAAAACAAAACAACAACCCACAGCCCAATGGAGGGCAATGTTCTAGGTGTGGAGGCTTTTCCTTTAAGATTCTTCATATGTCAGAGAAGGTAGCTAGGCCATTAAGGATGTAAGAACTCAGTCTGGCTCAGAAACTTGTTGGAACAAGTCATCTGTGACTTGGCTGGCAGTTCCTGCTGCTGTGGAACTTGCCCTATTCATCCCATGCATTGTTTTCCTGTTCCCTGACCTTTTTTCAGCTCCTGGTTTCCTGTTGGACTGAGTTTCTCCCAATCAACTAGCCTACTCTTGTTAGTAACCCTAGACTACTTGCTGAGCCATTGCAGCTTGATGTCCCACTCACAAGTTTGGTCCTACTAGGAATGTTCCCAGGTCAAATAACTAAGGATATGTTGGACATCTTGCATGTAGCAGCACTGCATTTTTGCCCTCTTTTAAACATTTTATATAAACAATATTACAGAACCAAAGATTGAAAAAAATCTTTCTTCAGGAGCAGATTAAATGAAACTGTTACTATTACTCTATGTGGATGATGTGATCTTTTCCAGTAGAACTGAAATATCTGTTGACACTACTGGGTACTATTGCAAATCTGTCTGTTTTTATGAAAAGATAAAAGCTGTCTTTTTGATCAAAGAGGGATGTTGATTTCCATTCCTAAGTTCTTTAGCATTCCATCGAAGTGCATATGTGTGTATATAACCTCAGCAACTGTAAATCTGTCTAGTTTTCTGTTGACATTATATCTGTTCAGCTACTTAAATTTTAATGTGTTTGGCAAATGCATTAGGAGGATTCAAGTGATAAATGTAAGAACATGTATAGATGCTTATCTCAAAACATTAAAGTGAAAGTGATGGTCTTCTGAGTATTGGAGATTGACCATGTATATACATTATTTATTTGGCCTGTTACATGTCATTACATTCTAAACCCACTTTGTTTTATTTGCACGTAGCAAGACACATATTAGTCCTTTGCAAAGTATATTACAGATCAATATTATAAGCTTTAAAGAAAGCTGCCTATACATGGATTGCTGACAAATCTACTAAAATACTTTTCATGTACTAAGGCGGTAGTTTAATTATTATAACACACTGACTCTTGGAAATCCTGCTGTAACACTGTGCTTTGAAATCTGTCTACTCAAAAATGACTAAACAAGCAGTAATTTATCTTGCTTTATCCCTCAGTTTGTTCAGAGTATCTTTCTTAGATCATCCCTATTTCAACTTGAAATGTGATCAAGAGAAGACTGGATTACATCATCAGCAAGCAACCAAGATGATGACTGGCCTTCTTACTTCATTTTACACAGATAGTCATTCACATTCTTTCTGACTTGTCTGCTGGCAATGGTCTCTCATGATGTATGTGGTGCGTGGAGTTTAAGAGAACTTTGGCATGTGTGTATTTATGCATACACATATTGTTGCCCTAAGACCTAGCCTATCAGCACCTTGTTATAGCAACTGTCTGCTGTTGGGCAGCTTCTTGATTCCTCACAAGAACAAGAAGTGCATTGTGGATCGGACCAATGGTCCAATGAAGTCTGGCGTCCTGTTTCCCAACAATGGCCAGCCAGATGCTTTCTGGATGCCTAGATGCAGTAGGCAATAACTAGCCCTTGTTTACCCCATAAGGACTGGTTTACAGAAGTATAATGCCTTTGAACAAGAAGGTACCATACAATAACCATGTCTAATACCCAGTGACAGATCATTTGGAAATTATCTAATCCTTTTCTAAACTCTTATAAACTAGCCATCAGCTGTCAATACATTTTATTTGATGATTTTGAGTTTTATGAGAAAGAGACATTTCTTTTAACTTCCTCAACAGTTTTCAGACTATGATAATCCTCTCACTATAAAATTATGTTCTTGTCCTTAGTAGTCTTCTTAATAAACTAGCAGAGCAATCTTAAGCAGAGTTACACCCTTGGAAGTCCACTGATGCAAAAAACCCTAAACTGCTTTACAGTGCAACTGTACACAGAATTATTCCAGTCTTAGAGCCAGCCTACACAATATGTTTTTGGGCAATTTAGGTCCAGGAAACTCACTTTCCACACAGTCACACAGCAGTGACAGGGAATGTCAGTTTAAAAATTGGTGGGATCAGGCCCGTAGCCAGGATTTTTTAAGTCAGGGGGATTTAAATTTAAAGTTAGGGGGCACTGCCTAATCAAATTAAAGGAATACCCAGCTCCTTCCCTGCACCTGCTGCTGCTGGATGGAACCCTGGGCTGGATGGGAAGTTGTGGGCCTTGCCAATAAGGCAGGGGGCCTAGCCCCAAGATGCCCCACTGTAGCTACAGGCCTGGGTGGGATCCAGTTTGGCTCAGGAAAATGGCATGGGGTGGGGAGGAGCCCCCCCCCGCTGCACTTCTGAACCAGTCCAGGCAGGGAGTTATTTGCATAACTTAAAAGCTGCATGCATGAGAAAGCAAAATGGGTCTCTGGAATTCACAAAAAATATATTGGGTAGTTTGGTCCTAAGACTTTCAGCATAAGAGTTCACCTTTAATCTCCCCATGTAGTTCAGTGCTTCTCATAGGAATGGCACTCAATCACGTAAGCTGGGTTTTTTTTTTGTACCAATGTACATAATTTTAAATTCACACTTAATATCATTTGATGTGACCAGTATATGCTGGATGTGATCCTGTAAATAATAGATATTTGTTAAAGTCCTTGAAACAAGATATGCTACTATTTTAACTTGCTGCTAGGCCAATCTCATCAGACCTTAGAAACTAAACAGGGTCGGCCCTCATCAGTATTTGGATGGGAGACGGCCAAGGAACACCAAGGTTGCAACACAGAGGCAGGCAATAGCAAACCGCCTCTGAATACCTCTTCCCTTGAAAACCCTATAAGGTTGCTATAAACCAACTGTAACTTGATGGCAAAAAAAGATGTAAACCTTGAACGTACAAACAATAGCTTATTTGAACCTATGGGATGGAAGCTTTGCTATTGATCCTGTTGTTGACAGAATTAGATGGAGTCTACTATTGCAAAATCTACACAATATTCTTTTTTTCTCCCACTGTCTTGTAGGATTCCATTCAAATACACAAGCAGATGTTGATATTGATGCCAACTTGTGATGATGTCAAAAATGACGTCCCTTATTTTGAAGGAGATATGGAGTGTACTGGATGGCATCTGGGTGATGATAAGTCCCATGTCACCACACAATGAAGACACGTGGACAAAGGTATATCATGGGGAACAAGGAAATGTTAGCTTACAAAGCAATTGTCACAACTGGTTATGCCCTTATACTTCACTGACCATGTGTAAGTCTTGGTGCCACAGGAATAGGTCTTTTGTTCTCTTGGCTTCCACATTAATATTCGATTTAGCATTCTCTTGACCTGGCAGATTGAAGCCCAGCTAGAAAAAACTTCATCTCTGAACATTTTTGTTGTTGTTCAGTCGCACAGTGGAGTCCGACTCTTCGCGACCCCATGGACCACATCACGCCAGGCCCTCCTGTCTTCCGCTGTCCGCTGAAGTTTGCTCAATTTCATGTTTGTTGCATCGATGACACTGTCTAACCATCTCATCCTTAGCCGTCCCCTTCTTCTTTGACCTTCAATCTTGCCCAGCATCAGGGTCTTCTCCAGTGAATGCTCCCTTCTCATTTGGTGGCCAAAGTGTTTCAGCTTCAGCTTCAGGATCTGGCCTTCCAGGGAACAGTCAGGGTTGATTTCTTTTAGGATTGACTGATTTGATCTCCTTGCAGTCCAAGGGACTCTCAAAAGTCTTCTCCAGCACCATAGTTCAAAAGAATCTATTCTTCGGCGCTCAGCCTTCCTTATAGTCCAACTCTCGCAGCCATACATTACTACGGGGAATACCATTGCTTTGACCATGTGGACTTTTGTTGGCAAGGTGATGTCTCTGCTTTTTATCATGCTGTTTAGGTTTGCCATCGCTTTCCTCCCAAGGAGCAGGCGTCTTTTAATTTCATGGCTGCAGTCACCATCTGCAGTGATCTGGGATCCTAGGAACGTGAAGTCTGTCACTACTTCTACGACTTCCCCTTCTATTTGCCAAGGAGTGATGGGGCCAGATGCCATGATCTTAGTTTTTTTGATGTTGAGCTTCAAGCCCACTTTTGCGCTCTCCTCTTTCACCCTGAGCAAGAGGCTCTTTAGGTCCTCTTCACTTTCTGCCATCAGAGTGGTATCGTCTGCATATCTGAGGTTATTGATTTTTTCCCCAGCAATCTTAACTCCACCTTGTGATTCATCCAGGCCAGCATTTTGCATGATGTACTCTGCATATAAATTAAATAAGCAAGGTGACAATATACATCCTTGTCGTACTCCTTTTCCTATGCTAAACCAATCAGTTGTTCCATATCCGGTTCTAACTGTTGCTTCTTGACCCTTATACAGGTTTCTCAGGAGACAGGTGAGGTGGTCTGGTACTCCCATCTCTTTAAGAACCTGCCATAATTTATTGTGATCCACACAATCAAAGGTTTTAGCATAGTCAATGAAGCAGAAGTAGATGTTTTTCTGATACTCTCTTGCTTTCTCCATAATCCAGCAAATGTTGGCAATTTGATCTCTAGTTCCTCTACCTCTTCGAAACCCAGCTTGTACTTCTGGCAGTTCTCTATCCACGTACTGTTGGAGCCTAGCTTGTAGGATTTTGAGCATGACCTTGCTAGCGTGTGAAATGAGTGCAATTGTGCGATAGTTTGAACATTCCTTGACATTGCCCTTCTTTGGGATTGGAATGTAAACTGACCTTTTCCAATCCTGTGGCCACTGTTGTGTTTTCCAAATTTGTTGGCAAATTGAGTGCAGCACTTTAACAGCATCTTCTTTTAAGACTTTGAATAACTCAGCTGGGATACCATCACCTCCACTAGCTTTGTTGTTAGTAATGCTTTCTAAGGCCCATTTAACTTCGCTTTCCAGGATGTCTGGCTCGAGGTCAGTGATTATACCATCGTGGTTGTCAAGGACATTGAGGTCCTTCTTGTATAGTTCTTCTGTGTATTCTTGCCATCTTTTCCTAATCTCTTCTGCTTCTGTTAGGTCCCTACCGTTTTTGTCCTTTATCATGGCCAGCTTTGCATGGAACGTTCCCTTGATTTCTCCAATTTTCTTGAAGAGATCTCTAGTCCTTCCCAATCTATTGTTTTCCTCTATTACTTTGCATTGTTCATTCAGGAAAGCCTCCTTATCTCTCCTTGCTGTTCTCTGGAAATCTGCATTCAGTTGGGCAAATCTTTCCTTTTCACCGTTGCCTTTAGCTTTCCTTCTTTCCTCTGCTATGTGTAAAGCCTCATCAGACAGCCACTTTGCTTTTTTGCATTTCTTTTTCTTTGGGATGGCGGTGATTGCTGCCTCCTTTACAATGTCACGGACCTCTGTCCATAGTTCTTCAGGCACTCTGTCTATCAAATCTAGTCCCTTAAACCTATTCTTCACCTCTACTGTATATTCATCGGGGATGCGATCTAGGTCAAATCTGAATGGCCTTGTGGTTTTCCCAACTTTCTTCAATTTAAGTCTGAATTTTGCAATGAGTAGCTCATGATCTGAGCCACAGTCAGCTCCAGGTCTTGTTTTTACTGACTGGATAGAGCTTCTCCATCTTTGACTGCAAATTATATAGTCAATCTGATTTCGGTGTTGCCCATCTGGTGATGTCCATGTGTAGAGACGCCTCTTAGGTTGTTGGAAAAGGGTGTTCGCTATGACCAGCATGTTCTCTTGACAAAACTCTGTTAGCCTTTGCCCTGCTTCATTTTGTTCTCCAAGGCCAAACTTGTCTGTTATTCCGGTTACCTTTTGATTTCCTACTTTAGCATTCCAGTCCCCTATGATGATGAGGACATCATTTTTTGGTGTTAGTTCTATGAGCTGTTGTAGGTCTTCATAGAACTGGTCCACTTCAGCCTCTTCTGCAGCAGTGGTTGGGGCATAGACTTGGATTACTGTGATATTGAATGGTTTGCCTTGGATTCGGACCGAGATCATTCTGTCATTTTTGAGATTGTATCCCAATACTGCCTTTCTCACTCTCTTGTAGACTATAAAGGCCACACCATTTTTTCTACGGGATTCCTGGCCACAGTAGTAGATATAATGGTCTTCTGAGTTAAATTCGCCCATTCCTGTCCACTTTAGTTCACTGATTCCCAAGACGTCGATGTTCATTCTTGCCATCTCATTTTTGACTACGTCAAGCTTACCTTGATTCATAGATCTTACATTCCAGGTTCCTATGCAGTATTGTTCTTTGCAGCATCGAACTTTCCTTTCACCGTCAGACACATCCACAACTGAGCATCCTTTCGGCTTTGGCCCAGCCACTTCACTCTTTCTGGGGTTACTCGTACTTGCCCTCTGCTCTTCCCCAGTAGCATATTGAACACCTTCCGACCTGAGGGGCTCATCTTCTGGCGTCATATCTTTTAGCCTTTTGTTACTGTCCATGGGGTTTTCTTGGCAAAGATACTGGAGAGGGTTGCCATTTCCTTCTCCAGGGGATCACGCTTGGTCTGAGTTCTCTGCTGTGGCCTGTCCGTCCTGGGTGGCCCTCCACGGCATAGCCCACAGCCTCATCGAACCACGCAAGCCCCCTCACCACGACAAGGCAGTGATCCATGAGGGAGTCTCTGAACATTAATGGTGTGCAATTCAAACATTAATGGTGTGCAATTCAAACATTCAATTAATCACACTCACTAGAAAAGTTAAACAAATTAAAATCAAGTAGAAATGTGACAACACCACAGAACCCACCAGTTCTAGTACTGTGCAAATTCTGACACTCCTCCACCACCCAGCTACATTTGTCCTTGTTGGGCTGTGAGACCAAAAGGAAGACTGGCTGTAAGAAAAGTAGATGGCAGTAGAGGGGATAGGAGGAGATTAGCATAGATAAACAAAGCCCCCCCCTTCTCACCAATCTGTTCTCTGTTCCACCTCCAGTTTTATACCAATTCAGCATGGCCCATGTTTTGATTCATGGGTCATCCTGTTGCCTTACCTAGTTAGACACTGACTCAATTACATGTGTAGCAGCACCATAATTTAGCAAGCTTCCATAGTGAATGTTTTATCCATGTAGCTATCGTTGTCTTTTAATAGTTCTTATCTAATCAAGTTCACCCACTGTTGCACATTAGTTAACTCGACTGACATCTGATCAAAACGTTCACATGGTATTTATGACTCTATTCTGTTTTTATAATGGTGTTTTAAAATGTTTTAGCTGTATTTATTAAATTATGATGTAAATCAAATAAATAATATAGAAATAAATAAATGAATCAAAAATTTATTCTGCATGTAGAGCTTACTAGTCATCACACTGTGTGGTATGAGAGGGTATGAATAGGTATAATTTGGAGATCACAATGAGGTTAAAGCTGTTATTCTATTTCCCCAGATTTGGAGTTTTCTAAAACACCTGTAAAATGCTACTTTTATTCAGAGGGTTTTAAGGAGATACGGCCGTCAAGCTCTGCCCATCGCATTCCAGTGACATGTATGGTTTGTAGTTATTTGTGGGAATATTTCGGCTGTTTTCTTCTGTGAACAATATTTTGCAGTCAGGTTTTCAAAGGCTGGATTTTCCCTCAGTGAAATATGTAAACAAGCTATTACTGATAATGAGGAGGAGGAATAAAAAAATTGAGAAAATAGATTATTCTAAAAGCCTCTTTGGCAAATTTCTAGAAAGAGAGATTAAAAAATATATTGAAACACATTTTTTTTTATCGTGACAGTCCCACATAATTGATAAATTTCATTTTAAAATTTGTACAGGGCAAATTTCAGTGGAAAAGGTTTGAAGGGTTTTACTGTAATTTAGAAGGATATTTTTTTAAAAATGTCATTTATTTAGGATTTCAAGAAATATTTTCCATCTATGAAATTAACTGGTTGTGTTGATCTCTGCTAGTGTGGTGTGAATCCTTTTATAACTACAACTAAAGGCCAAACTATATGTTATATGGGTGATCTGTGATTGGATCTCTTTCTTCTTTGTCATCATTATCCTCTTCTAATACATCAATGTGATTTCCCAATCACCAGGGCTATTTTGGGGCAGGAACGCACAGGAACGGAGTTCCGGCTGGCTCCTGAGTTGGCCATGCCCAGCAGGAACTCATTAGCATAATAGGTCACACCCAACAGCAGAAACTCATTAGGACTGGCTACATCAGGGGTGTGTTGCCTAACATGCAAAGGAGTTCTTGCTACAAAAAAAGCCCTGGGTGTTGACAAGAAACAAGGTAAACAGAATAATAAGAAAAAGGTGGGTGTGGCTGGATGACCACACTTCTGGCAACATGGCGACATGGGTGTGTGGCCTATGCTAATGAACTGTGCTGTCAGGGGTGTGGCCTAATATGCTAATGAGTTTCTGCTGTTGGGTGTGGCCTATTATGCTAATGAGTTCCTGCTGGGCTTTTTCTACAAAAAAAGCCCTGCCAGTCACTACATTCTCTCTCTCTTCAGTTGCTATTTGTCATATGGGGAAAAGTGCACATAGAAAGAGGCGTTGCCATCCTAAGAACACTTTCCAGGTATTAAGCCCTATTCAGTGGACCTGAGTGTGGTTCTGAGTCAATGTGCTTAGGATGGCACTGTAATAGGTTGCTTGCCCTTCGGTGGTATTATAGGTCTTTTTTTTACATCTATGTACATATATCTGTGCTGTCAAGTTACAGCTGACTTATGGCAACCCCAGCAAGAGGCTTTTATGGCAAGTGAAAAACAGAGATGGTTTGCTGTTGCTTTCTTCTGCAAAGCCTTCTTTGGTGATCTCTCATTCAAGTACCTACCCTAATTAGCTTCTGAGATCTGATGAGATCGGGTTATACCAGGCCGCCTTCCCTTCTTTTACACCTAAGGAAAAGGTAAAAGGTTTGCTAGTCATGCAGTCTTTCATAGTTCTGAGCAAGTATGATATGTTAAGGCATGCTCTACATGGAATTCATATTATTTGAATGATAAGCCCATTTATCATGCAACTTGGAAGGGTATTATAAACAAAACATTCCCTTGGTAGAAATGTGAACAACACATTAGTCAGAATTGTTTTCAAATGCCTCATGATGTCTATTTATGTAGCCTGCTATGAAGGCTCCAAGAGAACGCTGTTCTGAGGGTTTTTTATGATCAATTAATAGTGTAACATAGGTAGCATGGAGCTATGCACGTACAGTAAGATACTTCCATTAGGCTATAAACAATCCACAATAATGGAACCAACAGCAATGACCTCAGGCTCAGTTAGAAATTCACCACATGCATTTTTTAAAAAATATACAGAGTTGTCTGGGAAACAGAGGATGATTCTTTAGTATGAGATATGGCTAGCTCATATACATTAAAGTTCTGGGTAGAAATAAACTATTTGTATGGAAGAAATGAGCTCTAATGGCTTTTAACTAGTTTCTGTTTCCCACATCAAGGCCTGTACGGGAGGGGCCTTGCTTAGTTCTAGTTCTGTGTGTGTAGGCCATAGTTCCAAGTATGTGTGAACCCATAAAGAAGCCTAGTGTTGAAGCTGGCAGAATCCCCTGTGTGCTGTCTGGAGAGGTAAACTTAATCCTATGCACCAGACCCCAGAGGATAATACAAATACAAGTCCTGCAAGGTAGCAGGCGAAAGGGAGGAAATCTAGGAATGTATATAACAGAGATTCTATATCTGAAAATTATCGAAGGCTGCGGTCACACACTAAATAATTCACTTTCAATCCAATTTCAATGCACTTTCTAACTGGATTTTGCCAGTTCACACAGTAGAAATCCAGTTGGAAAGTGCACTGAAAGTGGATTGAAATTAGATTATTTAGCAGCCAAAGAGAAGCTATACCCTCCAGTTACATCCTACGGGTATAATAGGATAAGACAAAAGTCAGACACATGTAAGTCTCAGAGAAATAAAACTGCACAGTACCATTGCTTTCAATGAGGCTGAGGTTCCCTTTCATGCATACAGCATTGGAGTCATCTTCCTCATGATCGTGTGCTGCTAAGGAATATTACAACCACATGGGCAGGGCCAGTCATGTAGTTTGGAATTCATTAAAAGTTTCATAAATGGGCATTTGAACTCTGTTCCCAAAATACTATCATCATACAGCAGTCATGAATGTCCTTCAAGCATGCAGCCCCAGTTCTTTCCATCCATCCATCCATCGCTGCTCATATGGCTATCACCTTAAGCAGAAATTAGAACCAAAGAAATATTTTAAAAGACCTTACTCAGTATTATTTCTCTTATATTTGATTATTGCACCTATGAATTTTGCCACTGAGAGGGTGACACAATCATTTGCAGCCCCAGTTGCATGATGAGGTTCTTGAAGACAGAAAACATGTATTTTTATTCAGGCTTTTGACTAAAGCTTTTATTTATTTAATTATGTGTGGCTATTTTTTATTTATATCTGGCTTTTCTTCCTGATCAGGGACGCAAAGTGACTTTTTGCATGGTCCCCTGCCTCCTCCACTTCATCCTCACAACCACCACCCTGTGAGGGTTGGTTAGGCTGGCAGCCTGTGATGGGTCCAAGGTCACCTGGCAGGCTTCCATGGTTGAAGGAGGGATTTGAACCTGCTCGTCCCCAGGCCCTAGTCCGACACTCTAACCACTACACCACACCAACTGTTTTATGGTCTGCTTATGGCCCTAGGACTCTTTCCTCAATATCATTTTATGTTCTTTTTGTGTTATGCTGTTTTTATGCCCCAGCTAGTTTTTAATGGATTTGGCTTGTTTTTAACCTTGTTTAATTGTCTTGAACAAGTCTCTGAAGAAGTGGCATATACATTTACTAAATAAATAAATCTGTCAGTCAAATGTTTTGTTACATTGGCCACTTATGCACTATCATTTTTGTGACTCTTTTGTCCCTATTGCTTTCGGTCCTCCCTGCTTTTCCACATGTGTTTTGCTCTCTCTGGGACTATTACAGAAAGCAAAAGTTGTTTTCATTTGACAACTTATTCCAGAGTACGCCTGATGTTCAGTTAGTAAAAGATTAGAGCTGTAGGGATCAGAGTCAGAATATATAAAGTAATGAAGCTGTGAAATCACAGTGTTGCTTTACTATTGACTTTTTGTGTCAATGTGTATAATTATTAGGAGCCATTCATTATATGAGCATTTCAGGCAAAGGACCAGGCAGTCCATTTCAGGCAAAGGACCAGGTACTGCACCAGTTTGGTGTAGTGGTTAGGAGTGCGGACTCTAATCCGGGAGAACTGGTTTTGATTCCCCACTTCTCCACATGTGAAGAGGAGTGTGACCTTGGGTCAGTCACAAGTTCTTTCAGAGCTGTTCTCTCAAGGCAGTTCTCAAGAGAGCTCTCTCAGCCCCACCTACTTCACAGGGTGTCTGTTGTGAGAAGGGGAAGGGACTGTAAACTGCTCTGAGACTCCTTTGGGTATAAATGAAGGGCGGGGTATAAATCCAATCTCCTCCTCTTCCTTCCCACATCAGGCAGCTTCTATGCCAGCACCAAGGCTAGCATGACATAGTCACAGTGTAATGTTCAGTCAGCAGCAGAAGTTGACTGAATGATAGAGCAGGAAGGGAGGAAAGAGGACAACTATTTTTGCCATCTGTGTTAACATCTTTGCTGAGGATTGCTTCTTTCCTTTCTGTTTCAGGTATCTTATAAAGCCCACTTGCAGGATAAAAATTGCAAAAATAAATAAAGATTTGGTGTGGTCAGGGGCTGTGCAATGGAGGCTGTTTTCCCTGTTCTCCCTCTGGGCAAAATGCAGGACATAAATACTTAAACAAATAAATAAAACAAAGGATAACATAGCAACCCTAAATAAAATTTTGCAGCTTCTCTGGAAATTCTACTTCCACCCACCAATAAAAACTTTGCACACAAAAGAGTCACCCGTTACCCCGTTTAGAAGGCACCCATCAATGCATGTGAGAACCAAACATTCCCATGATATCACCCAACCCAGTACACACACCATCCATACAAATACAAAACAAACAAACAAACAAACCCACTGTCCCCTCCCCCCCGGAATGGTGCTGCGGGTAGAAGGCTTAGATGGAGAAATCACAGCCTTTTCAGAAGAAAGGGCCCGGTTCTCCTGAGAGATGTTTGCATTTCTATCTGTGAGTGAATAGAATCCCAACTCATGCCCTCCTACCCTCAAGCCCCCCTCCCAATAACAGATTCCTGCTGGCCAAAGACTATTGCTATGTCTGTGTACTTTTTCTGCACACAGAGCATCATGTTCTGCCAGCATCAGAGGTTTTTAGCAGTAAATCTATCTCCACCCAGTCATAACTCAAGGATAGGCTCACCCTTTTCATTTAGTAGTTTGCAATACTAAAAGGGTTTTTGCCCCTTTAAATTGTAACAAAGTTTGTTTGTTTGTTGCAGTAATCTATTTTAAGGCAATATATGTGTGTATTTTTTAATTATAACTGATTATATATGTACATTCTTATCCCTTTGGAATTACAACAAAACGTGTTTCTGAAAGCAGGTAAATGAAGACTTCACTTAAGATTTATTGATTGACTTTCCTAAGCTATAATATCCGGCTACCCACTCTCTTATTGATCTTCAACATTGTTAGTAATCACAATGCTCAAGGTCAGAGCAGTTCTCTTCAGTTCCATAAGCAATGGCATTTGTGCTGAATGCAGATATTTTAATGGTGCATTCTATCATGGTAGAAACAATGCAAATTGGCAGAGGGAGGTCATCTGAAAAATTAAAAAAAACACTTGAAGGAAGCAATATGTATACTAAGTATACAAAACAATTTTTCTAAATACTATCAGATAATCAGGAAATACATGCCTTCAGTTACATTTCAAATACATGCCACTTTATAAAGGGTAACGGGACAAATTGGTCTGCTGTCATAAATTGCTCTGGATATGAGTTCTAAAAGAGGCAATGATTAAAATAAAATAGGTGTTTCAGAAAGTGGATCACAAAAGTTTCATGAAGTGGTGAGGCTCTGTTCAACAGAGAGGTAGGGCATTAAAAGCTACATCAGTGCTTCTGTTAGCGAGGTATTGTGGACATTTTATGTGGATATCACATTAGCAATGGATGTACTTTAGAGATTACAACACACCAAGTGCAGAGAAAATGCACTGATGTCCCTGCAAAGTAAGAGCAGCCTTAATAGGAGATTCCTGAACATATTAGAACAAATTTTGAGTCCAGTGGCATCTTTAAGACCAACAAAAGGTTTTTTGAGGTATGGTCTTCAAAGGGGCCACTGGATTCAAAATTTGTTCTACTGTTTCAGAGCAACATGGCTGCCTGCCTGGATCTGAACATATTAGATTAGGCTGGTTCCAGATAGACATTTTGCTCCACCTTGGCTTCTTCAGAGCAGCACTGTTTTCAGGGGCATCCACATGACAACATATCAAAAACTGAGTGGACTAGTATGTCCCAGGATTTTTACACTGAACTGGGTCTATTTTCATCTCCTTATGACAGTTTCCCAAGAAGTTATCTTAGATCTATCTCAGCCTACATACATATTCTGTGTATCTATTTCACATGGAGCAAACCCACTTCTGAAATGCTTCCATTTATGCCTCATCAGGCATTGTTCCGAAGCATCACTAGAGGGTGCTAACATCCTGTCCTAAATACTGAATGACAAAGTGCGGAGGGCCCAAGCTATATTCAACCAGAAAGTGGACAAATAATACCTTTTTGTGTTACATAGGAATGCTAAAAGAACAAGAAGACTGTAGAATTAAAAAATTGATGCCAAAGTGCCAGACCTTCTAGACTTCAAACCAGATTAGTTTCATAAAAATCCACAGTAATATGTTGGATTACCCTGTATTGAAAGCGTCACAGGTAGAGGCAGTTCTTGGACACTGTACCCAAGGAAACATGACTATCATATAGTGATGAAAAATGTCCTTCAAGCAAAAAACAAACAAACAAACAAAAAACACAACAACAACCCAAAACAAAACCAAAACTTTGTAATTTAAGAAATAATGAAGACTAGAAAGGAGCCATTTCAAAATGGAGCTGGGACTCCACTGTAGATGGGTCACCAGCAGGCTGTTTTTAGCAGTTCATAGACATTCATTTAGTTTGGTTATTAGCATACCCCATCTTCAGTGCTTAGATGAATTATGTCAAAGAATTATCTCTTTTCCTGAAGCGATTGTCTTGCAGCATCCCACTCCTAAGAAAGTATTTTAGCAATAATGACAATGTTTGAAGGTTAACTATAATGGCATTCTATGCATGAAAATGCAGGAAAACTATTGTTTCTATCTTACCAGCTATTTATCTGAGAACTCCTCCTTATTGGTATGATGGACTGTAGTGCATCCCCATCTCCCAGACCTCTTGATGCCTTAATACCTTGCATGCAATCCACACACCCATGTGCTCACTGAGCAGGGTTTCAAAGTAGAAACAATGCTACTGTGTTGCTAGCATCTGAGGCACCGCCAGGCCTGTAGCCAGTATTTTGTAATTCAGGGGGCCTTTAAATAAGTCAGGGGCCCCCGACATCACAAAATAAAAAGTACAATAAAAATAAAATTTAAAAAACTGACTTTTGTGGCATTTGCATTCTGCTTCCCTACATGGGGAAGCAAGCCACGCTTGGAGAAGGGGTGGCAGCGGGGAATCCTCCAGGTGGCCCAGAGAGCTGGGAGTCCTCTGGGAGGCCCAGAGAGCCTGGAGGCTGGATTGAAGTTAGGGGGCTTTGGCAGGAAGTCAGGGGACCAGGTCCCGAAATGCCCTACTGTGGCTATGGGCCTGTGCACCACTGCTGTAATGGAGTTTGTAGTATGAATCCCTTCACTGGCACTAGGCTTTTAAGGCCTGATTTAAACATGTACCCAGGCAAGGTGAAAAGTATTCTCCTATTAAACTCTGTATACAGCATTCCATTTAAAACAGGCTCCTACCTATACAAACATGCAGCAGTCCACTTTAAATGGGGCACTATGCAAGTGCAAAGTGAGAAAGACTTTGGCCTTACCAATGTCACATCTAAATCCAGCCCGTGCTAAATCTGCTGCCTCTTTTCATTGGCTTGGGCAAGCCATCTCTTAGTAAAATGGGTAAATGTATTTTTTGGGCACTACAGCAAAAACAATACAGAGCACAAGTTACTTTTAATTTAGAGGTCAATTAAAGGTTAAATTCTATTTGTGGTTCCCATTAGTAAAAGTTTAGTCAGCTGTCATTTCAGGAAATCTTATTCTTTTAACCAATTAATTGTATAAATCTTCATTAGCTAAAATAATAATTCTGAAAGAAAAGGCATATTTAGGCTGCATCAACATGCTGAGGATTCTCTGTTTCCCTATCATTGCTGCTGCAAATGCAGAAGTTTTTGCACTGGCAAGAAAACATGGGACCTGAGTTTTGTGTGTACTTTACTCTTCCAGCTGGCATTTCCCCTTTGTTGCACCACTAGATATCTATGCAATGAAACAAATGAAAGCCAGGAAATGAGAAGAACTATTAAATTATGGCCATTGTTCATTATATAATCATTGCACTATACCACCAGTATACTTTAAAAATGTCCTCAAAAAGTGCCCCAGCATCACATCAAAGAAATCAGCAACTGTGAGGAGAATGACAGAAGAAAAATGGCACCGATGTGGTTAGGACCTCAAAAAAAAGTTGCACTTTCCAGATGACTTGCTAATGCACTTGGACAACATTCTTGCCAAAAAGATCATAACAAACCTGATTTAAGAAAGAACATATTAAAGATGGAGAAAGCATATAAAGTGAATGATAGAGGACAGCCCTGTGTGGATGCTTCAACAAACTGCTGCAGTTTGGGATTAAAATTGGAAAAATATCTGCTTGGATGTATCCTTAGCTTCACTTTTAGATAGTGCCTTTATGATTGGCAGATGCGTTATCTTTGAAAAAGCATTTGCTACTGGATAACAGGAAAGGACAAATACGTCTTCTAATATGGTTCCACCTAACTATGTCTTATGTATCTTGCATTTATTTTTTTTTAAAAAAAAGCTTTTAAAAAATCTGCTGCCTGATCGATCTAGAGCAATTTTTGAATTGATTGAAATATTTTGATTGAGTAATTTAACCAATTGAACTTACAGAAACTTTAAAAAATCAGGGAACTTGAAATGTTTTAATGTTTTGATGTTCATTGCCTTGCGTACCGTATTTGGGTGGAAAGACAGCACAGAAACGTTTTAAATAAATAAACTACTGTAAAACTGCATAGTCAGCAGTGTGCATATTTCACGATGGCATTGCACAAGTGCAGGAAAAAAACCCTCATGTTCAGAATTTCGCATCCTGAGTTTTTATGTAAAAACTAAAAGCAGGCCTTAAGACTCCAAAGAGGCTTGATGGCTCATGTATTAACTGAAGGAAATCTCAGAAATGAGAGTAAGCCAGAAATCTAGTGGTCGAGGGCAGAGTCAGTGCCTTGCTTAGTTGCCCCTCCCCCTTCAGTGTCAGATGCAGAATAAAATTATATGCATAATTAAATCAATATACTTTAAATTTGCATGATTTATACATATCCTGGAGTATCCCAGAGTCCAGCTTTTCTTGGCACCAAATTTTGGGGTCTTTTTTGAAGCATATAGAGCTCTGTGCAAAGTCGCTGAAGTACTTTAGGTAATAAAATGCAAATAAGTCAGACAGATCCCAGTGGGGATAATAACTTGTAAGACTTCCCAAGCTTCTTTACAGGGGGATGAATTGCCAGCAGCTATGTATTAAAGTGTTTGTGTAGGGTCTCACATGACATGACTGGATTCTTTCAACAGTATCAGAGTGAATATACTACTTCTGATTAATATTTAGCTGTTGCTGTGTACTAGGCACTGTGTTGCTATCCTATGCATATTTGTTCAAAAGTAAATCCCATTTTACTGCTCCCCAGTTAAGTGCTCATAGGATAGCAGTCTCAATTAGCAAAATTTCCTCATTTGTGAACAGAAATTTATAGGAATAATTCCAGCATTACAAATACATAATAGCTGGGGATAAGAAGAAATTAATTCTGAGAAGGTAGACTTTGACTCAGTATAAGAATTTTCTCAAAACAGACACACATCTGTGTTTCACCTCAGCACCTTGTTACTAAACATGCTTACTCAGAAATAAAATTCTATCAGATCCAAGCTCTCATCAAGGGTTCATGGCAGCAGTTCCTTAAGAGCTTCTGGTAACTGAGGGGAAGGTTTATAGTTTAAAACAAACCTGGCTCCCCAAACTCATATGAGGCTGTTTGAATCCCCCCAGTTGGCAGAAAAGGCCTGTCACAGGACAGTGGTAGAAAAGAGCCCCCAGAAGGGGATGGACCTTTGCTCTTGAATGTCCCCCCCCCGACCCTGAGCTATGGACTTGCTCATGATGTTGCAGGGAAATGATAGGTAAGCTGCTGAGGCTCCAGAAACATTTCTTGTCTGAAGGCCTCTAGGCTGACATGGAGCTCCAGGAATTTTGCCTCCTTTGTCCCTCCATCTTGACTGTCCTGATCAGAAATCTCCAATGGGGGGAATCAGAAGAAATTGCACTCCCCATTAGCAGAACATCCCATCCTCCAAAGTAGCAAGAGAAAGCCATCATTGTTCCAGGCAGGCCAATCACTGCATTGCCTCTGTATTGTCAGGAGCAGAGCTGAGAAATCTTAGGGTTGCCAGTTCTCTGGTGTGTGTGTGGAATACCTGAAGATTTTGGGTGTGAAGCCTGAGGAGAATGGGGTTTGGGGAGGGACTTCAGTGGGATATAATGCCACAGAGTCCACCTTCCAAAGTGGCCATTTTCTCCTGCTGAACTGATAGCTGTCACTTGGAGATCAGTTGTAATCTCAGGAAATCTCCAGCCACCACCTGGAGGCTAGCAATCCTAACTTAGGTGCAACCCACAGTTTCAGCTCCCCAGAAGATCTGCCCAACAGTTTTAAGCTGGCACTGGCTTCTTATGCCACCATGTCCTGGACAGGAAGAGAAAACTCCTCTGGTAGGTCATGAGTGAAAGGTTAGGCTCAGGCCAAGGAGTGTACAAGACCTTTTTTAAAAATTTGTGTATATTGGAACTGGAAAACATAGTCATTTCCTGATATTCTTGAATCCCAATACCAGTATGTTATTCAGATTCAGTAAATATTTGGGAAACCTGAATTTTTGGGGGCCCATTATATCCTATGTTCTGGAGTATATAGAGTGGTATGGAGGGGAGGTTGAGGTAAAGGCACCAAATTTGCAGTGTAGCTGCTGGAGCCTCTCCTCAAAAGAATACCCAAGTTTCAAAAAGATTGGACCAGGGGGTCCAATTCTATGGGCACCCAAAGAAGGTGCCCCCATCCTTCATAGTTTCCAATGAGGGGAAAAAAGCAAGGCAATACAACCCCAACAGAATATCCCAGAGAATCTCTGCAGTAGAAAGCGAAGTGTGTTTTTTTGGGGGGGCAGCATTTTTGCAAGGCCAGCAGCAGAACCAGTGCAATGTGCCCAGCAGAACCAGTGCCACCGTGCCAAGATCCAACAGGACTAAAGTCAAATCTGAGAATCTTTGAAGTAGAAACTGGGGGGGTGGGATTTCTGCAAGGCCAGCAGAACCAGCAAAATGTACTAGTGCCCAGCAGCTGAACCCAGCTGGATTCCATTGTGGCAAATGCCAGCTCAACAGGACTGATGTCAAGCAACTTACTAGTGCCTAGCAGCAGAACCCAGTACCATTGTGACAAATGCCAGCTCAGTAAACAATCGGCAATTACATAGTAAACATGATAGGACCAAAAAAACCTGTGCAGAAGGATGCTAAGAATAGAACAGAATAATAAAACAATTTACTAATGAGTAACAACAATATAACTGGTAGTAATTCAACTAAGAATACTACATACTACAGCAATTCAACAGGTAAATCCACAGTTTTATCAATAATCCAACAGTTAAGTTTTCAACAATCTAACAGGTAATAAATAATACAAGAGGTAAGTCTACAATGAACCTAGTAGTAATTCTACATATGCAGTGTTTACAGAAATCCCACAGGTAAGTCCACTATTTTAACAGGTAATATTTCAACAACCCAACAAGTAAATCTGCAGTATTGTTAATCCAACAGGTAAGTCTATAGTGGACAAAATTCAACAGGTAAATCCACAGTTTTATCAATCCAATCAGGTAATAATACAACATGTAAGTCTACAATGAACCTAGCAGTAATTTTACATATGGAGTGTTTACAGAAATCTCACAGGTAAGTCCACGATTTTAACTGGTAAGATTGCAACAATCCAAAATGTAAATCTGCAGTATTGTTAATCCAACAGGTAAGTCTACAATGGATGACGAAGACTCTGGATTACAGAACTTCATTTCGAATAGTCTTCCTCAGTAGAGGCTAAATGTAGACTCATTAGTAAATTGTTTTATTATTCTGTTCTATTCTTAGCAAATGCCAGCTCAACAGGACTGGTGACAAGCACAGAATCACAATCTGAGTGAGGAGGAGGGGGTTGCAAGGACAGCAGAACCAGTGCAATGGTGCCCAGCAGCACAACCCAGTGACAATGTGGCAGCAGTGCAAACCCAATAGAACTAGCTAATGTCAAACCAGAGAATCCCAGCAGGTTTTTTTTAAGAAGTAAGGGCAGTAGAAGCCCAGCAGAACATTCAAAGGTGCAGAGTGGGCAAGGACTTTTGCTAGCTCCCCTAAACCAAGGCTAGCCCTATACACAGAAGCCCAGTAATGTTTTGTTTTCTTCCAAAGCCAAGAGCAAACCAAGAGAAACCTTATATACCATTTCTGCAGGGAAGGCCTCAGACAGTGAGAGGGAGGGGGTTGTGTCCACCCTGATCCTCCTGTCTCATCAGGAGCAGGACACACCAACCATCACTGCCTCAGTTGGGGGGCCTTAGCCTAGGTAGTGCAGCTGCCCTCCATCACAGGCTCTCCCTTTCCCCCCTGCCAGCAAATTAGCTTCATTATTTATGGTGTTCCTTTTGGCTCCTGTTGGTTCTGCTGATTTCTGTTTGGCACACAGGTCTCACTAACCTACTCTACCCTTTCATCTCCATCAAGATGAAGAAAAGTTTTTGTGCTGCTGTTTTCATTTCAAGGATAAAGAAAAACAGAGCTGCAACAGAACAAAAAAGGGGAAAATGCCAGGTGACAGATGAGTGATTTATTATACAAAGTGTGGGGGGACTAACACAGGGATTGAATTCCTTGTGTGGCCTCTTCATTGCATCACTCCATCCAGAGGATGAAGTGGTGGAAGGCGACTGTGGAGCAGTCTTCTACACAGGTGGAGGAAAGGCCACAGCCCTCCCCCTCCACTCCATCCCACTACTATTCTCCTTAGCCTTGCCCCCAGGGCCTTGCCACATTCTCTTCCTGCCACCAGGGCCGGCCCCAGGTGTCTGGGTGCCCCAGGCAAGATAGCCTGGGGCGCCCACCCCACGGGGATGCCAACCTCCCGGTGGGGCCTGGAGACCGGGGGTGTGTGTGGAGCGCCGGCTTTCCTGAGCATGCTGCCATAGCGGCGTGCTCAGGAAAGCCAGGGAAGGGGCGGCCGTTTGAACGGCCGCCCTTCCCTCCCAGCCCCAGCGGCGGCTGGAGACCAGGGGGGTGGAGCGCCAGCTTTCCTGAGCATGCTGCAGTAGCGGTGTGCTCAGGAAAGCCAGGGAAGGGGCGGCCGTTTGAACGGCCGCCCCTTCCCTCCTAGCGCCAGCTTCACAGGGGGCGGGGCGGGGGGTGCTTTGGCGCCCCTGTGGGCCCCAGTGCCCTAGGCGAGTGCCTAGCTCACCTAGTGGGTGAGCCGGCAGTGCCTGCCACTCATTATTAACCTGGGCCAAACTTTTTCTAAGTAGTACTTTTGCTTCCTCTAAGCTGTGGAGTCCTGTGAGCAAAAATTCTACTTTGTGAGCTACTGGCATTGAAGTTGGGGGTGAGCTATTTGGCTACTGCATAAATTAGTTTGCTCTGGAGCCGTTCTTCCTGAGCTAAGACAAAAATGTGTGATCTGGAGGCTAAAAAATGGTGAGCTGGCTTACACTAACTTAGATTAGAGGGAACACTGCTTGTGGGGAAGGTATTATGCACCTAACTATATGCACTGTAACCTGAACCTAACAGAGTCTGACACCTTTTTATGAACCCTCCCACCCAAAAACTAGGTTTTTGTCTTTCAGAAGAGCCTAACTTACCCTTGCCTCAGTTTTTGTTTTTGGGTTGTTGTTTTTTTAAAGCTTTTTAGAACTAGTGACTTCCTATACTGAACCTTAGTATGGGCTAATAAACTGTCCTTGAGGTGGAATAGCAAATCTTTAAAAAAGTGTAAGGTTCCTCATTCAACTTTTCCCGACTAGATTCTATTGGAACAAGCCTGATTTCCTTTATGGAAATGCAGGAGCTCCCTCCTGAAAACTAGAAAGCAATAGAACTACCTAAAGGGAAATTTGTCTAAAAGTGCCTGCCTTCACTAAAGCTTTGAGTGCTGCATGCTGCTTTTTAAAAAGTTGATCTTGGCGATTATACCACTGTTTTGAAGACACACACAACCTTGCCTCTTTTAATATCCTCTTAGCACTGGCCTAGTTAGGGAGGAACTAAAGCCCTATGCTGAAATTTAATTAAAAGTGCTCAAAAGTTACACAATTCCAAAAACAGACCCTTATTACTAAATGACCATTTAGCGGCACCTAAGTATTGTACTCAATAGCCCTAGAAACCAGAAGCACACACTTGTAGCACAGAACAGTGGACACCACTCCCCCCCCAACCAACCTTCTAGAAATTAAAGGGAAGAAAATACGGGGGAGGGGAACAATTGGGGGAAAAGGCAGGAAAAAGAACTTAAGACAGAAGAGAAAGCAAGAAGAACCTAAACCAAAAGCCCCTCCACATGGACACACCAGACCAAAAAAAGAACGAGGAGGGGGAAAGCAGAGGAAAAAAGCAACAAAGCTTCGCCTCTCCAACTCTCAAAAAAGGAGAAAAAAATGGTGAAAACAGCAAAGGATGGTGAAGGAGAGAGAGGGGGGGAATTCAAGTAAAAAAATAGACTTTTTAAAAACCAAGAACTCCCCTCCCCACACACAAGCCCCCAAGCTAGCCAAATTTTAAATCAACTCAAAAAAACCAAAGCCAAGAATCAAAGCAGAAGGAAGGAACCCTTGGCCTCCCCATCTACCACTAGGCCCAAACAATAACAAAACTACACACAAATAACTGCAAACCACAAAACCAGAAAGAACTAAAACTTAAGAATGAAACAAAAGGGAACAACAAGAAAGGCCTGAGGCCCTTGGCCTCATACAATACACTCTGACCACCAGACCCAAACAACAAGTAACAAAAAACCCCTCCAAACTGCAAGCCACAAAACCAGAAGGAACTAAAATCAAATAATAAAACCAAAGGGAACAAAAAAATGCTCGAGGTCCAAGGCCTCACAACCTACTAAGCCTAAAGAACCACTAATAGGAAAAAAAGCTTTAAAAAAATATTGTTCAGTTAAACCAGTCACTGTCTTCACTCATCTCCAGCAGGCAGGCAGGATCTGATCTGAAGTCCACAGCAGCGTCTCTCAGGCAGTAGGAGTCAGGCTCAGAGCAGCAGCTGAAGCCAAAGCCAGTGCACAGTCTCCAAACCTCTCTCAGCAATGGAGTCTAGCTCAGCCAGATCCTTGCTTTTATGGTCTTTGCTCATGAAGAGAAGAATTTCAAAAAAGAATAAACTTCTGTGATTGGATAAACCTGAAATCTTATTTGCCCCCTAACCTGAAATCTTATTTGCCAAATTGCCACTGCACCTTCCCCCCTCCCTCCTGTTCCCTGGGAAATGGGTGGGGAAAGCAAGGTAATTACTTAGCTGGACTTAGTTCCCTGGGAAACGGGTGGGGAAAGCAAGGTAATTACTCAGCTGAAGCCAACAACCTTGCAACTTGCAAGGCACTACAGCTCCCCCTAAGGTGCTTTTGCCATTGGGCTGTAGAGATACCTCTTCCCTCTCCCTCCTTTTGCCCTAGGAACCAGAGCAAAAGGCAGGAAAAAGCATTAGAGGAAAACTGAAAGTCTCTCTGCAGTCCTTTAAACCTCTGCACCACCAGCTATTCAGTATAGTCAAATATACCCAAATAAAAGCCAAATAAATTTGGCCTTATTCAGGCTCAGCAATACTGGTAGCTGGTTAGATTCTCTGATATGTATTCGGCTTAAATAATAAGGTATCTTTTGGGTATTTTTTCAGCTTGGATTCAGCTGAATGCACACCCCTACTCAGGCCCAGAATGCAGTGACAGCCCAGCCCTGTTTCTGAAAAAGAGTAAAAATGTATACCAGGGTGTTAAGGGATGCCATGGCTACTGAAAGGGTTTCTTTTAGGGAGTTGTTGACAGGTTCCTGGTTTTCAGCAACAACATGCACATCCTTTAGTAAGAGGTCAAACAAATAATAATATTTACCTCAATTCTGTAAAGTATTATTTAATATGTACAGTAAAATCCTTACTCCCCAGTGGTGGTCTTTACCACCATTTGGGTACCTTGAAATAATATCTTAATTAATTAATTAATGATGATATTGCCTACTTTTGACACCACTGTCAAATGTCTACCTGTATTGAATCCAAAAGGAGGGGTTTCTGAAGACTGGCTAACATAACAAGCAAGGCAAGAAGAAGTGTAGTAATGAGTCTTCCTTTAGTTCAGACCTTGAGAATAAGGGGTTTGCCTTGTTTTTCATTTTCTTTCCTTTTCCCATCAGGGGATTTGTAATTTCTCATGCTTTCAGAAGGAAGAAGAACGCTTCATGTGACAAGATGAACATGGATCCTAATATATTTACTGATAAATAAGTCCCACATCCCTAGGCAGTATGTTTAGAAAAGGAATAATGTTTAAGAGGCTATAATTCATGGGTTGTTCTAAGATTTAAAATGTGTTTTGTATATAGCATGGAAATAATACATACTGAACAGAGTTACCTGGAACAAATTATATTACTTAATGTATATTCCTAATAATCAAGGGAGGAAACTGGAATTTGAAAAGGCAGAGGTATCTAAATGAATAAAATAAGTAGGGAGAAAATTAACAGAAACATGTGGCTATATACTGCAGATATGGCAACTACTTTCATGTGATCTCTTATGCTTGTATGTCCTGTTACTATTTGCTACTTGCAACTTGCTACTAAGAGCTGCAACTGCATGTTGAAATTTCATTGCAGAATTCAAGCCTTCCTGAAGTGTTTCTCAGATCTGTTGGGCCCCGTTCACACTGAGCATTTGCCCCGCTGAAGGCACAGGAGCCCTGTGGACTTTCCCTGCGCGATCATACCAGCACATCTGGGAGGTGTAGTGCTCCCATGGCCAACCCGCGGCTTCCCATGGAAAACGCGGAGTAAAAAACTAGTAGGTCCGAAGTACTAGTTTCCAGAAACTAGTCTGATCGCGGGAGCGCCAGTATCCCACGGCTTCCGATGCCCGCCCATGTCCCCGGGGTTTCCGGATGTTGTAAGTGTCCATGGGATGTGCACCAACGCTGAACAGCACATGCGCACATACAAAACACCGACAGCGGCCCGCCCCCCCAATGGCGCATGCGCACTTAGCTGCTTTTTTGCCGCGTTGCAGCAGCGCGGTGTGATCGGGGCGCAGAGCTGGAGCGTGGCAACCCGGTGGCCCATGTGATCGGGCCACCGCGCCTTATTTAGCTCCGGGGCGAACTGCCACGCCTCTCCCCCGCATTTTCTGGCCCGTATGACCGGGGCCTTAGTTTTGCATAACTCCAGGAATAGCTCATGAATAGCAGTATTCTGTGAGCCTACTGTACCAAAGAGAGCCCACAGTGCTGCCAAATCTTCAAGTTACATCAGCATAGGGGATTTAGTTGTCATTGTAAGTTTTTCTAGTCAGTGTAAGTTGACTGTAGGACTGCACTGTGGGTATACTAAGTGAATCCTGACGTGTGTGGTGTTTCTTTGCCACCCTTGCATACTGTACTTTTCTGTGCTGTTTCTGTTAGGCATTTGTTCTTTCCTTCACCTCTTTGGGAACCCTGAGTCTTTTCTGGTTGACATGCAATAAATCATATCAAATTATCTGAGCCACCATCTCTAGTGTCTCAAGCCCCCGTTAGGGAGAGATTGCTTATCATTTTGAGAAACAGTGTTGACTTTGGCAAGGAACTGCATACATTTTTATAGTAATGTAAGCCCACGTAAGTGGCTATTTAACAGGATCCTTTTAGATAACATCTCAATATGTTTGATTGGATGAGGTAATAAAATTTTTGAAAGGTCAAGATATGGGGGTGTTTACAGGAATAGAACAACAGGGTGCAGTTATTAGGAGCTTCTGTCTGTAGATATACTTAGCTGCATGGGGCAGATAAAGGAAGACAGGGGCATTCCATACAACATACTAAAGCAATGGTTTAACACTGTAGGTCTGCTCAGGATGTGTGGGAAATGCCTGAATTAGTGATACTTTGTTGAAATATCAGAAATTATTCCTGATCCTACAGATTTTGGGTTTTTTTTGCATGCATAGCAGGTGTCATGAGCTTTTAACTCACCAGAAAATTAGAAAACAATAAGAGTACCTGCAAAGACTCAAGAGGGAGGTAGATTCCATTGGTCTCTGCTTCCTTCTGGCCTGATTTTGCCTCCCTCCCACTGGCTTCACTTAGCCTCAACTCTTGCGCCGCTTCCTCCTCACCAGCTCACTTGGTCTTCCCTTATTTCCCTGCGCCCACTCATTCCTTATTCCCTCCCTTCCCTGTCTGCCTGCTCATTACTAACTCCCACTGGTGAGGTGAAGGAGGGGGACAAGCAGGGAGGGAGGGGAGGCAAACCGGCTCAAGCTTCACCTCCTTGGCTGGTCCAGGTGACTATCCCCATGTTTCTGTGTGCCATTCTGGGTCATTAACAAGGTCCCATAGTTGGTGGGGGTTTTTTTCTGTTTTGAGGCTGTTTTACATACACATACACAATTTTAAAAAACAAATTAGATTTGTATGAATCCTTGGGGTTTGCAGAACAATAAACTGTAGAACAGGCTGGCCCTGTTATGCAGAGCATTTGATGACTCCATTGTTCAACCCATGGCCATTAAGTGTAAGGATAATGTGAAGATATGCTCAATTCAGAACCATCCGGAGAGCTTGTGCAAATACAGTCTCATCTCAGTGATATTTATTTGGAAATGATTCCCATTAAATTCAATAGGACTTAATCCTAAAGTGGGCCTGTAGCGTGCCAGAACAATCCTAAAGACAATTTAAAAAGGTAAAGGTTTCCCTTGCTCAAAAGCCAGTTGAATCCAACTCTAGGGGACAGTGCTCATCTCTTTTTCCAAGCTGAAGAGCCAGTGTTGTCCAAAGATATCTCTGTGGTTATGTGGCTGGCATGTGGAACAATGTTACCTTCCCACCAAAGTGGTACCTATTTATCTACTTGCAATTTCTTGCTCTCGAACTGCTATGTTGGCAAGAGCTGGGACCAGAGATGAGAGCTCACTCAGTCACCTGGCACTAGTGTCTCGAACTGCTGAACTACTGGCCTTCCAGTCTGCTGTTCAGCATCTTAACCTCTGACAGCTTCAATGGATTTAGAAGGGTATGACTCTGTTTAGGATTGCCCTATTAATTGTTTAAGATACTACAAAACCTTTTGTCAAGAAAGAGATGTAATACATTGATGAAATAGTATTTTATTTATCCACATCTATTTCAGACATACCATGAATAAAGAAATGGATCTGTCTCTTTTACTGTAATATGCCAGATTCAGAAACAGAATGCTCAGTATAAATCCAGTCTCCTCCTCCTCCTCCTCCTCCTCCTCCTTTTTCTTCTTATTCTATATCTTTCTTTGTTAAACTCTATGTATTTGCAGAATTAGATCCTAGTATTTGTTAAATAACATTTTAAAAAGAGATGTTGATAGTAAATGTATGTATGGATGTATGGATTTTACTTCCAGGTTAGTAATGGGTTGCTACCGGATGAGGTTGTTATCCTTACTGTCTTGTGGCCGAGTCAGATCTCTTGATTTTTTTCTTTAATGGTAAAAAGCAGCTGCACATCTATGTATATATGTTTGCAAAATGGAAACGTTTTTGTAGGCAGCATGTCAGATAACAGCTAAGTGCAATTTCACTTACCCGCCTCTCTTCATAGGCTGTAAGAGTGCGTGCACACAGGTCTGTCTCTCTTTTAAAGCTGAGTGTTGTCAGTTATTTTATTCAATTGCAGTTAATATCTGGCTTATACTCTGAGGAGGAGAAAGGATTAGAAAAGTAAGGCCTCAGATGCCAATAACTGCCAAACATTTCAGCGTATCATTAGCTGTGAAGGCACAATGCACTTGGTTAATCTAGTGTGTATGGAAAAACTTTCAGAACACCCTTTTCTTCAATTTCAAGGGCACACTGCCAGTGTAAGAGGATTTATATGCTGGAACTCTTTTAGTGGTGTTCTGTCAAGTGTCATGTAGCCAACTGCTTTTTTTCATGGTCTGTGTATCTAAGAAGAAAAATGTGTAAGAATCATGCTCAACTCAAAGGAGTGGGTGTGAGGACTGTTTTCTAGTGATATTTGTTAGAAATAAAGTATGAAACATACCCCAGAGATCACTTAAGAGTGGAAATTTCCTGTGGTCACATGATTCTCTGATTTAGTTTCTTCACTCGGATGGACCTAAGTTTGCTCAGGTCAGAAAAGTACCACCAAGTCTAAAAGCATAACAGTGTGGTTAATGACCCAAGTCAAGGAAGCCATAAAAGGCAAAAAGACTTCCTTTAGGCAGTGGAAGTTTTTCTGAGAATGAGGTGAAGGTAAAGGAGCACAGGTTTTGGTAAAACAAATGGAAGTTGACAATAAGGCAAACTAAAAGAGAATTTGAGGAGCAGATTGCTAAAAACATTAAGACAAACCAAAAGTAATTTCTCCAAATTTGTTTGATGCCAGAAACCAGCTAAGAAGTGTTTGGGCCACTGAAAGACAAAAGAGTGAAAAGATTGTTTAAGCATTATGTGGAGATGGCAGAGTGATTGAATGAATTTTTTGAGTCTGTTTTCACTATAGAAAGTGTAGGACAGACACCAAGACTGGAAATGCTGTTTTCAGAAAGAGTGTCTAAAGGACTGTATCAAATAGAGGCAATAATAGATGATGTTCTAGGGTTAGTGGACAAATTAAAAACTAATTAGTCTCTGGGTCCAGAGGCATGCACCAGGGGTTCCTAACCAACTCAAATGGGAAACTGCTGCTCTTCAGATCAGTATATGTAACTTGGAATTAAAATCAGCCTCTCTACCAGATGAATAGAAGTAGCAAATGTAAATGATTTATAAAAGGAAATCCAGAAGAGATCAAAACATTTAAACACCAGTCAGCATAACATCTGATCTGGGTAAACTAGTAGAAATGATTAAAGACAGACTTATTAAGAGTGGGAATAAATTGACTTTTCTTGCACTGGAAGTAAGTAAGCAGTATGCTATTTGGACAGGACTATTTAATTTCTTCATAAATCATCTGCATTTGGGGTTGAGCTATGTAGTGGCCAGATTTGCAGATGATGCCATTCATCATGGTGAAAAACAAAAGCAGATTGTGAAGACTTCCAAGGGGATTTCTAAGTCCAAAGTCACTGGCAGTTTGGCCTGAGATAGCCACATTTCAAAAATGTTTCAGAAACGGATTAAAGGACCGGTTCACACAGGCACATCTGTCAGGCATTTCCAGCCGTACTCAACCCGTCTTGTAATTCTTCCCTCCCGAGTTTAAAAAATATCAGGTGAAAGTGGTAGCAAGTCCTGGAGAGTGCGTTCATCCCACTTCACGGATGTGTGAACGCAAACAAGCTGATCTGCTAAGGGATGCACTTATGCGCATATAACTGGATTACATTACAAAAAGCCGCTTACAGATGCGCCTCTGCCAGGGGTGGGCCAACAGTGCGAAAGCTCCCTTGCGCATCCTCCCCAGTATGCTCCCGCAACAGTTGGTGCAGTGTGACCAGGAAAACCCGGAACACTTTGTTCCAAGTCTTTTTGCCATGACTCCCTCGTGCTTCAAACTGCCAGTCTGACCTCAGCCTAAAATTGGGCAAACAAACAACAACATAGCAAATGAAGTTCAATATAAGTGCATGGTGATGTCCATTGTATAGATCCACAGAGTCCTAGTTGCAGTATGTCAAAAACCTATATTGCAGAGCTCGGAAATGTCCCAAAGAAAGTAACCAGGTGTCAGAATCCTTCAGCAATCAGCTCCCAACAGCTTTCATTCAAAGAAGTAAAGTTTATTGAGAATATGCTGATACCATGGCACTTTCAGTGTTAGAACTGGCCTAAAGCATGTTAAGTAAGCAGATATACATTATTCAAGATGGTCCCCTGATGGCTCAGGTCCAGTCAGAGGCCAGGCAGAAACCTGCCAAAGTAATGGGCAATTATTCTCAGGAGAAAAGTACACCAGACACTCAAGGTTGAAAGCTTCAGTTACATAGATAAAGTAAGACTGGGAATACAGCAGAAATGAAAGTTAAAATTCCAGAGTCCCCTCTCACACCCATGTAGGGTTGCCAAGTCTCTTACCTGCAATAGCAGGGGGGACCTGGTCCTGGTCTAGGAGCTTCGCGCAATGACAAAGTGCGTGCGCACCATGATTACGTTGCCCGGAAGTGATGTAATCATGCCTGTCATGTCACCAGGTGATGCTCTAGCAATTGCCCTAAAAACTCTATGGTACCATAGAGTTTTTAGGGTGATTGCTAGAGCATCACCCTGCAACGTGCCCAGTGTGATTACGTCACTTCTGGGCAATGTAATCGCGCTGGGCACGTTGGCCTGATCTGGCCACTTCAGGGCTGGGGTTTCCCCTGCTGGCTGGATCTGGACTGGTGGATTGGGGAGCAGATTTGCCTAGACTTATGACAGTAGATAATACTCCCAAGGGAGTATTCAAGTGCCAAAGATGTGCCACGTGTAAATTTATTCAAGAAGTGAAGACATTGGAGTTTCCTGAGATAGGGTTTCATAAGGAGATTGATTTCTTAGCTACCTGTGGAACTAAGGGCATTGTGTATCTCCTGGAGTGTGTGTGCGGTAAAAAATATGTGGGAGAATTCACTAGAACATTAAGAACACGAGTGTTAGAACACAAATCGTGTATAAAACAATTATGCAGAAGCTCCAGTTGTCCAGTATTTTATTGAAGCGGGGCACACTCCTGATGAATACCTGTCAACCACATGGGTTAAATGTTTCTTTAGATCTATCCCCTTTTTTATAAAATGGTAGAGGTATGTACATCTCTTAGTAAGGTGATCAGCAGAACTGGCTTGGGAGGACTGTGTTCTGGCTTTGCAGAAAACAAAGAGAACAAATATCAGTGTTCCTTTAACGGGCTTTGCTTTTTACTATGATTACATTGAGCATATTCCAACTTTTGGTAATTCTTTGCCCCAGATTCAGCAACAGAAGTTGGAAATTAATTTGGCAGGTCCACCAGACTTGATTGAAGTAGATTTGGATGTAGGTTAGTAGTAGGTTGTCTTTTTCTTTTTTCTAAAGATGTGAGTGTTTAGAGGATCTTTTGCCATGTAGACACGTGTATCAGCTTTCCATTACCTCATTTAGTTTTGTCAGCGTGTCTTTGAGCGTTCCCCCTTTAAATAGCAGTGTGGCTTTGGAATGTGAATCTCAAGGACCCTCAGCTGTATATGATCTGTCGCAGATATCTATAGTAAATTAGCTCTTTAATGATGTTTATATAGAGAAGACTGATAACATGGAGTACGGTTTAACTTTAGTAGACATAGTAGTTTTCAGTGGTACTAATTTTAAGCTCACCTAAGATGTGTAATAGCATTCTCCTGTATTTTTTGTATGCTCTGTACAAGATGCTTATTGTATAAACGTACATTACAATATTGAAGTGACTTTATGTATGTCTTTGTAGATACATTCTAGTACTTGAAATCATGGCATGGAATATCATGCGAAGACACTGTGAACAGTAGATTTTCAACAGAGATTACTACGGTACATTGTCATATTTTATTGAATAGGAATATTTGTATAAAAATAGCTTTAATACTGCATTGTATAATCTTGTTCTGTCATTTTGTAAGGTGCTTCAGAGTGTTTGAATGAAGTTGTGAACGAAACGAAAGTCAATTCCGGGGAGTTTCGTCAACCCACTTTTTTCTGTATTTATGGTGTGCTTATGAAAAAAGAGTGTGCATAGAATGTTGATATGTTAATTACCACTATGAAACAACATTGTTAAGTGCATTAGAGAAACTGCATTTCATCATCCTGAAGTGCTGAGTGTCAGTCTGCTTTCTGGTTCACTGAACTGGAAGAAGAAGCAGAAGACAGCCAGTTCTGCTGTGAGCCTTATAGAAGCCCTCCAGGAGCCTGATTGACCCCCAGGCTGGGGATTTAGAAAAAAGATTACTAAGGGGATAGGGCATGAAAAATGGGGCATAAAATTACATGAGCAGTCGAGAAAGGAGATACTGTTGTGTTTCTTGGCCAAGGCAAAAGGCCCAGTGCCAGCAAGTCACAGAAAGGCCCCTGGCATATGAGTAAGGTGGATAGTCCCCAACTATAGTCAAATCCCCAGGCAAGAGGTCAAGGCACTAATATAAGGAGTCAATGAAGGGCGAGTTCCAAGAGACATGATCAGGTCTGGTTCAAAGGTCATAGCACAGGGAGTCAGGATACAAGGTGAGTCCAAGAACTGTAGTCAAATCCAGAATGAAGGTCATAGCACAAGAGGCAGGATATAGAGCAAGTCCAAGAGGCATAGCCAAGTCCAGAATGAAGGTCAGTGCACAAGGAGTCAGGAAACAAGGTTGATCCAGAGAGTCACCAGGAAAAGCAGGGAGCTGGATCTAAAGTTGTTGCCAGCAAAGAACCGGCTGCAACCACTCAGTATTTATGGGATGGCAGCAGCCCCTCCCCAACCAGGTGTTTCTTGTATTTTAAAAAGAGCCAGCAGTTTCTCCAGGTGTGAGCACTTACTGCTGCATTCTATTCTGCCTTTACCTCTTTTTCCTTGGATGCTGTAGCAGCATAGGTGGGGAAATTTCCTCCTCCTTAGAGGTGGGTTGTAATTCCTGGGAAGAGCTTGTGCATGTCGGCTCTGGGGAGGGTCTGCATCTGTTGACAATCCAGGCAATGGGTCAAGGCATTCCTCACCTGGTTCTAAGTCATCATCTGACTTACTGTTGGCTTGACCCGGCTGAAGTGTTGGAAAGACTGATTGAACTGAATGGTGAGTCATGATAGATACAGAGTACTTCTCATAATACTAGAACTTAGGGTCACCCAGTAAATTTGCTGGACCATAGATTCAGGATAAACAAAAGGAAGTAGTTCATAGAATTCATCATTGAATTGTAAAATGCATTGCCATAGGATATAGTGATCGGCACTAGTATAGGTGGCTCTGAAAGAGGAGTAGACAGCATCGTGTAAGAGCAGCCCCTCAGTGACTACAAGCCAGGATGACTAAAGGGAAGCCTGTAGCAAACTTCTAAATACCAGTGCTAAGGAGAAGGTTCACAAGGGATGGCTTTGGCGTCTATGACTTGTTTGTTGGCCCACCACTGTGTGAAATAGAATGAACTGTTAGCCTGATCCAGCATAATACCTCACACGTTCTTATGTTCATTGTCACTCGGTATGTATCCATTGAAACAAGGGCCTTTTCCACAGCGTGGGTGGGAGATTTCATATTTTCCCAGACCCACCCACATGGTGGCCATTTTCCTTTTCCCAGTCACTGTGGCAACGATTTCTCTCCACATTACTGAGGGTTTTTTTTAATTGGCAACTGAATATTGTTGTATCATTATGACATTATAACAGTGTCAGGTTCCCTGAATTCCCAGCTTTCATTTTTTAGAAAAGTAGGTCTCTAGTTGCTGAATTGATTCTGCAAAATATGCAAAGGTAAATAATTTACTCGAGATGCAGAATCCAACTTTTCTTGATGGAGAATATGGGCTGTCCTGATATGGTGTGAGTGAAGATTTAGAGAGGTCAGCATGGCGCTAAAGCAAGTCTGTCTGGTGGCTTTGTTCCAGTTTTTTAGATTTGGCACATTTGTATGAAAGCAAACATGTATAAAGCATACATGAAAATGTAGCCTTGTCGTTTCCCAGCATCCCTCTCCCCTCACATTAACACCTGAAAGCCAGCTGTACAAACTTCAAAGCCTGAGTTGATTCCACAGTTGCTTCTAGTCTGCTAGGGGGATGGAAGGGGGCCCAATGCCTATGACTGGTGGTGTCCCTGGATCCTGGTGGTGTTGATTGGTTATATATCAAATGCAAATCTGCTGCTCTGGAGAGCTTGTTTACATAGAGACTGTATTAATTAAAAGTGATTTAGCAGACTCAGTTCAAGCTATGATGAGAAAAAGAGAAATTCCTTCCTTTTCTCTGGGTAAGAATACAGGTTTAAAGGCTTGAGAGGGGTCTTTTTTGTGCTGTAGTACCCTACAGCAGCCATTGGGATAGCTTTAGGTTTGTATGGAGCACTGTGCCAAAGTCTCATAGTTACACAGAAGGATAAAGGTTTGTTTTTCCTGTGAGCCTATATGGGATTGTTGGCTTGAGCCTGAACATCTGGCAGAAGCAAATGCTATAGTTCTGGATGAAAATCAAGGCCTAAGCAAGTACCCACAGAGCATACTGCAGATTCCTGGTTACTGTTGCTGGCAGCCACTAGGTCTTATTTTATTTCACTAAAACCTACAAACTGTTCCAGCAATAATCCAATACCTCCTCTCTGTGCCACATATATTCACCCTGGGATTTAAGGGAAAGTCTTTGCCCACACATAGCTGCATTTGCCCTGTAGTTTATACAGAAAGTCTATTTCATGTAATCCTGAGCCTGCAGATGGCAGATCAGGCAACATATTCAGAATTTTCTTTTGTATTTGATCAAATTTGATTATATTTTGGCACAACTAAAGAAGACTGCAAATGGAGGAACAACTCACTTATTTTGTACAGTATTCCATAATTTTAGATGTTAAATACTAGATTCCTTACCAGCAACAAATCAAAGAAAAGCCATTCTATAGCTGTCTGTTTAAATTGATAGCCAGAGAGTAGGGGTGGGCATGAACCAGAAAATGGACGTTCGTTGGAGATTCATGGTTTGGGGTTTTCATGAACCACGAACCTCCAAAGAACTCCTCCATTATGTGAATCGGTTTGTGGTTGTGGTTCATGGAGTTCAGCCTGACCCGGCTGCCTTCGGAGCTTACTTCCAGGTCTGGCAGCCCACCCAGAAGTGAGCTCTGAAGGCATTTAAATCCCATAGGAGCCCACCACTGGCTCACGCCCCCATCCGAGTGAGCTCCAAAGACATTTAAATGCCTTTGGAACCCGCTTCTGGGTTGAGCTGGCCTGACTGAGCTCAGAGAGTGAGCTCTGAAGGCTTTTATAGGCCTTTTGTGCCCTAATATGGGCAGGCCCCACCTGAAAGTGGGCTCTGAAAGCCTATAAAAGCCTCCAGAACTCACTCTTGGACCTCAGTTGAGTCAGGCAGCCCAACCTGACTGAGTTCACTCTTGCAGCTCAGTCAGGCCAGCCCGACCTGAAGGTGGGCTCCGAAGGTTTTTAGATGCCTTTGGAGCTCACTTCCAGTTGGGTGGCCCAACCTAGAATTAAGTTCCAAAGGTGGGGCCAGTGGCCCCTCACATGGGGCTCTGGACCAGTGGTGGGCTCTGATGGGATTTAAATGCCTTAGGAGCTCATTTCTAGGTGGGCTGCTGGACCAGGAAGTTAGCTCTGAAGGCATTTAAATGCCTTCAGAGCCCAAGAACCACTCTGGTTTGTGCTTGAACTGGGGTTTGTTTGTGGGTTCATACCCATCCGTACCAGAGAGTTTTCCAGAGAAACAAAATATCTTCTGAAGTGGAAATATAAGGTGACTAGGAAATGTGCAGCATATTCAGTTTTAAATAAATACATTTTTCATCAAGGTAATTTGTTTATCAGTTATGGTTACAAAGATGGTTGACTAGGAACACATTCAATGGATGTTATTGAAATACTTGAATTGAGGCTGCACATTAAACTTTGATTAGTTATATTTAGAAAATTAAGGTGCAGAATTTGCATAACTGCAAGGATTGCCTGTTTTCATCTGGATCTTCTCAGACATTAATCTGTTTCTCAAAGAATGTGCTCAGGTTGCCAGGCCCGCACAGTGGAGGTGGGGGTGCCAGACCACCAGGTCCCACCCCCTGCTGCCAATCAGCTGCCTGGCAGGGGAACTTACCATGAGAGAGAAGGAGGCCCATGCTTTGTCACTGGCAACATGATGCCATCATGTTGGTGAGATCCAGGTGATGCTCTGGTATTTGGGCAAACACTCTATGGTAGAAGCCATTTTTACTATAGAGTTTTTTTCCCAAATACCAGAGTGTCGTCTCAATATCACAATCTGATGAAGCCACTTTCTGTACATGCCAGAAGTGACATAGCCATATCACCAGCAACATCACTTGGGCCTCCCTCCCTTTCCTGGTAAGTTCCCCCATCCCCCTGGAGAGACTTGGCAACCCTAGAATGTGCTCATGCTGCCACCATCTGAAATATGGTGGGCAGCCATTCTGGATGGGAATTTTTTTTTTATTGCAGCACCAAAATAATGAAGGAGGTCCATCTTGTTCCTTCTCTATTAACATTTAGGCCGAGGTGTCTGTTTTTTGGAAGGGCTTCTGACATGCCTTGATGGCCTTAATTTGAACTTATATTGCTCTTTTCTATGATTGGCTGTGGTTGCTGTCTTTTGTTGTTTTATGTGATTTAGTTTGTGTTTGGTTCTTTATAAAATTTTGGTAGCTGCCTTGAAAATTTTAATAAATAAATTGAGCTCATCATAACTTTAACTGTCAAACACTGATGTAGACTGAGAGCCAATTATAATTTTCCCCTTTGGGCATTTGTACCTGCATGCAAAATGCTTCTGTAATAAGCACTTGGGAAAGAGTTGTGATAGAACAGGCAGAAAGGGGTTATGCCATTTCTAACCAGTTAGGGCTTTATCACTTAACTCCTTTTGTTTGCCAAGTATATGGACGTTTAACAGAAAAATCAGTCCATCTTGCTGAGGTTTGCTTCCTCTCAAGAAAGTAGGACCAAAACCCCCATACTCCAGAGAAGCTGCCTTAAACAGTTGTTCCCATATGGCCCCACCCCTCCTGCCTTTCCTTGTGTGATAAGCTAGCTTTTTATAGAACAAAGTTTGAGTCCAGTGGCACCTTTAAGACCAAAAAAGTTTAATTCTGAGTATAAGCTTTCGTGTGCATGCACTCTTCTGAAGAAAACTTATACTCAGAATTAAGCTTTGTTGGTCTTAAAGGTGCCACTGGACTCAAACTTTGTCCTGTTGCTTCAGACCAACATGGTACCCATATGAACCTTGCCTTTTATAGACAGACTTGAGGTTCTAAAACGGTAGGTCCTTTGTAGTTACAAAACATATGAAGCACAGTAGTATTTCTACAGAAGTTATTTCCTACAGACACTTAGAGATGGCAAACTCAGAGACAGTTCCAGATAGGTAGCAGTACTAGTCTGTTATAAAAAAATTGTGCAGCAGTCCAGTAGCACCTTATAGACTAACATTTTTTTTTCCAGAATGAGCTTTCATAAGTCAGAGCTCACTTCCTCTGGTGCATAGATCAATTCTGCTTGGTTAAAGAAGTAGTGGGTGGGGTGGGGGAAATATTACAATGAGAGAGTGGTGAAAACAAGATTCAATCAAAAGAGAAATCAGTTGCTCTACAGTAATTGAGAGACAGTTCCAACCAACAACAGCAGAATAGACTAAACATCAAATCTAATCCATGATGAGATGAGAGCAGAGCAAATTAATTACTGTGAGAGGTGGATTATGGAAGCTAATACATTCCTGCCTGGGAATTAAGATCACAGGGAGAGGCCCTCCTGATTGTCCGATCAATGAAAGA
The DNA here is from genome assembly GCA_029375565.1 of Gekko gecko. Taxonomy (NCBI): domain Eukaryota; kingdom Metazoa; phylum Chordata; class Lepidosauria; order Squamata; family Gekkonidae; genus Gekko; species Gekko gecko. The sequence goes on from JAPDNY010000009.1 coordinate 54,221,376, forward strand.
AGCTTGTCTGTTGGGCACACGAGAAAAAGTCTTTTTGGTGGCAGCCCCAAGATTATGGAGGTGCATCCAGCCCCTTCACTTTTGATCTTCAGAAGGTAGTTGGAAGACACTTTTATTTAAGATTGAATTTGACTGATTTAGTTTTTATTTATTGGCAGTCCTAATGAGATTTTAAATGGTGATCTTTTATGTGTTTTCATAATCATTGTTTTATTTACATTGTAACCAACTTGAGTTCTGCAAGGTAAAAAGGCAGCTAATTAATGTTTTAAATAAATAAATAAATAAATACTAGCATCTATAATAAATTATGAACCCAATTCTATTAAGCTCATTGGGTACATGAGTGAATTCTAAATCAGCAGTCTCCCATTCAGTCCTACCTATGAAGTTCTTCTAAAGGGGAACAAATAGCCTTTATACCAGCCAGGGAATGTCATGGGCGGTTAAAATGTTCCCCCACTGGTTTCTGAACACTGATTTTTAATATCAGATTTGTTAATTCTCTCACAGGGATCACCTGTATTTAAAAAAATAGGGTTGCCAGCTTCAGGTTGGGTAATTTCTGGAGATGTCGTGGTGGAGTCTGGAGACGGCAGGGTTTGGGGAGGGGAGAGAACTCAGCAAGGATGTTATGCCATAGAGTTCACCCTCTAGAGCAGCCGTTTTCTCCAGAGGAACTGATCTCTCTAGTCTGAAGATCAGTTGTAATTCCAGGAGCTCTTTAGGCCCCAGCTGGAGACTGATAACCCTGTTTAAAAAGAGAAGTTCCAATCATTCAGAGATTCTCTCCATGTTGTTTTTGAGCATGCGTACCTGAGCACAAAGCAAAAAGTGAGGTCTCCCAGTTAGACCATATACTACAGGTAAAACTCGCATTGACTAAGTTTTAATTTCTAAAAAGCCGAGGTTTAGTGAGAGCTGGGATACAATGATTTATATATATATTCACACACACACATACACACACACACACAAACTGTCACTCAAACAGCTCTATTGTTGTTTCACTGTACAATAGGCTGCAGTCACACATACTAAATAATCCATTTTTCAATCCACTTTCAGTGCACTTTCCAACTGGATTTCCAGTTGGAAAGTGCATTGAAAGTGGGTTGAAAGTGGATTATTTAGTGTGTGTGACTGTAGCCTAGGTTTCATGCATGCTGTTTCCTGTAAGTGAAAACAAAGTTCATTTTTTAAAAATGTATCACACAAAAAGGGAATATAAGCATAATTTTTAATCAATTGGCACTGGAGCTGACTATAAATCTTCATGCCTGAGTGCTGTTATGGAGGGTGTGAAGAAATGCATTTTTTCCTAATCAATAGGAAACAGAGAGTGAATATAAATGGGCAATTTTCTGAGTGGGGGTGGTAAACACTGGGGTACCACAGGGATCAGTACTGGGTCCGATGCCTTTTACCTTGTTCATGATTTGGAGTTGGGAGTAAGCAGTGAAGTGGCTAAATTTGCGGATGACACAAAATTGTTCAGGGTGGTGAAAACCAGGGAGGATTGTGAGGCACTTCAAAGGGATCAGTCTAGTATGGGTGAGTGGGTGTCAATGTGACAATGTGGCCAAGTGCAAAGTGATGCACATTGGAGCAAAAAATCATAACTATAAATACATGTCGATGGGGTCCAAACTGGCAGAGACTGACTGAGAGAAATCTTGGAGTTGTAGTAGATAACTCATTGAAAATGTTGAGACAGTGTGCAACTGCAATAAAAAAGGCCAATGTTATGCTGGGAATCATTAGGAAGCGAATTGAAAACAAATCAGCCAGTATCATAATGCCCCTGTATAAATCAACGGTGCAACCTCCTTTGGAATACTGTGTATAGTTCTGGTCACCACACCTCAAAAAAGGATATTATAGCATTGGAAAAAGTGCAGAAAGGGCAACTAGAATGATTAAAGGGTTGGAACACTTTCCCTTTGAAGAAAGGTTAAAACACTTGGGGCTCTTTAGCTTGGAGAAATGGAGGCTGAGAGTGACATGATCAAGGTTTACAAGATTATGCATGGGATAGAGCAGGTAGTGAAAGGAGTACTTTTCTCCCTTTCTCACAATACAAGAACCTGTGGGCACTCCATGAAATTGCTGAGCAGTTGGGTTAGAACAGATAAAAGGAAGTACTTCTTCACCCAAAGAGTGATTAACACATGGAATTCACTGCCATAAGAGGTGGCGGTGGCTACATCATGGATGGCTTAGAGAGGGAATTGGATAAATATATGGAGCAGAAGTCCATCAGTGGCTATTAGCCACAAGGTATAGAAAGGAACTCTCAGTCTGGGGCAAGTAAAGCACTGTATTCTTGGTGCTGGGGCGGGCAACAGTGGGAGGGCTTCTAGTGTCCTGGCCATTGTTCCCTCTAAGCTGAGTTAGTGTGAGCTAGCTCACAGTTTTTTAGCCTCCAGCTCACACATTTTTGTCTTAACTCAGGAAAGAGGGCTCCAGAGCAAACTAATTTATGCAGCAGCCAAATTGCTCAGTCACAACTTTAATGCCAGGAGGTCACAAAGTAGAATTTTTGCTCAGAAGAGTCCACAGCTTAGAGGGAGCATTGGTCCTGGCCCCACTGGTGGACCTGCTGATGGCACCTGGTATTTTTGGCCACTGTTTGACAGAGTGTTGGACTGGATGGGCCATTGGCCTGATCCAACATTGGCTTATGTTCTTATGTTCCTGGGAGGTTTGCAATGAGCAAAACTTCTACTGTGCATTTTAAAAGTTTTTTCCCCTCTTGACAGAGAACAGGTGGTGGGGAAGCCAGTGCAATTCCTTTCCAGTGGTACCTCAACCCACCTCCATACAAATGCAAATAGATCTAGTAGGAGAGATAATGGGAGGGTCAAGATCTTCCCTGTTCCCCAAGTGAGGAACAGAGATTTGAAAGAATAGAATGCTAGAGAGTCTTCAGGAAGGAGTCTCCTAGAGACCTCCAGGAAAAGCTTCTTTGACCCAGTGTGACCTGGTCAGAGGGTGGAGAAACAGATATGATAAAAACTCCTTGCAGCAAGAAGGAGGTATCTTCCTGGGGTGCCTTATTTATGTTGGCAGAGTAATCAACACAACAACTATGCACATGATTAAAGAGCAGATAAAGGTTTATTTAGGAACTAATATACTTGATAGGAAAAAGCAGAGACAGAGATACACTTGTAAGTACATCTCTAGCAGAGACAGAGATAGAAGACTGAGTGTGGCACTTCTGAGATGAAGGGGGAAATGGCCCTTAGAGTAACAATCTGGAGACAGACAAGGAATGACACTTAAAAGGAGAGAGAAGGTGCTATCCTCACTATCTTAGCTAATTGTCTTCTTGCTGCCCCCTTTAGGGTCTTCTTCTTTATACATCAGACATTGCCTTTTCCAACAATTTATTTATTTACATATCTAGCTATTACATTGTCCCACTGTTTGAGGGAAGATAATGATTATACACTGCACAGTGCTATCTAAACTGGTTGAAATTATTCTGTACCTCCTTGTCCACAGCTGTTAGGCATGGCATAAATTTGAATGCTCAATTACATTAAGTTCAGCCTTTAAACAGCCATAGGCACACACACATGTTTTGTCTTACATATCAGATCAATGTAACACAGGATACATAAGGCTGCCTTTCAAGCAGGTCCAAACTGTATGGATTCAGACTGGAAACTGCTGTGGATAACAGATGTTTGCGGTGCTACATCAGCTTCATTGACTGCCATTTTTCTTTGCAGGCAGCAGCTCATTTTAAAGTGCTAGTGTTGATCTTTAAAGCCCTCTTAGGACTAGTATATCTAGGGGATGCTTCCAACTACATGAACTTGACTGTGATCTGAAATCAGCTGCCATGGCCCCTAGAGCTTAGAACTCTCTGTCCCAAGAGGTTCATTTAGCTCCCTGGGTAAAGGCTGTATTATTCTGGAAAGCAGTTGATGATAGATATGTAATTAATTCCCTGACAAGATGTTGATAATTTTTATTGCTTTGCTTACCTGTTTCATTTTATTGATACTTCTATTGCTGTTGATATTTGATTGTAGTTTTGCTTCTGTTTCTCATTTAATGTCTCTTTAACTTTGTTATATTGCCAGTAGGTGTTTTTATTTTTGGATTTAGAAGTTGCTCAGTGTACTATTTCTAGTAGAAAGTCAGGATTTTTTTTAAAAAAGTGTTCTAAGGAAATGAAATTAATGAAATATTATAGAATATGAGCTTAATGGTTATAGTGAGCATTTCTTTTATATTTGATATAGTGTTATAGTATGTATTTGGTGAAGATTGGCTAGGATCTGGGAGACCCAGATTCAAATCCTCACTCTGCCACGGAAACTCATTGGGTGATCTTGGGCCAATGGTTTTGTCTTCTCAATGTAAGCTACCTCAAAGGGTTGTTGTTGTGAGGAGGGAAAAATGAGGTAAACTACTTTGGCTCCCTATTGGGGAGAAAAGGAGAGTGTGATTATCTAAATAAAAATATCTAGTTTCTTTTGATAAATCTATTAGTAATAATTGAGAAAATGCCCCCCAAAGTATTCTCTGTTGCTGAATAAGTATCATGCACTGAAACAAAGACATGCAGGATCCACAGTTGCTAAAGAAGTAAACCAGAAAGTGAAATCAGACAGTGGCTTGTTCAAATGTCACCCAAACTTATGGTTTAATTAGTATGATCAGTGTGATCATCCAAACTTAAGTCACTCCACTAACTATAGAGGTATATAGGAGAAAAAGTCTTAGTTTATTTCAGAATTCCAAGGACTTATGACTGGGCATATAAAATTCAGGACACAAAATGAAAAGGGCATAATCCAATTTTATTTAGCTACACAGAACAATGGCCACATAAACTACTACAACTGGAAGGCCAGTGTGATGTGGTGGTCAGATTAGTATCTGCCATGGAAACTCACTGAGGGTGATTTCCCACTACAGCTGCCTCGGGGTTGCGCCGCCGTTTGCCCCGATACTATTTGTCAATTTCACACCCGAAGCCGCGGGGCTGCATTTTGACCCGCGGCTTCGCCCGATTTCCCCCGCAGTTTCGTAATCCTCAAAAAACAGGATCAGGAAACTGCGGGGGAAATCGGGTGAAGCCGCGGGTCAAAATGCAGCCCCGCAGCTTCAGGTGTGAAATTGATGAATTTTATCAGGGCAAAAGGCGGCGCAACCCCGAGGCAGCTGTAGTGGGAAATCACCCTGAGTGACCTCTGACCAGTCACACACCCACATCAAAGGGTTGTCATGAAGATGAAATGGAGAAGGGGAGAATGTTGTAAACCACTTGGGTGCCCATTGAAGAGAAAATGAAGCTATAATTGAAGTAAATATAGAATGTTCTCAGTCAGCAGGCCTGCTGGATAGACACCCTAACTAGCTTGGATGGCCTCTTCTCCATTCTTTAAGCTGAAGCTAAGGCAGGACTCAGATGGAATAGACAGACTGCTGTCTGTCTTAATATGTATCATCAGTTTTTGTTAATACCCTAGGGAGAAACTCCATCTTCTTCAGTATACATGTTCACCACATTGTATCGGAAGTTAATCTCTCACTGACTGACAATTCCCTCAAAATAAATTGGTTCCTTCTTTGGACTGTTGTCTGAACTGAGCTAGTAGGATGCTTTTTAGCAAAAGCTGGTTTCCAATCCACCAGTCCAGCACGTATAACTTATCTTTTGGCTTTCATCTATCACTTATCATCATTCCTGAAGCTGCTCTTCCATTACTTCAAAGATCAATAGGCAATGGTCTGCTTACTGCTACTTAAGGCATGTAGCGTTTCAAACTATTCCAGCAAAGAGGACTTTATAAGTTATTTACATTATGTACAACATTAAAAATATTTGTTTTGGATATAGTTTGTGGCTCAGCAACTTAAAATGTGAGGAGATGCACCATGGTGATCCATTGTCCAGTGGCTGTTTATTTTTAGTCACAAATCTAGTGTTCATTTGAATTAAGTTTTATTTAAACAGAAGTAGACAGACACTGTTATATAGAGATATCATCTGAAAATAGACCTTCTAAATGGAATATTTTCCTACCTTTCAAGCTAAAACCTCTTTTAACACACATATACCATTATAGTTCTTTTCCTGTTCTTTTCCACTTATTATAAAGCAATGGACTAAAATCTACATAGTTTTGCAACTGTCTGGATGCCTGAATTTCCCCTGCATAGCTATCAGCTATGAAATTAGCAATTAACAGGCAATCCTAAACAGACCTTCTAAGCCTATTGATTTTACTGGACTTAGATGTATGAAACACTGTTCACAGTGTAAATTACATGACAAACTGCAGCATTTCCTGATCAAAATCCAGCTTCATATGCACACAGTTTAACCAAAGGCAGGTAATAGTAGCTGTATCACCTTGCAAACATTTCCTGTCACAGAGTGGCTTATAATCGCCTTCCCTTCCTCTCCCCACAACAGACAGCCTGTGAAGTAGATGGGGTTGAGAGAGCTCTGAGAGAACTGTGAATGACCCAAGGTCATTCAGCTGGCTTTATGTGGAGAAGTGGGAAATCAAACCCGGTTCTCCAGATTAGAGTCCACCACTCTTAACTACTACATCAATATGGTGTATGATCATGATGCACAGGGGTCTTTTCGTAGAAGAACAGCTGCAGGAGCTCATTAGCATATGGTATGCTAATGAGCTATTAGGCTATTAACATATGCCACGCCCCCTGACATCACCGGAAGTGATGTCAGAAGGGGAAGCAAAAGGGGGGAAGCATCTTCAAAAGCCTCCCCTTCCCTTCCCCAGCTGGTCTGGGTGGGGGAGCTAAGAGAGAAGGGGTTTAAAGTTTAAACTCCTTCTCATGAGAGTTGGGCCACAGAAGGAGGAAAGAGGGAAGGAAAGAGAGAGAGTAGAGAGAAGGAAAGAAGGAAGGAAAGAGGGAAGAAGGAGGGAAACAGGGAAAGGAGGAAAAAAGAGAAGAGAAGAAGGTGGGAAAGAAAGAAAGAAAGAGAGAGAGAGAGAGAGAGAAAGAAAGAGAGAGAGAGAGAGAGAGAGAAAGAGAGAGAGAGAGAGAAAGAAAGAAAGAAAGAGAGAGAGAGAGAAGAGAAGAATGAGGGAAAGAGGAAAAAGAAAGAAGGAAAGGAGGGAATGAAAGAAATTCAGTGGCAATTCAGCCCCATTATACCCTATGGGCCATTGAAGTCAATGGTGAAAACATAGGGTATATTCTGGGGGCTGGAGGGGAGGGGTTTGAGGAGAGGCTCCAAGATCACAGGATAGCTGTTGGAGCCTCTCCCCAAGATGCCCACCAAGTTTCAAGAACATTGGACCAGGGGGTCCAATTCTATGGGCCCCCAAACAGGTTGCCGCATTTCCTCCATTGTTCTCTATGGTGGGAAAAAAAGTTATTTTTTTCCCACCATAGAGAACAATGGAGGGAATAGGGGCAACCTGTTTAGGGGCCCATAGAATTGGACCCCTGGTCCAATGTTCTTGAAACTTGGTGGGTATCTTGGGGAGAGGCTCCAACAGCTATCCTGTGAGTTTCGAGCCTCTCCCTCAAACCCCTCCCCTCCAGCCCCCAGAATATACCCTATGTTTTCACCATTGACTTCAATGGCCCATAGGATATAATGGAGCTGAAATTGACATTCGGCTGCCTGAAAGACTCTCCGGGACGCCGGCTGGGGGCGGGGCTTGGCTCCTGAGCTCCCGGAGCTGTGCTCCGGTGCGCTCCCCCGAAAAGACCCCTGATGATGCAAGACTATTTGAGTTGTTAGTTGTTATATACAGTTGATACATGCAGTTGCTGTTGGAACTGTCTCATGACCAGGGCTATTTTTGGACAGGAATGCACAGGAATGGTCGGAGTTCTGGCTGGCTCCCAAGTTGGCCATGCCCAGCAGGAACTCATTAGCATAATAGGCCACACCCAACAGCAGAAACTCAGTAGGATTGGCTACATTAGGGGTGTGTGGCCTAATATGCAAAGGAGTTCCTGCTACAAAAAAAGCCCTGGGTTTTGACAACAAGCAAGGTAAACAGATTAAGAAGCAAAATGTGGGTGTGGTTGGATGACCACACTTCTGGTAACAAGGTGGTGTGGCCTAATATGCTAATAAGTTTCTGCTGTTGGGTGTGGTCTATTATGCTAATAAGTTCCTGCTGGGCTTTTTCTACCAAAAAAAGCCCTGCTGGTGACAATATGTATTTGGTTTTTAAAAATAATATACAAAAAAAATCTTTAATGGTGTGCCTTATCTATAGCTGGGATGAACAAGTTCTGTTTACATAGGGGCTCTGCTATTATCCAGATGGTGATATAGAAGCCATGTATTCATTTTGTGGCACAACTAAGAGTTTCACAGTTCCAGAATACATGTCAGGCATGGTTGGAGCATTTCTTATAAAATTCAAGACTGAGGCAACGTGGACAGTGCAATCCTAAAAAGACTTTGCTGGGAGTAAGACATACTTAGACTGTTTAGCTTTGTACTGTAAAACATTTCTTATAACTTGAAAACATTTTTAAAAATTTCCTTACCCATGAAACTATTGGCTTGATTAAAACTAAGGCCTTTGGGAGCCAGATAAAATTGCTCCGGACTGGATCTGGTTTATGAAATTCCACTTGGCCACCCCAGATCTATGGCAGCCAAGATTTTTATTTACTGGTAGGAAAAGAGTATAGACATGATCTAGCCAAAGTTAAGAACTTTTGTCATACTCATTTCAGTGGGAATGTTAGGAATATTCATTCTTCTCTTCCATCAATGTTAATGGGGGTTAATTTGGACTGGATTGTGTTTTTAAATTCACCTCATGGTATCCTTGTTGTTATCCGTTCTGCCTGAGGAGATTCTGCTCCTTTAGAAAAGGTGAAAAAACATATGGAAGGTTAGAGAGAACACACAGTGGAGAAGCAGATGCTCTTTTTGCTGATCAAGCAGATTTTTCAGTCAGCTCTTACTTTAAACAATTCCCCCCTGAAGTACTGGGTTACCATCTCACTGCTGGATACTAGTAGATAAAGTCAGCATTGGCACCAGTCCTGACAAGAAAGTGATAAGTCTTTCAATTAAAAACCCACAAGGGGTGAAAATGGTGTGGAGGGAGGAAAAGATACACACTGTTTTTACAATGTGCAGTGAGTAAAAAAATAAGTTATTTGGTTTAAAAAATGCAGTCTGGGAATCTTTAATTCTTCACACAAACATGTGGAACAAATTGCATACAGTCCACTTTTCACTGACTGTGTGCTTGTGTATTCCTAGAAATTATTTCAAATTAAGCCAGATACTTTTAAAGTGGTGATTATATAGTGAAAATTACACAGAGCATTTAACTGGCGGGTCTCCATTCTCTTCCTGATGTCATCACCCATGGACCTTAGTGGGTTTCTACAGTTTGGCCAAAGATGAGACGTTAAATATTTAATGTAGAAAGAAAAGCAATTCAGAAATACTTGGAAACCGTCTTGTACCTTATGGCAATTATGATCTCCCTGAGCACCCCTTAAACAAAGAGCTTTGTTCTTCTAAAGCAATTACCAGAAGTTAAAAAAAATAGTTACAATGCCAGTAAGACATTCAAAAGGCACATCTGCAAAATGGGTTTCTGGTTCAGACAGCATGTAGATAGCTGGCTACTTTACATGGGACTCACAATGGAATAGATTCTAGTCTGGCCTTTTTAAAAATAAAAAGTCTTTGCTGATCTGAAATGTTTATAGTAACCTCTTGTACATAATGGCATTTGCAACAGAGCAAGAAGAAAAGTAAAACAAATGTGTGCTCTCAGTGCAAAGGTTTTATGTTGTTTTTAATCCATGGTGATACTGCTTGAAAAAAAGAATTAACATTATGTTGTCCCTTTAGGATGATGCCTTTATATCTTGAACACATTCCCCACTACCCAGCATCTGCAAGGATCAGATCTGTATGCAGAGCAAGTTCTTGTTTTCGAAACAGCCACATAGATGCTGCTTTGCACGCTGCTGTTTAAGCTCTCCTAAATTTAAAATATCACTTTGAGGGGGAAAGGTGTGGGTGAAATCCACATTCTCTACTAGAATAAATTATGTAAAAATATATAGATCATTGTGATCTGTGCAATTTAATTAGAAATTTCAATTAGATTGTTATTTTGTTGTGTTAGATATTATGAAAGAGCTTCCTAAAAGCTTATGAGAGCAATTATCACTGAAACAGAGAAATTAGATTTGTAAGGTATTTAGTGGACCACTGCTTTCCTAATGCCTGTTACCTCCTGTGATGGACAGGAGGCTGTCCTGCCCCTTTCAGGACAGGGATGGAATATGAGAGGGAAGCACAGCAGGAGATAGTTCAGGTCTGCCTCAGGGAGTGAGCAGTGATAAGCTCAGGTCAGGCTCAGCAAAAGAGCAGAGGTAAGGGTAGCTCTGTTTGGTAGTCTGGAAAAGTGGTTTAGCTCTACCTCTGGGAGAAAATGGAGCACCTGATTGTTAGGCCTGTCTCTGGTAATGAGCAGACCTTGTACCATTTAGTCTGACTTTTGGTAAAGGGCAGGCTGTTGTGGGTAGAATTTTGTGTTTGAGAGAGGCTTCAGCCTAGCGGCTAGTCAGTAAAAGCCTGTTTGTGCCTGAAAGTATTAAAAAAATCAAATCATACTCTGTAGCCATAAATAGCTTTAATGCATGTGACTCATCCAGATTTCTCTGACTACCTGAAGACCTATTCAGGTGGGGAGCTGTGTTGGTCTGAAGCAGTAGAACAAAGTTTGAGTCCAGTAGCACCTTTAAGACCAACAACACTTGAAATAAAACTTTGCTGGTCTTAAAAGTGCCACTGGATTCAAACTTCATTCTTCCTGAAGACCTGTGCTGCTGATCTGTTCTTTAAAACCAACCTGCAAATAAATAAATTTTCTGTGTTGTTAATATACAAATCCTACCTCAGTGATCTCCGTATTCTACTTGCACACCCCAAAACTTACCTAACGGCAGCGAACCCATTCCTATACACTTGCTACCGTTAGAACACCTGGTAACTATGGGGAAGGCTTATAGTTTAAAACAAACCTAGCCCCCCCCCAAAGCATAGGAAGCTGTGTGGGTCCCCTTGGTAGAAAAGGCCTGTCAAATCTCCCTAAAGCATGCCTTGTAGGTTCTTCTCTGGTGTCTCCCAAATGGGAGATTCAACAGATTCAGCAGGGCTGGTTCATTATTATATGAGTATGACAGGTGAGAAAGTGTGGCTACAACCCAAAGTGTGCAGTCAGAGGTGCATTTTAATCTGCTGTTGCCCCACCTCTAATTGATCCAGAGTATTTTGGAACAGCGAATACTGATCAGACTCACCCCTTTAAGCACTCTTCAAGGTGCTGTTACCCCATTCTTGAGCGATCAGATGCATATCAGACCCAGCAGCCAAGGAGTGTTACCATCGGCCATTTTTCAAAATAGTTTCTCCCTTGAACATGCCCACAAGCACTGCTATGCCTCCTGGGATATGTGGTTCATGGGGCCGTTGGCCATTTTAAAAAAAGTTTGTCCTCTGGGCATGTGCACAAGCGCTGATCAGCCTGCTGGGACATGTAATCTCCCTCTCTAAACTTTTCAATTTACCCCTTCCCCAAAGCACTGGAAAAGCTGAAATACAGGGGCGTTTTTATTTGAAAGTTTTTATAAAGAAAATAAAGTTTAGATCAGCCCCTATGGGAGAGGGGGAAAAAGAGAGAGAGGTGCAGATATGCAGTTGAGTGCACTTCGCTAACTAGTAAAAAAAATGGTGGCTGAAAAACAAGAGACCAGTCAGACCTGCCTGAATGGCTTGGGTGTGCAACAGAGTGATCAGACAAGAGGAAATCCAATTTGAAACCAGCTCAGCCCAAAATACTTTCACAGGTATTAAATAAACATACAGTAAAGGGGGGTGGGGATGGGACACAGATGACTGGGGCACAATAGACAGATGTTGCTATCTGTTCATGCATTTTAAATCCATAAGGGAACAGCAATGGCAATGGATTAAACTCCATGTCTGATCACAGCCCAAGGGTGATGCTGCAAGTCCTCATGTTTATTATGGGAATGACACAAGGCATTTGTATCAGATGTGCAGTGGGAGTTTTGTGCCTCCCAGATGCCTACTGGCCTTTTCTGCTCATCTGTAGGAATATAAGCATCTTCACCCTCCCCTGTGCTGTTTTCAGCACAGGAGGAGAAGGGCGGCTGAAGCCACCTCTCCCCATATGTTGTGGTCAAAAAGGACCAGTGTTGATTCAATACTGAGGTCCCGGTCACATGAGTGAGATAGTCCAGGGGGGAAGTGAGGCTTTTTGTCCCGGAGTAAAATGAAGCATAGTAGTGCAATCAGACATTCCCCCGAAGCTTCGTGCTTAGGCTGTCTGTCGCCGATCACACGTTCATGGTGAAGCATGGCAAAGGGGGGAGGGAAGAAGCAGCATGACGTGATCACACATGCAGTGTTCACAAGCTGCCGCTTCCTGATGGGTGGGTTTTTTCCAAGCCAGACTTCCCGCATGTGCATGACCACGGAAGCGCATGACCAAGGATTCTTTAAAAAAACCATCTGGTGTGAGACAGGATGCAGATGAGCACCGGATACGACAGGATATCAGCACTTCCATGCCCCAACTCCTGCCTGCTCCCCGTGTTTTCTGGAAAATACTACACTTTCCCGGGTATCTTTTTACTCTGCTTATTTGGCTGACTGATACGGGTTGCCGATGGGTGCGGGAAGCTTGCCAGATATTTTTGTGTGATCGCGCCTGTAAAATCTGCCCAGCATTCGTGCCTATCACGTGGCTAATCCTGTGTGTGACCGGACCCTGACTCTACCAGATCCTAGTCTGACATTCTAACCACTATATCGGCACTGTAACAATTTTAATAATAATTCTGATCATATTTGTTGCATGGCTTAGTGATTCAAGAAGAAAACCATTTGTTACTAGAAGACATTCCAAGGCTTGCAAAAAAGGGGGTGGGGCACAAAATAACCATTGCACATCTGATTCAAAGGCCTTGTGTTATTATCCCCCAACAAACACAAGGACTTAGTAACATTGTGCCACCACTTGTAGTCTCTTTATCATTCCTATAGTTTTCTTTTGTACTATTTCTAATTCCCGAATAATTATGGTGCTCCAGATAATGCTGTATGTGGCCCTGGTGCTTTGTGTTGGAATATGCAAGGTCTATAATGCAGCCTTATGAAAAGATCTGAAGATCGCCCTACGGGGGACAGCTGAAGGATTGATATTTAGTACAGCTAGATTAGGGACTGCCCACTAATTCAAATTATGTCCTTTTTGTCTCCTGACTGACTTTTTTTCTGAAGACTTCCTGCTCCTGTAGAGCTTCCTTCTTGTTGTTGTTCCTCTCAGAGCAGATAGGCTAGAGGTTCTCTCTCTTTTCTATGTTCTAACATTTGTTCTTTAATAAATCTTGTTCTTCTCTTAACAGTCAGTGCTCCACTTCCTTGCATATTTAAACTCTGCCAACAGGGTTCTGGGCCCAGTGTGAGTGCCACTGTAAAAAGGGAAAGTTTAGACATGTTGGTAGGCAAAAGGAAAAACTGCAAAATGGCTGCTTGCTGCACAGCCAGGGATATTTGCAGCACTTTGGTTAACTCTTCTATGCATTCCTGTCTTTGCTGGAGGAAAGCAACTGGATATACACTACACTTTCTTTTCCCTTTTCAAGGAGGACTGGACAAATTACTTGGATATTTCACATGGCCATACTGGTTTCATGCCAGCACAGCACTGTAAAACATAATAAAGGAGTGAGGAAGTGCTGGGGGAGTATTAAAGTTCAGAGTATCAAAGCTCTCCAACCTGCATTTATGATAATTTAGTCCAGCAATTTCTTTTGCCCAGTTCTGAATTCAGTGGTTAATTAATGTTGCTAGGAATTTAACCATATTTTCTCCAAATCATCTACCAGTATCACCTATCCAACAATAAGTGCAATTTGTGCAATGTGCCTTCTGTTGCTGACACTGTACGCAAGAAGAACTACTTGGTTCTTGCTCATCAGCCATCTATTTTAATCCACCTTGATCTTGAAAAAAAATCCCTATGGATCTTTGGGGAATATGAGAGATTTAAATTGTTCATTTAGGATGCAGCTGTATAGAATTTTATGTGAGCAGGATTTGAATTTGGGATCCCAAGGTATATGGAAAACCCTGAGGAATAAGATGTTAACTGAGAGATAGCGGTAAAACTCAATTCACTATTTTGCCAATTTGTTCATATCTCATAAAAGGCATCCCAAGTGATTTGTAAACATACATTAGTCTTCTTTGTAGAAATGCATTTTTAAAAAAGTGAAGTCTGAAAGCAGTTAATGTGGCAGCATTTGTAATGAGGTGTATTAAAAGTTATGTCCTGATGTTGGCAAATCAAGTGCAAAACAGACAGAACCTGTATTGTGTTGTCATCATTGCTGCCACCCGCCTGCAGCTGCTTATACTTCCCTGGTTTATAATAATCTGTGAATACTGTTGCCTCTCAATAGCAAAATAACCACATTTCCCACAAACATCTATGATGTAATGATTACAGTGATGGTGCAGTGGGAGTAAAATTAGGCTGGAGACTGTATCATGTGATCACATTGCAAATAAGTGAAATCACAAGTCACAAATCTGCAAATTGCAAGGGTTTAATGTACTGTGGATAGCTGTTTTGACAAAGGAAAAATCTGGCAACTAGTTCCCAGAGAAAAATGACATGATCATGTATGATCTCCTCTTATACCAGAAACAGTGTTTTTACACTGATGTATTAGTATCAATTATAAGAAGGTTGTGCCATATTAGTTACAGTTAAATATTAGTGACATTTGCAGAAGGTCCCAGGTTCAACCACTAACACCTCCTGTTAAAGGATCTGGCAGGAGGTGATGTGAAAGACCTCCGCCTGAGACCTTGGAGACCTGCTCCCAGTCTGAGTAGACAATACTGACTTTGATGGATCAAGGGTCTGATTCATTATAAAGCAACTTCATGTGTTCATAGGTTTATACACAGAGGTCTCATGGTAACATATATCGTCTACTCATCTAATTCTCAGCATGGCCCCATTTGTGGATGCTTAAATCTGGAGATTGGGGCCATCGACAGACAAGACATATCTTTATTTAAACCTGAGGAAAGCCCCAGGTTTGCTAAAAAATCTCAAATCAAATATATGGGGGGGGTGTTTAAACCTGCCCAAAATAATAGAAGCATCACCTGTACCTTTACAAAAGCAGATTCCAGTAGCCATTGTAGAGGTTGCTAGGCAACCACAACAGTATTGCCAGGCTTCAAACCTTGGTTTCTGTCAGTAAAAGGCATGGGTGAAGAGGCAGGGCCATTTCTAGGGCTGTTTTGGCCTTTGAGGCAGCAAGGCCAGAACTGGCAGCAACCAGCAGGTGACATGATACCATGCAACTTGCAGGATACATCAAGGATACTAATATACTAGGGAAGAAGAGAGAGAAGCTAAAGAGATCAGTGTTTAGTTTTGATCCAAGCAGAGAAAGAACTCTCCAGGACATGGTAATTGCTTTGCAATGCAGCTGATCAATGTGGCTTGAGTTTGTATTACAAGCCAGGTAATTGTACAGTTTGGTGACATCACTAGTTTATATTTCTCTCTTTATCTTTAGAGCACAACAGTGTGAACTTGAGGATGAGTACACTGGTGAAAGGACATTTTGTACAAACAACAAATAGCACAAGGCCCACAGTAAAATGGGAAGGGCTTATTGCTGACATGGGGGAGGTGAGATGAAGGGGATAGGTGGGCATAATGAAAAGCATCATGGCATGACTGGGCCAGATTATTACTCCAGTGAGATTGTTGGTCCAAGAAGTGGAGGATCTTCTCATTGCTCTGTCCTGGTCAGCATCCTGTGTATAATGTTTGTGGTGGTCCAATATGCTGCAGCCCTGCATTGTGACTATTTGGTTCTGTTGAGTATGGTTGTGCTCTTTGGGTGCCATTCTTGGTAAAGTGTGTCATGGGAGATCACGATGCTATCTGTTCATATAGCCTGTGTGATTGGTGGTTGTGGAGTGGAAGGCTTTCGCATCTAATTACTTCTGTGCATAAAATCATTGCTGTTGGCATACTACCCAAAATATAAGCTTTGTCTTTTCATGGGTGGAACTCAGACCCATATTCTGTGTCCCATTGCATTACTCCCTCCCCCTCAACTACCATGCATCTCCTTATGAGCTTCCTGTTATGGTTCCACTCTTCTTCATGTTTATCTTCCCTTCCAAAAAGCTTGTTAACCTCACACTGGTACCTGTGGAACTGAGCTACTTTAATTGTTCTGATGATTGTCTCTGTGAGGCACTTGTTCTCAAAGGAATAGCTGAGCTTTTCTCCTGGGTTTCCTACCAAACAGACAATGGAACAGACTGGGTGTTATGAATGGAACAGAAATTCTTGGCTGTTTACTTGGCAAAAAAGTATTTTTTGTAAGCTGTATTTATGCTACCAGGGGATTTAAACTTCTGTCTGTATGGAGTGGAGATTGCAATTAATACATACTCCAGTCCTGCATGCTCTGCAGTGGTGGTTGCTTTGCAAAGAACTATGATCTCTTTCTTTCTGTGAATTCTGCATCGACAGCATGTGAAGATTACAGTGGGTGACATTATAGAGTTGCACAGCTGTTAGTATGAGTTGATTGGTGCCATCTCTGTATGGCTAACATGGCAGTGCTGATGTCTTAGCTTGCAATTGGCTGCTGTTTTGAAGAGTTACCAAGATGCTGAAGGAATGTCTACACTGGTGTTTGTTTCTACAACTATTTTTGTACTACTATATCTCTGCTACTGGTTGAGCATAGATAGCAGCTGTTAAGCAACTGTTAATACATACATGTGACCTCCTGCCATACGAGGACCATAGGTTCACGTTGTATGGGTTGTTGATTGGAAACTCTCATGCTGGGGGAATAACATGACAAGCAGCAATGTGAAAATTTTGCAGGGTTTGTTAATGATAAATAAAGGGTTTATAGTGCAGTAGTTACAAGTGGGGGTGAGAATTGATAAACTGTTTGCTGAGTGGATAAATTAAGACACTGGACTTTGGAAATGTCTTTTTTTGGGAAAAGAACACAACCCAGACAAGCTAATTATAAGTAAGACACAAGAGTTCAAAGCCACAATAATTAAGGTTGTAATATTCTTATTATTTCAAGTGGCAGAGAGTGATACATAAAAATAATAATTGCCTTGCATAATCAAACAAAGGGTCACCTAGTTCACCATTTTATCTCCAATAGTGACCAGTCACATGTCCTTGGGATGCTAACATGTGGGACATGATGCAAGTATTCACCCCCCCAGTGCTTGCCCCCAGAATTTAGTAATCAGTGGAAAACTCTTCATTTTTTTCTCTCCCATGGCTAATAGCCATACATATGTCTTATCTTCCATGGATTTGTCTAATCCATTCTTATATATTATTGTTAATAATTTACAAATCACCTAAATACATTATGCATGGCTCCATAAAAAGTAGTGTCTGCTACCATGATTTCTGGCAATAAATTCTGTCAATTACTTATACTTCACTTTCAAGGTGCTGCTTTGATGTTGTGGCTCTGTGGCACTTTTCCCCTATCCTGGGAGATTTCTTAAGATCTCCGTATTACTCTTGAAAAACCTACATGACTAACTGAAATGTAATCTCTTCTTTTTCATAGACAATGTGATGTAAGTATTGTTTGGTTGGTTGTATAGCTGGATATGGTGCACATCCGGTTAATTATGGCATTATCCTATGCAAAACAATTTCTTATTGGATCACCCAAATGCATAAAATTTTCTTTGGCATATGCATGAATGGAGCAATAGTAAAACCAGGATTCTAACACTTCCTGGTTTTCACTTCATGTTTCCTGTTTTCTGCCAGGAAATGTGCAAAATATATAATACAATAGCAGAAAACTCAGTTCTTACCATCTCTTGTCTATACAATCACAGGAGGTGCATGTTTTTGTGCTTTACAGATATCCTGCTAGAGATCACTCAAATACAATATACTTGCTAATAACCTTTTGCACCTGTCTTTCATTGTCCCGTTTATATAAAGGATGTCCTCACTGGGAAATGCTACTGACAGTAAACCCTTTAAACTGGAAGCAAATCTCCTTCATTTCATCTGGACTTACTTCCAGATGACTGTGCTTAATATCACTGCTCATGGAGGAATTGCTGTAAAGGCCTTCTTATTGAACACAGTAGAATGTCTTTTTGACCAAATACAATTAGGATTGCACTAAGTAGTTCTCATTTGTGTCTATATATCTCATATGCTGTGAGCTGTGGTGGCTCAAGTGGTTAAGACGCTGAACTGCAGGCTGTGGAAGGTCAGTAGTTCAGCAGTTCGAGACCCGAGAGTGCCGCATGATGGGGTGAGCTCCCGTATCTAGTTCCAGCTCCTGCCAACCTAGCAGTTCGAAAGCAAGAAATTGCAAGTAGATAAATAGGTACCACTTTGGTGGGAAGGGAACAGCGTTCCGTGCGCCTTGGTGTTTAGTCATGCCGGCCACATGACCACGGAAACGTCTTCGGACAGCGCTGGCTCTTCGGCTTTGAAACGGAGATGAGCACCGCAACCCTAGAGTCAGATTCGACTGGCTTTCGAGCAAGGGAACCTTTACCTTTACCTATCTCATATGCTTTGTGTCTGTAGAATTCTTAGCATAAACATGTGTGCCGCCATTGTGTGTATAAAATATTTCTATTCTGCATTTTCCAAAATCCGCTTAGCAGTCATCGCTCTCTGTCTATAGTATGGAGCTTAGTTGCATCCTAAGTACTTTACAGAATAGTTTTAGGATTGTGCCATTAAAATAGCATTCCTGTAGTGTTCTCTGAAATGAAGTGGACCATTTCCAAATCTGGAAATAATAAAAATCAGCTTGCTTATTGGAAATCTGCCATAATGCAGAGTGGCAGGGTTGTTTAATCAGATTATAAAGTTTTACATGGATCGTATCCTTTTATTGAATGCCAGAGTGAGTTTGGTAGAAGATATGCTTATTGTGGAAGAGCAGGGTAGACAGCAACTTGCCTGACCTGCTCGGATTCCATGGAGATGGAAGGATGGGTCACAAGTGGGCGCCTGTCAAAGAAAACAGATGATACCTGGTAGTTTCACGGTCATCACAGAAGCTACAGTCAACTGGCTGCTGGAGGCAGGGAGTTGCCTGCAAACACTGTGGGCCCATTTCAATTGGCACTACATTTTCTAGACATCAGCAGGACTCCACATTCTCAGATGGCGTGGGCCAAGGAAAGCAGTGAGAAGAGGAAGGAGAAAGAAGGAAGGGACAAAGCCACCAGAAAGAAAATGTGCAGAACCAAAAGAATAGGAAGAGTGAAGGGTGTTAGAAAACGCCTTCTGGTTGTCTTCAAGAAATGAAGTAAAGTTTAAAGACATAAATTATATATACAATAATTTGTTTGTTAACCTTAGAAAGGATTGGGGCATTTCATGTTGTTATACTGCACTGGTGTAAGATTTTTGCATAAAAATTCTATGAAAATTGGCATAGGGTAGATAAGTAATTCCTGTAATTCCTCACAGTACTTTTAAACATTAACCAAATAAGCCTTTTGAAATATATTTTAAGAGCTTTACAAGTAAAATTAAGAGGATAGGAAATCTATGCGTATTGTGATTACTGTTTCAGTAGTGGAACATATTGGTCATTACTGTGCCATGCTGAGAAGCAAATGTTTAACAGTCATTATCTTGCCAGACTGAACTTTTTATGTTTGGTTGCTGCTTTTCAGACTTGCCTGTTTATTTTATATCTTTACAGAGTTTTTGTTCTTTGGATAGGATCAAGGTTTATTATATAGCTGATAATGCCTTAGTATTATACATGAATGTGATAATTTGAAATTAAGTTCTACTCAGTTTGTGTGCAGTGATATTGGGTGAACTCATTTGGAAGTAAGTCCAGATACATAAACTGGTTTGTTTATTTGGAAACACACACACCCCTCCCGTTCTTCCTGCAGAGACCCAGAGTTTCTTACAACATAAAAACACTCACACTGTATCAACTAACTAGAAAACAACAAACAAACTACTAACAAGTACAAATCCCTAGTTGGTCAAGGCTTCTCTGGCTTGCTTTTCTGAAGACATAGGGTAAGAACCAAAGGGCCTAAGAGCTTGGGCATAGCTAGAGGTGTGAACCAAAGGATGGGAGCCAAGAGCCCTTTGGGAAAAGATAGTTCTCAGCAAAGGGCAAACAGCTGGCAAAGAAGCCTTCCCTCCCTGGTTCAGATGAGTTGAAACTGTGCAGATACTTCTGAAGCTTTTGTAAACTTGTGTTTTGTTTGTATCAGCTGAGCACAGAACTGGCTCTTGAGTGCTGGTCATT
Source organism: Gekko gecko (assembly GCA_029375565.1). Taxonomy (NCBI): domain Eukaryota; kingdom Metazoa; phylum Chordata; class Lepidosauria; order Squamata; family Gekkonidae; genus Gekko; species Gekko gecko. The sequence goes on from JAPDNY010000009.1 coordinate 54,241,767, forward strand.
CCATTTCAGATCTACTCTAGATAGGGCTCCCCCCCAGTCATCCACTGTTCTCATAAAGTACATGCAATATGTTATGTATTGGAATGGCCACATGTATTTGCACACAAGCTCCTACCACTCATGCGAATGGCCACATCTATTTGTGCACGAACTCCTACTGCTCTCGCGAATAAGCACAGCTTCAGCTGCATAACAAAAGCTGGCTAGGATTCTGGAACAGACCTATAAGCTTGCCTGGATCCTAGAATTAACCAATTGTTGAACCACTGTAAATAGCCTATCACAGGGAGTGTGTTTGTGTTTGGGTGTGGTGTGTTGCAGGGATTTAAGCAGGGCTCGGACCCAGCTTGTCTGTCTTGAGTTTGAGCTGAAATTACAATAAACCATGAGCTGATCACTCTACACATCTGAACCCAATATATTTCATAGGTGATGAGGATAGACTCCCGATGGGCGACCCTGACCCAGCCTCCAGCACCGCACTGCACAACGATCTCAGGACTCCATGCCTCGCATCGCTCCATGGGTCATGGCTGCTGCTCCAGGAATCATTCCTGCATTTGACCCTGCCCACCCTGAGCTTTGGGAAGCATGGGTGGAGCACCTGAAGTATTTTGTTCGGTTCCAAGGCATAGATGATGTCGACAAGAAAAAATCACTCCTGCTCAGCACATGCAGCATCGCCATGCTACGCCTAGGCCAGGGCCTCATCGCTCCTAAAACCCTAAAGAAGCCACGTACGATGAACTCATTAAGTTCCTCACAGGCCATTTTGCGCCTCAACCAACTAAGATGGTGAAGCACGTGGACTTCTTGGTGCACCACCAAAAGTCCGGTGAAGTGGCCACCGACTTCATGGCTGATCTCCGCAGGCTGGGCATCAACTGCGAGTTCCCAGATCTCGAGGTCACCCTCTTAACCTAGTTTGTCTGGGGCATCCAGGAACAGAAGCTCCACCGCAAGCTCATTGGCTACGAGAAGCTGACCCTAGAAAAGGCCCTGAGAGAGGCCACTGCCTACGAAAAGTCTCACTGCGATTGCCAGAACCACACCATGCTCATGAGCTTTACTGGGCCTGTCCTGGTTCATGCCCTTAGGATTTGGAGTAATGGGGGTGCACCATGTGTGGCCATCAGATTTTCAGGACATGTGCAATGGATTCCCATCCATCTTTGATGGGAGTCTGGGTCGCTACAGCGGTCCACCCATGTCCCTTAACCTCATCCCAGTGGTGCAGCCCATCCACATGAAGGCCAGGAGTGTCCCCTTTGCCCTTAAGCCTAAGATAGATGGGGAGTTGGATTGCCTGGTGGCCCAAGGGGTTTTGGAGCCCATGCCACATGCCCTGTGGGAGACCCCCATCATGACCCCAGTCAAGCCCAATGGGGACATCCATATCTGCGCGGACTACAAGTGGCCATTCCAATACATAACACAATGGCTGATTTCCCACTACAGCTGCCTCGGGTTTGCGCCGCCGTTTGCCCCGATACTATTCGTCAGTTTCACACCCGAAGCCATGGGGCTGCATTTTGACCCGTGGCTTCACACGATTTCCCCGCAGTTTCGTAATCCTCAAAAAACAGGATCACGAAACTGCGGGGAAATCGAGCAAAGCCGCGGGTCAAATGCAGCCCCGCGGCTTCGAGTTTGAAATTGACAAATAGTATTGGGGCAAATGGCAGCGCAACCCTGAGGCAGCTGTAGTGGGAAATCAGCCAAAGATTCTTGAAAGCCTTGACACTCTGCTGACCTTGGAGCTGCTTTCTGCTGTGGGAGTTCAGTGCAGGCTGGGGAAATTGGGGAAGGATCTGTGCAGCCTGCAACATCTGTATGATATTGTCAATGTGTGGCTGTCTCCCATACCCAGTTGTATCTTGGTTTTTTTCTCCTTTTGTGGAATTTTCTTCTAAACATCCACTTTGATATTAACTAGAAGTAGGAGAAGTTTTAGTGTAAGCTTTCCCTTTGTATACTGGTTTTCCACCAATGTGACAGATTCATACAGTTAAGAGAAAAGGCATGGGAAGCAAGACAAGCTTAGGAACTGTGTCAGTGAACTGAAAGAAAATCCCTATATTGCTCAAGCGGAGAGCAAGCATGACCAGTTACAGAGGTCAGATCATACCACATGGCCTGTTGTTGTTCAAGATGCTCCTTCTCCTGGTATGGCTTCTGCAGTTTCTTCATGTGACAGCATATGGCCAGACTAGATCCCCGTGTGCCATCCCACAGATTCAGGACACAATGTCTGTGTGTTCAAAAATCACCTTTGTATATTCTAGAAGTTCTTACATGAAGCTAGAATTCTATTTCTGTGGTTAATGTTCTCAAGTAATAAAATAGCAGCCGATAGCTGTAGCTTTAATTCTCTTTTACCACATGGTGGTGCATTTATACAGACATGAAAACTCTTTAGATTAAAAATGAGTGTGTGTAAAATTAATCCCATTATTTGGAGAGTTGGCATACAAGTGCATACAGGTGTTGTGTGTAAAATTAATCTCATTATTTGGAGAGTTAGCATACAAGTGCATACAGGTGTGTGTGTGTGTGTGTGGGAAGTCTGCCTGGAAATATTTCCACCTTCAAAAAAACCCTATCCACCCTTATGTTGGGTACAGGCAGCATCACCAGATAGAGATGTAGTGCCAATATGCGGAACTTCAAGAAAATACAGAAGTGCGAAGACAGTGATGGGCTTGGCTTCAACTTTAGTATGTGACTGTACAGGGCTCTTTTTGTAGCAGGAACTCCTTTGCATATAAGGCGACACACCCCTAATGTAGCCAATCCTCCAAGAGTTTACAGTAGCCCCTGTAAGAAGAGCTCTGTAAACTCTTGGAGGATTGGCTACATTTGGGGTGTGTCGCCTAATATGCAAAAGGAGTCCTGCTACAAAAAGAGCCCTGAAACATCTGAAATGGATTTAAGCCACCACAGAATAATGTGTAATAAAACGTTCACAAAAGGATTTCTTTTGCTATGTAGTACAGTCCTAAATACATTTATAGCTACGTGCTAAAACAAAAACAAAGCAGATTTTGATATCTTTATAGAGAACCTATATCTACATGAAGGAGATGTAACTCATTTGGAAATATGCAGTAAATACCTCTGTCCAGTACATGAAGGAGACAGTAAACAAAGACTGATAATGGCTAGTGGAGACCTGTAAGTAATTGCGACAACAGGAGAAATTGCGACCGCCCATTTCCTTTTGTTCTCCCTGCCTTATATTTCCTGTGTGTCCCTGCTTATCTATTCTCCCATCTCTCCTCCTCCTTCCTCTCAGATTTATCCTCTACACAATCCTTACTTGTGGAGACTAGCTCTTGTATACTGCACTGAGCCAGCAGGTTTTTCTCATGACTTGAAAGCGACACATTGCCTCAGAAATGTTGGGATCTCGGGGGAGGGGACTGATTTGTATTAACAATATACTGCCCCCCCGGCCCCCATGTTTATAAGCACTCGAACAATTACAGGGATCTAATGGTTTCAGCATACAAACTACTTAGTGTGAACAGTCTCAGTGTAGGGTTGCCACCTTCTAGGTGGTACCTAAAGATCTCTCAGTATTACAGTTGATCTCCAGGCAACAGAGATCAGTTCCCCTTGAGAAAATGGCTGTTTTGGGGTTCTATGGCATTATACCCTGCTGAGGTCCTTTCCCTCCCCAAGCCCCACCCTTTCTAGGCTCCACTTCCAAAATGTCCAATTATTTCCCAACCCAGAGCTGGCAGCCCTAAGTCTGACCAAAGGTGTACCATTGACTTTGAAAACTACTTCATGTTTGCCAACTGCTCCTGCTGAGTCTTCTCCCACAGTGGGTGAGGTCTTGAATCTTGATCCTGGCATAGTGATTTCCATTATAAATCAAAAAGTAACGTGAAGTCACAACAGCTACAATAGATATGCTGGAAAAAACAAGAATGGCTGTGTATTTATTTATTTATTTTGATTTATCGCTCGGCCTCCCCCGTGAGTAGGCTCAGGGCGGTCACAACAGTCATATCACAACGCTGTCACAAGAAGTAATATCATAATAACAATGTTAAAACATACAATTTAAAACCAGATTAAAACCAGTTCAAAGAAGATGGCAGACCAATTCGTGGGAGTCCAGTGTGCCTCCAGTATGGGTGCAACTGGATGATCAATGGGCATTCTGTTTGCAGGAGAGAGGATTTCTATATTGTCTTTCTGAAGATAAATTTTCCTTACAAATAAGTAAAGGTAGTAAACCTGCACAGACTTTCTTCAGAGATTATGACTGATCAGAACAAGTGGAGATAGAACAGTCACCCTTTAAAAAAATAATCACCTCAAGATGAGTCACAAATATAGGATGGATGCATTGGGAATAAAGCTATTTCCTATGCAGCTGTTTTTATTCCTGTCTCCATTGTTACTATGACAAATGCTGGTGGCATAGCCAGTGGGGAAGTACAATGGAACCCCCCACCATTTCCTGCATGAATGTGTTATTTCAAGCCTCTGACTACTTCTTAGTTTACAGTTGAAAAATTAATTATGCCGTGCAGGAGGTGATTGCTAAGCAGGGGGTGATAGCTAAGTTCAATTAGTTTGTTGTTTGTGGATACTAAAGGCCTTCAGGACTGCTCATTCAATGCCTGACCCTGAAGGATGTTCCTTTGCTTTTAAATAACTGTGTGGCAAAGAGATATTCTGGCCTCTGCTATTACAACAGCTATGTAAAAGAAAAAACCTCACCTGCCAGAATTCTTCATGTACCACACCTGCCACAGAGGCCCAGTCTGCATCTAGCATTTGCTCCGCTGTCTTACCAAACCCACGCTGGAACAGAAATTCCCCTCTGCATTGCATGCCACTTTCACTTTGATTGATCATTGGATTTTATGACAGTACCCAGACTGCATGCCTCTTTCACTTCATTTGATCTCTCATTTTTATGGTAGCCATCTGCATAGATTTATGGCTCTTTTATGGCCATTCAGTGGTGACTTTGCAGTCAGTACAGCATTGACCCGGGGTATTTGAATGTGGTTTTGAGCGACATCTTTTTCTGTTCCAGTTTGGGTTTGGTAAAACAGCAGAGCAAATGTTAGATGCAGATTGCACCAGAGACAACTATTTCATCAGTAGAAGAAATGCCTTTCCTTTTATTAGCAGAAATCAAGAAGTTCTCTGGTATTTTGTTCAGCGTATATGCTGTTGCTCACACCATGATGGGTAATAACTTGCTGTCATTATAAGGCGATGAGTTCTTAGCTTATGGTGATAATAGGTTTTAAAAAACAGTAGAAGACAAAATAATTAACAAATAATTTCTAGCATCATGTATTATAGACATGCAAACCTTTAGGTAGGGCTGGGAAATCTCCAGAATCACAACTGGTGCCAGTTTGCTGTAGTGGTTAAATGCGCAAACTCTAATCTGGGAGAACCAGGTTTGATTCCCCACTCCTCCACTTGCACCTGCTGGATGATCTTGGGCAAGCCATAGTTGTGGAACAGCTGTTCTTGAAAAAGAGTAGTTTCTGTCAGAGCTCTCTCAGCCCCACCTACCAACAGGGTGTCTGTTGTGGGGAGGGGAAGGGAAAGGAGTTTGTAAGTCGCTCTGAGACTTCTTTGGGTAGTGAAGGGCGGGGTATAAATCCAATCTCGTCTTCCTCTTCAACTAATCTCCAGACTACAGAGTTGCCCTGGAGAAAATGGTTGCTTTGGATGGTGGACTCTATAGCATAACATCCCTGTTGAGGACATAGCCCCTCCTCAAACCCCAGCCTCCCCAGGCTTCAACCCCAAGGCTCCAGGAATTTCCTAACTAGGGATCTGCAATCCTACCTGTTAAACATTTCACTTGTTCTGCTTCAAGTAGAAAGGGTTTGCCATAAGTCCAAAGTGGAAACAAGCAAAGGAAATTTCTTGATCAAGTTCACAGCCATCACAAAGTATGTTATTAACTCAGGGTCAGGGCCACAAAACCTTTAAGAAGTCACATGATTTTTCTAACAACATTAACCTTGGTGTCCTGGCAGAATTCCGATTCCTGTAATTAAATTGTGCATTACCTGCCACTCCTCTGTGCAGTACTGAAGAAAGAATTCTTGCTTCTCTTTTTGATGGATGGCTATCAGTTCTGACTAGAGGAGCTTGTGTCATGCTGGTATGCTTTGCGGGGTTCAAGGAGGGATAAAGGGTGAGATGATGGAAGGAATAAACATGCAGAACAACAATTCTTTGGTAAAAACATGGCCAAAGCTTATTTTATTGAGCACAGCAAGGAGGCAAATCCAAAACATTGGGTGATCTGCCTGCCACCCGATAAATACCCTCAGCCTGCCTGCTGGGGGATAAACTGTGGAGTGGCAAGATCCCAGGATCCATGTGGGCACCGACCACTGCATGGTCCTCTGCCACCTAGTGGTGGAAGCCAGCCAGCAACCCCCACCTGAGCATGTGGCTAAGTGGCTTCACCCCCAAGACCCCTTAAAGGAGCCCTTAAAATGGGGGGAGATGGGCATGTGGGCATGGCATCTGTCCCTGTGTGCAAACCACCACAGAGCAAGGGGCCTCCATGTCCTGTTTCTGTCAATGTTCCTAAGCCTGAAGCCAACACAACAAAGCATCATGGAATCCGTGCAGCCAGGTATCCATGCTCTTCTCCAAGAGGTGCATGCCATCAGACTTAAACAGCTAAAGGAAATATCTAGGTGTGTTATCACCGCCTCACCCAAAGTCTTATCAAACTGTGATGCAGCTCTGCAGACCCTCCTTCTGGCCAAGTCCACCTTTTCCAGTAAGAACATCCCCCTCCACTCCCAGTGTCCAAGCAGACAAGAGGACAGCAGCAATGTTCTGAGGAGTCTGTGATGCAGTGTCTGGAGGTTGGCAGTGATGGTCTGAGATAAGAGGACTCCTTTCAGGGCAGGAAGATCATTCTCTCCAAGCTGAATGATAATGGTGTGTTGTGAAGGCATGATGGAAAACCCAGTTCAATATGGTAGAAAGAAGACATGGCCACTTCAGCTACCCAGGTGATGCGAAGATGATCACTGAGGACCCACCCGGAGGAAGCTGCATAATTGCCTTACCAGAACATGATACTGTGTCCATTGATCCAAACTGTCTTTCTAGTGTCTAAAAAGATTGAAAATAAACATGTTAGAGCAATAAATGTGGGCATATATATCCTTTGTATGTTGAAGAGCATCAGTGGCCTATGGCCATTGCTATGGGTTGAAATAGTAGGTCCAAAAGGGAGTTTGTTATTGCCCACCAGATCAAAAGGCAGAGGAGGATTATAAAATGATGAATGAATTAAAGATAGCAGCTAGACGAAATAACTGTGTCGTAATAGGCGACTTTAACTACCCACACATTGATTGGGTCAATACGAGTTCTAATCGGGAAAAGGAGATTGAGTTTTTAGACATTCTCAATGACTGTGCTATGGAACAGATGGTCACAGATCCTACCAGGAGAGAGGCGATCCTGGATTTGGTCCTATGTAATGCCCAAGACCTAGTGAGAGATGTAAAAGTGATTGCACCGCTTGGCAACAGTGACCATAATGTTATTGAGTTTAACATTTGTATAAATAGGGAGTTGCCCAAAAAGGCTGATGCAACCACTTTTAACTTTAAAAGGGGTAACTTCTCTGGTATGAGAGGACATGTGAGGAAGAAATTGAAAGGAAAAGTGGAAAAGGTCAAAACCATTGGGGAAGCTTGGAGATTATTTAAAAATACAATCCTGGAAGCTTAGAAAAATATATATACCACAGGTTAGGAAAGGCACAAATAGGTATAGAAAAAAGCCTGCATGGTTAATAAATAAAGTAATGGAAGCTGTAAAACATAAGAAGGATTCCTTTAAGCAGCTAGTCTCAGTGAGGCTGATAAAAGGGAACACAGGCTGTGGCAAATAAAATGCAAGTCTGTGATCAGGCAAGCAAAAAGGGGATATGAGGAGCATATCACAAAAAACATAAAGGCCAATAATAACTTTCTTCAAATACATTAGAAGTAGGAAACCAGCCAGGGAGGCAGTGGGGCCCTTGGATGACCAAGGGGTAAAAGGACTACCCCCCCCAGCCATGAGCAAACCGTCCTGGCAAACTTGTCGTAAGACCACTCGGCTTGCACCTCTCCTCGTTCCCTTGTCTCGTCTTGACTCTCTGGCTCCTGACCTCGGCACATCTCTGAATGCTTCTTCCGGCTCCTGACCTTGGCTCGGCTTCTGGACTCCGCTTTGAACTCTGGCTAACGGTACAACTGACAACGGCTTTGCTCTCTGCTTTGAAACTCATTTGCTTGGACTTTGACTGATACCTCTGGCTGGCCTCTGGAACTCTCTCTGACTACGGCACTGGACTATCCCTCTGCACCCGGCCCCCGGCCCCATCGTGACAAAAACCAGGGAGGATTGTGAGGCACTCCAAAGGGATCTGTCGAGGATGGGTGAGTGGGCGTCAACGTGGCAAATGGGGTTCAATGTGGCCAAGTGCAAAGTGATGCACATTGGAGCAAAAAATGCTAAATATAAATACACATTGATGGGGTCTGAACTGGCAGAGACTGACCAAGAGAGAGATCTTGGAGTTGTAGTAGATAACTCAATGAAAATGTCTAGACAGTGTGTAACTGCAATAAAGAAGGCCAACGCTATGCTGGGGATTATTAGGAAGGGAACTGAAAACAAATCAGCCAGTATCATAATGCCCCTGTATAAATCACTGGTGCAACCTCATTTGGTGTACAGTTCTGGTCACCACACCTCAAAAAGGATATTATAGCATTGGAAGAAGTGCAGATAAGGACAACTAGAATGATAAAAGGGTTGGAACACCTTCCCTAAGAAGAAAGGTTAAAAGCTTGGGGCTGTTTAGCTTGGAGAAACGATGGCTGAGGGGTGACATAATCGAGGTTTATAAGATTATGCATGGGATTGAGCAGGTTGAGAAAGAAGTACTTTTCTCCCTTTCTCACAATACAAGAACTCATGGGCACTCCATGAAATTGCTGAGCAGTCAGGTTAGAACAGATAAAAGAGTGATTAACACATGGAATTCACTGCCATAGGAGGTGGTGGCAGCTACAAGCATGGACAGTTTTAAGAGGGAATTAGATAAACATATGGAGCAGAAGTCCATCAGTGGCTATTAGCCACAAGGTATAGATAGGAACTCCCAGTCTGGGGCAGGTGATGCACTCTATTCTTGGTGCGGGGGGGGCAGCAGTGGGAGGGCTTCTAGTGTCCTGCCCCCAGTGCTGGACCTCCTAATGGCACCTGGTATTTTTGGCCACTGTGCGACGGAGGGTTGGACTAGATGGGTCATTTGCCTGATTCAACATTGGCTTCTCTTATGTTCTTATGCCCTGATGTGATCCGATGGGAAACCCCACTTAGATGCCAGTGTGACAGCCCCAGTTCGAAATGAGTGCAAACCAATATCCTGAGGGGGAAGGCTTTGTTCCATGATACCTGCCCGCAAGATACTAACAAACTGAAAATGTGACAAGCAGGAGCCATTAGCATGCACAAGAAAAGTCCTGGAGATGCCAAGAAATTAAATAGCTAGCCTCTTACAATGACCCCAGCCTCAAGGAGACACCTGGGTGGGAATCCCCCAGACCACAACCAAAGAAGAGGTGGTGGTGGAGAAAGTACCTGATTCTACCTGCCTAAGTAACCCCAGTGCTGTAGCAGGAACTACTGATGCAGGCCCCCTGTCTTTTGCAGTCCACTCTGTATAAGAAGCTGCTGCTGAAAAAACAACAGAAATGCTTCTACATGGTGGGAAACAAGGCTTGAATGATCTGCTGGCCAAGTGCCAGCCAAGTGAGCTGGTCCACTTCTTCAAAAAGGCATGCCAATAAACAGAGTCACAGAACAGCTGATGGCCCTTTAAATCCCTAGGCAAAGTGTAGCTGAAGTAGAGAAAAGGAGCTTGCCAGCATCCGTAGGGGAACATGTAGACAGACAAACCTCCTGTCATCAACAAGAAGCAGCCAATAAGTGAAGAAAGAGAGGCCGAACTGGTCTGTGCAGGCTGTTTAAATAGCCACCTGGGCACCCCAGCCGGTGCCCACTGGAGGATGCCCGAGCTACTGGGGCAGGCTGATCGGGCAATAGCTAGTCCCTGCCTCTGCCTGGCCTAAGGGCACCATGTGCCCTTCCTTTCTTCCTCTCTACCTCCCGACCCACAAACAACAGCAGAGGTAAGTCTTGGCCATGCTTAACAGAACATGGTGATTTATGCAGTTGTATAGATGAATACTTCTGTGTTTCTCCTCAAAAGGAAGGGCATGCTTTGTTTGCAAGTTCTTGTGCTAAGAGAAATATGATCTTCTGACACGGACAAAAATTGTTAACATGTGAAAGTGAGGTCTTCCCACATCATGCTTCAGCCATTTGAAAGCAGCTATGCCTAATCACAGATCAACCAATGTCACATCTGTTCTCCAACTTCCTCTTCTTCTATGTCTTTGAACTTTCAATTGCAGATTGAAGGGATAGTGAACTAGCAGCACAATTCCATGCAAAGTTGCTCAGGTTTAAGCACATTGAAATCAACAGAAATAGTAGTAACTCTACATCAAATTGTATTATATATGTACTGTGTGTATTCACATTTCTGATATAATTCATAGGCATGGTATTATGGAAGATGGAAATAAATGAGAAATCAAGTTTAACGTTGACCTTGGTATTGATAAGAAGATTAATTATGTTGGTTTAGTTCAAGTGGCTCAAGTGGTTCAAGTGGCTGAAGTGGTTAAGACGCTGAACTGCAGGCTGTGGAAGGTCAGTAGTTCAGCAGTTCGAGACCCGAGAGTACCACATGACAGAATGAGCTCCCATCTCTAGTTCCAGCTCCTGTCAACCCAGCAGTTCGAAAACAAGAAATTGCAAGTAGATAAATAGGTACCACTTCGGTGGAAAGATAACAGTGTTCCGTGCACCTTGGTGTTTAGTCATGCCGGCCACATGACCACAGAAACATCTTCGGGCAGCGCTGGCTCTTCGGCTTTGAAACGATGAGCAATGCAACCCTAGAGTCGGATTCGACTGGCTTTCGAGCAAGGGAACCTTTACCTTTTACCTAGTTCTAGCATCCATATTTTTAGTAGCACTGTAGTTATATCGGTTATTTATCTTAGTCCTGTTAGTGTATACCTTTCTACCATAAAATGGATTACAGTGCCACAGATCCAGGATTCAGAGGTCATTAGGAAAGGTATTTCAGTGACCCCCATCACGTGCAAGAAATGGGGTATCTGAACTGAGAATTATCTAGTTCTTGAGCACCCTTGGAATGTGATAATAGTGGCATTGCAGGGACTGTGGCTCTTTGCTAACATTGGGGCCCAGCAAATGCCCAACCTCAACAGCCCATGATATATGGCAAAATAGATGTTGCAGCTTATGTTCATTTTCAAACTGAGGACACTGAAGCCAGATATTTCATAAATACTGAATCTTATGTTATTTAATATAAATCACTGATACTTTAAAAACCTTCAGTTCATGAATATATCTCAGTAGATTGTTCACCATTAAAATATGGACATATTACTTTTTCAACAGGTACAACAAGTTAAAACAGAATCATTAAAGAATCTTGCATCATATTGAATTAGGCAGAGAGTCTCTCATATAATTTATGATTTGATTTACTTGATTAATGACCCGTGCTAGATACTATATTGATATGATAAAAATTAGCTTCTCCTACAGCTCCATTTATGCACTTAAATTTTGAGACACTATTGAATGCTCTCAAGTTTTCTCTCAGCGGACCATCAAATCGAAGTCTGTTAGTAGAAGTGATTTGATACATTTGTAGATGATGCCCCTTAATGCAGTTTAAAATGTCAGAATTGGTTTACAATTAAAGGAACTACAATATAAAAATAATTTAGATTCAAGGTACCGGATTGGGTTTTGTAAACACATTGACAGTTGTAGTCCTTTAGCTGTACCATCAGGAATCCTTTTCCCAAGAGAAAATGTTATGGATTATTATTGCTCAAACGGCCAGTCTTTGTTGGGAAAAAAATGTACACTGAACATTTAATTGCTAAACTAGATAGTACGTGCAAAAGCAAAATGTCACAACATAAAAAATGTATATTCCGGGAATTGTACTGAAAATGATATGACCAATTGTTATTTGAGTACAGTTTCGCACAACACAGGCCCTTAGTAACTATAGGTCAGTAAACCCAAAATGTCAGTTTTGGTTATACTAGAAGACTTCTGTGCATGTAGTGACCTAGAGTAATCAAAATAAAATACTGAAATATATCTTTATTTCAAGGTGAATTACACTTTATTAGCTATATTGATTTGAAATAAAATGTGTTAGGGTTCCTAACGCTCCTACCAGGTATTCACAGCATTCTCCCAATCCTTTTGTGTCAACATAATGAATATGCAATGGTGATACATCATAACCTTGTCAGTGTAACTGTGGCATCATCATAATTATGATAGTACAAGGGAGAATAAATAGGTGGAGGTATTATTGGGAGAGGACTGGAGAGGACTGGAAGAATGGTCAGTTAGCTGAGTTCCTTTACAAGGGCAAAACCACACTTCCTATACTAGCATAAAGTTGGCTGGCTGTGGAAAACGAATGAAGCTATCATACCTGATTGTAGCCAGTTTACTGTTTTTTCCAGGCAACTGATTTGGTAGTTTTCCTTTCTCTTCTCTGTGGCCAGTTTGCTGTCCCCTGACAGCTGCCTGGGTTCTGGGATTAGGGTGAAGAGGTTGTGGAGAAGGTTGAGTGGTTGTTGGAGACAATGGGCCCGTTACGTCTATCTCATGCCCAAGGTTTGCTGCTCAGGGACACTTGTGGCTTACCCACCTTCCAGGCCCATCAGTAGTGGCTGTTTCAATGTGTGAACCACTTGCCAATCAAAAGCCCTTTCGTCTTTCCTACTTCCTGGGGTGGGTGCCATATTGGGGAATGAGGCTCAGATGAGCCACAAGTGGCTTGTCAAAGAGCCACATATGACTCCTGAGCCACTAAGCGTCACTGCCCTAGTATTTTAGGTATGCATAAATTAACAGAGCAATCCTAAAGAGGGCCCGAATTGGAATAGGGACCCGACTGACTCGTACGCCAGCATAACTCAGAGCTACACTGGCATTAGGGCAGTGGACACTGGCATAAGACACTAGTGGTACTGCATGGCTGAGTCCCACCAGTACAAGAGAGCTGCTGTCATGGCTAAGCCTGGTGCCGGAGAGCCAGTTTGGTGTAGTGGTCAAGTGCGTGGACTCTAATCTGGGAGAACCGGGTTTGATTCCCCACTCCTCCACTTGCACCTGGCTGGATGACCTTGGGCAAGCCGTAGTTCTGATAAGAGCTGTTCTTGAAAAAGAGCAGTTTCTGTCAAGAGCTCTCTCAGCCCCACCTACCTCACAGGGTGTCTGTTGTGGGGAGGGGAAGGGAAAGGAGTCTGTAAGCCGCTCTGAGACACCTTTGGGTAGTGAAGGGTGGGGTATAAATCCAATCTCTTCTCTTCTTCTTCTCTTCTGTTGCCCTGCCCATGGTTTCCAGCATACACAAATACAATGATGACAAGTACAGAAACAAACACAAGCAAGGTCTACAAACCAGTCCAGAGTCAGATATCTGAAGGTCCAGTCCAAGGGTCAGGGTAAGAGGGTCAAGCACCCAAAGGTCCAGTTCCAAGGCTTGGAAACAGGTGCAGGACACAGGGGTCTGGGCCCCAGGCTTCAGGAGCAAGCACAGATTATCAAAGTTAAGGTATAAGGCAGCAGGGTCAAGGCAGAGCTCAGTTTGCTAAACTGATCTGATCAGCACACAGAGGAATGACAAGCAACATTATTTCCACCTTGTTCAGCATGTTCTTTTATCTACACAACCAAACCTTGTTCAGCATGTTCTTTTATCTACACCTTTTGCTGACTCATCCCCCAAGGGCCAGGTGTCACTCCTTTCAATTGCATTGGCCTTCCTACAGGTGCAGATCTTTTATTGTTTCCCTATCAACCTGTCAGTCCTGGTCCTGCAAGGACCCCAATCTAGGAACTAAGACTGACAGTTGCTGAGCAGCCAAGTGTGCACTTTTGTGTCTCTCCTGAGCCAACAAACACTCTCTTCTTCTACACTCTACTGGCTAAGGAGAGGCTGGCAGGGAAGCCACTTCTATAGCATCTCTTTCTTCTCCCGGAATATTGAGCATCCTGGCCATGGCTGGGAAGTATTTTCGCTTCCGGATACTTCCCCTGTTGGGTCTGCTGCCAGATCCATCTGCTCAGGTGGGGAATCTGTCAGTGTGGGTCACAATTCTCTTCCTCTGGTCCTCCTCCTCTGAGGAGGAGGTGGCAGCTGACTGGTCCATGACAGCCACAGCTGCACACCAGTGGAGCAGTGGACAAACCATGCCACCTGCATAGATGTGGGCTTCCCAGAGGGCTTGTTGGCAGTAAGGTGGCTTCCAAAGTGTTGTAAGCATGGGAACCCCCCCCAGGGGAACCCCCCCCCCCAGCACAAAAGTATGCTAGCAAAAATGGTGTTGTAGCCCATTGACAGCTATGGTAACTTCAAATTCACTCCCTGCCCCCACAGCTGTGGCCATGCCCACAGAATGCCAAGCAGCTCGGGATATCAACTAAGTGCATACCCAATCAGGCCATACCCTCACTCCTGCCACAACCTTCTTCAGGACCCAATCATGCCCCTACCCTAAAAACGGTTCTAGGAGGTCACCCCAGAATTCCAGAGGTAGGGTTACTCAGGTGATTAGGGTACAGAAACCTCCACCTGGAGGCCACATGAAGCACTGGAGTGCCATCCCTTTTGTTGGATGGAGGCCTCTTCATTCTGCCATGACAGAACATCATTGGCTGCTCCAGCATCTGTTTTGGCCCATATGCAGGTGCTAATCCAACGAGGAGAGGCAACACCCCAACCACACAGCTGAAAGACCATCAAACACACACACACCACAGCAGAAGCTACCCCTTGTAAGATCCCAGACAGATCTAGCATCCTGATCAGTCCCTCCTCATTGCCATTGAGGAGGTGCTCCTAGCAGCAAAGAACTGAGTGGGCTCAGGGGTTGTGATCCCATGAGAACCATTTCATTGTCCCTGGATCCATTTAATAAAATTGAATAATTGTGCCCATCTGAGGCGTTGGGGTCTGTTGGGGACCCATGGGGGAGGAAGCAACAGAAAAATGTTGACGAAGCAACAGGGACTTTGTGGACACAATGGGGGGCCCTCATCCTGCCAAGACTGCAGCCATAGAAATGGATACAGATGGGCAGGAGGGTAAGGCAAGGCAACAGGCCAATGTTTCTCCCCACCAGAGCTACCACAGAACACACGCATGATTGGTGGGTTGGCCAACTCACCTTGTGGAAGAACGCGGGAGAGACATCCTGGGACTGCAGGGTTCTACTGGTGAATTGCAGTGGGTAGTCACTTCCAGAGAGGACCTGGGGGGAGGTGGGCTGGTGTGGCCTGACAATGAGTCCACAGTGAGGTTTGATCAATAGCTGAAAGTGCTGCAAATTGGATATGGTCAATGTCAGAGGGCATAGCCCTATGGAGCTTCACTAGGGTGATTCAGAACCCAGCCACTCTGGGAAATATTTGGGTAATGCAAATAAGAGGCTCGAATGGCAAACAACAGTGGCAACTGTGTAATGTTGGCTGCCCACAGCACTAGTGAACAATATGCCTGTCACCCTTTCAAGTGGCCCTTCAGCAGCATGGCAACCATGACAGTAAATGCCATCGCTGCTTGTTGGGAGTCAGGTTCTAGAAATGAACTAGCATCCCAGGGCCCCGTGCCCACTAAGCTAGGATCATCCACGGGTCATGGGGTGGATGCAGGGGTCCTGCTCTGTGGAGGGGTCATCCATGTATATGAGTACTGGTTCCGGTTCAAGGTGCTGGTACTTACCTTTAAAGCCTTTCTATGGCCATGGGCCAGCATATTTTCAGGACCACCTCTCCCCAAATGAGCCCCACAGGAACTTAGAATCTATTAATCAAGATCTCCTGGTGGTTCCTGGCCCCAGGGATGTCTGACCTGCCTCAATGTGGTTCAGGGCTTTTTTGGCCCTGGCCCCAACTAGTGGAATGACCTCTCATTAGAAATCAGTGCCCTGTAGGACCTGTTCTGCAGGGCCTGCAAGACAGAGTTCTTCCTTCAGGCTTTTAGTTGAGGAACCGGCTCCCATCTCCTGATTGTCCTCCCCTCTAGTGACCTCAGATCCGAATGGCCACCTGGGAGACAACTCTTTCTTGGTGAGATGTGTTGAGGCACCAGTCTTTTTATATTGATTGCTATTTTAGATAGATTTTTAGATCTATTTTAACTGTTGATTTATTATACTGTGAATTTTATGATGGACCCCACCCTCAGACTGCTTGTGGGAAGGGTGGAATACAAATCAAATCAAATCAATCAATCAGTCAATCAATATGCGTGGCCCCATCCATGACACCCCCCCCCTCTCCATGCTACTTGCGAAAGCGGCTCCTCAGCCATCTGGCTGGAGGTGCAACTGATACATGGCTTTACCATTTCATCCGGTGGAAATTCCTAGCTCTGTAGTCACTGTCACCCCTTTCCCTTTTCAGGGGATTTTAAGCAATGTGAAAAACAGAATGGCTGACAGGGCCAGGCCACCTCCTAACCATATGCAGGGTCTCAGATGCATGCAGCCCCCATGGCAGCAACCTTGCTGACCTCTCTGGATGCCAGAGGTCACCATGTCTCTGGCAGCTGGGCCATAGGCACATGTCAGAAGACCTGACAAAGCCTTGTACTTCGCCAGATGTGCCCAGGGGCGATGCTGTGTTTGATCCATACTTGTAAGCAGACCACCCTGTCGGTTTCAACTACACCTGAATGGGGGCATATGATTGAGGGAGTCCAGCCTTATTTGGGGGCTGATGGTGAACCCATGCACCATGGTAGGGTTCAGGTGTCATGGGTGGGCCATCAGTGTGGCCATCATTACCTGCCCGGGCTGAGGTGAGGAGAGGCCCCCAACTGCCAGCGTGGCCATCGGGATGCCTCTGCCACCAGAAGCATACTCATACCTGCTCCTGCTCAAAATGGTCCCTAAGGCCCTGCCTTGCAGAAGCCCCCAGTGACAGCACAAGGTCTCCTGTTCTCTGGCCCATGGACCCTCCACATCGAGCCCACCAAGGGGAGGTGAGGGCGCTGCCTCATGGTGATGTTGTGGAGCATGGCACAAATGGCAAACAGCTTTGCCACTGCCAGAGACTGCATAGCTATGTGCCCCCCTGTGTGGTGGTGTCCCGAGTCCTCCCAGACCTCCCGCCACAATCACCCCCCAGCCGAGGGGCCCACAAGCAGCCCACCAATGGCGAGGTGAGCAGAGGCAGCAGTAGTGGCGTTGAAGCAGCAGTGGCAGGAGGGCTGCCAAGGGAGCCACTGGGAGTGGCCGGAGGCATGGGCCCGGGACGCCACAGAGGGACAGCCAGGCTGCAGTAGTGAGGGGTGGGGAGCCAGGGACAGTCTTGGCCCTGAGCACGGAACAAGCTGTGGGAGTATGGCTGGGTCCCAGCAGAGGCCAACCGAAGGGGCAGCAAGGCAGGGCAGGCAGAGAGAGAGAAGGGTGGTGGAGTCCAGGGCTGACGCAGGCTCCGTGATGTACTCACCAGACTGGTGGGTGAGGGCGGGGCTCGATGGGGTGGGACTGTGTCAGCCCTTTTGAAGGGGGTGGGGCCAGCCCGTGGGGAGAGCCTGGGATGACAGGGGAGCTATAAAGGAGGAGGGAGCAGGCCGATGAGGAGGAGACCGTCAGAGCGAGCAATAAAGGGGGCGAGAGCAACAGAGAGAGAGAGGAGAGAGACAGACTCCAGAGGGGAGACCCGAAGGGGGTGAAGCAACTGCCCCTTGAACCCCAAGGCTGAGGCCTCTCGTTCTCCCTGTCCCTTTGAAGCTACCCTGTGCCTCCCAAGCCTCCCTTCCTGAAGGACGGGAACCCAGCCAGACGGACTGACCTCAAGGTGACAAAGTGGCCCGACCCTGGAATAACCTCGTCAGAGCCACGGCAACCTGCGGGGACCCTCAGGGCATGTGACAGATGAAGGCATCGGAATTGCATCTTCAACTGGCTGAGTGCCCACTCAATGACCATTTTTGTGTGTGGTCATCTTCGGGATACAGTGCCAGCAAATATGGCTGCAGGGGGTACCCTTGGTCACCTGGGGGGAATGGCACATGAGGTGTTGGGTGGTGTCCTCTGCTATATGCC
Organism: Gekko gecko; assembly: GCA_029375565.1. NCBI lineage: Eukaryota > Metazoa > Chordata > Lepidosauria > Squamata > Gekkonidae > Gekko > Gekko gecko. The sequence continues at coordinate 54,260,042 of JAPDNY010000009.1, forward strand.
TGCCCAGCCATGCCCACCATACTAACCCAGGAGCCATCCTTTTCCCTCTAGCTTGGTGGCCAACAGACAATTGAGGTTGGATGTTGTACAGGTTTTGTGCCTCTCAACCCAATCAAGGGATAAGAGGCACAATTCCTGATACTCTGCCTGCATGTACAGGATTTTACTTCTCCCTCACTCCAGTCCAGGAATGAGAGATACCAAAATCCCATATGCTTCAGGAACACTTAAACAAGCTCAGAAGAATGTCTGCACACTCTCTCTAGGGTATCAGTAGTCACTGCCACCAAGATCTCTTACATAAAGGCCCTCACCGAGGTTCAGGAGCAGAGATCTAGACTCCTGCCTGGTCTAGAGGACTTAGCAATTTTACCAGCTCTGTGCCAGAGCTGCAAATGACTATTAATTAACACAGTGGTAGATCGCCAGTATCAGCCTAGGCATAGGATTAAGCCTTAGAACCAAGTTACAACACAGGACACAAACTCAGATAATATTGTTTGGATATTATATTTAATTAATGCAGAAGTATGGCATCCAGAAAGATATGTAAGCAGTGGTTAACTGAGGACTGCAATAGCTCGAGCAGCTCTGTGATGACCCTCTGGAAGTATCCACAGGCCAGGAACCTCAGGGAGACCAGGATTTTCTGCAAGTCGGATGGCACGGGAAGTGGGAGCTTGGTCCTGGAGGGCTGGCCTGAGCTCCTTGCACATGGCCTGCATGGTGGCTCTTCCTAGGTGAAACCAATTGAGGAAGATGTTGTCCAAAAGATGGAGAGTGCTGATCTGAGCCTGGTAGCAGTGGGCATGGCAGCTCCTCCACCATTGCTGTGCCACCCAGATGTAGAGTGCTGGAAGCAAGTGAATGTGGCACACCCTGAGCATGGAAGGTAAGGGTAGGAGGGGGCACCATCCCACCTGTGGCTGGCCTGGCCTTGTGGAAAAAGGGAACACCATTTACAAAGGTGGTGGGCAGACAGAGCCACAGTCATCCATGTGGCCAGCAATGTTCCCTTTAAGTTGTGGAGTCTTGTGAGCAAAAATTGTACTATGTGAGCTACTGGCATTAAAGTTGTGAGTGAGCAATTTGGCTGCTGCACAAATTAGTTTGCTCTGGAGCCATCCTTCCTGAGCTAAGACAAAAATGTGTGACCCGGAAGCTAAAAAACTGTGAGCTAGCTCACACTAACATAGCTTAGAGGGAACACTGGTGGCCAGTGTCCTTTCTGCCATCCCCAGATGCAACATACCATCCCCAGATGCAACCCCTGATGTGAGTGGCATGTTGCTCAGTGCCCACAGCCACCTCCTGTTGGGTGTTGGCCATGGTGGGAGTATGGGGGGTGGAACAAGGTGAGGACATTGCATCTTCCCACAGTGGGATGACCGACCACATTCCCCTGTGTGGCATGGCTGCTGCAACATCTGGTGGCAGGGGTGGCCATCACCAGCCAAACTGGACTGAGGCCAAGAAGGTACTGCTGTACAGGTTGGTAATGGAGCATGTAAGTGTTGCCCACCACCAGGAACAGCTCCATCATGTCTTGCCACCAGAGGTCATTTAGTAGAAAAAGAGGTGCAGGAGCTCATTTGCATAACTCATTTGCATATGCCACACCCCCTTACAAAGGGCAGGCATGTAAGCATGCCTGGGCTCCCTGCTGGATCTTCTCCAAGTGGCCTGCAACTGTGGGGAACCTGGAGAAGATCGGGCAGGGAACCCAGGCATGTTTAGAATGCCTTTCTCTCCCTTCCCCATGTGGGGAAGGGAAAGAAAGGCATTTAAATCCCCCCCTTCCCTGAGTTTCTCTGTAAAAGTGGAGAGGCTCAGGGGAAAGGAGAGGCATGTCTGCTGGCCTCCCTTTCCCTTCTCCACCCAGCCCACCGCGGGGCACCTGGAGTACATCGGGCAGGGAACTCAGGCATGTCTGCCTCCCTGCCCATCCTGCCCCTGTCTCCACAGGCAGGGTGGTCCTATGACACCCTCAGGTTCTCTTGCCAAGGATCGCACCCCCACATGTCTAGTGAGGATGAGATGGAGCTGAGTGATGGGAAGGAGGACCAAGGTAGCCAGGGTCCCAGGCTGGGGACTGAGGAAAGTGAGGTGCCTCCGAGGAGGCCGGGGTACAAGGAATCAGTGGAAGTCTGGGAGCTCCTGTGGACTCTCTGTTGTGTGCCTGTGCCTAGGCTCCTATTCTCTGATGCTTGCCGCTGATGTCATTGACAAATGATGTGTCCTGACCTCTAGGAGGCCCATGGCAACTGCAGCCTCTGAGGTCTTGTGGTTCTTTGTCATAACAGTGTTCTCAGTGCCTGAGGAGGAGGCAATGCAGAGGGTGGACTCCACGTCTTCAGGCAAACAGGAGGCAAGGGGACAGTGGTGGGGCAGCACCCCCTGGACCAGGTGTCACAGCTGCTGGTGGCCCAGAAGAGGGGGGGATTCTGGCCACTTGCCAAGTCCCAGGGCATTGGGCCCACATCCAGCCCAGCCCACCCACCCTTTCCTCCATGTGGGTGGCAATTGAATGGGAGCAGCTGGAGGGGGCTTGTAAGTGGTGGGACACCTTTTCCAGGGGCAGCGATGGATGGAAGGGCTGGCAGCCTCTGTAATAGAGGCTGCCAGGCACCTTGACAGGCTTCTTGCCATAGTGAGGGATGTGGGCAAGGGACAGGGGAACATCAAGAGTGTGCTGGGGAACCTGTCTGAATCTCCCAGTACCTCTGTTCCCCCTTCCCCTCCTCCTCTTGTGCCTCCAATGGGGGTGGCATGCAGGCTGACACAGGGGCACTGTCAATGGCATGGACACATCCACAATCTTGTCCATCACCCTCTGAGCCCCTGTGCACTTTGTGTGCAGAGTGCCACTGTGGGGCTGACGGCTGACTCCCCCCTCTGCACTGACGGGTGCCCGGGTCTTATAATGGGAGCTGGTCTCATTAAGGGGGGTGTGCGGCAGAGGAAGAGCATCACTCCTATGACCTGCCCTCTCCACCCCTTGCCAGCCTCCTTAACTTATAACTCCCATTGATCCTGACTGCCCTGTCCATCATGCCACCCCCATTCACAACAATGCTGGAATGGAATGCTGTGGCAGGATTGCCATGGACAATCACAGTGGCAGCAGCTGGCAATCCTGTTGGGGCAGCTTTCCCCCTATTCAGCCACCACATAATCATCCCCTTAGGGAGGTCATTAGCAGTGCTGAGGTTGCACTGCAACTGGTTGTCGCAGCACAGGCACAACATTACATTACATTACATTACATTACATTTGCGATTTATATACCGCTCTCTCCATATGGCTCAGAGCGGTTTACAGAACACATCGTTTGATCTATACTAGGGGCAGGATTGCACTTATATAGAACACTCTTACATAGACCACAAGTAGTGTTTAAGAGCAGCCAACTGTAATCTGGATGACAAGATTTGATTCCCCACTGCTCCACATGCAGTCAGCTGGGTGACTTTGGGTCAGTCACAGTTCTCTCGGAGCTATTCTCTCAAGAGCAGTTCTCTCAGAGCTCCCTCAGCCCCACCCACTTCACTGGGTATCTGCTGTGGGGAGAGGAAGGGAAGGAGATTGTAAACTGCTCTGAGACTCTGAGTGAAGGGCAGGGTGTAAATTCACTCCTCCTCCTCCTCCTTCGGTCATACTCTTCCTTTTGGGCTGTGAATTCTCCTAAATCCATCTGCATCATCTAGAAAATTCTCCAGAATAAAAACGATGAATTAATATTGTTATTATTGTTGTGTATTAAGTTTCTACTTATGGTCCTTCTGAAAGACTTTTTACCTTGGTCCATTATAGTACAATCACATTGACTTTAATGGACTTAGAAGGGCACCATTCTTTCATTCAGACGCATCATTAACCCTTTACATTTATTTTAAAAAATTGACTGGAAACCTATTTAGCACAAATGTTTTCTCTGGTGTATTTAGGTTACAGCTTATATTTTTAAAAGTTTATTATCTACATGACGTGCTTTACGGTGCAGTCCTAAGCAGTGTACCAGCCTTCTAAATTAATGGAACTCAATGGGTTTAGAATAGTGTAACTGTGCTTAGGACTGTATGTTGGTTTTCCAAATATTTTAATATTTTTGGTGTATATCACTGTTCTTTGGACTGAAAATAGTCCAAAATATTGTCATTCAGCTAACATAAATATGTTTTTGGCTGCAAAAGCTCACTGTACTCGGATCTAAGGCTGGTTCAAGTGAATAAACTGGGAACAGCCATATGCCTGATTTATGTCATATGTATAGCTTGGCTTTCTCTTTGTTGGAGAGGTATATTGTTATGAAGGAAAATGTGCATTATGCATTTTTATTATTTGATATTTAATGCATTTGCTTTTCAGACTATTCTAATTAGTTGTCCTGGATGTTATGTGTATTCAGTGTCATTTTTCTATCAGTCTGTAAGTACCTTGACAGCTTTGATATCCTAGATCAGTACCAGTTCCAGGTTTTGGGAGGCCCTAGTCAACAGTACTCAGGGTGCTCCTTCTTCCAACCACCAGTCCCCCCCATGCCTCCCTTTCCAACCACCCACCTGTGTGTATTCCCACGTGACTGTGAACCCTTTCCCTTCTCACAAGCTCCTACCACCTGCATTCACAGCTGCCTGCACCACATTCATAGCCTTTCCCCAACAGCTCTGGCTGATGCGTGCAGCTGCTGTGGCCACCAAGAATGCTAGCATTGTGCACTACTGGCATGCACTTTCCCATTAATACTGGAAAGCTGGGAGCATGGGTGGCAGAATTTTTGCAAGCAAATACGCAGGAAAAAGCACATGGACAAGTGGTGTATGTGTGGGGGTGAACAGCTGGGGGATCTGTGACGGGGGGCCCCCCTAGGCCTCAGCAGCTGCCCTACCTCAGGGTATGCTGATGCTGGCCTTGTGACTGAGACCTACATGCAGCTTGGCCTTTTCTGTGTGAGCTGACCTGTTGGTTGGGGAAGGATTTCTGTTTTAACATCTCTAAGAAAGGTGGAAATTCCATAGGGGTAGTTTTGTGATGAGTGTTGTAGTTGTGGTGAAAAATATACTTGTGAAATGCTGCCATGTTTTAGAGATTTTAATAGACTTGTCAATTCTTCATTTGTCTGAAACAAAATGGTTACACTCTTCCTTTCTTTTAATTGACCTCATGCAAATGTGAAAGGGAATCTCTCAATGACAGATTAATTTCTGTTCTGCATCATGAAGTGAAGTTCCCAAATGAAATCAAACATTTGATGCTTAGTAACACGTGAAGGTACACTTGAAATATCTGGACTATATTTTGCCTTTTCCTCTTAGTGGATTTCTTATTGACTTCTGTGGTGTGCTGTTTCTAAATCCTTGGAAGCTCTCCTGTTATTCCAGCAGGATATAGTTTTTCTTCCTGTTTCCAAGCAATGGTTCATAGAGTTTTGTATTAGTTTACTGCCATGACAAAGAATCGTGGGAAATGATGTTCGTCAAGATGATGAGAATTCTGTCGAGTTTCCTAGACCAAATTACAGAACTGCAGTTCCCACAGTGAATGACTGTTGAAAATCAATCTGTATGATTTCATCCTTTGGATATAAAAATTACAATTAACTGCTTTCATCTCTGCCATATTGTGTTTTCTTTAAAGAAAAAGGTTTTAATATCATGATAGAATTCGGTCATGCCAGCCACAAAGCTATACCATTCATTTGTGCACACCTGGTTCTGTGTGGATCCTATCCTTCGGAGTTGTATGGACTTCTTTGGCCTTTGTTTGAATATCCCTAAAGCTGCAGAGTAACATTTTTCTATGGCACGCAATGTTGAAATTGTGGCTATAGGCTTTTTAGTGCTTTGGAAGTAGGAATATATGCAACTGGGCAGCCTGCCAGCATTTGTCACAAGGGGCATTTTAACGTTAACATTTAAATGTAAAACTGCTCCTGCCAAAATCGCAGACATTTCTCATGTTACATCTTTATTTTTTATTATATTTCATTAATTTCTATTATTTTAAATGACTTGTTTTTGTTTATTTTTAGAATTGAATTGATACTGAAATTTGAATGAAAGATATACAGTAAAAGCTTTTAATATTAGATGTTTGCTGTCCTATTGTGGTAATGTTTAGAAGTTGAACTTTGCAAAAGACACTTAGGGTCCCTGTGAGGTTTGCTCCTGGGTCTTATGGCCATTGCTTTGAACCAGGGTTTTTACCGGGGAGTTGAGTTTGGGACTGGTGCAAGAGACGAAGAGAGATAAGTATGTGTTTGTTTGCTTGAGGCTTTGTGTTTTCTTAGTTGTTTGGGGTGTGTCAGTATGAAAATCTCCTTCTAGCTTCTAGTCAGTTCACTAGAAGCACATGGTCCTGCTGGGAGAGGCTTCTGCTTGAGTGAAGTGATTCAGCTGCCTGCTATTGTCTGACTCCTGCTAAAGACAATAGGGAACCCTTAGTGTAGAAATATAGCCACAAACAATATCCACCAAGGGAAGACCATCTACAATTCACAACTATGTTCAAAACTAAATATTATATTCATTGAAATACAAAGAAGGGTTAGTGGTCACAACCCAACAGAGTATATAAACATAGATCCAACAATTTGCTCATAACCATTAAACATACTTTAAACAAGAAACATATTCAAGATCAACAGTAGGCTCTTCTGTAATTCCATACATAAGTAGTGTCCATAGACCTCCAAACAGAAAGTAACTGCAACAGAAGACTCTCACTGTGCAAAGAATAATAGCTGAATGCCTCTCCCAGGTATAAATCAAGCATTTCAGTGATCTCCAACAGCGGCTGGTAAGACGGAACTCGATTTCCAAAATAACACAAGCACAGTTCAAAAGCTTCAGTGGAATCCTAGGGTTCTAGATCTATTGTTGGATCTATGTTTATAGACCCTATTGGGGTCTATTTGTATTTCAATGAATATAATATTTAGTTTTGAACATAGTTGTACATTGTCTGACTCCTGGCATGGAGCCAAGCTCCCAGCTGTACTACAGAACTCATTAGAGGTCTGATGCTGTATATCTCAGGATCCTTGTGGGGCTTGCTCCTAGGCCTTGTGACCAGTGCTTTAAACAGTTACAGTTCCAAGATTCTACCTTTCTGCCCCCTTTAATGGAAACCTCCCCCCAATCCATTGTTAGAACTCTTGTCCCTCATGGGAGATACCCCATACTCTTCCAATCAGGTGACCTGGCATGTAGCCGACGTCTCCATACCCCCATGTTAGGTTTCTATGCCCATCATCCATATTCTTCCATTGTCAGTTAAGCCGAATGGGCCAACTCTGAGCAGAAATCTAATTTCTGTTTCTTTTGACTCTCTGGCACGTTTTTATTGCCCTCCTCTTGTGGTTTTAGGCAGTGTTTGATGCCCTCTAAAGCATCCTATATCGCCGAATACAAAACAGAGACTAGAATAGATTTTTTAAAAATGGTGCTTGTTTTGGTCATTTTTAACAGACTGGAACAGAAAATAGATCCATTGTTTGGAATCTGTCTTTCGGTGTTCTGCAGGGAACCATGTTATCCACGATGCTGTTTAACTTTTATGCCATGCAGCTATATTGTTCAAAGCAGATGACACACAGCTCTGTGTTTTTAAGAAGTCTCTGCAAACAGCCTTCTTTTCTCCTCCAGTGTCTGGATGACAAGTTCAAGTGTCTGAAGAAGAATAAATTGACTGGATTCTGATAAGATGAAGGTTATGCTGGTAATTAATCATATTGTTCTTTTGGAGACTGTTCTACCTATTCTGGATAGTATGACCTTGATTTTGGTTGACTTCATTAAGAGCATAGTTCTTATAAATATTCAGAGAACAGGTTAAGAGAATAGCCAGAAGTGGTTTTTTTCAGCTGCTTTTGAAACAAAAACTCTCATGAGTTTTTGACTTTTTAGTCTTGATTACTGCAATGCATTCTTCATGGGGCTGCTTTAGTAACAAAATGTAGCAGTTATTGTTTTAACTGGAGTTAGATAATGTGAGCATATCACAATGACACTGAACCATCTACATTAGTTGCCAACTTATTTTGAAGGAATCAGCTCTTATCTTCATTGCCAGGGCTTCACAGATTTCAAAGATAGCCTCTCCCTATACAAACCCATGTAGCAGCTTGGTTCATTCCAGCAATTCCTTTTAACCAGGCCCTCCATGAGGTTAATTAGAATTTTGCTGCCCAATCAGAGATTTTCCTTCACTGGTTATTCCCAACCACAGTAAGGCAACCACCTTACTGATTTTTAGGGAGCTCTGTAAATCAGTAATTACAAGGATACTGGGGGAAAGTTGAGATTGGTATGTAATCTTACAGGTTTTCTATTGGGTTCATCATTTATTGACATTTTACAGTATATAATGTTGTTGAGTCTATCCAGAGGCCTGGGTACTTTTATTTTTTTAGCTTCTTTGGTGAGGAAAGGGAGAAAAACAATAAATTAGTTAAAATGAACCTGTTGCCTTTTTAAAAAAAATTACAGATTTAAATATTGTATGTTCTAAACTTTTTATGAGCATTTACAAGTTATATGGCTAATAACAGCATTAATGTAACACGGTTGTCATGAGAATTAAATGGGAAGAGGGATAGTCACGTAGCCCCTTGAATCAGTTCCAAAAGAAGGGGATTTAACCAATATATACCATCCTGAGATCCTTGGAGGAAGGTTAGGATAAAAATGTAAGATATACATGAATAAAATAATCCAGCCAAAATGAACCTCTTTAATTTCCATCCGTTTTAGTGGGAAAGTTTTAAGCCTAGGGCAGGGGTCCCCAACCTTTTTTGAGCCTGTGGGCACCTTTCGAATTCTGATAGGGGGTGGTGGGCACAGCATCACAATGGCTGCTGCTGGAGGCAGAGCCAATCACACAATGGCGGCTGCAGACGTCAAAGCCAACCATAAAATGTCAGAGAGTGAGATTATGCATAACTATTACCCTAAGTGTCCAACATTTCAGACAGAAGCTCTCCTTAACAGGACACCTTTTAAGATGAACATATTGTTTTAAAGTATTTTCTTGTTTACACATATCTTCAGTCATGCAATGAAGGCTCCATGGTCCCCACTATACCCAAGGCTCCCTGCACTCCAGAGACTCCAGAGTAAGACATCTTGCCTTCTTTACCAGAGCAGCCTTCCATTCCAGAACCAGTAAAACAAACCGGCCAGGAACTCCTTGAGCGGGCCCATCCACTACTGTCTCCCCCAGGATGCCAGGAAAAGAGAACTGGAGCCAAAACCTGTTGCAAGAACATAAGCCTGGCAGCTCAAGACATCCAACACTCAGTGGGTCTGATGTATTAAGCAAGCATCACCCTCTACATCTTTGCAGGATTCAGAACCCAGCTCTTACTACAGGAAAGGTTAGGATTATAAGCATCCCATATAAGACTGTAGTTGAGTTCTAGCCTTTTCTGGTTCAATAGATTTCTAACTTCATGCTAGTTCTGGACAGCTCCCTACAGCAAGGCTCTTAACTCCCCAGCAATAGTTCCTACAGAAAAGGCCTGCTCCAGCCCAGCCTGATCTTGGTTGCCCACCAGAAAACCCATGTCCTTCCCCCAATTGTCCAAGTAGAGAACAGGACATGTCGCAACAGAAAACTACCTTTTGTTTTTGTTCAAGAATGAGATTGCAATTTGTCTTTTATGAAGACAAATGTGTATTTCTTGATTTCTTCATATCAGTCTTCATGTTGAAGCGGTTTTCTCTTGTCCATTGTCTGCTTTTAGTGCAGACATATGCTGCGGCCAGAGTTTATAATTACAAGGTTCTTCTCAGATACTATCTTAACTGCATCCACTTCGTGTAACTACCTCAGTGCACAAATGTTATGCCTCCATCCCATAACATTGTGTTGGTTTTATATTTTACCTGTAATTAAAAAAGAGAGTTATGTTTAAATAGTTTCCATGAAGTATGCCTGGTATTGAATCAGACTTTACAAGCTGAACGAGAGTACTGCCGGGTGTATGCAGTACATTGATTTAGTGTAAACACTGGAAAAGATTCAGTACTGTACCCCTTCTCTTCTCACCTCATATTTTAGCTCCTCACATCATGATAGCAGTGAATGAGTTTCTCTTGTTCAATATGGATACTGTAAACATCATTCCAATATTAAATTGAAGAAAAATATTGAATACTTTTAAGAGAAGCATAGACTTACATAAAATCTTGTCTGCTTCCAGCATGAATTCAAATGTAGGTAAGCCTTTCAATGTTTCTTGATTTTCATGACTGCTGAATGGAGCTCTGTGACACTAAAGGTAAAGTGTTTAAAAATGTCATGGAAAATTGTAATGTAATAAGGTGCAGTGCTCCATGTGCACTTGTGACCAAGTGCACATCTGGAATCCTGCACACTGGGACAAACACAGCTGTGTTTATATGAATGTGCAAGACAAGATTTATGCACATATAAGAGTAATTCTCACATTACACATACAGAGACACACAACTGTAAAAGGCTTTTAGCTTTAAGTAGAGATGCTGAATTCATTGAACATCTTTACCATTAAAATTTTTAATGTGCAGATAAAGAAAGTAAACTATAAATTGCCTGAAAACTTAATGTGATAATCCCCTTTAACCATTTACAGTATGAACTCGTATAGTTTCACAATATGACTTAAAGGTGTAAACAATAATGAGATACCTTAAAATATTTATTTCAGTCTGCCATTATTTATGCATTTTAATATGACCAAGAATAATACAATATCAGAGATATAAATTAAGTATGGTTATACAAGAATATATTTCAGGATGTGTAGGGACCACTGACCTCTATAAAATTCTACTGTAGAACTCCTCAGTTTGGTGTAGTGGTTAAGTGTGCGGACTCTAATCTGGGAGAACTGGGTTTGATTCCCTACTCCTCCACTTGCACCTGCTGATGTGACCTTGGGTCAGTCACAAGCTCTGGCACAGCTGTTCTTGAAGAAAGAGCAGTTTGTGTTAGAGTTCTCTCAGCCCCACCTACCTCACAGGGTGTCTGTTGTGGGGAGGGGAAGGGGAAGGAGTTTGTAAGCCGCTCTGAGACTCCGAGTGAAGGGTGGGGTATAAATCCAATCTGTTTTTCTTCTTCTTCTTTATTTCTGTCTCTGTAAGTCTATCACATAAGCAAAGGAGATGGGGAAAGATGAATTGCTTTAATTGTAAGAAATAATTATAAAATCACTTTCCCCTGCTGGGACTCCAAGAACAGAAGTAACACTTGCTGGGAGAAAAATGGATATGGGACAACATGAGGGAGGGGATAATCCCGCCTGCTCTGTCCACCTATGCTGTGCTCTAAATTGTTCTCTGTCACTGTTTGGCTCAGCAGAACACATGGAGATCAGGAGTACCCAGAACAGCACTTATTCCTGCTAAGTGCTTGCCATAACATCTGCATGGGACTAATGTTCCTTCTTCTAGATTTACAGTTTTCCATGAACCTACTGTGAGTATTAAGAGCTGAAGCAGGAAGAAGAGAAAGCTCTCAATCAGGCAGGCTCTAGCAGTTGGTAATTAATAGGAGTAGTTTTGTGAGCCACCTTGAGGGGCCAATTCAAAGCTAAAAAGTGGGTTAAAATTAAAATGCTAAATAAATGGTTCACAATTAATAAATGTGAAAACTGACTGTATTCATATTTTAAGACTTTTTGCTTGGCTTAGATTATGCTCCCTTAATGTCCAAATGATTTAGGGAATATTTTAATGACTGAACTGTATAATGAAACATCTCTTGAGCGAGCTTTCATTTTATTAAATTATTCAGTCCTGCAAAAGATGAAATATTGCTACTTAAGGATTTGCTGAGTGTTGTACATAAGAATTACTGTGTGGAATACAATACCTTGCTGAAAGGGGATTTTTATGTTTCCCATTTTCTTGGTTGCCAGAGGCAACTTTCAGTTTTCCAATAAAAGTATTCTTGAACTGTACAGGGTCTTGTGCGTCTTAAGGAAACTGTGATATATAATATTATATACATTTGAAATAATTCTTCTGCTTTTGAACACCTTCTTGTTTGAGCATTACAAAAGGTACATCCTAGCCCTTTGCGAAAAACCTGTTTTACCCAAGCACCCAAGGGGTTGCCCATGTATCAGGTAAGAGTGAGACTAAGAGATTATATACACTTAAGACATGTGGGAGACACTTCAACATGGTGCAGTATCATGGCACTCCACAGACATGTAAGTGCTGGACTACATTACACTTGCTAGACAAGAGTTCTGCCTGCTTGGGCCAGGCATGGGCATGAACTGCTTCACGAATTAAAAGTTGTCTCGAATTTTGGCCAGTTCAAGGTCCGTGAAGTGATGTCCATGGAGGCTCTACTGTCACAAATTTTCACAAATGGGTTCAGCTATTGTGCCTTCCCTCCCTGCCACCTCTCTTGCTAGTGATCTTCTCTGCTCTCTGCTGTGGGGGGTTGGGGGTTTTCTGGAACCAGAGATCTGATTCTGTTCTTCCTGCACTCACACTGAGCACAGAGACCTAGCTATTGGGTGCCTTTCTATTTTCCCCACCTCTCCTGCTAGTGATCTGTTCTGCTTTCTGCTGTGGGGGTTTGGGAGTTTTCTGGAACCAGGAATTTGTTTCTGCTCTTCCTGCACTCACACTGAGCACAGGGACTTAGCTATTGGGTGCCTTTCTACCCACCCCCACCTCCTCCTTCTAGTGATCTCCTCTGTTCTCTGCTGTGGGAGTACTTTGGGGAGCCCCCATCAAAAGCCTGGGGGTGTCCATCTTTCCATCCATCTTCTAGAAACTGGCTGCATATTTCAACCCGTGTGTGTGTGAGCAGATGGGTGCACTCCAGAACCAGGTGCAGAGTCAAATAAAACACCCCCATCAGTGGGTGTGCTCTGCACCTGTCTGTTTCCACTCTAGCAAGTGGGGTCCTTGGCTGAGTAGCCACATTCATTCCCAGCTGCCAAGCACACCCAGCTGCCATGCACTCCCAGCTGCCATGGGGGTACTTTGGGGAGCCCCCATCAAAACTCTGAAGATACCTGGCCTGCCTTTCTATCCCTCCTGTCCTGTCTTTTTAGACTTGAGGGGTGGCCCAGCCAGCTTCACATATGTTTCCCCTTATCTACAGAGTAGATTGCCTGCATCACTCCTTCATTTCTGAAATGGTGTGAGCTCAGTCTTCAGAGAAACAACTCTCATCCTGATATGACTAAGAATGAATCTGCTCTGCCTTTCCGATCTAGGGAGAACAGAGTGATTGTGCTTTTATTTTAGTCATAACCAAACTCTAAAGGTCTTGAAACAGCTAATATAAACCTATAATAAAGTCAGAATAGAGAAATCAGTTTTAAAAAGTTCATTGAGTAAAACTATCTAAAACATTCTCAGCAGAGCAAACCAAACATCTTTCTCAGTAAGGATATTACTGCAAGTCTTCCAAAAATCATAAGTGATCTAGTCTGGCCCAGACATCCCTGGGCAGAGAGGTGGAGAGAGGGGGAAAAAACAATAATATAAAACTCATATTGGTACAGAATTCCCATCACAATTTACACTTGTCACAGGATGAAACTATCATTACTAATCCATGCCATCTACCATACAACTTGATTATGAAGGACCCATTCCTTCATTCTAGCTTGGTTTCTAAAAGACGCTGCAGGAAAACCCATATAGGGTTGCCTACCTCCAGAGTTCTCACACAATTACAACTGATCTCCAGATTACAGAGACCAGTCCCCCTGGAGAAAATGGCTGCTTTGGACTCTGGAGCATTATATCCCACTGAGGTCCCTCCCCTCCCCAAGCACTGATTTTCTCAGGCTTCACCCACTAAATTCCAGGCATTTCCCAATCCAGGGCTGGCAACCCTAAATCCATATCATATTTGGATTAGTACGCTAGGACTAAAATGAGGAAAAGTAGGGAGTGGTGTAGTTTCAAACCCATATGGGTCTAGCCCATATGGTACCTGTAAGTGCCATGGTGCCTGCCAATGCCTGTCTTGGTGCCTGCCAAGTGTTTTAGAAAGTGGCTGGGGCCAGGTGGGGCTTTTGCCCAGCTGTATAGGTTTTTAAAAAATGTTGCTTTGGCAACCACTGTCCCCACAGCACTGTGTGACTGAAGGTAATCTGTGGCAGTCGTTTTGTAGCTGGCTATGCCTCATGCGACAGCCATTTTGTGGCAACCATTTTTTTGGCTGCATCTATCATGCTGTGTCAGAAATCCAAAGGTGCCCACAGGCTTAAAAAGACTGAGTCCTTGGTCAGACTATAAGGTGCTAGGGTGAGAATTAAAACAAGATCCCTACCAATCCAGACCCAACACTTGACAAGTTGTACCACAGTGTTATGGGCCAGGAAGCTGCCACCTCCTCCTCCTCAGAGAAATCAGAAGAGTTGGGCCCCAGACTGGTAGAATACCCACCTGATCAGCTGGATTGAGAAGCAGACCCATTGAGAGAAGCATCAGGAAGTGAGAATGCTTCCAAGTTGCAGTCAGGCTGCTCATTCTGACAGAAGAAGAAAGAGATGACACAGAGGCCAGGGCCTCAGTCACCACAGGTTTCTACCAGCAGAGCGTAGGAGAAGGAGAGAGCACTTGAAGCTCCAGAGAGAAGACAAAGTGCATGCCTGATTGCCCAGCAGCAATCAGATTTAATTCCTGGAGTGGAGTCTTTACAGCACGAGGATTGATAGACTGATAGGGAAGCAGTAAAGAACTGCACCTAGAGGACGATGAACAGAGCGGTAAGAAGTGACACCTGGGCCTCAGGGGAGGAGTCAGCAAAAGGAGCCAGATAAAAGGAACACACTGAGCAACTTTGCATGCCACAACCCTTTGTGAACTGACTTGCTTAGAGCAGTGTTTTTCAACCACTGTGCCGTGGCACACTAGTGTGCCGTGAGATATTGTCTGGTGTGCCGTGGGGAAAATTCCAATTTCATCCGTAACATATGAACAATTATAAAATAAAGTATTATTATTTCATAATAAAGTAATTATAAAATAATTTCTTTGTGTTTATTTGATTCCTATTCAAGAGAATTACTTTATATATAGTCAATATAGGCACAGAGTTAATTTTTTTTAACATTTTCTAATGGTGGTGTGCCTCGTGATTTTTTTCATGAAAAAAGTGTGCCTTTGCACAAAAAGGTTGAAAAACACTGGCTTAGAGAACAGAGCTCTACCCTGACTTGCTGCCTTGTACTCTTGTCTTTGTTAACCTTGGTTGCTCCTACAACTTGAGACCCAGACCTTGTACCTGCATCAGTTCCCAAGCCCTGGACCCTCCTTCCCTTGACCCCCTTGGAACTCTGACTCTGGACTGATTTGTAGGCCTTGCTCCTGTATTTGCTTTACCTGTTGTCATTGTGTTTGTGTATCCTGGAGACCCCAAGTAGAGTAACAGCAACAGGCTTTGCCCTGAATCTCTGGACTGAAGTTTCTGTCCTGAGCTGGGATTTCCTGATGGGTCCTAGCATGTGATCCATGTTGGAAAAGGCAACTTCTGGTGTACAAAGAAGAAGAGAAGACCATTCAGGGGGCAGCAAGAAGACAATTAGATAGGATAGTGAGGTCAGCACCTTCTTTCCTGTTAAATGTCATTACTTGTCTGTCTCCAGATTGCTACCCTTAGAGCAATATCCCCTTTCTTCTCGGAAGTGCTACGGTCAGTCTTACTCTATCTCTCAGCTAGAGATGTAGTTAGAAACCTATCTCTGTCTCTCCTCTTTCCTATCAAGTATATTAATTCCTAAATAAACCTTTACCTACTCTTTAATCAGGTTGTGCGCCATTGCTGTGTTAATTACTCTGCCAACAATCCAAGGAGCCAAGAATGAAATTTTAAGCCATATAAAACCTGAGCTTGTAAACCATGTCCTCATTCTGATCAACTTGTCTGCCTCTGAAAATCTGTCCTAGTTCAAGCTCCAGAGTTTGCAACTTGACCATGCCTGCTTTGGGTTATGCTTTTCACCTCTGGCCACTGCAGTCTGGATCGCTCATTCAGACTTCTGAATTCCAGCCTGATACTGATTCTGGTCTTCAACTTCAGATTCAGGGCACCAGGGCACCAGGCACAATAAAACTGTCCAGTGTTCATTACCTATTTAAAGTTTTGAGCTTTGGTGTATATTATTTCTGAAGATCCCAATGCATGGAGATGCAAAGTCATGTTTCCCTCAGATTAGTTTGTCAGAGTTGTTTCATTGTATTGATGCCAAGAACATCAAAAACAAATTCCTCATACAGCATCATCATTGTTAATTCATCCTATAGGTGGATAGCAGTTGCTTCCTATACCTTTGGGACAGCCTTCTATTCTTAAAATATCTAGCACCTTAATAAATAATATAACATTTAATGTTTCCAAGAAAAGAATGGAACAAAACAACTTCTTGTCCTAAATGGGGGATGTGCATCAGATGATCTTGGTGGCTGAAAGCAAGTGGAATGTTTATCACAGTGCACTAAGAACTGAGGAAAAGGAAATGTGCAGAGAGGTTAATCCTGGACTATGGTGAATTTTATTTTACAATCAGAATAGAGCCAACTAGACTTACCTAAACCTTAATATGCAGTTAGCTTGTGAAATCTGATCCTTCTCCTCCCCAAGATAAAAGAACATGAGATGACCACTCTTCAACTGCAAAATCAGTTCAGACACTATCTCCCAAATTCACCTGAGTAGATGAGCCTGTATCTTATCCATGACAGTCAGAGGCCAGCAATTAAAGGGTTTTCCCCTGTTATCGCAGAACAAGCAAACAAAGATTTCAGCCTCAATGTATCACAGAGAAACAGCATTTACTATAGGCTGGATCCCATCTAAAACTCCCATTTACAGAAACTTTCTGTGTATAGAGGCACAAATTCCCTCCCTCCCCTCTCCCACTGCAGCCCACACTGACCCCTGTACAGCTGCTCACAGAGGAGAGGAGACTTCCAGGAACAACATCAGTGGGGGGATCAGGATACAGGGGTCCAGCAAAATCTGTCCTCTGTATGTATCCAACCTGGCATGTTTTCATCAACATATCTAATGGACTAGACAGATCTTTCTGCAAACCTGAAAAGTGCCCCAGGTTGCAGAAAAATCTGAAATCTAAACCAAAAGAAAACCCAACAGCAACAGCAACCCCCTACCAAATTTGTGGTTAACCCTCCAAATGATAAAAGGAGTTTCTGTAGCTTTAAGAAGCAAATTACCTCACTGTTGGTTGCTAGGCAACTACAGCAAACTTACCATCATTCCAGACTTGGTTCCTGACAGTCAAAGGCTGGGGGAGCCCTTTCTAGGGCTGTTTTGGCCTTTAAAGGAAGACTCATTTTGGGCTATGCTTGCACCATCCACCACCATCCTGCTACCACACGACTTGCATGGCTTTCTCAGGCCCATCTCCTTCCTACTGTTCAACAACAGCCAGCCCAAGAAAGCCAGTGTGGTATAGTGGTTACAGTTTCAGACTAGGATCTGGGAAACCCAGGTTCAGATTCCCACTCTGCCATGGAACTTTGCTGGTTGATACTGGACTACCTACCTCACAGGGCTGTTGTAAAGATAAATTGGAAGGCAATAAGAACATAAGAGAAGCCAATGCTGGATCAGGCCAATGGCCCATCTAGTCCAACACTTTGTGTCACACAGTGGCTAAAAATACCAGGTGCCATCAGGAGGTCCACCAGTGGAGAACACTAGAAGCCCTCCCACTGTTGCCTGCCCCAGCACCAAGAATACAGAGCATCACTTGCCCCAGAGTCCCTATCTATACCTTGTGGCTAATAGCCACTGATGGACCTCTGCTCCATATCTATATCTATATCTATATCTATATCTATATCTATATCTATATCTATATCTATATCTATATATCTATCTAATTCCCAAGTTGCCCCCTGCGTATGGATATCCAAATCTGCACATCAGGGGCACCTGGAGGGCAGGGAGATTTTCCTGTGCAGAAAAATCTAAAAACTAACTAAATCTCCCCAAAAGTAAGAGCATTCCCTGTGCATGCGCAGGGCACGCTCTGGGAACTCTGCGGCAGCTGGAAGCCACTCAGTCCGCACCACCGGAGCCGGGGGGAAGGAGATCAGCGGTGGTGGAGGAGGAGGATAGCTGGAGCCGGGGGGGGAGATCAGTGGGCCCGGCGTCTGGAAGCCGCTTGGGCCTCACCTCCGGAGCTGGATAGGGGAGGAGGAGATCAGTGGCAGCGGGGGGGGGACATCACCAGGGTCGGGTGGGGGAGGAGGAGATCAGTGGCGGTGGAGGAAGGGGACATCGCCGGAGCCAGGTGGGGGAGGAGGAGATTGGCGGTGGTGGCAGAGGAGGACATGGCCGGAGATAGATGAGGGGAGGTAGATCGGCGGTGGCAGCAGAGGAGATTGCTGGAGCCGGGGGGGGGAGAGGAGATCAGTGGGCCTGATGGCTGAAAGCTGCTCGGGCAACGCTGCTGGAGCCGGGGGGGGAGGAGGTGATCGCCAGAGCTGGGGGGGAGGACATCGTCGGAGCCTCCCCCGTGAATATCGCGGGTCCCTCTTCTTGTGTTTATCTAATTCCCTCTTGAAGCCATCCATGCTTGTAGCTACCTCCACCTCATGTGGCAGTGAATTCCATGTGTCAATCACTCTTTGGGTGAAGAAGTACTTCCTTTTATCTGTTCTAACCCAACTGCTCAGCAATTTCACTGAGTGCCCATGAGTTCTTGTATTGTGAGAAAGGGAGTAAAGTACTTCTTTCTCTACCTGCTCTATCCCATGCATAATCACCCCTTAGGGGGTGAGTGGGATAGAAGTCGAATGAATAAATAAATAAAATAAATAAAATAAACCTCCATCATGTTACCTCTCAGTCGTCGTTTCTCCAAGCTAAGGAGCCCTAAGTGCTTTAACCTTTCTTCATAGGGAAAGTATTCCAACCCTTTGATCATTCTAATTGCCCTTTTCTGCACTTTTCCCAATGCTATAATATCCTTTTTAAGGTTTGGTGACCAGAACTGTACACAGTATTCCAAATGAAGTTGCACCATTGATTTATATAGGGGCTTTATGTTACTGGCTGATTTGTTTTCAGTTCCCTTCCTAATAATTCCCAGCATAGCATTGGCCTTTTTTTTATTGCAGTTGCACATTGTCTCAACATTTTCATTGAGTTATCTACTACGACTCCAAGATCTCTCTCTTGGTCAATCTCTGCCAGTTCAAACCCCATAAACATGTATTTATAGTTAGGATTTTTGGCTCCAATGTGCATCACTTTGCACTTGGCCACATTGAACCCCATTTGCCACGTTGATGCCCACTCACCCATCCTTGACAGATCCCTTTGGAATGCCTCACAATCTTCCCTGGTTTTCACCACCCTGGACAACTTTGTGTCATCTGCAGATTTAGCCACTTCACTGCTTACTCCCAACTCCAAATCATTAATGAACAAGTTAAAAAGCATCAGACCCAGTACTGATCCCTGCGGTACCCCACTGCTTACCACCCTCCACTGAGAAACTTGCCCATTTATACTCACTCTCTATTTCCTATTAATTATCAGGTTTTTGATCCACAAAAGGACTTGTTATTTTATCCCATGACTATTGAGCTTACTTAGGAGCCTTTGATGAGGAACTTTATCAAAAGCTTTCCGGAAGTCAAGGTAAACAACATCTATAGGGTCTCCTTTGTCCACATGTTTGTTCACTCCCTCAAAGAACACTAACAGATTAGTGAGACAAGATCTTCCCTTACAGAACCCATGCTGAGTCTGCCTCAATAAGTTTTGTTAATCAATGTGCCTACTAATTCTTCCCTTAATAACAGTTTCCACCAACTTACCTGGTACTGACGTCAGACTAAATGGCGTATAATTTCCCGGATCCGCTCTGGAACCCTTTTTAAAGACGGGAGTGACATTAGCTACCTTCAAGTCCTCAGGAATGGAGGCAGATTTTAATGAAAGATCACAATTTTTTGTCAGGAGATCCACAAGTTCACATTTGAGTTCTTTCAGAACTCTTGGATGTATGCCATCTGGACCTGGTGATTTATCAGGTTTTTTTTAAAGAACTTTATTAATAGGATATATTAACATGTTCCATGTTTCAAAATATTTTTAGATACATCCTTTTCTAATACCCCCTTCCTCCCCCCCTGGCTTCCAGCAGTGCTCCACTCCTATTATTATTTCATTCAGTATTCACTAACAATAAGAACTTATCCAATATTCAGTTCTTCATTTCTAACATGTTCATTTTCTCTATCTCACTCTTAGGTAACATTTTAGCTATTATTCATTACTTTTTAGTTTTCTATTCTTAATAGTTATCAAAGCAGAGTAACTTATTTTTTACATTCCAGTTCGCTTCTAGATAGTCTTTAAATCTTTTCATTCTGCTAAGAATTCTTCATCTTCTTTACCATTAAGCTTCTTTGTCAATTTGCCCATTTCTACCATAAAAAGCATCTTCTTTATCCAGTCCCATTTTTCCGGTATTTTTTCTTGCTTCCAAAATTGAGCAAATGTCATTCTTGCAGTTGTAATCAAATACCATAACAATGTTCTCTTTGTCACATTAAATTCTTCCATTTTAAGACCTAAAAGTAACATTTCTGGTTCTTTTTTCAAGGTACACTTCAGGATCTTCTGGATTTCATTATGGATCTCTGTCCAATAAGCTACCGCTTTGTCACAAGTCCACCACATATGATAAAATGAGCCTTCCTTTTTTTTACACTTCCAACATTTGTTAGACATGTTCTCATTCATATTAGCAATTTTTTTTGGTGTCATATACCATCTATACATCATTTTATAACACTTTTCTTTTACATTAACACATGTTGAAATTTTAATTGACTTTTTCTACAGACACTCCCATGATGACATATCTATTTCTCTATTTATATTTATAGCCCATTTCACCATCTGTTCTTTTACAGTCTCATCTTCTGTATACCATTTTAACAAAACCTTATAAATTTTTGAAATCACTTTTTTGCCTTTCTCTGCCCATACAATTTCAATTTCATTATTCTCCTTCCTGAAGCCATACCTCATTTTATCAGCCTTAAATAAGTCATAAATCTGTCTGTAATTTTACCAGTCATATTCAAATTCCAGTTCCTCTCTAGCTCTCATCACAAAACTACTCCCCTCTACCTTCAAAATGTCTCTGTAAGGTATCCAATCTTCTCCTCTGTGCCTTGAAAGTGGTTTAATTACTTCTGCCGGTACTATCCATAATGGTCTTGCTTAAAAAAAAAACTTTTATATCTCATCCAAGTCATAAACAGTGATCTTCTTATAAAGTGGTGTTTTAAAAAATCACATTTTGGATTTCTCATACCATAAATAGGCATGCCATCCAAACTTACGGTCATGTCCTTCCAACGCTAACATTTTTCTATTATCCAAATTAATCCATTGTTCAAGCCAAGTCAGACACACCGCATCATGATACAATCTAAAATTAGGTAGTTGAAATCCTCCCCTTTCCTTAGCATCACATAGAATCTTCATTTTGATCCTTGGTTTCCTTCCTGACCAAACAAATTTTGAAATCTCCTTCTGCCATGAATTCAACAGTCTTTTACAATCGGAATCATCTGAAATAAAAATATCAAATGAGGTAAAATATTCATCTTGACTACCGAGATTCTACCCAATAATGACAGGTTCAAAGTATCCCACTTTTTTATATCTTGTTGAATTTTGCACCACATCTTCTCATAATTATTCTTGAAAAGATCTATGTTTTTCATTGTCAACTCAATTCCTAAATATTTTGTTTTTTTCACCACTTCACACTGAATTTTTTCTTGCAGTTCCAGTTGTTTTTCTTTTGTCATGTTCTTGCATAACACCTTTGTTTTATTCTTGTTCACATAAAATCCAGCCAAATCTCCGAATTTTTTAATCTTTTCCATCAACAACGGTAGATTAATTACTGGATCTTCAATCAAAAACATTACATCATCCACAAAAGCCCTATACTTGTACGTAAAGCCTCCGATTGTAAGTCCCCTTATATCCTTATCTTCTCTTATCTTCCCCGACAAAACTTCTAGAATCCAAATAAATAATAAGGGGGATAGCGGACACCCTTGCCTGGTCCCTTTTTGAACCTTAAAATGTTCTGTCATCTCTTTATTTATGTTCAACAATGCTTTCTGTTCAGAATATATCGCTCTAATCACATTTTAAAAAGGCTGTCCAATATCCATTCTCTCAATCACTTGAAACATAAAGTCCCAGTTTAAGTTGTCAAAGGCTTTCTCGGCGTCTACAAATAAAAAAGCAACCTCTTTTTCTGGATGTTTGTCATAGTATTCAATAGCATCTATCACCATCCTTAAACTGTCTCTAATTTTTCTATTTGGTAAAAAAACTGGCTTGTTCTTCTGTTATGACATCTTTGAAATAGTTCTTCAATCTTTCTGAGATTATTTTGGCAAACAACTTATAGTCATTATTGAATAAAGAAATTGGTCTGTAATTCTTAACATCTGTTAAGTCTTGTCCTTCTTTTGGTATGAGTGATATATTGGCCTCTTTCCATGTCTCTGGTATTGCTTTGGTCACCTGTATCTCATTTGCTAAAAATTCCAAGATTGGGGTCAACTCCTCTTTTAATTTTTTATAAATTTTTATGGTAAATCCATCTGGACCAGGAGCTTTCCCCAACTTAGCATCTTCTGTCGCATTGTAGATTTCTTCTTTTTGGATTGGACCATTCAACATTTCCTTAATTTTTGTTTCCACCTTTGGTATTTCTACCTTGTCCAAATATTTTTTAATTTTTTCTGGATCTATATTCTTCTTTTGAAATAACTTCACATAATACTTGAAGAAGCCTTTTTCTAAACCATTCATATCCACAATTTCTTTGCAATCTTCAATTATTTTCTCTCTGATTTTCTCTTTTGATTTTTCTCTTTTGATTTTTCAGTTGCCATGCCAGAAACTGTCCTGATTTGTTTGCTCCTTCAAAGGATTTTTGTTGTCATTTCTTTAAGTTCCAATAGAGTTCCCGATTAAGTATCACATTCAGTTGTTCTTGTAAAATTTGAATTTCTTTAATAATTTTCTTTTTCCCCAGTCTCCTCTTCAGTTCATTTTCTTTTTGCTGAATTCTTTCTTGCAACTCCTTTTGTTGCTTTATGTTCTGTTTCTTGTCGGTCACGTTCAGCGATATAAGTAATCCTCTCATCACAGCCTTATATGCATCCCAGATGGTCTGTATTTTAACATTTTGATTTAAATTCATTTGAAAAAATGACTGGGTTTCCTTACGCAGTATCTCAATTATTTTTCTCTTATCCAATAAATCTTCATTAATTTTCCATTGGAACTGTTTCACTTTTTCTTTTAACATCCAAATCACTGGGTTGTGATCCGAGTTAGTCTTTGGCAAAATCTCCACTTTTTGGGTGTTTAATGCCATATCACCAGACATCCAAATTATATCTATTCTGGAAAAAGAATTATGTCGATTAGAATAAAAAGTAAAGTCTTTAACTTTGGGATTCCATTTTCTCCAAACGTCTTCAAGTTTCTCTTGGTCCATCAACTTAAAGAAAATTTTAGGTAATTTTCCAATCTTCTCATCGGTCTTTTTTTATTTCCTGTCCAATTTATTGTTTACAGTACCGTTAAAGTCTCCCGCCAATATTATCTGGTCATAATTTACTTGGTCCAGTTCCTTCATCAAGTCCTTAAAGAAATTTTCTTTTGCTCCATTAGGTCTTTTTCTGAAGCATTGTAATTTCCACTCCAATATATCTCCCATCTTTATTGCTAAAAATTTCTATTGGATCCAGTTCTTTATTTACGTAGGTCGCAACTCCCTTATTTTTTTCCTCTGCCAATGAATAAAATTCTTCTCCTAGTTTTTTATTGATCAAATACTTATTGTCCCGCTTTTTAATATGAGTTTCTTGTAGACAAATGATATTAGATTTTTGCTTTTGTAGCCAATAATTTACTAACTTCCTTTTGGAGGGTGAATTAAGTCCATTTACATTCCATGATAACAATTTGTAATCCATCATGTCTTGTCTTTAAATATCTCCAAAATCTTCTAGATTTTCTGCCTTAAATTTATGCATATCTCCTAATGTCTTAATTGTGTGTCTGGTCAAATTGTACGTAAAAGACAGACCTTGTGGTATCTCTCATCTGAAACTGATGCTTAACCGCTTCAATTTGTCAACCAGCTTCTTATATTTCTTTCTATCCTGCAAGATCGTTCTTGGGAGTTCTCTCATTATTATTATCTTTTTGCCATCAATCTCCAAAGGGTGTGTGAATTGTTTTTTAAAGATATCCTCTTTCATCTTCCTTGTTACTAATTGCACAATAACATCTCTTGGCAAGTTTGTTCTTTGGGCGTATGCTGAATTCACTCTATAAATTAAATCAAAATCAGAATCCAATTCTCCTTGATCTTCCCCCAGATATTCAGTTAAAGCTGTCATCACCACCATACGTATGTCTTCATCAGTCGTTTCTTCAATCCCTCTTAGCCTCAGATGGTTTAACATCATTCTGTATTCCATCATTGCCTCCAGTTTGCGGTTGTCTTGAAGAGTTGTTTCCATTTTTTTGTCTATATCTTGTGTTTTTTGCTCCAGTTCAGACGATTTTGTTGCCAAACCTTGAACTTGACTATTTGTGTTTGCCACTTCTTTTTTAATTTCGGCCACTTCTGCTATCACCAGCTCTTTCAAAACTGCCACATTTTTTTCTTGAACTTCTTCCAACTGCTCCAGCTGTTTTTCCATTTGTTTCTCTAACTGTTGGTCTATCTGTTTCACCAAACCTTGAATCGCTTCCATCATCCTCTTTTCCATTGCTTCAATTGCAGCTTGCCATTCTTTCTTTTCTTTCGCTGACATACTTGGGCTCACAGTTGAAGCAGCTCTTTGTCGATGTTTGGGTCTGTTTTGAAAATTCTAAAGTATACTTCAACTGTCCTCAGGTTCTTTTCTTGAGTCACACATTTTTCGCTGCCCTTTAAAGTCAATTTCACTGTTAAAACTGAATTTTAAAGTTTGGTCCTCCTCAAAATGGTGGGCGCAATTACTCTATGGGTTTTTGGGCTAGAGTAGGCTCTTTTTAAGCTTCCTGTTTCCGGTTCCACATTAACGTCGTCCTACCGGAAGCTTCCTGTTCCGCCACTCTTCCAGTCCTCCAGCAACCACTCTAGCCCTTAGTCACAGTGCTAGCCGGACACAGATACTTGCAACACCTTAGTCTCGCGATCGTTTCTGTTAGTTTTTGTCTTGCACTCCACTCTCGATCTTTCTAACCACAGGAATGTTAAACAATGTCTGTTTTATTCAAATTAAACTCTTTGACAAGCTCTTCTTAATTATACGATGGATCGATTGTTCGAATTTAAGTCTTTTGCGCTTATCCGCCTTATTCAAATTTCGTTAGAACTTCATCCCAGTAAGCAAAATGTTTTTGTCACCTTGCATGTTTATCTTGGGGCTTCGCATCGCTTCTTTTCACTTTCTACTCCGATCTCTTTCTTAAGAAGTCGGGAAATGACGAATTTAAGCTGATTCTTCAGCTCGGTTGGCTACTTTAGTGCTGTCTTGCAATTGCCCCTTCTGAGAGGGGATCAAAGTGTAAACAAGCCTCCTTCGAGACTTATACACGCCAATCTCAACTTTCACGGACCTTGTTGCTTGCTTGTCAACCCCCTGCCTGGGGGATGCTGCATTGGGCAATTTAAATGCCCAAACTGTTGGAAGAAGCCACCGTTCACCTTGGACAATTGCAAGGTGCATCAGTTCACCATTTTACTCCAACCGGAAGCCAGATTCGTGATTTATCAGTTTTTAAGTTGTCTATCAGTTGTAGGACCTCCTTTCTCATGACCTCAATCTGAATCAGGTCTTTCAACACCCCTCCCAAAGTCAGTGGTTCTGGAGTGGGCAAGCACTTCTCATCTTCTGCAGTGAAGACAGAGGCAAAAAATGCATTCAGCTTCTCAGCCATTTCCCTGTCATCCTTCAGTAGTCCTTTTATCCCTTGGTCATCCAAGGGCCCCACTGCCTCCCTGGCTGGTTTCCTGCTTCTAATGTATTTGAAGAAAGTTTTATTGTTGGTCTTTATGTTTTTGCTATATGTTCCTCATATAGGTCTGAATTTATTGAAACCTGACTTACAAATACATGTTGAGAAGCAACCATTTAATCAAAAATCTGCCAGAGGATGTGGCACACCCTATCAGCTACAAGTGGGTCAGACAGTGTTGGCACATGATTACAGGGGACCCAACAAGTGGCACCCTGCTATTATCCCCCACCAGGAACAAGAAAATAAAACCTACTGTGCAAACTGCTTTCCAATATTATTGCAAACTATATTTAGTATAATGAAGCTTATTTTGATTAAAAATTATACAACTATGTACTATTGAGTCACCATGTAACAAAATGCCAAAAAATAAGTAATGTTAACAACACTCCATAGAGAAAGCCAACCAACTTAACAAAAGTCCGTAAAAATAAGCATAATTATACTAAATGTAGTTTGCAATAATATTGGAAAGCCATTTGCACAGTGGTTTTTGTTTTGTTGTTCCTGTTACTATTACACTGTGTATCCCTTTTGTATTGTGTATCCACCACCAGACAGGTCCTTTATCTTACACAGTAGAAGTATCATCCAGCACACTGGGGTGCCATCACATCAATCATCAGGAGCAACTCCAGCTTGGATGATCAGACCAACATGCACAGAACAATCCATGACACCATCTCCAGCAGCCCCAGAGGAGGATAGTTCTAACACACCTGTACTAAAAAGTACTCTTGTTGAGCAGCTGCAGAAACTTTCCACAAAACAAGTACCTCAGCAAGGCAGCTGCCTAGATGCAGAAGCAGTAAATGGAACTGAGCAGCAGAGAGTTCGATGTTACCGCTAATGGAAGCACAGGCCGCCCAAAAGATTTAAATCTATACCTTCCACTGTTCTTCACCTAATTCATCTGATGGGCAAAAGTGGCAAGACTGAAGCCTTTTAAAATGGTTTTGGGCAGATCATCTGAGGGATGTGTGTGATTGTATCTATGTGATTCTGATGTTTCACTCTGTTGCTTATGTTGAATCTGTTGTTCACTTCTGCGTTAGTTTTACTTTGTGATGTTATCTTACTCTACAGCTGAATTAGGAAAACTTTCTGAGTGGCCTCAGATAAGCAGTTTTCCTTTTACCCTAACCTACAGGACTGTTGTGAGGTTGAACCACTCAAAGTTTTTTGGAGGATGTTTTAGGCAAAAATAACAAATAGTCCTGGGAAAGTAAAGCTGCTATATTATTAACCGGGATCAAATTTAATCCTGGCAGATGTAGACTATATAATGTGGAACTAAGACTATGGCTGGGTTGCTCTTCTCTCAATATTGTGTGCACATTTTAGTCTGGTATGGAGATTATCAGGACTTTTAGCTTTATTAATTTTAAGAGAAAAGCTGTCACTGTTAGGAAACCATCTGCTAAACATGTGTTTCCCATGTATCTCAGCTATGCTATAAAGAGGAGTTAGATTTTAAAAGCCAAGTACCAATGGGTGAGTTGTGTTGTAGTGTATGCATAAAAACATTTGGTTTCCAAATTTTGACACCAATAGGCACCATTTACAATTTGAGACTGGCACAGTTGCTTCACTACATGGCTCCATTTACATTTATCTGTGTTATGTGTGAGTGGCCTGCTGGGGGAGGGTTGCCAACTAGCTTGTTTTCCACTGAAAGGACTGGACATGCCCCTTCCCAGATGACGTACTGTTCACATAATGGAGGGAATAGGAAAGAAGCTACTTTTTAATTGATTAGTGCCTTTAAGGAAGAGGGATTTGCTGAGTTGCACCTTGAATTGCTTTGCAGACTGGTTTTGCTAGTGATTTTTATTGTCATTTTCA
Organism: Gekko gecko; assembly: GCA_029375565.1. Taxonomy (NCBI): domain Eukaryota; kingdom Metazoa; phylum Chordata; class Lepidosauria; order Squamata; family Gekkonidae; genus Gekko; species Gekko gecko. The sequence continues at coordinate 54,287,957 of JAPDNY010000009.1, forward strand.
GTGGAGGCTTTTCTGTGCTTCAAAAGAATGCTTCTCTTGTCTCCTGATCCCTCTTCAGCTAGAAAGAAAGAAAGCCAGAATGGGGAGGGGGGTCACAATGCCACTATTTTGTCCCTGATTTCATGCTATCTGGCCGGTAAGAATAGACAGCTGTTCTTTTTGAATCTGAAATCTGATTTGCTATTGATTTAGTTGTTATTAAAAAGTTTTTACGGACCCAGTGCTCAGGAGCTTTCAGAGATGCCCAGTGTGTATTTACTCAGAAGTGAATTCTTCTGTATAATAGGACTTATTTCCATGTTATTGTGCATAGGACTGTACTCATGAAGTTGCTTTATACTTAGTGAGACCTTTAGTTTAACTGTCTCTATGTGGTCTACTCTAGCTGGCAGTGGATTTCCAGATTCTAACTACAGATCATTCCCAGCTTCACTCATAAGTACATTTACCTGCAGATGCCAGGCAGTAGCTGTACTTAAGGACCGTCTGCATTCAATGTTGTCCTCACAATCTAATCTGAAAAAAACTGCATTTGAAAAAGTGTACCCTGCTCTATGGGTATAAATTTAAGCTCTGTTCTGGCCTTTGTAATCTCAGGTAAGTAGTGTTGATAACCAGCTCATATGTTATTGGTAGACAAAGTAAAACCCGAAATGTAAAGAAGTTACGGATTGCCCCAAATTTTTACACATTTTCTGAAAACGTTTTTTTCACCAGCTAATACGTTATACAGTACTCAAGCCTATATTTTTTTTAAAAAAGGATGCAACCATTAAGATGTTATAAACTCAATCACAGCTTAAATATAAAAATAATGTTAAATGTTCATTAACTTAGATAATACTAAAAGTAGCAAGCACAGAGGACAGCAAGTTTAATTCTTTAATTTTTGTTTGGTGCTTGTGGCAGTAGGAATCTGGATTGTTAATTATTTCCTTTCTGTTATCACAGTTAGTAAAAGATCTGATTAGGAATTATTTTATTGTTACAAGTAATATTGTGATGAGACTGGACTTCATAACTGGCTAGAATTCGTTTTCCCTTAGTCCAGACCATCAAGGTGCTCTGCTGATGCAGTGATTGATACTGATCTTGGGGATATGTAGTAGCTCCAAATGGATGGAGTGGTAGGCAACCTGCCTGCCCTGCACCAAACCTACCATCTAACCTGCCAGTATCCAGTACTGAGACCAGCTGCCAGGAGGTAAGAAACAGTCACCCAGCAGAATCAACCAGCAGAGCAAGGCAATCAGAGGGTTTTCAAAGGAAGAAGGATGGACAGTAAAATGTAAGCCCACTGTCTTTATTGGATTGAGGATTGCTGGTTGTATGTGTTTGCGTATGAAGGACTACCAGGGTTTGAATTCACTGGATTGCTCTGTGATTCAGTTCACTTTCTTCAGCAGCTGTGCATGAGTTTTGAATACACTGCTGCTGGTTCAGTTCTCTTGCAACATTGCTCACTTTCTTGAGAAATCTGCTGTGCATGGGTTTAGAGCCTGTGCTGTGGATTCATTTGCTCAGTGCTTTAGTTTACTTTTCAGAGTGACTTGTGCTTTGCCTGGATTACAAATGCTCTGCCTTGTTGCCTAGCTCACTTACTTTCTTGAGAGCTCATCATTGTACATGAGTTTTGAGTTGTCTGCGGTGGATTGATTATCTTTTCAACTAGAGCCTCTCAGATTCAGTGTTTCCTAGGAATAAAATGGATGATTAGTTTTCCAGAATATGTTTAATTGTTTAATACTAAATGCTTAACGCTTTAATAAAAATTAGGCGTATGACTTGAGTGTTTTATATATGTAAGTAAATGCACTGTTAACTATAGTGCTCTCATCTCCTTGAGTTATACGACATTTTAGTGCTTGCTTGTACATGTGGGAGAATAGGAATTGGGACTGTATTATCTGTGTAGGCCTGTTATCATGTATGGGTGGGCATATTGATTGGTGGGACTTATAAGCACATAGAATATCTGTGCATCTCAGCTGAATATAAAGCTTTCTCCTGGTCCCACACTTTTACATTCCAGCTCTGCTCTTGGGTGCATGATCTCCACCCCTTGATCCTCCATGCCATGAACATATTGCAAAAAACATAAAGACCAACAATAAAAATTTCTTCAAATATATTAGAAGCAGAAAACCAGCCAGCGAGGCAGTGGGGCTCTTGGATGACCAAGGGGTGAAAAGATTACTAAAGGGTGATAGGGAAATGACAGAGAAGCTGAATGCAGTTTTTGGCTTAGTCCTCCCTATGAAAGATGGGAGGTGCTTGACCACTCCAGAACAGCCCATTCCAGGAGGGTGTCAAAAGACCTGAGTAGGATTGAGGTGATGAGAGAAGAGATCCTATGACTGATGGACAAATTAAAAACTGACAAATCACCAAGCCCAGATGGCATACATCCAAGAGTTCTGAAAGAACTCAAATGTGGACTTGTGGATATCGTGACAAAAAATATGCGATCTATCACTAATATCTGCCTCCATTCCCAAGGACTGGAAAGTAGCTAATGTAACTCCCATATTTAAAAAAAGGTTCCAGAGGAGATCCAGGAAATTACAAGCTGCTTAGTCTAACATTGATACCAGGCAAGTTGGTGGAATCTGTTATTAAAGATAGAATTAGTAGGAACATTGATGAGCAAAAGCTATTGAGAAAGATCTTGTCTTACTAACCTGGTAGTCTAGAGTTCTCTGAGGGGGTGAACAAACATGTGGACAAGGATGACCCAGTAGATGTTGTCTATCTAGACTTCCAGAAAGTTTTCGATAAAGTTCCTTATCAAAGGCTCCTAAATAAACTCAGCAGTCATGGGATAAGAAAACAAGTCTTCTTGTGGATTAAAGCCTGATTTATTAACAGGAAACAGAGAGTGAGTATAAATGGGCACTTTTAACAGTGGAAGGTAGTAAGCAGTGGGGTACTGCTGGGTTCAGTACTAGGTCTGGTGCCTTTTAACTTGTTTGGTTAGGGCTTTTTAGCTTGGAAAAATGACAATTGAGGGGTGACATGATAGAGATTTACACGATTATGCATGGGATAGAGAAGGCAGAGAAAGAAGTACCTTTCTCCCTTTCTTACAACACAAGAGCTTGCAGGAACTCAATTAGATTAATGAGCAGTAAGCTTAGAACAGATAAAAGGAAATACTTCTTCACCCAAAAAGTAATCAATGTGGAATTCACTGCCATAGAAAGTGGTGGCAGCTTCAAGCATAGAGCTTCAAAAGAGGATTGGAAAACATATAGAGCAGAGGTCCATGAGTGGCTATTAGCCACAAGGCATAGATGGAACAGTATGTTTGAGGCAGTGATGCTCTGTATTCTTGGTGCTTGGAGGCCACAGTGGGAGGGCTTGTGGAGTCTGGCCCCGCTGGTGGACCTCCTGATGGCACCTGGGTTTTGGCACTGTGTGACAGTGTTGGAATGGATGGGCCACTGGCCTGATCCAACATGGCTTCTCTTATGTTTTTATGAACCTGGGTAGGTGGACCTTGGGTTAGGCCCTTCCCACATTTCTGCTTTCTAAGAGTTGGAAAACCTACACTGGGATAATTACATCTCCATTAGGAAGACATGCTGCTTCCTTGCCTGATTGTTGTGTTCTGAAACAACTGAAGTAATCTAGAGGCCTAACATGGAATATAATGATGATCTGGTACTGAAGAAATATGAACCATGTTGGAGAGATGGAATCACAATGAACAACTAGTTCAGTTCCCTGCCCCAGTTTGTTTTCTGAAACTGGCATTATTCTTCTATGTAAGTCTAGTCCTGCAACACAGTTTTTGCATTTTTGGCACTCTTGCATCATCAGAGCAACAGAACATGGACCCATCTGCAGCAGTAACCATACCACTTTCTTAATTTAAGAGTCGGCTCTTAGTCTGAGTTTCTTCTGTTGCTTCCCATCTTTCACTTTCAGTTATTAATACTGCATTGCCCCACCCGCCTTAGACAGCCAGTCAATACAAAATGCTAACACACTTAAACACAACATATCTATGTGTTCTGATTACTAAAAAGGTTAGGAACAAAACACAAGATTAACTCACAATTGTTTTGTAATAGTACATTGTTCCATAATCTGAAGCATACTGACAGAGGGATAAAGAACATTTACTATATTAGACAGAAATTCTTCTAATCCTATGGAGAATAATATGTCCCCTCCCTACATCTTTGATGTAGTTTTTAGTGTAGACTTCCACTGAACCCCATGACTTAAATATAATGATTATACCATATCATGACAGTATCATTAAGGTCGCATTCAGACTGGCAGTTTGGCCCGAGATAGGCACATTTCAGGAACGTTTCACAAATAGATTAAAGGGCCGGTTCACACAGGCACATCTGTCAGGCATTACCCAGTCGTACTCAACCCATCTTCTAACGCTTCCCTCCTGAATTTAAAAGATACCAGTTGAAACTGGTAGCAAACCCTGGAGAGTGCGTTCATTCTGCATTCATCCCGCTTTCCAGAAGTGTGAATGTGAACAAGCTGATCCGGTAGAGATGCTCTTATCATCAGATTCCATCACAAAAAGCTGCTTACAGCAGCGCCTCTGCCAGGGGCAGGCCAACAGTGTGAATGCTCCCTTGCGCCTCCTCCCCGGAATGCTCCCGCATCAGTCGGTGCAGTGTGACCAGGAAAACCCGGAACACACTGTTCCAGGTCTTTTTTTGCCACGACTCCCTCGCGCTTCAAACTGCCAGTCTGAACTCGGCCTAGAGCTTGATGTGCATTAAAGGGTTCAGCCAAGTGCTTGGGTAGAAATGACATTTTATTGTATGGATCTGTATTTATGGCACTCATCCTAGATGATCCCAAACCATACCTTTTTAGAAATTGCAGGTAACACTAGTGTCAGAGCACACGAATAGATACAAGCAAATTTATTCATTGCTGCTTTTTTACTTTGTTCATAGTTCAGTAATCTGAAGCATATTTGTCAGGAAAAAAGAGAAAACATTTTGATCCTGTATAGCCATTACAAATTAGCTTCTGCACTGTTTATTTTATTAATAAGTAGGCAATGAAGTGATTGCTATAGAATCCAAAGTTGGAGGCTTGTATACTTTATCAGCACTGTTGAGCATGAATTGATCTTTTCTGTTAAAACTGGTTGTTGTGTAGAAACCTGGAATGAAATATGAGAAATGTACAACAGCATTAGTTTTTATACCCTTTTGAAAGCTAAAGATGATTATAGGAACTGGGAGCCAATACGCCTCTTATGCAAACATATAAGGAACTGTAGTGGATAGTGGAGATGGAGAAGGAAAGAAAGGTCTTTGTGAGCCATGGTGTGGCAATGAGTTATTATATTTATTCCACATACTGCGAGACCAGGTTGTAGGGTTTGCCAACCTCCAGGTGAGGGCTGGAGATCACCCAGAATCACAACTGACTTCCAGATGACAGTTCCCCTGGAGAAAATGGCTGCTTTGGAGGATGGCCTCTGTGGCATTATACCCTGCTGAGTTTGCTTCCCTCACCCAACCTCACCCTTCCAAGGCTCCACCTCCAAATCTACAGGAATTTCCCAACCTGGAGGTGGGAACCCTACCAGGTTACCTCCTGGAAACCTCAAGTTTTACAAAGAGCTTGGTGTCTTCCAGCATGTTACTCCCTCATTATGCGTAGAGATTAGATTAATTTAGTTTACAAGTCCAGTAAAGTGAATAATGGCTTGATCAGAATAGACTTGACTTTCCCTACAAAGAATTAATTACTTAAATTTAATGAATAACATGTACTCAGGACATTGTCAGGTATAGTGTATAACTGACAAAGGATTGTGAAAGTAACTTGCCCAATGATTGCTTTACATGGATTGAAGGTCTGGAACTTAATTAATATTTGATATTTCTCTTGTGAGACCAGTGTACATTACATATATTTAGTAGCTAGTCTTGGACAATGAGGTTCAGATATTTTTCTTTGATTTCCATTTAGCAAACATGACATTTGGCTTTATATCTAGACACACAGGGTATAATTGCATCCTTCAAAGTCTATTGAAATCAATGGGATTAAAACAGTGTAACTCTGCCAAGGATGGCACTGTTGAAGATCAGAGATCTTCTCCCATGTTGGCAATACAGATGGTTAATGCAGGATTCATGTTGAGAAGGGGAATAGTAACATGAGTAACTGCAGAATTGCCCAGGGAGGATATTCTGGCCTGTAGATGAGACAGGATCAAGTCTATTTTTCCAGATAGTGCCAACACACAAGAACAAGAAAGTAACTCATGGGAAAACTAAATTTATTCTACTGCAAAAAGGCTCAGAGGTTAGAACTCATGTTCCTTTAGTAAGCTGGATGATACAGTTCATCTTGCATGAGGATAGTGTCTATTTTCTCGGATCTTGCAGTGGTAAGGAATTGCTTTCGTGCATCTCCTTGCTGATACAGAGGTTGAACAAAGACACAGGAAGAGGACAATAAACCCTTTTCACATTTCTAAACTTGAACCAATAAAGTGAGCTCACACTAACTTACAAAGGTACCTAGATTATGTCTCCCAGCATGCAAAGGGATTTAAAGATACAGAACTAGATGTACTAGAATTCTTACGAGAATCTGCTAGGGGCAGCACAGGGGATGAGAAAAGATGAGGTGGAAAATTATTTTGACAGAATTGGGTTCCACCTAGTTTAAAAATGCAGGAGAATGAGGATGTAGAACACTGAGGTGGTAGAATGGACTGCAGCATTTCAAACTGCTGGTGGAAGTTTATGGAGGATAACATTTTAGAATGATCTTTATGTCAGTGCTACTCATTCTGCAGCTCATGGAGAGCCACATTTGCAATTACCAACAATCAAAATGGCCACATGACCACTATACACCCTGTCATCACCCCACCAAAGGCACACACACAACAATATAAAATATAACTATTAATATTAAGTCTGTACCTATATTTTTTTAAATTATTGGAGTACCTCCGCACATGTAGAGTTATCTCTCCCCACATCTGTTGAACTTTAGCCAACCCTTGTGTATCTGGAGTTAAGGGAAAGGCTTCCCTCTCTGCATTCCTGCTCACTCCATGGCAGGTCACCTGAAAGAGATTGCCAAAGTTTCAGGGGAAGGGCTAGCTGGCTGTGAACCCCCTCCCACTATGGCCAGCTTGCTCTTTTCTTGGCTGACTGCTGTGGGGGTTTTACATTCTCTTCAGCCATATTGGGGTTCTCCTGGCAGTTGCTCCAGTGCTGGGATGAGGACATAGAGGCTTCAGAGAAAGAGGGAGGGGTGTTGAAAAGGGCAATGCCTTTACTTCTGTCCCTGGAATTAAGTCCACAGCTCAGGGAAGTTCATAGCTGACCCATCCTGCAGTCCCTCCAGCAGTGTCTGTTTTAACCTGGGATCCAAAAGCCCTGCCTGGCAAATGACTTTGCCCATTATTATTATTATTTTTTAACATTCCCTCTGAGCTATGGAGTCCTGTGAGCAAAAATTCTACTTTGTGAGCTACTCAGGGCTGGATCGCCCATTGGGCGAACTAGGTGCTCGCCTAGGGTGCCCCGGTGTCAGGGGCACCAAATGGCGCCCCACTCCCCCCCCGAAAAGCACCCCCCACCACCCTAACCAGGTGCCTGCCGCCGCCGCCACCACTAGACCTCCGCCCCCTTCCTGGCTTTCCTGGGGGCCCCACAACTGCGGAGCCCCCAGGACAGCCGGCTCTGGGAGGGCGGGGCGGTGGCTAGACCCCCCCGCCCCCTTCCTGGCTTTCCTGAGGGTCCTGCAGCTGTGGAGCCCCCAGGACAGCCGGCACTGGGAGGGAGGGGGCGGTGGCTAGACCCCCTGCCCCCCCGGCTTTCCTGGGGGTCCCGCAGCCGCAGAGCCCCCAAGACAGCCAGCGCTGGGAGGGAGGGGGTGGCTAGACCCCCGCCCCCTTTCCGGCTTTCCTGGGGGTCCCGCAGCTGTGGAGCCCCCAGGACAGCCAGCGCTGGGAGGGAGGGGGTGGCGACTAGACCCCCCGCCCCCTTCCCAGCTTTCCTGGGGGTCCCACAGCCGCAGAGCCTCCAGGAAAGCCAGCACTCTGCCGCCCCCCCCAGTCTCCAGGCCCCACCGGGAGGTTGGCATCCCCAGTGGGGGGTGCCCCAGGCTTCCTGCCTAGGGCGCCCAGACATCTGGAGCCGGCCCTGGAGCTACTGGCATTAAAGTTGTGAGCAGGTGATTTGGCTATTGCATAAATTAGTTTGCTCTGGAGTCATCTTTCCTGAGCTAAGACAAAAATGTGTGAGCTGGAGGCTAAAAAACAGTGAGTTAGCTCACACTAACTCAGCTTAGAGGGAACACTATCTTGCTGGACAAAAGCCCCACCTGGAATCTTTTGGCTGTCATCTGAAGTGATGCAATGCATCCCACTTCAAGGCTGTGCTTCTGTAACACCTCATTCTCTTGCATGTGTGAACTGGGCATTAGCCTGATGTGTTTTAAATGATTCCCATGTTATGGGGGGGGACACCCAAAACACCTCTCTGCTTATATACTATTAGTGTAAAAGAGATGGAGCTAGCCTATCGCCTACTGCTTTTTTGCATGCTGGAAATGTTTTTACATAGGGTGATCATTCAAATATGTGATCCCTTAATTGCGATCTGAAGTAGTGTAGTCCATTCTATCACCCTATTTCCACCTTATTCAGCTGCCTGTGTGGATCAGTCACACACACATCCAATAGATACATTTGAAACCAGAACAAAACCACACCCTTAAAGAGAGTACCAGCAACAATCCCAGCTGCTGGTGCTGAAATTGCAGTTCTTCAGCAAGTGTGCTTGCACACAAAAACTTATACCTTGAATAAAATTTTGTTGGTCTTAAAGGTGCCAACGGACTCAGACTTAGTTCTTCAGCAGTTTGGGATCTTGGTACTGATAAATGTTGATTGATTCCTTCACAATGAGTGTGCTTCATGACGGCAGTTAAGAGAGTGTTTCAGCATGGTTCCACAATCCTCCATGTCTACCTGGAAGTGCTCCTGTCCTGGTCTGTCTGAATGTTGTGAGGCCAAATGATCAGAGAAATTGACCAAAGGCAGTGTTTAAGTTTAAAAGGCCACGTCTAAAGGATGCAGAAGGACACCCACTGTAATTCACACCAAATGACTTTATCCAGCTGTAAACAAGAGCATGATACACTGGTTTGGGGAAGTCATAAGCAACTAGATATGTACTCTGAGCTGCAGAAATTGATATGCCAGTGGTTTGACAGAATGATGCATATTTTTTTTTACTGCATAGTAACCAGCCTATACATGACTTCTTTACTTAATTAAGTGCTCTGAAATCAAGCCCCATATAATTCAAGATTGGTCTCTGTCAAGGAAAACATAGCTTCTCAATACTGTCTGTCACGTCTTGCCTTATAAGAATGATGTCAACATTATGAAAGTACTCTTTGAGTACTAAAGAGTAGGGGCTCCAGCCAGTCTGGATCTTTAGGGAGACAATAACATTGAGTAAATACACTGAGGATTTTCACACTTCTCTCCTACATAATTGCTGGTGTTACAGAAAGGCTGTTTACTAACTGATTCACGATCTGCACTATACTTCTCCTCAAGGGGTTTTAACGGTACATTGAATTATAGATTTGGTTTTGGAGAGTAGAAATAAAAGAAAACAACCAAGGAAAATTTGGGGACATGCATGCATTCTGACCCAGGACTCATTCCTTAAAAGTAATTTCCTCATTGAGAAATTCATGGAGAACAATAAAGCACACATCCTCCATCCTGAGAAATATTTGGACCAGGTAATCCTCATTGCTAAAATGCACGGGAAGTTTGAATGTTGGGTAGTGGCAGCCAGCATTGTATTACAGTGCTAGTTAGAGACTAAGCATTATTTTTAAATACTTACCATCTATCTAAAGTTAATGTCAATCCCTTTATAGTGTTTGAAATTACGGAACTCATTTCATGTATTTCCATTACATTTGTTGCTGGATTTCCTTTGTCAAGCAAGTGTATATTTCTTTAATAGTATATTCAGATCCATTTTATTTCCTGCTTTCTGGACATATCGGGCTGTGAATGCAAGCACAGGGGACCTAGTTTGTTAACCCCACCCCCTTTCATACATTGATCTACAGATATGAATAGAACCTATGTTTGTACAGGCTATACATTCAGTATTTCCCCTGCATTTGTGCATGTACCTTAAATGTATATGTAAAATGTAATATGGAGAGTGGCTTCACTTCTACAAGGCAATAGAAAAGGGATCCAAGTTGAAATAAGCTCTGTGTGGCCAAATTTTGAAGAAAGCCTTTTGCAATATGCTATGTAAGTGTCTGAGTAGACCTGCTTATGATTGTAAGTTTCCAGTGCTGGAAATACTCACTGAATGACTTGTGAAGATTACTGGACAAGGTAAGATATTCTGTCCAAAACATCCTTTTAAAAATATAACAAATAAGCTAATAGGGAAAATTGTTAAATATTTAATAATCTCTAATTTCTATTATTATCAGGCAGCAATTGGAGAGATTTTTGACCTAGCACTCCTAGTTAATGCAATGAAAAAATGGCACTTTGTAGTTAATACAAACATTATAATAAACTGAACATCTTTGCAACATATGACCTATGTGGTAGAAAAACAACTCCTCAAAAAGGATGTGGTTCTCTAAGAGGAAGTGCATTACTGACTTGAATAAGATCAATCAAATTTCATTATTTTTACATTAATACGGAGAAGGAATTTCATGCTGATGAAATAAGTGCTGCAGGTAGAATAGATATTAGTGGGATTTTTTGCTGATTCAGCAAACACCCTTAGCCTCACCACTGATTTATTTCATTATGTCGAGGTTTTGAAAAGCAGTCATCTTGATCAGGCTGCATGCATTAACACTGTTCAGAATTGCCTTGTCCCATTGGCAGGAGAATTTCCTACATGATTGTGAAAAATCTACCCAACCTCCCCTCATGCAGTTACATACAGGTATAATACTTCATGCTTATTTGGATGAGATAAATGGCATTTAATCAAAATAAATGTTGCATTGAAGTTTCTGGAGTCATTCCTAGCAGAGTTCCTTTCCTGAAACAGTGGAATTCCAATGCATCTGTTATCTGAGGAAGTGTGCTTGCACACGAAAGCTTTTAGTGTGTATAAAACTTTGTTGGTCTTAAAGGTACATACACAAACCTTTATTGACACATGTGGTCTTAAAGGTGCCACTGGACTCAAACTTTGTTCTGATGCTTCTGACCAGCATGCCTACCCTACCTGGACCATAGATTAATGTCTAAATTGCTGCTGCTGCTGCTGCTGCTGCTGCTGCTGCTGCTGCTGCTGCTGCTGCTAATAATAATAATAATAATAATAATAATAAAAATGCTTGCAGAAGCTTTTAAATAAGATATGCCTCCCAGTTCCATCCTCACCTTGTAATTGCGAAGTGGGAGCCCATAAGACTATGTGGAATGAAGGCAAGCCTAAAACGTAACAAACACACATACTAGCTGTCTAACTAGGGCCAGTATAGCCTAGATTAGGAGACCCCCAAACTTTTTGAGCCTGCAGGTACCTTTGGAATTCCAGTACAGTATGGTGGGTATAGGCACAAAATGGCTGCCACAAAAGTCCTGCTGCAGGAAGCAAAACCAGCTGCTGCAACTTACCTTCAGCCACACAGTGAAGATCCTCATGTTGTGATAGCAGCTGCTGCCAAAGCAACCTTTAAAAAAAACCTCTGCACAGCCAATTAAATCTCTAATGGCCAATCAGGAGCAATGCTCCCTCTAAGCTGTGGAGACTTGTGAGCAAAAATTGTGAACTGCTGGCTTTAAAGTTGTGAGTGAGCGATTTGGCTGTGGCAGAAATTAGTTTGCCCTGGAACCATCCTTCCTGAGCTAAGACAAAAATATGTGAGCCAGAAGCTGAAAAACTATGAGCTAGCTCACACTAACTCAGCTTAGAGGGAACACTGATCAGGAGTCTTGCTGGACAAAAGCCCCACTTGGCTCCACCCACTTTCTAAAATACTTGATGGCTATAAGGAAAGGTGTCAGTGGGTGCGATGGCTCCCATGGGTACCACGTTGGAGACTCCTGGCCTTGATGATCTGCTGTGTGGGTTGGATGGAGTTCCTCCTCTACCTCACAACTCTTTTAAAAGTAGACTAAGCCAAAGTTAAAAGAGAAAGAAAACCTTCCACCTCTGGCCTAATCCAAACAAACACCATGGATATAAATTCAGATGAGTAGCCATGTTGGTTTCAAGCAGCAGAACAAAGTTGGAGTCCAGTGGCACCTTTACGACCAACAAAGTTTCATTCTGGGTATAAGCTTTTGTGTGGATGTATCTGAAGAAGTGTGCAAGGCATATGAAAGCCTATACCCAGAATTAAACTTTGTTGATCTTAAAGGTGCCGCTGGTCTTAAACTTTGTACTATGGATATAATTTAGACAGTGCAGAGACTAAAGTAAAACTATTGCCAAAAGCAACAGAACACTGTAAAGAAGAGTAAAAGCCAAAGACTGACAGTTTGTTACAGCTTTTAATTTTTAACGTGATAGGTAAAAGATTATTTGAGGAACTGCATGACAAGTGATAGATTAGAGGACTGGCCTTCTCCTAGCTGTTGAATAAAGCTTCCAAGTTTCTGGAACTGAAGAGAATTGCTGATAGATTTACTGCTACTAACAATAGGTGTATTCCTTTTCAGTAAAGCAAATGCCAGTGCCATCCTAACCAAAGTTGCACTCTTCTAAGACCATTAAAGTTTATGGTCTTAGAAAGGTGCAATCCTGTTTAGGATTGCATTATGTCTTGAAGCTTTACAGAATAAATTATGTACAATACATAACAACAAATATCCTCATTCTTCTAATAATGATCTTTGCCATCCCTTCACTCATTCAGATGAATTATTCTAGAGCTGGTCCTGGCCTTTTCAGACTATTGATTTTCTTTCACCTCTAGGTTTGATTTGGTTGATATGTTGCAGTAGAAAGCATAATAAAAGTGTCTCTGAGCATACACAGAGTGTTTTCCTCTCATTAGTGGGTAACCTAAACAGCCAATGAGAAATCATAACCCTAACAATGTGAGCAAGGGGTTTCAAGTCCGAGGCTGGAATGTCAAAGGAGACTTGACCTCTGGGATTTATAGTCTAAAGACTGCCTGAAAAGAAAGCAGCAGTAGGCAGAGAAACCATCCAAAATACAACAGTCCTTTGTTGGAGTGTCCAGTTCTCCCAGTCTTCCAATCTTCTTACTGACTGTTAAGCTTTGCAAATATGTTTAGAGCCCTGTATTTCGCAATTATATTCTAAATCAGCAGAAACCTGGTCCAAAATAGGTTGAAATACTTATCTATGTATTCCCATCACTTGCTTGTAAACTCTGTAGATGATGTGGGGCCCAGGTATGTCCATTTTAAATAAATACTCCTTCATAATTCCAAAGATTGGATAAATATGTAGTTATACAAGTTCCAAAAGCATTATTAACATATTTACTAAAACCAGCTGTTACAATATTGACATGAGACAAAACAGGGGCTTATTCATGACAGTCAAAGTTTAACTGCTAAATAACTGATCCTTTGGAGTGATTCCAGTGAATAGTCTAACAAGGCAATCTTGCTACAACGTCCTCTTGTCAAAATTAATGGTCTCATGCCACTATTGCTTTAATGGCTGCAGATTGCTTTCACCAGATAGCTACAACATTGGAGTTTTTTACATCTGTATTTAATGAGTAGGAGCTTATCTGCTCAAGTAATTTACAGTTGGAACAAAACCAATTTTAAGTAGAGTTAATGTACATCTGACCTGAACTGTATGTTTTGAAAACATCTGTGAATTGGCGCAAGCTCAGTTGGAACCTATGATGGTGTGATTTGAGTTATGCCATTTTCAGATAGGACAAATTTCCCAGCTACAATTTACTATGAAAATGAGTAGGGAGAGAAACTGTGAGTTAGTGCTGTTAATTTTTGGATGTGGCTTTCATGCTAGAAGTGGGTGGGCCAAGTTAGCATGTCCTTATATCCTCAATGTTTTGCCTCCCTCCTGTCTTCATTTCCCCTACCGTTAAAAGCGAAATGATTTCTAAGGTGAGTTATTCATTATTGTGCTGTTTTAGCACAGGGGGAATGCACATATTTCTCAAATAAACTCTTTTAATGATAAAAGATGGGGGAAATGAGAGGAAGACATATCCTACCCATGCATGCATCCCAGGACAGCCTTATTACCACAGCATCTATCTAAGATAGTTATGAGAAAAGTGTGTCCTAATAAGGAGCAGGAGAGAAATGCGCTGCAAATGGTATGAGCTGAAGCCACACAAGAATGAAGCCAGTTAACCCGTCCCACATAACACCCTAGTTTGACTCAATACTTACATATGAATGTTTTGTGAAACACCCCCCTCCCCCAAACAAAAATGTTTGGCTTTGGTCTTTGTCCTGTAAATTAAACAACATTTAGCCACCATATCTCATTTTATGGGTTCTCTGTTTTCAGTTTAATAACCACTACGTTCTACTTTTCATGCAAGAGAATGTAGGAGAACTGTCAGGAGCCATTTCAAGATTCAAACAGTAAAGCTTCTTCTCTTTCTGCTCCATTTTACATTCTATAACAGTTGGTTTTTATTCTTTTTGGACAGCTTATTTGCATGTATGCTGTTGTTTCTTGCTTGTTATAGGATTATATCCTTAGCATGTTTTCTTAGGCACATTCACTGTCTGCTGGAAATCTGCAAGGATTGACAATTCAGCTCAAAATATTGGTGCATCAATCATCTTTTACTCTTTGGTGTCTGTGGATAACTACAACTGTAGCACATTGCTGGCTACAGTTGCTAACATCTCACCACACCGGCCCATCTGTTGTTCATAACTATAAGTGTATATAACTGCTAAGGATATACACTACCTGCCTTTGTTGAACTGAGCCACATCTCATGAAAGCTTATAGTAGAATCACTTCTGTTAGTCTTTAAAATACCACTAGACTAACATGAGTAACCACGGTAGAATTCTTTTCTGCCATTGATAGGAAGTCATCTAAATGTAGGCTGAAGATGCCAGAACCAAATATAGGGAGAAGACCGAGCCTTCTGCATTAAAGCTGAACAAATTGAATCCAGATTTAATATCATGTGTGGTCTAAGAGATCATAACAAATAAAATTCCAGAAAATCTGGGATTTAAACTGATGCATCGACCTTTAGTGTTTTCTTTTCGTTTAACCGACTTTTTTATATTGGTACTGACATGATTTTGCTGAAAAATTTCCTCTCATTATATAGCAGTTAGTAAGTTTTCCCCAACATAATATTTAGTATGCTGCAGTCATATTTTAATTAAATATGAAACTGAATCTCTTGTGAGTTTTAAAACTTCTTATTTCCACTTTATGTGTTCTGCACCAAAGCTCTTCATCTTGGAGCAACAGCAGAACAAACAAGGACTCTGAGAGGCTATTTTCAGTGCTTCCTGCTTAGCAGGAAGGTAGTAATAAAAGATCTTATGTGATGGATTCTTTCTACATTTCTGCCTCAGGTTGGCAAATTGAAAAGTTCAAGTACAACATAAAACTGACGTGACAGAAAAGAAACAGTGTTGTTTGTATAGCTGCATATTGAGAAAATTATTCAGATGATCTTTCTTCCTATTAAGAATCATATGTGTCTGTGTGTGTGTATGGGGAGTTAATGTTTCATTGTCTTCTGCTTAACTTCACCCTTCTGCCCTTGGTGATTACTTTTACGTTGATTAGAAAATAGTTGATATTGCAAGAAAGATATTGATGTTACCCATTCATACTTATTTCTGAAGTGCCAATCACTTTTTCAAGTTTTATGTATCAATATTTTGCATTTCTGAAGTGTCTTGAAAAATGTTGCCAGTTTTTTTAGAAGTCAGGAAGATTCAGAAATGATAAGACATAAATGATTGAAAAGAACAGAAAGAAGAAAGCAGGAACAGTCAAATAGCATCCATTGGGTTTGATCCAGCCAACTTTTTCACTCACTCTTACTCAGTGCCCTTTCTTACTGCAGCACTCATCCCATGTAGCATTTGCCATGATGCCTAGAATAGTGGTCAAAAGGGACCCCTGCTGTGTTTTTCGCCATAAGAAAAGCTGGTTGAAATCAACCTATACTGAATCTCCCACTATAATAACAAGCAACTGTGATCAAAACTCTCTTAATGTTGCCCCCTCTTCATTGAATAAAATAGATTAGATATTTTGGAAATTCTCCCACCTAAGAAATTCTTTTGGAAGATCTCATATATTTTCATTATCAATTTTTTTAATGTTGGAGCAAAGCCTTTCAGTCTCCAGCTGTGGGCATAGTTGCCCAACAAAATGCTTATATCATCATCATCATCATCATCATCATCCCTTTTATTGGCATACTCAACCATAGTGCAAAAATAAGGACAAGCAAAATGTACAGTTTAAGATTAAGAACAATAGGCAATATATATAAAAATTCATAGTGAAACATGCCCCGCATGAATTTTAATAGACTTCTCCAGGAATTTTCTAACAGCCCTTGTGATTTCTATTTCATTATCTTTAAGTAAGCTGTGATAGTCAATCCGATTCACCAGATTATAGGGAGGGAGAAGGAGATTACCAAATAGTTTGATTAGAATATACCTGCCTGTCCAGCAATATATGTTGGATGGAATCTATGCCCTCCCATTATAATAACAAGCAACTGTGAACAAGACTCTCTTAATACTGCCCTCCTTCATTGAATAAAATAGATTAGATTTTTTGGAAACTCTCCCTCCTAAGAAATTCTTTTGGAAGATCTCGTATATTTTAATTTTCATTTTTTTAAATGCAAGTGCAAAGCCTTTCAACTAAGCTCCAGCTGTGGGCATAGTTGCCCAACAAAATGCTTATACATACCTTTTTCTCCTATTTGTTGTGTGGGGTGGGTTAATAAAATAATTCAAGGAAACAGCAGCTTAGGTTACAGGGGAAAGCATGTTCAGCTTTGAAAGAAGATAACTTGTTTGTAACAAGTTGTGCTAAAGGAGACAGTGTTGTAATAATGGGAAACTTCAACAACAATCACACTGATTGGTAATTCAAAAGCTGAAGGTAATTCAAAAGCATACAGATTCCCTCAGATCTCCCCCAGTCATTTTGCCACCTCTTGAAGCCCACTCCCTGCCTACATCAAGGTACTTCTGCCCACTCTGCACTTTCTGCCATTCTTCCTCCCTTTATCAGCCTACAAGCTCCATTTATAAATTTCCCCCTCCTTGTTTTAATTTTTCTTGACAAGCAGTATGAGTCTAGAGATATGAGACTATTGCTAGTCTTGGACCACTGAATGGAAAAAAATTAAATGGTGGGGGGAAATCAAAAAGTTGTGTGAGAGAATGCAATCCAGCTTGGTCTTCTGTTCATAGTGCTGGAGATAGTTAGATGGGCAGGAATGACTAGTCTTGGATCGCTGAATCTTTTTTAAAAAATTAAACAATGGGGGAAAGTTTAAAAGGTGCTGCACAAGTTTTAGTTCCCTGCTGGTATTGACTTGAAAGGGGGACTCAGAGAGGAGGCAAACAGTAGCACAAGACTAAATAAGCTCTCCAGGGCTCCTGCTAGAGAACTCCCCCATACAAATTGCAGCCCTGTGCAAAGCGTGATAGAGTTGCAGCTGACTTTACATGGGAGCTCGCACACACACACGTTGCCAATGATCAAAGTTTGCAATGCCAGTCTCATTGGATTCTACCATGCATTCTGTACACTAACATATTGTAAAGTACTGAGCAGGATACATCGGTGGTGATATCCGCTCATACTTTATTGGAAGTGAAGAACAAGAGAGAGAATGCCGGCTCATAGGCCGGCTTATATCCCTAAGGCAAACGACACCCAAACACACACTCCACACCCATGATAGGATTATTTACAGTGGCAAGAGTTCCATAGGTCCTTTCTTGGATCCTAGCCCTCTGATAGGAGTGAGCTAGGATCTGCTCTGGCTATTGTCTCTTGAAGCGAAGCTAGGGCTCTTTGCCTGATCATGTGTGGACCTGACCTCGCACATGGTCAGACTCAGTACACAACACATGTTCCCCCATATTATGAGATCGTGTGACTCTTTCCCATTTTTCACAGTGACCAGTAACACAGCAGAGAATCCCCTAGTGCGCGGCAATATGGAAAATGGGGCTTCACAGCTGTTCTTGTCAGTTTCAAAAATAGCCTTGTTAATTTCAACATCATTCCCCCCTTGCCTGTGTTCCTTTGTGTTTCCTTTCATTCAACCAACTAACACTAAAATGCATGTGCAAAAACTGAACCACAAGGATTTAAATGGAAGGTGCTTGCTGGACGCTACTGCGCAGCTGCGAGAGAGCAATTGCATAAATTTAAAAAACTTTGGATGCCACCCCCCACGTCACAAGTGATATTCCTACCCTGATTTAGAAAAGTGCAGGGAGGAGGGGTTTGTAGCTGCAGAATAAATACACCAGAGGAAAAAGAATGGTGTGTAAGAGAGGCTCAGAATCTGAAATCAAGCTTAAAGGTTTACTGCTTGGAAAATATTCAGCAAGCTGTGTTTGTGCAATAGGCCATCGTTGGTTTCTTGCCTCAGAATCAGCATTAAAAGGCCAAGGGTACACAGTCTGTTCTTGTCTTAAGTCTCTACTGTCACCATGGGAACTGGAAGGAAAAAAAACGTCTTTAGGGAAGGAAAGGTGAAGATGATGTCAAGAGAAGGGTAACATGAAGAAATATTCTGACTCCTAAATGGACCCAGGAAACCACAGTATGATTCATCCACCAAGGTTATGTGTCATCTTGGTTCTCTTGTGAACCTTCAGCAGAAAAACTAAAGAACAACTTTCTCTGCTGTTCATGACATGGACAAAAGTGCTTCCGTAGAGAGTTCTGGAGAAACAGCCAGAGATACTGAGTTATTTTGTGTGTGTTGCCTTATAAGTCAAAGTAAAATGATAATATTATGCAAGTTTTCAGATAATAGCCCGACTGAGAGTTCTGTGCTCTGTTTCCACCCGGGGTCACTGTCTTTCTGCTGTACCTGGTTACTGTTTGTCTGGCACTGCTGGCAGTGGTTCTGGACAGTAAACCTTTGAATGGCATGGGACAGAGCTGGAAAAAGTACTGGCACCCTGTTGGGCTGAAGCTTGCAAAGGAAAGGTGGGTCATCATGCACATCCAGCAGCTAAAACAATCTGTAGGAGGTGTTGTTGGCTGTCGAACACAAGCCATGGGTGAACCCCTTCCAACTCCTCCCCTCCTTGGGCTGTGTTGACAGCATGTGCCCAAGGTGATGCCCCACCATGGCCACAGTTGTCATCAGGCCATGGACAGCATGGTGCCATATTGGCATCAGCAGCTGGTATGTATGTTGTGGTTGGGCCAGCACACCTTTTCTGTCATCCCAAATTGGGGTGGTACCAGGCCCTTGGGGTGCGGGTGCTGTCAAGAAATGCAGGGCCATACTGTGTGGGATGACATTGCACCTACCATGCCTCTATGTCAGAGGGTCCTTGGTTGCTGCCCCAGGATCCTTGTGTGCATCTGTGGCCCACTGCAGTGGCTGGTCCTGGTCAGTGTGGCTTCAAGAAAGGTTTGACAGTAGCTACATAGGGTGCCCTTTGTAGGGGGAAAAGTTCTGTTGGCCGTCTGTGGCTCCCCCCCATTCTGACATCACAGAATGACCCCTGTATGGTGCTCCCTTTCTTTGCATGTGTGTACACACGTGTGGGTGGGTGGGTGCCACCACTGTGGTGCAAGGTGCTAAGATCTGCTGCCACAGAGCCAAGCAATGTAGCCCTGTGCCACAAACCTTTAAAAAGGGATACAGAGAGGAACCAGGAATTGTTAGGCACATAGAGGGACAAAGTTTGCTGAGGGGAAATCAGCCTGGCTTCTGCAAGGGGAAGTGCTGCCTCATCAGCCTTTTGGAGGTCTTCGAGAAAAGTGAACAAGAATGTAGACAACAGTGACCCAGTAGACATTATATACCTAGACTTTCAAAAGGCTTTTGACAAGGTACCTAACCATACATTCCTAAGTAAATTTAGCAGTCATTGGAATATAAGAGGATGGATTCTTTTCTGGATTAAAAATTGGTTAAATGACAGGGAGTAAAGAGTAGGAATAAATGGACTGTTCTCCCAATGGAGGGTTGCGAATAGCTCAATGGAAGTGTCAGCCCAGTGTGCTGCAGTGGTGAAAAAGGCACTCTGTATTAGGGATTATTAGAAAAGGGATTGAACATGAAACAGCCAGTATTATAATGTCCTGTATAGATTTGTGTTGTGGCCTCATTTGGAATACTGTGTACAGTCCTGGTCACTGTATCTCACTAAGAGCATCACAGAGCTGGAAAAAGTACAGAAGAGAGCAACCGAGATGATTAGGGGTTTGAAGCACCTTCTCTATTAGGAAATGGACTTTCCCATTTAGGAAAGAGATTACTAAAGGGGAACATAATAGAGGTTTATGAAATTATGCATGGGGTGAAGAGAGTTGACAAAGAGAAATTTTCTCCCTCTCCCCAAATACTAGAACTCAAGGCCATCCAATGAAGCTGAGAGAGCAATAGATTCAGGACAGATAAAAGGGAATACTTATTTACAAAAAGAATGATTAAAATGTGGAATTCGTTGCCAGAGGATGTAGTGATGACCACAGGAATAAATAGCTTTAAAAGAGAATTAGATAGATTCATGGTCTATCAGTGGCTACTAGTCATGGTGACTGAGGGGAACCTCCACATTCAGAGGCAGCCAGCCTCTGAATCCCAGTGCCAGGAGGTAACATCAGGGAAGGGTCTCAGCCTCTATGCCCTATGGTTGGCCATCCAGAGGAACTGGTTGGCCACTGTGTGAGACAGGATGCTGGACTAGATGGGGCACTGATCTGATCTAGAAGGGCTTCTTATGTTCTTAGCATTTGGGTTGGCTGGGCCCAGGATTTCTATTCCCGTCTGTGGGCTGGCATTGGCAGCTGTATTAGGCGTGGGGTCAGTGGGCGTGGATTGTGCTGCTTGCCATCCTCCTGTCATCCTCCGGTCCATGTGGGTGTTGCGGCTGCTAGGGGCAGGAGGGAGTTTCTTTTCCCTCCATGATGAGGACCTATGGGCTTCACTGTGGCCATAAACTGCAGTGCGGGGGTGGCTTAGGGAAGTAACTTCCTCCCTTCCTCCCAGAATGCCCCTTCCTGTGACAGTGTGACAGGAGCACTGGAAGATGTGTGGCAGTGGGCCACAGCTTGGCTGCATTAGCAAACAGCCACTGTGGTGCCATTCTGGAGTACTGTGCTGGCATAACTCTGGCATGCACTGGTGACACTCCAGGATGTGCCAGTGTGGCAGTTCCTTGGCTCCCTGACTACTTTCAGCCTCTCCTTTCAGGACTGTGCTGTTAGTTTTGTTTCCATTTTCTGTACTGCAAACCACAGTGGTTCCCTGAAAACAATATTGCTAGACCCACTTTTTAAAGCAGCGGCTACAGCTCTAGGAATTAAAATTGAATTTTAAAAGGAAATGTTTTTGTAGATTGTATTTAAATGCATGCTTGAAATTTAAGATGATGGCTAAAAGGCCATTTTCAAGGTAGAAAGGAGGCTAATAGTAATTTTATTTTTATCTTTACTGTAGAGATTTAATTAAAATTATTTTCTATAATAGCCTGATACTCATGTATTGGGAGATGCCTCAGAGTAATGACATTGAGAAGTGCTTAACTGCAGAGACTTAATCCTGATGCTTGAATATACTTCAGGCTTGTGTTTTTGTGTGCAAAAGAGAAAAAAAACATGAATGTTACAAGTTTCCTTTATTACAACATACAGAAAAACAAATACCTTCTTACATTGTATGTGGATGAGGGAACCACAGCAACAAGCATTGCATTCTTCCACTCAAAAACCCACCCAAAAGCTCACCTTTAAATATATTAAGGGGGAAAAAACTGGTTTTTTTTTAAACCATGGAGTTGGATTCAGCAGAAGATTTCTATGTGTGCAGCCAAAGTATTCTAAAGCTACAGCCCTGGCACCTTGCACTATGTTAAGCTTATTGCATCCCAACGTTCACTTCCATTTTTGCAAGACATTCTGCAAATATTACCAGGAATGAGAGGTACTGCAGTATATCTAGCACTATTGGTTACATAAGTGGAACAGCACTAAGTGTCTTTACACTTTCAACCATGCATCTCTGGATCCAACCCATTGGTAAACAACAGATTTGGTAAAATTGTGTAAGGATAAATGGCACATTACCACAAAAGTTAAATATTATTAAAATGCTATTGCTAGTGCAATCCTAAACAGATTTACCGTGCTTAGGATTCTAGTTTCAGATGCTAACAACAGAACATTGTTAAAGAAGAAGAAGAGAAGAAAATATTGGATTTATACCCTGCCCTTCACTCAGAGTCTCAGAGTGGCTTACAATCTCCTTTCCCTTCCCCTCCCCATAACAGACATCCTGTAAGGTAGGTGGAGCTGAGAGGGCTCTTTTGTGAACAGCTTTTGAGAGAATTTGTAACTGACACAAGGTCGCACCAGAAACAGCATATGGAGGAGTGGGGAATCAAACCCAGTTCTCCCAGATTAGAGTCCACGCTCCTAACCACTACACCAAACTAGCTCCTTAAGGCAAATTTCTAGTGATTTTTATAGACTGTGATGTCTAGCATGTCAATTGATTTCTTTACTCCAATATAGGGTTGCCAGCTCCTAGCTGGGAAGTATCTGGAGTTTTCGGGGGGTGGAGCCCAAGAAGGCAGGATTTGGGGAGGGGAGGGACTTTGGTGTAGTGGTTAAGTGTGCGGACTCCAATCTGGTAGAACCAGGTTTGGTTCCCCATTCCTCCACTTGCAGCTGCCTTGGGCAAGCCATAGTTCTGTCAGAGCTGTCCTTGCAAGAGCAGTTCCTGTCAGTGCTCTCTCAGCCCCACCAACCTCACAGGGTGTCTGTTGTGGGGACGGGAAGGGAAAGGAGTTTGTAAGCCACTTTGAGACTCCAAGTGAAGGGTGGGGTATAAATCCAATCTCCTCTCCTCTCCTCTTCAATAGGGTATAATGCCATAGAGTTCACCTTCCAATGTGGTCATTTTCTCCAGGTGAACTGATCTCTATCACCTGAAGATCAGTTGTAATAGTGAGAGATCTCCAGCCACCACATTGAGGTTGGCAACTTTACTCCAAAGCATCATCTACACATTTCTGTACAGTTGGATTCATTGAGGATGACTGGTTCAACATGAGGCCTTGAAGTGCTCAAATACATTATGTAAGATGCACACCTATGCTTTTTGTCCAACTTGCCTTAGAAGGTAATGGTTCTATTTACTGTTGGTTTTCAGTAAGAGCAGAACAATTCTTATGAGTTCTATTTTCATCTGAAAAGCTGAATTAGAGGAGAGAGAAAATGAATAAATATGGATATTTTTAAAAGCTCTTTTGAGTGTATGGGAACCTACTTCATATAAACATTTGAAGAAGCTGCAATTGAGATTGATCCCAGTTAAATCCTAAATATATCAAAGGGCAATAAAGTTCATTGCTGTTGAATAGAAGGATAATTTATGCTTGGTAAAAAGCTTTTAGGATACATAAACATCCTATCAAAACAGATGAGGAAACTGTATTTTGATAAAGTAAAGGGACAGATACAATTATAAAGTCTTTAAGACCTGCAAAAAATGCTTGCCAGGGAGTGGGGGGTGGGACACAGTAGCACATGACCACCCTCCGGGCTTGGGTACGGCTTAACCAATGAAGAAGAACATAGATACAACAGCACCAGGGTGTGCTGTGGCCAGCAAGAAGGAGGAGCATGGCCACAACAGTGTCGGCTTTGCCCTACCAGCCGGGGCATGGTGTGGCCAGTGAGGAGGAGGAGCATGGTGGTGCCTTCTTTCTCTCCAGTAGGTTCTTCGGTGCTCTGTCACTGAGGGTAAAAATGACAGTGACATAATAAATCTTATGGACATCAAATTATATTACAAATGAAACTTTTACAATATTACAAAGGAAATTCTAACATTCTCAAGGAAAAGTCCATCATCCTCAATGAGCACCTGGTTATAAACTCATTTCACCAATCTTCCTCAGGAGTAATACTATTATATTGAAATGTGTCAGCCTCTTGATACTGCTTAACTTCTTTTTTACTTTCTTCAAATTTTTACAGCTTAACCAAATTATACAGCCAAATTTTGAGGGGTAGTATCCAGGCAGCCACCCATCAATATATACAGCTGGGTTGTCATTAGCGTATTGATGACATCCCAGCCTGAAACTCCACGCCAACTGGGCTAAGGGGTGCATATAGATGTTAAACAACATCGGGGAGAGGATTGCCCCCTGAGGAACCCCACATGTTAAAGGGTACCTAGTTGACACCCTTCCCCCTAGTGCTACCCTCTGTCCTCAATCTCAGAGAAATGAGGTAAGCCACTGTAAGACTACCCCATGAACTCCTATGTCGGCGAGGTGGTGGGTCAACAGGTCACGGATCAACCATGTCAAATGCTGCTATAAGATCCAACAATAACAGCAGCGCTGATCAGCCTCCACAGTTGCCTGCGGAGATCATTCATGAGGGCAACCATGGCCAGGATGGAAATCAGACTGGAATGGGTCAAATGTCCACTTATAAATACTAAGAGCACAGTTGGCTAAACTTGAGGATACTGAAATCTATTTACTGGATCTGTGAACTGACAAGACAGCTCTTTCTGGAAATCTGAGCATGCCCCAAAGTTCAAGAAAAATCTGAAACTTAAAAAAGAATACATGTAGGGATGGTTAAGAAAACCCAAAATGATAAAAGAGATGCTTTTAAAAAATGGAAGCCCTCATCAGCAGTAGCTAGGCAACCACAGCATTCTCGGTTTGGTTTTTGTCAATATAAGGTAGGGGAGGGCCCTTTCCAGGGCTGCTTTGGCCTTTGAGGGAGGATCATGCAAATAGGCCTGGCCTAGTGGCTGGCACCACATAACTGTGCCATAATTTTCCTAGTTAGAGGCTGTCGGGGGAGGGGGAGGGAAAGCTCAAGACAGACAGACAAAGGTAGGTTTGGTGTT
Source organism: Gekko gecko (assembly GCA_029375565.1). Classification (NCBI taxonomy): domain Eukaryota; kingdom Metazoa; phylum Chordata; class Lepidosauria; order Squamata; family Gekkonidae; genus Gekko; species Gekko gecko. The sequence continues at coordinate 54,313,057 of JAPDNY010000009.1, forward strand.
TGATGGGAAGGAGAGAAGGAAGCAGTAAAATGGGAGAGGCTATTGGGTCTTTCAGGAAAGAGAAAATAGTGGGGGAGGTGGAAATAAGATGCCCCCCTGAAATAGCGATGTCAGCCAAATCTCAGAATACTTAAATCCAGTCATCGGAGCTGTGACTGGGCAAGATAGTTCTTTCTGCAAATCTAAAAATACCCTAGGTTTGCAGGAAAATGTGAAACAAAAAATAAAAAAATTGGGAGCTCAGTCCCTCAATTGTAAAAGGAGTGCCAGTAGCTTTAAAAAATGCATTTCATAGATCACAGCAATCTTTTGACTGTGTAGATCATGAAAAACTGTGGTTGGTTTAAAAGAAATAGGTGTGCCCAGCATCTGATTATTTTGATGCACAACCTGTACTCTGGACAAAATATGGAGAAACAGAATGGTTTCCAATTGGCATAAGTGTCAGACAAGTTACTTTTTTCCCCACCATAGAGAACAATGGAGGGAATAGGGGCAACCTGTTTGGGGGCCCATAGAATTGGACCCCCTGGTCCAATGTTCTTGAAACTTGGTGGGTATCTTGGGGAGAGGCTCCATCAGCTACCCTGTGCGTTTGGAGCCTCTCCCTCAAACCCCCTTCCCTCCAGCCCCCAGAATATACCCTATGTTTTCACCATTGACTTCAATGGCCCATAGGCTATAATGGGGCCGAATTGCCGCCGAATTTCTTTCATTCCCTCCTTTCCTTCTTTCTTTTTCCTCTTTCCCTCCTTCTTCTCTTCTCTTTTTTCCTCCTTTCCCTGTTTCCCTCCTTCTTCCCTCTCTTTCTTTCCCTCCCCTTTCCTTCTCTTTCTTTCCCTATTTCCTTCTCTCTACTCTCTCTCTTTCCTTCCCTCTTTCCTCCTTCTGTGGCCCAACTCTCATGAGGAGTTTAAACCCCTTCTCTCTTAGCTCCCCCACCCAAACCAGCTGGGGAAGGGGGCTTTTGAAGATGCCTCCCCCCCTTTTCCTTCCCTTTCTGACTTCTGATGATGTCAGGGGGCGTGGCATATGCTAATAGCCTAATAGCTCATTAGCATACCATATGCCAATGAGCTCATGCAGCTGTTTTTCTACGAAAAGACCCCTGCATTCAACCTATTTTAGAGGAGAAGTTGGGAAAGAACTAGTAGTTGTCTGTTGTGTTTATATGTCCTGACTATGAATTCATGCCAGTGATTATCTTTCCCAAATTGATTAAGGTGTATTTTCTTTTTAAAATTTTGTAAGTGAAGGATTGGCCTGCCTGTAGCTGTGTTTTGAATTAAAAACAGCAACTGTTCCTTTTTTTTCTGGATAAAAACTGAATCTAGCCCCAAGGAAGCATAGCTAAATAGAGGGACTGGTGTGAGACAACTACATCATAAGATGGTGCAAGTTTATTATTATTACATCTGGGCCTCAAAGGCTTTGGGGAAACCACTTTACATAGCTTTTTAAACACTCTTTTCTCAAGCTGTTATCTTTTCATCCCTCTCATGAAACTCATTAAAGCTAAAAACAGCATATGGCTTATTTAGACTGATTATATTGTCAATAGTTATATCAGAGGAATTAGAATGGAAGCTATTGGTAGCCATATAGAAAGGAAGAATTAAGAGTAGGAGGAGGATGAGAGTTGGTTTCTATACCCTGCTTTTCACTACCTGAAGGAGTCTCAGAGTGGCTTACAATCACCTTCCCTTCCTCTCCCCACAACAGACACCCTGTGAGGTAGGTGAGGCTGAGATAGTTCTGAGAAAACTGTGACTGACCCAAGGTCACCCAGCTAGCTTCATGTGGAGGAGTGGGGAATCAAACTAAAACATACCACCACCACCTTCACTCCAACTTGCAGAGTGAGGCCTGGAACAGACTTCCATGGGTACATCACTTGCCAAATAAGGAAATTCAGTCATAAATTGGATGTGCATCTGAATATGTACTGAAGCACAAATATCCACTGTCTCCATTCCATTGCTTTCAATGAGGGTGTATTCCCATGTACCTTCCAATCTACATTCATTCTTGGGAATGATTGTAAACTCTGTAGCTGGGTACATTCTGGTATAATTTTTTGTTCAAGTTAGCGATAGATTCAAAAATAGCATTCAGGAACTGCATTTGTTTTCTGCTGCAAAATGGAAACCAATGATACTGTAAAATTATTAGAAACAAATATAACAAAGTATCTTTAGTTTCTGCTGTTATATTAAGTGGTGTCACTGTGGACTTAATATGGGCACAATAATTAGTAAAATTTCACAATACTGGTTTCCGCAATTAAAAATATTCTGGTCAGAATATGTATTCATAAATCTGTTTGATATCATTATATACCTTGAACCTTAACACAGAAATAAATGGGTTGGGAGCTGCATTACTATTTGGCCTTAAAAATCTCAAGAGATTTAACAGTGAACATCTGTTTTATATTTAGCAGTTGTGGAAGTGCTTGTTCTTGTAAAAAGAAACTTTTAGCTAGCTATTGACAAAAGAAAATAAAAAATATACCTTAGAAAAAGCAGGGTTAAAAAAAAAGTTTGCTGGATGTATGGATTCAAGGTTCCCAGACCACAAGAATTTTAATTGCCACAACATATAAAGACTTCTCAGTTGAAGTATGTGTGACAGAAGGCCTATTTAGTTATACTTACTTTAGGCAATGTAGAAATTAAGATTTCTGTGCACAGGAGCTACTCAGTGCTGAGTGGATTTTTTAAATTTAAATTTTCAGAATTTTTGAGGCAGAACTACCTTCTGCTTTTTTCTAAACCACCAGAAAAGTTTCTCACAAGTAGGGATAGGCATGAACCATGAAAATGCAGTTTGTAATAGTTCATGGTTTGTGGTGTGCCTGGTTTGTGAGCCACAAACTGTCACAAACTTTTAGACGCCAAACAAACTGGTGGCTAGTGAGGTTCACGAATGCCTCCCCTGGCATACTAGAGACAACAAACTCACAGGAAAGCTCTAGCTGACTCTCCTCCAAATTTGGTGATGACCGAATGCACAGGGTCTAAGTTATGCCCCCCCCAATAAGTTACCCCAGGAAAGTACTTTCTGGGGAAATGACAGGCGCAGGTTCAGGAGGTTCAGGAGTGTATAGAATAGACTCTGTGCAAGCTAGAGACATCAGATTCACAGGAGACCTCCCCCTGATGCTCCTCTACATGCCGTCCAAGTTATGTGCAATTACAGGCCTGTCAGCTTGACATCAATACCTGGAAAAATTCTAGAGCAGATTATCAAATGCTCTGTCTGTGAGCACCTTGAACAGAATGAGTTAATTGGTAGTAGCCAGCATGGGTTTATCATGAATAAGTCATGCCAGACCAACCGTATCTCCTTTTTTGACAGAGTTACTAAAATGGTTGACTCTGGCAATGCTGTGGATCTAGATTTCAGTAAAGCATTTGACAAAGTTTCTCATGATATCCTTGAGGATAAGCTGGTTAAGTGTGGGCTGGATGGTGCAACCGTTGGATGGATTCATGGTTGGTTGAAAAATGTTTGGTTGAAAAGTGGTTGGTTGAAAATCATACCCAACGAGTGCTCGTAAAAGGCTCTGCATCTATGTGGAGGGAAGTCTCGAGTGGAGTGCCACAGGGCTTGGTCCTGGGCCCAGTGTTGTTCAATGTTTTTATAAATGACCTGGAGGAAGACATAGAGGGGATGCTTATCCCATTTGCAGAGACACAAAACTGGGTGGGATTGCTAATTCTGAAGAAGACAGAGTCAGGATTAAAAATGATCTAGATAGGCTGGAACAGTGGGCTGAGGCAAATGAAATGAAATTCAATAGAGATGTGCAAAGTCCTACACTTAGGCACAAAAAATCAAAGGCACAGATATAGAATGGGAGGGACTTGGCTTGACAGCAGCACATGTGAAAGGAATCTAGGTGTTCTGGTTGATCACAAGCTCAACATGAGCCTGCAGTGTGATGTGGCTGTGAAGAAAACTAATGCAATCTTAGGATGCATTAACCCAAGCATTGTGTCCAGATCATGGGAGGTGGTAGTTCTGCTCTATTCTGCTATGGTCAGGCCTCACCTGGAGTACTGTGTCCAGTTTTGGGCACCACACTTTAGGAAGGATGTTGACAAGCTTGAGCGTGTCCAGAAGAGGGCAACCAGAATGGTGAGAGGGTTTGAATCCAAGGGTGATTTCCCACTAAAGCTGCCTCGGGGTTGCGCCGCCGTTTGCCCCGAGACTATTAGTCAATTTCACACCCGAAGCCGCGGGGCTGCATTTTGACCCGCGGCTTGCCGATTTCCCTGCAGTTTCGTAATCCTCAAAAAACAGGATTACGAAACTGCAGGGAAATCGGGTGAAGCGCGGGTCAAAATGCAGCCCCGCGGCTTCGGGTGTGAAATTGACTAATAATCTCGGGGCAAACGGCGGCGCAACCCCGAGGCAGCTTTAGTGGGAAATCACCCCTAGTCTTATGAGGAAAGGCTGAAAGAGCTGGTATGTTTAGCCTGGGAAAGAGAAAACTTAGAGGGGACATGATTGCAGTCTTCAAGTATTTGAAGGGCTGTCATGTAAAAGATGGAGCAGATCTATTCTCTCTTGCTCCGGATTGCAAGAATAGGTCTAATGGGTGGAAATTACAAGGGAGTCGTTTCCGGCAAGATATCAGGAGAAAGTTCCTAACTGTAAGAGAGTTTGAGCAGTGGAACAGTCTGCCTCGGGAGGTGGTGGATGCTCCTTCCCTGGATGTTTTCAAGCGGAGGCTGGATGACCATCTTTTGGATATGTTGTAGGTATGTAGGGCTATCTTTTGGCTATGCTCCTGCAGAGTGCAGGGGGTTGGACTAGATGACCTGCAAGGTCCCTTCCAACTCTAACATTCTGATTCTATGCTATAACTTCTTGAGTTAGTCTACTGTTCAGCTTGGGGAAAGATATCTTCACTGATAGAGTGTTGGACTAGATGGGCCATTGGCCTGATTCAACATTGGCTTCTCTTATGTTCTTATGTTCTTATGTTCTTATGTTATGTTCTTATGATAGGGCATTGCTTTCAAATGGTCTGCCTGAAGAAGTTTAGAGGGTACTTTCCCTTCTTATTTTTTATAAGACATTTAAAGGTGTCTTATTTTGCAGAGACTTGCTGTGGTGGCTAAGAAGTCCTAATTTCTATGACAGAAATTGTAGAAGATGGATGTACATTGGTGGCTGTTTATTATGTATGTAGTTAGTAGGGTTGGGCATGAACCGGCTCATGAACTAACATTTGTAATGAATTTTGGCCAGTTCATGGTTCACAAAGTGAAGTTCATGGCAGGTCAACCAGCATAAACTTTCCATGAACTTTCAAGCTGTTTGTGGAGATCTGTGCCAATTTGTGAATGGGTACATTTCCAGTCAGACTGTCTCCATGCAAACAAAATGTTTACCAAACTTCAAACGGGGGGGGGATTTCTCCAGCCTTGTCAGTTTCAAACTAGTCTTGTCAGTTTCTAAAAGGATTTTCCTGTTTACCAGCATTTCTTTTGTTCCATTCCCTTTTCTTGCACAGAGCTTGCACCCGTGCTTAGATTTGCTGTGACTCTGTGAACATAAGAACGTAAGAACATAAGAGAAGCCAATGTTGGATCAGGCCAATGGCCCATCCAGTCCAACACTCTGTGCCACACAGTGGTCAAAAGTACCAGGTGCCATCAGCAGGTCCACCAGTGGGGCCAGGACACTAGAAGCCCTCCCACTGTTAACCCCCCCCAAGGACCAAGAATACAGAGCATCACTTGCCCCAGAGTCCCTATCTATACCTTGTGGCTAATAATCACCAATGGACCTCTGTTCCATATGCTTATCTAATTCCCTCTTGAAGCCGTCCATGCTTGTAGCCGCCACCATCTCCTGTGTCAGTGAATTCCATGTGTTAATCACTCTTTGGTGAAGAAGTACTTCCTTTTATCCATTCTAACCCGACTGCTCAGCAATTTCATGGAGTGCCCACGAGTTCTTGTACTGTGAGAAAGGGAGGAAAGTACTTCTTTCTCTACCTGCTCTATCCCATGCATAATCTTATAAACCTCTATCATGTTCCCTCTCAGCCATCGTTTCTCCAAGCTAAAGAGCCCCAAGCACTTTAACCTTTCTTCATAGGGAAAGTGTTCTAGCCCTTTTATCATTCTAGTTGCCCTTTTCTGCACTTCTTCCAATGCTATAATATCCTTTTAAGGTGTGGTGGCCAGAACTGTACACAGTATTCCAAATGAGGTTGCACCATTGATTTATATAGGGGCATTATGAGATTGGCTGATCAGTTTTCAATGCCCTTCCTAATAATCCCCAGGATAGCATTGGCCTTTTTTTATTGCAGTCACACACTGTCTTGACATTTTCAGTGAGTTATCTACTACGACTCCAAGATCTCTTTCTTGGTCAGTCTCTGCCAGTTCGGACCCCATAAACATGTATTTATAGTTAGGATTTTTGGCTCCAATGTGCATCAGTTTGCACTTGGTCACATTGAACCCCATTTGCCATGTTGATGCCCACTCGCCCATCCTTGACAGATCCCTTTGGAATGCCTCACAATCCTCCCTGGTTTTCATCACCCTGAACAACTTTGTGTCATCTGCAAATTTAGCCACTTCACTGCTTACTCCCAACTCCAAATCATTAATGAACAAGTTAAAAAGCATTGGACCTAGTACTGATCCCTGCAGTACCCCACTGCTTACCACCCTCCATTGAGAAAATTTTCCATTTATACTCATTCTCTGTTTCCTATTAATTAGCCATTTTTTGATCCACAAAAGGACTTGTCCTTTTATCCCGTGGTTTTTGAGCTTACTTAGAAGTCTTTGATGTGCTTTGAGATGAGTCCTTTTAAGCTTGCAGTACCAGTGGCACTGGATACTGCTGGGCACTAGTACGTTGCACTGGTTCTGCTGGGCTTGCAGACACACACAGCTTGGAGTGTGATTTTGTGCTAGACCAGTTCTGTTGAGCTGGCATTGCCACAATGGCACTGGACTCTGCTGGACACTCTTTGATTGCACTGGTTCTGCTGGGCTTGCAAAAATGCCCCCCCTTCAGTTTCTACTGCAGAGATCCTTAGGGATTTTGATTTGGTTCTTCTGGGCTTCTATTATCCTTGGGGGGGTTGTGGGTCTTTTCTTCCATTGGAAACAATGGAGATGAAAAAACCTTCTTTGGGGCACCATAACCTGCACCCTGTAAAGCCAATCCTCACCAAAGAGAGGAGAGCCAGCCAGAGATCCCCTGTGAGTTTGGTGTCTCTGGCACACTGGGGGAGAGGGTTCTACCGCATCATGAACCACATGAACTGGGCATGCCATGAGCCACAAACTGTCATGAACCACATTTTCCCGGTTCACATTCCTACCTAGTAGTTGGATTCTGATATTATTTTTATTTTGCTTTTGCAACCTTATGTTAACTTCATAAGCTGCCTTGAGTCCTCAAGAGAAAGGCAGGTAAAATGTTTTAATGAATGAATAAAAATAAATGGAACTAATCATTTGTAATGGAGCATGTCTACTGTTAACTTACAGCTTCTCTAATATCTCACTGCTGTCTGAAAAGGCTGATTCCTATCTTTCGCTTCACTGTTCCAAACACTGGAAATTTGGATCCAGCAGAAAAATATCCACAGTTAGAAATGTGGGTTTTTTTTGTGGATTAGCACTAGATTTCTTTTATTGTTTTCTAATTTACAAATTATTAGTTTTCTGAATACCACGGGAGTCCCTGAGTTTGTAGAAACCCCAGTGTTGACTGTTGGTGGCTCTGCTTAATAATCACAATGGAAGCTGGCCATTTTCAGAAGAAGTAATTTTAGGTACACAAATATTTACATCATCATCAGTTGGCACGTCTCTCTGTATTTTTACATAGGATACTATTGACCCCCAAAAGTTGCAATGGCAGGGGATCCACCATGAATAGCACAAGGGTACACTTGAAGGTCTTCAGCATGAAGGAGGAATCCATGGAAATACCATGAAATTCCAGGCCCAGCATTTGCATGCTCAGTTCTTTCAGAGATATTTATATGAGATCTGAAGTTTTAGGACAGGTGAAGAGATAACAAGATGATGGACTGAGGATTACCCTCCCCACATCCCCTTCAGACATAAATCTCATGACTAAATTATTGAAAGGAAATTGTTGTTTCTTAAATCTTTTTACCAAAGCCTTTGTTCATATGTTTAAATGCTACACTTGGCTTTTAAAAACTGAAATGAAATGTATAATTATTTTGATAAGTACCATGAAATATCTTCACTTGGATTTCTAGTTATGTGCAGGTTATCATACAAACTGAGAGAACTCTTATGCATTGTTTCAAAAATTCCGCTTATCCTTGATACTATTAAAATGGATTAATTTTTCACTGTTTGAATTTCTTATTACATGTTTAGCATTCTTCATACTATAGTCAATACTGAAAATTAATTTTAAAAATAAATATTTCTAGTGCACCTATTGCTGAAAGATAAATTTTGTTTTATTGATATCTCTGATTAACCTCCATGTTTTGCTTCTGTGCTGATAATAGAATTTTTGAAATATGAGAAAAGTTAGGTGACATTTATGAGCTTGTCTAGCTAAAGTCTTCTGTATTTCAGACATGAAGAAATTAAATCCAGCAAGGCACAGATGAGTCTCAACCATAAATGAGGACAATATCCAAACAGTTTCCATCATAGAAAGTAATTCTTGAGCTTTGATTCTGACTTATTCATAACTCATGTCTTATTGTATAATTAAATATGTGCAGAGATTACCTGTACACTTAGGACAAAAATTATTAGACATAATACATGATTGCATACAAGGTCTGTAGAACTACAACAGAATACATGCAAAATATCATGCTGTTCACTGTCTTTCATTAGTGTTGCCATTCTGTGCCGACAAATAAATTTGCTTACCCATTCAGAATACAGCACTGCTGACTAATCAGTCATCCAATATTGATCTTTTTTTGATCCAAAGGCCACAATAAATATCTGCTTTTATAATCAACCTGTTTCAAATACTAAAATTGTCAAACAAATCTAAGGCTGTGGTCACACACACTAAATAATCCACTTCCAATGCATTTTGCAGCTGGATTTTTAACTGAGTGAAATTGCTAAATCCATTTGGAAAGTGCTTTGAAAATGGACTGAAAATGGATTATTTAGTGTGTGTGACCGCAGCCTAAGGTCTGATAATTATTTAAGATACAAAAGAAATTAGCAACATGTTGGCAGAGATATAGGCCTGCCAATTTGTAAAACTGAATTTTAAAAACAGGTAATGGATTATTTTATGGCGTTTTCCCTTTCCAAGTACTGCAGTGTAAACAGTTGAGATGCTAACTTTTATGGAAGTGAACAGCCATTGGGTTTGTCCATTTTTCACTTTTATTTGAAAAGTATGCAGCTGTTTCATGCATACACTTCTGTCAAGATAAATATTCAACTTCTTACAGAATTGGCTGAATGTACCTCTTCAGATCTTCTTGTTCCATTTTATCATGTTCACAAATTAGAGATGTATAAGCAAGGGACCCACAAGGACTTGCATCTCATTTCCCCCTTCCCTCTTATTTCCTCTTTCTGCTCCCTGTAAGAACCTATAGCCTACAGGAACTTGCAGGGGGCACTTCACTTCCTCCCTTCCCCTCCCCTTACTATTTCCTTTTCCCCTCCTCCTGGCAACCCCATATCCTTACCTTTCCTGCTTCCTTCTCTCCTTCCAACTAATTTATCTACTTTTTATCTGCTCTCATCTCACCTATATTATTTATTTGCCTCAGTTAAACCTGCTTTTCTCCACAATGGGAATCCAAATCAGCCCACATAATTCTGCTGTTCTTCATTTTATCCTCAAAACAACCCTATTAGGTAGGTTAGGCTGCAAGTGTGTGGCTGGCCCCAGGTTACCAAATAAGCTTCCGTGGCAGAGGGACATTTGAACCTGGGTCTCCCAAATCTTAGTCTGAAACACTAACTACTAGAACACACTGACTGTCAGGTAGTAGCTGCTGTTGAACAGTAATTTATGTATTTATTTATTTAATAAGACTTATATCCCACTACATTCCTGCCAATCAAGATACAATACTTCAGCATATTACCATTTTAAAATCCATGTTATTATAAGTTAAAACCTAAGACTTCTTTACTACATCAGATGGTGCCCTAATATCCATCATAGGTGGACAAGTGGGGGCAGCCAGTACAGAGGGAAAAAAGGGAAAGGGGGAGGGAAGGGGAAAAGGGAGGCTAACAGATCTCGCTAACAGATCTCTCTACTGAGTAGATAGGTGTGAGTGAGTCATGGAAGTCACTTGGTAACAGTGTTGCCAGGCCAGAAATGAGTTTTTCCTCAAAGGCCAAAACAGCCCTGGAAAGGGCTGTGCCCCTCTCCCTGCCTTCTACTGACAGAAACCAAGGCCTGAAGGCTAGCAGTACAGTTGTGGTTGTTTAGCAACAGTGACTGAGGGCATTCATTTCTTAACATTACAGGAGCTGATTCTATTGTTTGGTGGGAATTAACATCCCAGTGTATTTTTTAAAAAAAAAGATTTCAAATTTTCTGCAAACCTGTGGCATTTCTCAGGTTTGTAGAAAGACGTGGCTTGTCTATTCGTGTGGCCAGTCTTTTTGATTTTAAGTATCCACAGATGGAGCCACATTGAAAATTAGATATACTGACAGGCAGGGACCTGCAAAAACCATGGATGGGAATTCCCCCATTCCTCCCAACCCCAGCTTTGCTGCTGTAGTCCCATCCCCCCCCCAGTTGTGCAAACCCAGCTTAGCCTGACAGCCCAGGAGCTTTGTCGCAGCAGCTAGGGAGAGAGCCATTCCTTCCCCCTGTCTTCCTGCACTGAGACAACTGTTCTCTGCCCTTGCACAGTCAACTGTTCTCTGTTTTTTTAATTTTTAATGGATTTTTCTGCAAGCCTGCCCCCCAAAAGTTTTCAGAACTATCTGTTTTCTATCATTGTGACCCCACTCCACAGGAATAAGTATCTATAGATGTGGCTACATTAGAATATATGATGATGTAAAATAATATTAATAAACACTGTGAAAAAGGTCATTTTGTTTCAATAGTTCTTTTAATTTCTAGCTTTAATACATTTTTAGCATTCTTGTGTCTAAGCCTCTATTAACATATCTCTTTCATAGAGATGCTTGGTTTTGCTGGGCTCAAGAATAAGCAAAACAAAAGAGGCAAAGGATATATTTTGGGGCCTTCTGCCAACAGACTACTTTAGTGAAGGAACACCCTTTTACTGGATCTTAGTCTTGAGATGCCTTGGTTTCTTCCTCCACAGCTAGCAGCTTTAGTCATGCTACTTTAGTCATGAAAAGTTTGAGAAGGGTGAGGCAATTGCCTTGCTGGAGATAAGGAACTTGTCCAGGGCCTCCCTCCTCTGACAAAGGAAGTACATTCTCTGTCATACATGCATGCATACATACACTCTGGCAGCAGGGATGTAGGGCTGTTATGGTAAAGTCTATCAGTTTCATAAAAAGTTACCTCTCCCCTGATATTGTGTTGTGTAGTGGGTTCGACGCATGAAGAACCAGGACACAGCATGAGTGTTAGCTCATAGTTTACACAACAGAACAGAAAATACCGGCCCAATGGCCAACTATGTACAGTCCCCGTGGACCACCCCCAGTTCCCATTGGTGAGTTTAAACTTCCCGCCAAGGTTCCTATTGGTGACTGCTTGAGGTTTCAGGATCCTAGTCCCTATTGTCTCTTGAGGTTTCAGGATCCTAGTCCCTATTGTCTCTTGAGTTCCAAGCTCTGGTAAACATCACTGTCGCCTAGTGGCGGTCAGCAGACATAACATATTGGCAGCTCTAACCTGGAGTAAAGGAAGTAAACATCAGAATACAAGTCTGATTTTCTGCCTAACATAGTTGCTTCCAAAATGAATGGAATTTTTGATATAGGGAAATCTTCATTTCATATTTGGATGCTGAAATGTTGTATTCCTGGCAAAACCTCCATTTCTGAATGTTTGCCAGTCTGATTGCCAGTAAGCTCCAGATAAAGGTACATAGGACCACACTGTAGGGGCCAAATTAGATATGATAGACACCCCCCCACACACAAAAAAAAGGCTGGTACAAACTGGGTTGGAACTGTAAAGCTGGAAAAGGAAAAAAAAATGTGATAAAAATCATGCACCCCTTCTTGACCTGTATTTGGCCCACAGGAAGAGAATACTCTTGCCTCCATATTGCAAACGGCAGCTCCCAAGGGATGAGACAATCAGAAAATCAGCACTGGGAAAGTTACTGTACTCCTTGTAGCCCTCACTCTGATCCCCCCCCTTTAGCTATTAGCATTTTTTAAAACCTTGAGAATCTCAACATGGATCTGCCACTGTCTTGTCCAGTTGCAATAAATAAGTAATAGAAATTAACTAGCTAAGCTGCGATCTTGATTAATTAATTAAAAGTAGATAGTACCAGCCATTCTTGCAGATATTTGGGGGGGGGGGTTGTTACAGGAAACAGCATTCAATTGTAAAATATCATGACCTTGTGAAAGTTCTAGTGGGAAATGGAGCTCATCTTGCAGTTGTAACTATGCACATTACAGCAGAGATGCATGGTGTGTCTTGTCAGTGAGAGCAGAATCTGAATTTTAATCTGTCTGTAGGAAGCAATTTACTGCTCAAGTATAAGATCAGGAGACCTTGCATAAGCACCACATTTTCTCCCTTTGTGGATACATGTTTTTCTCTTTACTTACCTCACTTGTCCCTGGTGAATGAGGTAATCTGTACATTATAAATTTGTAAAGGCCATTAGGAATCTCTGATATGCAATATGCTTGATAAGTGGAAGGTAGTAATATTTTATTTGGACTTGTGCCTTCCAGGGTAAGCAATCTGCTCCAAAGTATATGGTAACTCTTTTGTAATTGCTCAGAGTTCTACTTATAGGTCATGATCCAGCCAAATTTAAGCAAGGATGCTGGTAGGATTTCCTGGGGCAGATACGCTATTTGTATCCAGCTCTTTCCACTCTGTCTGCTGTACCTCCTATCAGAAGTTCTGAACTTTAGTACTGTTATTGATGAGCACAAGCTTAATTCTTCCCTGGAACCTATGAGACTGTAGATCACATCATAATGTTACTTCTATACTATTGAAATTTGAATACTGCACTTTTTTGTTTATTTTATGAGAGGTAGGATTATTCACTTTAGTTATGCCATTTGTGTTTTTTAAAATAAAATAGTAATGACTGTGTGACTTCTAATGGTATGTTTTATGATGTTATTTTATCAGCTGCCTTGGGTAGATTCCCCAGGAGAGGCAGCATAAAAATTCCCTGAAAAAAATTGACTTTCAAAATCTTTGGGGTAAATATTGCTTCTAATATCAGACAGTCTACATTGTTTTGTGGAGCTATTTAAATTGCACAAAAACAATTAAGAACTGTGAAATGAGGCATCAGTCTGTCCACAGGCTCTCTGATCTACTGAAACCAATATTTAAATGGTTTAAATGTAAAACTTTTATAGTTACTTTAAAAACATAAACAAAGCAAAAATGCAAACAGAGCAGCAGCAAAATGTTGTGTCCACACAGCGGAAATGTCTAATGGACTGGCTGAGGAGGTAGTTACTGAGATGTTTGGAGACTGTTAACTGCTATGGAGCTTTAGGGGGGAAACCCCCACTATTTACAAGCACAAAAAGCAAAGATCTCCTAGTGCATATCAATCTTATTTTGTAAAATTTAACTACACATTCCACTAAACTTTTGCTTTAGTTCTTGTTTAATTCGGCAGAAAAGGATAAAAAGAAAATAACAAATTCCACAGTTGTATCCCAGGGGCTGTGCTGTCTGGCTTCTCTGGTATCCCTCCAGGTCTAAGGAATTCAGACAGCAACTCTAGAGAGAAAGTACATGAAACAGAAACACTGAGTGTTCTTCGATAAGTCGCTATGCCTCCCTCACGTCTCTGAAGCACAATAGAGGATCAGTCTTCAGAATAATCACTACAAGACCAGTTCAGCCACCAGTCTAGTAAATTGATTACAGGGCAGGAAAAATGGTCCACTGATATAAAATTAGACCTTTAATTATATTTAAAATATTTGGTCATGTTTGAAATGAAGGGATATCTACTGTGGACAGCTGGTTGGATCAACCCATGTAGTTTAGACAACAGTATGTTTGGAGCAGAGAGCAGATGTGCTGCAGAAAATTTCTATCTAGCTGGAAGGCACCTCCAGTGTTATCTAGTCCAACTCCCTGTACAATGCAGGAAATTCACAAATACCTCTCCCCACACCCCCAGTGATCCTTGCTCCATGCCCCGAAGAAGTCCACTCTGGACTTCTGAGATTTGATGCCTTGGCCATCCAGTTAAGGGTTTACTTGAAATACCCAATTCAGAATAGTTCTTCTAATGTGGATTATTTGTGTTCCTGTAAACACACACTTTGTGTTTCTAAAACTTCTCTTATATAATTGTTCAGCTCTATTTATATGATTATCCATCATTTACAGTATAAGAAACTTTATAGTATCAGGGCAAGGAAGAAAATATAGTAAACTCTTTTTATAAAGCCACTGTTTAAATAAAAACAAAATGGATAACATGGATGGCTAGAGAGAAAATCCCCCTTTGCCTGTAACAAATAGTGGCATCGTAACATAGCATCACAATCAAAAGAGGAAATTGATGCACTGATTCAAATTCCTTAAATAATTTATCATTTGTCTCTACATCTCTGGTGGATTCATTACAGGAATGAATCTGATTCTGTTTGTTAGAAGAGGAAGCCTACGTGAACATCATAATTTGTACATGATATTTTATTCAGAAAGTACCGTAATGTGATCGTGTAATTCCAAGTCAACAGAGGAATTAGCCTGTGGTAAACAAAGAAGCTATCAGGTGAAAGCCTTTTGTAAATGTATCCTTGGAGTGGAGTATATGCATTCCAGTTATGTAAGTGGTCTTAAAAGTTATGCTGCCAGGTAGAATGCTGGCATTGGTTGCTGTTATAGAAACCTTTTCCCCAAGCACATAATTTTGAGAAGGCTGTACCTTTTGCTGTAGTAGTTAATTATGGATTTCCAATGCTAGTTCCTTAATCTGTTGTAGGTGGGTAGCTTGTAAGTCTGTGGCAGTACATCCTTTATCCTATTTGTATCTGATGAATTTTGTTGGTCTTTTAATTTTTTTTAATTATATTATAAGGGATACAGAAAAAAAGGATAGGGAAAAATAGATCAAAATATAATTACCCCCCAAAAAACTATTATGAGGGCAATTTTACAGAAATTAAGGACCTTCTTCAAAATTTTAATGTACAAAATTTATTTGAGATGCTGCTGGACTCATATTTAGCTTTAATATCAGTGAGTTTTGGGTTGATTGAAGAATGTAACAAATTCTAGCCATTCACAAAAGTAGTGACCAAATATATTGCATCATTATTTGACCAGAAAAATTATAGCCTTCTAAGTCCATTGACTTCAGGCCAGTCTATCAGATAACATTTAGAAATGAAAAACTAAAGGTATACAATTTCAACCAATAGTTTTTAAAATTGCATCGTGTTCATTGGCTTGTATCCAACTACTAATTCCAAAGATTTAGTGGAGCTTAAAGTTTTGTTAAGTTGGGGCAGTTGTTTTCACCAGATCTCCCACTTCTGACTCCCACTGCACTCACTGTAGTGTTCCTGAGGATCTGTTGGGGCTCAGACATGAGGGTGTGCCTAAGCACATCGAATGAGCTCATTAGATGGTTTGAGTTTTGAACTGGAAACTTCCAGCACATAGTTCTTTCTTCTACCCAGTATGCTAAAACAGCAATCTTGTAATAATTATGTCAACAGCAAAACCCCAAATGTCATTACATTATAGTAACATGCTTTGGCAAGTTAGTAAATTAAAAAATGCCTAAATGAACACAATGTAGTTTTTTTTAAAGGTACTTTGCAAGTAATAATAAAGAGGGCACTAAATCTAGTAAAGAGGCAAGTATTGAATTAGGAGGGTGGCAAGGAAATTACATCTGGGTGGGGGCAGCCCTGGGTTATCCATTAAATACAATAAACACATGCTTTGGGCACCAAGGGAAGGGGGCACCACATATTTTTGTTGTTGTTGCTTATATTGCTTACTGCTATTTAGTGTTAAATAATTTGTTTTTAAAAGTTTTTATTTAATATAGTTGCAGGGTCTGGCCTGGGGGATGGCCTGGAAGAAAACAGAATTTTTAATCTCTTATTTCACATTCAGCACTTATTGAGTGTTAATATCTTGTCAGTTAAGCAATGGAAGAGTTGAGGGGCACTGTGTTTAGGGCATCAATTGGCCTTAATACGGCCCAGGTGGGGGAAAGAGTTTCGGCAAGGCCCATTCTTTGATATACATTGACTCATTTATTGGTCAGAGTAATAATTGCTTATATCTACAACCAGAAAGTTGGGAAGGTATTACATTTTATTTCATCCTTCTCCAAAGTGCTAAGAGTTGTATATAGGTTTTCCCCATCCTGTTCCCTCTTAAGAACAACCCTGTGAGATACCAATTAGGTGAATGGTAGCCCAGCATAGTCCAAAGTCACTCAGTGAGTTCCATGGCAGAGCGGGGATTTGAACCTAATCTTAGCCCTACACACTAACTCATACCAAGCTAAAGTGCTTAGAGTGTCAGAATCCTAGTATATATGCTCCTGACTTTTGAGGGAGGTGCAAGAGAAAAACCAGGAGCCCTGCTATACTCACTGAATGTTGCTACTGAATCAGATTGCAGTGACAAGAGAGGAAGTCCTATGAATGATGGACAATTTAAAAACTAATAAATCACCAGGCCTGGATGGCATTCATCCAAGAGTTCTGAAAGAACTCAAATGTGAACTTGTGGATCTCCTGACAAAAATATGTAATCTTTCTTTAAAATCTGCCTCCATTCCTGAGGACTGGAAGGTAGCTAATGTCACTCCCATCTTTAAAAAGGGTTCCAGGGGAGATCCAGGAAATTACAGGCTAGTCAGTCTGACATCGATACCAGGTAAGTTGGTGGAAACTGTTATTAAGGAAAGAATTAGTAGGCACATTGATGAACAAAAACTATTGAGGCAGACTCAGCATGGGTTCTGTAAGGGAAGATCTTTTTCTCACTAACCTTAGTGTTTTTTGAGGGAGTGAACAAACATGTGGACAAGGGGGACCCAATAGATATTATTTACCTTGATTTCCAGAAAGCTTTTGATACAGTTTCTCATCAAAGGCTCCTAAGTAAGCTCAATAGTCATGGGATAAAGGGACAAGTCCTCTTGTGGATCAAAAACTGGCTTATAAATAGGAAACAGAGAGTGAGTATAAATGGGAAACTTTCTCAGTGGAGGGTGGTAAGCAGTGGGGTACCACAGGGATCAGTACTTGGTCCGATGCTTTTTAACTTGTTTATTAATGATTTGGAATTGGGAGTAAGCAGTGAAGTGGCTAAATTTGCAGATGACATGAAGTTGTTCAGGGTGGTGAAAACCAGGGAGGATTGTGAGGCACTACAAAGGGATCTGTCGAGGATGGGTGAGTGGGCATCAACGTGGCAAATGGGGTTCAATGTGGCCAAGTGCAAAGTGATGCACATTGGAGCCAAAAATCCTAAATATAAATACATGTTGATGGGGTCTGAACTGGCAGAGATGGACCAAGAGAGAGATCTTGGAGTTGTAGTAGATAACTCAATGAAAATGTCTAGACAGTGTGTAGCTGCAATAAAGAAGGCCAACGCTATGCTGGGGATTATTAGGAAGGGAATTGAAAACAAATCAGCCAGTATCATAATGCCTCTGTATAAATCATTGGTGCGACCTCATTTGGAATACTATGTACAGTTCTAGTCGCCACTTCTCAAAAAGGATATTATAACATTGGAAAAAGTGCAGAGAAGGGCAACTAGAATGATAGGAGGGTTGGAACACCTTCCCTATGAAGAAAGGTTAAAATGCTTGGGGCTCTTTAGCTTGGAGAAACGACGGCTGAGAGGTGACATGATTGAGGTTTATAAGATTATGAATGGGATTGAGCAGGTTGAGAAAGAAGTACTTTTCTCCCTTTCTCACAATACAAGAACTCGTGGGCACTCCATGAAATTGCTGAGCAGTCGGGTTAGAACAGATAAAAGGAAATACTTCTTCACCCAAAGAGTGATTAACATATGGAATTCACTGCCACAGGAGGTGGTGGCAGCTACAAGCATGGACAGTTTCAAGAGGGAATTAGGTAAACATATGGAGCAGAAGTGCATCAGTGGCTATTAGCCACAGGGTATAGATGGGAACTCTCAGTCTGGGGCAGGTGATGCACTCTACTCTTGGTGCTGGAGAGGGCAGCAGTGGGAGAGCTTCTAGTGTCCTGGCCCACTGCTGGACCTCCTGATGGCACGTGGTATATTTTGGCTGCTGTGTGACAGAGTGTTGGACTAGATGGGCCATTGGCCTGATTCAACATTGGCTTCTCTTATGTTCTTATGTTCTTACTTTGAAAGACAAGTAAACCAAGGTTTATTTAAGTAATGAGTAATGAGGATACTGATAGTTGATTCTGGTGTGGAAGGTGGCAGCCGAGCTAATAGACATGCAGAAGTCTGTTACTCCTTCAATAACAATCTAAATAATGAACAAACATCCTAGGTGAATTTAGAGGCAATGATTAAATCTATTAATCCAACTGACTAAGCAAAGTAAGGGAACAAAGAGGAACTAGAAATAATATCTATTGGTTTGACACAAATTTCAGAGTGTTGCCCAACATTTTCATGATAAAATATCGTTTTTGGAACAGCTTCTGGGTGAACTTTGCATTTTCTAACAATGCTGAATAAGATACTCTTATTATTTCGGTTGTATTTAAGCAAGCTGTGTGTGCTAGCTGTTTGATGTATTGCAGAATTGTATGAAAGTTATCAGCAGTGGTACCCCAAAGTGGCCTTTTTTTCACTCTCTTAGTATGATAGTAAAACATTTTTCAGGTAGATGTAGATTCTTTCTCCTGAAGAATATAACAAATTGGCAATATCACCGTTCTATGGAAGACCAAACTCCAAATCCATTGCTAAGCAGCTTCTTTGAACTTCAGATAATGAGAAGTGATGGTTGGAACTCACCTGTGTCATTCTTCTTCCCGAGATGAGCTTCTCTGTTTTCTGCCTCACTAGAACTTTCCCTCTCCAGCTTTCCTTCAACACCCAAACTGGGTCAGAAGGATCTGGCTGTGCTCCTAAGTCCCATGAGATGCCCTAGACTTTTTCCTGCCATGTCCATTTTGCTATCACTGAAGCAACAGCTTGTTGTTCATCAATGTGCCTACTAATGCTATCTTTAATAATGGATTCCACCAACCTAGCCAGTATCAACATTAGACTGAGTGGCCTCTAAGTTCCTGGATCTCCTCTGGAACCTTTTTAAAAAGGGGATTATATTAGCTGCCTTCCAGTACTCAGGAATAGAGGCAGATTTTAGTGATAGATTGCATATTTTTGTCAGGAGATCCACAAATTCACATTTGAGTTCTTTCAGAACTCTTAGATGTATGCCATCTGGCCCTAGTGATTTGTGAGTTTTTAATTTGTCCATCAGTCATAGGACCTCCTCTCTCATCACCTCAATCTGACTCAGGTCTTTTGGCACCGCTCCCGAAATCGGTGGTTCTGGAATGGGCACCTCCCATCTTCCACACTGAAGACAGAGGGGGAAAAATGCATTCAGTTTCTCTGCCATTTCCCTATCATCCTTTAGTAATCCTTTTACCTCTTGATTATCCAAGGGCTCCACTGCCTCCCTCACTGGTTTTCTGCCACTAATATATTTGAATAAATTTTTATTGTTGGTCTTTACATTTTTTTGCAATATGTTCCTCATAGTTCCTTGTTTGCCTGTCTGATCACCGACTTGGCATTTTATTTGCCACTCCCCGTGCTCCCCTTTTTTTACATCACTCGGACTAGCCTTCCACTGCTTAAAGGAATCCTTCTTACCTTCCACTGCTTCCATTACTTTGTTTGTTAACCATGCAGGCCTTTTAAAATACCTATTTGTACCTTTCCTAACCTGCGGTACACATTTTATGTGAGCTTCTAGGATTGTAGTTTTAAATAGTCTCCAAGATTCCTGAAAGGATTTGATTCTACTTAACTTTTCTTTCAGTTTCTCCTTCGCAAGCCCCCTCATTTGAGAGAGGTTACCCCTTCTAAAGTTAAAAATGGCTGTGTTGGTCTTTTGGGGCAACTCCCTATTTACAAAATTTTTGAAATTAATAACATTATGGTCACTGTAACCAACTGGTGCTATCACATTTACATCTCTCACCAGGTCTTGGGCATTACTTAGGACCAGGTCCAGGATTACCACATCTACTCCATGGCAAAGTCACTGAAAGTAACTAGAAACCTAATCTCTTTCTTCTGACTCAAACACATATTGACTCAATCAATGTGTGGGTATTGAAAACCACCTATTATGACAGTTATTTCATCTAGCTGCTTTCCTTAATTCTTTTGCTATTTTTAAATCATCCTCTAACATTTGATCTGGTGTGTGATAACAACCTGCCCAGAGTTAAACTTCCTTTTGAGCACACTATTTCCACCCATAGCATTTCTGTAAGTGAATCTATTTCTTTTACATTCTGAAATTTACTGGTCTATATTCCCTCTCTGACATTCAGAGCCACTCCACCTCCAATCCTTTCCTCCCTATCCTTCCAATATAATTGATATCCAGGAATAAGTGTATTGCACTGATTTTCCTCATCCTGCCAAGTTTCTGAAATGCCCACAATGTCTACATTCTCCTTTGACACTAAGCATTCCAGCTACCCCCATTTTACCTCAGACAATTCTAGCATTTGTACATAAACATCTATAATTTCCCAGACACATTAGCCTTGCAACCTTCCTCCTGTGGACTCTAGACCAGAGGTGTCAAACTCATTTATTACAAGGGCTGGATCTGACATAAATGTCATTTTGTCAGGCCTGGCCATGTCTGCCATAAAATATAATGCCATGTACTGGAGATATAAACTGTATAAAGGACAGCAGCTCATGAACTCCAAGTTGGCGTATTCTCACTGCAGGGCTCCAAGTTGGTGTATGCTCACTGCAAGGCCCCATGAGTTGGGAGGGGATGTAGAGGAAAACCCACATGAGCGGACTGGAGAGCCAGTGCTGCAGCACTGGGCGGATGCTCCCATGCTGCATGACTGCAGCAGATAAAGTTGTTCCACCATACTGAAGCCGCAATCGGAGTTGCTCCACCCACTTCCATCTCCAAGCAGTCTTCTGTGCCCTCCCTTGCACCAGTTGTTTGTTTGGTTATGACCCCCAGGCCTTATGACACCCCTGCTCTAGTCCATGGCAGACATTCAATAATGTTTGTCACTCTCTCAGTGACCAGCCCTAATCAATTTCCCTGTAGAACAGTAACCTCTTCAACTCTTTGAGATGAGCCATCCTGAACCAGAGACATTTGATCTCCTGTCGGATTCCCCCAAGATTTAGTTTAAAAACTGTTCTGCCACCTTTCGGATTTTAAGTGCCAGCAGCTTGGTTCCTTCTTGGGACAAGTGGAGGTTGTCTCTTTGGTACAAGTCCTGCTTGTTCCAAAAAGCATCCCAGTGCCTAACAAATTTAAACCCTTCCTCCCTACATCCTCGTCTCATCCATGCATTGTGATTCCTAATTTGTGCCTGCCTAGCTAGCCCTGTGCATGGAACAGGCAGCACTTCTGAGAAGGCTACCTTGGAGGTCCTGGGCTTCAGTCTCCTGCCTAGCAGCCTAAATTTTTCCTCCAGGACTGCACATTTCCCCACATTGTTGGTGCCAACATGTACCATGACCACTGGCTCGTCCCCAGCACTGTCTAGCAGCCTATCTAGATCACACGTAATGTCTGCTTCCTTCACACCATGCAGGCAAGTCATCATGCGGTCAGTACACGGGTTCACCACCCATCTACCTACATGCATACGAATCAAATCACTTTTTTCTAGTCACCGAATCACCAGCTACCAAGAGACCCCCCTCCCTCCCTGCCCAGCAATGGTTCCTTGGTGCTAAAGGATACCTGTTCACCAACTGCAGAAGGGGTCCCTTCTGAGGGAATGTTCCCCCTTTCAACAGCATGGCATCCAGTTTCCCATTGACCCTCATGCTCCCTGACAGCAGCAGGGCTGCCATTCTCAGAGTGGGACACATCTAACCAATTCCTGAGTGTCTTATCCGTGTGTCTAACTTACTGTCTCTGCTTCTCTGGCTTCAAGGGTGCGAACTCATTCCCTAAGAACCAGGAGCTCCTTGCACCGAGCCAACACCCATGACTTCTGTCCAGTTGGCAGATAGTCATATATATTAAACTCAATACAATACACTGGATAGCCCTCAACCCCCTGCTGGCATTCTACTTTCATTTTTGTTTTGTTTTAATCCCCCTTTTTGTAAATTTCCTGTTTATGTGGATTTGTTGGTGGAAAGTCTGCTTACCCTATTAGGGGTGTGAAGAGACTAGTGCCCTGGCTTCCTCACCCTGCTGCTGAACTTACATGTCTGCTAAACTTGCAAGTTTATTTCCTTGTTCCAGACACTTTGTCACTGGAGCTGAGACACTTTATCACTGGAGAAGGGCTTGCTACCTCACAGAGCTTGCTACCTCGCAGAGCTTAGTACCTCACAAACCCAGTACAGGACCATCCAGTTCCAATGTCACTCCATATGGCTGGAATCAAGGACAATTAAAAAACTCAAAATCACAACAGAAAAATCAACAACATCCATCAGCTCACTCAAAAACACTAGCTGAATATGAAATTAAATGCCAACTGGCTGTGTGAATAAAAATGTTTTAATCTAGCATCTATGACAGAAACTTTTTTCTTGGGAAATGTATGTATAATTTGTTTCAACTGCCTTAAAACATCTTTCACTATTTGATAGGTATTGCAGATCTAATACATTCCCTCAATAAAGTTCCAGAACCTGCACCCAATGGAGTATTCATTTTTAGATCTATGTTCACCTTTTAGATGTAGGGATGTATAAAGAGGGTGGGAGGAGGGAGCTATGTAGTTATATATGTGGTTAAGGACATCACAACTAGGCAACTTCATTGACAAGCCCAAATTCTTTTTTTCCCTTATAGTATTATGCATTTAAATATATCCTTTACAAAATAAAATATCTTCTGATCCAGTCAAATAGAACTCAAGGGAAATATTTATCATTCTGCTGCCAGAGATACTCATTGAGCTGAGCCAAACTTCAGAATTCAAATCTATAGTTTTCCTGTAAATGTAGGGTCTTAGAACTGGCAGAAACTCATTTTAAAGAAAAAGGACAGTTTATTGATCCTTTTCCCTTGAAAAGATATCTTTTGAAAACATAAACATATTGATAGTGCTAAAAGCTAGTTATTGACTTTTTATTAAGATTGTGAATCGTATAATGGAACAATATAAGCTTTCAAGATCTGTGAACTATCTCACAGATCTTTCTGGAGAATCTCTGGAAAAAAAGCCTTGCGAGGTCCCAGGATATTCAAATTGGCTGCCCAAGTCCTTACTTCCACTCCTACTCAGATACCCAAAATCAACATTTTTTATGGTCACTTTTTATTGTTACAAAACTATCAACTCGCTTTGCAATGGTAACTTGAAAAAGCACAGATCTTCTGAGTATGAGGAAAATGTCATCCTAAGATTTAGCCTCTAGGTAGCAGGGTTGCCAGCAGGCCTGTAGCTACAGTGGGGCATCTCGGGGCCTGGCCCCCTGACTTACTGCCAAGGCCCCCCGAACTTCCCATCCAGCCCAGGCTCCCCAACTTCCATTTTTTTAAATTTTATTTGTGGTGCTCCCTTGGTGTGTGTGTGTGTCTATGTGGGGTGCCCCCTGACTTATTTAAAGGCCCCCTGAATTTAAAATTCCTGGCTATGGGCCTGGCTGCCAGCCTTCAGATGGGGCCTGAAGATCTCCTAGAATTACAACATCTACAGAGATCAGTTCCTCTGAAGAAAATGACTGCTTTGGAGGGTGGACTCCATGGCATCACACTTCTGTTGAGGTCCCTGTCCTCCCCAAACCCTGCCCTTTCCAGGCTCCACCCCCAAATCACCAGGAATGTCCCAATCCAGAGCCAGCAACCCTAGGTAGTACAATCACCAGTTGCACCTAAGGCTGACTTGGGGGTTTCAAAAAGCTTTCTATTTCCATTCCTCTCTGAAATAATAAAGAACCTGATGGCCATCCCTACGTGAGCCTTCCTTGAAATGGCAGAATTTCCTGCATCTTTGCTGCAGGGAACCATACCTGACTCTAAGGCTATCCTTATGCCCATTTAGTTACAAAAAAGAATGGGCTTTATGAGAGGGCCTTCTTTTATCAGCAGCCTTCATAAATAGTTAAATCCAGGGGTCTTTTCGGGGGGGAGCCCACCGGAGCGCAGCTCCGGGAGCTCAGAAGCCAAGCCCCGCCCCCAGCCGGCGTCCCGGAGAGTCTTTCAGGCAGCCGAATGTCAATTTCAGCTCCATTATATCCTATGGGCCATTGAAGTCAATGGTGAAAACATAGAGTATATTCTAGGGGCTGGAGGAGAGGGGTTTGAGGGAGAGGCTCAAAACTCACAGGATAGCTGATGGAGCCTCTCCCCAAGATACCCACCAAGTTTCAAGAACATTGGACCAGGGGTCCAATTCTATGGCCCCTAAACAGGTTGCCCCTATTCCCTCCATTGTTCTCTATAGTGGGAAAAAAATAACTTATTTTCCCACCATAGAGAACAATGGAGGAAATGGGGCAACCTGTTTGGGGGCTCATAGAATTGGACCCCCTGGTCCAATGTTCTTGAAATTTGGTGGGTATCTTGGGGAGAGGCTCCATCAGCTATCCTGTGATCTTGGAGCCTCTCCCTCAAACCCTCCCCTTCAGCCCCCAGAATATACCCTATGTTTTCACCATTGACTTCAATGGCCCATAGGGTATAATGGGGCTGAATTGCCACTGAATTTCTTTCATTCCCTCCTTTCCTTCTTTCTTTTTCCTCTTTCCCTCATTCTTCTCCTCTCCCTCTCCCTCTCCCTCTCCCTCTCCCTCTCCCTCTCCCTCTCCCTCTCCCTCTCCCTCTCCCTCTCCCTCTCCCTCTCCCTCTCCCTCTCCCTCTCCCTCTCACCTTCTTCTCTTCTCTTTTTCCTCCTTTCCCTGTTTCCCTCCCTCTTCCCTCTCTTTCTTTCTCTCTTTCCTTCCTTCTTTCCTTCTCTCTACTCTCTCTCTTTCCTTCCCTATTTCCTCCTTCTGTGGCCGAACTCTAGTGAGAAGGAGTTTAAACTTTAAACCCCTTCTCTCTTAGCTCCCCCACCCAGACCAGCTGGGGAAGGGAAGGGGAGGCTTTTGAAGATGCTTCCCCCCTTTTGCTTCCCTTCTGACATCACTTCCGGTGATGTCAGGGGGTGTGGCATATGCTAATAGCCTAATCGCTCATTAGCATACCATATGCTAATGAGCTCCTGCAGCTGTTCTTCTACGAAAAGACCCCTGGTTAAATCATTTGTTAGAAGCCTGTATACACTGTCTGATCACTATGTGATGAGAGAAAAGGGGAACAGGTTAGAGAAATACTGGTGCTTGGCCCATAGTTGACAGAAACTCACACTGGGGAGCAGAAGCAACATTTGATTCACCTGGAACAGAAGGACTCTCAATCCCAGACACCAAACAAACTGCAGCAGCCATTTTGAAATGGGGGGAGGACCACTGCAAAAAAGCAGCACAAAACAAACCACAGAAAAAGCAGTCCACACATTTTAAAAGCTTACTGTAGAAAAAGGCATATAGTGTTTCAGACTGCATGCACAGACTGTGAAAAGATCCACAACATTCAAGGCAATTGCCTAGCATTTCAATGCAGGAAATGATCAAATTGGGCATTGCTGTTGTGTGTCATACTCAAACGATGCAAGAGTAACCATAGGAATAGTAAGCCATTCCCCCCCCATATTTCATTGTTTGCAAAGATATTAAATCTAGGTAGAGAATAAACCTCACAGTATGCGGAATTAATTTCAAAATTCCTTCTGGAACAGATTTCACAGTCACCCAGAGGATCCTATAAAGAATTCCAAAATCCTCCCAACCTGTACAAAGAAGGGATAAGTTCCACTTTTTAAAATAAATAAAATAATTTCAGTATTTAAACATTTTAAGAAAGAGTCAACTTTATTTATTTATAAATATATATTTTAAATTAAATTTGTGGGTTTTTTTAAAAAAAATTAAAATATATACCCCCCACTTTCTTTCAAGCATCTCAGGACCCAAGGTGGATAACAATACTATAAAAGCAGTATAAAAACACTGAACAAGACAACAAACATCATAACAACAGATATACATTAAAACTATCTTAAAACACTGTATTCCACATTGTCAGGATATTCTCCCTTTGGCAGGGTTCAGGCTGCCAAAAAAGCACCCTGGAATAACTCTGTCTTGCAACCTCATCAAAAAGCCAGAATCCCCTCCAGTCTTTTCTGGGAGGCTGTTCTAGAGGCATGGGGCAGTGATTGAAATAGGCCAAGCCTGAGACCTTGCAGAACATGCCGCAGATAAGGGAATACTGACAATATATCTTTCTGGGAGACAAGCTGCCAGACAATCTTTGGATCTCCTGGCTATACTATACACAATGCCGTGTGATAATTATTATTTTGGAAGAAATAAAGCTTTTGCACAGGAACATGTAGGGACAGGTGATCCTTCAGGTAGGTTGGGCCCAGATCATGAAGGGTTCTAAAGACATGTGCCAGCATCTTGAATTGGACTTGGAACCTATGACATAGGTATGCCAGCCTCCAGGTGGGACCTGGAGATCCCCCAGTTTTGCATCTCATCTCCAGGTGACAGAGATCAATTCATCGGGAGAAAATGGCTGCTTTGGAAGGTGGACTCTATGGAATTGTACCCCACTGAGGAGGTCCCTGTCCTCCCCAAGCTCAATCCCCAAATTTCCAGGAATTTCCCAACCTGGATCTGGCAATTGTACTATGACAGCTTGTGGGGGGCTGGCAACCCTAGGGTGGACACCTTTTGTATCAGTTACAGTTTCCAGATTTATTTCAGGGGCAACCCCATGCAGCATTTGTTATAGTATCTAGCCTCAAGGTTACTAAAGCATGGATTAGTATGGCCAGATCAGATATCTGCAAACAGGGAGTCAGCTTCCTAATTAAATGTAGTGGTCTATAAATGAACTAATTAATTAATTAACTAATATCCTGGCTTTGGTGCAATCTTTCCAAAATGCTCACTGCAAAGCAGGTTTGGGAGAAGAAGAAGAAGAAGAAGAGATTGGATTTATACTCCGCCCTTCACTGCCCAAAGGCGTCTCAGAGCGGCTTACAAACTCCTTTCCCTTCCCTTCCCCTCCCCACAACAGACACCCTGTGAGGTAGGTGGGGCTGAGAGAACTTCTGATTTAATAAAAGTTAGTTAAATTAAGTGCCCTGCCACTTTTTGTCCAGCTGCACATGATCTCCTCCTCTTCCCCCCCCTGAAGGGGGTTTCCCCAGCCTGGACCCCCTACCCCCGGCTGAGTCATTCGCTCTGTAGGCATGGCAGGCAGGCGGGAAGGGAAGGCAGTGGAGGAGTGCACCAGTGTGCTCGCCCACTTGGAGAGCCCCAAGCCAGCCACCTGCTACTCTCCCTTTTACAGGAGCTGGGTGGGGAAGGAAAGCAGACTCTGCTCTCCTCCACCCTCCTCTGCTTGCTTCCAGCCTGACCCGGCTTGTTGGGAGAAGGGGAAGGCTTCCTCAGAGACACCTGCTTCCCCCCCACACACACTCCACAAGGCTGTTTGCACAATTGCAGGTAAAGCCATTTAGGTAAGATTGGCTACAAAAAATGCAGGCAAGGCAGGACTGCAAGCATGGTCCAAACAGCAATACTTTGAAAAGGATATTTATGTACTTAATTCCAGGAGTGCAATTCTAAGAAAAGCACCAAATATCACGAGATTCATGACTTGCAGTCCGCTGCAGACGTTTGTTTAAAATGGTGTGTGTGGGAGTTATTGCTAAACATGATGTTGTGATGGAGTAAGGATAAACTGTGCATGCAATGTTAAGGAAGACATTTTAAAAATCTAAAGCCCAAATTCAAGTATCTCAACAGACCTTTCATGATTAAATTAGGCATGTATAAGAACTTAGGAGAATGATTTATAGATATAGATTCTTATTAATGTTAAGAAATTTGAGTTAACTTGTATCGCCAGTCCTTAACCCACAAATATTTAGCTAGCCAACTATTTATTTGATTTCCTTCTTGTGTAAAAATGCCTCCTGCTTCCTCTTGGATTGATTTATATAGTGTGTCTCTATATCATCACTAGTTTATTCCATTAAATGTAAATAGAATTTTTCTTGAGTTACTAATATTCTCATCTTCTTACTTTCAATGCACATGGCTTTAAACAGCTGTTCTTTTCTGTTTACTTTTTTATTCTAAACATTATCATTCTGTTTAGCATGTATTTACTTCTTGCATACTCTTAACCTTTACTTTATTTCAGAATTGATTACCTTTTTTTATTTTGAGTGCTCAACTAAATGTTATGTGATCTAGTGTACTGATGATTCTCTTTAGCTTCAGTTAAAACCCTCTGATTTTACTATACAGTCATGCATTTCTGCACTATCTTTCACTCTCTTTCTGTCTCTTTCTTTCTCTCTCATGCTAAGACCATGGCTAAAGGGAACTGATTAAATTTGTGTCTCACAAGTTGTTCATAATTCTCAAACAAGGAGAAGATTTAGATTTTTGTAACTCATCAAAGTGAGAAGACCATGGAGTCCATTGCATTAGTCTCTTCAGGCTTCTTGGTTTCTCTTGGGTTGTACTGTTCAGCTAATATCAAACTCATTTTCCTGGAAGTTGTTAACATCTGTCTTGGGAGTCTGGTACATTTGATGGTAAGAGACCTTAGTACAATTTCTGCTGATATCTCTTAAGGATTGTTCTTAAAAGCTGTCCTGCTTTTTGAGATTTCATTCCTGAAGACACTGCAATTTACCTTAAGATAGGATTTCCCCCCCTATAATTGTCCAGTTATCCTTGTTGAAGTGGCAAGTGTGTTTGGGTTTGGGAGCCTGTGAGGATTTAAGCAATTAATGAGAAGATCTTTCTCTGTAGGGAGATTATCAATACATCTATTTCCAAGCTGCATCACAGAGGATATAATAGATGTAGCCACAAAATAGAGCTAGGTACAGACTGAAGGGTAGAGTTGCCGGGTCTGATGTCTGTACTGGCTAGGGGTAGAAGGGAACTTTCTGGAAGCATGACAGAGGTACGTGACACGCTGATGTCACATTGTTTGGTGACGCTCTCATTTTTGGGTAAAACTGTATGGTAAAATCAGCATTAAACCATAGAGTTTTGCCTCCAAACCAGAGCATTGCTGCACAACACCCCCAAAGTGATGATATCACTTCTGTGTGTGTCAGGGATGTTATGCGGTGATATCACTGCCCAACAGCCAGCAGAAGCCCCCAAAACCGGGGGATCTCCCGCTCAGAACTGAGGAATGGCAACCCTACTGAGGGGGGATTTCTTTACAAACCTGAAAGAAATCCCAGGATTGCAGAAGACCTGAAATCTTAAATAAAAAAACACATTGGGGGATTAAAATTCCCCCAAACATACTTTGCAGCGATGTTTTGGGAAAGAACACAGCAAAGCTAGAATGGCACCCAAGTGGCAACCAATACTCTGTTAAGAGTGGGGATTTTACTGGACCCTGGTCTCCTACTAGAGAAACAGTTATCCATGACAGAGAAAAATGTTTTTGTCCAGCTATATATAATTAGGAAGCTGGCTCCCTGTTTGCAGATGAACCCAGCCTTGTATAAACCTGAGTGATTTTTTATTTAATTGCAAATAACATGAATTTTTGAATGGTAGAATATTCACACAAGTAGACCCTCGAACAGTGTAGCACATACACAGGTTTGCCATTTCAGTTTAACACATTTTTAAGTTATCATTTGAAATTGTAAGCCAGGATGTGAGTAGTGTATGTGCATGCCTAAACTCTTCTGCGTATGCAGGTTGATCGGATTTCCTGTTACAAATATACCAGTTTGTGTTGTATTGGACGCTGCTTCATGGGTCTTCTGACTTTAGGTGGTGCTTTTGGGGAACAGACTGGCTTGCTGTAATAGAAAAGGACTGCAGAATCCCCAATTTGGCTGTGCGTGGGCTTTGTGGCCCTGGCCATCCCTGATCTTTTCATCATTTTCCCCCAGGAAAATCAGAGTTTGAAGGTCCATTCATAGAACCAGGTTGAGTTACAGAAGATGTATTTGTTGAGTGAATGCATATCAAGCTGGCTTGCACCACAATTCACAGAGCTTGCAATTCAATCCACATGTCATTTGCCATTCAGCACAAAGCTGCTGAAAATGAAGTATGGTATTTACTCAAGCACAAGACTATTCCCCCCATAGGTATGCCATCAAAAGAAGTGGCGATTGTAATATGTTTGCATACACAGTTATGTACAGTAATTTGTGTGGCTGTACATAACATTTTTAAGAGGGACATCTAACATGCTGGGTCATCTTCCTTTTGAGCAAATGTAGATAAAATTATGCACACAGGTGTAGTAAGTACCTAAGTCTTTCATCATATGCTCAACTTTGTAGAGATCTTCTGAATAGCCACGGAGATTGGTTTTAAATGGATTTATATTCAAACGTTTTAGCTTGTAGCTTGGACTGGAGTACTAATTACTCCCTTTATATATATACAGAAATAAAGTCAGTCTACAACTTGGAATCGCCTCACTAAGGCTGACTAAAATGATCACTGTAGCAGTAGCTCCAGGAAGCCTCTGTAGTGCATATATCATTGTGGCTTGCTCACATAGTTTGGTGTGTCTCTGTACTACTAGATGTTCATGGCAGCTGCTAGCACAGGGATGCCAACTTCTAAATGGGGCCTTGCGATCTCCTCAAATTACAGCTCATCTCTAGAATAAAGACATAATTTCCCCTGGAGAAAATGGATGCTTTGAAGAGTGGACTCCATAGCTTTTTACCCTACCGAGATCCCTGTCCTCCCCAGGCTCCATTCCCAAATCTCCAAGAGTTTCCCAACCTGAATCTGTCAACTCTAACCTCTCCCATCCCCCGCTGGTGGCCAAGGTGGACCTGGCAACCATTTATAGCCTCCAACTGGATGAGGCAATGTTAAATAAATGAATATATGATATAGATCAACCAAAACACTAGCCAAAGTACTAGCAGAAGAAACTTGAGTGGAAGTTTTGTCTCAGAACAACGGTACTAACTTCCTGTTTCTCCAGAAACTTGTCCTGCCTAATGTGTGCATGCTCAATTTTTTTTTCTTTATAAATGTTTAAATGCTCAAATGTTTCTTTTTAAAAAGCCCTTAATTGTACTGTTATCTTCTAATACTTTGATACAATCATTTCCTTTAATCTGATTTCATAGTGGTTCTATATACACTTTCTCTGATTGATTCTCTTCTTAACATCTCTATAACATCTATGATGCCTTTTATTTTTGTTGGTGGTTCTCTTATCAAATCAAAAAGCAATCATATTGCCTAGGTAAAAACATCAGCAACTTTATTTCCTCTTTCTATTATCATATTAGGTTCCTCTAGGTAACTGAAACTGCCCATTACCTTCTCTTTAGACTTTGCGGTATTTTTCTGTTTGTATATTCTCTTCAGTTCAGTCTTTAATGTAAGCTGACTACAGATCTATATGTCTCAAGTTTAGATTCTAGAACATCCATACCGTTCAGCTGAAATAATATAAATATACTTCATACAAAAGGGGACCCACAAGAAACTTGCAGGAGCAGCTATCCCATTCCCCCCACATTTGCTTCCTCCCCTCTTCTGCTACTTCTCTCACATTATTTCTCCCTCCTGCCATCCTCCTTCTTACTTTCTCTCTCCTCCATGACTGTCAATTTCTCTCTCTTTCTGCTCCCTGCTCCATCACTCTTTCTGGCCCTTATCACTCTCCTGACCTCCAGCCTGCTGTCCCCTGCCTCCCACCCCTGCAGCAGTCATGGCAGCAGCTTTTCAGGAATCACAAAGGATCCTGCAACTACAGAGACCAGTTCCCCTTAGGGCTGTCAGCTCCTGCTTGGGAGATTCCTGAAGATTTGGAGGTGGAGCCTTGGGAGGGTGAGGTTTGGGTAGGTAAGCAACCACAACAGGGAATAATATCATAGAGTCCATCCTCCAAAGCAGCCATTTCCTCCAGGGGAACTGATCTCTGTCATCTGGAGATAAGTTGTAATACCAGGTAATCATCAGCCCTCATCTGGAAGTTGGTGACACTAGTTCCCCTGGAGGAAATGGCCGCTTTGGAGGGTGGAGTCTATGCCCCCCAACTCTCTAGGAATTTCATGTGGAGAGGGCAACCATATCTCCTTCCCACCCCAAAACCAACCTACCTTTATCTGCCCCTCAGTCTTAAGCTGTTACCTCTCACCCCACAGCCTCTACCTAGTGTCATGAGCCTGGACCTGTGTAGTTAGGCCTAGTGGATCCGGGAAAGCTTGTACTAGAGTGGCTATGGGGCCTACATTTCCCAGGCCCCCTTGGACCCTGTGATTGGTTAACTGGGGATTCGGAGGGAAAACTTGCACCAGTAGAGTAGGGGGCGGTGCCTAGGAAGAAGGGATAAAATTGGGTGGTTATTCTAGGGAGTAGAGCTGAGGAGAAGCTGCTGCAGACGGAGGGATCCCTAATCCAGGAAGGGGTGAGTTGGCTTGAAGCCAGTCACCAAGAGACATCTAGGAACAGTCTAGATCAGGGGTCCTCAAACTTTTTAAACAGGGGGCCAGTTCACTGTCCCTCAGACCGTTGGAGGGCCGGACTATAGTAAAAACAAAAACTATGAACAAATTCCTATGCACACTGCATATATCTTATTTTGAAGTGAAGAAACAAAATGGGAACAAATACAATATTTAAAATGAAGTAAAGTTAAATCAACAAACTTACCATTTGGCAGCTATGGCAGAGCAAAACCACCAGGTGGGAGCAGCCATGATGAACCGACTTTGGGTTTTGCTTGATTCAGAAACCCTGGGAAGCCATTCTCCAGTTTTACTCCTTTCTCAGTTCTTCCAGTGTTTGGTACACCCTCCCCCCAGCTCAGACATCCCTACAGCCAAATTAATCAGGACAGGACCTTAAAGAGGAACATAATTTCTCAGCGTAGTTGAGCTTTGTTGCCGCAAAGCTTATGCTGGAATACATTCTGTGCCAGTCCTAAACAGGGTTACCCCCTCGGTCTTTAAGGAGGATCCCAGATTAATTTCGCTGCAACGGACCAACAAATGGAACTTCTAACCAGAACCACGCGGCGGGTGATGTCGCAGAGATGGCTGAGCCAAAGAGCAGGATCCCACACCGACCGTCAGAGAGAGACAGAGGGGAAGCCAAAGGGAAGTCGAGATTTCGGTTCCACACGGGCTACAGGCACAGCGGGGGGAGGGGATGGGGACGGACGGATGGACGGGAAGACACGTCTTTTGAGGCGGTGTGTGCATGTGGACTGCGCGTGGGGGGGGGGCCTAGAGGCAGGTGAGCTGGTGAGGGGCAATCGATTCTGGACGGACAAAGGGGACAGCACGATGCTGGACTGGCCGCACCGGTGGGATGATCCGGCGTGGGGGGGGGCACCTTGCAAGAGACAGCACGTTGCTTGGCTTGGCACGACGGCGATCAGAGCCTGAGCTTCCAAACAAGACCCCGTGCGAGCGAGGCTACGGGAAGAGAGCGAGCGAGCGAGATGGCTGCGCCAAGCCCCCAAGCCTCCAGCCTTGGCGCGCCGCGCCACGCCCCCTTCCCCTATAGGGCAGCTCCGGGCCTGCTCGCAGGACACACCAGCCGGGAAGCGCGGGGGAGCCGGCGCTGAGTGTCCCCCTGCCCTGCGCCTGCGCTGTCCCCCCCCTTCCCCACCTCGCATCGTCAGCCTTGGCAACCCCCTTCCCTCGCTCCCGCCCACTGGGGCACTCTTCACAGCCTGGCGGCGGCAGCAGGACTTTCCATGGGGGGCGCAGTTTGGCGGAAGAGGAGCCCGCAGGCGGGCGGGGGCGCTGCTGCTGCGCTTCCCGAGGAGGAGGAGGCGGGCATAAACACCCGGCGGGCCGTATAAATGGCCTCGGCGGGCCGCAGTTTGAGGACCCCTGGTCTAGATAGACATGCTAGAGTTCTTCTATTTGTTTGCTTACCTACCTTTACTGATCTCATTATTCTACAAATTATTTGAAAACCAGTTGTTACTAGACCTCTTAAATAAAATTGTTTTTTATTCTGCCTGGGTCCTCAAGCTTCATTTGGTCACATACAAACTACATCTTACTGGGAAAGAGTGGAATAAGGGGTCGTGTGTGTGCTCTGGGCCCTCCTGAGGAGACCTGTACCAGAGTGGTGGCAGCCTACAGAAAGCCTCCCTAGTCACTGCCTGCAGCAACCATTGCCCAGTTGTGTGGTGCCAGGCCCACTTGTATGGTAAGGAACCCTCAAGGTCTTATGGGTGGGTGCTTCACTTTCTCCTGTGTCCCCCTTCCTACACAATTTCCTCTCCCCATCAGCAGCCCTCCATATCCTCTCCCCTTTACCTGCCTCATTCTCTCCTTCTCAACCATTCACCAAGCTATGTTTTAATTACATCCCATCTTCAGCTATATTTATTCTTTACTTCATTTATACATGCCTTTCCCCACACTGGGGTCTAAAGCAGCTTACATTATTCTCCTCTCCTCTTTTTTATCTGCACAAAAACACTGTGAGGTAGATTAGGCTGAAAGTAAATGACTGGTCCCAAATCACCCAGACAGCTTCCACAGCAGGATGAGGATTCAAACCTGGGTCTTCCAGACCCTGCTCTGAAGCTCTAACCACTACACCACAGTGGCTTTCATAGGGTGGCTGCTGTTGAACAGTAGCACTCAGCCAGGCCTACGGTTGGGTCATGCAAGTTGGGTGGGATCAAGTCACTGAGAGGCTGCTTCCAGGCCTACAGTTGCCAACCTCCCGGTGGAATCTGAAGATCTCCCGGAATTACATCTGAACTCCAGTCTATAGAGATCTGACTATAAACTACAGAGATCTGTCCCCCTGGAGGAAATGACCACTTTGAAGGGTGGAACCTATGGGATTATAATCAATTGAGGCCTCTCTCTTCCCCAAGATTCTACCACAAAATCTCCAGGAATTTCCCAACTTGGAGCTGGAAACCCTAGCCAGGCCTGACCCTGATGAATTCTCCCTCAAAGACCAAAATAGGCCTGGAAAAAGCCTTGCCCTCTCCCTTTACCTTTTCCTCTCATATAAACCTATCTTGGAATACTGTGGTTGCCTAGCAGCAGCCACTGAAGTAATATGTTGCTTAAAGGTGCTCCTTTTATCATTTTTGGATTTTTTAAGCCACTTGGTTATTTCTTTTTATAGCCCTCCATTCCTGTGCAACAGGGCTCAGGGCAGGTAATAACATTTCCAAATAACAGTATTCTTAAATTAACTTAAAAGCATTTAAAACATCCTGAACAATTCAACTAACATTTTACAGATGGCACATTGATGAACAAAACTTGGTGCCCTTTTTCCCCATGGGGGAGTGAAGCAGGGAAGGAGCCAGGCTAGCTAGAAACCGTTGCTGTGCTCAACTATAGGTCTGGCAGAACATCTCTGTCTTACAGGTTCTGTGGAACTGCATTAAGTCCCACAGAGCAAAGATGTCATTTGGCATAACGGTGAAGTGGTGGGTCAACAGGTCATGATTGACTGTGTTGAATGCTGCTGTCAGACCGAATAATAACAGCAGTGCTGACCTGCCTTGATCCAGCTGTCTACGAAGATCATCTGTGAGGGTGATCAGTGCTGTCTCTGTCCCAATGCCTAGGTGGAAATCAGATTGGAATGGGTCCAGAGCTGATGTGTCCCTTAGGAAAGTCTGGAGCTGTTCCACCACCACTCTCTCAATTACCTTATCCAGAAATGAAAGGTTCAACACTGGGTGGTGATTGGATGGATCAATAGGATCCAAGGATGGTTTCTTTAAGAGTGGTATTATCACCGCCTCCTTTAATTCCCCTGGGTAGACCCCCAAATTCAGGGACAGATTTATAATGTCCACCAGGGGCACGTATTCCCTCACCATTGGCTTTCACTAGCCATGATGGATGTGGGTCTAAGAGGCAAGTGGTAGGCTTAACAGCACCCAGAATCCTGTCAATATTGAACCAGGAGAGTTGGCTGTTGTCCAGTACTAAATCCAAAGATGGCCAAGGGGTCTCCAGTTTACATACTGTATTTAACAGTATTCCTTTAGAATTTAACAGTAATCCTTTAGATTTTAACAGTATTCCTTTAGATATCTTACATAGATATCTTACAGAATTTAACAGTATTCCTTTAGATATCTTACATAAATACCAGGTTCCTCTGAAGTTGTCTTCTCTGTGGAATCATCTAAGATGATGCTTATTCTTTGCTTTCTAACAGCAGTTCATTTTTTATTACATTTGCTTTGTGGTTGATAAATTCTATGCATCTCATATCATTCACATACTGGTGATTTGTTTCTGTATCAGATTTGATTAGCAGTACAGCTAGTTCCTTGAGGTCTGTAAGTGAACATTTTTTTGCCTGTTTTCTTCATGTACTGTGCAAATAGAACACTTGCAGGGTTTGATGGGGCATGAACAGCAACACTCTTCAGATGTTATGTACACATAGACAGGGCGCCTATCAACCATATGTTTGAGGGCATGCGATTCCTGCAATGCACCTTATACACTAAACATTAATTGGGCAAGGTGTGGATTTGCATGCATGTGTGCATGATATCAATGGACTTAAACTGGAGTAACTCTGCATAGAAACAATATAAGAACTGATGCTTTTGCATTGAAATTCAGTTTTTAAATCCAAGATGCCATTGATTTCATCTAAGCATTGATAGCTGCAATTCTGGTAGTTAAAGAGGGAAAGCTGCAATAGATTCAGCTGAAGGCAAACAAGATAGGGAAGTTATCTTTAAATTGTGTAATTTTGGTCAGTTTTTTGGAAAGCAGACTTTGATTTGTAGTTCACATTAACTGGTTAATTGATTTAATCTGAGTGAAAACCCTTCAGCTGTATTGCTAGAAAACATTTGAAAGCGTTTTCCAAGCAGGCTTATAGATAACCAAGAACACTGCCTTAGCAGAAGCCCACCTAACTTCCATTGGCTTCAGCTGGCAGCTAGCAGCAGCACACGCCCCTCGCATACCTTCAGCCTTTTGTTCACAGAAGAGGATTTAGTGATGCCTAGGGAGTTTTGCCTGCCTGTCTGCTTCCTGCCTCTCAGATTGGGCCAACAACTGGAGGAATCACAGTCAGCAAACATGCAGGAAAAAAAATGTAAGAAATAAAGTCTATGAAAAAAGCACAAAAAACAATATATATTTTCTCTGAATAGAGATGTAATTATTTCTTGCTTTTTAAATCTAAATATGAATATAATTATTCCTTAACAAAAATAACTAATACAAGTAATAATACAAATATCTACAATTAAACAACAAGGTAAGTCATGCCAAACTATAGTTATATAGAAAGTTATCCAAAAAGGTAAACTTCTTCAGCGTATAATAATAAGGCACTAATCCAATTTCTTATAGAGACCAACGATTCAAAAGACTCTAGAAGTCTCTGTAAGAAATTGGATTCATGCCTTATTATTGTACATTACCATGTGTCTTTCTGTGAATGGAGTTGATACTCCATCTTGGGGTTATAACCCATTGCTCCTAATTGCTTTAAACCTTTTGAATACGCTGAAAAAGAAGTTTATCTATTCAAAACGAGTGAAACTAAATCTGGAAACCTCATCATATTTCATCAGCTACTCATGTCCCCAGTAAGTATGAGGAAATTTCAAGCTGATTGGCTTCTGTCCCCCCCCCCGCCCCGGTTTGGTAGGGAACAGAAGTGATTGGCATCTTATCACCCTGTTTGCAAGCAGGCAGATGAGATGCTGATCACT
Source organism: Gekko gecko (assembly GCA_029375565.1). Taxonomy (NCBI): domain Eukaryota; kingdom Metazoa; phylum Chordata; class Lepidosauria; order Squamata; family Gekkonidae; genus Gekko; species Gekko gecko. The sequence continues at coordinate 54,351,167 of JAPDNY010000009.1, forward strand.
TTTCTCTGTTTCTGTTCCATTCCATCAGAAGCCAACCCCAGCTGATCCCCCATCTGCTGGGAGTCAGATTCTGACTCTTCCTTGTGTCCCAACATAGCAAGGCTAGGACACAGGAAAGTGCTTGAAGACCAGAACCCAACTTCCAGTTATTCCCCTGATTAGCCGACAGTTGGCTTCTGACAGATAAAGCAGCTGCAAACCTGTTCAGTGCTGTTCAGGTTGTTCAGTGTAAGGTAAACATAACCTTGATAGGCTCACAGTGTGCTGAATAGGTTTGCTGTGAAATTTGCAGAATCTCTAGCAGGTAGAAGAACGTAAGAGGAAGAGCCCTGCTGGATCAGACCAGAGAACAGCCAATCCAGCATTCGGTCTAATATGGTGGGTAACCAACTACCATGAAGGACCAACAGCAGAGCATAGAAGCCAAGTCTTTCCCCTCAGTGTTGCATCCCACCAATGGTATTCAGAGTGTGGAGGTTCCTTTCTAGGTTCGTTTCTAGGCACCATGACTAGTAGCTACTGATTGACCTGTCTTTCTTGAATTTGTCCAGTCCCCTTGTAAAGCCATCCATGCAATGGCCATCAATACTTTCTGTAACACTGAATTTCACAGTATAATCACTCTTGGGCAGTGAGTTCCACAGTTCAATCTCTCATTGAGAAAAGAAGTACTTGACTATCCTGCATTGCTCATCAACTTCATTGTGTGTTCACAAGTTCTAGTATTTTGAGAAAGGGAGGAAAAGTCCTCTCCATCCAGAAGAAGAAGAAGAGAAGAGATTGGATTTATACCCCACCCTTCACTACCCAAAGGTGTCTCAGAGCGGCTTACAAACTCCTTTCCCTTCCCCTCCCCACAACAGACACCCTGTGGGGAGGTGGGGCTGAGAGAGCTCAAACAGAAACTGCTCTTTTTCAAGGACAGCTCTTATCAGAATTATGTCTTGCCCAAGGTCATGCAGCCAGGTGCAAGTGGAGGAGTGGGGAATCAAACCCAGTTCTCCCAGATTAGAGTCCACGCACTTAACCACTACACCAGACTGGCTCTCTACCCTCTCTACCCCATGCATCTTTCCTTATATATAATTGAGTAGTGGGGTGGCAATTTCTGAATATTCCACACGCTCCTAAATCAGTTGGCTCCATGATGTGTCACTCAGAAGCTGTCCCTATCCACTGGCTGAGTTGCCTGAGTCCCGCCCACAGTGTGCTCCATCAGCCATTGGCCCATCAGCCACCACTCATGAGTACTTGCATGCCATTGGCCGGGTGCTGGGTCTGCTCCTCTTCCCCGCCTACTCCAGCTACTGTTCCCTGTCAGAATATGCTCTCTCTCCTGAGGAATACACTTCGCCTGCTTGGCTCCTCTGTGGGACTAATTTTTCCCTCAGTGGCTGTTGGTAGGCAACAAAGCTTGGTTCTGTCAGTAAAAAGACAAAGGAATGAAACCCTTTCCATGCCTTTGTGAGAAACTCATTGGGGCCAGTACTGACTAGGGTTGCCAGCTCCAGGTTGGGAAATTCCTGCTGAGTCCTTCCGCCCGCCCCCAATGCTGCCCATCACAGAATTCACCCCCCCCCAAATCTCTAGGTATTTCCCTACTCAAAGCTGGGAACCCTACTTTCCCCTCAGTGCCTTTTGCCAGGCAACCAAGCTTGGTTCTGTCAGTAAAAGGCCCTTTCCACACCTATTTTGGCCTTTGGGAGAAAACTCATTGGGGCCAGTCCTGACTAGGGTTGCCAGCTCCAGGTAGGAAGATTCTGTGTCTAAGGAAGCCAGTCTAAGGAAGGCAGAGTCTGCGGAGGGGAGAGGCCTCAGCAGAATAGAATGCTATAGAGGCCACTGTCCAAAGCAATTCATTTTCTGGGGGGGGGAGATCTGTTGTCTGGAGTTCAGTTGTGATACCTGGTGATCTTCACGCTCCACCTGGAGGTTGGCTACCCTAGGCGTAGCAGTCAGTGCTTCAGAGCAGTGTCTGCTAGACCCAGGTTCTTGCTGTGGCAGCTGACTGGGTGATTTTGGACCAATCAAAGACTTTCAGCCTAACCCAAGAACATAAGAACATAAGAGAAGCCAATGTTAGATCAGGCCAAAGGCCCATCAACACTCTGTGACACAATGGCCAAAAATACCAGGTCCCTCACAGGCTTGTTGTGCAAGTCAAAAGGAGGAGAGGAGAATGATGTAAGCTGCTTTGATCCCCATTGCAGAGAAAGACTATTTTCCTCCTGGGGAACCATTGTTGCCAATCTCCAGGCAAGGGCTGGAGCTCACCCAGAATTACAACTGCTCTCCAGATGGCAGAGATCAGTTCCCCTGGAGAAAATGGTGGACTCTGTGTCCTTATACCTTGCTGAGCTGGCCCCCCATGACAGCCAATATGATGTAACACTCATGGCTTCAGAGCACAGTAGAGGCTGCAGGTGGTGATGGAAGATGGAAAGCTGAAGAGTGAAGGGGAAATAAAGGTAGGTTGATGATTGGCTGGGAAGGAGATAGGGTTGCCAACTCCAGGTGGGAAATTCCTGGAGATTTGAGGGGTGGAGCATGGAGGGTGGGATTTGAGGAGGGGTGGGATCTCAGACAGGTACAATACCATAGATGCCACCCTCCAAAGCAGCCATTTCCTCCTGTGGAACCATTGCTGCAAATCTCCAGGTGAGGGCTGGAGATCACTCAGAATTACAACTGCTCTCCAGGAGGGAGGGCAGAAGTCAGCTGAAGTCAGCAGGGCAGATAATGGTATGCTGATGGTTAGCTGGGAAGGAGATGGGGTTGCCAACCCTAGGTTGGCAATTCCTGGGGATTTGAGGGGGTGGAGCCTGGAGAGGGTGCAGTTTGAGGAGGAGTTGGACCTCAGACAGGTAGAATGCCATAGGCTCCACCCTCAAAACCAGCCATTTCCTCCTGAGTAACAATTGTTGCCAGTCTCCAAGTGATGGCTGGAGATCACTCAAAATTACAACTGCAGGGATCAGTTCCTCTGGAGAAAATGGTGGACTTTGTGTCATTATACCCTGCTGAGGTTGCCACAGCAAATTGACACTGAGTGCCCAAGGCCAGGGCACTCTCCCAGAGCCTCTTTCTAGAGCTCTCTGTATTTATTTCCACAACAGGCCTTATAAACCTCTATCATGGCCCTCGAGTCATCATTTTTTCTAAACTGAAAAGTCCCAGACTCTTTAGCTTTTCCTCATGGGAAATGTACTCCATCTTGGTTGCCTTCTTCTGTACTTTTTCCAGCTCTGCAATGTCCTTTTTGAGATACTTTTGGGCGATCCAATAACACATCTGTAATGGATGTCTATGAGTTTAGGTTTTGTTCATAGTATAGGCACCAAGTATTGTGACAATTTTTCTTGGCAGGGATTATTAAGCATATGTAAATCCTCATCTCAGTTAATTTGGCTGGAGAGAATGTGAGCTGAGCAGAAGTCAATTATCTCACAGTAGGACATAAAACTGTAGCAGTAGTTGCTTAATTAGGGACTGTATTAAGCTAATGACCAAGGAATTTTTTCAGTTGACACGGTGGTTCAGTAGTAATGAGACTTATAGCACCATTGATTTTGAAGTGCTCTCTATCAAATCAGATAGCAATTTTATTCACAATCTGTTTTTATGAGCTTCACCTAGTTTTATTGTGCAGAACACAAACTTAGCCTTATAATAACTGTCATGCACTTTTTTTGCAAAAAAAATCAGCTGCATTTTGCAATTAGACAAACTTACTTTGATCTTTTTGAATTTCTATATGCAGGCTTGGAGAGGCCTGGATATTTGCACAGCCATTATCTCCTGTATGTTTTTGTGTCAGCATCAGAACTGTAAGGAATTAAGTGGCAACTGAATCTGAAATGGCTTCAACATATTGAAGGTTTTATTAATCTTTTATTTATTAAGTGTGTAAAATCTTTTAAAAAGCAAAGACTCTCAATGGTTTTAATTTTTATTGCCTCTTGTCCCCAGTCCCTGCCAACTTTTCATCACCATATAGAGGGTCCTTTGTAGCCTAATGCTGTTGAAATGTACACTAGAATACAGCTGAGTCTATTTTAACTGTCTTAATTTAAACGATCATTCTATTCCATACAGCAGACTTAAAACAACCACGTTCTTCTTATTTCTGCTGAGACAAAATATTGAGATCTCCAGTACTTTGACTTATTACTGTAGATTCTGTTACAGTTTTCTACAGAATGTGTATGTTAGTTGGCTAAACTGGCCCTCTGGATAAATAGCTTTAGGGCCTCCTAAAGTTCTGTGTGGTATAATCCAAAACAACATAGCAGAGCTAATAATCAGGCTCTGTAGCAAAAGGCCTGTGAACAATCATTTTTTGTGCCTGGTGGGTTGCAGTCTGGTATTGTTGCAAATTTGGCATACAGAGAACCTCAGCTTTTGTTTTAGAGGGAAAAAATGGTTAATACTGAGGAATTAAAGAAGGAGATTCCACAAAGGTATCCATGGAAATGGAAAGGGATCTCTAGCTTCTCCCTTGCTGCTGTTCTCACAGAGCAGAGGTATACCTTTCTAAGACCTCTGCAAGGTGAAACTCTGCTTAGAAAGGCCTACTTGAACCTACTGTAAAACATACTAGTACCCTGTGTTTCTTTAATCAGTGTCATCGTACTTCCCCAATAATAATGAAGCAATTTAAGTTACTACAGCAAGCATACTTGTGATGGAGACCACGTGACCATGAAGAGTGCTTTAAGATCACAGCAACAAATTCTTATGCTCCCAGGTGGGCATTCTCTGCTGTATCCAGCCAGCCTTTTAAAAACATTTGCAGACACTCAGTAATTAAATAGGGGTCTGAGGACAGCTAAAAAATTAACCTCTTTGATCATTGAAGGCAGCCAAAGGCTGGTCAACAATTCCAATAAAGGGTAAAAAATCCCAGTATTAAAACAAATTGATAAATGGGGTGCAGTTAGGCAGAGAGTGAAGAAATACACAAGATATACATACATACATACATACATACATACATACATACATACATATGTGTGTGTGTGTGTGTGTGTGTGTGTTTATTATAGAAGTTGAATAAAATAAAAGGTATAAGAATGGCAGAAAAAGATTAAAGAATATATTTCTACACTACATGAGACGTCTGAAAGCTTGCTTACAAATAGTTCCTTGAGCACAATTTCTAGCAACTGGCCCCTAGTTCTCTTTAATTCCTAGCTTTTTCCGAGTAATCAGACAGCTAAATTTGTGTGATTTAGCAGGATCAAGAATATGTTTTGAAAAGGTAGTAAGCATGCCTTTTTTAGTCAATGGGGAAATGAGTTAAGATGGCCAATGATAGATAAAGAGCTAGTTACAGGGAATGTCATCTGTGAAAGACTGAAACCTCACCTAGGCAAGAAAGTGAGGTTCCTTCTAACATAACACATACAATGATCCACTAACTGGAAAAGTCAAAGGAATTCCAAGTTACCATGGAGAGGGGCAGACAGACATAGAAAAGTGAACATTCATATACCAGTAAATAGGTTTCAGACAAAGAAGAAAAGAAAGTTTTTTGGAGCCTTGCAGTAAAATGAGGTTTTGAAACAAGTTGATCAAACTTAAAATAATGGCTATTAAGATTAAAATAATGGCTATTAAAGAGAATGGCCATTAAAGATACTAAAAATGGCTATTAAAGACAACATTCAATTTTTGTTATTACAAAAACCCCTCCTAGTGTCACATGGATATGAGTCCTCCTTAAATCAGACTGAATTTTTTTTAATCCCATCTCTGATTCACAAAATTGCTACCCCTTGGAGATATCAGTCAGTGTCATATTGCATACAAAATATATATCCCTTGATTAAATTCTCTTACAGACTTTTAGTTTAATAATCAGTTTAGGTTAACCTCCAGAGTTAGTGATGCTTACATTCTGCAGAATATTGGGAGAGCTTCTGGAAAGCATTTGGAACAGGATTCAGAAATGCATTCTTTGCATGGTATTCTGCCTAACAGCTGTTTGAAATCAGTGGGAGTACTCAGTTTTGGATAAGGGGCAGAGATAATTTATTTAAAGCAAAACTCCAATGATCACAAGATATATCCTTCTCCCAGATAACAAGTGTCCTTTCCCCAAGATGAGCAGTTTCATTTCCTCACATTACTAAAACCCTGTTCCAGGTGTTTATAGCAGAAAATAGTACTATGCATTATGTCAGCAAGGAAATTGAGAAAACCTAAGATGTGTGCTAGAAATAAAAACAGTTTTGGACTTTAAACTGTCAGTTATCATGTGGTCGATCAACTAAGGTGCACCTCACAAGCCCTTGTGGTTCTCCACCATGCAACTATGCCTGGCCCGGTGACCAGCACTGCGCAACTCAGCCAGACTTTTCTGGGAGGGAAAGCTGAAAACAGGGGCAGATAACAGAGGGACAGATATTGGCTGATGGGTGAGAAGGAGAAAAGGAAGTGGGGGAAAGGGAGAAACTGTGGGAGCTGCAAAGGAAGGGAAAGATGAAATAGTGGGGGAAGGTTAAATGAGATGCCCCCTACAAGTCCTTGCAGGTGCCCAGCTCCTATCACCTTAATTTATAAAATGTGTACATTTGTTTTAGGGTAATTTCATTCAGCTACACAACCTCAGCATTAGCAAAATCATGTCTGAAGCATAGTGATTTTTGGCCCTACTTCTCAGAAACAGCAGATAAGGTAACATTGCCAAGCCATATCTGGTAACTGCTGGGAGCCGTGGTAGGGCAGTGTGACATGATGGCATGTGGTGGCATGTGGTGGCATGTACGATATCACATCACTTCTGGTTTTCCCCAGAAGTCATGCCACTCTAGGAATCAGCAGAAACGCCATTATAAAACCATAAACTTTCCAGTGATTCCTAGAGCCACATGATGTCACTTTCAAGTTTTCCCTGCACACAATGCCAGTGGATTTTTTCTTTCTTTTTTCTTCTGGTGCTGCTTTGAACAACAAGGGGTGGCAGAAGGATGCCTCATGCCATAGCAGAAGGTTTAGTAATCCTAATATGAGGTGGTAAATCTGAATCCTAAAACACGGTACCAAGAATTAGAATCAAAAGAACTAAGTCTAAAATATATAGCTGGTTTGAAAAAAATCGTTCTAAGAGATGTCCTTTGTCACTTCTTTGCAAACTGCTGCTGTGGTTGCAACCAAACACTATTTATGCTATCTTTCAGACAAGGCTCTTTGGGGGTCCTATAGTGCAATATCATAATCTTCAAAAATATTTTTAGTTTTGAGAAAACTGAAAGGGAACTATTTTTCACTAAGTCTGCTTTGTTCATTTTGACAGAAAGAAAACAAATAGATTTTCATATATTATTTACCCATTACAGGGGACTGGTTTACTCAGTGATGTTTAACACTCACAGTGTAATCTTATACAGAGCTACTCCATCGAAATCAACACTCTTACATTGGAGCAATTCTACATAGGGCTGTATTGCCAGTCAGGAAAAGTCTGTCTTGCTACAAAGTCTGTAAATGATACCTTAAACTGCTCCCAGAGTCAGAGAGTTCATTCCCTTCATCTTCCCTGACACCGATGAGTCTCTTGCTATAAATGTTTGCATACTTTGCAGTCCTGCTGTACTGCCAGCGCTTTTCCATCTGCGCCACATATTTCTCTTTCAAAATTTACAATCCATCCTGTAAAGACAACAAAAATGTTTAAATGATCTGAACTACATGAAAAGAGCACCACAAAGAATAACACTAGGAAAGATTTTTGATAACAGGAGTAAATGTATGTCTTTGAAGCATTTAGTATTCAAAGTATCCCAAGGTCTATATTCTAAGTATCTCAAAATAAATGGTAGAATAACTTCCATCAACCTGTTCAAAAACTATGTTTCAGATAAGCATTCCAGTCTGTGTTCTGTGCAAAAAACAACCTTTATTATAGCAATCGGAGTACTTTGTGACTTATATGCTATGGAAACCAAGCACTCGAAGCAAATGTGAACACAGTGAGAGCACATGATCATACCTACTTTGTGATAGTGATGGTGGCAAAGCAAGCTTGCTTTTTTGCTACCATTACATCTGCACAATGCCATTCAGCTGAGCTTTTTTGTGTTGTGAGGGGTTGAAAAGTACTGAGACTGACGAGTGATTCAGCTCTCACATACTTTATTAGTTGAAGAGCAAGACAAGAGAAGCTGGCTCACAGTCCTGCAGTCCATTGTCTTTGGGAGCAAAGCTCAGACCCTTCGCCTGCCTGCATGACGGACCGGTTAGAACCAGTCCGAGCACATGGCTGTCCTGAGCCCATGCTCCCGAGTGGATACATTACAGGGGGCTTATGTCAGGCTCAGAGGAGGTTGACCTGAAAGCCCTCTGTGATTCATTTGCAATGTATTTTGCAGATAACATTGCTTGCCTCCATCAAGACAAATACCACAGTTGAACAGTTTCAATCTCAGGATGTTATCAAAGTGTAGTCTGGCCCTAGTATTATGGATGACTTTCAGTTGGTGAGGCCTGATGATGATGATGAAGAAGAAGAGATTGGATTTATACCCCTCCCTTCACTACCCAAAGGAGTCTCAGAGTGGCTTACAAACTCCTTCCCTGTGAGGTAGGTGGGGTTGAGAGAGCTCTGACAGAAACTGCTCTTTTTCAAGAACAGCTGTGCCAAACTATTGCTTGCCCAAGATCATCCAGCAGGTACAAGCGGAGGAGTGGGGAATCAAACCTGGTTCTCCCATATTAGAGTATGTGCACTTAACCACTACACCAAACTGAAGCTGTCAAGGTGCTTTGAAGTGTGCAGTCCATCACATCCAGTTTTGACCCTTGTCCCTCATGGCAATATCATGCTAGGCTGGGTTGGTTGACTGGCTTCAGAAGGTAATAAATGCCTCTCTGGGGGAGGGTGTAGTTCTGACTGCTTTGAAAGAAGTAACTGTGAGATCCCTTCTCAAGGAGGTATCCCTGGACTCAAATGACCTAAGCAACTACTGCCTGGTAGCTAACATTCCACTGTTGGACAAGGTGCTCAGGCTGGTGGTGTCTACACAGCTTCCTCTTGGAGGAGAGGGATACATTTCAATATAGACTCATGTCTGGCTTAGGGACAAAATGGCCTTGGTCACCCTGAGTGATGACCTTTGAGGGAATAGTGACAACTGCCTTTGAAACCATCAGCCATAGTATCCTTCAGGAGAGGCTGGCTAGGCTGGGAGTAGGGGGCACTGTGCTTTCATGGTTCCACTCTTACTAGATCAACTGATTACAAAAGGTGGTATTAGGGGATTCTACCCCATGGCCAGGGGTCTTTTCGTAGAAGAACAGCTGCAGGAGGCTATTAGCATATGCCACACCCCCTGACATCACCGGAAGTGATGTAAGAAGGGGAAGCAAAAGGGGGCGGCATCTTCAAAAGCCTCCCCTTCCCCAGCTGGCCTGGGTGGGGGAGCTAAGAGAGAAGGGGTTTAAAGTTTAAACTCCTTCTCATGAGAGTTGGGCCACAGAAGGAGGAAAGAGGGAAGGAAAGAGAGAGAATAGAGAGAAGGAAAGAGTGAAAGAAAGAGGGAAAGAAAGAGAAGGAAAGGGGAGGGAAAGAAAGAGAGGGAAGAAGGAGGGAAACAGGGAAAGGAGGAAAAAAGAGAAGAGAAGAAGGTGGGAAATAAAGAAAGAGAGAAGAGAAGAATGAGGGAAGGAGGAAAAAGAAAGAAAGAAAGGAGGGAATGAAAGAAATTTGGCGACAATTCGGCCCCATTATATCTTATGGACCATTGAAGTCAATGGTGAAAACATAGGGTATATTCTGGGGGCTGGAGGGGAGGGGGTTTGAAGGAGAGGCTCCAAACTCACAGGATAGCTGTTGGAGCCTCTTCCCAAGATACCCACCAAGTTTCAAGAACGTTGGATCAGGGGGTCCAATTCTATGGGCCCCCAAACAGGTTGCCCCCATTCCCTCCATTGTTCTCTATGGTGGGGAAAAAGTAACTTTCCTGGAGGGAGCTGTACTCCCCCTGAAGGAGCAGGTTCACAGCTTGAGGGTGCTGCTGGATCCTTGCCTATGGTTGGAAGCTCAGGTCTCCTCTGTGGTACTTAGGACCTTTTATCAGCTCTGGCTAGTTTGGCAGTTGTGATGGTTCCTCAAAATGTGTGATCTGGCCATTTTGATCTACATGGGGCTGCCTTTGACAATAGTTCAGAAACTTAAATTTTGTATAGAGTGCATCTGCCAGGCAGAGGTTGGTAACAGAGCTCATATCACCCTATGCTGAAATACTTGCACAGGTTACCCATCTCTTTCCAGGCACAATTCAAAGTGCTGGCTCTTACCTTTAAGGCACTAAACAGCCTTAAATACATGAAAGATCGTTTCCTCCCAGCCCACCAGTTAAAATTCTGCTTCTCAAGCCCTACGTTCTCTGCCCCCACTTTCAAAGGTAAGGTGGGTTGCTGCAACTAGAGGCAGGACATTTCCTGTAGTGGCAACTTGCCTATAGAATACCCCCCCCCTTGAGGTTTGCCTGGTGCCTACTTCACTTTCTTTTAGATGCCAAGTCAAAACTATCTTTTTACCCAGGCTTCTAATTAGGGTTTGTTCGGTGTGTGTTTTTTAACTTGTTAAACTTGTTCTTTAATGGCTTATTTTTAATGATTTGTTTTGTTTTTAATGTTGTGGTTTCAATTGTAAGCTGCCTAGAACAAGATTCTGAAAAAGCAGCTTAGAAATATCCTAAATGAATAAATAAGATCAAAGCAAAAGCCATTTTTGAGTTGGGAGCATACTGCCATTATGATACACTAATCTGATGTAAGACTGTTTTTAAAGTACCACATATGCTTACACGTCTAGGAAATCCAGGTCCTACTCTTTTAGTAATCTTTATTTTTATATCATAAGGCCTATGAGTTTACTTTGTATTTTATTGTGTTCTTCTGTTTGGTGATTTGCAGTATCTTTTGGCTAAAAGTAATAAAGACTTCCTGGACCTCTAGTGAGCCACTTTCAAAGAAGTTTATGTAAGTGCAGTACACTTACAATACTGATTTCCTTGACTGTGATATATTATTGGACAAGATGAAAGCTACAATCTTTAACCAACAGTTTACATTTCAGACACATTTTAAGAAGATAGTTAACTATAAGTGAAGGATACAAATGAATTTGCAGTAGATTGTTGCTGAAGATCCTGAGATTTTCCAAACAATGGCCTTGGCTATTAACTAATTTTAAAAAATCTTTCTTTTGGTTAACATAGTATTCCAGACAATACAACTTTATTTATACAGGTATATTTATGATATCTTCATATAACACAAACATCTTGGGCACACGTTCAATAAGATAACTGTTTGTGATGGCCATCAGCCAATTTTTAACAGTAGGTTTGATACCTGTTTGCTGCATACCATTTTTTGAGGGTCTAAAGGAGAAATCTTGAATCCTGGATTTTATCCTCAAGGCAAGGTGAGCTTTATAAAGCAACTCTCCTCCTTTGGCTGTCAGGAGCCATTGGAGTTGAGGAGAAGGGGCTGCTTAAAATCATAAATGCCTCCTATTCTTTCTAAAAGTCCCCCAAATGTGTAGATTGCAACCTAGGGGCTATTTGGGCCCCTGTCAAGAATCATTGCCATAGGCCATCTTTTGTACACTTAATTCAGGGTTTATATTTTTACATCCATGTGAAGATTATACACCAGGAAAACAGAAACTTTCTGATCCTATGTCTATTTTGTTTTTGGCAAAATATGACTTTCTGCAACCTTGGTTGACAACCAGTTGTTTAATAATGAGTCTTTTCTGGTAATCTTTAATATAATGGATTATAAGATATTGTGACATGCCTTGGAAAGTGTGCAGGTCTTCATATGCTCCTAAACAGCCCCATGCATTCCTGAAAGGAAGGTTGTCCCTCTAAAGCCTTTACTATGGCTGTTTCTCCTGCCCTGTTCTAGTTTTTCTATAGGATGATACACTGTGTTGATCACTGCTGTACCTCTCCTTTTCTATCATGTTTTATCCTGCCTTTCCTTCAAGAGCTCATGCACATTTCTCTCCTCAGTCATTTTATCCTCACAACAACTCCATGAGGTAGGATAGAATGAGAGAAAGTGACTGGCCCCGGGTCACCCAGTGAGCATCACTGCAGAGTGGGGGTTTAAACCTGTGTCTCCCTACTTCTAGTCTAACCACAATACCATCACTTGGCCCAGGTCCTGAAGACTTTGAGCTGGATTGCATATGGCACTCTTACTGGGGTAATATAATGAGTGTGTATCATTGGTCACCACCCTTTAGTCGAGCCTTCTTCTACCTCCCCAACAGGTGAATGCTTGAAAATGAGAATTATTTCCTGAAGTACAGGCCTGCACGGCTTGCAGTTTTTCAGGCTGACTGCAGTCCATTAGCCACGTAAAGTGGCCCAGTAGTGCCTCAATAAATATCCTTCTTTTGCTGCTTCCAGGGAATGCGCCTGGCATTTACAGTGCTTGGACTGGTGGGCTGGTTTCAGCTTGATGAGCCACAACTTGTACAGGCCTGCTCTAGTGAGTGCACATCATGACTCTGGGATTTTCATTTAAGATTTTTTTCCCAGGAACAGAAGAATTTGCTTGATTATAGCCAAAAATATACGCTCAAAACAGACAGTTCCTAAGATATATATGATTCCATTCCCAACATACACAAGAAATCCTCTCGAATGAGTTATAATAGTGGGAGTAATTGTCTATGAAATGCTGAAAATATGAAAAATGCAGTAAAAAACATTACACAGTAGAAAGCGCACTTCTATTAGACAGACAACTGACAGCTCAGTTTTAATTATTCATGATATTTCATTTACTGTAATGTTCTGTGGCATATTTTGTAAATATAATGAAGTCTTCATAATACAAAATCTCACCACAAACCCAGCTACCATTTCTTTGCTAAAAGGATAAGAGACATTTTTATGTAGACAATAAATTGTGCGTATCAGCAGGGTACTATGTCTGAGTTGCCTCAAAATGATCTGCTGCACTAGATTCTGTGATATGAAGAGCCCCAAGGCATCATGTTGCAATGTTTTCAAAAGAGGGAAATACCATAAATTAAGACAGAGATGCGGAGAGGCAGCCCCAGGTGTGCGAGGGAATGGTTCATTCCAATTATGGAAGGTGAAAGGGAGTGAGGAGCTGCCTGGGAAGACGCTGTGTTCCTAGTAAGGGAAGGGTTGTGACCATCTGCTCTTCCTCTCCCCTCCAGACCCTCAGAACATAAATGGAAGCTGTCTGCTAGAAGAAATGAAGGGATGGACTGTCTGACTGCTGTTTGGGAGAGAGAATTAGGTTTCCATTAAGGGTAAAACTATTACCACCTACTCTGTCTTCCTTTTAACTCTGTGGATTAGTTTGTTGGTTTTGAGCTTGCATCAGGTTAAAAGCTCTCAGATAAATAAAATAAATGTCCACATACTTGTAGAATTCTGGGAAGACTAAGCAATCCTGACACCACTTAAAACTCACTGCCTCTGATTGCAGCTTAGCCCAATGTTACTACCACTGTGTAGCAACTTAGAAGTTCAGGAACCAATGAGGTGATATTGCATGCCCTTGCCTTGCCAAATGGTAAAGCACAATACTTTTAAGCATCTGCCTCATATCCCCTACTCATCTGAACCTTCCACTTTGTCTGAAATATAGGAGTGCTCTTTGGGATGGACAGGGAAGCAGTGTGATTTCCTGTATGTTTAGGATACCTTGTCAAATCCCCAGGTGATTTGAGATCCCATGTTTCAGAGCCTATAGGTTGTACCTGCTGAATTACTACAGTTATAAGCAATTAAATAGGCTTATGACAAAGATACACATGCCAACGTTAATAGCCTGGAGTTGCCATTTCTATAGGAATGATGATTTGCTGAATACAAAGAAAGTATTAATTTACTGCAATGCCATCAAATGGAAAAATAACCTACCTCCATCAATTTCGCTCTGGCATGATAGGATTTGGCAAGTCTATGTGATGGAATTAATTTTATACAAGAATGTTCTGAATGACAATACTAGGCAAAAAGCTCAGTTCCTAGTGATTTGGTTTCCATTTCTAGAGTACATGACAACCAATGGTAAAGTGCCGAAAAACATTTACCCTTTAGATCTGTTACAATTGTAAGCTGAAGCTATCCATCTACTCTGCTAGTAAGCTGTAGCTCCTTTTTATTATTATGTATTTATTATTTTTTTGCCTCTAAACCAACTGTAAATTGCAAAACTATGTATCTTCTAATGGTAACGTGCATGTCAGACCTTTGTATTCTCAATAAAATGTTGAATAATAAAAAAAGGAATGATGACTTGTAGACAAAAATGTCACAACAAATGTTCTTCAAATACACAACAGGTTTTCAATTTAAAATTGCATGTATGTCGAAGCATCACTCCTGGATCTTGCTGGATTTTGGTGCCCCTCTGATCTTTTAGTCCTCTATGCCTGTTGTCGCCACTAATGGAGCCCTGTTGGTACATGTGATCCTGAACTGTGGTTTTGTCTAAGACTCCACCTACTTGTTGTACAGATGGGAGCAACATGTGACAGCTCTAGTTTCTTTTGCTTCTTAAGATATGCAAAGTAGATACTTCTCCAGTGAAATAGCGGGTTGTATGACCTAATTACAAACAGTTTTAGTAAAATCTTAATGTTTAGTATAGCAGCATTTTTAAAAACGTACTTGGATGCCTGAAAAAAGAACTGGAACTATTAGTGCTGACATCCACACACTCACCATGAACAATCTGGTTCTAAACTGCTTGGTTAAACCCAAATATTTGGGTCTGTTCCATTGACTTTAATGGAATCAACTTGATTTAAAACCCAGAGCCTCCTGATGATGTTATACTAGGATGCTTAGTGGAAAGGCCAAGTCTCACAGGTCATCACAGCCAAACCACTTGAATAAATTGCAATCTACATGAGTGTGTGTGAGATGGCATATCTTGGAAGCGATTCGCCTTTTTTGTAAAGTGAGAAGGACAAAAAACCTTTTAAGTTGAACTACTAAGGAACATTTTAAAATGCAAGGACATAACTCCTTCTTGACATGCCTGGTATGCAAAACAATACCCTTGAATTGAAAACACATATACACATACATATATTTGAGTGTCTCTGTCTATATACACGCACACACATGGAAAGAGCAAGAATGTAAGAGATAGAGAGTCGGAGAGAGGTGCCTGTACATAATCAATATGATTTCAGCCACGAAATCATTATTATTTCAAGCTTTTTCTTTTTGTTTTCTCAAGGCTCACTAAAATGTTATATTAAGAAGAAGCAATCTTTTTTTTTCCAAAAGGAAAAATGATAACCCATCAAAGTTTGTTTTACTAAAAGTGTTTGAGCTATATCCTGTATTATTCCTTTCAGTAATTCAAAGTCACTGTATTGACCTTTACTGACAACTGCAATCAGTGATATTTAATGCAAAGTCAGCGAAATCACACCTAAGACTGGGCAACATGTTAGCAGACATACATGCCTGACTGAAATAATTTGAGAGCAGGAATAAAGATTACTATACACAGCTCTGCTCTTGCCTTTGATGCAAAAAGTCTTGCACTAGTGGTGTGTGTGTGTGTGTGTGTCAGTTGGCTGCTGAATATTCTCTTATATGAGGCCTGAGGGCAATTACTTGACTGTGACCAAATACAGAGGCATGGCAGCAGTGCCTATCACAAGTGCAGCATGGAGGAAAGCATTGTATTTGGCTCCTATGAGGAGCCATTCCTCTGCTGCTTTCAGTGTCATACATGTCTTGGGAGCTGGATTGTTATCTGCCAATTTAGATGGTTTCAAAAATGTTCAGGTCTTTTCACATATATGTAATATCTTCCTCACAGCCCAATACAAGTCAGTGTTTTTAAAAATGCCAGGATATGTTTGAATGCTTGGCTGTTGTAAGGTTTTTATTGGCTGCTGTATAGTATTTCATTTGGCTTCAGCTCACAGCTCGTCTAGCAAACCAGCAAATGAATACCTAATAATGCCGGATAGAGAATAAGGTCCCTCTTTGAGGTGTGCTGTTTAAGGGAGGACTTAACATGACATTTGTAATTATGAAATGCTTTTCATATAACTGGTACATCTTTGGGCCCCAGAAATGACAGTGAAAGGTAACTATTGATTTCTGAATGTATAACTGAAGAGAACTGAACCATTTGGCTCTAGGATCAACTGATGATATTCTAAATGTGACTTGGGAAGGATGCTGAACCCCATCAATAATGAGCATAACATACAATTAAATCAGTATGGATTGGTTTAAACTACCATGATGTAAACACTGAGGCTGAGTTCGGACTGGCGGTTTGAAGCGGGAGCCAGTCATGGCAAAAAGCCCTGGAACAAACTGTTCCAGGTTTTACTGGTCACACTGTGCTGACTGACGCGGGAGCATACCGGGAGGAGGCGTGCAGGAGCGTTCAGACTGCTGGCCCGGAGGCGGGGCTGTAAACGGCTTTTTCCTGGTAATTCGGCTGTATGTGCATGTGCTCATGCGCACCAGGGCAATTTGGGGAGGATCCTGTTACACTGGCACCGCATTGGGCGGTAGAGCGGAGCACCGCCAATCATATCGCTGCTGCCTTATGTGCAACGCAGGTTGTTCCTGGCTATTAAAGGTTGGTGTTCACACTTCCTGGAAGTGGAATGAAGCAGGATAAATGGGCTCTCAGGGATTTGCTACTGCTTTTACCAGGTATCTTTTAAACACGGGAGCAAAGTGGAACAGCACAGGTTGACTACGGGTGGGGAATGCCAGGCAGATGTGCCTGTGTGAACGTCCCCTTTAATTCACTTTTAAAACATGGCTGAAACGTGGCTATAGCAGGGCAAACTGCCAGTCTGAACTCAGCCTGAGATTGCATGATCCAAATCAGATGAAGAGGAAAGAATTCTACAGCAGCCCTGAGAATTCTAGAAATCTAGTAGTAGATATATTAGACAGCACTGGATGGATCCCTCCTGAGGTAGAGGAAAAGCAGACTAAGCATTCTGGTTAATGCTTGTGCTCAGGTTGGCAGATTGTCTGCACTGTTGTATGAACATATGTAAAATTTACGAGACAATCTGGTAGGCAGATTGTGATTTCTACATGATGACCCAGTTTTCTGTTAACATAAGGTAATCTAGGCCAAAAAACATAACATGACATCTAGGTGTGAGTTAGGGTTGCCACTTACCTGCTTGTGGTGGGAGTTCTCCCGCTGATACTCTTGTGTTGCCTGCACTCACTCACTAGAAAAGCAGGGTAGAAAAAGGAGTCAGGGGATCGATGTCAATTGAAGTTGCAGTGTCACTTCTGGATTTAACCTGGAAGTAATGTCACAGAGTTCTAAAAATTCCCCAATTCTTTATGGTTTTAAATGACATCATGACATTGATTGATGCTGCCCCCCCACAAAGCTCCCGGTGGCTGAGGGCAGAGGCTGGGCAATCTTAGACTGTGCATAGATTGGTTTGGTGAATTTACAGTGATGGAGTTTAGATTTAAAGTTCTTGATAGTGCATTGAATTCAACTAACTTTTTCACTGGTGAAAGAGAGAGCAGAGGGTCCTTTGACACCATTAAAGAAAGGTTTCTTGAGGATTATGGAAACTATATGCACAAAAACCATGTGTTAGAAGGGGAATTAGGTGAGACAGTGCAAAAGCTGGCTGGGTACAACCCATTATATGTATAATCCTATTTAAATGAGTAGGTTTCTTTAAAGAAATAAAAAACTGTACAAAGAAAAACAGACTATTTTTAACATTCTGTATACTAAATACTATTTTAGACAGTGCATCCATATGGGTTCTAAGACAAGTTGGTTTTTTATAAACCTTTAAATAGTTGAAACTCTGTAATAAAATAAATCTGCATAATTTATTCTAGACAACTTTTATTTGTTTATTTACTTAATTTATATTTCATAGCTCTCACCAAGACTCAAGATGGATTAAACAATTAAAAAACATGGCATAAAAACAGTATAATAATACAGATAATGCATTAAAACTGGATTACAAAATCAGACAGCCATAAAACAAGAAAAGTTGAATTATAAAAAATAAATTATTACAAAGTCAGTAAATCCTAAACTAAATAAATATCTTTGAATAAATATACAACTAGTATAGTAAAATAATCATGGCATACAAAATTTTCCTATTACCAATTGGAAAACAAAAGACCAAACACATTTCGACAAGCTATCGGTAGTCAACCATACATTTCCCCCCCCTAAAAATACAACTGCAGTAAAATAAGATTATAAAACTGGAAAAGAATGCAATAAAAGAGTATAATGTGTACAGTAAACAATGAAATGGAAATTCGCTACAATTTTTATAGATATTAAAATTAAAAACCTGTTCCTTTTATAAAACTGCCCTCCAGAAAAACTTAGTTTTATGCATTCCACAGAATGACATACATGAGTACATGCATAATCCAGATTTGGTTTGAATCAATTTTTCACCGTGGATTACATCTTGAAATGTGGTTTTAGAGTTTAACTGTCCACGAGTCTACATCCACAGCAGTAAATGATGATACTTGTCATTAATTAGAATTAAGAATGAAAGGATATTCTTCCATTATGTATATAGAAATAATTATATATCACAGAGAGTGTATGGAACAAAACTATTTCTTCCCAACACCCCCTTCATTATAGTTTTATTTTTAAAAATACTGTCTATATGATTTTGTTGTTCAGTCGCACATTTGAGTCTGACTCTTCGCGATCCCATGGACCAGATTATGCCAGGCCCTCCTGTCTTCTGCTGTCCGCTGAAGTTTGCTCAATTTCATGTTCGTTGCATCGATGACACTGTCTAACCATCTCATCCTTTGCCGTCCCCTTCTTCTTTGACCTTCAATCTTTCCCAGCATCAGGGTCTTCTCCAGTGAATGCTCCCTTCTCATTTGGTGGCCAAAGTATTTGAGATTCAGCTTCAGGACCTGGCCTTCCAGGGAACAATCAGGGTTGATTTCTTTTAGGATTGACTGATTTGATCTCCTTGCAGTCCAAGGGACTCTCAAGAGTCTTCTCCAGCACCATAGTTCAAAAGAATCTATTCTTTGGCGCTCGGCCTTCCTTATAGTCCAACTCTTGCAGCCATACATTACTACGGAGAATACCATTGCTTTGACCATGCGGACTTTTGTTGGCAAGGTGATGTCTCTGCTTTTTATCATGCTGTTTAGGTTTGCCATTGCTTTCCTCCCAAGGAGCAGGCGTCTTTTAATTTCATGGCTGCAGTCACCATCTGCAGTGATCTAGGATCCTAGGAACGTGAAGTCTGTTACTACTTCTATGACTTCCCCTTCTATTTGCCAAGGAGTGATGGGACCAGATGCCATGATCTTAGTTTTTTTTATGTTGAGCTTCAAGCCCACTTTTGCACTCTCCTCTTTCACCCTGAACAAGAGGCTCTTTAGGTCCTCTTCACTTTCTGCCATCAGAGTGGTATCGTCTGCATATCTGAGGTTATTGATCTTTTCCCCAGCAATCTTAACTCCAGCTTATGATTCATCCAGGCCAGCATTTCGCATGATGTACTCTGCATATAAATTAAATAAGCACGGTGACAATATACATCCTTGTCGTACTCCTTTTCCTATGCTAAACCAATCAGTTGTTCCATATCCAGTTCTAACTGTTGCTTCTTGACCCTTATACAGGTTTCTCAGGAGACATGTGAGATAGTCTGGTACTCCCATCTCTTTAAGAACCTGCCATAATTTATTGTGATCCACACAATCAAAGGCTTTAGCATAGTCAATGAAGCAGAAGTAGATGTTTTTCTGGTACTCTCTTGCTTTCTCCATAATCCAGCGAATGTTGGCAATTTGATCTCTAGTTCCTCTACCTCTTCGAAACCCAGCTTGTACTTCTGGCAGTTCTCTATCCACGTACTGTTGGAGCCTAGCTTGTAGGATTTTGAGCATGACCTTGCTAGCGTGTGAAATGAGTGCAATTGTGTGATAGTCTATATGATACAATGTCTATATGATACAATGTCTATATGATACAATGGTACTTACTTCTGTTGGGGTGCATATATATTCGATATTTTAGATTTCAAATTTCATAACTAATCTGTTTTACACCTATGTTATTGGTTTCACCTTTACTACGGATTTGGTTTTACATATCTTTGCCACCTCTACCTATTAACTGTAACTTTTAACAAAAGGTAATATATCAGAGTACAGAAAGACAAGCTATTATATATCTTATAATAAGAAAGCAGAAGATATTTCTGCTCAAGATCCACTTTTTATACATTTATATTCAAGATGTTACACTTAAAACTTATTCTTATTCTGCTTCTACATTTTAATACATTTTTGAACTGTTTCTAATTCTAAATATGTCTCCTGCTTGCATAGTACATGCTCCATCTCTCCTCAAATGTCACAATTGGTCTATTTCTCAGATAAATTGTTAATTTCACCATTACTAGTTTCTATTTTGCTACATAGATAATTCTAGCAACTGTCACTATGTATTTGAATATTTCTTCTAGAGTTTTTGGTAATTTATTAGGCAGTGTACCTAATACCATATTATTAGCTTCCATGGGGAATTTAAATTTTAATATGTTCTGCATTTTCCCATGTATTTCCTCCCAGTATATTTTTGCTTTTTAAGAAGTCCGCCACATATGAAAAAAAAAATCCATCTGTGTCTTGGCATTTCCAGCATTTTCCTTTGTAGTTTTTGTTTGCTTTCTCAATGTCCTTTGGGGTTCTATACCATCTAAAAAACATTTTGTGCCAATATTCTCTCAGTGCCTAGCTGGCTGTAAACTCAATTTCTTTTCCCCATAAGTGTCCCCATTGATCCATAGATATCTAGTCTCTAAGATTTGTATATCCATCATAGCAAATGATCTTTTTGTTTTGTAATCAACTGTTTGAATTCAGTCACATCTCTTAAAGTTCCACCTTCCATGTTAATTATCTTATTTAATTAAGCAGGCACTTAATTATATAATATAGCAACCATTGAATATTTATTCCTTCATCTTTAATATCTCACCAAGACTTTATTTTCCCCTGAGCATTTGCCATGTTACCATACATTAAGAAATTATTTCTATTTCTCGTGTATTTATCATGATAAGCTTTTATTGGAGACATAAGCAGAGAATTTGAAGGGCTAAGTACATTCTGACGTGTAAACCATATTCTCAAAAGTCCATCTTTGATTATATGGCTTCTTTCTTATGTCATAATCATTTTGGTTGATTTCTTAATCCATAAATAGTTGGGTAAACCTTCTTCCAGATCTGCTGATTCAGGTTTTACTTTTTGTTGTCTTGGGTTCTTAATCCAATCTGTGATCCAGACCAGGCCTACTGCTTGATAATATAATTTTATATTTGAAACTGCTAATCCTTCTCTCTTTTCTCATTTTGAAGTATTTTTAAGCTTACTCTTGGTTTATTACCATTCCAAATAAATTTATCTGTCTCTGCCACTCTTTCAATATTCTTTCTTATATGTGTATAGGTAACATTTGAAATGTAAAAAATTAGTTTTGGCAATACATCCATTTTGATTGCAGAGATTCCTCCCAGCCATGAATTTTTTAATTTTTTCCATCTAGATAAGTCTGCTGGTATCATTTTTCAAATCTTCTAGTAATTGTTGTTGAAAATACTACAATTTTGCCAAGTCACATTTGTTCCCAAATATTTTATGGGGTAGTTGGTTACTGTGCATTTTGTACTCTTCATAATATCTTCATCTTTTTCCTGCATTAAAAAATTGGTATTATTTTGTCTTTTTTCTGTTGATTTAATTTAAAAAAATCTCCCTGGCAATGAAAAATATGTAAAAGGATAACGTTCCAGCCCTGGATGGGCTAACAGCAATGTATTATAAACATTTTTACCTATGCTGTGATGCAATGTTACCAGAGTCATTTTATTGAATGTAGTTCAAAATTTGAACTGTGCCCCTGAATTTTGGAACTAGATACAAGGTATATATTCAAACCAACAAGCAAAGATTTTAATAAATGAGAAATAAACAGAAACAATCTCAATAGAAAAAGAAACATGCCAGGGATGTCCTTTGTTACCTCTACTATTTAACCTAGCAATAGAGATTTTAGCTATAAAGGTTAGAGAAGACACAATGATTAAAGGAATATCAGTGGATGATACAGAATTTAAAATGAAAGACTATGTAGATGATCTGGTCCTAAAAGGCTTGGATCCACTATAGTACGTAATGGAAAATACCAAAAAAATTTGGATAATTTTAAGAAAAGCCCTCTTGAATAGTTCAGTTTTGCATCGTTTGTGGAAAACCAGGAGAGTGGGAGCTTTCCTGATCTCCTCAGGCAAAGGTGAGAGCCACAACTGACAAAGCACATGTACAGGCAGTTGTTGATTTTGCCCCTGTGCAGGCTGACACCTGCAGAAACCCCTGTTGACTTCAGCAAAGTTGTCGTGGCTGAACATAGAGAGAGAGAGATGGACCCATAAATAAGAGCGGCCAAGCCATGAAGGGTGGGTTGAGACAGCACTGCACTTTTTCCAAGCCAGGTTTTGACAATCTAGGGTTGCCAGACTCTCCACCCCCCAGTGAAGACAAGGGTCCCCCGGTGCCAGGTCCCACTTCCCCACTGCCAATCAGCTGCCAGCAGGGGAGGAACTTATCCCAAAAAAGAGGCAAAGTTCTCCCATGTGCAGTGACTTGTCTACATCACTGACCATGTGATCCAGAAGTGACACTATCAATTTCAGGATGTTGGAGAGCAACACTCTGGTATTTGAGCAAAAACTCTATGGTAGAAGCCAAATCTACCACAGAGATTTGCCCAAATACCAGAGCATTGCCCCAGTGTCCTGGAAGTGGTAGTATAACTTATGGGTCACATGGGCAGTGACGTAGACACATCACTGTAGTTGGATGGGCCTCCCTGCTGCTATCAGTAAGTCCCCTCCACATCCCCCACTGGTTGCCAGAAGAGACCTGGCAACACAGTGGCTATGGTCAGATGTGCATTTTAATCTGCTGTTGCCCTGTCTCTAATTGATCCAGGGTATTTTGTAACAGAGTATACTGATCAGACTCACCCCTTTTAGCACTCTTTAAAGTGCTTTTACCCCATTCTTGATCAATCAGTATGACAATCTAATCCTAGATGGAAGTGAATTCTTCTATGTGAGGCCTAATAAAACCAAGAAGAGTGTTTGAATGGGAACCTTCTCTGTTGTGGCACAGTAGGCACTTTGTGAACTCGTGGTGTTATGAACTAGGAAATTCAAATGGGTAATGTATAGGAAAAAAAAGTCTGGAAGATAGTAAACAAATCTTTCAGAGGTGAAGCCATATGACAAGTCCTCTTTGGGACATTTTACCACATCACAGAGGCAAAGGGTTTGGCAGCAAAATGCTGTTTTTAGTTATGAAAGGGTCTGGAGGGGACAGCAATGTGCACAGGAGCAAATGATCAGAGGTAAGGTTTAACAGATTCATTCTGTTTCCAAAGTGGCTAGACCTGACATTATCCCTCTGTATTTCTTACGCTAAATTCAACCACAAATTTGAAACAAAATTCAGCAACCACAAATCCTCTTAATATGTTTTACCATACTGAGGAGGTTGGATCAAGCAAACTATGTATTCTAAAAAAGGAGAGGAAGCTTGCCCAGTTCAGGTTTTTTCACACTAACAGCCTTACAATGGCAACAAAATACATAATCACAACATTGTTGTTTGTTCTGGCCCAGCGGTTTGTTTCAAAATCTGCCGTCTAAGGGAAATTATCAGGTAGCTCAAGAATATTGGCAACATCTCTATAACCCATTTCAGAGCTGTTTGTTTATTCTAAAAATGTAGATTGGGTTGGTTTGAGCCACAGATCTTTGAAATGAATAACATGTAAATATGTGTTTTATATCTTTTTTTCTGGCAGTTGGTATGAAATGTACTGATTTCATTTATTGAGGAAGCATTTTCATTGATACCCATTCCTTCACCTTTGTAATTATCACTAAATGACAAAATCCGGGGTATTATTAATATATGATTTCGAGGGATTCATTTTCACTTCAACAATTTCTTTAATATTTTGGTACATTCAAAAGTTGTTGTATTACAGTGAAATCCTAAGCACATTTACTCAAATCTATGTCTCATTGAGCTCAATGGGACTTACTCCCTAATAAGTATGTTGGAAGCCTTCATTTCCAAAATAAACCACAATAACTGTATCATCATATTTAAGGCATGTTCTATGAGCTAATGCATGGCAAAGTATTGGATGGGTTCTGATACTGCTTGTGATGTTGCACCACCAATATCAAATCAGTGGTTTTTAACCTTGGATGCTGCATGCTATTCTGCTGGTAAGAAACAGGATGATAGATGCACCATAGAAACAAACTGCATAGTATCATGAAAGGAACACTACAGAAAACTGCAATTTAAAGTCAAATCTAAAGAATCTGAGGCTGCGCCCTGGCTTCGATAGCTCAGGCAGATCTCAGAAGCTAAGCCAGGCCAACCCTGGCAAGTATTTGGATGGAAGACCTCCAAGGAATACCAGGTCTGGGAAGAAGAAGCAGGCTATCAAGCCAGTTCTCTGAATGTCCTCCATGCTCCAGTAGGATTTGCCAGAGGTTGCCATGACTTCCAGGCATGGGCGCATACAAAAATACAAAAAAAGAGAATTTGAGGCTGCTTTATAGCTTGACTGCACAGCATTGTGTGATTGAAACTCAGAATTACCCTGTTTAGAATATGCACACAGTAGGCAGGAGTGGTAGAATCCTCGGATGATAGATTTGAAGGTACTTCTGTTTCAGACAAAAGACAGTTACATAAAATAGGCAGCTCCATGCACATTTATTTAATTTGCATAATTTATAAGAAATTTTGCCTTTCTAAATGTAGTCTTGTTCCTGGCTCACTTCACTCTGGATGATGTGCGTTAATCAAGGGAATGATTAGGGGGCTGAGGTATAGTGCAAAGGCGTTCTTTCCATCTCTAGCTACCTATGATTTGCAGTGACTCAGTGCATTCTGGGAGAAAAAGGTCCATAGAGGCTTTTGATTTGGTAATATTTTACCGACTGTCATAGATAGTCAGATATGATTATGTGAAGTATGTTTGCTGTTAGCAAATACCAGAACCAAAGTCTTGCTACCACAAGGAATATAAGGTGTACACTGTTTGACACGATGGTGAGCTGTTGTTATAAAAACATTAGATTTATTTGTAATAAATACTGGAATTCTGTTCCTCTCATTAATTTTTTTATGGTTTCCCAGACAATAAAGGAACAACTTTCACATTTCATTGCTGTGTATGGTAAGTATAGTCAACACTCAATGAAATTAATGAGCAGTAGGCTTAGAACAGATAAAAGTGGGTACTTCTTCAGCCAAAGAGTAATTAGCAGATGGAATTCACTGCCACAGGAAGTGGTAGCTGGTACAAGCATAGACAGCAACAAGAGGGGACTGGATAGACATATGGAGCAGAGGTCCATGAGTGGCATTAGCCGTAAGCTATAGATGAAACACTATGTCTGAGGCAGTGATACTCTGTATTCTTGGTGCTTGGGGGGCAACAGAGGGAGGGCTTATGGAGTTCTGGCCCAGCTGGTGGACCTCCTGATGGTACTTGGGTTTTGGCCACTGTGTGACATAGTGTTGTGCTGGATGGAGCATTGACTTCATCCAACATGGTTTCTCTTATGTTTTTAACACTGCTGCCGACTCCAGCCCTAACACTAATTCTTTGGCAAATCGCTGTTTCAGACAATGCCTAAGTCAGTTTTAATATATGCCACTGTTGGATCTAAAGAACAGAGAATGCAGCCATACTTCCTAAAGTTAGGATGGCTAAAGATGACAGATTGTCCTTTGGTGACTCAAAGAAAGATATTGGCATAGATTACTCTGCCAAATACGAAATTCAGTACAACAGTTTTGCAGCATGAACTTTGAAATTTGATGATTCCCAATTACACTGTGTGGCTGAAATACTGGGTATGGATGTCAGAAATCTATGATTATTTGCTAACCTAACTTAGCTAAGTAATAATGTTTTACTATGCTGTTAGGAACATATAGCAAAAGTTACCCTGTAGCTGCCCTGACTGAAGCTGGCCTCTGTGAACCTAGTAGTTGTTGGGCATGAAGGATTTTGCCCTGTCTCTTAGCCTTAGACTTGAGAGAGGAACTATAAGAGTCATAGATAGGCCAGGGTCCTGATCATCCTTCCCTTCTACTTCTCTGATACTATCCCTTTGAAGTGTGGATCACTACTCTCAAGGAATCTTCTTTCCTTTCGGTTTGACACCTTCTCTCCATACTATGCTAGCCTTCTCCATCTTGGCACCATGAGGGCAGGACATGCTTCCTGCATCTCTATCCATCCTAGCTAGTTAGACTAGATTAGAATCCTGTTTCTATTCTATCCTGTTTAGAATGGAATTCCTTACATTAAACGACTCCTATTAGCTTTTGCAAAGATAAAGATGCTCTGTCTGTAACTTTGTTTCTTGTCAGCACGCACAAACCAGATAGCATCTGCTTCTATGTGCCTTGAGCACTCTGCTAACCCAATAATCATTCATGGGAGCATACAGCAAAAGTTACCCTGTTGCTGTCCTGACTGAAGCTGGCCTCTATGAACCTTGTAGCAACATAACTATATGTATAAATCTCTCTCTCTCTCTCCACACACACACACACACACACAACACACACACTCACTGACATAACTATATACCACTCGGGGGTGGGGCCAGCTGCTTCACAGATAGCATTACAAGGGTGTCCCAAGTCAGGATGTGGACAGTGTGAAGCAGGGAGCCAGTGTAAAAATATCCACAACATCAATAGGAGAGCGTGTATCTTCTCAAACTGAGTGAAAAAGTGAAAGTGGGAAAAGATTGAGAAACAATATAAGCACCCCTAGAGAGACCATAAAGAATCAAGACAGGGGATCAATATGGAACCTCCTTAAGGAGCTTATCAAGGTGGGACACACGAGTGAAATAACATGGCAGGCGACAGACTGTTGGGTACCCAAGCACTGAGAGTGAGAGGAGAGAAGACTTCCTTTCTTTATGAGGTGTTGGCACGGATGCCCATTGGGAAAGTTTCTCATTGGAATTGGGGCCGTACTGTCTTAAGACCAAGAGAGACATCAGAGAGTGGCCAAATGACATGTGTTGAGAGGTATTTAAATAGTTTGTCCTACTGTTTTTGTCCAAGGTATTCATTACAAATGAATGGATAAAAATGTAAGGCCAGATCAAACATGAAAGGGTAAGTTTTTAAATCTCAAAGTGGCTATATCAACAGCCAGTGCTTGATTTCTGCTTTTTGCATAGATGGAAGACTTTTAATAGTGCCCTTTCACTTTCTAGTTCCTATATCTAGACAGAAATTATCTATAAAGCAGTATCAATATTGCATATTGTGCTTGTTAATAGCTGTTCTTTGGCATCCAAGAACTATGAACATTTTAATGGATTTACTGTGGCATAGTTGTGTTGTGCATTAGTACTGTAAAGAAGCAGCAAAGTGGTTGTTGACTTTTTTTTATCTCCACTTAATTTCTGCCAAGTAAACAAGATAGTCCTCAGATAATTGAGCTATTAGATTTTCACAACAATCTAAAATATCTGTTTGCTGACTTTGTACAGTCCTGGTCTTTTTTAAAAAACTGGCAAGCTAGAAGAAAACCTCTTTAAGGAATAAAGACAATATATTTTTATGTATTGACTTTCTGTGATTCTCAATCCACACTGAATATTCTTGTGACCTTTACAACCACAATGTGAACATAAAACTAGGTCTGCATTTTGTGGTTATCTTTTCCTTTCTAATAACGTTTCTAAAATGATGACCCAGTTCCTCAACACTGGATGATGAATGTACAAGAGATGCTCCAGTTCTGTAAGGAAAACAAAAGGCCTTCCAAAGTCTAACTCATAGACTTGTGTTTTCTAAAGAATAGCAAATGGGTAATTAATATAACAAATTCACAAGTATGTATATAAATGTACACTAATTAAAAGTTATTAAGTAGTAAAATATATATTTTTAAAACACTGAGTCATTCATACAACGCAGAATGCAGTTGCTCTCCATTTCTGGCATATTGTCATCACAGTATTGTGTCACTTGAACTATCAGGTTGCAGAGTGGATAACTGGACTATATAGCCTTTTGGCCTTTTCCACATACAGGGTGCATTCAGACAGGGTGTTTGATCAGCTTTCGTCATGCTTTAGGCCGAGGACAGACTGGCAATTTGCCCTGGTAGCCAGTCGCGGCAAAATAAACCCGGATTAAACTATACCGGGTTTTCCCGTCCACACAGCGAGGGCCGCTGCCGGAAGATACGGGACGGAGGCGCGCGGGAGCGTTCAGACTGCCATGCCGGAGGTTACTCATTACTCATTAATTCGGCTGTGGGTGCATGGGTGTATGTGCACATGAGCGCTCATGCGCTCATGCGCATAAGCGCATTTTGCCGATTTTTTTTTTTGCCCTGCAATGCCGGCACCACATTGGGCAGTGGAGCGGAGCACAGCCAATCACAGTGCTGCTGCCTCGTGCCCAACGTGGGTTGCTCCCGGCTTTTCGCCTGCGCGTTCAGACTCCCCGGAAGCGGAGAAACGCGCAACGAACGCAGGCTTTTGGATTTGCGATGGCTTTTATCAGGTGTTTTTTTAATCCGGCACTGAAGCGTGAGGGCTCCGGTAAGCTCCGGGTGGGGGACGCCAGGCAGATGTGCCTGTGTGAACATTCCATTTACTCCGATATTGAGTCGTTGTCAGCCCAGGTCCCATCCCGGGGCAAATTGCCAGTCTGTCCTCGGCCTTAGTAACGGATTTTATATGCACGTTCACATATCAACATCTGCACACTATCCCCAGCCGTCGCTTTCTGGCTCAAACCCCCCTTTAAACTGGAGTATTTTGTTACCAGTTCCCCCTCTGGTGTTTTCCTGATTCTCTGGTTTCAAGCCACAGTTTCTGATGTCTGATTGCTCCTGCAATGTTGAGCCAGTTCTGGGTGCTTCAACCCCCTCCATGCTTGAAAGCTGCTGTGGAAGCCCGAGGCTTTGGCTTTTCACTTGCCATTTTTTTAAGCATCAGTGGTATGAGCATAAGCGGAGCTCCGCTCCCGTGTTAGTAAAACCAAAGTTTAAATGGTGACTCATTTTAGCTTTTAGATGAGTTCGAGATCTCACAGAGGCCAGTTTTGGATCAAAAGTTTAAAGGGAAGTGTTCTGTTACAGCAGTTGGAGACACCTCAGGGCATGCTTTTGGTGGGAAATTAATTGTTCTGTGCATGCAAGAAGATTCCAGTTCTATGGATGACTGCCTATGTGCATGTGCAAACTGATAATTTTTTTAAAAAAAACACCGACACACGCTCCCACGTGTCGGTAATGTAGATGGCAGGGAGTGATGTGACTGTGCAGTAAGCCAGGATAAGGAGGTGAGTGTGATCATGATTATCCAGATAAAAAAAACACGCGTCAGAACCGGACCAGTTTAAACTGCTCTCAGCACGTTGTCTGACCATACCCACAGATTGTGAGGTGGTAAGTGTTAGAGAAGCAGTTTTCTAAAGAGATCCCAAATTCCTCTTAGGATGAGGCAAATTTGCTCTCTTATCTGGGAACCTTTCCCCTAAATTTTACTCATTTATTTTATTAAAATGTTAATACCTCATCTTCCCTTTTTGGTTCAAAACAGTTGAATCCTTAAATGTAATTATTTGGAAGTGAGGAAAAAGTACTCTATACTTGCTCAAAAATATTACATCTAGCCTTGTTTCCTACTGGTGTGATGGCCATAGCTGGCTGAGACTTGACATAAAAAGTCCAGGATAGCCATTGCTATGTTCTCAGC
The DNA here is from genome assembly GCA_029375565.1 of Gekko gecko. NCBI lineage: Eukaryota > Metazoa > Chordata > Lepidosauria > Squamata > Gekkonidae > Gekko > Gekko gecko. The sequence goes on from JAPDNY010000009.1 coordinate 54,381,072, forward strand.
CCCTTATTCTGGGAGCAGGCTTTTGGCACTTGTATTTGAAAATCACTGGCACAGCAACTTTGATACTCAACCCTTGTCACAGTTATTCAGAAAGTAATGGGCCTATTTCTATTGCCATATGTGTTGATCTACTTTCTCATATAGCATTCATCACTATGTTATTTAAGTACTCTGCTATGTTTTTTCTTAACCCCTATTTTTGCAAATAGTTATGTGCCTGTTTTACTTCATTCGTGCTGAGTAAACTCTTCGTGACAGAAACATTCAGGGCTTTTTTCCTAGGGGAACGTGCTGAAATGGAGTTCCAGAACCTCTTCCACAAAATTCTTTTAAAAATGTTTAAAAGTTCATGAGTTTTCAGTATACAAATTGAAAATGTCATTTCCCTCTTGAGAGTTCCAGCACCTCTTTTTTTAAAAAAAAGCCCTGGAAATGTTTCATATGTAAATGCTGCAGAATGGGCTACAAGCATTATAGCCCCCATCATGTGATTTGTCTCCATATCACCACCATGAACATCCTGTTGAATCGGTACAGACGTCTGGCTTAAAGTCTGCATCTGTAAGAAACTATAGGGCTTAGGAGTCAGGACATTTCACTGTGGACTGTTTGTGGACTTCTTGCTATGTGCCAATAAACCAAAAGAAGTGGAAGAACAGATAAAATCTATTCCAAGAAGATATATAATCCTAGCAACAACAATTCTGCTTTAATAAATACACAAGATATATACAAGCTAAAAATGTTTTCTAAAAATTGTATTGATTCATAAAAGTATTTATGCAGTAATCAATAGTATAAACACAATATATAGCAGGACTAAGCCCCTTCAATAACATTTACAGGCCTTGTTCTGGAAAACATAATGATGTATAAAAAAAATAAAATACAGTATTTGAACATTATTTTATCTTGTGACATATTTAAATTAAAAAAATAAATTTTAAAAATGTTGTTAGGACTTTTTTAAACCAACCACAATACTATACTAGTGCTACTGCATAATTGTTGAAGGTCACTAAAAGCCATATATTGATAGCTGATGGAATGTGTTGGCAAAAAGATAATTGCTAGCTCCTAGGTGATTATTTTGGTCTGTATATTTTATGTTTTTAACACACTCAGACACACATACAGGCACACACACTGTATTTATTAAAGCAGAGCTGTTTCATACATCTTCTTGTAATAGATTTCATCTGTTCCTTTAGCTTTTGGATGTACTGTTTGGTGGTTGTTGGTTATTTGCCCCCCTCCCCCCTTTTGCCTTGACTTCTTGTTATCTGCCACATTGATACAAATAAACGGCAAGTATGCCACATCTCTCAGCTCCTATACTGTTAATAATCTTTCAGGAGAAATGTTTGTAAAAATATGACACATGAAGCCTCATGAAAAAAGTTTAATTATTAAGTATTATTAATGTACATTTTTTGCAAATTGGATACAGTTTTTTAAGATTATAGGTGTGGTGATCCTCGTCGCTCTGTGTGGTGGTAGAGGAGTTGAAGTATCACTGCTTAGGTACAGCTTTATATGTCTAATTATAATTAGTTTATGACATAAGTGCAGTAAATAATAATAACACTTGAATATTGTACAAGTGCCAATTATTTTCTGAATTTCAATCTGGCATCTTTTTAACATCAGCTAAGAAGCTAATTGAACTCTATTTGACATTTATTACAATATCACCACACATTTTCTTCTCCTAAAATACATTTAGTTTCCCTTCACATTAACAGTAGGGGTTTTTTTTTGTTTTCAAGCAGGGTGCTCTTCTGTGAATCTGGTTCTTTTTCAAGATGTGGCTAAAAGTCGAAAACAACCTTGTTCGTATAAAACTAATTTTTTTCTATAGAGTGCTCTGTGATTCATTCCAGGCAATTAATGTGCACGTGGTATTTTAACAAGTAATTGCTTTGCAAATCAGTATATTTGACTGCTGAGAAGCAGGCCTTTTACCTTTCTCTAAGCATTTATGATGTTTTAAATTTAAAAGGAGCTGCACTGAACTTCAGGGTCCAAGAAACACACTACTTTATAAAATTGAAAAGTCTGAATGATTTTTATATACGTATAATGTTACAGAAATATAAGTATTAAAGTATTTCAGAACACAAATCAGCAACCTGAAATAACATTTGCATTTTAAGCTGATTCCATACAATAATGCATATATCTAAAATGTGAATGTGCAGGCTTTGTGAGTGACCTCAGAGATTAACAACTGTCTCTGAACTGATTCACAAATTTATATCATCAGTTGATAACTGTAACATCAGTTGCTGATTGACATATCGGTAAGTAATCACATAGTGAACATTGCTGTTAGAATTTCCATTTTATGGATTCCTTCAGATGCATTAGGCTTGAACAGAGTCAGCTCACAGCCACACAGTCTGCTGCCAGTCATCAACCAATGAGGCACAGTGATGGCCTTGTAACTGTAAAAACTCTTGGACATGAATCTTCTGAACAGTAATATAAGTATTTATTTTCATCATGGTCCAGTAGGACAATCAAGTAAAGTTGCCAAGTGGACAGGAAATCTCCAGTTGCTTTAATAAAGATTAACACATGGAAATTTGAAGCTGAAGATTTTCATCACATTGAATTAAATAACATCATTTGATATTTGCTCACAGATTAAACTGATATTAAAGGGATAATTAGACTGGTTTAAAAGCAAGCAATCCTACGATCAAGATAAATTTCAAATTGAATACTAATAATCCTGGATTTTTGGCTGGATGCAACTGGGAACAATACATTGAAATATGTGTCCTAATATTCAATGCGTGCTGCAATTTACCTCAGAGAGTTACAGTGGAGGTACTGAAAGATCATGTATTTATAGTACCTGCTTATTTAACTACTACCTAACAGCATAATCCTAAGAACTCTTTACTGGGGGTAAACCCTGCTGAATATCTGTGAGCAGGATTCTGAATAGACTTGTTTGGGATTGCTATCTAAATGTATTGATCCATACAACCTGTATTTTGTTAGGCTAGAACAGACTTGTGCCATGCCAAGCATCTAATGCGGATGTTACAGTTCTTAATCAATAAATATACCACCAAGAGTCAGGGTTGCTGCTGCCTTCATGGATTCGAAGGTGGTTTTTGATACCATACCCTGTGCCTGATTGTGGCACAAGCTAAATCTAATGTCTATCGACAAAAGACTGTTGGCTTTGATTGAGATTCTGTATTCTAATCCCACTGCACAAATTGACTGTGGGTTAGATGGACAGCTGTCTCTGCCCAGGACTGTTATTCTCCATCCCTTGCTAATGTTAAAGTTTCTATCCTACTTTTTTGCTGATAATGCAGTTCTCTTATCAGGAACAATATCAGACTGCCATCTGATAGAGGGTTTTGTCTCTTACTGTCTGGAAGAATGCCTGATAGCTAACTATTAAAAATCCAAAAATATTGTTTTTGTGGAGAAATTGCATGTACACGACAAGTGGAAAATTCATGGTAATGATATTGATGAGGTCCCCTATTTTAAATACTTAGGGGTCTGGTTTGACCAGAGTTTAACTGGTGTCCAACACTGATGCTGTGCAATGCTAGGTCCATCAAAAATAATACCACTACATTGCGAAGTTACCTTGCAACATGAAAGATGGACCTGGCATGCATGACCGAGACCTGGGTGAGGGATGGTGAAATGGTCGCCTTGAAATACCTGACCCCCCTGCAGGTTTTTCAGTCCTCCCTCAGTCCTGGACAAAATGTCTGGGGTAACAATACTCTTTCAAGAGTCCTTCTCCTTCAGTCTCAGACAAAAGGTTGGGGGTGATGATACTCATTCAAGAGTCCTTCTCCCAAAGAAGAAGAAGAAGAGATTGGATTTATACCCTTCCCTTCACTACCCAAAGGAGTCTCAGAGTGGCTTACAAACTCCTTTCCCTTCCCCTCCCCACAACAGATACCCTGTGAGGTAGGTGGGGCTGAGGGAGCTCTGACAGAAACTGCTCTTTTTCAAGAACAGCTGTGCCAAAACAAAGGCTTGCCCAAGGTCATCCAGCAGGTGCAAGTGGAGGAGTGGGGAATCAAACCGGGTTCTCCCAGATTAGAGTCCGCGCACTTAACCACTATACCAGTCCCTGTTCCTGAGATCTCTGGCATTGATTGTGTGGGCCTAGCATGGGGTACTGAGGAGAGTATGGTTATCTGGCTGGTGTACTGACCACCAAGCACATCAGTATATAGCCTGTTGAGCCTGTTAGAAGCAGTAGCAGGCTGGGCCTTGGAGTTCCCCAGACTAATAGTTTCGGGGGACTTCAACTTTCATGCTGATGATGATGCTTCCTCACAGGCTATGGATCTGGTGTCTTCCATGGCAGCACTAGGGCCCTCCCAAGTTGTACCAGACCCCATGCATCAAGCAGGCCACACTCTGTATTTGATCTTTGGGATGGGAATGGATGTGGATCTGCATGCCATCGATGCAGTGCTATGGTCAGACCACTTTGTCTTGAGGTCATCTGAGTGTACCAGCTCTTTACTGCTTAGGTGACAAGTTTATTTATGCTCACCTGCAGAGACTGATCAATCCAATTGGTTTCCAGAATGCTTTGTGGGATCCAATGTCCCCTGGCAACTCATTGGCTATGCTGGTAAAAGATTGGCATAGCTCTCTTTCTGAAGCCATTGATGAGACCATTCCCCAATGCCTCCTTCGTTCCTGTACCAAATTAGCTCCTTGGTTCACCTTGGAACTCAGGAGGATGAAACAGGAAATTAGATGGCTAGAACAGACTCATGACAAAGCTGCAAGAACATCTTATAGGACGTTTATGAAATCCCATGAAATGGCAGTGGAGATCACAAAGAAGAAATTTTACGCAGCCTCCATTGCGTCCACTAGCTCTTTCCCAGCTCAATTATTTAGAGTAATTAGATCATTAACCTCCCTCTCAGAGGGAACTCAAGAAATTAAAGATTTGGAAATTAGCAGTGAGGCTTTTGCAACCTATTTTTTGGATATAGTCTTGTCGCGCCGCCAGGACTTGCCTTCCAATGTTGATACACTACAGGAACTGAAGGCCCCTTGGCTGCCTTTGGATTTAGAAATGAATCAGTTCAGCTGACTCTCTCAGGACAAGGTTGGCAGAATTCTGAGTGCTGTAAAGCCTACCACCTGCCTCCTAGATCCATGTCCCTCATGGCTGGTGAAAGATAGTAGAGATGGAATACGGGTCCCCCTCACAAATATTATAAATCTATCTCTGAGTTCAGGGATTTTCCCAGGAGCTTTAACGGAAGCAGCAGTGAGGCCACTCTTTAAGAAACCATCACTGGATCCCACTGTTACATCCAACTACTGCCCAGTTTCGAATCTTTCATTCCTGGACAAAGTAGTTAAGAGAGCAGCTGCTGAACAACTCCAGATGTTCTTGGATGACACTTCAGTTCTTGATCCCTTCCAATCTGATTTTTGCTCTGGCTATGGGATGGAGACGGATTTGGTTATGCTCATAGATTACCTCCATAGGCACCTGAATCAAGGCAGGTCAGCGCCAATGTTTTTGCTCGATCTTACAGCAGCGTTTGACATGGCTGACTATGATCTAATGACCCACCATCTTGCCATTGTGGGGATTCATGGGATAGCCCTGAAATGGTTTGCCTCATTTCTCCATGGTTGGGGAGGCAATTGGGGAGGGAAGATCTCAGTGCAGCACCCTCTCTCCAATGTTATTTAAAATCTGTATGCACCCTCTCACCCAGCTGATACAGAGTTTTGGGTTGGGATGTCACCAGTATGCTGATGACACCCAGCTGTATCTATTGATGGACAGCTGGCCAAATGCCGCCTCAGACAATCTGGCCAGGAGTCTAGAGGCTGTGGTTGACTGGTTGAAGCAGAGCCAGCTGAAACCAAATCCTTCAAAGACAGAGGTCCACTGGCTGAGTCAGGGAGATCCTAGGTTGGGATGCCTACTTCCAGCCCTTGATGGTGAGCCAATAACACCAATGTGGTATAGTGGGTTAGACACATAATGAAACCATGGACAACGATGTAGTGATCAGCATGGTTCACTATTATACAACACAAGATGAAGTTACCTGGCCAGGAGGCCAGCTATATACAAGCGAAGGGGACGCCCCCTGGTGCCATTGGTGGGTTTGAATTCCCGCCACCGTTCCCATTGGTTCTCCTATGCGGGAGCCAGGAGCCCCAGTCCCATTGTTCACAGGTACTCAAGCTCAGGCTCCTTCGCTGATGGCCCGTAGTGGTCTGCGGACACAACAACCAAGACCAGTTGTCAAGAGCCTAGGAGTAATTATGGATGCCTCCTTTTCATTGGAGACCTAGATCACTAATGTTGCCAGACTGGCATTTTCCCATCTCCATGAAGTTCAGCAATGGGTTCCCTTCCTTGATTTAACCACAGTGATCCATTCAACAGTCACCTCCAGACTGGACTAGAGTAACTTTCTCTATGCAGGGCTGCCCTTGAAACTGTCCCAGAAACTGCAACTAGTCCAGAAAGTGGCTGCATGTGTTCTTACAAACACTTACTTAGAGCCCACATACAACTAGTGCTCCACCAGCTGCACTGGCTCCAAGTTGAATACCAAATCTCATTCAAGGTTCTGGTTCTAACCTTCAAATCCCTACATGGTCTGGGACCAACACATCTTTGGACCATCTCTCCTGGTACACCCCCCAGAGAGCATTGTACTCTATGAATAACAATCTTCTGGTGGTCCCCAGCCCCCAAAGTATTCCTCTTGCCTCAACCCCCAGCCTGGTCGAATGATCTTCCAGATAAGATCTGGGTCCTGCAGAACCTGATTCAGTTCCACGGGGCCTTTAAAACAGAATTATTCTGCCAGGTATAAGGTTGAGGCAACGAAGTTCCATCTATATTGGCTCCCCCCAGCTCCCCCCATCATTCATTGCGTTGCATACCAGCCTTAAACACACAGTTTGTACAACTTCACTTGGATAAACTGAATTAGTGCCTATGCCATCATCTAATTTTATCTGACTGTTATTATGTTAAATTGCTTTAATAGCTAATTATGATAATAGTTTTTAACTTGTTGTTAGCTGCCCTGAGCCTGGTGGTTCAGGGGAAGGTGGTTTGGGAGTCTAATAAAATAATAACAACAATATTAATGGTCAGGTTCTTTGGACAAAAAAGTGGCCATCCCTCCGTTAGTGCTTTGGCAGTGTATATATTCAATAATATAGCATTTAATCTGGTGGTACTAGCAGCTACTGGAACTGTTACCAGTTCTTTCATGTTGCAGCACATTAACACAGATGTTTTTGTTAGCAGCTCCCTTTAATTGCCTGAATGCTGTTTAATGGGTTAATATCTGCTAAAAGACATCTTGAGCCACCACCTCTTTAAATGGTGTTGCAACACATGAATGGATCTCCTGCCTCTCAATTCAGATAAACTCTCAATTATGAGTGTTAATGGAGAATGCTTAGAGAAGAACCTCACTTTCCCCAAGAGTTCTAAACTGACTCATGGTGTACAGAGTGTACATTAAATCTATTTTTAGACTAAGTTCTGGACACAAAGTATAATTCTGAGAAAGCTGAGCAACATCTCCAAAGGGTGAATATATAAAGCATAAAATTTGGATCAAACCAGGATTTCTCTACAGGCTGGGGCTCTAAGAAACTTCCCAAATTCAATGCCAAAGTTTTTATTATTTTTCTAATATTTCATGGCTTGGGACCTACATACTCCCAGTTTGAATGCACATAACACAGTGTTTTCTTTACCTACTAATATGTGATCAGCTGCTGCCTGCTTGCAAGCATTTTTAGTCACTGCCAGAAAATATTGTGAAATAGCCTGTCAGATGAGGGGTCCTTTTCACATGTATAGAACTACCAAGAGCCACCAATGGGTTCCAAACCAAGATTTTCTCTGGGATCGCTCCCCCTCACACAATCTAGAAACAACATCATATGAAAAATAAATCAATTGACTTTATCCCACTGTACAGGCCACCAGGATAACCCTGACCCACAAAATTTTGTTGTCCGGCAAACAACAAGGCTTAGTCCATACATTATGTGAAACCATGGTTTAATTATGGTTAGTATGATAGTCTGAATGCCGGCTACTCTGCTAACTATAGGATCCACCTAACCAGGATTTAAAGCCATGGTTAGAACTTGATTTATTACATAGAATACTTGCCTAGTTCACATTATATATCAGTGCAGATGCCCTGGCTTAATCCTGGCTTGTCCCTCTCTGGCTACAAAAAACCAATGAAACAGTATTTTGGGGGGCAAATCAGGATTTGAATCCTGGTTTCACAAACTAACTGTGGTTAAAATAAACCATAGTTTTGCAATGTGTCAAAACTGAACCACAGCGTAGAGGAGACCAAAAGTATTTTACAACACATTGGCAAGTTAAGAAACCTTATCTTAGAAACTATCAATATGTTATTTCAGCATTAGGATAAACCTGGTTCCAATTTCTGAAAGGCCATGTAATTATGTGCAATACTGGAGAACATTAGATTTGCTTTATTGACTTCATTTCCACTTTCACAGAGATCTGAATACCTTATGTTGGAATCAGCGACTTGTTCTATATGATGATATTTCTTGGGAAACAGCTCTTTAAATTGTCAGTTTTAGAAAAGGGAAGAGTCCATTTAGCTTAGCAATTTTTCCTTCTGGCATTGGAACTGCTAGTACAAAGCTAATCCAGTCATGGTCAATCAGCAAAGACACTGAAGTCTGTGAAAAGGGGAAGTAATTACAAGCACTTTTCCACATCTAAGAGAACTTTTAAAGAGGCAGTGAGCTGAGAGTGTGTGTTCCAGACATGTTAAAGTCTTTGTGTAAACTTTTGGATTATTTAAGTATTAAGTAAGATTCTAGCTTAACCTTGACTTAATATTACATTAGAAACAAAAGTTTTCTGGCACATTGGAGACTAGTCTTTAAGGTTCCTTTCCTTTCCTTTCCTTTCCTTTCCTTTCCTTTCCTTTCCTTTCCTTTCCTTTCCTTTCCTTTCCTTTCCTTTCCTTTCCTTTCCTTTCCTTTCCTTTCCTTTCCTTCCTTTCCTTCCCTTCCTTTCCCTTCCCTTAGAATAGACTAACAAAGACACCCTACCAGAATCTATATTTCACTAGAATACATATATATAATAATTTAAAATCTATATGTAAGAATTTAAAATTAGGTGATATTAAACTAAATCCTCTAACACAGATTTGGCCCACATGTTGGCATTATGTCTTTTGGCTTGCACTGTATTTTTCCTGGATGAATGTGTTAAGTATGAGACTTAACTAAGAGAGTGGTTAACAGTGATTCAGCTTTATTTAAGAACAAGACGATCAGATAACACACACACAAACAGTGGAGCACAGATCTTTTAAATAATCCAGGCTAACAAAACCATGCCCCTTCTTTGGTTAACAACCAATAACATTTAAGGGATAAGGACCAATGAGGCTTGTTCCCTCCATAACATTTCAGTTAGTTCTGATTGGTTACAAATAGTGCAAAATCAAGAACAACCAATAGGATTGCTGAGGCTTACAATCCTGGTCCTGACTTCAAGCTTAACATGTAAAAGAATACAGTCTGTTCACAAGTCAGGACATAACAGAATGTGTGTTTACATTTTGATATATCACAAACACACAAACTTCATTTAACCAACCAGAGGGTTGGCCTGTATAGAAAGTAATGGCATTCAGCCACTTGCCACGGAATGGATAGGGATTATGTACAAATGAAAAGATCTGTTTTTCACTGTAATCTAATTTCACATGGACAAGTGTGTCTCTCCACACCCTAATCTGTTGTGATTTTTCATTCATTATTGTGAGGCTTCCTCATCTCCAGCATCAGTGTCTTGCCTTCAGCCGTCTTGCTGGGTGTTTCCCACAGGTGTCCCCAGGCCTCAGGATGGGGAAGTGAAGGGGGCTGTGCCAGTCTATTCCTTCTCCTTTCCCCAGGACCAAAGCTCTTTCCACACTGGAGCTGCGCCCTCCTCTCCTCCTTGGTTTTTCCCAGGAACCTGCCTTTAAAAATCCAAATAGCCCCACCCCTTCTGTGGGCATACCTGAGGGAAAGCAGTGATTTGCACCTCCCCTGTTCTTCATTCTAGGCTGCTGGATGGCTCCTCTCTCCCAATTGTCCTCCCTCATGCCCTACTGGCTTTGCCAAGGGCTCCACTACCAGCCATCAGTCCCCTGCTTTTCCCTGGGCTTGGGAAGGCCTCTGGACCTGGGCTGCTTACTTGCCCTTGTGCAGACCTCTCTGGCCCCACCTTGATTTCTGCCCTGGTTTGTTGGTGCAGGTCTCTCTGGCCTGCCCTGGTTTCTAACCTGGCTGTGGAGGCTGCTGTCCTCTATGGGCTGCTCCAATACCAGGCCCCAGCTGGTTCTAGAGTTGACAGGTCTTTTTGTTGCTCTGGCAGGGGGACTGGGGGTGTTCCAGGGGTGGGCAGAGATGCCCCAAGCCCCACCCCCAAGAACAACCACCTGCCCGGCCACTCCTCTCCCTCCCCACCTTCTCGATTTAAAGGGCTTCAGCTGATCAGCGGGAACCACATGGCCCGCCAACCAGCTGGAGGGCCCATTAAATCTAGCAGGAGGGAGGGAGAGGGGCAGTCACAGGCCACATGCTCAGCTCTTTAAAAGGTCTTTTTGCAAGAGGGGTTGCAGCACATGGGACTGGGGGAAATCAGCCAGGGGCTGGCCAGGGGTGGACTGAAGCTAGTCAGGGGTGGACTGAAGCCCCTAGAAGTGGGGGGAAACCCACCCAGACTTGGAGGCTGGCAACCCTAGCTGTTTTTTCTGCCTGCATCTGGAATTGTGGTGTTAAGTAAGGACCCTGTGTTGGTGCCTGGGAGGCCACTGAGCTCTCTGTTGGTGGAGGTGGGTGGGGCCCCAGGAGCTGCATTACCCACAGTAGGAGGGTTTGGTTACGAGTCTGGCAGCATCTCCAGACAATTATGGTTAAGGCAATCAGAAGTGAAGAAGAGAAACTGGAAATTCCAATGAACTCTAGGAATGCACACCAGGTATTTCCGTATAGAGCACTTAGAAAATAGGGGTCACAGGGCTACAGTAGCTTGAACAGATGCTGTGACCATGACTGGTCAATTTCAAAGTGAGAAGAGCAGTGTGGGAATTCCTTATTGGGTCTATAAATCCTTTAATCAGCCCAGAACTCATTAAGCTTTGGGATCAGTGGGAAGTTACTATTACTACAAATACAATTCCCACACCCCTTCTCTGCCTTGTGGTTCCACTAAAATATTGTGTGAAGAGTCAAAAGCACACTAATATGTGCTGCCTCAAAAGCTCACATGAAACCCTAGTGTGGAGAAAGCTCATGCTTTACAGGGGAATCCCAAGCAGCATGAGACTCTCTTGTCCAGGTAGCTAGTTCTATCTCTCCCTTTTTCATTTTAAAAACTTTTATCACACACACACACCCCGCACACACATGCAGGTACTTGGAAATTTCACTGTGAATGAATTTACTGCATTTTCTTCTCTCCCACAATTTCTAATTGATGAACAATGATTCTGGGCTATGTTTATTTCATTGCACAACTGGTACAGATATCTGGTGTACAGATGTTAGGAAGATGAGGGCTGTATAAATACTTTATTATCAATATTATTAGCAGACTATGTGGCCTCTGGCTGCAGATCGCTTCTGCCCTGAATTATCCTCCATCCCTTTGCAAATCTCTGGCATACGTGCCACAGTAGCCTGTGAGAAGAACTTGCTACCATGAAAACAGCTGGCTTTTATTATGTGTGGGTGGGAGAGTGCTTCAGAAAGGATGGAGGGGAGGGCATGATCAGAACATTCGTAACAATAGGGTTTTTTAATGTGTTGTGTTTTGTAAGAAGAAGCAAGATGAGAGGATGAAAGCTGTGGGAAAGACAAGAGAATGCATAGTTTACAGGCTGTTAATGCTCACACTATATGAGCATTTCCTCTTGCAGTTACTACAACTAGAAAACCACACTTAGGTCACTGGACTCTTTCTCTTTTTCCTAATTTGCAGCACTTGGAGGCCAGATAATGAATACAGAATTGCAATATGAAAATTAGTTATATTGAAGGAGATCACACTGGGGTGGATCCAGCTAGGTTTTCCGCTCAATTTCACCCAACTCTTCTTACTGCATCTCACATGGCTTTTCTCCATGCAGGTCCCATCATCCTCAGCTAAACCTTTTTGGATGGTCAAAGGAGATCCTTCCTCCCTTTTTCATCAGTAGAAGAAAAACTGGTTGGATTAGGGTTGCCAGGTCACCCTCGGCAGGGAATGTGGGTAGGGTTGCCAGATCCAGGTTGTGAAACTCCTGGAAATTTGGGGATGGAGCCAGGGAGGACAGGGACTTCAGTTTGGTACAATGCCATAGAGTCCATCCTACAAAGCATCCATTTGCTCCAGGGGAACTGATCTCTGTAGTCTGGAAATAAATTGTAATTCCAGGGGATCCCCATGGTCCCACCTGGAGGTTGACATCTCTTGGGTGGATACACCCCCAGGGTCGGCTCGCTCACTAGGTTAACTAGGTGTTCGCCTAGAGCACGCCAGCCCTTAGGAGCACCAAAAGCCCCCTGCCCCTGCCAAAAGCCCCGCCAAAAACCTCTGCCCCTTCCCTGGCTTGCCAGTGCACCCTGCAGCTGTGGGGCGTACAGGCAAGCCGGCACTCAGACGGAAGGGATGGGGGTTTAAACCCCACCCCTTCCCTGACTTGCCCGGGTGCTTTCCCCCCTGAAGTGTGCTCGCTTGCCAGGGGCCAAGGAATCGCCGGCCTCTCCTGGCCTGACCAGTTCGGGGCACCGACCTCTTTCCCCAAAGGGAACTTCTTCTGCGAAGTACGGGCCAGAGATGCACAGAAGCCAGCCGAGGAGGAGGAAGCCTCTGCTCTCCAGCCCAGAAAAAAGCCGAAATAGCCGATTAAGGACACCATCAGCACTCCGCTCCCCTGAGTCACTTGGAGTCTGGAGGGAGGCGGTGAAGTGGGGGGGGTGCGGGCACCCGAAGAAGGCCCCTCAGTGCCCGGAGCCAGACCAAGCATCCCTGGCAGGGAAGCAGCGAGCCCTGGGGACGGGCCAGGTGAGCAGTATGCAGGGGCACCCAAAGGGCCCTGGGAGCCTCGGGCCTAGCGAGCTTCATTTTCATTCAGCACTCAGATGGAAGGGACGGGGGTTTAAATGGGGGGGGGGTGCCAGAAGGTGTCCTTGCCTAGTGTGCAAAAATACCTGGGGCCGGCCCTGTACACCCTGGTATTAAAAAACTAAATAAATTAATGGATAGGGGATTGAAAGAGAAGAAAGGGAGGGTGGGGTTTTAAAGTATATGTGCTGTAGAAATTTGGGATTCTAATTCCAAGTCTGCAAGAGAAGACATCATCCAGGAGACGAAGAGAAGCTGCCAAAAATTTGGTACACTTTTTTGTCAGATACAGAATTTATCTTTAATTTTATTAGGGTTTACCATATCACACAAGAAATATTGCCAATGATTTATGAGAGACTAGAGGTGCTCTCGGATGCATGTAAGAGTGGGGTTATCATCGTGATTCCACTTAGAAAAACAACTGCTGGTAGGTTGGCATTCACTCTCTAAGCTTTCTTCCAATGTATATTGCATATATCAGTGGTTAATTATATGATACACAGATTCAGCATTAGATGACACTTGTCTTCTTGTAACAAAGACATTCCGAATCTCTGCTGCTTCCAAGATTTGCTTTCTTCTATTTAAGGCTGTGGTGACTTTTTGATGATTTTTGACTAGAGATAATGCACTTCCTTAAAACGTAATGTTCTTATGACTCTCCAGGAATTGCAGTTCTTCTCCCCACATGATTTATCACGGTCTCACTGTATTACAACCAGACTTCAATTTGAAAAAGGGCAAAGAATATACTTGTGAATTTGGCCCAAAGCATAATGACTCTACAAAAATCAAATCTCTAAAACTGTAGTTCACATAGTGATGATAATAAGTGACTAAAATAATACAAGAAAATAAAGAGAGCCAGTTTGGTGTAGTGGTTAAGTGTGTGGACTCTAATCTGGGAGAACCGGGTTTGATTCCCCACTCCTCCACTTGCACCTGCTGATGTGACCTTGGGTCAGTCACAAGCTATGGCTCAGCTGTTCCTGAAAGAGCAGTTTGTGTTAGAGTTCTCTCAGCACCACCTACCTCACAGGGTGTCTGTTGTGGGGAGGGGAAGGGAAAGGAGTTTGTAAGCCGCTCTGAGACTCCAAGTGAAGGGCAGGGTATAAATCCAATCTCTTCTCTTCTTCTAAAGAATTGCACAACAAATTGAGCAGGTCAATAATTTTATGTATGAGTAAGTCATACATATGACAAGTCCATAATTATTTATTTTAATTGCTTGGGAACCAGTTTTCCTTTGTTACAATAACATTGGGGCCATCTTTACTGTATTATTTGACCTTGAAAACTTTGAGTTAGACCTGAATAGTTGGATCCAAAGGATTTGCCCCACTAAATGTAGCAATTTCCTCCAATGCAGCAAAAGAGCCAGGTTCCACTGATGGAAGACTGAACAGTAAAATCTATCCAAGTACTTTTTAATGTCATGTAGTAGAACAAAATCAGAGTCCAGTAGCACCTTAAAGACCAATAACATTCCCCAGGGTTTAAGCTTTTGTCAGTCAAAGCTCACTTTGTCAGGTATCTGATGAAAGAGAGTTTTGACTCACAAATACTTATATCCTGGAAAAATTTGGTGGTCTTTAAGGTGCTACTGGACTTGAATTTTGTTTTACAGCCTAACTTAGCTACCCTCCTGAACTTCAATTTTATGTGTGCATGGATTTTCTTAAGTGCACCTTAGTCTGTTTCAACTTTTCTTTGGTTAGGGTTGTTCATGAGCCAAAATTTGGCTCAAACTTGGCCCAGTTTCAAACCAATGCTCAGGGGAGGCACCTTCACCAAATGTTTACTGGACTTTTGTACAGTTTGGTTTGGCTGTTTGGGCCATTTAAACCTAACAGCTGAGTGGCATGGTCCACGGGTAACCTGTTAGGTTTAAAGGGCTGCAAGCCATTTCACTGTTTGGTCTCGCTTCTAGGGGGGGGGGAGTGAAACAGATGGTTAAAATGACTGGCAGTCATTTAAACCTAACAGCAGTGTGGGTCTGTCTGTCATCTGTCAGGTTGAAATGTCTGCCAGCCATTAAACCCATCAGTCCCTCTCCCCTGCTTTGAAGTGAGGGGAAGCAAAATGGATGGGTTTGTCTCACGTGATTGCCCCCTTTCTCCCAACCATGGCTGGGAGAAAGGAGGATCCAAACTGACTGGTTTGGTTTAAGTCAGTTTTGGCTCAGTTTGGAGTTTGGTTTGGGAATCACCCAGGCCCCAGAACTCCAAATGATCTTCAACGAAATCTTGAGGGGGGAAGGGCCCAAGATTCATGGAGACAAACAGAAATAATAGTAATTTTGAAACCAAATAAAGACCCTGAAGAGGTAGGTTCATACAGACCTATAAGCCTCCTTAACCAAGACTACAAGATCTTCGCAAAAATGCTGGCAAATAGATTAAAGAAGTTTAGTCCCAAAATAATAAAAGAAGACCAACATGGATTTGTAAAGGATAGGAACATAGCCCACCCTATTAGGAATATAATAAACGTATTACAACACGGTCAAAAAAAAAAATTAGGTCTTTTAAAATTGGATGTCTATAAAGCCTTTGACACCCTATCTCAGGAATACTTGTGGCAGATTATGAAAAAGCATGAGATAGGAGATAATTATATAAGAGCAATTAAAGAGATATATAGAGAGGGAACAGCAGTGGTAAAGGTCAATAATGCCAAATCACAAACTTTTCAGATCCAGAGAGGGGTCCGACAGGGGTGCCCGCTCTCACCGGTCTTATTCATTATAGCAATAGAACAACTAGCTGAAAGGATAAGAAACTGTGTAAGGATAGAAGGTTATAAGGTAAAGAAGGAAGAAATAAAAATTAATTTATTTGCAGATGATATTATAGTAGTTATGACAAATCCCAAAGAAGCGATAAAAGAAGTAAAAATTATCTTAGAGGACTTCGAATGCTGTTCAGGGTTAAAGGTTAATATGGCTAAATCAGAAATCATGTACCTCAATGTGAACAAAGAGGAAAGAAAAGAAATAAACAAAATTACAAATATTGGAATGGGCACCAAAAAGTTCAAATACTTAGGTATAGTGTTACAAAAGAAGATCGATAGAATATCGGAGGTGAATTATAGCACGATATGGAAGAAAATAAAGAATGAAATGAGAAAGTGGAAAAATAAAACTCTTGGTATATCTACTAGAATTAGGAGTGTTAAAATGTTCTGGTTACCTAAACTAACATACTTATTCCAGACGATACCATTAGAGGCCCATAACAAAAGGTTAGAACAATGGAATAGGGCAATTAGAGAGTGGATATTTGGCAGTAAAAAGTGTAGAATTCAAAAAAGGTTGATACACGGTCTCAAGGAGGAGTTGGGTTGGGGAGTCCCAGAGCTGAATAGATATTATGAAGCCTTTCAAATAAAGTCGCTATTAGAGATAGGTGAAGGAGAGGAGCAAAAATGGGTTAGATTTGAAAATGAGATAAACAACAATATAGGAAGATTCGGGATTTTCTCTAAAGCCACAAAAAAAGATCTCAAATTGATTAAAGGCCCCAGACATTCAGCATTAGAATCTTGGAGCAAGTGGCAAGCGAAATGGCTAAGAAGAAACTCAAGATGGACACCACTAGAATTAATATACAGCGAAATAAAAGAGAATAAATGGTGGGAATATCTTAAAACTAAAGGGTATTATAGGTTGGAAGACATGTTTAGAGGACGTAACTTAAAACCGGTGCACGAGATAGTGGAAGAGGTAGGTAACCAACACTGGTTAAAAATAACAGGCCTATATAGTATGGTTAATAAGATCAAGGAAAAAGAGAAAATATGGATAGAGGAACCGATAGAAGAACTATACAAAGGGATGCAAAAATCAAAACAAGGATTAGCAGGGAAAATCTATAGGAAAATGATATCAAATACAGACACGACAATATCTTACCTACAGAACACTTGGACCAAAGAAGGTCAGGTATCAGAAAACTTGGCAAGCAAAATAATGGAAGGAATAGAGGGAATTAAAGTGATCAAATTTAATGAAATGGAGCATAAATTCTTTACAAAATGGTACAAAACACCAGCGCAAATAGCAAACATGATCCCAGGAATGAGCCCCATGTGCTGGCATTGCAAACTGGCTAAAGGATGGTTTTCCCATATGTGGTGGGAATGCCCAGAGGTCAGTGTCTTTTGGACAAAAATATTGCAAATTATAAGGAGAACATGCAAAGTTTCACTGTCCATTAACTTTAATTTAATGTTAATGGGCATAATAGGGAACCCAGGAGTAAGTAAAGAGAACCAAGCTATATTCAAAGCAATGATACTAGCAGGAAAAGCAGTGATTGCTCTGGGTTGGAAGGACAAGAGTAAATGGACAGTAGAAATCTGGCATAATTATTTGTTTGATTTCATACAGTCAGACATAATAGAGAAACTGAACTGGAAGACCAAATGGGCAGACAGGACTACAGCAATCAGCACGAAATGGAAGACCTACCTGGAGTGGCTACCAACAGAAGGAAGAAAGGACATTCAGTGCAAGATTCGGACCTTGTGCCCGTGGCTGGGAACAAAGGACTAAAGCATTGGAAAAGCAGAGGGGGAGGGGGAGGGAGAAGGGATAAAAACCCGTTACGAAATGTACGGGATAAAAGATAATATGTAATACTTACCAAAAACTATACAAAAACTATATTAAAAAAAAAAAAAGGGAATCACCCAGAACCAGAATTTTTAGGTTTGTGCCCATCTGCAGCAGGGAGGGCTGGCTTGGGTAGGATTTTATCTAAGCCCTCTGCATATACCATGCAATACCGGAAACAATATCATCATACCAAAGAAACGTAGTCCATTCAAGTATTTTTGAGAGCAATGCTGCTCAGAATCCCATTCAGCTGGAATATGTGGGGTTTACTTACAGTAAAGTCTAAGTGGTGGCACTGTATGACCTGTATTTGAAAATAAATTGAGTTTCACATCTCCATTAGGTGCTGCTGAAGGTACAGAGCTGGATGTGTGTGGAGAGGAAAGGTTGTTTCATTGGTGATAGTGTGACATGCTATGCATAAATGCAGCTATGTAGTCACATTAATAAGACCAAGAAGAAAACTGTTTCTCCTCTAGGCCTGCTTGATTTATACTCATTGTAGAGGTGTCTAGCAGCACAGAGACTCATACTATAGCTGTTTATTTTGGTTAACTTAATGTCCTATATTTGGAGTGCCTCAGGGCATGAATGACTAATTTCAAATAGCTGTATAGGAATGTGCATAGTAGTGTTTTTTCAGCTTCACTGGGAAAAAGTTATAAGTATTCTAACATTTCGGTCTGTACTCAGATTTAAAAAACTGTATCGAGTCCATATCATGAAGACCTCTTCAAATGCTGTCTGGTCTACTATGCTGATTTTATCCTTCCAACTTTTTTGTATCAGGATAAAATTTGTCCATCTGGTACATTGTGCAAATTTGCAAGATGTATTGAATGTGTAGTTTTACTGTTATTAGTATTCTGTGAACCACTTGGAGAATATTCCTATTGAAATATATTATATAGGTACTTTAAGTTAAATCAATAAAATGCGACTGTAAATACAGGAATGATCTAGTTTAGAAGAAGGAGGAAACAAGTTCAGAATAAAGCATACATTTGTTGGCACAGATTAGAAGGGATGTGTTGGCACAGATTAGTAGGGATGAATGCCTTGGGACACAAAATTAGAAGTGGTAACAGAAGTCATCAACCCCTTTTAAAAAGATGTGGTCATTAGGGAGAAATTAATGTGAGACTATGTAATTAAAACCTTTTATGGACCTTGACTTTTGTTAAAGAATGCCCACAGGAGGAGAAGAGGAATGTAAAATGATAACAACTCAGACAGAGCAGACAAAGAATGTGTCTGTGAAAGAGGGCAGAGGGAATATTGCAGTATGCTGTAAGCTGCTTTTTTATTTCTTAAAAGTTCTGCAAAATGGTGGCATTATTCAACCTGAAGCCACACATTCACAAGAAGTTGTCATCACTATTAATCATTCTGCATACTTTGTTTCTGAACATTAGCAGTTCTTCAGTTAGAACATGTCTTTGTAAATCCCCCTCCCAGTTTTGGGACAAATTTTAAATCTTACAAAAGTGCCTCCAAATCCACAGAGGCAGCACATTTTCTGTGGAAGCTTTTCTCTCTCTTATATTTTGGTGTCACAGTTGATCTTCCAGTATATGAAATGTTTAATGAACAAGGAGACTCAAGTCAGATGAAAAATAATTTATTGAACTTTTGTTCATGGCTTAAACAGGTAAGGACACATGGCATTCAGCTTTCCATTTAAGCCTTTTATTTCAGGAATGAGTTAGTTAAATTAGATTAGATCAAGTGTGATCAATCCCTGCACTTATACAGGTTCAGACGACTTTTACATGTTGTTTCTTCATGCATCATTCTGTAAGAGCTGATGGCCACACTCAGCTTTGGGGAAAATCAAAAGTCTGAGCACTGTTTCACATGAAAAAAAAAAAATCTGTCCCAGGAAAACTCTCCCCATCGGTGAGAAGTCTTGCTTGCTTTGACACACTAACTTTCCATGTACAGAGTTATTTTTAAATATGCAGAACTGTTTTAACATATAAATACTTAAGTTACATTTTGAAATGGTTATACTATTCTGTTCAGGTGTTTGGTTTGAATTACAGATTTATTCACATAGTGCCAATTGATATGCTTAGCCCCTTCATGAGCAAATACCTGTATTAGTCGCTGTGGCTTTGGTCAGCCTGCTTGCCATTAGCTGTATTCCCTTCCTGTGGTGGAAGCCGCTTCCTCTAAATAAGCAGACCCTACACATATCACTGGCTTGTAAGAAATTATTGGGGAAACTAAGACTTGTGACTTATTTGTTCAGAAGGAGACACCATCAAAGGATGGAAGCAGAACTGGTATCGTGTGAGTGACAGTGGAAGTTATTCTCACCAGGAAAGCAAAGAAAGAAGAAATGTGTTTAAAATACTTTCCAGCAGCTGTTACCTCTGTTAACTGCTCTGAAAAAGGGTCTCTTCTGAGTGCAGAATTGTTTGAGTATGGGTTTCCTAACGAATAGTTTGTTGATATTAGTTCATTAATTACGAGCCTGTTCACCTGTGGGTTTCTAATTTTGGCCTTAGCATCTTGGCTTGCCTAATTACTGCTATCTGGATTCACCACATACTATGAGCCTACAGGCCTCCTGTGATGCTGTCTTCAGTGTTACCATGAGAGCTTCAACTCCATTTTTAGAGCACCCCCCTCTAAAATAAGCTGGATTTGAGCTCAGTACACTGTTAGTGTGACAAGCTAATGAGGGAATCCATCATCAGCCCTGTCTTCCCATTTGCTGTCCTATTTCTTGGCCTCAGCAAGGGCTTTATGCCTGTCTTCACACGGGGCATAAGAAAGGGCCCAACTTCAGCCAGTTATATCTGACAATATCTGACGACTGCAGCAAACTCATGGTGGGCTCTACCATTGGAAACATTCCAATGGCATAGGTATCCTGAGTTATTCCTAGCTTTATTTGCTGTCCTTAATACCCTTTTGCTGTCACTGACATGAATGCCTGATGACACAGCAGGTAATGGAAAACCACTAGGCATTTATGCATTGTTTTATTAGGCATTTCTGTACTTTCTGTTAAAAGGTCTGGGCTGTCTTCCAAGCACTGGTCTCTTAGATCCCCTCTGGTATACTTGTAGAATGCTATCCTGTACCCCTGCAGGAGACAGAGAAAAACTTTGTTTCAGAAATTATTTGAACAAACAGTTGATTTGAGTAAATGCTGTGTAAAAGTGCCAAAAAGCTAAAAGCAGATAGGAGGTCTTTAGAGAATTGTTCTCAATATTTTAAGGGAGAAAAATGTTCTCTATCTCAGAATGACCACTAAAGTCAAGGCTGAATTATTCTTCTCTTACATGGGATTCTAAGAAATGTTCCAGACCCCTAAAGTATACATCTTAATTTTGTTGCTTTGGGACAGGAAGAGTTGATTAGATTGTACAGATTGTGAATTACAGAAATGAATTATCTGATGGCATATATATAGTCCACAAAGCTTGCTTAAAATTTGAACTGCCATATACATACTATCATTTAAATGAAAGCCAATTCTCTTTGGGCCAGCCTTGATGTTAAGGTGTCTATAGGTCTGGCCTATGGACACCAATGTCATTTTAGAGAAGAATTTGACCATTTAAAAATGCTGTGAGGGCCCATTCTTTATCAGGCCTGTGGTGTGGCAGGACCAGGCAATCTTGTCATCCCCCCCCATTCTTTTTGAATGCTGATGCCCCCCACAACTGTTTTGGCACATAAAAAGGTGCAGTGGAGAACAAGATTGCCTAGTCCCACTGTGTTCCCCTTGCATTTTAAATGGCTGGCTTCTTCTCTAAAATGGTGTCAGGGTCCACAGGTCTGACTCATAGATGCCATAATATTTGATTTGGCTTTTTTTCTGTACCTGGACATTAGCACTCCAGGATGCTTTGCGGGTAATGCAGTAGAAACAGATATACTTTCACAAGTTGTGTCAGTATCCACAGAAATATGCAAACATAATATGAATGCTAAGGTACATGTCTTTTTTTTTAAAGATGTAACAACTTAGGGCAGAAATTTGATGAAATGGTGGAGGTTTCACATGTTCAAACATGGAACTCTCCTGACCACAGCAAAAAGGGTGCATGTGTAAGGGACTACAGAAACTTCCATCTGCCATTAATGTCTATGTTGAAGCTGTAGCACTGAGATGTCAAACTCACTTGTTACAAGGGTGGGATCTGACATGTTACTTAAAATATAATGCCAGGTACCAGTGATATAAACTTTATAAATTACATAGGCAAACCCAGCTAACAATATTATTTTTTATTCAAAATACAAACAAAAGCAACTGATTCCTAGGTGTGAAAGCAATTGATTTACTGGAGAACTCACAAAAGCCCCAATAAATGTATTTAATACTATGCAAGACTAGGTTTTTTCCAAGGGATACCATACCCCTCCCCTCCCTTTCATTTCTTGACCACTTCAAACACACACCTCACCATGTGAACTTGCACACATGCTCCCCCCCCCGGTCTGTATGTTTGACACCCCTGCTAGAGGGATTAATAGTTAAGAATGTTTTCATCTTTGCTGGTTTCTGTTTTTCTAACTAAAGAGGCTGCAGATGCCTTTATGCTATTGCTCTCTCTCCTCTCTGTATACTTTTGACAGAAATTTGTGAAGGTTTAAATAAATAGCCTCTGAGAAAGTAAAATTATCCAAACCAAGTGGTTGTCTCAAAAAAACCCTTCTTGAGAATGTTTGTTTTTTCCCCTTTCACAACACACAAAACACTTCATTGAAATAAAATATGCTAGTGAAAAGGATAAAGTACGAATCGTAGCACAAAGTTAGCTTTAGACTGTTTGGAGTAATCCAAGTTTTCATTTTACAGCATGCATCATAAGTGATCCTGTAATGCAGGGGTCCTCAAACTTTTTAAACAGGGGGCCAGTTCACTGTCCCTCAGACTGTTGGAGGGCCGGACTATAGTAAAAACAAAAACTATGAACAAATTCCTATGCACACTGCATATATCTTATTTTGAAGTGAAGAAACAAAACGGGAACAAATACAATATTTAAAATGAAGTAAAGTTAAATCAACAAACTTACCAGTATTTCAATGGGAACTATGGGCCTGCTTTTGGCTAATGAGATGGTCAGTGTCCGGTTCCATATTTGTCACTGCTTCCTTCTCATGTAAAAAAAAATGACAGACAAGCAGCGGCAGCATAAACACCCAGCGGGCCGTACAAATGTCCTCGGCGGGCCGCATGTGGCCCGCGGGCCGTAGTTTGAGGACCCCTGCTGTAATGCATCATGTGCAATTATGAGAACAGGGCATGGGAGCAGAATATTGTTCCAGAAGTTTGATCTTGTATCATCTCTACCATTCTGGCTTCATAGGGATTTAGTAAATACAGCTAGTACAGTTCCCTTGATTTCAGTCATATGTACAACTAACATCCCACCCAGTCCTATAGATCTATGCCATTTCTCGGGAAATTCTGTCTCTTCTTTTGCTGTATGAAATTGATGATGCACACTTCTATGGGCTCCTCATGTCCCCCAAGGATGCTAAAAGTCAAGAAACAGCATACTTTATTAGATTAGAATTCAGTCAGACACTTTCAGGATGAGATAGCAGTGTTATCATCTTTGGAGAGCCCGTACTCCTGAACATGGCTGTACTTGTGCTATATTGGAAGTAAAAACTGAATGTGGATTAATGTGATGTGTCATCATTTGGAACTTATTTCTTTAATGGGCTCAAATAGGTGTGATGGTCAGATTTCTTCAGTTGTGTATCTGCCCTATTCACATACAAAATGTGTGAGGTCTAATTATGTCATTAAAAATGACATGTTGGTCAGTGGAGTTAAATCCTCCTTGCAATTGGTCACCCAAGCTCAGTTTTCCTCCATTGTGGCTTTGATGCTGGAAGTGAGCCTGGACTGGATGAAGATAGCTAGGGAGATGGACCTTAGGGGAGTTATGGTGGGAAAGTGTTCAGCTCCCTTCACTCATGTACTCACTTTGGTGTCAAAATTAGACCCTTGATACATGACCGAGGCAGACCCAGACAAATGTGACTGCTATGACCAGGTTGAGATTGGATCTAAGACCTAAATGCAGTGATAGAACAGTTTGATGTATTTGCTGTTAGAACCAAACAGAAAAAACAGTCCTTTAAACAATTTAGGAAATACAGGAAGTGAATGCTGAAAAAACATATTTTTCCTTGAAAGATAAGGGTGATATTGCACAACTAAAGATAATTCAATCCAAACCCAATGTGTGGAAGAAACTGTTTTTTGAAGCCTTAACTATCTGCTAAGTATGAGTATGTAGGGGTTACAAAGAATTAGTGAACTGACAGAAGCCTATAAAATTGATTTAGAGACTTACCAAACATTATAGTGTTAAAAGTAATTTCTTTAGGTTCTTTCCAGATCCACAGCAATGGCCTTGGTTTTGAACAGATGATCTGGAGTAGTGTGTAAATTCTTATCGCTTGAAAGTACTTAGCATTTTTTTTGTTAAAACACAGGTGTGTGCCGTAGTGTCTGCTTTGTCGCTTTGATAATAAAACTATTACTTTCAGTTCCTGTTTTGGGGGAGGTACATTCCATATGACTGTTTTTAGTCAAAGCTCTAAGGAAAGATGGATAAACTGTCTTGTTCTAGTGATGTTCTTGTTTTCTTAATGTGAAAGTCTTATCCTTTTATGGCTGATAGGATGCCATAAAAGAATGCACCAGAATCTCCAAGGTCTTAACAGAGAGGCTGGCATTACACCTTTGTTCTCAGTAAATCAGTTTGTTATGAACTACATTTGTACTTGGTGTTCATGGCAATAGAATTAGAAATGTTTTGGAATAACTTGGTTTTTCACATTACAGCTATGCTATCATATGATTAGCGACTGCCAAGCCAATAATCTCATTTTAAATGAATTGCAAGAGTAAAAAGATCTCATATTTTCATTGTGGGCTCAGTGCTATTTTAGAATATGATACTCCACATGGATATTATTGGAATTATGAATTGTTGAAATCCTGTTGAAACCAGTTTTATAGACAATGTTACTAGTAAAATCTATCAGCAAAACGGTTAATGGATTTGCCCCTTTTAGTGTAAATTGATTTCTCTGACAAAGTTTAGTTTAGTTGTGGAAATGTACATCTGGTCACTCATTTTGGCACTAAACCCTTCCAAGGTTCCTGTTGAAATTACAAAATAAAATGAAAAAGGCAAATTAGCCTAAGACTAAAATGCAGTTTTTAAATCCATCCTGTTTAACATGGAAATAGCTTTAAATGAGAGAAATTCAGCCGTGAGCTGATCTAATTTGAGTCATATTATTTCTAAAAATAGTAAAACATAGGTTGTTGTTTTTTCCAGGCCTGTCCTGTTGCATGATTTTCATTGTGCCCATTGTTAGTTGAATTGCACACCTCCGAAAATAAGAATTAGTGTACTTTTCTCAAAAGTTATTCAAGTACTTCTACTGTCCTGTGCTAGAGAACAGGATGAAGTCATACAAAGCACTTCTAGGCTACCATTTTGAAAGCACTTGTTTCGAAACTTTGAGAAACTCAGCATGGTATATAGTGGTTAAGAGTGGTGGACTTTAATCTGGAGAACTGGGTTTGATTCCCCACTTCTCCACATGAAGCCTGCTGGGTGATCTTGGACTAGTCACAGTTCTCTCAGAACTTTCTCAGCCCCACTTACCTCACCAGATGCCTGTTGTGGGGAGAAGAGAAGGCAAGAAAGGTAGAGAAAAGTGTGGTATAAAATCTGCTGTTCTTCTAGTTCAGGGTAAATAAATTGAACACCGCCACTTAAATGAGTTTAGTCTGACAGCATCAGAGACTGGCCTTCTGGGATGTGATTTACATTCCAGCATAATTTCATTAACATTACTGTGTTTGTTACCTGCCCCTGGACTGTCAACATTGGCAAGCTACAGTCTGAATTTAGGTCTCCAAACATTCTGAAATCAATTAAAAATCATTACTTTGACATATTGTACTATCATTACTGTGAAGCCATCTCGACTCCATCACATGCCAGTCCTATTTCTGCTATCAGAAAGCCTTCAGTGAAGTGCACATCTGTACAATTAGAACACCAAAAACTAAATGTTGATTTAACGCATGGCTGACGTGCTCTATCAACTTTGACAACATCTGGGATTTATAGAAACTTCAAAGAGGAACAGATTTCCTGAAGCATAACAATAAAGTGGGGCACAAATCCTACATTAACCTCAGAGATGACTGCTATAGTTATTGTTTAGTTACTCTGTAGTCATTGTCCTGACCTCACCCTTTCTTTCCCCTGTATCCCAGGTCAGCCTGTTTCTAAATCTGTTTTACTGAGTTGTGTTTGTCATTACTTACATAATTGCACAAAATATGCCGACATAATCCTTTAGGGTGGCAAAACATGCAATTGCACCTCTCTTCCAGAAGATAAAGAACAATGACACAGCAATGACAAACAAGCCTATCCTGTCTGCCTGTCTTTGGGATCATGGTATTTTTCCATGGCATGTGGATGGGCATTATGAATAAAAAAACATTTTTTATTAGACCCAAGAGTAGGATATACATAGATAACCAAAAGCAAATGTACTGTCAGCAAAACAACCAGCAGGCTGTGTAAACATAGTCTTTAATATGAATTAGGCGTTTCATAATTTTAGGTTGTAATAAATCTACAGAATTGTGAAATGTGGAATGAAATAAGGTTAGGCAATTCAATTCAATAACTTGTTCTTCTTGTTGCACTTCTAATTCATCACCAGATATTTACGTTCCTGACTGTTGTTTTATAATTAGCAGTGTTACTCCCAATCTGTAACTTCTAGTCCATCCAACCCATTTCTTTTCTTCTGAATGTGAGTTATGGAGTATTCTTCAACTTGCATTGGCTTTGAAAGGCTAATTGAAAATGGAAAATGTAATTAACTGATTTAATTAGAATGTAACAGAGAAAGTAGCAGATTTTTCTAATGGTTTTCCTTTAGCTTATAATGTAAGAAACAGAGCATATTGAGTCTCTAGGGTTGGCATTTCTCCATGTTCTTAGGTGAAACCATAGCAGTTCTCTGTGTTTTCAATAGGGAGGTTTGACTCAAAAACTACAGACCAATAAAATTCATAAAATCTGAAATGCTTAAAAGGACAGATTTCACCTAGTAAGAGGTGTTCTGCATTTTTAAATCTAAGAAACTAGAACAGGGCAGAAGTGCAAAAGGGAACAGCAGCTGAAAAATTGTCTAAGTGCCAGCATTCTCCAGAGTTGCGCAGATGACCTACCCTTTTATGAGTTCTTTCTTGTTATGCAAGAACTAGAGATTAACATATATAGTGAAACTGTAGGCATAAGCATTGTTCAGTCTACATTGTATACTGAATATGTTGCTTGGCTGTGGACAGTCATTTAATGTACTAATGAACAAGGGGAGATAAGGAAAGAAAACTCAGTCCACCTAAACAGGTCAAATAATAACCAAAAAGGCTGAGAATAACACATAATGAACCAGTGAAGGATATAAATTTAATAAAACCAGTAGAAATGCCATTAAATATATATATGAAATATAGTGCATCAACAGAACCTTCTTCACCAGTTAAGATAACAACATACTAAATAAATGTACAACTGACCATCAAATGCTTTTCAGGAAGAAGTTGACCTCATCAGTGGAAAGAAAAATTCAGTAGAAGTATACAATCATAAAATGATCACATAAACATACATATCCTACAGATCAGATAATGCACTTCATTGCAGCATTGTAGAACTGGCATCGTTCGGAGTCTTCAGAATGAGTCCAACAGTTTATACTAAATTACCTGAAATATGATCACTCATACAACTCTCACTGTGAATTCATATGTAGGTTCATAAACAGCACTGTAATCTAGTATGCCAACATTGTACTTCTGCTTGGCAGCAACTTTTTTACTGACTGATTTGATCAATTTCTGAGAGGTGACTTGAGTTGCTTAGGCTGCTGAGTGGAAAGAGAATTTTTTTGTGGGTGGAAAGGAGATGCCAAGGATAAAGAAGAACTGGGCTGCACCCAGCAATGTGCCAACAGAACAAAAAGGAAAATGCCAGGTGATAGATGACTGATTTATTATATAAAGTCCCTACACGTTTCACTGTGCAGGCTTTGCCAGGGGGGGGGGATCAGAACATTCACCCAGTGCTGGAACTGTCCATAGCAATTAAATTGTTTTTGAAGGTACCAAGTAGAACTGAATAGTCCCTTTATTTTGCTGGCTTTCTGTTATTTTTACTGGTACTTTTACTGATGGCATGTATCCTACCAGTCCACTGAACAAAACTTGAAGCCATCCTTCAACGTAAGGACTTTTTCCTCTAGGGGTAGAGCCACTTAACTTGATGGAAAGCTCCATAGGCTGAAAAAATCCCTAGAGTAAGATATATGCCGTTGTTCATGAGTATTATTACAAGCCTTTTGAGTCTTTTGTTTTGGAAAAAAGCAGGCTAAAATGCAAATAAATAAATTCCAGTGGTAGTGTATCCCCAAGTATTAACTGTCTAAAAAAATCTCTTTCATATTTCCTTTCTCTTTGTGCATATTTTGAAATTGATTCATGGCCAATTTCATTAGGCACCCTCTGGTCCTAGTTCCAACAGCCATGATTAATGCATGCCAAAAAAGTGTGGGTATGGCAGAAGTTAGCCAAAGAGAGAATGAATATTGTATTTAGCAACATGATGGAGTCCAAGTGAAAGCCTCACTTAAGCCATTTCTGGCTTACTGAACTGGTGCCATTAAGGCATACAAGAATATCACATAATTAATCTTTGCTTTCCAATCCACCTTGCTGAGCTTTCTTATTAGAGGTATTTATTATAAGTATTGAAAAGATCTCACATCCTGACATGGAAAGGAAAGGTAGAAAAATATTGGGTCAAATTAACTGTGTGTATATTTAATGAACACAGCAGATATGTGAAATCTCCTACTTTAATGCTACTCAGCAAGGAAAGAGGAATAGATGGCACACAGTACCTGACGTTCTCTGCAGAAGGCCTTCAAAGCATTGCAGGAAAGGTATTATTTGAAACAGAGAAACAGAGGCCAAATATGTGTGTGGTCTTAGGGTTTTCTCTTACCCTCTGTTTTTCTGCTGCAGTTCCCTGCTCACTGCTTCTCCCCCGCCAGAGAAATGGAACATATTGTGAAGAAAAGTTTCTGAGGGAAAAGTGATGGGATAAGGATATGAGGAGAGTTAAGTCTTCTGTCGCAAAATATATACTAACAATGTATTTTCTAGTAGCTGCCATCTCCGTGACCTTTTCATCCATCTTTTCTTTATTGAAGTAAGGTAAAAAAAAATTTAAAATCCCAAAACTATTTCTATGGTTTTGGTTGTAAATTACTTTTTAAGAACATATTTTAGCTGATACTAGTTCCCATTTTACTTTTGATTGTAATTTTTGGCTTCTATTCCTTCCTGTTGGTTTATAGATTTTACTCATGACTCTCTCTCCCAAGTCTGAAATATTTCACTGTCAATTACAAAACCTTGGAAATAAATCTGGAAGGAAAGTATGGGAACAAGTGTGCTTGTTGAAGTGGTGATAAGGAATCATGTTGTTATCACAGCCAACCAAAATCAACCTCCTACAGGTGCTCCACTGCTTGGAAAAATTTTAGATAAACAATTGTTATTGAATTCTGCTGCAAGATTCTTACCTTCATTAAAAAAAAGACAGTTTGGCCAAAAGATGGCACTGCAGCAACATCCATTTGCTCTAGGTGTATGCAATCTGTCTGATTCATCACCGACGTTTCAATTATTTCCCTACTTTTTGTATTATAAGCGAGGTCAATATATTTAAGAATGTACACTTATGCATATATTGTCACATCTGAAGCAGTTACACTCACCTGTAACTAGGAACCTTGATTGGCTGTTAGCCCTCTACACCTATATACACTGTCAATTAAATATGTGTAGCTGCTGTAAGTCTGACAGTACCCATGTATGGTCTTAATTGACAGTATGTGTGGAAATGAA
The DNA here is from genome assembly GCA_029375565.1 of Gekko gecko. Taxonomy (NCBI): domain Eukaryota; kingdom Metazoa; phylum Chordata; class Lepidosauria; order Squamata; family Gekkonidae; genus Gekko; species Gekko gecko. Next base: position 54,410,874 of record JAPDNY010000009.1, read on the forward strand.
GCCAGAATGATTCCACGATTTCTTACCCACTAAAAGGATAGCTACAACAACACGTAAAAAACCCAGAATTTCAGAAATTAATAGAGACCTTGAATGCTGGAGGCATAAACCAACACAAAAGCAAATTACCTTTACCTTTTACCTGTCTTCTATTCAGTGCTGCCAAACATGTATATATTAGTCAGCTATGCCAACCATTTTTTGTTCATGAATGTTTTATTTTTTTTCCAGTCTTCAAGTAATTAAAATCTTCCATAGTTTGCATTGTTGGGTCTGGTCTTGCAGCTCTGAAAGAATAAGTGACCTGACTTTCAAAAGTGCTTAGTACAGGCAGCTACTAGAGTAGTTAATGGAAGTCTCAGATGTTCAAAACCTCTGAAATCTCCAGTCATAGCAGTTTTTGATATTGATTTCAGTGGAAACTGGGTTGAGGCTTAGCTGCTTCAATAGCCTTACATAATGGAATTGCTTCTAAACCATTAAGGAAGAGGTTTGATAATTTCCTTCTTTATCTATGCTAACAGAAACCAAGCTTCCAAATCAAAATGCTAAGTATTTTACAAAGTATCAGTTGATGACTGTGCCATAGAGAATACACTAAGAGTTGGATTCAATTACCCTGCTAGAAATGGTTCCCCAACTCTTAGGCGTAGCTTTTGGAGGAGTGCAGAGGGGGGAGGGAGATCCATTCAATGAGGAGAGCCAGTCTGGTGTAGTGGTGTTAGACTAGAATCCTCATTCTGCCATTGAAGCTGCCGGAGTGACTTCAGGCCAGTCACTATTTCTCAGTTTACCTCACAGGACTTTTGTCATGAGGATAAACAGGAGGACAGAATGGTGAAGTAAGCTGCTTTAAGTCCTCACTGGGGAGTAAGGTGGGGTACTTAAATAAATTACCATTCTTTGAACCTGACCTTATACTGCTAAATGAATTTTACAAGAGTCTTCCATTTTCATTTGAGCCATGCCCACAAAATAATTCTTCCCTTCCACAGCAGAACTCTCAGGAGTGTGCCTCCGTTCTTCCCAGTAGGGAGTAGTATGAATATGTGTATGTACGTAGCTCTATATACGACCGTTGCTATTCTACAACAGGTTTAATATGACTGAAAGCTTATCTGGAAAAGTAGGATATCAGCAATCTAGTCACAATAATGTGGAGTCATTCCTCTTTTGAGTTAATAGAATGCAGAATGTATCATCCTGAACAAGAAAGCTCAAATGTTTATCCGTCTAAAGGGCTTGCAGACCCCTCCACAATCCACATCCAGCCTGAGTGGGATCTGGAGAAGTGTTGTGGAACACTGGTAGACACTGTCTCCTAGACAGGGCACTCTTAGATAACTGTGTGAATCTGGATATTCAGCAATGGGACACACAGGCTCTGTCTGAACAACTTATATTCTGTCTCTTGTAGCTGTCCCTTGCATCCTGGCAAAACAGAACCTTACTTTCTATTGATACGCAAGTCATCTGCCTCTTGAGTACTTGTCTGTCTAGACTTTATGTATCCTGGACCAGACTATTTCCTAAAGATGTAAACAGTTTTGCCATTACATAAAGCTGATGTGCAATAGATTCAGGACAGACAAAAGGAAATACTTTTTTATTCAATCAGTAATTAAATTGTGGCATTCATTGGACATGAACACAGTGATGGACATGAGCACAGATGGCTTTAAAAGGAATTTGGAGAGATTCATGGAGGTCCACCAATGGCTACTAGTCATGATGACTAAAGGGGATTTCCAAATCTGAATACCTGTGCTAGAAGGCAAAATCAGGGGAAGGCCTTGGCCTCCATGCCCTGTTTATTTGCCCTCCAGAGCAAATGATTGACCACTGAGTGAAACAGGTTGCTGGACTAGATGGATCACTGGTCACATCCAAAAGAACTCTTCTTATGACCACAGGAGTGAATAAGCACTATATTCATACTACCCATTCCTTGAAAAGTTACTACATTTATTAATTTGCTCTATCTGTGAGCTACTTTTCTACAAAGGTGGGGGGGTTGTTTATACTTCACAACAATCCTACGAAGGAGGTCTGTGCAAGAAAGGTGGAATGTAAATGAAGTGAACAAATAGTCCACGAGTGCGAGTATGATCTGTTCAACACAGTACTGACTGAGTCTAGCTGAGCAAGGGTTTAAATCTGAAGGTTATGTATAAGAAACAGAAGTTACTGAACTCTGGAAAGCCTCTGTAATTCCATTCCTCAAAGCAGAATCTTCCTAAGGTGGCATACATGGACAGGAAATACCAAAAACTAATTCGTTTTTGCAGTTGGAAGGTGTACATAAAAGTTGTTTGAAAGGTGTTTGACCATTTCAAGGAAAAATGTGATCCTTTTTCATCATCATCCTGTACAGAAAACATCAATCTAAACTCATTTCTGAATGCAATGTTCCCTAAATATAGGGATATTTGGGAAGGGAAAACTCTCTACCCAGTATTATTATGGGATTTCCCCCTAGAAAGTTCTGAAAAGGGGAATAGATAAGCATCCATTGACCTTGACTTCTAAAAATCTCTTTACCGAAAGGTCTTGGATAGCATGACTCTTGATTTTCTTTGACAAGGAATGAACAAATGCTTGCACAAACCTTTTATTTACAAAAGTATTGATTTCATGCAGGAATTTAAAAACAAAACAAAAAAATGCTACTGCAGTAGGAGATGGGGGATAATAAATATATTTTCTTTTGCATCAAACTAACAAAGAAGAGGGGAATACAGAAACAGTTTTCATGACTCTTACTACATTGAGCAGTGTAAATCGACTATGCATTCAGGTGCATATCCAAGTGAGTGCACTGTTCTGCTCTGAATGGGATGCATGGTCTGATGCATATTTTAATGTAGATCCAGGGCTTTTTCTGTTTGAAAAAGAGGTGCCAGAACTCTCAAGAGGAAAATTAAGTTTTCAGTCTGTATACTGAAAACTCACAAACTTCTAAACATTTTAAAAAGAATTTTGTCAAAGAGGTTCTGGAACTCCATTCTGGCACATTCCCTCACAAAAAAGAAGCCCTGTGCAGACCCATAATCTCTCATAACTAGTTATAGGTCAGGAGTGGCTAAACTTGCTTAACGTAACAGCCACACAGAATAAATGTCAGATGTTTGGGAGCCGCAAGACATGAACAAATATTACACACACATTTTTACTGGAAAATCTGCAAATTTGCTTTTTATTAACATTCAGTTAGACCATGTGAAAGAGCCACATATGGTTCCTGAGCTGCAGTTTGGCCTCCCCTGTTATAGGTTAACATAGTGAGTATGCAAACATAGAGATGGATCAGTGCTTTTATATCTAGCTTTCAAGAGAGCTTCCAACTAAGAGGTTGCACCTTCTTGTCAGAAGGTCAAGGGTACAACCTGATAAGGTCCACTGGCTCTTTTTTCATATGTGGTGGACTTGTAATATTACAAAAAAAAAATGGATATGGATACATGAGATATTGCAAAAAATGTTAGAGATAATTATACCATTTGTACCAGAATTGTTTCTATTAAATATTATTCCAGATAATTTTAATAAATCAGATATATGATCATACATGTTATAACTATGGCTAGGATTTTGTATGCAAAATATTGGAAAAAAGAAGAGGTCCCATCAAAAGAAGAAATAATTTATAAGCTACTGGAAACAGCAGATATGGACAAACTATTATTACAATTACAAGATAAAAAAGAAGACATTTTTGAGAAGAACTGATTCAAGATTTTATAGATGGATTGAGGGCTAACTTAGAAAAAGTATAACATAATTACTGTTAATAAGCTCTACTTGTTAAATGACTAAACCGATCTAGGTGCATAAGAGAATGATTCTACTTATGTTATATCCAGGACTATTTTTGGGCAGAAAGGCACAGGAACGGAGTTCTGGCTGGCTTCAGAGTTGGCCATGCCCACTACAGCCAAAATCTCTGTGTGTGTGGCTACAGAGGGAAGGCCTGGAGAGCGACCTTCCCCAGCAACTCCGAGGCCAGGGGGCCCCCTGGAAGGATCAGGGAGGCAAGCCAAGGAAAGGCATGGGTGTGTGGCCTAATACACTACTGAACTGTGCCATCAGGGGTGTGGCCTAATATGCTAATGAGGTTCTGCTGTTGGGTGTGGCCTATTATGCTAATAAGTTCCTGCTGGGCTTTTTCTACAAAAAAAAGCCCTGGCTAAATCTAAGTCGTTATAATCAGGGCTTTTTTTGTAGAAAAAGCCCAGCAGGAATTCATTAGCATAATAGGCCACACCCCTCACAGTGCCACTCATTAGCATATTAGGCCACACACCCATGTTACCAGAAGTGTGGCCACACCCACCTTTTGCTTCTTATTCTGTTTACCTTGTTTGTTATCAAAACCCAGGACTTTTTTTTGTAGCAGGAACTCCTTTGCATATTAGGCCACACAGCCCTAATGTAGCCAATCCTAATGAGTTTCTGCTGTTGGGTGTGGCCTATTATGCTAATGAGTTTCTGCTGTTGGGTGTGGCCAACTCAGGAGCCAGCCAGAACTCCATTCCTGTGCATCCCTGCCCCAAAATAGCCCTGGTTATAATGAGAGCAGATTCCATATGTTTAATGTGCTAGTGTCTTTCTGTATGTAGTTGCTGTCTTTTTCTTTCAAGCTCTGAAAAACTAATAAAATTCTTTTTCTTTCTTTTTTTTTAAAAAAGGTCCATACCCTGCACCATTTGCATTCAGTAGAGGAGAGGTCCCCAATGTGGCACCCATGCAACACTTTTCCTGGCACCCACCGAGTGTTTTTAGGAAATGGGTGGGGCCAGATGGGCATTTTCCCCTGTCAGGATTTCTGATTGATTATACAGATTTTTTAAAACATTGTTTTAGCAGCAGCTGCTCCCATGGCACAAGGAATTTGACTGCGTGACTGAAGGTAAGCATGAAATATTTTAAAATAACATGTTTTTTTTATTTTTTAACATAAAAAGGCATCCTGTTAAACAGAGCTTGATCCTGAAATGCTGTAGATTTACTATTAGTTACTATTAGAATTGTGAATAACCTGACATTTTGCAATTGGCGTCACCTCCTGTGACAGTCATAAGAACATAAGAACATAAGAACATAAGAGAAGCCAATGTTGAATCAGGCCAATGGCCCATCTAGTCCAACACTCTATCACACAGCGGCCAAAATATACCAGGTGCCATCAGGAGGTCCAGCAGTGGGGCCAGGGCACCAGAAGCCCTCCCACTGCTGCCCCCTCCAGCACCAAGAATAGAGTGCATCACCTGCCCCAGACTGAGAGTTCTCATTCTATACCCTGTGGCTAATAGCCACTGGTGGACTTCTGCTCCATATGTTTATCTAATTTCCTCTTGAAACTGTCCATGCTTGCAGCTGCCACGACCTCCTGTGGCAGTGAATTCCATATGTTAATCATTCTTTGGGTGAAGAAGTATTTCCTTTTATCTGTTCTAACCCGACTGCTCAGCAATTTCATAGAGTGCCCACGAGTTCTTGTATTGTGAGAAAGGGAGAAAAGTACTTTTTGCAGTTGTTCCCACCACTTTGTGTCAGAATTCCAAAAGTGCCCATACTGGCTCAAAAAGATTGCGGACTCCTTCAGCAGAGCATTCTAGCCAGGATACAGACAGAAGCCTTAAGACCATGGCCTGAAGAATCTCTGCCTCTCTTTTTTTGTTTTTTAAACATCCAACCTGCTGAAAAGTTCTGGAGACCTTAAATGTTTGTGCACTGCCCCTTGTTGTTTGGATTAGCTTTAATAAAAAGGTATTTCATAGATTTATAATCTGTAAAACACTCCTTAACAAAAACTTGGTCTGAATTGTGTAGTGTGCTCATACCCAGAAAGCTTTAATTGTGTGACGGATTGTGGCTAGTGCCTTTACGTCTTTGGGGGAATATTTTTCATCTGATATGGTGTCTCTTTTTATTTTAACTTTATCATTCAAAAGAATAGTATTAAACACTATTCAAAATGTTAACTTATTTTGTTTAATGGCAACTCTTATGAAATTTCATATGAAGTTTTTATCTGATGCTTGAAGCTTCAGCAGCACCAAGCAGCTGATTCCAGACAGATACAGATGGGCAGCCATGTTAGTCCCTCTGTAGCAGTAGAAAAGAGCAAGAGTCCAGTAGCACCTTAAAAGACTAACCAAATTTGTGGCAGGGGTATTGGTTTTTGTGAGTGAAGTGAAGAAGTGAAGTGAAGAAGTAAGCTGTGATTCATGAAACCTCCTACCCTGCCACAAATTTTGTTAGTCTTTAAGGTGCTACTGGACTCATGCTCTTTTCTACTGCTGATTCCAGAGTCTAGGTTGCCCCCCGGGCCCTGTCTCTCTTTCTTTGAAGGGCCCCTGTTGAAAATGTTGTTGTCTATCATAAATCCCATTGCTGCAAAGCACATTGCTGCAAAGCACATTGTTGCATTGTTAAGTAATTACTCTATAAAACAAGTAGTGGGGGCTCAAGCTAGCATACTTTGACTTTCTACCAATAAAAATTATCTAACACCTTAAAACGTTTCCAAGTAAATTTATCATTTTTATTGTGTTTTTGTCTCCCTTCAATCCTGTAAGGCAGGCCACTAGCATGCCTATTTTCTCAATGGAAAGCTGAGCATTTAACTTGCTCCTCTTCATTTTCCATGTCTCTCTCGATGCTGCAGAACCAGTAAGAGAACTAGATGGTATGAAAATAGAACTTGCATATATATTGTGTTGGTCATAAACCAAATGAAATCAACATATACACATACACACACACACAAAAGCATGTGCACGTGGGACCTCCAAGGACTTTTGGGAACATGCATTTTCTCCTTGACCACTATTTTCTTAAAGCCCCTATAGCCTCCCCCCTATTCCGGTGTCTTCTTATTCCTATCCACTTTATTTGCCCCATCTTCAGCTCTTTTTCCTTCCCTCCCCCTGGGAGCTTTTACCTGGGAAAACTATGGTGTGATGCTGGCTGCCAGGCTGGGTCCAGCTGTGCCGTGGGGAACCTGCAAGTACTTGCAGGTGGCATCTCATTTTCCTACATATCCCTTTACCCATACTATTTTCTCTTTCCTTCTCCTGGCAGTCCCGTATTCTCACCTTTCCCTACTTCTTTCTCCTTCCACCTATCACCCAACGATCCTTTTATCTGGCCCTGCCATCTCAGCTGTATTTATTACTTATTTCCTTCAGTTATACTCCACCTTCTCCATAATGCAGATATAAAGCAGCTTGCATCGTTCTCATCTCCTCCAATTTATCTGCACAACGCTCCTGTGGGATAGATTAGACTGAGAGCATATAGCTGACCTGAGGTCACCCAGTGAGCTTCCATGGCGGAATGCGGATTTGAACCTGGATTTCTTAAAGCTACAGGTGCTGCTTATATTATTTTGCTTTTTCGGCAAGAAAAGAACTTTTGTTTAGATTTCAGATTTTTCTGCAAATGTGGGTTTTTTCTCAGGTTTGTAGAAAGATTGGCAGAATGTTTGTAGAAGATTTATAGAAAGTTTGGTGTAGTGGTTAGTAGCACGGACTCTAATCTGGGAGAATTGGGTTTGATTCCCTACTTCTCCACATGCAGCTGCTGGTGTGACCTTGGGTCTGTCATAAGTCCTTTCAAAGCTGTTCTCTCAAGGGTAGTTCTCAAGAGAGCTCTCTCAGCCCCACTTATCCCACAGGGTGTCTGTTGTGGGGAGGGGAAGGGAAAGGGATTGTAAACCACTCCGAGACTCCTTCTGGTAGTGAAGGGCAAGGTATAAATCCAATCTCCTCCTCCTCATCATCATCTTCTTCCTCTTCTTCCTTTTCTCTGGAAAGTTCAGCACCCCTAATCCCTTATGAATTTACCCAACCAACATGGTTATCTTCTGAGGCCCGTCTCTGGGTGCCTCTGCCTTCTGAGATTAGGCAGGTTGTAACCCAGGAGAGAGCCTTCTTTGTCAAGGCACCAAAACTCTGGAACTCTCTCCCCAGGGAGATTCCCTCCACCAACAGGTGAATACTTTTTTTGTTATATTTGATATTTTCTTAGTGATCCCTCCTTACAGTCGTATGTTTTGTTTTTATGTTTTTGTATGTGTACTTTAGCCTTGGATCTTATTGTTTTAATATTTTTTGTTTCAATGGTTTTTAACATATGATTTTATTATGCAAGTTTTTAATCTGTTAGCTGCTTTGGTGTCCCTGATGAGGGCAGAAAGGTAGAGCATACATTTTGTAAATGAATAAATAATAATATCCCCAGGGTTTCCAGGTGGTCTCCTATGCAAGCATTTATCAACCAATTCCTGCATGGCTTCAATGACCCTGCTGCATAGGTAAAAGTAGGGCTATTTTTGGGCAGGAACGTACAGGAACGGAGTTCCGACCGGCTCCCAAGTTGGCCACGCCCAGCATGAACTCCTTAGCATAATAGGCCACACCCAACAGAAGAAACTCATTAGGATTGGCTACATTAGGGTGTGTGCCCTAACATGCAAAGTAGTTCCTGCTACAAAAGAAGCCCTGGGTTTTGACAACAAACAAGGTAAACAGAATAACAAGGCTGGATGACCACACTTTTGGTAACACAGTGGTGTGGCCTAATATGCTAATGAGCTGTGCTGTCAGGGGTGTGACCTAATATGCTAATGAGTTTCTGCTGTTGGATGTGGTCTGTTATGCTAATGAGTTCCTGCTGGGTAAAAGTGTTCAGAGACAGAAATGCATAGGGTTGGGCATTTAACCAGACAAAGGGGGAAAAAAGCGTTTGTATCCTACTGCTGGTTTCCCATTACAAAAGGACAGTTCAGTCATCGGAAGTGGGGAGGGGAAATTATTTTTTCCAATTGCCTCCACTTTCATTGGATGGATCCAACTTTGCCCTCTGTGCTCTTCTTAACTGCGCTGTTTTATTGACTCCTAGGAGCAAAATTTCAGAGATTCAGTGGGCTACAGCCAGGAGTCAAAGTGCTGCTGTCCCAGCTGTGTTCCAGTAGGGGGTATGGTTAGAAACAAACCACGTACTGCTGACTGGTCAAATAATGTTGAACAATTGTGAGGTATTTTTAAGCTTTAATCTTATTAGTCCAACAGATTTTTAAATCATCAACAAGTGTAATACTAATATTAATTACAAAAACACATTAATTAACTTATTATGAAACAATTATTTTTTATTTTAAAAAGTTGAATTATAACTTTCACCAGTGCTAGGCAAAATTTATATAAACTTGAGTTATTCACTGAACAGTTCTTGTTGGCTATCATCCTAGAACACCAGGGTTAGCCTACAATCACAACGTTAAAAATGAAATGAAAATAGAAATAAAATAAAGTAACTGCAAATAAAAGTCTGTTTTAAAAGACAGCTGCTGCTTACAAATTACCATAATGAAAGGTGAGCTGTCACATATCCAGTGAAACTGTTGGCTTTATGAAATATGTGACAATATTTGACTAGGATTAAATAATATACAGTTAATTAACCGATCACTTATAGAGTTTTTCAAGAGTAGTCTGTTTCTCTTCATGCCATTGACTGTTCTGATATGAAAGGTGGGCTTTACTGGCAATAATGTTGCAGCCTAAAAACCTTTATTCTGTACCCATTTATGAAGGTAAAGGTAAAGGTAAGGTTCCCTTGCTCGAAAGCCAGTCGAATCCGACTCTAGGTTGCGGTGCTCATCTCCGTTTCAAAGCCGAAGAGCCAGCGCTGTCCGAGACGTTTCCGTGGTCATGTGGCCGGCATGACTAAACACCAAGGCGCACGGAACGCTGTTACCTTCCCACAGTGGTACCTATTTATCTACTTGCAATTCTTGCTTCGAACGCTAGGTTGGCAGGAGCTGGAACTAGAGACAGGAACTCACTCCGTCTTGCGGCACCCGGGTCTCGAACTGCTGAACTACTGACCTTCCCAGCCTGCAGTTCAGTGCCTTAACCACTTGAGCCACCGCAGCTCTTTATGAAGGTAAGCCTCACTAAACACAGTGGAACTTACTTGTACATAAATGTGAACTAGGCTGTTAATATTTTTAATTTTCTATCTGGGCCTGGATCTTCTAAGCAGGGGTGTCAAACATAAGTCCCTGGAGACTGGAACAGGGCCATCCAGGACTCTTACCCAGCCGTGAACAACTGGTGTGAGGGAAGGAAAGCAGAAGGCTGCTTGAGAGGTAAGGAGGCACACGTGATGAGATGTGTGTGTAGTTCGATGACCATCTTTCGGGTATGTTGTAGGTATATAGGTCTACCTTTCAGCTACGCTCCTGCAGAGTGCAGGGGTTGGATTAGATGACCTTCAAGGTCCCTTCCAACTCTAATGTTCTATGATTCTATGATTCAAAGCTGTCAAGAAATAGAAAGGAAATGGCTAGGAGGTGGGGCTAAGAGGCTAATTTAAAATAGTAGGGGGAATGGGAATGAAGGCAGGGAAAGAGGAGGTGTGGTGTTTTTCCCCTCCTGTCTCCTCTGATCTCAGCTCAGCAAGGATTAGAGAAGCCACTACTTGGGGGGGATGAAGCTGAATGGCTGATGCTGCCACTGCTGCACCAACCGGCTTCATGTTTTTTCAAATGGCAACCATGAGGGGGGTTGGTGAGAGTGGGTGCATGGAGCGGCAGGGAGCTGATGAAGGACCAGGGCCAGTGGGGGAAGAGAGGAGGAATGCATGCTGCTCTGAGGGGAAAGACCTCCTGGCCTTGGAAGTGAATGGAGGAACAAAGGCGGAAAAATAAATATAAGATGACTAGGAAGCAAAGCCCGTTGTGTTGGAAAACAACGGGCCCTAGAAAGGTCGGAAGGGTGGGAGGATGGATGGGTAGAAGGGAGGGAGGGAGGGAGGGAGGAAGGCAGGAAGAAAGAGAGAGAGAGAGAGAGAGAGAGAGAGAGAGAGAGAGAGAGAGAGAGAGAGAGAGAAAGAGAGAAAGAAAGAAAGAAAGAAAGAAAGAAAGAAAGAAAGAAAGAAAGAAAGAAAGAAAGAAAGAAAGAAAGAAAGAGAGGGAGGGAGAGAGAGAAAGAGAGAGAAAGAGAGAGAAAGAATGGAAAGAAGGAAGGTAGAGGGGGGAAGAGTGAAAGAAAGAAAGAGGAGGAGAGAGAGAGAGAAAAAGAATGGAAGGAAGACAGGAAGGGGGGTGAGAATGGAAGGTAGGAAGGAAGGTAGAGGGGGAGAGTGAGAGAATGAAAGATGGGGGAGAGAGACCAAAAGAGAGAGAGAGAAAGAGTGGGGGGCAGCGGCGGAAATGGGGCCGTGGCAGCCGGGCCTGCAGCACCGCCACCCTTCACCTGCCCCCCTCGCGATTGCCTCTTAAGGGGGGTTTGGCAGAAACGGACCCACGGCGGCCGGCTTAGTGCCACTGCCGGCCTTAACCTCCCCCCTCCCATGGTTGCCTCTGAAGGGGGGGAGTGGCGAGCGCCGCCAGCGGCCTTCATCTTCCCCCCCCAATTGCCTGTGAAGGCTGGGGGGGAGTGGCAAGAACGGGGAAGTGGCAGTGGCTGTGCAGCAGCCTTCAACTCCCCCCCCCTTCGCGATTGCTGCTAAATGTCGGGAAGGAATGCCGAAGGCGGTCCTGTGGCGGTTGGCGCAGCGCCGACGCCGGCCTTAACCCACTGATGCTGCGATTGCCTCTGAAGGGCGGGGGGGAGCGGTGAGAATGGGGCTGCGGTGGCTGGCTCAGCGCCACCGCCGGCCTTCACCTCCCCCCTGCCCGTGGTTGGCTGTGAAGGGCGGGTGCAGAGTGGGGAGAACAGGCCGGTGGGAGAATGGGGGGGCCTGCGGGAGCTTCTCCCATCTGCCTGGATTTGCAGGGAGGGCGAGAAGCAAAGGGGGAGTGGGCGCGGTGTGGCTCCCTCACCACCAGTGCCGTCTCCTGGGCAGGTGGGGGGAGGAGGGCCTGATCCTGGAGCGCAGCGGCTCCCTTGCTGGCTTTTTCCTGGGCAGGATCGAGGCCGGTGCAGTGGCTCCCTGGCCGGCGTGGCTGACTTTCTCCGGGGCGGGTGGAGGGGGCGGGAGTGAGGGAGGCCTGATTGACAGTTCGAGCGGCCAAACACTGTTGGCGCGCATTGAACATTGCGGAGTGAAAAGACAAATATTATATATAAGATGATGTCACTGTCACATGTCTGAAAGTCGCAGAGCCAGGAGGCAGAGTGAGTATTGGGGCAGGTGGAGTATGGTGACCTCCCTTCTTCCCCCAACTGTTCCTAGCCCCTGAGGTACAAGGGGTTGTGGGAGGACAAAAAGCACTCCCTGGAGGTTTCAGAAACAGCCTCTCTGTCAGGCCTTCCCCCAGCCCTGCTGCTTCTGTGGGAAACACAGGAGGGATGAGAACTGGGGGCGGGGGGATCTGGAAGAGCCTGGTTCAGACCCCCCCCTGGCCAGGATGCTGTCATCTGGGTCATCTGGGGCTGGTTGCTCAGCCTGGCCCACCTCACAGGGTTGTTGTTGGGGATGGGGGGGAGTCCAGTGCACCTCCTCAAGATCCTCAGAAGCAGAACTGGGAAAGAGAGGAAACAAAGAGCAAGAGAAGGATTGTAGGTATGGTCCGGCTGGGTGTATGGGGAGGTGCTGAAAAACTACCTTATTTACTTGTAAGGATGATGACTCATCTTCTAAAAGTGCTATATATACAAAAAGTAGCTAATTGGTATGGAAGTGTAAGATACCCCCCCCCCTATGGTATCCCTTGGAAAAAAACTTCTTGCATATGATTAAATACATTTATTGGGGCTTTTGTGGGTTTCCCAGGAAATCAATTGCTTTCACTGCTAGGAATCAATTGCTTTGGTTTGTATTTTGAATAAAAAATAATATTGTTAATTCGGCTTGCCTGTGTCCTTTATAACATTTATATCTCTGCTACCTGGCATTACATTTTATGGCACACATGGCCCAACCCAACAAAATAACATTATGGCGCACATGGCCCAGCCCAACAAAATAACATCCAGCCCTCATAACAAATGAGTTCAACCCCCTTGTTCTAGGGCCATATAAAAGGCTCTAACCTTATCAAAATGGACCATTAAGGAGCAAATTCTGCTTCATCTGCATTAGTACAAAAATAAATTAAACTGTGGGCCTGATGGGCATTCAAATAGCTTGAAGGTATGGGTCACATAAGGTAAGTACTTGTGTAAGTGTGTGATTCTATTTATGTTTGGGTCTGTCTGGGGGTGCCCCCATCCCCCCTCACTCACCACAGCAAGAGGAGCTTTCTGTGGTCTCTCAGAACTGACCAACAGCAGCAAGAGTTGGCTGCGGGGCCAGGAGATGAGGGGCAAGTGGCAGGGCCCTGCAGAGGCAGAAGCATGGCAGGACATGGCATGATGGCTAATTTATTTATTTTATTTATTAATTAATTTAACTTTTACCCCACCCTCCCGCAGAGAAGGCTCAGGGCAGCTTACATAAAACTAGTAAAACCAGTATACATTCCAATATAAAACATAATTTCATTTCAATGTAAATACAATTTAAAACCATTTGGGGTGGCTGGGAGTTCCCAGGTCCTCAGCAAGTGGTGTCCTGGAGGAATGGGGAATGGAAGGGAGGGTGAACCCGGCTGGGCTTGAAATGCTGGCCTCTGAAAGTCTCGGGCAGGGGGCAGAGCTAGGGTGGGAGAGGGCCCTGCCAGTCAGGAAGGCTCAGCTCTTGGCGAGAGAGCCTGCAGAACGTCCCTCCTTCTAAGGGTGGATTGGGGGGGGGGCAGGGAGGAAGAGCAAAGGCCATCCTTAGGTCTGTATGGGATGATCCTGGCAGTTGTAGAGGAGAAAGAGCCGGGTGAATGTGAACTCCTTCTCCCCCCTTTTTACCTAACTGAGGCTCTCCTGAAGGTCCTACCCAAGTCTGGGGCCGCTGTCCAGGAGCCTTCAGAATCAAACTGTATATTACTTGCCACTGTGGGAATTACTGAGGGTAAATAAATAAATAAATCCATAATATAATCTGGGTTTTTGGGCTAGATTTATTTAATCATGTAGTGAGAGTCTAATGAATAAAGTGGGACCTGTGCAAAATGTTGCACAAACATAAGGGAATTTCACATTACCGAGACTCTGTCGGTTTGAAGCCGTTTCTGATTCGTCTTGAAGTAAACCAGTACAGGGCTGCCATTTCACACATGGCTTTCCCTGACTGGAAAAGAGCCGAATCAGAAGCGGTTTGGCAATTCAGATTGCATCGCTTTGTTTTCCCGCCGGTTCCCGCCACGCCTTTTTTTTTAAAAAATGTTCGCTTTAGAGCGCTATAGCGCTATAAACAACACTGCAGGCATTCCAATGGGGTTGTTATGATGCTATTGTGCTATAGCGCTATAGCGCTCTAAAGTGAACGTTCAAAAAAAAAAAAGCCGGAGATCGCCCGCGCGGGCGAAAAAAGGCGGGAAAAAAGCGTATCGGATCCGGGAGAGGAAACTGATGACTACTTGGAAGCGGTTGACAGGTAAAACGCTTCAGCCCCGTTTCCTGAACGGGACAGAAGCGATTCTGTGTGAAATTACAAATATATTCCGGTAGGGAACCGGTTCTAAAACGGTTCTGTCTGAAATGCCAGACCAGAAACCGTTTGGGAACTGTTCCTCTTCCGGATTATATCATCTGTCTGAAATTCCCCATAGATTTGTTAAAGGATTATTCAAGCACCACACTCCATACAGATAACTAGCGTTTGCATGCTGCTTCTCTGCTGGTTTGACCCAACTTCACAGACTGGCATTAATTCTCTCCAGGCAACTGGGTCAAACTACATGGGTGCACACTAACACCATGTTTGTTCATGGGTGATAGTGTCACATAGATTTTTTTTTTTTGCAGGTTCTCATGCATGCAAGAAAGGCTATTGGAGAGTATTTGACTGGATATAAATTTTTAAAAGCTCCACCATATATAGATCAGTAACCATCTTCTTTCACAGGTCACCATCTCTTTGTAAGGTAAGTCTTGTCATCTGCCATTGCTCCCCCCCCCATACTTGTATGTTCTTTTTTTCTTTCTCATTTATTGGGGGTTAGGGAGAGATGGAAATTACTAGGTTTTACCCTTAATCGGTTAATCAGAACAGTACTTTCTTATTTTTCACACTGAAAAATAGGTTGACATTTTGTCTTTGAGCAAAGAAGCACTGACAATCCTTGTTCTGCCTGACGGATTCAACTTCTGTGCCATCTTCCAGGCCCCTGCTTTTTGGGTGCTCCTGCCTTCAAAGATTAGGCAGGTGGTCACCTGGGAGAGACACCTGTCCCCTTCTGTTGCTGTCTTCTGATAGCTGGTGAAGACTTTTTGGTTTCATCTGGCATTCCCTCAGTGATCCCTCCTTCCTACCTTATGTTTTAATTGTTTTTATAATTTTTTAGGTGAAGTTTGGTTTTTATAGTTCTTATAACGTGTTTCTATTATTTATGTTTTTACTGTTAGCCACCTTGGTGGCCCTGATGGAAGTAGAAAGGTAAGGTATACATTTTGGAAATAAATAAAATGACCACATAATGAATACAGATATGATGGCATATAGGCAAGATAGTCATACATAACTTCCTACTCTGAAACTATATTCCAAAATTGTAATCTGTGGGCTCCTCAGTGGATGCTAAGAACTGAAAGGATTCTGGCACATTCAGATTGCCAATTATTTATCATTAATAGGAGATTTATATGGTAACTCTGAATGACAAAAGGCTTTTGAGGAAAAGAAACAATGCATGTTTGGCCTCTCGCACCATTTGACCACTCAGTTTATTCCTCTGCCTATCGGAGGGGATGGAAAAGAGAGTTTCTGGTCTTGGCGATTGCCATGGCAGATGTCTTCTCCTGGGGCTCCAGGAGAAGCCTGCCAGTGCCTGCGGCTGGGTGGGGGCACAATCGTCCGTGCCACCCCAGAGTCCTTGAGTTGGACTCCTAGCCATAGGGCGTTAGAGAACCCCCCGGCGTGACAAGCTGAGAAGGGGGGCTTCTCCAAGCCCTTACGAGCCCTCTGCAGAGCGTTCTGAATGGGAACAAGATCAGCACACCGGAGCAAAGCATACGGTGATCAAGCGATTATGAACGCAGAGAGACAAATGCTAAAAATGTGAGTCAAAGTATAAGCAAGAATCACCCACAAACATCATGCCCCCCTAAATGGAAACAAGGGGAGGGGGGGAACCTCCTCCTGCTAAGGACTGTTTGCAAGCGATTTTAAAGTCAGAAAAGGGGGGGGCGGTAGTAAAAGCGATTGAATGGAAATAAAGAGACTGTGAGAGCTTACCATTTTGATTAAGAACTTCCAGAGGCTTTGACAAACTTTTATGAAAAGTAAACAATCCTCAAACATGGTGCCACCGAAAGAGTCTAAGGACAAACTAATGGAAGTTGAGCCTCCTTCAGGAAGTTCCAGCCCTTCAAGTTCTGTGCCTAGACAGGACTCAACTTCAAAGCGAAATAGATACGGTCTTTAGATCATATTCTGAATTTATCAGAAAGAATAACCTGCCAGGGGAAATTACAGTAAGATTCTCCCGAAGAAAAGTGAGAGATCAACTATTGAAAGCGACCAACAGAGTTGCCTTGAAATTGAAAGACAAAGAGATTAAAGTATTAAAGGACGTTCCATTTGAGATAAGAAGGAAGAGAAGGAAATACAGAGAATTGGCATTATTTTTACAAAGTCACATAGTGGTCTACAGATGGTTGGTACCCAAGGGACTGATCTTTAGATATGCAAATGGCAAAGAAAGGATAGACTCTGTTTAAAAGGCTTCTGAATTTTTGCATCAGCTTGGTTGACCACCAGGAGAGGGAGAAGGAACTCCCGATGGCACCAAGGAGAGCGAAGAAGGAGAAACTGGATCTTCTGATGAGGACTCAGACTTTAAGTTAGGGGCAGCAGCCCCCAAAACAGGCTATCAGTTGAGAGGGAAAAGAGGGAAAAAGTAGAATGTCAATGTTCTCTGGAGTACTTAAAATTATTCATTCTAGGGCACAGCTCTTTATGAAACTGTAATTGCTGGTGAAATATTGGAATGTTTTATTAGCTAGATGATCATTTTTGGCGAAAGTCAATTTGTATTCAAGAAGTAGAGTTCATATTTTAAAAGCTATGTATGATCATCGATTCTTGGGTTTTTAAAGGGTTTTCTTTTCTTTCACCCGTAGAGTATAGTTTCCCCATTCCTATTTTTCTGTGTATTGTAGACTCTTTTTTTCTTTTCTGTATGTAGATTTAGAGAGGCCAAACATGCCCCCTTTGGGGGACAAAAAAAAGAAGAAAAGAAAAGAGATGACAATGTTCTAATGCATTTCCATGGCCATTCAGAAAGTCAGCATGCAGATATATTCCCATACAGCCAACAGACTTATTTTATTACCTCTTGCCCTAAACTTGCTGCATATTCCTGATCCCTAAACTTAAAAAAAAAGTTTGGATCCATTAAAAGGTCCTGCAGCTTACTGTACAATCCTAAACTAAGTTATAACCATGTAAGTCTGTTGAAGTAAGTGGACTAAGAATGATGTAACTCAGTTTAACACAGCATTGTAAGCCAATTAGCCTTGGTACCATGATGTTCAAGGCACACTTGGACATAGCCCCCTATTGTTTTTAAATTGATCCTACTTTTAAGTGGCAGCTGTATAGCACACCTCTAAGCACTTTTGCAGCACAATCCTAAAGAGAGTCAAACCCTTCCAAGACTGCTGAAGTAAATGGACTTAGAAAGGTGTAACTGTTTAGGATGGCACTGCACATTAGACAGTTTCCACTGATGTAAGCATCTGATTCATTACATTCTAGCATAAGTAGGAAATGCATTTACCACAACTCTTTAGGCTACATGTTAAGCAAAGGAAAACAAGAAAGAGAGAAAGAAAGAAAGAAAGAAAAGTCGGGCATTATGGAAAGTCCAAGAGAGAGCAGAGGAAGTGTCAGGTAGCCTCAGGCAGCTAGGTTACAATCCAGCGCATATACAGGAGTAAGCACCGCTGAATGTAAACACGCTAGGCTCAAATTGCCTGCTAATGATAGGGGCAAAAACAAATACATGCTTGTCTCTTTGTCCCATTTTGTCTCTTTGTCCCATTAACTTCTAGCATCGCCTCAGATAGTTTTGTTGTTCGCTGCTAGCAGCTAGCATAGTCTAACCTACTTAAACCTACCTTTTCTGTCCTCCTAAGATTCTTTAGCTGGCGCTTCCAATTGTTTATACCTGCTATTGTTTTTAGATTTCTTCTGCCAAACGTTGGCTGGTGGGGAAGAGAGGAAATGGTCTCCCTTGGAGCTAGGGAGGAAGCTCACCGGGCAGGCGGCACCTGGTCTCCGGCGCGGGCCCTCAGCGCATCTCCGCGGCGCTTCCTGGCGTGGAGCTGCCGGGAGCCTCCTCGCACTCCCCTGGAAGACGGCGAAGCCTGCCAAGGAGGCGTGCCGCGTCGCCTCTCCTGCCAGTCCCAGACTTTCCCTCGCGCGGCTCTCCATTGGCGCAAAGAGGCTCCAGCCGTCCGTCTGGGCCGCCCAGGAGAGGCGGGGCCACGCAAAGTTTCATTGAAGTGGAGAAATGTAGGCAAAGGTCGGAGCTGCCGCTGGCTGGGAGCTTCGTGGCCGGCTGATGGGAGCGCGGCGCTCTTTTTGCTCGCTCGCCGTGGCGGCCAAGCGCTTCGGATGCTCCTCCGGCCATGCGTCCTGCGTAAGTGCCGGGTATCGTTTGGCGCCGTGACTCGCCTTGGACCACGCTGCTTGGGGCCGGAGTTGTGGCTGTTGTAATGTCTGGGAATCTCACTCGCAAACTCTTAGGTTACCGAGCTAGCGCGGGCTAGCCAGCTCCGGGTGAGGACTTGAAGGCTGCCCAGGCAGCGTTTCCATGCCAGGGCAAAGAGGGTCTCCGACGCACAGCCTCAAAATCTCCGGCAGAAGCGGAGCATCTTGAGCTGAGACCGCCGCTGAGTTTGACTTTGCCTCGGATTGTATGGGACCGGCTGCTCCGGGGATGGCGAGGGGCTTCTGACAAGTGATCGGCTGTAGAGACAATGCTGGCTTGCCCCCGCCCTCGACCAGGGTGGACCTAAAAGTTATGATGACTTGGTGCCTGCTGTAATAGCAGCAGCGCTGCTCTCCTTTGTTTCCCCCTACGACTAAGCTTGCTCCGATCTTCTAGCGATGGCAACAGAAGTGGTGTGTGGATTGATCTTCAGACTACTACTTCCCATCTGTCTAGTCACTGGTATGTGAAGTTTGCCTTGGTGGTAAAGGAAAGGCTGGGGGGGAGGGGGGACGACGGCGACGACAGCTAATTCAAGACCCACATTCTGTATGTAGGTGGTCTAAGTGGTTATAAAGCCGCCCTTAAGACACCTTTTGTCCTCCAGCAATTCATTCAACGTTTACATTATTTTTTCCAGATGTGTTTGCATACACACTTTGTAGCAATAGCCTCTCTTGTGTGCTGCATTTACTTCATTTTCCCTTCAAACTTTCGGTTTTCACGCACCTGACCGAACATAAACATTAGGGCCAATTGACTTTGAATTAAAGATAAATTAATACATTTTCAGAACTCATTCAGTGGATTAAAAAGTTGGCACTGTGATAATTGAGCAAAGGATTCAATACGTATACAACTGATGTGATGTGTTGAATACTCTCCAGGTTCTAAACAACACCTGTACAAACACTTACTAAAACAACCTGGGGGGAGGGGAGAGATCCTGAATACACTGTCAAGGAAATATTCCCCATTGATTCCAATAGAATATACATTAAATTAATAGTTTGTTAAGACTGAACGTGGAAAAAATGCCTTTACACGTCATGAATATTTGTACTTTTAAGGCAAACAAACCTGGGTTTTCTGTGCTCTTTAAAAAGTGTAAGATGGTTGCATAGCTGACACAGGAAAAGTTAGTTCTTGGCATTTTAATACTACTTGTATGATTGAATGCTAGTGGCATGATAGACTGTCCAACCATCATTGTTGGTGTTATTATTAGTCTGTGTTTGCCTTATTAGAAATTGAAAGAATTAAAAGGTTTTGTTTTTTGATATTGCAAAACTGAAAAGATAGAGAATGAGGGTGATGAATAAAAACATCTGTTGGTGAATCGGTGTACAGCTGTCTAAAAGTGTTTATTCTGTCAACAGTTTCGGGCTCAACTTTAGTAAAACAGGAATACCACCAGGTTTATCATGGCCTTGATATGGTGCAGAAAAAGCATGAAGAATGGGGCCCATTCTTGTACTGAAGTATTCTGCTGTACTATTGCGTATGCAACTGCAGATGAAGCTGCAGTCAGTTTTATAATTATTAGTATGAGCCAATTGTAGACTTGTCTGTGATGTAAAGGTTGTGTGATCACATTCCATGAATCTAGATCCCTGTAATTATAAACCCAGTTTAGATATATTTGAAGTGTGACTGTCTGGCTACGTAGCCCACATAATGAGGAGGCGGTGCGAGTTCCTTGTTGGTTGAGAAATCTACATAATGTTCCCAAGTAATTTCTCGCAGCTTCTTAAAACACCTTCTCTGAGTTAAGGAATTAAATTTTCCCTGGGGAGGGAGGGAGGGAGAGAGAGAGAGAGAGAGAGAGAGAGTGAGAGATACACACCCTCTTCTTCTTTCTCCATCCCCAACCAGTTGCCTCTCCTTGCCTTTGTAATTCACTTCAGGCAGACATACAGGAAGCTGAGACCAGACTTCACAATATAAAATTATGTTTCGTTGGCTGAGATACATTCCTAGTGGATGAAAAATAAAAATAATTTTTTTTTGAGAAGGCGACATTGGAGCTGGCAAGCGCCCCAGCATCGTCTTGTGAATTCATGTAATCACAGACTAGAGGGTAAACTGCCTGCGGGCACAAGGCAGCTACAGTCATTTACCGCTCAAAGTGTGTCTAGAACTTTGTCGACTTTTCCTCCCTGGAAGCTCTTCAACATTTGAACTCCTTGCAGGTCTCTCAATAGCACAGGGCTTGGAGGGTGGAAGCTTTTGCTCAGTTCCTGAGCTGCTATTTGCTTGATTCTCTTCGCTTTCACCTTAATGTCCTCTGTCCGCTCCAGAGTCCTCTGTTTCCTTTGTAAAGTATCATCAGCGGACAGCACTGAGGGAAAAAAGAACCTGAACATCCTCTTGTTATTATGTTTCTTGCACAAATGCATCTGATATGCTGAATGCCAGTTTTGTAGTCTCCAACCTGTATTTTAGCTGAAACACGGTCTTTGCCTGATGGTCAGGTATAATAAAATTAATTCTCTGTGCAAGGCCATTATAGCATAAAGGAAGCAAGCTGTGCTTTTAGAGAAATAATTACTGCATGGGGCAAATACTTTATGAGCCACAGAGTATTCTTGGCTTGGTTAAATGAGCCCCTGAGGTGAAGTTCCTTCCCCCTGTGCCTGGAGCAGGAAACACAACCTTGCTTTCCTCAGACTGAGTGTTTGCAAATCCTGATAATCCAGATCTCATTAACAGTGCTATCCTAAACAGAGTTGCACCCTTCTAAACTTGTCGGGGTCAATAGGGTTAGAAGGGTGTAACTCTGCTTGATAATCACTGTGTTCATTTGTCCATCCCAAATGTTAAGGGATTTCCGCAGCTTAAGCAGACGAATGAGACTGTCAAAGCTATTGCACATTCTGCAGTGTGTTTATTATCCACAAGTATTTCCAGGTTTACTCATATCTCATATATAAGCATTGGAGGTTGCCCCAAACTGCCTGCTGTCAAGCCTAATTGTAATTGTTGTTTTATTTATTTGTTGCATGAGAAATGTTCTGAAGGAGCTGTTCTTCTTCAGAGGACACTTTGCCTTAGATACTTTAAAGTATTTCTAATACCCACATGGTCACAATCCTCCATTTGATTTTTTTTCTGTTTAATTTCTGACAGGGCAACATCTATTCATTTATGCTTTTTCCACTGGTTTTAGTGCAGCTCTTTGATTTCATTTTTGTAACATCCAAAAGACAGAATGCCTGGTTTGTGGTATATTGCCTCTGGTGAAATGCTGACAAATGAGAATTTTACTTATAAACACAAGTGACCATCTGTGAAACACATTAGTGTGGTAGGCCATCTTCCCTGAAGTCCATATTCACATACCAGCCCTTGACATCATTTTTTGTGGTCTCCTAGCTGTTAGTTCAGTGTTTCAGTTCCGGGGGTGGATTGGGAAAGCCATGCTGGTCTGTTGCTGCACAAAATGAACAGGAGTCTTGTGGTACTTTAAAGACTTACAAGTTTTTGTTCTAACATAAACATTTGTGGTCCAGTGTCTTTCAGTCTTGCCACAAACAAACCCTGCCAAATGAGTAACTTGACGAGATCCACACTCTGATATATTTCTCCAGAATGGGCTAGTAAATTCTTGAGATATGATTGTCTGGTTGCAATAGCATTTGCTGTAAGCACTCCTTTGCTGTGTGGATCTGGAGAGATGAGCTTGGAAATATTGTTGCATGGAAATACTTCTGTATCATTGGAATGACGCAAATTTGAAACAAGGTTAAATAGATGCACTATAGTGGCAAAACTAGCTGTTCTACATAAGCCAACTCTTTGTCTATGAGTCAAGTTATCAAGATCTGCATTGACTGTAATTACACTTTGTTATCATGGTGACTTGGAATTGCACTTTTGGCACTTGCCTTAATGAGACAAGGATGGGCCTAATTCCTGCACTGTGGCTGGACTGAGAGGCAGCTTGGTTGCTTTGTGGAATAGTGTATACCTCCCAATAATTTCAACTGCATGTTTTATGTGAGGAACCTGTCAGTGATTTGTAATTTTTGGTAGCAAGCCCCAAGTTCATGGCACTGTGATCTACAACCTAGTTAAACCTAGAGTATTTAGTCCCAATGGTAATAACAAAAAAACTGTAGATGTGCTGTGTGAACAAACAACAACCTAAGATGCTGCACATGATGCTGAGAATGGGCTTCTAAGATGTGCAGGCTGCCTGCATACTCAAAGACTCAAGGAATGAAAATGTTTAAAATGTAGCTTTTCTTCCAGCAGAAACATAAAAACATAAGAGAAGTCATGTTGGATCAGGCCAATGGCCCATCCAGTCCAACACTCTTGTGTCACCCAGAGACCAAAACCCAAGTGCCATGAGGAAGTCCACCAGTGGGGCCAGAACTCCAGAAGCCCTCCCATTGTTGCCCCCCAAGCACCAAGAATACAGAACATCAGTGCCCCAGATATAGTGTTCTATCTATACATTGTGGCTAAAAGCCACTGATGGACTTCTGCTCCATATGTTTATCCAGTCCTCTCATGAAGCTATCTATGCTTATAGCTGCCACCATTTCTTGTGCCAGTGAATTCCATGTGTCACTCTTTGGGTGAAGAAGTACTTCCTTCTATTTATTCTAAGCCTACTGCTCTTTAATTTCATTGAGTGCCCATGAGGTCTTGTATTGTGAGAGAGGGAGAAAAGTAGTTCTTTCTCTGCCTTCTCTATCCCATTCATAATGTTGACCCCGTTCACATGGAGCATTTGCCCCGCTGAAGGCATGGTAGCCCTGTGGACTTTCCATGTGTGATCATACCAGCACATCTGGGAGCCGTAGCACTCCCATGGCCAACCCGCGGCTTCCCATGGAAAAAGTGGAGTAAAAAACTACTAGGGTCGAAGTACTAGTTTCCGGAAACCCCGGGGCAAAGGCCTGTGTCTGATCGTGGGAACGCCAGTATCCCGCAGCTTCCGACGCCCGCCTATGTCCCGGGGTTTCTGGATGTTGTAAGTTTCCATGGGATGCGCACCAACATTGAATGACACATGTGCTCACGCAAGACACTAGCAGCGACCTGCCCCCCCCCAACGGCACATGCGCCCTTTGCTACAGCGTGGCTTGCGTGCTCTGCTGTGCTGCTTTTTTGCCGCACTGTAGCAGCGCTGTGTGATTGGCGCTCTGCGCTGGAGCATGGCAACCCGGTGGCCCGTGTGATCGGGCTACCGTGCCTTATTTTGCTCCGGGGCGAACTGCCACGCCTCCCCCCCGTGTTTTCTGGCCCGTATGACCGGGGCTATTGTAAACCTCTTTCAAGTTACCCCTCAGTTGTCCTTTCACCCCCTCAAAGAATTCTAAAAGGTTAGTGAGACAAGATCTCCTCTTACAGAATCCAGTTGATTCTCCTTCAATAGCTTTTGAATATTAATTTGCCTACTAATTTTGTCTTTAATAACAGATTTCACCAATTTACCCAGTATCGATGTTAGACTGACCAGCATGTAATTTCCTGGATCTCCTCTGGAACCTTTTAAAAGAAGGGGTTACGTTAGCTACCTTCCAGTCCTTGGGAGTGGAGGCAGATTTTAATGATAGATTGCATACTTTTGTCAGGAGATCCACAAGTTCACATTTGAGTTCTTTCAGAACTCTGGGATGTATGCCATCTGGGCCTGGTGATTTGTCAGTTTTTAATTTGTCTATCAGTTGTAGGACCACCTCTATTGTCATCTCAACCTGACTTAGGTCTTTCGACACCCCTCTTGAAATCAGAGATTCTGGAGTGGGCAGGCACTTCCCACAGTGGAGACAGAAGCAAAAGATGTATTCAGCTTCTCTGCCATTTCCCTTTCATCCTTTAGTAATCCTTTCACACCTTGGTCATCTGAAGTCCTCACTGCCTTCCTGGCTGTTTTTCTACTTCTAATGTATTTGAAGAAATTTTTATTGTTGGTCTTTATGTTTTTTTGTAATATGTTCCTCATAGTCCCTTTTTGTCTGTCTGATCACCGACCTGCATTTTATTTGCCAAAGCCTGTGTTCCCTTTTATTTACCTCTCTTGGGCTAGCCTTCCACTGCTTAAAAGAATCCTTCTTACCTTTTACTGCTTCCATTATTTTGTTAATCATGCAGGCCTTTTTAATATCTATTCGTCCCTTTCCTAACCTCTAGTATAGATTTTATCTGAGCTTCTAGGATTGTTGTTTTAAATAATCTCCAGGCTTCCTGACAGGATTTGAGCTTCCTTACTTTTCCTTTCAATTTCTTCTTCACAAGCCCCCTCATTTGAGAGAAGCTACCTGTTCTAAAGCTAAAACTGGTTGTGTTGGTCTTTTTGGACAACTTTCTATTTACATAAATGCTAAACTTAATAGCATTATGGTCACTGTTTCCAACTGGTGCTATCATGTTCAGATTACTCACCGGTCTTGAACATTACTTAGGAGCAAGTCCAGGATTGCCTCCCCCCTGGTAGGTTCTATGATCATCTGCTCCATGACACAGGAACCCAGTCTCTTTTTATTAACTTTAACACGTATTGATGCACTCAATGTGTGGGTAGTTAAAATTACCTATTATGACAATAATTTCATCTAGCTGCTTAATTCTTTTGCAGTTTTTAAAATTTAAAATTAGTTCAGGAGGGGAGCTGCAGGAGACATGAACACCCATAGGCGATCAAGGAGGAAAGCGTCAACCCTGGCTTCTAGATGTTGATGATGTGCTATGATAGGCACCAATGGATTGTCTGTCTGGTTCCTATTGTTTGTAAAATAAAATGCTGATTCTAGCTAGCTAGCCTGCTAGCTTGCATCTTTGAGGGGTCCATGTACGAACCTTGTCTGGTGGTTTTTAAAGGGGAAGCATAACTCAATAGTAGAATACTAGTTTTGCATGTATAATGTTCTAGTTCCAGAGTTTTTCTCTCTAGTGAAACCATTTGATAAATTTTGATGGAAGCAAAATGAAAACAGCAGCAAAATCTCAGATTCCACACATCCTTTTGTGGTACCAGGGCAGATAGAAAACAACCATTTACAAAAGACAATAAATTGGGCTTATGCTTAAAAGCAATTATAAAGATTTAACTATAATTTTATTTTTTAACAAGAAAACCTGGTTTAAAATAAAATTTGGGTGGAAGAAAACATATCAGTTTGTAAAACTGAACTTTTGATCCTGTTAAGAATGTACAAATACTTGTTTTCTTTGTAAATAAAGAATTGTAGGGACATCTTCGACAATCATTGTTCTAGTACACAAAGTATTGTTGCTTATACGAGGCTAGGAGGGACTGGGAAGTTGACATATGTGTCATCCACAGGTGAAGGACCTTTCATTCCTGATCTGCCCCAGGAACTACTACAAGCCTTTGCTTCTGTGATTATTTACTTTCAGGGTAGGGGAAGACCAGGGGAGTTATATCACAGGAGAAAGGGTTGACTGAGGTAGAAAGGAACACAGGAAAGCGGGAACACTTTCTAGTCTTATTGATTCCAGTCAGCTCCCATCTATAAAAACCGGTCATGGCTGCAGGATGTAAGAGAGGTTGTCTTTGGGATCATGAGTATTTTTTAAAGAAACAATGTATATAATTTTCTAAAACAGTGGCAATGCTAAGTATTTAACAGTGCAGCCCTATGTGGGGTTACTCCAGTCTAAGCCTGTTGAAAATGAGTACACTCTAGGGTTATATCTGTGTGTCCATTTTCTGATGAGAGCTAGGTAGAAACCAGAGATGGGTTATATTCAGTGGTGGTGTGCCTTGGTTGTGGAACGTCCCTGTCCCCCATGAGATTCATCTACCTACTAGTTTATTTTTTTAAGGTTAAACCCATTTTTTGTTTATTAGTATTTTATGATTTACTTTGATTGTAATTTTTTATATTGCTATGATTTTTTTCGTTATTGATAACCCAGCCAACCTCCAGGTGGGGCCTGAAGTTCTCCTGGAATTACAACTCCAGATTACAGGGATCAGTTTCCCTGGAGAAAATGGCATCTTTGGAGACTGGACTTGATGGCTTCCCATCTTTGCTGAGCCCTCTCCCCTCCCCAGGCTTCACTCCCAAATCTCCAGGAATCTCCCAACTTGGAATTAGCAACCCTAGTGTTAATGTTTTATCTGATTTTAGTTTTGTGTTGGCTCATATTTTATGCTGCTTCTCGTTTTATTTGCCATTTTATTGGAGTCTACTCATTTATTGTAATCCTTTTCAGGTATGATACTTTGAGAAGTAGCTAAGTAACACAAATAAATATATAAATATTTGAATTGGAAATTAAGTTTGATTCCTGTGGCACCTTTAAGACCAACCAAGTTTAAGCTTTTTGGGTATAAGCTTTTGTGTACATGCACACTTCATCAGATACGTTGAATTAGAACCGGAATTTGTCAAAAGCGATATTGTGAGGTATGTTTGCACTGAGTGTTTTGAACTTCAGAGAAACATTGAAGGAATCTGAGGAAAGCAGAATGTTGAGGTAGAAGTGTAGAACACCACATCCCTGTGCAATAGCTTTTCAGCCTTTCTAGGTTGGGGCTGAGTCTATCCTACCTGCTGACATACTAGTCTTTTTTTTTTTATGGCGGCACATTCAAACATGTTGTCCTCTCTGCCTTGCTTCCAAATGGGTGTAGTCCCACGAAGGCTTTTCTGAATTGCTTATTTATTTATTTGTTTATTGCTTTGATTTCTATCCCGCCTTGCCAGGCAAGCTGGCTCAAGGCGGCGTACAACAATCAGTTAATATAAAAACAATAGATACAATAAGTTAGTTAAAACAGCCTACAATATTAAAGTACAATGTAAATACAGATGATGGCGATCTTCAATAGACGGTGCATTACTGGTATAACCCGTGGTATATCTAGGGCCATAGATATTCCAATGACTCAATTCCTTGGTGGCGGCTCCTAATCGAAAGCCTGGTGGAACAGCTCCTGATGTCCACCAGTGAGGGGCCACCACCGAGAAGGCCCTGGCTCTGGTGGTAGCCAGTCTGGCGTCTTTCGGGCCAGAGAGAGCCAGGAGATTTTGTAGCCCTGACCTCAATGCTCTCTGGGGCACATATGGGTAAAGTTGGTCCCTTAAGTAGGTAGGCCCCTGACTATATAGGGCTTTAAAGGTCAAGACCAGCATCTTGAAATGGACCCAGTAAACTATTGGCAACCAGTGCAATGCCTTCAGCACAAGCTGGATGTGGTTCCTTATAGAGAGACCCATCAACAGCCTGGCCGCTGCATTTTGCACTAGCTGCAGCTTCCGGATCTCTCTTAGGCTGGTTACTGGCTTTAAGAATAAATGGTGTTTAGAAACTAATGTCAAGCAGTTCAAGCAACACACAATTTAAACCATTATGTGCAGGATGTTAAAATGCTTGCAGCCTGGAAAGATTGTCATAGCTATTATTTTACAGGTTAGAGTAAGATTAATCAACTCAATTTAAAATCACCAAGGGAGAAAAAGACTGCTTAAATCAAGTTTCTGTATTTTCTAAACAAGGATGCATGCTAATTAAAGTATAACAAGTGGAGACCCGCAAGAAACTTGTGGGATGGTCATCCCATTCCTCACACCTTTGTTTCCTCCCCTCTACCCTTACCTATCTCACACTCTTTCTCCCTTCTGGGGGTGGAGCCATAGACTCAACCCTCCAAAGCAGCCATTTTATCCAGGGGAACTGATCACTGTCACCCGGACAACAGTTGTAATGCTGGGTGATCTCCAGCCCTCACCCAGAGGCTGGCAACGGTAGTTCTCATGGAGGAAATGACTGGTTTGGAGGGTGGAGTCTATGGCATTATACCGGTCTGAAGGTCCTCCCCTCCTCAAACCCCACCATCCCCAGGATCCACCCCTTAAATGTCCAGGAGTTTCCCAATCCAGAGTTGGCAACCCTATTTCCTTCCCACCCAACAGCCAACTTAACCTTTATCTGCCTTTATCTGTCTTCAGCTTTTCGTCTCCACCCCCCTCCCCTACAGCTTCTACCGAGAAAAATTATAGTCTTTCTCCACAGTGGGGACCAAAGCAGCTTACATTATTCTCACCTCCTTTTTATCTGCACAACAGCCCTGTGAGGTTGGTTAGGCTGAAAGTATGTGACTGGTCCAAAATCACCCAGTCAGCTTCCACCGCAATATGGGGACCTGAACCTGGGTCTTGCTGACCCTACTCTGAAGCTCTAACTGCTGTACCACTGCTGGCTTTCATAGGGTGGCTGCTGAACAGCAGCAAGCAGCCAGGCCAAGTTGAGTCATGCAAATTAGGTGGTATCAAGTCACCCAGAGGGTGCTGCCTAGGGATGCCAGCCTCCAGGTGGGATCTGGGGATCCCCTGGAATTACTGATCAGCTCCAGAATACTGAGATAACTTCCCCTGGAGAAAATGGATGCTTTGGAGGGTGGACTCTAGGGCATTGTACCCCACTGAAGTCCCTGTCCTCCCCAGGCTCCATCCCCAAATCTCCAGGAGTTTCCAGACCTGGAGCTGGCAACCCCACTAACCCCATCCCCTGCCAGTGCCCGGGGGGACCTGACAACCCCAGACTGCTGCCAGGCCTAGGGTTGGCAACCTCCAAGTGGGGCCTGGAGAGTGAACTCCAGAGATCTGTGAACAACAGAGATCTGTCTCCCTGGATAAAATGGCTTCTTTGGAGGGTGGATTCTGTGGCATGATACCCAGCTGAGGCCTCTCCCTTCCCCAAATCCTGCCCTCCTTGCACTCCACCACAAAACCTCTAGGAATCCCCCAGCCTGGCCCCAAGGCTCCCTCCCTCCCCGCCTCCCTCCAAGGCCGAAAGAGGCCTGGAAAGAAAGGGCCCTTCCCCCACCCTTTACTGACAGAGCCAGTCAGAAGCCTCCCCCCCCAACGTTCTAATCTCTCACCATTGATGTCTGGAGTTAGGTCCCTGCAGAGGCCATTTCAAAAGGTTTTGAGAGAACTTCAATCGTCCCTGAAGGGATTTTTTCACTTTTTGGATTTTTCTACAAACCCAGGAAGTCTACTGACTATGTAGGAAAAGCTGTTGGGGGAGAGAGAGGCCCCTATTGGTGGGAATAGGTATCCGCATAAAAAAAAAGTCTGGGAAATAGAATAAGGATGGCTTGCAACTAAATAGAGCCTTTATAGAACCTGGGACATAACCTAACACTGGCATACAGTCAGTATGTTTTTTCACTACAGAATTCTCTGCTTAGAGACAAAATATACAATTTTGAAATGTATGGTTTTCTCTTTGGATCTCTCTGTATATGCAAAGACCCTAAGTGCCATCCTAAGCAGAATCAGCCCCTTCTTAAGCCCACTGACTTCAGTGGATTTAAGGCACTAATAGTTAATGGGCAGAAGAGTGTTTCTGCATGAGAAGGAAAGTGGAGGTGTGCTGTCCATGTAAAACAGTATGTTTGACTTCCGTCAGTAGGCTAACTCTCTACCCTGACTTAAATGCGACTCAAAATGGTTTAACTTTAGTTGACTTGGACCGTGACTATTATAAGCTGTTTGGTTTATAATCATCAATGTACATAATTTGTCAAAACAGTGATCTATTGTGCCTTGTATATAAGTCTTAGCCTCCAAAACCAGGTATTTCTTTCTGAGATTCCCTCTCTAACACTGAAAAGCAGGCTTACTTCAGTAGTTTTGTTCAGAGTCATGGATTCTGTTTTTTAAAGGTTAAGGTGTAGGCTTTAATAAGTTCATGCTAAATGCTGTTTCATTTAAAACAGGCCCCCCCCAAGGGGTATTTAATATAAATTAAATTTTAATAATTCAATTGAAAGAAAAACTTAAGGCCAATCTGAAATATTTGTGTTTTTTTTAAAAAAGAAATCACCTGTTACCTGGTTCTGTTGTTATCTGTATTTATGAGATGGTTGTGTAATGACAGAAGTAGTTTTTCTGGAAAACAAATCCATATTTCAGTTTTATTTGTCTTTTTCAGTAGTCTATGGGACTTGATTATTATCTGGTCTCTGATAATGCTGTCTGTGATAATAAAATAGTGCTATACTATTGG
Organism: Gekko gecko; assembly: GCA_029375565.1. Classification (NCBI taxonomy): domain Eukaryota; kingdom Metazoa; phylum Chordata; class Lepidosauria; order Squamata; family Gekkonidae; genus Gekko; species Gekko gecko. The sequence goes on from JAPDNY010000009.1 coordinate 54,441,580, forward strand.
GACTTTGGAAAAATAGAACAACTAGCAGTACTAAAAGGATTGTTGTTGTGTTTGGCATCCTTCAAACATTCCACAGTCTCTATATCTGTTAATTTTAATATGTTCTGCATGCATATTGTACAGCTACATGCTTGTTTTATCTTTAGGTGTAAATATGAATTTAAAAGAGTATTATTTGTTGCTGTTATCCCAACCAATAGGGAAGACATCAGTAAGTCAAATTGCCTGGAAGAATAAGTAAATTTAGAGGAAGACCTGTTGATTATATAATACAATAAACGGGCAGCAGCACTTTGGCCAGCAACACCCTGATCAGCCGCAAAACAAAAAGAAGAGGATGGACTTGACCTCAACACCTTGTGTACTCGGGAGAAGCCCTCTAGCCATATATCCAACTGGGCATACAGGAACAAGACAAAACAGGGCATTCAGCAGTGGCATCAGTGACGGTCAGATGTAGTGGGGCAGGGAAGACTGCAGAGAAAGACTGTAAATACAAAGGCATAGCATACCCAGGGGTCCTGGTTCAAACCAGGAGAGAATTACTGGACAGGCCTAGAAGGCATTCCAGGCACAGCTGAGGCTTTGCCCCAAGCTTAATCAGTTAGGATGGGGTACTCATGCTGACTGGCTTCCCCACATGCCATTCATTTTGGGTGGCAAAGCCCCATACACCATCCCCCCTGCTGTGGATCAAGGGGGTCTTTATTTTAATGATACTGCTCTTACAGCCAATTTGGCTCTGAACAGTGACACACTAAGACTTTTAAAAAAGATGAAATTTATTTAATACATGTATCTATATAATATAAAGTTTAATAATTTTTAATCTTAATTGACTGAGAGAAGAACTTGGCAACTGCCAATGCAAGGGAGTTCATTGCTGCCACCTATTCCTATTCATCCTAGTCACCCCCCCCCCCACTCCTATCATGCAGCTTGGGAAGCATATAAGAGGCCATCTGTGATCTGAACAAGCCTGCAACCCAGGGAGCCTGACTGTGACACTGGCAAGGAAGTACTTGTGTAAATAGACAACGCTCGTAGTCCCTCCTGCTACATGATTCCTGTGCCAAGAACAGCTGAGGCTGGCAACAAGCAGTGGTGTCTGAACCAATCCCTGTCTATCAAACCCCAAAGGCACAGATGTGACACAATCTGTACACCATTGAACAGCATCAGCAGACAGGCAGAGTATTTTGGTTGCCATCTCTCTTATTCAGGTACTACTCCTGTGTCTTTGCTTCACTGACATGCTGCAGGATCACTCTGTCCCACTCACTGTATGCCCATGAGAGGGAAAATGGTGCTTGGCAAACAACTGTCAGTAAAGCACCTTATGGTGGTGCAGGAACCTGGCTACAACAAGAGAGTTGGCAACCAGACAGCACAGCATGTGGTAAGCAGAGGTTTCTGCAACTGCAGGTTGTGTGTAGGCCTAACAGATGGTTGGCACTGCACTGTGAATGGAATCCATCCTGGAGAGCTGCCTGAAAAGAGCCAAAGAGAACACATGGATAGGAATGACCATGTTCCATCATTGCAACAGGAAACAGCAAGTTCATCCCAAACCTAGTGCTGCTGCCAGTTCCTTCTGTCCCCTCCACTTTGGGTGTTCCCATGTTGTTGGACGCACATTGTTGGGATATGGTGTTGCCACCGAGCTGAATCTAAACCATCCCTTGAGTTGCACTGGAACTGTATTTGCACTATGTTTGCACTGTCTGCTAGATATCTCTCATCCTGCACAGCCAGCAGTGGCACTGTTTAGAGTGGAGTGGCTGTTCATTACCCGGGCTTGAGGTTATGCTTCCTGTGACACACACTTGCGGGGAAATACACCACACTGACAGTACATAAGATGAAGAAGAGATTAAATTTATACCCTACCCTTCACTTGGAGTCTCAGAGTGGCTTACAATTGCCTTCCCTTCTTCTTCCCACAACAGATACCTGTGAGGTAGGTGGGGCTCAGAGAGCTCTGACAGAACTGCTCTTGAGAGAACAGCTCTGAGAGAACTTGTGACTGACCCAAGGTCACCCAGCTGGCTGCATGTGGTAGAGTGGGGAATCAAACCCAGTTCTCCAGATTAGAGCCCACCATTCTTAACCACTACACAAAACTGACAGTACAGCGCTATGCTGCTGATGTGTCTGCCCCTTTCTGTGCTGTGTGTGCTTATTGCTAGTTGCTGTTGAGGGTGCGAAAGGGTTGTTGGGGCAGTGCCCCAGTAGGTGTGTGCAGACTGGAGGAACAGTGAAATCAGTCACAGCTTGAGGCAGGGGCACCTGTCTCTTGCATACTGCTGTGGGATTCTTTATCCTGACACCTCTGTAAATTCTCTAATCTTGTAGCTTTTATGTAGTATGCTGTTGTCACTGCATTGTTCTCAGTAGTAATCCACCTTGAGTTTACACATGAAAGAGAGGTGATAAAGGAAGCAAATATGTAAATGAAATTGTGCCCTATAATTGGTGTGAGCAATGTTAGACATATGCTATAGTGGTGTTTGTTCTACCCCTTGTCTATTTTTTGCAGAGCACCCTTTTGGGTGGGGGACAGTGAAGTCCCCCTGGGTGTACTGGAAGTGTGCCCACTATGAGGCCAGAGACATATAGCCCCATCCCTAGTTGTGTTGGCTTGGGTTATATGGTACTTTGAAGAACTGTGATTAGCGGCATTGTGGCTTGGGGATGAGTGAGAGGTTGAGAATGAAAAATGGTCTTTTGATTTTTTTTAAACTATCTCTGTATTCTGTGGGAATTGGGGAGAGGATATCAGCTGCAGAGGTTTAGGATGTCAAATAAACTGCCTTCAGTATATCCCTGACTTTGATTGGTATGCTGGTGCAAGAATTTCACTGGCTTGTTGCCCTACAAGGTGCGTGTAAAGCCATCTTGGACTTATAATTTCATAAGCAAGAAGAACTGGACTGAGTAAATGGTGTGTAATAGGGACTATATTGCATGGTGGTGCCAACTGGAGACATAGCCAGCAGAAGGAAGCCTTCCTGAGATGATGTGCCACAGTTCCTGAGGTTACCTGCCCGCTTACCTGTTGTAAGATGAACCAGCTCCCTAGCTGTTTGAAGCTCTGAAAACCAGGCAGATGCCATGTCAAGGCAGGAGAACAAAGAGTCAAACTCCATGAGGAGTTTCTTCCTGCACACGTAGGCAACGCACTTCCCCTCCCCCAGATTGACTCACCTCCTTGAAGCTGCAGCCAGAAGACAATAGAGGACCATCCATGATAATGGTTCTGGCCACATGAGTCATAATCCCATCAGGCATCACCTCCTTACCTAGAGTTACTAAAGTTCAATATTGCCCACTCCCTTAGACCCTTTACCATTGAACCCAGCACCAATCAGTGTGTTTTTGGGGATGGACTAGAAGGGGGTGTAACAAGGAGTGTGGCCAGCCTAGCCCACCCCACCAAGACCCCTTATAAAAGAAGGTATGCACACATATGATCATTCTCTAGCTCTCTCTCCTATACCCACCCCATCCTCAAAACTCTCAACAGCCAGAGTTTCCACGTGTCACTGCAGGCCAGGACATGATCCTATTTCCCTTGTAGTCTCCCTGTTTTTCTGAAGGATCGCTTCTTCACGCCGTGGACCAGGTAACGTATTGCCCACCAATGATTTCCTGCTAATGTGAATGTGCTAACCACGTCTCTCTAATTTTCTTAGCCCTGTACAAGTGTATGTATGTGTGTGTATTGTTTGATTGTGAAGAATCTACAGTAAAAGAATAATTTTATATTGGAAACCAGTCTCCTTGTCTATCTCTGGTACTTCTGGAAGAAGCGGAACCTCTGTATAAAAAGGTGTTTGTGCCTCCTGTATTGCCTATTGCTATTTTATAAATCACAAATTCCCCATAGTAATTAATAATTCAGAGCAATCAGGCTAACAGGCTTGGAGGGTCTGTGGCATCTGTGCAGTTTGGGCACAAATTGATTGGTTTTGAATAACACCATGTAGCCTTGCTTATCTTTATAATGCTTCAAATCCTGAGAAGCTCATTCTTACTGATGACTTTGCCTGGGAAGTTAACACGTGTTAAATTGATGTAAACCACAGTAATTCTTATTTGTTGTTCTGCTCTGTTACTTTACACACAGTTCATTAAATTATCTGGATGGAAAGGGGAATGGGAAAATAAACTTTTCGAGAGCATCTTGCTTAGTGCTGCATCTGAAACTGTAATGCACAAGGTGCTTTGGGAACGGCTAATGAGAGAACCAGCTGGTTGAACAAGAAACCTTGCACATGAATTGAAATTAAAGCGACCGACATATTTTTCGGTGCCTTTTGACTTCTGGCTCAGTTAAAGTCTATGTCCCGGAAAATCTACCGAATGTCATGCTGCAACAATCCAGTTGTACCTGCTTAATAGAACAGTCCACATGGTAGGATCAGAATTGGCAGTTGTAGCTTAAGGTGCTTGCAGATTTGGAGAGACAAAGATGGATATCTCAGAAACGAAAAGCTTGCCTTCTCCACTGTGCAACTTTTATCCCTCTAAATTAGCTGACCAGTCTAAGGTGATATCAGTTTCTTTTCCATTGATTGCCTTGTAGCTCTGCCCCTTTGGCATTTTGTGCTGGTATTGATATGGTCACAGGTGAAGTCACGCTTATTCCACAGCTGTGCAGATCTGGGCATTGAGGAGTGTTTGAGTGGCCTGGTGTGGCTGAGTGCTACTGCAACAAAGGTCCCCTTCCTCTACTATCACAGCTGCTATCCAGGCTTTAGAGTCTGTTGGAGGCCAATTATGTTCTGTATTTCAAAAGAATACTGATCCTTACATCATTCTGCTTATGAAAATCTGGAATTTTAATGTTTGTCCCAAAAAACATTATATGTTTTGAGAGTGTATTATCGGTTTTGCCTTAACAGCCGGAAGAATGTATTAATTTTATTCTGACAGCAAAAAGAGAAGCACAGACATACTGTTTATTTATTTATTTAGACTATTGCTATGCCATCTCTGCAGAATTCTGTTTGTGGTGGCTTGCAGTTAAAAACCCCAGTTTAAAACAAAAGTCATTAAAAATATAGAGGTACAAAAAGAGAACAATAAAAAGGGTTTAGTATAGTAGACAATGGCTCAAAAATGTAAACGACTATCAGAATGTAAAAGGATAAGAGCATAATATTATGAATGAGCAAAAATTTGGCAATATATTTGGTCAATGGTACAATGAAGAATGCACCTCTAATGGCAAGTCACATATTAAAAATAATGTAGCCAGTGACACAACAATAAAAATAGGTGTGTGAATGCTGACCAGAGGAGGCAGCAAACATCAGCTGGCTTCCTCTGTGAGGCTCCTGTGTTGGAGGGACTCGGGAAGTGTTTTCAGGTTGCCCTCTGGGTTGAGGGTTCCTCCTGGGAGAGCTCTGGTGACTTTCTCTGCTGCCCTACTGCTCCTGGTGCTCAACTTTGAGACCCCTGATGTGGGTTGGTGGGCATCAACTTTGCCTGCAGCAGAGCTGTGCCATTTCCTGGCCACCTCCCACCCATATCAGAGGTCTCTAAAGATCTCCGTAGCAGAAGACTGGTAGGAGCTGTGGTGTGGTGGTGAAGGTTTGCTACACTGAGGCTTCCTCTTGGGAGAGCTGCAACTCCTACTGAGGACTTGTTCCTCATCTGGCAGATCTTTTATAGTCCTCTTAAATGGATTGAGAGGTGGGAGCAATATCTCATGTCATACACTCTGTTGGATTGTAAAATAGAGGTAATCTTCATTCCACTGAAACAGTGGCAAAGTTGGATTTGTATTGACTTGTAGCAGAGCTGATCATATCCTGGGTTCGATGTTCGATATAATGTGAATGTGTGAAACTGCCATGACATATCCAAAGCTGGGTTAGATCCATCCAGCTTTTTTTTTTTTACTTAATCTCATCAACTTCCCCTCCGTATATAACTCCTCTCACATGGTTTTTATATAATCAGCCTCATGATCCTCAGCATAGCCTATTTTGGTGGTTAAAGGAAACCTCTTCTCTTTTTTTACCAGTAAAAAAGCTGGTTGAATCCAACTCTCTTAGATAGTTTTATGCCATGCAATTACCTAACAATGGCAAGCAACCTGGGAAGTGAACAGCTTATTGTGTTTCTATTTTGGCTCAGTGCCAGAAATGCTATCATTTTAAGTGAAAGCAATCTCTCCTTATGCTTTGGTTAAAACTGAATAAGCAGATACAACGGTATGATTGGGTCTTCATTTTGTTTGAATTTTCACTATGCTTTTCTTACCTTCAATAGATGTTAGTAACTGGAATAGTCGGTGGCTTATGAAGCAGGAGTAGATAGCCATAAAGATAGAAATAAAAATGCCAAGTGAAAAAGCCCGTTCATTGTGTAGACACCTTTGAATAACCTACAGATAATATATGCAAAATATTTTTGTATATTTTCACTTATGACAGAGAAGGTGGTTCATTAGTATTTCTCATGTTAATTGTATCCAGCTTTTTTGGGGGTATTTTGCATTGTGTGTGTGTGCTCATTTTTGAAAGTCATGGTGACCTCTGGCGACTCCTACTGGGGCACGAAGGACATTCAGAGAAGTGGCTTGATAGTCTGCCTCTGGCCTCCCGGCCTTGGTATTCTCTGGAGGTCTCCCATCCAAATACTTGTCAGGGTTGGCCTTAGCTTCTGAGGTCTGATATCGGGCTTGCCTGGGCTACCCAGGTCAGGGCAATTCAAGAAAGCGATGGTCCGTCCTCACCTGAAAAAACCATAGTTAGACCCGGCCGAATTGGCCAACTATTGGCCGGTCTCCAATGTGCCCTATTTGGGCAAGCTAATTGAGAGGGCAGTGGCAATATAGCTGCAGGGTTTTCTGGATGATGCTTTTGTGTTAGATCCCTTCCAATCTGGCTTTCGTCCGGGTCGTGGGACGGAGACGGCACTGGTCACTCTGACTGACAACCTCCAGAGGCATCTGGATTGAGGCGGATCAGCGGTTAGATCTGTCGGCTGCATTTGACATAGTCGACCATCAGCTACTAGTCCACCGCCTCACCGATGTGGGAATTTGGGAGCTCGCCTTGCAGTGCCTTGCCTCCTTTCTCCAAGGTCGGGGACAAAGGGTGGCACTAGGGGACCAGCAGTCAAGGAGGCACCCACTTGAGTGTGGCGTGCCTCAGGGGTCTGTTCTGTCCCCAATGTTATTTAACATCTATATGCGCCCCCTTGCCCAGATTGCCTGGAGGTATGGGCTGGGATGTCACCAGTACGCTGATGCCACCCAGCTCTATCTGATGTTGGGTGGCCAGTTGGACTCCAGACCAGAAGACCTAGACCAGGCGTTGCAGGCCGTGGCTGGGTGGCTTAGACTGAGTCGGCTGAAGCTGAATCCAGTGAAGATGGAGGTCCTGTGCCTGGGTTGGGGCAGTTCGGGGGTGGGGATTCCACTCCTGTCCTTTGGTGGGGCCTTATTGGTTCCGGTGCCAGAGGTTTGGAGCCTGGGAGTCCTCCTGGATTCTTCCCTAACCATGGAAGCCCAGGTAGCGGCCACTGCCAAGTCGGCCTTCTGTCACTTCAGGCTGGTATGGCAGTTGGTTCCCTTCCTCGACCGAGCTGACCTGGCTACAGTGATCCATGCAAAGGTCACCTCGAGACTAGACTACTGTAACACTATCTACATGGGGCTGCCTCTGTCGTGGATCCGGAAGCTGCAGCTGGTGTAGAATGCCGCAGCCAGGCTGTTGATGGGTCTCCCTAGAAGGGAGCACATCTGGCCTGCGCTATGGTCATTGCACTGGCTGCCAATAGCATATCGAGTCTGCTTCAAAGTGCTGGATCTCACCTTTAAAGCCCTGTATAGCCGGGGTCCAACATATCTGCGGGACTGCCTTTCCCTGTATATACCCCAGAGAGCACTACAATCTGGGTCACAAAATTGTCTGACCCTCCCTGGCCCAAGGGAGGCCAGGCTAGCTGCCACTAGAGCTGGGGCATTTTTGGTGGCGGACTCTACCTGGTAGAACAAGCTCCCGGAGGAGATCAGGGCCCTGCGGGACCTCTCTCAGTTCCGCAGGGCCTGTAAGATGGAGCTCTTCCACCAGGCATTCAATTAGGGGCCGCCGTCGCTGAAGTGCCCAGCGTGTAATGCTACAATTGAGCAGCTGCCCGAAGGCCATTGTGCGGCCGTAGACTGGGAACATCTAGCATTTATTACCGAGCAGGGGCCATTGGAGTTGGCAAGCAAGGAACACTAGCTTCTCCAGATATTGTGAAACATCGGTTTAATGGTTTTACCACTGCCAGCATTTTGTACTTTGTACTCTGTATTTTGTAATTTGTTTTATAATTTGTATTTATAATGTATTGTCAATTGTCGTATTTTAAATATGTTTTATTTATGTATTTTATACTGACTGGAAGCCGCCCTGAGCCTGCCTTGCAGGGAGGGCGGGGTATAAATCTCATAATAAATAAATAAATAAAATTGTATCCAACTTTTTGACAAAGCTCTCCTGTTTTAATATAAACCATTTCCCCTATACTAAGAGCACATCAGCCTTTGTTCTTGTTCTGTCCCCTTTTGCTGTGAAGGATCTGCATGCAGTTAAGGTTGCTAGGTCCCTCCTGGCAACTGGTGGGGGAGGATGGACTTACTGGGGACAGCAGGGAGGCCCATCTGACATACAGTGATGTGTCTATGTCACTGCCCATCTGACCCAGATGTCATCACATCTGGGATGTTGGGGTGAAGCTCTGGTATTTGGGTAAAAAACTCCATGGTAAATTTGGCTTCTATTGTAGAGTTTTTCTCAAAGACCAGAGCATTGCCCTGACGTCCCAGATGTGATGATGTCACTTCCAGATCACATGGACAATGACCACGGCCTTAGACATGTCATTACATGTCGGATGGATCTCCCTCTTTTTCAGGGTTAGTTCTCCCCCCCCCACTGCCCAGCTTATTGCTGGCAGGGAGGTGGGGCCTGGCAGGAGGGGACCTCTGTCTTCACTGGGGGGTTTGGCAACCCTACATGCAGTTGATTTGGGTTATGCAGCATCATGCGTTAAGAATGGATTTAAGTGAGAGCTTTTTCTGCTCTCTTTCAAGTATAAACAGCTATTGCTATGCTTGTGTAAAGCTTGCCACAAAGTTGGCAGCTGATATGGGTTACTGGCCAGGACTGAAAAGCATCATTTGTCTACCACTGTAATATTGGCAACAGGAAGTTATGAGATTACTTGGCCATACCCAAGGTACAGCCCCCAAGCTTGTAGAAACTAAAACAATCCTACTCTGCCTGTACAGTTGTATCACGTTTTCCCATTGATTCTCGTCATGCCTTGGCTAAAGGGGCTCCAAGTTGTCCCCTCTTGGAAGGAAGCTTAGATAAGATTGGACTAGTCATAATCTTTATAAGTCATTTTTTTTTTAAAAAAAGCAGTGGTTTATTTTTCAATTTTTAAAGATGACTTTTGAAGCAATATCGGATAATTGAATGATGACTAGATTACTTTCATTATCTAGTCTCACTGAAGCAGATATTTCCCTCTTCCAGACTGGCTCGATCCATTGCATCCATTTAGGAAAGACCCATGGAACAGACCTTATCCCCCCAAAATTATTCAAATTAAATCTATCTTGGTGAGTAGAGAGATTGTTGTTCCACTGTTTTTGCAAATAAACACGTCTGGGGTCATCCCAAAATTCTGGAGGCACACAATAATAGTTCCGATCTTCAAGAAGGGTTAATGCTCAGACCCAAGCTTCTATCATCCAATCATCTTATCATCTTGCTTGGGCAAACTAGACTCTTCATATTTGCTAGATGCCTTAACTGATTGGCCTGAACAAGGTGACATTCTGGGCCATGAGCAGATAGGGTTCAGGAAGGGTAGTTCAACCTTGGACCATTGTTTAGTTCTATATCACATGATAGAAAATACTCTAATTTCCCAAACGTCAGCCTTTACATAGGATTTATTGATCTGAAAGGGGCTTTTGAGGCCATCCCTAGAATAAGACTCTGGGAGAAGCTGTGAGACACCATGATTGATAAAAGGCTGCTGTGGCTCATGTGGACTTCACAGCTTAGGTTGAAAGGGGTTAGGCAGGGCTGCCTTTTGGCCACATTTTCGTTGTACCTATTTATGAATGATCTTTCAGTTTGCTTTAATGAACTTTGTCATCCATCCCATTTGGTCAGCTGCAATATTCCAGTTCTCCTTTACACTGATGATACTGCTTTGCTCTCTCAGACAACAGTTGGTCTGTAGAGATCATTAAAAAATCTCATGGAATATTGTATTAAGGAAGGCCTGCAAATAAACCCCCAGAAAACTAAAGTTGTTGTTTTCTCCCAAAAAGGCATCCTTCAGTGTTCAGATGGACTCTGAATGGGGAAGACATCCAGCAAGTGAAGGAATTTTCATATTTGGGTATCCTCTTCACATCTAATCTAAAATGGAGACCACATCAGTCACTGATATGGAAAAAAAGCAGAAACTTATGCCGACGGCATTATTTCCCCCCCCAAAATGGAGATGGGAATTATGTTCCAGGTGCTGTTCAAGTCTTTAGCCTAGATGTCATCATCTGCAAAAATATTAAATACTTGTTGCTGTGTAGCTGGCGGTGTGGCTGTCCGTTCAGAACAGAGCCTACCTTCCCTTGAGGCAAGGGCTTAGTTACAAGCATTAGACTGTTTGCCAAGTCATACTTGAGCAGCAAAGGTTACCTGTCACTCCTGAAAGAAGACTCTTATAAGTCAATATGGTTTAATACTGTTTTTGAGAAACTCCTGGTTCTCGATCTGGACACTATCCAGGACCTGGGCTTTTATGCAGCATTTGCTTTGGTGAGAAATCATGTAAAATTAATTGACCACCAAAGCTCTGCCTTTAGAGCAAGCCTCACCATCTCTCAATTTTTTGGTATTCTCCTTCTGAAATCTTTTCCTTCCTACATCCATCTGTTGACTTCTCAAAGCCTATTACAGGCTTTTATTCTGGCCAGATTAAATGCTCACTCCTCGGCAGTTATGAGGGGGTAGGTTGATACGTTTACCTTATTCAGAACGAATCTGCCCTGTCCCTTAGGTAAGATCGACACAATAGCACATATCCTTCTGGAGTGTCCTTTGTGCGCTAATCTCAGGAGGCGTTATATTTCACCATGTTTGCAAGCTCATTCTGATGTATATTCTTATGACGTAGTTACCTTTCTACTTGCTGACAGGGATCCAAAAATAACTCTAGCAGTTGCATTTTTTTTTTTTTACTCCTTTTGTCCGTTGGGTGATAAGTGATTAACAACAACTATTCACTGCTCAAGATCAATGTATCATAGAGCTTTTATTGGATAAAAGGAAAGGAAAGGAAGCAGATACTTTTCAAGTCAGTAGGAGATGTGCCACTGCTAATTCAAGAGGCTAATCATGGAGGATATTTGGAGAGGAGGTTTTTTTTGCCATGGTATGACAGGTCAAGGAAGTAAAATCACTGGAAGAGGTGGCATCATGATCTGTAGAACATGGCAAACATGGTTTCAAAAGACTGGAAGGTGAGATGGGAAAGGTAGTGAGTAGTAACAATAGCTTAGAGTGGCCATGAAAGAGAAAGAAGCATGGGAAGGAGTGCTAGGCGCAGGTATTGCACAGGGTGTGTGACTGCTGCAAAGAAAGGCATAGGCTTGGATGAAGAGTGTGCTTGAGAGAGAGGTGAGATCAAAGGAGAAGCAACATTGGCAGGGACTACATCTCTCATGGCTTTTAGTCACAAGTATGTGGTTTTTAGGTTCATCATGTATTGATGAGAAACAGAAACCAATTATGAGGGATTGTGAGCTTATATTGTTTTCCCTTGTCTTCCGTTAGCCTTCTGGTTTGTGCAGTGTTGCAGATCAATTTTATATATGCATGTAAGAGCAACTGCTGACATGCGCAGTTTTGACATCTCCCTTTATGCCTTGCATTTCCTTCTCATCGACATTTACAACTCAGGTTTCGTATATTCTCTTCACTGATATGTAGTTCAATGTACCTTTTGTCTTGATGATGGTATATGAATAATTCATGACTTAAACCCATCCCGCCTGCTTTCTCGGAGACCACATGTGAGATGCAGACTGAAGTCTATGGATTAAAGTGCATAAGCAATCCATCTCTGGAGAGTGATATACTTTTAACCATAGCAGGAAACTTTAGTATTGTTTGTAAATTGCTTGTGTAGCATATACAGCATGCTCCTCCAGTTAGGCATATACTATCCAGTTTATAAATCTTTATGTAAAAGTAAGGTCGCCAACTATGAGTTGGGAATTTCCTGGAGATTTGGGGTGGAGTCTGGGGAGGACGGAGTTTCAAGATAGGACAGAACTCAGCAGGTATGTGATTTCATGGAGTCCACCCTCTGAAGCTGCCATTTTCTCCAGGGGAACAGATCTCTGCAGTCTGAAGATCAGCTGTAATTCTAGAACTCTAACCCCCCACCTGGAGACTGGCAACTTTATGTAAAAGTTTTGAATTTGCATTTAGGTAGAAAACCAGTTTTACTTAGTTTTGCATTGGCTCCTACCTGTTATGTCCTTATGGAACAGAACATATATATGCTGCTATATAGTTTGAGGTCTCCACTATGATAATAAAGTAGTCCTTGGGCCAAGTGAAGGTGGGCTTATTACCAACGAAGACATTTGAATAAGGCAAGTTCTCCCGTTGTCTTTTGTCTCCTAGCATGTTTGTTTGCTTATTTCAAAAATGTATTACTAAAACATTAGCTGCCTTTCTTCCTTGCAGAGCTTTAAGCAAGGAGGCTTGAAATACAGATAAACTAAATAAAATAGAATACATAAAACCCAGTATGTATAAGCTGCCTTTGTGATCCTGATCAAGGGTTCTCATGGCTGCATGTCAGGTCTCTGCTTAACCAAGACTGAAATGTTTTCTTTTTGCCTTTCCTTTGTTACTCAAATGTCAGTTGTGAGCATCTGTAGGTATTTATTATTCTCACAGCAGTATATAACATCTCTACAGCTGATATTCTTTACATTGAAGGGAAACAACTACCTAAATAAGAGGGCAAACGTGAGTAGAGTTTCCCTCCCATTTGCTCGTTCATTTCCCTGTCCTTTCATACTCAGTCCAGGATAAGCAGCCATCTATTCACTTGCTAGCTAAGAAATTGGAGGCCTAAAGTGAGTGCCAGATAACACTTTTGGGTAGTTACACTGCAATACTTTCAGTGGCTTGAGCATCCTCATTAGATCTCCAGTCCTTTGGACAACCATTGCACTGAAGGCAGTACTATGTGGCTAAACCTGAATTTTATTCAAAGCCCCTTTTAGTCCCAAGACTGAAGGGAAATCATTTGCTTCTTGTTGTAGTGAATTACAATATTTTGACATCGACACTAAACCGCTACTGTAATGCACTCTACATAGGTCTTCCCTTGAAGTCAACTCAGAGACTCCAGTTGGTGTAGAATACTGCAGCTGGGTTATTATCAAGAGGTAGGCAGAACATGCATATTACTCCTATTCTGCAGCCATTCCATTGGCTGTCCATCAGTTACTGAGCTCAGTTCAAGGTATTGGCTACCACATATCTGCAGGACTGCCTCTTTCCCTATGCTCTGCCACAGCAGCTTTGGTTATCTGAGCAGGGCCTTCTGCTGGTGCTACTCTGCAAATGGGCAAAATCAACAACTCCCTGTACAGAGCCCATTCGCTGTTGTGGCTCCCACCTTATGGAAATGTCTGCCTGATGAGGTTAGGAAGGATTCCATTTACTTACTTACTTACTTTATTTATTTATATCCTGCCTTTCTCCCCATTGGGAACACAAAGTGGCTTACATTGTTCTCCCTTCTTCCGTTTTATCCTCACAAAAACCCTGTGAGGCGGGTTAGGCTAAGAGTCTGTGACAAGCCCAGGGTCATCCAGCAAGCTTCTATGGCACAAGTGGGGATTCAAACCTGCGTTTTCCTGATTCTAGTCCAATACTTTTAACCACTACACACACTGACTCTCAATTCTCCTTCTCCTGCCTTTATGAAAACTGTGCAAAACTGAATTATTCATGGAGGCTTTTTTACAGAGGTGATAGGGCTGTACTGTAATGAAGTGGCTCAGAAAGATGCTTTGATAAAGGGAGAGGGACTACACTTTTACAGTTCCACTGGGCCTGCAAAATGGAGCTCTTCCACCAGGCCTTCGATTAGGGAGCCGCACCCAAGAAAATGAGGCCCTGGCCCTAACATCAACATAATTGTTAATAGCCAGTTTAGCCCAGACTATGATGTCAGCTGGCTGTTGGCCTGAGGATGCTGCTAATGCCCGCCATCTGATACAAACCAGCACTTTATATTTTATTATATTTGTAATTGCATTGTTCTGATTTTTTAAAATTCTTATTTTAATTGTTTTATATTTTCTACGTAAGCCATCCTGCCTTGGTGGGGAGGGTGGGATATAAATTAAATAAATAAATAAATAAATACACTTTGCACTACAGTGTACAGTTTGTGCTGTCAATATGCTCCTGCTAGGTAATTTATGCATTATTTATCGTGTCATGTTTAAATTCTTACTGTTTGTTTTAGCATTGTTTCAGCTTGTTTTCAGATTTCTGCAGTCCAAACCTTATTGCATTATTTATTGGATGCCCTAGGCCTGTTGATGGCATTGACTTGCACTGTGTAATCTGCCTTGAGTCTCAGTGAGAAAGGCGGACTATAAATAATTAAATATCATGGAAATTATAGCATCCAGAATTCCCCGTCCTGATTATGTAACGCTTATTCGTAAAGTGGTTGTTGTTTTTAAAATAAGATATCTTAAGCTTCTCTCTAATACATCATTGTTGTCCCCTTTCCCATGAATTTTCAGAACAGAGCCAAAATAGTCTGTCCATCAAATTCCATTTTTGAGCTTGCAGGCACTGAGCTGCTGGAAACTTGGCAACACAGGGAGGATAAATGGGTCACATTGTGCATTGTGCATCTCATTTGATTTGTAGCCAGTTATCTACATATATTGGGACCACTGGAGAGACTCTCTAGGATTTTTAGCACATGTCCCATGGTTGGTATCAGTCTGCGTATACCATAACTTCCATTGTTTCCAACTTTCCTTGAATTGCTGCTGTAATGATGACCTTAAGTGTCTATGTATTTTGGATGGATGGCCAATAAACTTATCCTCCATGAGCAATCTCATGCATACAGTAAACCTGTTCTTGGGTGTATAATGGTTGTGTTTTGGTTGGGGTTTATTGTAAGGCTATAGGCATCCTGCTCTGAAAACCAATTAGAGATTTATTTGGATGATAATGCTGCAACAGTATATTAAATTTTTATTTTTAAACCAGAAAACATTATATAGAAGGTTGCTGAAATGATTAGAAAATAAACCACTTCTGACAGATAAAATCATGCCTTTCAGCAATTGTTTTAGCTCTCTGCTGCATTTACTTGGCAGCAGGGGTGGGGGGGGGGCTGGGAGAGTTTGTACCAACATGTGGAGATATTGTGCGTTAAGTTTAGGCAACTCTGTAAGGTGCCACAGCACAATGTAAAGTTACCAATATGGAAATTGTGAAGAGGATTTATTAGTCTACTGATCGTGGTGAATTTTTCCTAGGGTCCATAAGAATGTTTTTTGGCATTTTTTTAAAAGGACAGATTCAACTATATTATCTCCCTCTCAATCTCCCCCCCCAACCCGCTTCAGTGCAAACAAGCATATAAAATCCTGCAAGTGTCTTTTAATCTTAGTCATGACCTCCTACAACACACTGCATATGCTTCTTTCACAAAAAAGAGAATTGTTTAGGTCAGGCATTATTTTGTTCTCCTTACTATCGGATCTAGAAAGTGCTGTCCTCTATCGCATTAGTATTATCTACTGAACTCGGGTGTGGGCTCTTATAGGGAAGACCCAGGTTTGAATCCTTGTTCTGCCATGGCAGCTTTGCTGGGTGACTTTTGGCCAGTCACACACTCTCAGCCTAACGCACCCTCAGTGTTATTGTTAGGATAAAATGGAAGAGAAGAATATGATGTATGCTGTTTTGGCTCTTCATTTGGGGAGAAAGGTGGAGTATAAGTGGCGTAAATAAATGTCTTGTGCCCTTAACTACCTGAGCTCTATCATGCCTTTAAGTCTTCCTGTTATGAATATTTATCAATAGTTGCCTAACAGCATCAGCATTTATTTTACATCTCAGAGAGAAACGCTGTTTGGTTAATTAACTATGTCCTTTTGCTTCTGCGAAGCTCTGGGCACCTGACCGTCAGCATTGACCTTTAGGGTCCACAGGGGGGTGCTGGGGGGTGGCAGGAAAGGGTCCTCCTGCATGAGTAGAAAGAACATGGCTCCAGCTGATACGTTTGTCAGTTATTTAAATTTGTGATGATTCTAAAATTGATCTGCTCTGATTTTCTCTAAAGAAATAGAAATCCTGTAGCCTCCATTCTTATCTAGTGAATGTTCTTTATTTTTTCCCTTTTGGTATTCTTATTTTAAATACCAAGAAGGAAAGTTTCCTGCTTCCTGCTGTCTCCTGGTATTACCCTAACTTTATGGATGTTGCTGATTCTCAGTAGCATTAAGTCTTTAAAAAAAGACTGGGGCAATCACAGTTGCAGCTCCACCAAGAGATGGAAGGTAGTATAAGGTATACACTTGCATTAAATACTCAATACATAATTTAAAATGTTACTACTTTCTATATCACAGGTAGTGGTTTTAAGTCTTCTGAAGTCTTTGGTACTTTTTATTGTTCTATTTTTTTCTCCAAGGAGCTCAGGGCTGTATACATGTTTCATTCCTCCCCTGTTCTATCCTCACAGTAATCCTGTGAGATAAATTAGTCAACAATATACTCCAACAATTCCACAAACCTATCAAATATATTGCTAGTTCACAACCTGGCAGAAAAAGAAATCCATAGGTTTGTCTTCCAGATTTTGCTCTTCAATGAAATTTCTGAGTTTACCACCAGTCTCCGTGCTGAAGCAGATAAAACTTATAGTTGTCAGGACTGTTTCACACCATATTGATCCTTGAAATATTTTCCAACAAGATGTCCCTGATGGATGTTACAATGAAAGAGAGAAGAAATTTGAGACTGATTTCCAGTAATGTGATAAGGCCTACATTTCTTTTCCATTGCAAGTTTATCCAGAGGTACATTCACATCTGTCAGACCTTTGTCAAGGCATTCTTATATCATCATCATTAGTTATTTCTCTTAGTCCTGTGTAGTCCAACATTTTCTCTTGCAACTATATCTACTGAAACAGACAAAGAATGTGTATTCAAATTTATCTGTGAACTCATCAAGACCTAGGCTGAATGCTGGAGATTTCGTTGGATCATTTTACATCTTACCCCCAAAATCTGCACTGGTCTGGGAGACGAATGTTTCACTGTTGTGTAGTGAAACATTGAAATTTGCTTTATTAGTCGTTAAATATGTGCTTTTTGTTACTGTCCCTGGGGTTTTCTTGGCAAAGATACTGGGGTAGGTTGGTCAATTTCCTTCTCCAGTGGATCATACTTTCTCTGAGTTCTCTGCTGTGGCCTGTCCATCCTGGGTGGCCCTCCATGGCATAGCCAACAGCCTCATCAAACCACACAAGCCTCCTCACCATGTCAAGGCAGCCACCAAATGAGAAGGGAGCACTCACTGGAGAAGACCCTGATGCTGGAAAAGATTGAAGGTCAAAGAAGAAGGGGGCGTCAATGGATGAGATGTCTAGACAGTATTATCGATGCAATGAACATGAAATTAAGCAAACTCCGGAGCACAATGGAAGACAGGAGTGCCTGGTGTGATGTGGTTCATGGGGTCGCAAAGAGTCGGACTCGACTGTGCGACTGAACAACAACAACAACAAAGATGTGCTTACATCTGAAGTGGCAGCCCACTTCAATAGGGAATACAAACCCCTCTCATTCTGTATTGAAATTCGGTTTCCTGCACACTACATGCAACACTTGCCGGGCATGGTTTGGGGAGAGGACAGTCCTCAGCAGAGTTTAATGCCACAGAGTCCACATTCCAAAGCAGCCATTTTCTCCAAAGCCATTTTCTCTGTACCCTGGAGATCACCACCCAGAGGTTTGCAACCCCATGGCAGTGAAGGATTGTAATTTTCCCCCTATCATTGTAACACATTGTATAGTGATACTGGAGGTGGGGGGGAGTTGAGTTTTCTTTCACTGGAGTTTTCACCTTGCATTTTTATAACTCAGGGAATAAACCAGAGCATCTCTACTGATCCTAGAAAAGAGTCTTCTGATTGACACTATCTGGATCAGCTCAGCCATTTGTGATTCATCACTGAATGCAAGGGTGGAATGTGTTGTTTTCTAGGGCTTTACTAACAATTGTGGTCTGTATTTGCAGAATCTATTGTGAAATATAAAATACATGGGGGGAAATGATCATTTATGGGCATGTATTAATTGTAGTCTTTGGTAGCAAAATGTATGAATGGGGTCTAAGGAGAGATTGTGTGTCCTCTCCATACATGTGTTTTCATGGGAAACACAATTTGTGCACATACACATATACAATGCTGTGTGTATATTTAGTACTTGGGAGCAGTTTCCAGAGCACAAGAAATAATATTTGGAGTGACCTTGATTTGTGTGCCTGTGAAAAACCTATGGCGTTTGTCTTGGAAGATGTTCTGTCTGATCTGCAGCTCTATTAAAATATCCCAAGGTTTCTGGCTCTAAATTAGCATCCAGGCTTCCTGTCAACTTATTCATATAACTCTGAATGCAGGGAGCATTTTTGAAACAGATGGTTAATAAAACTGATTGGAAGATCATAATTTATTTGGTCAAGAAAATAAAATATATTTAAAATCCAGGTTTGTGCATTGCCATTGTGTGTGAGTATAAAACAGGCAAAATGGCCAGAGTGAGCTGGGGATGTCTGGATTCCATTCTCTTCCTAGCCTTGTGGCTCACTGTGTGAGCTTGGGTGTACTTTTTCTCTCAGCCTGTGCTACCTCACAGAATTGTTGTTGGGAATACAGTAGTAAAAGGGGTACCATATTGGCCTCTCTGAGTCTTTTGGAGAAAGAGTGGACTAAAAATGTAATAAAACAGGATACATATTAAACTGACTGCACCCACACAAAAGTGCAACTGAATGTGCTGTTGAGACTTTAGATCAGGGCTCCCCAACATGGTGCCCATGGGCACCATCACACCCCCCAATTCCTTTCTTGACTCTCCCCAACTGCTTTAAGAAAATGGATGGCGCTAGATGGGGCTCTGACTGGGCATTGGAGATCTGATTTGGCTGTGCAGATTAAATAACATTGTTTTGGTGGCTGCTGCTATTACATGTTTGGCTTTATTCTCTCACACTCTTTCCCAGTATATTTTTTAAAATTACTCTTGTCCCCTGCATTTGGGCTTCCTATGTGTGTGTGGGGGGGCACTCTGCCTCCTGTGGTGGCCATTTTGTGATTACACCTGCCATCCTGTCTCAGAATTCTAAAGTTGCCAACGGGCTCACAAAGGTTGGAGACCTCCACTTTAGATATTTTTCATCAAGGGCATTTATAAGGCAGCTTCAATGTGCAGTAGAGTTGCCATCCTCCAGGTGGTGGGTGGAGATCTCCCGCTATTACAACTGGTCACCAGACAATAGAGATCAGTTCCTCTTAAGAAAATGGCTGCTTTGGAAGGTGGCCCCCACTGAAGTCTTTCCCCTCACTAGACAACGCCCTCCTCAGGCTCCACCTCCCAAATCCCCAGGTGTTTCCCAGCCCAGAGCTGGCAAACCTAATGTGCAGTGCTTGGGTGTTCAGTGACTACTTAAATAAGCTCCAGTCTGGAGAAGCCTAAAAGAATTCCAGAATCTTGGTAGGCTATTGTTCTTGAGCTCCAAGCTCAGCCAGTCTCTGGGGTGATTCAGTTAGGGATGGTTCAATCTCAGTACATAACAATGTGAAAGGAACATTTCAGAGCATTAGCAGATTCATCTTTATTCCTAGTGTGAAAGACAAAATCCCTTCCCTAATACTGTAATATTTGGAAATATGTGTCTGAGTTACATATCAATGGTATTTCCAAGAAAGCTTCTCATTCATTTGTTTCTTTAGTGAACGTTCTTGGGTTTGCTATGAAATATTGATTTTAAGACAAGACTGAAAGAGAACATCTGTGACATACATATCACGATAAGAGCAGTTTCCAAATAAGTCAGGACAATGTTCATGTATGCTACACTTAGTTGTGATTGTGTTGGCCAAGTTGCACATGTTTGTTTGCGTGTGTAGGTTTTGAATATCAGGGGAATGTAACAGTAAACTCCATACACTGAAAATACATAGCTTTCTTTGTTCTGAAATAAAATATATATGTTTAGTTTGTCAAGTTACACTTCTAGAGAAAAAGCAGATCCCATGCAAGCTTACCCACAAATAAATTCCAGTGACTTCAATGGGACTTACTTAGTACATGTGTGTATGACTGAAGCCTTGTTTTTTGTCGGGGATCATGTTAAGCCTTGATTATTGCCATCAGCAGGCACCAGCCCTGTAGCTAGGGGTTTTTGGGGGAGGGGCCTTGGGGGGCCACTAGCTAATTAAATCAAAGGCTCCCGGGAAAGGGGGGTCTGCTTGGCACGCACCCACACAGCCCCCACTAGAGCTTTCCACTGAGGCGAACCAGAATCTCAATGTTAATAGACACTAAGGCTCCTTAGAGGTCTAGTAAAGCTGCCGTTTTTGTTTTTTTTTTAAAGGAGATTGAGGATCAAGCTTCCCCCCTCACTCCTTCTGAGCCCATGATATTCCAAAGCCTGGTGGAAAATCCAACAGGAGGAGCAAACTGCTGCAAAACCACTGATTGCTGCTGGGTCCTAAAGAGACTCAGCTCATTGCAGATGAGCTCAAACAGGGAGATGTGGGCTCATATTTGTGAGGCAATTGATCAGGGGCTGAAGGGGCCGGAGGGAAGAAGGGGGAGCTGAAGATCGGGGGAAGGGCCCGCAAAAACAGTGGGGGGGGGCCCAAACCCCACGGGCTCCACATTAGCTATGGGCCTGGCAGGCACTACCAAGGCTGTGAGGGAAGATATTGTTGGCTGTTTCTTTTATAATTATAGATTTCTTGGAGATTCATTATAGCCAAGATTGAATGCTCTGAAAAAAGTGGAATAAAGCCATCTTTTCAGAGATGGCGCTTTGTGTTTGTGTGTCTGAGTGTGTTTTGTCTGTCTGTGTATTATTGATCCTACTGTTCCTATTTACTTGGGAAAGTCACTGTTTTCTGGTACTGGGTAAATCACAGCCCCTGTTTTGGCCTTTTGAAGATGCTTTTTTAAAACGTTGTTGCTGTTACCATTGTCATTCTTTAGGGTTGTGCTTGTTTTTCACAATCTCCGTAAATTAAATCTCTCAGTAGGGAGTGGACATATCTTGTCTGCAGCACACATGCTTGTAAATTCACATGTATACACTCATTAGAACACCTGTATACATGAAAATTATAATTAAGAACTAGATACATAATATAAACACAATTCAAATTTGAGCCTAGTTACAACATTAGGTAACATTCACTGCACAGCTTCACATTTCACGTAATTGAGGCTGTATCTGGTTTTTAAACTATTGTAAGACAGTGTTTTGCAGAGCAAATAAAACCAGTATGCACTAAGTAAGTAGAATCTTCAGTAATGAGAAATAGTGAGGACGGCAGTTTGTGGCATAAGAATAGTGATGTTACAAGTGTTCTAATAATGTCAGTCTGTAAAATGATGGCTGGTAGCATGCTCTTTGGTGTGTTCTAGAAAAATAGGATTTCCTTTTCGAAGTCCTTAGTAGAATAAAGATTTCTAGAAAATGCAAAATGCTGTGAATACAAGCTAATGGTTTTCTCTCAGATGGACAGTCCATTGTCTTTTTTTTCTTCTCAATGCTTCCCCCACTTCTTTATGTTTCATATAAGCATACAGGAATAAGGTCTACTTCAAGGGAAACACTTCCAAAAAAGTGCCAAGATTGTTCAGTAAGGCCTTTTTAGAAAATGGACAGGATTCTAACATTAATGTCTGAAAATTTTAGGGAGTTTTCTTTTATGCTTGTCCTGGTTCTTACATGTATTGCAATGTTTGTATTGCATTGCCTTTTAATTTTGTAATCCAGTGAGGGTTTTTTTGCATTGTCTTTAGTATGTATATAATAGCATATGTATGATACTATTTTTATTGCATTGTCTTGTTCTGTATTCCATGTTGAGTGTCATTGAAAAAGGCTATAAGTAAATAAATTTCCCAGATTAAAATGTAATATTAGGGAGAATTAATGTGTTGATCGGACAGACATTCACAATAATTGCCTTATTTGCCAAAATTGTTCTGATACCCAGATTCAGGAAGTTTATTTATCCAGTCAGTGTCCTGTGACAGGTTCAAGAGGCTCTTGGCCAACGAGCTTCTTATCTAGCTTGGAATGAGTACTCTTTCTGAGCAGTGTCCTAATGGTTTAGTAAACAGAGAATTGGAGCTTGGCTCTGAGGGCTGAGGAACACCAAATGTATTGTGGATTCTATGAATGCACCCAAGTGCTTTTCCTGAGATCTTTTAATTGCAGCTCCTTGTGTTCTGTTGAGACCTGCTCTAGAGTTGCCCTAAATCTCAGGAGCATTTTTCGAGGAAGCATGAGGGTCTGATAGTAGGAAGATGGCCCCAGAATGCCTTAAAAGTTTCACGTGTGGTTAAGTGGACCCAAGTCTCAGATTGCCTTGGAGGTTCCTCACATAGCACTTTGGGCCTATGATTGTAAGATGATTGTAATTTTTATTTTTGTTTCTTCTGTAATATAACATTTGTTAATGCTGGAAGCTGCGGTGGCTCAAGTGGTTAAGACGCTGAACTGCAGGCTGTGGAAGGTCAGTAGTTCAGCAGTTCAAGACCCGGGTGCCGCAAGACGGAGTGAGCTCCCGTCTCTAGTTCCAGCTCCTGCTAACCTAGCAGTTCGAAAGCAAGAAATTGCAAGTAGATAAATAGGTACCACTACGGTGGGAAGGTAACAGTGTTCCGTGCACCTTGGTGTTTAGTCATGCCGGCCACATGACCACAGAAACGTCTTTGGACAGCGCTGGCTCTTCGGCTTTGAAACGGAGATGAGCACCGCAACCCTAGAGTCGGATTCGACTGGCTTTCGAGCAAGGGAACCTTTACCTTTACCTTTTAATGCTGTGAGATAAACAGAAATCTGTTTATCTCCCTTTTGTATTTTTCCATCCAGGAAACTTGCTTGTTTTTAATAACCTCTTAACCATCTGTTTTGCCTTTTTCCATTTCTCATCTTGAATCTTATTTAAAAGTAGATAGTTACCTCTGTGTAAATTCTATGTTCCTTTAATAATGTCAGTGGTACTTACTCTATGGCTCATGAAGAGCCCCATTTACAATTTCCATCAGCCATAAAAATCACATTTATCTCCATCTTGGCACGAGGCTAGCACCTCAGGGAGGCTTACAGCTTATCCATTCCTCTGGCAGTAGCTGTTTGAAGGTGCATGATAAGCCCCATTGGGCAAGGGCCTTGCTTATTTTTTTGAAACGTGGGGCAGGTGCCACATTCTGGCCACAAGTTGCATGTCAAAGAGCCACATGCGACTTCTGAGCCACAGAGTATCACTGCTCTGACCAAAGTATGTTTTAAGATGTATCAAAGTATGTGTAAAGTGGGAATATATGACTAGTTATATAGCATTCACATTTGCCATTTCTGTATTTTTTAGAATATTTGCTGTGTGCATTTGAAGACACATTAATATCTTCACTCTTCTAATCAAGTTTGGAGCATTTTTAAGTAGGAAAAAGTGTTGAAAGAAAGCATCTATATGAAGTGTTTTGAAAAAAAACACAATAGTGGCTATGTATGTTTAAGAATGATCCTTATATAGCTGTATGTATTGGTAAATGTCACTTTCCAAATGGTTTGCAATAGGCATTTTGCATTCTCTGAATCTCAAGAGTGGAAACAGTGGAAAAATACATGGTGAATATGTGTGTCTTGTGTCCTGTACAATTATTTCAGTCCAAGCCCACTGACTTCATTGGACTTAAGGCTGGAGTAACTCTGCATAGGACTGCATTGATGGTCTCCTTGTGGTGTTTCAGACGGATATCTGGACTACATTTGGCATTAGTTTCGTCATCCTCCTTGTGATAATCTGCCCTTGAGTGGCACCTATTTGTTTACAATATTCACTTTTACAGTTTTAAATTGGTTGTTGATTGCCTCTGTTGGTGATGCTAGACTCTTATGAAAATTTAATGTTTCCTTCTTTCATACATCCCCAGCATTTATTGGCTGAGATTTTTGTAAATTTGTCTTTGTTTTTAACATTTAACTGCCTTTGTTACAGTAATAACATCTCTTGAGCGCTTTCATTTGTGGAGGAAACACTAATATGAAGTCATTATTTCATTTCAGCTATTGATAGCATATAAGGTGAAAGTTATCTGTGTTTCATGAAAGGCTGGTATAACTGACATGATATTTGTGTCAGAAACTTAGTAAAGCATCCTAGTAATGATGGTGCAGCACGATATTGTTTTTGCTTTATTTAACATTAAATTGTAAAAATGCTGTTTACAACTAAGTGCATCACTTTCTGCAAGCTCTTCAAGGAGCAGAGTGTGTATTAACAAGTAGCCATTAAAAATGAATGAAGTGCCAGTAATCACTGCAAATAGAGTATGTAATAACCTTCTACAATAAGATCAAGGATTTATGCTGTCTTCTAAAATTTTAAAACATTAGGCTCTTAGTTGGACAAATGAAAACACCGTGTCTTTTTCTTTAATACTTCAGTTTCAAGCGTCATGACGAACCAGAATATAAAGAAGTGGCAGAATACATTTAGAATACTTTGGTATAAGTTATAATAGTATGTTTTTACAATAGATAATGTGCTGACCAACACATTTCCTTTAATTTGCTTCTCACCCTGGCAGTGTTGCATGATCATCGCTTTCTTTATCTGTTGCTTGAAGAGACATGATGGTTAAAGCAAGGCATATACTTGGATCAGAGCCACAATACTGGAAAAACTCACTAGTTTTGTCTGGGTAGTGGTGATGGTTAGTAGGAGAATTTGTGATAAGTTTTAAAAAAATCTCACATAGCCCAATCCTAATGTACTACTTTCCTACATCTTGGCTGAGTTCAGACTGGCAGTTTGAAGCGCGAGGGAGTCGTGGCAAAAAGACCTGGAACAATTTGTTCCTGGGTTTTCCTGGTCACACTGCACCAGCTGATGCGGGAGCATACCAGGAAGGATGCGCAAGGCAGCGTTCGCAATGTTGACCCACCCCTGGCAGAGGTGCAGCTGTAAGCAGCTTTTTGTAATGGAATCTGACGATATGCGCATAAGAGCATCCCTACCGGATCAGCTTGTTTGCGTTCACACTTCTGGGAAGCGAGATGAACATGGGATGAACGCGCTCTCCAGGGTTTGCTACCACTTTCATCTGGTATCTTTTAAACTCAGGAGGGAAACGTTACAAGACAGGTTGAGTACAGCTGGGGAACGCCTGATAGGTGTGCCTGTGTGAACCGTCCCTTTAATCTGTTCGTGAAATGTCTCTGAAACGTGCCTATATCAGGCCAAATGCTAGTCTGAACTCGGCCCTTGATTACCAAACTCCCCTTACTAGCCCACTCTGGGTCTTAGTTGTCCCATCCACCAGTACATAAGCCTATAATCTCATGTGCTAGTAGTACTTTCCCTCCAAGGTATTCTCACATACTAATATGTGTTTCCTATTCTTTCTGTTTAAAGATCTCCTATTTACTCATATTTACTAAACGCCTCCATAATGCACATGTTCCTTTGCAAATTCTACAGTCCTTGAAACCTGCATTGCTAAATATCAGTCATGGACTCACCCAGGGTTGTTTTGTGGCTGCAGAGCAGGAGCCTGGGCTGGGAAAAGGCTGCTTCGTGTTGGTCACAGCAGCAAGAAAGGATGGGGGCTTGGCAGCCAGTCACTAGTTGTCTGGAACTTTCTGGGGTGGAGGCTGAAGTGGCCTTAGAAGGTCCTCCCCTTCTTCCAGCCACACTGCCCTGGCCTTGCTGATCAGTTAGCTCCAGACATCCCCCCCTCCCTTGGTTGCATGCTGTTTGTTTTTGTCACTTTGTTTTTTTGTCACAGCTTTTGGGTGGCTTCAGGAATTGGGCCAGATCCATTTGGGGAGTGGCTGCACCTGCATGCCTGCCTCCCCAGGTGGGGACCCCCTTTAGGGCTCTTGGGGGTCAGGCTCTGCAGCAACATGCCCAGCTTGGGGGCTGATGCCTGGCTCCACTCCCAGGTGGTAAGGCAGTCATGCAGAGGCTTGTGCCCATGTGGTCCACTAGCTTGCTATTCTAGGATTACCCCCAGCATATGGGTTGGAGAAGGGTTCCATCAGCTGACAGGTGGATTGCCTGATGCCTGAATCCATGTCCCATACCACACCAATGCTCCATCAGCTGTAATCAATAAAAGCTGTGGCCTGTTTCACTCCACCTAGATCCCGGTGTGCTTCTGTGTCTCCTTCCCCCCCCCCGCTACCCCCACACACCCTTAGGACCTCAATCTGAATAAACTGGAAGAGGCTAGTGTTCAGTTATGCAGTAGCAACCCTTGCCAGAGTAGCTTTTTATCTACCAAAAGTATTGGTTCCTTATTCTGAAGAAAGTTCAAACAAGTTTGTGGAGAGTGCGGTAAAGATCCTTTGGGCTACATGACAGCTGCTTGAGATGATATTTGATAGTCCTGAGTTCTAAAGGAAGGAAGTTACTTCTGACTTTCCCTGATGTGACACTGAGGCAAAGGATATATTGATTGAGAAGCTGACCGCAAGCTGACTTTTCTCCATATTTGTGTGGTAAAACAGTCTTGTAAAAGCCCCCCTATGATAAAGTTGCATGTCCTGAAAGCTGCTCTGATGTGTTTGCAAAACTTCAGGTGGATATATTTATACAAGGTCACTTATATTTTCATTCGTGATTTCTTGTACCTCAAAAGTAGCTATGTGGCTTACTGTCAAGGTGCTGAGGCCACTGAAATTGCCGTTGCTTTAAGACGCTTTGGCTTTTAAGGAGTTCCTAAGCTGGGAAGTCCAGGTGTGTAAATGCTTTCAAGAACAGAAACAAATGTGCTATAGGTGCATGCACATGATAGGCAGTTTGAAGGTAATAGTCTTCTTTTTAGATGAACATATAAAGCATCTTTCATATGCACCAAAAATTGTAATTTGTGAATGTGACAAGTATGCTGGCAAACATTTATTTATTTGCTGATACACTGCCTTTCTCCCCAGTGGGGTCCTGAAGCAGCTTACATAATTCTTCTCTCCTCCATTTTATCCTTACAACAGCCCTGTGAAGTAGGTGACTGGCCCAAGGTCACCCAGAAAGCTTCCTTGGCAGAGTGGAGATTCAGACCTGGGTCTTTCACATCTATATATCTAATTCCCAAGTGGCCCCCTATGTGCGGATATCTAAATCCGCACCTGGGGGGCACCTGGGGGGCAGGGAGATTTTCCTGCACACGTGGGGCAGTCCCCACGTGTGCAGAAAAATCTAAAAAGTGTTAAAAAGTCTAGGGGGATATCAGAATCCCCAAAAAAGTAAGAGCGTTCCCTGCACATGCGCAGGGAACGCTCTGGGAACTCTGCGGCGGCTGGCGGCTAAAAGCCGCTCAGTCCTCGCCACCGGAGCCGGGGGGGAGAGGAGAGAGCTGAAGGGGGGAGGAGATCGACGGGCCCGGCGGCTGGAAGCCGCTCGGGCCTCACCTCCAGAGCCGGGGGGTGGGGGGAGGAGGAGGATCGCCGGGGGGGAGGAGATCGGCGGGCCCGGCGGCTGGAAGCCGCTCGGGCCTCGCCTCCGGAGCCGGGGGCGGGGGGAAGAGGAGGATCGCGGGGGGAGGAGATCAGCGGGCCCAGCGGCTGGAAGCCGCTCGGGCCTCGCCTCTGGAGCCCGGGGGTGGGGGGAGGAGGAGGATCGCCAGGGGGGAGGAGATCGGTGGGCCCGGCGGCTGGAAGCCGCTCGGGCCTCGCCTCCGGAGCCGGGGGTGGGGGGAGGAGGAGGATCACCAGGGGGAGGAGATTGGCGGGCCCGGCGGCTGGAAGCCGCTCGGGCCTCGCCTCCGGAGCCGGGGGTGGGGGGAGGAGGAGGATCGCGGGGAGGAGGAGATCGGCGGGCCCGGCGGCTGAAAGCCACTCGGGCCTCGCCTCCGGAGCCAGGGGGTGGGGGGAGGAGGAGGATCGCCGGGGGGAGGGAGATCGGCGGGCCCGGCAGCTGGAAGCCGCTCGGGCCTCGCCTCCGGAACCGGGGGTGGGGGAGGAGGAGGATTGCGGGGGGAGGAGATCGGCGGGCCCGGCAGCTGGAAGCCGCTCGGGCCTCGCCTCCGGAACCGGGGGTGGGGGGAGGAGGAGGATTGCGGGGGGAGGAGATCGGCGGGCCCGGCGGCTGGAAGCCGCTCGGGCCTCGCCTCCGGAGCCGGGGGTGGGGGAGGAGGAGGATCGCGGGGAGGAGGAGATCGGCGGGCCCGGCGGCTGAAAGCCACTCGGGCCTCGCCTCCGGAGCCAGGGGGTGGGGGAGGAGGAGGATCGCCGGGGGGGAGGAGATCGGCGGGCCCGGCAGCTGGAAGCCGCTCGGGCCTCGCCTCCGGAACCGGGGGTGGGGGAGGAGGAGGATTGCGGGGGGAGGAGATCGGCGGGCCCGGCGGCTGGAAGCCGCTCGGGCCTCGCCTCCGGAGCCGGGGGGTGGGGGATGGAGGGGGACATAGCTGGAGCGGGGGGGAGGAGATCGGCGGCGGCAGAGGAGGGTGACAGGAGCCAGGTGGGGGAGGGAGGAGATTGGCGGTGGCAGCAGAGGAGATTGCTAGGGCCGGGGGTGGGGAGGAGCTGATCGCCGGAGCGGGGGTGGGGTGGAGGAGAGGACATCGCCAGAGCCTCCCCGCGAATATCGCGGGTCCCTCTTCTTGTCTTAATCTGAAACTGTAACCACTGCGGCAGAGAGTTTGCATTACATATAGCTACATACTGAGTGTACACTTTGTTTGCCACCGATGTAATTGAAAACAACTCCTCATCCAACCCGCTAGGTGACACCTCTCTGCTGCCAGTGGTCAGGGTTCCATGATGGAGTCCCAAAGGATTTCTGAAAGGAATGAGGCCTATTCTCTGTTAATGATACCCTGAGCATTTGTAGGTTGTGTTGGGAGAGCTGGTTGATCTTGAGAGGGGGATGGAAAGAGACTAAGGGTGGGACCTTCAGGGAAAGCTGAGCCTGAGCATGAGATACATATTTTGTACAGGAATGTTTTATTATCTGGTTGAAAATATGACGTTATAGACTCTAGAAAAATATGCCTCCAAAAAGCGCCTTCTGATCTGGACGCTTTTCTCTCTACTGTGCATGTGGAGCTCTGTGGTTACTCAAGGGTGAGAGAAGTACATGATGAAGCTGCTCAGAGGCACTTTTGTCTGTTTTTAATATGTCCCATGACTGAGCCTGGATATGGAAATGAATAGATCAAGCCCTGTTTAGGCATTCAGGAGGCAGAATCTCCTTACTGTACCTGCCTTTGTGATGCACTTTCTTTTAAGGACAAGGACAAAATGGGAAACTCAGCAACGGCTATGATTTCATATCTGGCTAAGTATTGGCTTTTGGTTTTGTTTTGCTGTTGCTTTGAAAGCTGAGTGATTGCTCTATTGATAGAGTAAAGGAAGGAGTGCTTTAAAGTGCATCCAAGTGATTTTATCCTATATTCATTTGCTAAGCCATGGCTAATTCAGTCTTATCCCCTTGGTCTTTTTAGCCGGAGAATATTTTCCCCTATGCTTAAACTGTCATGCTGGCAGTAAACTATATTTGCTGCATATGCACTGAGTAACAGTAATGGTCATCAGTAGAGCTGTCAGGGGTGCGGCTTCTATATTATGCAACTCATTTGCTGTCATTGCTAACTGTTGGCATTGATTGGCTGACATCTTGTCAGTGAAAAACAAAAGAGAATGTGCTTGCACCTGCTTAAGCTGACATGTTGGCAGTTTATTGAAAATTAATAAAGGTACAGGGGGATAGGATCCCTTAGATTATTTGCCTACATCATAGTATGGGGAGCATTTGAGCAAGTTCTCCAGTGTCCCCTCTGTTCTTTGTTATTTACTGTGGCTGTTTCAAATGAAAAAAATAAAGGTATTAATGGAGTGTGGGTTGCAAAGAAAAAATGCAAAACTAATATTGAATAGCTATTATTGCATTATTGCCCAGGCTAACCTGATCTTGTTGGATCTCAGAAGCTAAGCAGGGTCAGCCCTGGTTAGTATTTGGATGGGAGACTACCAAGGAATACTAAGATTGCTACATAAGAACATAAGAGAAGCCAATGTTGGATCAGGCGAATGGCCCATCCAGTCCAACACTCTGTCACACAGTGGCCAAAAATACTGGGTGCCATCAGGAGGTCCAGCAGTAGTACCAGGGGCCACTAGAAGCCCTACCACTGTTGCCCCCCCAAACATCAAAAATACAGTACATCACTTGTCCCAGACTGAGAGTTCCTATCTATACTTTGTGGTTAATAGCCACTGATGGATCTCTGCTCCATATGTTTATCTAATTCCCTCTTGAAGCCATCCATGCTTGTAGCCGTTGCCAACTCCTGTGGCAGTGAATTCCATGTGTTAATTACTCTTTGGGTGAAGAAGTACTTCCTTTTATCTGTTCTAACCCGACTGCTCAGCAATTTCATTGAGTGCCCATGAGTTCTTGTATTGTGAGAAAGGGAGAAAAGTACTTCTTTCTCTACCTGCTCAATCCCATGCATAATCTTGTAAACCTTGATAATGTCACCCCTCAGCCGTCATTTCTCCAAGCTAAAGAGACCTAAGCACTTTAACTTTTCTTCATAGGGAAAGTGTTCCAACCCTTTTATCAATCTAGTTGCCCTTTTCTGCACTTTTTCCAATGTTATAATGACCTTTTTGAGGTGTGGTGACCAGAACTGTACACAGTATTCCAAATGAGGTTGCACCATTGATTTATACAGGGGCATGATGATACTGGCTGATTGTTTTCAGTTCCCTTCCTAATAATCCCCAGCATAGTGTTGTCCTTTTTTATTGCAGTTGCACACTGTCTCGACATTTTCAGTGAGTTTTCTTCTACAACTCCAAGATCTCTCTCTTGGTCAGTCTCTGCCAGTTCAGACCCCATCGATGTGTATTTATAGTTAGGATTTTTGGCTCCAGTGTGCATCACTTTGCACTTGGCCGTATTGAACCCCATTTGCCACGTTGATGCCCACTCACCTAACCTCAATAGATCCTTTTGGAGTGCCTCACAATCCTCCCTGGTTTTCACCACCCTGAACAACTTTGTGTCATCTGCAAATTTAGCCACTTCAGTGCTTACTCCCAACTCCAAATCATTAATGAACAAGTTAAAAAGCATCAGACCCAGTACTGATCCCTGCGGTTCCCCACTGCTTACCACCCTTCACTGCAAAAATTGCCCATTTATACTCACTCTTTGTTTCCTATTAATTAGCCAGTTTTTGATCCACAAAAAGACTTGTCCTTTTATCCCATGACTATCGCGCTTACTTAGGAGCCTTTGATGAGGAACTTTATCAAAAGCTTTCTGGAAGTCAAGGTAAACAACATCTAAAGCTTTCTGGAAGTCAAGGTAAACAACACAGAGGCAGGCAGTGATAAACTGCCTCTGAAGATCTCTGACTCTGAAAACTTCATGGAGCTGCTGTACATCAGTTGTGACTTGGCAAATAATAATAATTATAATTATAATTTGTATTACTATTAAATGGGTTCTTTAAATATATTTGTTATAATAAGTATTATAAGTACTTGTTAGGTATAAACTGAGAGTGAGTGCTGGTATAATGGTTTGAGTGTTGGATTAGGACCTGATGACTCCAAGCTGGCCGGATAGAATGCAAGAGTGGACAAAAAGTGCAAAAAGAGAATGTTAGCATTCTTACATTGCAATAAATCCATAATAAAACATTGAAATATATGCAATGAAACATAATTCAAACATATTTACATGCTTAGAATGCAATGTCAATGAGCAAAAATGAAAAATTAGATTATACGTATAAGAAATATCTCCAAACAAAATGTATTTTTTTTCAAAATGTGAATGAATCATGTGCTAGGTAGGTGAATCCTGCACTTTAATGCTTTTTTTTTAAAAAAAATCTGGATATCTGCTAGTTCAAGAGTTCTCATAATGTCGGGTCTGCCTAAAGAGGGAAGGAAAGAACTCTTCTTTGGAGCATTCTGTCTCCAACTTGTACACTTGGAATGGGCTTGGAGGCAGAGTGCCAAAATACATCATCTCATTCTTCTCTTCTTGACAGTGTGTAACCAAAGGCTATCCTTACTTGTGGTTTAAGATATGTTGTATCAAAAGAGACATCCTCTTATTATGAGACATCTTTTTAAAAAATGTTTCATTTTTGGCAAGCTTTTTGTGAAGACTCTTTTTCTTTATGCACATCTTTTGTCTGTTTTCTACCCCCACCCCCCTGTCCTGATCTGGTTTCTGTCAGTCCAAGGCCAAAGTAAACTTCCTTCCTTGGCTTCTTTATGTTAGACTTGAGAAATTCAGATAGGTATTGAGGCATGGAGGCATGACGTTCGAGAGCTTGCATGATAGTTACTTTCTATGCTTCTGATTATTATTACTAGAATTAGAGACAAGGGCAGGCTTGAATGACTGATACCCTCCCTCCGAATTTGTGTGTGGCATGCCATCCTTGTACTGGTGTGCACTTCATAAGTATTTGTGTAGGGGTCCGCTGCCACAAAACAGATAGACATCAGCAAGCACCTGTTGAGCAACATTACAGAAGTGTTAAGCTATGTATAGACCACAATTTTCTGAAAGATTGAGCTATGTGTAGGACATCTGTTTCAAATCTGGAAAGATTTTCTGTGTACTCAGTGTATGTCTGCTTTACCAACCAATGCTCAATGTGGCTTAATTGCCTTTTGAAATTACTAATATGACCTTGTGAAGTAGACTAGAGAGAAAGGGGGACTAGTCTAAGTTAGGGATGGGCACGAACCCACAAACAAACCCCAATTCGAGCACAAACCAAGTCGGTTTGTGGTTCCAAACCAGGGGTTCAGGAGAATCTTCCTCCCATGATCCGCCCATGGACCTCTATGGAGTTTCGTGAGGTTTGGAGAGATTTCATGCGGGCTCCAAAGGCCTTTGGAGCTCGCTGTTGGAGCTCAGCCAAATCGGATGGCCTGTCTTCGGGTGGCCTGAGCTATGGGAGCTCAGTTAGGCTGGCCCAACCTGGAGGTGGGTTCCAAAGGCATTTAAATACCCTTGGAGCTCACTTCCAGTCAAGTTGCTTGACCCTGAAGTAAGTTCCAAAGGCATTTAGATGCCTTTGTAGCTCACTTCCGGGTGGGCCAAACTTCCAAACCATGAACCGGTGCGTGCAGTGGAGGAGTTTGTTGGAGGTTCGTGGTTTGGGATTAGTGAAAACCCTGAACCTCCAACGAAGCTCCATTTCCCTGGCTCATGCTCACCCCTAGTCCAAGATCATCTGGTGAGCTTCATGACTGTTCAGGCATTTTGAACTTCCACCTCCAGGTCAGCACTACAGCTGAGGGGATCGCACTACAAAAAGGGTGGACTACTTAATTTTGTTTGCATGTTTCTATTTAGCTGTAATAAAGTATATTTGGTTATATTTAGGCAATTTGGGTGTGGAACCACTGTGGATTAACTACCCATTTCTTATTTATTGTCCTTTTGCACTGGTATCAGTCAACAAATTGAAGTGTGAAGCAAAACTAGAGGGAACTCTCTTACAGCATTAGTACGACTATTGGTTTTGTTGAAGCCAAAATTAATTAAGTAATAAAGGTAAATAAGTAATGATGTTCCTGGATCTTGATAATCTGTACTAATGACTGTTGAGAATATGAGGTGCATATGGTATTTATTTGAAAAGGAAATCCATATTTGCTATCTCACAAGGGAGTTACAAGGTTATCAGACAAACATTCACTTATTTACATGTTATTTTACAGAGCTGGGGTATTATATATATTGTGAATCACACGTTCCAGACTAGGTCATTTTTAATGCAGAGAGCTTTGTTGTGATGCCCAAATTACAAGGTGATGACAGAGTAGTAATTCATTATCAATGTTTTCTCTTCACTTTTTGAAAGCTTCCTGTCACTTGGTCTTCTCCAGCAAATTATTAGTCACTGAGATGATTTTTTCAGGCTTCATTCAAACAATATCTAAATTAAATACTCAGAGCATCTCAGTGTATTTGGCATAGAGGTATAGTTGTGACATTTAATATTTTTATTTAAAGAAAGTCAAGGCTATGTGACACTGCAGAATATCTCAAAACAAAAAATTGGAAGAAGCTTTTTTTCTGAAAAAAAAAGAAGACCAAGGGAAGCGGTAACATAAGCCCATGGAGACAGTGCTCATAAATAACTTTTTCTCCAAAAATATCAGAAGTTGGGGCACCTGGTGAAGTTGATTCAGGACAGACAAAAAGTACTTCTTCAAAAAACTCACATTCCCTCCTCTGTGGGTTTATAATTTACCACTGTGGGAAACTGGAAGCTGGACTATATTGTCTGTTGTTTTGATTTCACAGCGCTGTTCTTGAATTCTTATATTCTCTGAGACCTTTTCTCAGATGACATGGGAGGTACACTCTACAGCTGATATATCTGAATTTCAGAGCCACCTTTTTCAATTGGAACAAGTGACCCTATTCTTAAACTGTTTGACTTGGGCTCGAGTTCCTGGCCTGCTGAAATTTGTGGAATCCACTTAGAAGTTTCATCTGCTTAGACAAATCCTTATCAATAACTTGGAGTTTATTTTAGGGATCCAGTTGAGTCTGGCACACAATTTCATTTATTTTTCTGAGCATCACTTAAAGCCCCTCCCAACACTTCTGCTCTTTTTAGAAAATTATATAACATATTTCCAAGGCCCAGACAACTTCAGTATAGCTAGACAAGCTTGTATTTTTCAAATTCTCCTTAATGAGAAGGTATCTATCCTGAGGTTCAGTTTTTAAACTATGAACATCTAAAGGACATACCTGGGAAAGCTGGAAGAATTTGGATCCCTAGTCTCCTTGACTCTGTAATGAGAAATTAGACGTATTCAAGCATAGTGACATGTTAATAAAACAATTCATAAATCTGAGTCTGTCCAAATGTAGACTTCATTATCCTTTTGACTCCCAGGGCAACAGCATAACAATTTCTTCTGCAGCTGAAAAAGCTATGTTGCAGTTTACAGTCTTTTAGGAATCTAAAGAGTTATCTAAATATAAAATTGAAACACTAAATATAAAATTAAAACACTTTTTAAAATCTGATAGATCTTCTGAGGAGATCTTTACCACCTCACGGAATAGGCAATCATGATCAATGTTCTTGGTCTGCAGGTTAGTGCCTTTGTAGTTCATATAAAAATTAAATGGAAATACCAAACTATATGTTATATTTGCAGCACAACTACTCTGTTATAGGCTTTAAAGGTAGACTCTTCTTCCGTGTTAATAGGCGTGTGGTCCTGAGAGAATTGGATTGCTGCATCTTGAAAGGGGAGTGATCCTCTGAGCTTTGCTTCTTTGAGTATTGTTTCCTTGGTATAGTAGTGTAGAAACTATGTTTGGACTTGTGTTATGGGCCAATGGTGTGCCATATCAATAATTGTTCTAACACCGACTTACAGTTGCATAAATTGGGAGCATCAATGTGCAAAAAAGACTTCCAGATTCAATCCATTCAAAGATTCTCAGACCCACAAAAGTGTCATTCCTCCTGCTGCAGTTGTCAAGATCCTCCACCTTCAATCTGTAAGCTTGTCTTGGGTTTTTGGAGTTGCCAGTTCTCCTCATCAGTGAGATTGACCTTCACCACTGTTGAGCTGTATTTTCTGTATCTTCAAAAGATTTGTCAATTTCTCTAATCTGAGCAGCCAAAGGATAAGTTAGGGATCTTCTTGTAAAGATCAGTTAAAGATCAAATTTGAACAGCTGGGAGATCTTTTACTATTTACTTCAAAAGTAGAACATTGGTCTTCAAATTTGCTTTTAATATATTCCTTGATAGAAAGGCTTTTAGTAGTGTTCGCCATTTTTTCTTTAATTCTTGAGCTCCTCCACACCAAAAGTCAAGCCAAATATGATTAGAAGTTCCAGGGAAGATATTTTTCAGGCCTTTTAGGGATCTTGCTGTGTCCTTGGATTTTCCCCTGGTCAACTTGTTAATATTAAAAGCTGTACCTAGGTTCAGAACCCCCATTGTTATGGTCAGGAGTGGAGCTCAAAAACTAGATGTCTTTTTGTTGGTCCATGGTATCTATAAAACACTTCTCTAACACCTCATTTCAAATTAATCTTTATTCCTGTCAGCTTTCTTCATCATCCAATTTTTATACACATACATAGTAATGGGGAATTCTATAGTATGAATTATCTTGGTCTTGGTCACCAATAACACATCCTTACACTTAAGAATCTTTTTTTGTTTCTTTGTGGCTTCTCTTCCCAATCTCCTTCTGATTTTTTGGTTGCAATCTCCCTTTTGGTTGATGATGGAGTCAAGAACCAGAAAATCTTGAACAGCTTATATTTTTTTACTGTCAACCTTAAACTTTTGTAATTCCCTCAGTAGTCATCACTTTTGTCTTCTTGATGTTCAGCTGTAATCCTTTTTTTTTTTGCTCGGGAATAAATTTTAACAGTAGTAATTTCAAGTTTTCACTGTTTTCTGCCAGTAATGTGGTGTCATCTGCATATCTCAAATGGTTAATGTTTCTTCCGCCAATTTTTACTGCATCATTTAAATCTAATCTAGCTTTCCTTATGATATGTTCTGCATATAGATTGAACAGATAAGGAGATAAAATACATCCTTGTCTTACCCTTTTGCCAATTGGACACCATTTTGTTCCTCCTTATTCTGTCTTAATAGTAGCCTTTTGTCCAGAGTAAACATTTCACATCAAAACAATCAGATGCTGAAGCAACCAATGTAAATTTGCAGTATGATCTCCAGTACCTCATCCTTTTCTGAATCCAGTTTGAACATCTGGCATTTCTCATTCCATATATGGTAATAGTATTTCCGTGAAAAACTAATGTGATGATCCGGTAGTTGCTGTATTCTTTGATGTCTCCTTTTTCTGGAATTGGAATATAGATCAAGCACTTCCAGTCTGTGGGCCATTGCTTTGTTTTCTGTATTTGCTGGAATATTCTTGTTAAGATTCTGTTGTACTCTGTTTCTGTGACTTGAAGTAGCTCTATCCCATCTACTCCTGGTGATCTGTTTTTGTCAGTTGCTTTGAGTGCATCTTTCACTTCACTTTCTAAAACTTCAGGTTCTTGAAAAGATTCTTTTTGGAAGTTCTTCCGTGTATTGTTCCCATCTTTATTTTGTCCTGTTCAGTTAATGTATTTCCATGTTGATCTTTCAGGATGTCTAACCATGCTTTAAATTTCCGTTTGATTTGTTGGATCTTCTGGAACAGATCTTTTGTTCTTTCTTTTTTGTTGTTCTCTTCTTTACACTGGTTCTCTTTGTTGCTATGTGCCAGTCACTGGAGTTCTGTGTTTAGACTTCTGATTCTATTTCTGTCACCTTTTACTTTGGCTTTTCATCTATGTTTAGCAATGTCTAGAGCTTCATCAGTCATCCATTGAGGCTTTTCATTTCTTCTGGCTACAGGAATAGACTTTGCACATTCTCTTTGATAATATCTCTGGTTGCAACCCATAGTTCTTCTGGTTCCCATTCACTTGAATTTAGTAATACAAATCTGTTCTCTACATGGTCTTTATTTTATTTATTTATTTTTCACATGTAAACGGGCTGAGGGCGGGTCACAACATTTCAATAAATACAATAAAATTTAAAACACATTAAAACATAAAATCAGTAATCATGCTTGCTGTAGGGAGACTCTGGCCCACTGATGTAACTAGGTATGGCTGGTTATCAATAGGTGGGAGACCGCAACCTCAGGGAGGCCATATGTGGATGCCCGCTGCCTCAGCCAAAGGCTTGGCAGAACAGCTCTGTCTTGCAGGCCCTGTGGAAATGAGTAAGATCCCGCAGGGCCCTGATCTCAATAGGGAGCATGTTCCATCAGGTGAGTGCCAGGGCAGAAAAATCCCTGGCTAAGGCTAGGCAGATATCCTTTGAGCCAGGTGTCACTGGGAGATGTTGACTCTCAGAGCGTAATGCTCTCTGAGGCTTATATGGGAAGAGACGGTCCCTTAGGTATGTTGGCCCCAGGCCGTATAAGGCTTTGGAGGTTATTACCAACACCTTGAAATGGATCTGGTACTCAACTGGCAGCCAATGCAGCTGACAGAGCACATGCCGAATGAGAGCCCGCACAGATGTTGACGTCAGCAGGTGTGCCATCACATTTTGTACCAGCTGTAATTTCTGTGAGTTGCAGTTATCAAGCCTGGAAGTGACCATTGCATGGATCACTGTAGCTAAGTCCTGGGGGTTTGGAGGTGGGCACCAGGCTTCCCACACTGGAAGGGACACCACTGGCGCCAGCCCAGTTGGTGAAGAGCCTGGGAGTAACACTGGATGTCTCCTTATCTATGGAGGCCCAGGTTGCTACAGTCGCCAGATCTGCATTTTTCCATCTTAGGCAGATCAGGCTACTGAAGCCCTATCTCTCCCCCCAGGACTTAGCTACGGTGACCCATGCAATGGTCACTTCCAGGCTTGATTACTGCAACCCGCTCTATGCAGGCTTACCTTTGAAGCTGATCTGGAAATTAATGTTAAATAACATTGATGAGAGTATCGCCCCCTGCAGCACTCCACATTCTAGTGGGTACTGTGGGGAGACCCTTTCATCCAGCGCCACCCTCTTGTCCCCAACCATGGAGAAAGGAGGAAAACCATTTCAAAGCAGTCCCCTGGACTCCTGTGTCATCTTTAAATTCTTCAGGAATATTTTTTAGGCATGATGAATATTTAATTTTTTATTTTTCTTCAGCTTTATTCTAATTTTTTATATTAATGATTCATGGTCTGTACCATAATCTGCTCCTAGTCTTGTTTTAGCAGAAATAACAGAGCTTCTCCAATTATGTTATCTATTCAATTTTTGTATTGGCCATCCTGTGATGTCCATGTATACAGTTGTCTTTTTGGTTGCCTGAAGCATGTTTGCAATGAACAAATAATTTTCTCCACAGAATTCTATGAGTCACTTTGGCGCTTCATTTGTGACATTTTGTGACAATACTTTCTACTTTGTTTCCTACTTCTGTGTTCCAGTCACCTATGATTATCACCACTTCTTGTTTAGGCATGTGATCAGTTTCTTCCTGGACACATGAACACATGAAGCTGCCCTATATTGAATCAGACGCTTGGTCCATCAAAGCCAGTACTGTCTACTCAGACTGGCAGAGGCTCTCCAAGGTCTCAGGCAGTCTTTCACATCACCTGCTGCCAGATCCTTTAACTGGAGATGCCAGGGATTGAATTGAACCTGGGACCTTCTGCTTGTTGAGCAGATGCTCTACCACTGAGCCATGACCCCTCCCCCTGCATAAAAGCTTTCTATTTCTACCACTTCAGCATCTGTAGCCAGGGTATAGCTTGAATGGTGTTTATGTTGATAGGGTTTCCATGAAGTTCTATTGATATTATTCAGCCAGACTTTGCATTATAGCCTCTGATGGTCATGCTACACTGTGCCTCACTATTAGAACAATTCTGTTTCTTCTCTGTTTGTCATTTCCTGAGTAAAACACTTCATAATTTTCTGACTGAAAATGTCCTAATTCAATCTACTTTAGTTCACTCACTCCCAGGTTTGCAATGTTTAAACATTCAATTTCTCATTTTATAATTTCATGTCTACCTTGATTCATACTTCTCACATTCTGTGTTCCTATTATATGTACAAGAGAAAATAAAAGGGCTGCACCAGTCACTACAAGATTGTTACTGATCCTGTACTCTTCTTGAAGAATCACTGCAAGAGTAACAGATTCCGTTGACAAAGCTTGTTGGGGAAATGTGTAGGGAATTTGAGGGATTTTAACCAAGTAATAAAATGTATTTGTACTTTATTTTGCACCACTGGCCTTGGCCTTATTTTTTATTCCTATTATATGTGTTGAACAGCTTTGGAGTTTCCTTTGCATCCATTCACATAAGCCGCTGAATGTCCTTTTGGCTTTAGCCCAGTTGCATCATTAAGAACAGTGCTATTCGTACTTGTCCTCTGCTCTTCCCCAATGGATTTTACTTCCCCCCAAAAGTATGCATAAGATTGTGGCCTCAGTGCCACTATTAATGTTTTAAAAATACTGATACATAACTTTTCTTGACTTTAGAAACAAGGATAGTTGTTCCAGCACATTCCAGGAATAATTTAAGTGCTGAAATTGATTTTTGTCTATTTATAATCTTGATGATGAGCCTTGTTCACATTAAAAACCCCACCACTTAAAAAAAGAAAGCACATGGTTTTGTTTTCATTCTTCAGCATAAACAAAGTGTGC
The DNA here is from genome assembly GCA_029375565.1 of Gekko gecko. Classification (NCBI taxonomy): domain Eukaryota; kingdom Metazoa; phylum Chordata; class Lepidosauria; order Squamata; family Gekkonidae; genus Gekko; species Gekko gecko. Next base: position 54,482,188 of record JAPDNY010000009.1, read on the forward strand.
TTATCTGATGGTTCAGGAAGTAGAAAAAGCCCTGTCTGCTGTGCTCTCTGTCTAAGAATTTCCATTTCAACAAATGTAGCTATTGCTGTAGTAGCTGAGTGGGCAAAATAGTAGATGTGTGTTTTGTGCATCTGTATCTTACACTGACTTCACATATTGTGCATCCGTGCACACATGAAGTTTATTGAGTAGATATGTAGTCAGCATTTGGTATCTACATTCAAGAGAATAAACGTAGGGATTTAGAAGCTGCTATTTTCCGTGATCCTTCTGTTAATATAAACTAAGCTGTTTGGTCCTGTATTTGAATTTACTGCTCACCCTCTACCTATATGTATGGACTGGTAATTTCCATTTCATTGTATCTGAAGAAGTGTGCATGTACACAAAAGCTTATACCTTGAAAAAAGGTCTTAAAGGTACCAATGGACTCAAACTGTGTTCTGCTGCTTCAGAGCAAAACGGCTGCCCACCTGAATCAGAAAGCAGTAGAGAAAGAAGAGAATTATTTACGGTCCTGATGACCTTTTGGCCATTCTGAAGCCAACTGTACTAGTCCCATTGAAATAGCACCCTTGTTAGCAAGTCTTTGCAACCAATATCAGCAAGTGCTTCTTAGAAGAGCCAGTGTTTCACCTGACAACCATGCACTCAGTTGTATTGCGAAGACACTTTGCTTATATAGTATAAGGCACTTCTAACAATTGACCCTAAAAATGGTACCTATGCTTTCCATGCATGTCATTTATATGTAATCTCTGCAGTGGTGAACACGACCAATTTTAAAAGTGTCCCCCCCCCCCCGATTTCAATTCTGCATTAAGGTTATTCATGCTTGGGGTTGCCAGGTGCCCCCTGGTCACTGGTGGGGAATGGTGGGGGTTGTGTTCCCAGATCCAGGTTGGGAAACTCCTGGAAATTTGGGGATGGAGCCTAGGGAGGACAGGGACTTCAGTGAGGTACAATGCTGTAGAGTCCACCCTCCAAAGCATCCATTTTCTCCAGGGGAATTTATCTATGTAGTTTAGAGATGAGCTGTAATCCTGGGGGAATCCCCAGGTCTCACCTGGAGGCTGGCATTCCTACTGAGCCCAAAGTGCTTTTAGAGTCTCATTTGAGGATGCCTTAAGAAATCTGAAGCAAAATAGCTTTATCACACACTTAATTATCCTCAGTTAACTGCCATCACCCAGAGGGCAATCTCCTTCCTCGAAGCCAGCATAACCACCTTTTTGTTCAGGCCGACTCCTGTCTCTCCTGCCATCCAGCTTGATGCCTCTGGTCATCACTGGGTTTGGATTTTTTTTGCTAGACAACAAAGACTGTGAAATTAACCTTCCTTCCCCTTCCCAACAGAGCTTAGGGAAAGATTCAGAAGGAGACATCCCTTCTAATGTAGAGAAAGTCACATTTGGGACATAAATGTGCTGTGAATGTAATTAAAAAAACCCTTTCCATGCTTTAAAAAAATAAAAGTAAATTCATTTAGACTTTAAACTAGGGTTGTTAATTGAAATACTGTGGTTTTTAAAAATATATAGCAGTGAAGATTTTAGGGCTGCCAAGTCCCCTGGGGGGTGTTTCCCTGCCCAAAGGGCCCCCAATCCACCATTCCGGATCCAGTCAGAGGGGAGAACCCCTACCTCCAAAGTGCCAGATCGGGCCAACATGCCCAGGGCAATGGCGTCACCCAGAAGTGACGTCATCATGCTGGGCACATTGCCAGGTGACGCACCAGCAATCAGCCTGAAAACTTTATGGTACCATAGATTGCTAGAGTGTCCCCCGGCGATGTGCCCAGCATGATGACATCACTTCTGGGTGACGTCATTGCAGCGTGCGTGCACTGTGTGTGTACACGAATATCCCAGAAAGGGACTGACTCTCCCCCGCTTTGCCAGGTAAGACACTTGGCAACCCTAGAGGTTTTGCTTAGTGGAATCATGATCAATGAGTAAAGTCAGTACCTCTGCTTCTGGCACACTATTATGTAGATCTATTCAAATCTCCAAATGACCACAAGTAGCAGCATAAATCTAGCCTTGCACTCCTATCTCAAAGTGGATTTTCTCATACCTAACTGACTTTCCCATTACCAGTGAGCTGAGTCAGAGCTATCTTATTTAGAATCCAATTCTGTTAATCCTGATATCCTGTCATACAGCTAAGAAAGAGTGGACTGTGGCAAAATGGAATAAGATGTCCGCTTCCATTGGTCCATATTTTATTAAATGAAAGAAAAGGATAGTGGTTGTTCACCTTGGATCTCCATTTTACTCCTGATCCCAGGGCCCCTATGCATTATGTACTTTAGCTGGTTCCTCCACATAGACTGAGATGGAGGCACAATCATTCTTCCTATGCATGAACAGTAACAGGTTTCCACAGAACCATCTTCTTATTTTGCGCTTAAGTGTGTTAAGTGCTTTCAAGTTGCTTCCAACTTATGGCAACCCCATGAATAAATGTTCTATAAAATGTCCTATCATTAGCAGTCATTCTCAGTTGTTGCAAACTGAGGACCCAACATGAGATGTATTGCTTCTTTTATTGAGTCAATACATCTAATGTTGGGACTTCCTCTTTTCCTGCTGCTTTCAACTTTTCCTAGCATTAGTGTCATTTCCAGTGACTGTTGTCTTTTCATAATGTGACCAAAATACTATAGGCTCAGTTTTAGCCATTTTAATTTCTAGGGAGAGTTCAGGCTTGATTTGGTCTAGAACCCACTTATTTGTCTTTTTGGTAGTCCATGGTATCCTTAAAGTTTCTTCCAACACCACATTTCAAAGGAATCTACTTTCTTCCTGTCAGCTTTCTTCACTGTCCAACTTTCATACCCATCCATTGTAATGGGGACTATGGCATGAATTAACTTGATCTTGGGCACCAGTGACACATCCTTACACTTAAGGATCTTTTCTAGCTCTTTCATGGCTGTCCTTCCGAGTTTCAATCTCTTTCTGACTTCTTGGATGCAATCTCCCTTTTGGTTGATGACGGAGCTAAGGAATAGAAACTCTTGAATGGTTTCAATTTTTTAATCATCATCCTTAAAGTTGTGTAATTCCCCAGTATTTATGACTTTTGTATTCTTGATGTTCAGCTGTAATCCAGCTTTGGCACTTCCTGCTTTAACCTTCATCAGTAGTCATTTCAAGTCTTCACTATTTTCTGTCAGCATTGTGGTGTCATCTGCATATCTCAAATTGTTAATGCTCCTTCAACCAATTTTCACTCCACCTTCATCTAAATCTAATCCAGTTTTCTTTACCCCAAACATTTATTAGCTGGCCTTATAAATGGAAAGTCTGGATTACATTTGTACCATCATCTTTGCTGAAGTCTTCCTGAATTCATAGGATAAAACAATGCTGTTATTTGGTGAGGCACCTAAATGTACTGAGAATATAAACATTTAAAAAGGAGCAAACGTTGCAGAATTTAGATAAGTGATACCAAGTCAGTTCACTTTATTTATGAAAAAAAATTTATCCTACATTTTGGTATGCAGTTTGGTGTAGTGGTTGAGTGCGCGGACTCTAATCTGGGAGAACCGGTGTAACAGGCCGGATTCATCCCCCGGCCAGAGTAACCCCGGGGTTATTCTGGCCTAGCCTAGAATAACCCCGGGGGTTAATCCAGACTAACCCCTGCCAGACAAACCTCTGCCGGGCCACGTCAGAGTTACCCCAACTGCACAACACAACAACCTGTAACCCCGGGCCAAAGTAACCCCTCGGGTATAAAGTTGCCTATGCCAAACTATCTGAACCTGGGTCTCACAGTCCCCAATATAGAGTGGTAAGTTAAATGTCATTGTAACCAGCACAGTATCAGCTTCTGAGGGTTTGAGGTCCATGAGAAACTTGTCAGCCAATCTGAGATTCCTCTGGGTAGTGAAGAACGGGGTATGAATCCAATCTCATTAGTCAACAGAGCCCGGCAGAGGTTACTCTGGCCGGGGGGGTGAATCCGGCCTGTTACACCGGGTTTGATTCTCCACTCCTCCACTTGCAGCTGCTGGATGACCTTGGGCAAGCCATAGTTCTGTCAGAGCTGTCCTTGAAAGAACAGTTCTTGAAAGAGCTCTTTCAGCCCCACCTACCTCACAGGGTGTCTGTTGTGGGGAGGGGAAGGGAAAGGAGTTTGTAAGTCACTCTGAGACTCTAAGTGAAGGGTGGGGTATAAATCCAATCTCCTCCTCCTCCAAAGACACTAACAAATATCAATTTATAGGCAACAAATGAATGTAAACCATATCAAAAACTAAAACAACAAAGATATAAGATATTGTAAATCAGTCAATAAACATAACTTGTAGCAGTACTGACCTGCAGATTAAAAACAGGGTGCCCTAAAAGCCGTCTGCTAGATCTGCTCTTTTACACATGTGTTGAGCCCCCTCATCCTGTTGACCTAATATTGTTGTTTGATGTTCCACTCAAACATCACATCTAGCAGCTTTGTGACTACACAGTAGCTCTTGTTTAAAAAGTTACATTTGCGTTACAGACACCTTCACTCTTGAACTGTGCACAAACTAAGTTTTTTCAATATCAGAAAAGAGATATGTATTTCCCAAGCTCATGATCAGGTCATTACAATTACCTGCTTTTTCACAGAATTACTTGCCACGGGTCCTGTCTTTGTGGCTCTGTAGTAGAATGCATCTTTTAAGTTATCTACCACATGTACATTCCCTGATTATTCCACCTGTGTTGTTGGCAGCATTTATCATAACTACCAGAACTGCTTGCAAGATCTGACACCTTTCATTTTAGCTGTCAATGAGTGCGTTCAAACGCTCTGTTTGAACTGCTTTCGGCATGCTTCAGTAATGGATTTTATGTGCATGTTCACACACCCAACATCTGTGCACCATCCCCACCTGTCGCTTTCTGGATCAAACCCCCTTTAAAATGGAGTATTTTGATACCAGGTCCCCAAGTGATATTTTCCTGATTCTCTGGTTCTAGCCGCACTTTTCTGATGTCTGATTGCTCCTGTGGAGTCAAGCCACTTCCGGGTGCTTCAACCCCTCCCCTCTGGAAAGCTGCCATGGAAGCCTGAGGCTTCTGCTTTTCATCCGCCATTTTTTTTTATGCCTTGGTGGTGTGCGCATAGGTGGACCTCTGCTCCTAAGTTAATAAAACCAAAGTTTAAACGGTGCCTAGTTTTAGCATTTAGACAAGTTCGGGATCTCACGGAGGCCATTTTTGGGATAAAAGTTTAAAGGGAAGTGTTCATTTAAAGTTTAAAGGGGAGTGTGGAAATCGCTGTTCTGCGCACGCGTGAAAATTTTAGTTCTACAGATGGCCATCTGTGCACATGCTCAAACTGAGAGGGAAAAACCCACTGATGCATGCTCCCGCATGTGGATGGTGGGGAGCGATGTGGCTGTGCAGTGATCCAGAACAAGGAGGTGAGTGTGATCGCGATTCTCTGGGTTAAAAAAAACACACATTGGGACCGAAGCAATTTAAACCCCTTCCCAGCACACCATCTGACTGCACCCAGTGTGGGTACTGTGGGCCTGGCATATGACGTATTCCTTAGGAAAAGCATCTCTCTTAGTCATGTAAAAGTTTTAGAAATTAGATTGTTTTGTGGATACTGGAGGCAGGGATGGACTGCAGTTTCCATTAATCTTTCAGATGCAAATGTATGAATTAATCTGGAAGTCTTGAGAGTTATTGGTGGACACTGAGTTAGGCTACTGTAAAGCACACAGAGGTACCAACATGGTAAGTCTCAAATAAAAATGTCAGCTTTTTTTTTTGCTTTTAGCAATGTGCTGTCAGTTGAGGGTGGCAGATACAGCATGGGCAGCGGCTCCAGCAAAGCAGTATGCAGTAACGCTAGTGTTGTTATCTGTCTGCCCCAGTCAATCAGTGCTGAGTGTTGGGCTCCCATGATCAATACCCAGTAGTATAATGTGAACTGAGCCAGCAGATGATCTACTACCACTCGTTTTGAGATGTGTTATTTTTTTCTGACTAACCATCTACTAAAACCTATGATTTATGCTGGTAACCCATATGCGGTGAACTGGTACCCCTCTCCACAGGAAACCTGTACAAATTTATAGCTTGGAAAAATAAATATTTAATTTGACTTTGCAGTGCTCAGATGCTAACCTATTAGGATTTGGCCTCTAAAAACAAATCCCCCCAAATTAGCCTTTAGCTGGGTATCTGCCTGGCTAGAAGAACTGCAAATGTTAATAATAAATGGTGAACAAGAACTTGTGCCCTCCTCGGTATCTTCTGAACTCAGAAGACTGGAATTTTCCACCAGGTTAAATAGGGGTGTGTGTGTGTGTGTGTGCGGCCTGATAAGAATATAACAGAGAAGAATTCTTTTGCAACGGGTTGGATAGTGCTAAAAGATTTTTGTGGTGATGGGGAAGAAACAGCTTCATCAGTGGAAAAGAGGCCATGTGACCTGGCTGAAGAAAACAGAACTTCAGAAGGTGACTCATCTCTCTAGACTGAGTCATAGTTAGAAAAGCTGGAAAGTGAAATTTTGTGACATTAAGCTTATGTTGTTTATCAGTAAACATAACAGCATTAAGAGAGGTTTTAAATCTAAGAAAAAAGATTGCTTTATAATTCCTTTTCCCCTTATCTTTTGCTCAGTACTCGTATTATAGTTTTTCTTTCCTAACTAAATATATTTATAGATGTAAGAGTAAAGGCTAAATCTTTCTTTGTCTTATGAAATAGGTGGTGTATCATGGTCATTCTACCCACATATCAGTATTTCTAATTCTCAACATGGCCAGATCTGTGGATACTTAAATCCAGATAATGGGGCCATGAACAGACAGGACCTTATACAAACCTGAGAAAAGGTCCAGATTTGCAGAAAACCATGAAAACAAATAAATATAACAAAATTAAAAATTAGGGGGTTAACCCCCAAAATGATAGAAGCAACTTTAAGAAACAAACACCCTCTCAGTGGCCATTGTAGGGATTGCTAGGCAACTACAATATTATTGGTAGTCTTCAAGCCTTGGTGTCTGTCAGTAAAAGCTAGGGGGAGTGGGGGCAGGGCCCTTTCCAGGGTTGTTTTGGCCTTTGAAGGAGAACTCATTGAAGTCAGACCCAGAAGCAACTACTGAGTGACTTGCTACCTCGTAACTTACATGACTCACCCAGGACTGGCTGCTTGCTTCTGTTCAACAGCAACCACCCCATGAAAGCCAGTGTGGTGTAGTGATTAGAGTTTCAGTCCAGGATTTGGGAAACCCAGGTTCAAATCATGACTTTCCCATGGAAACACACTGGATGACCTTGGGCCAGTTACACATTCTCAGCCTAGTTTTCCTCAGAGGCTTATTGTAAGGATAAAATGGAGAAGAGGAGAATGCTTTAAGCTGGTTGGTCCCCACTGTGGTGAAAGGTGGAGTATAAATGAATAATAAATATAATTGAAGATGGGAGGTAGATAAAAGGTCGGTTGGTTTGTGGATGGGAAGGAGAAAAGGGAAGAGAAAATTTGAGGGCTACCAGGAGGAGAAAAAGAGGAGAAAGTGTGATTAGATGAATAGAAGGGAAAGTTAGGTGCAAGTTTTTACAGGTTTCCCACTGCACAACTGGGCCCAGTGTGGCTGGCACTGCACAACCTGGACAGAGTTCTCCCTGGTAGAGGCTGCCAGGGGAGAGTTGAATACTGTGGGGGGGCAGATAAAAGGTAGCTTGGCTGGTGAGTGGGAAGACAGAAGGAAGAAGCAAAAAGGGAGAGGTCATGGAAGGCTTTCAAGAAAGGAAAAGCAAAAGTAGGGGGGAGGGGAAAATCAGATGCACCCAAGTCCTTGTGGGTCTGCCCACTTGTAAAAGTCTGAATTGGATTTTCTGTCACCAAGGGGCAAAGAATGCATCGAGGAAAATCCTGTAATTATTTATTGAAGAGTTTTCAAACAGATGGAAACGGTGTAGTTTTCAGAAGTACTAAAATGGCATATTTATGCAACTTTCTGGTGGTGGACAGCTGTGAAATGTTCTAATTTCAATTGAGGTGGTGAAATAAGGCTGGAAAGTGAACTTATTAAGGTTTAGTAGCCTCAGGCTTGGCCGCAGGGTTGCCAGTCTTCAGGTGGCAGCTGGAGATCTCCCACTGTTACAATTGCTCTCCAGCTGACCACGATCAGTTCCCCTGGTGGAAATGGCTGTTTTAGAAGGTGGACTCTATGGCATTATACCCTTCTAAAGTCCCCCCCCCTCCCAAACCCTGCCCTTCTCAGGCTCCACCTTCCAAATCTCCAGATGTCTCCCAACCCAATGCTGGGAACCTTAGGCCTGGACCAGCTGAGTAAATTCTTCATCTCTATTTGAAGAATGGAGGTGCCCGTGGGAGCCAGTATATACTGTTTATTATTTCTATTAAACCACATACTATAAGGTAAGTTCTTACAAGAGCTTAAAAGCAAGTTTGCCTTAGAATAACTATGGCTTGGAGTCAGCAGTCAGAAGAATTATAAAAACCCACAGGCAAAATGAGCTGTAGCCAAGTTACATTTATTTTGCTAAACCTAGTGAAGTTCAGAATATAAACAAACAATTTTCTCTTTTGATCCTAAAACAAGTAAGGAATTTTTATGCATTGTAAGTGGCTAATATTGTTGGAAGCCTGATACGAAACTTCAGAATGTGATGTGGAATTATACCAGTGGATTTAACGTTGGGGAATTTTCTATTCCAAAGCAAGTAATAAACTTTGTTGTTGTTCATTCGCACAGTCAATTTTATTTGTGCAGTTTTAAAATTAGGATTATATTATTGGGTTTAAGCAATAAACGAGCTATAGTAAAAATATTAAATCCAATAATATAATCCTAATTTAAAAACTGCACACATAAAATCATAGTTCATCATAATCCAGAACTGGATTCAAATATTTTGGCTAAGAAAGAACAAGTCTGTAGTTTCCCAACTAATGAAGATAATGTGTTTCCACCTTTTCTTTCAAAGCAGCCTCAGGTAGCCTACTTTAAACCTGCTGGCATTTCTTTGAGTTTCATAGACATATTTGCTGTCAGGTGGGTCCAGACCATCAACATCATTCAGACTGGAAACACAAGCTATGATGGACAGGGATTGAAAGAGCATGTTGTCAGAAAATACATCCGAATACCCTGTCTACAACCTTAAGTAAAGGTAAAGGTTTCCCTTGCTTGAAAGCCAGTCGAATCTGACTCTAGGGTACAGTGCTCCATTTCCAAGCCGAAGAGCTAGCACTGTCTGAAGATGCTTCCATGGTCATGTGACCGGCATGACTAGATGTTAAGGCACACGGAATACTGTTACCTTCCCATCAAAGTGGTACTTATTTATCTACTTGCAATTTCTTGCTTTCAAACTGCTAGGTTGGCAGGATCTGGGACCAAGAGATGGGAGCTCACTCCGTCATGCAGCACTCGGGTCTTGAACTGCTAAACTACCGACCCTCCGGTCTGCAGTTCAGCGTCTTAACCACTGAGCCACCACAGCCCCTGTCTACAACCTTAGGTCTCAGCAATTGAAACTTAGCCCCTGATCCTGGATCCGGACACTCCCTTTTATGAACTGGTTAGTACTGGGGTGCCAATGCTAGAGAGAATGCAAGTGGTTTTAATCTGCAAAGAATTTAGCAATAATGTCACACTGGGTCACCAAAATCTCTAACTCAGAAAATAAGAAAATGCTTACTACTCAGAAAAGTTCTGCTGGATGAAACTGAATAGGAGCAGTTGGAGCAGAGAAGTAATATCTCTTTACTGCTAACATAGACTTTCTAAGCCATGTTCAGTCAGATTTGTTCTGAGCTTTTCTCCATTATGCTCTAGTTGTCTTTTCCTTCTCTGCTCCCCAAACCCAGTAGAGCCCCATGTCCTATAGGAAGGGAGAAGATGCTCTAGAGCTATTGTATTGACCATCAGAGGTAGTTCTTTATTTCTGTGCTCACGCTCAGTACCAGCTGTCAAATCATATCAGGTGCAAGTCCCATTTAAATGGATGGGAATGGCCTAAGAGCAGCAGCAATTTTTCTTCTGAAGGCTTTATCAAAATGAAAGCTGTTCTGAACAGTTCAGTTTGGTTTTAATCATTTACCCAAACTGGGTCTTTTACCCAAGTCCAAGCATTTAGCAGACTTCTGAACACATCTTGGATTCAGCAATATGTGTACTTAGTGCACTTTTGCTTGCATGAGCAATAGTGCAAGGGATTGCAGCAGCACACAGAGCTTTAGTGTAATTCCGTGAAATACAGTGTGCATAATGGAGCAATGGAATGTAGAAGAGATGGGTTGCCTGATCTTGTTAGTTTTGGAAATTGTTTTTGAAACTGTATTGGAAGAAGTATCTTGCACTATGTTGTGCATATTCAGTTCAGATAGCAGGGATCTAATTGCTCTCACTTAGCACAAGCAGACTGTGAGGTGTAATTTTAGTGTTCATCATCATGTCTTGAGTGTAGGCATACATGGCAGTCACACATGGAACTGTGCATGCACAGGCCAGCCATGGAGAATAGATTTACAAGCTTCCAACATTTTCTAGGACCAGGAGCACTCCTCATCCACTCCAATGGAGCCAAGAGTGGGAACTTTCCTGGCCAAATGGTCACATGACAGAGGCAGGGAGAGTGCTCCTTCCTCAGTCTTGTCTTAGCTGCCATGGAGACAGGACACATGTCTTCCAGCTCCATGAATTTTTTTCTTGTGTTTTCACCCATCATTCATCTAATTGTGTGGAAGATGGCTTTGCTTTAAAAATGCTGCCAGTGCAGCTTAAAGATGGCTCAGAAAGATGAGCATGACAACTGTGTTCTGTTTTGGGGTGAGGGGCATAATACCTCCAATTGTCTGGCATGTCACCTTCTTATTCCTAAAGCAAGGCATGACAGAGCCTCAAGACTGAAGATAGCATTATGGGAGAAGTCCCTGACCTCAGTAGATCCCCCCCTGAAAAACCTTCAAAGTGGGTCCGTGTTCCCTCAGTAGCATCCATCCTTGCAGCTTAGTCCAAACCTTTGGAGTTGATCTTACCACCTTTGAGGGCCTCTTTGAATCTGTCTGCAAAAAAGGCAAAGAAAAAATGGAGGCATACCACTTCTAAATCACCTCAGAGGTCAAAGTTGCCTTGGCATCGTTCTTCTAAATTGCCTGATCATGAAATCTTACCTCAGCATCAGTCATCATCTCCGAGACGCTAGGAGTCCAAGCTACCTTGATACCAAAGTCTGAACTCCACTCAACCTCCAGTATCACCTTGGGTCCAGATGGAAACTGCATCTTGACATTGATCACCATGTTTGTCTTGACGTTTATCTCTGACCCTTTCTTGATGCTGATCTCCATCTCCTTGGCATCAAAGCTTGGATTGATGTTGATGGTTGTTTCCATTGCATCAAGAGATGCCAAGAAGAAGAAGAAGAAGAAGAAGAAGAAGAAGAAGAGATTGGATTTATACCCTGTCCTTCACTACCCAAAGGAGTCTCAGAGTGGTTTACAATCTCCTTTCTTAGAGTTCAAATCCAAGCCTGGCTACCTTGCCCTTCTGGGGGGCTCAGCAGCTCTTCCTGGGAACCGTTCAATGAGATTTCTTACCTGCAGAATTAGGGTGTCATTCAAGAGTTACACCCCTTGACAAGAAAGGAGGGGGCAAAAGACCAGATCTGGACTTAAGCTGTCTTAACTATCATCTTAGAATGAAAACGTCTTGAATGGTATCCCTGACAGACATGCTCCCACTACTCAGTGCTGACGTGTAGTTTCTAGTTCATGATCTCAAGGATGCATATTTTCACGTAGCCTTACATGAAGATTTTAAAAAATTCCTTAGATTTACCTGTAACAGTTCTTTCTGTGAGTATAATATCCTACCCTTTGGTCTGGCTACAGCCCCCAGAGTTTTCATGAAATGTGTAGCTGAAGTGGTAGCCTACCTAACCATTGAGGGATGTTGTATCTACCATGACTGGCTTTTTGTGGCCTCTACTCAAGGAGTGCTCCAGAGTCACCTTTCCCTAGCTATTTCCATGCTAGAGGAGTTGGGTTATTCATTTCGTCAAATCCCATTTGCTACTCTCTCAAATTATTGACTTAATTGGGGCTCATTTAGATTCTACTGGCAACATGGCCTTCATTCCTGTCCAAAGGGCTTGAGTGATCCAGGCTCTCATAACATGTTTTTAGAAGGTTGGACTACAGAAAGTAGTGCAGATTGAAAAACCACTAGGCCTGATATCCTCTACCACTGCAACAGTTCAGTACACTAGAACTCTCCAGAATTGTTTCATTTGTAATGTACACCCTCAGTGGTGCAAGTTGTCCATCCTCAGATCAGTGCTTGGATCCAGGGAATTCTATTGGGCACCTTTTCACATGATATTCAAGTGTTTAGTGATGTGTCCTTAGAGGGATGGGGGGGATACTGAAAGGCTTTTTCTTCAGTGCTAGATGGTGAGCAGGAGAATCCAGCAAACACATTAATCTCCTAGAATTAAGGGCCGTCAGATTTGCCCTTGCCTCTTTTGCAGGTCTCCTAGAGAGCAGGCGAGTATTGGTCATCACTGACAGTATGACTGCAAAGTACTACATCTCCAAACAAGGAGGGACAGCATCTCTTTCTCTGTGTAAAGAGGCAACTTAAATTTGGGATTGGGCAATAAGGCATCATCATCCTGTTGGCAGTATGCATCCCAGGCCAAGACAATGTCATTGCAGACACATTAAGCAGAGAAACATTAGAGAGCCATGAGGGGTCCATAGGCACCCAATACCTCCTCCTGATCTTCAAAGTGTGGAGAATGCCCTCAATAGATCTCTTTGTCTCAGAGGGCAACACAAAACATCCCATTTTGTTCCTGCCAGTCAAAGGGACACAAGTCCCTTGCAGATGCTTTCCAGTTTCTTTGGTCTGGGGCCCTCTTCTATGCATTTTTCCCATTTCCATTCCTCCCCAAGGAGGTAGTGAAGATAAGGGCGGATTGATTGTCCTGCATTTTCATTGCTTTCTTCTGGCCAAAGAGAGTTTGGTTCCCAACTCTATGGTCTCTAGCAGGAGGACCATGCATAATATTTCCACCAGGTGGAGATCTCCTTCAGATAGGACCATTGCAGGACCACAGATAGGACCATTGCAGAACCACAAGGTCAAATCACTACATCTGACAGCATGGCAGATAATTCAATGAATATATGGTCTGAAAGGGTGGCTGAGGTCCTAGTGTCTGCCAGAAAACCCTCTGCCAGGAAGTCTTACTCCATCAAGTGGCATTGCTTTGCTCTTTGGCAAGAGATTAAGGGTTTAGACCCAACCAATCCTCACTGTCACAAATCTTTGATTAGCTTCTAGCCCTCAAGGACCAAGGGTTGTCCACATCCTCCATTAAGGTCCATATGACCACAATTTTGGCTTTCCGTCTAGAGTGGGACTCCCATCCTCATTTGAAGAAATTTTTAAGAGGTTTAAATTCTTTGTATCCTCCTGTCAATTCCCCAGTTCCCCAATGGTGCTTATCTCTAACACTTTCACTATTAATCTATAAACTTTTCAAACCATCGGTGAATTGTCATTTTTGTCCACCAAGACAGCATTTCTGATAGCAGTTACCTCAGCTGTGAGAGGATGGAAATTGAGAACTCTCAAGTTTGACACCCCCCCCAATTCCAGCAGGTCAAGGTGGTACTTTGGACTAGCGTGGAGTTTGTGTCTAAGGTCTTTCCTTTGTCCTTCACAGATCCCCAGATGCAGAACGGGCATTTCACACACTGGATTTTAAAACAGCATTATCTTATTTAGTGCACACACACAGTTTTAGAAAGGACAAAAACCTGTTTGTATGTTTCAAGGGATAGAATATAGGGAAAGCAGTGTCCTCACAGACATCGTCTAGGTGGGTGGTGTCTGCTATCTGCATAGCATATGACAGGGCCAAAGTTGAATACCCACTGCCACTTAAAGCACATGCCACCAGAGCTCAAGCCTCCTTTGCTGCTTTCAACTCCAAAGTCAACATCCGAGACATCTACAGAGTGGCAATGTAGTCTTCCTCTTCCACTTTCATCAAACGCTTTTTGATTGACCTGGATTCTAGAAAAGAGGCAGCAGTTAGGAGAGCAGTATTACAGTCTCATGACTGGGGATCTGTGAAAACTCTCAAGAGTCTTCACCAGTATTGAACTAAATAGGTCTAATTCTGAAACTATTTTAATACAGGAATTTTTTTCTGTAACCTGTTCTGTTGCACTGATCTTAATTGTTTAATTAACTGACATCAGTGTGTTGTACTGCATATTAGCTATACAATCAAATATGCTCACATAGTCTGGATATCCATGAGGTTATATTCAAATTCAGTTTTATTGTCAGTGTTGGGTTTTTTAAAAAAGAAAAACTTAGCAAGTTATTGTTGAATCCCTTGGTCACTCAAAGGTTGAAGTGAATGGATCAAACCTTGAAGCTTTACATTAAGAATCTTTTCCCAGTGCAACAGAGTTGTTAGAGTGTAATTTCCTGAAGAAAGCACTCTCAAAATGTTTTATCATAAGGTGGTTTTAAACATAGACTTTCCCAAATATCTAGAGCAAGTCACTAAAACCCTACTTTGTGGTGAAGCAGGGTAAGTAGTTTTAAAAACCAAAGAGAAACCAAAGAGGCTACAGGTTCAGCTGCTATACATTAGCATATTTCTCTTGGCATCTCTGGAGCCTGATTTACAGTTGCTGCCAGCACCGGTGAGGTTACTTTCATTTAAAGCAGCTGGTATCCAATACTTTGAATTCAAATTGGGTAATAGGTTTTTCAGTAACAAGACTGAGATTTATACATGGATGAAATCTGTGAAAGGTATATTTGCCCACAATGTGGTTGTTACATAGTACTTATTTTTGCTAAACTTAACTTTGCAAAATAATTTATTTTGCAAAATAGAGGAATAGCTTGCTTTAATATTGCTTTATCCCAAGGAGAGAGTGAAGATATGTAGTGATGTCTTGTAATCTTCCTTTTCCTAGTAATTTCTTAGAGGAGATGAAATTTCTGAAAATAGCAAGAACAAATTTTAATTTTTTTTCTTCTGTTTGAATTTATCACAAATCACATTTAAATTTTGGTTTCCTGTGCTTTCTGGAATCAATTTGGACTCTTCTAAAGAGAGATCATGGTTTGATTACAGTGGCTTGGATCTAGGGGAATACGTAATTGTGCTTTTTGCTACTTTTAAAGATAAACATATTAAAGTAATTAATTTGGTGGGAAGATAGCTCCACTTCATTACATCCCAAAGCTGCACATGCACATGTTCTGTGAAAAGAATGCAAGGAGGTAATACATCGTTTGGGATATCCTGTCCTATGTTGAGATTTGGCTGATAGTTTGTCAAAAGGCATCATTAGTTTCTACAGTTAATTTTTCAGAAAAGGGGATGCTGGTATAGTAGTTTCATGATGGTGATGCAGTCTGTTAACCAGTCAGTTACTAGTGCTGATTTATATATATATCCTGTCCTTATTAATATTTGAATGTTGGTTTCACCACATTCTATGCTTGCCATAATTGATTCGGCTCAAGAACTGGCAGTCAGAGGACACTGGCCAGGGCGGACTGGCTGCTTCGCAAAGTCCCGCCCACGTCAGCCCCAGTCAGGGTTTTCAGCTCAGTCTGCTCCAGTCCTCCGACAGGAGAGGACCGTCTGGAGTGTGAGCGCAGGGACAGGCCCTCAAGGCTGAGGCAAGTGAGAGAAGCCCTTTTCCGCCCCCCACACCATCCCCTGGGCCTTCTATGAGGGGACTAGGCCAAGAGAAGGCCTTTTCCGTCACCCACACAACATCCCCTGGGCCTTCTATGGGGCACTAGGCCCAGAGAAGGCCTTTTCCGTCCCCCACACAACATCCCCTGGGCCTTCTATGAGGGGACTAGGCCCAGAGAAGCCCTTTTCCGTCCCCCACACCTCATCCCCTGGGCCTTCTATGAGGGGACTAGGCCCAGAGAAGCCCTTTTCCATCCCCCATACCTCATCCCCTGGGCCTTCTATGAGGGGACTAGGCCCAGAGAAACCTTTTTCCGTCCCCCACACCTCATCCCCTGGGCCTTCTATGAGGGGACTAGGCCCAGAGAAGCCCTTTTCCGTCCCCCACACCCCATCCCCTGGGCCTTCTATGAGGGGACTAGGCCCAGAGAAGCCCTTTTCTGCCCCCTACACCATCCCCTGGGCCTTCTGTGGGGGCAGTAGGCCCAGAAAAGCCCTTTTCTGCCCCCCCACACCATTCCCTGGGCCTTCTATGGGGGCAGTAGGCCCAGAGAAGCCCTTTTCTGCCCCCCTACACCATCCCCTGGGCCTTCTGTGGGGGCAGTAGGCCCAGAAAAGTCCTTTTCCACCCCTTCACACCATCCCCTGGGCCTTCTATGGGGGCAGTAGGCCCAGAGAAGCCCTTTTCCACCCCTCTTCCCTTTCTTTCCCCCCTTTCCTTTCTTCCTCTCTCCTTTCTTTCACTCTTCACCCTCTTCCTTTCTTCCGTTCTCCAACCCTCTCTCCCTTCCACCCTCCCTCCTTTCCTTTCTAGGGCCCGTTGTCTTCCACCACAACGGGCTTTGCTCCCTAGTATGTATGTATGTATGTATGTGTATATATATATGTGTATATATATATATATATACACACACACACACACACACACACACACACACGGAAGCAAAGCCCGTTATGGAGGATGACAACGGGCCCTAGAAAGGAAGGGAGGGAGAGTGGAAGGGAGGGAGGGTGGAAGGAAGGAAGGAAGGGGGGAGAGTGAAAGAGAGAAAGAGAGAAGAAGAAAGGAAAGGGGGGAAAGGAAGGGAAGAGGGGCAGTACGGGCCCAGAGGATGGTGTGGGGGGCAGAATGGGCTTCTCTGGGCCTACTGGGCCCATAGAAGGCCAAGAGGACGGTTTTTGGGGGTGGAATGGGCTTCTCTGGGCCTTCTGGACCCTGAGAAGGCCCAGAGGATGGGGGGCCTGAATGAGATTATTTGGGCCTACTGGGCCCTGAGAAGGCTCAGAGGACACTTTTGGGGGCAGAACGGGCTTCTCTGGGCCTACTGGGCCCTGAGAAGGCTCAGAGGATGGTGGGGGGGGTGGAATGGGCTTCTCTGGGCCTACTGGGCCCTGAGAAGGCCCAGAGGATGGTGTGTGTGGGGGCAAAATGGGCTTCTCTGGGCCTACTGCACCCATAGAAGGGCAGAACAGGCTTCTCTGGGCCTACTGTGCCCTGAGAAGGCCCAGAGGATGGTGTGGGGGGGGCAGAGACTGGGCTTCTCTGGGCCTACTGTGCCCATAGAAGGCCCAGAGGATGGTGTGTGGGGGGCAGAACAGAGCTTCCCTGGGCCTACTGTGCCCATAGAAGGCCCAGAGGATGGTGTTGGGGGGCAGAACGGGCTTCTCTGGGCTGACTGCACCCTGAGAAGACCCAGAGGATGGTGTGTGGGGGGCAGAACAGGCTTCTTTCACCTACCTCGGCCTGGAGGTCCTGTCCCTGTGCTCACTCTGCAGACGGTCCTCTCCTGTCAGAGGACTGGAGCAGACTGAGCCGAAGACACTGGCCGGGGCTTGACGTGGGTGGGACTCCACCAAGCAGCCAGTCAGCCCCAGCCAGCATCTTTTGACTGCCAGTTCTTGTGCCCAATCAATTGTGGCAAGCATAGAATGTTGGTGACCAAAATTCAATTATATATAAGGACGGGATATATATATATTTATATATACACACACACACACACGCACATATATACATATGTATATACACACACACACACATATATACACGCATACATGGATTATGAAGCTTTTCGAAGCAGAAAAGATTTCTATCCATTTTTGAAATGTACTGCATAATGAAGATTAAATGTTGGATAGTTACAATCCTGTCCTCAGAATCTTACATTCCTCTAGATTGAATGCTGTTTAGGCAATACATTTGAAAGGAAAATCCATAGAAATTGAATTTACTACAGGAATGTATGTTAAATTGAATTTACAGGAAGAATGTATGTTAAATTTAGAAATGAATTTCTAATTGCCGTGGCTTCCTCTTGACTTGTTAAATGTGGTATACTAAAGGAAGATAGAATAAGAAAGAATCCTAAAATTAGAAAATAAAAATATAACCTATAAAATATTTAAATGGCATGTTGACCATATGGGCTAGTGTTTTGTTATTGCCATAGATTATGAGAGACAGAAATTGAAAAGTACTGAGACTGATGAGTGATTTCAGCTCTCTCATACTTTATTAGATCAAGAATAAGACAAGAGAAACCGGCTCGCAGGCCGGCTTTTATTCCCAAGTGAACCCACACCCCAACACACACCACACCCCGTGATTGGGCTATTTACAGTGATTGAGTTATCTCCTGCTCCCTGATAGGAAGGAAGCTAGGAGCCTACAGTCCATTGTCTTTTGGAGTGAAGCTCAGGCCCTTCGCCTGGCCGCATGTTGGACCAGTTGGAACCAGTCAGAGCACATGGCTGTCCTGAGCGCATGTTCTCTGCTGGATACATTACAGAAATCAAATTGAGGAACAAAATATTTAAGAAGAAAAGTTGCCATTAGTGTGCCTCAAAGTAAACTAGAAAATCCCCATTTTGAATCTAACCCCAAATTTAGATGTGCTGCTGCTGTTAGTAGTAGTGGTGGTGGTGGTGACCTACCTTACAGGGCTGTTGCGAGGATAACAATGTTAATGCCTCTCGGAGACTTTGGACATTTGAAATGTAGTGACAAATTCATTCAGCTCCCGGTTCAACAGAAAACAGGAGCAGTGACTGTAGTGAAAGTGGGAAAAGGTTTGTTCTGAAAGAAACAGAAAATGGGCTAGAGATCACATTAGAGCATACTCTGTAGCGGTGATGGCAAGGAAAGCTTAACTTTCTGACTGCCGTTGTGGCTACTTAGTGCCAGGGGGCAATGCTATTCTTGCTTACTTTTCTTGGGCCTCTTAGTGTCTTTTGACATATTCAAGCACCCTTCTGCTTCAGCTTGTTGCAGTGTATGTGTCTCAGGTCTAATATGGTAGACATGTCTCAGAAAGTGGTGTAGGGAAACAACTGTTGTACTGCTGGGTAGTACTTTGCTATTGCTCTACATCTGGGTTCTACAGAGTTCCATCTTGCATCTCATGCTATTTAATGTCTACAAGAAATCATGGGGAGAGGTCACTTGAAGTCTGGTGCAATTGGTATGCAGGTAGCCCACAATCTATCTCTGCTTTCCATCAAACTCAAAGGAAGCCATAGAAACCTTTAATCACTGTTGGCGAAAGGCTAGATGTGAGGAAACAAGATGAAACTTAATCCAGACAAGGTGGAAGTACTGTGGGTTAAAAGTAAGGCTATCCCAGTGTTGTGTACAGGCTCTTGAGGGGGGGGTATATTCTCTTTGAGGATCTGGATCCAGCCCTGTTTCTTGAGAAGCAAGTTGTTGAGATTTCCAGGTTTTAGCAAGGCATTTGCAACTATGACTGTGACAAGCCAGACTGGCATCACTCACACATGCCTTTGTAACCTCCAGATTAGATTATAGTGATGTGCTTTACATAGTGAAAGCTTCCATTGATCTAAATTATGGAGGCAAAAGTTCCAGCTTGAGCCTGCCATGGTAGTGCTTACTGCTAAAGCCCTAACTGACTTGGGTACAGGGTATTTGGACTATCTCTGCTCATGTGAGCCTACCCCATGGAGTTGTCATCTGTATGCCTTCAATGAGAGAATCAAGGTTAGCACGCAGAACAAGTTGTCTCCAGTGTGCTTGCCAGATTGTGGAATCCCCTGTTCCACATAGTTTGCCTGGTTACCTTTAACTTTGAGAAGCTGATCAAGTCTGTTTTGTTCTCAGAAACCATTCATAGTTTAATTCCCTGACCTATTGCTTTTTAAAAGCTGTGCTGGCTTCATTATAGATAAAATGCTGTTTTATGTTCTTATGATTTTACTCCTAGCAGTCTTATTTTAAGTTCATATTGTGGCGGTTTTATTAATCTGCCTTTGATGTTTTATGACCTTCCAGATGAGTTATTAATTAATTTGCTGCAGATGGCCTGCTTTATACCACTCTTCCTTTTAAATGTGCTATATGCTGTGGTTATTGTTTTATCAATCTGATTTCTTTGTTTATATCTGATTTTTATATTGTTGCTATCCACCTTAAGTACATAATGACAGGTGGGATCACATAATGGGAGGAAAAATATCACTTTGGGGGCAGGCAAATCCAGTGGTTATGCATTTCACATACCATAAAACCTCATTTTCTTACACCCCCCACCTTTTGATTAGCAAAAGTTTGCTCTAGCTCTGTTTATCTAGTGGCTCTGTTCTATGAGAATCAGCATTATTGTCGGACTGGCATCTGTCGGAATTATTTAAGTGTATGCTTGGCACCTCCAAAGAGTCACATGCCTATTTGTGCTTGAGACAGACTGTGATTATGGTAATGTTTACCTATTACTGCAGTCTCTATGAAACCGTAAGAGAATTCAGTTGCAATCCTATACGGAACCATTACATGGCAAAATGTAATGAAAAATTAGAAGTCATGGTATGGTACCAAATCAATTTGTGATGTTTGTACTGCTGCATGGTCATGGTTTTTTTTTTTCTTTACCATAGTGCATTGTACATTTTTTTGGAAATATTAGGAAGTCCTGTCTTTGTGCTGTACTCATTAGAGAGACATCCAGAGTAATGAGCTTATCTTTCTGGGATGCATTGGTCTGTGTTTCTTTTTAAAAAAAATGTTTTTGCATGTTTCCCATAAAAGCAAGAGTCAAGAGTGTTCATTTTCACCTTCAGCCTTGTAACTGTAGTTCACCCAAGCATTTAAATGTTATTGAACATCAGCTATACAGGCAATGAAGCAGGATTGCTATGAGGCAACTATAATATTGTTCCAGCGATTGTATTGAGTCTGTAGTATAACCTCTCTGGAGGAACTAATTGTGGATTCATCGTTGTGAATACAATGAACATAGAAATGTGTCCATTTTAACCAGAGTTAAATCAGGAGTTTATTTTATTTATTTTCATTTATAGTCCTATTTTAATTGATTTTATTACTAATTTATAGGTTGCATAAATGGGCACAATTCATTTTTTCTCCAATTCAGCCATACTTACATTAAGCATAACTACAAATATTGCATATATGATTGCTTATGCAATTAAATATGATAGACAAGTTTAAGAAACCGTTTCAATCCTCAATACAACAAAGTTCCAAATTCTTTCAATCCTTTTTATATCTCGGGATTTTTACATGAAAGTCAGTTTTAACAGATACACCTCTTTTGCTTTATTTAACCAATCTAATTTTTTGTGGTCTTAACTCCTGAACTTTTGCAAAGACCACCTTAGAGCAGTCAGTAAATATAAAACAATGGTGTGATATGGTTTTGGAATATATGCTATCTAATTAACCAGAACAAGTTCTGCAGTTTTTATCAAATTTATATTAAAGGCCAATGACAGTCTACCACCATCTCCCAAAACAAATGACACCACATATACAAAAAGTTAGCATCTATCTGTTCACAAAACCAACAGCAATCATTATAATTTCTATAAATTCTAGCAACCCTCACAGGAGAAAGGCGCCAATAATGCAACGTCTTACAAATGTTCTCCCTAAATAAAGTAGAACCGTAGGTAAATAAATGGAACAAGACTCTTAAATCAATGTTATAGCCTAAGAATCTCCTCCATTTTTTTTAGTATAACTAAGGATAAAATTACTAGTTGTTGTAGATTTTCCGGGTTGTGTGGCCGTGGTCTTGGCATTGTAGGACCTGATGTTTTGCCAGTAGCTGTGATTGGCATCCTCAGAGGTATAACACAGAAAGATGTAGACAATAGCACTATAGACAGGGCTCTTTTTGTAGCAGGAACTCCTTTGCATATTAGGCCACACACCCCTAATGTAGCCAATCCTCCAAGAGCTTACAGAGCTCTTCTTACAGGGGTTATTGTAAGCTCTTGGAGGATTGGCTACATCAGGGATGTGTGACCTAATATGCAAAGGAATTCCTGCTACAGAAAGAGCCCTGACTATAGATAAGATTAGAGTTTAAATAGCCATTCCACACACAAAAGAACCTCCTCAGGAAACAGGAAACCTCCTCAGGAATCAATCCATAGACAAAAGAATCTCCTCAGGAAAACTCCTCCATTAGCATGTTCATAGCCTGGAGTACTACAAGATAATGATTCAGCCCTACCCTACCTTCCAGGATAGATATAAATTACCTGCCTTCCATTTTTCTGCTCACCTTGACACAGAGAGTACTACATCTTTCTGTGTTATACCTCTGAAGCTACTGGCGAAACATCAGGTCCTACAATGCCAATACCACGGCCACACAACCCAGAAAATCTACAGCATCTAATGAACTCCAGCCATGAAAGCCTTTGACAAGATAAAATTACTATTTTCAGTCATATAGGTATAATAAGTTAACATTCTATGTTGTACCTTCTGTGATAAGCAAGATTCAGATTTATTAATCTCAGTTCGTAATTCTCTGTTATGTAATGACATTGCATCATCCCGCATCTCCACATTTCTGTATGGTATTTTTTACTTGGATGTCTTATCACCATCTTAAACTCAGTATGTTGCAAGACTGAACTGCTCCTCTTCCCAACAAAGCTGCCTCTTCTGTGATCACTCTCAGATCCACTATAGGAATTTGTTTGCTGAAGTTATTGGGCTTGTTAGCCAAAACCATTTTGTGTATCATGGCAGAATAAGTATCTTTATTCACTAAATCTTGAACAGCAGGGCTCAATTAGTTCTAAGTAATTTGATTGGCAGTAATAGAAGCATAAGTATAAGCCTTCATTAGTTGCAAGCTTAATTTTCAGCTCTTTGAAAAATGATGTCATGCCACAAAGCTGAAATACTCTACATCTGTCAGTTTTGTAATTTGCACATTAGCAGTGTGCTGTGAAAATTTTATGCAGCTGCATTTTTCCGTAACTATAATTTAAGGCTTACAGGGAGTATAGAGGTCTGTGAAGCTTGTCAAACTAAAACTTTAAATCGGTGGTGAAAATAAAGAACGTCACATCAGTTTCAGTTAATAACTGTTAGACTAACCCCCCCCCCTGCTTTATGACAGAATTATGCTTTTGGGTTTTTTTATTATCTGTTCAGTATTTGTGTATATAGTATGCATTTGTATATATGGCAAGTTGCCATTACATTACGTAAGAAGCCCATGTGTGGTGCTTCCTTCTTATAAAATGTTGCTTAACATAATAGTATTGATTGATAACACTCACCAGATTTGTAATTTGCTGCTCTTCTTGGGTAAGATTCAGCAAACAACCAAATGGCAAGCATGCTGTTTGTATAGAATCCATCTCTATGCTCTGTGCCATGCTCTGGGGAGAATAAGACTTGAAGTCTAAAGGGAAACAGCAGTGTCCTTCAAGTCTCATGCTTAGAAAAGTTTTTCTATTTGAGCAGAGAGAGAGAGAGAGAGAGAGAGAGAGAGAGAGAGAGAGAGAGAGAGAGAGAGAGAGAGAGAGAGAGAGAGAGAGAGAGAGATGAGAGAGAGAGAGAGAATACTGGAAAAAATCTCTCTAGCAGCAGTTGCTTGCAATAGCTGTTGGAAAAGGGAGTCTATTCCCTTCTGGAGGCTTGCTTAGCTGCCTGTTCTTTGATAAGAAGGGGCCTTCAAATGTATTCCTCCTCTATGGGAGAAGATTTCCGTGGGCAGTCTCACATGATTTGGGAAGCATTTAAGTGACAGAGAAAAGGAGGGTTCTGCAAAATGAAAGAGACTTCTGATTCAGGGAATGAAGGTTGACTGGTGGGTGTTTGAGAACAGGAACCTGCCTCTGACAAAGAGTGTTTTACACATTACCCAAAGAGACATTCTCCAATTAGTTGGGTGGGGAAATTAGTATAGGATACTGTGCGAGAAGGGGCAACCACAATCAAAACACCAATGTGTACAGAGATTGTCCCTGTGAGAACTCTGGAAATAAACATGTGATTTGTTTGAATTAAAGTATTTTGATTAACAAGGAAAATGAGAAAAGAGAAAAAGAAAGGTTCATTCACCTTCAGTCGGGGGAAGTAATCCAAACTGGTTAGGTCATGCTTCCTCTCACTCCAGGCAGGGCTGTACAAATTTGTGTAGACTGCATTGGCTCAGAGTAACGCTGACCCTCCAGTTTCGATAGCCCTGCTGTTCCAGCAGGACGCTTGAGCCTAGCTCCACTTTTTTGGAGACTCTTGACTTATTGGTTGGGAAGATGGAAAAACCTTGAACAAAGGCCCCATCACCGGTCTTAAAAAAGAAAAAAAGAGTTCATTAAGGCAAGCCTGTCCTGCCTCAGTTCCAGACACTGCAGACTGGCCAACAGCAGATACCTCTATAGCGGCATAGGCCACCCTCAGTGCTGGAAGACCTGAAGCTTTGGATTGTTCTACAGTCAGACCCAGACTGCACAGGAAAAGTCCAGCAGAGATCTACCGGGTCTGAGACTCACTCTCTTTAAGTCTCTTACCTTGTTAGTGTGTTAGTATGGAAGACAGAAAGGCCTTGAGAAAGGGCCCATTGCGGGTCTTAGAAAGAACAGGGGAAAATTGATAGGCCTCTCCCTCCTGAGGCTTCAGGAATTGGAGATTTCCCAATGGCAGATGTGACTGCAGCAGATCTAGAGAGAAATGGCCAGCATTTTGTTCTGTGAAGGAGAGAAAAGGAAGCCCACGAATGGGGGTTTATGTAGTTGGTACCAGGAACATACAACACACACTGAGCAGATTTTCAGGGCCGATTCTTATAGGAAAATTGTGCCCTGAGGCTGTGGGAAGGTGTGTGTCCTTTCCAGTGGGAAATTTTTAAAGAACCATTGTGATAATTGCTTTACCGAGTTGAAACAAAGCTTTGGGCCATGACTTGTTGGCTGCTAATGATGACCCAGGAAGGCTTGACCTGAAAGGTGACACTGAGATAAAGGGATTAAGTTGCAGTTGGGTAATAACAAAGAGGAAACAGTAGTGTCATGTATGCAAAAGAGGGTTTGAGAATAATTGCTTGCTTGAGTTGCTAACAAAAGGCTAACAAAGTCTTCCGGAGATGTTTTGCATAAATCCTGAGTAATCAATTTGCTTAAGTTATGTGAGTCTTTAGGGTGGGGAAAAGATATCTGTTCTGACCACCTCATGATTTAATAAAAATATATTTCTCTCACTTTCCCATGGAGCTATGCTACTGGCATCCACGTTTGAACAGTGTCCTGGGCTGCCCAGGCCTTGGTAGTGCTTGCCCCAGGCTGTTCTGAGCTTGAGGAGGGGTCTGGCTGCTAGCACACTCAAAATAGCTGTTGTAGATTTTCTGGGTTGTATGGCCGTGGTCTTGGCATTGTAGGACCTGATGTTTCACCAGTAGCTGTGACTGGCATCCTCAGAGGTGTAACACAGAAAGATGGAGTACTCTCTGTGTCAAGGTGAGCAGAAAAATGGTAGGTAGGTAATTTATATCTACTCAGGAAGGTGGAGTAGGGCTGAGTCATTATCTTGTAGGAGTTCCCCAGGCTGTGAACATGCTAATGGAGGAGCTTTCCTGAGGTTATGAGGTTTGATTATAATTTATTTGAGATAGTTCTGATAATGTTCAAAATGGGATTTTTTAAAATGAGGAATGAAATTATAATATGGTTCTCAGGATTAACAGCAATAGCAAGCTTTAAAATTACTGGCTCTAATATTTGTAAGTAAATATTTCTGTTCAAATCTGAGTTTCTGTACCTGGTCTCCAGTATGAAAAGTATTTTAGATTTCACAGAGGGCACTTACATATTCGTTTAAACAATCTATTCCTACACTGACATCTCTGCATTTGCCTTATCTCACGAGAAAACATTCAGTGTGGTGGGTCTTATAATGTTTCAACATCTGCTGTGAGGTTGGATCACAGCTGGTTTCCCCCCCTCTGCCTTTATGCTTTTTTCCATATAGAGTGCTTGCCATGCAATACAGAGTGCATTTATGGCCTACTCCAAAGACACAAACATATTATATAGTAAAGCTGCTGCTTGGTCCAATGTGTCACTAAATGATGATCTTAAAGGGAAGATTCTCAATGAAGCACAAAGAAAAACATGAGCACAATCTTCTGGAGCAGAAGAACAAATTTAGAGTCCAGTGGCACCTTTAAGACCAACAAAGGTTTATTCAAGGTATTTTGTGTGCAAGGCACACTTTTTCAAATACATTGGAATGGTAGATGAGGTTCTAAACTTATAGACAGGGATTTAACAGCAAATTAACATGTAACATGATGATGTTTAAGTTATGCAAAGTGAAAGACTAAATAACAAATTAAGATAAGGTCAACAGTTGTAAAGCAATAAATATGTCGAAATATCAGATGAATGTCTAAAGGTGTTTTTTTCTAATTGTGGGAAGTAACAAAATCTTAATTATCTTCTCTCAGGTGTAGAGGGCATGTGGAGAGCACTTTAACAGTATATTTTGAGCTGGATGTAATATTGTCAGTAGACATCCATTCAGTATTCTAATACCCTATTCTGAAAAAGAAATACACTAAAATACAGAGGATTTATAGTCCTTGTTGAGAATACATATGTGAGGACCAATGCTCCCTCTAAGCTGTGGGGTTTTGTGAGCAAAGAGTTACTGGCGTTAAAAGTTGTGAGTGAGTGATTTGGCCACTGCATAAATTAGTTTGCTCTTGAGCCATCCTTCCTGAGCTAAGGCAACAATGTGTGAGCTGGAGGCTAAAAAACTGTGAGTGAGCTCACACTAACTCAGCTTAGAGGGAACACTGGTGAAGACTGAATGAGTTAGCATATGTAATGGGATAAAAATCCAATATCCCTGTTGAGTCCTAGGGAGGTTTTTGTTCCAAGTATTTCTTTTTCAGACAAGATTAGGATACTAGCCTGGGCTATCCAGGTCAGGGTGAGACCATTTTTATCCCAATCTTTTTGTGGAAACCAGTTTTGAATCACCTTTTTCCTCATGCATAATGTTTCTGTTGGTTTTCTTTGTCCTGCTCACTCCCACTTACCTCCAGCCCGCTTTTTGATAATTGGACTGTCATGGTCAAACCACTCCCTCTCCTCCTCACCAAGGAGATGAGTGGTTCATTCTTTTATTTTAATGGCACTAAAATATTAATATATCCCTTGAGGGTTGTAACAATAGGCTTAGCTGGTTCTCTGAATTCCCATCTTTCATTTAAGAAAAAGTAAGTCCCTTGCTCCTTCCCTCACAGAGGTATAAGAAAAATGGCATATCTCCATGAGAAAGGGGTTATACACTTTTAAAAAATAAAAGCTGGGAATTCAGAGAACCTGCTAAGCCTATTCTTACAATCCTCTAGCAATATATCAATATTGTAGTGCATTTTTTTAAAAGAAGGGGAGGTGTTCTGATGCCACCAATGCCACAGCTGATGGTGGCAACATCCTTCCTTGAAAATCCTCATTACTGAAGACATGTGTGGAAGAACAGAGACTGACTCTACAACTGTGGAAATGCAGAGGGAGGACAGACGTGTGGAAGAACCATACCCAATTGATTCCAATGCTTGTGGATCAATTGTCAAGAAAATCAGGAGTAAATCAAACATGTAGAAATGCCCAGTTTGTGAGACAGAATATGATATAGTTGACAATATAGTTAGAGAGCATATTATTTTATTTATTTATTTATTCAATTTATACCCCACCCTCCCCACTGAGGCAGGCTCAGGGTGGCTGAGTTCCCTGGAGGACTGGTGGAGTAAAAATGTATGTTGTCTTCTCATTCACATGTATTTATTAAGTGGTATAAGAGTCCACATGAGAAATATTTGTGTATCCCTATGTATACAGCACACTTTTCACTTCTCTGTACAATCAATTTAAATTAGTTGCCAGATGCATGTATTGTATAAACCCACTTGGTGACTTTCTCTCTCTCTTTATCCATGCAGCATGTGCATTCCGCTACAATGGGCTTTCATTTGTCTACCTCATCTATCTCCTGCTCATTCCTCTCTTCTCTGAACCTACAAAAACAACAATGCAAGGTAAGAATGTTCCTGGCAATATTTTTGGTTTGTTTTCTTGAAGGTACATTGTTGAATATGTAATGGTGTCAGCAGGGCTCTTTTTGTAGCAGGAACTCCTTTGCATATTGAGCGACACACCCCTAATATAGCCAGTCCTCCAAGAGCTTACAGTAGCCCCTGTAAGAAGAGCTCTGTAAACTCTTGGAGGATTGGCTACATTAGGGGCGTGTCGCCTAATATGCAAAGGAGTTCCTGCTACAAAAAGAGCCCTGTGTCAGTTTACTCAGAAAACTGTTTGGGAAGTGGTGTGTGAATCTGAGAAGGGAACAAAATATAAAAATATGTATTTGAATAATACAGTTCTGATTAACTCTAAGAAACTTCTTCAGTTTCTTTTGGATTAACAAAACTGCCACAGCCTTCTTGAGCTGCCTGGTATAGAGCGACTGTGTTCAGATAACCAAACAACCTTTTTTCCTTACTTACGAAGTAATACTTAGTTACAAAGTATGTACTTACTTATGAAGTACATCTTAATACAGAATTTGTCATTTTCTGTGATTTGGATGTCATACAGCAAATTGAGTTTGTAATGAACATGGAAGTCATTAGTTTATTTGTCACGTGTGAGGAGAGGACTTATTTTTTAAAATATACTATTATTTATTTTAACACGAACTAATGCATATCATATCATATCATCATATCATATCATATCATATCATATCATATCATATCATATCATATCATATCATATCATATTATCATAGCATATGATCATTCACATGAAAGCAAAAACAAAGTAAAGCAGTAGTAATAAGTATATTAGGGATATAAATCATCTATATAATCAACAGTTGTGGTTTTTATCCAACAACTGTGCCATAAAAACACAGAACATGACGCCTGAATGTTTCCTCTGTTGTGGCCTATAACAGCCATATAGACTGGCAAGGCTGAGCAGAACAGAAACGCTCGTATGATTATTAGTTTGAATTTTTAATAAGTGTTTTCCTTTTTGGAGTGACTACTATCTTAGAGGTGGCAAAATTATTAGCAAGTAGAAAGGCACTTTTTCATACATCTATGAGATCTGCAGACTTTGTAGTATCTTACGGAGATTATAAACAACCATATAACTATTTTATATTTTATTTTATATGTGGATGTATACCTTCCTCATGTTTATTATTCCAAAACATATTAAAAATATCCAGTATTTCAAGAATTTGTCCTCATACAAATTCTCACCACCCAAGATACTTTTACAATCTGTTAGTTTAATAAAATAAGTGATCATCCAAATTCTATAAAGACATCAGATATTGTAGGGACCTCCACACACTCCACACATTCTAGCAGCAATTATAAGATTGGTCACCAATGCCAAATCTGTATCTTCTATCACCTCTTTAAAATAGCATAACATTATAACTTTAGAATCAAAATGGATTTCATAACCAATAATCTCATGAGTTATTTCCAATACTGAGAACCAAACCCCCTGTATTCCAGTACATTCCCCAAAGATGTGGAATTGGTCTGCCTCAGGGAATGACATCTCCACCAAATATCTATGGATATATTGTAAATTTGCTCCAATTTATAAGGGGTTAGGTCTCAATCATGTAGGACCTTATAAAAATTGTCTTTACTGTTACTGGAGATCAACTTCTTTGCTATATTGAATATTGGGGGAAAGCGACAGGAGATGAAAAGTCTCTGGTTCGGGATGGCTCATCTCAAAGAGATGAAGGGGTAACTGATACTTTTCTACAAGGAAATGGATTAGAATTGTCTACTGAGACTGTGGCTAATGATATGGACTGCCTGGCAAGGTCTCGAGGCAGCAGGAAGAAGGTTGTGGGCTTAACATGCATGGGAAACTATAGATGTTTCTATACAAATGCTAGAAGTGTCCGAGGTAAAATTGGGGAGTCTGAATGCTTGGTGTGTGTGGGAAAATAGACACTGTGTGTATTTCATAAACTTGGTGGGATGAGGAAAATCAGTGGGATATGGTTATATCGGAAGGATGGGGGAGAAGGGTTGGAGGTGGGGTGGCTCTGTATGTCAGAGAGGATATACAGTCCAGTAAGACTGAGAGGGTAAGAGAACTGGATTTGCTTCTGGAAATGCTATGGGTTGAAATAGTGGGCCCAAAAGGAAGCTTAACACTGGGAATTTGTTATCACCTACCAGATCAAAAGATAGAGGGGGATTATAAAATGATGAATGAATTAAAGATAGAGGCTAGATAAAATGACTGTGTCGTAATAGGTGATTTTAACTACCCACACATTGGCTGTGATCACACACACTAAATAATCCACTTTCAATCCACTTTCAGTGCACTTTCCAAGTGGATTTTTACTGTGTGAACTGACAGTTGGAAAGTGCATTGAAAGTGGATCGAAGGTGGATTATTTAGTGTGTGTGACTACAGCCATTGATTGGGTCAATATGTGTTCAAGGTGGGAAAAAGAGATTGAGTTTCTAGACACTCTCAATGACTGTGCTATGGAGCAGATGGTCACAGAACCTACCAGGGGAGAGGCGAGCCTGGATTTGGTCCTAAGTAGCGCCCAAGACCTGGTGAGAGATGTAAAAGTGATTGCACTGATTGGGAACAGGGAATATGAGGAGCATAATGTTATTGAGTTCAACATTTGTATAAATAGGGAGTTGCCCCAAAAGACTGACACAAGCACTTTTAACTTTAATATTCTCTGATATGAGGGGAAATGTGAGGAAGAAACTGAAAGGAAAAGTAGAAATGGTCAAAACCATTGGGGAAGCTTGGAGACTATTTAAAACTACAATCCTAGAAGCTTAGAAAATATATATATACTGCAGGTTAGGAAAGACACAATAGGTATAGAAAAAAGCCTGCATGGTTAACAAACAAAGTAATGGAAGCTGTAAAAGGTAAGGAGGATTCCTTTAAGCAGTGGAAAGCTAGTCTCAGTGAGGCTGATAAAAGGGAGCACAGGCTGTGGAAAATAAAATGCAAGGCTGTGATCAGGCAGGCAAAAAGGGAATATGAGGAGCATATAGCAAAAAACATAAAGTTCAACAATAAATCTTTCTTCAAATACATTAGAAGCAGGAAACCAGCCAGGGAGGCAATGGATGACCAAGGGGTAAAAGGAGTACTGAAGAATGATAGGGAAATGGCTGAGAAGCTGAATGCATTTTTTGCCTTGGTCCTCACTGTGGAAGATGAGAAGTGCTTGCCCACTCCAAAACTGCTGATTTTGGTAGGGGCGTTGAAAAACCTGAGTCAGATTGAGGTGATGAGAAAGGAGGTCCTATGACTGATAGACAACTTAAAAACTAATAAATCACCAGACCCAGATGGCATACATCTGAGAGTTCTGAAAGAACTCAAATGTGAACTTGTGGATCTCCTGACAAAAATATGTCATCTTTCATTAAAGTCTGCCTCCATTCCTGAGGACTGGAAGGTAGCTAATGTCACTCCCATCTTTAAAAAGGGTTCCAGAGGAGATCCGGGAAAGTACAGGCCAGTCAGTCTGACGTCGATCCCTGGTAAGTTGGTGGAAACTGTTAAGGAAAGAATTAGTAGGCACATTGATGAACAAAACCTATTGAGGCAGACTCAGCATGGGTTCTGTAAGGGAAGATCATGTCTCACTAACCTGTTAGTGTTCTTTGAGGGAGTGAACAAACATGTGGACAAGTGGGACCCAATAGATGTTGTTTACCTTGACTTCCAGAAAGCTTTTGATAAAGTTCCTCATCAAAGGTTCCTAAGTAAGCTCAATAGTCACGGGATAAAAGGACAAGTCCTCTTGTGGATCAAAAACTGGCTAATTAAAAGGAAACAGTGAGTGAGTATAAGTGGGCAATTTTCTCAGTGGAGGGTGGTCCCAGGGATCAGTACTGGGTCTGATGCTTTTTAACTTGTTTATTAATGATTTCGAGTTGGGAGTAAGCAGTGACGTGGCTAAATTTGCAGATGACATGAAGTTGTTCAGGGTGGTAAGAACCAGGGCGAATTGTGAGGCACTCCAAAGGGATCTGTTGAGGATGGGCGAGTGGGCGTCAATGTGGCAAATGGGGTTCAATGTGGCCAAGTGCAAGGTGATGCACATTGGAGCCAAAAATCCTAACTATAAATACATGTCAATGGGGTCTGAACTGGCAGAGACAGACCAAGAGAGAGATCTTGCAGTCGTAGTAGATAACTCACTGAAAATGTCAAGGCAGTGTCCAACTGCAATAGAAAAGGCCAAGACTATGCTGGCAATTATTAGGAAGGGAATTGAAAACAAATTAGCCAGTATCATAATGCCCTTGTATAAATTAATGATGCGACATCATTTGGAGTACTGTGTACAGTTCTGGTCACCACACCTTAAAAAGAATATTATAGCATTGGCAAAAGTGCAGAAAAGGGCAGTTAGAATGATAAAAGGGTTGGAACACTTTCCCTATGAAGAAAGGTTAAAATGCTTGGAGTTCTTTGACTTGGAGAAACGATGACTGAGGGGTGATTTGATCGAGGTTCATAAGATTATGCATTTTATAAAGTAGGTAGAGAAAGAAGTACTTTCCCCCCTTTCTCAAGAACTCATGGGTACAAGAACTCATGGGCACTCAATGAAATTGCTGAGCAGTTGGGTTAGAATGGATAAAAGGAATTATTTCTTCACCCAAAGAGTGATTAACACATGGAATTCACTGCCACAGGAGGTGGTGGTGGCTACAAGCATGGATGGCTTCAAGAGGGAATTAGATCAACATATGGAGCAGAGGTCCATCGGTGGCTTTTAGTCACAAGTTATAGATAGGAACTCTCAGTCTGGGGCAAGTGATGTACTGTATTCTTGACACTTGGGGGGGGGCACAGTGGGAGGGCTTCTAGTGTCCTAGCCCCACTGGTGGACCTCCTGATGGCACCTGGTATTTTTGGCCTCTGTGTGACAGAGTGTTGGCCTAGATGGGCCAACATTGGCTTCTCTTATGTTCTTATGTATTAGTTGTTGTAGGTTTTCTGGGCTGTAGGGTCGTGGTCTTGGCATTGTAGGACCTGACATTTCACCAGCAGCTGTGACAGACATCCTCAGAGGTATAACATAGAAAGATGGAGTACTCTCTGTGTCAAGGTGAGAAGAAAAAGAAAAATGGTAGGCAGGTAATCTATATCTACTCAGGAAGGTGGGGTAGGGCTGATTCATTACCTTGTAGGAGTTCCCCAGGCTGTGACATGCTAATGGAAGAGCTTTCCTTAGAAGGTTCTTTTGCATATGGATTGGCTGTTGAAATTCTAATCTTATCTGTAGTGCTATTGTAAGATTATCCTATCCACTATGGAAGGGGATGGGGAAGACAAGTTGAACTAAGCTCCCTGCTTGTGAAAGTGGACGGGGCCCAGGCCAAGTAAAGGCCAATAAGCTGGAGACACCTGTGTGGCAGTGTCCACCTCCAGCTAAGGCTGCCAAGCAATCCATGGTGGGGTGATGCTGGGGGTTCAAGCTAGAAATCATCAGCAAGCTGCACCACCCTCATGCAATGGTGGCTGCCTGAGGCCAAAGGCTGCTTGATCATCTGATGGGGGAATGGGCACTGTGTACACAAAGCTGTGCATGTGACAGAGGTCCAAGGCCACTTAGCAACCAGTATAAACAGAGCTTGCTGGCACCCCCCCCACACACAAGGTGGCAGCTGTCTATGGTTGAAGGCTGCATAGGGAAGGGATGCCTGGCCACCAATGTGTGGGGAAAAACTGAGAATGAACACCCCCACATGGGCCAAAGCACAGCTGTCGCATGGGGGCTGCGAATACAGTGGTGGCGTTGGCCACCAGCAAGTACCAGCAGAGGATCATCTGCACCCCCCATGTGAAAATGCTGACACCCCCCCCCCATGGCCATCTGGGACAGTATCCCCAGGGTGTTGGCTGAGTGGGGAGGCATGCAACCTCGTCTTGGAACCCTGAGCTGGAATGAATACAGCTGTGGTGGCTCCCAACTTACCAGTGAGGCTGCCACTGAAGCCAGAATCAGACTAGTTCTGCCCACTTCCCTGAGCAGCCTCCTGTTTCCTCCCTCACATCAGTTGCTCACAGGCCAGATAAGAGTCCTGGAAGGCCAGTTCCATCCCCTGGACCTTACGTTTGACACCCCCACTCTAGTGGGTTTATTTTGCCAGAAAAACAGAATGATTCGCTTTCGCCAACTTTTTAATATTCCTGGATTGATTGTTATGGGAATATCCAAGACTAAAAACAATAGTCTTGGTAACACAGACATTTTGATAGTAGCAATCTTCCCCAACCAAGATATTGGGAGTAATCTCCATTTGTTTGACTGAATTTCTAATTGTGAGAGAAGTTTGCCATGATTAATATCCACAATTTTACTCCTATCTTCCTGAACCCAAATTCCCAAATATATAATAGGACGACAATGCCATGGGATGTCTATTAAATGAGCAAGTTCATTCTTCTGCAATACACCCATGCTTTATATCCTGAAATCCCCCCCAAAGAATGCGAAATCCTTAACACAACTGGCAAGAACTCAAAGGCTTCATGATAGACAGGTCTAGATCATCTGCAAATAGTGAGACTTTGAAATTATCCTGCCCCCTCTGAACCCCACAAACTTCTATTTTACTTCTAAATACAATAGCAAGTGTCTCTATCATGCTTACAAACAATAAATGAAATAAAGGACATCCTTGCCTTGTACCTCAGTGAAATTCCAATTCTTCTGACAATACTCTATTTACACTTACTCTGGTCTGGGGTTCTTATACATCATAGATATCAATTCACTAAACCTTCATCCTAAATTACATTAATGTAATACTGCCTTCATGAATTTCCATTCCACTGTGTCGAATGCTTTTTCAGCATCAGGGAACATAAATACTATCTGCTGTTATGTTTTTTCATATGGTTGAACAATCTTTCTACATTCTGGTACATAAAATGATTAGTAATGAATCCTCTCTGGTCCGGTTTTACAATCCTATCAATGACTTTATTAAGAGAAGGATTTCTGAGGCTTGCTTTTGATTTGTTGGTCATCTAAAAGTAGGCAGTATGAATCTTGATCAAATGAAAATCTGAGGGAGGGTTCAAAGGCCAAATGTTCTAAAACACAGTTGGTGAGCCTTTGATTGTTTGGGATATTGTTCCCTTTTACCTCCCCAATAGTTTATTCTGGTAGTGAAAGGGTATAGGTGAAATTGTCTCTGCAGTACCACATTTGCTCATGTTAATTTGTCCCAACAATTTGAACATCTGTGTGCTGCCAACTATGAGTACAACATTTGAAAAAATTGTTTTAATTCTGTATTGTAATTTCAGAAAATGTAGGATTATCACTTTTATTAAATGTCAGGGAGGGGGTGTTTATTGTATCAGAAAATGATGTTGGGGAAAAGTTTGGTTTTTATTAATGTTAGATCAGATGTCTGCCCATTGTTTCCTATGGGGGGAAATAGCAGGTTTCAGGAGCAGCTGTTTTTTTTCCATCAAATGGCACCAAAATCACCACTAATCAAGTTACTTTTAATTACATGCCATCCTCTCTCCCCAAATCCCCATAACAATGAACAACCATTAAAATAAGAACAGTATATTCCCCCACCCAGAAAACACAAGTGTGTCCCCTTTGTAGCCCCCCTTCCCAGGGAAAAAAGGAAAAACTAGCTACTGCTAATGATAAAAACAAATCAAACCGGTCTGAAGTCCAGAGGAGAGTCCAGGCCAGGATCTGCATATTCCAAGCAAAGTCCAGATAGGGGCCTCCAAAGTAATTCAAGTTTTTTTCACAGCCAGCAACCTACGAGGAGTATTGGAAGGAATTGCTGCATAGGATAGTGTGATTGGCCAAGGGCAGCTCTGTTAATCCCTCTCTGGGATCAGATTGGCTGGGAGACTGCCTTGTTTTCAAAACAAACAAACTGTAGGCAGAGAACTGAGAATAAACCTCCCAATCTCACTCTGGATTTTTCTGATGATTTTCAGATGAAAATTATAAGGATTTGGAAGTTATTGGGAAGCCTTTCATATGTTGGATATTGCTAGTCTGATCCAGTAATAGGACATTTTGACAGCTTTTAGGGTCAGTAGTATTTGATAGTGCACCCCTACAGCTGAGTCTTTTCTATGGCAAATGTAGCGCAATGCTACCAAAAGGGGAAAAAATAAAAAGATGGTGTGTGCTATGAGTATCACTATATCCAGAATGCTTTCATGCATAAAATTATTCCTAGTGTACTGACAGATACACTGAAATAGCCAGAGAACTTTCATACCTTACTCCCAACACTCCCAAGGACTATGTTCTTATCCCTGAAACAACCCTATGAAGATTAGTTATATTGAAAAGCACACTTACCTAAGACCACCCAGTGAGCTTCACAGTTGAGTAGTGTCTTCTATCTGAGTTTTCTGTATCCAAATTCAACACTCTAGTTTCTCCCACACTTCTTGCCTCTCTACAGTATCTAATGTGCATTGGTTTTATGCTACAAGCAGCACCAAATTGATTTGGGTTGGAAGTGATTTGTTGAAACTTTCCCTTCCTTTACATATATGCCCCTCTTCTGCCAAGATTTCTCTGCCTCTGTCTCCAAAGGGAACAGGAAGTTGAAGTATTTATTCTTATTTAAAGTTGTAAAACTACTGGTCAATGGCAGTCAAATATTAATAGAGCAAGTTCCCTATAAAATAGAAAACTAAACAACTTTGCTGCCACTTTTCTTCCTGCCTTATTTGACAGGCTACTGTTTAGGCCTTATGCTATTTTTATTCACATTACTCACTGGCTTACTATAGGGTGACTAGCTTCAATATATTTCACTTAATTTTTCTTAGAACTCTTTTTTCCCATAGTATAATGCAGATGTTGGAAGGTGATTCTTTTCCCCTCTTGTTAATACTAAACTGTTCTTTCTTTTTTCCTGTTCCTTCCTGTCCTATTTTGTTCTTCTATGAACAGCTGTTTCTCCTTTCTTATTTTCCATTCCACCTGGATTTCTCATCTGTATACTAATTTCTTACAACACTTTTCTCCATATAAAGACTCCAGACCTGACAGATTAAAAGTCTATTCTGAGTGTGTATTTGAAATTGCCAAGTCTGGGTTTGTTTTTTGCTATTATTTCAAAGAGAATAAACAGTGAGAACAGTATTATTCATCCCAAGATTATTAAGGAAATGCGTCCTTTCATACTCTGCAGTCAGATGTGCATTTTAATCTGCTGTTGCCCCGCCTCTAATTGATCCAGATTATTTTGGAACAGAGAATACTGATCAGACTCATCCCTTTAAGCACTCTTCAAAGTGCTTTTACCCCACTCTTGAGCAATCAGTAGTTCATGGGACCGTCAACCATTTTTTTAAAAAGTTTGTCCTCTGGGCATGTGCACGTGTTGATCAGGCTACTGAGACATATATTTTTTTTCTCTAAACTTTTCAATTTACCATTTCCCCAAGGCACTGGAAAAAGCTCAAGTACAGGGGAATTTTATTTGAAAGGTTTTAGGAAGAAAACAAAGTTTAGAGCAGCTCTTGTGGGAGAGGTGGAGAGAGAGAAAGAGGTGCACATATGCAGTTGAGCACACTTCATTAACTAGTAAAAAAAATGGCAGCTGAAAAACAAGAGATCAGTCAGACCTACCTGACAGCTTGGGTGCACAACAGAGCAGTTAGACAACAGGAAATCCAGTTTGAAACCAGCTCAGCCCAAAAGGACCGGACTTTCACAGGTATCAAATAAACACTCGGGGGGAGGGGAACAGGACACAGATGACTGGGGCGTGACAGACAGATGTTGCTGTCTGATCGTGCATTTTAAATCCATAAGGGAACAGCAACGGCAATGGATTAAACTGCATGTCTGATCACAGCCATAGAATACATTATTATATTTGGCATGTTGAGGTGGAGTTTTCATTAGTAAGTTTCAGTGAGCTCCTATTGTGAATAGATTATGACAAGGTTCACA
This sequence comes from Gekko gecko, assembly GCA_029375565.1. Taxonomy (NCBI): domain Eukaryota; kingdom Metazoa; phylum Chordata; class Lepidosauria; order Squamata; family Gekkonidae; genus Gekko; species Gekko gecko. The sequence goes on from JAPDNY010000009.1 coordinate 54,520,228, forward strand.
TTCACCCCTTGTGACTTTTCTTTGATTACTGAAAAGATGATTGGCTCTATAACAAATCAAAACAGATATTGAAATAGATATCAAAGTTCACAATTTAATTACATCACAGGACTGAAAGAGGAATAAATTGCTGAAGCAGTGATGAAAGGGGTGTCTGAATCCCTAAATGAGTTACTGTTAAAAAAAATTTTTCCTGACTGTAAAGAATCAAATTATATGGTAGTTCTCTTTGGATTTCTTGTCTTACTACTAATGAGCATGCTGAATATATACACTAAGAGTACAAATTTATGCAGTCTCTCCAGTCCAAACACATTAATTTCAATGAGTTTGGTAGCCCTGCATAAGTTTGTAAAGAGTAGTATAGTTTCAGAATGGTGAAGGTTGCCATTACTTGGCAAAATTGTAATGGTATGGAGAAAATGAAGCTTATCTTACCTGTGTAAATTACACAAACCCTTTCTTTTAAAAACTGAGGGTGTGCTACTTTACCTAATTTTCTTATTAATCATTAGGAATTGAGGAACTTTTCTCATTCTTCTAGATGGGTAAATTTGGAATTGGTAGACAGTCCCACTTTTCAGAACTTTACATTAATGTTATTTTGAATTTTTCAAATTTATGCAGTCCGATAATATGAAAGCCCCCCAACCCATCTTTATTTTAATGGTTTTTCACATGGGGATCTAGCTGTATGGGGGAGGGGGATCCAACTTTTGCATTATCTAAAAGCAAATCTTATGGGAAAAATGGGTCAAATGTAGACCTTGTCACAATCTATTCTCTTGATGATAAATTTTATTCCTTTGTATATTTGCAACAGGTATGTGCATTGTCAAAAACAGCTAAATGCCAATATAATCAGTTACAGTAATGCTTGTCTTAGAAGTTTGGCCCTGATGCAGAGGTGGCCTTGGAAGCTCCAAAATGCTTGAGCATATTCTGTCTTGTCTCACAACTCAAGCTGTTAGCTGATCTAAATATATTATATATGGTTCCTGACCTGGCAGAGATTCAGAATTCAGAACAAAAGTACACAACTACAGTGGAAGTTTGCTCTTAAATCACTTAATCTACAATTCAGAATTGCTACAGACATTGGTTATATTTCCGTTCCGTCCCACCACTATCTGTTCCAAGACCATCAATTTTGGGAATTTTAAAAACTGCTAGGTGCTTGATGTAGTGTGGCTCATTGGTGATTCTGGTTTGTATGTTTTTGAAATGCCTTGAACATTAAGTATTATTGGAAAGCTGTCATTAATTAATTAAGGCTTGTCTCTGACACTGGCATTTTCATTTAGCCATCTTGAATTTGGGTTACATACTAGTGATTTAGGCATTTCCAAATGCTGATATACTTGGAATGGTGATTGTATTTCAAATACCTTCAGCAGCAGTCTTCACCTGGAATAGAACAGTGAACCAAAGAATTTATAGATTTATACAGAATCAGTGGTGAGGTAATTTAGAGAAATTTAGTGCTCGCTTATCCATATTTTTGTCCTGTTTATTTTTTTGTTGTTTATATTCAGTTTTGTTGTTTAGTCGCACAGTCGAGTCCAGCTCTTCGTGACCCCATGGACCATATCATGCCAGGCCCTCCTGTCTTCCACCATCCTCCAGAGTTTGCTTAATTTCATGTTCATTGCATCAGTAACCAGGGGTAACTTTTTTCCCACCATAGAGAACAATGGAGGGAATGGGGGCAACCTGTTTGGGGGCCCATAGAATTGGACCCCCTAGTCCAATGTTCTTGAAACTTGGTGGTTATCTTGGGGAGAGGCTCCAACAGCTACACTGTGAGTTTGGAGCCTCTCCCTCAAACTCCTTCCCCTCCAGCCCCCAGAATATACCCTATGTTTTCACCATTGACTTCAATGGCCCATAGGATATAATGGAGCTGAAATTGACATTTGGCTGCCTGAAAGACTCTGGGGACACCGGCTGGGGGCGGGGCTTGGCTCCTGAGCTGCCGGAGCTGCGTTTCGGTGCGCTCCCCCCAAAAAAAGACCCCTGTCAATAACACTGTCTAACCATCTCATCCTTTGCCATCCCCTTCTTCTTTTATGTTCAGTCTTTCCCAGCATCAGTGTCTTCTCCAGTGAGTGCTCCCTTCTCATTTGGTGGCCAAAGTATTTCTTTCTTTCTTTGTTTATTCTTCAAATTTCTAGTCTGCTCTCCCAGCCGACACCAGCTAAGAACATAAGAGAAGCCAATGTTGAATCAGGCCGATGGCCCATCTAGTCCAACACTCTGTCACACAGTGGCCAAAAATACCAGGTGCCATCAGGAGGTCCAGCAGTGGGGCCAGGACACTAGAAGCTCTCCCACTGCTGCCCCCTCCAGCACCAAGAATAGAGTGCATCACCTGCCCCAAACTGAGAGTTCCCATCTATACCCTGTGGCTAATAGCCACTGATGGACTTCTGCTCCATATGTTTATCTAATTCCCTCTTGAAACTGTCCATGCTTGCAGCTGCCACCACCTCCTGTGGCAGTGAATTCCATATGTTAATCACTCTTTGGGTGAAGAAGTACTTCCTTTTTATCTGTTCTAACTCGACTGTTGTTATTGATGGCTATCATATCACTCTCTTTTCCTATAACCGGCTCGTAGGTCTTCTGCGGATGTCTTTCAGTGGCTGGCACAGGCTGTTAACACAAATTCCAGAGGCAATAGGGCCTCCTATCCTAGTTGTTAATGGTGGCAGTGGCTCCAAAAGCCTGGTGGAAGAGCTCTATTTTATAGGCCCTGCAGAACTGTTTGAGGTTCTGCAGGGCCCTGATCTTTTCTGGGAGCTCATTCCACCAGGATGGAACCACCACCGAGAAGGCCCTGGCCCTGGTTGTCAACAGCCTGGCCTCCTTAAGCCTCGGGAGGGCCAATCAGTTCTGGGCCCCTGAACACAGTGCTCTCTGGAGAATATGTGGGGAAAGGCGGTCCCTCAGGTATGTAGGCCCCTGACCATAAAGGGCTTTAAAGGTACGAACCAGCACCTTGAAGTGAATTCAGTATGCTATCGGCAGCCAGTGCAGTACCTTGAGCACAGGCTGGATGTGCTCCCAGATTGGGAGTTCCAACAACAATCTGGCTGCAGCATTTTGCACCAGCTGCAGCTTCCAGATTTGAGATAAGGGCAGCCCCATGTGCAGAGCATTACAGTAGTCCAATCTCGGGGTGACCATTGCATGGATCACTGTTGTCAAGACAATGCCCAAAGAGCTTTAAAACAAAATTTTAGAAAAAAGACTAGGAAGAAATATAAATGGTAACTCACGTGCACATTTAATTCTGTGACATTAAATAGACCATGGATCTTGTTCCATGATTTTCATGCTCACAAGTAAATTATATCTAAAAACAACACTATAATAGCAATAATATTATTCTTTGTACTATCAAAATAATCATAATGAAAAATTATAATGAATAATAAAATGTCTTACTAACCTAATCTTGACAGTACATTTCCTTGTGGTGTGTATATATACATCAATCAGCAATCAGACAAAATACCGAAAATGATAAACTTGATGTTCATAAAATGGACATCATTCCTACTTGAGTTTAATTCTTTTTTATTTTATTTATTTTTTCAATTTTTTATTCCATCCTTCCCACGAACAGGCTCACGGCCTATAACAGGCAACAGTTGGGCCATTTGGCTGCACAATACAATAAAAATAAATAAGCAATTAAAACAGCATTTAAAACAGATTACATCAAAACTGATGACACTGGACTCTAGTTCATTGAATCCAGGCCATAAACAGATGGTGTCTTGGGGGGGGGGGATTTTTCCTTATTGGAAGCCCGCTGCCTCAACCAAAGGCCTGGCAGAACAACTCCGTTTTACAGGCCCTGTGGAATGATAAGAGGTTCTGTGTTCTTCTTGGGTCTATAAGAGGCATGCAAGTTCACGTATTTGCACAGCCACGGAGCTTACCTTGGTGATCATGGGCAAGCCACTATTTTTAGCACAAGATGACTGTGAGGTTCTGCAGGGCTAAAATGTCAAGAAAAAACTGATCTCATTCCTGAGAGCAGGGGTCACTTTGTACAAAAAGAAGTGCAGGAGCTCATTAGCATAACTTGTTTGCATATGCCACACACCCTGACATCACCGGAAGTGTGTCAGTGTTGGAGCACAGGGATCATTTATCCTATGCCCCCAGTCAGTTAACAAATCTAGCCCAGACAATATAAGAAAAAATGGATATCCAAAGCGCACTCAATCCCATATAGTAAGGCCCTGCAACTCTAATGTCTCTCTCTCATTGTTAAAATCCCAAACTGTGTGGGTGATCTGGAATGTCTTTAGCCTGAAATGCCTAAACAGCATTTTCACACAAGGAATTACAGAGTGCCTATAGTGTAGGCTCTACTTGAGAATTATTGGTGGATGTAAAGGAGAACTGATACATCTCACATATGAACACATACCAAGTTAATGAAAAATGCCTCAAACCTTTCTCATGTTAATAGTGGTCTGTGTGAATATTAAATATGGGACAAGCATGGAAGAGAAACAGGATATACATTTGCACCAGTGTAGATCTGAAGGGGCATTATAAACTGATATAAGTGTTACATGCTCTTACTAGTGAATGCTGTTGCTGTGGGAGAGAATGTAGGAGAAATGCAAAAATCAGCTTGTTATTTGTGCAAAGGGCCCCAGTTCTGTATTATTCAACCCGCTGCTTAGAACTCTGAAAACAGTCAAAGCCCAGGCAAAGACCCCAACGCCTTTCCCCAGTTCTTAGCCAAACTTGGGACATTGCTCCCTTTTTTTGGGGGGGGCTCATCCCTCAGCAGCTGTGTGTCCCAGCTGTGGACTTCATTTCCCAGGCTTCCTCCTCGTCCTAATGTATTCTGTTCTCCAGCCGGCTCTATGCCTGTGTGTGTGTGTTTGAGAGAAAGCAGGCAAGAGTGAAAGAGTGAAGGTGTGTGTGAGTATATGAGAGCAGCTAAGGAGTCCCCGGGAGACTGGAGGCTCATACACTGATTACAGGCAGCTTCGAGAGGCAGCGCTGCGCCTTACCTGGCTCTCAGCAGCCATGTCAGGCTCTCTCACTCATTCCCATGCTGGCCGAAAGCGCTTGCACACATGTGCCTGGCTTTTGCACGTCCAGCTCTCCACCCCATGAAACATCTCATGCTCTTACTTTCCCCTATAGTCCAAAGGGGAAGCCAGCTCCTGAGGAATTTCCATGGTATCAGAGATCCCAGGGCTAGTTGTTAGGAAGCCAGAGGTGTGCGTTTGTGTATGTGCGTGCATGTCTATGCTCGTGTTGAGCTAACTTTCCAGCAATAGATCTCCAGGGTTTTGATCTGCACTGATGCTATTTGCTTCCCTGTCTGGGCTCTGATGTTTCGAAAAGTCAAACTTTGTGAGAAAAGTTTGTCTCTACATTTCTCCCCTCATCCCAATGCAAAGTTCAAGTGGAGCCAGCTACTTATCGGGGTCCGGGGGTGGGAATGCTAGAAGGGAAGGTGTCTTGAGTGTGTATTAAAAGTCTGGTGCCCCCTCCCCCTTGCAGTGTAGCTGAGATCCTGGGACTCTCCTCCTCCTGTTGTTTATTTTCCCAAGGAGTGGATGGGAAGCAGCCAACATGGGGAGAGGGGGTGGGGTGAGATCAGGTGCCAGGGGAAGCAGCCTTGCAAAATGCAAACCAAAAATTGTGCACTTCCAATTAGTGCAAACATTGTATAAAAATTAAAAGGGCGGGTGGGGCGGCGACATTCCATGTGCAAGCCACGGAGGTACTTTCTGGCTTTCCTTCCTTCAAATAAACTCACTCACCCTTGGGCTGGCTGGAGGAGGGGAGGGGAGGGCAGGGAGGCAGACATACCTGGGTTCCCTGCCCAATCTTTTCAGGTACCCCACAGTTGCAGGGCACCTACAGAACATTGGGCAGGGAACCCAGGCATGTTTAGAATGGGGAAGGGAAAGAAAGGCATTTAAACCCCCCCTCCCCCAAGTTTCTCTGGAAAAGCGGAGAGGCTCAGGGGAAAGGGGGGCATGTCTGCCCGTCTCCCCTTCCCTTCTCCAGCCAGCCTGCCACAGTGGGCTGGCTGGAGAAGGGGAGGGGAGGGAAGAGCAGGGAGGCAGACATGGGGAAGGGAGAGAAAAGCATTTAAATTCCCCCAGGTGGCAGGGGGCTTACTGCCGGAGTGCTGTTCTGCTGTGCTCTGGCAGGAAATGATGCCTGCTTAAGAGACATTGGGCAAGGGAAAACATACAAATAAGCATTACATTTGTACAGTAGTTTCCACAAAGGGTTATCACAACTCCAATGGAGTCACTGAAAGTTGAGAGGTAGAGGCAGGGACATGAGGGTGTGTGTGATAACCCAAAAGTGACATAGAGCTACTCTAGGAAACTCTATGGTAAAACAAAAGTGTCATATATACAGTAATATGGGGATAGTTCTGGCTGTCATCCCAACAAAAATTTAGCCTCTAACCCTAATCTAATATCTTCCCAGTTTCTTACAATTTCATTATTGGATTAAAAAGCTCAATTTAATTGAATATTGGAATTAGTTTAGAGAGGAACTGACTAAGAAATAAATTAATCTACAACCACTGAGTGGTGTAGAGTTAAAATATAGAGTTAAAATGAGCAATGAGAAGAACTTCATGCACATACATTTTATGTCAGATAACAAAACTTATTCTCATATGAAATGAGGATTGCTGTGAGATACCACACCAAATTAATTGCTGAAAAGGTTAGGTGCCACAGTGAAATTCCTAGGTGCCATGGTGACCTGGGTAAAGACTCAGAATATCTTGAATAAATATAAGCCAATCTATACAATGTCAAATACCCACTGAGCATAATTTCTTTTTGATCAAATCATACCATACTTTGGTATCACATTGGCCACATCCAATTCCAGGATCCTCTTGAAATTTCTATATTCAGCGTTTTATACCATCATTTCATAAAATATAGATTCTCATTCCTTACAACCAGCATATAAAAGCTTTCTATACTACCCTTAAATAACATTGTTATTAAAAAGTAAATCAGATTCTGGATTACAGTGACAGTATTGTATTTCCTAATCAGAGTACATCAAAACTTCTGAATTAATAACAATAATAAAATAGGAAAGGTAGATCTGTAGCTCTTCATTAAGTATACTGACTCTTGATAGGATTACAAGCCTTGTTTAAAGAGGCCATTGATCCTATAGTGACGACAAGAGAGCCACAGCTGAATGTCACCTGTGTAGGACAAATTTAACAGTTTGGGTGCAGTCAGACGAGCTGTTTGATCTGATGTTGTTGCTGTTACCCTGCAGATTGAAAAGGTGTGTTCAAACAGCATCGTCCGTATCCCATTTCCCAGTCTCTCCCCCCCCCCCATTCTCACCCATCTCTGATTGCAAGTTTTGTGACACCAGGGAAAGTCTGAGGTTTACAGATGTAAGTGGTTTCACCCCACATTTCTGGATGTTTTAACTCTCTGTTGTGAACTCAAGCTGTTTGGGAAGTCTTAATCTTATTTATTTATTATTTATTTAATCTTATTTATTTAACCTTAATTGATCTTCTGATCAATTTTCACTCTTTTTAAATCAGTTAGTGATATGTGCATCAGTGGATCTTTGCACCAGGGTTGTGAAACACTGCTTGTGCATTTCTGCACTGAAGTATTTTGTTGGGTTCAGAAACCCCTGGGGGGGAGGTTGTTTTTGAGCGACAAATTCAAGAAAACAAACAAACCTTTTCTCCTGTTTCTTGGGTGGGACAACAGTGGAAATAATTAGGCTCCCATATCAATGGCCATGATTCCGCCCCCAGAACTTTACTCTAAGCCACGTCACAGTATTCCTTTTTGATGTTGACCAGTCTGACAGATAAGATTCAAAGATGAGTGGGAAAGGGAGTAAGATCAGGTGGGAAAGGGAGTGATTTCTGGTGGAGAACTACAGTTGTATAGGAACCAATGAGATCATAGTACTTGGCGGAGGGATTGCCTAGCAGGCAAAAAGAAGCAGTGCTTTGAATACAGGTTTCTGCAAATGCATTAAAAATAATTTTTTTAAAAAAGGTTGCTGTTGGACTGCATACTCCATGGTTACCACGCAGCAATAATCTGAACGGTCAACCATGGGGTGAGTGCATGGTGCAGCCGGTTAAGGGTAAATGTTTGGGCAAAACTCTCTGGCACAAAAAAAATGGATAAAATTAGAAGTGCAGCCAAAACTCACTAATCTGTCATCTGACCACAGCCTTCATTATAAAATACTGATGTTAAAGGTGAGAGTCAGGGATTAAACCTGGAATTTAGACCATACCAAATGTTTAGATCTAATTTTTCTGACTGGGCATCAGATTGCCACTTTCTCTAACATCACATCAGATCTCAACCTCATGATTTAAAATTTTATAACAACTCTATTCTTCCCTTAGACATTCATTCTTTCAAGAAATTTAACCTTGCCACTGTGCAGTACATTTGATATTGGGAAAACCCAGCCCCTCATCAGGTTTTCCCCCTTACCTTTTGTTTTGCAGCAACAAGTGTAAATTTATGCTGCTATACAAATGTTAAATTAATTTTTACCAGTAGTCCCAAATTTCTTTATTTATATCCAGTCAATGGAACGTCTCTAAATTTTAAAAATTCTTGGAAAGGTTAGCCATCTTGATTGAAAAGTTCTTCCTAACCGTGGTGGTGGCAGACTTTCAAAATGTCAAAACCTTACAAATTTCAGACTGTAATTTATTATGATTTATCTCAAATAATATATTCAAATTCTCTGTAATCCAAAATACTCTGGTAAGCTGCTAAACATTTAATGTTATTGTACGAGCTGAATGGACAAGTTTCTCAGTGGAAGGTGGTAAGCAATGGGGTACCATAGGGATCAGTACTGGGTCTGATGCTTTTTAACTTGTTCATTAATGATTTGGAGTTGGGAGTAAGCAGTGAAGTGGCTAAATTTGCAGATGACACAAAGTTGTTCAGGGTGGTGAAAACCAGGAAGGATTGTGAGGCACTCCAAAGGGATCTGTCGAGGATGGGCGAGTGGGCGTCAACATGGCAAATGGGGTTCACTGTGGCTAAGTGCAAGGTGATGCACATTGGAGCCAAAAATCCTAACTATAAATACATGTTGATGGGGTCTGAACTGGCAGAGTCTGACCAAGAGAGAGATCTTGGAGTCGTAGTAGATAACTCACTGAAAATGTCGAGACAGTGTGCAACTGCAATAAAAAAGGCCAATGCTATGCTGGGGATTATTAAGAAGGGTATTTAAAACAGATCAGCCAATATCATAATGCCCCTATATAAATCAATGGTGCGACCTCATTTGGAATACTGTGTACAGTTCTGGTCACCAAACCTTAAAAAGAATATTATAGCATTGGCAAAAGTGCAGAAAAGGGCAATTAGAATGATAAAAGGGTTGGAACACTTTCCCTATGAAGAAAGAAAGAACATATAGTAGAGCCCTGTACCAAAAAACGCCTACTAGAGCAATGATATCCTAGTGGCCCAGATCTCTAAATCAATACAATTAAGTGATCTTTTTGGTGGGAGCAGAATAATTGCTCTGCAAAAGTGCTTAATTCTCATTAAGCTTTCTTAACATTCATTGCCCAAATTTCAAAGTTTGCTTGTACTCTGGATTGCAAATGTGAACAATTTAAAATATCACATATTTGGTTGAGGGGCTATTTGCTTTTCCAGACTTTCACCTCCAACTTCTGCATTTTAGCTGCATTTTCTTGTTTGCAATACTGTATTGTGTGTGATAGTCCTGTTGAGCTGCGTGCTTGTTACACAGGAAATTTAAATTCAGCGACATCAGTTAGTTAACAGTTCTCTGAAGTTTACTGTTTCTGAAAAGAAACAGTGAGGAATTCTTCTCAGCGTGGCCCAACACTCGCCTATGCTTGCCGTTTCCCCCTTGCTACGAGTATATTGTCCTTTCTTTCAAGTTGAGGAGTTCTGACAAATGAACCTTTTAAAAAAAAGTATGTCAGAATTTTTGAGTGACTTTATGTGCTATGGCAGTAATTCTGAAGGTGTGATGTGGGCATCTAAGAGCATTTTGGACAGTTCAGCCTCTTTCCTAACCTTTCCCAGTCAAGAAACATGCTGCTAGTGCAATAGTGTACAATGTGTATTTTTTTCCCTTGAGCTATTCATCTATGTAGAGATATCAGTCAGGCAGTCTTTTTGATATGTATATTGGCTAAGGGTTTGCTAGGATTGTGGTTCCTTAAGGGAAGGATGGATGGTGCAGAGCAACCAGCTATGTTCCCTTTCTGTGAGAATGCCAACAGCTGTGTTGTGGCTCAGGCGGTGTTTGTCACAATGGGAAAGTCTACTTCCCCCCCCCCTTAACTAATGAGTTAGAATGCAAGATTATTACTCTCCTTTCAATTCATTGGGTTTTTGGGGGAAGGATATGTCAATTGTGTGCAATGGAAAAACTTGGTAGTAGGATATGCTTGGGTCATGTGAGTCCAAAAAGAAACTAGAGGTTGGTGCTCTCTGTCACTTTTAGATATTGAAGGGAATAAAAGAAATGGTAGCAGACACAGAGCTATATACATCTGCTTTTTGTTAAAACACTTTGCTGGGCCTCCCCTTTTTAGATACCATTATATATTAAACAATCATGTTTTATTATTTCATCATAAAAAACAGGGAGGGAGATCTGCTACATTATTGTTAGGTATGTGTTTTTATTATTATGCTCAACGTAAAGGCAAGATACATTCCTGTAGCTGTGATTGTGCCAGGTTCCTCCGCCCTCCCCAAAAGAATAGCAGCTGTTTCCCATTACTTGGCTGTTGGGATGGCTCTGTTGAAAAACATGCTGTGGAGTCTGGGTTTGCCATACAGACACTACTGCAGCTAGCCAGGGTATGCCTGAAGGAGCTCTTAAAAAGGGCTCAGTACTCTCCCAGTAAGCAGACTGGTGGGTGACAATAACACCGTTTGTTGTTGCACTGCTTCCAGCACCATAAATCTCTTTTCTGTTGGAAGACTGTCTGCTTGGTACTAGTTGGAATTTGTCTGCTGTGGTAAACTTCCTTTCTCTTAAGTAAACAAATAGATTATATTTATTCATAGGTTATTTCTCTTGCTTGAAGGGCTCGCCTCTTCTGTACTTTGTCGTAAACAATATTGACCTTGTTCTGCATGTTAAGTGGCCAATAGAAGAAAGAGCTGGCGATCCCTCCATTTAAGTTCTTTAGACCAGTCAATGGCTTCTCCCCCCCCCCGGTTGTTCAGGCTTCATATTCTTGTGATAATTGTCAGCCTGCTTTTAATTTGGCATATGTACCACTCCTTCCCCTTAATAAGTGAGGTGACTTTTACTATATTTATTTGAACACAGCATCTCCCTGGGTATCTTTTATTAACCCCCTTTTCTTTCTAGGGGTGGGTTATTCAAGTTATTCAGTTATTATTTTATTCAAATACATTTTGCACAGTCTGGTTAATCTGATGTTTTCTCCTTTCCTTGAGGAGAAAGGATAGTCAAGACACAAGAGTGCCTGATTGGAAGTTCTTCCAGGACAGAAAGTTTAAATGGGCTGAAGTGTTTTTTAAATTTCCTTCTTTACCCCCCTCCAACAGTCCTGTGAGGCTGGTCACAGTTATTTCTATGCTACAAATCAGAAATTTAGGCTAAGAGGCAAGCCTTTGGGCTGCACCATTTATTTATAGTATCGTAGGCCATCAGTTTAAGTTTTGTTGCACAAAAGTCCAGCATGCATTGGACAACACTGATTATCTAGAATGTGTGTCATTCAGAGTTTTTGAAGATTTATGTTGGGCAAAAGTTTTCATTGAGGCTGTATAATTTAAAAAAGGAGTTTAGGGAAATGGAGTCATGTTGGGAGCTGAAATATGATTCCTCTTGAAAGCCCTCTGAGAACAGAAGCCATTTTCAAGCTGCATAACTCTTGTGAAGGGTCTTGGAGTCTAGAATGGGGTATGGTGTTGTAGGCTGTAGTCCTTACTTGTCTAAGTGAACACACATTTTGCTTCCTTCAGTGCTCTGAGAAAGTTCCATTGGAATACAGAGATGGCTGTTGTGCCTTAAGGCACTGGAGGCTTCTTGTGTGGGCTGTACTGATTTTGAATGCATTTATTTATCATCTCAGATGTTGGACCAGATGAGCCCCTATGCTTATTATGTGCAGTTTTCTTAAATAAATGTGGAGCTTTTATGAAGAATTCCTGAAACAGTACAGATCCAAGGCTCACTATCAACTGTGGGTCATGATTATGACAAACATTGCAGTTCTTAACAATCCTACTGTTTTAGAAGTATTTAAATTAATCTTCCTTGCCCTGACCTGAATAGCCCAGGCAAGCCCAATCTTGTCAGATCTTGGAAGCTAAGCAGGACCAACTCTGACAAGTACTTGGAAGGGTGACATCCAAGGAATAACAAGAGGGGGGATGCAGAGGCAGGCTAATCAAGCCACTTCTCTGACGAATGTCCAAGCCCCCAATAGGGGTCACCAGAAGTCACCATGACTTATAGGAAAGCACACAAAACACACACACACACACACACACACAAATATAAACTATATATATGTATAAAATTAATATTACTTGCCTTCTGCTTGTATGACTCAAACACTGCTATTGGTTAAATAATGTATTGAATCAGAAAAATTTGTATGTGAACATTTATTTGAAATTGTTAGTAAAAAAAGAGGACTAACAACTTCCTTTTTTTTAACACCCCTCCACTGATTTAAATAAATACAGTTACTGGTTTGAGTTACTTCCTGGGTTCCTTCCTGCCGGTGATCACTTGCTGCCCCAGCTACCTGTAAACAAGGTCAGGCGCATGACCACACAAGGCCTGTGAGAGGGAGGAGTCATTTCTGAAGATAGGATATAGATCCTTGATAATGTACTAGAGAGATTTTAGTTGGGAGCTGTACATGATGCATGATATTCTGTTACTTTGTTGGTTGGGCCTGTTCCATAACAAGTGACTTATGGGAACTTGTCTGGCCTTGGCAATACTTTGTGTATACTTCCCCAGGTGTCGTTTTAAGAATTCTTGATGTAAATGTTTAAGGTGTGGTCAGTGTCTGAAGGACTGGCACATATACAGCTGTATTGTACTGCTTGGCTGAAGATAGTATATTGTGTGGCATGGTCTGGATGACAGAAACAACCATTGATTCATGTCATTAAGTTATATTTATATGTCTCCATATAATTTATTATTATTTATTTTGTTTAGTACATTTATTTCCTGCGCATTCTCTAAAAAGCTCAAGGTGGCATACATCAGTCTCCACTCCTCTGCACTATATATCTAGAATGTTAAGATTCCTTTTAGATCTTGTTTTGAATCATTATGAATGTTAATAGGAAAGATAATTAAAGGGAATTTAAGACACAATTCAGCTGGAACTTTTCTCAGATGGATCTCATTTAGTTTAATGGGTTTGAGCCCACACACAACTGCCATGCATTTGGGCAAGATTAATGGAGGATAAGTGTCTGGTCAAATGTGTGCTAAAATTATACCTGTCACTTTTTTGACTGATACCTGATTCAGTATATGTAGATCTGTATAGGCATAGTGGGTTGGCTACTTGGGCCTTTGACTTGGGAGCAGATACCCCTGCCCCCAGGATCGTCTGAAATTGCTTCCAGTTGATAGGAGCTTCTCCAGCTGTTCCTTGTCCTTACTACTGTTGCCAGCTCTTTCTCCTGCCCTGTCTCTCTTCACTTGCCACTTGTCAAATGTCAAGAGTTCAGCAGGCTGCCTTATTTTGTTTGCCTTGTGTGCGTGTGAGAGTCAGGGAGTTAGCTGTGAAGTGCTGATTTATGTCTTTTCATTTGAACACTGGTAAATGGTCTGTCATCAAACCAGATGTTGTCTATAAAATATTTAGTATGTAGTCCATCCAGAGAGCTTTTAAAGGGCATGCAGACTCTGATAATTAAGCAAGAGGATGAGTTTGAGAAGTATTTTTTTAAGTGTGGGACCCTAATAGACTCAGTTGTTTCATTTACAAAGTATTTCCATCATAATGGAGTGAGGAAATTATTCTCTCTGTGGATTGAAATAAAATAAAAAATTAAGCCTGTTCTCAATGGTGCTGTTATAATGCTTCTCAGACAAAATGTGTAAACAAGCCAATATTAATACTATTACATGTGTGAGTCACTGCTTGCAAGATTGCCTTAATCCATCAATAAGGTGTTTATTTAACAAACTGATTCTTTGATCTTTGGCACTGTGCCAACTGACAGATGAACTATCATAGCATACATAAAGAATGATGCAAATGAACGAAAAGGTTGAGCAAAGAATGCGAGCCCAAACTCCCACCGAGCTCACGCTGGTGGGAGGGGGCTGAATTGCCTCCTCATGAAGCAGAGAAGAGAGGGACATTGGCGTTATGAAAGACAGTGCCAGGCAGGGGGCAGAGCCAGCCTGTTTAGGCTCAGCTCCCGCCCTCTGCCTCAGCAGTCCTCTCAAGTGCTCGGCCCATCCTCCCACCCTATTTTAGTGCAGGTTCAACTGGTTGCCTTTTCATGGGGCCAGGTAGGAATTTTTCACCTCTCATTCAGTTTGGCCTATTGAGATGGTGGTGTTGGAAAATTGGCTTCGGTGGGGCCGTGTTTGTTAAATAGGATGGTCACTTTGTGTTGGCAGGATAATGCAACGGTAGTGAAACGGTGAGCACCTGGGCATTGTTATAAAGGAATTAAAGGGTCCTCCAGGAATGGCTTTTGGGCCTTTGCAGCTCAAGGCCGGGAAGGGGTGATATTCCTTGGAGCAATCTGGCCCGGCCTACCTTAGCAGGCCTTTGCGGCATCTAGGGTGGTGGGCCAGGGGTTCCCTTGAATATACCAAGACTCTGGTCGAGAGCTACCTGCGGTGGCTTGAGATCGGGGCAGGTGCATCACCCAGAAGGAAATTAAGGTGGTCATGAGTTTGACACCTGTCATATTCCTCAGTACATTCTAGCTACCCCTTGCCAGTTGTTTGTTATAAATTAATAAAGTGGCCCTTGTTAAATCCATATTGGTGTCCGTCTCGTCATTCCGACTGAGAGGGCAATGTTAACAAACTATAATCTGCAACCATTCTAGCATATCTTTTCCATTTTTTCTTTGTTCCTGCCTCTCCCTTATTTACTCAAAAAATGCTATTTTCTGGGTCCAATGATGACAGTACCAGAAGACAATAACAGTTTACTATATGCTTATACTATAAACTGGGTACCTAACTTACCAAACTTGGTCTCAGTGCACATGCGGTATCGCCATACTGTGGTTCATTAATAGGGCTCCCAAGAACACTACATTTGTTTTTCTCTGCTCACAGATATGCCTGTAAGCAGCACAACTGCCCATTCAAGTGTTGGAAAGCCTGTATATGCCTCTCCTAATATACATAATATGCATTCGTATAGAAGGACAGGCTGCGTGGAGCTACTGGAAACATGGAAACCTTCAGTCTTCAGTGGCCATGTGCTACCCATATATATTCTTGTGTTCTGGAGAGGAACAAGAAAGATGGGAAGGACCTCTTCACACCAGTGATTTATAGGTAGAATAGAAAATTCTGGGCTATATGTACTAGTGGTTTGACACGATAATTATTTAAGTAAAGAACAGGCGGGCTTTACCCATGGTCGTTCAACTCTTGATCATTGTCTTGTTCTAGATTATTTTATTCAAAAATATGTTAGAGTAGCTAAGAAATCTCTTTTTGTCGCCTTTGTGGATCTGAAGGCGGCCTTTGATTCTGTTTCTCGGGGAGGACTTTGGGCAAAGC
Organism: Gekko gecko; assembly: GCA_029375565.1. Taxonomy (NCBI): domain Eukaryota; kingdom Metazoa; phylum Chordata; class Lepidosauria; order Squamata; family Gekkonidae; genus Gekko; species Gekko gecko. The sequence goes on from JAPDNY010000009.1 coordinate 54,536,041, forward strand.
TGAATTCCTCAACTATAGATAAAAGACTTTTACATCTGATGATTAAAGTGCATGAGAACACACAACTACAAATCAGATGTAACAGTGAAGGAATGCTATCTAAATTCATTCCCTCCCGGAAGGGAGTAAGACAGGGTTGTTTACTTGCCCCCTCCTTGTTTAATATTTATGTCAACTCCCTTATTCAGTCTCTTCATGGAGCAGATGTGCATGCCCCTAACTTCTCAGGAGGAGAGGGGTTCCAATTCTGATGTATGCAGATGACGCTATCCTACTGTCCCAAACTAGAATTGGTCTTAACCTGGCCTTAAGAATCTTTAGCAAGAAATGTAACGAGGAACTATTAACAATTAATTATTCTAAAACCAAGATTATTCATTCTAATAGGGCTTATAAGAAAGAAACTTGGAGAATAAACGGACACCCTATAGAGCAAGTTAAAACATACAAGTATCTGGGGATAACCTTCAGTTATAATGGCAGCTCCTCAGCGCATATAAGTTCCACAATCTGCTCAGCTGAGAGAAATGCTAATGCTATTATTAGATTCTTCAGGATGGAAGGCCAAGGTGTAATTCAAGCGGCCTTGAAATTGTTTGATGCAAAGATTTTAACCCAACTCACATATGGTATGCAAGTAATTACTTTAAGTGATAATAATTTTAAGGACCTGGAAAAAGTTCAATCTAAATTTATTAGAGCACTATTTAATGCGCCTAAATGTACAGCAAATGTAGTTCTTAGGCAGGAGATTGGGGTGCCAAGAGTGAAAACAAAAATTTGGATTGCTTCGATTTATTACTGGTTAAGAACGCATTTGAAGCCTACAGGCCTAATTCCATCCTTTTTAGCTGCCACCCCATATCCTGAATGGTCCTCCAAAATATTGGTTAAAGTTGGTTCAATTGGGCTTCACCCTGTAAGTCTTTTTGATCTAGGATTGACCAAAGCTAAATCTATAGTATCCCAACGTCTAATGGATATAGAGGCACAGACAGAAGAAGCGCTTCTACCCTCAAGATATGGAGTTTTAAAATCTTGGCCAGGTTTTGCACCTGCTCCTTATCTTTCTAACATTATATATGATGGCTATAGATGGGCTTTTTCTAGAGCTCGTTTTGATGCCTTACCCTCTAATTTATTACAAGGAAGGTTCTTGCGTTGGCCTATCTCCCAAAGATGTTGTCCCTGTACAGGTCTTGAGATAGAGTCGGTCCCACATATTCTGTTACATTGTAAGTTTTATGCTATGGAGAGGCAGCTGTTAATTTTCCCATTGTTGTCTAAATTTAAACCTTTGGATGTCCATTTGAAATTTGCGGAACCAAGGATTCTAACCTTTTTGTTGGAAGATCGGAAAGAGAGGATATCTTTAGCTGTGGCAAAATTTTGCTTCCTGGCACTTAAAAAGAGGAAGCTTGTACCTCAGACAGCAAGTTAATGATAAAGTAGTATTGCTCCTGTTTCTGCCTTAATGATACATTGTGTTGCTCCCGCTTTTGCTCTTAAGGCCATTTTATATATTTATCTAATTTTATGTATCTACTGTGTATTTTACCTCAATCTTTTTTTGGAAATGTTTTATATTGGCTGGTCGCTTGACCGTACTAATAAACTTGACTTGACTACTAGTGGTTTGAGTGGGTATAAAGTATTTTATTTTACCTTGATTTCCCCTGAATCGGTGTGATGTTTTTCAGTGACATCCCAGAAGTTGGTAGATGTACAAATCCTTCATGCATCAGTATAATAAGAGTCGGGGGACTAATAGAGCAACCTTAAGTTCAGTTATAACCTTCTAAGCCCCTGAACTTTAAGGGTGTTAAAGGATATTGAGTCTGTTTAGGACTGTACTGTTAGTGTGACTAAAGGAAAAAAACCCCAATAAGGTAAAGATGGACTATATTTCCATAGGTTGCGATAATTTGATATAGAAATTAACAACCTCCCTAGGCTAAAATAAGAAAGAGTCCAGCTATTCAGAGGCAACAATGAAAAACTAAAATATTCCCCCCTCTCTCTTTTAGTTCTCTAATCTCTTTTAGTTCTCTAATGTAAATTAGGTGTTAATTTAGTTCTCTAATGTAAGTGTTAGTTTGCTGACAGCCAAGCCCCACTAAGTGCTGTTTGCAAGCTGTCTAGCCAACTGATGGGCTGTTTGGCCAGACTAAATGCAGTGGCAGATGGACAGAATACTTCTCTCCCCTTCCCCAGTACTTCAAATGCTGTTTTGGCAGCTTCAGAATTACTATGCTGTAGTACACCCTGGAAAATGTAGTTCATTCTTATGTCATGAAGACTACATGTCCCAGTGTGCTCTTTAGTACCTGAAAAGGTCAGGTAGAGAGATTCCACATGCACGTTTGACTGGCTAGGTGAGCTAGAGAAGAATGCAGGGTTGTAATGCTCACCTTAACATTTGAAGGTAAGCATTATGGGCTGATGCAGCTCATATTTTCATGTATGATTTGGTGGCATCTCCAGTTTTTTAATATTTTTATAAGGAGGCATAAGAAATGTGAGACTAATTGGTCATAATTGGATCCTGAATTGGTCAGGGGAAAGGCAGGCATATTAATATTTTAACTAAATAAATTCTTATTGAGCATGGCTTTGAAAATGCATTCTATACTCCTTCTGAAGGTGAGCAGCTCCCTGGATGTGAACACTTTGTATTCTTGGTGGGCAGGAATGATAATAAACAAGCTCACTGAAACTTTCCCTGGCTCAAGCAGCTTGCTGATGCTATGGATGGCCCAGTAGTGGGCCAGTCATTTGGATGGGGAAATCCTTTTGGGGTTATCTAGTAAAGGCTTGAAGGCTTATGCTGCATCCTTCAGTGTAAAGGAACATGTTTCATTCTCACTGAATAAATGAAAGCTTTGGAAATGTTCATGTTAATGATATGGTATGAAAACACTGGAGTTAAAGCTTGTGTGTAGAAAAGTGTTTTAAAACAGGAGCAACTAATATATTCATCTTGGAATCCAGGACTGCAATTTAAAAACATTTTAGCTATTCAAAAAAAAAAAAAACCCAAAAGGTGACCAAGATGAATCTTTCCTTTTTAGAAATCCTTTCTTTGTTCATTCATAAAATTTTGTGGTGAAGTTACTGAGATCATCGACTTGCACCATTCCACACAAGGCTCTAACAAATTCTGAGACTGTTCTTTAATTGATCTTTTTGGGTGCACTGTGATTAAATTCTGGGAAATTGCTAAGCTATGAGTCACATCATAAAATCCAATTAGTGGTTGGTTGACAGTTTGTCTCCCAGCTCAAGCGTCCAAGTTTCTTTTAATACCACATCAGTATATAGGTTATTGCTGGCAAAAGACTTGAGTTTATTTTGTAGAAGAATGTTGTGCAGAGTCAAAAGTTTATTTTGGATACTACTGAAACTAAGGCTTTTTTGTCTTAGCAAAGCATGCTTTCGTTTTGTCACTTTTGGCTTCATTTTATAAGTTTGAATGCATATTTAAGTATTAGGGTGAGAAGATTTTTTAAAAAGCCTTAAAATAAACTGATGTAAAAATCTTTTCTTTTTCTTTGCGCTATTAGAGCTGCTTAAAATGGACGTTTATTATTACTCATACTAAAAGGACTGCATCTGCCAGGGGGCACTCTTGTGTCTTCACAGGTTTTTCAGCTGTGGTTATATAGAATCTCTGAACAAACATTTGTTTCCTTTTTCCTTTTAGAACTTGGTGAACAGAGCACTCTATAAAGTAGGATTGCCCACCTCTAGGTGGTTGGCTGGAGATCTCCTGGTATTACAACTGATCTCCGGGCAATAGAGATTAGTTCACCTGGAGAAAATGGCCACTTTGGAAGGTGGACTCTGTCATTTTACCCCATTGCAGTTCTTCCCCTCTCCAAATCCTGCCCTCCTCAGGTTCTGCCCACAAAATCTCCAGGTAGTTCCCAACCCAGAGCTGGCAACTGTACTATAGAGGCATCTTGGGTCATGTTCATTCAAACAAATACTTCAAGATTCCCCAATGCTTCAGCCACTTCTGTTTTATTTTGAGGGAGAACTGGAGATCTTTTGCAAGATGTAAGCACTTCTTCATTTATTGTATGCTATCCTTCCTGTGGGGAAAGGCTGCACATCTCCCAGCAGAGAGAGACGTGGGCTTCACATGTATCTGAATTGTGTGTATTGTGGGAGGTGGCATATTCTGTATGTTGACTTGACTGTTTGTGACAAACAAGAACTCATGCATGGGGGGGATAAGTATAGTGAAAAACGTAGAGGTGAGTTGTTTACACATTTATTTGTCTGTTGCATATTGTAACATACAAATAGGCTTTTAGTGAACAAGGAGCAAGAATAGTATGTACTTCTGTTCCTGAGCTACCGGTTCGTCAGAATTTTCCTTCCACTTGTGTGACTCTGCTGGTGTTGCTTAGGATCCAAGCCAATGTGTTGTGCAAACATTGTGAATTTTGGCTCAAACAGCATTGCAAATTATGGAATTCATTATTATTGCAAAAGACACATAACTATTATGTAGTCTGCTTGCACACATACAGTCAGCATTGTGCTTTGCTATGAGCAGTGCCAAGGGGTGTGTGTATATGGGAATACATTGCAAGTATGTAGGTGGGGTCATTCATGTGTTTCTTTCCCACCCAACAGCATCCTTGCTCACAAAGGAGTGCCAGTCAAAGGCTATATTAGATGTGAGTGACCCGGTGACATGAGTGAAATACTTTCCCAAGTCAAGCATTTTTCAGTGCCATGTGATAACATAAGCAGGGGGAAAGTGTCTCCCCAGTTGCTCTGAGTCATGTAAGAGTCTATATAAGAATGGCAGTTTTTCTACAATGTAAGTGTAACAAAATAAAACTGCTTGTAGCAATTAATTGTTTTTTTCCAGTCACCTTATTTTGGCAATAGATTTGCCACTCTGTCACAAAGAGATAATCATTTGGATCCTGTGGGGTAGCGGTTAAAAGCAATGGACTCTAACCTGGGTGACCTTGGTCAGTCACAGTTCTCTTAGAGCTGTTCTCTGGAGAACAGTTCTCTCAGCCTCACCTACCTCACAGGGTGTCTGTTGTGGGGAGAGGAAGGGAAGGTGATTGTAAGGCACTTTGAGACTCTGAGTAAAGGGCGGGGCATAAATCTAACTCCTCTTCTTCTTCTAAATCTCCACTTATGGAAGCTTTTCCATCAGTGAAACAGAACTCCCTCCCTTCCCACTACAGCCTGATGTGATCCCTGAAATGCTGCTCCTCGAGAATTTGGAGGTCTCTAATAGGAGGATGCAAATCAATTAAAAAACAGAAATTCTCCACAGGATCCAAACCTATGCCTTATTTAATGTTTTGCATGGCAGTAAGTTTATATTTTGCTGTTTCCTTAGAGTAGTACCTTAGAGATCAGCAATGACGGCCCCAGGTTTTTTCACCCACTAGGCGAGGATACATTCTGGCACCCCCCATGTGGGGTGGGATGGGGGTTGGTGCTGGAACCACAGTGGGCAGGCTGAGGGGGTGAGCTGCAAATGTGTGCAGGGGTGGGGCGGGATTGCTCGAGGGGGGGCATGCCAGTTTGTAAAAGGAGCTCCAAAGAGACCGTGGGGGCGAGGGTGGCAAAGGGTGAGCTGCACTTTCCTGTCATCCTGGCCTTTTCCCTGCGCCTGTCCCCCTACCTCCTTCTCTTTCTGTCTTGTTGTTGTTCAGTCGCACAGTCGAGTCTGACTCTTTGCGACCCCATGGACCAGATTACACCAGGCCCTCCTGTCTTCCGCTGTCCGCTGAAGTTTGCTCAATTTCATGTTCGTTGCATCGATGACACTGTCTAACCATCTCATCCTTTGCCGTCCCCTTCTTCTTTGACCTTCAATCTTTCCCAGCATCAGGGTCTTCTCCAGTGAATGCTCCCTTCTCATTTGGTGGCCAAAGTATTTGAGCTTCAGCTTCAAGATCTGGCCTTCCAGGGAACAATCAGAGTTGATTTCTTTTAGGATTGACTGATTTGATCTCCTTGCAGTCCAAGGGACTCTCAAGAGTCTTCTCCAGCACCATAGTTCAAAAGAATCTATTCTTCGGTGCTCAGCCTTCCTTATAGTCCAACTCTCGCAGCCATACACTACTACGGGGAATACCATTGCTTTGACCATGCGGACTTTTGTTGGCAAGGTGATGTCTCTGCTTTTTATCATGCTGTTTAGGTTTGCCATCGCTTTCCTCCCAAGGAGCAGGCGTCTTTTAATTTCATGGCTGCAGTCACCATCTGCAGTGATCTGGGATCCTAGGAACGTGAAGTCTGTCACTACTTCTACGACTTCCCCTTCTATTTGCCAAGGAGTGATGGGGCCAGATGCCATGATCTTAGTTTTTTTGATGTTGAGCTTCAAGCCCACTTTTCCGCTCTCCTCTTTCACCCTGAGCAAGAGGCTCTTTAGGTCCTCTTCACTTTCTGCCATCAGAGTGGTATCATCTGCATATCTGAGGTTATTGATCTTTCCCCCAGCAATCTTAACTCCAGCTTGTGATTCATCCAGGCCAGCATTTCGCATGATGTACTCTGCATATAAATTAAATAAGCAAGGTGACAATATACATCCTTGTCGTACTCCTTTTCCTATGCTAAATCAATCAGTTGTTCCATATCCGGTTCTAACTGTTGCTTCTTGACCCTTATACAGGTTTCTCAGGAGACATGTGAGGTGGTCCGGTACTCCCATCTCTTTAAGAACCTGCCATAATTTATTGTGATCCACACAATCAAAGGCTTTAGCATAGTCAATGAAGCAGAAGTAGATGTTTTTCTGGTACTCTCTTGCTTTCTCCATAATCCAGCGAATGTTGGCAATTTGATCTCTAGTTCGTCTACCTCTTCGAAACCCAGCTTGTACTTCTGGCAGTTCTCTATCCACGTACTGTTGGAGCCTAGCTTGTAGGATTTTGAGCATGACCTTGCTAGTGTGTGAAATGAGTGCAATTGTGCGATAGTTTGAACATTCCTTGACATTTCCCTTCTTTGGGATTGGAATGTACACTGACCTTTTCCAATCCTGTGGCCACTGTTGTGTTTTCCAAATTTGTTGGCAAATTGAGTGCAGCACTTTAACAGCATCTTCTTTTAAGACTTTGAATAACTCAGCTGGGATACCATCACCTCCACTAGCTTTGTTGTTAATAATGCTTTCTAAGGCCCATTTAACTTCGCTTTCCAGGATGACTGGCTCATAAGAACATAAGAACATAAGAGAAGCCAATGTTGAATCAGGCCAATGGCCCATCTAGTCCAACACTCTGTCACACAGCGGCCAAAATATACCAGGTGCCATCAGGAGGTCCAGCAGTGGGGCCAGGGCACCAGAAGCCCTCCACTGCTGCCCCCTCCAGCACCAAGAATAGAGTGCATCACCTGCCCCAGACTGAGAGTTCTCATTCTATACCCCGTGACTAATAGCCACTGGTGGACTTCTGCTCCATATGTTTATCTAATTTCCTCTTGAAACTGTCCATGCTTGCAGGTTGAGGCTCGAGGTCAGTGATTATACCATCGTGGTTGTCAAGGACATTGACGTCCTTCTTGTATAGTTCTTCTGTGTATTCTTGCCATCTTTTCCTAATCTCTTCTGCTTCTATTAGGTCCCTACCGTTTTTGTCATTTATCATGGCCAGCTTTGCATGGAACGTTCCCTTGATTTCTCCAATTTTCTTGAAGAGATCTCTAGTCCTTCCCAATCTATTGTTTTCCTCTATTACTTTGCATTGTTCATTTAGGAAAGCCTCCTTATCTCTCCTTGCTGTTCTCTGGAAATCTGCATTCAGTTGGGCAAATCTTTCCTTTTCACCTTTGCCTTTCGCTTTCCTTCTTTCCTCTGCTATGTGTAAAGCCTCATCAGACAGCCACTTTGCTTTTTTGCATTTCTTTTTCTTTGGGATGGCGGTGATTGCTGCCTCCTTTACAATGTCACAGACCTCTGTCCATAGTTCTTCAGGCACTCTGTCTATCAAATATAGTTCCTTAAACCTATTCTTCATCTCTACTGTATATTCATCGGGGATGCGATCTAGGTCAAATCTGAATGGCCTTGTGGTTTTCCCAACTTTCTTCAGTTTAAGTCTGAATTTTACAATGAGTAGCTCATGATCTGAGCCACAGTCAGCTCCAGGTCTTGTTTTTATTGACTGGATAGAGCTTCTCCATCTTTGACTGCAAATTATATAGTCAATCTGATTTCGGTGTTGCCCATCTGGTGATGTCCATGTGTAGAGACGCCTCTTAGGTTGTTGGAAAAGGGTGTTCGCTATGACCAGCGTGTTCTCTTGACAAAACTCTGTTAGCCTTTGCCCTGCTTCGTTTTGTTCTCCAAGGCCAAACTTGTCTGTTATTCCGGTTACCTTTTGATTTCCTACTTTAGCATTCCAGTCCCCTATGATGATGAGGACATCATTTTTTGGTGTTAGTTCTATGAGCTGCTGTAGGTCTTCATAGAACTGGTCCACTTCAGCCTCATCTGCAGCAGTGGTTAGGGCATAGACTTGGATTACTGTGATATTGAATGGTTTGCCTTGGATTCAGACCGAGATGATTCTGTCATTTTTGAGATTGTATCCCAATACTGCCTTTCTCACTCTCTTGTTGACTATAAAGGCCACACCATTTTTTCTACGGGATTCCTGGCCACAGTAGTAGATATAATGGTCTTCTGAGTTAAATTCGCCCATTCCTGTCCACTTTAGTTCACTGATTCCCAAGATCTTACATTCCAGGTTCCTATGTAGTATTGTTCTTTGCAGCATCGGACTTTCCTTTCACTGTCAGACACATCCACAACTGAGCGTCCTTTCGGCTTTGGCCCAGCCGCTTCACTCTTTCTGGGGTTACTCGTACTTGCCCTCTGCTCTTCCCCAGTAGCATATTGGACACCTTCCGACCTGAGGGGCTCATATTCTGGTGTCATATCTTTTAGCCTTTTGTTACTGTCCATGGGGTTTTCTTGGCAAAGATACTGGAGTGGGTTGCCATTTCCTTCTCCAGGGGATCATGCTTAGTCTGAGTTCTCTGCTGTGGCCTGTCCGTCCTGTGTGGCCCTCCACAGCATAGCCCACAGCTTCATCGAACCACGCAAGCCCCTCGCCACGACAAGGCAGTGATCCATGAGGGAGTCTTTCTGTCTGGGGGCTGCAAAAGAGGGGAGTCTCTTTCCGGAGATGATGCAAGAAGCCGGCAAGGGAGGCTTTCTGTGTGGGGCAAGGAGGGGACGAGGTCAGTCAGAATGGCGCCCTCGTTGAGCCGTTGCCCTAGGCAACAGTCTAAAATTTAACAATAATGGGCTGGCCCTGGAGATCAGCAAGTTTCAGGATGTAAGCTTTCAAGAGTCAAAGCTCCCTTTGTGAGACACAAGTGAGTGAAAGCTTATATCCTGAAACTCTTGGTCCATAAGGTGCTACTGGTCTTCAATTTAACCGTTCTACTGCAGACCAACATGGTTACCCTGTGAAACTATCTTGATGAAGGAATATAAAAACCTTGCACAGATAACTGCAGAAGTTATGTTATTAAGGTTTTTTTTAGATACAATACTACTTAGAGCAAGAGTACAGAAATCCACCTCTGGACAGCTTAGTGACTGTCATGGGTAGTTGAAGCAGGCAGGAAACAGCTTTCTCCTCTTTCTTCATGTGTGCTGCAGTTTTGCCCTTTACTTCCTGTGTCATCATTACTTCATGTCTTTCCCAGCTCTATCTGCAGCTGGTTTTACAGCATGTTTTGTGACTTCAAGCTGAGATGCAGGTGGCTTAGCTGGAAAGACAGGAGCCTGACAACCGTCTCTGCTTTGTTTGTCCTAGCACAACTGAATCCCATAAGAAATGGCTATTAAGGAGGACCTGTGGGCCTGGGTGATAGTATCTGATGTGGTGGTCTGGGCCCTCTGGCTCTGCGGTGATTGAACATCTAGTGGTTTAGACATTGTCATGAAAAGGCTTATTTTCTCAAGGCTTTAGAGGGTCCTTCTTCCAATATTTCCCCTCCAAAAACATCCTATGGAGCCTTCAGTAATTTTTACATCTGGCTTTGTTACCTTTCTATGAATTGGAAATCTAAGTACTAGTTCAGTTTATTTAGAAGAAAGCTATAGGTAGTTCCAAATGCCAGAAAAGACCAAAAATCAATCAATCAGTCTAAGAGTTCTCAGTATTTTCATCTCTGTGCCAAACCTGTCAATGTTTGTTTTTTTATAAATATTTCAGATAGCACACCATTGTTCTACTTTGAACATGAAGATAAAATCACCAAGCATAAAGATACCCAGTGAAGTGTGCAAGTTTGAGGATATATACATATATAGTTTTAAAAGCAGCCAAAATAATTTTTTAAAAATTGTTATTGAATTATGTAGGATTTATTCATATTCTGTTTTGCATGTTGCAGTGAAGTGGGGTTTTGCGAGTCGAGGGTCTAGCTGAGATAAGACCAATCTAGAATACATTTTTGCCTAAGAATTTCAATACCAATGAAATTATAATTTGATTAAAATAATTTATAAAACCAGTAGCCAGTGTTGCTGATGGTTCCAGTCCAATTGTTGCCGATAACCAACCAGTGTTTCTGTTGGGTTCATAAAATGCTCCCATTCAAAAAGAAGTTTCTCTTCACCAGATGCTGTACCAGTTTTTAATATAAACTTTCCTTTAAAAAAAGAAATGGAAGCAATTTGCCTGTTTTAAAGGTAAACTGAAAAATACTCAGATTTCCTTGGCATCTTCTAACCAGCAGCGCTTTTTCAAAAATATTTTTTAAACAAATTATTTGTAAAGAAATACAGTTAGCTCTTCAATGTATTGATGTGCAAATTAACATTGTTATCTCTACTAAAAGGGTGAGTCTCTTGAGCACATAGTTGCCAGGCCCAGTCTTCTCCCTGGTGGTGGTAGGATTAGGGGGCATTCCAGGAGGGTGTGTGGTCATCCCCAGTGTGATGATGTCACTCTGCATGATGTCATCACATCCCCACTTTTTTCTACTATTTCAAGGGGAACTTCCCTTTAAATGGTATGTGGGGAGGAGCGAGAATCAAGTGCCCCTGCCTTGCTAGAGGGAAAATCACTTCTTGCAAGACAGGAGCTGGTGGTCCCCACTCAGAAAGAGTGAGTGCTGTGTGCCTGCCCTGCAAGCAGCGGATTTGCCACTTGCAGGGCAAGCATGCTTGGCACCTGCTTTTTCAAGTGGGGCCACAAAGGACTGTTGAGGGTGGGGCTCCCCCACTGGCCAACTGGTGGGCATCAGGGGAGAGCCCTAAAAATTGGGGGAAACTCCACCAGCACATGGGGACAGGCATCCCTATTGGACAGAAGTCAGGCTTAAGATTGGGAAGGTATTTCCCTTTGGCTGCTTAACAACAAACTAGAAACTTCTGCCTGTTTTACAGCTGTCTTTCTGAAAGACATGCTCATTTGAGTCACGCAGTATTGAGGCCTAAGTAATACACCAAAGACTGTCCATCTCTTTATTCAGTAGGTCACTGATAGGTTTGTTGGGCAACGATAATCTGGAAGAAGATAAAATGTATTACTTGCTTTAGTTTGTTCTTGAATTTCTAACACTCCAATCAGAAGTGATTTTTCATTTCAGTTGGTCTTCAGACTTGCCTAGAATGACAATAAGTCCTGAAGCTTTGCAGAGTTATGGCAATATGCTCTACCCCCCTTTATCCATCCAACTGGTTGTCCAAACTCTGATGTTCTTCCATGTACCAGTCATGTCCATGGCAGTTCCTGCTGCAGGGTAGCATGAAAGAAACTTTGTGAACATGACATTGATAGATTTTCCAGCACTGTATGACACCTTTCTCTCCTATCAAAAGCAGCATTCAAAATATGCCCTTATTTCTTCATCTACACTTTCTTGATGCCAGCACATTCTTGCTGATATGCATCTGTTCATGTATATCAAATGTGCCATATGTCATTATTTTGGTAACATGCAATGAATGGGATAGAGAAGGAAGCAGGAGGAAGACTAGGGTTGCCAAGTCTTACCTGGCTGCTGGCAGGGGACTCCAGCCTGTGTCTCTGGACCTTCTGGTGTGCACGTGCCTTGATGACATCACCCAGAAGTGATGGCATCATGGCAGACATGCCATGCGGGGGATGCTCTAACATTTGGCCAAAAACTCTGTGGTCACCTTGGGTGACATCATCATGCCAGGCACATCAGGCATGACATGGCTGTTTGGGGGCAGGATCCCCCGCCAGCCAGCTGGTGGTCAGCAGATTGGGGCCTCCAAAAGTGGGGGAACCCCTGCCCCCATTGGAGGGATGGAAATCCTAAGGAAAACAAACATTGAAGAAGCAGAAAGACAGAGTTACTAAAATGGTTGACTCTGGCAATGCTGTGGATATAGTGTATCAGGGTTTCAGTAAAGCATTTGACAAAATTTCTCATGATATTCCTGAGGATAAGCTAGTTAAGTGTGGGCTGGATGGTGCAACCGTTGGATAGATTCATGGTTGGTTGAAAAATTGTACCGAACAAGTGCTCATAAATGGCTCTGTGTCTACATGGAGGGAAGTTTCAAGTGGAGTGCCACAGGGCTCGGTCCTGGGCCCAGTGTTGTTCATTATTTTTATAAATGACCTGGAGGAAGACATAGAGGGGATGCTTATCCAGTTTGCAGATGACATGAAGCTAGGTGGGACTGCTAATTATGAAGAAGACAGAGTCAGGATTCAAAATGATCTAGATAGGCTGGAACAGTGGGCTGAGACAAATAAAATAAATTTCAGTAGAGATAAGTGCAAAGTCCTACACTTAGGTACAAAAAAATCAAAGGCACAGATATAGAATGGGAGAGACTTGGCTTGACAGCAGCACATATGAAAGGGATCTGGATGTTTTGGCTGATCACAAGCTCAACATGAGCCTGCAGTGTGATGTGGCTGTGAAGAAAGCTAATGCAATCTTAGGATGCATTAACAGAAGCATTGTGTCCAGATCACAGGAGGTGGTAGTTCCGCTCTATTCTGCTATGGTCAGGCCTCACCTGGAGTACTGTGTCCAGTTTTGGGCACCACACTTTAGGAAGGATGTTGACAAGCTTGAGCGTGTCCAGAAGAGGGCAACCAGGATGGTGAGAGGGTTTGAATCCAAGTCTTATGAGGAAAGGCTGAAAGAGTTGGGTATGTTTAGCCTGGGAAAGAGAAGGCTTAGAGGGGACATGATTGTAGTCTTCAAGTATTTGAAGGGCTGTCATGTAGAAGATGGAGCAGATCTATTCTCTCTTGCTCCTGATTGCAAGACTAGATCTAATGTGTGGAAATTACAAGGGAGTCGTTACCAGCTAAATATCAGGAGAAACTTCCTAACAGTAAGAGTGGTTGAGCAGTGGAACAGACTGCCTCGGGAGGTGGTGGATGCTCCTTCGCTGGACGTTTTTAAGTGGAGGCTGGACAACCATCTTTCAGTTATGTTCTAGGGCTATCTTTCGGCTTTGCTCCTGCAGAGTGCAGGGGGTTGGACTAGATTACCTGCAAGGTCCCTTCCAACTCTAACATTGTTTGATTCTATGATTCTGTGAGAATGATCAGAACTGCTGGAGCTTGAAGTGACACCTAATGCTAGATATAGCTGTTACAAAAAAGTAGGTTATATAGCTGTTATCAAAAAAGAATACTGTTTGCATGAAAGCTGTTCAACATAATAGGGAAAAGTGAGCAGAAATTTCAAGCGATCTCAAAACTTAATTTCTAATAATTTGTTCCTGTTGAGTTTCAGAAACTTATCCTAGCTATGGTGGCATCTTTTCCTTTTTTGCAGGCTGACTGGGCTCTGATGCTGCTGTAGTAATAAAGAAGTTATGGAGTAATAACTCTTCACACTTCCATAACACTAGTCTTTCAGATCAGGACCCTCTGTACTGGGCAATGGTGGGGAATCTTATCTTGATGAAGTGCTGTCAGGAGTCTGTGCTTGTGATGAATACCACAGTCTGCAATGATCTTTATTGTGGAATGCATCGTATCTTGCCAGTCTGGTGTAGTGGTTAAGTCAGATGTGAGGGCGATCTGGCTGCGACATCTGTCACCCCATTGATCGCCAGGGTTGATTCGGCTGATCTGGCTGGGTAGGCGGGTGTCCCCTACCTCCCTCACCGCTCCATGTGCGTCCCTCCCGAAGCTGCGCGCTTGGTCGAAGAGGACGACCATCCCAGATAGAAGGAGTGTAGTGATTAAGTGCATGGACTCTAATCTGGGAGAACCAGGTATGATTCCCCATTGCAGCTGCTGGATGACCTTGGACAAGCCATAGTTCTGTCAGGGCTGTTCTTGAAAGAGCAGTTCTCCAGAGCACTCTCTCAGCCCCACCTACTTCACAGCTGCCGATTTCCCACCAGCGCTGCTCCACGCTTGCCCCTTCCCTTTTGCCCCGATGGCACGTGTCAATTTCACACAAGCTGCTGTGCAGCCACATTTTGCCTCGCAGTTTCGCGCAATTTTCCCCGCGTCTATTCGATCCTGTTTTTTGAGGATTGAGTAGACGCTGGGAAAATCACACGAAGTTGCGGGGCAAAATGCGGCCGCGCAGCAGCTTGTGTGAAATTGACACGTACCATCGGGGCAAAAGGGAAGGCGAGTGTGGAGCAGCACTTGTGGGAAATCGGCCAGGGTATCTGTTGTGGGGAGGGGAAAGGGAAAGGAGTTTTTTAAGCTGCTCTGAGACTCTGACTGAAGGGTGGGATATAAATCCAGTGTTTTCTTCTCTTCTTCTCTTTTCCTAGTGGATTGGATATTTTATTTCTGCGTACTCCATCACATTTATGTAGAGAACCAAGCCAGCTCAAGTTGGCAGTATTGTGACTGTTGTGTGTGTCCACCTAATGTGACACCCAATTAGACAATGGAACACAATTTTTTACATGCCCCCAACACAGATCATCATCACAAGCTGAATCACTCCCTGAAACTTGTAATATCTTTGCTTGGTCCCACTCCAAGACCACTTATTATTCTAAATATGCTCATGAATAATTTCCACTGATTCTCAAAGAAAATTCATTATCAGATATATGTGACAGTACTTTTGTTGAAATACTATGTTGGTGTTGTTTATTTCTTCAGCTTTCAAAGTACAATTTGAAAGTTCATTCCAATAAACTACATATGGATGGATACAATGAAAGCAATTTAAATAACATAATTAGATATTATGCCTTAGTTTCTCAATATAGATTTCTGTTAGCAAATGTGCAGCTTTTGCTGATAAAAATATGGTTTAATGGTTTGTCTGTGACACCAAAACTGTACAGGGCATGTTGCAAACTAATATTTGCTTTATTATAATCTCAAAGCTCCCCAAAGCTTGCTGGGCCATTAACTTGTGTGAACCAGTCCTGTGGAACAAGACATTGTAAGGTATTATAGTTTTGGGGGGCTTGAAAAACATTAATTTTCTCCTCTTGTGCTTATCTTTTACAGTCTCTTAAAGTGTCTTGTTCATGGAACAGGAATTGTAGTGACACAACTGTATAAAAGCTTGCTCAGAATAATGGAACAAAAGTAATTGGAAAGCAGTGACATTTTTCTTCTTGTGATATCACCACAATGCTTGCATTAATAGGCTTATGGCAGAATATGGCTTTAAAATATATTCATATCTTAATACTGGGAGCTTTTTAATAGTAGGTACACATATTCATATGACACAAATAGATATGAAATTCCCATATAAAGCCTTAAAAGATCATTCTGCAATTTTCACTGCAGATGTTTAATGAAGTACAGAACTTCGTGATGTTCAGGGAAAAGCGGGCCTATGGGCAAGGCATGAACTCTGAAGAAGTAATTTTTATTCAAGTAATAGAGTGCTAAAATCCTGAAATATTTCATCAGCTATTTAGCATAGTCGTACCTAATCTGATGTGCTTAGTAATCAAGAATCTTTCATTAAAATATTTTCTTCTACTGAATATTTTTATTTTGATAGCAGTGAAAAATTTTATTTCATTGACATTATTGTCCGAGCAAATGTACGGCACATCGCTTTAGGGCCACTATAATGAAACTGCTGCATCAAAAAGTGCCCTTTTCAACAGAGCTGTGGGACTTTGCATATTTTATGACCTGTCCCTGACATCCTGTTAAATAGGAAATGGATGCTATTTCAAAGGCTGCTTGCGTTGGGCAAAGGCTGAGGCAAGCAACCTGTCAATCGTGGGAATTTTATCTCATTTAAAGGAATTTTGAGTTGTCTGTTTAAAAGGTTACTAAGCCTGATGCACTATTATTGGTAGATAAATCAATACAAGAGCATTGTGTTACGCTTACTCTGCTGTCTTGCACATTGGTGTATGTGCTTAACTTCTGGCATCCCGGTGATAATAGTGAGCTGGCTTTGTCTCATGTCTGACAGGAAAAGACAGAACAAATCTGTTCTTGGCGGTATGAATAAATATTACTGGTAGAACAAAAGAGAACAGTATCTGTTTAATGGAGCAGAACTCATAGTCATGAGGCAAAACGAGAGGTAAAGGAAAGAGGCTCTGGGCATATATATTAGTGATTCTATGGTGCTTTCTCATTCCACCTATATTTGGTCTTGTGGGATGTTATTGGACAAGGCTATCACTATCCTTTGTCACTGTGGTGAATATGTGCTTATACTGCATTGCCTATCATGCAATATGATTTAGGATCTCTGTTAGTGTCAAGCTATGAGGTCACAGAATCATACAATACTAGAGTCTAAACACCTGCTCTGTGAATGCGTTAATGGGGTTATCCAACCTCTGCTTGAAGAGCTGTAGCAGGGGTGAGCCTCCTGCTCAAGTAATTGATTCCATTGTCAAACTGCTCTTACTTACCCTTGGGACATTTCTTTTCATGCTCAACCAAAAAGTACTTTCCCCAAACTTTAAGTCCATTAGACCTAGTCTTGCTTTCTAGAGCAGTAAAGAACAAGTCTTTCCATATTGTGATTGCTTGATTAAAATATTTATATGCCACATTTTTCTCTTTGCTCAAGACAGCTTATAAGTAATAATTAAAAGATTACAAATTAAAATCAAATAATAAACCTCATTCCTCCCTTTCTCCTTAAAAGATGCCTGCTGTTCATATCGGATCAAAAGGACTGGCAAACAAACAAGCCTTGCAGTACCTCCTGCTCCAACAAGGGGGCTCTCCTCACTGGGAGCTCCAGTTGATGCCAGGTGGGCCACCTAAGTGGTGGAACAGCCAACAGGTGGCAGCCTGAAGACTGTAGTTAGTGCACAAAAACATGTGGGAGGAAATGGTCCCTTGGATATGTGAACGCCATGCTGTGAAGAGCTTTGAAGGTCATAACCAGCAGGTCATGGGATTTCATTTCTGTACTGCCAGTATGCTGCCCAACAAAATGCTTGACTGAGCTAGCTGATGTGATCTGGAGATTGTTGTTGTGGATCCTTGGAAACTGGCACCTGGGGAACTGCAGTCTTCCATAATGGGTACTGCTCAGTCTTTGATAGTTACCATAATATTCTGAACATGATCTTCTCTACAGTTCAGAATGTTAGTGATTTTTTTTTTTGGTGTTTGTGTGAGGTTATCTGCAGTGCTATTGTCATGGAAAGATTATCACTTGGATAGGATTTAGATCTTGGGGTCTTCAGATATCCACAAGTGTTGGGAAATAATTTAGATTACTGAATTGAGTTTGTCTTCAAGTAGCTCTAGCAGATTTTTATATTGATGCCATGTTGACTTAACTGACGCTACTATGATAGATCAATGGAGTGACCTTCTGGTTTAGGGTTTTCATGCAATTGCACTAAATGTTGTCTTAGTACGCCGCAGACCCATGTGTCTGTAAAGCTTCAGGATTTGTAGTTGCAAGGGAGATTGCTGAAACACAGATGGTAGAAAACCAGCCAGTTATGACTTTAGAGCTCATTTTCAAGTCTGTGCCGTGATATGGATAAGGGCAAAGAAACATTTTTTTCCTGTGCTACCACTATGCTTCTACCATTCCTTGACATCATTGGCCAGTGAATCTTTTTTGTTAATAATAGAGTTTTGTACTTGCCCATACCAGAAGAGAAAATCATCCTCTGAGGCCTGCTACTCTCCAAGATTCTTTTGTATATTTGTGTGTGTGTGTGTGTAAGTCTTGTCTGCTGTATCTTGGATTCCACACTTGATGCAATGGGTAAGTTGTTCAGTGCTTTTAAAAAGAACCTTTCACTTGCAGAGTGGAGAATGAACCTAAAAGGGAATATTTACCATACAAAGAGGCATATTTAATATTTAATTAATGTAGAAATAATATAGAAAGGGATTCTGTGTTAAGTGTGTTTTAATATTAAATGCAATTTAAAGACATCTTGCTTTTAGAAGAAGAAGAAGAAGAGATTAGATTTATACCCCATCCTTCACTACCCAAGGGAGTCTTAGAGCGGTTTACAAACTCCTTTTCCCTTCCCCTCCCCACAACAGACACTCTGTGAGGTAGGTGGGGCTGAGAGAGCTCTGACAGACACTGCTCTTTTTTCAAGACCAGCTCTGACAGAACTATGGCTTGCCCAAGGTCATCCAGCAGGTGCAAGTGGAGGAGTGGGGAATCAAACCTGGTTCTCCCAGATTAGAGTCCATGCATTTAACCACTACACCAAACTATTCAACTAAAAATGTTCAGATTTCCAAAAGATGTCTTTTCAGGTATTGCAGTCAACACTTTGGTACACTGAATATTACATTTGGAGATGCTTTGCTAGGAGCATTACTGTCTTATCCTGAAAGAGCTAAATTGGTTGCCTGTGTGCTTTCAACATAATCCAAGTGCTGTGTGCTTTCAACATAATCCAAGCACTGCTCATTACTGTTTGAAACACTAAGTGGTCCGAGACTAGGATGGCTAAACGGATGCTTACTGCCATATGAACTAGTCAGGTAATCTATAGTGGCTCTGCTTTTGTGTGCCCACTTCCTGAAATAAAGCAGGTGGCTACCAGGGACAGGACCTTCTTTGTAGTGGTGCCTCAACTTTGAAGCTCCTTTCACATAGCTACACATTTGGCCTTTATCTTATTTACCTTTACGTAAAGAAGCACCAAGTAAAAGCTGTTCTGTTTACTCTGGCTTTTGGTTGGCTTTTGAAAAACAACAGGGGTGTTGTCCCCCGACCTCCCCCAATCTCTCTCATGCTCATTTGGCTAATTTAATGATGACTACTTGATGGTTTTATGGAAGCTACCTTGGAAGCCTTTGGGCTGACAGTTTCATGCACGATATAGTTTAAAAAAATAACTGGCTACTGGTAGACCAAATTCATCAGTTGGCATGAGTTGTCATAAATATGTCAATGATATGCAGCTCTCTCTGTTATTTTTGTCAACTCTAGAAAAAGCAGTTCAGTCTCTAAATGAAGGCTTCTCCATTTGGTAGGGGATATATAAGATTAAAATGGGGAAACAAGATACAATATGGTGAAGAAGGGTCTCAGGTTTGGCTGTGGCTGGGTGAGGTTAGCCTTTATCTGAAGGCTAAATATATATGTCTGGTAGTGACAACAGCCTCAAATGTTCACTGAATGTACAGGGAGGGAGAGCGGGTACAAGTGTGCTGGCCCACTCCCATTTCCGCACAATCACCTGGTTGTCTGCAGCTGACAGGTTATTATAGTAAGTGGTTTTTAAAACTGATTTTTAATTTTTGTTTTGTTTCTCGTTGCTTTGTAAGGTATTGTTATTATTGCTGTTTTGGAGTCATGTGCATCATGTAAGTCCTATTTTGGTGGCAAAGAAGCACTATAGAAGCTATAAAGAAACAAGAAAGAATTTTGAAGGAAAAATATGTAGTGTAGGTACTGAGGAGGGTAGATACCCTGTGACTTTGCCAATTATAAATCAAGGTCTGTGGCATTATGAACATTTTATTGGAAGTGGCAATTTTTTAAAAAAACACTGGTTACTATAGAGTTTTGCCCAAAATATCAGAGTGTCACTGCACGATGTCCCAAGTGTGATGATGTCACTGCATTGGGGATGTTGCATGTGATGACATCACCCCACCCTCCACTCCCAAAGAGCTCCCTCCCACCCCTACCAGCAAGAAGGTAAGATCTGGCAACCCTACAGTTAAACCTCTCTTCTAACCTTGATTTGGGGATTTCACAGTATGCAGGAATGCAAGATGCCTAGGAATCAGTTTACAGACCACATACTTGGTGAGATTTTAGTTGGCTTTGAAAAATTTTGATTCCAATTTTTTAGCTATCATGAATGACAAAACACAAAAAGTATTGGGAGACAGGATTAAAGGAAGCATTCCATACTGAAAGCATTTCAGCCCTTTGAGGCCCCTTGGGGCTGACTCAGTTAAATAAAAAACTTAAGACTCAAGTCCTTGTTAGGAACAACCTGTGTGTAACCATTGCAGTTTTACTGACTGTTTTAAAACAACCTGCCCACAAGTAGCAGCTCTGTATATGTCTGGCATCTGTTATAGGAATTTGTGGTAAGCAGAACAAACCTTCAATGTGCTGCCACTGCAAAGATGCATTTAAGGGTTTCTCTGTCGGCTTTTTTGTTTTTTAGAGGTGATTGAGAGTGGTATGGGATGTGGAGAATGAGAGACATCCAGGGATCATGAGACTGAGTGGGCAGATGTGTATGTAAACCCAATAATTTCTGTTGACTCGTAGCATTTCTTCAAGGCCTTGGACATATGTGTTTCTCAACTCTACAACTAGAAATCTTTTTAATTGGAGATGCTAGAAATTGAAATCAAGAACTTGTCATATACAGTGTATATGAGCTGCCTGAGCTTTAGCCTGTCCCAAATACGGTTGCCAACTCTAGCTAATATAGTTGTCAAACTCCAGGTGATCTCCCTGAATCACAACTGATTTCAGTTCCTCTGGAGGAAATGGCTTCT
Source organism: Gekko gecko (assembly GCA_029375565.1). Lineage (NCBI taxonomy): Eukaryota > Metazoa > Chordata > Lepidosauria > Squamata > Gekkonidae > Gekko > Gekko gecko. The sequence continues at coordinate 54,556,923 of JAPDNY010000009.1, forward strand.
TTGGAGGTTGGACTCTATGGCATTATACCTCACCCATACTGGCCCCACCCCAAATTTCCATGAATTTCCTAACCTAGAGTTGGCAGCCCTACTGGCTAGGAAAATTCCTTGAGCTTTGGAGATGATGGCCAGGGAGGGTTGGGGTTGGGGAGGGGAGAGAGCTTAGCTAGCACATAATATCATAAAGTCCACTGTCCACTGTCCAAAGCTGCTGTTTCCTCCAGGGCAACTGATCACAGTAGTCTGGAGATCATTGTAATTGTGGGAAAAAGCCAGGCCCTGCATGGAAGTTAGTAACACTATTGCAGGCCCAGCTCTGTGGGGAGAGGCAGGGGATGGTGTGGCTGACCACCCAAGCATGAAAATACAACCACCATGCGTGTATTGGGTTAAAAATTGACCACAGATTTATTGGTTACAGCTGAAAGAGCACTGGCACAGCATGGGCAGATGTATCCAGAGTAGGGTTACCAACCCCCAACAGGGATTCCCTCAATTTGGGGGGCTTCAATCCACCACAAGCCAGCTGGCCAGTGGGGAAAACCCCCTAACAGGTATGTTATTGTGCAACATCCCCAATGGAATGATGTCACTTTTGGTTGATGTCATTGTGCCGAGGATGTCACGCAGCAATGCTCTGGTTTGGGGGCAAACTCTATTGTTTTGAAGCCCAAAAAACAATACAGGTTTGCCCCCAAACCAGAGCATCATATGTGGCATCACTGACGTGATGATGTCACTTCCAGGTGATGTCATTGTGTTTGGCTGCCCACCCCCAGAACACCCCCCAAATCCTACTGCCATGACAGCGAGGGAACCTGACAACCCTAGTCTTGCCAGCCAATGTGCAACCACCCCTCAGGCCACCTGCTGGGAATGCTGTGGGATGGCAGTATGTGGGATTCCACCTGGGCAGGAGCAACAGCGTGGTCTCCCCTGCCACTTGATGTGAGGGAAAATAGCCATGCAGGATGAATTTCCCCCGAAATGGATCCACCCCATGTTGATAGTGCCAACATATTTGTGACAACAAAGCAGATAATACAAACATAACAATGTAACAACATGCAGAATGGGAAAGTTCCTAGCCTTTCAGCCATTGTTCAGTTGGTAATATGGTACCTGTAATATGGCAGCTGCTGACTAGAAGATTTGCTTTATTTTCACTGATGATTAAACCATGGTTAAAATCCTGGTTTGTGAGCAAGAGTCAAACATCATGTTTTTAAGTTTCCCAATTTACTAGAGGAGGAAGTATGGGAGCCTGAGAATAAACAGTGTTGGGAATGCCAAGTAGAGCACAATTGAAAGCTTCCTGGTTTGGAAAACTGTTGATCAAACTTGAAATTGCCCTAATGTCTAAGTAAAATGCCTGGGCAAACTAGAGCTTTTTCTCACTGCCAATGGGGGTTCTTAACTGAGATGGTTTAGAGTCTTGGATTGTAAGAAGGAAAGAGACTCCAATTTGGCCAAGTGTACTCAGATGTCTTGGCAAATTGATGTTTGATCAGAGGCTTCTCAAACCAGGAGAGTTTCTATTGCACTGCACTTGTGAATGAAAGCTGGAGGGGCAGGATGGAGAGAATATGCAAATATGGCAAACAAGCCTGTGATGGCACACTGTTCTAACAAATTCACTGAGACTTCTGAAAACTGACATAACAAAAGTTGATACTTTATTAGGTTCTGTAGCCTCTTTGCAGATACAGTACCTCCATCAGTTGCTACGAAGGCTTTCTTCCAGTTCAGCCAAGACTGTAAAATAGCCCCTTATCTTTTCCATCAAAAGAAGAAATAATTTATAAATTACTTGAAACAGCGGAAATGGACAAACTAATTTTGCAATTACAAGATAAAAAAGAAGAAATCTTTGAGAAAACCTGGTCAAGACTATATAAGTGGATCAGGGAATACCTTCAAAGATGTACAACATAATTATTAAAACATAATCTCTATATTTTAAACTGTTAAACTGGTTTAGGTGCACAAAAGAATGATTCCATTTATGTAAAACTTAAATAGATTCAATGAGTACATGCTTCTTCTGTGCTTTGTGTTAGTTTCTTTGTATTAGTAGTTTTTGTCTGTCTTTTTCTTTTAGAAAATCAATAAAATCTATTTTTAAAAATAGCCCCTGATACAGGTCATCTGGCCACCTGGATTCTCTTTACAGTGACATCAAGATTAGACTCCTGCAATGGACTGTACATTGGTCTCCCCTCAAAATCGATTCTGAAACTCCAGTTGATGCAGAATGCCGCAGCTTGGTTATTATCGGGAGCTAGATGGAGCACGGATATTACTCCCATCCTGCAGGCACTTCACTGACTGCCCATCAGTTACTGGGCTCAGTTTAAAGTATTAGCTATCACATACAATGCCCTTCATGGCCTCTGACCCTCATATCTGTGAGACTGTTTCTCCCCTGACATTTCAATATGACAACTTCATGCATTGGAGCAGGGTCTTCTGCAGGTGCTAACCTGCAAATGAGCAAAACCAGCCACTGCCCATCCATGCACCTTCTCAGTTGTGGCCCCCACCTTTTGAGGAGGTCAGGAAGTCTCATGGCTTTCCACAAACTATGCAAAACTGAATTATTCAAGAGGACTTTTCTAGGCAGGCAATAGAGTTGCGCTGTACTAAATGATTCACAAAGTTACTCAGAAAAATTATTAGAGACTGTGGTCAATGCTACTGAGGAATTTCACATTACCCTTTTGAAGCCGGTTTGAAGCCATTTTTGATCCGTCGTGGAGTAAACTGGTATAAGGCTGCCATTTCACACATGGCTTTCCCCTTCCGGTAAAGAGCTGGATCTGAAGTGGTTCGCCATTTCAGACTGCACTGCTTTTTCCCACCATTTTTCGCCCGTGCAGGCGATCTCCAGCTTTTCTTTTTTTTTTAATGTTCACTTTATAGCATTATAGCACTATAACACAACACTCCAGGCATTCCAATGGGGTTGCTATAATGCTGCTGCATTATAGTGTTATAGCGCTATAACGCTATAAAGTGAATGCTAAAAAAAATGCCGGAGATTGCCCGCGCGGGCGAAAAATGGCAGGAAAAAGCGAATCAGAACTGGGAGAGGAAACTGAAGACTACTTGGAAGCATTTGACAGGTAAAATGCTTCAGCCCCATTTCCTAAATGGAACAGAAGCGTTTGTGTGTGAAATTACAAATATATTCTGGTAGGGAACTAGTTCTAAAACGGTTCTGTCTGAAATGACAGACCAGAAACCGTTTGGGAACCGTTCCTCTTCCGGATTATATTGTCTGAAATTCCCTACTATGTATGGCTTGCTGAAACTAGGATTCTAATATGGAATTTTGTGTAATTTAATGTGTCACGTTAACACTTATCCTTTGCTTCAGTTCAGCTCTGTTTTTAGACTTCGGTTTGTTCTTCAACCCTAATCCTATTTCATTGTTTAATAAATGTCCAATCCATTGATTGTATTGACTCACTCTGTGTACTCCGCCTTGAGTCCAAGTGAGAAAAGAGAACTATAAGCAATGTAAATAAATAAATATAATCACTTGTCTGGCTTTGAAACTATTTTCTGGTCTGACCTACATATTATGTTTTGGTGGTGTGAAGGTAGGCCATTGTTTGCAGCATTGGTATTTAGTAGATGGGGCATCTGCATTCATGTGGGACAGTGTTAAAACTAACTGTACAACCAAAATCTGTTTAAATCACAATGAAAAATACTAGTCTGACATAATTCTCAAAGAAACATCTTGAAACTTCCTCAGATCCCTCAACTGTGGATAATGCCAACTTATTTTGAGAAGCTTGGCTAGTTAGAATTAGATAGTTACAAGATGAAATGCTGTCCAAGATATATGTCCCTATGTATCATGAAGGAGTAAAACTGTGCATTGCTACCTCTTCCTGTGAAACCTTAGCTGTTGTGCCAATATGAAACCATTTATTACTTACATTAGGTCAGAAGTTCATATACCACTAGTCCAAGTTGTCCATCAATGTCATAGATATGAATTAGTTAACATAGAATTAGCATTAGCGAGAGACACCTTTCTTTCTGATGCTCTAGTTAAATCTGGACAAGGAAGGTTAAAATGTATGTTGAGCACACATCATTGGAAAGCTTCACTGGCAACAGTGATGAGATTTGCTGGCAAGCTTCATATGTATAGAATTAAGGGAACTGGATAAAATCAGGAAAATTTAAGTAACATAATTAAATTACTGTATTTTACAGTGAAAAATGCATAATGCAGTAAAAATAAAACAATGCTTGAACAAAATCTGATGCATGTTTTGTGTCAGTGAGACACAGGTGAGAGTTCTCTAAATATATTAAAATACTGAGAAAAATGATTTGTCATTACCAGGTGAAGAATTTAGATTTCTAAAAACATAAAGACATAGTCTGTTCGCCTAGTTTGCTCATTTAACAAACTGATATTAATATGTCAATACAAATTAACTAAATTAATATGTAAATGCTCCTTTCTCTGTTTTTTCTCTTTATATAGTTTTGAAATCTAGTTTTCCCTTCAAAAAACTTCAAAGGAACCTGATTTGTTGTCCAAAGTGTCAGATATGTTAATTTTGAGACTGAGAAATTTTGTTCATGATAAAGTAATCATGTCAGTGCCAGCTCAGGTTAAGACAACTATGAATTCATTCTCGACATTTTGTGAAAAGTGTTGAATCATCACTTAGGAAAAAAATCACCCTGTAAGCTAACTATTATACTGAAACATGAGTGACTAAGTGTTTGAGGAATGACCCATTGTTTCTAATACAGCTTTATAAATATTTAAAATGATAAGTTCATTTTAATGATGTAGAGCCTGTTCAGTGAAGGCACCAGATAAGTAACTCATAGTGAGAAAGTCCAGAACCTAATGAGAACCGGGTAGCTAAATGAACCTTGGGGATACTCCAGCTCATCTGCTACCTTGCTTTCTCTCTTCACTCATGCACCACAATCCGAATAAAGACCTCTACTCTGTGGCAAGCCATACCCACTTTTTACATCCAAACTAACAGCCATGGTTTGCTCCATCCCCTGCAGGATTAAGGATTCCTAGTTTGGAAGCGACACAACAAAGCATAATTTGCTTTGTGTGACAACTGTGATTTGCCAAAAAGGGCTTTAATTAGATGTTGTTACATGGACTGTAGCCCACTTTGCATGTAATGGCCTCAGTTTTTGTCATCCTGTATCTGGAAGGAGAGAGCCACCAGTATTATACTCCCTCTTGAAGGAGCAACTTGTTTTTCCTTGCTAGATAGCTAATGCTGCTTCTGCAAGACTAGCAAAGATGCATTCCTGTTCTTGCAAGGGGGAGGAGGCAAGCAATAAGATTCTGCCCTGTTAGTCATAATGGTGTCAAGTATGTACAGACCAAGGTTGGTTATATATTTACTTGCTTAAGAGAGAAGTACGATCCTACAGCTCTTAGCATTCAGACTAAAAACATATTGCCTGACAGAAAGGGCTGGACTACGGTAATTTAATTAGACCTTGGGAAGACATTGAATATTTTTTAATTAGAAGTCAATTCTGTCATAATAAATGGATTCAGTGTGCTTGCTGAATGAAGCCAGTGTTCATACAAACTGGTAATGATAGAAGTGTGTTTCTGTTTGTGGTAGAAGAGAAGAAGAGATTGGCTTTATACCCCGCCCTTCATTAACCAAGGGAGTTTCAGAGTGGCTTACAAACTCCTTTCCCTTTCCCTTCCCACAATAGACACCCTGTGAGGTAGGTGGGGCTGAGAGAGCTCTGACAGAAACTGCTCTTTTTCAAGAACAGCTGCGCCAGAACTATGGCTTGCCCAAGATCATCCAGCAGGTGCAAGTGGAGGAGTGGGGAATCAAACCCAGTTCTCCCAGATTAGAGTCTGCGCACTTAGCCGCTACACCAAACTAGCTCTCATTGCAATTATCAGATCTCCACAAGAATTGGAAGAAGACCCAGTATGGATGTATTTTTAAACCCTTTACTGCAGCTGGGGGGATATCATGTGCAGAGCCTGGAGATTTATCAGAAAATAGTTTTATATTGCATCTTATTTGTATTGAACTGTTCTAAATATGCTATAAACTGTGTTTTTTCTTCTGATATAATTATATCCTATTTAGTGAAAGCAGTCTATGCAAATATAGAATCAGTACTGTGCTCACAAGGAGACAGCTAGCGAGTTGCTTGTTTGAATTGCTCAGATTGTTTTGGCCACCTCTTTTATTTGGGAAGAGTAGATACCTAAAAGTTTTGGGCCAGGCACATTATTTAACTTGAGCTTCTGCATTCAATGGTTGGCTCCCACTTAGCTGGTGATGTCACATACTATTGGAGCTAGGCTTTTATGGAAGATGTTATTTCAGAGCCTCTGGTTCTAATCGTTGAGATGTCCTGGAGTACTAGTGTTATGCCAGAAGACTGGAGAAGAGTGAATGTTGTCCTGATCTTCAAGAAGGGGAAAAAGACGAACCTGGGAAATTACAGGCCTGTCACCTTGACATCAATACCTGGAAAAAATTTAGAGCAGATTATCAAACGCTCTGTCGGTGAGCACCTTGAACAGAATGAATTAATTGGTAGTAGCCAGCATAGGTTTATCAAGAATAAGTCATGCCAGACCAACCTTATCTCCTTTTTGACAGAGTTACTAAAACGGTCGACTCTGGCAATGCTGTGCATATAGTGTATCTAGATTTCAGTAAAGCATTTGACAAAGTATCTCATGATATCCTTGAGGATAAGCTGGTTAAGTGTGGGCTGGATGGTGCAACCGTTGGATAGATTCATGGTTGGTTCAAAAATCATACCCAACGAGTGCTCATAGATGGCTCTGTGTCTACGTGGAGGGAAGTCTTGAGTGGAGTGCCACAGGACTCGGTCCTGGGCCCGGTGTTGTCCAATATTTTTATAAATGACCTGGAGGAAGACATAGAGGGGATGCTTATCCAATTTGCAGATGACACAAAGCTGGGTGGGACTGCTAATTATGAAGAAGACAGAGTCAGGATTCAAAATGATCTAGATAGGCTGGAACAGTGGGCTGAGGCAATAAAATGAAATTCAATAGAGATAAGTGCAAAGTCCTACACCTGGGCAAAAAAAAATCAAAGGCACAGATATAGAATGGGAGGGACTTGGTTTGACAGCAGCACATGTGAAAGGGATCTGGATGTTCTGGTTGATCACAAGCTCAACATGAGCCTGCAGTGCGATGTGGCTGTGAAGAAAGCTAATGCAATCTTAGAATGCATTAACAGAAGCATTGTGTCCAGATCACAGGAGGTGGTAGTTCTGCTCTATTCTGCTATGGTCAGGCCTCACCTGGAGTACTGTGTCCAGTTTTGGGCACCATACTTTAGGAAAGATGTTGACAAGCTTGAGCGTGTCCAGAAGAGGGCAACCAGGATGGTGAGAGGGTTTGAATCCAAGTCTTATGAGGAAAGGCTGAAAGAGTTGGGTATGTTTAGCCTGGGAAAGAGAAGGCTTAGAGGGGACATGATTGTAGTCTTCAAGTATTTGAAGGGCTGTCATGTAGAAGATGGAGCAGATCTATTCTCTCTTGCTCTTGATTGCAAAACTAGATCTAATGGGTGGAAATTACAAGGGAATTGATACCGGCTAGATATCAGGAGAAACTTCCTAACTTTAAGAGTGGTTGAGCCGTGGAACAGTCTGCCCTGGGAGGTGGTGGATGCTCCTTCGCTGGATGTTTTTAAGTGGAGGCTGAACGACCATCTTTTGGGTATGTTGTAGGTATGTAGGACTATCTTTCGGCTACGCTTCTGCAGAGTACAGGGGGTTGGACTAGATGACCTGCAAGACCCCTTCCAACTCTAACATTCTGTGATTCTATGATTCAATGATGTTGTTGACCTCAGTTTCCTATCTAAACAAACTTTAAAAAAATCTAAATCCCACCTGCATTCAAAGTCCTTTTTCAAACAGCTGAGACAAGTCTCTGAGTGGGGAAGGGAATACGTCTGTATCACCACAAAGCGCTAATGTATATATGAACCCTGATGATCTTGCATTAAACATATGAGTGATCAGATTTGTTTCCTCTGTAGGGACAGACAGCGAAAACACAGCGTTTAAAGTGCAAATATCTTGCTTTGCCACTGAAGTGTTCTTTGACTGACAGCTGCAGAATCCCTTTCTTTCTTGTGGAATACCAAAGTCTATGTATCTGTACCAGTAAAGAGGTTTTTCCATGTAGTCTTACAAGCTCAAAAGGTTTTGATCCTTTCTCTTCTCTTTTTCACCTTTCTTCAGATATCTGTCAAATAGGGAGCCCGTCCTTAGTAAAATACAAGAGGTGGTAGCATTTGCCCAGACTCTATCAGCAACACACTCCGATGCGAATTTACTCAGAATTACATTCCATTGTATTCAGTGGGGTTTTTCCCCAACAGGTTCTGCCAGACCAATCTCATTTCTTTCTTTGATCAAGTGATGAGCTTACTGGATCTAGGGAATGCTGTTGATATTGTTTACCTGGATTTCAGTAAAGCTTTTGACAGGATTCCACATGGTGTTCTGGTGGGTAAACTAGAGGACTGTGGACTGAACTCTAGGATAGTTAGGTGGATAGGGAACTGGTTGGAGAACCTCACTCAAAGAGTAGTTGTCAGTGGCATTTCATCTGAATGGAGGGAGGTGTCCAATGGGGTACCACAGGGCTCAGTTCTGGGCCCAGTACTTTTCAGTATTTTTATAAATGACCTGGAGGAGGATGTGGAGGGGGTTCTCATTAAATTTGCAGATGACACCAAATGGGAGGATTAGCAAACACACCAGAAGACAGAGACAGAATTCAGTGAGATCTGAACAAACTGTAGAAGTGGGCAGATGTGGATAAGATGCAATTTAATAAGGATAAGTGCTGAATTCTCCTTCTGGGTACCAAAAATGAGGAACACGCATACTGGATGGGGGATACACTTCTGGACAGCAGTGTGTGTGAACAAGATCTTGGGGTATTGGTGGACCAAAAGTTAAATATGAGCAGCCAGTGTGGTGCAGCGACAAAAAAAAGGCTAATGCGATCTTGGGGTATATCAACAGAGGGATAACATCCAAATTGCAAGATGTCATAGTCCTGCTGTACACTGCATTGGTCAGGCCACATCTAGAGTTATGTGTGCTGTTCTGGAGGTCTCACTTCAAAAAGGATGTGAACAGAATGGAGCAGGTGCAGAGGACAGCGATGAGGATGGTTGTGGGCCTGGAGACCATGCCTATAAGGAAAGGCTGAGAGACTTGGGAATGTTTAGTCTGGAGAAGAGGAGGTTGAGGGGGGGACATGATTGCTCTCTTTAAGTATTTTGAAGGGCTGTCATTTAGAGAAGGCACGGAGCTGTTCCTGTTGGCAGCAGAGGATAGGACTTGCAGTAATCAGTTTGAATTAAAGGCAGAAAGGTACTGGCTGGATATTAGGGAAAACTTTTTTACAGTAAGAGTTGTTCAGCAGTGGAATCAGCTACCTAGGGAGGTGGTGAGCTCCCCCTCACTGGCAGTCTTTAAGCAGTGTCTGGACAAACACTTATCAGGGATGCTGTAGGCTGATCCTGCATTGAACAGGGGGTTGGACTAGATGTCCTGTATGGCCCCTTCCAACTCTGCGATTCTATGATTCTACTCCTTGTTAAGTGTGCATAGAATTGCAGTACAAGGTTTGAAATGTCTTTGCATCAGCTGTTTCTTACTTGAGATTAAAAATGTACACGAACCACAATTTGAGTACTGTTTCACAGATGTAAATTGAGATCCAAAGACTACAATTCTTTCGCCAGTTCCCATAAGAGAACTGATGTGGCTAATTCAGTGCTATATCTGTCTGCAGCAAATACTGCGGTACAGGGAAGGAGGTCATACTTAGTTTTTCTGGTCTACTCTTGGCTCTGTGTAAGAATCTTTCAGCAGCAAACTATTTACTGCTCTTTCCTGAGAGTAAATCCCATTGAGTAAAATGGGACTAAGTTCTAGGTAGACCTGCTTAGGCTTTCATCCTGTATTCTTTTCTAATGCAGAGCCTTTGAATGAAGGGTTTTCCTACTGTTCTGTTTTGCTTAAGTTGTAGCAAATGTTGTTGATAACTATCAGTTTGACTTTGTGTCATCTGTGCAGTCCCACATGGGGACTGCCTGAGAGCAGGTCTGCTGCAGAGGATTTTTCCACAAGCTTCTAGAAGCTTCAGCTGAGTGCTCCCCTTCCCCTTTGGCACAATCAGAGCTACAGCCTTTCTGCTACCATGGAGAGAGGACTTACCACAGCTTTGCAAATAAAATTCAACAAAAAATTGAGGAAAGTGTGAGGGGTTTTTTTTTTGGAGCTTCCATTTTCTTATGATGGCTCTTCAAAAAAATGCCACTCACAAAAATGGCTCAAAATGATGAGCATGAGGAATGCCTTGTGTTTGGGAGAAGGACATCATACCTCCATTTGCAAGGCATGCCACTTATTTACCCCAAAAGCTTGGCAAGAAAGGGCTCTTTGGCTCAAGGCTGCTTTGTGGAAGTAGTCACTGGGAGTCCCCCAAACTGTGGTTTTCCACCAGAAAAGGGCCAGGACCCCATTGGTGGTCTCCACACCAAGATAAAATGTTCCCTGACCCACAATCCTTAGCAGAACAGCTCATTAGGTGTTAGAAGAACACTGCTATTTTATTTAGATCACACTTCCAAGTTCAGGAAGGATAGCAACCTCTGTGTTTGCTTCAAAGAACCTAATAAGGGAAAGGCAGTATCAACCCAAAGTCTTTCCAGATGGGTGACAAAAGCAGTCAGAATGGCATACACTAAGGCAGGTATAGAATCCCCGTTCCCCCTGAAAGCACGCTAAATGAGGGCCCAGGCATTGGTGCCAGCCTTCAGATGTAATCTTGACATCAGAGAGATCTGCAGAGCAGTGACTTGGTCCTCTCTGGCCACATTCATCAAGCACTACTTGATTGATCTAGACTCCAGGAGAGAGGCAGCTGTGGGGAATGTTACAATAATTGTTCCATTAGTTGGCTTACACCAACCTCCGTGGTAAGTGAGCTTGCTAATCTTTCATGTGGGTCTGCAGAGATGACATGAAAATGAAAACATGGTTGCACTTACCTCTAACTGATGTTCATCGAATGACTTCTGTGCAAGCACACATCCCTCCCTCCGTCCCCATTGTGGGCCATGCATCTTGCATATGAGTGTCCATGGAAGTGGAAAGAAGACTGAGGGAAGAACGTTTCCTCCCTCTTCATCATGTGATTGGGTGGGAACAGAGGTTGAAGTTCTTGACAGAGGGGGGCACTCAGCTAAAGCTTGTAGAAGCTTGAGGAAAAATCCTCCATGGCAGGCCTGCATTCATATAGTTCGCAAGTGTGCCTGCAGAGAAGACACTCAATAAACATCAGTTACAGGGAAGTGCAATCCTGATTTTCTTTGTTTTGTGAACAAAATGTTCATCTTTAAATTCTGTGGTCTGGGTATGAAAGGAGATGCTTTGCTGCTTCCCTTTGCTCATGCTGCTCCGTGATGAATGTGCATTTGACTGAAAGTTATATGTGGGTTTCCTCTAGTCTATGAAATTGAATACTAAAGAAGCACATGATGCAGTATTTTTGCTGCACTACTAGAAAATTCACAAAGACTCTGCTGTGTGGTAGCAGCTCATTCTATACATTCAAGACATTCTTAGTAAAGTTCATCACCATAACCTCATGATTAATTCTGCTCTGATTAGACCTCACCTAGAGCATTGTGTTCAGTTTTGGGCACCACAATTTAAAAAGGATATAGACAAGCTGGAACATGTCCAGAGGAGGGCAATGAAGATGGTGAGGGGTATGGAGATCAAGTCCTATGAGGGAACAGGGCCGGCCCCAGGTGTCTGGGTGCCCTAGGCAGGACAGCCTGGGGCGTCCACCCCACCAGGGATGCCAACCTCCCGGTGGGGCCTGGAGATGGCCCAGCGCTGTTGTCCTGGCTGCCTCACAGCTGCGAGGTGCCCGGGAGAGCCGGGGAAGGGGCGGGCTTATAATGCCTGCCCCTTCCCTCCCAGCGGTGGCGCGGCTCTCCCGGTGCTGGGCGGGCTGGGAGGGCCGTAGGGCAGAGGCTTACCTGCAAGAGAAAGGGTGGGGGGCGGGTGAGAGGGCGAGCGCGGGGAGCAAGGCCAGGTGCCAGGTGCCTCGATACCAGGATCGCGGCTTCAGCAGTGACCCAAGTTCGAGAAAGGCCTCTTGTTTGTTTTGGAGGGGAGCAAAGCCGATCCAGGTCAAATCGAGCCACGCTGCCCCTTCCCTCCCAGCGGCAGTGTGGCTCTCCCGGGCGCCTCGCAGCTGCGAGGCGCCCGGAAGAGCCCGGGAAGGGGCAGGCTTAGAACGCCCGCCCCTTCCCTCCCAGTGGCGGCACCGGCTCTGCCGGGCACCTCGCAGCCGTGAGGCGCCCAGGAAAGCCGGGGCAGCCGGCGCTGGGAAGGAAGGGGGCTTTTCATGGGGGGGGCAGGGGGCATTTGGGCGCTCCTGCAGGGCAGGCGCCCTAGGTGAGCGCCTAGCTCACCTAGTGGGCGAGCTGGCCCTGTAAGGGAAGATTGAAGGAGCTTGGGTATGTTTACCCTGGAGAGGAGATGACTGAGAGGTGATATGATAACCATCTTCAAGTACTTGAAGGGCTGTCATATAGAGGATGGTGTGGAGCAATGTTCCCTCTAAGCTGTGGATTCTTGTGAGCAAAAATTCTACTTTGTGAGCTGCTGGCATTAAAGTTGTGAGCGAGTGATTTGGCTACTGCATAAATTAGTTTGCTCTGGAGCCATCCTTCCTGAGCCAAGACAAAAAGGTGTCAGCCAGAGGCTAAAAAAACTGTGAGCTAGCTCACGCCAACTCAGCTTAGAGGGAACACTGGTGTGGAGTTTTTTTCTGTTGCCCCAGAAGGTCAGACCAGTGCCAATGGGTTGAAATTAAATCGGAAGAATTTTCAGCTAAACATTAGAAGAACTTCCTGACAGAGCAGCTCCTCAGTGATATAGGCTTCCTCGGGAGGTGGTGGGCCCACCTTCTTTGGAGGTTTTCAGACAGAGGTTAGATGGCTACTGCATCCTTTTCTATGATTTCTAAATTTGTGATTAACAGTTATCTTGTCAGCAACTCTGACTTTCTGAAGAGGATTCCATTTCACATATTACTTATCAGAGGTAAAGCATGTGGCAACCAGACATGTGGCATTTTCTTTGTTGGCATCTCACCATGGGAATGCCCTCCCTCTTTATGCTTGTCGGGCATCCACTTCCTTTTAGGCACCAGGTTAAAACTCATCTTTTTACCCATGCTTTTAATTTTGGGTTTATCTTATCAGCATTTTAATGACCTGCTCTGCTTTATGGATAGCTTTTTATGATGCTTATGTCTAACAACTTGTGTTTTCTGATGGCTTTTGTTTCATTCTGTTGTTTTTAGGGAGGACTCTGAAGAGAAGGCATAGAGATAGTCTAAATAAATAAATATTACTGTTGATTTTAAAGCTCTAAAGCCAGGGTAGGTGGTGTCATGGGACAAAGTGCTGTGACCAAAAGCATTAAGTTTGTGCAACTTCCTTGTTCTTGGTATTTCCCAAATATAGGTGGAAACTGGTTTGTCTGCGAAAGCTTTTAGTCTGATTTAGTTAAATCTGAACTGGAGCCTTTGAATTTATTGGTGTGAGCTATTTTGCTAATTTTGTTTAGACTTATTCAGCTGGTTTAAATTGTTTAAATTGGTTTCAGATAGTTTAGTATTTGTTACTTTATTACTTTAATTAATTTTAATCCGTAAGCCATTTTGGAGGAGTATGAAAAGCAAGGTATATATATTTTAATTAAAAAGTGATAATAAAATACAAATTGGTTTTAAGATTTCTTAAAGGTTTGCTTCTACTTCCAGAGTCCCATTTTCCACAAAATTTAGTTAATATTCAGGCTGTTAAAAGGTCTATACTTTCACATTAGATTTTCCATGTCTTTTTTCTTTGGGTAACTACCAACAATTCCTGTGGACAGTCATTTTTTAAAAAATAATACGTGGTGCTCTTGCAAACTTCTTTGGTGCTCTAGCCATGTCTTGAAAGTGGTTTGTTTCTCTGGCTGTGGTCAGACGACAGGCTTAGCATGGTCTGGCCACACTTCTAATTTCATTGGGCTTTTTTTTGTGGAGAGTTTTGTTCAGACATCCCACCCTTAACCCATTACACTGCATGCTGACCCTGTGGTTGACCATTCAGATTATTGCTGTGTGGTAACCATGGAGTGGCCCATCAGGTGGCATCCTTTTTTTGTTGTTTGTTTTTCACACATATGCATAAGCATGTAGCCGAAGCACCAGCTCCTTTTTGACAGTTCCCAATCCTCCACTAAGTACTGTGATCATTGTTTCCTATTCAACTGTATTTCTCCACCAGAAATCACTCCCTTTCCCACCTGATTTTACTTTCTTTCCCACTCATTTCATAGGGAAGTTTTCCCTTTTTCTCTCCTTATAGAGCTTTCCTCCCAGAGCAATATTATGAAGTGGCTTGGAGTAAATTTCCAGGGGCAGCATCCTGGCCACTGATATGGGAGCCTAAATAAGGATTATTTCCACCACTGTCTCACCTCAAGAAATGGCAGAAAGGGGCTTTCCCCCCTTGAATTTGTCACTCAAAAACAATCCCCTGGGGGCTCCCAATCCCAACAAAAACATTGTGGCACATAAACGCACAAGTGGTGCCTCATGATTCTATGGCAGAGATCCACTTATGTGCATATCACTAACTGATCTTTTTTTAAGGAGCAAAAATGGATGGGAAGGTTCAGATTTCCCTTTTGGCTTGAGATTGCGATGGAGAGTTCAGACATCTGGAAATGTGGGGTGAAATCAGACAATCCATAAACCTCAGACTTTCTCCTGTATCAGAAAACACCAATTCAGGGACAGGTGAGAACAGGAGGCCGATGACTGGGGAATGGGATATGGATGATGCTGTCTGAACCTGCATTTTAAATCTGGAAGGAAACAGTAATGACATCATATCAAACAGCTTGTCTGATCACAGCCATAGTTTGGTATCCCAGGTCCTTCATGTTGATGTGAAGGAAAGTCCAGGATTCATTTAGTACTTTGTAATGTTATCCACCCACCTTTTAAAATTTTCATGCTGGGATAACATTTCCCTCTCTCTTTCCCATCACACATACAAATGCTCTTGGCTCTTGAACTATCAGTATGAAAAATGAATTGTCTGGCAGGCACTCCAAGCTAAATGGTGATGCTTTTGCATGACCCCAAACAGCAGAGCATCCTGTTTATAGTAGACAAATCAATTTAAAACCTGTACTTTACTAATACAGATTTCCTCTGGGGTTTCACTGGGGTTTGTCTTTTTTGCATTTGGACATATCTAGTGGTAGTGATGGATGGAGAGAGCAATAATCTCCTCAGAAAAAAATTAAAAAATAGCCTAACTCATAGTGGCTGCTGCAAGGATTGAATTCTGTTTCATGCTTTCTCTCATAAACAGCCACAGACACTAAATTCAGATATCTACCTACTTACCTACCTACCTACCTACCTACCTACCTAAATCAGGATACAGCAATATATGAAAGTGGATATTATAATGTTACACATTACATTAATATGTATACCTTGTGTAGACCTGTGTTTCAGTGAGAGAGAGGAGAGAGAGACAGGGAGAAAATATAATATCACTATTTACTTTCATAATAATTCATCTGAATAAGGATTTTGTGGATGAACTATATATCACTCATTTATAAAGGATATTATTACAGTATTTTCCCCAGAAGATTGCTTCTATTCCTATCTTGAAGATTCTCAGTTGCAACTCCTGTCATTTTAGGGTCAAGCAGGGTTACACTGAAGAAACTAGCAAATTGCCTCTAAGTAGGAGACATGCCAGCTGTGTTTTGTTCCACTCCTCTGAGTTAAGCAGAGTTTACTGCAGGGTGTGGAATCTGGGTGGCTCTATGACTGTACATCTTGAAATGGCATATTCCTCTAAAAGTTCTCCCATCTTTTACATAATTCTGTTGTTACCCTTGTGTCAGTCAATTCAGACATGTTTGCTACTGTTGAGTAAAAAAAGGAACTTCCATAGGCAGAGGCAGCAACCCTATGTATACTAGTGCTAGGAGGTAATATCAGGGCTCTATGTCCTGTTTGGCCCTCCAACCACTATGTTAATAGGATGGTGGACTAGACGGACCACTGGTCTGATTCAACAGTGCCCTTATGTTCTTAGAACCCACCAGAAAGTTTTGAAATGTTTAAGACAAGTAGTTCAATGGACTTAAAAAAATCACACATTTACCTTAATTACTTTCTGGCTATTTCACTACAGATCAGTCTGTTTGTAGATTACTTGCATGTGTTGAGTTTAAGGTGTTGTATAAATAGAAGGATGGGATTATCCTACAGTCGAGTAACTGGTAATAGAAATGAATACAAGTTGTATATAAAAATCAATAGGAACCTATTGGAAAGAATGGCCATGGTAATAACACCATTGTAAAATTTTGGCAATAAAATTTGTTGCTTTTGGCAATGAAAAAAGTGAGGAAGCGATATTAAAGCTTTCTGGGACCATCTTTTTGGTAAAAACCCTTAGGCAGTTTATTTATAGCCACTGTTAGTGTTCTGGCTAAGAGCTTATTTTGTTAGGCAATGACTTATAGGACCCATTGAAAGGGAGAGATTTTCAGGGCTGCCAGATACCACCATGGGCCCCTGGACAAAGATTCCATGTACCCTGATTCAAACCAAGTATCATAAAAAACTCAGTTGGCTTCTTGATAACACCGATAGAATAATAACTATTCATTAGTTCAGAAACACTAAAGGAAAAGGGATGGGATGATTAAAGAATAGATTTTCCTTAACTAATTATTTACACTGTGAAGATTCTAATAAGTCCTGGTCCAATAAAATGAGCAACCAAGAATTAGACTCCCCAGCCAAGGGATCTAGCCAGCATACTGAAGTGCACTATAAATTAAATGTACAAATTACCTGTGAGTAAGCTCCATTGAATGAACTGAGACATCATTCTCTCTCAAAGTGCTAAACTGAAAAAAAACTTTTAAAATATCTCTACTCACCCCTCCTCCAAAAAACAAAACAAAACACAAGCTCACAACAACGTAATGATGCTTACGAGTGACTCAGACTCTGAGTCTTCAGGTGAAGAGCCCAAGGAACCAAAGCTGGTGGCTAAGAACCAGAGGGACTAGGGTGGGCCTGTCACTGTATAGACACCTGCTGACAATGTTTCAGCCACACCAGATGCTATCCTGCTAGAGTCTGCAAGTGCGGGTTCACCATTCCCCTCTGAGAGCCACTGGGCCACAGCTGGGTAGGACTGAAACCTGGGCCCATAATTCCCCAGGATCCACTACCACTCTGCAGGAATGGCCAGGGCAGTAAGCCAGGGCTGAGATAGTGCAAAGGAGACAAAGTGACAGACTGGCTGTGTGCCCTGAGAGTAAAACTTCCTTGCAGGATCCTGGCTAGAGCACAGTGCAGCTTCAGTAGCTCCAACATCTGCACCCAATGCAGCTGAGTTCAGTTACATCCCAGCCTACTTATATTCAGGCCTGGGAGCGTAGTTTTGCTGGATTAGGTGGTCCACAAGACAGAACCCTTGTGCTCCAGGGTCTGGTACCACTTTGAGGAAACCTGGCTGGCCCTGATTGCAGAATGCAGGATAGGAAAGAATATTGGGGAGATATGAAAAGTCTGTTGCATTTGTTGTGGAGAGGAGGCACTTTAGCTGAATCCCCAGATGGTAGTGTTATTTTTTTTTATGGTGGCACAAGATTCCTTTTTGTTTTTTCCAGAGCAGACTAACATGGCTACCCCTGTAAAATTTGTCTCTACTACTATAGACCTTCACTAGTCCTTATTCAGCTTGTGCCAAGATTTCACTGGGGCTTAGCCCAAGAGCTTGTTTTCCACACTGACTGAGCCCTGGAAGAAAAACTGTTCTGGGAGTGCACAGAAGCCTTCTTCCAAATACTGGAAAACTTCAGCCCACACATTTTAATAATTCAGTAGCATACTTAAAGATGCAGAGGAAACAGTGGAATTACTGAATTATATTTTAAAATCCCTGTTTAAAAATAAGGATAAGGTGGTTTCGGTTTTGGCGTTGCGAATGGCGGCCACCTTTCGGGACGCTCCCGAAGGTGGCTAGCCCACGCGCAGTTTGGGGGGGTCTTTGCATGTATGCAAGACCCTAGTGAGCCTTAGGCAAAGGCTCCGAACCGGGGGCGCTTTGGAGAGTAGCCTCTTTGCCGGCAGACAGCCGGGAAATTGAGGCTTTCTCCCCGCCCCAATCGGCCCGCTGCGTCGTGCCCGTAATGGGACTTAGCAGTGCCACCGACTTCCAGGAGTGAAGAAAGCGGCATGAATTAAAATAAAAAGAAGAATTGCATCGAATCGTGAGTTGAAGATCTAATTTGAAGCGAGAATTTAAACCCCCCCCGCAAGCGTATAAGCGTAGGGAGGAGGGAGGAGTCCCCACCCCTTTTGAGAAGCGAGATCTATAAAGGGAGCGCGAAGAGGGGGGTAAAGAGAAAAAAGTGTTGGTGAAGGTACCGTTGGGGCTTTGCAGGCGATTACGACATTGTTAGCTTCTTGGGGGATGCGGCACGAACTTTGAAAAAGTAAACAAAAAAGAAAATGTCAACGCTGAAAATGGTCCTGCACAAACCGGAAGAGAAGAGGGGAGGGACTTCCGGTCCGGGTAACCCCTCCCCAGAGCTTGCTGTCAATCAACAGGAAAATGAGCTACTGCGGCCCCTGCTGGAGCAAATGCAGAAAATCAACGGAACTTTGCTTAAAGTGGAAAGTGTTCTCATCAGTCGGCAAAAACAAATCTCGGAAACAACAAGGAAGGCTAATCTGATGCTAATCTTTTTGGGTGAGAAAGAAGAAGAGAAAG
Organism: Gekko gecko; assembly: GCA_029375565.1. NCBI lineage: Eukaryota > Metazoa > Chordata > Lepidosauria > Squamata > Gekkonidae > Gekko > Gekko gecko. Next base: position 54,575,885 of record JAPDNY010000009.1, read on the forward strand.
AAGATCTCAGTTTTACCTTGACGAATGACTTGGCACCACTAACTGGCAGTGAAGCGAATGAATTAAAAGAAGAGGTGGATATGGCTCCCAAAGCCTACTCCGCTTTTATAAAGGAAAATAATTTGCCAGGAGAAGGGGTTGCCGCGCTGAGCAGGCAATACATCAGAGATCTGATTTCATGTGTAGTGAGTATGGAGCCCGTAAAAATTGATGGTCGGAAATATAAGGAAAAAGAAAAGCGAGAGAAGATGGAATCCATTCTTAAAGCAACAAAACTTCTGAAGAGACACGCCAGCATGGAGGAAGCAGCTCTCAAGACTTGGATCAATGCAAGTAGCGAAGAAGACAGCAGCCCAGGGGAAAGAGGTGACGGAACGAGAGTCATTAAGATTAAAAGGACTCAACTCTTAGTTGATGAGACTTAAGAAGACACTTTGAGCAGTGACTGTTCGTGTAACATCTGGAAGGAGCTTTTCAATAACTAACCTCAATGGACTTTACTAACTTCATTAACAGATTTATTTTGGACTTTGGATTGTTAAAAAGAAGATCTTCTAACCGTGATGGATGCTAAAAATAATACTAATTAAAACTAACCTTTATTAACAGAAAAATTTCACTCCATCCTTTTTCTTTCTCCAGCTGTCTACCCTACCCTTTTCTTATAAAAAGAATAAAATTCTCTCCTCTTTAGGAGAGTTTTACTACAAAAAAATAAAAATAAAATAAGGATAAGGTAACTGTCGTGGTTTGCCCTAGTACCTCCACTCTTCAGATGACTAAGAGTCCCTTTGAGACCTTGAGATCTTTGAGGGGTGGCCATTTCTGAGCACTCTGTAGGCAGATCCTGTGATCCTGCCTCAGCAATCAGCTGTGGACCTGCCCCAGTGAGCTAACAGACCAGGAACCACCTAAAAAGCCCTGCACCCTGTTGTCACCTTCTAATGACCTGGAGCCACTACAAGAGCCTTGCCAAACTCACAGGTGTCTCTCCAGTACATCAGGATCAGAGATGAAGAAGGACCAGCTCAGAGACAGGGGACTCCAAAAAGGAACACATGATGGGCAGTTTGGGGTCTGCCTCTATCCAGTCTGTCCCAGGAAGGAGATGAGGTATAGTAGGTCTTGACAGGAGCCAGGACTTTAACCAGGTCATCAGAAAGGATGTAGATCCCAGCATGTTACATAAACATGCAGAAGCTTAGAAGTTTTGCTGCTTCAACAGCTCCCTTAAGGCTTGCTGTAGTTGCCTTGGCTACTGCCTGCTTGACACCTACATATCTGCCTTGTGCCTGCCCTGACTCTGGCCTACTCACCTGCTGGCCTACCTTGTCTTCTGTTACCTCCCTGCCATGACTCCTGTCTGCCTGCTGGCCTCAGAAAGACTGTTGCCTGTCAGCTGCAAAACAGGACAATAACTACATGCACTGTAGCTTTCTTAAGAATAAATTAAGAGGTTTGCTGGATCAAAGCAAAGGTCTGTCCAATCCAACATCCTGTTCCTTATACTGGACAGCCAGATGCTTCTGGTAATCCCACCAGCTGGGAATAAAGGCAACAGCTAGTTCAACCCAGTTATCCCCAACAACTGGCATGCATGGCATATAAATAGGACATGGAGATTCTGTTTAGCCATCATAACTGTCATTGATGAACCTGTCTACCTGCATGAATCTGTCTAATCCCCTTCGGCCAAAACATGTCTTCCTTCTCTATCTACTAAAGAGTCTGGAAATTTCTCTATTTTCTTTGCAACAGCCCTTGATGATACCCACTATATCATCTACTCAGTTTGCTCAGCCTGTGCCTCTCAGTATTTCTCAACAGAGCTGCTCCCCCTCCCCTTGCTGGTTGCATGCCCTTCTTGACTTGCATATGCGTCATCTGCTGCTAGAGCTTGTTTCTCTAGTGAATGAGTTGGCCAGCCTGCTTTGCAAGGCTGCCCTTGATGCACGGATTCACACATGGTCACGAACACATAAACCTTCTACTGAGTGAGAGGTTGCAAGTGAGACAACATCCTCTTGCAGTCTTTGCACTGCTGGAACAATGTCCCATGTAAGCTAGGTTACAGCTTATTCCCTTAGAGAGTGGCTACTTCTGCAATTTAACAGGGTGTTTCCTTCCTTAGAAGTGGTCTGCTGGACAGTTACATGGAAGCCAGTGTGTACTTTCATCTGGCATTACCATATCAATAAGGATGCCTCTACTTATGCATCTATTGGGAAGAAAATCCTCGAACAAGCTCTGACAGGTTAGATATTAAATGGCCCACCCTGCACTATATTGCTCTTTTACACCCTGTTGGTTATGACTGTCCCAGTCTGGACCACCAGATAATGGACCACCAAAAAAGGAACTTCATGCTAAGTGAACAGACTTTCCATTCTCTGTAGTTAGATTTAATGATCTTGTCTTACTGGTTCTTCCGTTAAAGTAGCTCTTCACAGACTGTCAATGTGATGCACTGCACATTATATTAGTGAATGGAATTAGAGAGCTTTTCTTATTGAGCTTCTGGGCATTATTCAAGAGGCTGTTTAGTGGACATCTGTTGATGCGCAGATATCAAGGGGTTTCTTTTACATTCAAGTTATCTATGATCTAAGTTTTACTTGCATTAGTAAGTGTAGGGAACATGATCCATTGTCTCTGAAAACCCACACGCTGTGCTTGGAATGTGCAGAACCTGTGTGTTTACAATTATTTGTGTTGGGGGAAATGTGTCTGCATGTTCTGCATCTCTTGGTCTGACGGGGCTTTTCATTCAAGGGATGGTGCTTCCTGCTTTCATGGGAACCTGTTTCTGATGATTAGTTCAAAGAGGTTAGTGTGTATTGTGCAGAAAGTGACCTCATGTAATAGCTTCCAGGCCCCCTGCATCCTAAAACAAGCACAGCTATGAGATACTAAATGTTCTGTAAATCCATGGTATTTGATCCAGATCCCATGGCCTAATCTCATGATCAGTGGTACTATTTTAGACCATATTTTCCAGTAGTTGCTGCTATTAGTCTATCTTTTGTTCTTCCTCCTTTTTTTTGGTAGTATAAATAACACAAAGCCAATTTTCTCAAATTAAATATTTCCTGTAATCTTGTTGAATATGCAACCATACAACTGTCTCTTTAATCTCATAGAACCTGAAAGTCCTCTGGAGACAGGATGTGCAACACCCAGTTATGGGCCTTCTTGGAAACCAAGCTGTTTACAAGGCATTGATTCTTTAATAATTTTAGTACAGCCCCATTGAAGCAACTCATAGAGTAGAAAGGGCTTTGGCAGTGCCAGGATTTCCCAAAGTGCCCAAGGGATACTTTTTATTAGCAGTGAAAGTTTCTTGCCAATTCATTTGTGTCTGTGAAGGCAACCAGCAAGGATGTTTAATAGTGCTCTACCACACTGTCTTCTTCTGCTTTATCTTTTCCTTTGAAAAACAAATCATAAGGCAAGATTCGTTTGCTGTTTTTAAACCAACTGACATGCCACCTCATTGCTAGCTTTTAAATTTAATGTCAGAGGTAAAAGTAAAGTAAAATACATATCATAATTTGGTAACTGGTTATTTTGCAGTAAAAACAAGAGACGGGAAAGTTGTCAAGTCCACTATATCCCATATGCATGCATGTTCATGTGAGTGGCTTCATGCATCAGTTCCTTCAGGATTATTTTATGTAATCCAGATTTTAGTGTGCTTCTAGAGATCACCAGCAGTTGTAAAATGTTCTGCCTACATTGATTACAGAACAAATGCCTGTACCAGTGCAGCTTAATTTACTGATATTGATGCTGGTTAATTTAATTAACACAAGTTCCTCATAACATTGAATGTGAACACTTTGGAGACAGAGATAGACCTATCTCAGATGAAACAAATTCAAATTGCCTCAATCCAAATCAAAGAACAGACACATCAACTCAGTCTTATGGAAATTTAGCAGCTTAGACTGAAACATTTAGTGAGACAGGCCTTCAGAGAAGGACATTGATAAACAAAATAGAAGAGAAGGAATAAAGCAGAGGGGTATTAGGAAGATACCATTTGCTTAACCAGTTTTATACTGTCAGTGTTGATGGTCAAGGGAGGCATTATGTGGAGAGACACATAGTCCGTACCATGTTCTCCGTGTCTGCTGATATAAAAGGGAATTGCAGAATCAATATATCTAAATCTGCAGATGGGGGTGCACTTACACCAAACAGGTTTTTCTGCAAACTTGGGTGACTTTAGCACAGTTTCCTGTGCTAAGCGGTGCTGGTGCACCAAATTTTAACAGGCAGTGCAGGGATTTCTGCTTCTGCTCACAAGGCATTTTTTCCCTTCATTGGAAACAAGGGCAGATGGGGTCTGTCAGACTCTTGGACAAAGTTACACTCAACAACACTCACTGAAGGTGATTTGTTTATTGAAGAATAAAAATGTTCCAAAAGATGTCTTTTGCCGATTGTAGCATCTGTTGTATTTTTCTGATGGGTCTGAATACTGTTTATAGGCTGTTTTTTCATAAGTTTTCCCATCTGATCCGTGATTCCTTTGATGTATGGCAAAAACACTTTTCGTGTGGGAGACTGTTTTCCCTCAGTTGTTTGTTTTACCTTTGGTTTAATCGCTCTTCTGATTTCATTCTTGGAATAGCCATTTGCTTGAAGTGTGTGGTTTAGATGATTTAGCTCATCATTGAGAAAGTGCAGTTCGCATATCTGTCTTGCACGGTCTATGAATGTTTTGATTATGCCTCTTTTTTACCATTTTTCTTCTCACCTTGACACAGAGAGTACTCCATCTTTCTGTGTTATACCTCTGAGGATGCCAGTCACAGCTACTGGCAAAATGTCAGGTCCTACAATGCCAAGACCACGGCCACACAACCCAGAAAATCTGTGGCAACTAACTTCCTGTTTGTTAGGTTAGGCAGGGTTCTGACAGTGATTGTTCCTCCTCTGTTATATGTGACCTGTAATGCTGGTTGTCATATTTCACTAAAAAACACAAAGTAGCCTGCAAGAGCCCCCCCCCCCCCACAAGTGCTGGTAAGTTTTCTAAGGTTCAGCACAAGGCAACTGTTTGAGGCCAGGTGTACCAATATAGTGGACTGAAGTGGGTAGACCTGTTCTCTGGAGGCCAAGTCTACCAATATAGTGGACTGGGTTGAAGAAACTGCCTCTCCTGCATCATTAATTACAGTCTTAGGGAAGGCATTTAAAGGAGAAGCTCCTAGTGTGTTATCAGGAGCATTTGTCAGTAATGAGAGTTGGATTTGAAAAGTTTGACGAGACCAAGTGTTAGCTGGTTCATTTTATCCTGAATTACTCCTCTTAGCTATAATTGAGAAGGTGGCTATATTTTTGCAGTGTACTATAAAGCTGCACTGTGATAAGATATAAAGAGTCAATTTGATATTATATTTACCCAAATGTAATTTAAAAGCAATCTTTATTCTTTGTTCCATCTTATCTATTTTATACACCAATAAAGTACTAATTGATTGATTGGTTGATAGTGGACTGGGTTGGGTAGCCGTGTTCTCTAAAGGCCAGGTCGACCAATAGAGTAGAAAGGGGTGAGTAGACCTGTTCTCCAGAGGACAGGTCTACCAATATAGTGGAAAGGGATGTTGCTGTTTTCTCTTATAATGTTAAAAATATTCTTAAAATATAGCTTAAATGTAATTTAATGTTGTAATTGTTATATGGCTTTATGACCATTATACTATTTAGTGTTGTTTTTATCTGGTTGTAAGCTGCCCTGAGCCAGCCATGGCTGGGAGGGTGGGGTATAAATGTAATAAATAAATAAATAAATAAAATAATTTAAAAGAATTTGTTCTGAGATTTTTACAAGGTTATGAAAGCAATCTTCTAAAAAACTAATTTACATGATAGTCAAATATAGACTCACTCACAACTTTAATGCCACTAGCTTTTTTCGCTCACAAGGTAGAATTTCTGTGCACAACACTGTGGAGCTTAGGGGGAACATTGGCAACCTCCTTTAAGTATTCCCTTCTCTCACCAGAGTTGAAGATGTCAGCTGAGCAGCATGGGGGGGGGGGATCCTATGAACTACAAGCTTGAAAAAAACAACACCCAGATATTTTTTGTGATCTTTTCCTGGGTCTTCTAGGGGTGCATGTGCTACTGTGCAGCAGCTGGTAAACTACAGATAGCTCACAAGCTACTTATAGGAGACCCCTAGATTTATGTGAATAACCAATTTTGATGTGCTCTTTTGTTGGTCATATACTTCTATTACATATAACCCCATGTTCATCATGCTTTATACTGGCTCCAAGGTATATTTAAATCATGCTGTTTGCTTGGTTAAATGCATATCGGGATGCTGGCAGCTGTACATAAATCCTCCCAATGCACATGGTTGCCATGTTGAGTGAAAAGGGCAATGTGGGAGTTTTCAGCTTTGGTACTCATGAGCCAGAACCTTGAAAAATCAGGGTTTCATGTAGTGCATATGGAGTCTGTACATATGTGCAAATGTTCCATTTCAGACAGCATGACAACAATGTATATTGGGAGGGTTGTGGGTAGCACGTACTCCTGATACGTGTGGTTGAAAGGCTCCCGATATGTGCAATTGTAAGTCAGAAAAGGCTTAGCACCAACAGACAAATGACAAGTACCTTTTTATATTTTGCAATTTGGAAATATTCCTTTGGCAATAATAAGTATGTTCAGTCTGACAAAATATTTTGTTAGCAAAATGGGTACCTTGCTTATGTGAACTTGCCAGGTAAAGAGTATTACTGGCCTGAAGAGTGGTATTGTCTATTGATGGAAAGGATGCAGCTCAGTTCTAATACTATTCTGGGCACAAAAACCTCTAGAAAAAACAGGAAACCCTGCAAAATGTTTAGAGTATGATTTTCCCGCACCTATTTAGTCCCTTTTCTGTTTGCATTTCTAAATCCAGATTTCTTGAATCATATTTTACTGTAAATTTTATCCCAGCTTCCCCTGCATTCTTGTCAATAACAGTATCTCTGTTTGCATTCTAATTTCTTGAATTATTATAATGTCATAATTAAAGGAATAATGTAAGCTAAAAACTGTATTTTGTGTAGAAGTAATGCTAGTAATGTTTTTATAAGGAGAAACAAAATTTGTATAATCACACTTCTCATACCACTTAGAAATTAAACTTTTGCTTTTAACATGTTTAAAAGAAGATTTCTTCCAATTACTATCAAATCTGGATATGTTGTTTTGCTTTGCTTTGCTTTGTTTTATCCAAAATCACAACAAAGTGTAAATGCTAATTTGCCAGTCAGACATAATACTCAGATTTACACCATATACAGAGAAGAGCAAGATACCATACTTTGATGGAATATAGTGGTATGGCTCAGAAGATTATGCTGATCATTTCCAATTCTTTGTTTTTTCTGGGGTTTTTTGCTTTGTTTTACTCAGCATGTACATCCTTTATATGAAATATACTGAAAGTTTAAAATAAAGGGTGGTATTGCAACCTGTGTTTATGCTTCTTTCAACCATTCCTTTTGTTTCTAGCTCACATATAGGGGGAGGATTTTTCCCCATTTTGTACCTGTATTTCGTATGTCTAGTATGTTGCACAATGAAGATAGGAAATTTAATGATTAGAAACTTCTTAATATACAAAGAAATAGTTTTACAATTTCTTTGCATCTTTGTATGTAGGCCAGTTTTGTCACATTAAATTAATTGCATTCCTTTTCTCCCCCCCAGGACATACAGGACGGTTACTAAAATCCCTGTGTTTCATGAGTCTAACGTTTCTGCTTCTCCACATTATCTTTCAAATCACAATAAACAGCCTTGAAGCCCAAAGAACCATTGAACCTGGTTATCATTGTAAGTATCATTTTTAAGTTTCGAACAATTGGCATAGCTCTCTAAATGGATATGCAAAAACCATCATTGCTTTTGTTGTTGTGGTTACTAAGGTTTGTGTTATAATTGTCTTGCTGGAGGAAGAGCTGTCCTTGAGCTTACTGTTAGAGTAACTTAACAAAAAAAGATTTAGGTTTGCCAAGCTTCTGAGATTCAAATCTCTGTAGACTGAATATATAAAAAGTACACACTTAACTTTTCTCTGCAGAAGCTGTGGAAAGTGAAGGTAGCTGCTACCATTTTGGAATATCCACACCTTAAAGTTTAGTGTAATGGTTTAGGCTTTACTTGTGGTCATGGTGTCATACCTGAATGGCTGCTCATCCTGTATCAACAAAAATCCATGGAGATTTCGCCTTTAGTCCACATGTTTGCATTTTTAATGCATGCTGAAACATTTAGTTTGAAAATTTCACTTTGGGTTTTGATCATATGTGTACCAGTCAAGGCCTTCCCTATGTATAATTTTAACTATGGGCAGGCAAAACTTAAACAGCAAAATACAAGGTAATAAATGTAATTACAGGTAGCGTCTAATTGTTAAACCTCACCAAAGCAAAGAGGTTAGGTCAAAGTTGGTGATATAGCAGAGAAAGAATGAGGCAAGAAGACAAGCTTACTAACATTATTCTCACCATAGTTAACAAATGCATCTGGTATGATTCCTCCTTTGTTAATTAACAAATGATACATGTTGAAAGTAATTAGTCAAATGAACAACTGATTGCATGGTATTTTTGAATAAAAAGTTCTTTGGCAATATATATCATTAAGGTATGTACCTCATACACTGGGGTGAAAATGACACTATCATTTGCTTTTGTGTGTTATTAATATTGTTTCTAATCCACCAAAATATTCTTTATATCAGTCTGAGTAAACAATTGCAAAGCATAAAATTAGATTTCAGCAGGGGTCTTTTGGGGGGAGCCCACCGGAGCGCAGCTCCGGGAGCTCAGGAGCCAAGCCCCGCCCCCAGCTGGCGTCCCGGTGAGTCTTTCAGGCAGCCGAATGTCAATTTCAGCTCCATTATCTCCTATGGGCCATTGAAGTCAATGGTGAAAACATAGGGTATATTCTGGGGGCTGGAGGGGAGGGGGTTTGAGGGAGAGGCTCCAAACTCACAGGGTAGCTGATGGAGCCTCTCCCCAAGATACCCACCAAGTTTCAAGAACATTGGATCAGGGGGTCCAATTCTATGGGCCCCTAAACAGGTTGCCCCTATTCCCTCCATTGTTCTCTATGGTGGGGAAAAAGTAACTTTTTTTCTCACCATAGAGAACAATGGAGGGAATAGGGGCAACCTGTTTGGAGGCCCATAGAATTGGACCCCTGGTCCAATGTTCTTGAAACTTGATGGGTATCTTGGGGAGAGGCTCCATTAGCTATTCTGTGAGTTTGGAGCCTCTCCCTCAAATCCCTTCCCCTCCAGCTCCCAGAATATACCCTATGTTTTCACCATTGACTTCAATGGCCCATAGATATAATGGGGCCAAATTGCTGCCAAATTTCTTTCATTTCCTCCTTTCCTTCTCTCTTTCCTCTTTGCCTCCTTCTTCTCTTCTCTTCTCTTCTCTTCTCTTCTCTTCTCTTCTCTTCTCTTCTCTTCTCTTCTCTTCTCTTCTCTTCTCTTCTCTCTCTCTTCTCTTCTCTCTTTCTTTCTCTCTTTCTTTCTCTCTTTCTTTCTCTCTTTCTTTCTCTCTTTCTCTCTCTTTCTCTCTTTCTCTCTTTCTCTCTTTCTTTCTTTCTTTCTTTCTTTCTTTCTTTCTTTCTTTCTTTCTTTCTTTCTTTCTTTCTTTCTTTCTTTCTTTCTTTCTTTCTTTCTTTCTTTCTTTCTTTCTTTCTTTCTTTCTTTCCCACCTTCTTCTCTTCTCTTTTTCCTCCTTTCCCTGTTTCCCTCCTTCTTCCCTCTATTTCGTTCCATCCCCTTTTCTTCTCTTTCTTTCCCTCTTTCCTTCCTTCTTTCCTTCTCTCTACTCTCTCTCTTTCCTTCCCTCTTTCCTCCTGTGTCCCAACTCTCATGAGAAGAAGTTTAAACTTTAAACCCCTTCTCTCTTAGCTCCCCCACCCAGACCAGCTGGGGAAGGGAAAGGGAGGCTTTTGAAGATGCCTCCCCCCCTTTTGCTTCCCCTTCTGACATCACTTCTGGTGATGTCAGGGGGCGTGGCATATGCTAATAGCCTAATAGCTCATTAGCATACCATATGCTAATGAGCTCCTGCAGCTGTTTTTCTACGAAAAGACCCTGGATTTCAGACAATGTTTGCCATTTAAAATTCTGTGGAGGGGAATCCTGGCAGTGCCCCCCATTCTCTGCCACTGCTTCACAGGTTATACTATAGAGTTTTGAGCAAACCCTAGAGCATCACCCTGATACAAAGATGCTTTTTTTGTGCTGGAAATGATATTGCACAATGGTATGATGTTGGTCCTTACTTCCCAATATCTCCTAGCATCTTAATGTGTCTCCGCTCTACATGGTGCATGATCTGGATTTTCTGTCTTGATTATCGTATCTTGAGCCAGCTGTAGCATTTTTACATATCTGAAACAAGTTTTATTGCTTGCTGTGTTTCCTGATGAGTAGACTGCAACCAAATATGTGAAATGAAATTCGTTCCCTGCATAGAAATTTCATTGGGGCATAAGGATTGCTGCCTTAATCTCCTTCAGCAAAACCAGAAGGGAGTCTTGTGGCATCTTAAAGAGATTTAAGCATTAGGACGGGAGACTCCCACTTCAGCAGCAGTATATTTAGCAGAAGTATATTTACAAATGTGGAGGGGGCAGAGAAAGAAAGGCCAGCTCTCGGAACCACCTGGGAAGCTGTTTGTGGTGCCGCAGGGAAGGGGAGAGCAGAGAGCAGCTATGGCTTCCCCCTCCCCTCCTTTGCCAGGCAGAAGGGGTGGGTCTGAGTCAAGTGCGGGAAGCAGGAATGCGCCAGATGCGACACTGACCCTATGAGAATGCTTGGAGGTGTCTTGGTGGGCAGAGGGGGCTGATGGCTATTTAGGACACCACGCCACCTCAAATCGCCATCTTTAGCTGTGGGACAGCTTGGTGGAGTGTCACGCTGCATCATTTGCTGGGCTGTTCCACGTGGTTGGGAAAGAGCGCGCAGAGTTTCACGGAGAGTCAGTGGTTGGAGAATCAGACGTGGGGAAAAAGGGAGTGGTGCAGTGGTGACTCGTTTCTAAAATGCAACTCCTGGTGAGAAAAGTCCCCCCCCCCGATCTCTCCTTGCTTGGGTCTTCGGGGTTTGGTCTTCGCACATGCTGGGGTAGAGGACCATTGCAAAATCCCCCCCTTTTATTTTCTTCGTTATTGGCAAAGGAGGATGGGGGGAGTCGCCTTAGTTGGGGAACCCCCCTCCGCTTCAGCCCCATTGGTTAGCGGCGGTGGCAGCCCAGACCATGTGTTCCCCATCACTTTGCCCCAGCGATGTGAGAAACAACAAACAAACACACACACACACGAAAACAAAACAAAAGGATGGGACAGCGACGGCGGCTCTTTCAGTGAGCTGGCTGGGTTCCTTGGAAGAGGCGAGGAAGTTATCAGCCAATGCGAGCAGCTGGCTGCATCCCCTTTACTCACGGGGCGGGGAGTTTGATCCTTTACTCCTTTGATCTTCCTCCTGGTCCTTCAGTACATAGCCCACCTGGATGGGCAGGGTTTTGCCCCTAAGACTATCCAAATGCACATGGCCGCCATAGCATTTTTTAGCTTATGGTTTTCCGGCTCCATGCAATACATTTCAGGCCCGCAAAGCAGTCGGGTTGGCGGAGGCTTCGCCCAAGGGCACCTGACCCTCGCAGGCCCCTGACATTCGAGGTTGTTTGAAGCAGCTTTCACACTAGCATTTTTCGGTACTCTGCGGGTGGGGGAACTGGTGGCTAGCTCTAGAATGGACATCAGTAACTGCCCTTTGGGGGTTGGTGACCTGCTTGTAACTAGGTCTGGGGTCACTTTGACCATAAGGCATTCAAAGACAGACCAGCAGGCATGGGGGGCTCACTTGAGCCTGGCTAGGCTTCCCGGTGGGGGCCCATGCCCAGTTCGGGCCACGCAGGCTTTCTTAGTAGTGCAGCCTCAAAGACTGGGCCCACTGTTCATCCATAGGGACGGCTCCTTCCTCTCGAGGTATCAGTTTGCCGTGGTGCTGCGAGCTACTGTGGCTGCCTTGGGACTTCCCCCTGGGGACTTTGGCCCACACTCATTTCAGATTGGGGCGGCGACAACGGCCTCTAATTTGGGCATGGGGCCAGCAGGCATCTGGGCAGTTGGGAGGTGGCACTCAGGGGCATACAAGGCATACATTAGGCTGCATCTGGTTCCTGATGTTTAACAGGGGCCTTGAGCATTTACTACTTTTCCCATTGACTTCTGTTTCAGGGAGACACCGCCGGACAGTATGGATTTATGGACACAGCATTGTGCATTGGGCAAACATTTATGTTACCACTTCGGGGTGGGGAAAGGACATTGGCCTGCAGGATAAGGTGGGAGTGACTTGGTTGGGAAAGCGAGGAATGAAATGGGATGACCTCCTCCCCATGGTGCGGGCTCATTTGGTTCACCATGGGCCTCCCGATGCGCTGGTGATACAACTTGGAGAGAATGACTTGGGGGCTCACTCTGGTATTGACATAGTGAGAAGGGCCAAGGAGGACTTGCAGGCATTGTTGGATGAATTCCTGGCCGTAGTATTCTTCTGGTCGGACTGGCTTCAGCGCCACAGATGGCATGGCGCACAATCAGCAGCCAAGGTCAAATTGGCCAGGCGGAAGGCAACCAAGTGGCTAGGGAGGAACGTGGTTGCTATGGGTGGCTAGTGGATTCAAAACCTGAACAGCTCGTCTAGAAGCCCTGTTTCTCCTGGATGGGGTTCATTTATCTAACTGGGGTTTGGATATCTGGCCACATAACATTAGGAATGCCCTATGCACCTGGACTACAGCTGTAGATGCATTGGTGGGAGCTGGCAGTCAGATGCCTGGCTCTTGTGGCGGTGTCAGCATGGGGCTGGATCCATTGTCAGGAAAACAGCCTGCGTGCCCATTTCCTGAGTGTGGGGATCCCTTAAGGGGTCTTGGCATGAGGGGCGACCAATATGCCCAGCCCAGGGGTGTGTCCGGGGAATTACCCTCACACCCAAGTGGCAGGGGAGACCACCTCTGGGCTTCTGCCCTAGTGGGATCTGAAACCTGCCATCCCAAGGTGACCGATGTAGCATCGACTGATGGGCAGATCAGTCGATGGCAGGGTCCGTGCCCCATGGTGTGCCAAGGCTTACTACAGCTGTAAGCAATAAAGCTGAGGCCAATTTTATTCCACTCTTTCTGAAGAAAAAAAAAAGTTGTACATGTGTTATTTCAACTAGGGAAAACATTAATGTAGTATAGAAGGTCGGCTCTTCACCTAGGTGCTGGAGCCACAAACCAAGTGTAACAAGGGATAAAATATCATGACTTCCAAGAGTTTTTGACACCAGTGTACAAAACTCAAAGGTATACAAAATAAGCACAATGACCATCAATCACTTATTAGACTTCTGAATTTTGCAGAGAAGTGCCACAGACTTTTGCAGTGTTTTTTTTTTTTTTAACCAACTGTTTACATTTTTCTTCTTCTTGTGTTTCTGGGGTTCCCCTTCAGGCACCTAATGAAATTGGTCTAGCCAATGGAAACTTATGCTTCAGTATACATTAGTCTTTAAGATGCTACAAGATTCCTTTCTGTTTTTACCAAAGACAATGAAAGTGCTTGATTGTCTTTACATTATGACTGTTTCTGACCAGCAGCATCTTAAGGATGTTTTGCTCCTGAAGTAAAAGAATGCATGTAGGATAAAGACAGTTTAGAAACAATTGTACTTTAGACAATTCAGAAACAGGGAACTTTTAAATCTGTTTTTAAAGAATGTGCCTAAATACTGTACATTATACTAGCAGATGTATATCATCACTTTCAGGATTCATGTTATGCATACGTACACATACAGAAACTATTTCTGACTCTGCCTGAGGACACTGGGTTGAACAGTTTACTATGGGTCATGCTTCCCAGAAAGTGGGATCTGATGGGTACAGCACTAACAGTACTGCAGGAAAGGAGTCTTCCCATACACTACTTAGGACTGCCAACTCTGACCTGAGAAATTCCTTTGAAATTTGGGGTGCTGCCCATGCATGGGGGAATTTGGGGAGGAATTTTATCTAGACTCATTCCAGTCTTAGTATACACGCTGCTGAAGTAAGCACATCATCTCAAATCTATGGCATACTATAGAATCTTCTTTCTGAAGCTGTCTTTTTCTCCAGGGGAATTGATTGCTATAGTCGAGATTGCTATAGTCTGTAATTCCTGGAGGCCTCCAGGTCACACCTTGAGGATGGCAACCCTAGTGCTACATCATCTCTGCCAAACAGATCCACAGTAACTCAGACCTGAAAATACATCCTAGGCTGGCATTGTTAACTGGATTTTATTTTGGCAGGCTGGCAGCAAGTCTGGCTTGTTAAAAATGGGGCAAGCTGGTCAAAATAAAGCTAGAAATTCAAGCAGAGATATATGTCAATGATTGCTGACTAACAAATTATACCAAATGTCTCACCAATTTTAGCTCACTGGCTGTATTTTCAGTTATGTGCACAATTCAAAATACTGGTAATAGGGCATGTGTAAAAAATGGTTACATTGATCTTTTTTAAAGCCATGGATTAGATCCTCAATAATCAAACATGTTTAACTCACAGATTAAATTCAAGAGGCAAACCGACATCAATGTTATGTTTGTACAAGTAGGGACCTGCAATACTTGCAAGGAAGCAGTTGAAACCCTCCACCCATTGCTGCTGATTTCCCAGTTTTTCTTCCTTACAGCTGGGAAGGGAGACTCATGGTAGGAATCCCAAATCCCTCTCCTCGACTCCAAGCCGTCCCCCACCAACCACTGAGCCCATCATCCTGCAGCCATGGCTGGGCCCAGTGCAGCTATCAGCCTCACCCACTGCTGTGAATGGGCTTGGCTTGATATGGCTGCCGGCTGCTGCTGGGCTCGGCAGCCTTCTCTGCTGCCACCACAGCCAGGCTCAGGCTTACCTGGCTGTGCATGCCACTAAACCCAGCATGGCTCCCCTGTCTCACCACCAACCACCTGACTTGGGGGGATTTAAACCCCCTATGTATTTTTTTTTTAAAAATCAGAGTTTTCTGCAAACCTGGAGAGTACCTAGGTTTGCTGAAAAAAATTTTTAGCCTCCAAATGTCCCTGCTCTGCAGATTTAGCTATCCACAGATTGGAGCTACACATGACTAATAGTATATAGATTTCTCTTTTATGATGACTAGAATAGTTTAATCTATTGTCTTTTCATTATTTCTTCACTAGTGTTTTCTTTTGTAATCTGTGTTTTGGTACTCACCTCCTGCTGGTACTACTTCTTCCTTTTTTCTGATTATGTTCAGTTTTGTTTGCTTTCTCTTGAGGGCTGAGAGTCAGACCAAGTTTCCAGTTGGGATTTTTAATAGTATTTTAAACTATTCTGTTTTATGCTTTGTTATAATAGATAATTTAATCATTTTGACAAAGGCAAACTTCAGATCAGTCTGTAATTTTAGAAATTATATCCAGTCTCTGTTCTATATGATACTATATATGAAACAGCCAAATTCATTAAAAAAGTATTTCAGCTAGAAGAATTTGGATATCTTGAAAACTGGCAAACCCTAAAGAACCCAAACTATGTATGTTCATCCATCTGCCAGACAACAAGTTTGAGTATTTATTCAAGGCAATATGTGAAGAGGCTGTGGCTGTGCTGGTGTAAATTGTGAATAAGTGAACAAGTCTGATGTAGGCAAACCAGTAAAGTATCCTATTCACACACCACCCTAATACTGTTGTTCTTGAAAATTTGGTATATTTATATGAGGAATTTCTTCTTTTCATCCATTATAAAGGAGGATTCGAATGAATAAAAGCAAAATTCCACATAAGGAATCTGCAAGAGCTAAAACAATCTGGACAAACAAATGATTTTTTTTGCGAAATGTAATTATACAAACAAATCAAAATTCAGCACACATATTCTGGCAACAATCACCATTTCAGTATAGGAACATTGACTGTAGTATATATAAAATACATTCATTTTACTTTTATAACCTGCTCTCCCATCCATGACCCCTCTCTTTTTAAAAACACAGGCATTTTAGTTGAAGGAGAAAAAGTAACCTTATGTTTCAAACGCTTTAAACCTTTTAAAAGACTTGTTGTTAGAACAACTGTAGCATTTACAAGTACAGATTCCTTGGAAGGGGGTCCTGTTTTCTCAGAGCCTGATAAATATTACCTGACACCAGTAAAATTTGTCTTTAAATGCTTACTTTTACACCAGATTTCTGGTTTGCTAAAGGATGTATTGTTTGGGTTTGAAATTCTCACACAAAGAAATATTAAAAAGTTGATAGATAAATGAGAAATGATGAGTTTTAGGAAAAATTCACTAAATTTGGGTTGGTCTGTTCATTCTCCTAGGAAAAGGCTGTTCAAATTACTATTACCAAGATTGTCATTTTAATAGAACAATTAATTGCAATTATAAAAAGTGCCTTTTGTATCAACATCTGTTCAATTATAGTGAGTATATGTATCTTGTAAAATCCTTCAGTTTGCATGAGACAAAAATAGCTGGTCAATTAAATATTAGTCTTACTATAATGATGGATAATAGGAAGGTATTTCCATTAATGAAAGAGTTGTTCTACCCATTAATTTATGTAAAAGGAATAATGTGTTCTTTACATAACGTTACAACACTTTGATGCATTTTCAGTTACTCCTGGCTGAGTACTGGATCTGCTTTAAGGTTCTGGTTCTAACCTTTAAGGCCCTAAATGGTCTGGGGCCAAGGTACCTGCGGGGACCAACTCTCCTGGTATGTCCCCCAAAGAGCTTTGTGCTTTGAAGAGCAAAATTTGCTGGTGATCCTTGGCACAAGAGATATCCAGCTGTCTTCAACCAGGGCAGGAACCTTTTGGCCCTGGCCCTGGCCCCAGCCTGGTGGAACTGTGCTTGCTGACATCTGGACCCTGCGGGATCTAGTACAATTCTGCATAGTGTGCAAGACAGACATGTCCCACCGGGCCTACGGTTGAGGACAGTAAGGGCCTCAGCGCTCCAGCCCATTCTACCCCCTGTGGAGAGAGAGAAACAGAGAGTATGTGCCATAAATGGCTTAGATTGTATTTTATTGATTTTACTGTAACTGATTGTATATCCTGTATTTCTGATTTATTTATGTATTTAACAATGTTGTACACTGCCCTTAGCACTTCGGAGGGAGGGCAGTTTATAAATTAAATAAATATTTTACCTTCTTAGATTGCAATATATGTTAGAATTGGGTGCCATATGTACTGACTGGTTTGACAAATATGACAGATCTTAATTTGAACTATTTCCAACATTTTCAGTGCTGATTGCAAATTTTAAAAAATTGAATTGTTACTTCCACATTGAAATAATTTGCGTGCCTGAATACAAAATAAATAATTTGTCTGAATTCCCTTAAGCTTTCACAGTACATAAGATTTCTATGCAATTCTGGTTTATAAGCAAGAAAAAAACCTTTAATCTTTTAAGCATCCAGTTTGATAGCACAATAAACTGCAAATTAATAAAGGCTTCCTGGTTGGCAATTTTGGCACTCTGTGTATGCTTTTGTGTCAGGGGGAAGCATTAGCAATAGCAGTTAGAGAAACTATAGCAATGGAGGGCTTCAATTTCTTTCTTTTTTAAAAAATAATTTTTATTGTTTTAAGATAAAAGGACAAGACAGACAGACATACAAACACATATGTGAGTAATCAAGACAACATTATATCTCTTAAACTACCTCATACATAGATATGTGATTCTATATCTTACTACCATTAAGCCTATTAAAGTTTTTGCAAACCTATGTTATAACAATGTAGATTTTCTACTAATTAAGCATTCTCTATGCATTCCATTATATTTTTCTATTAATATAGAAATATTAATATTTCTTAAACACTTTCTATTTATATTTTATCATGTATAACAAATTTTATTTAGCAGTCCTAGCTTAATCTACCATTACATAGGTTAGGGTTTAAAATTTTTAAACATGTTTCCTTAATCTCTCTTTGGCTTTTATAGTTCAAATTTAACTTTGGTTAAATAATTTTAATATAAGTCAATTCACTACATCTATACCAATACATTCCATCATAACTAGTCTCAATCAATTTCATACAAGTAAATTCCTAACCTAGCCTTACATATCTTAATTACTTTATAAGGTTAAAACTTGTTTCCCTAATCCCTCTTGGGCTTTTTTAGTTACACAATCTTACTAATACAATTTAGACTTATAATATAACCTTTACAGTAAGTAGGTAGACATTTTCAATTTATCTTCCAATCCCTTTAATAGGAATCCATGCTCTATACATGTGCACAGATTCCAGCAGAGCCAATCTCAATCCGAAACCATACAAAGACATTTCTTAGATCAAATTTATATATAAAACTTGACTCTATTCTTCTTTTTCTGATTCCCTCTCTTCACCAGTGTCTTAGTTCTATGTCTCTTGTTTATATAGGTGGAAAGACTTTCTTTTAAAATTCTCCATCTGTATTCCATTCTAGAAGTAGTTGGGGATTCAATGTGTTGCTTTTTGTCTTCTCTCTGAGTAATTTTCCCCTTTGCTGTTTTGAAGATTTCAACCTTCCATTTTTTCATAACTGACATGCCATTTTTATATATAACAGAAAATATAAGATAATAAGGGTTAGAAAGATGTGGAAAGATATGTTTAAAAATAACAGTTGTTATGCTACTTATGGATTCATTTTGCTCATCCAGATGCAAGCATAACTGGAATGGGGGTTCTACACAGCAAGTAATAAAAACTTCTATATGTGCTTGGATACTCTTTTTGCAAAGATTTCATTATCCCTGGAATTTTTTAGTTTGTTCTTTGTTTTTAGTTTAATTATTTCTGTTCTCTCCTGACTGGCTGGTTTTCTCTTGTAATGTATGAATAAATAGTTAACTAGTTACACATTTTCCTTTGTGGGGAGGGAGGTATAAGCACTCCATTTTACTTTACAGCAAATTAAAGTTACTGCTCATAATTTTAAAAAGTATTATTATTTGTTCTTGGCTAACTACAGAGGGTCCCTCCCTAAGGAAACAAGGGCTTATAACATACCCTTGATTATTGAATGCCCCAAGAGAACTCATCTGTGGGAGAAAACAGGAAGTAATTAATCAGGAAAAAGAAGGAAGCAGTGAAAGTTTAAAGAGATAGTAGCCACTGGGAAATCAATTTTGGTTGTGCAGGGTAGTTTGCCAGTACAATTTCCCTTTAAGTAAAAGAAAAATGCAACAGACTAGTTGACTATGCTATTGTAGGGATTCTCTTAAAAAAATCCCTGAGTGAATGAGGATTCCAGGCTAAATGGCTAGTGTGGAACAAGCCCAATTAAATTATGGCCTGACTCCCAAAGAGAAACAATTTACAATGGACCTTTGTAACTGTAAAGAACTGTAACTGTAAGGAAATCTCTTTATGAATTCTTGCCTGGTGTAGTGTTCAAGATACCACTCTGCTTTTTGTAAGTACAGGCACTTATCAAATTATATTGTCTCTCCAGGTGCCGTAATTTTCATTTGTCTGCATTGCAACTGATTTATTGTAACGATCTCATTTTGCAAATTACATTATATAAAGTACAAAATAGTATTTAATGAGAATACAGTATTCAAGGGTAGCAGTTTTATAACTACTATTTCAGATTAAATGCCTTAATCCCCACCCCACTCCTGTGATAGAGCTGTGAGTTTCCTGGAAATTTTAAAATAGAGGGAAAATATTCCAGAGGAGAAATGGAAACTCAAGGGTGAGAAATTAAAATATGTGCAGTACTTATTTTCTTATGTGTCCTCAATTTATTTTTCTGGTTTTAAAACAAGACTTAATTTTTCTTTGGCTCTAGGAACCTGCTCAGAAATTTACCAAGTGTTGCCAATGCTACCATCTTGTTCCTCTTCCCCCACCACTGCTCCTGCCTCTTTATTCTCCTCCAATCCTCCATGCATTGCCCTGTCCTCATCCTCCTGCTACTTTCCCCCCTTAGAGTTTTTAGAGAATAAAATCTCTTTTCTAATAAAGACTGTGATCTCAGAAGATCTTGGTCATCGTTTCTTCATTGGACTTGCAAGGTCTGTAGAGGGCAGACCTCATTTTTCCAGTCTGGGGGTGGGGTGGGGGTAAAAAAATCCCACATTTTAAAAAGTTTAGTATTTTTCTGCAAGCCTAGGAATTCTCCAGGGTTTACAGAAAAATTCTGCATGTCTGTATGTGGCCCCAGAATGCTGATTTTTTTAAAAAAAATCATTCTAGGGCCATTGTTAATGATAGATATATGTTGTAGGGGTAACCCTGATAGAGATCACCCCAACAATAAACTACCCCCTTGAATTGGGAAATTCCTGGAGATTTGGGGGTAGAGCCTGGAGACAGCAAGGTTTGGGGAGGGAAGAGATCTCAGTGAAGTATAATGCCATAGAGTCCACACTCCGTAGCTGCCGTTTTCTCCCTCTTTTCCTCCAGAAAAGGGGAATACACACATACATAGTAGGAGTCATCAGGGTTGCTTCTGCAGCTTACAATTTGCAAGGCAGGTTCAGGTGGCACTGGTATGAAAAGGGGCCCAACAGTAAGGCACAAGGGTTTCAAGCTGGCTGTCCCCACTGTGGCCTCCACTTCCTCTAAATCTACCTTCTCCTGTTTACTTGTACTATAGCTGAGAGCATTTAAAACTTAGGGTGACTTTCTAGCTTGTGTCTCTATGGCTACCATATACAGATGAGGAGGCAAAATGCCAGACTGTCACTGCCATTCCCCTTGCTGCTAGAATCTTTCTCGGTTGGAAAGTGGGGCTTAGAGCAGGAGATCCCCCACTGCCACCTGGCAAATGTCAGCCCTAAATATGGCAACTTAACTATCAGATGAAGGGAACTTTGCATCTCAGAAGGTCATACCCTGAAAATGTTGCTGGTCCCTAAGGTGCTACTGCATTCAGATCTACCTAAATAACCCTTTTTGTCCTGGAAAATGTAAACTGTTTCCGACAAATGTTTCAGCATGTTGTCATTCATCAACAATAACTGCTTACTTTTATCACCTGATATTATTTGTTTGTCTTTTCTTATCCAAATCTGCATAGAATATCTAAAGAGTTTTTTTGTTTTTAGAAGACTCTCCTTTTGCCAAAATGTACATTGGGTTCTCTTAAATATCAAGAAAAGGCATTTATAAAGAGTCAACTCAATGTCACAACTTGCTGCGTATTCAAATAGGAGGTCATTATTGGACTTTGATAGAAATGAAGCCCTTATTTTGATCTCTGCCCTCATAGATTTTGTAATACTTTGCAAAACTACAGTTTTGAACTAGATTCTGTTGGCTTTGATATGATACTGTACTTGCTAATTTTATGTTATACTTGGGCTGGCTTGTTACCCCTTCAAAACAAAAGGCTAGTGTTTCCTTAGCTAAACAATAATTAAGTGTTTTTGCATCCCATAGATTGTTTTAGTGGCCTTAAACTATGAAATTAAATGATCCCTGGAGAGAAATTTGAGTAGTATTTAGTTTAATAAGCTAGCCAGAATAATGTAGCTATGTCTGTGCTCTGTCAGTGATATGGGCCTTTTCTGCATGCTCGAGTTATTACTGATTTTCTTGGGAGCTGATCCACAAGCACTGGAAACTGGAATTAGTTTGAGCAGGACTCTTTCACATGCCTGCCCTCTGTTCATTTTTTACGATTGTGGAGTCAGTATATTTTCTTCCACATGTGGCTTAAATAATGAGGATTTTCAAGGAAAGGTGCTGTCATTATTGGTGGTGTCACAGCACTGTCCTTATATTTTTAAAAGGCCATAAAATATCGATATAATGCTGTAGTGTAGTAATGATAGTTTAAGCAGGTTCTCTGAACTCCTAGCTTTCATCTTTAAAAAGTAAGTCTCTATCTTCTTCCATTGCGGACATATAAGGAAAAAGACATATCTTTGCAAGGGGAGATAGTAGAGACTTCAAAAAAAAAAAGTTGGGAATTCAGAGAATCTGCTTAAACTATCTTTACTACATTATATTGATATTTTAGGTCATTTAAAAAAACAAAAACAAAATCACTGTCTTGGGGGAAAGGGAGTGATTTAACAATGATGACAGTCCAATAATTGAAAAGTGGGATGGAGGTAAGCGAAACAAAGGAAACCAATAAAAACATTAGACAATAGAAAAAAGCCAGCTCAAAATCAGCTTTCAGAAAAAACATTGGGGTAAATGTGGTTTCAAAAGAGCTGGAGGGGAGAGGGGGAACAAACCAAAAAACCAAAATAAAAATTAAAGGCACAGAAATGCATGCAGAAATCAGAGATAAACCAGAGTGGCATGGGGCCAGAACCGATGAAGAAATCCTATGTGGAAATGCCCATGTTTCCATCTTTTTGAGAAGGGTGGCAAGCTAGAAGCGTCAAAATAGAAGCAGAAATATGGACAGGGGAATAGGCAGAGATGACTAAAGCCACATCAAATAGTCTGCTTATTATTCCCTCTGAATCAGAAGCTGAAGAACCAAAAGGTCTGGGAAGAGACCACTTTCATATACCCTGGGGCAACGCCATGATGACTGCGAAGCCACCTCCGAATTGACATAAAACAGTGCAGAATCTGGAAAGAGCCATAATGCAGGAGGAAAGTGACAGTGAAAAGCAATGTGGAGGGAGATTCTGCTTCCGATGTGACTGTGGATAAACTGTGGGGGAACAGACGAGTGCAGAATCAGCCTTGAAGTCAGGGAGTCTCATGGAATGTAGAACGGAGAGTGGCTGCAGTGGGAAGGGTAAAAACTGAAAAGTCCCTCTTGTTCATAAACAGATATCCCTTTCCATGTCGCATTTCCAATCTCATGAGGCCAGTGGCACCAATGGTGTAGATAGGTTTTGTGCCAACTTCGTTCACTTTCCCTTTAGAATAGCTGTGAGTCACTGTTCTCAGCTACGTAATATAGCCTTGGAAGTGGTCATGTACAAAAGCCAAGAACCATGCTGCTTATTGTGGTAAGATATGCATGTGCCAGTGCAGTCTGACATAGCACGCAGCAAGGCTAATGGTCAGTCAAATCTGTGTCTACTTACTTATTTGCTGGTGGAGCAATTTATTGGGTAGACTCTAAATGAGTTATATCTTTCTAAGAACTTATGGTAATAGTTTATGCTATACTCATCCTACTGTTTAAATTTTACTTAGAATAATGTTGAATATTATTTTACATGCAAATCTTTTATTTTTAAATAGAAGCATTTACAGCCTTATATTGCTCAATGTAATATACTTTTACACATTCAGTAAATATATGGCGGAGGAAACAGGAGGTTCTAAAACTGCATTTTAAGCATGTATCATAGGTTCTGTTTAATTTCCTCCTGACTGTTATTCCAAAACAGTTCAGAATGCTAGTATTCTTTGCATTTCTGCTCTTGAAATAATTATGGACTGTTTCCATGACTTGTTAATTACCATGTGGAAACCCAGCAGTATTTCAGGTATTCATTTTTTAATAACTATCACGTTGTTCAAGTTTCCATGTCAGATTTCCTTACAGAAAAATTATTTATTTTTCTCATGGCATGATTATATTATTTACTGAAAATGTTGTGTTTTTAGAGCTGATAAATCAAACATGCATTGTTTAAAAATACCATCTGTATGTTCACTGAAACCGTACACCTCCTTAATGTTCATAATACAAACTGAATAGAAGAATCAGACATGCAGCTAGTGCATTCTTGGGAGGAAAAACACATGATATAAGGCTTTCTTGAAATCCATAGTGGCTGTGACAGACATGGAGACAATCTGTTTGCTTGTTTGTTTTTCAAATTCTATAATTGTTTGGTTCTTATAAAGACAATGCAGTTTCAAATAAAGCTCTGCTGCATATGCAGATTTTAGCTTTATTCACAGACAGTTTCCTTGGATCATTGTGTAAGACTGTCTCCCCCTTTTTACATTTGCTTTTCTGCTAAACAGTTGCCACTTCTATGGGGTGGCTGCCATACCAGGTCAGGTCTGTATAAAGATTTCTGCTCATGTGGTTTAGGTTCTTGGCATGTTTGCCAACCATGCAAGTGGCTCCTAACCCCTTGGGACATTTGTAGATTGTGTGGTTTGTAAATGTGCCCAGAATCATAGGAAGTATGTGGGCAGAATTTTATACATCTATCTGGCCCAAGAAGGGAAGTAGAGGCCATATTTCCTTTTGAACAAACTACACCGATATCCACACCTTAATATCTCTCTGAAAATATCTCTCTGAAAAATGTTTCTCAGCCACACCTTAAACTACTCACAACATAAAAGCAACATAATGCACAGAAATTATGATGATTTGGTATCCAGCTTTCTTTAGTTAACACTTCAAAGTTTTGTGCAGCAAATATACATTAATTTAATTTTTAGCATGCTGTTACCTATCAGAAGTCTTTTTTTTATTCTTTGCCTTTAAGAAGATCGTACAACTATCAGTAGATTGAGAGCAAAAGGAAGTTATGAAAAGGATGTGTGATGTCACATTTATTGTTATCTACGGTGACATAAAACCCATGTGTGAACACATCTTTGACATTTGCCAGATGGCAAAGGAACTTATTTGGCGTTCTGCCTTTGTTTTAAACAGATGTGCATCTGATTAACTTCCTTGCTTAGGTATCTTTTGCAGATTTCAGCCAACATTTCAGGCAGCATATTTAATGAAAACGTATATGAAAACCCTAATCAAAATGCCTTTCAGGAAGATGACTTGTTGGAAGGAGCAAGGCAGGGAAGGAAGGGTTAGAGAACAGAAAATATAGCAGCAAAAACAGACATTTCTTTCATCCTCAACCCTACCAGATAGATATGCTCATTGATACAGGAGAAATATCAGACCTACGTGTACATCACACAATTTATTTTAACATCTTTTGTTGAACATTATAAAGGATAATGAAAATACAATATTGGCTGGCTTGCACAGATCTGACTAGGAAAATATCTGCTGGAACAAATTGCTCAAATTTACGTAGTATTCAATGGACAGATTATCCTTTTAATTTTCCCTTTTTCTTTTGTGTTAGTATTGTATGTGTGCATGTGTACACTGACATTATCTTTTTAATGGCCCTTCTTGATATTGGTGGAAGGTGTTACAAAATGGATTTGGTCTTAAAGGCTGGTTCTTTGTTGATGTAAATAAACTGATTGTACTGATTGTACAAAATAGCACATTTATTCTACTTAAGGAGGGAGAATATAAAACTAGAATCATACGTACATGAACATCTCTTTGAATGGGTGAATGGACAGAAGTGTATGTGTTAATATGTTTTGTTTTTGCGGACCCAGGGAACAAAGGGGGAATGCTGGTGAGAAATGACATGCAAAACTAACAGATTTTTGGAAAAACAAAGAGGCCACAGCTTTGCCACCACAATCGGAATGAAGAGACAGACACCAATATGGATTTAACAAAAAACACTTTATTAATTATTTATAATAAAACAACTGGTGAGGGGCTGCTTAAATGTACTGAGGAATATGACTGGTGTCAAACTCATGACCACCTTCATCTCCTTCTGGGTGATGCACCTTCCCCAATCTCGAGCCAACCAATGTAGCTCTCGACCAATGCCTTGGCATATTTAGGAGAACCCCCTGGCCCACCACTTCAGAAGCCGCAAGGCTTGCTGAGATAGGCGAGGCCAGATTGTTCTAAGGAAGATCACCCCTTCCCGGGCTTGAGCCGCAAAGGCCCAAAAGCCCTTCTTGGAGGACCCTTTAATTCCTTTAATGAAATGCCCAGGTGCTCACTGTTTTCAACTTCCTGATTGCACTACCCCACCATGGCAAAGGCCAAGCCTTTGCTTAGGCCTTTGCCCCACCAAGCGATCCAGCACCAACAGCATCCTTCACCTCAAATCTGCCAGAAATATAGTGTTGCCCTTGTTAGAGAGGTGCACCCCGTCCCCCCTATACAGGTCTGTTAACTCGACCCGTATATCATGGTGCAACAAGAAGAGGCCCAAGCCACCTTCCATGGTATGTCTAAGCTACCAATTGGCATTTCATCTCACCCAGCCCAAGCACCTAGGAACCCCTAGGCTACGTCACACCTGGCACAGCCAAATTGCAGACAAGACCAGCTGCACCCCAGGCAACCGGCTGTCTTTATGCCTAGCGGGGTCCCCAAAATTGCACCAACCTGGCAGGGCAGAATAGCCACCAGACTATCCGCACTCCAGGTCACCTTACTCTTATCATTGCAAGGTCAGCCTCCCCTTGTAAAACCGGGGCCTTGTCCTTCATGACAATGCAGAATAGCCAACCAGACTATCTGCACTCCAGGCCACCTTGTCCATCATGTTGAGGCTGCACCCCAGGCAACCAATCTGCTTGTAACACCAGGGCCTTGCCCTTCATAGTGAGACAGAATAGCCACCATCTGCACTTCGGGCCACCTTGCTCATCAAGGTGAGGCTGCACCCCAGGCAACTGGTCCACTTGTAGCACCAGGGCCTTGCCCTTCATGGTGAGGCAGAATAGCCACAAAACCATCTGCACTTCGGGCCACCTTGCCCATCAAGGTGAGGCTGCACCCCAGGCAACTGGTCCACTTGTAACACCAGGGCCTTGCCCTTCATGGTGAGGCAGAATAGCCATCAGCCTATCTGCACTCCAGGCCACCTTGCTCTTATCATCACAAGGCCAGCCTCCACTTTAATACAAGGGCCTTGTCCTTCATGGCGAAGCAGAATAGCCAACCAGACCATCTGCACTTCGGGCCACCTTGCTCCTATCATCGCAAGGTCAGCCTCAGTTTGTCCCACAAGGGCCTTACCAGCCAGCCTATCTGCACTCTGGACCATCTTGCTCTTATTTTTGCAGTGGGTGGCCCAAAAGACCATGCTGTGGCTGCAGACATTGATTCCCCGCAGCCAGCAGCACCTGAAGGAAAAACCTCATTAATAACTTAAAACTTTGCAATTCCATTCTTCAAATGCTAGGCAAAAGCCCGCCATAGCTCACTGATCCACAGCGCCACCCCCCAAAAAGGAGTGCAGTGACTGGACAAAGGTCCTGACCTGAACAAGGTCCCACTGACACTACCACTCGGCAAGGGAACGCGTAGCCCAGAGCAGCTGCAGCAGAAGCGGTGCTGAACTGAGAAGAGCGAGTTCCAAACTTCACCCCAGGAAAGGCCCAACTTGCCCAAAGCCCGAGCGCTAACCACCGTAAACAAGGTGCCTGATCAGCAGAGTTCATCCACATGCCTAAAGTGGTAACTGTCATCCTAACTTGAAATGCAGCAACACCCCAGGTCGCAAAATGACCCATTTCCATGCCAGGGAAATGGGTTGCCTCTGGTCCTCTAGAGCTTCCTTTCCCCAAGACCTTAATAGAGTGCTTTAGAAATTCCAAATACCTTTACACAGCAATGTTTGCTTTTGCACAGTCATTGTGATTTGCAAGGCACTGCGCAATATTCATAGGGCTTATGTCTGTACTGATCAAGTGAAATAACGTATTGGTATTCCTGGATAGCAAAGGAAGTCCACCCCCTTTAAAGGGATGTTAATTGTCTGGTGACATTATTTACCTCCATGCCAAAAAACTACAGCTGCGCATTTTCACTCATTAAGTCTCTATAAAGCAAACAAGACTTAATTCATTGGATTGTTTGGCAATCCTGTGCCCTGAAAGATAGGAAATTGAGGCCTCGAATTATCATTGTCTAAGGTCTATACCAGAAGAGAGCGTCTCTGATTCAATTCCAAATCCACTGGATTGTCAAACTGTGGAAACATTCTCTCAGCCTTGGAGTTCCTTAAAGAACTTTTCACAGGCATTCATTTTTTTTGGAAGTCAAGAGACTGCCCCCATAAGACATTCTGAAACACTCCCTGGTGTTTAATCTTCCCCAGTTCTACTAACAACTGAGACCCATCATAATAAAAAGTTAGCTTGGCTTTTAAAACATGACAAGTGCCAATCTACAATGTCGTCACTTTAAAAACCTGTATAATATTTTATTTATTTGTTTGTTTTGAAAAAACACCATACCCCGAAGAGTGCACAGTACCTATAATTGTTAGAGACACTGGGTTCCTATCCTAAAGACCACAGACAAGCACACAGTAAATGTGCACTAGCTCTTTTTACAAACAGGTGTATGCACATACATGCAGGCTGTATGTTCATTCATCATAATGGACACATGTCCTTAGTGGACCCTATCCCATATATACATGAGTAAGGCTGGGCTGCTATGCTGAAAGTAGCTTCTTTCCTGGCCAAGTGAGTGGGCAGAACAGATGTCTGCCCCCCTAGCTCCCAAAGCCCTGCCAGTCCTCTGCTGGGTCTTGCTTAACCCTTGCCCCCTACGGAACCTCTCTGGAAGCCATCTGCCTCATTTCTTATTGCTGTGGCAGTGCCACTGCATTCTAACCGGCACACTCCACAGCCTGTCACAATAACGCAACTCCTCCAGGCTGTGTTACCTCACTGGATCTCGTTTTAGAGACAAATATGCTATCAAACCTATGTAAAATTGTTCATTAGGACCAAACAAAGACATAGAATGACGTGCCAGCTTTTAAATTCCCCAGATCATAGCGTCAGGTTGGAAGTCACACTGTATCCCTGCTAAAAAAAAAGTACCAATGACATATTGCAATGGATATTGTCGAATCCTAACACATAACAAAGACAAAGCCAATTCGCTTTCACACTGTCAAATTCACATGCTGCTGACAAGGATTCCTGCACAAAAGGAAACCCTTAGAAATTCAGCTGTTCTCCATTTGATTTCACCCCACACACTAAGTGCTCAATCCACCTACCCAGCTTCAAGTAGCTGTTCCTACTGACTGCACTCCCCTCCCTCACCTCAATTTCTGTTTATTTGTAGTTTACAGTTGGATACCAGTAAAGGTTTCTATAGTATTCTAGAGAAGAAAGAATCTCCTTCCTTTCCTCTCCCCATAACAGACACCATGTGAGGTGGGTGGAGCTGAGAGAGCTCTGAGAGAACCGCTCTTGAGAACAGCTCCAAGACAACTGTGACTCACCCACAGTTACCCAGCTGACCTATGTGGAAGAATGGGGAATCAAACCTGGTTCTCCTAAGGAATACCCCTTCAATAGCACTGTCTGTTTTCAAGCTTGCTAAAATGAGTATTACCTACTCAGCCTAGACACCCTGCGAGGCAGGTGGGGCTGAAAGAGCTGCTTCCAGAACCATCCTTGAGAGAACAGCTCTGACAGAAACATGGCCTGCCCAAGACCATCCAGCAGCTACATTAGCAGAGGCTCTGCCACTGAGCTACCACCCCACTTCATGGCTCTCCAGGGTCTCCGGTGGTCTTTCCCATCCCCTCCTGCCTAGACCTGTTAACTGGAGATGGCGGGGACTGAGCCTGGGACCTTCTGCATGCCAAGAAGATGCTCTACCATTGAGCTACACCTCCGCACCACACCAGTCAAATATTTATAGAGTATCCAGGTGCAATCAAATGGGTGGGGAACCTGGGTGCAGACCACGTGTTGCATCAGCTCAAGGGCATTCCCCTTATATATAAAGAGAGAGGTAATAAAGCTGGCATGTAAGTACACAAATTATTCACCCCTTAAGCTTCAAATCAGGTGGAAAGCCAGTATGAAAATATTGTAATAAAAGTAAGTAAAGGGAGTATTATTTCAAACCAAATTGGCTCCCAGAACTCCCTTCAATTAAGGCGTCCTAAAGGACAGTCCCAAAATGGCTGCCTAGGGAACCCTCCTAAAATAGCTGCCTCTGCTTAAATTACTGTGAGAAAATGGCTGCTCAGTGCACCACTCCTTAAATGGCTGCTCCACACAAGCACTACCCTAAAAATGACCACCTAGTTATGCAATGGCTGCCTAAAGCACAGTCCCCGAAAATGGCCACTCTGACTAATGCAGGCTTTCGGAAGCTGCTAGCAAGGCTATGAAATGTATGGTGAGAAAAGTGGTTGTTATGGAGGTGAGTTAAAATCAAGGGGGGTGGCAGGCAGCCTTACCCCACCACCGCCCCTCATCCACTGGTAGGCTTGGGCCCAGAATCCCCCACAGATGCTCCAACCCTTGCTCATAGGTGGGGATGGTGGTGAAGGAGGAAGGAATGGCGGGGGTGGTGGCCAGCAGCCTTACCAACTGTAGCCACCCTCCGCCAGGTAGAAAGAGGTCTCTAGTTGTTTAAACTGCTGAGAGGCGCAAGTCTCCGACACGGCCCCAAAACTAGCCTCTATGTGGCCCTGGGCCAAGTAGCAAGCTGCGAATGTGGGCAGGCCCCAGGCCAGCTACAACACCGCCAGTGCAGCCACTCGTATTGGGCCGCCAGCACGGCCCCTCAGATCCAGCCACCGGCACAGGCCACAAATGTGGCCCTGGTTGAAGATGCGGTCTGATGTGCTCTTTCTCACCAAGCACGTCAAAGAACTTCTGAGGCAGAGGGTGGGAGCCGAGCCTAAATAGGCTGGCTCCATCCCCTGCCTGGCGCTGCTCTTCTCACAGTGCTGGTGCCCTTTCTCTTCCTGCCTCATGAGGAGGCAAATCAGCCCCCTCCCACCAGCGCAGGCTCAGTGGGAGGTGGGGCTCGCATTACTGAGAAAATTATAAGAGCACTGGTGCAGCATGGGGACAGATCCAGAATTGGGTGAACCGCCTTCAACCCAATAACTCTCACACCCCAGTCAGTCTGCTGGGTGTGCAACTGAGGAGTGGAAAATTCCAGGAGCCATGTGGGCTCCAGCCACTGCATGATTCTCTTCCCACCTGAGCTGGGCATGCCATTGAATTAGTTTCAGCCCAAAACCCCTTAAGAGCATCCCCAGAAAATGGAATGCAGGCACATAGGCACTGCTCCCCAGCCAAAGGATCCGTTCCAATGCCCCAAATGCCACAAGAACCAGGGAGGTGACTGCCTTCCCTGCTCCAGCCAATGCTTGTACACATGTAAACAATGAAGCAACTCATCCTAAATTCCACGCATCCTAATATCCATGCCCCATTCAGATAAATGCATGCCATTTACCCTGTAAAGGGCTAGGTGCCTATAACTGATGTCCAGGTGGCCAATAACCCATCTGTCCAATGATTCAACCACCCTCACTGCTGGTGGTGTCTGGTGATATGGCCCCGTGCCACTTGTGGCATTCGAAGAGGCCAGACCAGATCTGAGTCTACAGCCATGGATCAAAACAGCACCACCCCTTTTTGGGCAGATAGATCATTTTTACCAAGTTGGATGACCAAGGCATCCAGAGGTCCCAGGTGTGACACTTGACATGAAACAGTAGCAAGGAGAGAAGGCCAACAAATCCCTTGGTGTCTCATCCATGTGATTTGTAGTTGGTCACCAAGGCCCAGGTCTTCCCCCCATCCGGATGACCAGGCATATGTTCCTGCTCAGTAGACAATACTGTGGCCCATGAACCACACTGAATTGAGATGACCTGGGGGAACTGAATGACACAAACATTAATGCACTAGCCAATCAAAGTGGCATATGTAAGACCTGGATACTGAAGCTCACCAATGGCCTAGGGAGACCTAATACTGAGGCCACTGTGGCAGCACCATCATGGAAAGATTGCATGCTAAAAACCAAGGGAGGAAGCCCCAGAGCAGTGATGCTAGCACACATAACACTGAGAGACTGAAACCTAGAGAGGCAAGACTTGTCAGCATGCATGAAGAGTGTGTCGGAACAGGAGTGCCTGATCTGGAAATAGTTCAACATAAAATGAATTGGGTGAGGCAGACCTGGAGGCAAAGAATGAAGGAGGATCTTTGCGCCTCACCCTAACTGGTTAGTCTTGGCCCACCAGAAGTGTGTGTGCAGGTTGTTGTGCTGGATGCAGTGCAATAGGGCCCTCCCAGAATGGTCCCGGCATGAAGGCACAAGCAGCTCACTGCTGCAAAAGTCCCAAAAAAGGCTAACATAAAAGTTGCATGAAAAAAGTTGGCCTTGAAAGCAGACTATCAGGTCTGCAGAAGCTGCTGGATCATACTCAATGATATGTGCATCGTGATAGACCTGCAAGAATCAGGAGTGGGAGGTGAAGCTCCCCTCCACCTGTCTATGGCTCGATGAGCCAGGAAGGGGTTGCAAGGATTGTGATAGCTGAAAGCCTTGCTATAAAATGATATGGCTGCCGAACAAATTCCCGTTGTCCTGCTGGAAAGCCCCTTCTCCTTCAAGTGTGTCAGAGAGCATAAAACCAGGGCCTCTGTTGCTGGCCAGGACCTGTTGTGAGCCAGCCAGTTACCTCCTCCTTCAAGGATGAGGAAACAGGAGAGTCAGGCCCTGCACTGGTGGAATACCTGCCTAAACAGATGGATTTATAGGCAGAGCCAGCAAAAGACATGTTAGGCAATGAGGTTGGTCATTCTGGCCCCCCACTCTCCTTGGTACATCACCGGTAGTCGAGATCCTGAAATCATCTTTCAGTCAAAATACACAATGCTGGGCTAGATACAGCAACAATCTGACTCAGCTTCATATATACATGAGACTGCAGTCCACTCAACAGAATTGTGTAGGACTAAGCTGCCTTAATCCTACACAATTCTGTTGAGTGGACTTAACTCCCTCATGGATCACTGCCTTGTCGTGGCGAGGGGGCTTGCGTGGTTCGATGAGGCTGTGGGCTATGCCGTGGAGGGCCACCCAGGACTGACAGGCCACAGCAGAGAACTCAGACCAAGCGTGATCCCCTGGAGAAGGAAATGGCAACCCACTCCAGTATCTTTGCCAAGAAAACCCCATGGACAGTAACAAAAGGCGAAAAGATATGACGCCGGAAGATGAGCCCCTCAGGTCGGAAGGTGTCCAATATGCTACTGAGGAAGAGCAGAGGGCAAGTACAAGTAACCCCAGAAAGAGTGAAGCGGCTGGGCCAAAGCCGAAAGGACGCTCAGTTGTGGATGTGTCTGACGGTGAAAGGAAAGTTCGATGCTGCAAAGAACAATACTGCATAGGAACCTGGAATGTAAGATCTATGAATCAAGGTAAGCTTGACGTGGTCAAAAATGAGATGGCAAGAATGAACATCGACATCTTGGGAATCAGTGAACTAAAGTGGACAGGAATGGGCGAATTTAACTCAGAAGACCATTATATCTACTACTGTGGCCAGGAATCCCGTAGAAAAAATGGTGTGGCCTTTATAGTCAACAAGAGAGTGAGAAAGGCAGTATTGGGATACAATCTCAAAAATGACAGAATGATCTCGGTCCGAATCCAAGGCAAACCATTCAACATCACAGTAATCCAAGTCTATGCCCCAACCACTGCTGCAGAAGAGGCTGAAGTGGACCAGTTCTACGAAGACCTACAACAGCTCGTAGAACTAACACCAAAAAATGATGTCCTCATCATCATAGGGGACTGGAATGCTAAAGTAGGAAATCAAAAGGTAACCGGAATAACAGACAAGTTTGGCCTTGGAGAACAAAATGAAGCAGGGCAAAGGCTAACAGAGTTTTGTCAAGAGAACACGCTGGTCATAGCAAACACCCTTTTCCAACAACCTAAGAGGCGTCTCTACACATGGACATCACCAGATGGGCAACACCGAAATCAGATTGACTATATAATTTGCAGTCAAAGATGGAGAAGCTCTATCCAGTCAGTAAAAACAAGACCTGGAGCTGACTGTGGCTCAGATCATGAGCTACTCATTGCAAAATTCAGACTTAAATTGAAGAAAGTTGGGAAAACCACAAGGCCATTCAGATTTGACCTAGATCGCATCCCCGATGAATATACAGTAGAGGTGAAGAATAGGTTTAAGGGACTAGATTTGATAGACAGAGTGCCTGAAGAACTATGGACAGAGGTCCGTGACATTGTAAAGGAGGCAGCACTCACCGCCATCCCAAAGAAAAAGAAATGCAAAAAAGCAAAGTGGCTGTCTGATGAGGCTTTACACATAGCAGAGGAAAGAAGGAAAGCTAAAGGCAATGGGGAAAAGGAAAGATTTGCCCAACTGAATGCAGATTTCCAGAGAACAGCAAGGAGAGATAAGGAGGCTTTCCTGAATGAACAATGCAAAGTAAAACAATAGATTGGGAAGGACTAGAGATCTCTTCAAGAAAATTGGAGAAATCAAGGGAACGTTCCATGCAAAGCTGGCCATGATAAAGGACAAAAACGGTAGGGACTTAACAGAAGCAGAAGAGATTAGGAAAAGATGGCAAGAATACACAGAAGAACTATACAAGAAGGACCTCGATGTCCTTGACAACCACGATGGTATACTCACTGACCTCGAGCCAGACATCCTGGAAAGCGAAGTTAAATGGGCCTTAGAAAGCATTACTAACAACAAAGCTAGTGGAGGTGATGGTATCCCAGCTGAGTTATTCAAAGTCTTAAAAGAAGATGCTGTTAAAGTGCTGCACTCAATTTGCCAACAAATTTGGAAAACACAACAGTGGCCACAGGATTGGAAAAGGTCAGTTTACATTCCAATCCCAAAGAAGGGCAACGTCAAGGAATGTTCAAACTATCGCACAATTGCACTCATTTCACACGCTAGCAAGGTCATGCTCAAAGTCCTACAAGCTAGGCTCCAACAGTACGTGGATAGAGAACTGCCAGAAGTACAAGCTGGGTTTCGAAGAGGTAGAGGAACTAGAGATCAAATTGCCAACATTCGCTGGATTATGGAGAAAGCAAGAGAATACCAGAAAAACATCTACTTCTGCTTCATTGACTATGCTAAAGCCTTTGATTGTGTGGATCACAATAAATTATGGCAGGTTCTTAAAGAGGTGGGAGTACCAGACCACCTCATATGTCTCCTGAGAAACCTGTATAAGGGTCAAGAAGCAACAGTTAGAACCGTATATGGAACAACTGATTGGTTTAGCATAGGAAAAGGAGTACGACAAGGATGTATATTGTCACCTTGCTTATTTAATTTAAATGCAGAGTACATCATGCGAAATGCTGGCCTGGATGAATCACAAGCTGGAGTTAAGATTGCTGGGGAAAAGATCAATAACCTCAGATATGCAGATGATACCACTCTGATGGCAGAAAGTGAAGATGATCTAAAGAGCCTCTTGCTCAGGGTGAAAGAGGAGAGTGCAAAAGTGGGCTTGAAGCTCAACATCAAAAAAACTAAGATCATGGCATCTGGCCCCATCACTCCTTGGCAAATAGAAGGGGAAGTCGTAGAAGTAGTGACAGACTTCACGTTCCTAGGATCCCAGATCACTGCAGATGGTGACTGCAGCCATGAAATTAAAAGACGCCTGCTCCTTGGGAGGAAAGCGATGGCAAACCTAAACAGCATGATAAAAAGCAGAGACATCACCTTGCCAACAAAAGTCCGCATGGTCAAAGCAATGGTATTCCCCGTAGTAATGTATGGCTGTGAGAGTTGGACTATAAGGAAGGCCGAGCGCCGAAGAATAGATTTTTTTGAACTATGGTGCTGGAGAAAACTCTTGAGAGTCCCTTGGACTGCAAGGAGATCAAATCAGTCAATCCTAAAAGAAATCAACCCTGACTGTTCCCTGGAAGGCCAGATCCTGAAGCTGAAGCTCAAATACTTTGGCCACCAAATGAGAAGGGAGCATTCACTGGAGAAGACCCTGATGCTGGGAAAGATTGAAGGTCAAAGAAGAAGGGGACGGCAAAGAATGAGATGGTTAGACAGTGTCATCGATGCAACGAACATGAAATTGAGCAAACTTCAGCGGACAGTGGAAGACAGGAGGGCCTGGCGTAATCTGGTCCATGGGGTCGCGAAGAGTCGGACTCGACTGTGCGACTGAACAACAACAAGCTGCCTTAAACCCAATAGGATTTTCTTCCAAGTAGATATACATATGATCAGAGAGAACTTCATTGAACTCTGCTGGCCAGAGCTTTTTAGTTAGTATCAAATATCATTTCAGTCTAAAAGAACAGCTCTCTATTTATATCTGCCAGATACCATAAAAGTAGAAGCTAAGTAGAGTGATTTTTGGAGTGGTGTTGCCCTGTCTCAGGAGATACCAGGAGGAAAGGGAAGCAGAAAAGGCTACTAAGGAAAGCTGGAGTGTTTAGAGAAACTACTTTTGAGGAACAGAAAATAAGACAGGTCTCAAGATGGTACTGAAAAAGTTAATCTGGCAGAATAAAAACATTGCATGTCCAACACATTCTGATTAAATATCATTGTTGGACAACAGATTGTGCGTGTCTTTAAAATACATGCACTGTATTTTTGAACCAGAAGCTGTTTCCTTCTGCAAATATTGCTTCTTCTTAGTATTTTTAAAACCAGCACTTCATTCTAAATACATTTGCTGTAATAGTTCTTGCATTAATTCTTGCAGCTAAATATGCTTAGTGTTGCAGTTAAAGGTAATTTTTCTTAGCTGGATACTTACTAGTGAAAGTCCCTCATTTGCTGTCCACCTGGATCTATCCTCATTTGTTTAGTTACTAGTACTAATTAGGTAACCTGATCTGCTTCAAACTTGAAATAGGTCAGGCTGGTGTTCAAAGCAGGCGTGCAATGATGTAAAAAAACACCCCTCGTGCTGTAGTGAATGAGGCCATTCAGCAAATGCTGGGAAGGGGCATATACTTTGATGGCATTCTAAAATATATTCTTGAACACTTTTAATGTGCCACCTTGAAGTCAATTATTAAGGCCCTAAAATTATTTTATATGTACTTGAGCCCAAAATGCTCTGATATCTGTGTAAAACCTGTGTAATAACAGAAAAGAATTAAATCTTCAGAGTGATTCTTTCTGAGATTAGTACGCTACGCAGTGAAAGAACTATGAAGGTGCCTCCCAAGTACAAATATTTGCTCCTGTATATTTGCTTGTAGTTCAGTGAGGATACTGTTGCAGTATTGTTAAGTCATTTTTAAAACAGCTAGTAGTATAAAAATCTTCTTTGACATGAATTTTTGTTAAAAAAAATTAAAATATAACGAATGGAGCAAAGAAGCCCAGACAAGGACATAAAACGTATAATAGTAGGTCTTGTAGAAACACAGGTTTTTATGTCACAGCTGTATGTAGTTAAACACTAGACCACCGCTACACCCTACGGGTGGAAATAAGAATTTGAGGGACCATTAAAATTGACTTTGACTCCTTAACTGATCTTGTATTTTAAAGAACGATGGCAAATCACTTAACTCTTTGACTGAGTCTGTTCTTTGTGAATTTCAAGACTCCTCACTGGGTCAAGGATCATAGCTGTATTCTGTGAAATGTCAGATTTGTCCTACACCAGCACCAACATGCGGGGTCTTGAAAAGCAAGAACATTAATCAGGAGGTTCTGCTACCTGAATGTCTGTTGCTTGTAACATTAGCTTTGACCAACAAACCCAAATTTGAACTATATTGTGCCCATATGATGTATGGTGATATAACAACTGCATATGATGCTGGGCACTTGGGTAGGTATGTTTCACGCAGTATGTTTAAATTATTACATTGTTACTGTGAAAAACAAAGAAGTGAGTGGAAGGATTAGATTATTTATAGTATAATGACATAATAAGGTGAATAAGGGAATGATTAACAATTCAGGAAATCCCTTCTGTGATGGAAACACAACTTTTACTAATCTGAGATTGGAACATTTTAAAATACAAAGTAATTTTTAAAAAAGCAATACAATTATTTGACAGTGACCCTAATTTTAAATCAAATACTTAATTGTATTAAGAAGAAG
Source organism: Gekko gecko (assembly GCA_029375565.1). Classification (NCBI taxonomy): domain Eukaryota; kingdom Metazoa; phylum Chordata; class Lepidosauria; order Squamata; family Gekkonidae; genus Gekko; species Gekko gecko. Next base: position 54,613,645 of record JAPDNY010000009.1, read on the forward strand.
AAGAAGAGGTAGACATTTCTCAGTTAATGCAATAAAGTAGTTACTCACGGTAGAGATGTGCTTAGTAAGGCAGGGTTTCTACCCCCCCCTTTGCTGGGAAGCGACAGCTAGGAGCCCATAGCCATGGGCATTCTTTTTGATCCCAGTGTTGGAGGCAATCCAGGGCTCACTCCCATCCACAGCTGTGGCACTGGGGGCCCCGAATCAAGCCTCATGCACTCCTCCCTCTTCCCAAGGGGGTAGCAGCATCTCGGAGGCGTGTAGACACCTGGGACACATCCGTCGTGCCGCACTATACCAGCTGATACTATTCCTTTGTATATTAAGAAGTTTCTAATATACTAATATAGATAGTTATACCCTGCCCTTCATTCGGAGTCTCAGAGTGGCTTAAAATATTGATGATGAAGTTAAAACATGGCGATTAAGGGTGTGCAAAAAAAAAAAAAAGCTGTTTTTCAAGTTCAGGTATATTGAACCCAGAAAATATTGGTAATTTGCTGGTATTCCCAAATCCCAATACCAGCATGGTGTTCAGATTCGGGATTTTTTTTTGGAAATGATGAGTTTTTGGACTCCATTATACCCTATCATTGGTCACAGTAGCTATAATGGGGAATCAATCTTAGGGTATCTGGGGGTCTAGGGGGTCTGTGTTGATGTAGAGGCATGAAATTTTCAGCATAGCTGTTGGTTTCTCTCCTAACCATCACCACCCAAGTTTCAAAAAGGCTGAATCCCACTCAGGGGATCCAATTCTATGAGCCCCCAAAGAAGGTGCCCCCATCCTCCTTTGGTTTCAATGAAAGGGGGGAAAGGCATTTAAAGGGAATGCGGCCCCTTTAAATGCCTTCTGTAAGCTATGAGTCTATGCAAGTGAACTCCAAAGATGTTTAAAGGGCATGCAATCCCTTTAAACACTTTCTCCAAGCCATGAGATTACCTGGAAGGTTTTAAAGGAACTGCAGTTCCTTTAAACACCCTTTAACTTCAGCTATCTATCGGTCCAGAAAAATCCAGATTATTTTCAGGATACTGGGGAGTCAGCTATTTTGAATAGCTGAAAAAATACTGAGATCTACATCCAGCTGAAAGAATAGATAAGGTATTTTCAGGCTTTTTTTCCTGCTCGAATATACCAAATGCACACGCCTAATGGCAATCAATCCTTCTGATGTTGGAAAAATACATGAAGCGCTAAATGTCACAGGTTTGGAAACAAAGCATTATGCTTCTGTGCTTTTTTTGGGGGGGTCACTTATGACCTCAGAATGTATAGTCAGTCATTAAAATTCAGTTTACTTTTCCCAATTTCTCACTTTTGGTCTCTGTCATGTTAGCTGAAATCGTATTCCAAATTTACTACTTCTCAGTGTGATATTTTCTGATTACCTTTTGTCTGACACTGTTCCTCGTATTCATTTTTGAGGAATCTGAGTGGGGTTCAGCCAATGAACTGCTGTGTATATACATTCTTAAAACTGAACAGCTAAATCAAAATCTTGGTTATTCACTGTTTTTGGCTTTGAGTATGAAACAGCTGCTGACCATTATTCATTGCTATCACTTTGAAAAATATATTGTTGGTAGCAGTTTTTCAGAAATGTTTGGCAATTGTAAAGTAAGTTCAGCCACTGGTCACTGGCTTCAAAATGCAATGTACTTTATTCCCTTTCTTTCAAAAAACTGTTTCATGTATTAAAAATCCATTTCCATGCATTTAACATCTTTTTTATAAAAATGTTTTACATTTAATAGAGTTGAAGCCTTACTGTTTCTTTAAATGACTCTGAATTCCTTTGAATGCCATCTTAGGTAAAGGAACATAGGTCTATCTAAAGTTCACAATACAGCCAGCTTAAAGGAATAAATTCCCCAATGATATATATATATATATATATCAATTCCCCATACCTTAGTCTTCACAGTTCATTTCAATACATTGCAAAGGATTAGGAACTGTTTGTGCTGTCTATGCTCTTGACTATCACATGCTTATTAAAGTTACAGATCGAGTTTTTGTATACAATTGTACACATGCAATAGTCTCCCCATGGGATTGGGAACCCTGTTTTTCATTATTCCAGTCATTCACAGAGTCTTCTACTTGGCAAAATGCATGGTACTGTTTATTAAAATGTTAATATTGATATTTACTGTGTTGTTTATATTAAGGAACAAGACTAAGGTAAGCAACCTGTATCCTGCTTTGTTATGGATGTGAGAATAGTGTTTTAAGAGTTTGAGTTCCAGCGTGAGAGGTGGAGAGCATTGTCAGTTCATTAGTAAAAGAAGGCTTCTAGCCAGATAGAAAAGATGACTGAAATGCTACTCCTATAACCTACTAGAGAGCAACTGAGCCAGCAACATGAGACAGAGAGCAATTGCCGGCCAATTTGAAAAAAGAAGGCTTCTAGCCAGATACAAATAGTGGACTGGTTGCTACTATTAGAAATTAATTAATTGGCTTGCTCCTAATCCAAGCACTTGCAATTGAAAATAATTTGAAAAAGAAGTTAAGCTGCAATAATTTGATGAAAGTAAAAAAGAAGTTAAACTGTATCAAAATGAAGTTAAACTGTATCAAGAGGCTGGCACCTTCCAACTTTATAGGATTACTCCTGAGGAAGATTGAAGAAATGAGTGTATAACCGGGTGCTCATTGCGGATATGATGTTGTTATGGATGTGAACTGTCTATCTAGCAGGAAAAGGTTAAAATCATTGGGGGCGGTATGTTTTTCCTCAGTTGTAGCCACTTTCATAAGTGTACAGTATATTTCCTGGAACAGAATAACAGAAAACCATCTTCATTCCCTGGTGACTTGATTTACTTTTGCAGTTAACCTAATATCAATAGTTACGTAGACATAATTCACCATTAGCTACAAAAGATATACCAGCATACGTTTATAAGGCAATACTGGATGTAACACTCCCATTGAAACCAATGAGATTTAAATGTACATACCTTAGGTAGGATCATGCCACCGTACTATGTATAACTAAATGAATGAATTGTTACTGGTTCCAAGAAATGTGATGTGTGAAGAAATCAAATCCAACATGTGATAGTTCACTTTATTTCTTGATTTTTTTGTAAAGTCATTTGTGACTAATTGTTGGAGACTGATTATTTGTGCAGACTATTTCTAATTAAAATTAAGTCTTTAAATTAAATTATGTTCACTTCATTCACATAGACAAGATTTCAGCTGCTCTGTGTGTATGCTTTGATGTAATTAAAATGGTTTAAAATGAATAAACTGAATAGAATCCCATTTTAACATGATGTTTCTAATGACTGTATGAAGTCTAAAACAGCATTTATTTATTTTTTTGCTGTAGCCAATGCAGTAGAATCCACCACATTAAGACATATACTGGAAGCATTGAATACTGAGCCTGTGATGAGAAGTGTTTCCTATTTGTTCTGACATTTTACATTGTTGGATTGCTGCCATCTAAATTGTGCAACTGAGGGAGGATAAGACTAAAGTAGAATATTAGATTTGTTCAACAATTTGGGGGGAGGGGGAGTGCAAATCTACAATGGCACATGCCTTCCAGATTCTGAATGAATTGGAGTTGACCTCTGTTGTTCATGGCCACAATCCAATATTGAGTCTAGCATACTTAAGTTCCTTGAAACCAATGGGATTCAGCATTCTTAACTCCGTACAGGTCTCTTGAATTGTATTGAGCAGTTAAACTGACATGTGAATAGAATGAAGTGTAATAGAGATGGAAATACAAACCACAAAGTCTGAATAACCTCTGTTGGATTGTTTGTAGCCTGTTTAAAGACTAGAACAGACACCTCAACAAATGCATTCATTTGGAAGTAACTCTTAATGATTTCAATGGCGATTACTTCCAAATGGTCCCTCCTTTGGACCATGGCCAAAGGAGGATATGAAGCTTCTGTAGTTCTGTTTGTAGATTTGCCAAAATTTAGGGATGGCATGTTTCAATTACGGCACAAAGCACTGGAAACTGGGAGAAAATTGCCTTTTTTATTCTTCAGTGTATCCTCATCCCTTTGGCATGCTGTTTATTTATAGAAGTGGCTTATGCTGAAGTCATTGTATTCATCACTGCCTTTTATTTGTCCAGTTACTCAATATACTTCCATGATCTGGAAATCAGCAGCCATGGTGAAGATTCCATCTTATTGTACCATGAGAAGATGCCAAAATGCCTATAGCAAAACATGTCTCATTTTCTGATCTAGGCTGCAGAAAATATGCTTTTTACATGTCTGGTAAACTTTTCTTTATAAAACAGTGGGCCACCCTTGTGATTTTTGTGGCTCCTTGATTCAGAGTTTCTGTATCTGGGTTTCAAATGTACAGCTTCTCTGTGCAGGGAGTCTGGCTTCTGTAGGGCCAAAGTCCTTTTGCTTTCTATTAAAAATACTACTGAAGTCATCCCAGAAGTATAGGATGCAGTAGACATTCCAAAGTGAACTCCTCCATTATAAATTTACCAGTAGTTTATGAGCTGCAAAGTTTGAATTATGGAAAGGGAATTGGGGCTCTTGCAGTTTCTAACTCCTGATGCAAAATCCATTTCTGTGTAAAGAAATAAACCTGCCAGATGCACTCTCGCCTTGAAAGCAGCGGTTCCCAAGTGTATTAATAAAGCATGTTTTAATAAATAAATGGAATGTTGTCCTGTTCTCACTCCTAAAAATTACACTTACACTTCATCTTTGTCTTTCTACCCTTGAGCCTAGTAGCCACTGTTTTAGAAATACAGATGACCAGCAGTGCCCAGGCATGAATGGAAGTGGCTTGTTCATGCAATGGCTTGTGTGTCTGATTATCACCAATTTCCCTCCAGCCTTGACACTTCACAAGAAACTGAATACTTTTCTGGGGAGGGGTTTTCCAATGATACTCAGGAGCAACTTTTTAGGATTTCAGGAAACTACAGTGGGAGGGGAAAGGTGAGGGTGCCTCATTCCTCAAAGTGGTCCCAAGATTTGCCAGTGACTTCTAAGTTAACAATTAAATTGCACATTAAAGAAAAGTTCAAACTCGAGTGTTATAGAATCTTTTGCTGTTGTTCATCTCTCTACAGTTGGAAAAATTACCTTTCCAATGAGGTGCTGGGATCAATGAATGTCTCATCAAGAAGAAAGTTAACCTTACCCACCTCCCCAACACAAATGAATTCTCTTCAGTAAATTCAAATGGTTTGAGATAACAGTAACCAAAGCATCAGGCTGTCAAATAGACATGTACTAATTGTATTTGTTGCCAATAACTACATTTCTGGTCATATAACCTCTCACCAGTGATTACATCTCTCACTATCCTTAATGATACAAAGGTTCTTTGGGTGCAGTATGTGACAGAATATAAACATAATAATAAAAGCAAATAACTCAACTAATCCCAACCCCTAGAACGGTATTCTAATTATTGGAAGATAGCATATTTGTAATATTTGTAACACCTTAAAGACTAACATGAGCTTATAGAAAGGTTCTTTCGGAGCAGTATGTGACAGAATATAAACATAATAATAAAAGCAAATAACTCAACTAATCCCAAGCCCCTAGAGCGGTATTCTAATTATTGGAAGATAGCATATTTGTAATATTTGTGACACTTTAAAGACTAACATGAGCTTTCATGGTTTACAAAAGTTTATGCCACATCTTTAAGGTGTTTTGCTATAATCAACATACCTGCTACTCTGGATTTTAAGTTTCCTACTTCATAAATATGATGCCTCTTGCATAGAAGTGATTATGTCATCATTAATTTGTTCCCCAAGTTGTCATAAAATTTGGAAGACAAGACAGTTAGAACCAGGGCTTTTTTTGTAGAAAAAGCCCAGCAGGAACACATTAGCATAATAGGCCACACCCAACAGCAGAAACTCATTAGCATATTAAGCCACACCCCTGACATCACAGCTGATTAGCATATTAGGCCACACCCCCTTGTTACCAGAAGTGTGTTCATCCAACCACACCCACCTTTTGCTTCTTATTGTGTTTACCTTGTTTGTTGTCAAAACCCAGGTCTTTTTTCGTAGCAGGAACTCCTTTGCATGTTAGGCCACACACCCCTAATGTAGCTAATCCTAATGAGTTTCTGCTTTTGAGTGTGGCCTATTATGCTAATGAGTTTCTGCTGGGCATGGCCAACTCGGGAGCCAGACGGAACTCCATTCCTGTGCGATCCTGCCCAAAAATAGCCCTGGTCAGAACTACTTTTTAATGACCATCTGTTCCAGGTTGTGGATCTAGAAAAATAGATAAGAAAACAGAAAATACTTTCTTTTGGTGTAATGTTCTCTTTGGTCCCAATTAAACCTGACATGCACCTTCTGAGCTTTGTTATTTCAGCGATGACTTCTTAGGATGATTTTAATTATATATATATATATATATACAAGTGGAGACCCGCAAGAAACTTGCGGGATGGTCATCCCATTCCTCACACCTTTGCTTCCTCCCCTCTACCCTTACCTATCTCACACTCCTTCTCCCTTCTGGGGGTGGTGCCATGGACTCAACCCTCCAAAGCACCCATTTTATCCAGGGGAACTGATCTCTGTCACATGGACAACAGTTGTAATGCTGGGTGATCTCCAGCCCTCACCCAGAGGCTGGCAATGGTAGTTCTCATGGAGGAAATGGCTGGTTTGGAGGGTGGAGTCTGTGGCATTATACTGGTCTGAAGTTCCTCCCCTTCTCAAACCCCACCATCCCCAGGATCCACCCCTTAAATGTCCAGGAGTTTCCCAATCCAGAGTTGGCAACCCTATTTCCTTCCCACCCAACAGCCAACTTAACCTTTATCTGCCTTTGTCTGTCTTCAGCTTTTTGTCTCCACCCCCTCCCCCACAGCTTCTACCAAGGAAAATTACAGTCTTTCTCCACAGTGGGGACCAAAGCAGCTTACATTATTCTCATCTCCTTTTTATCTGCACAACAACCCTGTGAGGTTGGTTAGGCTGAAAGTATGTGACTGGTCCAAAATCACCCAGTCAGCTTCCACCGCAATATGGGGATCTGAACCTGGGTCTTGCAGACCCTACTCTGAGGCTCTAACTGCTGCACCACTGCTGGCTTTCATAGGGTGGCTGCTGAACAGCAGCAAGCAGCCAGGCCAAGTTGAGTCATGCAAATTAGGTGGCATCAAGTCACCCAGAGGGTGCTGCCTAGGGATGCCAGCCTCCAGGTGGGATCTGGGGATCCCCTGGAATTACTGCTCAGCTCCAGACTACTGAGATAACTTCCCCTGGAGAAAATGGATGCTTTGGAGGGTGGACTCTAGGGTATTGTACCCCACTGAGGTCCCTGTCCTCCCCAGGCTCCATCCCCAAATCTCCAGGAGTTTCCAGACCTGGAGCTGGCAGCCCCACTACCCCATCCCCTGCCAGTGCCCGTGGGGGACCTGGCAACCCTGCCAGGCCTAGGGTTGGCAACCTCCAAGTGGGGCCTGCTGGAGAGTGAACTCCAGAGATCTGTGAACAACAGAGATCTGTCTCCCTGGAGAAAATGGCTGCTTTGGAGGGTGGATTCTGTGGCATGATACCCAGCTGAGGCCTCTCCCTTCCCCAAATCCTGCCCTCCTTGCACTCCACCACAAAACCTCTAGGAATCCCCCAGCCTGGCCCCAAGGCACCCTCCCCCCTCCCTCCCTCCAAGGCCGAAAGAGGCCTGGAAAGAAAGGGCCCTTCCCCCACCCTTTGACTGACAGAGCCAGTCAGAAGCCTCTCCCTCCCCCCCTCCAACGTTCTAATCTCTCACCGTTGCTGCCTGGAGTCAGGTCCCTGCAGAGGCCATTTCAAAAGGTTTTTTGGAGGGAATTCAACCGTCCCTGAAGGGATTTCCTTACTTTTCGGATTTTTCTACAAACCCAGGAAGTCTACTGACTATGTAGGAAAAGCTGTTGGGGGACAGTGAGGCCCCTGTTGGAGGGAATAGGTATCCGCACAGAAAAAAAAAGTCTGGGATTAGAATATAAGATATATATATATATATATATATATATATATATATATATATATATAACAACCGTTTTTGAATGAATGAACAAAATAGTTTCATTAGAAACAAAAAAAAATAGGGCCTGTCTCTGCTAATATGGGGGAAACTGGAGCATATGGAATGGGAAAAAACTGGAGTTGCAAGGTCTGTTTTGACTGCTTCTATATACAAGCTTCATTCTGATGTCATGGTGATGCATAGTGTTTAGTCATGGTGTGATTAAAGTGTGAATGCAGGCTGCTCAACAAACTGTGCCTTGTTTGTATTACTAAAATGGAATTATAAACCATAGTTTGTACACACCGTGTTAACTGTGGTTTGTTGCAATGTCAGAGTGTAGAAATCCTAGTTTTTCACTGGCACTGCCCCTTTCAGCTTTTTGACTACAGAGACAGAAGTACAGAGCAACAAAAAACTTTGCTACTTCAGCTCCAGCTATCTCTCTCTCCCCACTCCCTCCTTGCTAGTAATGACTCAGCAAGCAGGAATGGACTTCAGGAACTTCAGCTTCTCATAAGAAGAACTTTAAAAGGCAGTAAATTTGCATGAAAGAAAGGGACACACACACCAATCTAAGATTAATTTTGTTTCAGAGTTTTGTTTTGTTCTTTTAAATTAGGACTTTAGTGCAGCAGCTAGGGAGAGGTGAAGGAAGACCAGCAATACTTAACTAAGAGTGAGAAACTAGGTAAGACACCTCAAAGCAACCAAACCGCCTCACTCTTAGTTACCAGAGGTTTTTCAGCTTTCCCTGGCTGTTTCAATAGATCCCTGAATTTTAACTCTGGAACAAAAGTCCTCTAGCTTGCTAGTGCAAGGGAGCATTCAGACATTTTACATGGTGGTGGAAAAGAAGACAAACAGTAGACTAATTGGTATTTTTGAACTTGTTACAGACCCGAGCCAGGACCCCCCACATGTTATTGCTCCTGGTCCCCTGTGTGGAACCCCTGAACAACTTCCCAAACTTATGGGTCCTCAAGGTTGGATGCACACAAGAAAAACAGACCTTGTAAAATATATATCTAAAGGTTTATTAAATTATTTTTAAAATTGACTATGCAGTACAGTCTTCATGGCTTAGCAACAAGAAAACAAAGCTAACTTTTCTATCTAATACACTGAGTACCTTAGTATTAAATGACCAGTCTCTTGCAGCATAAAATCTACATAGCAGCAGAAAAGTTATCTATACATCGCAGTCCATCATGATGAAACATGACATATCTAGGTACACTAGCATGGCCAATACCCTCAGAGCTTCTTGCCCTATGGCATCAGGTGGTCTGTCGGGTCCAATCAAGCCTTTTGTTTTTGGAACTTTCCAGAGGACATGGGTATCTGCTCCTAATTTCCCCCTCTCATCTGGTTAAACAACTTAGAACAGGTTCCCATGATTAACCAATTATCATACTCTTGAGTCTGGCTTTGAAAGAGATAAGGATGGTAGCTGCAGGGAAATTGAGAGCACAAACACTTGTGAGCTGGATTAGGCCTTCTAATATTCATGTTAACCCATGAGGGGAGATTAAAGTGTAAGGCATCACAGAACTATTCTAAATTATGTATGTTTAGTAGATTAACCAGTGTACAACAAACTGTAGTTTAAACAAACAGCCGTATACTGTGACAACCAAATGCAGCCATAATGTCAGAATGGTACATCATTAATGTCAGAGCCTGATGAGGCAGAAGGGTTACAGTGCAATGATTTCTACTACATTGAACTATGGACTCTGTGCATAGATAGCCTCTGCTTAAAACACTCTGACTACAAAGAAGAAACACAGAAAACCAATGAGAATTATTTGACAACTAAGTGACTTTTTACAACAGACCTCCTGCTGGGTCTAAAGAGCCTGACTTCAGGCTTCAGCCTCTTCCAAGCAAATCCACTGCTCCTCTTGCCCCAGGCACTATGAGAATTGCTGCTGTGCTCCTTCTTGTGCCAAGTATCCAGCAAGGAGGAGCTACTGCTGTGGCTCTTCCTCGGATCAGGCATCTGGAAACCAGATTAACATAATGGGAGCTCCTTGTTGCCACATATGTTGGGGGGAAGTTGTATTACTAAACTACATGAGATGTTTCAGTGCTTTGATTTTCATATCACTGGACTTTTATGTTCCCTGGGTCTAAATAGCCTCTCATTAAAAGATTGATAGGTGAAAAACAACTTTTAATGAGTTTCCTTCTTTTTTGTAGGTTTGACATGGGAAAAAACACTACGGCAGATTGGTTTTGAAAGGTAAGTGTAAAATATTGATCCGCTGTGTGTGGATCCACTCCTATGCATGGAGTGAGAATAAACATAAAAATTAGCAAAAGTTCATAGCTCATGTTTAGTTTGGACATTTTTGCTTTGGATACTTGATAATATATTAATTGGGTATTTAAACAATATTCACATATAAAAGCTTTGCAGATATTTACATGGGGTAGTGGGTAATAGATATTTTAAATGAATAAAAACATTCAGTGTATTTAGACTTCTGTGAGGTCAGATACGTGAAGCTTTGGGAAAGAAAAAATACACTTTAAAATGCATTGAAATAAAAATGAGGCCAAATGAGGTATATTCTTTCATTCGTAGCCATTAAATGTTTCTTCAAACTGAAGGACCTATATCATTTCCAGAAGACTTTCATGAACTCTGATGAAAGCCTGTTGCAAAGCTGGAAAATGGCAGGGCTGATCTTACGTATGCATTTCACTTACTTTATCAGTTAACACTTGATAACTTACAGCCGACTGTGAAATTATTGAAAGGTATTGTATTGAAAGTGATGGGAGTATTGAAACTGAAAACCAGCGAGTTTCCTGAGGGACGCAACGTGAACTTGAGAAAAGTAAACAAACGGGAAATATGTCAGCCATGAAAAAGGTCCCACTTAAACCGGAAAAGAAGGGAGGAGGGACTTCCGGTCCGGGCAATCCTTCCTCAGAGCCTGCTGTCAATCAACAGAAAGGCGAGCTACTGCACCCCCTGCTGGATCAAATGCAAAAAATCAATGAAACTTTAATAAGCATGCAAGGTGTTCTCAACAGTCAACAGAAACAGTTAACAGAAACCTCTAAGAAGATGGAGGAGATCGCACAAAAATGTCTGGTCTCGACGGACGATACTAGAAAAATAAAGAAAAGGGTCAACAAACTAGAAAAGTATCAGGATGAACAAGAAAAAAGAATCTTAAGGTTGCAGATGGAAAAATCGAATCTGACCCTCCGCTTCCAGGGCATTAAAGAAGAAGAGAAAAGAAGATCTCAGATCGACACTAGCGAATGCCTTGGCACCCGTAACTGGCAGAGAAGAGCGAGATTTAAAAGAAGAGATGGATTTGGCCTATAGAGCCTACTCCACCTTTACAAAGAAAAATAATCTGCCAGCAGAGGTTGTTGTCAAGTTCACTAAGCAGCGTACGAGAGATCAGATTCTGCGTGCAGTTTCAGCGGTGCCCTTGAAGATTGGAGAGCAGACTGTAAGAACACTCAAAGATGTGCCTTATGAAATTCGTATGAAAAGGAAAGAATACAAAGGATTGACCACTTTTCTGCAAAGAAATCAGGTGGTTTACAAATGGAGATTTTCTGAAGGACTGGAATTTAAGTATAAGGATAAAAGAGAGAAGATTGACTCCATCTTCAAAGCACAAGAATTTCTGAAGAGACACGCCAGCACGGAGGAAGAGGCAGCACTTGCAACTTGGACAGAATCAAGTAGCGAGGACGACAGCGGTCCGGAGGATGGAGGTGCCGGAGCGGGAGCCGCGAAAGACAAAGTGGGCCCATCATATAACTTAAGGGACACTAAGAAAAGACTGCCTAAGAAGTAATTGTTCACAGAACGCCAGAATGGAACTGAATAATCAGTAACCCCAATGGACATTACTAACCATATTAACAGAGACTTTCTTTTGAATTTTGTTAAACTGAAAAAAGACTCTTCAACCGCGGTGAATGTCAAAAATGCATTTATATTAACTAAAACTAACCCTCTTTAACAGAATACTCACTCACATCTTTTTCTTAATCCATCTATATACCCTCCCTTTTTCTTTATATGAAAAGAATAAATTCCTCTCCTTTTTAGGAGAGTTTTATATAAAAAAAAAACATCTGCTGATGATTGCTGGCCCAAGGGATGTCTGCTTAGCCAGCTCTGGCTCTGGCTCTGGCCTGGTAGAACAATCTCCCAATTGAGATCAAGGCCCTGTGGGATTTGCAACCATTCTGCAGGGCCTGTAAAATAAAGCTTTTCCACCAGGCCTTTGGTTGAGGTGGTGGACACCACCTTAGATCAGGCCCCTCTGCCCTACCTACCTGTTCTATTTACCTGTGCCACTCACAGGTACTTTTTGTGCATTCAGCAGTGGGAATTTTTGCTACTTGCTAAAAATCAGTATATAAGAGCACGCATACAAAGGTCAAAACTTTCTGAGAGCCCTTTAACTTTATTTTCACCATCTCATGATTTATGTATGGATTTGAATTTTAATCCTTTATTATATTGTTATATTCATGTGTTGTGAGCTGCCCAGAGCCTGCTTTTGGGGTAGGGTGGGATACTAAATAAATACATTAAAACATTTCTCTGTCCTTCATTTTTATCTTCACAGCAACCATCAGAGTGGACATGATTTTCTTCTTTTATATATACTGGCCTGTCTTTTGGCTGCTAAACTTTCCTTGCAGGTTTTTAGACACTCTCCATTCCTCCCTACCAGCAACATTTAGAGGGATTTGGATTAATGCAAATAAAACATAATTTTCAGGAAGATTAATGGTGGTGTTCTAAATCTGCTTTCTGTGTGTGAACTTTTCAGAAGAGAATATTTATTTTGTTCAGGCAGAATAAAGTTAAAATGGGTTTAGGTTCAGTCCTCTGGAACCAATTACAAAATGGCAAGGCAAAGAATCCTCTCTAGCTTCCTCATGTAGTCTTTCGGTTTTCTGTATAAGTACTTCATCCAGAAACAAACCAGTCCTTGTATTTTGGTCATTGTTATTAATCAGAATTAGACTATTATCTACACAGAAAGTGTTTCAATAATCTGTGGCTTTTGAAAGGCATATTGTTCTGAAAGTTAGAAATATTTACCTGTAGCACCTATACTCTTAAAACATCTTGAAAACCTTTCATAGTTTAAAATAGGAGTTTTCTGAGAAGCAAAATATATATGCTAGTTAGGGGAAGATCCATGACCACCATCATCAAGTTTTTTAAAATGTAAAATCACTTTGGGGGGAGGAGGAATTGGAGCTGCGTGTCACTTTCCCCATTTAAATCATGCACAACCTCTTGGATCTGCTTTTGTCCTTCAGGGGAAAACTTACACATTCCATATGGGTACATGTATAAAGGGCCTGGCATAATCTGGTCCATGGGGTCGCGAAGAGTCGGACTCGACTGTGCGACTGAACAACAATATGTACTCTCCTGCCACTGGGCAAATCACCCATAGAAGGAGGCTTTAGAATTGCAAGTAAACTGTATGTACTTTCTATACAGAGTACAGCATTTAGAATTTCCTGCTGAATATTGCTGAATGTCAGGCTTTTCTACACACTTGACTTATTCCTGATTTTCTTGGGGGTTGATCCACAAGCATAGGAATTGGTTGGGCACAGTTATTACCCATGTCTGCTCCCCTCTGCATTTTCACAGTTCTGGAGTCTGTTTATTTTCTTCTGCATGTGCCTTCAATCAATTTGTTTTATTACATTCTCTTTTTTTTTTTTTTAAATACAATTTATTATTGGATATATCACATGTTCATACAATTTAAACAAACCAATACATATCCATTTTTCTTTCTCGCTCTCCCCCCCAAACAAGGCTTCCCGCACTGCTCCAACCCCCTTGATATTTCTCTTATACAATTACATTTACTACTAAACATATTTCTTTTACTAATGGTAACAATTCAAAAATCTGAGTCTCTTTCCACTTCTCCTCAATAGCTGTCAAAACAAATCAAACCACGTTTTACATCCCAATTCTTCAACAAGTATTCTTGAAAGTCTTTCCATTCTCCGAAAAAGGTTTCGTCTTCTTCATTGTTTAATTTTCTTGTTAGTTTGTCCATTTCTGCCATAAACAACGTCTTTTTAATCCATTCCCATGTTTCAGGTACTTTATCTTGTTTCCAGCATTGAGCAAAAGTCAGTCTAGCTGCTGTAATCAAGTACCATAGTAGTGTTCTCTTGGGTACATTTATTTCTTCCATTTTAAGACCTAACAATAACATCTGTGGGTCTTTCTTAAAAGTACATTTCAAAATTTTTTGTATCTCATTGTGGATCTCAGTCCAATACTTTACTGCTTTATCACATGTCCACCACATATGGTAAAAAGACCCTTCATGTTTCTTACATTTCCAACATTTGTTAGACATACTTTCATTTATAATAGCAATTTTTTTAGGCGTCATATACCATCTGTACATCATTTTATAACAATTCTCTTTAACATTTACACAAGTTGAAATTTTCATTGACTTTTTCCACAAATATTCCCAAGATGTCATTAATATCTCATTATTAATATTTACCGCCCATTTTATCATTTGCTCTTTTACAATTTCGTCCTCAGTATACCATTTCAATAAAACCTTGTACAGTTTAGAAATCATTTTTTTACCTTTCTCAAGCCATACAGTTTCAATTTCAGTGTTATTTTCTCTAAAACCATATTCTCTTTTATCGGTCTTAAATAAGTCATAAATCTGTCTATACTTCAACCAATCATATTCAAATTCCACATCAAATCTGTCTTTTAACACAAAGTTTTTCCCTTCTAATTTTAAAAGACTTTTATAAGGTAGCCAATCTAACCCTTGATTTCTTGAATATGGATTAATCACTTCTGCTGGTACTATCCAAAGTGGTCTTTCTTCTGAGAAGAATTTTCTATATCTCATCCAAGTCTCGAACAGTGATCGTCTTATGAAGTGGTGTTTGAAAAATTTATCTATTTTTACTTTTCCATACCATAAATATGCATGCCATCCAAACTTGTTATCATGCCCTTCTAGAGCCAATAACTTTTTATTTTCTAAATTAATCCACTGTTCCAACCATGTTAAACAGACGGCATCATAATACAGTCTTAAATTTGGTAGTTGTAGACCTCCTCTTTCCTTTGCATGACATAAAATTTTCATTTTAATCCTTGGCTTTCTTCCTGCCCATACAAATTTCGATAGTTCTTTCTGCCACGTATCCAGTATTTTCCTTTGTTTTAATATTGGAATAGCTTGAAATAAAAACATCAAACGCGGCAAAACATTCATTTTTACAGTTGCAATTCTTCCCAATAACGATAGATTCAAGGTATCCCATTTCTTCATGTCTTGTTGAATCCTGTGCCAAACCTTTTCATAGTTATTTTTGAACAAATCAATGTTTTTCATGGTCAATTCAATTCCTAAATATTTAGTCTTTGTAACTACTTCACATTGAATTTTCTCTTGAAGTTCTGTTTGTCTTTGTTTCGTCATATTTTTGCACATCACTTTGGTTTTACTTTTATTAACGTAGAATCCCGCAACTGATCCAAATTCTTCAATTTTTTCCATCAATTGTGGTATTTTGTCGATTGGATCTTGAATCATAAACATTACATCGTCTGCAAATGCCCTGTATTTATATGCAAAACCTTTCACTGTGAGTCCTTCAATGCTGTTATCTTTTCTTATCGCTGTCAATAATATTTCCAATATCCAAATAAACAACAATGGGGATAACGGGCAGCCTTGACGTGTTCCCTTTTGAACATTCTCAAAGCCATAGCAAAACAACAAAAAGTGAAACAAACAGAAGAAGAAAATCACAATATCAAGTAAAATCTATAAAATATCTATTAGAAGATAAAATACGTTATAAGCTTTTAAAACATAACCTTGATAGCTAAAAGAAACAGAACTAACATTTTTCTATTCCTATAATGAGTATTCCAGGATGAAACTAATAAACTATTCAACGACCAAACTTGCATCAGAGGATTTTGACTGTATCTTTGTAAACAGGGCCAAAAATTTTGTCAGTTGTAGTATTACCCATTTATCTCTGTCTGCAGGTAATATCACCACAATCCCTGAGCATTGTGATAAAGTATTCCTAAGATATCTTTCATGATCTACTGTGAATCTTGGGCACCAAAGAATCACATGAGCCAGATCCTCAATGGACCTGTGGTCGTGACTCGCAAGAGCAGGTTCATTCATTATATGGGGTTTCATTATAATGACCTCTTAACATTGCCAATTGTAAAGTATCCAGATGTGCCTAAGTAATGGCCGTTTTATACTCAGAAATAGATCAATCAGTAAAATACACCAGGAGAATTACAGGGAGGAGGGAAACTGCTTATAAAGGTAAGTCATTCTCAGAATACCTAGTAATCTAGTATTCATTTGGACATTCACATCCAACAATCTTTGTTTCATTGAATGTTTAGCTGCAGAGGAACCAAATCTCCTTAGATATTTCCCTGAGAATCCAAGTTTGGCTACTACATTTAGTATATGACTTTGCAATAAGTTAGCTAAGTTAGCTTTCTTCTCATTATAAGCCAAGGTTAAGAGAAACCCAGAGGTGGACAAAAGGGGATTTTCAAGTAAAAATTAATAGCAACTTTATGGACGAGAGTCCACACTGGGAGCAAAGACAACTCGGATCTAACTGATGCTGTTAATTAGAAGCTGCCAATAACATGTAAGTAAATTTATTTTGAATAACTGGAGCTCCATACAACAATTGAGGAAGAACTTTTGTTCTGTACATTTCCAGTATTGGTTGTACCAAGCGTCTTCCTCTTGTTCTATAAAATCTGAGGGTGCTGAACATGATCTTTTCAAAGTTCTGCTTGGCATACTCAATATGTGCTGACTAAGAGCTGGAACTGTGAAACACTAGCCCTAGACACTTCAAAGAAGTCCCCTGCTGTAGTGGATTCCCATCCATTATCCACTTATGGTGATAGGTCCTTTACTGAAAACTATGATCTTTGTTTTAGAAGAAGAAGAGATTGGATGTATACCCCACCCTTCACTCGGAGTCTCAGAGTAGCTTACAATCTCCTTTGCCTTCCCCTCCCAACAACAGACACCTTGTGAGGTAGGTGGGGCTGAGGGAGCTCTGAGAGAAACTGCTCTTTTCAAGAACACCTCTGAAAGAACTTTTAACTTTAAAAGGGGTAACTTCTCTGATATGAGGGGACATGTTAGGAAGAAACTGAAAGGAAAAGTAGAAAGGGTCAAAACCATTGGGGAAGCTTGGAGACTATTTAGAACTACAATCCTAGAAGCTCAGAAAAAATATATACTGCAGGTTAGGAAAGGCACAAATAGGTACAGAAAAAAGCCTGCATGGTTAACAAACAAAGTAACTGAAGCTGTAAAAGGTAAAAAGGATTCCTTTAAGTGGTGGAAAGCTAGTCTCAGTGAGGTTGATAAAAGGGAACACAGGCTGTGGCAAATAAAATGCAAGTCTGTGATCAGGCAGGCAAAAGGAATATGAGGAGCATATAGCAAAAAATATAAAGACTAACAATAAAACTTTCTTCAAATACATTAGAAGCAGGAAACCAGCCAGGGAGGCAATGGGGCCCTTGGATGACCAAGGGATAAAAGGAGTACTGAAGGATGATAGGGAAATGCCTGAGAAGCTGAATGCATTTTTTGCCTCTGTCTTCACTATGGAAGATGAGAAGTGCTTGCCCACTCCAGAACTGCTGATTTTGGGAGGGGTGTTGAAAGACCTGAGTCAGATTGAGGTGATGAGAGAGAAGGTCCTACAACTGATAGACAACGTAAAAACTGATAAATCACCAGGCCCAGATGGCATACATTTGAGAGTTCTGAAAGAACTCAAATGTGAACTTGTGGATCTCCTGACAAAAATATGTAATCTTTCATTAAAGTCTGCCTCCATTCCTGAGGACTGGAAGGTAGCTAATGTCACTCCCATCTTTAAAAAGGGCTCCAGGGGAGATCCGGGAAATTACAGGCCAGTCAGTCTGACATCGATACCGGGTAAGTTGGTGGAAACTGTTATTAAGGAAAGAAGTAGTAAGCATACTGATGAACAAAAATTATTGAGGCAGACTCAGCATGGGTTCTGTAAGGGAAGATCTTGTCTCACTCACCTGTTAGAGTTTTTTGAGGGAGTGAACAAACATGTGGATAAGTGGGACCCAATAGATGTTGTTTACCTTGACTTCCAGAAAGCTTTTGACAAAGTTCCTCATCAAAGGCTCCTAAGTAAGCTCAATAGTCACAGGATAAAAGGACAAGTCCTCTTGTGGATCAAAAACTGGCTAATCAATAGGAAACAGAGAGTGAGCATAAATAGGAAATTTTCTCAATGGAGGGTGGTAAGCAGTGGGGTACCACAAGGATCAGTACTCGGTCCGATGCTTTTTAACTTGTTTATTAATGATTTGGAGGTCGGAGTAAGCAGAGAAGTGGCTAAATTTGCAGATGACACGAAGTTGCTCAGGGTGGTGAGAACCAGGGAGGATTGTGAGGCACTCCAAAGGGATCTGTCAAGGATGGGCAAGTGGGCGTCAACGTGGCAAATGGGATTCATTGTGGTCAAGTGCAAAGTGATGCACATTGGAGCCCAAAATCCTAAATATAAATACACATTGATGGGGTCTGAACTAGCAGAGACTGACCAAGAGAGAGATCTTGGAATCGTAGTAGATAACTCAATGAAAATGTCTAGACAGTGCGCGACTGCAATAGAAAAGGCCAACGCTATGCTGGGGATTATTAGGAAGGGAATTGAAAACAAATCAGCCGGTATCATAATGCTCTTGTATAAATCAATGGTGCAACCTCATTTGGAGTACTGTGTACAGTTCTGGTCACCACACCTCAAAAAGGACATTATAGCATTGGAAAAAGTGCAGAAAAGGGCAACTAGAATGATAAAAGGGTTGGAACACTTTCCCTATGAAGAAAGGTTAAAATACTTGGGGCTCTTTAGCTTGGAGAAACGATGGCTGAGGGATGATATGATCAAGGTTTATAAGATTATGCATGGGATAGAGGAGGTTGAGAAAGAAGTACTTTTCTCCCTTTCTCACAGTACAAGAACTCATGGACACTCAATGAAATTGCTGGGCAGTTGGGTTAGAACAGATAAAAGAAAGTACTTCTTCACCCAAAGAGTGATTAACATGTGGAATTCACTGCCAGAGGAGGTGGTGGCGGCTACAAGCATGGACAGCTTCAAGTGGGAATTAGATAAGCATATGGAGCAGAAGTCCATCAGTGGCTATCAGCCACAAGGTATAGATAGGAACTCTCAGTCTGGGGCAAGTGATGCTCTGTATTCTTGGTGCTTGGGGGGGCAACTGTGGGAGGGCTTCTAATGTCCTGGCCCCACTGCTGGACCTCCTGATGGCACCTGGTATTTTTGGCCACTGTGTGACAAAGTGTTGGACTAGATGGGCCTTTGGCCTGATCCAACATTGGCTTCTCTTATGTTCTTATGTTCTCCCCAATCCCAACATCAGTTCTGCTTTTGCTTCCTCCCCTCTTCCCCTATTCAGCATCTCTGTCTGTCTGTCCGTCTGTCTGTCTGTCCGTCTGTCTGTCTGTCTGTCTGTCTGTCTGTCTCTCTCTCTCTCTCTCTCTCTGGATATTAGCCATCATTACTACTGCAAATACCATTGCTTTGACCATACAGACTTTTGTTGGCAGGGTAATGTGTCTGCTTTTTATTATGCTGTCTAGGTTTTCTCTAGCTTTCCTCCAAAGGAGCAGGCGTTTTTTAATTTCATGGCTACTGTCACCATCTGCAGTGATCTTGGATCCCAGGAACGTGTAATCTGTCACTGCTTCCATGACTTCCCTTTCTATTTGCCAAGGAGTGATGGAGGTGGATGCCATGATCTTAGGTTTTTTTATGTTGTGCCCACCCATCCAATGATGCCTCAGTTGTCCTTTTGTAACTTCTCTCTGGCTTCTAGTCAGTCAGATGAGAGAAGCAGTGCCCAAGCAGGTTGGGGGGAGGAAAAGTTAGAAGTCGGAGAGAATGGTTCATACAGTGCTTAGCACTGTGCCTACTTCTACCCTCTCTGCCTTTCCAAAGTGAGAGTTTCCTCCCCTCATTCCACCCCCCGTTCCCTCCCTGGGCTCTTCATGGATGGAGTTTGGTTGCTGCCCAGCAGCACCTCCTCTGGCTTGGTTTCTCCTCCTATTGTGGCTTCTTCCCAGCCTAGAATTGGCTATACTGGCGAGTCTCAGGACTCTTCCAAACTCCTGCCCCCACCCTTGGCTGGCTCATGTGACCTTTCCCTGTCTCGGTGTCTTCACAGCTTTTGAAGCCTCCCCATCTCCAATGCAGCTGTTGGCCTCCTCAGCCTGTCTCTCTGCTGCTTCTCCTCCTCCCCATCTTTATCTTCCCAACTGTGAGACTTTAAATCCCATGGTTGGCTGGCTGAGACCATTCTCCCAGCAGTGACAGTGGATCACTTCCATTCTGGTAATTCCCCCTCCCAGCCTGGGCTGTGGGAAATGTCCCATTGCCGCTCAGGTCCCACGGGGCCAGATTGCTTGTCACCATAATGTTGTTAGACTAATTCTGTAATTCTTCTTGTTAGGTTTTTTAAAATTTCTACTTTTGGAAACCAGTAAAACTGACAGTGAAATTTTCCAAACCCTTATGTACGTGGGTTCTGTGAATCCAGCATGCTTCTTTACATGAGTTTCATTTTAAAAAACATTGGAGCTTGAGCAAAGCAACTACATATCCAGGAAATGGCTAGCATTAAGAGCCTTTCAATTAAATAGAATGTATCTGGGTTTGAGAGATTTAAATGAAGCTCTTACATTTATTGATTGGTTTTTTTTGAGACAGTACAAGTAAGATAATTGTAATACAATGCAGTAGTCATCATTCTTTTAGAAATCTCTTGCATGTGCAATTTTACGGAGTTTAGAAAACCATGATGGAAGACTTTGTTGTGCTGTCATAATTTGAAATTATCTCACTGTGATTTGCATTTATGCCATGAATCTCTGCTGGTATTTGGCTTGGAGGATTGTTTATACTACTACTAGAACATGGATTCACATGGGTTGTAGGTTTGTTAACTCTTTAGAGGAAAGCAGTATACCCTTGGACTGTCCTTTGGCTGTATTATTGAGATGATATCTTCTTTAGAAGAAGTTCCGTCTGAAATAAAACTGTGTTATACCAGTAAGGGAATAGAATGAATTCTCTGCTGTGAAGGAATAAATGTGTACTGCAGATAAAGAGGACATCATTGTACAAGTCCTATAAATCTGGCAGCTAAGTGATAGTTTACCAGTGATTTTGATCCCAAAGCCATATTAACGATGCCCAAGATTACTTGCTGTGAAAAGCAGATCTGTTACAGAAGTTGCGGTCAGCACTGGATTCAGTGATAGACCATGTCCCAGAATAATATGCCTATGTTGCATGGTGTGGTCCCTTGCACTGATTCAAAATGATGGGATGCACCTGTTTTTGTGGGCCTCAAGATTGCACTTAGCATCAGCTGCCAAAATGTAACAGTTAGGAAAAACTGAAAAAAGGACAAAACTTAATGGATAACCTTCATGAGTTTACAGTCTTTATTCTGTATTCAGGAGTTCAATAAACTCAATCCTAGATTTAAACTGCCCTGCACAATTCCAGCCTTGATCTCAAGAATCTTCCTTATCCAATTTTTTTTTTAAGTGGCCATATCTCAGTTTCTTTAGCACATCTGAGTTAAAGAATTGCTAAAACCTATAATTTCAGTCTGGTGAAAATAAACACACTTAATTAGGAACAAGATTATTTGGTTTTAGCAACATATTCTTGTGACTGATAGAGGTTCACAACTTTGCTATTAGGAGACGTGAGACTTTGATTCGTTTCCAGTCTACATTTGAAATTATCCCTATGTCTAAGGAATTTCAAATGTAAGTTTCTAGATAAAGTAATCATAAAGACTGTTGCTACTGGCTATTAGAGTAAAAAGATGCCAGGAAGCTTCCTGACTCCCATTACATATGCTGAGTGAAATATTCATTTATACAAAATGGAAAGCCTGTCATGAGAATTCCCAGTGAAATAAAAGTTAGGCTATAGGTGCAAAAATTAACAAAATCAATCAGTTGTTTTTATCATTCTGATCTGTTGTACTTTGCTGAAACACAGTCCTGTTGATATCTAGGAGAGAAAATATTAGTATTGTTGGTTTGTACTTAAAATGAAGCCTTTTAATTTTCCAATTACTTTAGTATCCTGAAATGGTGTTAGCAGAAGAAAGTGTGTGTGATCTTGTTGTAATTTGCGGAAGCACAGAAGAAAGCAGAATCTGGTTCCATCCAGTTGAGGAACAGGTAATTGACGAGTTGAAAGAGCTGGAGTTGGACAGGAGGGGCCATCAGGCAGGGCAAACTGACCAACAGCAGGAAATCAGAGCCATGGGACCACAGCATTAATCTATAGTTCAGACAAAAACAAGAAGATGACTATTTATTGGTATTCATAGAAGTACTGCATAATATACAGTGGTAGTGGTGAGTAGCAGAAGCAGTTATTGACATTTGCCGGATGTGGTGAAGGGGCAAAGGAAATGATCACCAACCCCAAGCGTCTAGTTCATGTTATAACATAGGGCTAAGTAAATGGTTAAGGCTTCTTGGTTGACCAAAGTGTAGGTTACATGCACACTGGGACTGTTGGAAAAAAGGAGTGTGGTTGCACATCCTTAGAATATATCGTAGTTATTTCATGCTGGAAAAGAAACAGTGGAGTGGGTGAGTTTGAGCCAGGAATGAGGAGTATCATGTGGAGTGGTGTGTAGGATGGGCACATGGGTAAGGACTTGGAGTCAGGAGGGTAAGAAAGAAGGGATACAGTGAAGGTAGGAACTGGGCAGACGTGTACCCTGTAAGTAATGCATTAATATCATTTTAAAATGGTATGTGATCTCCTGAATAGTTTATAGCTAAAAGTCCCTATGAAGATGTATTCAGTGAGTAAGAAATGCCTATTTAATGTCTTCTTGTCATAATTAAACAAAAAGGTTCTGATACCTTTGCTGGTACTGATGGCATTATCAGTTACCCATATAATGTCTATTATTGCTGGACAGCAGTATATAATTCGATATGGTATCATTTAAAAAAACAGTATTATACTACTTCAGTGTAACCTCTATACATCTGGAGAAAATGCACCATATGAAAAGCAGTTTTATATTCACTGTAAAAAAAACCAAAACCCTATGTCATTCTTCCAAAAACCACCTATTACTAAAATCTTATTTGAAATATATTTTAAAATATGTAAGATTTTTTAAATATATAAAAACTTACATAAGAAAAGTCTTTACTGAATTACATGGGCCAGGAAGCTCTACAGTTCTGAGGCAAGTACTAAAGGAAAAATCTTTTTAAAGCCTTGCAGTTAGATTCCTGTTAGCAATAACATTAAGATTTAACTGTGTGTCTGTAGTTATCATAAATAAGTGTATTCCTGGCTGGACAACATAAAGTTTGGGAGCAGCCTGCAGCTTCTTCTCCATTTCCCACACTCCTCTGCAGAGATAAGGAAAGGAGCTGCTGTTAGGACTGATGTGTCACTTGCAGCATGAATGTGAAAGTAAAACAAACTCTTCCATGGCCCTTGCATTGCATTGTCACAGAATGCATTTATCTACTACAACAAATAGTTTTCCAATTTACTGACAATTCATTTCAAAACATACTTAAGAAAAGTAGCTACAAAAAGAGTATCAGAGTTATAATAGAAAAGAGTCATTATCCCACTGTAGCAGGTTTTTGGCATCTACCATTATGTTTGTTTGTTTGTTTGTTTATTGAATTTCTACCCTGCCCTCCCAGCCAAGGAACTATGGCTTTCTAACTCATGAAAGCTTCCCATATGCCCATCTCTGCCAACCATAAATGGACTGCCCAAAAATACCTATGACGGTTAGTGTAGTAAAATATTGGATGTGGCAATTTTTGCATATCAGGTGTATGTCACCAGTCGCATAGTGCACTATATATTCTGAGCACATAACTGGTATAAAGTCCTCTTCCTAATAACTTATACAATATGTGGAATTTCACAGTTTAGCTTGTTTAGGATCATAGTGCATGCCACGCACTTTGACTTCTGCTTATGTAAACCAAAATGTTTGTCTACTGATTTAGGGTTTGTTTGTACACTGGCAAGTTTGTACATGGATGAGTCATAAGACTATTCACTGCTGCAGATGCTGTACCACAATGGGATAGTGACATGTGAAGTGAGTCTTCAGAAGATGACCATATTCAGAGGAAGGATGGGACATAATGTTTATACCAAGTGGATTACATAAATATAAACAGGGCGGTCAGCAGAACCTCTATAAAATCTTTTGCTCTTTCTTCAGTTTTAATGACATGGGATGTGGTTTCCCACTTACAACCTATCATTTTGGTCTGTACTTTTACACACTTTGTGCCAAATCCTACCCATCTTTTTCTGTGTAAGAATGGAAGGAAGCATAGGGAGAAGTTGCACCATCAC
The DNA here is from genome assembly GCA_029375565.1 of Gekko gecko. Taxonomy (NCBI): domain Eukaryota; kingdom Metazoa; phylum Chordata; class Lepidosauria; order Squamata; family Gekkonidae; genus Gekko; species Gekko gecko. The sequence continues at coordinate 54,638,203 of JAPDNY010000009.1, forward strand.
AATCTTGTGGGCCAGTTCACATTGCTGGTAGTAACAGATAGTATATCAGGTGGATCCACATACCCCATTATCAACTCTCCTGCCCCTTGTCATTCCATGGGAACAGTCTGGTGTGAACTAGCCTTCCATACCATCACTATATGTTTGATCACCATTTCGATGTCACCTCCCCACTTGAACAAAGTGTCTTGATCAGGGAAAGACACTGTACTCACTTTTGCTGGGACTGGGCAACGGGCAGTACTACTTGTTGGTTTATACCTTATTGTTAGAATGAAGGAGAGATAAGTGAAGAGGATAGTTAATTTCACGGGTCTTTTTGGGGGAGCGCACTGAAGCGCAGCTCCGGCAGCTCAGGAACCAAGGCCCGCCCCCAGCCCGGGGAGTCTTTCAGGCAGCCAAATGTCAATTTCAGCTCCATTATATCCTATGGGCCATTGAAGTCAATGGTGAAAACATAGGGTATATTCTGGGGGCTGGAGGGGAGGGGTTTGAGGGAGAGGCTCCAAAATCACAGGGTAGCTGATGGAGCCTCTCCCCAAGATACCCACCAAGTTTCAAGAACATTGGATCAGGGGGTCCAATTCTATAGGCCCCCAAACAGGTTGCCCCTATTCCCTCCATTGTTCTCTATGGTGGGAAAAAATAACTTCTTCTTCCCTCTCTTTCTTTCCCTCCCCTTTCCTTCTCTCTACTCTCTCTCTTTCCTTCCCTCTTTTCTCCTTCTGTGGCCCAACTCTCATGAGAAGGAGTTTAAACTTTAAACCCCTCCTCTCTTAGCTCCCCCACCCAGGCCAGCTGGGGAAGGGAAGGGGAGGCTTTTGAAGATGCCTTCCCCTCTTTTGCTTCCCCTTCTGACATCACTTCCGGTGATGTCAGGGGGCATGGCATATGCTAATAGCCTAATAGCTCATTAGCATACCATATGCTAATGAGCTCCTGCAGCTGTTTTTCTACGAAAAGACCCCTGGTTAATTTGTGGAACTCACTACCACAGGATATGGTCATGGCCGCCAACTTGTTGTTGTTGTTGTTGTTCAGTCGCACAGTCGAGTCCGACTCTTCGTGACCCCATGGACCAGATTACGCCAGGCCCTCCTGTCTCCCGCTGTCCGCTGAAGTTTGCTCAATTTCATGTTCGTTGCATCGATGACACTGTCTAACCATCTCATCCTTTGCCGTCCCCTTCTTCTTTGACCTTCAATCTTTCCCAGCATCAGGGTCTTCTCCAGTTGGAAGGCTTTAAAAAGGGAGTAGACAAATTCATGGAGGATGGGGTATCAGTGGCTACTAATCATGATGGATATCTATCCTCTTCAATAGCAGTACCAAACTAGTCATGACCATGTCTTAATGTCTGCCACTGGGCTGGCACCATTTTAAAGCCTAAAATGGGAAATTTAAAAATGCTACAACAGTTGGGCCTGCAGTGCCATGGGGCAAGGTACTCTTATCCCCCCCATACACCTTTTCAAGTGCCAAAATAGCTATGGGGGGCAAGGAGTCTTCTGGCTTGCTGTCATTTTTCTCCAGTCACTGAAAGGAAGCATATGATAAGTACCACTACTGCCTGATTGCCAATATAGATAGAATGCCCACACCCACTCTGACAGTCAGGTATTTGGCAGCAAGAGGAGGCAACACAGTTTGTCTCACTGCCTTAAAACAGGTCTCTGCTGGAACGAAAGGAAACCTTGTGGTCTTACAGTTGATTTCTTACTATATGAGATAGAAAAGGAATAGCTGAGCTTTCAAGACTTGTTTATAGAATATAGTTTGTAACTTAGGAATTAAAAAAAACCGTACAGATAAATTAATATTTGTATTTGTACAGTAGGTACATCAGTCAGGCTTTTTTGTCCTCTGCTTAAGCCAGTTAATATTTTTGTCATTAGCAATTTAGCATAGTAGGATCAGTTCCAAGTGAAATACAAGTATTCACTCTTGAGAAATTGTAGCTTAACAGTCCAGATTCACAAGGCATCATTTTAGGTGACAAAAAGAAGAGTTCTTGCCAAGAGAGCGGCAGCATGTCTATGGACTAAAATCTTGGCATACAATTTGTGTCACTTAAGTTTTACATGTCACCATGCTTGTTGATGTTACAACACAGCCCATAACTTTGTTTCTTTACCAGCCAGTCTTTCATTATAATACTCTACTTGTAGGAGCAGGACTTTGAAGGCACTATTTAACTGATTGGGTAAAAACCAACTCTTCATTTGTGTGTAAGCATTCCATCACTTCCAATACAGCTGTGTCTGCTTATGTTAGACTTTATATGGCTTGTAACTCATACCTTTTGGAGGTGCAGGAGTGGAAGCAGTGTAACACAGTGAGTGTTCCATACAAAACAATAGCTTCAGTATAGGGGTACCAACCTCTAGGTGTGGCCTGGGGATCTCCTGGAATTACATTGGGTCTCCAGACTACAGGGATCAGTTTTCCTGGAGAAAATAGCTTGTTTGGAGGTTGGACTCTATGATATTATACCCCACTGACGTCCCTTCCCAAACCCTGCCCTCCCCAGGCTCCACCTCAAAATCCCCAGGAATTTTCCAACCTGGAATTGACAGCCTTATGCTCAGTAGCACCTTGTATCAAGAAATTTGGGTCTAGTAGGCTCCATGTCACTTGCAACTGTTTCTGCTTATATCCCACTTTTCTGCCCTCACAAGGGCCACCAAGGTGGCTTACAAATTAAAACATTAATAATAAAATCACATTTTACAACCATTTAAACCCAACCCACAGACAAAAACCTGTATCATTAAAATAATTTTTAAAAAGAACTAAAATACATACAAAGACATGGAAACAACAATTAAAACATTGGTGAAGATGAGAGGATCATTGAGGGAATTATCAATGAAATAAGAAAGTATTCACTCACTGGCAGTAGATGACATCAGAAGTAGACAGATGGATATCCATGGGAAGAGGAGTCCAGAGTCTTGGTGCCATCACTGAGAAGGCCCTCTCCCAGATTGTTAATTGCCTAATCTCAAAGGTTGGGGGCATCTGAAGCAGGGCCTCTGAAGATGACTGTAGTGGTTGGGCGGGTTCATAAGGGTAAGCTCTTCAGGTAAGCTGGTCTCAAACCATATAGGACTTTGAAGATCAAGACCAGCACCTTGAATTGGGCCTGGAACCTAATTGGGAGTCTGGTGCCCTGGCCCCACTGCTGGACCTCCTGATGGCACCTGGTATGTTTTGGCCGCTGTGTGACAGAGTGTTGGACTGGATGGGCCATTGGCTTGATTCAACATTGGCTTCTCTTATGTTCTTATGTTCTTAATGTAGATATGCCAAGATTGGAGTGATATGGTCCCTATGATCCACTCCAGAACATTCTGGCTGCAGCATTCTATACCAACTGAATTTCTTGAATACTTTTCAAGGGCAGCCCCATGAAGAACATATTGCAGGAATCTAATCTAGACACTTAATGTATGCAAGGGATATTAGGATGTCTGCTGACATAACACCATTTTTTGGAGGGGGTGGTAGTGTTAGATGCCCTCCACGCCTGACAGGAGAGAATGAAGTTTCCTAGTCACTTCCCATGATCAGAAAAGACATTTTTCTGCTAGTTTGACATATTTATTGCTTTACAACTGTTAACCCTATAACCTTAACTTGTTATTTAGTGTCACTTTGCATATCTTGATCATCATCAAGTTGCATGTTAATTTGCTGTTCATTCTCTGGCTACAAGTTTGAACATTGCATGCCATTCTAACATATTTGATAAAGTGTGCATGCACATGAAAGCTCATACTTTGAATAAACCTTGTTGGTTTTAAAGGTGCCATTGGAGTCTAAATTTGTTGTACCAAGATAATGCTGTGTCTTCAAGAGTGACAGCTAGTTATCCCTGGTTTTTTGGAAATATTTATATAGCAGGCAAATGAAGCTGTCAAATATGCAAACAATGACAAAACATTTTATGTATATAAGTGCAGTGCATTCATAGCTATCGTGAAAATGCAAGAAAAGGAGTATTTTTCCCTGAATAATTTTGTGACTTGTCTATGAGTTTAAGTAACTTGAAAGAATTAGTTGAGTGCTGATGCCAGATATTCACACTGGACTAGGTGAATAATTAGTCGCATCCAGTGCAGCAGTTCTTGTAAGCTTATGCAATAAATAGACTTTCTACCACTACCATCCATGTACTAGTGATAAATTTGACAAAATATTTGCATAGGATTTCTAAGGGACTTTTGTCCTGCTATTCAATAAACTTATTTTCTTTTCCAACTAAATTAATTAAAACTTCTCCATAAGCCATCTAATGCAGAAGCTTGGGTGGGAAGGAACAAGCATCTGATATGTGCTATTTATTGCTGGTGTTGTTTGGCAGTGAATTGTTTCACTGTTGCCAGTGTTTTTCTTGGTACATGCTCCATCTGTGGTCACCAGTAGCCTGGGAACATCCGGGGCACAGTTACCACAGGAGAATATGAACTGATAATTTATTGAATTTGGAAACCCGTTTGTCTTTTTATTTTTTGTTGTTCTTAATAATTTATTCATGAAAGGTTTCAAAAGAACAACTGGCATACAAAATATAATGATTATTGTTCCTATTTAGAATACAGTGGACACAGAAGTGAGGCTTCTGAAAAGAACACTGCTGTGTCACATTAGATATATATGTATTGTGAAATAACTTATATTTCATTTATACCACTAGGTCACTAATCTAATTCAGAATATTATATTAACAGCTCTCTGCAAGACCCATATCTATTCACTCCCAGATAAGAATATGTCTCTGTTAAATTTTGCTGGTGATTTGTGAGGTTGCAGTCAGATTACCAGATATTTCACTAATGGGAATTTTAAATGCAGTTTTGATTTTGTCGGAACTCAGCTTGTTCCCTCTGACCAGAACTAGTTCCAGCCCCAAATATAGGTTAGGATTGCTAAACATGGTTGCCAACTCCAGGAGGGGGAAATTCTGGGAGGTTTGGGGGTTGCACTTGGGGATAGCAGAATTTGGGGAGGCAGGGGAAGCTCAGCAGGGGATGTGATGCCTTAGTGCCCACCCTCCAAGGCTGCCATTTTCTCTAAGGTATCTGATTCTAGTCTGGAGATCCATTATACTTCTGGAAGAAGTAAGTCAGTTGTGGAAATGACCTGCACAGTTGTTTTTTCATGTTCTAACTGGTTTCCAGAAAAGCAAAGTAGAGGTTTTTCTTTACTAAAATATTTTAAAAATTATTTTGGTTTCCCTACAGCTTTTTTATGCACATAGGCCCTAAGTTATTACAGCAGGATGTGTGTCCTGGCTGCTGGCTGCAAGAATGTGCTGTCAAAACCCACTGCTTCCTCCCTGCTTCATGCTGGTGTTCAGGCTCAGTGAGTCAGGGCAGCTCCTCTGTAGATTTTGCATGGTTCAGAGCCTGAGATAGCAGTCTGTCTAGCCCTTGCGGAACAGCTTGTGTACACAAGAAGAGATCAAAGCCTGTGGAGCCAGCCTGACCACACGTCTGCCTACCTGCCCATTCCGTAGTGCCTTGCTTGTATTATACTGATGCAGAACGTAAAGCACTGTTTCTGTGTTGGTGCAGCTAGCACCAGGGCTACTTGCCCAAGTGGGTGCACTCAGCATGAACTCAGGCGTGTCATATTTGCCACTAATCAGGTTGGTGCAGGCAGAACATGTTGTATCATTTGTACCCATTGTCTGCAGTGTATTTGATCCATGAGTTCCAAAGCACAGAATAGATGCTATTCTTTGTGGTAAGGATCTTGTAAAGAATGCTTTACGTAAATCAAGATCTTTTGGCCTGGGGTCTGCCTCTGTACTTGTCAGAAAGCACCAGAATCCACCCTGTGCCCTCATCCAGCTCTCTCTCTCTCTCTCTCAATTAATAAAGAGTGCTTTCAGTACAGCAAGAACAAATATCTTCTTAGGAGATAAAAGAGTTAAGATAAGATCTCACATCAGGAGACCCTGAACAAGTATCTCCTTTTCAACCTAGTCCAAGCCGCTAACTGCTTCTGATATAAAATGCTTCTCATTACGGCTAGCTTTTTCCATAACTTTGAAAAAGCTGGCACTTCCTAGGTTGTAAATATCAGTAGGAATGCACTTTTCACTCCTTTCATCTGTGGCTTTTTTCAAGATTTGGATGTTCTCTGTGCTGTGCCCATGACCTCTGCTCTTTTCCTCGTCCCGGATGTCTATGAGGTTGGTGTTGGCTGCTTCTTTCAACTGTAGCTCTTTTTATCATTTTTGTCCCTGTTTCTGTTCTTGGAACTCCTTTCCAGATTATATCAGGCATGCCTCATCACAATTTCATTCAAATCTCTTTAAATGTTTTTCCTTCTCTTCTTCTGTTTCTGCTTTTCTCCCAAGATTATACTATCCCTTAAGGTTTTTCCCCCCTTAACCTCAAATTACAGTTTTTTGCAATGGTGACACCTAACTATCCTAGTTTCCTCCTTGCCTCCTCCTGTCCTCTCATGCCTTGTTTTCAATTCTACATTTTTAGAGCATCAGGCACATTGCTGGCACATGGGAAATGAATTTTGCACAGATACAAATGTTGTCCCTCTGCTTATGTTGAGCTCGTTGAACATATAGCTTTCAACAGGAAGTGCCTCTATCTTCCAGGATTGTAGGTTGATGGACTTTTATTCTTAGGTACTGCAATGAACACCTGGTTTGTCCAGAATAGGAAAACAAATGAGGCATGAGAAAAAGTGTAGAGGGGAGTGTCCATATTGAAATTTGGCTTAGGTCTGTTTTTTTGTGTGTGTGCAGCACAGCCCTATAAATGTTGCATGCTTTATGTCAGGAACGAGGCTGCCAACCTTGGCACGTGCACTCAAGTTGTTAAATAGCAGTATTCTGCATAATGATGTTTGGAAAGCAAACATTTGGCACATGTTTGGTTGATATGTGGGTGAGCACTTTTGCCAAACAGATTTTTTTTTAAGTTCACAATGTAGCTGTCCAGAGAACTAGATGTGCATTTACTTTCAAAGTAGGTGCATAGCTATTGATTTACAGATTCTTCAGGAGACTTGGAATTTTTATGCTTGCTGAGGTTTACACCAGATTTTTAAGTAAGTTTTACTTTTATATTTCCCTGATATTTTTCTTTGACTGATAAAACATGTTCTGTGTTAATGCAGAAACAGCTATCGGCTTGGTAAAATGTGTTCAAGGAGTCTGTGGTTTGAGCAAAAACCTTAGAGCTGTGTGTCATGAAGATGTGTCATTTTATTTTTCTAGCATTTTCTTTTTTTGGTGGCCTTACCTAGACTATCTTGGAGTCCCTGCCCAGTGCTATCAAGCTTTTTATTTATTGTATTTTATAACATACCTTTTTTCCATTGTGTAAGTTAAGCAACTTACACAGGATTCCCAGGAGGTCTCATATCCAGGCACCGGCCAACCTATATCTGGTTAGTTTTAGCAAAGTTATCGTGTCATGTGCTCTTCTGCCTTACCTTGGGAAATATGTAGAGCATGAAGGGAGGGGATTGTGGTAGGGAGGTAGGAAGCCCTGCTTCCTTTTTCCTGCTTATCTTTGCACTCTTTTGCACAAATGACCATTCCAACAGGTAAATAAATGAGCCTTATTTATGTAGGTAAATAGAGGCAAAGCTAGTCAGGGAGTTTAATTTTACTAGAGGGCTTTCTGGCTCAGGGGGACTTGTTGCACTTGGCTTTGTGCTCTTCTCCTCTATGGACTTTTCTTCCTAGACTTTGTCTAGCCTTATCTAAAGCAGGAATAATACCCTTCATCCCTTTCCTTATTCCCTAGCCCAAGGACAGTTGTGCTGCCAGTGTTTCTTCTGCTTTCTGCTAGGTTCACTTAAATGCCCTATTTGTTATAACTGTGGCATAGTTCTCTTATCTGCTTCTGTATACCAACATGTTTCCTGGGGGACAGTACATCTTTCCAGCAGCCTGTTTCTTCTTCCCCCATCCTTGCCTTTCCTTATCTTAGGAAAGACATTCTGGAAAGAAATTGGGCAATGTCTGGAGCAGGCAACAAAACAGCCCAAGCGGTGGGGGTTTTTGCCAGAAACTTTTCATATGCAAGCCTGTCACTGAAAGGTAAAAAGTTGATGAACTCTCTTCTAAATGTGATTGATAGCTGCTGAAAGAGGACGGAAAACTGCTCAGGAGAGGGGTATAGACCTTACCTCCTGGAATAAAGGTAGGATTGGATGAATTGGGTTTTGTATTTATTCACCATCTTGTATTCATTCACCACAAGAGCCATGGGTGCTTCCAGAATGCTCCTTCCATTTTACTAGTGAAAGAGGCTTCTAGACTCTTGGCTACTTTGGCTTGAATTTTCTTTAAACTGATTAATAAATAGACTTCACTAGTCCAGCAGAATGTAATATGTTTTCATGTAAGTTAATTACTGCTCTCTTTTAGCCCATCTCATGAAAAACAAAGGTAAATCTGTCACAAGAATTATGACTCTCTCACAATCCTGTTCCCAATAAAATAATCTGAGAGAGTTTTGAACAGTAAGGTTAGCTTCAGATAAAAATAATTTTGGGTAACAGTTAAGAATTTTATTGTGGTCAGATTGAAACTGGATATCTACTGGAACTATAAAAATTAACTGCAATTTTGACTACAATCTGTCACTTGGAATCAGTGCCACATATTTAATGGCACATATATACAGATGTTCAAGTTATCCAGTTTGGGGTTCACTTTCTCTCTGCTCTTGGGGAATTTGCTCCAACAATCTTCAGTGAAGTCGGTGAACTTTGAAGAGCAGAATTCCAGGAATAGAAAGAGGCTGGGACTTCTCTCCCTTCAACAATTTCCCCCCTCCATCTATGATGTCACTGGCTTTAAAAGCACCATGAGTATGTAATTCTATCATCCTGTGATTTGCTGGGAAATCATCTACAGGGCTTTGGTAAGGTTTCCCATATCTACCCAACATGGATACTGGGTCAAAATCTTTTGGAAGATCCCCTTGGGTTGTTGTATTTTCTGCAATTCAGGGGGTCTTTAGAAAAGCACACCTTAGGACAGTAGGATTTAGTTTTGTGATCATACAAGCATAGCTCCTTTACAACCAAATTATACCTACATTTCTTTTCCAAACTGACAGCTTTGGTGTCAGAGATATATGTTGCTCATCAAACTAATTGTTGGAATAAATATTATGGGTATGGTTAGTAGATCCAAGGCAAAGACAAAATTTCTGTTGCTATGTCACCTTAGTGCCCACCTTGTTTGGGACAATTTTTTCCTTACTTGCGTTTTGTACTGGGAATGACTTGCCATCCAGCATCATCAAACGAGAAATTAATGGAGCACCAGGAAAAGCAGGCTTAGTGAAAACCCTTTTCAGAACTTTATATTTGGAAACAGAGCATCTATCTGAGGTCTCATTTGTGTGAAATAGTGATTCATTCTGTTGGGAATTCCATCATGTTTTGCAGTGAATTCACTTGCCAGAAGAAGAGTGTTTCTTCCAATTACACTTCCTGTTTGTTAAATAGTGCCTGCATTCAAATGTCATGACAGATCCTTAATTAAACAGAAGGTTGTCAGCACAGGGTACAATTACAGTCTGTTTGCTATGCCCGCATGCTTCCCTCACTCCTCCCACACTGCTTCTCCTCCTCCCTTCTATGGAGCCTGATTGAACACTTCCTTTTTTGATTCACCCCCGTTTTCCAAGATGTCTTAATTCAGGTGCCTTAGCAAATTGGTTCACCGTCAACAGGCCATAAGGCTCAATAGGAAACAAGGCTTGTGGGGAGAAAAATATTCCACTTTAGTGAGTTGTCTGCATTTGGATGTCATAGCAAACTATCACTCCTGATACCCACAAACCTCTGTTTAATTAGAGTTTGCCATGATGCTGGAATATAGCCAGCATGAAAAGTTAAGTTTTAAAGCTCTGCAGGTTGAGCAATTTATGTGCATTTATTTTTGAACTCTCAGTTACAAAATATGTTGTTAAGATGAATTCATAATTGAGATTGTGCAGGTAGTATGAAAAATCATCAAATTGGTTTGATGTTTTAGACTCTGTTCAACTAGCTGGTAGGGGTGTGCACCCCCCCCCAGGTATTTTTCGGGTTTGGGTATATTGAACTGGAAAAATATTGGTATTTCCCATTGTCCCCGAATCCCAATACTGGTATGGCATTTGGATTCAGGAAATATTTGGGAAAGCTGGATTTTTTTCAGTTCCATTGTACCCTGTGAGGACCATTACAGTCAATGATCTCCATAGGCTATAACGAGGAATTGATCCAGAGAGTGAGTATAAATGGGAAACTTTCTCAGTGGAGGGTGGTAAGCAGTGGGGTACCACAGGGATCAGTACTCGGTCCGATGCTTTTTAACTTGTTTATTAACGATTTGGAATTGGGAGTAAGCAGTGATGTGGCTAAATTTGCAGATGACACAAAGTTGTTCAGGGTGGTGAAAACCAGGGAGGATTGTGAGGCACTCCAAAGGGATCTGTTGAGGATGGGGGAGTGGGCGTCAACGTGGCAAATGGGGTTCAATGTGGCCAAGTGCAAAGTGATGCACATTGGAGCCCAAAATCCTAAATATAAATACACGTTGATGGGGTCTGATCTGGCAGAGACGGACCAAGAGAGAGATCTTGGAGTCGTAGTGGATAACTCGCTGAAAATGTCTACACAATGTGTAGCTGCAATAAAGAAGGCCAACGCTATGCTGGGGATTATTAGGAAGGGAATTGATAACAAATCAGCCAGTATCATCATGCCCCTGTATAAATCATTGGTGCGACCTCATTTGGAATACTGTATACAGTTCTGGTCACCACATCTCAAAAAGGATATTATAGCATTGGAAAAAGTGCAGAGAAGGGCAACTAGAATGATAAAAGGGTTGGAACACCTTCCCTATGAAGAAAGGCTAAAATGCTTGGGGCTCTTTAGCTTGGAGAAACGACGGCTGAGAGGTGACATGATCGAGGTTTATAAGATTATGAATGGGATTGAGCAGGTTGAGAAAGAAGTACTTTTCTCCCTTTCTCACAATACAAGAACTCGTGGGCACTCTATGAAATTGCTGAGCAGTCGGGTTAGAACAGATAAAAGGAAATACTTCTTCACCCAAAGAGTGATTAACATATGGAATTCACTGCCACAGGAGGTCGTGGCAACTGCAAGCATGGACAGTTTCAAGAGGGAATTAGATAAACATATGGAGCAGAAGTCCATCAGTGGCTATTAGCCACAGGGTATGGATGGGAACTCTCAGTCTGGGGCAGGTGATGCACTCTATTCTTGGTGCTGGAGGGGGCAGCAGTGGGAGGGCTTCTGGTGCCCTGGCCCCACTGCTGGACCTCCTGATGGCACCTGGTATATTTTGGCCGCTGTGTGACAGAGTGTTGGACTGGATGGGCCATTGGCCTGATTCAACATTGGCTTCTCTTATGTTCTTATGTTCTTATGTTCAGGGGTATCTGTGGCTCTGGGGGGCCCCTGTTTTTTATGGTAGAGGCACCAAATTTGCAGTGTAGCTGCTGTTGCTTCTCCTCAACCCCCACCCCAAGTTTCAAAAAGATTGGACCAGGAGATCAAAGTCTATGGGCTCCAGAAGAAGGTGCCCCCATCATCCATTGTTTCCAATGGAGGGGAAAAGGCATTTAAAGGGATCACGGTCCCTTTAGATGCCTTCTCCAAGGTATATGACTCCACAGCAAGTGAATTCGAAAGGCATTTAAGGGGCTCACAGTCCCTTTAAATGCCTTCTCCAAGCTGAGAGTATACTCTGAAAGCACTGAAAGGGACTGAGAACCTTTTAAATGCCCTTTAACTTGCGGCTATCCAGCAGCCCCAAAAAATCCAGAATATTTTTGAGTCAGCCATTTTTGGATCACCAGATAAGTAGCCCACTGTCTAACCAGCTGAAAAAAATACCTGAAAAATACTGATACTGACCAGACTATTGTTGTTGTTTTTCTAAACTGACAAGAAGCTGCAAAACCCCATTTTCCATATTGCCGAGCACCAGGGGATTCTCTGCTGTGTTATCAGCCACTGTGAAAAATGGGATAGATATTGGGGAACATGCTGAGTTACAGAATGCATGGCAGAACCCACTGAAATTGGCATTGCAAGCTGTGATCTTTGGCAGTGTGTGTGTGTGCATGTGCGCATGCCAGCGCAAAGTCAGCTGGAACTCCACCAGGCTTTGCACAGGGCTGCAATTTGTATGGGGGAGGAGTCCTTTGTCAGAAGCTTGTACCACTAAATTTTTTAGAATGTTGGGGGTATTTTCACCGATGCCCTAGTGCAGCTGGATAGTAACACTAATTTCCTACCTTTCCTTGCAAATTTACGTGGTTTTCTCTGTGATTCTCTAATTTGATCCTGCGCACTGGTTGTGATCTTGGCATTTTTTTAGGCCTGTCCTGTGTGGATTGCATTTTGTCCTCCAGAGAACAAGCACAAATACTTATTGTTTAAGCTATTCCGTCTATTAAAAAATACTGTCACACTAGACTTGAATATTGGAATGAAAAGTTACATTGATTTTCTCTCTTTTAATTTCCTTCAGTGTTAAAGGAGCAGATGCTGGCAATGCCATTAGAATTTTTGTTCCTGATATCGGTATGTTCATTGCCAGTCTGACGATATGGCTGGTTTGCAGAAATATCATTCAGAAGGCAGCACAAGAGGATTCTGGACAGTACAATGAGCAATTTGATGGAGAAGAAATGGTATGTGTGCATGTTTACCCATATAACAACTTGATTTTTTTCCTTGGGGCTCTGTTATAATAAAGTTCAGATAACATTAATCTAGTTTAACAATTACCTTAATTCTCAGATGAGTAATCTTGTTTTGGCAATACAAGAAAATCTCTATCATATCATATAATTTAATTTATCTCAATTTTTATACCAATTCTGTTCAGTTAAGAGCTCACAGTGACTTACAACAACATGCAATCACATCAGTTAAAATAGGGACAGAAATAGCATAGTAGTGTATAGTCATATGAAATGAAATGAAATGCATAAAATCAATGTAATCCCAATCTTAAAACTGTAGGAGCCCTACTAATGACATCAAATATTACAATACCCACAAGGCACTATGCCTTACAGTAGAGAGAATAGGCACAAAATTTATCTCTGGCTTCTGAAAGTTGAAGAAAGAGGCCTACTTCAACCTAAAGAGTGGAAAACCCTAAAGCTTGAAAACAATGACACATAAAATATTATGTAAGATTGCCCAATATGCAAAGTAGAATTAACTGGAAAATGGTGGTTCAAGTGGAACAGCCTGTGGCTCCTTTCCTTTCCTTTCCTTTCCTTTCCTTTCCTTTCCTTTCCTTTCCTTTCCTTTCCTTTCCTTTCCTTTCCTTTCCTTTCCTTTCCTTTCCTTTCCTTTCCTTTCCTTTCCTTTCCTTTCCTTTCCTTTTGTCTGATTAAAGCTCCTTCGATCAAATAATATGGGATAGATAAATAGAAGGTCTAGCTTGGATGGATTTGAATGATCTAGCTTGGAGGGATTTGAAAAAATAGGGAAGAACACACCAGTAAAGCTCTTCAGAAGTAAATTTCAAGCAAACTCAAGTTGCTGGAAGGGATGTGGAGAGTTGGGAACCTTTTTGCATTGCTGATGGTCTTGCCCTAAAGTCCAAAAATACTGAATTTTAGTTGTTTCTAAAATTTCAGAAATAGTAGGCAGTGATGTTCCTTTAACTCCTGAATCCATTCTATTAAATTTTTGGCCTGACCACTCCTTTTCTCCTTTGTGTAGGGATCTCATTTCTCTCCTCCTAGTCGCTAGCAAATCAGTATTAGCTCAGTTATGGAAATCTAGGAAAACACCCTGGCTCTGGTCACACTGCAACTGACATGAACTTTGTTCCCGGTTTATTTAAATCGGGAACATTTTTATTCGCATTGGGCTGTCTACATGCAGCCAGCCCCTCTTTCCCAGCACCCGCTTGCCTGCTGCTGTGCCGTCCTTCCAGGCGATCCTGCCGGCCACGGGGAGGCTTGGGTGGCTGCTGCTCCTGCCGACACTTTGGGGGGGGTGCCGGTGCCGCCGCCGCCGCCACCATTGAACCACGAAAATAGGCTCCGCCGTCTCCGCCATCCTCCTTGCCGGCCCCATCCAGGCTGCCATAGCCCCCGCCTCTCGTTCCCGCCTCCAGGGCCATCTTTGTGCGTTTTTTTTTTTTTAAGCTTCTGGTTTGAGCGCTTGACTAAACATGCACCTAATAAATCCATTATTAAACTTTAAATGGATTTATTAAGCGCATGTTTGCTCAAGCGCTCGAACCGGAAGCTTTAAAAAAAAACAAAAAACCCAAGAACGTTCAGACGGCCCTAATCGCAATCCTTGCGAGAGAGGGGCTGTCCACGTAGGCGAAATTGCGCAATCAAAGCGGAAGTGCCAGGAAAACACTAGTTTTTCCAGGGGTCAGGAAAACCCAGAAGCATTGCGCGAGTAAGCCCGCTTCGGGGCGGGAAGCGGATTGGTGCGTGTGGATGTGAAAATGACATGCGCAAGGAAACAGCAGCGAATCCTGATCAAAACGGCAGTGTGACCAGACCCCCTCACTTAAAGTATTGATTCAGAAAGTGTGGGATATAGTTATTCAGGATAAAATAGCCACACAGATATTGTTGATGGAGACTCCAGGTTATAAAAATAATTTGTGGAAAAGTGGTATCCTTTTATAGATTATGTAAACAACAATCTCTCTGCAGAATGTAAAATATCTTCAAAATATCTGGAATTTATTTTGCTTTGGGTCTATTCCTAAAATATGTAATGTAAATCTAGGTTTTAGTCGGTGTATGTTTATGTCTATATAATGTAATTACGTTATGTTGTTGCTGATATGTTATGGTTGAATCTGTTAACAAATGTAAAAAAAAATAGGAAGAACAAATCTTGTGGGCTCAAAAACATGTACCCAAATAATCCATCTCCTGTGTATGTTTCCTAATAAAGAATTTTACACCTATAATACCAAATTCCTGAATCCGGCATTGCAAGCTGTGGCTGGGTGGCTCAGGCTGAGCCGGCTGAAGTTGAACCCGGCGAAGACGGAGGTCCTGGGCCTGAGTTGTGCTGGTCTGGGGTTGGGGGTCCCTCTCCTGACCTTCGATGGGTCAACATTGGTGCCAGCATCGGAGGTTAGGAGTTTGGGAGTGCTCCTGGACTCCTCCCTAACTATGGAGGCCCAGGTGGCAGCCACTGCTAGGTCAACCTTTCACCATCTTAGGCTGGCTCGGCAACTGGTTCCTTTCCTCGACTGTGATGACCTGGCCACAGTGATCCATGCGACCGTCACCTTGAGGCTAGAGTACTGTAACACTCTTTACATGGGGCTGCCTTTGTCTCAAATCTGGAAGCTGCAGCTAGTGCAGAATGCTGCAGCAGGGCTTCTGATGTGTCTCCCTAGGCAGGAGCACATCCGTCCTGTGCTGAAAGCACAGTAATAGTTTAATTTCCAAACCTTCAGAGTGGCAGTAAATGGCAGACTTGTTTAATAACCTCTGGAGGCCAACGCAGAAACAAGATAACAAAACTGTCATCTGCATATAAAGAGTGAGGGTGACAGTTTTTACTAAGAAAACTGGACAAATAATGTAAATATAAATTAAACAAAAAGGGGCTAATAAACATCCTTGCCGAACTCTCTTGTCAATCGGGAAGATTTTAGACAAGTTGCCCTTGATAGTACAGCAGACCTGTGCGTTCTGGCTGGCATGGACATCTCAGTCAACCACAGTAATCTCCTATCCATAACAGATTTCCTTAATTTATTCCAGAGTCTATTTCTGTGAATACTGTCAAATGCTCCTCTGGGATGTATAAATCCTGCATAAAGAACACCTGGGGGGAAGCGAATGTATTTCTCAGCTAGATGGGAAAGAATCAAACTGATTGGCTTCCACTCTAAAACATTGCAAGACTCCATCCAATCCAATAAAAAAATTGACAAATTAGAAGACTATAATTTCCCTAAACAAGAAAGCAGATTAATTGGGTGATAACATTCTGGATCAGAATGATTCCCTTTTTAAAAGATAGGAACTATAATGGTCTTCTTCCAAGAATATGGAAGGTCGAGAGGAGGTAATTATACTAAAAAAACAAAGCTAAAATTTCATCCCACCAGTGAGGTTTAATTTTAAATAAGTCATTTGGACTGTTCTGCCTTTTATTCTTGAAGTTCCTCAAGCAATGCAATTAGCAGGATGTATGTGGATTGAAATGCTTTATACACGGAATAACGCAAGCAATGTGCAAATTAAGAAATGCCAGGACACCATTCAAGAGAAGCATTTATCCTAACTTTACAAAACTTTATATTAAAAGACTAGAATCATTAATTCAGTTTTTTGTAAGTAATTTGTACAACCTTACAATTTACTGTGACAGGATCAGACTATACTATACTGCTTTCCCTGCCTTGGTCTAGTATAGTATGGGATAATTTTCTCTATGGAGACACTTCAATGAATGGGGAAAAACTGTTTGTATGCAAAATGTTCTCCAGGTTTTAAACAAAACTTCTCATTAAAAGCGTTTGTTAGTATAAGTGTTATAGCAGTATAATCTTGATTTTTAATTTGATAAACAGCCCATAAAACTAAGGAGAAGCTGCTGGCTCCTGTGTTTCGTCTCAAAGCTGTACTGTCCAAGGGAGAAAGAATAGCTCTGTTACACTTGAGATAATTATGCTGCTGTTGCTGTGATGTGTTGGGTTAAGCATGCTGTTGTTATGATCTGTGGTTTCATTGGAGCAGCTTATCGACATGGTCCGTTAAAAATATAATATAAATAGATAGTCTGTAATATAATAAAAGCCCTTCTAGGTGAGACCAGCTGACCACCTACCTGCATCCTGTTTATCACAGCAGCCAACAAGATGCCTCAAAGGAAACTCACAAGCAAGACATTGCTGCTGCTTACAGTGACAAAGAAGTTCTGTTTACTCATCATGAGCAATTGCCCTTGCCAGATCTATTGTCTGCTAATTTATTTTATTCCCTTTCAAAGATATTTAAACAAGCAGCAATTGCCACATTTTGTGACAACATAGTCCTTATAGTAATTGGCACTATGTGAAGAAATATTTTCTTTGGCTGTCCTGAACCTACTACCAATCAATTTTATCCGGTGACACCCCCAAGTTCTAGTATTATTGGAATGGGAGATAATATTTTAGTTTGATAAACAGTTCATCAAACTAAAGGGAAGTCCCCCCTCTGACTCTGTACAAATGCATAATTTCTAAACTTTGTCAGGTCCTCACTCTTTTCTGTAACAGTAGTAACTGTTTCTCCACTCCCCCTACAAGCACAACTAATGATATCCTGTTTACTCAAAGCCAATTTAAACATTTCCTTTTAAATGATTACCACACTTCAGGCATTTAAACATTTTATACATGTTCTTCTTTGTATAAAATACATGAGCCTTACTTTTAAGTGATGATTGATGATTGCACACATGCTTTTTGCATCTCATACGTGGGAGACTGCAACAGGCGGAGGTTTTCTAATTGATATGCTGAGTGAGATATTTCTTTGTCCTTGTGATGGCTCACACATGATTTTTGTAATTTCCTATGTGGAGGGCAGCCTTGGGTAGGAATTTTGTAATTTGTGGAATAGCTCTTGTAGTGCCTCAAGATATTCAAATTTTGTCAAGAGAAAAAGAGGCCAAGAGGGGGAAAGAAGCTAGCCGTGATGGCTATCCAGAGCTCCTCATTCTTTTCATTTGCTGTCCTCTCTGGATCAGGAGCATCATGTGGATTGTGCCAGGATGTGAGAAGAACTGTAGTTCATAGACATGAAGCCCAAGCCCTCTGGTGGGCTTTCAGTGGGAATACGGAAATTTTCATTTATAACTCTTCATATGACCGCAAGTAAAATATACCTACATCCAGAACAAAAGAAAATATTCCATGAGAGAACTGGTTGGAGCTGGAGAAATCAGGGGATAGAAGTAATGCAGCCCAGGAATGAGCAGAGTATGTTTTTAATTAGTACTGAATTAAAAAGAAAGATCTGCATGATCCTAGGCTTCTGTCCAATTCATTACCACCCTTAAATGGTTATACACTTGGAGCAAGTATGTCTGCAGGCCCTTTTTATTAAGGCTTAGACAATTTAAAGCAGGTGAATTCATCTGGAGAAATGCCCAGACTGCAGGCTCTGGGAAATACAATGAGATTCAAAGGTGTAAAAGGTGAAAAAAGCAAAAGAGAGAACAGTTAACTTCACAGCTGCAAGCAAGAATTAAGGTACTGATGTGGTACAGATGGCCATTTTTATGTGACAGAATGCAGATGTAGTATTAGCTGCTGAACAGGCCTTGGATTGAAGGTAACTTTCTTGAGGCTGTATGGAAAAATAGAAATAGGAAAATTTGTCTGATAGCTTTTACTTCCAAGACCTGCTGATTTTAATGTTAATACCTGCTTTTGTTTTCCAATGCATGTTTACTTCCTGTTACCCTTGTCAAGCCCACTCCTTGCAGATGCTTTTAGGGACAAACCCATCCTTTACTTGTGTGCCAACTTTCCTAGAAACAAATTATGTAATGGGGCAATTTAAAAATCTATAGAGGTAGGTGGAGAGGAGTGCCACATCCCCCCCCCGACCTATGCTTTCCTTTCTCCAAAACAAAAACAACCCCCCTTTTTGGAGCTGTTTTTTTTCTTGGTAGATGGAAATGAGTCATGTGCTCGGCCAGACAGAGAAAAAGCTGCTAGGAGTCTTGAGCAGGGGCATCATTTGTGCCTGGGAGTGGGGATAAGGATGACTTTGGGCAATTGGGTTCAGCACTGGCTATCAGCCAGTACAGGTTGTGCAGGGTGGGATCCCTGTATGACTAAAAGGGGAGTTCTTTTAAGGGGCTCTGGAGGTCCCAGACGTGGGACAGCCAACCTCAGGGCTGATGCATTGGCCGTGCCCCCAGGAAGACTGTGGTGGTTAGGAACAGTTCCTGATGCTACCAGCCCTCTGCCCTTAGTTACTCCAACAGACAAGTTGGGAAAGGTGCTGATAGCAGTTGGGTTGTTAATCTCACCCAGCTTACTGGCTTGTGTGTCATAGGGGGAGTGGCCACTTGCCAACTGACTGCCCTCCCCTTCCTTCTGGTGCTCCTTTTAAAATGGTGTGTCCAAGACAGTGGAGGTCTATGTGGCAAAGAACCGCTACCAGGATCAAAATTGGCAAAGTATTTATTAAAAAGAAATGTTTACAAGTGTACTCTTAGCACAGCATCAGATTGAGCAAGGGATTCAAAAGAACAGGGTAAAACAAAATTCCTCTGTCCCTCCCTCTATACATGCACTATCAGATGTTAAATATAAGGCAGGTTCCTTAGATTAGAAAGCAACAGATCTTTACAGGAGTACCATTATGTTTAAGCCTCCTTCAGGTGTGCAGGCCAGTACATGGCAATGGCCACCTCCTCCAGACCTCAGTTAAGAGTGCTGTCTGCTTTGATGGAATCAGCACCAAAGAGCCCCTTCCTCCTTGCTCCCAGGAGTTTTATTTTCTCTCTTTCTCCTCCCACTGACCAGGTTAGGCCAGGTCAAAGAAACTTTTCCTGAAATCTCCAGCAGTTTCTTCCTGAAGTCTTTCTAGTCTAAATTTCTCCCAATCTCTGTTCCCTGCTTGGAGGGGGCAGACCCATTGTCTCTAGCTAGACCTATTAGCATTTCTAAAAAGGTGGCTGAGGTGAGGCTGGAAAACTGTTGAACTGACTTCCCACTTCCTGCCTGTTCCTTGCCCAGAGAGAAAAACTTTTTAAAACGCCTGGTTGAAGGTTTTACTCAATTCAGACCTCCACCCAAAAATGCATTTCTTAACAGGGATATTGGGGACAATTCTTTCAAACTGGTTTGCCATTGCCAAATCTTCCATTTCCCTTAGGCTTTCGTGATTTATAGTGTAGTCTATTGGAAATTTGTCTAAATGGTAATATGTACTTTTGGATCCATTGAAAGGGTACAGTTTCTAGGTGCTGAGAAAGCAGTCACAGATAAACAGTCAGCATGTGACAGACCTCTGTGTGATTATTTGCTCTGCAATAATTGCTACAATTAATGATTTCAACCAAAATAAATAAATAAATAATATTGAATTAAACCATTTGGGAATGACAGACATTAAGGAAAATAAAAGTAAGCAGTAAATCACAGAAGCTTGTGGTGCCCCCTTGTTAGTTTAATCTTCACCTGATCATGTTAAAATAATCCTTCATGATTAATTCTTAATACACCCAATTTTAAAGGCCTTACCCACTTCTAACCAACGTCCCTGGCCCAAAAATCTATCTATGTGAAAAGTTACCTTTTTTGATACCTAAGGTTACCCAGTGAGCTTCCATGGCAGAATGGGGATTCAGACCTGAATGTCCCAGATCCTGGTGCAACACTCTAAACAGCTATAAAATTCTAAAATTTAGATATAATTATGTTGAATTATAGTTGAAATGTAATTTAAAGTTAGATTTATTACTCTAGAAGTATTTGTACTCTGTTCTGCAGAGAAGATAATGCATGCTTTCTGGTGCATATAGAAACATATGCCTAGCTCTTTCCTAAGCAGAGAAACACAAGTGTCTAAAATTGTAGATGAATTCCTTGCCAGCTTTACTATAAACAAACAATCAAGTAAAAATATAGAAACGTTTCTATATTGAAATTCTATTTAAAAAATAACTGATGTGTATTAATGAAATATCAAAAGAGTATTTTTTTAAAAAAATGTTTGCCCTTCAGCAGCTGTTCCACTGAGCAAGGATGTGGAACTGATAAATATTGTATTTAGGCTTGGCATTAATGTATGCCCAGCATCCTATGGTTGGCCTTAATTGATTTGGGTTCTGAAACGAACATGCATTAGAGGCTGCTAATGCAACGTGCTGTTCGGGAGACTGTTCCTTCAGTTTTGATTTACAGCATTGCTGCTAAATTTGGGAGGAGAGTCAGGAATCGGCAAACAAAGCTGCACATGTTGCTAGTATAAAAGACCCTTTATGCTGTTTCAGAAATATCACATTCACTTAATCATTTTCATTCCTTATTATTTCAGTACAAAAAGTGATGTGAGGGGAAACACTGTATTGCCTGTGTCAAGTTCCTAGCCAGCTTTACTATACTAAACTCCTTTGGGAGTTATTTGGAGAGAGTGCCATAGATTTAAATATACTTTTACCTTTAAAGAATGATTTGCTTCTTCATACTCTTGTACATCCATTTATAATTTTAAAGAGATGTTGAAAAATAGATAAAACAATTTTATTTTTCTCTGAAATATATTCATGGTTAACTAATGTCAATTAATAACATACTGCTGTTCAAAGTGTGGTTTAGTCACCCATTGTCTACAGTGGAAATGCAAGCCATTTGTCTTTATTAGGGCTGTGCATTCAGATACATTCGAGCCGAACATACACCTGAAAAATACCTTTATTGGTATCTTTCAGGTATATTTTGGTATTCCAAAGCCAGCATTACAGGCTCCCTGGGACTGTTTTTTCTTTTCTTTTTTGTTTCTGTGTCTGGGGATTTCTGTGGGCTTCCTCACTGTCCTTGTCAGTTTCAAAATAATCTTGTCAGCTTCAAGAGGTCCCCCCCCTTTGTTGGTGCTCCTTTGTGTTTCCTTCCCATTTTCTTGCACAGAGCTTGCAAAGCCCCCACACACTTGGATTTGTTGTGACTCTGTGCTTTGAGATCAGTCCTTTTAAGCTTGCAGTGCCACAATGACACTAGGTGCTGTTGGGCATTCTGTACACTGAACTGGTTGTGCTGGGCTTGAAAAAATGCCCTGCTTTCAGTTTGTACAACAGGGATTATCTGGTTTGACATTAGTCCTCTTTTGCTTGCATTACCACATTGGCATTGGGTTCTGCTGGAGGTTCTGCAAACTGAACTGGTTCTGCTAGGCTTGCAGCCTCTCCTTGCTTGGATTGTGATTCTGTTCTTCACATCACTCCTGTTGAGCTGGTATTTCCACAGTGGCACTGGGTTTGCTGGTTGGGCACTACCTTGCACTGGTTCTGCTGGGCTTGCAATTCTGCCCCCCCCCATTTGGATTGTGATTCTGTACTTCACATCAGTCCCATTGAGCTGGCAGTGCAACAATGGCACTTGGTTTGCTGGTTGGGTACTACATTGCATTGGTTCTGCTGGGCTTGCAAACACCCCCTCCACTTGGATTGTGATTCTATGCTTGACATCAGTCTTGTTGAGCTGGCATTGCTGCAATGGCACTGGGTTCTGCTGGGCACTCTGTGGTTGCTCTGATACTGCTGGGCTTGCATTGGTTCTGCTGGGCTTGCCCCCCACCTTCAGTTTCTACTGCAGAGATTCTCTGGTTTGAACTTAGTTCTATTGGGTTTAAACTGTCACTGTGGCATTGGCTCTACTGGGCACATTGCACTGGTTCTGCTGAGCTTGCAAAAATGCCCCACTCCTTACACTTCAGTTTCTACTGCAGAGATTTTCTGGGACTTTGATTCTGTTCTGTTGGGCTTCTATTGCCTTTGTTTGGGGGTTTTTTGCTATTTTTATGGGGTGCCTTCTTTGGGGGCCCATAAAATTGGATCCCCTTGTCCAATCTTTTCAAAACTTGGGGGTTCTTCTGAGTAGAGGGACCAGCAGCTATTCTGCAAATTTGGTGCCTCTATCTGAAAAACCAGCTCCCCAGATACCCTCAGATAGCTTGCCCATTAACTGTAATGGTCTCCATAATGAATAATGAAATTGAAAAAAATTAGGATTCCCAAAAAAACCTGAATCTGAATACCATACTGATATTGGAATTCAGGAATATTGGGAATATTTTGGGTGTCTAATACACCCAAATCCAAAAATACATTTTTTTCCTGAACACCCCTAAACTTGATATAAAATCATTGAAAATTGTCTGCTGTCTGTTGAAATACTTGACTGTCAGCCCTCACTGCACATGCAAAGTTCTGCATCAGGCATACAATTCTCTATTGAATTATACAGGTTTTTTTAAATTATATCCTATTTTATTCAAACAATTTGATAATTCAGTGTTCTATTTCATTCCAAATTCAACAAGTTTCGCATAGTATTCTTTAAGTATTTGTATAAATTCAATTTCTGTTAATATTTTATGAACTGTTTCTAAGTGGAAAGTAGATACAAAACTGTTCTTAGAACTGATGGCTAATTTTTTTATGAATAAACTCAGATAACCTAGGTACATTATCATGTGTCAGAGCTGCTTCTTTTAAAATCCATTTCCCTGATTTCTGTCTGGAGGAAAACTCACAGAGCTTCACAGAACCTTTGAAGTAGGCAGTTCATCTTACTTGGATGGTCTAGATGTTTGAGGGAAGTATCTGTAATCCTATAAAACCCTGTTGTAAGTTTACCAAACCAACTGTGAAAGAGCTACATTTTAAGACAGTTAGTATAAGTCTCATATGAACTCCACTATGATATAACATTTAGTGCTGGAGTAGAATCTGGGAGACCAGGTTCAGCTCCCCAGACTGTCATGAAGATCTCCAGGTGATCTTGAACCAGTCATTTCATCTCAGCCTAACCCACCTCACAGGGTTGTTGTGTGTGAGAGGATAAAAAAATGAAGGAGAGGAGAACAATGTATGACAGCCTGAGATACTTGGAGGAAGAGTAGGATAAATATATACTAAATAAAACAAATAAATAATAAACTGTTACAAGTCAGTTGATTCAAACAATAATTGAAATACTAAGTCATAATAGTAATATTTATCTTCCTAGCTAGTAGCTACGTATCTGTTTATTGTGTCTTATCCTTTGTTCAAAGAAGGGTTCCCTCTTCCATTGTATTCTTACAACATTTTATTCTTACACAATTCTTGTGAGGTAAGTTAGGGTGAGAATATAAGAGTATGTGTGTGTGTGTGTGTGTGTGTGTGAGAGAGAGAGAGAGAGAGAGAGAGAGAGAGAGAGAGAGAGAGAGAGAGAGAGAGAGAGACTGCTCCAAGTTCACTTAGTGAGTTTTTAGGCTGAATAGTGATTTGAATCCCGGCCTCTCCAGTCCTTGTCTGACATCCCTTCCAGTTTCTCTCACATGCTACCCCCAAATCCAAGCATTACTTAATTTCTAACATATGGCATGTTTATGAATTTATTAGTCTCTTGCAAGAATGGATTTTAATTCTGACCAGGGCAGCTTGTTCGTTTGTGTGTCAATGAGATTTGAGAGGCTATCTCAGTACATCAATGTTTATACTATACCAGAGGAAACATTTAAAAGCTGGATGTTAATAAAGCAGCCTCAAATATAACTAATGGATATTCTGGCCCTGAACACAGCAGTAGCAGTCACAGCTGCCACAGAAGCATTGATGCTTCCTGCCTGTGTTTTATCTGTATTTGGCAGTTTTTAAAAATGATGTTTAGTGGAGAGTTTTAGAACTTAACCCAAAATGTCTGAAGAATCTTATAGTACATTTAATTTTGTCTGAAAACCTTCATGGAGACCCATTATGTGGAAAATTTATTACTTGACAAATGCTACAAGCATTTACATTGAGATGTTAGTTTAATTTTAATCTGCATATCTAGAGTTTTTACAAAGTAAGCAGTCCTGCTATGGGTAAAAAATCCCCCCCCCTCTTATGTTCAGTGGCTGGGATCCAAAGAAACATTGTTCAAGTCAAAGAGCTTGCACATTTCTTCAATGAAATCGTTTATTTATTTATTAAACAATCTCTGATGACATGCCACAAATTTCTGAAACTCTGGTGGATTTCAAAACCAGTTTGCCACATGGTATGGGAGCAGAGATGCTGCTACTTGCTGTTTAAGAAAACGAAGAAATCACAGAATCAGTCATGCAGACTAATATTGATGGCTATAAAGATGTTCTGTGATTTACAGTTATAGTGCAATGGAACCTAAACTTAAAATCTGATTGTGATCTGTGATTAGTATACATGATATGCTGGGAGTTTTCATGTACAGACCATCTAGCCTTATTTTAAAAAATTCTCTTAGAATCATCAGCTATCAGATTTATGGAAGCACATCAAAGTAAGTCTGGGCTTTACCCTGGTTTGGAATAGTTGCAGGCATATTCCCCCTTTTTAGTACAGGACTACCAGAAGAGTGAGACTAGAAGTACAAAATTTCCACACCGTGAATTGTTCTGAGAACCCAGGAAGCCAGGCAGTCAACTTCTCTTGTGTTCTCTCATGCTTTCCCATAAAGCAACAGATTAAGGTGAGAGATTCTGGATTCCTAGAGAGGCTTTTCCTTTTCTGTCCTCTACAACAATGTCAGGCCAGCTCCTCTTGTTTACTTTTGTGCCCAGTCTCAATGATTCCATGCACAAATGACTATAAAGTTCTCTGGCAAAGTGACAAGGTTTCTAGGGTGAATTTGAAAGAAATACTGAGACTGTCAGTATAGAGAACTCAAACAGTCAACTCTGAAATGCTTATGTTAACATAAAACCATTACAGATGCTCCCCCACACTCTGAAACATGCATCATTTAGGAAGGTGGAGACAAGTACCCCCAGTGTTAGGGTTAGGGAGAAGCTGGGTTTATATCTACCTATGTGCACAGTCCGGGCAAAAATCCAGATCCTCAGTCAGGATTACGCAACATTTGAGCAGCCAAGAATCCAGAAAGCAAATCCAAGGGAAATGGAAGTGAAGAGGTGAGGCATGTAACATCTGTCAAGAATGTGGAAAAATATAGCTACACTGAAAACTGAAACCAGCAGAAGGGCACAGGAATTTCCAAAGAAGGGCTAAGACAAGCAAGGGTCTGGGAATACACTAAGAGCAGAGTACAAATACGCTGAAGGAAATTTGGGGTCAGATTCTGTCACCATTTATAGGTTTGAACTCATAAGATTTCTATTCCCTGAGCTTGGAGAAAGGGGAGGAGAATCCAGATGAGCTAACAGATGTTACCCAGGATATCAGGGGAGAATACATAGGCATGACCTAGTCACATGCACTCTCCCAACCCTAGTCTGGGATCCAGTCTGTGTATACAAAGGTGCATACTTGGGGTGATATTGGGGGAAATGACACATAGAGACCTTTAATTTGATCTTTATTGGGTACTGAGAAGAGTGAGAGATGAAGTCAAATTTTAAATGCAGTGTATAATTGAAAGTTACACACTGTTTTAAGTGGTCCCCAACCATAGACATATGTGTAGAATCTCCAACAGAAAGGAGAGGGAGCAGAGGGAGCAGGAGGTGTTGCAGACTGGGGAGTGAAGAACCCAGCTTGAAATGGAAGGTGAAAAGAGAAAGGGCAGGTAGATGCAGAATTGAGCGTTGGGAGTAGCTGGGCAAATCTAGGAAAGAGTTGGGGGAAAGGGAAGTGGCAGGAACTAATTGGGAATGAAAAGGACAAGAGGATGCTTTGCTGGCAGAGAAAGAGGGAAGACGAAAGAGGGAAGACGAAAGAGGGAGGGCAAGCAAAGGAGCGGCAAGCAAGGGAGCTGGGAGTGAGGTTATGCAAACTGGACTCTGTGCCAGACTTGCTGGGGGTGAAGGGATGGACAGCAAGTAAAGTTTATATGTGAGTGTAGGCAAGAGCTACAGTGGTGGAGGGACAGTCCTGAGATGAAACTGAACCTAACCCCCCCCTTTTTACACTTTTTCTGCCAGTGGGAAAACAGGGCTTTCTTGTGTTACTATGGGGGGGGGGAATGCTAATGATACAGGACAATTAGTTTACTAGTCTGGATTGTATTATATGGGGCATTCTTTCAGGGAAATTCCACAAGCACTGGCCATTCAATTTGGTATGGGTATAGAGAGATCCCACGGAGTCACAAAACAAGTCTTTGGGAATATGACAGTTCCTCACAGGCTGTCTCATCATGAAATGCCATTTTATTGCACTTTTCCTATTAGGATTCTCTGGTTTGATGAGATGGAGTCTGCCTACACTTTCAGCTGCGTAGACCTTAGAAGTGTAAGGAAGTTTTGATGGTGAAACAGACTTACTCCTCCTTGCTTGTCTGAATGTGACAGGGAGGTCCTGGAAACTTTTCCAAATAATGAATGAGAGGAGAAGTCTCTGGGTAGCTGACAGATGTTTGGAGGCAACCTCCATTACTTCATAGAGCTTGGACGGGATTTTTGGTGGGGATTCCAACTATCCAGTACTAGGATGGTGTGATTGGATAACTTTATAGCTGAGCACAGTTATGTGAGTCCGGGTCTTTTGTATGGTGGGAATTGCAATGCAGGTCATAATCCTAGGTCTAGGTTAACAAATAATTGTTTCCTGTAGTTTTAGGGAACAGGGAAAATACAAAATTTGTTACTTTTCAAATTACAGCAAAGTTAGAGATAAAACGGAAATTGAAAGCCATGTATTTGAGGGAAACAGAGAATAAGTAAATCCATGGCTCATTTCCAAGCCACAATGAGGACTGTCTGAACCATGAGAGTGTGTTGCAATTACTGGGAAAACACTGGTTAAGCATCATCTGCTTCAGAAAGCTTAAAAGTACTGAACCTATATTCAGAATGCCTACTGCAACCATTATACTTCTGGAAGAAGGGGGAGTCAAAGGGATTGGACTATTGGAATCCAAAATATTCCAGTAATTGTGTTGCTAAATTGTGTTAGGTTGTTTCCTTCCTGACGTTCCCACTGACTGTAATAAGAGTAAGGACATTTTTATGGTTAATTACTTAAGCAAAGTACCATCATTCAGGATTCCCTAACAATGTTATTCAACAGCCCATAATATGTACCAGAATTCTTCTGATTATAGTTTATCTCTTCAGGATCTGCGTATTGAGTATATACCCTGCAGACTGTGTTCTGAAAGCTATTACTGTTATTTATTGAAATTCATGGAAATGAATTGTAATTATGACAAAATAGAAGTTTGTATTGGTGATATGACCATTCTGTAGTCCTCTGAAGGAGAAAGATAGTTGGCAAACAAAGAACTAAGGGGAAACAAATCTCTTTTCCTTGTGGCATCACTTTCTCAGCACCAACAGGATAAGATATCAAATAGCTCCCTTGTTCTTGGATAGATTAATAGTTCTCACTCTGCAGGTACAATGGATAAAATATTGTCTGTGAGTAAAACTTAGCTTTATAGAAGGTTCAAAGCAGCACAAACTTGCATTTCAAATTATAAATTATATTTAATGTTTATTTAAATGGACTCAGTATGTCCAACTAACCACTCTAAAAAGTATTGGCATAGTAAACTGTTAGCAGTGCTTAGGAAACATAAACTAGACTGGGATATGTTAAAAACTGTTGCATTGATTTGCTATTAAAATAATTTTTTTCCCTCTCAGTCTTCCCCCCACCCCCATTTTTCTTTAAAGCAACTGAAACTGGCAACTGTATCATTGAATAATGTAGTTCTTGTCTTATGATAGGTGATGCGAATAATGTAGTTGTTGCTATCTTATAGGTGATGCCGGCTAGTCTTACTTTGTAACTATTTTTTTAGAATGAACTGTGACTAGTGAGACTAATATTGCATCCAGACATTGCATCAGTATTTAGCCTGAATGTGCACAAAGCCAGCTTTTTGCCTGTCTGCTTCATTCCTGTCTTTTCCCTGCTTCCCACTCTGGTTGAAAACTGATATTGGTTACCTATGCCCCCCTCCGCAAAGGAATCTATACCAGCCAAAGAATCTTGGCTTGTAGTGGTGAGAGGACTAACTACAGTTAAGCCACATTCTTGTATTTGTATGTCATGAGAAATTATAGCTAGTTTAAAACCCCGATTCCATCCTCATGCTCTGTGTGAGAAGAGTGAGGGGAGGGGAGGATAATAGCTTGAGCATGGCAACAAGCCAGGGCCATACGCATGTAGGTTTCATTTCATTGTGATGTGACATTTGAGTGTAGCCAAAGAAACACAAGTAGATTTCAGGCAAAGAACCTGCAAGTGTAGTTGCATTATTCAGAAGAATGGAGATTTCTTGAATAACATTGTCATAGAGAGCTGAAAAACTGAAATTATAGTTCCAAGCTGCAAATCTTTACACTGGCTAGCAGGCTTTCACTCTAACAGGCTTTTCGTATGCTTTGCATACTATCAAAGTTATTGCTTCAAAGGTGTCTGTTCAGCAACAATAGATAGTTCTTTTGCCTTGGAGAACATTTAAGTACGGGGAACTACTCACCCAAGAAGCCCATGCAATATAGAGTTGTATGTGCAACTTGTGATTAATTTTGTGTGTTCATCATGACACAACACCTAACGGAAAACTGTCATCCTCTAACAGCCTCTTTTGCGGACACATTTTCAGTTATGTCACCTTAATATTTAGTTACTCCATACCAGGAGCCTGCAAGGGATCACGGAAAGGGGGACTTTGAAATCCAACCAGACCCCACTCCAAAATCTCCCCCTCCAGGATTCAATGAACATCCAGTGTCTTGATCAGGCTACTGTCAATTCCTCTTCCTCAGAGGCAAACTGGACAATATGGTTGGTATCCCATAGATGCTGCTGCCCTTTTACCATGGGAATTCCTTCACTTTACAATGCTGTGGGGGCCTGGTACCTCTTGGGACTGTGTAATGGGGAGGACAAGGGTCTCCTATCCCCCCCACTGTTTTTATGAGTCCAAACTCTCACTGGAATGTTTGGACTCTTAAAAATAGTGCGGGGGGGGGGCAGAAGCCTCTACTCCCCCTGTATCATATTCCTGAATATGATCAGGCCTCACACAATTGTAAAGGGAAGGAATTCCAGTAGTAAAATAGCAGTGGTGTCCCCATGGCATATGGTCTAATTTGGTCCTTAACTGTACAACGTTCCATGTTTCCTGGGAGACATACCAGGAGAGTACATTTTAGATCTCAGGGGTACCCAGTGAAATTTGTGGATAATAGGTTCAGGACAGACAAATTGAAGTATGCCGGTTTCAATGACTAAATTGTGGGATTCACTGCCACTGGCTTTTGAATTAATTCCCATCAGCCACTTCTGATATGTCAAAGATGGCATCTGTGTGACAGTTTGGTGTAGTGGTTAAGTGTGTGGATTTTAATCTGGAAGAACTGGCTTTGATTCCCCACTCCTCCACTTGCAGCTGCTGGATGACCTCAGGCAAGCCATAGTTCTGTCAGAGGTGTTCTCTCAAGGACAGTTATGGAAAGAGCTCTCTCAGCCCCACCTACCTCACAGGGTGTCTGTTGTGGGGAGGAGAAGGGAGAGGAGATTTTAAGCTGCTCTGAGACTCTGAGTGAAGGGTGGGGTATAAATCTAATTTCCTCCTCCTCCTCTTCTTCTTCGTTTCTTTTTCTTCTTCAAAGCTTCTAAGCATATACAGACCTCATTATGGTTTGATGTAGTTTCTATGTGCCTAAGAAATTCGCTGGCATGAATGGGAAACGTTGTCTGCAACTTAAGTGGAGCATTTTTGTGAATGTAGTAGAGCCAAAAGCAGCCTAAGCAGACCAACACTATATTCCAGATCTATTTTGGAACTCCACAGACTTTTCTAGTCACAAGTCCAATCCAAAATGAATCTACAAGGCCCAAAACCCACAAATATGGTTTCAAAATCCTATACTCCATCTACTTTATGGCAATCAGAAGTCATACATGTCTGATTGGCAGCACAGTGTAACAATGGTGTTGTTTGTAGAGATGGGCACAAACCACGAAAATGGAGGTTTGTCCTGGTTCGTGATTTATGAGGCACCACAAATCATGAACTGGGACGAACCTCCCCCACTTTGCCTACCAGTTTGGGTTCATGGATCTTTCCTCCCTCCTTTCTGCTGGGGGCAGCTCCCCGAGACCAGCAGATTGAAAGGGTGGGGGAGATCTTCCAAAAGCCATTTAAAGGGAATGTTTCCTTTAAATTGCTTTTGCAAGTGGGTGCAGAGTCCAAGTGGTGAATTCATGACTTCCGGGTGAATTGCAAGTTGAGTGGAGACCAAGCAGCAAATTCACTACTTCCATGTGAACTTGCTAGTCGTATGGGGTGATGGCACAACTCAGCAAGTAAACTGAGAAGACATTTAAATGCCTTCCCAGTTCACTCACTGAGATGCGCAGCAGCAGTGGCATGACTTGTGGAGACAAGTCAACTGAGAAGGCATAGCAGTGGTGGGGTTTGCAAAAACCATTTAAAGGGGTCCCATTAAACTTTTATAATCTCACAGTCTGTCTTATTGTAATGGGAAATGATAAGTAGAGAAGATATGCATGCAGAAGACTTATTTTTTGCTTTCTTCCCTCTTCCCCTTTTCTATCCCTGTATATTTTAAAACTCAATAAAATGTATACACACAGAAAAGAGAAGGCATTTAAAGAGACTGTGGTCTCTTTATATGCCTTCTCTAAGTACCAGTACCAGCACCAGCATGACTGCCAACACAAACCACACAAACCCACCTGGGAGGTTCATGGGGACTCGTGAGGGCAGAATGGCATGAACCAAGGTTTGCAAAGCACAAACTGTGCCTGGTTCGTGATGAATTTCAGTTTTTAATCTGGTTCATGCCCACCCCTGGTTGTGTGGTGAGTGCAACAAGACAGTAAAGTAAAGGAAGAAATGCTTTCAATGAAAGGCAGTATAAGACTTGAGAGGAGTGGGATGGATAATACAATAAAGATTATTTTATCAGATGTATATTTGGTTAAATGGATTAAGGCAAAGACAGCCTAGTAGAGAGTAGCAATGCTGACCTCCAGGTGGGGTATGAAAATCTCCCAGAATTACAACTGATCTCCGGGAGCTCAGTTCCCCTAGAGAAAATAGCTGATTTGAAGAGTGGGCTCTATGGCATTATACTGGATGGAGATACTTCCCTTCCCCAAGCCCACCCATTCCCAGGCTCCGTGTTCAAATTTCCAGTAATTTTCCAACCCAGAGTTGACAACCCTAGTGGGAGAGAGCCAACAAGAATCTTATACTAGTTTGTGCTATAGTCATGAGAGGGTTAATGGTTTGGCATTGTAGGGTAGTCTGAAGAACAGGGAAAGAAAGCAAAATGGAGGAGAGGATGATGATGAGGAGAAGAGTTGGATTAATACCTCGTCCTTCACTACCTGAAGGAGTTTCAGAGTGGCTTACAATTTCCTTTCCCTTCCCCTCCCCACAGCAGACACCCTGTGAGGTAGGTGGGGCTGAGAGAGCTCTTTTGAGAACTGCTCATGAGAGAACAGCCCTGAAACAACTTGTAACTGACCCAAGGTCACACCAGCAGCTGCATGTAGAGGAGTGGGGAATCACCCAGTTCTCACAGATTAGAGTCCATGCTCCTAACCACTACAACAAATGGGCTCTCAACTGGAGGTTATGGTGCATACTTAGGAGAGGAAAGAATACTTATGAATTAACACTGGGATACATGACATGGGATATGCGATTAATGTGGGTCTTTAAAAAGTAAGATGCTGTTGTAGTAAATAAATTCAAATATCACAATAGTTTTCTCTCATTTTCAGAATGAAGGAGAAGGAATAGAGGCAGAAGATGCATTAATATATGAAGATTTTGATGATGCAGAGTGCGGGGAAGAAGAAGAAACAACAAAATTAAAATTGCTGCGACGAATTGCCTCAATAGCTTCCAAAATCAAGGAAATTATTGGGAATGTTATAACCACAGCTGGAAAAGTTGTTGTTACAATTTTACTTGGTTCAACAGGTATGTTCTTTTGAACAGTTGCTCATGAACCAGTAGATTAAAAGTGTAATTTAGGTTAAAGATACAAATGAACTTTTAGTCATTGAGAGCTTTGGTAAATAGCCCTTTTGATAGTAAAAGACTAGGAATACTAATTAGTGTGATGTTAAGAAGTGGAATGTGCTTTTTCATGAACCATCTGGTAGTACTTATTAAATTAGGATAGATCACCATAAGGGCTGATTTTGTGCTACAGAATAACAGTTCCTTGCTGTTTGCTTGTCAAGTTGAGAATCAAGGCATGCACTGTTTGCTGATAATTTAGGCCTAATTCTGGTGATATGGAAGTACTCCATTCAAGCATATTGATAATATTCAAAGTATTGTTTCTTAATACGTT
This sequence comes from Gekko gecko, assembly GCA_029375565.1. Classification (NCBI taxonomy): domain Eukaryota; kingdom Metazoa; phylum Chordata; class Lepidosauria; order Squamata; family Gekkonidae; genus Gekko; species Gekko gecko. The sequence continues at coordinate 54,671,223 of JAPDNY010000009.1, forward strand.
GTCTGAAGACTGAGAAAGCAAAAGTAGTCTAAATTTTTAATGTGATTTTTAATATAGATAGTACTAAGAGGCTATAACAGGGGTCCTCAACCTTTTTTAGCCTGTGGGCACCTTTGTAATTTTGATACAGTGTGGTGTGTACAACCACAAATTTGCTGCCACCACAGGCAAAGCGTGTGACAAAATCTCTACCACAGCTTACCCTCAGTCATACAGTGAAGATCCTTGTGCTGTAGTGGCAGCTTCTGCCACAGTAAAGTGTTTTAAAATCTGCACTGCCAATCAAATCTTAATGGCCATTCAGAAGTCTTGCTGAACAACAGCCCCACCCACTTTCTATAAACACTTGGTGGGCTCCACATTGGGTCCCCTGCGCTAATCTAATAGACATAGGAAGTTTCTTTAATAAGAACTTCTATAACTAGGCATTCAAATATAGCCTTGTTGGTCAGCTCAGTGTATCTCAGCTATTACAACTAAGGTTACCAAGCTAAGCCTGGCAGGAGGGTTGGGGATGGGGATATAAGTGGGTGTAATTTTGCCAATGTCACCACGTTACTTCCAGGTGCAATCCAGAAGTGACAATGAGTAGCTCTAGGAACTGTCAGAAACTCTATTGTAAAACCAGAATGTTTCTGGCAATTCCTACAACTGTACTTGGAAGTGACATAGTAGCTCAGACATAGTAGCAGAAGCACCACATATGATGAGGAGATCAGTCATTGTAATGGCTGGTGTTCATAATTCACAGTCAGTTTTCTGATAAAATCTTAACATTTCTGTGAAATCAATCACATCATCAGCACTCTTCAACACTTAAGGAATAAAATAGGGGAACATCCTTTTGTAATTATAGAACAGCCCTGTCTTACACCAAGGGTAGAATAACTGCCTAAATATCCTGTCCTAAATACTGTACATTGCTTAGAGTTTTTGCTGTACAATCATTGATTATACTACTAGTGTAAAACAAGATTTTTTACACTGCCCTCTTTTTGTAACATCCCCTCTGCCTCCGGCTTTATATAAAATCAGGACCAGGGATCAGAAGAAGTGTGCTGTGATTCATGAAAGCTTATGCTGAAATAAACTTTGTTAGTCTTTGAGTGTTCTTTGACCCCTATGTAATTTTAATTATTTATTTTAATTTTATTTTTTAACATATACTCCACTGTTAAAACTTGCTGTGCAGAATTGTCTAAATAGTTTCCAAAAAGTTTAATAGGATGTTTAATCTCACAGTGGCTTTGGTTGTACTTATAAAAGACCAGGCATCAAAAGATGTGTCCCCACTAATCTTTTCTAAGAAAATTCTTAAAGTGTATTCTGCCCCACCCCCTTACAAACAGTGAGTGTAATTTCCAGGAATAGATTTCAGAAAATTACAGTGGAGCATGTGTACCACTCATCTAAATGATTTGCTTTATTAGGTAATGACCTGGCATGTTGAGGAGACATGGCCCTTTAACTGTTTCACACAGAACATGTAGTCATGTATTGTATCCAGAATTTATTATGCGGAAAAAAGTATACATTCTAAAAATAAGTAATGAAGATTAATCCAGGTCATATTGTATTGAGGTGAATCCTGTTGTGCAATTTCACACCTATTCCATCCCCTTTATGAACAGTAGGTAGCAGATCAAGAGTCGAGTAGCACTTTAAAGACTAACAAAATTTGTGGCAGGGTATGAGCTTTCGTAAGTCACTGCTCACTTCTTCAGTAGGACTTTCAGGTTAGTTTCTGTCTAAGATAATGTATTAAGATTTGGAATGTAAATGTTAGTATTTTCTATACTGAAGTACTTCAGTATTTTCAGTTATATTCATCAATTAAGTAGAAAACTGTAACTGAAATGCACCCATGAATTTAATAATGCAGTAGATGGGGGTGGGTGGAAAGGTTGAAAGCTTCAATTTTTAAAAATATTTTGTATGTGTGTGTTTTGTGTATTTGCCTGGAAGACATGATTGACTTCTGGTGAGCCCTGTTGAGGGCCTGGATATTTTTTCAGAGAGGTGGCAGCGTCCTGCCTCTGCTATTCCTTGGAAGTCTCCCTTCCAAGTACTAGTGAGAGTTGGCCCTGCTTAGCTTCTGAGATCTGACAAAATTGGGCTTGTCTGGAACTATCCAGGTCAGGGCAAAAGCTTCAATTTTGATGGGAATCCGTTACAAAATCCGTTACTGAAACTTTTATAATTGTAAACAAAATGTATTTTTACATAAGCAGTTGTATGCTACATATGTATTTCACATACTGCAGTAAAACAGAAAAATTTCAGTTAGTAAATTTGGATGATTTTAAGTAACTGATTTTCTCTAATTTTTTAAAAAGCATCGTATTCTGTTTCCATGTAGTACAGATATCTTGAGTACATAAAACACTAACTGCACTTCATTCAATTTTTGTTTTGTAGGAATGATGTTGCCATCAATGACCTCAGCTGTATATTTCTTTGTATTCTTGGGGTTATGTACGTGGTGGTCCTGTTGCCGAGTATTTGATCCGCTGATATTCAGCTGTCTCTGTGTACTAATGGCTATATTTAGCGCAGGCCACTTAATTGGACTTTACCTGTACCAGTTACAGTACTTCCAGGAAATTATTCCCCCCAATGACTTCTATGCCAGGTAAGAGGGTTTCTGTGCATCTTTAAGAAATCAGGCCACTGTCTAGTTGGCCTGTGCTTGCCCTTCCATTTGACTGATGATTTGTACTAAATATGTCTAAATCGGAACAAACTGTAAGATATGTGTTATATCTTAAGTCAGCATCACAGAAGGATGTAATGAAACAACAGGGCTGTTAAGTATGAGACTTAACGCAGGAGGTAAGTTCAAAAGTGATTCAGCTTTATTAGCTCCAAGGTTTAGACCAGCTAAGGACTAGACCAGCTAGACGATAAAACAGTCAAAAACAGCGATTTATATACAATTCAGGCTGAGGTAGCCACGCCCACAATAATAACAATAACCAATAATACTCAGTACATAACAGCCAATCATAATTCATTTCATAACCAATCAGAGATGTTCCCTCCATAAACCCTTTGATTGGGCAATACATTACAGTATTTCTGGATCCGCATAATGAGCACCTGCTCTGCTTATGCTGGTACTTATGTCTCTGAAGATATAACAAGGGCTGTAATAAGTGTTACTGGACTCAAGGCTGTCCTACGGTGATAAATAACATGAACCTATTCAATAGTGTGCAGACTTTCCAGGAGATAGGTTTATATGAACAACATTAGAGGTGCCCTTCCTAGAATTCTTAACATCAAAAAGGCAGTTTTCATATGGTCAGTGTGGGAATTCTTGAGGCCATATTCATGACATGAAAGGCTGGCAAACAGGTTACAATGGGAAGTGAATAGCAACTGTATGATGAGGCTTTCTCTGGGAAACTGTTCCATCTATCCATGAGTATATTAATCCCAATGGCAAATCCAAAGCTGTTTTTTTTTGACATGTGGATGCCTTTTAATTTAAAATAATGGCACAATACAGTGCAATGTAATGCAATGCAATACAGTACAAGGTCTTACAGTGCAGCCATGATACAAGCCCAATTTCTCAGCAAAATCACCAGATGATCTCACCAACAAATCAGATACTGCTTCAAGCTCACCTGTCTTACCCATCCCCACCTGCTTGCTTCCTCACTAGCTATTGTAGCCACCTCCAGCTAAGGGAAGTTTAAAAGTGCATTTGTTGTAGTACAGTGATTTTCCCATTTCCCAAGTGCCCAACTAAGGGTACTTGATTCATGTTCCCTGGCTGGAAATGGACAAGGCAATAGTGAGCAAACTAGCAGGCTTCAACCAATGTACGGAATTTCAGTGACAGTTCATATGGCAGTTAAATTACAAAGGCAGGCTCATAGAATCATTTTGAGGCTCTATGTATATTATGTCTGTCAAATACAAGACTTTAGGCAGCAGTTCATGAACAGTGATTCAACTTTATTTACAGAGGTAAGAAACAACATGAAAAACAGGAGAGCAACAGTCCCTCTTTTAAACTGTCCAGGCTGGCATAGCCACACCCCTTGTTGTATAAATAACCAATCAAAACAATAAGATAACAACCAATACATTTGTCTCCCTCCATAACCTTCTAGCATCCTGATTGGCCTCCTATGCAGAGTTGCCAATCAGAGTTTGTTCTTTTGGATACCAGGCCTAGATAGGAGTGAGATTCAAGCTCTGTGATTCATGTATACCAGGTACATAACATCCCTCCCCCCTAAGAGGAGGCAACCTCTGAACAAACATAATCTTTCAAATAAGCAGGCTGTTGCCTAGTTCTCTGTGACCACCGTAAGGGTTCAGTTTGGGCCGGTGTCTCAGTGCCCATAGACCATGGACTGCCCTGTTCCCCTGGGGGATTACCTGCCAGTGGTTTGGTCGCCGGAGCTGCTTCCTGTTTGGCCCCGTGTTCCCTGCTGGACTCTGAGTCCTGAGGTGCTGCCACAACCTCGATTTCCTGAGGTTCCCTTGGCTCTGTTGTTCCAGCTTGGTCGTTGTTGGTCTCTGCTTCATTCCTGAAGCTTGGGTCAGTCCAGCGTTGCCTGAGCTGATCTATGTGGCGCCTAAGCTTTCAGCCATCAGTAGTCTGCATCACATAGGACAGTGTCCTGGTTACCTCCACCACAGATGCTGGAAGCCAGAGATGCCCCTTGCCATAGTTCCTTGCAAAAACCGTGTCCCCGAGGTTGAACGAGTGTGGCGCTGTCAGGAGCTCTCTCTGCGGCGGCTTGTCTGATGTCAGATCGGGGAGGAGTCGATCTAGGAGCAACATCAGCCAGCGTCCCATTAGCAGCTCTGCTGGGCTTCTCCCTGTCGTGGCATGGGGCGTGATATGCTGGTGGAGCATAAATGAAGCCAGCCTTTGACCCCAGTCTTCGTGGATCAGGCGTTGAAGGGCTTCCTTAGTGGTCCGCACCATCTGTTTGGCCTGCCCATTAGTTGCTGGGTGGAATGGTGCGGACGTAATATGTTTAATTAAGTTGTTACTGAGGAACCCTTGGAATTCAGATGATGTAAATTGAGTTCCATTGTCAGAAACCACTGTATCAGGCAACCTATGGGTTGCAAAAATACGGCACAGTGCTTTTACAACTGTGGTAGATGTCATCCTGGACGTTTGTATTACCTCTAACCACTTAGAGTAAGCATCAACCACTAATAAAAACACTTGGCCCTGGAATGGCCCAGCAAAATCAAGATGCAACCTTGACCAAGGTCTATGCGGCGTTTCCCAGTGTTGTATGGGAGCCTGAGGGGGGTCTGGCCTGGATTCCTGGCATGTTTGACATAGTTTTACCCACTCCTCTCTGTCATGGTCTATGTGGGGCCACCAAACATAGCTCTGGGCAAGAGCTTTCATTTTGACTGTGCCCAGATGACCCTCGTGTAACGCTTCCAAAACCCTTTTTCTCAGATTGGGGGGAACCACCACTCTATTTCCCCATAACAAGCAGCCCTTAGGCACTGACAGTTCTTTTTCTCTCGAGCAATACAATTGAAATTCAATAGGCACCCAGTCCGTCAGCCACCCCCTCCACATCCAGTTAAGTACATGGGCGATTGTGGAGTCTTTGCTGGATCCTGCCGCGATATCAGAAGCGTGCACTGGTGGCTGAGGAAGTTCTTCAAGTGCCATGACTTCATATGCAGGAGCAGGATCAATAGCCAGATCCGGAATTGGACACTGGCTTAAGGCATCAGCATGCCTGATGGCTTTTCCCGGCCAATGGATGAGGGTGAAATCGTATGCTGCCATAAACACAGTCCAGTGCAGCATACAAGGTGACAAAACCTGAGGTGTCTGACAGTTTGGTGCGAACAGTCGAAGAAGTGGTTTATGGTCGATGACCATGAGGAACTTACGCCCATATAAGAAATCGTGAAACTTTTTCATGCTAGCGACCAAGGCAAGCCCCTCTTTGTCTTTTTGGGCATAGTTCCTCTCAGCAGCAGTCAAAGTCTGAGAATAGTATGCCACAGGCGCTTCCCACTGATCCACCATTACATGTCTAAGAATAGCATCTATGCCAAAGGGGGAGGCGTCTGCCACCAGGACCAACGGTTTCTGTTTGTCAAAATGCATTAGGACAGTATTAGATGTCAGCAAGTCCTTAATAGCCCTAAACGCTCAATCCTGCTGCGTCCCCCAGACCCATTTGGCCCCTTTTACCAATAGCCGATGTAGAGGCTCTGCAATAGACGCCTTATGGGGCAAAAACGCATGATAAAAATTCAAAATTCCAAGAAAGGATTGCAGCTTTTTTTTTGTTCAGAGGCCGTGGCGCTTTCTGGATTGTGGCAACCTTGCTTTCTGTAGGGTGAACCCCATGTTCATCAATGAGGAACCCCAGCAATTCCACTCTGTGCTCCCCAAAATGACATTTGTTCCTTTTTACCTTGAGGCCAGCCTTTTGAAACTGACCCAGCACTGCCCGAATGCATTCTGTTAACTCAGATTCATTAGCCCCTGCAATCAACACAACGAAATAGGGCACCACTCCAGGCAGATCCCTCAGTAAACCTTCCATCAACCCTTGAAAGATACCTGGAGCCACGTTCACCCCTAATTGCAAGCAGTTAACTTTGAACGCACCCCTATGAGTAACAATCATTTGTGCTTCAGCCACACAGGGGTCTATGGGTAACTGCTGGTAGGTCTGAGTGAGATCAAGCTTTGCAAAAATATGGCCCCCTGCCAGCGATGCCAACATATGATTTATGATTGGAACAGGATATGAATGTAATGCCCTATTGATAGTACATTTATAATTGACGCAAATTCAAATTGACCCATCAGGCTTAATAGGAGTTACAGTGGCGGGTTCCCACCTCGCATGGGATACAGGCTCGAGTACACCCTGTGCAACCAGTTTGTCCAGTTCTGCCTCAATTTTTGGTTGGAGCGAGATAGGCACCCACTGGTACTTCAATCATATGGGCGCCACAGAAGGGTCCAGGTCAAAAGTTATTGGCAGGCCCGTATACCTTCCCAGCGACTCATCGAACACTTCAGGGAACTCAGAATAGGTGGAATTCATTTTATTAGCACAGATCTGGTTAACCCCTGTCACAGCAATGCAAAGAGCCTCGAACCAGTCTAAACCCAACAGATTGGCTCTACACCCTTCGGCAACCAGGAGACTCAGTGTCTCCTTAAAACCTTTAAACTGTACCTCGAACTCAGCCTCCACAGCCACAGGAATACACCGCCCCTGAAAATCGGAAAGGTGCACCCAGCTGGGCGCCAAAAGGTGGCAGCTCCTTCTGGGAAACAGGAGCTGCAGCGTCTCTGAGGAGATGATGGTCATTGCTGATCCCGAGTCAACCTCCATCTCACATGGCTCCCCATCTAGTAGCACGGTGGTGTGAATCTTCTTCCTGGCCCTGGGTCTGGTGCTCATGACGGTCGTGAGACAGGAGCAGCAGGTGGCCTTGTTGCAGTCCGCAGTCCTCGCAGCACCAATGTCTCGCGCTTTGCGACACAGCTGTGGTGAAGGCATGGTGACTTCTTCTTTGACTTGGCTCGACACACCCTGGCCAAGTGGCCCCGCTTGTTGCAAGCCCGGCATCTGAGGTCACGTGCCCAACATCAGTCTCGGTCGTGTGCTCTGCTGCTACCGGTGCAGGCTTGCCAGGGCGCAGCTTTCCCTGTGGTCCACCAGGACTTTGCCACACAAGTCTTGTGAACATCATCGTCCTCACCCTCAGATTCGGTAGTGGAGTCGTGATCTACCGACTTCTCCAGGTGCTGATGGGGTGGACTGCCAGCCTGTCTCCCCTTCTTGGTCAACCTGTCTGTGGCTTCTGTAGTGATGGCCTCGGCATAGGCCATAGCATAGGTCAGCTCTGTTTTCATGAATAGCCTCCGCTGGAGCTTTTCATGCCTCAGGCCACACACCAACTGATCAAGCAGGGTCACCTCCAGGTCAGGGAAATTACATATCCTGGTAGCTTTTCTTAGCACTATAACGTACTCGGCTATCGACTCAGTTGCCCCGGTCACGTTTGTAGAATGTATGGCGGCAGACGATCTGCGATGGTTTTGGCGCAAAGTGACTTTTCAGTTTATTAGTGATTTCAGCAAGTGAAACAGTCAAGATGTCTGTCGGGGCAACCAGGGACCAGGCCACATCGAACACAGCTCGACCACAGGAGCTGAGCAGCATCGCCGTCTTCGTGGCTTCCACTTCAATCTGGTTGGCCTGTAAGTGGAACTTGAATCGAACGATGTACGAGTCCCAGTCCTCCAGCTCTGGTTCTTTTTTTTTTTTTTGTATAAACTCTCCTAAAAAGGAGAGGACTTTATTGCTTTTTATAAAGAAAGAGGGAAGGGTATACAGAGGGACAAAGAAAAGAGGTGAGTGAATTTCCTGTTAGTATATTAAACTTTTTATTAGTAAAAAATAAAGTTCATGGCTTCTACCATGGTTGAACGATCTTCTTTTCATCTTACTAAAAATCCAAAACAAATCTGTTAAAAAGATTAGTAAAGTCCTTTGGGGTTAATTGTTAATATACTCCATTCTTGCGCGTCCCGAACAAATAATATCTTGGGGTGTCTTCCTTTCAAATCTCTCAAATTGTACGATGGTCCCTTCTTTACTTTTCCCTCCTCGGATTCTCCTTCCTCCTCTTCTGGGCCACTGTCTTCTTCGCTGCTTAACATTGTCCATTTAGCAAGTTCTGCGTCTTCCTCTGAACTGGCGTGCCTCTTCAGAAATTCTTGGGCTTTGAAGACGGAATCAATCTTCTCTCTCTTATCGTTAAATTTGAAAACCAGTCCTTCGGGGAGACACCATTTGTAACTGACTTGGTACTTTTGCAAAAATAGGGTCAATCCTTTATATGCTTTTCTTTTCAGACGAATTTCATATGGAACATCTTTTAAAATCCTGATACTCTGTTCACCAATCTTCAAGGGCATTGCTGAAGTCGCTCGTAAAATTTGATCTCTAGTACCTTGCTTAGTAAACTTGACAACCACCTCTGCTGGCAAATTATTTTTCTTGGTAAAATTAGAGTAGGATCTGTATACCAGATCCATCTCTTCGCTTAATTTTTGCATTTCTTTGCCAGTTATTGGTGCCAAGGCATTCGCCAAAATAGCTCTGAGATCTTCTTTTTCCTCTTCCTTTATGCCCTGAAAACAGAGAGTCAAGTTTGATTTTTCCATCTGAAGCATTAATATTCTTTTTTCCTGCATCTCTTGGTGTTTCTCTATTTTGTTGACCTTTTTCTTAATTTTCTTGGTGTCTTCCGTCGAGGTCAGGCATTTCTTTGCAATCTCTTCCATCTTCTTAGCTGTATCTGTTAGTTGCTTCTGTTGAGTATTGAGGACACCTTCCATGTTACAGAGAGTTTCGCTGATTTTTTGCATTTGATCCAGCAGAGGGCGCAACATCTCACTTTGCTGATGGACAGCTGGCTCCGAGGGGGGGATGCCAGAACCAGAAGTCCCTCCTAGCTTCTTCGCCGGCTTGTCTGGGAGTCTTTTCTGCCCCAACATTTTTATTGTTTACTTTTACACAGTCCGTGCCGCGCAGCTCAGGAGTCCAGCTATTTTCTTCAACTTCAATACAACCCCAAAAGGTACTTTCACCAATCCGCTTTTTCACTCCACCCCCTTTCTCTCTCCTTTATAAGTTCCATTTTCTAAGGGGGGGGATTATTCCCCCCTCCCGTGCGCTTGTGTGAATAGGGGGGAACGCATTTGAAACACTTGCAAGCAGATCTCCAACTCACAGTTTTCTGCTGATTCTTCCATTTTTAATTCAGCCTTCGCTGCTTCACTCCGAGAAGTCGGTGGCGTTGCTAAGTCCCATACGGGCACATCACAGCGGGGCCACTGGGGCAGGGAGAAAGCCTCGATTTCCCAGCCGTCAGGCCAGCAAAGAGGCTACTCCCCAAGCGCCCCCTGGTTTGGAGCCTTTACCTAAGGCTCGCTAGGGTCATTCGCTTGTGCGAAGACCCCCCAACCGTGCGTGGGCTGACCATCTCCGGGAGAGTCCCGAGAGGTGGCTGCCATTTGCTCCGCCGAAACCGAAACCCCCTCCAGCTCTGGTTCGAACACCTCAAACTTCATGCTGGCTGCCATTCCTCGGGCCAATTCTGCCGATGGGTTGGCAGGGTGTTGTCCTTCTTCCTCCAGGAGCCCAGGTAGATCAGCTTCATCTGCCATGGTGGTGGTGGTTCAATGGGGCTGCCTACCCATTATGATCCCATCCTTGTCACCAGTTGTTAAATACAAGACTTTAGGCAGTAGCTCATGAACACCGATTCAGCTTTATTTACAGAGGTAAGAAACAACATGAAAAACAGGAGAACAAAAGGCCCTCAGTTTAAACTGTCCGGGCTGGCATAGCCACACCCCTTGTTGTATAAATAACCAATCAAAACAATAAGATAACAACCAATACATTTGTCTCCCTCCATAACCTTCTAGCATCCTGATTGGCCTGCTACGCAGAGTAGCCAATCAGAGTTTGTTCTTTTGGATACCAGGCCTAGATAAGAGTGAGATTCAAGCTCTGTGATTCATGTATACCAGATACATAACAATGTCCTTCTTCAGCCTTAATGTATTGTAAAATATATGGCACAAGGATTTCCATTCACAGAGCACTATTTCTTCAGCTTCCTGATCTTGCAGCAGCCCAAAATGCCGTGGACCTCCAGAAACAGGGGTTCAGGAGATATTTCAGGCTGCCATAGGAGAGGGAAAAACTAGAAGATTTTGCTCCACCGGTGGAAATCCTCTCACCAATGGAAATGTCTTGTCTGGATACAAGCCATGAGGGCTCATGCCATTAATGTGTAATCACACAATATACATGTAAATATGGAGGGAATAACCATATATTAGTTGTGTTCTCTGGACCTCACACTGATTGTGCCTGTGGAGAGCCTGTATTTGGAAACTAGATCTAGTGCTTAGGGACATAAATCCAGTCTCTTCGGAGATGCAACTTGCATTATGTATGCCCAGTTGGAAAAATCATGATATCTCACTCAGTTTCCTTCCATCCAGCACAGCAGTAGCATCAATTCGGAACCTTCTCCATGAGGTTCATTTTATTGAAGCTAGTTTCTTCATTGTTTTGTTTAGTAGTAGTAAATAGTTATAGTATATTTAGTCTTCTTCACAGTATGCTGCAATGCTTAGATGCCTGTGGCACACAAGACCATCTTTCAGTGTTGTTGAAACAGCAGGAAAAAACTTTGTTGAGGAGGGCATGATTGTCATCTCCGCTGCTGAGGGGAACAACACAAAGTTAACACCTGCATCTGTAACCAGAAATTTAAGTAGCCAAGCCAAAATTGGTCTCTGTGTTCACAGGCTGCCCTTTGGAAGAAAGCCATAATGGCATCCAGCAAACTAGCAACCCTTGATGCCACATAGCAGGCTGCTCCTACCTCAGCAGCTTCTTAACAGCCTGACACTGGAGGCTTGGCTTCAACGCCTGCTCCAGTACCTTCTTATAAGGATTCTGCTTCACATGTGCTCTATAAAGCATCCAAGAGGAAGGATCAGTCCTAATCTCCAGTCAAAATAAAGAAAGCAATGCAGCATCAGTCCAAGGCCCAACCATCCTCTTCAGTTTCAAACACAGAGGTGGCTGCTTCAATTCACTCCACTGCTCTACAAGTGTTGGGACCTGTCTTAGAGACAGCATCATCACCAGTGATTGAAAATCCATGGATACCCATTGTTTTGGTGTTAGGAGGGTCGATCAAGGTCTCTTCAAATTTAACCTTCTCATCCATTGGTGCTCAGGCTTCACTCTCTTTGGGATCAGTTTCTTTGGAATCAATCATCATCTTTATCCTGACATCAAAGATCCTCCAAAGACATCCTCCCTTATTCTTGGTCACAATCTTATTAGTCTCTGTCTCAGGGCAAAGATTCCCATTGAGGTCATCAGTCTTTAGCTCCAGATAGAGACTTCTATAGGGATGGCTCCAGTTTCTGACCAATATTCCTGGATTATCGGAAGATTATCGGTGGATCAGAGGTTAAGACGCTGAGCTGCAGACTGGAAGGTCTGTAGTTCGGCAGTTCAAGACCCTAGTCCGCGTGATGAAGTGAGCTCCCGTCTCTGGCCCCAGCTCCTGCCAACCTAGCAGTCCAAAAGGAAGAAATTGCAAGTAGATAAATAGGTACCACTTTGGTGGGAAGGTAACATTCTGTATGCCTTGGTGTTTAGTCATGCCGGCCACGTGATCACAGAAACATGACCACACAGTGCTGGCTGTTCGGCATGGAAATGGAGATGAGCATCGCCTCCTTGAGTCGGATTTGACTAGCTTTTGAGCAAGGGAAACCTTTACCTTTAACTAGCTGTACTGTCAGTCATGAGACTGGTACCTTCCATATTATCTGGGCCACTGTGCTGCTCCTTTGAGGTGGGGTTCCTTGTACCCTAGCACAATTATGTCCTGCCAGGTTTTTCTTGCATAGGAACTTGCCGTTCCAATGGCCCAGCCTACAGGTATGAAATCAAGAGCCCTGGGACTGGCCCCATCTCCACTGTTTTTGACTTATCTCTGATGGTCTCATCTCCTCACATTGGCTATGCAGCTGGTTCTCCATTTGTCACCAGTGCAGGTGGCTCCATGACAGATGTCCCCATGTCAGGGATTCAGCTTTGAGCACCTTAAGACTGGAAGTAGGATCTTTATCTTTGGATTCTGAGGATTCCAGCAAGGCTTCAGATTCATAACCCTCAAAAGTTGTCTTGGATTTTCAGGTTTTCTGTCCTATAAAAGACATTCTACTCTACTCTGAACAAATCATCTGCGTGGCCACTATGCTTGGGCAGCAAATTGCACACCATCCTCCCAGGAAGCAGATGCTGTCTTTGGAATCATGGACTCAGATTCACACATGTTGGTTTCACTCATGTTGATCCCAGCTCTGCTGAAGATTACCAAGGACACCTGGTTGAAACCAGCCTCTGTAACCTGTATAGGGTATAACTTTAAATTCCTCTTCATTCATCCATCACCAGACTCAACTACAGTTGTGGCTTTGTTAGGAAAAGACCTACACATTTCTCATTCAGCTCCAACCATTGGAGGGAGGAAAGCTAGATGGATAAGAACATACACCTTGGCTGCTCTGTCCTTCAAAGTGTCAAACTACACCTGGCCTGCATGATGAAGTATCAGTATTTGACCACCTTCCCAAGGATGTAAAGCAATGGCTTTCATGGCAGCAACCAGTGACACTGAAGCATTCAGCTGACTGCAGGATTAAGACAGTGGCAGATGCTATTGCAATATGGCACCATGTGTGGCATGAACTCACAGTGTTCTGCCTTAGAACTCTATTCCAGCTGGCAAGCCAGATCAAACATATCTTAAATCTCATGATATGGAGACCATGAAGAAGTAAGAACAGGTTGCTTACCTGTAACTGTTCTTCATGAGACCCACCCACATTTTCTGCAACAGGTTCTTTTAACTTCTGTGGCACACTCTTATGTTTTTGGAATGTATAACTTCCACTTGAGCATATGGAATTGGAACCACATCTCTGAGGGAACAGGATTCATGCCTACATGCTAGCTCTAGAAATTTCCAAATAGAGGCTCTGTGCAAGAAAAAAAATCCCCTTAATATGAATGAGCATCTGATCGCTCAAAGAACAACATTACAGCTAAGCAATACTGTGCTTTTTAGAGAGGAAAAATAATGTTCATAATTTTTCTTTTTTTATGTTTACATTTGTCAAAAACATTGTGGAAATTCCTAATTTTATTCTAAATACCATTGTGTGTGTAGGTGTTGGTACTATTTATTCCTCTGTGAATTTGAGTAGTTGTAAACACATAGATTCTCTTCTGCCATCTACAGGCCAGAGTAAAAAAATATAATTTTCATGACAGCTAGCTGATATTGTTGTTACTCCTTTTCATTTCATGTATTTTAAAGGACAGAGACAGTTGTGGGTGCAAAATTTCCATTGGTTGCTGGGGGTTTCCTAATTTCCTGTTTTTTCAATCATGTTTGTAAAATGGGAAAAAAAAGAAATAATGAAGCATTTGAAAACATTGCTACATTTTGAATAAATCATTCATTCATTTGAATCAAAGGTAATGCTACTAATCCTTCTTGTATCTAATTCATCTGTGGATAGGTGATAGAAATTCTTTAGCAGCAAAGTGTAAATTAAATATGACTGGGCATACAGCAAGATTAGTCCGATGCATGACACAAATAGTGTTTAAGATTGCACATTTTTATTCAGGCTCCATTTTTTACACCATAATTAAAGTAATTCAGTGGACGTGAATACTTTTATTTTCATCATTTGTTATATGCAAAACAAAAACAAGATTGAAGTTTCTACTTCGGTGTTGAGAATCTATTTTATGAATAGGTCCGTGGAGACAGGAATCTACTGTTTAGAACAAAAGAGATTCCTCTTTGTTTACCTTGGTATTCATGGAGTGCTAAGATAATTTGCAGTAGAAGTGTTTATTATATTTGAATCCTTTAATTGAGGATCTTTGTAAACTCTGGGATAAATTAAGAAAATACCAGAGTCCAGTTATTTCAGCATGATAAATGTTTATTTCTAAAATGGATTTTAGAATTACAACACCTTGGTCTAGTTGGATAGATAACAAACGTACAAGAATTTTTGATATACTGCTGAATAGGTTTTGCACTTCTTATATGAATCTAACAAAAATATGCTTCTGTTTCTGAGAAAGAATGGCAACCCATTTTTTTTAAATATAGCTGTATGTCAGCTATCTGTACTACTGTGAAAGAAAACATCTATGAAGAAGATATAATGTTTAACCCTACACAGAGCAATGAAATCTTTCAAACTGATAAATATGTATATTGAAAATATGGAATGAAATAGGTGGTAGATGTTTGTACTGGGACTTCTCAATTATATTAGTAAACCTAGTAAACCTTTGGATCTGTTATAGATCTGTAAAGTAAAATTAAGGCAAATTTCCTTAAGAAAACACATGTGCTTAGTGGAGAAGTAAACTGTGTAAACTGTCATTTTAACATTGTTTTAATTGTGTTGTACTAATTGATGTAAACTGCCCTGACCCCGTTTATGGGGAGGGCAGTGTAGAAATCAAATAAATAAATATAATGCTTTAAAAGTGAGCACTGAAATTAAGGAAATATTTAGTGTATTTCTGCCATGGTTGATGTCTCCGCCCCTGCAGTTACTCCAGGGGACTGCAAGCTTCACCAAAGGTATATTGCACCTGCAAGCCCCAAGGCTGAGGAAGTTGTCTATCAGGTCTTAGCAGGGCATGGCCTTGACATAGTCTACTTGGGAGTCAGCCAGCTTGAAGGAGCCCAGCTGGCACTCAGCGGCATACTCAACAGCAGAAGCCGACCCACCAAAGTTCCTACAAGAGATAACCCTGGCACTGAGACCCAGGGGAATTCTGACAGAGGGACAGGGAGAGCAGACAGCATTGTCTTTCTTAGCGGAGGTTAGGCAGGCAGCTCTTTTAAAAAGTCCAGGGAGAAGGGCCAGTGAGGTCTCCTATCCAAGGCAAGAATCTATTGGCCCAGGGGCCTGTCACTTCCCAGGACTGGGCTGGGGAGAAAAGATTGGCTGAGTCCAAGGTTGGCCCTCTCTTAGGGAAGCATTTAAAAGGTGTGCCCAGGAGCAGCCAGGGAGGAATAGCCAGACCCATTCCCTGGCAGGTGGGAATAGGTGATTTGGCAGAGCACAGTGTAGAAATTGGGTGAGGAGAAACTCCTTTCTCTAGCCCTATTCTGAGACTGTATCCTGGGACACATGCCCAACTAGAGCAACCCTGGAGCGTGAAATAGCCCTGGACTCAGAACTGACCCCAGTGGTACCTGACAGACTGCTTATGTTTTTAACTAGCTCGACTGTAGAGACTGTATAACAAAATGTCTTGAAACAGTGGTGTTTCATAGAACAGCACATGCCTTGGATTGCCTCAGATTTAAAACACAAAAAGACAAAGCAAGAGATTGATTTTGATTTAATGGCGAAGATGAATGTTTTCTTTTGTAAGAGCTCCCCATAAATCAAGCATTTCTCCTTCTGAATTAGTAGAAGAGATGCTATGGTGTTAACAAGGATTGCGGTATTATGCTTATGAAGCTGATTTGGCCAAAAAGCTTTGCTTTCCTAAGAAAGCAGACTTCTAACAGAACTGAAGAAATAAGTACTGAACATTGTCAGTAGATGGCATACAGTATGGCTTATGCAAGCAAAAAAGAGCCTCCACTTATATACTTACTACTCATTTAACTTCAGGCTCCAGTTTCCACTTCAAGCCATTAGCCAGAAACCCTGAGCAAAACAATATGCCTTTCAGATCATGATTTGATGTGGCCATCCCAATCTAGTCCTGAAAGACACCCTCTTCTGCATTTCCTTGGTCTGTAATGTAAATGTCAGTTCTTTATGGCTACAGTGTGTGAATGATTTTGAAATGTCTCTGTTCTCTTTTCTTCCTGCTTTCTAACACATATTAATACTCATATATGTGCTCAAAAGCACTAGAATCAATGGCACTCATCCACATGTGGGCTTACTGTACAATTTATGTGGGCTTACTGTACAATTTACTGTCAGCTAGCTGCCATTACAGCTGATGGGGGGGGTTGAGCCTGAGTTCCTTGGAATATGTTAAGTTTCGATTCTCCCCTTGCTGTACTGATGCCTTCTTATCTATATGTTATATGTCCATGACCTTCGTGTCTGGGTTCCTAGCTTGCAACATCATCTCTGGGAATTCGGGTCCATTATTTACTGGCGGGCCCTGCTTTTTACTTTGATTGGCTCCATGACGCCTGGTGACCACCCTTTGAATCCTGTATATCTGTCTACCCAGCACTTTTTGCCTTAGTATTAACACAGATCTTGAAGTATAGACATACTGCCAATATTGATCAATAAACTTTACTTCTGAAGAAGCCGGTTGTTGGTCCTAATTGCTGCAGGAGACTGACAGTTTCTTGTAAATGGGGTGAGTTCAGCCATATTTGTAAAGTAATTGTATTCTTACACATTTTTTCAACAATAATAGAAGGAAAATAAAGGTAGCTATGCCATTTATAGCCGTTAAAGCCAACAAGTAGATGGTATGTTATTGAGAGCAACAATTGTTTACTATGCAGCTGTGATCATTCTGTGTCTTGTGGAATATAGTTCCTATTGTGGCATCATCTACATCCTCTAGATTTCTTACAATTCTAGCTTTTATTTTCAATAAAAGAGTTTTATTTTCAATCCAAATTGTTTAAATTACTAGATTAAATAATACTTGCATGATTTATTCTGCTTTTGATGAATTTGCTGAATTTGGCTTTCTGTGTTGTGGAATATTTTTTGACTGTTGATGGAACAGAAGTAGTATTGCCAATACAATTAAGCAAGTGGAAAATATGAAAGGGAAAGGATTGCTGGATACTTGGAACTGATGCTGAAAGGTTTACACTTGATGTGATGGACAGCAATCCTCTTCATGTTGTCAAGCTATAATGAAAAGAGAATAAAACAATGTGCTTTTAATTATTAGTGAACTGTGATGTCTTGTACAAGAATGAACAGCTCTTGGCTGGGACAGTGAATAGAGTTCATTATGAAGTAGAAATATTGTTGGTATTTTTGGTGTTAATAACTATGGCTGTGAGCTAATGCAATAAAGCTTATAATTGATTGATTGAAGTAGAAATACAAAATGAAAGCTTGTTATTTTTTCACATATAAATTTATTATAATACTATCATGGTGGTTAAACTATGATGATTTTAATGAAAGTTTCAATACCTTCTCAAGTTTTATCTTTTCTACAATGTTTTTTTCTTTATAATCATTACCTAGCATTATAGACTTGGGACAGTTTGTGAGGTAAATGGGGAAGATACTAGGATTCCTGCAAATAAAAAGAATAATAGTTAATGTGGGGGCTAATGCTCCTAAAAATATTACTTCTTGGGAGAAAAAAAATCACTATGTGTAGAGGATTTCAATAGAGCTATTTCAAGCCACAGAAAATGGAGTCCAACAAGATCTTAACAAGGATATGCCAACAAATATGGAATACAAAGCAATGGCCTACAGACTGGAAGTGCTCGATTTACATTCCAATTCCAAAAAAGGAGACATCAAAGGCCACAGCAATTATTAGACCATCTCACTAATTTCTCATGCAAGTAAAGTAATGCATGACCAAAGGAGAGTCCCCTTACGGGGCTCTGGGGTACAGGGCACAGGACAACCAACCTTGGGGCTGGCCACACCCCCAGGAGAACAGTGGTTTCTGCTGCTTCCAGCCCTAATACCAGCCCTCTGCCCTTGGTT
This sequence comes from Gekko gecko, assembly GCA_029375565.1. NCBI lineage: Eukaryota > Metazoa > Chordata > Lepidosauria > Squamata > Gekkonidae > Gekko > Gekko gecko. The sequence continues at coordinate 54,689,584 of JAPDNY010000009.1, forward strand.
AACCTAACAAGCAAGTTGGGGAGTGCTGTCAGTTGCACCCATTGTCCCCACCCTATGCTGCGCCAAGACCTGAGTAACCTGTAATCAATAAAGTTGTGGCCTGATTCCTCGCAACCCAGTGTGTGTCATACTTCTGTTCCCCTCCCCTTCCACAGGCTGATCCCCACTCCAGGCACACCTGTCAGTGGGGAGGGGGGCATCATCCATCAGCCCTGCTGGCACCCCACGGTGGTACTGAGCACATAGGACACCAGAGGCTGATGAGCAACAAGAACATGGATGTCTGGGAGCCCCCCACTCACTGCTGTCCATGGCAACCAGATGCCTGCCTATGCCACTGAGGGCATACCCATGCCAATCTGCATGCCACCTCCGCCATAGGCACAGCAGGAGGAGGGGCAGGGGATGCCAGGGGTGCTGGAGAGACTTGAAGAGGTCCCCCAGTAGCATCTCGATGCATTCCTGTCCCTCATTACAATAAGAAGCTCCAGGTGCCCAGCAGCTGCTGTTACAGATGCTGACAGCCCCTCCATCCATTGCTGGCCCATGCCAAAGGCTTCCCACCACTCGGGATGGCCCACCAGCCTCTCCCTCTTGATTGCCACCCACATAGAGAAAAAGATGGGCAGGATGGGCTGATCCCTCCATGGTGCAGGCCCCTGGCATCCACCTGAAGGCAGACAGATGCTCCTAGCTCTGTGGGCCCTGGGATGGTTTTGGGTGGCTAGGACCTGGCTTGGCACACATAGTGCCAGCATTAACCTTTATGTCAGCTGTCAGGCAGGAAGCCATCAGGTGGGGTGACACATGTATCGACTGTGGAGCCCTTTGTTTTTGCTGTTGATGGCTGTGGTTGTCTTGTAGGTGCTGCTATGTGCTGTCCAAACCCCGCATTTGCATAGGAAAATATCCCCAGGGCAGCTGGGATCCAGATGGGTTCCCCACTTGAAAAGTAGTAGTTATTTTCTCATATATCCTTTTTATGTGTTGGTTATTTATCATTGCTTTTAAAAGAAAACAGGTGCTTAAATTAACAATGCGGTGCTTCAAATGTTATTTTAAAAACATCCTTGTATCATTGCAGAAATATTTATTTTTATAACTACTGCACACACAAATTGTACCACTTCTCACTACCAAAGAGCCCCTTCTCTCAGATCCCTTGGAGCAGATGGCAGATCCAGGATTAGATCCAAGGGAAGCTATCACAGATGGGAGTTTCCCCCTCCTGCTGTTTTCCTACATTCTTTCTTGCAATATTCAGTTCATCTGTACCTAATATGTCTTTCCTTATCCCTTTTCAACAGACGCATGGATAGTATGCTAAGGGAAATCCCATGTACAAATGAACATTATTCCTACATGACATTATATTTAGGAAGAGACAGCAGGTGCATACAAGCTTCTCATTCTTCTCTCAAAATCAGAAAATATGCCCTGAGTAGAAACCAGTAGAGAAGCTAAATGTAGTAGATATCTTTGTAATGATTTGGTTATCTCTGCAACTGACCACACTGCTTGTGAGGAAACAGAAGGAAAATTGTTTTCCTGTTTTTCAAATAACAGCAGTATTTCCACTCTTACATCATGTGCTTTAATGGTACATCAATATCTAGCATTTATGAAGGTCATAGGCTGTGACTATGCCAGGAAGAGAGGATCATAGTACATATACACCAGAGACATGATTTCATTAATTCACTAAACTTTGCTGGGAAAAATGACTATGCAGACAACAATGTCACAACCACCTGCTAGTTTTGAGATTTCAGCATAGTGTTAGCAGAGTGTTTCTCAGAAGAGTAATAAAATTCTTCCTGGCTTATATCTGTGTCCACACGCATACACACACAAACACTCATTGTCCTCTCAATAGATTGACCATGTTCATGAAATATGCTTCCTGAATATTAATTTGCACTGGAAAAATATATATATTTGTACTTTTCTACCAGTATGAAAATATACTTGTCCTGCTTATCAGTAAGGAGCCAGTGCGGTGTAGTGGTTAGTGACAGACTAGGTTCCAGGAGGCCCAAATTCAAGGCTCCACTCTGCCATGGAAGCTTGCGGGGGCGCTTCAGGCCAGTCTCTCTCTCTCTCTCTCTCTCTCTCTCTCCCTAATCTATCTCACAGGGTTGTTCTGGGGATAAAATGGAGAAGAGGAGAATGATGTATGCCTCTTTGGATTTCCATTGGGGATAAAGGCAGGATATAAATGAAATAAATAAATAACTGATATTGAGCAAAATGCTCAACTGTTTTTCCTACTTAAATCCTGCAAATTCCCAGCTTTTCCAAAGACATCTCTGTGACAGATAGGCAAAGGTCCTGCCAGTTTGGTGTGACAGATAGGCAAAGGTCCTGCCAGTTTGTTGTAGTGGTTAAGTGCGCGGACTCTTATCTGGGAGAACCAGGTTTGATTCCCCACTCCTCCACTTGCACCTGCTGATGTGACCTTGGGTCAGTCAAAAGCTCTGGCACAGCTGTTCTCTCAAAGACAGTTTCTGTCAGAAGTTCTCTCAGCCCCACCTACCTCACAGGATGTCTGTTGTGGGGAGGGGAAGGGAAAGGAGTTTGTAAGCCGCTCTGAGACGCCTTTGGGCAGTGAAGGGCGGGGTATAAATCCAATCTCTTCTTCTTTTCTTCTTCTTTTCTGAAAGGTACCAAACCTTTTTAGTCTTATTTGGTGAGAGAGCAGAGCAGCTAGCAGCCAGTCAGGATCCCTGGAAGGGCAGGAGGAACCAGATGAGAGAGGAGAGCAAGAGAGAAGAAGCTGGTACACTGTTGGCTCAAGGTAGACAGGGTTTGAACCTTCAGAGAAAGAGAGATTGGAGGAATTTTGTCTCAGAGTTTGTCTTATATCTGAGTATGCTAAATCTGTCTTGGAGCCTCAATTTCTGAAGGAAACTAGTGAACGATTTGTGGTTTCTGAGAGGAACTTTCACACTGAAAATTCTGAGATTGTTCACTTCAAGAGTACAAACTTGACTGCTGTTCTCTACACTTTCAAAATGTGAACTGTAGCCTTATAAATAAGTGGGCACAGTAAGACTGTGTAAATAGTTTCTATCCTCCTGAACCATGCTATTCTGCTATCCGTGAGTAAATAAATGTTATTGTTCTATTTCTGTTTCTCTCATGTGTGCTGAACTTATTTTATTCAGAAGCCATTTGGGTTAAGTCTGTCAGGTGGAGTAGAGACCAGACTGGTCAAGATTTACATCATTCTGCCTCTGTCATTTTTAAGACTTCATTCTTCACAATTTCCACCTTATGCAGAGACCCACAGCTATCCATAAAGTCTTTTTATTCAGTTTCCTGAACCCAATGAAATGCATGCCCTGATGCTGAAGCGAGTACAGCAGGCAATAGGTATATGGTGGTACCACCATACACATTGGATTGCTCACGTGCATAAACCTACTGAAGGTCTATTAAGTGTATCCATGTTTTTTAGAATAGCAATTAAACTTCAAATGAAAGGATCTATAGCAGGGGTGGCCAAACTGCAGCTTGGGAGCCACATGTGGCTCTTTCACACATTCTAACTTAATGTTAATAAAAAGTAAATTTGCATATTTTTAATAAAAACGTGTGTAATATTCTTTCCTGCTTTGAGGATCATAAGCATCTGATGGCTGTTACGTTAAGCAAGTTTGGCTACCCCTGACCTATAGGAAACTGTTTCCTACGTAAACAGGGAAAATGTATCTTTGTGCTGAAATGTCTTTCAGAAGTTTTATGCAAAAGTACGGCAAGTCTCTGCATAAGAAACCTGATGAAAGGCAGTGTCACTTATAAATTTTACAGTGACTTTGAATTGTGGGGAAGGATTATGTAATCAAGAGATTCTCCTGTGTTTTTTCTGTAATGCCTCTTTTTTTATTTCAACAGGTTGTTTGGTGTTAGTTCAATTATTCAGACCAACTGCTCAAGCACTTGGAAAATCATCACCAACCAAAACTTGGATTGGTATCACCATGTCAACCCCATCTTGCTGCTAATATTGTACTACACCCTAGCAACTCTCATTCGACTTTGGCTACATGAACCCATTGAGCAGGTACAATAATTGTTTTTTTTTATGTTTGCTAATGTGACTTTCTAGAGTAGAAGATAGAAACTAATTCAGGCTGCATGAGACATTTACACATAAAAGCATAAATATGCATCATGAATGGCCGCAGGGAAACCTATTGCTGTTATATTGCTGGCATACCCCCCAGAGAGTGTTACGCACCTTAGTCAGCAGCACGCTGATAGTCCCAGGGCCAAAGGCCATTTGCCTGGCCTCAGCTCGCACTAGAGCCTTCTCTGTGATAGCTTCTGTTCTATAGAATGCACTTCTGAGTGAGACCCGGGCCCTGCGGGACTTAGCTCAGTTCCACAGGGTCTGCAAAATGGAACTGTATCGCCAGGTGTATGGGTGAGACCAGGGAGTTTTATTTATATACTGCCTTTGGTTTTTTATCTCCCCTCTCTCCCCAGGACAGTGGAGCAGTGGAATTAGTTTTTATGCCATCTGATTAATTGATTTTGATCTGCATGTTTAGTTTTAATTGTTAAATTGTTTATGTTTGACTGTTTATGCTGTAATCTGCTCTGAGCCCCACAATCATGGGGGTAGAGCAAAATAGAAATCGAACAAACAAACTAATAAAAATTTAATTCATAGTGGAATTGCATATTAGGTAGAATTGTAGGATTCCCAGAACAGTTTTTTTTCCTTGAAAGGTTAATGTGGGGAAAGGAGAACTGGCTAGGGAAAATTTTCTGTCTAGAATGAGTGGTCATACCTTTTCTGCCACTAATTGTCCTCTGCAAATGCTTTCCCCATGGTATTTGCAGAGGAGAATCAGCAGGTATAGAAGTTAAGCATAGCTCCATCCTACTAATACTGTTACAAATTTCCCACTTGTTAGTATGATTGCATTATCTTGGCCAAGGGAGTTTATGAATAGAAATGGCAGCCACAGACTTACCAAAGGCTGCTTTACAGGTGCAGGGCTGGGCACTGGGAAGGAAAGGGGCACATGTTCTTTGCTGTGGCATTTCCCGGGACTGCAGAGTGGAGCTTGGACTGTGCTTTCTCTGTGGCCAGCCAATGGCTGGCCACCAGGAATTGCATCCTGGATTTCCAGTCGACAGCGTGGCAATGGTGGCCACTGCTCCCGAGGCTCAGGAGAGTGGCTAGCACATCAGCGGTCTGGAGGCGGGTTACAGAAGTGGCCCCTCCATGGAACCCTGGGTAAGGGTTCCTAGCCAGAGGGCTTTTAAGGAGTTGCCTCTTCAGCGGCGGAATGCCATGGAATTGAGGCGCTTCTTCACCCTAATGGTCCAGCCGCTGGTGGCCGTATGGCTCTAGCTAGGCTGACCGGGACAAACGAAGGAGATCGAGCGAGTTGCGACAACTGTGGCGAGGCTGCAGGCACCTGATGATGACCATGAGTTCAGTGCAAACAATTTTATGAAGAAACGGCGGATTCCCTGCCCCTTTGCTTTATCGGTTTGGAGGGAGCTTCCCCCCAACATGAGCGGCAAGCAGAAGAAAAAGGGTGGGCGCAGGGAAAATAGAAAAGCTGTTTTGTTTTGAGAGACTTACCAGAGCGGATTTTACGCATAAGCGAATTTCAGAGGTGGTGAAGGAGCGGTCGGTTTCTGTAAACAATAATCCAAGATGTCGGATGCCGGGAATAGGGTGGCGAAACCGAAACCTTTGGGCGGTCAGAGTCCTAGGCCAGAAGAGGAGGGGCCAGATGTCATAAGACTACTAGCGGATACGCTCAAGCCAGTCATGGATCAACTCGCTGGTATTAACTAGCAGTTAGCCGTCTCAAACCAGACGATGGCAGCGCAGCAGCTCCAAGTGGTGGAAACGGTTAAGCAAACGGAGCAGACGATTGCAGAAGTGAAGGAGATGCACTCCGAACACAGAACATTGAAGAAAAGAGTGGATCAAGTGATGAATAAGCAAAATCATCAAGAACACAGGCTTTTGTCCTTGCAAATGGAGAAAGCTAATATGATCCTCAAATTTCAAGGGGTACCAGAGTCTTCGAAGGAAGATTTAAAGAAGCTCCTTAGTGATCTTCTTGCACCAGTTGTAGGCTTAAAAGCGGAAGAAATTATGCACCCTATATTCCAATCCTGCAAGAAGATGAAAGAGATATCAGACAGATATCAGACAGCTTGTGTGCTTGTAGACTAGTTATTTCCAACACATAGAGATAAGCAAGTTCAGTACTGAATCTAGATGCTTTGCCCCAATATTTGTCTTTATTGGTACATTCTAACATTTATATTCTAGTCTGTTGTGACCTTTATAGTTCTGTCATGATGCGATTAACAGAAGTTGATATTTACATCCATAAAGGGTAGCTAAACTGATGCAATGCGTTCTGCCTGAAGAAATATATCTGGTAGTACTTTTCTCCATACAAATAGGTCCCCAAAGTGGTTTCTTTGTATGCTGATATAGTTTTGAAAACTAGTTTATGTCATGGAAACATGAATTATAAAAGGTGATTTGTCTTCCACCAGATTTTCAAGAATGTCTGCTCTGAGATAACAGATTTCTAACACTTCCAAGTTCTGACATTTTAAAATATAACAGCAATATTTGTGTGTATGTGTAATTTTAATCTGTAATCTGATTGAGCTAACACTTTTCTTTATACTACATGAAACAGTTCAAATTTAAAATGAATTTCAGTCTATTCTCTTTAAGAGGAAATAATATATTTTTGAAAAAATATATTTATGTGTAAGAGAAACAAAACAGTGAAAGATATTTCACTGATCTTGCCCTGTGTGGCATTTTAATCAATCAATCAATCAATTAATTTCTACCCCACCCTCCCCACCGAAGCGAGTTCAGTTCGGCTTACACAGGATAATAGAACAATACAAGCAATTTATCTAAAATCACAGTAAAAAACACATAGGAATATATAAAGAGCTAGGGCTCAGATGATCCCTATGTGATGGCAGGCATAAACAGCATCCAACAATACAAACAATCAGGTGCCAGCGTAATCTGGGTTATAGCTGGCTGTTTAAATGATGTTAAAAAGCTGTTGATGACGATGTTAATATTGGGGGCAGGGCCTCAGTTATATAGTACGGCGCCTTAGTCGAAGGCCTGGTGGAAGAGTTCTGTCTTACAGGCCTTGCGGAACTGGTATCTTCTTTTGTTGAAGTAAGTGGTATTGCACAGGTGTATAAAATGCTTGTTAAATTACAATTTAAAACCACATACAGACTTTTTGCTATCCATTTCTAAAGAAATTTACAAATGTAATATGAGAACAGCAATTCCCACAATTGGTTTAAAAGAAATTCTGGGGTACTGCTATGCAGCCTAGTTGTGTGTTCTTCTGTTCTCCTTTTTGTATGTGCAGAAATGCATGTGGCTTTCATAAATGTTGTGTTGCAAAATGAGGTTACTTTGGCTATTGATATTTGCCATATTGCTTTACTTCCTGATTAGTTTTAGCCCTGGACTGAAAGCTTGTTAGTAGGCTCAAATGAGAAAGAAATTGAATAGTGTATTAAATTGAACACAACATAGGAGCCTAATAAGAAATGTCCTTATTCTATTTTAAAGATTCTTTCCAGTTTTTAGCAAAAAAAAAGTGCAGCAATTATATTAGTTGTTTTTCAAAAGTATTCAAAAAATTATAATTTGGCCTGGTTTGTTCTTTGTTTAGCATGTACCTGATGATGACAAATCTGATAATGGAGATGAAGAAACAGATTGCAGACTTGCAATGACTGCAGATACAAGACGAATCTTGTGGCACAAAAGTCGCTACCCAACTGATGAAGAAGTAAGATTTAGAGAGAAATCCATTTCGTTATGTTAGAAATTAAGTAATATACAATGGGAACAGCTATTAAAGTGTGTTTATGTATTAGTGTTCTAGTCATAAAAGGAACAGGATGCAATGTTTGGCATGGAGAAACTATCCAATAGAGCTACAGTTAAGAAAAATATAATGTCAAGTGTTATAGGGGTGTGAATATTTTCACTGAAGTTCAAGAGCATCCTCTTATTTCTCCGGTTTGTATATGAACATAGTTTCTGTTTCTCCTTTTGCCCATTCATATTGTATCAAAGCCCCACAAATATTTCAGAGAACACCCCGCATCTCACCTTCTTTTGGTAAAACTCAGTTATGTATTCCTGATTTTATTGATTTTCAAAATGTTTTTATTTTAAGTGGAGAGTGCAGCATGTGTCAAGAATTCTGTGGACAGAAAGGGAAGGGAGAAGTCCTTGCAAATGTAGCACATATCGGATTAATTCTTACAGGCTGAAACCTTGTCCCAAAGTAAAATGGCCCAGTAGATGGAGCAGATTTCCAGAAGAGAGGCAGGTTTTTGTTTTTGGGGAGGGGGAGGAATGGTGCTGCTTGTATGTATTTTTGTGAGAGAAAAAATTGCAACTAATGTATGTTGTCTGTAAGAGAGAATTCACATCCATCAAGGCAGTGTAAATCACTGTCAATCAGTATCTAATTCTCAGTGTGGCAAAAGCCATGGAAACAAATCTAGAGATTGGAGCCATGAACAGACAAGACAGATTTTTCTGCAAACCTGAAAAAATGTCCTAGCTTTGCAGAAAAATATGAAATCTAAAAATAACCCAAAATGTTGCAAGTTTAAAATCCTCCAAAATAATGGAAGTGCTGTATGTACTTTATGAAACAAATGCCTTTGTAGTGGCCATTGTGGCGGTAGCAAGGCAACCACAACAGTATTGCCACCTTCAAGCCTTCATTTCTGTCAGTAAGGGTAGGGGGACATTGTCCTTTTCAGGATTGTTCGGGCCTTTGAAGGAGGCCAGGCCCACCAGCATCCACCAGGTGACTTGATACCACACAATTTGCATGATTCACTCAGGACAGATTGCTTGCTACTGTTCAGCAGCAGCCACCCATGAAAGCCACTGTGGTGTAGAAGTTACAGTGAGTGTCAGACTAGGATCTATCCCAGTCCCCACTCCACCATGGAAGCTTACTGGGTGACTGTCAGGTCGGACAGACCTTGAGGGTTCGCTTCAGCTTGTAAATCAGCAAGATATCCACAGACGCAGCTTCCGGTAGCAGAAAAATCTTTACTAAAACAGTTAGTTTAAAAGATAAAACAGTCTCTACTCACTCGGGCTGTATGCAGAGCAGAAAACAGCCCTCAATGAAGCAGTCGGCAATAAAACATTTAACTCACAAAAATACAACGACCATTCACGAAAGGAAGCTGCAGCCTTCTTCCCCAATCATTCCTCGCCGCACGTTGTATAATTATGTCCACCTAAAAAGGCTGTCTGGACGTCTTCCAGGACTATTCTTCACACCGTCGCCAAACAAACTCTCCTGGATCCTGTCAGGGGAATAATCTATCTCTGAAACTCCCTCTTTTGATAACGAAACCTTACAGCTGCTAGTAATCACCGCTGCGCACAGCCTCTCTCCCTAAGACCGCATCCTGCCTGAACTTACACTCTTTTCTAATCACTGGGACTTGTCAGTTTGTAAATCATTTCTCTCATCCCTTACAGTGACCCTGTGCCACTTGCATGTTCTCAGCCTAACCCAATTCACAGGGTTGTAATGTAGATAAAATGGAGGAGAGGACAATGATGTAAGCTGCTTTGGGTCCCCATTCTGGAAAAGAGTTGAGTGCAAATGAAGTAAATAAATAACAGACATAGCTGGGGACAGTTAAAAGACAGGTTGGCTGGGGGATGAGGGGAAAGTAAGATGCTCCTCATAAGTCCTTGCAGGTTCCTGACCATGTAACTGGGCCACGCTTGGCCAGGACCATGCAACTGGGCCCAGCTGGGCTGGCATTGCACAACTGGGCCAGACTTTTCCCAGGGAAAGGCTGCCGGGACAAGAGAAGGAAGGAAAGCTAAAGACAGGGAGAACTGATAATGGTAGGTTGGCTGGTGGGTAGAAAGGAGAGAAGGAAGCCGGGAAAGGGGAAAGGCTAAAGGGGCTTTCAGGGAAGTGAAAGAGGAAATAGTGTGGAAAAGGGAAATGAGGTGCCCCCTGCACGTCCTTGTGGGCCTCCTGCTTGTTACCTTATAATGGCAGTTATAATGTGTGGTTTGGCTTAGGATGCAGTTCTAAGAACGTTTTACTGAAGTAAACGCCATTGAATAAAATGAAGTTTTCTTCCAAGCAGACCCAATTAGAATTGTTTATTAATGTCCTCTGCATCTGTTCTGAGATCTGTGCCATGGATTCTCTTGATTTGCATTGTGTGAGGACTCAGGCAATTTAATGAATTTCCTGTTCAAAGGGGTTAAAAATCTTTAAGGAAACAGTTGAGGTACTTTGAATCTCACAAATGTACCCCCCTCCCCCCCAAAAAAAGCCCCACACAGATGGAAATTGTAAGTTAGGGCATCCCACTTAACTTTTGTACCATGTAAGCAAAAGACAACATTCTACGGTCTTGCATACTATGCTTGTTTCTAATGACCAGGAGCATTGTTTTACTTGTTCCTAAGTAGGATGGGAGTTAGTAATCGGGTTTTTTGGGCTGTATACATTTAAGCAAAATAGAGAACCAAGTACTTGTACCAGAAACATTTTAGGATGGATTTTTTTGTGACTTTGGTTCCCAACTGGACTCACTGCTTTTTTCATTATAGAAAACAACAAGAAACAGTTGCTGCTCAGATAAATAGCTGAGGGAATAACTTCCAGATTTGTCTTTATTAGTTACATCATAATTTACATGGTTGCCACCAATATCCCTAACATTTAGATTCGGTTACAGTTTAGAAGTGTGTACATACTGTACTGCATCATTAATGTATTTATGCTGTACCTTGTATAATTCTATATATTCTTCCAGATTAATTGTAATAATATAAAAAGCAGCTACTTGCTTTGAGATTCAGAATCTTACAAGAATATATTATGCTTCAATTATGCTTCTCAACTAATAAGCTATTTTTACCTTGCTTTTACAGCCTCTATCAATGACAGAAGTTGAACACAAGCCATCTGATGTTAGTACATTGTCCAGTTCTTGCAGTTCCTTTGCACTGTAAATATGGTTATATTGTTTAGATGCTCACTGTTCCAACATTTATATAGAGACAAAAATGTTTGGGTCACCTGAAGATCCTTGAATCGACTGGGTTAATTATTTGCCTTAAACACATTGGAAGTAATGATAGGTGCCTCACTTCCTGCCAGGCCTCTTCAAGATCTTTAGAAAGAGTAATCATGAGCTATCAGCTATTTCTGTTCTTTTATCGTTCATGTGACCATTCCAACTGCCTGAACTTAATTTTTATGGTAGGATGTATGAACAGACCTGTCAACAGAGCCACACAGTATTTTCTGGATTCACAAACCCCTGCAGTTATCATACATAATATTTGTATGTCAGCAGTGGTTACATATATGGCTCATCACTGTTATACAAATAGGCCTAGCTTCATGGCTTTCAAATGGTGAAATAGCTTTTCACAATCCACTGGACTGCCTATTTAAAAAAAAATAATATCTTTATTCACTTGAAGATTTAAGAATATCATTTGATACTCATAATTCCTATACACTTTGAGGGCAATGTAACCAAACATTACTGCAGAACTCTTCAAAGCAAATATCTATGGGTTGGATCCAGAAGGGTTCTTCTACAAGCAAAAGGCACTTTCATTCATAGAAGGGGGAGGGGTTCCATGATTTTAATGGGTTTTCTTCTGAAGTTGCAGCCCATACTCTTACAGAGGGTTCGCAGAAAATAGATGGGTAAGATCATTGTACCAAAAGAGATTCTCTGATAGGTCTTTGGATACAACCCCCTGTATTCTTTTTAAATGCATCAAAGCAAAATGCATGCCATGTAGAAAAGGCATAGAAGTTGTGTTATCCAGAGAGAGACTTGAGTGAAACATGTCTGTTTTTTACTGTTACTGTGAATTTACTTCCAGTCTTAGGACCACACTAGATGTTATATTTTATCATGTTGTATGTGTGAGAATTCCATGTGCATGGTGATAATACTCCATGTATAATGTTTAAGATGTAGTGACAATGGACATAAATTTGAATGAATAGTATCAGGTATTATTAATATTTTTACAACAACATGAGTACAAGCGGTTGCTGTATCAAGTGCCCATTTTAAAACAATCCCGTCTCTTATCTTTGTTCAACAGGTTCTGCTGGTAACAGTGAATGGTACACCTGTTAATTATCTCATGCCCATAGAAAACGGGCCTGCCAAAGGAGATATATACTCAACACCACAGTACAAGTGGGAACCATCAGATGATGGCTCAGGTAGTAGTGACAATTGCTTGGGAATTAATCTGCATTTGTTTTCTTATTGTTTTCTAACTTCTGTTAATCTTTTTCTCCAAAAATTTAGAGCACTGTATATGATCACACAATTAATATAATAAAAACATAGATATGCAAAAAATAATATTCACATTCAACATAGACAATAGTTTTTACTATGAGTAATTTCTGATATAATAAAATAATATTAAGAGTTTTGGGGAGTCATTTATTACATGAATTGCAGAATCCTTTTCATCTTCATAGAAAAGAAAGATGAGGAAGAAGAAGAAGAAGAGGAAAATATTGAAGAAGAAAAAAATGCTAAAGTTCACGCTATGGTCACAGTTTTCCATTTTATTATGAAACAAAGTTATGTTTGTGCTTTAATTGCTATGATGGTAAGTAGAAAATACTTACATCTATCACCCTTTGTTAATGTTCCTCCTGGCAATAGGGCACTTTGGGGCATTTCTGATGTGGAGACTGTCATATTTGCTAGTCTTGGATGACCTGGCCATGCTATGGGAACCATAATGCTGGATAATTGTAACATTGTTTATATGAAGGTAGAAGGTAGATCATAAGAACAGCCTGCTGGATCAGACCATTGGGTCATCTTGTCCAGCATTCTGTGGTAAACCAGTTCCCCTGGAGGGCAAACAGGTCATAGAGACCAAGGCCCTTCCCTGCTGCTGTGTCCCAACACTGGTATTCAGAGGTTTGCTGCCTTTGTCTACGGAGGCCCCCTTTCATCACCCGGGCAAGTAGGCATTGATGGACATCTCCTCCATGAATCCTCATGGCCATCACTACCTCTCCTGGCAGAGAATTCTACAGTTTAATTATCTGTTGAGTAAAGAAGTATTTCCTTTTGTCTGTTCTGAACCTATTTCCCAACAATTTCATTGCTGCCCCTGAGTTCTCATGTTATGTAAGAGGGAGACAAAGTTCCTTTTGTCCACTTTTTCCATCCCATACCAAATTTTATAAACTTGTACTATGTCTCCATGTTGCCCATCTTTAGCATAGGTAGCAAAGAAGCATCCATTTGTTCAGTACATAGTGACATGACTGCTGACTGGTTAAATCTTTGCACTGGATGCCTATTTATTTGCATGTTCAGTTCAAGGTATCAAGCGATGTGTGCTAGACTGGTTCAAATCATTCCTCACAGATGGGACTCAGGGGGTTGCTGTGGAAAACTAGTTATCATCAGTGTGAAACCTATCCTGTGGAGTTCCACAGGGCGCAATCCCTATCCCCCATGCTTTTCAATTTCTGTGTAAAGCCCCTAGGACAAATCATTTGTAGCTTTGGGGTTGGATGTCATCAATATGCAGATAATATCCAGCTCTATGTATCCTTATCCAAATTTCCTGGTAATACAGTAGAGGTGTTGAAGAACTGTCTGGCTGCTGTGGTAAATTAGCTAAGATTGAACAAATTGAAACTGCACCCTGAAAAGACAGAGGTAATGCTGGGTGGGAAAGTGGAGATCTTGAACGACATTGTGCTCTGCACTTTTGGTGGCGTTCAGCTGACCCTTGCTGACTGAGTTAAAAGCCTTGGGATTATAGTGGACCCAACTTTATTACTGGAGAAGCAAGTTAATGCAGTTGCTTAAAGGTCATTTTTCCAATTCAGCCTAGCCTGAAAGATGGCCCCGTATCTTGATATGGCTGATGTAGCTATCCAGATCAATGCCACAGTAACATCAGAGCTAGACTGCAGCAATGCAATGTACATTGGTCTCCCCTCAAAATCAATTCAGAAACTCCAGTTGGTGCAGAATGCCATGGCTCAGCTATTAGTGGGAACTATTATTTATTTATTTATTACTTTCGATTTATATCCCGCCTAGCCAGAAGCTGGCTCAAGGCGGCGTACAATAGTTAAAATGTCATAAAACAATAAATACAGTACCTACCATAAAATTCATTAACAACAGATTACATAAAGTGCTAGTGTGAACAGAAGGCGATTCCTATATTATGCTCCCAGCGTCGTGCGGGCAGCGAATCCAACGTTATAACCAGGTCCATAGGATGTTCTGTTTTCAGTGCCTCTTTCATCATGTGTTACTCCCACCCTGCAGGCACTTCGATGGCTGCCCATAAGTTACTCAGTTCATTTTAAGGTATTAACTATCACATACAAAGCCCTTCATGGCCTTGGACTAGTGTTGCCAACCTCCACGTAGTGGCTGGAGATCTCCTGCTATTACAACTGATCTCCAGGCAACAGATCAGTTCACCTGGAGAAAATGGCCACTTTGGAAGTTGGATTCTATGGCATTATGCCCCAAGCCCCATCCTCCTCAGGCTCCACCCCCTAAATCTCCAGTTATTTCCTTACTGGGAGCAACTCTACCTTGGACCCTCATATCTGTGAGATCGCCTTTCCCCTGGGCTCAGCCACAACAGCTTTGCTCATCAGAGCCGGGTCTTCTGCAGATGGCAATTTGCAAATGTATAAAATCAAAAACTGTCTTCTCCATTTTGGCCCCCACTTTGTGGAAGAGCCTGCTTGAGGAGTTCAGGAAGCTCCCATTCTCATAGCTTTCCATCAACAATGCAAAACTGAATTATTCAAGAGGGTTTTCTACATAGGCAATAGACTTGCACTATACAATGATTCACAAAGTCACTTAGAAAATTTATTAGCGACTGTAATCTATATTAGGGGTGTGCATTGGGTTTAACCCAAATGGGAAAAGTATTGAATAACTACCTTATTGGTATTTATTCAGTATTTCCTAAGCCGAATACAAATTTAAGAAGCTATTCAGCTGCTGAATATATGACTCTGAATAAAAGCCGAAATTATCCAGCTTTTATTTGGGTTCAAATGGCAAAACTGAATAGCAGTCATGGAGAATGGCTGCTGGCCATTTAAACCTAACAGCTGACTGTCCAGCAGCCAGCAGCCATTTCACAACAGGATTTGCTCCTCCGCTTTCAGGGGCGGAGCAAACCCAGCATTGAAATGGCTTGGCATTGAAATGGTGCACCCCTCCACTGTTAGGCAAAAATGCCTTCCAGCAATTAAACTGGTCAGTTTCACTCCCCTCCACTTCCCTGCTTGGAGGCAGGGGGCGGTGAAATGGGTGAAATGGCTGGAAGGCAAAGAGAGAAGGCATGTTTGCATGCATTTGCTTCCCTTCCCCAGTTGTTCCGCCATGGTGGGGTAGCTGGGGAAGGGAAGGCAGAGAGAAGGAGGCATGTTGCGTGCCTTCCCTTCCCCAGCTGCTCTGCTGTGGTGAGGCAGCTGGGGAATGGAAGGCAGAGAGAAGGAGGCATGTTTAAATGCATCTTTCCTTCCCTCCCTGAGCCAGCTTGGGGAGAGAAAGAAAAGTATTTAAACATGCCTTCACTTCACTTTCCCAGCTGTTCCACCATGGTGGGGCAGCTGGGAAAGGGAAAGCAGAGAGAAGGAGGCATGTTGCATGTCGCATGTCTTTCCTTCCCCAGCTGATCCACCATGATGGGGCAACTGGGGAAGGGAAGACAGAGAGAAGAAGATGTTTAAATGCCCTTTCCCTCCTGAAGCTGGCTTGGGGAGAGAAAGAAAGATATTTAAACATGCCTTCGCTCTCTGCCTTAGGAAGGCTGAATTTTGCTGAATTTTGAAATGCCTGAAGTAACATTTTTGATTTTGCAATACCTATTTATTTATTTATATTTCACCCTACCTCTTGGGACTGAAGATGCATCTAGAGTTCAAACAAATGAGAAAAGAAGGCCCAGGCTTAAATGTAACAGAATTCATTTTTCTGCTCAGATAGTTGTATGACATAGTGGTATGATAGTGGAGGTTAGAGATCTCCTAGAATTGCAACTGATCTCCACACTACAGAGTACAGTAGAAAATGGCTGTTTTGAAGGGTTGACTCTATGGCATTATACCTCACCAAGTTCCCTTCCCTATCCAAACCCCACCATTCCCCGGGCTCCATTCCCAAATCTCCAAGAATTTCCTAACCCAGAGTTGGCAACCTATTAAAAAGTATTGTTTTACTGAAAATACACCCCTGGCCTAGAAACACAGCACTGTTCAAGTCGGGCAACAATATGTTTTAATATTGTTATTGCAACATAACACAATTGCTTCTTTTTCTTTTTTCTAAGGCCTGGAGTATTACTTACCATAGTTGGTTAACATTTATATTGTTGATATGGTCCTGCATTCTTTGGATGTTGCGTGACCGAAGGAAATATGCGATGATCAGTTCTCCTTTTATGGTGGCTTATGGAAATTTGTTATTAACATTCCAATATATATGGAGTATTAATCTGAATGATAATGAACTCCCTACAGTTTCGGGATTTCTAGAACGGAAAGATCCTAGAGAATTAGCATCAAAGGTAAATAATGTTTCAAGAGATGTTCATACATACTCAAGCAGCATTTTCTCTACAATTGTAGAGAAAACAATTGATTACAGGATTGTTTTTAAAGGTACAATATTTAAGCTATGGATGTGTTTACCTAAAGCATTTCTGCACGTGTTCTGGCCCTTTCAGAATTTTTACTTTAGACTGAAGATCCTCACACTGTATTTCATGTTTCTCCAGATGGTTCTTTGAGCCTTAGGCATGGCTTTGGAAGGGTTAAAAGGAATTTTCTACTTTAAACTATTAACTGCATTTTGTAGCTTCCCTCCCGAAGTGAAGATGGATGCAAAATAATTCAAGGACTACAAAAGAAATATGATAGAATATTCCTTTTATTTTACTAGCCTAACTATCATCATTATGATGTAGGAGATTCTCTCTCAAAGTGAATTCTGTATTTCTTATTCCCTGCTGGCCACTCCTTAATTTATAATGAATGTGAAAACTAGCAAACACTGAATTATCTTCTCTCAAAGGTAGCATTAGTGCTCTTAAAAAAAGATTAAATGGTCCAGAGGTTTTGTTAGATATGTTCTCTGCTGTCTCTCCTTGATGCTATAAATTTCTCACAAGAGATTTAACTGCTTTAATATATTGCCAGCAACTTTGCCATAACTTTGATTAGCTGCTTTGAAAAATGCCTTATCTAAAACTAACAGCTATCAGGAAAATTAAATTATAGTACAAAATTAAATTTTAGTACAAACTATAAAGATGTGTGTACACATTGTAATAATGGAGGAGTGTCCATTTATTACATGGAATGAAGGTTTCTTTGGATTTAAACATACATTGAATTTTGACTTCAATGCAAAGGCACCAGTAACATTATCATAATGCTCTCCATTCTGCAAAATGTGTGATGGCGTCAGCTGAAAATGAATTGCTTTGTAGAAAAGATTGCTCTCCAGGGGAAATAGTATTATGGTTGACTTGATACCATGTGTGGCTGTTAAATCCGTTAAAGGGGAAGAAAATAAGAAACTGAATTCAGTCAGATATAGTGCTTTTTTGACTTTGATAACAGAGAATGAGGTATTCTTTCGCATAATTCCCTATTCTTGAAGGCACAAGGTGCACATCTGTTGATGAAGCATTGTGAGATTTTTTTGTTGCAATTCCTATCATTGGCTGTTGCCTAAAACTACATGACTCTACATTTTGGCAAAAATAAATTATACTAAAATAAGGGTATTAATATACAGAACGCATGCCCATCCTGCAAAATTTACAGGAGGGAATTTCTCCCTCCAGCAATCATTGTGGAGGGAAAGGTGGCATAGCCTCCACTGACCACTGAAGCTGTGAAGGGAAGGGGCAGGAATGTTGGCTCATGCACAGCATGCCAAAGAGTAGGTTGTCTGGGCCCAGTTCTTCCTCAATCCAACTGTTTTCTTCAGAGGGGAAAAGAGGGATCAGCGTATCTTTGTTGGAAGAAGGAATTTTGGGCTCAGCTGACATAATTCCCGCTTTGTTACTGATCAGGAATAGGGCCTGCATGCTTCTACATCCAAGAATATTCCCTGGCTGGAAAGGCAGCTGTACATATGCCACTCTTGCCACATCTGAGTTTTAGGCAGGAAACATTTCTCTTCCACTGAGGAAAAATTTAGTCTGGATACAACCCATTGTTTACAATAATAACACTCCAGACAATTCTGTTTGGCAGTGTCATCATGACCCCCCTCAGACCAGCTCAGTGAATCCAACTCAGAGTACTCAAGGAGGCCGAGTGCCAGACTGGCTGTGCACAACCTCCCTGTTAGTCTAGAGCAGAGTACTGAGGATCCTTGCAGGATCCTTGCCAATTAACAATGCAGTGGAACTCCAGCACCTGCCAGCAGTGCAGCTGAGCCCACTTACCTCCCAGCCTACTGAAGCTGAGCTTTTGGAAGACCAAATCAATAGGTCCACCAGGCAGGAAGCCTTATGTTGCCAGCCTTAGCCTCCCCCTAAGCCTGGCCAGCCTCAGGACCCAAGTGAAGAAACCTGACTGCAGAGTACAGGACAGGCAAAAAGACAGGCTAACTACTCTGCGTCCTGTCAGACACATATTAGCTGTGCCCTCTCTATCCCTACTGCTGCCTAGGAGAATGTAGTGTTTGAACTTCCAGATTAAGAAACATTATTCTGTTAGATTCAAAAACATCTATAATATTAATGAATTAACATTGTTTGGATCACGTCTTGATCATTAAATTTCTGAGTCTGTATCCATAACCCACACATGTTTTACTGCTTTTTCTGATAGCTGTAGAAGTGATACTTAATATAGGGCACTTGTTTGCATAACTGATCTCACAGGACATGTCTTGGCAAATATAATTAGAATTAATTAAACCTCCCAAATTGGGGGTTTCAAACACCAGGTTTCATGGATTTGCTCCTTGGCTCTATAGAGGATCAGGCATAAGCAGTTCCATTTTAGAGCACGTCATACGGTTCCATTTCAAGTCCACTCCATTATCTTTCCCAGGATGTGGCTATGGTGAGTGTGATGGGAGGACTTCCATTAGGTCCTATATGCTATCATTAAAATGCACTGGGTGCACAGGGAACTACTTTTCCATATTTCCTGACCCAGATACTACTGGATATGTTAATGGCAGTGTCTGGGCCCTAACACTGGCCTTACCATAGCACTTACCTACTAATCTCATTGTTAACACTATGTCCAGCTAAAATAGAGAGAGTCCAAGGGGATTGTCCTCCAGGTAACCTAATCCACACAGACCCAAATGTTATTTTGTTTGTGTATTTATTTATTTATTTTGCTAAATATCTGGAACTGGCAGCATGATTCAGTTCCTCTGTATTCTATTCAATGCTGGGTAAGGTGGACCTGCCCATTACAGAATATGATGTCCAAGCTAGGTTTGTTAGACTGTTAAAAATTTAACAGCTTTTTAATAGCTCTGTTATGTTGAACCAACAATGTGTCTTCTGTTTTTGTATGCATTTCTACTTTCAGGTTTTTTTTGAGATTACTTTCTGGCTATTGCTTAGACAGCACCTCACTGAGCGAAAAGCTTTGCAGTTAAAGGAAGCCGTTTTATCTGAGATCAAAGTAGAAGATGAAGGGAGTGAAGAGAAAGGTAAGAGACGATACCTGAATGAAGAACATGTATGTTTTTTTCCATTTTGCTACCCAAACAAGGATATTTCGCTGTCCAAACCCATGTGGTAATTTGGGTTCTTTGAGCAGGGTTTGCTCTCTGTTCCTTCCTTGACTGGAATTTAGACTGTTTCTGCTCGAACATGGTTTTTTTGAGACAGCACAATAATTGTGGAATACTGCCCCATGAAATAAAAGAGGAATTATCTTTGTTAGTGTTTACATTTTTCAGGAAAATGCGTAGAGTTGTTTAGGAGAAACTTCCATTGATGTTGTGGTTTTATTGTGGGTGCTCTGTAAAACATTTTATGGTTCTTTTGGCTGTAAAGTATTAATGAATATTATGATTTGATTTTATCTGTGAACTGCTTTGAACTTTGACAAAAATAAATCAAATGTTGCAGGCCTGAAAGGGAATGACTGGTACAAGCTTCACCCATTACTACTTCCCATATCCCACCCAATCACCAGCTAGATGTAAGATGAACCTCAGTGGCCTGTTAGTCTCTCTGGAACTTACCTTTGGGTCTAGGTGTCAGGAGCCAAGTTCCAGAAAGCAATGGTGGGTGTAGGCTATACCCATTCCATACTGCCACTGGCTGGGAGCAGGACAAGTTCCAGTGGCATGTTTGCATCCTTATAGGTGGTTTTTTTTCAATTTAAAGAATTTTTTTGAAAAAAATATAATACAGGTATATAGAAATTCATTAGATACAGGTTTGTAGCACTGCACAAGTAGTCAGCTGAGTGTTGAACAAACCTTGATTCTCTGTGACAGGACATAAGTTATGTAGAAAAAAAAAGGGTTTACTTTAAAACAAGAAAACAGTGGTTTTGATAATAAGAAAATTAGGAGAAATGTACTTTAAGCTTATAATTTTCTATTGACCAATTGGTTTACTCTTTATTTAAACAACTGGCTTTTGTGCAGTAACGAAAGTTTGGGGAAAGCAAGGGTTCCCACTGGGTGGTATGAGAATGCTCATGCATGAAATACTGCCAACTGCATTGTATTGCACTGTTCCAAGACATGTTAAGTAACCCACTAAACATGCTTGAGCTGCTCCTGAACAGCTCAACAGCTCAACAGAAAATCTATTCCCTCCTTGTGAACTTAAGTCAAATTGGTGGGTGTTTGAGCACCCCTACTTTCACCAAGCAGCATTCTCTTTTACGACGCAGTGTCACCTAGACATGATCTGAGGACCTCACAGATTACTACACAAAATTAGATTTTTGCCATGGTTAAGAAGTAAAACAGTTGTTTATCTACATGCTGTTAATAAAATATTCTTCATGAATAGTCCAGGGGGCTGTTCCCTTGTGTGTTCTTAGAATTGTGAAGTTTTAGAGTACCCATTTTAACAAATGAGAACTACAGTAAGGACAAAGTATTCAGTACAAGTTGCATATTTATTCTGATGGCCACAGCTGCTGAGAGCCACCATGGGCCCTTGGACAAAGATTTCACCTCGGCCTCCCATAGGATCCTGGTCCTAACTAAATAAATCTCTTGGCTTGCTGTCATCATGAATCTGTAGTAATAAAATAATCAGCCTGTCTATCCATCTGTTTGTTTATTTATTTTACTTATATCCCACCTTTCTCCCCAATGGGGACCCAAGGCAACTTACATTGTTCTCCTTTTCTCCATTTTATCCTCACAACAACCCTGTGAGGTAAGTAAGGCTGAGATTGTGTGACTGGCCCAAAATCACCCAGCAGACTTCCATTACAGAGTGGGGATTTGAACCCACGTTTCCCAGATCCTAGTCCTATAATTTAACCACTATACCATACTGGCATAAGTAACAGAGAAAAAAGTTAGGAGACTCAAAATTGGCCACCAGCTTCAGGATGATTATGGGAATTCCACAGCCAAAATGGAAAGACATGGGAAAATCCTGGCTCAGGTGAGACAAACTACCCCCCCCGCCCATGCTATTTGCAGTGGAAGCTAAAAGTCTCTTTTTGTGGCAGGCATAACTCAGAAAATTAATTCTACATGTTTGAAAACTGGCTACCAACCCCAGAATGCTGATGAAAGTTGCAGTGCCAAAAAAAAGGGAACTGGAACTGGGACCAGGTTATCTTCACTACAGGCAACATGTAATAAGAGATCTTTTAAGCAACCTGTCATGTGTTTCTAATACTCAGATCCCCAACCCACCATGGAAGGTTGCTGGGTGACATACTCTTCCAGACCTACCTCACAGGGTTGTTGTGAGAATAGAATGGAGGACATGAGAACAATGCAGCTCTGGGTCTCCACTGAGGAGAAAGACTGGGTATGGTATTTGTTATAAATCTAATTTTAATGACATTTAACAGATTACGTCATTTGTTATATAGCAAAACAGCCCTTACAGAGGGCTATCAGATCTTCCACCAACACAATAATATTGATAATGACCCAGTGTCTGAACTGGGAGTTCTAACTTGTGTTTCACATGTATAACCACTAAAACAGATTAATATTCCATTACCATGCATATAAGGGTTAGAGGAGGGTGGAAGCATCCTTTTACTACTTGGTTAGATCATGGAGAAATATCAGTGCCCACTAGGGTTGCCGTCCCTGTGTTGGGAACCCCCTGGAGTTTTGGGGGCTGGAGCCTGAGAAGGGCAGGGTTTGGGGAGAGGGGAGGGACTCCAGTGGGGTATAATGCCATAGAGTGCACCTTCCAAAGTGGCCATTTTTTTTCCAGGTGACCTGATCTCTGTCGCCTAGAGATCAGTTTTAATCCCAGGGGATCTCCAGCCACCCCTTGGAGTTTGGCAACCCTAACTCTCCCCTCCCCCCCCGCATTCATAGTATTAACAAAGGAGTGCCTATTATGGTACTCTAAGCAGCATAGGGATGAGAAGGACTTGAGACCCAGACTTTAAAATAAACAGGAAGGTAGGACAGAAAAAATTATGTGGAGGGAGAGAGAAACGGAATGAGAAAAGTGTGGAAAAGAGGGGGACAACTTAAGGAAAAGGGGAAAAGGTTGTTTTATATTGCTGCAGCACCCTAATGCTTTGCAAGATCTGGCTGAACTGGGTGAAAGGAAAGAGACAAAGGCTAGGCTGTTAGCAGATGACAGGCTGGCAATGACTGTAGCAGCCATCAGCATGCTGTCTTGTCTTGCACTAGTGCTGGCTTGGTTGATGATAGTCTTGGAGGCAAGTTTAGCCCATAGTAGAGTGCCTTTTACTGTGCTCAGGCTTCCCTGTGCCCCTAGTGGCTGCAGCTAGAACTATATTTTGCAAATAAATGGAAATTCTACTGGATGCAGCATGACGTTGGCTTCAAGGGCCCTCTCAATGACTTGGTCCCTCCAATGAATTTTGTCCCCCCAGTCCCCCCCATCAGTGGCACTGCTGATGGCAGGATATAAGAGGGGAACAAGCACCTGCATGAGCAGCATTGAGTTGGTGATAGACTGCTCATCCATGAATAGTCGAGCCCGCACCAACATATGTGCCAGCATGTTTCTATAGAAGCTTACAGGGAAAACATGCAACGCTCGTTTTAGTTGCAGAGCCTGATCCTTTAAGGAGCAGGTTGTTTTGTTTTTTGGGTGGGCTTGGGTTGTTTTTTTGCGATATGGGGGATTTTAAGCAATTTTAAAAACTGTATTTTACATATAATAAACATTGTGGTGATGGAAAGTGCTGTCTAGTCACAGTCGACTTATGGCAGCCCCACAGGGTTTTCAAGGAAAGAGACATTCAGAGGTGGTTTGGCAGTACCTGTCTCCATGTCATAACCCTGGTATTCCTTGGTGGCCTCCCAAATACTGACCAGGGCTGTCCCTGCTTAGCTTCCGAGATATCACAAGGTTGGACTATCCTGGGCTATCTAGGGCCCAGGACAGACTGGCAGTTTGCCCCGGTATCGAGTCGCGGCAAAAAACCCCGGAGTAAACGATACCAGGTTTTCCCGTCCACACAGCGGGGGCCTCTGCCGGAAGATACTGGACGGAGGCGTGCGGGAGCGTTCAGACTGCCGCGCCGGAGGCGCGCTATATTCGCTGTTTCCCCATTATTTCGGCTGTGGGCGTATGTGCGCATAAGTGCATTTTGCCGATTTTTTTTTTGTCCTGCAACGCCGGCACCGCATTGGGCAGTGGAGCGGAGCGCAGCCAATCACACCGCTGCTGCCTCATGCCCAACGCGGGTTGCTCCCGGCTTTTCGGCTGCGCGTTCAGACTCCCCGGAAGCGGAGAAACGCGCGACAAACGCAGGCTTTCAAGATTTGCGTCGGCTTTTATCAGGTGTTTTTTTAATCCAGCAGTGAAGCGCGAGAGCACCGGTAGGCTACGGGTGGGGGACGCCAGGCAGATGTGCCTGTGTGAACATTCCATTTAATCCGATATTGAGTCGTTGTCAGCCCGGGTCCCATCCCGCGGCAAATTGCCAGTCTGTCCTCGGCCCTGGTCAGGTATAATAAGCATGACAACTGTAAAATAAATTTAAATTCATATCTACCCTGTTACCACGAAGGATTTGTAGAAACTGCCTTCATTCTTCAATACAGTAAGAATGCAAAAACATAAGAAGATTCCTACTGGATGAGACCCAATCTGTCAAATCCAGCTTCTTGTTGCCTTCAGCGACTAGATAAATGCTTCTGATAAGCCCACAGGCTGGGAATGAAAACTACCATCTTCCCATTCTGTTGTGTCCAATTGATCAGTGTTCACAGGTTCACTGTCTCTGAATATGGAAGTGAATATGTACTGTGTGGGAAAACAGGGCTCACAAGCACTCATTTCTGCCTAGTACTGGAGTGAAAAAAATTATTCAGCCATCCTGGGTCTTTAGCCCAGCCAGGCTCACTTTCCTCCACTTCCAATCCCCCCTCCTCCCCCAGTTACTGCCACCATCAAATCAGTTACTAGGAGTTTTTTCACCTGAGCATTGATCTCAGGCCCCTGTGCCACTTGGCCACTTAGCACCATGTTTGCATTTCCCTCTACTTTTGCACTCCCCATTGAGAGGACCAACACACTTAGCGGGGTTTAACCACTGCCCCCCCCTTCTGCTGCTGGTACATGTGGACTGAACAGAGGCTTAACGAGAGTAACATCATACACAACAGACTAGGCAAGGATAAAATAAAATGTGGCAAACCCAAATCCTATAATCCCTATCTTTTACATATCCCTACAGATATGTTGAAATCATCCATTACTTTGGTTCAGTGTCTAGGCGTCCCCCACAGTGATCGTCAAACTACTTTCCAGAGTCAAGAAATCATTCATTACTTTGGTTTCAGTGTATAGGGTATCCCCCCCCCGTGATCTCCAGGCTATTTTCTGGAGTCTTTGATGAGTGTGAAATGGACAAGAGCCTAGGAGAGTATCTTCAGTGTGCAGAGGGAGGATGTTATTTGCCTTAGCCTACCCCCTCAGCAGACTCTTTCTCATCCTGTCTGCAGAAATGTCCACTTTGTACTTAATGGCCTCCAGAAGCTCTTTGTCTTAGGTCTGACTTTGGCTTAGGTGGGGCTAGGGACATCTGATTGGCTCTGTGCCTGGAAGCTGGCATACTTATTTACCTGTGCTTCTGACCCCCTGCAAGTAAGCAGCATCACTTTATAAACTCTGAGCTGTACAGAGTGCAAGCCCAGGAATTATCCTTTGGGGCTGCAAAATTTGGCATTGACCGTGGGCGTAAGGCATTTTACAAGATTATCATTCAGCCTGGCCAGTGCAGTTGTTTTGTGCAAACATTTCTTCCTGTCTTTTCCATGGGTACTGACTCTTTTACCTTGTTGAAAGAGTAATCAGAAGAATATCTCTGAAGATAATATTTCTCTGACACATTATTCATAACTGTATCAGCCATATCACATATTATCTTAATGAAGATATTTAATTACATTTCTACTTGGATAGTCATGTAATCGGGATATGTTTCTTTTTTTTTTTTTAAACAAAATTTTTATTGGGATACACTCAACATTTCCAATTACGTTACCAATACAATTTTGAAAAAGAAAATCCCCATCCCAACCCCCACCCCCCTAATAGGCTTCCAACACTGCTAATAACAAACAAAAATAATTATAAGGTAATCAAGTTTAGACTTAAATGCATCGACAAACCAGGTAACATATTTCAATTATATAAAACCTCTACAATTTCAACATATTTTCAAATAACAGTACATACAGTTCAAAATTCATTTCACTTCTCGTTCAATATCCATACGTATCCAAGTTATATATTTTCCCCTTCATTCTATATTCAGTTTCTAGATACAGTTTCAATCCTTCCCAATCTTTTAAGTACTGTTCTGCCATTTGTCCATTTAGTTTCTTTGCCAATTTGTCCATTTCCGCTAAAAATAACAATTTTCTCAACCAGTCATGTATATCTGGCACCTTCTCCATTTTCCATTGCTGAGCAAAGGCCATTCTCGCCGACGTAATCATGTACCATAACAATGTCCTTTTTTCTTGTGGAATTTTTTCCATTGTCAAACCAAGGAGAAGTTCTGGCTTTCTCTCAATTGGGATTTTTAATATCTTCTGCATCACACAGTGTATATTAGACCAGTATACTTTCACTTTATCACACGACCACCACATATGGTAAAAAGAACCCTCTATTTTTTTACATTTCCAACATTTGTTACTCAAGTTCTTATCCATACTAATATTAGCAATCTTTTTTGGTGTCATGTACCATCTATACATCATCTTATAACAGTTTTCTTTTACATTAATACAGGTAGACATTTTAAAAGATCTTTTCCACAAAAATTCCCATGATTCCATAGAAATTTCTTTGTTCATATTTATGGCCCACTTTATCATTTATTCTTTAACAGTTTCATCCAAAGTATATACAGTCAACAAGGTTTTATACATCTTTGATATCATTTTCTGTTCTCCTTTCAACCATATATTTTCAAAATCATCATTTACAGCTCTAAAACCAAACTCTTTACAATCTTTTTTATAAATGTCCCTTATTTGACAATATTGTAGCCAACCATACTCAAATTCTAGTTCATTATTTGGCTTTAAAACATATTTTTTCCCTTCTTTTTGCAACAATTCATGATATTTCAACCAGTCATTACCTTTATAATCTGAAAACAGATGTATAACTGCTGCTGGAACAATCCACAGAGGCCTCTCATCCGAGATTTTATCCTTGTACCTGGTCCATGCATCAAACAATGTCCTCCTTACATAATGATGCTTAAACATAGAATCAACTTTATTTTTCCCATACCAAAGATAGGCATGCCAGCCAAATCTGCAATCGTGCCCCTCAAGAGCTAAAAGTTTTCTATTTTCCAAATTAACCCACTCAGATAACCAAGACATACATACTGCTTCATGATACAAACGCAAATTCAGGACTTGGAAGCCACCTCTGTCTTTAATATCATACATTATCTTCATTTTAATTCTTGGCTTCTTTCCTGCCCAGATAAACTTAAAGATTTCTCTTTGCCATTTTACCAGCACTTTCCCATCTTTCACAATTGGTATTGTCTGAAACAAAAACATTAACCTGGGCAGTACATTCATTTTGACAACGGCAATTTTTCCAAGAAGATATAGTCTTAGTTTTTCCCATTTTTCTAAGTCACTCTTTATCGAACCCCACAGTTTTTCATAATTATTCTTAAACAAATCTATATTTTTCATTGTAATCTCAACTCCCAAATACTTAACCTTTTTAACCACTTATCGGGATATGTTTCTTGAGAACTGACAGTATTAATAAATAACCTTGAAGCAATCAATCCATAATGATATGTTTTTTTTTGTTTTGGTACCTTTGAGTTTTGAATGTTAAATATTCTCAGAGTGCATCTGTTTCAATTAAATCTATTTTGTTCTGTGGTAACCTTAGAAGATAGCAAATGTGCTGAATGGCTATCCTCTTTTTACCCCATCACCAGGAACTGCCTTTCTAAGGAAAGATTGACAAAGATAGCTTATTCTGCAATCCAATGTTAACCAAACATGTTTGAGTTTTCTAATCACTGTATGATACTATTGAAGAGGTCAGTTGACAGTTCAGTAAAGAAAATGTAATTACTTGCAGAGGAGGAATCACAAGAAAGTGGAGAGGAATCCCCCCAAAGTGAAGAGGAATCCCAAAAAAGTGAAGAAGAATCACAGAAAGATGAAGAATGTAAAAAAGAGGAAGATGAGGAATGTGAAGAAGACGAGGAAGATGTAATGAAAGTCTTGGGAAATATGGTGATGGCTATGTTTGTTAAGTACTGGATTTACGTCCTTGGAGGAATGTTCTTCTTTGTCAGCTTTGAAGGAAGAATTGTCATGTACAAAATCATCTACATGGTGCTCTTCTTGTTCTGTGTAGCCCTGTATCAGGTAAGTAATACAAAACCTAACTTTTGTTAACATCTAAGTGGCATAACAGGGTAAGTGTAGATTTAATTATGATAAGGTGCATGGCCGGCCCCAGGTGTCTGGGCACCCTAGGCAGGACAGCCTGGGGCGCCCACCCCACTGGGGATGCCAACCTCCTGGTGGGGCCTGGAGATGGCAGCGCCGGCTTTTCTGGGCACCTCGCAGCTGCAAGGTGCCCAGAAAAGCCAGGGAAGGGGCGGGTTAGAACGCCCGCCCCTTCCCTCCCAGCACCGGCAGTGCCCACTTTTCTGCAGCTGCGAGGCACCCAGGAAAGCCGGCACTGCTGGTGCCGGGCGGGAACGGGGGCTTTTCATGGGGGGCAGGGGGCATCTTGGCGCCCCTGCAGGGCTGGCGCCCTAGGCGAGCGCCTAGCTCGCCTAGTGGGTGAGCCGGCCCTGATAAGGTGGTTTAGCTATATGTAATGCACTTTTAGTATAGTTCTAAAACAGAGAAGAAAGGTTGTGTTAAAATAAAAAATTAGATTTTTTAAAAATTGCTGCTGTTTTTCAGTAGATCACCGCCTTATACTATGGTCTTGTTGTTAGTATATCTTGTGCAGATGCTTCCCTTTTTACCTCTTTTTTTATCTTATTTATTTATTATGTAATAAGCTTATTAGATGTTTTTCCACTGAAAGAAGTCCTCAAAGTGACTTACAATGTAACATAAAAATCCTGTAAACGCACTATGAGGAGACCGAACTACTGCTCTACATGGAGCTGCCTTTGATGATGATTCATTAACTTCAGGTAGTGCAGAGCTCTGGTGTTTGACTATCAATAATTCAATTCAGTGTTATCATAGGTCCCGTTTTAAATACTTGCACTGGATACTGAAGAAAGCCCTGGTTTGGATTGCCACACACCTCAGCTCTACAGACAGGGGCACAAACAGCAGGAATTGAGGAGAAGATCTTAACTGGCAGTCTGGGTAGTTCAAGAGAAAGCAGTCCTGGTATCACTATCCCAAGCTGTTTAGGATATTAAAGGAAAGTACCTGCATTTTGAATTGTGCCAGGAAACAAACAAGCAGCCATTGCAGATCTTTCAGCATGCGTAATATGATTCCTGAATCCAGCCCCTGACAATAATCTGGCTGCCATATCTGAAGTTTCTTAAACAGTTTTCAAAGGCATCACCATGTAAAGCTCATTAAACTAAGTTAATTTAGATCTGATCAGAGCATATTATTGTTATTATTACATTAATATAGGGTTTGCAGTTGTTTGACATTATTTAGTAATCCTTACAACAACCCTGTAAGATGAATGAATGCTATCATCCCCATGTTGCTGGAATTGGGACTGGGGCTTTCCCAAGTGTACGTGGTAAGCTCATGGAAGTAACAAAATTTGAGTTGGGATTTCCTGATTCGTAGCTCAGTCTCTTAGAAGTGCTGTTTGTTGATCACACAGCTAACTGTCAAAGCAATGTGGATATGCCAAAATTGATGTGACGTGGTCTCTATTACAGTTCCTTATCAATCCATGGACTTTTCCTCCAACTGAAGCTCCCAAACAAGTCTTCATGGGCCACCTCACATCAAATGTATTGCAGTAATTCAACCGGGAAGTTATCAGAGCGCTCAAAAGGAGAGTACTGAGAGCATGGACACTGTCATTAAGCTCTTAAACACATTGTTTCAGTCCATTTATTACTTCTCCTGAATCTGATGGGGGAGTGGTATAGTTGTGAGTCAGCTGCTTGTTGATGACATCATATATTAAAACAATTAGCTATCTATCTCTATAATTACGCAGAGATGTTAAAAAGTATAGGGGATGAGATCGTGTTCACAGTTAACTCTGCAAAGATAGAGAACAGTAGTCCATTATTACAGTCCTCTAAGCCAGGGGTGTCAAACATGTGGCCCGAGGGCTGCATCAGGCCCCCAGAGGGCTTCTATCAGGCCCGCAGTGAATTGGCCATCTCCTGCTTCCAGTTCTGCTGCTGCTGCATCATAGCTTGCTTTGCCAGACTCTCTTAATCACTCAGCCACTAAGGAGGTGGTAGCCCCACCTCACAGGTATTCTGGATAGTTTAGACAGATTTTATGGTCTATTTTGTCCAAAAATATTAAGGGGACCCAAGGAGTAACTGTTGATTTCCACCTACATATAACCAACTGCGGCTTTTTTCAGTTCTGAATACTTGGGAAAACTAAATAAGTGTAGACTCAGAAAATTAGCATCATCTAAAATATTCTATAGCTGCCTTACTATAACTCCCTGTCCACGAAATTCAAATTATACATGGGCCTAAAATTATTCACATTTTTAATGTTCAGTTAAAGACTGTGCAATCAAGTTTTTAGCATGGTGCTTTCATTGATACACAATATGCATCAATGCAGCTAATAATCTGCAAAATGCTTAATTAATTGTAATCATTTTAAATTTCTAATTCTCAGGTGCACTATGAATGGTGGCGGCGAATTCTGAAATATTTTTGGATATCGGTGGTGGTTTACACAATGCTAGTGCTTGTCTTCATCTACACATATCAGTTTGAGTCATTTCCTGGATTGTGGAGAAACATGACAGGGATGAATGATGCACAGTTAGTATTTTCCATTAGTTTAGACTTATTTTGCTTGAGCAAGTGGATGATGGATTTATTTATTTTTTTGTTTATTTATGTATTTATAGTCTTTCTTTCACTGAAGCTCAAAACAGATTACTAGGTATAAATCAATGATGTCAAACAGCATGAGAAATCTAATGAACAATGTATTAAGACTAGGATTACAAAAATTAGAAACAATGGCAAAAATGTTAGATATAATACACCAAACTATACATAAAATGATATTACAAAAAGTAGAAAGCAATGTAATAAGAGCAGGATAATACCTACAATAAACAGATAATACCCTACACAGCAGTATAGACTA
Organism: Gekko gecko; assembly: GCA_029375565.1. NCBI lineage: Eukaryota > Metazoa > Chordata > Lepidosauria > Squamata > Gekkonidae > Gekko > Gekko gecko. The sequence goes on from JAPDNY010000009.1 coordinate 54,720,691, forward strand.
CAGTCCTGTTCCCTTTTAAAGTTCCTTCCCAAACCATTCGATTTTACTATAGCCCTACTAGGAACTTATGCTGATTCTTCATAGCTGTCCCACTGAGTGAATGGAGGTTGCTCAACAGCAGTAGTTCCTGGGTTCTTGCTTGCTCAGTTACACGATGATATGCATCTGGACAAATTAGGTGAATGTTGGAACTTCTTGAATTCCAGGTTTACTTCAGTACAGAAGAGAAATCCTGCAAACACAACTATGATCTGCACTATCAGGAACAAATACAAAACTCACCAAGGCCTATTCTAGAAGTTCTTCTTTAAGTTCCTCATAGCTATAACAGAGGTCCATTATTCCTTTTCAGTTCTGTATATATCAGATTAGTGGGATTCTCAAAATTGCATTTTTATATTCTTTAAAAGAAACGCTGATAATACCAGTGAAGAATGTGCCCTCAGAGGAACAAGAAATATTGCCAAGTACATTTTGCTTAGGTAATTTAGTTATCTCTTACTCTGTTTTATATTTCAGACTAAAGGATCTTGGGTTAAGAAAGTTTTCTGTCGCAGAGCTTTTCACCCGTATCTTTATTCCAACCTCCTTTTTGTTGGTGTGTATATTACACCTGCATTACTTCCATGACCGCTTCCTTCAACTTACAGACTTAAAAGCTGTAACCAGCAAACAAGACAGCACCATCTACAGGTAAAAAAAAGAAAGACAGGATTTTTTTTAACTTTCAGGGTCTCAAGTTGTTGGCCCTGAGGTATGTGAGTTCTTCACTTCTCGTACCAGCCTGGAATTCTAAATGCACTGCTGTTGTTCAAAACTTATAGTACAAAGAAAACTGTTCACTGCCATAGACTGTGTAATTCCTTTTCACAGTGTTCCATTCCCAGTTGTGAAGTTTTGCAGCTGCTCAGTACAGTTGTAGAATCTCCTGGCCTGACATAAAGTATCAATGGACATAGTTACATAGTCTATGAGATATATGGCTTTTCAATTTCCAGACATGCTTGAATATGTCAGAGTTCGGCTGCTTGCTTTGGGGTAAGAAGAGATGAGGCAGGTGGCGCTTCAACATGACAGATGCATAAGTGAATTGTGGCTGAATTCATACTTTCTTCCAAACAAATAATTAAAATGTGGGCAGCTCAAAGGAAATGAGGTGCAGATTGCATGTTGTACTTTGGTTGCTGTAGCTTTTTCACCACTGGTATATGAGCAAGTCAATTTTTAGTTCAATTAAAGAAAGGTAGTTGGTTTGATTGGGACTTGCTTCCACAACTTTAATTCCAAGTAATAGATTTAACTGGTTTGTGGACTGGAAGAATGTTTTGGTGTAGATATTAAGGATTTACTGCCATTGTAACGTGATAACATTTTCCAGTACAATATGATAGTAATGTTTCAAATGTGTCATTTTTGAACAGAAATCTGGTAAACTGTATAGGATTGTGACATAAACCATGCAACTGTTATTCAGCTGTTAGATGTTTTTTAACATACAATGGTTCTTTAATATAACATAGTACATATTTTGATAAATTTTGTTTTGAACCTCTTCAAACTAGTAGTCATGCAGTTTATTTGACTTTTTAAATTTTCTTGCAGTACAGCAAGAATAAATGCACGTATGTGTGTCTCGCAACATAGAAAGATGTGCAGTGTCTGCGTGCAGCAGTCTTACAAGTATATTTGTGTTAAATTCAGAGTGTATGGCCCTTTTCACGGTACCATTCTAAACGAGGTGTTATTCATTGTTGTCCTGATTTTGAGTAAAGCGATACAGAGATGGCGGTTTCATACAAGAATTTTCTTCCGTTAATGCGCCATCTCTGAAACATCATGGTTGTTTCAGACAGTGCTGCTTTTCCCCCCTGCTCTTTTTCACCTCATGATTTTCCTTGGACTTTAAAAAATGTTCTAAGGTGAATGCTACAGCACTAAAACACTTTAGCACTCACCTTAGAATGTTTTTTTTAAGTTTGTGCAGCGAAAAAGGGTGGGGGAAAGCAGCATTCTAGGAAGCACTATGGACATTTTAAGCATCTGTTTTTCTGGACAAAAAAGTTGGGGACCCAACTCCTGTTTCTCCAAATGAAGATTTGAGGTTTTATAGAGAGCAAATGCTCATGACAAAGCCACTTGACATTGACATCTCCACATTTGATAATAGACCAAAGATAAGGTTTAGTGTCATCTTTCCCCTGACTTGCCTGGTATTGCAACATTTCCTGTTTTGGAGGGCCTCACTGACTTGACAGTACAGATTTGGTAGAAACTGGCATCTACTCCAGCTAGTTCTCGTAGGGTGGAGAACCTATATGAAATCAAGCAGGACTCATGTGAGTTTCTGACAACTCATTCGCCTCTTTCTTCGTGGGTTACTGAGGACATGCAGGTCAGCACTTCTCTCCATCTGATAGAGTCAACATCTAGATTCGCTAGATAGAAAGTAGTATTCCTCTGCAGCCCTGAATTTCAAGATCACAAATTACCATATTACCAAACCATCATGGGTAGCTACCAGCTTTTCCTGTGGGAGAAGGGGTGGAGGGGCTACTCATTAAATTTGCAGATGACACCAAATCATGAGGAGCAGCAAACACACCAGAAGATAGAGATGGAATTCAATGAGATCTGAACATGCTGGATGTGAACAAGATGCAATTTAACGAGGATAAGTGCCAAGTTCTACATCTGGGTAACAAAAATGAGGAACATGCATACTGGATGGGGGAAAGCAGTGTGTGTGGATAAGATCTTGGGATATGGGTGGACTGTAAGTTAAATATGAGCAGCCAGTATGATGCGGTGAAAAAACGGCTAATGCGATCTTGGAGTTTATGAACAGAGGAATATCATCCAAATTGTAAGATTGTTATAGTCCCACTGTACCCTGCATTGGTCAGGCCACCCCTGGAGTATTGTGTGTAGTTCTGGAGGTCTCACTTCAAAAAGGATGTGGACAGAACAGAGTGGGTACAGAGGAGAGCAACGAGGATGATCAGGGGCCTGGAGACCAAGCCCTATGAGGAAAGGCTGAGGGACTTGGGAATGTTTAGCCTGGAGAAGAGGAGTTTGAGGGAAGACATGATTGCTCTCTTTAAGTATTTGAATCGTTGTTACTTAGAGGAGGGCAGGGAGCTGTTCCTGTTGGCAGCAGAGGATAAGACTTGCAATAATGGGTTTAAATTAAGGGCGGGAAGGTACCGGCTGGATCTTAGGAAAAATTTTTCACAAGTCAGAGTTGTGCAGCAGTGGAATCAGCTGCCTAGGGTGGTGGTGAGCTCCCCCTCACTGGCAGTCTTTAAGCAGCAACTGGACAGACACTTGTCAGGGATGCTCTAGGCTGATCTTGCATTGAGCAGGGGGCTGGACTAGATGACCTGTATGGCCCCTTCCAACTCTGTGATTCTAACTTCTTGCAATACCTGGACACTCCTCCTGAGGAGCCAAGATTCTTGGCCAAGTTCATCCAGCCTGAAGTAGTTAGGCTTTCCAAATGAAATAAATGCAGGCAGACATGCCACTGAAATGACAGCAAGGTCCATGGCCTCAGCTGTTGTCCTGAGATGACACTCCTGGCTGTGGACGACTGCTCTCCCCTCAGAGATGTGCTGCAGGGTCAAGAACCTTCCTTTTGAGGGATCTAGCCTTTCCTCTCACATCACAAATGAGTTCCTGTCTACAATAAAAAAGAATCGCCAAACTGCAAAGTCTGTTAGTGTTTTTTCTTCATCTTCCACCAGAAGGCAATGATTAACCCCAAGGCAGCATGGGTTCACTACTCCCTTTTATAAGGGCCAGAGGCACCAGCAGCAGCAGATGCCCTACCAGTATCCTCAGCATCAATATCAGCCACTCTCCTTCCAAAGGAGAAAGGAGTGCTCCGAGATCTAGGTCTACAAGCCAGCAACCTCCTCATAGGGAGCAGAGTCAACAGTTCTGACTGTCCATTCCGATGTCCCCAGATAGCCCCATGTTCAGGGACAGGTTAGCCTGTTTTTATGGTAGTGTTCTATTTGTTCTAAAGTATTGATTTTGTTGATTGTTCATGATAGTTATTTTCTTGAGTTCACCTCACTCCCCTCGTGTATCCCTATATTAGCAGCAGTGGATAACCCATACCCTGAGCTCTGACTTCAGCTGAATGAGCTCTTACAAAAGGATTCAGTTGAGAGGGTTTCCATGGGCAAACAGACAAAGAGTTTTCACTCCACGTTCCTTTCTGGTGGATAAAAAAGATGGAGGCCACGGGCCAATCCTCTATTTGAGAAAATCAAACAAGTTTCTGAAGGCTTCTAAGTTCAGAATGGTATCTCTTTCATCTGTAATCAAGTTGCTTACCCTCAACTCCTAGTTTGCTGTCTTGGACCTTAAAGATGCCTGTTTTCACATTGCAATTAATCCTTTAGACAGAAAATATTTTTGCATCAGGCAAGGCTCAGAAATTTTTCAGTATTGGCTTTCCCATTTAGCCTTGCTATTGCTCCCAGGGTTTTTACTAAATGCATGGTGGTAGTTGTGGCTCATTTAAAGACTAGGTGTTGTACCATCTTCCCCTATTTAGATGATTGGCTTATGTAGCCCACTTCCAGGAGCTCCTGAGAGCTCATTTGGGTGTGATCCCCTCCACTTGCATAGGCTTAAGCTTAGTAGTCAAATGGGAGAAATCCTGCTTGAAGCCTTCCTGACAGGTCCAGTTTATTGGGGCATCATTAGATTTGTTGCAAGAGAAGGCTTTTATACACCTGGATAGGGGCAAGTCTATTAAGGTTATGGCTCTTGCTTTTCTTCAAAAAGATGGCAGTCAGTTAAATCTGTCCAACACCTATTGGGCCTTATGGCATCTACCATGGTGCTTATCAGCATTTTCCCCAGGGCTATTCACATAGCAGGAATCCTGAATACTGTGGCCTAATCAGAATTTATCTTACCAACCACGAGCAATGTTCCCTCTAGACTATGGAGTCCTGTGAGCAAAAATTCTACTTTGTGAGCTACTGGCATTAAAGTTGTGAGCAGGTGATTTGACTACTGCATAAATAAGTTTGCTCTGGAGCCATCCTTCCTGAGCTAAGACAAAAATGTGTGAGCCGGGGGCTAAAAAACTGTGAGCTAGCTCACTCTAACTCAGCTTAGAGGGAACACTGACCACGAGTAATAAATTCAGCCCAAATATCGTCAGTGAGTTTTCAAGAGGTGAGGGACCCCTCAGGTGTACCTCTTTGCAACATTTGAGATGAGAAAGGCACCACAGTTTTGTTTCCTTGCAGGTAGTGATCCGGCCTCATTGGGAGACACATTCCAAATCCCTTGGTTGGGGATTCTGTTCTACATTTTCCCTCCCTTTCCCCTCCTGAGCAGGGCTACCAGGAAGCCAATACCATGGGGCTTGGGCTGTATTCTGATAGCTCCCTTATGCTGTGCCAGATTTGGTTCTCTGAGCTCATCCACCTTGTGAAGTCAGAGTACAACATCTTTCCCCCAGCCCCAAATTTACTAATAAGGGGGCCTATTCTGCACAACTATGTGACTTGCTTACACCTTATGGCATGGAGTATACACCCATAGAGTTGCATTTCTCACCAGCCTAGAAAATCCTCTACCAGGATACTCATACCCTAGGAAGTGGATTCGGTTTGAGTCCTGGGCTCAGTCCAAGGGATTTGTCACCCTTTAACTGTACCTTTCCTTTAGTCTTCAAATACCTGCTTTCCCTATTTGATGAAGGTGTAGCTGTATCTTCTGTAAAGGTCCACTTGGCAGCTATCGCAGCATATCATTAAGGTGAAGGGGGCTCTTCTTTATTTGGCTATAAGCTGTTACAACGTTTTCTCAAGGGTCTGCTCAGTTTGTTTCCCCCTACTCCTCACATTGTTCTGCAGTGGTCTTTCTCCCTGGTACTGGCTCAGTTAATGAAGCCCCGCTTTGAGTCTTTGGCTTTTTGCCCCCTGGTCTTGCTTTCCAGGAAAGTAGTTTTCCTGGTAGCAGTTACCTTGGCCAGGAAAATGAGTGAATTAGTGGCTCTAAGGGTAGATCCCCCCTGTTCCTGAAGGTTTTTAATGAAATGGTGGTAGTTTACCCCAGTTTGGAGTTTCTTCCAAAGGTATTTTTTTAAGTTTCACCTGGCATAGAAGATAGTGTCGCCAGTGTTCTTTCCATCCCCAGATTCTATGGCCAAGAAAGCCCTTCATACTCTGGATGTCAGAAGGGCTCTATTGTACTGTAATGAGAACACAAAACCATTCTGGGTGGATAAGGCCTTGTTCATTCGCTACTGGGGCCCAAAGAAAAGAAGGGCCGCTTCTTCCCAATCCCTCTATAGGTGGGTAGTAGCTGCCATCCATTCCTGCTAAAAGGCAGCTGTACAACCATACCCGTGAGAAATTAATGCGCATTTCACATGGGCACAAGCTTCCTCAGCTGCTTTCCATAAGGAGCGTCCTGCCAACATCTGCAAAGCTGCAATGTGGTCGGTGGAAAACACATTTGTCAAACAGTTATGTGTTGGACCTGCAAGGAAGGAAGGATATGGACGTGGGTAAGGCAATTCTCCAGTCACTTTTCCAGTGAAAGCTTCACCCTGCCTCCTTCAGTGAGTAGCTTGCTAATGTCCCAATGTGGGGCTAAACTGAAGATGGGAGATGAGAACAGAATTCTACTTACCTGTAACTGTTGTTCATCAACATCTTCTGTGCAGACACACATTCCCTCCTTTCAGTCCCACTGTAAACTCTCACATGATTATGTTTAGTAGCGTGTGTGTTTGTGGCAAACTGGCAGGAACTGAGGGAAAGGGGGTGACCACCTCTGGAGCATGTGACAATTTGGGCAGGAATAATCGTTTGTGTCAGCTCCAGAGGGGGAGGGGCTTTTTAGCTAGAAGAAAATCTGTCCATGGGTGGCCTGCTCAGTCCCAGTCCCAGTGTATGTCTGCACAGAAGATGTTTATGAACAAAAGTTACAGTTAGGTGGAACTCTGTTTTGATCTGATACATTAACCCCATTATTAAGACCACAGTTATCTTTACATTGCCCTGTAGATCTGGTGTTTACTGTCAATCTATGTCTCTCTACCTTGGGTTTCACCACATGCTACTGAACCATGGGCACTGTCATTTATGCCTCTTTTCTGTGTAGGTTTATACCCCGCCAAGCATTGCAAATAGTCTGTTGTATAAGAGCCTGAAAAGGCTAAGGCAATAAGGGTAAAAAGAAGAAAAGGGAGGTAAAACAGCAATGCTTCTGAAAGGTTTCCAAAGAACTGGAAGATTCCATTACCTGTTCCAGTCACTGAACGTATGATGATACCTGTTGCCTCCATTCTGGCACCAAGACTTCTCCCCCAATTTGTACATCAAGCTGGTTCTTGAAAAGTTTCAAGAAATTCTTGCATAAACCTTCTCACATTGAGGCAGTATGGAGTGTTATGTCTTCTCAGATTGGGAGACAGAAAACACCATGTCCTTCTTCCAGTCTGGTTGTCAAATATATTAGTTCTAACTTCTGTGTTCCATTTCTATCCTAAGAGGAGCTTTTCAGTATAAGATGAAAGGACATTTGCAGAGTTTGGACTACTATCCAGTCCTATACATATTTTACTAGTTTAACTAGCAAGTGCCATTAATTTTAATTAAAACATAAATCTTGTTCTTGCATTTACCTTGTTTTTACTTATGGTTATTGGAAACCCTTTAATCCATGTCACTAACAGTGTACACAGAACAGAAGCACCCTGTTGGATCAGAACAATCTACCACTGTTTTGCCAGAGGCCTTTAATGGATTTTGGGTGGTCAAAGAAGCTCACAAGGGCAAGGTTATCTTGGCAAAACAAATCTACTTTATTTACAGAAAAGAAACAGCCCACAGTATACACAAAGATAGCTGTCTTTTTCAGCCCTCTTAATTGCTGGGGGCTTCCTACAACAACGGTCACTTCTCTGCATGTGGTTCCACAGCACCTCCTGGTCTCTAGTGAAGCCCCACTCGCTACTGTTTCCTCTTCCTCTTTTATACATTTCATTCTGTTGGGTGCAGACTCCCAGGACTAGTAAAACTTGGCAGTCATGCTGAGTCATGCCAGCTTGGGGTTAAGGCTTGCATCCTTATTACGGGGCTGAATATCTAGGAGGCACTAATCCTGCAGCTGCTTATGGGTATGGAACCAATTGCCTGTATACTCAAAGTCAGACTAAGGTCACCTGACCACACACTTCCCTAATCCTCCTTGGGGTTTCTTCCACATTGGCACTACAGTCACCATTCTGTTTCTCACAGTGGCTGACCAGAAACTCTAGAAGAGCCATGGCACGGGCACAGAGGGCAACGTGTCTCTCTGCTGCTTCTCCCCCCAGCAACTGCCATTGTGGTGTATTATCCTTCGACATAGAGGTCCCATTCAGCCATTATAAATTACTGAGGGACCTACTCTACAGGAATCTTTGTAATCCTTTGTAAAACCCATCTATGCTATGAATTACATGTTATGTGAAGAAGTGTCCCTATATGCTTCCAAGTGCTTTTCACTGCTTGGTTTGTAATAATGCTTCACTAATCTTACTATTTCATTGTGATGTGAAAATGTGTGCCTTTGTGGTTAGATACCTTTATATATTCATTCCTGATTAACATTCTACTCTTACTTCTTTCTCTTTCTCTAACCAATTTTCATGCTGCCATCACATGTATTCTTGTGCTTTCATCTCTCTCATCAAAGCCATGCCAAAGTCAATGGTCGTGTTTATCTAATAATAAATAGGTGGGTATTTTAATGTTTCCTTTTCTTTTTTAACAAAAAGTGTACTTTTTCCTTGCATGCTTCATTTACACTGTAAAATAAAAATACCATTCTAAGCACCGAGAAGACAATGTTATCCAAGTACATATATTCTGCAAATGTATGAAAGGGCTTATTAGTTAATACCGCTGTATTTGAAGTTTGAGAATTTGCTCCTCTGAAAAGCTACAAAGTAGATCAGTTCACTTTAAATTACATCCAGTTCATTAAATGCCTGGCCACTTTTTACTTATGGTTGGATAATTCAGTTAACTGACTACATGTTATGAATCCTACATAATAAATATACACACTCTTGTTTACCTCAGTCAATTGGCATAATTTGAGTAGGCAAAATTCTAAGTATACCTTGTGACTAGAGGTACCTTGAAAGCATCATTGACAATTTATTTTGCCCTTGTGCTATATTTTGAGAAAGAAACCATACATTCTGCTTATGTTCAAATTTCATATCATACCCTATAACAAGTCACTGAAGCAGAGTTCTCATAGAATGTGCAGAGTTAAGACCTTACTGTTTTCTCATTACAGCAAATGTCTCAATTGTATGAAGATTAATAATTGGAATATTATTTGAGAGGATATACATTGTTTCCCTGATAAGAAGGAAATCTCTCACAATGGATCTCTCCAGTACTTAGCTGATTTGTACAATGGCTCTGTACTTCCTCCTCATGTTAGATCAGATCTCTGAAGCCTTTTAATGAAATTCCATGTATTTTTATATATTTTTTCTGATCCATCTGACCCTCTCTCAGTCCTATTAAGATTAAGAACTGGAGCACTGTTTAGAGAAACTGTACAGATTTCAATTCCTTATTTGGGGTGTAACCTCTAGGATTATGCTTCTCACGTGTTCCAGACTTCTCCCCTATTCTGTACAAAAGAGGCAAGTCTTTCCCATGTATGTCAGAAGGCCTCTAATGTTGTCCCAAAATGCATCTCCTTTTACTATCCCAAGACTGCTTTTAAAAATGAACAATTAAAGATATAATCAAAATATATCCTAGCTCTAACAACAAATTATGCAATAGTAGCCCATTTTATTTATTAACATTAGTTACATTTATATCCTATATTTTCCCATCATTGAAGTCAAAGTAGCATGCATAGAATTTCCAAGAATATCTCCCATCCATACCTACTTAGCTTCAGCAATGTTAATGCTATGGAATTTTCAACTATATTCTGGGATTTCTTTGCTCCCATACAGTTGTTCCTCAACCAGGCATACCCCAACCCAACTACACACTTCTCCTTATACTGGAGGATAAGTGGATCCTGAACTGTTTCATTTCTACAGTCTCAAAGTTCTTGATGTTAGCAGATATTGCAGCATAATACAGTCTTAATTGCCTGTGCCAAAAAATTGTGTGCTGTTAATTGCAAGCACTTTTCAATAGCTTCTCACGCATTCAGTATTATAAAAGTTCTGATGTTTTGGTTACTATGATTCAGCTACTATCCCCACTCATTGGGATTGGCACAGATGGCACATTTTGGACTACATGTTGTTTTCTGTAAGCACATTCTGTCTTGCCTCATCCACATCACCAATGTTGCTTGCAAGACTATACAAATGAACTATGGTTTTCTCTAGAAGAGAAATTGTCAACTTCAATCCTGCAAACAGGACTTTTTCACAGTTTTTAAAATCATGTTAACACCCCAACTATCAATTTTAAAAGTACACAATAAATGACCCCAGCAATTCTGTAGAGAAAAGAGTTACCTTGATAGACTGTATCATGAAGAGCTTCAGTCCTTCAAAGAGGAACCATTTATAGGCTTCCTTTGTCTTTCCTGAAGAAATCAAAAGCGATGAAGCTGGTAAGAGTTTGAGGCAGAGTGGGGGTGATATCAAGAACATTGTTTTTCCCCAGGATGCCCAAATTTTCTCAAGAGGCTTTCCAAGGTTGATTAGATTAGTTTTTTTAAAAAATAGCAAATATAATTGAAAATGTTCCTCCTTGTAAATATCTAAATTCATTTCATACAGTTGCTGAGTCATTTGTGTGACTTTATTCAGAAAAATGGCTGCATTATATCAAGTCCACTGGAAGGCATGAGACACCCATTTTTCATCAGCATGTAATTTGATCATTTCGCATTCTTATAAAGTCAGTCGTTTAGAAGGATATGGTAGTGGGGAAAATACTGATGTTTAGGTTCATACTATGCAATCCTATGAAAATTTATACCCTTCTAAGACCATTGACTTCCATGGAATTAGAAGAGTGTAACTGCTTATGGTTGCACTGATAATGACACAATGGCTGAAATCCAAAGTGCAATATTTCAAATGTGTTATTTATTGTGGCCCCTCACGTATCTGAAAGCTGTTTCAGAAGTTGTGTTGTGGGGCTCTATAAAGTACATTCCAAGGTGGCATGAAAGACTACAGTAGAAAAGACAAATTTGGCAGCCCCTCTGTGAAGGCTAGAGTTTTAGGTGATGTTTGAATAGAGGTAGCGAGATGCAAAGTTTGTCTAGTGTAGCGTCTATTCTAACCTCCACCTGACAGACTGAACCTAAATGGCTTCTAAATGCAGTTATTTCAGATGAGGCATGAGGTAAATCGGGAAATAATTTTTTATTAACTTTCTTGAATAGAGTAAGGTTGTTCAGTAAAAAGGACTGCATATATATTTATATATATATATATATATATATATACACACACACACACACAAATGTAAGACACACCATTTGCTGGGCTCACTTAGCTATAACGTTTCAGTCCTCAATTCTTGAGTGTAGAGAATAGTTATCAGCCAAGCGTTTATTCTCAAGGTGGCTCTTTGGCCTTTTCACAACCTTTGGAATCCCACAGTATGAGTCCCTTCTGGAAATTCCAGTTCTTTAGCCAGTTTTCTCTTAAACTTGATTCTGAGACTCTCTTTTTAAAGCATTCACAAAATCAACCTGCTTTGCCTAAAAGCGAGGCTCTGAGACTTATAAATTCTCCTGCGAAATCTCTCCAGTTTCACACCTTGGAGATACAATCCCTAGCACCTAAACAGAGATATAAGTCTCTAGGAGGGACCTGGGAATCCCCCGGAATTACAACTCATCTCCAGACTACAGAGATCAATTGCCTTGGAGAAAATGGGTACTTTGAAGTGTGGACTCAATGGCAGTATACCCTACTGAAGTCCCTGTCCTCCCCAGGCTCCATCCCCAAATCTCCAGGAGTTTCCCAACCTGGATCTGGCAGCCCTACTCCCCCAGGCCCTGCCAGGGACCAGGGGGACCTGGCAACCCCACTCCTAAAACATTTACTACATTAGCCTGCTTTTTCCTGAAAGCAGGGTTTTGAGACCTGTTAAGTGTCCTGAGAGAGGACTCTTCCAGTCTCACGTTCTGGAGACTCAAAGCCTTCCCAACTCAAAACTGACAGTTTAAGCATTTTCTTCTCCACTCCCCCTGGATCCTCGAGCATTCCATCAGGCCTGAATGGCTATTAACTGCTCTGCACATACACCAAACCGTTGCCCGTCTGTCATGCTCTCCCACTTTCCACCCTTTCATTTAGAGCTGGATTTACACCCAAACTAAGTAAACTACAGTTTAGGGCCACAGATTATGAGGGGCTTTTAAATACCCCCCCCCATCAGTTACTTGAAAAATTGCTATTTGGGGGATAATACCATGGGACCTCTTAAAGTTATCATAGTTTAGGACATGATTTGGCCCTGCTGTCATGGGTTGTTTAGATCCTGGTCTCTGTGTTAACAGCTTCTGTTTTGTCCTGTGCTCTGCAGACAAGCCCAGTCAGGTTTCCTCTGGAGCCGTGTCCTCGGGTTTAAATAGAAAAGCTTGGGCACAGGAGCTGGCACACAGGTTTGCACCTAGTGGACCAGTTGATCCAGTAGGCAGCCTTCCCAAGCTTCAACCTAAATAGGATGGGAAGTAATCAGACTCAGTTGCCCTGCTGGCAGGTGCCAAGCTCCTGTGGCTGTGGTACATTGTGGCCAGGATCCTGTGGAGAAGTATTGCTCTCACCGTGTAGCTCTGGGATGGGGTTGTGCACAGCCAGTCTGGCACTCCACCTCCTTTGGGACACTTCAACCCGGGACTTTTGTTGCCACTGTTCCTGCAGGGAGGGAATGGATCCTGGGCGGGCTATAGGCCCAGGTTCTAGATCTGCACAGTGGAGGCCTGGTGGCTGTCTCAGGGGCTGGCAGTAAGGTTTCACTTGCAGGTTCTGATAGGGTGGCCTCTGACACATCGTCTGCTGGCACCTCTGCCATGGCAGGTCCTCCTTGATCCTGCTTGTCTTCCTCAGCCGGTGGCTTTGGTTTCTCAGGCTCTTCCACTAAGGACTCTGAGTTCAAGTCTCTGGGCTGGTTGGAAGTAACTAATCAGGATAGAACTGAAGAAAACTGGACAGTCAGGGAAAATAGATATAACTATGAAATAATCTTTGAAATAGTATTACGGTAGCACTTCAGAGCTTTAGGTGTAAATAAGTAAATATTTTAAAAAACTGAATAGAGTTTGCTTACCTTGCTCTCATGTTAAATGTATTCAGTGATCTGAAAGAGGCAGCACTGCTTTTAAACAAAAACGAGGGCCATGTCACCTAACTATGAAGGTAAAATGTTTCTTTAGAACAGCATTTCTGTCATAACAGTTTATTCATATTTTTTTCATGACAGAGCTAGTCTTCATTACGATCATAGAAAGTTTGACTTATAAGTTGTGGGAAGCTACCATGATGGTCATAGCTAGTGAATTTGGTTTTATTCTGCACACTTTTCATTCTGAATGTACTGGAAGTAAATCAGTAATTCATGAATGCCATGCCTCCATGCCATGCACCTTGGCAGTTCTCCACCCATGAATTATGTCACTTCTTATCCCCCCCCCATTTTTGTTTGAAAAGTAGCTTTCCGTATAATGGAGAAGCATGGAGAACCAGTTTGGTGTAGTGGTTAAGTGCGCGGACTCTAATCTGGGTGAACCGGGTTTGATTCCCCACGTCCCCAGTTGCAGCTGCTGGATGACCTTGGGCAAGCCATAGTTTTGTCAGAGCTGTTCTTGAAAGAGCAGTTTCTGTCAGAGCTCTCTCAGCCCCACCTACTTCACAGGGTGTCTGTTGTGGGGAGGGGAGGGGAGGGAGGGGAAAGGAGTTTGCAAGCTGCTCTAAGACTCCGAGTGAAGGGTGGGGTATGAATCCAATTTCTTCTCTCCTCTCCTCCTCCTCCTCATTACTGACAAACATTGTCTTTTCATATTTGTTACCCTAATATTAAATTATTTTAAATAATGTCTGTTTAAATATGCATGGTAATCATTATATTGTGACTGTGATACCAAGCAAAAATATATGGAATTAAGAGGCATTAAAGTCAGTGAAGTTTATTTTAACACAATGAATTTAGTATCAAGAGCAGTGATGATACCAAAATCCATGATATTGGCAATTTGGAAAATAATTTCCACAGTTCATAAAACATCGAGCCATTATAAACTGCTTTTTGGAGCCCAGCTTGAAATGGACTTACACTGGCACCACTGGATTTGTGCTGACACATTCCAGTTGCTGGTTATCCTTGTGAAGAAGAAGGGTTCAGTGGCAAGAAAATCTTTAAGACACAGATCCCCAGAAATGCCTGGGAGTTTCCAGTGCCATTTTACTGAGCACTTGAAATCAGGACGCATTGGGAACTCAACTTCCAAGTCTTCCATTAGGCATTACATGCACTTCATTAGCATCCAGTTCACAGGACACAGAAATCCTTACTCTTATTGCCCCACTACAGGGGTAAGTTTGGAAATGTGGGTGGCCAAAAAGGAGTACTTTTCTTGGGGCTTCATCATGATGAACATTTGAGAAGTAGGGAAACGTGTCAACGAGTAATCTAAAAGAAGCTCAAAGAACTAAGGTTGCCAGCTGCGGGTTAGGAAATACCTGGAAATTTGGGGGAGCCTGAGGAGGGTGGTGTTTGGGGAAGAAAGGAACTTCAATGCCATACAGTCAATGATCCAAAGATGACATTTTCTCCTGGTGAATTGATCTCTGTTGCCTGGAGATCAGTTGTAATAGCAGATCTCCAGCTACCACCTGGAGGTTGACAACCCAATGAAGAACTGAGCTAACTATAAAGTGAGCTGGAAGGAACTTGTCCATTTCTATTTGAAAACAAAAATCATGACCACATTGTTAGAGATTTTTTTTCTCCTCTTGGAAATCATTGTCGTAGGTACTTAACATGTAAGAGTCCATCAGTAGCTATTAGCCACAAGGTATAGATAGGAACTCTCATGCTGGGGCAAGTGATGCACTCTATTCTTCGTGCTGGGGGGGGCAACAGTGGGAGGGCTTCTAGTGTCCTGGCCCCACTGCTGGACCTCCTGATGGCACCTGGTGTTTTTGGCCACTGTGTGACAGAGTGTTGGACTCGATGGGCCATTGGCCTGATCCAACATTGGCTTCTCTTATGTTCTTATGTAAGTACATTTTCAAGGTTTTTAACTGTACCATTCATGCTTTATTGTTAGAATTAAAATGAAAAAGAATTAGCTAATTGAAATTTTCAGACTGCAAAAGGTGTAGTTGAAATTGTCTCATATATAAAAATGCAATTATGTGCCAGTGCTTCATAATATAAATAAAGATTTATTGACCAAATGTTAACATTAATTATAATTAATCCCTGAATATGTTTTCATGCATTCCCACTTATTTGTCTGCTCCTGGACATGCTTACTATCTGATGTTGTACTTACTATCATGAGCAATCCAAGATCTAGAAAGTATTTGTGGCCTTGAGCCTTTTACTTCATTGTCCATAAAGAACTGAGCAGAACAAATGTGAAGACACATGTTTGCCAAATATTCTCTATTAAGACACTTACCTGGAACTTCATATTTGAGACCAAACTTTCTTTTAAAAGAATGACAACATCCTGACTGGAATACCTTCATACTGTTGTGGATCAGAGATTCTGGCTGATAGCTTATCATCTGTATGGCAACAGTATTCTTTACAAAAAGTGAAAAGTTTGATCTCAAAAGTTAAAAGTTTGGTTGAGTTTCATGTAACCTGACAACCAGGTTTCCCTAAGGGAAGAAGATTAATTTGGTATTATAGTAAAATTATATTTCTAGACTGCATCTCCAGGACACTTTATAGTTTTGCTAATAAGAGTTAAACATTTTCTTCATTAAAATAAATATCTTGCACCCTTTTTAAGTCATCACTATGAACTTTGTCATAGAAATTTTGAAAACCTACCCGGTGCTTTGTTCAGGCATAATTCTGAACCATGGCTTGGAGCTAGAGCAGTGACTCTAGGAGAAGCTTCAGGCTCATTCATACCCATTTTCCTCCTGACATGCTGCAAGCTAATTAGTTATTTTCTGATTTGCTGCAAACCATAATTTGTTGTTGCAACCAAACCAGTAAACTCTAGTCAGTGCTTACACAGGTGAGCCCAAAGATTCTTCCAAATTCATTCTCAAAGCTCCAAACAATGGCACTGAGGAGAATTAAACATTTTCTACTGAATTCATAGTTTCTTGTGTTTACTTATGAATTTGGAGTAAAAAATAAACACCTGTGGATCTAGCACACTGGCTTTGGCTTTCTAAAAAGATGAAAATATATTCAGAGTATGAATTGTGTTAACTATTTAAGAGAATTCACTTGCATTGTACACGAATGATTAAAAACTCTTCTGGAACCATAGTATATACTTTCCATCTTAACAGAAGCACCCTGTTAGTGCTAGGATGGCATGCTCCTGGCATCAGAAGGCTGCTACAGATGGATTAAGAGAATGCTAGTGAGTTATATAGCATGATGTCTTATCTCTGTTCTTCTTTTATAACTCCTCTGTTTTCATTTCCCTTTTTCTTTCTGTTTCAATTACTTTGAGCAGCATCAAGAAAAAATTACCAATCCGCCAAAATGAGTAAGTCCCCATGTGAAGTCATGAAATGCTTGCTGTTCCAACATGTCATTTCATGCTTCTACATCTTAAACTCTGACAATTTTTTCCTCTTTGGGGGAAATGTCAAGTTTAGGTGGCAATATCACTGATTGCTATCAAATAACTAGCATCCAAGTGAAAAATAATTGCTAATATGGCGTGATCCAGTATAGTGTTTTCATTGTATATACAGTATTAATCCATTTGTCCATGAACTCCTTGTTTGTTTGATATGAGAAAATTGTTTAAGGATTTATAATTGCTCAGATTATTGACATGCCTGTTTTATCTTGTCAATAGGCTGGTGCACCAAGAGAGCCTGCCTGATTTAACAATGATAAATTTAAAAGCCAGCATTGACAAGGAAGAGGATAAAATGTTGCCAGAACAGGAAGAAGAAGGAATTGAAAAAAAGAGAGAGAAGGAAGATGATGAAGGTGGGAATGAAAAAGAGGAGGAGGAGGAAGAAGAAGATGATGATGACGACGATGATGATGAATCAGAGACAGAAGAAATATCAGGTAACTGGAAAAATTCTTTTGTTTTTTCTGTTTAGTTTACTGTTGATTGAAGGCTTGTTCTCTGGGATAAATCTACGCATAGTCCTGCAAATTTTATCTGGAACTTTACCAGTATTATGTGATCTAAGAAGATAGTCAGTTATAAGTTAATCAGAATTATCATCATCATCATTATTACTAATAATAATAATAACAATAACAAGAACTAATAATTGATTTGGCACTGGATATAGAGGGGATCTTACTTTTGCAACTTTCTTACTGGAAATTGGTGAGCATAATGGCTAGGGGTGTGTATTTTGGGTCTACCCAAACCAAAAATGTATATTTGGCTATCCCAGATGTATCCAGGATTTTTTGGAAGAACTGGAAGAAATCCCCGATATATTTGGAAATTACCAGCAAAACTGGAACTGAGGCACTCAGCTTTTTGGGGGCTTTCTTCTGCAGTCCCTTTAAATAAGAGGATGTTTAAAAGGACTGCAGAAGACAGCCTACAAAACAGACAGGGGGGCACTCTCCTCACCAGCTCAGCTAGGGCTCCTTTGGGCTGTTCGACAGAACTGCTGAAGAGAGACCCAGCTAAGCCTGCAGGGAGAGTTCTCCTGCAGGAGCAGCTGCTTTGCAGGCTCTGTTGGGCGATCCAATTTAAACTGGGTTGCCCAGCAGAGCCCTAGCTGAGCCTGTGAGGAGAGTTCTCCCTGAAAGATCAGCTGCTTTATGAACTTTTTTGGGCAGTCCAATTTAAAGGGACCGCCCAAAAGAGCCCCAGTTGAGCCACCTCTGTGCTGTTTTTTGTGACTTTGTTGCTGCTGCTTTTTTTCCTCTGTATTTTTTAGTTTGCATCTGTTGTACCTGAAAAAATGCAGATGTTCCAGAAAATCCTGGATCTGAATACTTTACCGGTATTGGGATCTGGTTTTTTGGGGGGAATCCTGAATTCTTTTTGGGTCCAATAGATCCAAACCAAAAAATACCAAGAAAAAAAATTCCACACCCCTAGTAATGGCCACATTACTTCCAGGCTACTCAGGAACTGAACTTTGAAAAAATAGATATGAGACATTTTTGTACCTAACAATCAAAATATGGGATATGATGATTACTTCATACTACATTTCAGCATTCCTTGGCTAGAATAGTGGGGTGTAGAATTCCACTGCCTCATGTATTGGAATGGGTGCATCCAGTAGCAACCAGAAACAGACATTGGCTTGCAGAAGGTAGGCTTAATTTATGCGTGCACGTGTTTGAATGTGAATTAGTTAGTTCCCAACATTCCACATCACTCTGGAGAAATAGTTCACAACTCAAGGTTGAGGGACACTTCTGTATATTTAACCAAGTGGAAAAAGTCTTATCACAGCATTAACTGTAGAAAGTTATTTTTGTTATTCTTAGTATGTCTTTAAATCAATTCTCTGTTAATCTTTTTCTCTGTCTGCACTTTGGAACAGTCTCTTTTCCCCAGGCCACTCCTATAGGTCTGAACCCTCATCTGTGCTACATCTATCCACAACTTGCTCTGAGCTTTCACTTCAGGGTTGCCAGGTCCCTCCAGTGGAGTTGGGGAGTTCGGAGTTTACCAGGAGTTGGGAGTTTCTTTGCACATTTCAGCAACGTGCCCACGTGACTTCCAGTTGTGATCCAGAAGTGACATAGGCTCATCAGGGATGTTGGGGTGACACTGGCTTTTATGCAAAACCTCTATGGTAGAATTAGTTTCTATCACAGAGTTTTTGCCCCAAAACCAGAGCATCTCCCTGACATGCCTATGTCACTTCTGGGTCATGTTGAAGTCACATAGGCATGTCACTGAAATGTCATGTATCCTTCATTTGGGGGGTAATTCCCCCCCAGCCAGTTTATCTGCAACAGAGAGGTGGGGCCAGGCAGCAGTGGGCCTCCACCGGTGGGTCTGGCATCCTTATCACAGTTACCTTTTGCTCTGTGTTATCCACAGAACTCTTGCACCACTGAAGTTCTTGGTCCTTCCATTTATTACCCTTGGTTTTCTCTTTTTTCCCAGCACAGAAATCTTTCATCTTCCCCACACACACTTTTGCTTTCTGTAAGAACGGGTCTCCCAGGTTATGTTCTCCCACTACTTTTCACTGCATTCCCTGTACCATTTAATTTGACTGTGTCTCTCTTTCTGTAGCCTTGAGCCAAGAGAAAAGACAAGGTATAAATATTTTAATAAATTAATTTTTAAATCCTTTTTTCCCGTTTTTATAGATTTTTTTTCAATTGCTGTTTTTGTCCTATTTCTTTCCCTACCCCTACACACATACATTTTATCTTTACTCCTCACTATTAAGTTCTGCACCAATAGAACATAGGATTTTCACTGTCTCAGCAATTCAGACTGATTATAGAAATGGTTCCAAATATGGAAATGGATTCTTGGTGAGGTAATAGATATGTTAATAATGACAGGTAAGATTGCTTTGGAGGTAAACAAGAGGACTTCCTAATGTTGACAGGAAATGGTCTCTTGTGGCAAAGACAAACTGATTACATTATTCAGGGCCGGATTGCCCACAGGGCGAACTAGGCGCCCGCCTAGGGCGCCCCGGCCTGAGGGGCGCCAAATGGCACCCCACTCCCCCCGAAAACTGCCCCCCGCCATCCTAACCTGGCGCCCGCCGGCGCCGCCAGACCCCCGCCCCCTTCCCAGCGGGGCCCGCAGAAAAGCCGGCGCCGGGAGGGAGGGGGCGGAGGCTGGACCCCGCCGCCCCCTTCCCGGCTTTTCTGGGGGTCCCGCAGCCGCGGGGCCCGCAGAAAAGCCGGCGCTGGGAGGGAGGGGGTGGAGGCTAGACCCCCCCCGTGCCCCCTTCCTTGGTTTTCTGGGGGGCCCGCAGAAAAGCCGGCGCTGGGAGGGAGGGGGTGAAGGCTGAACCCCCCACCCCCTTCCTGGCTTTCCTGGGGGTCCTGCAGCCGCGGAGCCTCCAGGAAAGCCAGCGCCCCGCCGACGCCCCCGGTCTCCCGGTCCCACCGGGAGGTTGGCATCCCCAGTGGGGGGCGCCCCAGGCTTTCCTGCCTAGGGCGCCCAGACACCTGGAGCCGGCCCTGACATTACTGCGGTTTCTAGTTATGGTCTGTCACTTCTGAGTGCGTCTTTTGGATACCGCTTTGTCTCAGATTTTTCTTCTTCCAGACTCATTTCAGAGCATTGTTCACTAGTGTGATTAGATGCAGCTCTCCTTCAATCTTTTGTCCACCAGCCTGAGTCTCTTTATGTCATCCTTATTTGGCTTTAATGTGCTCCTGGGGACAGAGGGCAGAGAAAGTAGGCCTCAGCACTAAAGTGGAGGTGCTAGGGTTGCCTACCACCAAGTGGGACCTGCAGTTCTCCTAGAATTACCACTGATGTCCAGACTACAGATATCAGTTCCTCGGGAAGGAAGGGTGGCTTTGAAGGGCAAATTGTATGGTATACCACAGATTCTAGGTGAAATTCCTTCCCAGATTCCCCCTTCCACAGGCACAGCCTCCAAATTATGCACTGTGCTTCAAGTAGTTCTTATAAGGTACAAGCCCTACTCCAAGTACCATCACACTGTGTAATGATGGTAGGCATTTTGTTAGTTACTAATGCAGTCTAAGAAATCAGTAAACAAAAAATGTAATAACTGATTCATATTGATGATTAAGTTTGTGGGGAAATATGGTGGAGCTAATTTTTGTTAAATTCTCCTGTTCATCTATGAAATCTGTAATATAACTAGGAATAAACATTTTAGCTTAAGAAATGAAACTCCTGGGATTTATAAATTGTTTCAATTGATTTCCCCTTTCTGCATGACAATAAGTGAAGCCATGTTCATAAAGGCAGCAGAAATACTTCACCAACTGTGTTGGCTTGTCTTTGCAGATTTAAAGAACAAGTGGCATTTGGTGATTGATCGCCTCACGGTGCTTTTCTTGAAATTCCTGGAATACTTTCATAAACTGCAAGTCTTTATCTGGTGGCTTTTGGAGCTACACATTATCAAAATTGTTTCATCATACATTATCTGGGTGACAATAAAAGAGGCAAGTAAATAATGGATATCCCAAACTGTTTCTTCATTCCTTAGCTTCAGTAAAATATCTAAAGCTTAGGCCAGATGATCAACCCACTTTAATAAATACATCTGAGGAATTCTGTGGTAAGTTTGAGTATGAAGTGTTCCCTGTATTCCTTTAAAGAAAAGTGTCAGTGCTGACATATAAAATTAAATCATGGACATTTTGAAAAAAATGATACTTTGGATTTTGAATTTGAAAAAGGAGACATTTGAGTTTCCAAAATAACTTTTTGGCATGAATACAAGGCTTATCTCTAAAATGAGTACATGCAGCCAAAAACTGACAATTCATTTGGTGTTCAAAATATGAATTTTGCATTTCAGTATTTGAAATACAGTTTTTCACATTTAGACTTATTTTACATTTATTAAAATGCAAACTTAGCTTCAGTTTTGACATATCCTAATACCATCTATATAACCTTTATTTAAAAATATATATATACCTTGCACTTTAATATACAGTTTGGCAGGTGGCTACCCAAGTAATCTTATTTATTTAGTGCATGATTGCATAAATGCACCTGTTCCTTTTTAGCTAAAATTATGTTTTATGCTCTGATCATGTCCCATTTAAACTTACAACTAGGGGTGGGTATGAGCCAAAAAAAAATGTAGGTTCATGGAGGTTCATTGTTTGTGGGATTTTCACGGACCAAATCATTGTTCATTGGATTCATGAAGGGAACACATTCAAAACGCTTTCCCTTCACTTGCTGAGGCACACTTCCAGGCGTAAAGGCCTTCCATTCACTCCTGGGAGTGAGCCTCAGCAAGTGAGGCACATCTGTGAAGCGCAGCTGGGAAAGGGAAGGGGAAGCATTTAAACATACTGCTCCTTCACTCTCCAGAGTCACGCTGCAGCAGCGGCACACTTCCACCAGTGAAAAGAAGGCAAATTGCCTTCCCTTCACTCCTGGAAGCGTGCCACTGCTGTGGCATGCCTGGGGAAGGAAAGGCATTTAAACATGCCCCTCTGTCATTCTCTGAAGTTGCTCTGCAGCAGCAGCACACTTCCAGGAGTAAAGTGAAGGCAATTTGTGCCTCAGTGAGGGAAGGGAAGGCAATTCCCTGTTGCCTTGGCAATCCTTGGCGTCAGCATGTCTGGCTCGCAGACCGCTTCCACGGACCGCACAAAACTCGTGAGAAACATGGCAGTCCGTGGGTGGTTCACAAGTGGTGCGATTGCATAGACCAGGCTCCCAGACCACAAACCAGGCCCCGGTCCATGATGAAATTAGGTCCATGGTCCAGTCCATGGCCATCCCTACTTACAACCTTCTTTTCTCTTGCTTATCTTTGTTACACCACCATACTCTCTCCTTATTTCACTGCAGTCTTGTAAAAATTACTCACTTTAAAAAGCCTCTTAAATGTCACGTTATCTCTCTTCTCTTCTTTCCTATTATATTGCTTCCTTTGATCTTTCTCCAGCTCCGTCACCTTCAGTGCTTGAAGCTCTTGTTTTCTCAAATAGTCCATCTATTTTCCTTTTATTTTTCCTGATGCCTGTAGGGTCCTTTAAATACCTTCTGAAAATATAATTTTCATGAAGCCTTTAATTTAACTACTTAGTTCTCATTCCTACTTGGAAATAAGCCTAAGTGAGCCTTTCATTCACAGTTGCCCTTGTTTCTCCACTTCCCACCTCTTCCTTTGTCATCTTTCCTGCTGTTGATATGTGGATTGTAAATTCCTTATAGAATAGGTTTTTTAAAAAACTTACATCAGTCTGCAAAGTGGCATAGGCACTGATTGTATAATAATAATTACAGTATGCTGATATGTGATAGTCATAGTTTGGCTCCTTGCAGGAAAAATAATCTGCACGATAAAACCAGTGATAACTACAGTTTAGAGTTCTGCAAATCCAGGGTAACACCCAAGCTTGCAGAAAAAATTGACTTAAAAAAACAAAACAAGGCACCAAAATGTTAAGAGTACTCTCTGTGCATGCACAGACACTTTTATAAAATAGGATTTTAATGGCAAGAAGAGAAGTTGGAGCCAAAAGTAGAGCAGGAGGGAAAGCAGAGCTGAACTTGGGGATGTAGAGACAAGTGCGGAGAAGCATACCCAGCGCAAGAGACAGCAGAGACTGATTCGGAGGGGAAAGGATTGGAAGCTTTTGCTGATTCTGTCTTCCACTGAGAGACCTTTGATCCTTCTCCTAAGTGATTACTGGGGGGTTTCCTTCAGAGAAGCAAAGCCAGTGCAGGAGGGGAAGCAGAGACCAGCAGGGGAATGGGATTTCCATTCTGCTTGAACCATCACATGTTCCTCCCTTGTAATGTAATAATGCAAAAACAAAAAGTTTTTCTCAGCACACACTGACTCCCTGCCAAAGGTGTATGAATCATAATGAAGTAAAATCTAATAGAACATTGTCTCCTGAACTCTCTGGCAGTGGTTCTTTACTCCAGCGATATATTCAGAATTAAATTGGTTGTCTTCTGTGCTAGTTACACTGGCAGCACCATAAAGAGTAACCTATTCTTTTTCACTCCTGTGTATTCCCGCTGAAGTTACAGCTGTAATAAACTATTGCTTCTTGAGAGATCCCCCTCTGCTCTAATTATATTTTAAATAGTTGAATGGTCCATACATTTTCTGTCTCTAGTTCCAAAGCAGGTTTCCCACTCCAGTTACATGTAAGCTTGGGGTGGGATCAGGAGGAACTGACAAAAAACCCTTGTGCCTGCAGAAGTGTAGGTAGGATCCAAGCCAGTAATATGACGGTGTCATCCTATGCATTTTTAATGAATTGCGTAATTAGTATAATATCAGTGCTGGGCACTATTGGGTATCTTGTGTGAGATACAGCTGTAGGACTAATTTTGCTGTTCATTTTCCTCTCACCTGTTATGCACTGTTCTGTATTGTGAATTTATTCATTTTTAAAATGTTAAACTTATGTCATGAGATTCATAGAGTGTGGTTACACTTTTTCATTTAAGTATAAGGCAGATGGCTGAGTGTGAGGTAGCATAATACAAGTTCACAAAAAGTTGACAGGTAATCTGTATTTTTTCATTGTTTTGTGTTTATAGGTTTCCCTACTTAACTACGTGTTTTTGATTGCCTGGGCTTTTGCTTTACCATATTCCCAGTTCCGTCCATTGGCATCCAGTGTCTGCACTGTTTGGACCTGTGTGATTGTTGTCTGCAAAATGTTGTACCAGCTGGAAACTATTGAGCCTTACAAATATTCTTCAAACTGTACAATGGTAAAATATAATGATCATCTGGATTATGAAATTTTTAAATAAGTGATTTTACAACTGGAGGGTTTTAGGAATCCTGATAAAGAACCAGCACCATGCCTTCAGGGAATAAAATGCAATGTAAGCTACTGATGGATAAGGGACTTCTAGTAGAATGAACCTGGAAAAATGAACCAGAGATAGACTTGCTGAGTTGATAAGACATCCAAACAGAAACTACAGATTGGCCATTATTAATGATGAAATGGAAGGAAAAGTGAATTGTTTGTCACAGAAGCAATGCTATATGTTCTCTGTGCATATGTAGTACTGAAAGCTTTGAAATTTGATGTATGGAGTAGGGGTGTGCATTCGGCATAAAGTGAGCCGAAAAAATACCTGAAAAATACCTTATCTATATTTTATGGGCATTTTTTCAGCCAGTTAGCTAGTGGACTACTTATCCAGCTATCAAAAAACGGGTTTTTTTTGGGACTGCCAGACAGTTGCAGTCAAAGGGCATTTAAAGGGCTCTCAGTCCCTTTAAATGACTTTGAAGTGAACTCTCAGGTTGGAGAAGGCATTTAAAGGGACTGTGATCCTTTTAAATGCCTTCAGAGTTCACTTGCCACAGCTTGGAGAAGACATTTCAAGGGATAGTGAGCCCTTTAAAACATTTTTACCACCATTGGAAACAATGGATGATGGGGGAACCTTCTTCGGGGGCCCATAAAATTGGACCCCCTGGTCCAATCTTTTTGAAACTTGGGGGGAGTTTGAGGAGAGGCACCAGCAGCTATGCTGCAAATTTGATGCCTCTGCCTCAAAGAACAGCCCCCCCAGCACCTCAGATACCACCAGATTCTCTATTATAGCCTATGGGGAACCGCTGACTATAATGTTCCACATAAGGTATAATGGAGCCAAAAAAAATTGGCAAACCCAAATATTTCCTGAATCTGGATACCATACCAATATTAGGATTTGGGAATATTGGGAAATACATATATCTTTGGGGTTTAATATATCCAAACCTGAAAAATATCGAGCGTTTGGGGTTTTTTGCACACCCCTAATATGGAGAGAAAATAACTGGGGATGAGAAAACTGAACCCTGTCAAGAGCTGGGAGGCTGAACAAACACTTCCCTTCTGGCAACACATAAAAAATGATCTGCTGGGAAGAGAACTAGGATTGCTGATATGTGAGGTGTTTGGATAGGAAAGGAGGGAGGAGGAGGAGGAGGAGGAGGAGGAGGAGGAAATTGGATTTATACCCCGGCTTTCACTGCCCAAAGGCGTCTCAGAGCAGTTTACAAACTCCTTTCCCTTCCCCTCCCCACAACAGACACCCTGTGAGGTAGGTGGGGCTGAGAGAACTACTGACAGAAACTGTTCTTGAGAGAACAGTTGTGCCAGAGCTTGTGACTGACCCAAGGTCACATCAGCAGGTGCAAGAGGAGGAGTGGGGAATCAAACCCGGTTCTCCCAGATAAGAGTTCTCCTGGTTCTCCCAGATAAGATAAAAGGAGGGCAGGATGACCAGTTATCTCAGTGTCTCAGTGAGATCAAAGAGGGCGAGAATAGACTGGTAGCATGTTCAGAAGAGGGCAGAAAACAGAAACCAAATTACAGGGATCAGTTCAAGGCATAAGTGGATAATGATATAGTAGAGAGGATGAATGATAGGAATGGCAAGTATGAGACCAAAGGAAGTGGGTTCTGGGAGCCATGTGAAATGCCATTATTCTTAAGGAAAAGAACTGAGAGAAAGGAAAGGATAAGGAAAAAGGAAAACAGAGAGACTAGCCACCTATTTTCAGTTTTATTGCTGAGGCAAGGTCAGTGACAAAAACTGGTGATTGAGTATTTTAGAATCAAATTGATTGAAATTATTTTTAATAAGTACCCTTTTCTTAAAGTTATTTTCTGTATTCTAAATATATTCATTTTAATTCAAATTTGTTTCATTATGTCGATATCTATCATGGAGTTCCTTTATTTTGGACCAAAAGCTCTGTGTTTGAAGAAAACCACAGTGATACTCTTATATATGCAATCCCCACAAGCAGAATATTGATGTTAGCTATGCCATGATATACTGCTTTCTAAAGCTGGCTGGAACCTTTAAGTTCAGCTGTTTATAAAGAGAAGCTAGCAAGTGCCTGAAAAATAAATACAAAACCCATTCTTAATTATCATTCCCTTTGCAGGTGCTTGGATTGTTTAGCTACTCTGCTGATCTTATCCTGCCTCTGTTTAATGAACATTCTCTTTGAAGAGATCTAATTAAAATTCATATTTTTTAACATTTTAGCCTGAAAACAGTACTGAGGAAGAGAGAAAAGTTCTGAAAGACTCCATTCTCTACAAAGGCCCTATTGATCCATCTGAATGGGTTGGATTAAGAAAGTCGCCTGATTCTCTGCTTGTATACTTGAGGGTAATTCCTATTTTCTTCTGCTCTCTCCTCATGTTGTTTGTAACTGTGTCTTTACAATTGGATGACCTGTAAATAACACTTCTTTAGCTGCTATGTGAATCTAATACTGCCTCTAATATGCAATAATATGATACATGCAATATGTTAATATGCAATAATATATAATAAAATCACGTGGGGAGGGGTTAACCTCTCCCGACTGTGTCCCTCAGGGTACTTGGTGATGCATGAGCATCTGTTTGGCAGGTGGGTTGGTGTCGTTGAAGTCTGTAAGGATTCTTTCCCCCTAATACAGGTGCCCCATTCAGGACACTTGCGGTTTCAAGGCTATGTGCCTAATGCTGGGACTGAGAGATAGGACTGGGATTCAGTTGGTGTACCACTCACCCCACTGCCTAACAGTCTCCCTGCCTGAGCTGATGGGGGTGGTGTTGGGGACCTGTAGGCTGGTTATTCTAGGGAACTTCAGCATTCACACTGAGGCTTTATTGTCAGGAGTGGCACAGGTTTTCATGACCTCCATGACAACCATGTGCCTTTTTCAGGTAATAACCGGTCCTAGACATTGTGCAGGTCACACTCTTGCTCTGTTATTTTGTTCTTGGTGGGAAGAATGCAGTCTGAGGGTAGAGGAATTGTCAATGGTTCCTTTCTCATGGACAGATCACTGCTTGGCTGGTTTTAGACTTAGAAGACCCTGCAGGGATGGGAGATCTATTAAAATGATCAACTCCCAGAGCCAGATAGATCCAAATGGCTTTCTGATGTATCTAGGGGATTTTCCTGTTGATATGGTTGGTGTTATTGTCAGTACTGGAATGACAAGATGCCCTGGGCGGCTAAGATGATAATTCCCAAGTGCCCTCTCTCAAGTGTTGAAGCCCAGTAATCCCATTGTTTACTGAAAGGTTGCAGGCAATGAAAAGACAAGGGCTAGAGCACAGTGGAGGAAAACTCAGAACAGATCTGATAAGACTCAGACAAAAGCTCCTTTTAAAATGCACTCCATGGCAGTGATGGCAGGAAAGGAACAACACTTTTCTGCCACCAGTGTGCCTGCACAGTCTAAGGCAGTGATGTTTTCCAGGTAGTCAGAGGCCTGTTGTTTGGTCTGCATATTGTCCCCTCTGCTTTTTAACTTCTACATGAAACCACTGGGTAAGGCCATCCAGAGTTTTGGGTTGGGCTGTCACCCATATTTGGATGAAACTAAGCTCTTATCTTGTGCTTATGGCTGATCCCAGGGGCTCTGTAGAAACCTGGAGGCCTTATTAGAGTGATGTGGGCTAATAAACTAAATCTTAATCCCAACAATACACAAGTGCTACTGGTGTGTTAAAACTGAGATTTAAGGTGTCACCTGTTCTGCATGGGGTTGCACTCCCCTTGAAGGAACAGATCCATAGTCTGGGGGTGTTCATGGACCCAGGCCTGCTTCTGGATAGGCAGGTGACAACTGTGGCCAGGAGTGTCTTTCATCAGCTTTGTCTTGCTAGCCAGCTGTGGCCTTTCCTGGGCAGGAAAGATCTGACTGTTATGGTTTGTGCCCTGGTTACATGTTGATTATATTACTGAAATGCACTGTCTTGAAAAGTGTTCAGAAACTTCAGTTGGTTCAGAATGCTGCAGCCAGGATGCTGATTGGAGTGGATCGTAGGAAACATATAATTCCAGCCTTGGCCTATCTACATGGGTTTCCAGTTTGTTTCCAGCCACAATTCAAGGTGCTAGTGCTGACCTTTAGAACTGTATATGGTTTTGGTCCACCATACCTGAAGGACTGCCTACTCTCTTATGAACCTATCTGACTGCTGCAGTCATCTTCCAGGGACCTGCTTCAGACCGCCACCTTGTGAGGCTAGGCTGGTGGCAACCTGGGAAAGGGCCTTCTTAGTTGTGGCCCAGATAGACTTTTCTGTCCCACTCCGTTGCCATCTTCCACCAGTGGGTGAAGACTTCTTTTTTTATTTGGCATTCCCTTAGTGATCCCTCCTCTCTCCTCTAATGTTTAATTATTGTTTCTATGTTTTGTATTTATTTTAGCTCTGGTTTAACTGTTTTAATGATGTGTTGGTTTTAATGGCATTTAAGATCAGACTTTATTATGTGTGTTTTAATTTGTTAGCCGTCTTGATTGATTGATTCACTGTATAAACTGCTCTCCTCCAAAGGGCTCAGGGTGATGTACAATATACATCAATAAATAAAACAATTTAACAATTACAATAAAAACAATACAGTTCAACAGTAAGTTCATTTACAGGTATCTAATGTCAGTTTATACCATCCCCATGAGGAGGGGAGGGAAAGGATGAGAGATGGAGGCCAGGCTTGCTGGTAAACCATTGCTGTCCTCAACTGTAGGCCTGCTGGAACATCTCTGTCTTACAGGCCCTGCAGAACTGTAAAAGGTCCCGCAGGGTGCAAATTTCACTAGACAGAGTGTTCCACCAGGCTGCGGCCAGGGCTGAGAAGCCTTTGGCTCTGGTTGAGGACAGCCAGATGTCTTTTGAGCCAAGGACCACCAGGAGATTTTGACCCCAGAGCTACCCTATGAAGGCAGAAAGATGGGGGAGATTTTTTGTTAAATAAAAATACATAAAATATTATAATATATATGATAGGACATGATATTAAGTATTGTTGAACAGAAAGAGAACTGAAAACAGCTCTCAGGATAAGCTACCTTATTTTTAATGGCACAATGCAAACAGAGCAAGGTAATCCTATGGTAATAGAAGGTAGGCAATATGCAAGCTTTCACTGTAACATTTAAATGTCAGTCTGGTGCTTTTGTTCAACAATGAGAAAATATCGAACTAAATGGACTTTAAGTCTTGTTTGGAGACCATTTTCTTATGCTTAATTTACAGTGTGTCATGAGAGATGTAAAGTGATTTTTATCATACATTACAGTAGACTAGAATATTTGGCAGCATATTGTAAATTATAGCATATTTGATTTTGATCTAATTCATTAGTTCTTTGTAGCTTATTTGATTTAATTTCTCTTATAGAATAATCTGCTGATGCTGGCAATTCTGGCCTTTGAAGTCACCGTCTACCGACATCAGGAATACTATAGATGTCGAAACAATCTCACTGCCCCTGAAACCAAAACAATTTTTCATGATATAACTAGATTACATTTGGATGATGGAATACTTAACTGTCTCAAGTACTTCGTAAACTACTTCTTCTACAAGTTTGGTTTGGAGGTAACTTCAATGCCATCCAGATTAAAGGAGTAATTCTTGCAATGACTGCATTTTGGGATTATGAACAGTTATTTCTTTACATGGAAATTGCAGTGTAACCACAGGAGCAGGAGAGCACAATCATTTCTGCCCTGCTAATTTTGTTTTTCATTTTAAAAATTTCTTCTAATTTCCCCCCAAACACTTTTAATCTAATTTTAATGTATTCAGTTTTTCTAATTTTGTTTATGAAATATGCCATTTCTCTTTGGGCTCCTCTCAGACTAGGGCTTAAATCCAGGGATGCAGTTCTGGACATGTAGAGTTGCCCCTGCCATTATTTATTTTATTTACTTATTTATATCCCCTTTTTTCTCCCTAACAGATCCGGGTGGGTAGATGTGTTGGTCTGAAGCAGTAGAACAGATATTGTGTCCAGTGGCACTTTTAAGACTAATGAAGTTTTATTCAAGGTATAAGCTTTCATGTGCAAGCACACTTCTTTGGAAGAAGAAGCATCTGAAGAAGTGTGCATGCACATGAAAGCTTATACCTTGAATAAAACTTTGTTGGTCTTAAAGGTGCCACTAGACTCAAACTTTGTGTTTCTCCCGAACAGGAACCCAAAGCAGCTTACATTGTTCATCATTGATCTTCTGAGCAGTCCACATGGGGACTACACTTGCTCAGGCAAACTGCTAGAGGACTTTTCCAGCATTTTCCTAGTAATTACAAACACTTTGGAACTAGCCCCTCCCCTTCAGAACATGGTAGTAACCATTTTTCCAGTCAGACAGTTACGTGCAGATGGTTGCATTCACTCCCCTTCTCTCAGCTCAGACTTCACCACCATGGTGAGAGGTCCAGCTTACGGGTTCTCTTCATCTCTTTTCTTGAGTTTGTTTCTTCAGTGAGGTTTTTTGCCTCATTTTCTGCCCTTCCTGCAATTATGTCACAGAAAGCACTTTTCAAAAAATGTACTAAGTGCAGCACGAAAATGTCAAGGTCTGATGAAGACTCCCTCTGTCTTTTATGCCTGGGTGAGGGGCACAACATGTCACTGTGCAACTTTTGCCTTCAGTTCATTCTGAAGGCCTACCCTGACCTTTGAAAACTAGTCTGTGGAAGAAAGCATTATCTTGCTCTGAAAACCCAGCAGCAAAGACATCTGCCCCAGTGGAATGTTCTCAAGCCTTATCAGCAAAATCTTTGACAAGAACTGATCAGCTCTCAGGCCCAGTATCAGTTGCCTCAGTCCCATTAGTTTCATGTACAAAACTGACCAAATGTCAGTCTCAATCATCGGACCAGTCACCATCATGCTGTGCTTCTGAACTACCTTCTAAAAGGGCAAAGACAGCACCGATATAAACATCAGTTATTTCCAAAGCTCCAATGAAATCTACACTACCAGTTCTGCTGGCTCCGCCAATGGAGCAAAATGATCAGGAAGACCTGGCTCCACCATGAACCCCTTCTATTCATTCGCCTTCACCAGTTCCATCTATATTTAAAGATGAAGTAGAGCCTGACTGGGAAACCCTGTTGGTTCCACACACACTACCCAACCTTCAGAACCAGCACAACCAGTTCTGTGGCAGTTTCCTGTGCCTCCCTCTCCATGGCAATATTATCCATATTATATTCCTTCACCTTTTCTGCAGGAATGGGGTTATTACTCTTTCTGACCACCTGGAATTGAGGCACTCTTCCTCCAAGAACAGAGGATTTGCTCCAGTATCCACTTGGTACCCACCTTCTACTCCTTCTAAGGGCATCTGGTACCCTCAGAATCTGAAAAGGAAGATGAAGGAGAGGAGGCAGGCTCTCATTTGGGTCAGAGTTCAGGCTTACCATCAGACCCCTTTCCAAATGACACTGTGGGGGACTCTGATGCGGTTTCTCCAAATGAAGACCTCTGCTATATGCAGAATAAATTATGTGCATGGCAACATCACTGGACACCCTAGTCACCTCTTCTGCACCAGAACCTCAGGACCAGATATTAAGGAGGCTTTATTCAGACTCACCTAGCATCATTGCTTTTCCAGTGCTGGAAGGG
The DNA here is from genome assembly GCA_029375565.1 of Gekko gecko. Classification (NCBI taxonomy): domain Eukaryota; kingdom Metazoa; phylum Chordata; class Lepidosauria; order Squamata; family Gekkonidae; genus Gekko; species Gekko gecko. The sequence continues at coordinate 54,752,926 of JAPDNY010000009.1, forward strand.
ATAGCTGACATCTCCAAGGCCATATAGGAAAAACTCTCCAGCATTTTAGCTACTTCAAAGAAAGCTGAGAATCTGTATTGGGTTCAGCAGAAGGATTGCCCATACTTATTCACTCAGCCTCCCCCTTCTTAGCTTATTGCAGAGGAGATGCAAGTGAGACAGCAGCCAGAGGCCCAGTCCCCTCAAGCTGACAGAAGGGCATAAGACTGATGCAGTCAACTGAAAGGCATTCTTGTCAGTGGCATTGAATTTGTGTACTGCAAATTATGGAGCAACTATGGGGGTTTAGCAGTTGTTCCTATGGGGAAAATGTCATCTTGCATCTATCTTCAAAGCAGCAGATTAATGCCAGGAGGCATGCTGCAGATTCTCCTGCCAGGGACATGGCTTCAGCAATAGTTCTTCACAGGGATGTGTAGTTGTGATCCACAGCCCTCCCAGCAGAAACCAGGCAGAAGGCTGAGGACCTTGTGTTTGAAGGGAACACTCATTTCTCCTCAAAAACTGATGAAGTCTTGTCACAGATTTTAAAAAAGAACAAACAGATTTCTTGCTCCTTTGGCATTATTCAGGGGCCTAACCCTCCATACAGATCCAGGTGTTCTTACAGATACCAGCAACAACCACCATCCTCTAGGCACCAGCAATTCCAACAGCTTCAGCCACACCAGGTGCAGTATCCTGCACAAAGGTCCTTTTCTAAGCATGAGCCTCAAAGGAAGTACAGAATAGCACTACTTATGGGACAACAGCACCACCGATCCTTAAAGGATTTACAGCAGAGTGAAAATGGCTCGTCCTGACTAGCACGCCTACTGGAAGGTGCTACTATCAGTATATTAGGCACGTTGTCCTTGTTTTTCAGTAGGTGGCAAGTTGTCACCTCTGATAGTTGGGTTTTGTCTATAGTTAGATGTGGCTACAAATTAGAGTTTTAGGAAAGACCATTCTTATAGTCTTCAGCTCAAGCATTAGATTGTTCTGCTTCAGGCAGGTGTCAGCGTATACATAGTTAACTCGGGAAGATAATGGGAGCTGGTTATCAGAGGCAAGATGCCAGAGTTTAATAAACAGTTGCCTAAGCAGACCAAGATCAGTTTTCCAAAAAGCGAGTCCAAAACAGCAGCAGCAGGTAAGTAAACAAACATGTTGAATCCATGCTGAAGGGCTTGTCCCCCATACTTTTATACGCTTCAAGCCCTACATCATGCCTGCAACAGCTGCTTCACATCTCCCCTGATGATGTTTTTCCTTTCTCAGCAACTGATTGATGGTGCTGAGCTCTGAGGCGTGCTGCCCTGTGTTGGGACTGTAAATCCTCTCTACACCTGTGCTGATGTTGCTCTTGTGGACTTGGAGATCCTGGAGGAGACAGGGCAGCTGGCTGGCCCTGAACTGTCAGCTCGGGGTGGGTGGGTGAAACACATATCTCTTAGCCTCCTAACTGTGGTTCCTCGTCTGATTGCTCAGCTGCAACTGGTGGCTGATAGACACAGAATCCAGCTGTTCTTCACCAGAGGAGTCAGAGCTGTCTCCAGGGCCTGGTGGTTCCATGACATAGATACTATCATGCCTGACCTGGGTTCTGGATTAGTGACCTTCCTAAGTAAAGGGACGGTTCAGAGAGTGCCAGATGACAACTGTACCCGTGGGTTTGACTTGAGGTTCTTTCTTGTTCCCAGAAAGGACAGTGGCCACAGACCCATTTTGGATCTAAGAGATCTTACTTGGTATTTCCAGGTTAAAAAGTTCAGGGTGTTATCTTTCCTGTCAGTTTTACAGTTCTTAACATTAAATTGCTGATTCATTAGTTTTGATTTACAGCATGCTTATTTTCACATAGCTATTGACTTGGGTCATTGTAGACACGTTTTAAACACAATGGGGTCTTGTACCAGGACACTGTGTTACCCTTTGGACTAGCTATGGCACCAAGAGTATTTATGAAATGCATGGCTGTGGTGGTTGTTTACCTTAGGTCCAAGAGGTGTGACATATATGCATACTCAGATGACTGGCTGATTACTGTGCCGTCATATGAGTTGTTACAGTCACATGACCATTTGAGTGGTAAAATGGTAGCTAGCACACTCCAAAGGGGAAGGTCTCCCCCAAAGTGTTTCTATTGTCTAGGAAAATGCTGGAAAACTTCTCCATCAGCCAGCCTGCACGGGCACAGTCCCAGTGTGTGCCTGTACAGAAGACAACTTGATGAACAGCAATTCCAGGTAAGTGCAACACTTCTCCTGTCCTCCATTTTATCCTCACAACAACCCTGTGAGGTAGATTAGGTGACAGGCCCAAGATCACCTAACAAGCATCCCTGCACAGTGAGGATTCAAACCTGAGTCTTCCATATCCTAGTTTGACACTCTAACCACTGGCTGTCTAGTTGAGGAGAGGTTAAGTCTTATAACCCTTGAGATAATTGTTCTAGGATTGCCAAATCCCTTTGAGATGCCGGCAGGGAGATGGGGAGGTTTCCTCCTGCCAGGCAGCTGGCCAGTGGCAGGCAGGAGCCTGCAAAACCTGGGAATCCCCTGCCCCAACTGGGGACTACATACAAACAGAGTAATCATGATAAGGAACAATAACAGTGTAGAAACAAAGATTCATAGTAGCCAGTAACAGCAATAATTGCCCATTACAGCAAAACAAGGTCCCGGTATAGCTCCCTTGTTTCTTAAGTTCTCTTCCTCAGTTGCTGTAAACCTCTAGAATGGAACAAAATATACAATGAACCACAGTAGGCATCCTCCTCATGCACACCAAACTTCCAAGCCACACACTCTGGAGTGCCCTGACTCACCAAAAATTCTGTATTGAATGCACAAATGCAAGGGTTTTTACAATCTCCGTCAGAAGTGACCTTGATGTGAACCTCCTGGTCTCCCGTCCGGGATAATTCACTGTACTGTATTAAGATATAAAAGATAAGGAGCTCAGTAAAACCTTCCTTCACATTTAAAGAATGCTTTGTATGTCGTACTTACAATAGTATTCACAGTCCCTTTGTAAATATCCTTGAATCTCTCAGTATATTCCCTCAATCTCCAAGCAAATTGCCAAAAAAGCAGCCAGGAGGCCACCGTTAAGTCAGAACTGTTAGTGAAATATTCACATAACTACCTTCCCAAGTAAAAAACACCCAGATGGGTTACATTAGGAATGATTTTATCCGCTACTTACATCAGAAAGGAACAAATACCCCACGATCCCTGCGACTTTATTACAACAGGAAGTCTTCTATATCTATAAGTTGAGAACACTTACACCTCATGGTCTGAATTCATCCATGGATCTTGCTGTTTTCGTATAGATATTTATGATTCAGTGTGAACATTATGCAGCTACAGTATAATGTAATGTTTTGCAACACCACTAGATGGTATTATTGTTCTGTAAAATTGTTAATTTTTGTTGATGAGACTTGATCTTGTGATTATACACACCTGGGGTTCCCTGACAATATAACCATGTTCCTAGCCATTCCCTCAATTGGGAACACTCCACTGTTGAATTGGTAGCAGGCTGTGCCGCAGGGATCATGGGGTATTTGTTCCTTTCTGATGTAAGTAGAGGGTAAAATCATTCTTAATGTAACCCAGATGGTGTTTTTTTTTCTTGGGAAGGTAGTTATGTGAATATTTCACTAACAGTTCTGACTTAATGGTGGCCTCCTGGCTGCTTTTTGGCAATTTGCCTGGAGATTGAGGGAATGTGCTGAGAGATTCAAGGATATTTACAAGGGGACTGTGAATAATATTTTAAATACGACATACAAAGCATTCTTTAAATGTGAGGGAGGGTTTTACTGAGCTCTTTATCTTTTATATCTTAACTACGGGCAAGGCCCATTGTAGGTGCAAGACAACGGGCCATAGGAGGACGCGGGAGGCCCCTGCGCCACTGCCCTGCATGCTCTGGTGAGACCCCAGAGCAGCAGCACAGGGCAGCATCAGTCCGAGGGCCCTCCAGCCAGAGAAGCACCAGTGAGGGGGGTGGGGTGGCTCTGTTAGGCTTCTCTGGCTGGCTTGCTTCAGCGCACCAGCCAGAGAAGTCCTGGAAGGGATTTAAATTGCCCCCGGGTTCTTCGGCGGGTGAGCTAGGAAGAGAGCGGGGTGGCTCTGTCAGGCTTCTCCAGCTGGCCTGCTTCAGCGCACCAGCCGGAGAAGCCCCAGAGAGGGATTTAAACACCCCTCTATGCCCTCCCGGTCCTTCCTAGCTTGCCTGCCTCAGCAAGCCAGCTAGGAAGGGGGTGGGGCAGCTCTGTCAGGCTTCTCTGGCTGGCCTGCTTCAGCGTTCCAGCCAGAGAGCCCCGGGGAGGGATTTAAATGCCCCCGCGCCCTCCCAGTGAGCGAGCTAGGAAGGGCGCGGGGAAGGGGGAGGTGGCCCTGGCCCTGTGGAAGGGAGCCTGGCGAAAGTCTGCGGCCTCGGGGCCCAGAAGGGATGTGGCCCTTTTGGCCTCAGGCCAGCATGTGGCTCTGTGCCATGGGCTCCAGCAGACAGTGGGGAAAGGCTGGCTAGTGACCTTGGGAAATCCTCCAGGCTGTAAAAGAGTCATCTGGGCTGTAGAACAGGCTGAGAAAGGCAGCGTTGTAGGAGTCTAGGCAGACTCAAACTCTCCATGTCCTCTCCTGAGGAGAATGTGTCTTCTGTGGAGATTTTTGGCACCAGCTGGTTCTGTGGGTGGGACTCATGGAACTCAGCCACTGGCTAGGGAGACCCTAAGAATGACAGATCCGGCATCCAACTCATTTTGGAGCGTGTTGAAATGTTCAGAGGAGTCCATGACCAAAACAGAATTATATATACCGGAGGATACAGTACAGTGAATCATCCTGGATGAGAGATGAGGATGTTCACATCAAGGTCACTACTGATGGAGATTGTAAAAGCCCTTGCATTTGTGCATTCAATACAGAATTTTTGGTGAGTCAGGGCACTCCAGAGTGTGTGGTTTGGAAGTCTGATATGCATGAGGAGGATGCCTACTGTGGTTCATTGTATATTTTGTTCCATTCTAGAGGTTTACAGCAACTGAGGAAGAGAACTTAAGAAACAAGGGAGCTATACCGGGACCTTGTTTTGCTGTAATGGGCAATTATTGCTGTTACTGGGTACTATGAATCTTTGTTACTATCTATGCTATGCTATGCCAATAAAGGTTGCGTATTTGCGAATCTTTGTTTCTACATTGCTATTGTTCCTTATCATGATTACTCAGTTTGTATGTACTTCTTGGTCTTTTGACTACTTGTATTTTATTTGTCTTGTATCACACCATATTATAATTGATCACTATGTTATAATGGTCATGATATGATTACTGGTGTTATTTTGTTTGTATACTTGCATATTTAGTGGGAGTCTTGGACAGGCAGCCCTTATTTGGAGTTTCATCTTGTTGATTCTAGCAGCTCTTTTACTCCGTGAGCCTTTGTTGTTTGTCCCAACTGGGGACTGGCAACTCTAAATTGTACTGTAGTTTGCATAAAGAACATTGCTTCCATGTGAGCCTCAGAAAAGCAATAATCCCCTTTGTTTCCTGAGTCTTCAATTGGATTGATCAAATTTATCATATCAAACCATGTCAGAATATAGTTGCTGGACCTCTGACAGCAACCTTATAACCTTTTCTGGTTGTGCAACCTAGGAGGAACTTTTTCTTATACTGCAGTAGCCATTATTTATAGAAGAGTAAACAAAGCATGGCGTTGGATGAGAGAAATCTTAGAGAACTATCACTGTGTCTAATAATAAACTGGCTGGTCCCTGTGTGGGTGATGAAAGCTGCACAATGAAACCACTCACAGGCATGGTGTTAGAGATTTCTACTTGCTTGAGGGACTCCCTGGCCATATAGAAAACACGGCTTTGTAAATTAACCAAAATAGTATGGAAAAATCCTTTGGCCTGATGAATAATGAAAATGCTCCAAAGGGGATAGAAGAGTAGAGCAGCGAGAGATTGGAAATTAGCCACCTCAAGGCCCCAAGAATTTAGAGAATGTTTCCAGAGAATATTAGAGTGGATGGAATAGAATTTCCAAATTTACTCCTCCTAAGATATATTCCTTCTAAGATTCTCTGTGGACCTCCAGTTTGTTACATGTTAGTATGCAAAATGTTTCATGACGTTTTATGGATTTTCCAAGAATGAGAGCTAAGGAATATAGAAATCATCCTTCCAGATGGATATAACTTCTATACATTTTTCTTGTTGTCACAGACCTGTTTCCTCTTATCAATAAATGTAATTGGTCAACGAATGGATTTTTATGCCATGATTCATGGCCTTTCATTAATTCTTGTGTTATATCGACGCAGAAGAAAAGCCATTGCAGAGGTCTGGCCAAAATACTGTTGTTTTCTGGCATGCATTATTACATTCCAGTATTTCATTTGCATTGGCATTCCACCTGCTTCTTGTAAAGGTAAGAGTACTACTTGTTTTCTACAGACTGTGATAATCTTTTGCTTTTCCATTAAACACTAGAAAATTAGCAAATATGCAGAAGGGCTAAATAAATGTTATGAAACACTGTGTTTTTTCTTACTTGTACCTTCATAGATTATCCATGGAGGAATCCTAATTCCAACTTCAATAATAATATTATCAAGTGGTTATACTTTCCAGATTTTGTGCGTCAACCAAACCCAGTCTTTCTTGCTTGTAAGTATTTCAGTGAATACCTAGGCAGCCTTACACCTCTATCATTCTTTGTAGTGCACTTTTAAAATTATTGTTCTGAAGTGTATTGTTCTAAACCATATCGTATTCCAGAATTCAGTCATTTGCCTGCAAGGAATGACACATAAGAACCAGTACTCCCTCAAAACTCTTAAGCTGTACTCAGCTGACTATTGCTTTTGAGCCAGTTATCAAGGGCTTAGTTTTTGCCCTTAGGGTGCAGCCTGCTACTCTTTGTTGATGAACCAAAGCCAGGAGGATGAACGCATCACAGGAGTTTCACTGCATGATGTGTGTTTGGAGGAGATGACTGGTTGAATATGCACTGCTGACTCTAAGCCTTGAACACTTTGCAATGATTGCTGTCACATCTAAGAGATGAGAGAGAGAGTAAGCCGGATGAGACTGCATAGCTGCATAAATAAATTGAATTAAATAAATAAATATATAAATACCATTTTCAGTGAATGGAAGAAGATCCCATGTGGTAGTAGTGGGCCAAGAAGGGTCCTTTTCTTTCCTTCACTGTGCCCTGTACCCTTCATAATATAACTCCTTGCAGGTCCCTGCATGTATTAAATGTTCAATAAGTTGACAAATCAATAAGTTGACAAGTCTACCATGAAAAAAAATGTGTTTCAAATAGTTAAAAATGGCAGTCATTAGGAAATGTAAAATTTAAATCGCTCTGAGAGGTAGATATGGAAATCTCATGGGGAAAGTTATAAAACCTGAAATCAGAAGAAATACCTTTCCCATATGTTAGGGATGTTGAGGGAAGCCCTACTTTAGGTATTATCCATTAGGGTAATAACAGTCTACAGTGCTTGTGGCAAAGCCCTTTTGCTTGCAGGGCTGCAGCTGTGAAATCATCTTCACAGACACCTATTCTTCCTCATTTAATTAACTATTCATTTGAAGTAGTTATGGCTTATAGGTGTTTAATACTTCTGCTAGCACTGTATATGTGGTGATGTTCTATTAGCTTTAAGATTTTAATATTAATCATTTTGTGGCTTAATGTATACTGTTCTATATGGGAAGTAAAGTGGATTGTACATTACAGAAAATATAATAAATGGGTATTGTAGATTATCTCCACTAAAATGTAGTATTTTATACAGCTAACCTAAGTTAGTGGCTGACATTTTATCTAACATCTTTGTGCTGCCAGATGATTTTATGTTGCTGCTATGTGCATCCTTACAAAGGCAAACATTTGAAGATGAGAACAAGGCTGCTGTACGTATCATGGCTGGAGACAATGTGGAGATTTGTATGAACCTTGAGGCAGCATCATTTAGCCAACACAATCCTGTCCCTGACTTTATCCATTGCCGGTAAGGGCTTGGTCTTGTATATGTGAAATGGCTACACATCTTTCTAAGCATCTTATTGATTTATTGGATTTTTTAGTCACTGCTTACCCGAAGGGTCTCGTGGCAATTTACAACATTAAAACCAATAAAGTAAAAACAATATAAAAACAAATATAAAACATTAAACGAAACCACCAGGCATTCGACTAAGGAGCCGCACCTAATAAGCTTAAGTCCCTGTGCCCTAATACCACCATCGACAGCCTGTGCTTCACCAGCATGAACCGGACTGAGAGTCAGTCCTAACATCAAATGTGGACTGCACTCATTATTATGATTGACTGCTGCCAGTGCCTCGCCACTGTTATACAAATTGCCTACTAGCACTTTATGAAAGGTTTTATATTCATACTAAGAATAAGACCCATTGTGGAAATAAATACAACAGGCTCTAGAAAGAGGCTCTGGGAGAGTGTCCCAGCTTTGGGCACTCAGTGACAATCTACTGTGACAACCTCAGCAGGGTATAATGACACAGAGTCTACCATTTTCCCCAGAGAAACTGATCTCTGCTAACTAAAGAACAGTTGTAATTTTCAGTGATCTCCAGCCCTCACCTGGAGATTGGCAACAATGTTTCCCTGGGAGGGAATGGCTGGTTTGGAGGGTAGAGTCTATGTCATTGTATCTGTCTGAAGTCCCATCCCTCCTCAAACCTCACCCTTTCCAGGCCCCACCCCTCAAATCTCCAGGAATTTTCCAAACCTGGAGTTGGCAACCCTATCTCCCTCCCAGCCAATCGTCAGCCTACCATTATCTGTCCCCTGGCTTCAGCTTTCCATCTCCTCCCCCCCTACCTCCTAGAGAGCAGTTTTAATTCTGAGTGATCTTCAGCCCCCACCTGGAGATTGGCAACAATGTGTCCCCATCAGGGAATGGCTGGTTTGGAGGGTGGAGTCTATGGCATTGTATCTTTCTGAGGTCCCACCCCTCCTCAACCCTCACCCTCTCCAGGCTCCATCCCTCAAATCTCCAGGAATTTCCCACCTGGAGTTGGCAACCCTATCAGGACTGGCCCCAATGAGTTTTCTCCCAAAGGCCAACATAGGTGTGGAAAGGGCCTTTTACTCACAGAACCAAGCTTGGTTGCCTAGCAACAGGCACTGAGGAGAAAGTACAGTTGCCAGCTCTGGTTAGGGAAATACTTGGAGATTTGGGGGGTGGATCCTGTGGAGGACAGCATTTGGGGGGGATGGAAGGACTCAGCAGGGTAGAATGCCATAGGGTCTACCCTCCAAAGCAGCCATTTTCTACAGAACTGATCTCTGTCATCTGGAGATCAATTGTAACAGCGGGAGATCTCCAGGTCCCACCTGGAGACTGCCAACCCTAGGTGAAAATCAGCCGAAAAGCAGGGAGTTGAACAGAATGGTTTGATGGCCACTGGCCCACCTCATTAGCCAGCCAGCCAGCCATGGCAGAGCCAAAAAGGAGAGGCAGTAGTTTTCAGTTTATTCTGACAGAAAAGTGGCCAAACTGGCAGTGGGCAGGGGAGGGGGTTATGCTGAAAGTCTTTTACCTGTTTACTGACAGAAGCAAGCTCGGCTGCCTACAAACAGCCACTGAGGGGAAAGTTATTCCCACACAGAAGCCAAGAGAAGTGTCTTCCTCAGTAGAGAGAGCTGTCTGCCAGTAAATCTGACAGGGAACAGGGGCTGAAGTGAAAATGGGCGGGAAAGAGGAGCAGACACAGCACCTGGCCAATGGCACACCAGTACTTTTGAGTGGAGGCCGACAGCCCAATGGTTGATGGAACCACTCTGCACAGCCAATGGGAGCACCCAGGCAAGCTGCAGGGTGCCCAGGCAAGCCGGCGCTGGGAGGGAAGGGGCAGGGATTAAAACCCCCACCTCTTCCCTGGCTTTCCTGGGTGCCCCACAGCTTCGGGGCACCAAGGCAAGCCAGCCCTGGGAGGGAAGGGGGGGGGGTTTAAAACCCCGCCCCTTCCCTGGCTTGTAGCTCACCCACCCTCCCCCTCCCCCCTGGGGGGGAGAGGAGGTGGGGGTGGCATGGTGGGTGTCTCCAGGCCCCACCAGGAGGTTGGCATCTGCGCCCGCCTAGGGCGCAGAGACACCTTGAGCTGGCTCTACCAGTAAACTAACTCCAGCAATGCAACCACTGGATTGGCACACTGTTGGAGTGACAGGTCAGCGTGTCAAATGCTGTGGGAGCATGTGGAACGTTCACCCCAAAACAGGATTATATATAAGGAGAGATTTATATTTGTTCTGCTTTTATCTGTTTTAAATTTTTTATGTAAGCTGCCGTGAGCCTACTTCAATGGGGAGGGCGGGGTATAAATCAAATAAATAAATAAATAAAATATTAAAATACGTGGCTATCACCATACTGCTATTAAAACAGCCCAAATATGTGGCTATCCTTCAAAGGCCAACCTAAACAATTCAGTTTTGCATGCCCTGCAAAAACTAAACATGTCCTGCAGAGCACAGGTGTCATCCAAGAGTGCATTCCACAGAATAGGGGCCACAACTGAGAAAGCCCTTCCCCTGGTGACAGCTAACCAAGCCATCCTGCAAGAGGCCCCTAGATGATGACTGGAGTGTGCGAGGGGTTGTAATAGGAGAGGCGATCCTGTAGGTATGAAGGTCCCAGTCCGTTAAAGGCTTTAAATTTAACACCAACACCTTGAATTGGATCCAGAGACTAATTGGTAGCCAGTGCAGCTGCCACAGAATTAGAGTAATATGAGCTGACCATGATGTTCCAGTCAGCAACCTGGCAGCTGCATTCTGGACCACCTGCAGGTTCCAAAGAATTTTTTAGGGAAACTTTACGTAGAGCAAACTGCAGTAGTCCAGTCTGGAGTGACAGTTGCATGGATCGACGTGGCAAAGTCTGACCCAGACAAATAAGGAGCCAGCTGGCGGGCCTGGCGTAGGTGAAAAAATGCGGACTGTTCTACTATGTTTAATTTATCCTCAGTACATAGTTTACATTTTAATTATTGAAACTTTACAAATAAACAAGTAAAATAATATAGTGTACACAATAATCACAGGAGAAAGAAGCCATTGGTAGAGATCTGCTGGAGAAGTGGTCCTGTGATAATAACTCTGAACCATCATATGCTTCAAAAATTAGACAATACCTGCCTCTGGAGAAACTGTATAATGTTGTTTTGTTCTATTACTGTTTGACTGCAAATTAGAAACAGTGAGCAATTAATTAATTATAATGATAGATTCTATACAGGCTTGCCATGTTCAACCAATAACACATAAGTAGTTATGCAGGGAAAATCATGGGCTTACCAATAGAAAGATGAACCAGATGGTACATTGTCAATATCATATGATGATTTCATCCAAGCATGTAGTCATTATCACTGTGAAAGATATGCTGTATGTTTACCAGATATTGCTGTACAATAGCTGTCAAGAGTATTTGTTATATCAAAACATCTATGGAACTGAATTAAAATGGATCTTGCATCTTTTTCTCCCATTTTGTTTTATTACAGTTCTTATCTAGATATGTGTAAAGTGATAACATTCAGTTATCTCTTCTGGTTTGTCCTCACCATCATCTTTATAACGGGAACCACTAGGATCAGTATATTTTGTATGGGCTACTTGGTGGCCTGTTTCTATTTCCTGCTGTTTGGGGGAGATCTGTTACTCAAACCTATCAGAAGCATTCTTCGTTACTGGGACTGGCTGATAGCATACAATGTGTTTGTAATTACAATGAAAAATATATTTTCTGTAAGTATCTGGGGCATTTTATTCCAAGGTCTTTTATAAATAAGTGTTCTTAAGCCAAATTTATATAGGATAAACTATAGAATATACATTTTCTAATACAGTGATTTTATACATAGGTATTGTAACATATGTCCAGTAATCTCCCTGCTTGAAAGAGAACCCTCATCTTCAGATGATTTGTGTAACTGATAACTGAAGAATTTTTACAGCTATTCAATGGCTGAATTAATCTGGAGAAAAACTGTCAAATATATGGAATCTGTAACACCCTCAATTGACTTTGTAGCCAATTGGCTCTTATGAGCCCTAAATGGTTTTTATTGGAAGAACGGAAATCCTTTTTAAATAACTAACTTCAACAGACTTCGAAGTCTGTTGAAATTGGCTCTTCTTATCATAAAGCTCTTTGTTGGCTTTTACTGACTGATAAGGACAATGTACCTAATGCAGCTGGTCAGCTGAAGATTTTTCCTTCAGCCTTTTCTATCTTGAGCTGCTTCTGTGCCATGTCCTCTACCATTCTTAAGGGTTTCTAAAACATAAGGGGAAAATCTGTTCCACAAAGAGTTTTGTAGTGTAATGCAGGCAAGGCAGGATTCTTAATATCAGTTTTTGTTCTCTGTCCTTCTGCCCATGCTCTAATTTCTCCCTCTTTTTTCCTTGCTTTTTCTTTCAGTATAGAGGGGTCTAGTCTGCCCAGCAACTGACTATGGTCTCTGTAATGGGACACACTTCTAAACTTCAATAATAAAATAATTTGCACAACAGCTATTAAAACATAAGGGAAGGAGACGGAGATATGGTCTCCCTCCAATCTTTGTCCCATCCCAAGACATGCTGGTAGTGAGGCTAGGAAGGTAAACCTTCCGCCAACACTGATGTTGTGCAGTACCAGGTCCACATCACTGACTGCAACATTGCAAAACTATTTTGTAATGCAAAAAAGTGGATCTGGCATGCATGATCAAGACCTGGGTAAGGGATGGTGAGACAGTCACCTTAAAAGAAGTGGGTCTTCGTCGTGGTCTCTGTGCAGTCCCACACATGGGTTGGGCATCTGCACACTACCTCGATCGGAGAACATTCCAGAGCTTTCCTCAGGATTCTTTTTTGGCGGGGTCTCTTCCTGCCCTGGGGAGCAGACACACACTGTGCATGCCTGGAGCGGAAGAGAGAGCCACCTCCCACTCAGTTCTTCTTCAACTGCCTTCATGTTCACACCTCGCTAAAATCACTCTTCAAAATTGCCTCAGCTAGGTACTTCTCTTCTGGTTTCTTCTCCTTCTCCTTCTCATTTCTTCATATTCCTTCTTATTTCTCCTGAAAAACAAACAAAAATTTTTTTTACTGTTTTTTCCCTCACTTTTGTTTCTGTCCTTCCCCCCCCCCCAGCTGGGGCAGTATTTGTATGGGACACACAAAAAATTTTAAGACATGTTGCCATTGCCCAGCGAAGCTTCCCTCCAATGACTGCCACAATCTTTGTTTTGTTTGGGTGAGTCTCACCAGGTTGATTCCTGTCCCCATTGCGTGAACTTCACTCGACAGGTCCGTAAAAATAGGGCAGCCCGACTTAGAACGTCTCTTCTCGAGGAAGCTTTGTATCCTACAATGTCTTCAGTCGTGTCCCAGTCTTCTGTTCCACCAAAACCCTCCGACAATGCAAAATCCTTAAAACATAAGACTAAAGAGTACGAAGACAAACAGTTGGCTAAGCCGAAATTGAAGCCCTCGACTTCGGCTCCAAAGCTCGATCCCGTGATGATCTCCGGTCTCTCAACATCGACTCCCGTGGTCTCTTCTGCTGCTCCACCTTCACATAAGCCTAGTCTTCAGCCTTCAACTCTGCCGCCTACCTTGTCTTCACCGTCAGGGTATATTCCACCTGGTCAGCATTCCAAGTCACCTGTCCAGTGGGCTTCCCCTCATCATGCATCTCCATCTCACCTACAAGGCTCCCATATGCCTATCCACTCTTTGGATGACAGGGAGCGTTTCATGCGAAGTTGATCCAGGTCGAGGTCCCGCTATATTCGCAGACCACACCATTACCATCGTTCGCCCTCTCCATTGAGATCAGCATCCAATTACAGATCCTGGTCTCCAGATGTCAGGCACCCTAGAGTGTATTACCCTCGGTCTTGTTCCAGGTCTTCTACCCCTCACTGAGATCGCTATGACCGGTTTGGACAGACTGACTGATATGGAGGCGGGCTGACTTCGTCCTACTCCAGGCGTTCCCACTCAGTAGCCTCGGTCCATTCCCTGGGGCTCGATCAGCCTCCAGATGTATCAATGTCTGCAAATGCCCCGAAGCATTCTCCCTTAGAACCTCGGTATCATCCTCCTGTGGTGATGTTTCCCTACTGATGTTTCCCAACCACTTCAATCACCTTCTCCGGACTCGGTATCTGGTGATCTTGACCCTGATATTTTTCCTCTTGAGGACGAGGCCCATTGTTCAGGTACCATCTCTCCCACGGAAGGTCCAAAGGCCTATTTGGAGCTTATTATGCGAATGGCTATGGCTTTTCAAGTACAACGCTCCATGGAAACTCCTGCAGTGACCGATATTGTCCATAAGTTAGTCCAAGCAGATTTGCCACCTTCGACAATTCTCCCGTTGCTTCCAGTCCACATTTCAGTCCTCAAGGAGTCTTGGGACCATCCTGCCTCCATCACTCCGATATCGAGACGTTATGATGGCCTTTATAAAGTTCAAGAATCTTCTGGAAAAATTTTGTTTACTCAGCCTCCACTGAATCCGATGATAGCTCATTCCTCTTCTAAGTCCAAACAACCTGTTCGACAGTCCACTCCTCCCAACCGTGAGGGAAGGAAAATTTATGCTATTGCCAAGAAAACTTACTCCCATCACATCCATGAACATTAGAATTGATACCTATCTGTCGTACCTCTCCGCTTATGCCTTTAATGTCACCACTGCCGTTCTTCCAGTTCTTGAATTTGTCCCAGAGGAACATCGCCTCGCTTGTCTGCCACTTTGTCCAAAATCTGTGCTATTTCCAAGCAACAGATCAACTCCATTTGTCATGCTGTCACCTGCTTCTTCCATTGCATTCCGCCATCATGCCTGGCTCCGCAGTACTTCCCTGCAGACAGATGTCAGATTCAAAGTTAAGGATTTACCTTTCGATGGTGAAGGTCTTTTTCATTCCACCACGGATGAGGCTCTGAAAGCTGTCAATGACAGCAGGAAATATGCTCAAAATCTTGGAGTTTCTACTTTGATGCCAAGGCCTCGATACTGTTCTTGGAGGCCTTACTACAATAAGTGTCAGCCTTCACCTGCTACTACCTCGCAGTGGAGGAAGAAATATGACTCCTGTCCATCTCAGCGGCCACAACAACAAGCCTCCAAGAAGCCCAAGCAACCCAAGCAGTCTGTTTGACCACCTCCAGGGCCTGCCACCGCCTTCTTCATTTACCCCTCCCGTTCAGACCCCACTCTTCCCCTTCCTTCCAACCTGGGAAGAAATTACCACTGACTCCTGGGTCCTTACCATTGTATGGGTCGGGTACACCATAGAGTTTGCTTTGCTCCCAACCCTTCCTAATTTCATCATCATGCCCCCGAATCCATCGCTTCATCTAGAGGTCAACGCGGTTCTCTTCAAGGGGGTCATCAAGATCATTTTGGAGTTGCAACGAACTCTCAGCTTCTACTCCAACTACTTCCTAGTCCCCAAATGGGATGGCGGTTTGTGGCCCACTATGGATCTTCGAGATCTTAACCATTTTGTTCGCTGCAAGAAGTTTCAAATGTTTACTTTACAGTCCATTCTCTCTCTCCTCCACAGTCCATTCTCCCTATCTTCCCCAAGTCTGGGTGGCTGGTGTTGATAGATCTTCACGATGCCTATTTTCATGTTACCATTTGCCTTCAACATTGAAGATTCCTACACTTTGCTGTCGGAGGTGATCATTGCCAATACCAGGTCCTTCCGTTTGGCCTCTCTATGGGCCCCAGGATCTTTACAAAAATTATGGCCATCGTCGCTGCCGAGCTGCCTTTACCCCTATATCAACGACTGGCTTCTCGTAGCTTCTACGGAGACTCAACTTCTCCACAATGTTCGCTCTATCCTTGCCCTCCTCTGCACCTTAGGTCTCTGTGTCAGCCTCTCGAAGTCTGCACTCCAAACTGTTCAGGTTCTCCAATTCTTAGAAGCCTGCCTCGATACCACCACCGAGACTGCCTTCCTGCTGATTTCCAGGGCTTCAGACATAACTACACTGGTGCCCACCTTCACCAGATGTCCCCAGCAATCCGCTCGGTTGGTCATGAGGCTCCTGGGCTACTTCGCATCCTCTGTCTTTGTTGTACAGCATGCCAGATCCAGAATGTGCCCCCTTCAATTCTGGTTCCTTCAGGTTTTTGATCAATTGAGGACTCAATTATGGACTCAATTATGGGACACGAAGCTCTTGATCCCAATGCATGTCCTCGCCTCCCTATTGTGGTGGTCTCTGCCGAAACATCTCCTCGCCAGTATGCCCTTTCAACATCTGACTCCGGAGATCTCCTTAACCACTGATGCATCCCTTTGGGGTTGGGGAGCCCAATGTGGGATGCTAGCTGCCAAGGGAACTTGGTCCCCTCAAGAGACCACTCTCCACACCAACCTCCTGGAGCTTCGAGCGGTACATCTCACCTTAAAGTCCTTCCTCCCAATCATACAAGGCAAGGTTGTCCATGTTGCCTTCAACAACATCACGGCTGTTTTTTACATCAACAAGCAAGGCGGCACTGCTTCTCTTCACCTTTGCACAGCAGCAATCCGCCTTTGGAATTGGTGTCTTCATCATTCCACCATATTGTTGGCTATACACATTCCTGGTCAGAATGTCGACACCGATCTTTTGAGCCACTTGGTCCCACAAGACAACAAATGACCCCTCCATCTCCGATATCTACGACCGATCTTCCTCAAGTTCCGTTGCCCGACCGTTGACGGCTTTGCCACCTTGCAGAATGCCCGCTGTTGCCTCTTCACCCATTGTCTGTCAACCACCCGATCTCTGGGGGATGCATTCCTTCACAGATGGATGGGGACGCTGTTTTATTTCTTCCCCCTGTTTCCTCTCATCTCCAGGGTGCTTCAAAAGATTGCAGCCGATGCCATCTCCTGCATCCTCATCACCCCTTGGTGGCCACACCATGTCTGGTTCCTGCACCTCCTCCAGGTCTCCAACGGTCGGTTCCATCATCTCCCTTGTGTGCCAGATCTTCTGTCCAGGGATTGAGGCCAGGTCCTCCACCACAACCCGACCTTCAGGCTGATGGCATGGAAGATCCTACAGTAGACTTCCTTCCTGTGGTGTCGAATGAATTGCTTAACGCAAGAAAACCAACAACCTGCAATACCTATCCTCTGAAGTGGAGCAGGTTCCAATCTTATGCCTTGCAATTCTCCTTCGACCCAACCCATGCTTCTCTTTGGGACATTTCCTCCTACATTGTGTCCTTGAAGGAATCAGGCCTTGCATACTCTTCTCTATGAGTGCATCTTGCTGCCATTTTGTCATATCACCCCTTAATACAGGGCTCTACTGTTTTTTCACATCACCTGACCAAGTCTTTCCTTAAAGGGCTCCTTCATCTCTGTCTGCCTCGAAAGCCGCTCGTGCCTTCCTGGAGTTTGTCTCTAGTTTTGATGCAACTCATGGCTAAGCCCTTTGAGCCAATGGCTTCCGTGGATCTTCGCCTCCTCTCGTGGAAGATGGCATTTTTAATTGCTATTACTATGGCTTGCCGGGTAAGGGAACTTTCTATCTTGCATGCAGATCCCCCATATACAATTTTCCACAAGGAAAAGGTAGTTCTCAGGCCAGATCCTTCCTTTCTACCTAAAGTCATTTCTGCCTTTCATCTGTCTCAGTCTTCTGTTTTACCTACTTTCTTTCCAAACCCAGCTAACGCACCTCATAGAGCTCTGTGCTGCCTCGATGTCCGGCGGAAACTCTCTTTCTATCTCCATCGAACAAAGCCTTTTCAAAAGTCTCCAAGGCTTTTTGTTGCCTATGGTTCTCCATCCAAGGGTGAGCTGATCTCCTCTCAAAGATTGTCAAAATGGGTTACCTCCACCATAGCCCTTTGCTATGAGTTGGCACGCCAACCTGTACCCACCTGTATAACTGCTCACTCTGCGAGAGTGGTTTCGACTTCTACTGCCTTCTTAGCCGGTGTCCCGCTGGAAGACGTCTGTGCTGCAGCTACGTGGTCCTCCACATCGACCTTCGTATCCCACTATGCACTCGACGTTCAAGCTCGACAGGATGCTGCTTTTGGCCAGGCAGTGCTACGATCTCTCTTCACCTGATGCTTCTGCTTCTTCAGGTAGGACCTATAAATTGAAATCATAATGACATGTCCGATCTGTTTATTGTCTCTTGCAGATGCCATCTCCCTCCTCCGACTGGTTCAGCTCTTTTAATCACCCATGTGTGGGACTGCACAGAGACCACGACGAAGATAAACAGGTTGCTTACCTGTAACTGATGATCTTCAAGTGTTCATCTGTGCAGTACCACAATCCCACCCAGCCTTCGCCACTGCTGGCATCTCCTGATCACTTACCTTGAGTTGATGGGACTTACTTGTAGCAGTCGAAGGAACTGAGTGGGAGGTGTCTCTCTCCCCCACTCCAGGCATGTGCAGTGTGTGTCTGCTCCCCAGGGCGGGAAGAGACCCCGCCAAAAAAGAATCCTGAGGCAAACTCTGGAATGTTCTCCGATTGAGGTTGTGCACAGGCACCCAACCTATGTGCGGTACTGCACAGATGACCACTCGAAGATCATCAGTTACAGGCAAGCAACCTGTTTTTTTTCTCCTTTCTCCAAAGTTGGGAAAAGAGGGTGGCACTAGGAGAGAGGGTCTCACTATGATACCCCTTGGTATGTGGTGTCTCCCAAGGAACAGTCCTCTCTCCAATATTATTTAACATCTATATGTGCTCCCTCACCCAGCTGGTATGGAGCTTCAGGCTAGGGCATCACCAGTATGCAGATGACACCCAGCTGTATCTGTTGTTGAGCAGCCGGCTGAATGCCACCCCAGATATTTTGGCTGAAGGATTGGAGGCTGTGATTGGTTGGCTAAAACAGAGTGAGCTGGAATTAAATCCATCTAAGACGGAGGTTTTGCAGCTGGGCCAGGGAGATTCAGGGTTAGGGTGCCAACTCCTAGCTCTTGATGGTGTGCCTTTAACACCACGGCTGATTGTCAGAAGTCTGGGTGTGATTCTGGATGCCTCCCTTTCAGTGGAGGCCCAGGTCACAAATGTAGCTCAACTGGCATTTTTCTATCTGCACCAGGTTAAGCAACTGGTCCCCTTCCTATCTTCCCCAATGTAGCCACAGCCATCCACGCAAAGGTCACCTCCAGATTAGATTACTGTAACTCACTCTACACAAAGGCTTCCCTTGAGACTGACCCAGAAACTACAGCTGGTCCAGAACGCAGAAGCACATATTCTTACAGGAACTTCTTACAGAGTCCATATCCAGCCAGTGCTTTGCCAACTGCACTGGCTCCAGGTGGAATACTGGATCCAGTTCAAGGTTTTGGTATTAACCTTTAAAGCCCTAAATGATCTGGGACCAGTGTACCCTTGGGACCACCTCTCCTGGTACATCCCCCAAAGAGTGTTACACTCCAGTGATAACAACCTACTGGTGATCCCTGACCTGAAGAGTGTCTGGCTGTCCTCAAGTAGAAGCAGGGCTTTTTCAGCCCTGGCTTCAACCTGGTGGAACACTCTGCCAGGTGAGAGTCGGGCCCTGCAGGATTTGATGCAGTTCTGCTGGGCCTGCAAGACCAAGTTGTTCCACTGGGCCTACGGTTGAGGGCAGCAATGGTTTTCCATCCTCAACTGGCCTCCCTTCCTCTTTTTCCTCCCCTTTCCTTCATATCAGTTAGATTTTAGGATATTTATTTCCCTCCCAGGATAAGGAGCGCTGGGTTGTGCCCCTTTTATATGCCATCTGTTAGTTGTTGTTACTTGCTGCTATACTGTTGTATTATAGAATTGTTTTAATAATTTTAGCTGAATGGAGTGATTTATAAATGCTGTTACCCACTCTGATCCCTGCATACAGGGGAGGGAGGGCTATAAATCAAATGAATGAATGAATAAATAAATAAATAGCACAGAGAGCAGCCTACAGTTTGCTGGATAACCTCCTTCACAGTGTTATTGTGAAGATAAAATGGAGAAGGGAAGAACTGCATCTCGAAGGAAACATGGGATAAAATGTACTAAATTAAATAAATGAATAAATTAGCTGGATCCAAACCATTCAGTAATAGCACCTAGTAGTGGACTAAAGCTAATAATCATCCAATTTAATTGTAATATATTTCTGTATGTGAAATATTTAAATATATTTATTTCTATTTTTTTCTAGATAGGAGCATGTGGTTACGTTCAGTCATTAATGAAGAACAGTTGTTGGGTAATCCAGGCATTTAGCCTGTCTTGTACAGTTAAAGGTTATGATATCCGTAAGTACTATTTAATTCCTTTATTATTACATGTATCTGTTTAGGGAATTCGTATGCCACCTCTCGAGGAATCTGTGACATCTACATTTTACTACTTTAAGAACATAAAATGCATTATGTATACCTTAACAAAAACTTGCTCTTTGATACATTTGACATTTGAAAGTATTATTTTTACTTAGACATGGACTACAACTTTTAACAATAGGACACACACAAAGTGGCTTGCATCTAATTCTTGACATCCCTTATCTTGTTTCATCATGTTGGATGGTGCCCTGGATATTGGTAAAACACTGTCATAGTGCATCACAGGCTTGGATTTTGTAATAATCTGACATAGGTCCTGCAACAGAGTTCTGTTACAAAACTGCTAAAGTTTTTGCAAATGTGAAACTCAGAAGGAGCTTCAACTTCAAGTCACATTTCAAAGCCTTCAGGCTGGGCTTCGTCAACCCCTCATTCTGAACTACCTCTTCTCCAGTTCCCATTGAGAACTCACTGTTGTCTAGCCTTTTCTGATCTGTCTTGTGTTTCTATCAAAATGTTGACAATTCAAATAAATCTACAAAATATAGCTTATGTATGTACTTGTTTTTCAAATGAAATGTTGCCACTGATTTTTCTTAAATAGTATGGTGGTGAATTTGAACAAACATTTTGCTCTAGATTTTATTTTATATATGATACTCACATGATGGGGGAATTTTTTCACTCTTGTCAGCTTCTGATTCAAAACTCTGTAAATTGCCTAGTGGGGAAGCAGGAATTATCTGGGACAGTATTTGCTTTGCCTTCCTGATGCTTCAAAGAAGAGTCTTCATGAGTTACTACTTCCTTCATGTAGTTGCAGATATTAAAGCTTCACAGATTCTGGCATCCAGGTAAACTGCATTCTGACAATTTGTATGACAGATTGATAGTTTTTTTTTAAAAAAACGTGTACAATGTAGGGCTATGAGCTTTATTCCATATAATTGAACAACTAAAATTTAATCACAGTTTTTTAAAAAACATACCTGTTATTCAAGAAAATCACCGTCTTGGCAAAAGATGGTTGTAATGTGTTCCTAGAGAGTTCCTACTTCAGCAAAGGAATTGCAAGAAAATCAGGTGTCCTGGAGCAGGCCCACCCCCCTTGCCCCCAGACTTACCCTGGGTTCACAGGATGCTCACTCGGGAACCTCTAGTGCCAGTGATAGGGAAGCTCACCAGGACAGTATCAAGAAGGAATCATGCTGCAATAGCAGCAACACAGTATAGGCCCTTTAAGACCACAGTTTAACTGCAGTTGCCAGCCAGAACAACAGCAGCAATGAGGAATGAGCAACAGCAGTAAAGCAGTGTGGGCCTTTTAAAGCCCCACTGCAATCACTGCCAATAGCTGCTGGTAGTTTAGGTTGGCCAGAGCAATGGGAGAAGGAGGCTGCAGGTGTAGTCTAAGATTCCCCGAGGTCTATAAGACTGCTAATTCTTGCAAGACCAACCTGCTGTACTAGCTTCAGAAGGGGCTTAGAAGGAGGCCAATGAGAAGGAGGCTGGAGAGGAGGTAGTTCTCTTTCCTGGCTGTGCAAGAGACACCCTGTGGAGAAGAGGAGGAGGAACCAGGTGCTTCAAAACCCCTTTCCTCTCCAGTTCTGAGGCTCTGCAACTCAAAGCAGGACGAAAAAGGCATGATGGATAAGGGAGCAGCTGAGGGCAGGAGCATGGAGGCCCTTGAACTCTACAACAGGTATACTATACATGTGACAGAGGTGGGAAAAGCACTACTCCCTCAGTCCTCTTTTCACTGCCATGGAGAAAGGACACTTTCCTGCTTTGCTCTTTCTAACCTACCTCAGATCGTTTACTTCTTCACAGCATTGATCTTCTGTGGTGATAACCTTAAAAAAAACAGAGACTTAGAGAAGGGAATTTCTGTCATGTTTTGGGTTGGTAATGGCACTTTTTAATAAGTACATGAGATGTAGGATCAATATGGTGGAGTCCAACGATCATGACCAGTGCCTCACTTGTCTAGGGGTGTCGCACAACATTGGGGCTTGTCCTAGAGCCAGCCAACAGCCAAAATCCATCAGGAAAGGGTTTCCTGTTTAAAAGCCTTCCTATGGGGAAAATCATTGAGAGTTACAGAGAAGGACCAGCCCAGTTGGAGGGTCTTGGAACCTGAGAAAAGAAGAGGGCCTGCACACTGCCTCTGTGGGTTCAGTGCCCTCAGGGCCAACATCAGAACTGGGAGTGCTGCCAACACCAAGGCTGTCAGTTACTTGCAGCGCATAGGAACTGCCACCCCAAAAGAAGATGAAGTCAAAGCGCAAGATCACTGACTTGTCTACTCGATGGGGATTACCATCTAAAGCTGCTTCTGTGGTAGTGATGCACCCACAAATGCCTTCTCCCACTCCAAGACCCATTAACAGCCCTCCATCACTTTTCTCTTCACCCACTCTATTGCCAACAATATCATTACAGAGGTCATACCTTTGAAACAACACTCTGGCTCTCAATCCTTGCCCTTTGATAGAGACAGTAGGAAACTGGATGGTTTGGGCCACAAAATTTGTTTGTCAGGTGCACTTACGCTGAGAATAGCTAACTTAAACACCGTAATACGATGCTACCAAATGTTCTTATGGGATCATATATCTCAGTATATTGACACACTTAAGATAAGATCTTCACCACGGTATAAACCTGAAAAACAGCAATTGAATTCTGATGCTTCTTTCCTGGATTAGAGTGTTCGTTGTGGTACTAACTCTGTCAGGGTCATTGGTCCAAATCCGAATTATGACTGCACATTAATCTCTTGGAGTTGAGGGCAGTTTGGTATGCTTTGATTTCTTTTGCAGCTCTAGTAGCTAATGAATGTGTCCACGTAACTACAGAAAATTCTTGGTATTTATTCTTTTTTATTGTGCTTTATCTGGTTTTTATGCATTGGCACATGGTGCCCCTGTCTGTTAGCTGCCCTGAGCCCATTCGCAGGAAGGGCGGGGTAGAAATCTAAATAAATAAAAAAAAAATACCTCTGCTAACTTTTGTATAAACAAACAGGGCAGCACAGGCTCCCTTGCACTGTCAACAGAGGCATCTTGTTTGTGGCAGTGGGTCACTCAACATCAAACATCCCTGAAAGCAATACACATTGCCAGGACTGTGAACTCTACCATGGACTAGCTGAGCAGGGATGCCACCTCTACCCAGTAATGGTACTCCAAGGACTGTTACTTACACCCTGTTTTCCCACACTGGGGTTTACATGGGGTAGACCTCTTTGCCTCTTGGCTCAATGCAAAGTGTTCACAAGTTTGTTCATTAGCTGCCTCCATCACAGACTTTCTGGGTGACGCCTTTCAAATAGTGTGGCAGGGGACTCTCTTTTATGCCTTCCTGCCCATTCCCATCCTGGGCAGGTTGCTTGCCAAAATAAATTCAGAGAGCACAGGGTGCATTTTGATTGTCCTGCTTTGGCCCAAGTGGATGTGGGGATGTGGTTTCCAATTTTGTGGGCTCTTTCCAGGTACATGTATCTTCCCCTGCCAGAGGCGGATGGTCTTCTGTATGTAGGGCCCCTCCATCACCATGATGTCAGCTGTCTTCACATGACAGCGTGGTTGCTGGACAGAGACTTCAATGGAGTCTTTCTTCGGTTTTAGCTGCGCTCATGTATAAACCTTTTGAGCCTCTAGCTACGTGACCTGCTTTTTTATCTTATAAATTACCCTTTTTGCTGGCCATTACACCTGCTAGCAGGGTGGGGGACCTGAAGGCTCTCAGTTGCTCACATCCTTTCAGTAGGTTTCATACTGATAAGATGGTTCTTTGCCCAAGTTTAGAGGTTCTTTCAAAGGTACTGTCATCCTGCCATATCTCCCAGGACATCATCCTCCGCATACTTTTCCCTTCTCCCACTGGTGACAAAGAATGCACTCTGCACACACTCAATGTGAGGAGATTCTTATTCTTTTATTTACCATGCACTCAGAAATTCCATAAGGAAGACAATTGATTAGTTTGCTTTCTGGCCCACATAAGGGTAGGCAATCTCCGCCCAGACTATTTCATGCTAGGTGGTCACCCTCATCTGGCTTGCTTATGCTTTCTCTAAGGCTGCCTGTCCTTTCCCTATAAAAGCACATTCAGCAAGCTCACAGCCCTCTCCAGTGTTACCATCAGTATTCTGCTGAGGATCCCATGATCACTACCGCTGGTAAGTGAGCTTTCCACTCTCGCATGTGGGTCTGCAAAGAAGCCACTACAATGAAAACACAGTTGTTGTTGAACAAGAAGAAGAGTAGGTTTTTATACCCCACTTTCCGCTACTTTAAGAAGTCTCAAAGTGGTTTACGATCATATTCCCTTCCTATTCCCACAGCAGGGACCTTGTGAGGTAGGTGGGACTGAGATAATTCTGAGAGCACTGTGACTGGTCTGAGGTCACCCAGAAGGCTTTGTGTGGAGGAGTGAGGAATCAAATCTGGTTCTCCAGATTAGAGTCCCCCATTCTTAACCACTACACCACACTGGCTCTCATTGCACTTACCTGTAATTGTTGTTCATTGAGTGGTCTTCTGTGCAGGCACATATCTCCCCCCCTTTCCCTGCGTGTGGGATCCTTTGCTGCGTGAGTCCTTCTCCATGCTGACAAAGGGAGTAGTGAGGGAGGAGTGCTCTCCCTGCCTCCATCACATGATGGTTTGGGCAGGAAGATTCTGGTGTGCACCAGAGGGGAGGGGGAGTGCTCTGAACCTTCTGGAAAGAGCTTGAAAGCCTTTAAAATGTTATCTCCATGGCTGGCCTGCATGTGCAATTTCATGTGGGACTGCACAGAAGCGACTTGATGGACAACAGTTACAGGTAAATGCAACCCTGTCTGAAGCTTTGAACCCTGCAGAATAGGCATGGATATAGAATGAATGATATGGGTCCTTCATCTGTCCAGTTTGGCTCCTTCCCGAGTTCATCTAAGCAGCTCTGTTCTGCAGATTCTGAAACTTTCTTATTAAGAGAGCAAAGATTAGCAAAAGTTGTCTTTTGGCTTCTTCTTTCTTAGCATTTTTATACAGTCAGACATTTAGACCTGAGCCAGTTGGACCTAAACCAGATTAGAGATGGGTGGCAAACATGGCATCTTACACAGCAGTCAGTATATTCCAGGATGAACAAATCCAGGATGTGAGGTGTTCACAGCTCGAGAGTTTCCTTCACTCATGCATCCTTCAGTCCTGGTAAGCAGGCCCTAATATCCTGTAAGCTGCTGCAAAAGGCAGCCTTGAAGAGCACATTAAGGAGATTGGGTAACAGAACAACTTCCCATCATTTCTCCCCAGAGGGCTGCAGTTTTATGGAACAAAAAGAATGGCAAATTGCCAAGGGCTACAAGATTCTCCACAGATAACATACAGAATGCCTCAAGTTTTAAACGTCAAGCTAACAGCCATGAAAGAACCTACTTGCTATCACTGACTGGAAAAAAGCAAGCTACACATGGCTATTCACCTTTACTACTACCTGTATCTTCACTGTGTACCTGGCTCACAGCACCCTCACCATATAGGTCTTCATGCTACCATAATAATTGAGATAATGATGGCCCTCCTGGTTTGCTATGCTTGCAGAGCATAAAAAATACACAGTAGTGCATTCCAATGCCTGGAGAACTTCTGGTGGATTTCGAAGGAGCTGGGGCATACATTCTGCATCCTGGTGCGTGCCATCTGGATGTGAATGAAAGCCAGAAGGGATAGCTCAGATTTTATGGCATCCTAAGGAAGTGCAATTCATTATTGACTGTTTGGAAGCAACAATAATTAGGCAAGAACATTCCAGAGGCATTGAATTTATAAAGCCACCTTATGCCATATCATGTAATTGGTTTATCTAGCTCAGTATTTTCTACTCGGAGAGGCAGCAGCTTTCTGGTAACTGCTGTATTTGCAACCTGAGATCCTTTAATGGAAATGATAGAGATTAGGGCTGTGGTCACACTGTCATTTTGATCGAGTTTCACCGCTGTTCCCTCTCACATTTGAAATTGCTGATCAGACGCCCACATCCATTTCCCACACCCAAGTGGACTCACTCGCATGATCCTCCTGGTTCCCTAGCGAGTTTTCCGACACCGAGAAAGTCAAGTACTTTCCAGGTATTTGCACTTTGAATCCATGATTTTGCCTATGTGGACAGCCATCTCTCGCAATGATTGTGATTCGGTCATCTGAATGTCTTTCTTCTGGTAGGGTTTTTTTTTTTTTTGCAATTTTCAACATTGTGCACATGCGTGCACATGCGCATATGTGCACATATGTGCATGTGCAAATAAGTTTTTAAAAATTGAGCCATGCTGCCACTTGGATGGCACAGCTGTCTGGGCAGTGCCTGGAGCATTGTCATGCAAAACAGGCAGTTGGGAAATGGATGTGTGATCATCTGAACCCGCTTAAAAATATCCCCGATCAAATCTACAGCGGGAACAAATCGTGGGATGCTTGCCATGTGACCACACTCTAGAACTGGAACTTTCAGCATGGAAACCATGTGCTCTATCACAGAGCCGTGGCTTTTTTTGGTATCAGTTATCAGTGAGCTGTATGATTTGCTGCTTTGATGTAGATGCTTGTCAATTCTCATAAGGCTAGCATGGGAAATAACCAGAACATTTACATCTACAAATAATAATTATCATATGGCATTGTGTGTGGTAGAGCTGGGAGATCCAAAGATTGTCTTGCAGCCTTAAGTTCTACCTCATTAGTGTCATGCTAGGTGGTGAGCTAGATGTATTTTTGGGGCTGAGAGAGCTCTGAAAGAGCTGTGACTGACCCAAGGTCACCCAGCTGCCTTCATGTGGAGGAATGCAGAATCAAACCCAGTTCTCTAGATTAAAGTCTGTCACTCTTAACCACTACACCATGCTGGCACCCTCTTCTGCCAAATGATCTCCATGGTTCAAATGATGTTTGAACAATGTGGGAAATTATCATGTGGAAGCATGATCATCAGAATGTTTTGCAAATGGTCACAAGTGGTTATGTTCTTATAAATCAGGTAAGGGGTTCTGAGGGAATGTCAGTAACCTAAAGAGATGTTTAGAAATTGCTTAAAAGCCTGAATCAGGAATAGAGAATTTGGCCCAGGTATCACATACATGTCATATAAATGCTTCGTCTATTAGGGCCCTAGGGTGCTAGGTGGGTGTTGACCACAATATCTCTCAGGCAACCCCCTGGGTCTGGGCCTCAATTTAAACTAGGACTCAGTGTCACTCCGGTAGCATGCTTCCCTTATCCTGAGTCCCCTTCGTTTCCAGAGCCAGCCGGCTCAGCTTAGGAGAAGCAAGGAGGGCACATAAACAGTCTCTACTGCCCAAAGGCTTGTTCAGACTCCCAGCTCATAAAACATAAAGATTTATTCAAGACAAATAAAAACAAATAAGGGGGAGTTGTGGAATAAAATGGATAATAGACAAAACTAATCCTAATCTATCCTAGCTACTATACACATACGGTTTGTTGATCCTTTCTCCCTGAACGTCCGGCTCCTTTTAGATTGGCCGCTTGCTTCAGGGTTCACTCAGAACTTGAGCCACACCTTCCAGGTCTCTTAGCACTGCCAAGACTCACTTGCTTGCAGACACTGGCTGTCTTCTGAGCAGCTCCTGCACCCGGACTATACCTCACGGTGAGCAGTTCAGGAAGATTCTCGCCGCAGCCTCTGGCTCCTTCTAGCTTCCTCGGAACGTGTAAATGAGTGCGTGTTCAGGCAGGTCCATCGGTTCCTTTGGTTCCTCCTCCTGCTTCTAGGACTGGATTCTTATTTTTCACTTCCTCATCCTAGACTAATTAGGGATTGCTGCCTTGACCCAGCTGTCTCCCATTTGCTTAGCTTACTGGACGTGCTGATCCTGACTAAACTTACAGGCCTCTTATCTGTAATGATCCTGTGAATCAGTATCTCTGGCATGACACCAGGTTCTTGAAATTTCTGCTTATATTGATAAATAGTTATAATTCAATATGGCAAATACTGAAATAACTTGGCTCTATTTTGTTGTGGTCAGCATCTTTTTCTAGTGCTAAAAATCACTAAGAATTTTAGATTTTTTTTCCTCCTTAAAACACCATCCTATGATAAAGCAGGTAAATGCTGTTTTAAGGTAACAATGTTTGGGCCTATCCTGTTCTACATTTTGCCATTAGTGTGAGTGCAATATATGATGTGTGCATTGGCCTTTGTTTTCTTGTTATATATATATATATATATATATATATACTAGGAATAAGGCCTGTTGTGGAAATAAATACAACAGGCTCTAGAAAGAGGCTCTGGGAGAGTGCCCTGGCTTTGGGCACTCAGTGACAATTTGCTGTGGCAATCTCAGCAGGGTATAATGACAGAGTCCACCATTTTTTCCAGAGGAACTGATCTTTGCTAACTGAAGAGCAGTAGTAATTTTGAGTGATCTCCAGCCCACCCCCAAGATTGGTAACAGTGGTTCCCCAGGAGGGAGTGGTTGGTTTGGAGGGTGGAGTCGATGGCATTGTACCTGTCTGAGGTCCCACCCCTCCTCAACACTCACCCTCTCCAGGTTTGACCCCTCAAATCTCCAGGAATTTCCCAACCTGGAGTTGACAACCCTATCTCCCTCCCAGCCAACCATCAATCTATCTTTAGTTTTCCATCTCCTCCCCCTCCCTCCTAGAGAGCAGTTGTAATTTTGAGTGATCTCCACCCCCACCTGGAGATTGGCAACAATGGTTCCCCAACAGGGAATGGCTGGATTGGAGGGTGGAGTCTATGGCATCGTACCTGTCTGAGGTGCCACCTCTCTTCAAACCTCACCCTCTCCAGGCTCCATCCCTCAGATCTCCAGGAATTGCCCACCTGGAGTTGGCAACCTGATCAGGACTGGGCCCAATGAGTTTTCTCCCAAAGGCCAACATAGGTGTGGAAAGGGCCTTTTGCTGACAGAGGAGAAAGTACAAGTGCCAACTTTGATTAGAGAAATACCTGGAGATTTGGGGGGTGGATCCTGTGGAGGGCAGCATTTGGGGGGGGGGGTGGAAGGACTCAGCAGGGTATAATGCCATAGAGTCTATCCTCCAAAGCAACCATTTTCTCCCGTGGAACTGATCTCTGTCATCTGGAAGTCAATTGTAACAGTGGGAGATTTGCAACCCTAAGGGAAAGTCAGCCGCACAGCCGGGAGTTGAAGAAAATGGTCTGATGGCCACTGGCCCACCTCGTTAGCCAGCCAGCCAGCCATGCTGAAGCTAAGCAGGAGAAAGAGCCTTTTTCCATTTATTCTGACAGGAAAGTGGCCATTGGGGAGGGAGTTATGGGCGGGGGAGGGGGTTATGCTGAAAGTCCTTTGTTTTTTTACTCACAGAACCAAGCTTGGCTGCCTACCAACAGCCACTGAGGGGACAATCCCTCACAGGAGGCAAGAGAACTTGTCTTCCTCAGGAGAGAGAGCTGTCTGCCAGGGGAGTGGGTGGGGAAGAGGAGCAGACCCAGCACCCGGCCAATGGCACACAAGTACTCTTGAGTGGCGGCTGATGGGCCAATGGCTGAGGGAGGGCATTTTACAGCCAATGGGAGTGCATGGAATCTTGCGAAACCAAAAGATAATTATTTATAAGGAGAGGTGTGTGTGTGTGTGTGTGTGTGTGTGTGTGTATGAATTTGTGCTGCATTGTTTTTACTTGAGTTTATGGGACAATTTTTTCCCTCCAGAGGTGCTGAACTTTTCCAAGCCACCATTGTGAAGGCTGTAAAAGCAAGAATTGAGGAAGAGAAAAAATCAATGGATCAACTGAAAAGACAGTATGCCTGCTTTCCTTTCTTCCATCCTTCAGCTGGTCATCTTCTCTAGAGATTAGTTGTCTGATCTGTTGCTGGTGGGGGGTACAGCCTAACATATAATAAACCCAAATGATTAGTCTTAGAAAAAAGTATTTGAGGTTTATGCATTGTACATGGTTTGTGTGTCTTCTTAGAGATGTATTTGACATGCTCATTAAGCATAATGTGTGTCCATAGCTGACTTGGGGTTGAAAGGAAGGATGAAAACAAGGAATGCTCTCATCTCCTATCGATGAGTGGTCTGTTACTGTAGTGGGTGTGTGGGTGTGAAGGGGACATAAACATAACAGAGTTCCCCGTCCAACAGCTAATTGTGCCTGCGTAGTCCCTAAAGTTCCCTGACCTTTCAATGTGTGTCCCAAGCCTAAACAACTTGTGGGGTTTATTACATTACAAAGAAGTTTCTTCCAAAAGAATTGGTCCCTTATCCAGGATTGCTCTAACTTCACTTCCATGACAAGTGTGAGAGAGAAGGGAAGAGGTGGGTCAGAAGAGCTGCATAGCCTCATGACCTTATGGCCATGTAGAAATATGGAAGTGTAAGAAAGAGGGCCACACTCATGACGAAGTGAAAAACCAAGAAGCTATTGTGCAATGGGGGAAATAATAGTGTTATTCTGTTATACCATCCCAACGCACTTCAGTTACACTTCTTCAGGGAGATCTATAAGAATACAAATTTTTAAAAGGATTAATATATGTTGTTAAAAACATGGTAAAAGACAGTGCACACTGACCATGTTCAAAGTGCAATGAATGCATGCAAAACCAAATAGATAATACATGGTTAGAAAAACAATTCTTAAAATTTGTGTATAGCACCCTTGGACTTTCACAAGTTAGAACAATACCCATAAAAAAGAAGTGACCTGTATAGTAGTTTCTGGCAGTTCTCACAGGAACAGAATTTCAGGGAGAGAAGTATGCTACTTCAGCTCGGTTTTTATGTCATATGAGAGAGAATGGTTTGAGGCCCTTATGGGCCTCAGACAGTTATCGCCAAAATTCTTGTTGCTATAGGAACTGCTAGTTTTATGTATATTGTTCTAACTTGTGAAAGTTCAGGAGCACTGTGCACAAACACGGTTTTAAGAATTGTTTTTCCAACCATGTATTGCACCTGTTATCTGTTCAGTTCTGTGTGCATTTGTGCAGTTTGTACATACTTCATGTGCACTGTGTTTTTTAATCATTATAAATGACATATATTTATCCTTTTTAAAATTTGTATTCTTATAGATCCTTATAGAAATCTTATAGATCTTATAGAAATGTAGGTGAAACATGTTTGGGTAGTATCCTGGAATAAAGCTATTATTTTTTCCCCATTTCCCCACTGTTTTTCTTTTGTTTGCCAAATAGGAATATGACCAGGCATTAAGTTTATTAAATACGATACAGATCTGTCTGTGCTGCAGAAAAACAAAATCCATTCTGTTGTCAGAGTAAATTATACAAATAATTCATATTGACGTGTATTTACCCTGTACAATAACCTTCATCCTACCACTCTTGCTCCGCAAAGTTTGAAACCTAGTCAGTGGAAAGGCTGACCCAGGACTTTTAAAGTGTCACCCATTTTGAATGGCCACTCCCCTTGAAGGAACAGGTCTGTAGTTTGAGGGTTCTCTTAGGCCCCAACCTATTGCTGGATAAGCAAGTGGCAGCTGTGGCCAGGAAAAATCCTAAATATAAATACACGTTGATGGGATCTGAGCTGGCAGAGATGGACCAAGAGAGAGATCTTGGAGTCGTAGTAGATAACTCGATGAAAATGTCTAGACAGTGTGTAACTGCAATAAAGAAGGCCAACGCTATGCTGGGGATTATTAGGAAGGGAATTGAAAACAAATCTGCCAGTATCATAATGCCCCTATATGAATCATTGGTGCGACCTCATTTGGAATACTATGTACAGTTCTGGTCGCCAAATCTCAAAAAGGATATTATAGCATTGGAAAAAGTGCAGAGAAGGGCAACTAGAATGATAAAAGGGTTGGAACACCTTTCCTATGAAGAAAGGTTAAAACGCTTGGGGCTCTTTATCTTGGAGAAACGACGGCTGAGGGGTGACATGATCGAGGTTTATAAGATTATGAATGGGATTGAGCAGGTTGAGAAAGAAGTACTTTTCTCCCTTTCTCACAATACAAGAACTCGTGGGCACTTCATGAAATTGCTGAGCAGTCGGGTTAGAATGGATAAAAGGAAGTACTTCTTCACCCAACATATGGAATTCACTGCCACAGGAGGTGGTGGCAGCTACAAGCATGGACAGTTTCAAGAGGGAATTAGATAAACATATGGAGCAGAAGTCCATCAGTGGCTATTAGCCACAAGGTATAGATAGGAAATCTCAGTCTGGGGCAAGTGATGCACTCTATTCTTCGTGCTGGGGGGGGAACAGTGGGAGGGCTTCTAGTGTTCTGGCCCCACTGCAGTCTAGTAAAGCTGCCAAGGCTGTACTGAGCAGGAGCATTTGGTAGAGAACAGTATGAAAAATGTGGTTAAATGGTGTGAACAACATGAGGAATTAGGGTTGTGCACTTCAAAACTATTGTTAAATTTCATACTGGAATGTCAGGAAGGGCATGAGTATAATTTTTGTTAAAATAACAATGCTCCTTATATTTATGAGAAATTTGTATTGGGGAAAATTCTGTTTTAATTAAAAGTGGCATTTCCTCCATTATTTTGAAATTATGAAGTAAGATTCAAATGATACATATTGAAGAAGTGCCTTCACTGTCCCCCCAACCCAGAAGCAGCAAGAGTAGGACCAGGAGAGTGAGAGGAAGCGTGCCCAATTTGGGTTGCAGTGCAACAGCCCTTTAAATGTCCTTTAAAATGGCACTGTTTGAATGGACAATAGTGAGATATATCTCAAGCTGATGGCCACAGTCCCTGAACAGACCGAAGTGATAACAAAAAAACTGTGCAAAATTTGCACTAATAAATTTTAAATATTGATCAAAAAGATTTCATACAAAAAAGTGTACAATGTCTATATAACACATCAAATGTAAGTGAAGACGGTGATCTCTGGAATGTTCTGCCATTTTGACCCAAGTCTTCTTCTGGACAATAATGTATAACCTTACAAAACAGTATAAAATGTGTTTACGTTAATGTGCAGGAATCTCAGGTAAGTATACAATCAAATCAAAATAAAACTAACATAATAACCTTACATGTTATGTCTCACTATTTCATTACAATTGATTCATCATCAACATGAAACTTTATTAGCATGAATTTTGCACAGTTTTTTGTTATCATTTCAGGTCTGAATGGACCTAGCCTTAAAGTTCAAATGGGCTGATGCGCCATGGCCCAGTTGGACATGGTCCTTCCTCTCTGCAGGCAAGCTATAGAACAAAAAGGATGCCTGAAGTGATTCTAGATGTTTCCACTGTTTATTGAAAATGAAATATCAGAATTGGGCAATATCAAGAGTGCCTTTCATGCTATCAGATATTGATGATCCCAGAAATACTGGTCATTTTATTGTGTCAGCAATATCCAGTTGAGCATATTCTAACAGGAATTAGTAGCCTTGTAGAAGAATGGTGAGATATGCAGGATGTTCCAGCCCACCTCTCATAACTGGAAACCTTACCTAAACTTCTTCTTTGGTTTTTTTGCCTTAGCAAAATTCTGTCCAGGCTTACAAACACTTTATTTATTTATTAAATTCTATTTGAAACCGTCCTCCCTTGGAGGACAGGGCTCAGGGTGGTGTACAACAGTATTGTGTAATACATCATTAAAAGTCAAAACCAACAAGTAGCCTAACAGATGGCACTAAAAATTCTAATAGTGCCACTGCCTCACAGGGAGGCAGGGATTGGGAGTGCCAAGAAGATGGAAATGTCGCTGTCCTCAACCAAACTCTTGGCAGAACTTACAGGCCCTGTGGAACTGCATCAAATGCCACAGGGCACAGATATTATTTTGCAGAGAGGTCCATCAGGTTGGAGCCAAGGCAGAAAACATCCTGGTTCTGGTCAAGAACAGCCAGATATCTCTCAGGCCAGGGACCACCAACAGATTTTGACCTTTTATCATTTAGGGAAGCACATTTTACCCCTCCCTGCTAGTCATAATCAACAGTAATTTTTACATCAACCTGAAGAACTGGAAAGACAAGTTAGGAGGATAATTCTGGCATATAAAATCAGAGTGTATACAACAGTATATAGCTGCTCTTTATAGTTTATTGACAATGTATCATGACAATGTAAAAAAAAACGAGGGCAAGTTGGAGAGAAAGAATAATCTAATGATGTTTTAAGAATGCTTTGAAATTATTTTGCCTCAAAAAGAATTATATGAACTTTGTGATCCACAAGGATGACTGACAGTGTAAAATCTCCTTTAACAGAATGGATCGTATCAAAGCCAGGCAACAAAAATATAAAAAGGGCAAAGAGAGGATGATGAGCATGAACCAAGAATCTTCAGATGGGCAAGCAGTCCAAAAGGCTCCTGAAGAAGATGATGATGACGATGATGGTAGTAACTCCTTCTGTACATCTATAGTTGGTGTTTGTTGTTTGATTTCAATAAAGGGGGGGTTATGCTCCATCCAGCTACTTACTATAGCAACTACAGTGCATATTTTCTCAGAAATAATTCCCAGTTTGTTCCAAGAGATTTAAATCCTAGTAAATGTGCATAGGATTATGGCCTCAGTATGCATTTGGACCTTCTCCTTCTCTTTAGTGAAGAAACAGTCTGCACATTCAGTTCTTTGCCCACATCAGGGTTGCTGTCTCCTTTTAAAAGAAGTGGTTAAAGAGCTCCTTACAAGGTTTTAGATTGAGATACTTAAGTAAAATTTGAAAGTGTACAAAATTACACGTAACAAGATCCAGTTGTAGATCTTGAGATCTAGCAAAGTGTTTTTGAATGTTGAAAAAGATTCACTGTTCACTTTTGAGTCTGAATCGTTCACTAGTATGAAGCTGAGTAACAAATGGACCC
The DNA here is from genome assembly GCA_029375565.1 of Gekko gecko. Taxonomy (NCBI): domain Eukaryota; kingdom Metazoa; phylum Chordata; class Lepidosauria; order Squamata; family Gekkonidae; genus Gekko; species Gekko gecko. Next base: position 54,788,106 of record JAPDNY010000009.1, read on the forward strand.
TCCCAGAGCTGAATAGGAACATAGGATTCTTATGTCACACAGATGCTAATTTTCAGACCCCAAACATTTCCTTTCTGCTCTAATCAAGCAGATTACAATATGCATTGTAGTTTTGCATCCTTTACAGACATTCTTTACAACACCCCTCCCACCTTCTGACTGGGAAACAAAGACTCAGGGATCTCCACTGCTACTTGGATCTGATGAAAGGAGCTTTGACTCTCAAAAGCTTATACTCTGAAAATCTTGTTGGTTTCTAAAGTGCTGCTGGACTTGAATCAAACTCTTTTACTGTAGACCAACATGGCTACCATCTGAAAGTATCTAAGAATAATGTGTCAATATGGGAATTCCCATAATTAACATAAAATATTTTTTAAGAAAGGAAAAGACAACTGTCAGGAATAAACTTTATATAGAATTTATTATTTCCATAATATCTTCAGATTTGAAATAGAATTCTTTCTTTTAATTACTAGACAAAATTGCCCATGTTTCTGTCATGAGCTAGTCAACAAATAGCAAGGAATAAGTGCATTTTTTCCTTTCATATTAGAATTTAATGTTCATGCACAGTCTGGACATTTTAGAAAGAGAAGAAAGAAAATATAAATAATATGTTTCTCATTTTGTAAAATTAATTTTTGGACATATTTCATTTTAGGCGAAGCAGACAAAGAGAAAACCAAGGGCAAAAAAAAGCAGTGGTGGCGACCTTGGGTTGATCATGCTTCCAGTAGGTTTTTCAATCATCTTTCAAATACATGAATTTAATCCTTATATCCTTGACCAGAATGGAGGCATTCCCAAGACCAGTTTGTTTTATGCATGGTTTTATAACTGTGACTTGACAGTTATATGGATAAAAAGTAGCCCAAGTAAAAGCAAGAAAGTATTTTTCATTTTGGCTATTCATCAGTTGTATACCTTTATGGAAGTTTTCGGTTCTCTGAAGTTAAACCAGATATGTACTATGCAAACAAATATACTTGGGGTATACCTTGAAAAGTAATAATGTATCAATCTGAATATAGATGCTTTTCAGAAATCAAGTCATTATTACAGCTTGGATGTAACTGAAAATTACATGGATTTCCACCCAGTGGAACATGAGCTCACATCTCCCCTCACTGCACCCAAAATGCTGGTTGTGTGGGACCACATTGCATGAGGAAGGAGCTGGGGGAGCTGCTGCATAAGTGGTCATTGGAAAAAATCTGTTTTTTGGCACCCGCAGATCTGTTTGATAGGATCCAATCTGTTTAGACCTTAGTAGTTTTATTTAAAAAATTGTTTCAAAAAATGGCAACTCCACTCCAGCTGGCAAATTCTAAGTGCAGGAAAAGTATACTTAAAGAACTGAGGATATTTTAGATGTCTGTTTCTGTCAAGTCACAAGTAAACTGTGCCTATGTATGTTGTGTATATGTATATATATGTTTCTAAAGGGCATGATAAAAAATAGAGATGTGTCTTTTTTAAGGCGTTAGTGAATATGAATCTAATCATTTTGATTTTCAGATATATCTTGCAAATTAATTTAGATTATTACTATCCAGAACGGACTCGGATATGATCTCTGGTAATCTTCATATTCATTTTATGGAAACAGAATAATTGTTCTAATTGAGATTATGAGAATGGCTCGGAGGTTATCAGGATCTCAGGTTGTCTTTTGCAGTAATTTCTGCTTTGGCAGAAAGCTGTGGAAAGAACACTGGTAAAATTCCACTGCTATCTGCTGGAGGCCACTGCATGAGACAGGCCTGCAGCCATGCAACTTCTGTTAAACTGTTCTCATTCATTTTAGCATTTCTGATTCATTTCACCCTCATTATATGTTTTAGGAAGCAAGTGCACAGTACATATTATTGCAATAATGCATATACTTGTGAAAAGCAACATACGGCCAAGCCCTGAGAATAGTAGTTATTCACCAGTAACCAGTATGACCGCCTGATCAAATAACTTCTCAAAACTCAGGATTGTAATTTTCTTATTTGAATCACTCAAATACAGTTACCTGTTGCTATGATCTTGAATACTGTAAAACAGTATTTGGTCGTACACACACTCACATCTAAACAAAAAATGCATGCTGTGTGCACTGTGACCTTCTATTTTTGCACTGGCAGTTCTCAGGGCTTTTCTGCTGGAGAAGGCATGGCATGAGAAACAAGCTTTCACATATCTGTTGCTACCCGGTAGTCTCCAAAGCATAAGTCTCACTGTAAGGATCAATGTGGGGAAAAGAAATAATACAGTGTTTCCCCCATATTGATGGAACAATTTAAAGAGGTGATTTAAAATTTCTTACTTTTCTGCTGGGGGTAGTATGGCCTGTACTAGAAGGCATATGATCCAGTTGAGAAATTGGCTATGATTTCTACGATGGATTCTCTGCTGCAATGATGTATGCCTGCAAGAGTGCATTATTGCTGTTTAATCATACCTTCCTTTTATATATAAAATATATGTGCACAATATGTTGCAGTGTTCCTCATACTTCAGTGCCTGATATAACTGAATGTTATCATGATTATAATGACAGTCCTTGATGCTGTGATAACACTGAGCAAAGTTCTGATCAGTATTATCTTTCCTCCTCCCTACAAACACCTCTGGCCACAGCTGCCTCAGTTCCTTCAACAAGAGGCTGGGGTTCAGGATCACCCCCAAACTATGAACCTGGTCCTTTAGGGGAGAGTACAACCCCATCCAAAACAGGAGAAAAGCCTTTTCCTAGGTCAGACTTTCCCCTCACCAATAACACGTTCGTTTTGTTGGAATTAAATTTCAGTTTGTTAGCTATCATTCTTTCCAAAACTGTAACAGGGACCTGTTCACAGTTTCCACAGTCTCCATAAGAGCTGCTGACAGCACAAGATAAAGCTGAGTTTCAGCTACATACTGAAGGGAAATCAACCTGCATATCCGGATAGTCTCTCCAATTTATGGCTTTACCTAGATGTTAAAAAGCATGAGGGATAAGATGGAACCCTGGGGAACCCCATAGGCCACAGGCCTAGGGGCAAAGCAGCAGTCCCCTATAACCACTCTCTGAAACCAACCTTCAAGGTAGGACCAGAACCAACTCAGAACAATGTCTCTGAGAACCAAGCCTAAAAGGCAGTCCAGAAGGATACCATGATTGATGGTACTGAATGCCACCAAAAGGTCCAGGAAAATTAACAGGGTTGCACTCCCCTGTCCATCTACTGGCTTATGGTATCCACCAAGGAAACCAAGGTGTTTCAGTCCAATAACCAGGTCAGAAAACAGATTGAAATGGTTCTAAACAGTGCACTTCTTCGAGGAATCCATGAAGTTGGCCAGCCACTGCTCGTTCAATCAACTTGCTCAACTAGTTGCTCAACTGGTACATTGAGACTAGATGGTAGTTATTCTACTAGTTATAACCAGTGTGCCCACTTTAGGAGTGCACACACTGTTGCCCACTTTAAAGCAGGACCAACTACCCCCTCACTGAGTGAGGCATTTACTGTCTTCTGGACCCCCTCCGCCAGCCCCCCACCAGCCTATTTAAGCAGCCAAGAGGGGCAGGGGTCATACAAGCAGGTGGTAGGTCTTTAACTTCTAAGATTCCTGTCCACATCCTCAGACTGGACAAGCCGAAAGGTATCCCCACACAGATCAGCACCCTCAGACCATTCAGTCCTCCCACTGCCAATGTAGAATCCAAGTCAGAACAGATGTGAGAGATTTTATTCATTAAGTGCTAAATAAAATGATAACAGTGGTCTGCAAAGCAGTCCACCTCCTTCTATAGGCCACAACTCAATAGGCCCCTGACCACCCGGCAGAGAAATATTGTTTCTTTGCTGACATCACAGCTATAGAATAGGTTTTAAAGTAAATGTTAGCCCATGTCTTGACAGATTTGTCCAGAGTCATTCTCCATTACCGCACTAACTATCTCCCTTGTCTTTTCATCATCCACAGCCCCTCAGTAAACCAAGGGTCTTAGACCTGAGAGAGGGCACCAAGGTGCAATTGGGTCACTTGTCTGAGTCATTTCCCCATTCCAAAGGTCAGCCAAAGCATTGACAGGAGTGCTGACTATATCAGCAGGAAAATCCCCAATGCCATCTGAAAACCGAACAGATTTATCAGGTTGTGGTAGCAAATCATCTTAATTGATCTCCCACCCCTCTAGAGTCTTGGTATCCTATAAGTTTAAACCCCAGCAAGTTTAAACCCCATGACAAGGGAACTGTCTTCAATCCCCCACCTTCATATCATCTTCCTGCCCTGAGCAAAACACCCAATCAAGAGTGCAACCTGCACAGCCTATTATTACCTGAGACAGGCCAATGGTTCTTATGGAGACCATGAAATCCTGAGCTGCTTCCAACAAGGTAGTCTTGGCTTGAATGTTGAAGTTTCCCAAAACAACCAACCTTGGAGTCCTCAACACACCTCCAAGACCACATTCACTAATCAGGGCTGGGAGACAGTTGCGCAGTAGGGTGAGTAGTATATCAACTGAATTTCTCACCCCTAATACTAGATATACGCTCTCAAAACTGGCAAGATTGTGGACAGGCCTGAGAGAGAATCCCTACAGACGATAGCAACATCACCTCCCCAGCTGCCAGGCCTATACTGATATATTACTTGGGGGGGAGAATAGTTGGGAGAGGTAAACTCCTCCCCCTACCTAAGCCAAGTCTCAGTGATGCATGCCAGGTCTGCCCTCTCATCCAGAATTAAATCCTGGATGGTTGCTGTTTCATCTATTGCTGACCTGGCATTTGAAAGCAGAATATTATAACTCTATGAGATGTTGGTAGGAGTAACTTTTTTGTTGGCATTAGTCCTTATGACCAAGAACAAGAGGGCATGTATCATGCCACCTTGTATGCTGTGAGCTATGCAAAATGAGTACTGTTGATGACTGTAGTATAAAAATGGATTGTTTCCTTTAAAGGGAGGCAGCTAAATACACTTTCTATCATATCCCTATTTTCTCTAGAATAAGAGACATAAAGGAGTTTTTACATTAGATATTAACAAGCAGGGGACTTGGGGGGGGACTCTCATTTTCCCCTCCTCCACTATTTCTGCTTTCCCTTCCATGACAGCCCCCATAGTCTTTCCCCTTTGCTTGCTTCCTTATTGCTTCCCAACCACTAGCCAACCAACCTTATATGCCCCTGTCTTCAGCTTTCCCTCCTTCACTCTCCATAGTAGCCTCTACCCAAAAAACTATGGACAGTTGTGCATTGTCAGTTGCTGGGCCAGACCCAGTTACGCATTAAGAAATCCACAAAGGCCCCAAATGGGTTCCTCATTTTCCCCTGTATTCCCTTCCCACACACTATTTCATCTTTCCCTCCTCTTGGCAACCCCCATATCCTTTCCCTGCTTTCTTTCTCCTCTCTCCTCTCCTCTCTCCCTCTCCTCTCCTCTCCCTCCTCTCCTCTCTCTCTCTCTCTCATCTCCTCCCACCAACCTACCTTTTCTGCCTCTCAACATCAGCTCTATTTATTATTTATTTCATTTATGCCCTGCTTTTCTCCCAAATGGGACCCAAAGCAGCGTATATCATTTTCCTCTCTCCCATTTTATCCTCACAATGATGCTGTGAGGTAAGATAGGCTAAGAATGTGGAACTAGACCAAGGTCACCCGGTGAGCTTCTTTGGTAGAGTGGTGACTTGAACCAGTTCTTAGTCTGAACCTCTAACCACCACACTGTACTAGTGTTCATGGAGTAGCTGCTGTTGAACAGTAGCAGGCAGCCAGCCTGGGTGAGCCATGCAAATCATATGGTAGTAGTTCACCTGGTGGTTGCTGCCAGGTCTGGCCCCAATCAGTTTTCCTTCAAAGACCAAAACAGCCCTGGAAATTGCCCTGCCCCATCCACTTACCTTTACTGAAAGAAACCAAAAGCTTGAAGGCCAACAGTACTGTTGTATTTGCCTAATAATAGTCACTGCTGGCATTTGATCCTTGAAGCTACAGGCTCTGCTTTTGTCATTTTGAAGGAGTTCAAACTACAGTGGATTTTTTAAAAAAATTATGTTTAATTTCAGGTTTTTTATTAATCTAGGGCATTTGTAAGGTTTATAGAAAGCTGTCTTGTCTGTTCATGGGCTCCAGTCTCTGGATTTAAGTATCCACAGATCTGGCCACATTGAGAAATAGTTATATTGTTATGAAAGCATCTTCAGTATATGACTGAAAGAAGAATGGGGTATGATTGAACAGGGTAAGTTATTCTGATTGTTCAGAAAGGTATATAATGAGGGTCAAATGTACTATAGAATGTCATTCTGTATATTGCTTGATAAATCAATCATTACAGATAACAAACTATTTCAGTTCACTTGGAGACATTACATTTATAAGTTTTACTGAAAAATGTAATGCTCCGACTTTAATTTTACTCTTGCTTATTGCTTTACTTTTCTTGTTTGTTCCCCTTGTTTTGTCAAATTAGTTCATATTCAGGGTTTGAAAATGATGTGCTTCTGTTCAAGGATATAAGGTCCAGTTCATTTACATTGTATTGAATATATGGAGGCATTAGAACTTTTTAAAATCCACAGACAAAAATTGGTTTTTACTGTGATTCTGCATACTGTTCCAGAGTGCATTTGTTATATTTTATATTTTCATTGTTTTTAATTGATAATTTTATTATTCTGGTCATGGACTGTAATAAAGATTTTGACTTTGACTCACATACTGTTCTGGGATTTCAGTTTAGGAAGTTGTTTTACATTATCTCCTTTTTACATTTGAAGAATATAGTAAAATAATTAAAAAATGGCATAGGATGTCTCCATAGTCCTCACTGCTCGTTTTACCTTTTTTCCTCCAGTGATATAGCTTATGTATTTGGTACTCACAAAAAAATATGAATTTCGCTTGCCGGCAAGATACCCATGAAGATGGGACTTCTCTGCCTGTGCATTTTAAAATTAACACATTCAAGCACTTTTTATAGTATGCTTCCAACTTTTTTACATGTTATTAGGCTATTTTCTTCTCATCGTGATATGTTTCCCTGTAACATTTAATTTTTCTTTATTATGCCTCAGAATATCATGCCAGATTATCTATTTGCCACTGATTCTATTCAGTTCTTGTTTTTTTCTGTCCTGTCATTGAGCCTTTCTCACACAATAGTTTTATGTTGTCTCATGATATAGAGATATGAGGCACTTTGTTTCTCATCAAGAAATAAGAAAATATTTTATTTCGCTTAGTGGTCAGAAGTGGAGATTATTATTTATTTGAGACGGACAGTGAAGAAGAGGAAGAAGAAGAAAAAAAGGAAGATGAAGAACCCCCAAGAAGATCTGCATTCCAGGTATTGTGTTTAGTTAATGCATTGATCCTGCTATGAACGCTTGACTTGAAGTGCTTATGAAAATGTGCTAATTTAACATTTATTATTGCTTGCTCATACTGCCACATTTCTGCAATGCAAGAATAATACTGGAGATGGATTTTCATTCACTTGCACCTGCATCATATTTTGTTTTGTTTTTAATAAAGTTTCATATCCCAAACTTTATTTTTCTGATGTTGCTCTGGAGACAAGTGAATAAAACATCTTTTCATTGGCATTGCTTGAGGTTTGCTTTGGTGCTTTCGTGTTTGGAGGAAAAACTGCTAAACTTTTAAAAATAGTTATTTGCAATAAAGACCAAGTTTTGAATATGCATTTCAAAATTTTCCTTTTCCAAAGGTAATTGTAATTAATATCAAAACTCATATGTAAAACAAGAATATATCATAGGATTGAGATGAAGTAAACCATTAATATACAGCTACAACAACATTGTGCAACCTCTTGTTATATACTCTAGATGCTGTTGGTGCTGACAGAATTCTGTGAATTTAAAGTAATAGGACTAAATCTGACATAACATTTTAATCTCATAGAATGACTTCGTCAAATAACTATATAAACATTTACATGAGAACAAGTTATATCCATATGATGATCCAGGTACAATTCCTCAAGTGAGATCTACCCATATCTTTTGTAATGATACACCTGTTTTATTAGAAGGAATAGTGATGAGGAAGTACTTTAGGTTGGGGTTATGATCTTGTTCCTCCGCGGGCAGTGCCATTTCTTCTCCTTGGGGCATGATGACTCAGCCTGGGCAGTTACTCTGCAAGCTGCCACACGGGGACAGTGGGGGGGGGAGGGAGGCCAAGAGCACACACGAGAGGTAGCACCTGGTTTTGCCTTGGCGGCCGAACAGAGCCCTGGGTGCGCGCACACTCTCTCTCTCTAGCTGGGGTATGTGAGGGAAGGGAAGGAGTCTCCTTGGTTTCCAAACAGCACCTCGCCCAGCTTCAGCTGTTGTATGCACACGCACACACACTCACATGCAGGCATGGGGGGGCGAAGGAGGAAATGGACTGGGTGCCAAGCATGTGCACTTTCTGTGCAACAACTGGGCTCCCCAGCTGTCCCCAGAGAGGAAGTGGGGGAGGGGGGCGGTGGCAGCAGAGGCTGGCCCAGCTGGCAGGCAGGCAGGCAGAGCGCGGGGGGAAGGAAGGGGAGCTGCAAAGGTGGAGGGAGGCAGGGGGATGACAGCAGCATCAGTGATGTGCAAGGGCCCCACCCAGGTGGCACCCGAGCAAGCGAGAGGAGAATGGAGCGGCACGCCAGGAGGAGGGGCAGAGCGGCAATCGGCAGGCTTATCAGGATCAGCCCGGAGTGACACTCCGGCTTCCCCATGCTCGGGGCCCGAGGAGCGCCACTGGAGGATGTGAGTGGAGGTGCAGGCAGCACCATTGCCACTGCCGCTACTGCCACTGCCGCTGCTGCCAGCCACGATGCCTCTGCCACCACCCTGAGAGGCATGCCAGCCGAGCTGAGCATCTGCACCTCTCCCTTCTGGGCCAGCAGCGGAGGAGCAGCAGATAGTCGCCTCCCTTCTCGGGCCCCAACCTGCTCCGCAGGTGCAGTTTGGCACCCTAGGGCCAGCCAGTCACTGACCCAAACTGCACCAGGCCCCAGCCCCGCCAAAAACCCTGCATCTCCCAGACCAGGTGAATGACCGCCGCACTTGCTGGACTCGGGGCAAAAGAGGCGGCGGTGGTGATGGTCAGGGAGATGCAGGGCTTTTGGCAGGGGTGGGGGGGGTTGGTAGGGAGGCGGGTCCAGTTCGGCGCCCAAAGGTCCGGCCTGCGCTCTAGGCAAATGCCTAGTTCGCCTAGCGGGTGAGCTGGCCCTGAGTCTAGGAGAAATGGAAATCCTTGAGTGGCTACAGAAGGTAGATGCTCTAGGACTTCATCTATAGTATACTAAAGAGAAACTAATTGTCACCTATGAATACACTAAAGGCCAGAGGGACTGAGAGAGGGAGAGGACTGCTGTTGTCTGACAGCCTATGGATCTTCAAAGTGGATCAAAGAGTTAGCACGACATACAGAACACATGTATGTCAATGCCAACACATGATGCAAGGTGGGGGAAAGGTGAGGAGGAGTGATGTGAGGCTGGAAATTTAAATTTAAAATTTGTTGGAAGGAAGTGATCTCATAGGAAGGGAGAGTTGAAGGAACAGGCCTTTGACCTGGACATGACAGCATAGGCTGTGACATCACAGGATGTGATATGAAATCTCTGCTGAGCTCTTTCTTCCCTTCTCCAAACTCCCCAGTCACCACCCCCAAATCTTCAGGAATTTTCTAAACAAGAGCTGGCAACTCTAGTTGACTACGAGAATGTCTGTTCATGTATGTAGGATGGTAATACTAGTTTGCAGCATCATTCTGTACAGGCCACATGCATAACTGAGCAGAATACTATTATATGAACCCATGTGCTTTCATTATAGAGAAAGGTTGGTTTCACTTTCTCTGGGCAAATGTATCTATTTTTTGCATTAATTTGAGCCAGTATACATGATTAGCCTCATAAGGTACTCATACTCAAATCTGCTTTACTTCATGGACAATATTTTTTTGTTCTCCTGTGGATGGTATTTAGGGTTGCCAGGTCCTACCTTCTTCCCGGCAGGGGGATTTTGGGGGCTTGCCAGGATCTTCTGCCGCACATGCTTTGTGCACATGGCACAATGATGTCACCCAGAAGTGACATCATCATGCCACTGACATTGGCGCTCTAGCTTTTGGGTAAAACTCTATGGTTTGAGCCCAGATTCACCACAGACTTTTGTCCAAAAACTAGAGCATCACTGCACGACATTGGCAGCACACTGACATCACTTCTGGGTGATGTCATTGCACCGCGTTCTGGAGCATTTGTGGGCAGGGTGGGGTGAAGAGCCCACAAAAGCAGGGGAAAGCCTGCCTGGACTGGGGGGCTGGGAATCCTAATGGTTTTAGCCTCATATATCTTAAATTTAAAATAACTTAGGTCTAAAAATTTCTGTCAGATTTCTCATTAACTCAGGCTGATCAATCCTGCAGTTGTTTGTTTCTGAGTCTGTTTTTAAAGCAAATACATTTAGAGGTGTAAGTTACTGTGATTTTTTTTTCCTGTCATAGTTGCTTGCTTTCATGTAGATGTAAGAAAAAGATTGGTTTTTGTGTGATAACAACCTGTATCTACTATTATCTGTGATATACTAAAGACTAATTTTCATGTGAAATCTTGTTTTTCAGTAAGCATTACTAATATATGTCTTTATGTATATAATTAAATAACATGTTCTGTCACTTATTTGTATATATACATGCTAAACTGAATACTTACAGCGTGTGATCCTATTTGTAATGTAAACCCTGTGTTATCTAACTGAGTATAATGCAGTAGATTCCTTATAACAATAGCAGCCATGTCTTTACTAATTTTTCTTGCTTTGTCCTTCTTTATAGAGAGCTATTGCGAAATTTGCTTCTGCCATTTTAGCCTTGCCAAAGTCTGTTATTAAACTGCCCAAAACAATTCTTCAGTATTTTATCAGAGCTGCAAAGGTATTTGATGTTTCACTACCATGTAAAATGTGATTTCATCCCATAATATTCTGGTTTAGGGTATCCCATTGTCTTTTCTGCATTTTCCCTCTTATGTGAACTTTGTGAGAATTTATGACAGGCATGAGTTTGGTACATTCAGCATTTAATAAATTGAATCATAGGATGAATAATCACTCTCATTTCAGTTGTGATCATAAATCCCAGAGTGAAAATGCAGAGGTATATCTTGGTATAATTCCATTGTTTCTGCCTAACCTATTTTAAAAGAATTCAGGTTGCATGCATTTATTAACAGTGGATAAAATATGGACCCCATTGAACTTCTTGAATGTTCAATATGGTTTCCCCCACCCAGCATGGTAACCTTTCTCAGAAAGCTGGTTAAGTGTCAGAAGAATTATAACTAGGCACACTTTGCCTCCACATTTCTTTTTTCATATGCACTTTGTACATTTTGGTGTTAATAACCCACCAGCCTTCTTGAGGCATCCTTTAGCCATGTTTGTCATGTCACATAGAATGTTTGCAACATTATGCATAAATCAGTTAATGTTAATTTTAAACTTAGAACAAAGTTTGAGTCCAGTAGCCCCTTTTAAGACCAACAAAGTTTTAGTCAAGGTATGAGCTTTCATGTGTGCACACACTTCCTCCGATACAATGAAATGGAATTTACCAGTTCATACACATAAGGCAGCGGTTGAACAGCAATTTAGTTGCCATAATGAAGATGTTTTAGCAGATGCAAACAGGAATAAGAAGCTAAGTTTATACGGTCACCATTGTTTGGATTTTAATTTTGAGGAAAAACAATGAAGCAAATAAATATTTCAAAATTGGAGATAGATGTGTAAATGTATCATTCTTAATTGTGGAGTGCTAAGAATAATTAACTGAGACCTTGTTATTACACTCCATCTGTCTCCTCTCAATCATGGAGGTAACTTAAAGGTGCCACTGGACTCAAATTTTGTTCTTCTGCTTCAGACTAGGAGTGTGCAAGGAAAAAAATTCAGATTTGGGGCTATTCAGGATAAGATATTCAGGACTCCTGAATATCCCTGAATATCAGGTTCAGCAATGTTGTCTGGTTCAGGAGATATTTGGGAATCCCGAATATATGGTTCCATTATACCCTATGGACCATTAAAGTCAATTGCAAAATCTCATAGGGTATAATCTGGGGGCTGGGGGGAGGTGGTTTGAGACAGAGGGACCAAATTCACAGTGTTGCTCCTGGAGCCTCCCTCCAAAAGAACTCCCAAGTTCCAAAAAGTTTGGACCAGGGGGTATGGGCCTCAAATAGGCTGCCCCCATTATCTCCATTGTTTTCTATGGTAGAGAAGAAAATTGTCAAACTTCCCATAGTGCTTTTAGTGGGCTGGGGGAGAGGGAATTTGAGGGAGAGGCACCAAATTCACTGTGTAGCTGCTGGAGCCTCTCCTCACATGAACCCCCAAGTTCCAAAGACTTTGGACCAGTGGGCCCAGTTCTGTGGGCACCCTAAGAGGTTGCCCCCATTCCCTCCATTGTTTCCTATGAGGATTAAAAAACCTAACCCAGCAAAGGTAGGCAGGCAGGCAGGCATCCAACAGTCAGAATATCCTAGAGAATCTCATGGAAAGCAAACTGTTGGGATTTGCTTATTTCCCAGGAGCCACCCCAGCAACAGTAAAAATCTCTAAAGCCACGCCTATACAACAATGCAACAACACAACCCAAGAGAGAACTAGTGACCAACAAGCCAAAACAACAACTAACTAGTAACCACCCCACGCCACCAGCTTAACCACCCCAACAACCAAAAGAACAATTAAACTATGAAATTCTCAAAAGCCAGACCTTCACAACACTGCAACAAGAAGTAACACAAGCAACCCACAAGGTTTGAACAAGCCAGAACAACAGCAACCCACACCCCTCCACCAGTTTCACCCCCACCAGCAAAAAGAAGGGGTGCAAGCTGTAAAACAGTGAAAATATCGAAAGCCAAACCTTCACAACAATGAAACAGGTAAGGTAACACAACCCAAGAGGGAAGAACTAGGTGAACAGAACAAGGTACACAAACACACAGTTTCCCCCAGGCAACCAGAAGGAATGAACAATTGACCAATAGTTACGTTAAAAAGAGCAACAAAATTTTGACTTTTAAATATGTTTCTAAAATACCTGAAAATGTTAAGTTAAAGCTAAGCCAAACCACCACCACCAAATACAGCCAACAGAACCCACCCACCTGACCAGGTCACCCACCCATCATAGTAAAAGTGAAGGAAAACTTAAAAAAACTTTTTTTTTCCTTAAAAAAATAATATTTTAAAAAATATTACTCTGAACTTAGTAGAAGTAGAATTACCAGGTGATGTCTTTAGGCAGTCCACATCCACACAGCAGGGGAGAGATAAAAAGCAGGCCAGGCAGAGCAGCAGCCACAGGTAGGCAGCTGAGGGGAGCCAAGGCCAGCAATCTCCACTCCAGCCAAGCAGCCAGCCAAAATGGAGTGAGTGCAGCTATAGGACTCCTGCTGCTTCAATGCTCTCTGCCCATGCATAGAACAGTTTGAAAAAAATAACACTGTCCTGTGATTGGCCAAAGAGCATTGCAACTTGCAATTCTATTGGAAGAATTGCAAGTTCCCCTCCTCCCTCCCAAGTAAGGTAGGTGGCAAGGTGGCTGGGGTGGCCCAGCAGCAATATTAGCCTTGCAGAGCAGCACAATGCATTTGCAGTTGGTAAATGCATGGCAGTGATTAGTCATTAGGTCCCCTCTTCCCCCTCCCCCTGCCCCCTTAGCCCCTGAATGCTAAGGAAGAGGCTGAATATTTTCTGCGCTGTTCAAGGCCATTGTATTCAGGCAGTCAAATCAGATCAGAGAATCTGATTCAGCTGCGGCTGCCCCGAATACTGCTGAATAGGTGGGTTTTTGGGGTCGAGCCAAATGCACACCCCTACTTCAGACCAACACAGCTACCCAACCGGATCAGTTTTAAACTTAGACAGTGACGTACTAATGGCATTGCTTCAACCATTCTTTACTTGTAGCTATTGCCTTCACAAAGCTATATTTTCTCCATATCAGTTTTTGTTAGATAATGCTTTTTAAAATTTGAAAAACCTGACATTTTAGTTATTAAGATGTTTGCATAAAGCATATTTATTGTGCAGGACACTGAACAGGCACCATAGAAATATTCTATCTATAGTCTAAGAAAATAAATAAGGGAGGAGGCAGCACTTCTAAGCCTCCTCTCAGATCTAAAGCAGATGGGGTTTTTTTTGTTTTGTTTTATTGCCCTTCAGGACTTTGTTAAAAAAATCCTGAGAGGTTTTTAAAGGCAAATGGGATAGATCCAATAGCTGCCATCCATTAAGTTGGATCTAGTGACTTCCTTTCACTAAGCAGAAAGATTTCATCAGATCCAGTTTAGCAGAAGGGAGTCACTGGGTCCAGCCCATTGTTTTCATGGTACTCAGGAGTGATTTTTGTTGATCAGGAACTACAAATAAAAGCAGCATTTGAAGATGTTATTCTCAGCAATGGCAGTATTCCAGCTTCCCTGAGACAGTTTGTGCATGCTTATGTTGGGAGTGGCAACTCTTTGGTTCGGTTTTGTCTTCCTGTCTCTCTTCCCTTTGCATGTGTGTGTGTGTGTTTGTTCTTTGGCTGTAGCTGTCTTTGATTAAATGCATACTTAGGCAATGCCAGCTGAGGATGATTTTCATCTTGGAAAGAAAATCATACAGGCAAAAGCGCAACATCTTTTGTCTCAAACTGCTATCAGACAATGCTTATTTCTTGTTATTCTTTTTAGTCATGTTTTTGTGCAATGGAATATAAATATGTAATGTAATGTGTGGTAATTAAAGTGTCATGAACGTCAATTGAGTCCCCATATTAAAGATCAGCCAATATCGTTAGAGACTGAAGAGCAGATCACAAATGTTAGATGAAATCTAAAATTTAATTTGAAATCCTGTACTAAAATTTCTGTTGCCAGAAAATAAAAGCTTAAGATGTGGAGCATTAACAGTAGTGTTGGAGCATTATTATGAAATATGACTTTTTGCCACTACTGAAGCACATTCATATGGCCTAGTAAGTGAGATCCCCTGACTCGGATAGACTAGGCTAGTCTAATCTCATAAGATCGCAGAAGCTAAGCAAGGTCAGCCCTAGCTAGTATTTGGATGGGAGACCTCCAAGGAATACCAGGGTTGTGATACGGCAGAAGGCAATGGCAAACCACCTCTGAATGTCTCTTTCCTTGAAAACCCTGTGGGGTTGCCATAAGGCATCTGTGACTTGACGGCACTTTCCATCACAACCAGTAGGTAAGATATGCCAGTGTGAATAGTCATGACCAAATTAGAGAAATAACATGTAAGCCTTTTTGAGGGTGACATAACTGGGGACTCTCAGCAAAGAGTCTGAATCCTCCTTTTCCCCCAGCAGCATGTCTAAATGTATCTCTGTCAACAAGGTAACTGTGGAATTTTCCACTCTACAACAGCATAGAGGAAAGAACTGAAGCATATGGACAGCCTTGGAATTGCATTACTTTATAATTCAGAAGTAGTATCATTTTATTAAACATTCCAGTGTATCAGGCCACCTACATGCAGAAGGTTCTACCTTAGCCTTCTTCCAGATGAAAAAGCTTGCCATACATGAGGAAGGGGGGAAGTGCCTTTCTTATAGAGAAGCATTCTTGTATATCAGCTTCCACACATTTGACACTGATTCTAGGAATTGGCAGAGGGCCTTTATACAGATTATATCTGAGAAACAAAGGGGAATTGAAACACAGCCCACCATTTTGAGTGGATTAGATGTTACAATGCATGAAATTATTTGTTTGTGTCATAATAAGAGCATTAACCTCCACAGTCAGAAAACAATTGCCTGTATTTAGGAGGTGCTCAGAATGGTCCTAGATCCACTAATAAATCCAGATTATTTATTTAGTGGCTTAGGCTCTGTTAATAAATTTCTTGGTGACTGATAGAGGGAAAACAAATAATTGGTAATATGAGTACACTCGCAAACACCACCAATTCTAAACTGAAATGCAAATTGTTGTGTCCTGAATCCAGAGAATATGAGCAGAGTTCTGTTATGCAATGGGTTTGTTCCAGGTTGTGTCTCCCAGTGCAGCTCTTTCTTTTCATACAAGGAGGATCTCTGGGTATCCTTGATGTATTTTTTTAAAGATTAATTTGAAAACTTGTGACAATTCCTGTTGCAACTTTTGATCATCCATATCTAAACAGTGCATCAATTCCCAACATTCAGAACTTTCATAGGAGACTCATAAGAAACCACAATGGTTTTCATCTTTTGGTTTGTTAAGCAATTAAAATAGTGCAAAAAATTAAGATTTTTATAGTACTTGCAATAGAATTGTAAATGATTGCTTGATCTCACAGATACTTACTTTAAAATCTATATTCCTGTTTTTCACTTGATTTAATTTTTTTTCTGACAAACTAGAAATAAATTCATTTGTTCCCTCTAGTTTGTTTATCAGGCCTGGATTACTGATCCTAAAACTGCCCTCAGACAGAGGCGCAAAGAGAAGAAAAAGTATGAGAAAGTAGGGAAACAAAGGCAGAAAGGATCTGAGGATGGTATGTATGCAATCTCAGGGCCGTAGCAGGCTGTAGTGGGAGTCAGGTTCCCTGGCAGGGGAGACACCTTGATCACAAAGGAGGTGGGGTGGGGCTCATCCATTGCACTCCAGGTGTGCTGACCCCTGCAATTTCGCCAAATGTGGGAAACTCGACTGCATAATTTGTGGTAGTGGGGGACTGTGTTCATGCTTTCCCCTGCAAAAAGCGAGCCAGTTTGGTGTAGTGTTTAAGTGTGCGGACTCTAATCTGAGAGAACCAGGTTTGATTCCCCACTCCTCCACCTACAGCTGCTGGATGACCTTGGGCAAGCCATAATTCTGTCAGAGCTGTTCTCTCAAGGACAGTTCTCTCAGAGTTCTCTCAGTCCCAGCTACCTCACAGGGTGTCTGTTGTGGGGAGGGGAATGAAAAGGAGTCTGTAAGCCACTCTGAGACTTTGAGTGAAGGGTGGTGTATAAATCCAATCTCCTCCTCCTCCTCTTCCTCCTCTTCTTCTTCTTCTTCTTCGTCTTCCAAGTGCCATTCTGCTCATGATAAATAAGATCCATGCTAATGTTTCCATATATGGCAGTAAAATGGAAAATGCTTTATAGTTTAGCAGGTTAGCTCTGCAGGAGGATATAGTGGAAAACATTGTGCATTATACAGCGATACCTGTATACATAATATTGGCAACCACCTCTAAAGAAGCAGATGTAGTGAAGTATAGCTAGTACTTAAGGTGGTTTTGATTGGCAATGGAGAAGGTCATTGGACAACCAAACCAAATGCAAGTTAGCTAACTAACATATTCAGATATGGCTGCCGGCTCTGGGTTGGGAAATACCTGGAGCCTGGGGGTGGAGCCTGGGGGTGGAGCCTGAGGAGGGCAGGGTTTGGGGCATAATACTATAGAGTCTAACTGCCACAACAGCCATTTTCTGCAGGTGAATTGATCTCTGCCACCTGAGGATCAGTTGTAACAGTGGGAGATCTCCAGCCACCACCTGGAGGCTGGCAACCTTGTATTCAGACATTCAACTCAGACTGAACCATGTCATTTGTACTTCTAAATATTAATTGATAAAACAAACTAAGGCTTCATAGACTGTCACGGTTAATATAATATAATGGTGTGTCTTGAATGTATGAACTATGTAGAATGTGAAATTGCCTACAGTAAATAGCAGGTATCTCTATATTTTTACTAAATAATTATAAACTGCCAGAAGCTTTTGCTCATTGCATTAATGTTGATTTGTCAGTTGCTATAGATGTGGAATTTGAAGAAAAAGAGGAACATGTCAAAAAGAAATCTGATGGACCTGGTAAGCAGCAAAGCAAGAAAGGGAGTCCATTAAATCCATAAATGAAAGACAGCATGACTATTTATTAAAGGCAAGCCAGACAGTTGCTGTAGAATTTCCTGACAATTATGTATGAAGAGGCACAGCTCTACCAGCACAAATGGGATTGTTCCAGACAGTATACATCAGTACATCTGTAAAACTGTGTAGCAAGAGAAACTAGTTTAGCTACTTTTTTGTCCTTCTTAAATATGTTTCATATCAGCTACATTTGAAAAGTAAAAAGAATAAAATGTATCTGTCTGTATTATCTCTGCTGTTTTGACACACTGAAAACAGAAAGCAGCTGACAGGACAGCGAGGGGGCTTTGCCATAGTATACAGATTTTGAAATGCGAGTGATATAATGAAAATAGAATGCAGTAAGACCCAGCGTTGTCTGATCATAGAAATTATTTCTACAAAAAATGGAAAATGGTTCCAAGGTCTCCTAAAAGTTACAATGAATGGTTTTTTAAAAAAAAATAAAATCAAGTGAAGTTACTGTAGTTGAAATGTTGGGCCAGTGATCTGGGCCTTAAAATTAAAAACACCAAATAAAGAATAGTAAGAATGGTTACTATGTGCTAGATATTATCAAATCATCCACAAATATTTGCTTCTGTGATGATTGCTAATATTCTAACCATTATTTCTTCTCTTTTCCCCAGATAACATTATCAAAAGAATATATAACATTTTGAAGTTCACCTGGGTTCTTTTTCTGGCAACAATAGATAGTTTTACAGCTTGGCTCAATTCCATTTCCAGAGAGCACATTGACATTTCCACTGTGCTAAGAATCGAGAGATGCATGCTTACTAGGGAAATCAAAAAGGTAACATGGCGTGCTCATATTGTGTATATGATGACATTACATGCCAGGTTTGTAATCTCAGGCCTTCAGCTGCTCTGCTGTTGCTGAATATGAAGGCTTTTATATATTTACCAAGCATACTGTGCTTCTTTTAAAATGATTGTAGAAGCCGAATATTATGATAATTGCAGTTTCCAAATTGTATGTATAATTGAGCATGGAGAAACCCTTTGGGAAAAACTTTTTTTTTTAAGTACCCTTAGGCTGCGTTCAGACGGCCAGTCAATCGCGCCATGAGCCCTCCTAAAATTTTATCCCGATTTTTTAAATCCAGCCTAGCACGACCAGACGCCCCCCTATGAAATAGCCTCACCGCGCGTTGTTCCCGCCGTGATTTGTCTACACGGCATCCACCGAGAATTTAAAAAAAAAAAGTTTTGTACATTCGCATAGGCAAGGCTGCGCCTCCTTGGAGAACTGAGGCGATCGCGGAGGGTTTTCAGCAAAGTCCCGGTCCTCCCCCTTGCCATTGCCATCAATGGAGGGACTATTTTGCAAGTTAGAACAGTCCTTCCCCCCTCCATCTCCCATCGCGGTAACATCTTGTCCCTAAAAGAAATAAGCATGAATATTACATTCCTCGTAGCGCTTCGCTTATCGCTGAATGCGTTTCCTCGTTAAAGCGCACATGGGGTTTCAATTTTTTAAAAATCGCGCCCCCGTCGGCTCGGTCTGACGTCAGACCGAGCCGACGGGAGCATCCGCTGCGCTAATGGAGTGACCAGACGGAAGAAAGTCTGCAGTTGTTGCGCGGGTAAGCGAAAACCCTACATTGAAACTACTACTTTTTAAATCAGGATTGGAGGCGCAGCAGAACGGGATGCCTATGGGACTGGAATATTTCGCAGATGTTTCTGTCTGGTCGTGCATTTTTGATCCGCAAGGGAGTCGTTCCTATGGCAGATCAAAAGATCCGTCTGAACACACCCTTAGGTACACTTTTATTAATTTTAACAAAAACAATACAATAACACAAACACATACACTAACAATACACACATACAAAGCATATACAGGGAGACCACCGGTATTATTTGGTGCTTATAAACTTACTTTTTGTTCCACAATTATCTGTCAATACAAGTTCTACCCTCTTTTCTATGTGCTCAATCTTCTAACTTACTAAGAATCTTATTAAGACAATAAGTATTTCATCTAAAATTTTCCATTTAAACTTATGAGTTTATAATATGCCAATCATAAAATCTCTTCCAAGTTTTTTGAAAAATCACCTCTGATGTACCTCTCATTAACAATGTCAGTTTATCATTCTCTGCCGTCTCAAAAAGTTTATTTATATATTCCTGTTTCCTCGGGACTTCCATTGTCTTCCAGTATTTTGCGTACGATATCCGTGCTGCTGTTGAGAGATGTACTATCAAGTATCTGTCATTCTTATCAAAATCTTTTGGAAAAATGTTCAGTAACAATACTTCTGGGGAAAAAGGAATTTTACCCCTTATTATTTTTTGCATTATTTCATGTATCCATCTCCAATATCCTTTTGTTACCTCACACAGCCACCATATATGGTAAAATGTGCTCCTCTTATTTTTACACTTCCAACATTTATCTGTACATTTGTCATTTTGTCTGGTCAGTCTATCAGGTGTAACATACCATCTGTAAAACATCTTATATAGATTCTCTTTATACGACACAGCTTTAGTCATTTTAACATTTTTAGCCCATATCTGTTCCCACTCTTCTAAGTCAGTATTATGCCCTATATTCTGAGCCCACACAATCATATTATCTTTAACTATTTGATCACTCATCATATCATCCAACAAAATTTTATAAATTTTCTTTATCAGGTTATCATCAGAAGATATAAGGGCTCCCTTTGGGAAAAACTTGACGGTAGGAAGAGTAACACTTCTGTTCTGTGGTATAACCCTGATAGTGCCATCCTAAGCAGAGTTACACCCTTTTTTAAGCTTATTGTCTTCAGTAGACCTAGATGAGTGTAACTCTGCTTCTGAAGGCACTGAGAGACCCCCCTGACTCTCTGATCAGCTACACCCTTTAGCCATTTTGTTCTCCTTAGGATACCTAAAAAAATGCATCCAATTGCCAGATTTCATAGAAGAAAAATGCTTTATTCTATCTTTTAAATTCTATCCTTTTTTCTTAGGGTAATGTGCCAACTCGAGAGAGTATACATATGTATTACCAGAACCAAATGATGAAACTTTCTAGGGAATCGGGACTGGATAGAACTGATGAACCTGGACTGGCAGCTGAGAGGACAGCAAGTCTCGAATCAGCCCCTTCACGTGATAGTGAATCCAGGTATCTCACATTAATATTAATCCACATTAATATAATGTTGAAGATAATGTGACAATAAGTGCCATCTAAATTGATAATGCTGCATTTCATCCCTGAAATTAAAAACGTCTGGGGATATGTTGCTAGGATAAGCAGCACTTGCATTAGATCCATATTTCCCTCATGTTACAGAAGCATGATAGCAACAAAACTTTTCTGCATTTTGTATTATTATTTTTGCTCTGCTTTACTTATTTCTTTACTTCATTTATACCTTTCTCTCCAATGGGAAACCAAAGTGGCTAATTCTCCCCTCCTCCATTTTACCCTTACAACTATCCTGTGAGGTAGATTAGGCTTATATTGTATGACTGGCTGCAGGTCACCCAGCAAGCTTCTGTGGCCAAGTGAGGATTTAAACTTGGACGGCCCAGCCCGTAGTATAACTTTTGGTAACAATATTTCTGTCACTGTAGAGGGAGGCTATTTTTCTCTTTAAAAAGCTGTTTGAAGTTAAAGTCTCCTGACAGTGGGTCAGCTATGTACTTCAAAATGCTGTTTTTCATGTTGTCATTTATACCAGAGTTATTGACCAAAGGGCTCCAACCTCCTAGGAATAGGATTGCCAGCCCCAGGTCTGGGCAGGGGTTCCCCCACTTTTGGGGGCTCCAAACTGCCGGCAGCCTGCTGGCTGGTGGGGAAGCCCCACCACCAAGCCCCACCACCATCAAAAGCAACCACCTGGGGCCACCCCTTTCCCTCCCATTCTGTGAGATTTAAAGGGCTTCAGCTGATCTGTGGGGAGCACATGGACCACTGATCAGCTGGAGGGCTCTTTAAATCTTTCAGGAGGGAATGAGAGGGGCTGTTGCCGGCCACATGCTTTGCTCACAAAAAGATCCTTTAAAGAGTTTTTTTGTCAGTGGGGTGGGGGCCTCATGCGCAGGACTGATTTCCCAGCACCCCGCCCTGCTCTCCCACCCCTGGAACATCCCCCAAATCCCCCCATCTGGCCAACAAGGGGACCTGGCAACCCTACCTAGGAACAAAATTTCAGGGGCCTCAGTGGGCTGCAGCTTAAGGGCACTCCAAGCAGCTTGCTTGGTAGGTTTCAGAATGGGGTTTCAGAATGAGAACAACAAAACTAAAAAAGTTATAAGATCATGGCTATAGCAGTCCTATTAAGAATAGTATGGCATCACAATCTGTTCTTTAGAAACCTAAGAAGTTCAGGATAAGATCCACTGCAGAGCAGGAGCCTTGGGCTGAGGTAGAGAACTGAAGGGGTTTGAGCCTGAGGCCAGCACCTTGTTTTAGGGTTGCTAACCCAGCCTTGGAATTTCCTTGAAATGGGGACGGGAGTAGACTTTGGGAATGGTAGGTAGCTCAATGGAGATGTGGTTCAATTCTGGGATTCCCGTTTCATCCAAAGCCATCATGTACCCCAGGAATTAATCTCTGTTGTAATTCTGGGAGAACTTCAGGCCACACCTTGAGGTTGGCAACTCTATCATGCCATGAATTCATTTTTTAAAAAAGGAAATAATTAGCCCTTTTACTTAGGGAGCTGTAAGGGGGGGAGGTACAGGCAGTGTTCTACAGAATTGCTGAAAAATAAAACCATTCTTAGCTGGGATAGCCATTGGAAAAATTATCATTCAGTTCTGTATCATAGTTTAAGAAAGAGATAGTGTATTGGTTTTAATAATTCTTGGAAGTGTTGTATCATGATGATTCATCAGGTTTCAATTCCATTTTTATTAAGATTGGATTGAATATCTGCTCATTATTTTCCATGGCAGATTTTCCCAAGCAGACTTTTTCAACTAAATCATATCAAACTGTCAGGGTACCTATTTCACGCTCTCTTCTAAAGACCCCCCCCCAAGTTTCAAGTGAATTGGTACAGTTTTACAGCCCCTTGAATAAGGTGCCCCAGCCATCCTCTAAGCATAGTGGAGCAAAACAAAAAATGGCTGTTATTTTTCTAGAGCAGCATTCTTTTTCCCAAACATAGTAATGGTGAGTAAAACTAGTCTTTCCAGAGTGTCTGTCTAGTGAGGCATTGCAGAGGAGCATTTTTTTAATCGAGGCAAGTTCATATATTGCAGTTGGTTCTTTGGCAGCCTACTTATCCAACCTAAGCAATGAAAAAATTGATGTTACTCCAAATCACTAATCTACAAACAGGTGGAAAACAGGTAACCCTGCAGGTAACCAGAAAAACAAACAAACCATGAAAAATGAACCACAATTTTTTAAAAAAGAAGCAAACTCCTCAGCAGCTCAGAAAGGGAAAGGCAGAAGATCAAAACAAAACAAATTTTAAACCACAAGGACCCCAAACAACAATGAAAACAATACCACTTTCAGACTTTCCCCCCAGCGACCAAATGTTGCCCCTCTTAGTAACCCCTCCCCAAGGGGGAAGGATGTAGTAAAGGCAAGCTAGTAGTAATAATATATTAATCAGACCAGTCTGTCAAGAAGCAGAATCTGGCTGGGTGGGGTCTAGCATAAGCCTAGCAAGGAGTCTTTTCCTTCCAAGATGCAAGGAGCATGAACACAGTACACAGGTGGTGCCAAATGGCCAACATAAAAGACGGCTACAGCTTAACATTTCCCTTCCGTCCAAGAAGTGTGATTAGCCAAGGCAACTCTGTCTTTGTGTGTGTATAAAATCAAATAAACAAACACTACTAGGGTACAGTCACATAATACTGAAGTTACTATAGTTTTTACAATCCACAGTCTGTGCTCATTGCTGCTATGGCCTCCTTGAACTGAGGAGAATTTCTGAATAGGAAGTCTTCTACCTTGTTCCACACTCATGCCTTTGTAGGGGGGAGGGGGGGTTCTGCAGCTGACAGAAGGGAGAGCCAGAGCTGGATAGCCTGATGCTACCTTCTTTGCATAATGGCTTGGGGAAGTGGAGGAAAGCCATACAGAAGCCAGTGTCTGCCCCACCTTTCTCTTTTGACTATCAGTGAGGGAGACACTGACCTACCCTATCTTTATTTCAGAGTGGATGCAAGTTGGTCGCCCATTGGGGAACTGAATAGTATTTCCCCTCCTCTAGACAATTGTCTCTAAGCTGGTTCCCCAACACCACCTACTCTGCTATTAAACTGCTGACAGGAAATTTCAGTGATACCTAGACACTAGTGTTCTATGGTAGCAGTAGCAGTGTGGGTAAAGTTGTTTGAATGGTATGTAGTACAGCTTAGGTGAAAACCTTACAATTTCATTAGGGTAAAGGGGTACTCCTAAGACCAGACCTGGGTCCTCGGTGCCTTGATTGTCCTGGGATGGGAGCCCCTTGAGGGATGTCATTTTCCTCATCCCATAGGTCCAGTGGCTGAGGTATAGGAAGTGTCACACCTCCCTTGAGTATCATGAAGAAGAGCCTGAGCCTTACATAGTAAAGGCACAAAACCCAGATCCAGGATGATCTTGCCCATAATATCAGGAATGTGCAAACAGTGGAGGCCTGTCTCTTCAGCATTCTGCCAAATGCCTGTAATGTGACTAGGTTTGGGTTGGGGGTTGGCTTATGGACACTGCAGATCCTCTTTGATCGATGTAAATAAATAAACTTGGCCCTTTTATTTGCACATCACAAGATGTCAGCTTTCCTTATTCCACATCTGCATGCAAAACCCTGTTACAGACTCAGATACATAACAAAGAATACAGCCATAATGTAACCACTACAAAACTTTGAATATTCTGCTGTACACCACACTGACTTGTAACAAGGTGCACAGAGACTATATTCTAAGAGTTGTTTGTCAGCTGCATCAGAACCTGAAACCTCTTGAGCAGCTCCATTCTACTTTCTCCTCTCATCTTGAAGTCTTAAAGGGCAATACACATTCCTGGATGCTAGTACTATAGTTACATAAGGGCATCTTAATTTTTTTTTAAATGTAAAGCACAGATCTGCGTGTCCCCCCACCCCACACAGCTAGCAATCCAAAAGAGTCCAGTGGCACCTTTTAAGACCAGGGTTTATTCAGGTATAAGCCCTCCCTCCTCTGTGAGGGCGGATCTATGACCACCAGGGGTCACTTCGTAGAAAAAGAGGTGGAGGAGCTCATTAGCTTAACTTATTTTCATATGTCACACCCCCTGACATCACCAGAAGTGTGTCAGAAGGCAACATCCACCGCTCAGGCTCTACCCCAAAAATCTCCAGGTATTTCCCAACTAAGATCTGGAGAGCCAGATTTATACTTTGACTAAATACACTTTAGGTTTCCTTTGCCCTTGCAGGGAAGGTACTCTATAACAAGCCTGAAAATACAGGTCAAGATAGTATGCTTTTCCTTTTTCTGCAATAAATCAGGAAAACAATCAAAAGATTATTTTGGCAACAACATGCCTGGGAGAGATATTAATTAAAAGGGTAATGTTTATAACAGTCTTGAGGAGCATGTGTCCTATGGCACCTTCACACACATTAAGACCAGACAAGGTATAATCCCAAACAGACATCACACCAGCAACCATGTACACAAAGCTGCCCATGTTTGCCATCAACCATAAACACATCAAGGCAAGCTATAGCAAGGATAGCCCTACAGTAAGATCAGGTGAGACATGATCTGCCTTAGCTGGGTGTCATTCAAGATGGAGGAGGGAAACCAACAGATTTGTTCCAGGGGGCCCAACACACTGGGAAATTCTCTTACTCAAAACTCAACAGAGGAAGTGGGAGACATGCAAGACATCAGCTTCCAAAGAGTCATGATACTAGACAGTTTCCCGACAGCTCACACCTCATGCCATTTTTTTGGTCTGAATTTCTTAACAGACCTTGGGTCAGCCCTGAACTAAAATCCAAATACTGACTCTAAATACCAGTGGAGCCCATGCAAGTCAATTGGCATTCCTGGCTCTCATTATCTCCAGTGGGCCTTCAAGCCTCTTCCATTGTTTCCAGTGGGCAATCCTGTCATTCCTTTTATACATCCCAGTTAGTTGCCTCTTTGAAACTGTACCACACCATTTTAGGTAACAGAAGAAGAAGAAGAAGAATTAGCCACAAAGCTTTGCCTATTAACGTATGTTGCATGCACCCGGGCAAGGATTTCTGTATCTCATTGGATCCCCAAACATTTAAGTCCAAATGGAGGGCCTTTTGGAATAACATCTTTCCAAAATGATATGGTGGGTATGGGGCTGGGGTGGGAGTGTCGAGGCCAAAAAGATGCCCGCCTGCTCTTTTCTGTCTCTGTCTCTCTCTGCTTCCTTCCTTCCATTTCCAAACCACACCAGGATCCTTACTGCTCATATTGCAAGCCACACCTCAACATCTCATGGGAATCTGGCAGAGCCAAAGAGACCCACGGAAAGCAAAGAACCAGGCTGGCTTCCCTTCCCTTCCAGCAGGGATCAGAGTGAGAGAGGGGAGAGCAACACAGGAAGGTCCTTCCCTCGCACACCTCCCCTCCTGCTCAACTCTCTGTGGGCTTTTCTAGGGATCAGTGAGCCAGCCTCACCATTGGTTTTAGCCCTTTTGAAGGGGGAGAGTTAGTGGCCTCCAATCAAGAAGGGGTCTTCTTATGGACACACTGAAAGACCAGGCAGATTTCTGGAGGTGGTTGCTTGCGACAAAATGGTTCAGCAGGTGTCTTGGGTGCTTATACACAATGGCTGCTGCAGAAGGCAGAGCCACGTACACACAGAGGAAATCCCAAATGCAGCGGAGAAGAGGGGTAATTTAAAAGATACACAGGGAAAGAAGAATGAAAGAGAATAAAATCAACACTGTGGTAGCTGCTGCTTTTCAGGCTAGCCCCAAATTCTAGATGGCCACTGTTCAAAAGGTAGCAGCTGGCCAAACACCTCGGGGAAACTCTCGGGGCGACATGGATGTGCCCAAGGGAGAACAGCATGCGAAAGCAAGGACTGCCCACCCCGCCCAGTTCCCTTACCTTGAGGAGGTTGTGTGCCGCCCTGTAGCCTGCCTCTGGCCCACCCCCAACTCCAGGAGGCAGCCGGCTGGTTTTGTAGGGGCTGTTGACAGTGAGCCATTAGCATACGTGGTGGCCGAAGCTCCTGAAGCAGAGCTCAGCATAGTCCCAGAAGCACTCGACCAGGCTCTCCCAGCTGCCATGGGTGTCCTGCAGGGGCTGGGGCAGGTTCCATTGGCAGAGAGTGACCATGGGCTCGACGCCACAGGCCTTGAGGCCCTCCCGGAGGCTCCCGTAGTAGCAGAGGGCGGCTGGGTTGACGGGCACCATGCTGTTGGGGAGGAGGCGTGCCTAGGCCAGTGAGAAGCAGTAATGGGAGATGCCCAGGAGCTGGAGCCTGTCAAAGTCGCACTCGCATGGTAGCCATCAAGGAATGCTACATGTGCTGCTTCATACTCCTACTGGGGGCAGGGCTTGCAGCCATCTGTGCTTCTAACTGCCGGAGCATGGTTCTTGCGTGCTCTGGGTTGAAATGACCCCTGGTGACCACACTTCTGGTAACATGGGGGTGTGGCCTAATATACTAATGAGCTGTGCTGTCAGAAGTGTGGCCTAATATGCTAATGAGTACCTGCTGTTGGGTGTGGCCTATCATGCTAATGAGTTCTTGCTGGGCTTTTTCTATAAAAAGAGCCCTGTTCCTAACTGTTCTCAATCTTTACATTTATGAAGAAACATATTTTTACAAATATCCATGAGATATTTATATCAATGACTGTTCTGTCCTCTTGCTGCCCTTAACATCCCACCATTCAAGGGAAGGAGAGTTAAGCAGCAATTTCCAACCTTCACTATGGGTTCAAACTTCTGCATTTTCTCTGGGTAGAGGTTCCAAGTAGTTATATTGGTCCAAAGAAAATTGCAAACTCAAGTTAAATTATTTATTTTAAAATGACAAAAAACAGTGCGTAACCTTTTGACTTCTTCAGAACTTTTCTTCAGGCTGGATGTTTTCAAAAAACAAAATGAGCAGAGGAGGGGGGATATGTTTCAGGCCATGACCCTAGGGCATTTTTTTGTATAGATACTCTTTTAAATGCAGATTTAATCGCTGACAGATAGAATTATTTTAGGTTGCCTTCTGAGAACAAAAATGTGAAACAATGCTGCAAATATAAGAAATATCAATTAATCAAATTTCTAACACCAAAGGTCCCTTAAAAGGTGGAAGGAGAGGGAAAATATGGTAGTCCTTATGTCAACAGTTTGTTGTTGTTCAGTCACACAGTCAAGTCCGACACTTTGCAACTCCATGGACCAATCACCCCAGGCCCTCCTGTCTTCCGTCATGCTCCGAGTGTGCTTAATTTCACGTTCATTGCATCGCTAACACTGTCTAACCATCTCATCCTTTGCCATCCCTTTCCTCTTTGACCTTCAGTCTTTCGCAGCATCAGGGTCTTCTCCAGTGAGTGCTCCCTTCTTATTTGGTGGCCAAAGTATTTGAGCTTCAGCTTCAGTGTCTGGCCTTCCAGGGAACAGTCAGGGTTGATTTTTTTAGGATTAACTGATTTGATCTCCTTGCAGTCCAAGGAGCTTCTCCAGCATCATAATTCAAAAGAATCTATTCTTCAGTGCTTGGCCTTCCTTATGGTCCAACTCTTGCAGCCATACATTACTACTGGGAATACCATTGTTTTGACCATAAGGACTTTTGTTGGCAAGGTGATGTCTCTACTTTTTATTATGCTGTCTAGGTTTGCCATCGCTTTCCTCCCAAGGAGCAGATGTCTTTTAATTTCATGGCTGCAGTCACCATCTGCAGTGATCTTGGATCCCAGGAATGTGAAGTCTGTCACTGCTTTCATGACTTCCCCTTCTATTAGCCAAGGAGTGATGGGGCCGGATGCCATGATCTTAGTTTTTTTTATGTTAAGCTTCAAGCCAACCTCTCCTCTTTGATCCTGAGCAAGAGGCTCTTTAGGTCCTCCTCACTTTCTGCCATTAGAATGGTGTTGTCTGCATATCTGAGATTGTTGATGTTTTCTCCAGCAATCTTAATTCCGGCTTGTGATTCATCCAGGCCAGCATTTCACATGATGTACTCTTCATGTAAATTAAATAAGCAAAGTGACAATATACATCCTTGTTGTACTCCTTTTCCGATGCTAAACCAATCAGTTGTTCCATATCCAGTTCTAACTGCAATTCCTGGTCTGGTACTCCCATCTCTTTAAGAACTTGACGTAGTTTGTTGTGATCCACACAACCAAAGGCTTTAGCATAGTCAAAGAAGCAGAAGTAGATATTTTTCTGGTACTCTCTTGCTTTCTCCATAATCCAGCGAATGTTGGCAATTTGATCTCTAGTTCCTTTACCTCTTCAAAACCCAGCTTGTACTTCTGGCAGTTCTCTATCCACATACTGCAGAAGGAGGAGGAGGAGGAGGAGGAGATTGGATTTATACCCCGCCCTTCACTACTCAAAGGAGTCTCAGAGCGGCTTACAAACTCCTTTCCCTTCCCCTCTCCACAACAGACACCTGGTGAGGTAGGTGGGGCTGAGAGAGCTCTGACAGAAACTGCTCTTTTTCAAGAACAGCTGTGCCAGAGCTTGTGATTGACCCAAGGTCACATCAGCAGGTGCAAGTGGAGGAGTGGGGAATCAAACCCAGTTCTCCCAGATTAGAGTCCATGCACTTAACCACTACACCAAACTGGCACCAAACTAGCTTGTAGGATCTTTAGCATGACTTTGCTATGTCAACAGTACTGGAGCTTAATTTTAATTAATGCATTAAGTAATGAATCAGTGGAAGCCCAGGCGGGTAATATGATCTGATTTGGAAAGGCCAGCCATTCCATCAGCTTAGCCATTTCTCAGATTACTTTCCTCCTGTTGATTGTTTCTGTATTTGTAGTGTAGCCAGGAGATCCTACTATGGTTTGGCTGCAATCACAAAATTTCATTCTAGGGAATAAATGGTTGCAACCATGGATGTAATCAGTTCCATCTGCTAGCCATAACCTGGTAAGCACCAACAAGAGGCCCTCAGGATTTGACTTGCCATGTAAAGTATGGAAGATAGCTAATAGAATATGAACAGGTTTTGGCAGTTGTGCAGACCTGTTGTTTAAATGGGGTAAAATACCAGGACCCGAATGCAATTGTGGTGCAGCCTGCCAAATTATTTCCCATCTGTCACAGGAATGGGAGCATTATACTTTCCAGGGAGATGTGATGGAGCTCTTTGAACTCTCCCCAGCCGCAACTGAGTGGACTGTAAATTTAGATATTAGTATTTAGAGTGATTACCCAATCGGTCTGCATACCCATTGTATCAACTCGGTTACATACTTTATATTATTGTATACTTACTGTGTGTGTGCCATGTGATAAATAAAATAAATAAATCCTCCTGCTGAAGAATCCCTCTTTATTGGTGAAGTTCAGAGGTTTCCAAAGTAGACACAAGTTAAAGATAGCTGTATGGGACTAAAGAATAATCTAAAAATGAAAGCTATATGATAACTTTTACTAAAGTCAACCACAATTACACGAAATTATGCATTTTCCAAAACTCCTCATGGCTTGAAACATTACCCCACCTCATTTTGTTTCTTTCACATATGGCCCAGTGAAGAGTTTTGGAGATTGAAAAGCTGCACCTTTTAGTGTGTCATTTAGATAACACACACTATTAAATGGCTTTTGTTTTTGAGTCTTTGGTGGGTAACTCTCAAAGTGTTCTCCCAGAACAATCCACTACAGGCTTTTGATACTACTTTCCTTCATTTCTAACCTCTCTCTTTATCAGAGTTTACTGTAATGTGCATCACAGTCCTTTTCAGAAACTTTCCTTCCAGCAGTGTAACATTTGACTTTTTAATTTCTCCCTACTTTCTTTATTCCTGGTGTTGTCTGTTTCCATTTCATCAAGTCTTGGCTCCATAACCATAACTGATCAGAATCCGGACATGCACCTTCATTTTCCTGTCATATTGAAAAACAAAATGAGATATGAGTTTTTACTAGCATTATACTTATAGTAAGATATGATAAATTAATAGACATGCATTTGGGGGGAATGAAAATTAATTTTAAGATACTTATTTCTAGATTATTCAGTTGTATTTTGTTCACATTAAATAAATGCTTCTTGTATTTTCATGAATAAAAAGCATGTCAAATAATATTCCCAATCTATTTCTAATTAAAAGAGAGAGGTTTATATTTAACAGATCTTACCAGATCTGGCTCTTACAGTTATACTAAACAAGCAAAAGTAGATCATTGAAATATGGGATTTCAGAAAAAAGGCAAGCAGAATTAAAAAGGTTTCCTAAAGCCTTGATAACTATTGTAACCAGGTAGTCAATAAAAGCTTTTGTTGTTATAACCTTACTCTGAATTAGAACCAATGTATTCTAGAACCAAAAAGCTCCTTATCTCCTCCCTGAACGTTTTGTCTGTCTTTGTACCGTGCATGGGTAGCAAGCATGTTCACTACCGTACCAAGTAAACATTTTGATGGTATTTAACTTTGTAACTGTTTACTCTGCTAGCTGCTGTACTGAAGCAACCACGCTGTTATTGTCAAGACAGTCAACCCTTGATGATATAGATGGACCAGACCTTATTCCTAAAACAAGTGAGCGTGCACGACCTAGGCTTCGTAAAATGTACAGCATGGATATGTCCTCCTCATCTGCAGACAGTGGCAGCATCGTGTCAAGGTGCTTAACCCATCCATGCTTTCACTTGTGTACCCTGACTTTTTTTTTTTTTTTAACTTTATAAAAGTTCACAAGTTTGGTGTTTATGTTTCAGTGTGAGTAAAAATGTTCATGTACTCATTTGAAGCATCTCTCACATCTTTAAATTCATACTTGTAGACTTATATGGAATTGTATGTAATTTTAATTGCCCTTTTTTGTCCCTTCCACTTTCAATCTAGGGTTCCTAAACTAGATGGCAGTTGTTTAAAAAAATTACAGTTTGCAATGTTGGCTTCACAAGCTAATTAGAATAGAATTTTGGTTAGCAGTGAGCAACATTGCTGACAAGTGGTTGGATCCAAAGTGCTTTTAGTGGAAATCAATGGAGACAATGTTGCGGGACTTAGTGTAAAGTGAAATTGTGCTCCCCAACTTCAGCTGTTGTGACCAGAATGTGTGGAGTAGGGGCAGGTCAAAAGGTAGCTTGACAGGCACAGCAACAGCAAAAAGAGTTGAAATCCTTGCTAGTGTTAGCTTCTTACAGTTGCTACAGCCATTTTCCCACTGCATACCTGTTCTCCTCAGGCTTACCAAGGCTAGCCAGCCACATGGAGGGAATCATACTTGGGATCCTGGAAGTAGGCTTCAGCTCACGTGAGTCCCAGAGGACTTGGGACACTGGCTGTTGTATTTTTGTCTTGTCAGGGGAATTGGGGCTTGGCTGAAATCCGTTGACACTGGCAGAATGATATTGCATACGGTTATGTTTTTCTAAGTCAATGCTAATAGAATGGCACTTATGGCAATAGAAGGGCATCTTTGGATCCAACACAATAAGCTTTATCATGGTTAAAACAGGAAGGGCATTTCCACTAGAAATGCAGTAAGAACATGCAATTCTGTTTCTTAATGCCCTACTCCCTATTGCCATATACCATCACTGGCTCAGTATTAAAATCCAGCAACAGAACAGAATTGGGGGGGGGAAGCTATGTAATAAGAAGTTGACAAAGATATTCTTCCCCATGTTCCTGACAGTGAAGCCACCCAAATCACCATGCTGTATTCCCGTCAGGGGACAACAGAAACCATTGAAGAAGTTGAAGGGGAGGAACATGAAGAAGGGGCAGAAAGTGCATCAAGACAAGAGCATGATATGGAAGATTATTGTCTGGATTCTGAAGGAGCCGCATATACCTCTGACACAGATGTGCCATCCTATTCTGCTTTGGACGGTATTACTGAACCCCCTCCTTCATATAGCAAAGCTGTGAGCTTGGAACTTTTCCCCTTAGATGGCTCCCAAGATGGCTCTTCTGACAAAAACCATATGATGGTGAGTCCAGATGAACTGGAAGCTGACAAATCAGAAGATGCTATACTCCCCCCATTGACCCATGAGTTGACTGCAAGTGAACTGCTTCTAAACAAGTAAGAACCATACAACAACTTTTTTCACAGAAACATTCATGTCTGTAAAGGAAATCTTGTAATAATGAAATGTTTTTGTTTGGCTGGAATGTGAAAATACATAGCTTTTTCATTGCAAATACTTTAACACACTAATGTGTTTGTGGTCAACAGTGTGTTTGTCTTCTCAAATACATTCATTAAATTCCATGTGTGATGCTTATACCCTGCCCATCCTTTCAGTTGATACCAGTGGCATGCATGATAGGGTACTCCTAACCAAGTATGAGCCATTCCTATACCTGATTAGCTCGAGTAACTTAGTTGCATTTGTCTTGGGGGTACTGCTGGACTCTAACTTCATTCTCACATCTTTTTGTTAACTCTTGCATTTATGTGCTAATTTGGTGCTGTCCGTTGATCTTACCAGCCACCTGATCCAATTTCAGCTCTGTATATGCATCTTGGCGCTGAGTGGCCCCTCCTAACAGCTGTTCCCCACCCTCTTTTTTCCTGTAAGTAACCCTCAAGTGGTTAAGATGCTGAACTGCAGGCTGCGGAAGGTCATTAGTTCAGCAGTTCGAGACCTGAGAGTGCCGCATGACAGAGTGAGCTCCCGTCTCTAGTTCCAGCTCCTGCCAACCTAGCAGTTCGAAAGCAAGAAATTGCAAGTAGATAAATAGGTACCACTTTGGTGGGAAGGTAACAGCATTCTGTGCACCTTGGTGTTTACTCATACCAGCCACATGACCATGGAAACATCTTCAGATAGTGCTGGCTCTTCGGCTTTGAAACGGAAATGAGCACTGCAACCCTAGAGTTGGATTTGACTGGCTTTCAAGCAAGGGAACCTTTACCTTTACTAACCCTTGAGGAGATCTTATTCCATTTGTCTGAAGAAGTGTGCATTGCACTTGAAAGCTTACACTTTGAATAAAACTTCGTTTGTCTTAAAGGTGCCACTGGACTCAAACTTTGTTCTGCTGCTTCAGACCGACACCATGACCCAACTTAATTTAGCTGCATTTTGTGCCTTCAGGCCATGAAACTGCATTATTTATTAATATATTTATTACATTTCTTATCTTGTGCTTCCTCCAGGCACTTGAAGGAAGAATGTATGGTTCTCTTTTCCTCCATTGTGTTTTTATTATAACAACGAGATTAGGCTGGGCCAGGTTTTTCTTAGTAAAAAGGGATTTGACCCTGTGATTCCCAGTTCAACACTAATCAGTGCATCACACTAGTGTTTCCTTTTCTATTTATATAAGTTTCCTTTTCTGCTCACAAATGTGAGATAGAAACTAATTTGCAATGAAATGCAGCGATTGTTTCCTTCAGGGAAAGTATGATTTTTTTGTAGTTTTAGGCAAAATCTGGATTTGTTTTTATCATTCATTGAGGATTACTTCACACATTTTGTAATGTTCACATGGAAGGTAGATGCCCATGACATCACACATGAGATTTTCACTGTATGTACTACATAGATTGCATGTAACTACTGTGCCTTTTATTTTTTATCTTGCTTTCCAGAAGAAGTTTAAGAATCAAAAAAGTGCTGTGTGCTGTAAAACAGGGGTCCCCAACATGGTGCCTGTGGGTGCCTGGGAGCCTGGTGACACCTTTCCTAGTGCCCGCCAAGTGCTTTAAGGAAGGGGGCAGGGCCAGCTAGGGCTCTTGGCCAGTAAGGCTTCTCATTGACTATTGGAGATTTGATTGGCTGTGCAGATTTTTGAAAATGTTAATTTGGCAGCAGCACTGTGTTACTGAAATGAATCGGTGCCAATCATTTTGTGGCTGGTTCCATCTCCTGAGGCAGCCATTTTGTGGCAATCATTTGTTGTTGTGCCCACCATGCCATGTCAGAATTCCAAATGCGCCTGAAGTCCCAAAAGGTTACGGACACCTGTTCTAAAATAATATTGCACTGCTTTTGCACTATTAAAATACTTATTTAAAATATTCATACAGCAAATCACCTTTACATTACTTTGTTCCCATAGAATGTTTCATGATGAAGAACTGGAAGAGTCTGAGAAATTCTATACCGGTCAGCCTCGATTTTTGCTGCTTATTTATGCTCTCTATAATACACTTGTAGCCCGTTCAGAAATGGTGTGTTACTTCGTGATTATTCTTAATCACATGATCTCCGCCTCCATGATTACCCTTGTGCTTCCTATCCTTATCTTCCTTTGGGCCATGCTGTCTGTCCCAAGACCTAGCAAGCGTTTCTGGATGACTGCTATTGTCTACACTGAGGTATGTTGTCTTTCTGTATCTTTTGAGTATTGTATACAGCCACTCAGGAAGACTTTTTGTGAGTGCCAGTAAATCTGGGTTGCAAAATGCACAGAAACAAGATCTGACGTACATTATGA
This sequence comes from Gekko gecko, assembly GCA_029375565.1. Classification (NCBI taxonomy): domain Eukaryota; kingdom Metazoa; phylum Chordata; class Lepidosauria; order Squamata; family Gekkonidae; genus Gekko; species Gekko gecko. Next base: position 54,823,584 of record JAPDNY010000009.1, read on the forward strand.
TTAATGGGCTTAAACTGAGCACAGAATTGGTATATGGGACCCATTTCCAGCAAGTCTCCTCCACAAAAAGGCTTTATTTTAAATTTTAATGGTAATGTATCTACCTGAAAGGAAAACAATCCTGAATGTAAGATGACCCCCCTTAAAAACAATTATTGACTGGTACATATTTATTTATTTACTAGGCCGCCCTTCCGTAGCATAGGGCTCAGGGCGGCTTAAAACAGAATAAGTATCTCAATTTAAAACTAAATTTAAAAACCCAATGGATACCAATAAATAAAAAACAGCATCTATGAGATAGCAAAAAAAACAGCCTATATAAGATGGCAGAAAGAATTCCAACTCCCCAGCCTCCCAAGACAATTCTGTCTTTTTCTTAATGGCACAGTGGGGGGGGGGAGCCCTAGTCTTATTTTAGGTAAGCAAGGATATTTGGTCACTAACAGTAAAAATAATGAAGTATCAGATGTAAAATATACAATGTGAAATATGGCTATTATTTGGACTGGAAGTATCCGAATACACATCCTTAGTTTCCAGGTCTGCAAACAGCAGAAGGGCTATAATTAGGTAAGGAGAGAGCTCTAATAAAGAAGGCCAGAAAGCCCAGTTTCCCAAGAAAAAGAGTATTAAATTGTATTTCAGAGCACAGAGGGGAAAGTGGCCCTGTCAAAAGTGTAAACAGTAGACTCTGAGTGGTAGTAGACCACTCACAAATTAGAAAAGTAAGATGAATCTGAGTTGTGTACACAAACTTGTAAAGAGCAGGAATTACTTTAAGTAATGTACAAACCATTCCAAGTCTATATTGAGTCCAACTTTGTTAGTATAAAATCTATATATGATTTCTAACAGTAGAAATATTTCTCTTGAAGTACTGTGAGTCCCCAGTGTTTCTTCTAAACTCCACAGTGTTGTGAGCAGAAATGCTACCGTGCAAGTGAAAAAAGCTAGTAGCATTAAAGTTGTGAGCAAATCTACACTGACTATAGTGTAAATTATTTTTTTAGAAGATTATTCCCATAACCTTGTAGAAGTCTCAGAATGAATTCTTGTAAACTATATTTAAACTATATTTTAATAATAATTTAAACATTATAAGAGAAAACAGAATCAAGTCAAATTTCATTACACAAAATGTTGTCCTCTACAGGGGTAGACCAGGCCTCCGCAGAACAGGTCTACCCCCCCAGTTGACTATATTGGTAGACGGCCTCCAGAGAACAGGTCTACCCACCCCTATCCACTATATTGGTAGACCTGGCCTTGGACTGTCACCCTGCACAGATCCTTAGAAAATATACCTGCACTTGGTGGTGGGGGGACTCTTGCAGTTTTTTAGTGAAGTATGACAGCCAGCATTACAAGTTAAATACAACAGGGGTGGAACAATCACTGTCAGAACACTGCCTAATCTAACAAACAGAAAGTTGCTTAAATGTTATCAACCTTCCCAAACTACTTATTTATTCAAATATTTATATCCCACTTTTCCCTGTGATTAAAGGCAGCTTACAAATCATACTGAAAAGCATAATAGGGGGTGCAAAAAAAATCTTTTTTTCCTGACCATTATAGCCAGTGGTGAATCAATCCAGGGGTATCGGGGGTTCTGGGGGGGGGACTGTTTTTCTGAGATAGAGGCACCAAATTTGCAACATAGCTGCTGGTGCCTCTTCTCAACCCCACCCCCATTTCAAAAAGATTGGACCAGTGGGTCCAATTCTATGGGCCCCAAAAGGAGGTGCCCCCATTCTCCATTGTTTCCTATGGAAGCTTGGTTGTGAGCTGAAGCAGAAATCCTTTGAGCTGCCTAGGGTTGCTAGACCCCCTGGTTTGGTGGGGGTTGCCCGATTTGAAGGGACTCCTTCCTACCTGACAGCCAGCTGGTGGGCAGAGGGAAGCCCCACCCCCAAGAGCAACCACCCAGCCTCCTCCCCACCTTTTCCCTGCTGGAGAGAGGCAGGGGCTATGCACCTGCACTCTTAAGCCCCAAATTCGGGGCTTGGAATGCAGGCACTTGTGGCCTCCCCCACACCTCTCCCCAGCAGCATTCAAAGGATGGCTTTAAATGCTGCTGGGAAGTGGCAGGGGCCACATGCCCGCACTCTAGGCCCCAAATTCAGGGCTCAGAATGCAGGCACGCACAACTTACCCCACCTCTCCCCAGAAGCTTTTAAATGATGTCCTTAAACACCACTGGGGAGAGGTGGAGGTGCTGCTCCCCAATGTGATAATGTCACTTCTGTGTGATCACATTAGGGACTCCCCACCCTCTCCAGTAACGCCCCCCATCAGGGACTTTGAGGGGACCTGGCAACCCTAGAGCTGGCCTCTGAAATGTGCACCAGCATCCCTGAGCGCAGCTTAGAAGCAACTGTGACTGCAACCTTTACATCAATTATTGAATGTCCAGGGAGACTACAATGCTCTCTCCCTGGCTTCTGGGTATTAATGCCTGATCTGTGTGCATTTGTTCTCTTGCTTTGACACTGTCCAGTTTGGCCATTTTAAATGGCAGAAGTACATTGCAGTTACATGATGACACATATCACATTAAAGGATGTGCAACTATAAAGGAACCCTTGATAATATTATTAGGCCCTGTAATAGTGTCGATTGAGGGGATATGGGAACAGAGTTGTCAGTGGGGTTTGTTGCAGAGGCTTGTCTATGAATTCCAACTCAGATTTAGCTCTTTTGATTGGATCTTGTTTTCTTCTGTGCTCAGCAATGCAATATACGCACCCTTGCTCTTGGAAACTTGGCCTTCCAGCCTGTTTTTGAGAAAGCTCTTTCCCTAACCCCATCAGACCCTTTTGTATTTGTACTTCTGCTGATAAAGCTCTCTGAAAACTAAATATAATGCTTCATGTATCTGAGTGGGCTCTGGCTTGTGAAAGTTTATACCGTGGTAAAACTGTCATTAAAGTGCTTTGAGATATTTTTGTTACTTTGTCAGCAGCAGACTAAAATGGTGCCCCTGTGGAACTCGGCAATAAAATTATTGCATTCTCATATAAGGTGTAATCAAGTGGAATTGTCAAAAGTACTCACGCAATACATAATTAATTTACTGAATTAACTGCTATAAATTGTATATTTAATTCATATGTGACAAATGGGTTTGTTTACACCAGATGTTTGTACAAACTCTGCTTGGTTTGTATAGCCCTTTTCTTACAAACATACAACAGTTTGTTCATAAACCAAGTTAGCTTGTTCCTTGCCTCCTTTCCACTTCTAAGCAGATTCCCTGGATACTATCCTGAGCGTCTTTAAAGTGCCAGATCCCTTGCAAATCCTCACTATGTATGCAATTATTTGCTCTTGATAAACACAGTGAATGAGGAGGGGTGAGAGGAGGCTAGGGTAAGGCAAGCCACCTCCTCCTTGTCTTGACTAAGGATCCTAATGCACCCATTCCTCTTCTTTACAGTCTATCAGTTTCACTGAATTCATGAACTTTAAATGTCTGAAATAAAATACATAATTTATAGTTCCCTCCCTCCCTCTCTCCCTCCCTTCCTTCATCAGACACTCTCCTCCTTCCCTTTCCTGTACAAGCCACTTTAGCACATCTGCCAAACTGTAATATAACATCTTTTACACCAATTTCTCTTTTGCCATTTCTCTCATTAGGGAAAGTTGAGGTCTCCAAAGCACATTCCTGCTTCATGACCTTTTTTCCCTTCAGGCTGATATAAGGCTACTTTTCATGTGTACTTTTTTTTTTTGTACAGGTGACAATAGTTATAAAGTATTTCTTCCAGTTTGGCTTCTTCCCTTGGAATGCAAATCTCGAACACAAAAAAGATGAACCTTTCCACCCTCCCAATATTATTGGTATTGAGAAGAAAGAAGGTTATGTCCACTATGACCTTGTTCAGCTACTTGCATTGTTTTTCCACCGATCCATTTTAAAGGTATTTTGAAGTGTATACATGTGTTATGTTTAAAATAGCTTTGCTTTTTGTACAAAGTGGTATTTTATACAAAAATACCGTCAGCATACTGGACATCTGTTATATTTGAATTACCATTTCCATGTTATAGATAATAAGACTGAGATACATGGAGAGTTGATCAGATTAAACTGCAAAATACATGATGGAAAATCAGACCTGAATATGATTAGTTAATGGATACTGCATATGATGGGAAGGTGTATCTATGCTGTGCTTTCAGCCCTTAGTGAGAGTGAGATATTTGTTCATATATTTGCTTATATATTTATTTACATGATTAATTTACCAATTTGGGGCCATAAGGTACTCAAAACAGCTTTCTAACACTTTGACAATGCAGACAGCTTAATAGGCAGATATGGCAACAGGAGCATCAAACTTCCCAATCTACTACTGAAATTTAAACTATGTGCTTTGATTTTTAGGCATTTATGCTCTGTATTTTAAAAAAGAAGTTTACATAAGAAAGTATCTGTATTATAATATTTCTAAAAATGACAATCAGTATAGTTCATGTTGTAGTTCATTTTTTACTTCTGCAACTGGTATCTTTAAATTGTGGTTGTAAAAGTAGTATTTCAGTCAATTTATTCATTCAGCCAGTACAAATCAGAAATAAAGCTATACAATAAAATCATTGGAAAATAAAATTGGTCCAACTAATTACCAATAGTTGGAAATTTCTAAAATTTAAAATCCGTACATAAAATTTCACGATGAATTCTACAAGCTGCTGGAAAAAAAATTAGCAGAGCTAATACTGACCTGCTGATTAGGTAAAGGTAAAGGTTTCCTTTGCTCGAAAGCCAGTCGAATCCAACTCTAGGGGGCAGTGATCATCTCTGTTTCCAAGCCGAAGAGCCAGTGCTGTCCAAAGACATTTCCGTGGTCATGTGACCAGCATGACTAAACATTAATGTGTTTAAGTACTTTCAAGTGACATTTTCTTTAATTGTTAATATATACCACCTGGGATTTGGGTGATGCATGCAGAAAGTATACCCATAGTCAGTGTTTTACATAAAGAGAAGTGTATTTATTTCCTTTCATTGGGATCCACAAAAATATCACACAACAGTGAGAAAGCTTTTGAGTTCTCCAGAACTAAATAGATTACAGGTCTAATGTTTTTGGAATTTTTCTGTCAACTGACATGGCCGCACAAAATCTTAGTTTATAATTTCCTTCCATTAGTGTCATGGATTATGGGATGAAGAAGATGGAGGAGACTTCATCAGTAAAGATGATTCTGATGACGAGATGGCTGAGTCAGACAGGAGAGGTTTTGCTGGCTCTCTGACATCAGTTGACTTGGCAGCTTCTGTTGAGTCTATACATGTCCATTTCCCAGAGCAGCAAACTGCCATCCGTAGGAAAAGTTCAAGCAGTGGATCACAGCTGTCACACAGATCCAGCTTCTCCTCACACCGGTCAAAACGAGGTATGTGAATGGTTAACAACAACCACTCTAAAATTGAGTGGAATATTTGCACTTGCTTCAAATTGTGAGGTGCAACCTTGGTCACCTATAACTAAAGAAAAGAATGGAATGTAGTTAATGCAATACTAAACATGGCTTACATTGTTACTTAATTTCTCAGACAATAACTATGTTTAATTTGTTACAATTAAATGTGTGAAAAAGAGAGAGCAGAACTAAGCCAAAATAAGGCAATTTATTCAATAACCATGGCTTCAAACTTTCTGAACTGTGAATATTTAAAGAAACAGCAGCTAAAACAAGGGAATTTTAATCTATCGCCTGCCCACTAATTTCCCCATATATACACTTCTTCTCTTTGCCCCAAATTCACATTATCCAGCAAACACAAGGCTTGGGAAACTATATCTGCTAAAGTAACTTGTAGTTCAGGCCCTAGACTAAATTTTAAATTATAACTGGAAGCAAAAAGACTTTTGCAATATTCAGCACAATATTCTACTACTTGACAGTAGAAGATAGTAATAAATTAACGGACCATCCCACAGCAATGGCCCCTTAGTTGCTCTGTGTAAGATTAACTCATAATCCTGTGTATCTTGTTCCTTTATCCATTTCCATTCCAGAAAGATACACATACAATTTACCTGCAATCAACAATATATCTAATTCTCACCATGGCAGCATCTGTGGATACTTAAATCCAGAGATTGGAGCCATGAACAGACAAACCTGAGAAAAGCCCCAGATGTGCATAAAAATCTGAAATGTAAAAAAAGATCACTGAGGAGTTAACCCCTCCCAATAGTAGAAGCAGTGCCTGTACCTTTAAGAAATGAATTGTCTTCTGAGATTTCAGTGGCCATTGTGGGGTTTGCTAGGCAACCACAAGTGTATTGCCAGCCTTTAGATCTTGGTTTCTGTCCAGGGCTATTTTGGCTTCCACCTCCACTTCTCTTCCAGGAGGGAGGAATCATTGAAGGCAAGCCCCATGGTAGGGTTGCCAGGTCCTACCTGGCTGCTGCACGCACCGCAATGATGTCACCTGGAAGTGACGTAATCATGTTGCCGATGGTTTTTTGCCCTCAAAACCATAGAGTTTGCCCAAAAACTAGTGTGTTCCCCCAACATCAGCAATGTGATGACATCACTTCAGGGTGATGTCATTATGACAGGGAGGTCATGCAGTGATGTCCCTGTTTAGGGGTGGAGCTTCCCCTGCCAGCTAGCTGGCCAGTGGTGGATTGGAGCCCTGAAGACTGGGGGATCCCCTGGTTGGACCAGGGGTCTGGCAACCCTACCCCACAGCAATCACTGGATAATTTGTTACCATGAAATTTGCACAAGGTGCAGCACTGGCTATCAGATAATCTAATGCTACATAACCCATAAAGGTAGTCTTCACACAACTTGTAAAACTTGGCCCAAGTGACCAGCCACCACACAACTTTTGCAAATAGACTAGACTCCAAGGAGAGGCTGCTAGGGGGAGGAAAGGAGAGAAAGCTGAGAGCCAGTGTTGGTTAGAATGGAAGGTTGCCTGATGACCTTGGGCCATTCACTCTCTTCCAGTGGAATTTACCGCACAGAGTTATTGTGAAGATAAAATGGAGGCAAAGAGAATGATGTAAGCTCCTTTGTGTCCCCATGGGGGAGAAAGGCAGCATATAAATGAAGTAAATAAATAATAAATAGAGCTGAAGATGGGGGGCAGATAAAAGAATGGTTGGTTGGTGAGTGGAAAGGAAAGAAGGAAGCAAGGGAGAGGGAGAGAATACAAGGACTGCTATGAAGAAAGAAAAAGAAAATAGTGTGGGGGAGGGGATATAGAGGGAAACAAAGTGACACCCCACCCAAGTCCTTACAGGTTCCCCACTTGTTTATTTCTATTATTTTATTTGACAGCTTGGAGCATAATGTGGAAGGGTTTTTATTGTTTGCCTCTAGGTATATAGTATCTTAGATGTTGACCTACTCATATATGCTTTCACTGTGCCTTACTTTAAGTTGAAGGTTGCACTGCTTTGTTTGGAAATTAAATGTACATATTGTGTTAAGATTAGTGTACCATTCTGTAATATTTTACTTCTCCCCACCCCCACCCCAACTTTCCCTGACATTCTCAGGTAGTACCAGCACACGGAACAGCAGTCAAAAAGGGAGCAGCGTGTTGAGCATAAAGCAAAAATCAAGGAAAGAACTTCTTGTGGAGAAACTGCGAGAACAATTGATCAAAGCTAAAGCATTTACAATTAAAAAGTGAGCAGTTAAAGATTTTATCATACTTGACTAAAGACAAGTTATGCATGCAGAACATAAAGATATTTTACAGTAAAATATCCTAGAATTAACTATATTTTCCATCTGTAGGAGAATCTTGCACAGAGGCCCAAACCTGACCATAGCTTCATATACAAGGCCTCACTCTCCATATGCATGGGCCTCATGAATCAGTATGGCAAGATGATGTCACTGCCCCATACTTATTTATTCATTACTTATTAAAACACTTACATCCCACCATTCCTTGTGGTTTAAGGTGGCATACAATATTACTTTGGAATATTTTCAATTAAAACTGTATCAGTCCAGGCCTTTGTTTCTGACATGACTCAGTGCTCCTGGATCCTGCTTGAATGAGTGGTAGAAGAACCGCATGGACTGAAGGCCAAAACAGGGCCTACCCCAGAAGTGAGCTATGAATTCAGTGAATCTTTTCTGGGATGAAACTGTTTCACTGGTACCTGTAAAAAATCAAATCTCCATATTAAAAACCCCTTAGTCTGTGGTGAAATTAGAGATAACATAACCAAACAGCACAAATATTTAATTGGAATAGATATTGCATGCGTGTTTGAGCTGAGGTCTATTCTAGTTATTTTTCCAAACTTTGAGCATTTGAAATTTGAAGAATGATTTTAAATAACTTTTAGTGGGGAAAGGCTTCCCTGCACACAAACTTTGTATCAGCTCCATAAATCTTTCCCACACTACATTTTTTCTGTTTTTTTACATACACTTGCAAAAAATGTCTCCACATTTTGAATGTTTCCTCTATAACTATGAGAACAAGATGGCTGTTGTATTCAAACACCAAAGTATACATGAGAGATTAGGTTCTACCTGTAACAATAGATCACAATGAAATGAGTGAGAGTCCAGTAGCACCTTCAAGAGTAATAAAATTTGGACTTTCGGTTTCAGCAGAGCGAATGGCGGTCACTCTCTTGGGATGCTCCCAGAGGCGACCAGCCCACACATGGCCGGGGGGGACTCCGCACAAGCGGAGACCCTAATGAGCCTTAGATAAAGGCTCCGAACCAGGGGGCGCATCGGGGAGTAGCCTCTTTGCCGGCCTGATGGTCGGAAAATTGAGGCTTTCCCCCTGCCCCAGTGGCCCCGCTGTGTAGTGCCCTGATGGGACCTAGCAACACCACCAACTTCCCAGAGTGAAGAAGCAGAAGATAGCTTAAAAAAGAAAGAACCAGCAGCAAACCGTGAGTTGAGGATCAGTTTGAAAGTGGATTAAATGCACTCACCCCCTAATCGTATAAGCGCATGGGAGGAGGGAGCAACCCCCCTGAGGAAAACGGGATTTATAAAAGAGAAGAGAAAGGGGGCAGAGTGAAAAAGCGGATTAGCGAAGTTACCTTTTGGGGACTTGTGGAAGGAGAGGAGAATAGACTGTTTCCTGAGTTGCGTGGCACGAGCTTTTAAAAGTAAACAATAAAAATGTCAGGGCAAAAGAAAGTCCCGGACAAGCCGACAGAAGCTGGGAGGAACTTCTGGTTCTGGCTCCCTCCCCTTGGAGCCAGCTGTCAATCAACAGAAAAGCGAAATGCTGCACCCTCTGCTGGATCAAATGCAAAAAATCAGCGAAACTTTATGCAGTATGGAAAGTGTTCTCAACAACCAATAGAAACAGCTAACAGATACAGCTAAGAAGATGGAGGAGATTGCAAAAAAATGCCTGATCTCGATGGACATCAAAAAAATTAAGAAAAAGGTCAGCAAAATAGAAAAACATCAAGAGATACAGGGGGAAAAAATTGATGCTACAGATGGAAAAATCAAACTTGACTCTCCGTTTTCAGGGCATAAAAGAAGAGGAAAAAGAAGCTCTCAGAAATATTTTGGCAGAATGCCTTGGCACCAATAACTGGCAAAGAAGCGCAAAAAATAAGTGAAGAGATGGATTTGGTTTATAGAGCCTATTCCAACATTACAAAGAAAAATAATTTGCCAGCAGAAGTGGTTGTCAAGTATACCAAGCAACGTACCAGAGATCACATTCTAAGAGCGACTTCAACAACGCCCTTGAAGATTGGTGAGCAGAACATAAGGATCCTAAAAGATGTTCCATATGAAATTTGTATGAAAAGGAAAGCATATAAAGGACTGACCCTGTTCTTGCAAAAATATCAAATTAGCTACAAATGGTGGATCCCAGAAGGATTGGTCTTTAAATTTAAGGATAAAAGAGAGAAGATTGACTCCATCTTCAAAGCTCAAGAATTTTTGAAGAGGCACGCCAGCTCAGAGGAAGATGCAGAACTCGCCAAATGGACAAGCAGCAAAGATGACAATGGCCCGGAGGAAGGAGACGAAGAATCAGAAGATGAAAGAGCAAAGAAGGGCTCATCATACAATCTGAGAGATTTGAAAGGGAGACAACCCAAAATATAAACATTTGTTCGTGAAGCGTAAAGATGGATTATATCAATAACTAACCCCAAAGGACTTTACTAATCTAACTAACAGGTTTATTTTTGACTTACAGTAGGTTGAAAAGAAGATCGGTCAACCATGGAAGAAGCCAAGAACTTTATATATACTAACAAAAAAATTAATATACTAATAGTGACTTCACTCACCTCTTTTCTTGATCCCTCTATATACCCTTCCTCTTTCTGTATTAAAAGCAATAAAATTCTCTCCTCTTTAGGAGAGTTGTACAAAAAAAAAAGAGTAATAAAATTTGTAGTAGGGTATGAGCTTTCGTGAGTCACTGTTAACTTCTTCAAATACAGCTAGAATGTGAGACCATCTGTCCTATATATTGGAAAGTAGAGTGATTTCAGATACCAAATGACATTAGCAGGCAAATGACAGTAGCAGGTGTGATCAGATTAGGTATGATATGCAGAGAGGTAGTAGGGGAGGAGCCTCTACCCATTGGTTGTGACTGCCCACCTTAGATTACTAAGAAAGTAAGTGGACAGACTTCCCACTTTCTTTTGTCTGTCCTGAATCTGCTGCCCATTAACTTCTTTACATGCCCACAGTTTCTATATGGGTTCATATGTTAGTTCATCGTTGTTCTGTGTAGTCCCGCATGGAACAGTGCACGCATGGGGTCAGCCCCCAGAAGATTTCTCATCTTTTCTTAGCACTGGCAACAGAGCACGGTGAACGCATCCCCTCAGGAACTCAACAGAGTACATTTTCCTGCCCAAACAGTTAAATGCTCCAGGGGAGGTTGTTCCCCTTATTCCCTCCATTTGTTCTTTGCCACCAGTCTTTGAAGAACATTCTAACTTCTCTCCTTAACGTCAAATCTTCTTTGTCTTATCTCTCACAAATACAAAGAATGTCACAAAAGTCCCTCTTCAAAAAATGCTCATCTTGTGCCACCAAAATGATGCACACTGAAGAATATTCTATATACCTCCTATGTTTGGGGGAAGGCCATAATGTGACGGTCTGTTTAGTCTGTCAACAATTCAGCCCCAAGGCCCAGGTAGATTGCACTTCACATCTAAAAGCTGCCTTGTGGTACAGAATTTTATCAGGTTCTATAGACCTGGCAGCTAAATCATCTCCCTTGGTGGAACAGACTCCTCCTCCAATGTCAAAACCAGCTATGGATTGTCCTTTGCATCTGGCCTCAGTAATTTCTGTTCAATTGGTTTCAAGATTGGATACAACTGGTAGAAAGTCAAGGTCCCCTGAGGTAGATCCTGCGAGGATGAGACCATTACAGAATTGGTTCATTTAATCCCTCTGTACACTCCCAGAATCAATAATTCTCCATCCCCAGGTTGATTTTAAAAGAGTTTGGCTGGTGGATCCTCAACTCCAATTTATTTATGGGAATACCTTTCAGTTCTCCATCTCCCACAGTTGTAATTGCTGCTGACACTTCTTTGATGGGTTGGGATGTCCATTGCAATGACAGGTGCTTAAGGGACACTTGGTCTCTTGCTGAAAGGGCTTGCACATCAACTTTCTGGAGTTAAGAGCCATTCTTTATATCCTTAATTCTTTCACAGCTCTTCTACGTGGAAAGATGGTCCAGGTGCAAATGGACAATACCACTGCTATGTGTTGTCTAAACAAGCAGGGAGGCACAGCATCCTAGCCCCTCTGAGCAGAAACCACTACAATCTGGGAATGTGCTATCCAACATTTTCTGTCCTTGATCCATTTTCTCTGAGAGATGCCTTTCAACTAATTTGGATGCATATTGTATTCTATGCTTTCCCTCCTTTTGCCCTAGTAGGGAGGGTGGTAGCCATGTTGATCAGAGACAACACACACTGCAACCTGATCGCCCATTTCTACCCCCATCAAGTGTGGTTTCAGGCCCTCTTTCAGAGGTAAAGGGGCAATTGTATTCATCTGCCTCAGGAGCCAGACCTGATGTGGATGGAGGATACATTCCACCGTGATGTCTGGCACCTGTGCCTAACTGCCTGGCTACTGACACCAGAACAGAAAATTTCCCTGAACTAGTAGCTACTGTTATTTTGATCGCCTGTAGGTTGTCCACAAGTGTCTCCTACAATCACAAATGGAGACATTTCTCTTCATGGGCCTTTATCAGGACTGTTTCCCCAGTAATTTGTCCCCTGCCATTAATTTTAGAATACCTACTTACTTGGAAGGCCACAGGTTTGGCTGTTTTTTTCTGTTAAAGTTCACTTAGCAGCTATTTCTGTCTTCCATTCTTTAATAGAAGGATTGTTACTTTTCTCATATAACTTTTCCAAGATGTTCCTCAAGGGATTAAACAATCTCTATCTTCCAAAGGCCCACATTGTTCTGCAATGGTCTTTATCACTCCTAGCTCAATTAATGCAGCCTCCCTTTGAATCTCTAACCACATGCTCCTTGGACAATCTCTCCTTCAAGGTTTCCTTTCTGGTAGCCATCACGTCAGCCAGGCAGATAGGGGAAATAACAGCCCTTTAGAGCTGACCACCCATTCATCAAATTTCATGATCATAAGGTAGTTCTGAGACCTAGTGTATACTTCCTGCCCAAGGTAATCTCTAAATTTGGCCTGAATCAGGACATTTCACTTCCTGTATTCTTCCTGCAACCATTCTCTGCAGCTGAGAAACAACTACACATGTTAGGCTGCGTTCAGACGGCCAGTCAATCGCGCCATGAGCCCTCCTAAAATTTTATCCCGATTTTTTAAATCCAGCCTAGCACGACCAGACGCCCCCCCTATGAAATAGCCTCACCGCGCGTTGTTCCCGCCGTGATTTGTCTACACGGCATCCACCGAGAATTTAAAAAAAAAAAGTTTTGTACATTCGCATAGGCAAGGCTGCGCCTCCTTGGAGAACTGAGGTGATCGCGGAGGGTTTTCAGCAAAGTCCCGGTCCTCCCCCTTGCCATTGCCATCAATGGAGGGACTATTTTGCAAGTTAGAACAGTCCTTCCCCCCTCCATCTCCCATCGCGGTAACATCTTGTCCCTAAAAGAAATAAGCATGAATATTACATTCCTCGTAGCGCTTATCGCTGAATGCGTTTCCTCGTTAAAGCGCACATGGGGTTTCAATTTTTAAAAATCGCGCCCCCGTCGGCTCGGTCTGACGTCAGACCGAGCCGACGGGAGCATCGCGCGCTAATGGAGTGACCAGACGGAAGAAAGTCTGCAGTTGTTGCGCGGGTAAGCGAAAACCCTACATTGAAACTACTACTTTTAAAATCAGGATTGGAGGCGCAGCAGAACGGGATGCCTATGGGACTGGAATATTTCGCAGATGTTTCTGTCTGGTCGTGCATTTTTGATCCGCAAGGGAGTCGTTCCTATGGCAGATCAAAAGATCCGTCTGAACACACCCTTAGATGTAAAACTTGCTTTATTGTTTTATCTGAAAAGAACAGATCAGTTCAGAAAAGTCCCACAATTGTTTGTTTGCTTTGCTGGGCCTTCAAAAGGGAGAACAGCCTCATCACAGCCTCATCTCAACAATTAGAAGGTCTTACAAACAAGCAGTGTGTCCTCTCCACGTTAAGGCTCACACCATGAGGGCACAATCTGCTTTGGCTGTCTTCCAGCGAGAAATTCCTTTGGCTGACATCTATAAGGTCATCTGCAGATACCTTTATCAGGCACTATTCTGTGGATGTCAGTACAAGAAAAGAGACGCCAGTGGGATCAGCTGTCTTGCTTTCGATTTTTCAATGACTCGCTCACCCCACCTCCTGGTAAGTCAGCTTGCTAGTCTCCCATGTGGGACTGCATAGAATGCTGATGAAAAGAGTGTTGCACTTACCTGTAACTGTTGTTCATCGAGTTGTATCTGTGCAGGCACACATCCCTCTCCCCTCCCCCACTGTGAACTTATTGTTAAATCTTCTGAGGCTCATTGTGCCAGCTCAGGAGAACTGAGGGATAAGGGGTGCATCTCGCCTTGAGCATGTGACTGTTGGGGTGGAAAAATAGACTCTGTTTTGCTCTGGAGTGGAGGGGCTCCCCCTGCTAAAGAAATCTTCTGGTGGCTGCCCTGCACACATACACAGCCCGTCTGTGCCTGCACAGAGATAGCTCAGTGAACAGCAGTAACAGGTAAGTGCTACACTGTTTTATTGATCATTAAACTGATGAATAAAATCCTATCTCTAATCAATCAAAGATCATGGTTCTTTACATAGCTGTGTGTTTTAAGTGAGATGGTATTTTCTATTATTTCAGGACACTTCAAGTGTATGTGCCAATCAGACAGTTTTTCTACAACCTCATTCACCCAGATTATAGTGCTGTGACAGACGTTTATGTCCTCATGTTCCTGGCAGACACTGTGGATTTCATCATCATTGTGTTTGGATTCTGGGCCTTTGGGGTATGTTACAAGAGGGCTGACATGTTTAAATGAATCTGCTGCAGATGATAATCCACTATGGTAAATAAGAGAATTTGTCCTTTGTGTCTTACTGTGCCTTTTTTCTTCCCAGAAACACTCTGCAGCAGCAGATATTACGTCTTCATTATCAGAGGACCAAGTGCCGGAAGCGTTCTTGGTGATGGTGCTAATTCAGTTTGGAACCATGGTAGTAGATAGGGCTCTTTATCTCAGGAAGACTGTCATGGGAAAAGTCATCTTCCAGGTCATCCTTGTTTTTGGTATACACTTTTGGATGTTCTTTATATTGCCTGGAGTGACAGATAGGTAAATGATTTTTAAAAATGTTACTTAAATGATTTAATTTAGCTGTGCTACATCCACTTTCTTAAAGAGGTGTACAGACTCTAAGCAAATAAGAAAGATACAAGCAGGGGACTGGCAAGGATTTGCATGGGGGCATCTTATTTTTTCCCTCCTCCACTGTTTTCTCTTTTCCCCTTTTGAAGAAACTCAGGTTCAAATCCCAACTCTGCCATGGAAGCTTACCTTGGGACCTTGGCGTAGTCATACACTCTCAGCCTAACTTACCTCACAAGGATGTTGGGAAGATAAAATGGAGACAAGGAGAACACTTTGGGTCCCTATGGGGGAGAAAGGCAGGGTATAAATGAAGAAAATGAAATAAATAAATGCATAAAAGCTCCTATAGCCTTTTCCCTTTTCCTGCTTCCTTCTCTCCTTCCCACGCACCTACATTATCTGCCCCCCATCTTTAGCTTTCTCTCCTTCCCTTCCTTCTAGCAGCCTTTACTTGGGAAAACGATGTGCCAGTTGCACAACAACAGCTTCTGGGCTGGATTCAGTTGTGTAGACTTCTGGGGACACCCCATTTTCCTCTATACCCTGTTCCCCACACTATTTCTTTCCCGCCTCCTGGCAATCCCAGTTTCCTTACCTTTCCCTTTTACCTGCTTTCTTCTTTCCTTCCCACTCACCAACCAACCCAGCTTTTTCTGCCCCCCATCTTCAGCTGTATTTTTCATTAATTTACTTCATTTATACTCTGCTATTCTCCACAATGGGAACCCAAAGTAGCTTACATCATTGCCCTTTCCTCCATTTTAACTTCACAGCAACCCTGTGGTGTAGGTTAGCTTGAAATTGTCCCAAAGTCATGCAGTAAGCTTCCATAGCAGACAGGGTTTTGAACCTGGGTCTTCCAGATCCTAGTCGGAAACTCTAACCACTACACCATACAAGCTTTCATGGGATGGCTGCTGGATTAGTAGCAAGTCACTAGGCCTGAGTGAGTCATAAAAGTGACATGGTAGCAAGTCACTCAGTGATGGCTGCCAGGCTTGGCATCACAGAGTCCTCTCTCAAAGGTCAGAACATATCTGGGAAGGACCCAGCCCCCCTCCTCCTGCCTTTTCCTGACAATGGCCAGGGCTTGCAGTCCTATTGTGCTTACCTAGCAATGGCCACTGAGGACATCCATTTCTTAAACCCACAGGCTCTGCTTTTATAAATGGGGGGTTAAACCCTGTGTATTTTTTTTAAGATTCCAGATTTTATTTTATTTTGTAAACCGGAGTTTTTTCTCAGGTTTATAGACAGATTTTCTTGTCTGTCAGTGGCCCCAATCTCTGCATTAAGTATCCACAGCTGGGGGCAGAATTAGATGTATTGGTGATAGTTCTCTTGATCCAAAAAAAGTAGTTATTCTGAACCAAATAAATAAAAATGCTGATGGATGAGGAATAGGCTTCAGAGATGCATCGGGTAGACAAGTTATGAAGGTATGTTAAAAGCATCTCCTTGGGACCACAGTTCCCTCTAAGCTGTGCTAGGCGGTGCTGGCGCACAGAATTTTAACAAGCAATTCATGGGTTGTGAACCTTCTGCTCACAAGACATTTTTTCCTCCATTGGAAACAATGGAGGAATGGGGCACCTCCTTCTTAGACCCATAGAATTAGATCCCCTGGTCCAATCTCTTTGAAACTTGGGTGGGGGTTGAGGAGAGGTACCAGCAGCTAAGCTGCAAATTTGGTGCCCCTACCTCAAAAAATAGCCCCCAGAGCCCCAAATACCCCCAGATCAATTCTCCGTTATAGCCTATGGGGCCTGTTGACTATAATGGTCCCCATGGGCTACATTGGAGCCAGGAAAATGATTTTTTTTTTGCACACCCCTATTATTCTTCTCAGTATGATTTGGAAGCTGCCTTGAGTCACAGGGAAAAGTGGGATATAAATATTTGAATAAATAAGTAGTTTGGGCAGGTTGACAACATTTAAGCAACTTCCTGTTTGTTAGGTTAGGCAGTGTTCTGACAGCAATTGTTCCTCCTCTGTTATACTTGACCTGTAATGCTGGTTGCCATATTTCACTAAAAAAACCCCAACAAAATAGACTGCAAGAGGGGGGGGCCAATGCTGGTGTGTTTTCTAAGGCTCAGCACAGGGTGATGGTCCAAGGCCAGGTCTACCAATATCATGGACTGGGGTGGGTAGACCTGTTATCCGCAGGCCAGGTCTACCAACACAGTGGAAAGGGGTGGGTGGACTCCTTCTCTGGAGGCCAGGTCTACCAATATAGTGGAAAGGCGTGGGTAAAATTTGACTTGATTCTGTTTTTCTCTTATAATGTTTAAATTATTCTTAAAATATAGTTTAAATTCAATTTAAAAGAATTTAGTATGAAATTTTTACAAGGTTATGGAAGTAATCTAAAAAATTAATTTACATGATAGTCAAATGTAGATTTGCTCACAACTTTAATGCTAGTAGCTTTTTTCGCTCATGAGGTAGAAATTCTGCTCACAACACTGGAACTTAGAGGGGAACATTGGGACAGAGCTTGCTTTACCATATTTGTAATGAGTTGACTGACTTCAGTGTTGGGTTCTTTCTTAGAACCTTTTGTGTCCATCATTGCATTTTTATATTTTAAGCATGCAGTGGGCTGGTTCCAGGCTTTTGCAAACTGAGCAAGTTAGAAGAAGCAGTTTTCTCCATCTCCCCTTCCCCTCAGAAGCCCTCTGTGTCACTGAAAAACTACTGTTGAGGCTCAAGGACCCTCTAAACAATACACCATGGAGTACAGTGCCAGGTGGGCGAGGGGGAGCAATGCAGCAGAGGGAGCAAATTGGCTGAAGTAACTTCCTTTCACTTTTGCATGGTCTTCTGCTCTGTTTACTGAGCTTATGTTTTTCATTCAACTGTGACGTGAAGCCATTTAGGCAACTCAGGCCGATTCCGCACAAGGAGCTGCACCGCCGTCCTGTTTTTTGAGGATCACGAAACCATTGGGAAAATTGAGCGAAGCTATGGGTTGAAATGCAGCCGCACGGCTGCGAGTGGGAAATTGGCCAATGGAAACGGGGCAAAGGGAGGCATGACGGCAGCGCAGCTCCTTGTGCGGAATCGGCCTCAGTTAACTTTCTTTTCTGCATTCCCCCTCCATGCTTCTTGGCATATTGTTCTGTGGTCTCCATTCCTCAAGATTAGCTTCTCAGGTGCACTTGGCACTGCTGATGGAAGAGAATGTTGTTAAAATTGCTTCCACGAACTTTCTTCATTTATGAAAGCTTGGATCCAACCCAATGAGTTAAGTGAACATGAACTTGAGAACTTAAAGAAGTTATTCACTGGATCTGATTGAACTCCTCCTGGTTCTGTTTTCTTTGCAAGAATTGTAGTAGTGCAAAGTTATCCACTGGAAATTAAAGTTGGGCACATGGTATCCCTGATATAGGAGCTGTGGTGGCTCAAGTGGCTAAGATGCTGAACTGCAGACCGGAAGGTCGGTAGTTCAGCAGTTTGAGACCCGAGTGCCACTTGACGGAGTGAGCTCCTGTCTCTCATTCTACCTCCTGCCAACCTAGCAGTTTGAAAGCAAGAAATTGCAAGTAGATAAATAGGTACCACTTTGATGGGAAGGTAATAGCGTTCTGTGCACCTCGGTGTCAAGTCATGCCGGCCACGTGACCACGGAAATGTCTTTGGACAGCGCTGGCTCTTGGAAACGAAGATGAGCACCGCATCCTTAGAATCGGATTTGACTGGCTTTCAAGCAAGGGAAACCTTTACCTTTACCTATCCCTGATACATTACCTACTAAGAGCACTTGTGAAACATGGTTCCACTTTATTTTTTCATTTTTATTATTATTTTATTAGACCTCTCACCTGCCCTCCCCTGCACCGCAGGTCTCAAAGTGGCTAACAAGTTAAAAAAACATTGTAATTAGCTATTAAAATAATTTTAAAACAATTTAATAACAGTCAGATATAATTGCATGGTGGCGTAGACGCTTTTTCAGTTTATCCAAGCAAGGTTGTACAAACTGTGTGTTTAAGGCTGGTACACATTGCAATGAATGGGGGGGGAGCTGGAGGAGGCCAATATAGATGGAACTTCATTGCCTCAACTGTAGGCCTAGTGGGATAATTCTGTTTTACAGGCCCTGCGGAAATGAATCAGGTTCTACAGGGCCTGGATCTCATCCAGTACACTATTAGATAACTAAATTTTATATAATGGTAAGAAAACCTAAGCAAATAAATATCCATGGGGATGGGCCATGGCTTAATGGCAAAGCATTTGCTTTGCTTGCAGACCTCAGGGTCAACTGCTGGCAACTCCATTTAAAAGGATCATGTAGTAGAGAATATGAAAGGCTTCTGCCTGACTCCTGAGACTCCTAAGAGAGCCACTGCGAGTCAAAGTACAGAGTAACTAACCTTGAGGGACCAGGGGCCTGACTCAGTATAAGGCAGATTCATATGTTCAATATAATGGAGTCTTTTTAGGTTGTGTGTTATCAGCTATCCTCTTTGCACTAAGAGTGATTTATACAGCACAGGCTAATAGAGATGAGTTATCTTTTGACATTGTAGTTAATACTGCTTACAAACAGTATTGACTATGATGCTGAAAGAAAGGAAACTGAACTTGCAAAAATATGAAACAGGAATTCTGCTATCTGGGAGCATGATGTAATGGAAAGTGACCATGATCGAGTTTCACTGAAAGCACAATATATGGTCAGGCCTTTGTGACTTCCCACGTTCCCTCTCCTGAGCAACTTTTACACTGGCTGTGAAACTCACCCTTCAAAAGAAGCTATGAAGCAGCATAAAGTACCTGGCAATGGTGATAGAGAAAAGATAAGGATGAATAGTGACAGCAGCTGGCAGCATGTAGGAGATCCTTCACTCAATAGGATTATCCAGAAGACTGTCCCTGAGGGAAGGTGTTAAAGAAGAAGGGAAGACAGAGTTCTGGAGTCAAGATCTATCTATACTTAGTACAGGGCCTGTTCACAGATTAATGTTTACATACTTGGAGCTGCTCCTGTATGCAGTGTAGCTGTTTGAAATATATAAATATCCACAGAATCCTACGGAGCAGAGAATCACTACTAGTTTGATTTATTAGTCTTTCATGCCCGTTATGCTTTTAGGCTTGCCAGTCCAAGGTTCCAGCAGAGATTCCCCCAGGTTTTGGGCTTCTGCCAACCTCCAGCCAACTGGCTGGCAGGTGAAACCCCGCCCCCAAACAGCAATGTCACTGTGAGACATCCAGAAATGACGTCATCATGCCTGGGGCATCACACAGCAACGCTCTAGTATGAGGGCAAAACTCTGTGGTTTAAAGCCAGTTTCACCATAGATTTTTGTTCAAAAACCAGAGTACCGTGCAACATCCCCAACATGATGACATCACTTCCTGGAATACCCTCAAATCTCCCCACCGGCATGACAAGGGGACCTGGCAACCCTATATGTTTTGTTTATTTGTTATTGATTTAAACTAGAGAAAATCCTCAGATTAAACTAGTTTTGTCCTTTGCTCTGCTGGCCTTGTGCTGCTGTTTGAAAGGTAACTTAATTTCCAAGTAAGGCTTGTGCAGAATTTAAGTTTATGGTGCCTGTATTTGCTTGAAATTTGGAAGGCCTGTGTAATTGCTTCAACTAAATTACATTAATCACTGAGTAAAAATAATATTCTTTTCTGTATCTTTCAGAAAGAAATTTGAGGTTCTAAGGCCTCAGTACACCAAATGGGGACCTAAATAAAGCAAATTTTTCCAAAACCAGTAAATCATGTAGTGTCAGATCCTATCAGCTTTTCTGCTCAGTCCTGCCAGATTTCCCTCCTCATGGCAACCTCCATCCTACATAGCATTGATCCTTGTGAATTCCATCTCCCCCAGCACAACTTGGGGGGTGGGGGCTGAGAGGGGCCCTTTCTTCTTGGTACTGGAAAAGCTGGCAAGATCTATCCTATCGAATTTGTCATTCATCTTTTACAAATTTATTTTAAAACCTTTAGAAAATTCATTTTAATGCATATTTGATTTGTCTATTGATAATTATATCGTTGTTTATATTATAGATTTTTTTAACTTTGTAAGCTGCCTGGAATAGTTCTTTGGAAAGGTGTCATATACATTTTATAAATAATTCCACAGCATTTTGATATTAATTGCAAAAATAGATTAGGAGTCTTTCTGAATTTTTATAGTTAACAGTAGGGTCTTCTTCCACAGCGATTTGAACTATGCAATGAATTCTAAGCTTCCATCTTCCCTATTTTCCAAAAGCAGCTCTCCAAAAAGAGATTACCTAAAGGGAGGGGGGAGGCTTTAAAAGTCTCCTCCAATACAGTAATGAGAGAGATTGACAAGTGCTATTTGGATTACAGGATTATTCCAGAGTATGCATGTATAAAACTCATTTTCTTTCTCTTTAAATTCTATTGCAGGAAATTTAGCCAAAATATAGTTGCACAACTCTGGTATTTTGTGAAATGCATTTATTTTGGATTATCAGCATATCAGATACGCTGTGGCTACCCAACTCGTGTACTTGGAAATTTCCTCACAAAAAGTTATAATTATGTAAACCTCTTCTTATTTCAAGGGTAAGGGTCAGTCTATCTATCCACACATACATACACTCTGTATTTCTTTCTTTGTTAATTTTTCCAATTTTTCTTCAGCCATCTTTATTTTGCATTTGACACTTTAAGACTTTCTTTTCATTGGGAGTTCGGGTTATTTAATGTGGTTAACTGATGAACATTAGAGAACTGTTCTCTAAATAGTTGATCATAAAATAAACATAGGCTTTATAAATGGTGGAAAATATAACTATTCTCATTAACATTCATTAAAGCTGCTCTCATTTATTTAGTTAGTTAATGCATTATGCCAATACATCCAGTGCAGTTACAAATTTAAAATTAGAAAAGGCAAAACAATAAACCATAGAAATTGTCTCAGGCCATTGATTGACATCTCAGGAGCTGATGGTATGAATTGGCCTGGGTAGCTCTCTTGCCTTCCCTTTAGGACACAGGTCTTAAAGTTGCTTTAGGAAAGCTTGGGGGGGGGTGCCCAAACTGTTTTTTCTAAGGCCATTGGTGGTTTCTTCATGAGCTGATGGCATGAGCTCTATGTATTAAATTGGTTAAGAATCTACAAATAATCTGAAATTTTACATTAGATGCAATATCAGGCTTTAAAATAAAGTTGATTACCTGCAGTGATCTCTCTATGTTTAGATTCCGCCTGGTTCCATTTTTGACTGAACTGAGAGCAGTAATGGACTGGGTTTGGACAGATACTACATTAAGTCTTTCTAGCTGGATCTGTGTTGAAGATATTTATGCCCATATATTTATCCTGAAGTGCTGGCGGGAGTCTGAAAAAGTAAGAAAAAATGTTTGTTGTGAACTTCCCACCCCCCCATGCAACCCTTATAATAATGATCAATCATACTGTATATTAAAGAATTATATAGGGGGAAGTATCTTTGTACAAAAATATGACTGTACATAAACCTAGAAATGGTGAGAACAAACAGAACATTAAATCAAATCAAATAAAAAAATAAAACAAGCAGAACAGCAGTAGTGCAGGTGAAGACGAATACCCTGACACTCCTCTCTCACACAAATTGATCTATTCTGATAACTTTGGTAAAAGAAAAAGGTCTTAATCTGGCACAAAAATTATAATCTGTGCTCCTCATATAAGGAAATTTTGCCCATAGAGTTTGAGGGAAATAACATGTATTGAAAAAAATGCAATACAGTGATTATTATGAAGGGTACAGAACACAGAATGGTTAATTTACTGACATATTCAGAACATACATCCCAAAATAGAGGAACAAAGAGGACCAAGAAGGGGCTGCCAGAGTGGGGAGAGAGTTCCAGCTTGGGCTGCGGGGGGGGGGAGGTGCTCAGCTGCACCGTTGTCTGTGTCTGAGGCTGCTTCTAGAGGAAGGAGAGAGAGCTTCAACCCAAGCTGAGGGAAACTAACTACTCAGCTCTGCCCTCCTTTGTGCTTGGGGCCCTGAGGGAGCTTTTATCTAGGGGAGAGGACTGTCACTTGATTTGTGCCATGTTCGTGGTGCTTTTTATTGTATAGTATGATTCATTTAGTTTTATTTGCGTATTGTAAACTGCCTTGGGTCCTGTTTTGTAGGACAAAGGCAGAATAAGCATAAAATAAACAAATAACCCAGAGAGAAATATTCTTTTTAATGTTTTTCTTTTGCCTATTTCAGAGATATCCCCAGCCAAGGGGACAGAAGAAAAAGAAGGTTGTGAAGTATGGAATGGGAGGCATGATTGTTGTCCTGCTGATTTGTATAGTCTGGTTCCCACTTCTCTTCATGTCTCTAATCAAGTCTGTTGCAGGTGTCACAAATAAACCTCTTGATGTTTCCATTACAATAACCTTAGGAGGTTATCAGGTACAAACAAAACCACATCCAAAATTACAAATTTCCCCTATATATATTTATGCTAAATCAGTGGGAGCCAGTCTGGTGTAGTGGTGAAGAGCAGCGGATTCTAATCTGAAGAAGCAGGTTTGATTCCCCACTCCTCCACAAAGTTAGCTGGGTGACTTTGGGTCAGTCACAGTTCTCTCAGAGCTCTTCTCTCAGGAGCAGTTCTTTCAGAGCTCTCTTGGCCCCACCTACTTCACAGGGTGTCTGTTGTAAGGAGAGGAAGGGAAGGAGATTGTAAGCTGCTCTGAGACTTAGAGTGAAGGGTGGGGTATAAATCCAACTACCACTCCTCCTCCTCCTCCTCCTCCTCCTCTTCTTCTTCTTCACTTGGGTTTTGCTTTTTTAAAAGTTGGTTTTTTAAATGAAAATATAATGAAGAAAAAACAGCAGCTATATATTCTTGTTTTCCAGCCTATATTTACAATGAGTGCCCAGCAGAGTCAGCTCAAAGAACTGGAGAGAGTAGAATATGGCAGATTTCTAAAAGGTTTTTCAGAAACTGTAAGTAATTTTCTTTTTTCCAAACTTCCTGCATTTTAGATATATGTCAATATTTTTTTTCATAATATGTTTGACCAGAAGAATAGTGATACCCTTGGACACAGTCTAGTTGTGTTCAGCCCATGGAAATCAAAAAAGCTCTATAATGCTGCAGCATTCATAGGCTTCTTTTAGATTACAGTTGAGAACGGAGACAAACCACACCCACTAATGTTAGGCTTACAAATTGAACGCGTTTGTTAAGCTAAATAGTATATAA
Organism: Gekko gecko; assembly: GCA_029375565.1. Classification (NCBI taxonomy): domain Eukaryota; kingdom Metazoa; phylum Chordata; class Lepidosauria; order Squamata; family Gekkonidae; genus Gekko; species Gekko gecko. The sequence goes on from JAPDNY010000009.1 coordinate 54,847,652, forward strand.
CATCTTAGCACTAGCTAAGAATCAAGTAATGTTTATTATGTTACTTCATCTACAAAGATTTGGTGCTCTGAGAGTCCATTAAAGTGACGTACTTCCCTGGCAGAGAACGAAGTCAAGTTCCACAAGAATATCAAGGAGGAAGCAGAAATCCATGGTTAAGGTTGCATTTCATTTTACTCCTGCTGTGCTGAAGAGCATTGAATCAGGTGTTTTCAGCTGCACCTTAGCTTTTAGTGATAGTCTCTCTCTGAATTTATGCTCTCTGTCATTCTGAATGTAGGGATGCCACTTTCTGGAAAGTCAGGGAAATGTCAGGGAAAATCAGGGAAATGGGTCAAATATCAGGGAAAGTCAGGGAGAATGTGATTAAGATATACTTTTGAAATGCCTCTGCAAGAGGACAACCTGCACTTGTGGCAGCTGAAGTAGAGAAGTGGCACAGTACAAATGTAATGTAATGATGCACATATATTCCATAATTTGATTATATGATTTTGAAAATGTTTATGGCTGATAGTTTTTAATAATAAAACAGAATAAAAAGAACTTGCAAGGAATAGCATTATTTTATGGAGAAGTTGATTGGCTTGTTGCAGCTTTTCTGTATTCAAACAAACTAGATTCAGTTTCAGTTGATTTGAAGATGGGAATATTTGACAGGCAACAAATTGTAATTTATTTCTCTAGCCAGTTGTAAGGTCCGAATATGTCACAGTACTACTTTAAACAATAAATTTGAGATTGGTTTAAAAATCAGACCTTATAATACAGAACTATGTTAATAAAATAAAACTTATTTTTAAAAAGTTATTTTTTTAAAAAAAACAATAATTTAAACTATGGATGGGCATGAACCAGCTGATGAACTTAAGTTCATCATGAATTTTGGCCAGTTCGTGGTCTGTGAAGCAATGTTCATGAACTGAAGACTTTCCACAAATTTTGATGCAGTTTGTGGTGGTTTGTGAAGAGTGGAAAGCAGGGGTTTAAACCCCTGCATTCTGCTCTTAAGACAAAAACAGCTGCAGGAGCGAGGGAGGTATGATGGTGGGACAAGGTGGTAGATAGGAAGGAGATGGAGATGTGGCAATGCTCAGTCCCCTTCCTACCTTTGTCCCATCCCAAGGAATACTGGTTGTGGGGCCAGGAAAATATACCCTTCTCCAACACTTATGCTATGTAATGCCAGGTCTATTAATAATAAGATCTCTGTTCTCCAGGACTACCTGGTAGACCAACATGTAGACCTGGCATGCTTGACCGAGACCTGGGTGAGGAAGGGCAAGACTGTTGCCCTGAACCAACATACCTTCCCAGGTTTTTCAGTCCTACACCAGTCCCAGACTAATGGGTGGGGTAGCGGTGTTTGTACGACGTAACTGGTATAATACTGTTTACAGTTTTATTTTACATATATTTACACAGTCCATATAGTCACTCCAAACAGGCTGTTAGTCCAACAGAGTGCTATGCCAGGCATCAGTAACCATGTAGGTCGTTCAATGCACACTACACAGCAAGATATATACAGCAGTCAGCCAATCACAATACTATTGCTGAGTCATAGTGACTCCATACAAAGCTGATGCAATGCACTTGTCATATGATATATCAAATGACCATATCTCTGTCAAACTAGATCACTTCAATCTGAGAACCTGACTAGCTGTCATCTTGCTGGCATTCCTATTCATGTGCCAACACTGGGTGGTAGTGTTGCTCATCCAGGAGTCTTTCTCCTTCAGGATGCTCCCCATGCCAAAAATTGCTGTTATTGAATGTGTAGACCTCATGTGGCAATCTGGCTAGTGTACTGACTGCCTAACGCACTGGCAGATAACCTGCCAGGCTTTTTGTAGGCTGTATCTGGCTGGGCTCTGGAGCACCCCAGACTTTTAGTTCTGTGGGGCTTTAATGTCCATGCCAATGATGCAGCCTACTCGCAAGCCAGGAACCTAGTGTTATCCATGGTGGCACTGGGACTCTCCCAATTTGTTTCCGCTCCTACACATTAAGATTTAGCTACATGCTAAATCTTATTTTTGGTGTGGGGATTAATGTGGATCTGGTGGCCATAGATATGGTCCCACGGTGTCAGGTCCTCCAGTAAAGGCACTCTCCACAACACACTTAAGCAGTGATAGTTTATTGAGATATGCTTACTTTTGGAAACATGCTCTTTGTCAGAACTGAGAAAACGTGTGAAAAATCGCCAGTTATAGGTAAAGCAATTAACACCCCACATCTCATGCGTATGTCATCTTCCAGCCCCCTATGTCACTATGGCCTAGTATATGGCACCTTATCTATTCTAGCATGGCAGAAGAGTCTCTAAGGTCAGTTCTCATATGAACTGGCATTGGGGCACGGCTTAAGGAAAATGGTTATGGCTACAAGCATTCACACTCAACATCCCTTATACTCCCCTCAGGAATTCCCTCCCCCCTATATCATGGCAAGCAGTGAAGAGAAATGCAAAGAAATGAAACTCAGCTTGACACAAAGTCAGACCACTTCACCCTGAAGGCACAGCTAGGCATTCCTAACCCTCGCTATTTGGGCAGTGAGCTGTTTTATGTTGCCTGCAGAGCCAAATGGACCAAATTGGGTTTCAGAATGCTCTGTGGGATCCGATGCTCCCAGGTGATTTATTAGATGAGCTGGTAGAGGACTGGCATGGCCAGATCTCCAAGGCCATCAACAAAATCACTCCCCGGTGCTCTCTCCATCCTTATACCATGTTAGCCCCATGGTATATCCCGGAGCTACGGAGGATGACGCGAGAACTGGGATGGCTAGAGTGAGGGTAGCAGTGTAGTTGTGATGAAGCTATGGAACATCCTATAGACTGTTTATGAAATCTTATGAGATGGCAGTAAAAGGACTCTTTATGCGGCCTCCATTGCGTCTGCTAGCTCTCGCCTGGCCCAATTTTTTAGGACAATTTGATCTTTGACTACCTTGCCTCAAGGCAAGCAAAATGATAGAGAACTGGCTATTGACTGTGAGGCATTTGTGAGCTTTTTTGCAGATTAAGTCTTGTTGCTCCACCAGGACCTCCCTGTCATGCTTGTTACAGTAAGAGAACTAGAACCACTTGTCCATCTTTAGGTCCAGTTTTGGACCATTTCAGTCAGCTCTCCAGTGAGGAAGTTGATAAAATCCTGGAGTTTGTAAGGCTTACCACATGTCCACTTGACCCGTGTTCATCCTGGCTAGTTAATGCTTGCAGGGATGGTGTTTGTGTCCCTTTGGGAGATATTTATTTATTTATTTATTTATTTATTTATTTATTTATTTATTTATTTGATTTTTTTACCCCACCCTCCCAGCAAGGCAGGCTTATCATCAACTTATCCCTTTCTTCAGGGGTATTCCCAAGGGGTTTGAAGGAGGCTGTGGTATGTCTGCTTCTCAAAAAATCACCTATGGATCCTTTGGTCCTTGCCAACTATCGCCCAGTCTCAAATCTTTTGTTTCTAGGCTAGATGATTGAGAGGGTGGCAGCTGAGCAGCTCCAGGCTTTCTTAGATGATGCATCCATTCTGGATCCCTTCCGGTTTCTGCCCTCACAGATGATCTCCAGAGGCACCTGGATCAAGGCAGGTCAGTGCTGCTGTTGTTTTTAGATCTGACAGCAGCATTTGACACAGTTGACTATGACCTGTTGACCCACCGTCTTGCCGATGCTGGGATACAGGGGACTGCCTTAAAGTGTTTTTTCTCCTTTCTCCATGGTCAGGGACAGAGAGTGGCACTTGGGGAGAGTTATGCTCATGTTAACCACTTGAATGCAGAGTGCCAGGGGGCGATCCTCTCCAATGTTATTTAACAGCTACATGCAGCCCCTCTCCCAGTTGGTTTGGGGAGTTGGACTGGGTTGTCATCAATATGCAGATGACACCCAGCTCTATCTATTGATGGATGGCCAGCTGGACGCCACCTCAGAAATTTTGGACAGGGCGTTAGAGACCATGGCTGGATGGTTTCAGCAGAGCTGGCTGAAATTGAATCCAATGAAGACAGAAGTCCTGCACCTGAGTCATGGAGGACCTAAGTCAGGGATCAGGCTCCCAGTCTTCAGCGGGGTACCATTGATACCAGCGCCATGGGTAAGGAGGCTCGGGGTGATGCTGGTTCCCTCACTCACCATGGAGGCCAGATTGGCCTTTTACCATCTTCGGCTAATCAGACAGTTGGTTCCCTATCTCACTCCTTGGGACTTAGCTGAAGTGTTCCATGCAATGGTCACTTCCAAGCTGGATTACTGTAACTTGCTCTATGCAGGACTACCCTTGGGTCTGATCCGGAAATTGCAGCTTGATGTCAGGTAGCCCTGTTAAGTGTATGGTATGTGGGGAGTATTCTGTCTGAACTTTTCTTCATTGTTGCTAACTGTCTCTTATCAGGTCTCTGACCTTCACTCTCCAGGTGCTGGAGATTTGCCTGGGAACCATAACGGTTTCTAGGATTGTTTTGCTAGCTAGCCCGCTGCTTTTTCCCGTGCACGTAATTTGTATTCATTGGCTTCTGCTATGCTGGGGGGGATGCTTGAATGTAATATATCATAGTAAGTCCTATTGAATGTAGCCATTACAGACACAAGCTGTACACGTGTTTTTAGTTCTGATTCACCATTAAACATTGTCTTCTGAAGAAGCCCTGTGTTGCGTGAGCTGACTGAGGAACCTGACTCTAGTGCAGAATGCAGCAGCACACTTGCTGACAGTGACATCTTTGCAAGTGCATATTCAGTTGGTGTTGCGCCAACTGCACTGGCTGCCAATTTAATACCAGATCCATTTCAAGGTTATGGTTTTGACCTTTAAAGCCCTATGTGGCCTGAGACCATCATACCTACAGAACCACCTCTCCCTATATGAGCCCCGGAGAGCTTTATGCTCTTCTGATCAACACCTCTTGGTGATCCTTGACCCCAGGGATGTCTGCTTAGCCTAAACCAGGGCAAGGGCTTTTTTGGCCTTTGCCTCGACATGGTAGAACATGCTCCCACCTGAGATCAGGGTACTGTAGGACCTATTACAGAAGAAGAAGAAGAAGGAGAAGGAGAAGAAGAAGAAGAATTCAGCAAAAGGCAGCTTCATGTGTTCTGGCCCCACTGGTGGACCTCCTGATGGCACCTGGTTTTTGGCCACTGTGTGACACAGAGTGTTGGACTGGATGGGCCATTGGCCTGATCCAACATGGCTTCTCTCATGGGAAGAAGAAGTAGAAGTTTAAATGGCTCTGAGCCTGGGGGTGGCTGGCTGCCCAGGAAAGACCCTTTAAACAGCTGGGCTGTGGGAGCAGTTTGCTCTGTCTGAATCAGCTATTTAAAGGGGCTTTCTTGGGCAGCTATTTAAAGGGGCTTCTAAGAAATCCCTTTAAACAGCTAGGTCATGCAGAGGAAACTGCTCCATGTGGACCAGCTGTTTAAAGGGCCTGTCTTGAGCTGCCACAGGAGCCAGCTGCCTAAGATAGACCCTTTAAACAGCTGATCCAGGCAGAGCAGTTCTTGAGTTCAGCTCCAAGCCATTTTGAACAGACAGCTGAGTGGCACTCTGCTGCTCAGCTGTTAAGAACATAAGAACATAAGAGAAGCCAATGTTGGATCAGGCCAATGGCCCATCTAGTCCAACACTCTGTCACACAGTGGCCAAAAATACCAGGTGCCATCAGGAGGTCCAGCAGTAGGGCCAGGACACTAGAAGCCCTCCCACTGTTGCCCCCCCCAAGCACCAAGAATACAGAGCATCACTTGCCCCAGCCCGAGGGTTCCTATCTATACCCTGTGGTTTAAATGGCTCCGAGCTATTTAAACTAGTGCTTTATGCCCCGCATCAAAAGCGGCAGGGAGCAGAAAGCGGGGGTCAGAAATCCACATGAACCGGTTCAGTTTGCAAACCAGCCTCCCAATCCCTATTGGTTTGTGGTTCATTTCATGGTCCATCCCTAATTTAGACATTTTATAATACACTCTTCAGCATACAGATCTCTCTTCTCTCCTTCTACACAAAGGAAATCAAAGCATTTTTGTTATGAAACAAACAGTAGACATTCAGCAGAAGAAATATATCAAGCCAATTTTCCATGACGTTCAAGAAAGTAATGATTTCCAATTCATTTAGCATTGTATCTAAGTGTGTTTCTTGTAGGCCACTTGAGGGTCTTAGCCTGAAGTTGATGGAATTAGTTTGTGTTTATGTACAATAGACTTCAGACTTTGCACTAAGTTTGTATCCTTAACAGTTGGCACTCAGTTGTAAAATGTGGTGTTTTTTTTAAATAATGGCTCTGAACAAAAAAAAGGGCAAAAGCAAGACCCAAAGAAATAGATTTAGTCAACCTGACTGAATCTGGGTCTTACTAAGAGCACCCACTAGGTACAATACAAGACAGTTACTCAATCACATGTAACCGGCAAATTATCCATGGGAATATAACATTCCTGCAAATACTACATTTACCTTACACACAAGGTTAACATACAAGGTTTAAAGTTAAGTGTTCACATGGTAATGGACAGTTTCCTAGCCCTCCACACCAAATGGACAGACAGCACACAGCTCCATATGTTGGGGTTGTAAAGGGAATGATAAACAAGAGATGGAGCTTTTGCCTCTGCTGAAACTAGAGCTGGGGAGGGAAGGCAGCATGGTGTAGTCCTGTCTTGTCAGATCTTGGAAGCTAAGCAGCAAGACCACCAAGGAAGACTTTGCAGAGGAAGGCAATGGCAAACCACCTCTGCTTCTCACTTGCCTCGATAACCCCTTGCCCGGGGTCCCTGTAAGTCAGCTGTGACTTGACAGCACTTTACACACACAAACCCAAAGCTGAGTTAAAAGAAAAGCTTTCAAATGAATGTTTCTGCTGTTGGATTTCACAGAAAACAAACACCTTCCACAGTGCACTGTTTGTAAATGGGGGTGTCTGCTTCTGTTGAAATTTATAGAGAACAAGCTCTTTCTTTTCTGACACACACACCCCGACATAAAGTTTGCAGATGTTTTTTGTGCTTTGGTTAGATTCTGCAAGCATTTAAGTTCCGCCTCTTTCCTTACTGCTGATCTGCTAATTACACATTCTGGAACCCAGAAAGTTCCAGCCCCAAATAGCTCCTATTTGCCAGACAGGCAGACAAGTGCTTCTGTGGAAGGCTGGACTGGGAACTACATTGCTTTTAAGAGGACAGTTTTTAATACGCAATGGCTGGATGTCAAACTTCCTACTGAGTTCTTTCCGTGGTTATCGTTACTTGCTGAAGATAAATTCAAAGGTTAATGTGAAGAGTGCTACAGAACTTTTGAACTAAGTAATATGGGAATTAGAGCTGCACAGTCTCATGCAGAAGGACCATCACACCAGAAGAACCTGAACTACAATATCCTTCTCATATGGTGACAAAGATGATTGGAAAAGCCAGAATGATACCCAAGGACAGCTTGCTACAAGACAAGCCCAAGGAGAATAACAACAGAATACCAGTGGTGGTCACCTAGCAACTCAAGCCAGTTCTATGCATTATTAAAGACCTACAAGTAGATAGTGACACTTCCCTTACATAGGCACTTGGACGTGACCTTTTTTTGCTTACAGGCAGCCTAGTAACCTAAAACAACTTCTCACTCACAATGACAAACTACTTAACAGTAACATGGACTCTGGTACCAAGGCCTGCAACAGACCAAGATGCGAGCTTTGCTGTCATATAGGTCCTATTAACAGTATCAGTGGACCCAGCAACAGCAGCCATATCACCTCAGGTTCATATTGCTGCTCATGTTCTAATGTGGTTTATGCCATCAGTTGTCAACAATGCCTTTCCAACCTATACACAGGACAAACAAGCCAGTCCCTTCAACAAAGAATTAATAGACATAGGTCTGCTATTAGGAACCACAACATTCAAAAACAAGTGGAGGAATATTTTAACCTTCCAGGACATTCCGTTGCTGACCTAAAAGTAGCAGTTCTCTTACAAAGGAATTTCAAAGGGAGATTAGAATGAGAGACTGCTGAATTGCAATTGATAAGGAAGCTCAAGACAATGCATCCACCTGGATTGAATCGAGACCTAGGTTTCCTGTCTTATTACCAACACTGATTTCTCCGTGCCTATGCATATCTCACCTAAATCTAATCATGCCTGCCATTGTCATTCACCTGCTATTATCATTTGCCCCCTAATGTCATTCAGCATCTGAAATCACTCCACTTTCCAATAAATAGGACAGATGGACTCCCATTCTAGCAGTATCTGAAGAAGTGAGCAGTGACACGGAAGCTTCATACCCTGCCACATATTTTGTTAGTTTTTAAAAAGCAATGTATATTGTAGTTTTTGGTTTGTTATCATACTTCTCTGACCTTCTACTGAAACAATCCCAGACATTTGTTATCTGTTTAGATGAAGCTTTGAATAAGGTGACTCAAAAGTGTCAGATGGATTCAGTGGTTCATTTTGGGATGAATGCATTTTGGGATAAAGTTTCCACACAGTACCTGACCAGTGTTTTTCTTCAAAATGCTATGGCTGAAAACCTCCTTCAGAAGTTTCAAGAAGGCATGTCTTCTTTACCAGTTGCAATATTACTACAGGTATCTTTGAATGGGCCAAATGTTAATTACCTTTGTCTTAAAAATTGAAAGAAGGAATGAAAACTGACCCTGACTGGGAAGGAGAAGAAAATGAATTGATTGACATTGGAACCTGTAGCCTTAATGTTGTACATCAGTCTTTTAAAACAAGATTGCATGCCATGAAATGGGACCTTAATTCAGTCTTGCAGAACATGTATTATCTGTTCAAGGATTCCCTGGCTAGGCAGGCATCATACACTGTTATAACAGGAAGCACAGAATTTCCCCAGAAGATCTGTTCTACTAGGTGGTTGGAGAACTACGTTTCTTTATAGGGCTATCATTGTTTTTGAGAATGTTAAGAAGTGTGTGGAAGAAGCAAGTTGCAAGTTTACGCCCTAACAGTAAACCTGCAAGTTGCATAAAATCTGCAATGCAAGATCCACTCATGAAGCATAAAATGGCATTCATGAAAATAGCCGCTGGAGATTGCAAGCCATTTCTACAAGGGTTTCAAAGCCAAAAAACATTGGAACCTTTTTTTAATGAAGAGCTTCTAATGAAGCTAATGACTTATTGCATAAAATCAGAAAAGCTGCAAAAATTGTCATCTGGTTCACAGTTTTTAACAATTGATATGAAATTATCTGAGAACTTGCTTGAGGTTCCGTAAGGTTAAAATTGGCTTTGCAGCAAAGCAGTTCTTAAAAGAAACTCAACTAAGTGAACATGGCAGTAGTAGTTGTTGAAAAGTCGATTAAGAGAAGTCCTTGAAGTTCAAGATGATTCGTGACTTATAAGCATTGTGGCTTATCAGTATTATCAGCACTATCATTATACACAAACCAAATGTTGGAATCACCAGAACAGGGACTGTACTTGATCTTCTACATGCAGCAAATCAAATCAATGACACAACAGTTGCAAAATCAAAGCAACAATATACTGTTTTAACCACAGCTGTCCAGAATGAATTCAAGGCTCGGTTTCAAGTGTACATAGTAAAACAAGGTGATAAAGTTGGACTGGACACATTTTACAGTGGTATTTTGCCCAACAAAAAATTCATGGACCTGTGGAATGTTGTCAAGATGTACCTTATCCTGCCTCATGATAATACTTCAGCTGAAAGTGGATTTTCAGTTAATAAGTCAAAGTTAATAGAGAATTTGCATGAAGAAACTGTTGTCTGTCAACGCCAGGTTTATATGTTGTCCTGAGTTCTGGAGGACTTGAAACTATTGTAATTGGCAGGCTCATACATGATATACAGAGTACTTAGAGGTTAAATACCATAAACAATAAGAAGAAACTCTGAAAAAGTAGCAAAGAAGAAACTTGAGGGAGAAGTTAAATACCTTGAAAATGCTTTTTAAAAGTCTGAGAAAAGAAACCAAAATGGAAGAAGAAACAATTGATCAGAAATTAAGGGAGCTGCAAAACAAAAAGAGAAAACTATAGAAGTGAAAGCTGTATATTGTTATTTAACCTTTTTAAAAAGTACTCTAATTTCTAACTGTATTTTTAATTGCAGTTTCACAACGAAGGCTTCAGTTAAGTCATTTTTAAAAGAATATTCATTGGAATTTATTTTATATAATTTTGTGTAGTTTTAAAACAAGAACAAAATGTTCTGTCATTTGTTAATTGTATTGAAGATCCATTTTTGTGAGTTTTTTAGTGCATTTTAAAGTATATTCAGTTAACAATCGAATGTTTGCATTTCAGTACTTGTGTAGTTTTATACCATTTAATAAAACCTTTGGTGATCCAGGGAAATTTACAAAAGTGAGTCAGGGAAATGGAAAATAAAATTTTAGTGGCAATCCTGGAATGCTAATGGCTAAGCTTCCATTTCATTAGTGTCTGGTTTGATACATTTCCTGATAATTCATAGAGAAACCCCCAAAGAATGAGCATTTTAATTTAGGCCATGCTGAACCACAACAACGAATCTCATGTTGCTCCAAGATCCTGCTTTCCACTCCTGCATGCAAGCACAGAGACATTAAAACCTTTCAATTCCCAGTCTGCTCAACTGAATTAATTGCATTACAGTTGATTAGGAACAAGAAAAAGTACAGAAGAGCACAAGAGTTTCAGGCATACAGAGTTTATTAAGAGATCTGGCACAATAATTGAGGGGTGGGGTGCTGATCTTAAGCAAATACTACAAAATACTAAATCAAAGCATAGACAAATAGCACATTCCTTATCAATACTAACAATATAACAACAACAACCAGAAATTGACCAGACCTACTCCATTTTGGAGCAGCAATTATTTTTAAGCTAAAGGTGTACATGTGGGGAATTTGGGAACAGAGGAGAAGCGTCCAGTCTTCCAGATGTGAGCCCTAAATAGCAGAGAGGAGCAAAGTGCCAGCTACTTGTGTACCAAATCCCTCAATAAACTATGCAGACTTTGAAAGGTATATCTTTGTTCCACATCTTGTCATTGTTGCAGGATCATTGCTGTGTTTGTTGGTGCAAGATCCATTTTTAGACACAAAACATGACAATTGCTCCCTATGCTCTGTGCTCTGGGACTTATTTATGGTGTTCATAATATGCGTAATTCTAAATTTGGCCTCAAAAAACCCACACAGGGCCAAGTACAAAAAGGGGAGATGTCTGTACAAACCTAAGCAACCAAAACACTGCTTCTAGGTTTGCAGGGGGGGGGGAACAAAAGAAAAAGAGGGGCTAACCTTCATTGAAATGGAGAAGTGATTTATTTTACTTATTTTATTTAGCAAGACTTTTACTCTCCTTTTCTGCATCATAGGGCTACCAAACACCAACAAATTAAAACATGCTAATTAAAATATCATCTTAAAAGCCATTAAAATCAACACACAAATGTATCATTAAAACAATTTAAACCAGATGCATCATTGAGGGAACACCAAGCAAAACTAACAGGCTTCCATCTGCTGACAGAAGATAGCAACAGAAGGGGACAGGTGAATCTTCTTGGGGAGAGAGTTTTGGTGCTACTCATGGGTTGCACAGGGTCTTCAAAGATGAATGCGATGAACAGGTAGATTCATAAGAGATTAGGAAGTCCTTTGGGGTTTAAAAGGTCAGCACTAACACTTTGAATTGTGCCTGGAAACAAATTGGCAGCCAATGTATATGTGCCAAAACTGGAGTCATATGGTCCCTACAACCCACTCTAGTTAACATCAAATAGAAGTTTCCAAACCAACTGATGTTTCCAAACACGTTTCAAGAGTGGCCCCATGTAGAGCGCATGGCAGGAATCTAATCTAAATGTAACCAGGGCATGTACCACAGTGGTCAGATCTTTCCTGCCTAGTAAAGACTGGAGCTTGCTAACCAGTCAAAGCAGTTTCATTTAGATGTTAAAAAGCTTAGGAAACAAGATGAGGACCCCACAGTCCAGAGATCAAGCAGCAGTCCCTCAGCACCACCTTCAGAAACCTACCCTCTAGGTAGGATTGGAACAACCGAAGAACACTGCCTCCTAGTCCCAGCCCAGAAGGGCCATCAAGAAGGATACCATGATCAATGGTAGCAAAAGCTACTGAGAGGTATAGAAGAAACAACAGAGTCACATTCCATCTGTTTTCCAGTGCAGGTCATCTACCAGGGTGACCAAGGCTGTTTAAGTCCCATAACCAGGTCTGTGTACATATTACAACTTTAAAAATGATACCAGCTAAGACCCCATACAACCATGCATTTTTAAAAAGTAAGGTGCAGCCAATGGAAGGTGGGGGGAAGCAGGGAAAGGAATCACATGGTGGCAATGGAGGGGAAGATGAAAAATGAGAGGTGGTTAGTAGGGATGGGCACAAATCTAAAAATTCTGGTTCAGGGTTTGGGGCGTCCCCTGGACCAAACCAAGCCAAAAATGCCCCAAACTGTGGCTGGGAGAAAGGGGGGATTGCCCATCTGTTTCACTTCTGCTTCAAAGCAAGGGGGAGCGAAACTGATGGGTTTAATGGCTTGCAGCCATTTAAACCTAAAAGCTGGTGGGAAAACCCACCCCACTGTTAGGTTTAAATGGCTGGCAATCATTTCACCAGTCAGTATCGCTTTCCCCCACTTCCAACAGGCCGGTGAAATGGCTCATAGCCATTTCAGCCTAACAATGGAGTGTGTTCGCCTGTCAGCTGTTAGGCTGAAATGTCTGCAGCCCCTGACTTCACTAGTAATAATTTTGTGTTAGTCTTTGTTTTCTGTAAGAGGTAAGCTGCTGCCAAATCTTCCTGCTTCGCCTGTTGTCCTAGTTGTATACATACTGTTTCTTCAAAGCATGTTCTAGTGATTCTTTGAAGTTTTTGGTAATGAATCCTCATACCAATAATAACATAAAGGTTCTTCCTTTTTTGTTTATCTTCTGATTCTATTTCTTTAGGCTGCTTTGCAATTTTTAGAGAATTATGGTATTGAAGATATTACAGTTGCACAGCTAGAAGGCAATTCAAATTCTTTGTGGACCATCAGTCCTCCCAGCAGACAGAAAATGATAGACGAGCTCAACAAAACAGATTCTCCATTTACTGTGGTTGTTTCATGGAGTGTTCAAAGGTATGGCTTCACCAGCAGCATATATGGGTTACCTTAGTTGGTCTAGTGACAGTGTTCTGCAGTGCTCATCTCTTTCATTCCCAAGCTTGCTTATTATCATGTGCAGGGCAAGGCCCAGATGCCCTTACGAATTTTAATTATTTATGTAACTGGAAAGTTAAATGACCATGAAAATAAAGCATCCGGGTGGCTCCATTAGTGCTCTTAAGCAGTTTGAAAAGTGAATCTTGCCATTCGAAGGGCACAGAATTGTAAGGTCCAGTTGGCTCCATCTCTCTGAATTTTTAGGTTTCCTAAGGCACAAGAGTTCATTAATGAGTAGAATGACTATAATAAACATTAATATTGTGCCATGTTTTGTTTGTTTAGATAACTGCCTAAATAAAAATAGTTTAAAGAATTTCTTAACATTCGTTTCAACAAGAATTTCTTAAGGTACATTACAAAATGAAATAAAAACAAGTTCAGCAAATAGATATAATAGATTCAAAAGAACCGCAAACAAATGCTCTGGGGTGCTTCTCACTTTTTCACTGGTTTGGCTGACACGGTTTCTCTTCATTTCCAACAAGTGAAATGTCCATCACGACAGACAGCCACGTTTAATGCCTCTTTCCCCCACCATTCTGCTGAGAGCCATCAAAGCCAAGTGACACCAGACTGCACTAGAAGCAATGGGTGGAGCACCACCACCTCTGCTGCAGCCTGATGGAATAAGCCAGTTTACTTTGATCACGCCAGCCAAGAGGAAGCATCGAGCAGGAGCCTCCTTTCATGGTACTGCTCAGGCACAAGTGATCCCAGGCTGCACTGCAACAAGTGATAAGCAAGGCAGGTGTTCTTTCCCACTGTCACTCCTCCTCCTCAGCATTGGCCCACCAGGAACATTCCTCATGCGTTTAAAAGATCAGTCAACCCCTTGTCATACACTGGCAGTTTGAGGCAAATAACAATGGCAAGGAGTGGACGCAGAAGCACATTAAACAGTAGCTTAGATTTTCCATACTGGAAGTAGATAGATAAGTTTCAGGTGGCATCATGAGACTCAGAGGCTTCACATGGTGAGTCCTCTAGGCGACTGACTTTACTCAAGGAGCTTGCCATCTCGTGATCATAATTATGGCAACCATCATTTGGTTGCACGATCCTATTAACCATTAAAAAAGGCTTCATAGAAGTAATCCCAAAATCATGGAGAATCCATCGAGGCAAAATGTATATATATAAATGATTTATTAAGTCTGAGATTCACTGGTGCTAAGGCCCAGGCTGCTGGTGCTCTGCTATCTTTTCTACACCCCCTGCCACGCTGTGGTGCAGCTGAGTTCCCTTGCATGGAAGCGCAGAACCACTGACAGCCACCTATCCAGGCATCTTAGCTTCTGTAAAGCTTTTAGCGACAAATTGTGGAGTTCTCTGGAAAGGTGGTGGAGATATTTTCTAAATGAATAAATGAATACGACTAAGGCTCAATGAGATTTATAGTTGATGATGATGTAAGATCAGGTTTTCAATTATTAGTAATAATGCTGAATCGACCATCCAGTGTGAATAGTAACTTGAATATAATAAAATCAGAAGAATTGTGCTTTGTCTAAATTTTGTGATTACATACTGTGAAATCTTTCAATCCCTTTTTATTAAAGAAACCTCTCCCTTGGAGCAAAATCAGAAATAGCATCGTCTAAAGAGTCGTTTCCCCTTCCAAATAAAACAAGAATCGAACTTGCTAACATGATGCAGGGAATAAATGGTGTGGAGAAAGTGTAAGTTTCTTACCATGTTAACTTATTTTTTTCTTTTAACCAAAGCTAAAAATTACTGGCCAGTGCTTTGTATGAGCCAATATCATTTGTGATATTTTATCTATTTTAGTAGGGTTAGCTGTGTTAAGAAAGAGTTCATTTTAAAAAAAACATTAAAATTATTCTGTATGGTTGCAGCATTTAACAAAGGAGGTCTCAAGTCCCCTAATCTTTTCCATTTGTGTTCTATTCTCTGTTATTCCTGAGGCTGTGCTTTATTCAGTTTCCATTGCAGTGTCCCAAGTAGTGTTCATGCTTGGCAGGCATTGGAGGACTTTTTGAAGGTACACTTCCTCCCCATCACGGCATTATGAGCCAATGGGCTTCCCCCTTCTCATTTTTTCCTTGGTGTCTGCACTTGAGGTGGAGGGCACAACACACCAGTGAAAAATCTATGAAATTCCAATAGATTGGATTGGGGGGTAGTCTTTCAGGGAGGAGAGAAGACCAGCAAATATGCAAAATCAGTAGAAGTGAATTCCTCACATATCCCTGAATTTAATAGCTTGCTGAATTGAGTTCCTGTATGTTTGTAATGAAAAAATTTGTCTGTAACATCTGATGGGGGCGCTTATTGCTGCTGTTGACATTATGAGGTTTGGCATTTTAATTAGCTTTGGAGAAAGGAGTAATGCCTGTGATCGTATTTAATGTCCCTACTACGAATCAGCTGATCAGTGCTTTCAAATACAATTAGGCTAGTTATATGTTTGACAGCTTCATACTCCAGATGCTAGGAATGTGCCTTTGGCTATTAGAGAAATAAATAGCTAAATAAAAGGTTATTTTCATGAATGTCTTCATTGTCATGGATGTGGGTTTTCCAGAAAATTTTCAGTAGAAAAATTTCAAGTAAATTTTCCAGTGCCCAGAATAGATTGTGCTCTGATTTGGTATCTGTATTTGCTGCATGATTTTAGTAAACAAATCTCAAAAAGTATTCCTAATACAAATGTATGAACGGAAATATTAATTATGGAAACAAAGAAATAGACTACATTTAATATGTCTAAAATGTTGTATTCAAATTTCTATGTGAAAATTATTTTCATTTGAATAATGTAAAAATTTAAAGACAATACAGAATAACATGCACTTCCTGTCATATTAAAATTTTAAGAAAAGATTAGGGTCCTGAAAACTGTTGTAGCATGGCCAAATAGCTGTGCACAATATGCCACTGTTCTTCGCCTCCACTTGAACAGATTTTCAATCTTATTGAGTGCATGAGTAGGGTTGCCAGGTCCAATGATTGCACTGGCAGGGGAGGGAGAGGCACTTTCTGGGAGTGGGGGTGGAGCACTGTGACATACTGACATCACGTGGAAGTGACATCATCACATCAGCAACACTCTGGTTTTGAGTAAAATTTTATGGTGAAATCACCTTCGAACCCTAGGGTTTTGCCCAAAAACTAGAGTATTGCCAACATGCTGATGTCACTTCCATGTGATGTCAGCATGTCACGTTTGGGGGTGGTATTCCCCTCCACCAGCTAGCTGGCCAGCAGCAGGCAGGAGCCCAAAAAAACTGGGGAATCCCCCACCCCCAACTGGAGAATGGCATCCCTATGCATTACGGTTCTTCCTGTTTCACTGTCACTGGCCTGTATCGAATTATACAATCCAAAGAATTAAGGGTACCTAAGAGAGCTGATTTCTGCCAGTTCCCTCCCTACTGTGCTCCCCATGCTGTTGCTGAAGGTCCATAATCCCCAGGAACAAAACTTCAGGGGCTCAGAGGGCTGCATTGGAACCAAGGTATCAGAGGAAATCTCCACCCCTCCTAAAAGAACATAAGTGACCTTAAATTTATTTATTTATTTAAAGCATTTTTATGCCACCTTTCCCACCAGCAGATTCTACAAGGTGGTGAACATAAAAAACATTTAAACCATTAAGTCAGTTAAATACTTAAACAAAAACACTTGAAGGAAGGCCAATAACCATTATTGGGGGTATGCCAGCTGAAACAAAAAAGTCTTCACCTGCTGGGGAAAAGACACTGACAGAGGGTGACAGATTAATCTCCTTGGGGAGGGAGTTTTCGTGCCACAATGGAGAAGGCCCTTTCTCAGGTCGCTGTCTTCCTAGCTTCAGATAGTATTCTTTGGAATTCTGTGGCTGAATACAAGCCAGTATCTGTAAGAAGCTGCTTTCTGGAGCTGGAAAGGCCTCGGGGAGGAGGTATTTGCCCCTTGTTGGAGCTGCATATGTGTAGAGAATACTACGGTGCAGAGAGGCTCTCGTGTTTCTCCCCGGTGCCATAGTGGTCCTAAACAATTGTTCTACCAGTCAGTCTGTGAGCAAGGGCAACTTATCATACTACATTATCTTCACTTCCTGAATCTATCATCAGTCCTGAGTTATAAGGAGAACAGCAGATTTATAGCTATCATAAGTAAATAGATTCACCTTTGTTGCCATACACCACTTTTTTTTCTATTTAGTCAGTATGACTGCCTCAAAGTAACCAAAAATAACTAAAAAGGCAAGGGATGTTATTTATTTATTTATTTATTTCATTTATATGCTGTCTTTCTCCCAAATGGGGACCTGAAGCAGCTTTCATTGTCTTCCTCTTTTCCATTCTTTGGTGGTAAAGTGGCATCATTTGTTCTTGTGGGATAAAACTTCTCTAGTTATAGGCTGCATCACAGCTCTTTGGTGACCCCAAAGGAAGGCTTCCCTGAGGATCCCAGTTCAGCCCTGTCTGGCTAGCAGACAGAAGGTTGCTGACTTCTTACATACTGGAACAAGACAGCTCCTTACTCCACAATTTTCTTTTTTCTTCTGTTCCCCCATCTAACTAGAGGGGAGTTGGAGACTCAAGCTGAAGTCTTAAAGCCAGGGGGACTGCCAAATTTGCTAGGAGATGACCCCTGTCATCTGAGGGTTCTCTTCCACCTGGGGGAAAAGGAACAGAATGATGAGTGCTTGTCCTTGTTCTGTAACTAAAGGGAGTGCCTTGTTTCAAGGGTTGGATGCTTTGGCCTTCTACAGTTCAAAGAGGCTTAAGAAGCACAGACAACATGAGCATATGTAGAAGCCATTCCAGATCTAGATCTAAGGTCTTGGAAATTGGGCAGGAATCCCCAAAGGGGCAAGAAAACGATCTCCTTTCTCTTCTCCTGCTCCCAAGATAAAAAGAGGAGAATTCAGAAGTGACTGAGCTGCTGAGATGCATGGGATGTCACCTGACATTGATGAAGACCATCCATGTGGCAGGAGAGCTAAATGTAACAGCAGACTAGTTCAGAAGGATGACACTGGATCAATCAGAGTGCCAGCTGTATCCTCAAGGCTTGCAACAGATTTTCCAAAGGTTTGGGAAAGTCGGTGTAGACCTCTTCATAACCAACTGAAGAGATTCATATCCAAGACAAGATGCAGTCAAGCTGCAGGTGTCAACGCTTTCATGAGCAAATGGCCTTGAGGGCTAGGGTATGCTTTTCCTATGATGAAGCTGGTCCCACAAATCAGCCAGAATATTTTAGACATCAAGGGGGACATGATTCTCACCACACTTTTGTGCCCTCAAAGACTCTGGCTCCAGGGTCTGCTATAGTGGTCATCAGGGGGACATTGATATCTACCCAGCTGACCAGATCTACTACTACAGGGGCCACTATGTCACACCCACAAACAGACCTTCTAAAACTAGCAGCTTGGAAGTTGAGCAGTGCCAACTAGCAGGATTAGGCTGTTCATATTTGGTGGTATCTAGTCTCTTGGCATCTCGCAAATCATCCACTAACAGGGTATAGACTCATATTTGTAGAAAGTTTATCTCATGGTGAGAGATTAGGTCTATAGATCTTCAGGGAGAAGTTCTCCTGCAGTTTCTTCAAGATCACTTGGATAAAGGTCTAAACCCAAGCACACTGAGATCTCAGACAATGGCTCTTTCAGCGGTTTCCACGACAAAATGAGTGAAGGATTTTCACAGCATCTGCATATAAAGCACTTTCTTAAAAGAGTGTCCCTTCTTAATCTTCCTGTCACACAGAAATTCCCAACATAGAATCTGAATACAGTCCTAGCAACCCTTGAAAAGGTTCCCTTTGAACCCATGGTGATTTGAGCACATAGGGAACTAACTCTTAAAACAGTGTTCTAGTAGGCATAACTTTTGCTCATAGGATCTCAGAAATTAGTGCTGTCTCCATTAAAAGCAACATGTATGTCTCTCATAACAATGAAGTGATTCTTAGGGTGGATCCTTCATCCATATCTAAGATGAAGTCAATTTTCCACAGATCAAGGGGAGATAATCCTTTAATCATTCAGTCCCACTTCATCTCATGCTATGGAACGCAAGTCACAATGTCTAGACTTTAAAAGGGTCTTCATTTTTTCATGGACAGAACTAAGGATTCTAGGAAGACAGATTCCCTTTTTCCCCTTCTTTTAATAAGTCCTTGGGAGCTTGACAGTCATCATCTTCTATGGTTAGGTGGATTTGGGAATGTATTTCCATGGCATATAAATCCAAAGGTGTGCCACTTCCAGAAGGAATTGCAGTCCAGGCTCTGAGGGGAGCAGCAGCTATGTCAGTTGACCTCCCTCTTGGTGGATACACTGTGTAGAGTAGCTACATAGAAATCAGTCCATACATTTACCAGACACTACCATGTAGACACTTTGTCCTCAGCAGACAGAGCCTTTGGACAGAAAGGTTCTTTTTCAGGCTGTAGTGTCAACCTGATATCATCTTACATCCTACAATAGGGATACATTTCTTTTCTGCATCCCATGAGAAGAGATTGTTCAGCATCTGTCACCCATAAAAAGAAAATTTGTTGACTTACCAAGAATTTCCATTCTTGTTGTTGTAGAGATGAGGTGGTCTGCCCCACTCTGTCTGAGATAGCATACAGAAAATTTGGGATGTTGGGAATACCCAGTTTTTCTGTTAAATGAATCTCAAGCATTCGTCTACTATATTGTGAATGAAAACAAGAGATTATAATGTCTTTGCATGATGATAGGAAACTGGTACCTCAGCTTGGCTTGTGGCCTGCTGGGGGCCAAATGATGTGAATTGGAATTTGGTACCCATCCCTCCCTCAGGGAGTTGTGCAGTTGAAGCCTCTCACTCACCCACCCCTACCTCTATTTAAATTGGGTGCAGAGTAGAAAAGTGGATAAAAACCATCCTGCAGGCCCCACCCTTGCATCCAGCAAAACCATACACTTCCTCCAAGGGAAGGGGGAATTCATACTATCTTTTTTGCAACTTTACCAAACTAATCAAGTAAGCCTCAGCTATCATGTGCTGAATGCTGGGACCCACAGACAGGGTGGAAGCATGCTGAGATTGTCCTGTACAGCAGCAAGAATGGGCTGTGCCTGGGAGGAGCTGAATTCAGGGTACTGTGACCTTATGGTCAATCCAAGAACAGGTCCAAGCGACTTATTAAGGCAGAGACGTGGGCTGTGGATTGCACAGTTTAAGGGCAGAGAACAGAATGTAGACTGAAATTGCTGGCGCTTCTATTTCCAGCTGCCTGTGCATTAATATAGCCTGAGAAGCAATGTTTCATACCATGTACATTTAGGGTGCTTATGCAGCAACAGTCATTAATGATGGTCTGCAGGCACTCATGTTGGGCATGTGTAGATGGTTTATTTGAAACCATCAAATGCACTTGTATGCCAGCAGCTGAGTTGAAAGCCAGAACTTTCAACTGCTGCTGTCCCCATCCCTAAATCTTCAGATATGGGCTCTTAAGCAGACATCATGGGTAAACTACCTGACTTCCTGAATCTTCTGACCAACCCAGGCCGCTGCTAAAGAAACCACCATTAAATCCTTCTGATCTGGCCAACTACCATGCAGTCTTGAATGTATCATTTCTGGGTGAAGTGGTTGAATAGGTGGTGGCAGAGCAGCTACAGACTTTCTTGGATGATACATGAGCTCTGGATCCATTCCAGTCGGGCTTCCATCCTGGTCACGGGATGGAGACAGTTTTGGTTGCCTTTACAGATGACCTCCTTAGACAGCTGGATCAGGGTGTGGCAGTGCTGCTGGTGTTATTAGATCTTTCAGCAGCATTTGACATGGTCGATCATGACCTGTTGACCCATTGCTTTACCACCACCAGGGTACATGAGACTGCCTTACAAAGGCTGTGCTCATTTCTCCAAGGACAGGGACAGAGGGTGGTGCTTGGGAAGAGGGTTTCTTTGTGACACCCATTGGTGTGCAGCATCCAGTAGGGGGCAATCCTCTCCCCAATGCTTTATAACTTATATGTGCACCCTCTTGCCCGTCTAGTCAGGAGGTTCGGACTAGGATGTCATCAATATGTTGATGACCCCCAGCTATATCTGTTAATGGATGGCCAGCAGACAATAATGGATGTCCAGCAGACAATCAGGCTAGCCTGCACCATCCAGGTCAGGGCTAGCAGGGCGTACTCCCAGGAAAGTGTTATTAGGATTGTCCTGTTAACTACCCTGAAATACTTTGGATTTGACTTGGGTAAGCTCTTGGAGGATTGGCCGTGTCACTTAATATGCAAAGGAGTTCCTGCTACAAAAAGAGCTCTGTCCCTAATGCAGTTGTGTAAGTTGTTTCACAGCGTTGTCATAATAAAATTTGAAAGAAATATCACAATTGAAAATGACATCTGCTTTTTGTCAGTGGTGTACAAATGGCAGAAACACAAAAGGGGGAATTCACTGTAATGACCTTTTCATACATCCTTGTGTTCACCTTTTTATTTTTTATCGCCTACAAAACACATTCTTCTGCCTTCCTGAAATTTGAGAGGAGGATTCATTGGGTGAGGAATGCAGTCCCTGACAACAGGAAGGGACAGTTATGCCCGTTGAAACCACTAGAAACTATTATTGCATGAGTTTTCTAATATCACTAGTTTTAATTTAACCCTCCAAAGAAAGCATGAGATAACAATATATTAATGATTTAAATGGCTGACCTGCAGGACCAATTATGACTGAATTTAAGGTTACAGCATCCTGTCATTTTAGTCATCATATACTTCCTCTGTATACCAACTTAAATTGGCATCTCCCCTCATTTTGCTTTTTCAGAAATCTAAGCCACGTATATCCCCATTACATCAAGGCACCTAGTGATTCTCTTGCAAAACCCTTGAAGCAACTTATGAAAGGTATGGATTTTCAGTAGTAAGCTGCTTACTCTTTCCAATGGCAAATACATTTTGATTTTGCACCTGGATCATCTAGTATGTTGGTGGTCATTCTAAACAATAAAGAGGTTTGGGCCTATTCTGTGATCCAGTACTGCAACTGTCTCTTGTTTATCCATTGTTGCCAGCTGTCTTAATGAAAGGCTGATGTGGAGGGGAAGAATGACACCTTCCCACTGTGCCCCACAATCTGGCACACAGGCTGGCATTATGAAAGAACAAAAGTCTGATCTGAGCCACATAAAGAATGAGATTCTCTCCTCTTTCCCCTTCATACAACTATTGGTTCCTCACACCCTAAGGCACAGCTGCAGTCATGGGGTGAGCAAGAGCATAGCAAGTGGAGAGGCTTCCTATCATGTGGAAATGGGGGGATGGCTGTCAAACCACAGACTTCCTCTCATTTTGATTTTGCTGCTGGCTAGTTCATTTTGCACACCCAAGTAAAAAGATAAAATTAAAATGTGAATCATAATAGCTTCTGGAAACAATTTAGTTTTTCTTCAAGTGAAATCGAAGGTCAGACCAGATGAGACCCTGCAAGTTCTGCAGTCACACTTCAAGTGTTTATTTATTTATTTGATTTATATACCACCCTCCCCACGAATGGGATCACGGTGGTTCACAACAATCTAAATACAATACCATAAAAACAACAATTAAAATAATAATTAAAATGGTAAAGCCATAAAATACTGTGCAAACAAGCTTGTTCTGGTGTCAGTTCGGCAACAGTGATATTAAGATCCAAGCCACCGATTTCAATTCAGCAGTACCGATGTTAAGATCCAGGCCACTGAAAGAGAAGGAAAAGAGATATCCTCCACCTCAACCAAAGGCCCAGTTGAAGAGCTCTGTCTTTTAGGCCTTGCAGAACTGTAATAGATCCCGCAGGGCCCTGATCTCGTATGGGAGGTCATTCCAACAGGTGAGGGCCAGGGCTGTAGGAGCCTCGATTCAGCTGTAGGAGCCTTTGATTTAGATGCGTCAGTGTGGTGGTGGGGATTTTAATCTTTCTCCACATTCCATTTTCCCAATCTCAAGTGGCCTTCTGGAGCTATTCACTCAATTGGGAGGAAACATTCAGGCAACCGATATCTCCCCCTAGTGGTGCAAATAATGGTTCCAGGAAGTAGTTTCAGGTTGGAGAAATGGCATGACCCTCCTTTACTGTGGTTAACCCCCTTTTACTGTGTACTGCAGCCCCAGCCATGAAAACATACTAGAGATACAATCACAGATGTTCCAACAACATATGATCAACATTTTTACCACACCTTTGTTAAATTCTGGTAGACTGCCCAGCGACCAGATGAAAATCAGTGTGACTTAGCCCATAGACCACCAGGTGGCCTAAGTTACTCACATTAACTATGCATATAGTTAATACAGTCTAAACCCACTGAAACTAATGGACTAGAGTAATTTTGCATCGGGTTGCATTGTCAGTCACTTGAAATTATAAAAATTTAATGGACAAGGCAATAGTATTATGAGCTACTGACAACATGGTTTCTCATTTTGGTAGGTGGTGAATTCACAAACATTACCGTTTCATTGGTCAAGAATAATGATTATAAGAACAATACCAATAATACTGATGATTTTCATGAGTGGTGGACTGTCAACCAAACAGACAAAAAAATTGTGAGAGGTGATAAGGAAGGCAGCTTGGAACTTATTGTATTCAGTGACAAAGTTAGCCCTCCTAGCCTTGGATTCTTGGCAGGCTATGGGTAAGCTATAAACTTTTACTAACATAAGAATATCATGTGTGACATTTAACTGAACTTCAATACCACCAATTCTCCTCTAGAACAGAACTGCTACAATTTGTTTTTTAGTTTGTTAAGTCATCATTTGATAAAACCTCATTGCATTTTCTCTGACATTCAGAGTACTACAATCCTAAATTTTATTGATCTTTGGCGTACGGGGAAAAGATTCCTTTCTTGAATTTTAACTTTGTAGTATCCAGATTTCATCACTACATGACTGTACTTGAAATTACTCTTGGTTTTAAAAAAATCCTTTCTTATTTTGCAGTATCATGGGATTATATGCCTCTGTTGTCCTGGTGATAGGAAAATTTGTCCGTGAGTTCTTTAGTGGAATTTCCCACTCCATAATGTTTGAAGAGCTTCCCAATGTGGATCGTATCCTGAAGTTGTGTACAGATATCTTCTTGGTTCGAGAGACTGGTGAATTGGAGCTGGAGGAAGATCTATATGCAAAATTAATATTCCTGTACCGCTCACCAGAGACTATGATCAAATGGACTAGAGAAAAAACAAATTGATCTCTTTGTGATTCTCCTTGCAAATCAAGATGACTTCATCTGATTTTCTTTTTTAAAAAAGCACAACATTCTCTTAAGAGCTAAGCCTTTTATAATTGGGTAGCAATGAATTTTTAGTTCATGGAGCCTATCTGGTTGTTCCCCTCAAAATCCGTGCTGCCTTTAAAATCAAAGATGAATTTTAAAAAAATTGTTTGTTTTCAAATGCAGTTTCTCTAACATCAGATCCACTTGCTTTTCAGTTTGGTAACAAAGTGTTTGACATCCTTGTCTGACTATAGTAACATCTTGGACTTAACTTGTCCACTCAAGAAGGAAGGATATGACATGTGAATTAACTGGTGTCCCCCCCCCCTTTTTTTTTTGAGTGATACATCTTGGATCATGAAATATCCTACTTTTCATCACTGATGTTCAAGTGACACAAGGTGTTGGAGTTGCCCTTTTAGGGCATTCAAGACAACAGGACAAAGCAGGTGCTGAAGGAATCTATATTATGCACATTTCTTTTTTTCTATTTTTTAAAAAAGAGGTTTCTTGTGTTGAAGACTATACAGAGATACCTCCATAAGGAAAAAAAATCAGTGACTGTCTTTAACTGCCTTATTTTATTTGAACAATTACAGGAGACATTGAAACATCAATGACTTTACTCAGGAACAAAACTCGAGTCAACTAATGGATAATTAATTATGTGATACTCTTCAGGACCATTTTTCCAGAATAACTGCTCCAAAATTGGCAGACTTTTTTAAAAAAGGCAGTTGAATTTCATGAGAAGCCTTCTGATTTCTTAGAAAGATCTGAAGACTGAATAGGGTGGTCTTTGTCTCCACAGCCTGCTTTCCCCCATTTTGACATTTTAATGCAATGATCTGGCTTGTATCTAATATTTCTTTCCAGGGTTTCAGGTATACAAAAATGTTTACATATTTGAATTCACATTTTTACATCCAAGACGGGTTTTTAAACTTCCCAGTCATGAGAAAAGTGTATATATAATGAGCTTGGAAAATTGCCTTTTCTTAAATTATTACGCTTGGTGACACAGGCTGCTCAGCAGAGGACACTGTAGCATGAAATTTTACTGTTGCAATGTAGTTTTCATTCCATGATTTAGAAAATGCAGTTTCTTAAGGATACCAAATCACTGAATGGCTAAGGTATGCTAAGGTGTTATACTGTGTAGTTTTGAATCCATAATGACTTCAAATAAAGCACATGATGCAAAGTCATTTTAGAAGTATTTTTTCCCTATGCTTGTTTACACTGAATGGAATTTTTTTTGTATAAATTAAATATGTTTACATTGTGAGATTGTCAATTACCACTGAAAAAAGCCTTCTTAGCTATTTATTATATGTGATGATATAGTAAGTCGATAGAATGTAGCTGACATGGCAACTGATCAGACAAAGTACAGTTACAGGCAGAGTTCACGCCAGGATTTTGTTAAAACAGAACACCACAATAGAATGAGATGGCAACATATCTACACAGTTGATACGCTTCATGCTAGCACTGCTGATATCTTTCCGTACTGTGAATATTAGCACTTTCTGACCCTGAGGAGATGTACACTGATAAACCACTTCAACATATTGCAACAAAATGTGTTGCAACCAGAGCTCCTTAACAATACTCATATTTCCTAACAACCTCTAATTTAAGTGGGCTGGTGTTATGCTACAAGAAGGAAATGTATTATTAAAAATCTAACTTCTTTGTAATGGCCACTGATTGAATTCTTTGCAGAGCTTATATGCATTCAAGATGAAATTTCTTGTGTACAGTGGGCTGTACGTAGAAATGTGATAGATCTTCCACTATCACTTGCATTTTAGGGTCCTTTGGCACCACTGTTTACTTTTTGTTCTCTGACTTCTTATGTACATCTGCCAGCTAAGCATAACACTTTGTGGATGTGATGAAGTAGGCTCCACTCCATGGCAGCTTTTGTTAATAAAGTTATTGTTCCTTACGTTTATTTCAGTTGAGTTAAAAAGTCCCTGAGGTTTGTTTAGAACATGGAGCTCTGTTGTTTTTGCTATGGAAGATTAATGTGAAGGCTGATGAGACCAAACAAGTAGAGAGGCTGGCCAGGAGTGGACTGGGAAGTGAAAACAGCCCTGGAGCAAGTCTTGCTGAGCAGCCCCTGCTGTGCTATAAGCCAGGACTGCAGGGCCATTCGTTTGGGGAGGGGTGGCAACGGGCGTTAGCTCACCCACTGCATCGTCCCCCAAACTGGAAGCAGTGCAAGGGGAGGCAGTTGGTAAGCTGACACAGACAGCCGTAGCTGATGAGGGGTCTCTTAGCTGGACAAAGTTTCTGGTGCTTGGCTGTGCTTAGCTCCTGGCCACCACCTGTAGGGCCAAACTTTACGGTGATCATGAGTTCCACTTGTGGCCCCTGACACCACTTTATGGAAGAATTTGACCATTTAAAAATACTGCAAAGGCCTGATCCTGACCAGGCCCATGGCATGAGAGGGGCAGGTGATCTTGTTCCCCTTACTCCTTTTCAAGTGCCAAAATGGTCCCCATGGCTATTTTGGTACTTGAAAGTCACAGGGGAGAAACAGTGGCCATCTACAAGCTTCTGAGAAGCCTACTAGCAGAACACATAAGTATAAAGTATTGGGTTGACCTCATGGAGGATGCAGACAATGACAAATGGTGTGACACATTTATTGGTACTTCACAACAACAATGACCCTGCAAGGCCAACTATATACACTGCCTCCCAGCACACCCACAGTCCCATTGGGGGGTTCGAATTTCCCACCAACTCGCTATAGGTGGATGCTAGTGGGAGCTAGGAGCCTTCACTCTATTGTTCTTGGGAGCGAAGCTCCACACTGTAGCTGCGGACTCCTGGTGGCAGCCCACATACATTAACACCCCTCCCCCCATAGTTCTGACACCACCTAGGTGACGTAATCTTTTAGATATGTGGGGGGCCGGCATTCCCTGACCGAATGCCAGGGGGCTGGCACTGGGTTGCTGGCAGCAGCCCCAGGTTGACTGGCGGTGGCCTGTGGTTGACTGGTGGTGACCTGTGATTGGGGCATCTGTGGAAGCAGTAAGGGTGTCTCTGGTTCGGTTATGGCTGGTGTAGGTTCGCTCAGCGAGGCAATTTCCTCGCTCAGGGCTTCGGCCTGGCCTCTGGCCTCTGGGGTGTAGGTGCCTGGTTCTACTGCGATCAGGGTAGGCTCTCCTACCTCCAGAAGCTGTCACCGCTGCAGTTGGTCCACATGTTTTTTTTTAATAGCCGGCCATCTTCTGTAGAGACCTCATACGAGAGTGGGCCTGTTACTCGGATGACCTTGTCTGCTAGCCATAGTTCCAAATGAACACTGGGTCTCCTGGGAAGAGCTATTGGAGGCTCAGTTTAGCTTTTGTGGCAAGTGACTATTGGTAAATCATTCCTCCTTTTAAAGCCATTTTAAATCAAGTGGCAGCCACACCTTTTAATGGCAGATTCCTTAATATAATTGTGCATTCTTTGTCTTTACCAAATCTACTTCAATGGGTTGTCCTGTATTTTTGTGTTGTGCAAGAAATTATTTCCATCCACTTTCACCAAACCATAGATGATAAAAGCCCCAGTTGCTCTATTCACCAAACCATAGATTATAAAAGCCCCTGTTGCTCTATTGTTTCCTCACAAGGAAGGAGCTTCAAGTCCTTGATCACTTTGGGGGGCTTGTGCTTGTGCTACAGAGGGCTTGCTAGCAATCTACAAGGTTAATATGATAACTTAGATGACTGTCAGTTATTACTCCATCATTGTCACGGTATATGTGTCATCTTTGGGGTTAGAGCCAGTGTCGCGTTTCCATAGGTGCATTGACTTCTGCCCACAGAGCATGACTTTCTCAGTTCCACCCTCCTACAGCAGGCTGAGATGCTGCCTAATCTTGTTCCTGTGAGTCCCCTCTTCTCCAGGAACAGGCCCCTAAAGAAGGGGGAAGCTGAGAAAGTTGTACTGTATGAGTGGAAGTCCTTGTGTCCATGGAAACACTGCATTACATCCAACCCCTGGTGGGTAATCCATCACTTCCTAGGAAATATTTTTAAATGAGCTGATAGCAAGAATCAGGATTATTTTACTCCCCAGAAACATTATCTGCTAGTGAACATCCTGTGGTTTATGTCCATGTGCCTTCAATATGCTGTGTACTACAGGGCAGATTTTTGGCTCAGTGAGTGACACGACTCTCTTAATTCTGCCTATCTAGTGTTGCCTCTTTCTGGTAAAACTTACACGACTTGCAGTTAGCATGGCTTGAGTTTCACACAATCCCCCAAAGCAGGTTGAATTCATGAATTAAATCACATTTAAATTCTTATACTAAAATTGTGCTTTTTGATTCTCTCTTACACATGCATGTTGTTTATAAAACATACTTTTTTGAGAAATATATGTGTCCTTTTTTAAAAAAAGAAGAACATTGCAATGATATTCAACCAGGAATGGGCCTTGATTTGTATAATGCCAAGTCTTGGGCCATGTAGAAACTACCACAAAGGATGTACAGAATGCCTGTCACAACTGAGTAACTGCAGTTTGTCCCCTCATACTTAGGATTAAGCAACATGACTGCCAGAGCAGATGACATGACATTTTGACAAGCTTGAGTCCAAGTGACTTAACATTCAGCATTACCCAAGGAGAGAAGCATTATTTTGTGTAGAGTCAGAATTTGCAGAGATGTTGCTGCATCATGGTGAATTTTAATTCTCTACAGGTCATTGGGAGGAAGCATGGAAAGAGAATGGGACATGCTCTGGCTGCCTGCTACCCTTGACCCTCACCAGGAGGTGTCACTGTCACCCTGACATTCCTGTGGACCCAAGCCTTTATTTTATGTACACAAAGATTGTACTTGTTTTTTCTGGGGTTAATCAATCAAAAGAGAATGTTGCAAGAGGTAGCTTTTTTGTGACAGAAGGAACAAGTTGGTGTTCCACTTAGCGGTTGTTGTTGACCCATCCATATGCAATTTCAATTTATTTCCATGTAGATAAAATTGTAAATACATACAAAAGCTATGGCTGTACTACCCAAGCCAAGCTTGGAAGGAGTTCAGTTTTGTTGTCCCAGGTGGCAGCATGAAAAAGCAGTGATGATGTGATTGACAGTTAAAATATATTAAGAGACTGATACCCTTGTATAATGTAATTATTATAGGAAATGGACTATATCTTGATTAAAGTTACTTTTAATATCTCTGTGTTGTTGTTCTGTGCAGATGCACATGTTTCATGCTGCAGAAGTGATTCTGTGTACTGTTGTCATGAGGATGAACAGAGTTTCTTACAAGTATGCTGCTATTGCTGACTTTTAAAAAGTGTGAATCAAGGAAACGTTACAAAACAAGAAAATGTGGCATTCAGCTTTAATATATTGTTGGCTTTTTCTTTTGGGAAAAAAGGTGGAATAGAAATATAATAATAAAACTGGATACTTCTGGAGCCCAGCAAAACATATAAAGAGTATGATGTTCATAAATAATATCCCTGTTCACACATTACAGTGAATGCACATACCTCCTGTTTATAAGGGCCAATTCATGGTTGCTTTACAAATTAAACCAGGGATCAGTATACCTGGATATAAGTAGGGTTTGAATTGCACACTGAATTGCACAAGCGAGTGGCGGCAGAGAAGTATGGTGGCGGCTGGCGAGGCTGGTGAGCGAGAGGAGGCTGGACCAACAGGCGTGGAGGCGGGGTGACGCGACAGGCCGGAGCCTGATGGACAGAGGCTGACAGCGAGCATGTGCGAACGCGCATTCAGCCCAGACTCGAAGGTGTCACAATAGCCAGAAGGTCGTAATAAATCAAGACAAGCGCCAGGAGGACGTCATCCGCAGACAACAGAACAAGAAAACAACTCGCTACAAAGGGTGCCTGGTAGGTTAGTCACCCCCACCCTTGTATGTGGCCCTAGATTAGGACTTGTACCGATTAATATTTGTGTAAACCGCTCAAAGACCCCTCAGGGTTAGAGTGGTATAGAAATTGAAAGTATAAATAAATAAATAAATAAACAAACAAACACACATATAAATTACTCAATGCACATATGGGGGGATCAAGTGTACACTATACACAGTTTGTATATGTGTTCACTGTAACCTGTGAACAAGGCTTGCATGGTGCATTTATCAGTCAGGCTGCATTAGCACTGTTAGAGTAATTCCATTTTTGTGTCTCATACAATCTAGTTAATCAAAAAGCATAAGCATAATGAATTGCAGGTAAGTGACCTGAAACCAGTGTAAGTGACCTGAAAACATTTGTACATTATGCTGTAAGTGCAGTAATTTTTTCCATATCTGCCTTTTAGAAAACATACCCTCTTCACAACTGCCAGGGTGCTATGGGACAATGCTGGTCCATTGCTTTAGAACCATTCTTTCTGTAGCTACAAGAAGGCTGGTGTTAATGTCAGCATAACCAGGGAGTTGCCTGGGGCCCAGCTAAGGGACCCCTGACCAATGAGTGTTTATTGAGTGGGCTGTGTATGTATGTCACACAAGACTGGGAAACATTTGCCTCTACTGATAGGTGCCAAGCTGGCTATCAATAGCAATGGGGCACCTTGCTTGCTAGCTATCATGCTTGATACCACCACTAGCTTGCACAGTCTGGCTGGTGACAAAGAAGTATCTGCTGTGCTTCCTGGGGGCACCTCAGAAGTGTAGCAGCTGTGCCACGTATGTGTGTGAGAAAGAATTGCTTGCAAGAAGAGGGAGCAGATCTAGGACAAGTGTCAGCGGCAGCAACTGGCACGGCTACATACCGTGTGCTGCCCTTTTCTTTCCCAACAGGGGTTGCCAGCCTGCACCACTGCTACCCCGCTTCTGCTCTCATCTCACAAGCACAGCAGCCATGCTGTCAAACCCAATATGTGCGCGAGAAAGAGTGAGAGAGGGCTCCTGCAGCACTCTTGCTGCACTTCTGCAAAGTGAGCAGGGCCAGTGCCACGTCTGTACAGCATCTCCCTGTGAGGCTCCTGGAACAGGCCAAGCCATGGCAGCAGCTCCATCCTTGGGGATGCCACTATCTGCTGGCATTGAAGAGGGACAAAGTTTCTACTCCTATGCTTGGCCAGGGTACAAGGATGGAAAGGAAAATGGGTATATTTTACGGGGGGTGGATAGGTTAGCCCTGGCTGCAGGCTTATTTTGAAGATAAGGTCCATTTATCTCACTGAAAAAACAAAGTACTGTTTGGCTTTTTTGTACCTCATGTCATATAATAATAATATGGCATTGTGGTAAGTAGGCGCAGAGAAATGACCAGAGACATGATGCACCGTCCTGGGCTTCAGCCTGAGTAAGGTCAGCTCAGTTTCAAGACACTACAGTGGACACAGAGAGCCAAATAGCAACCCTGGAATTCATAGTCATTTTCCCAAGAAGCTATAAATCCTGTAGTGTAAGAGGCAGGAGGGTTGTCTGACTAGACCAGATTATACTCCTGGATTGCAGAAAGGCTTTATTTAATTACAAACAGGTAAGGGTTTTTTGCTTTAGCAACCAAATTGTCTGAATAGTTTTTTTCAGGAAGTAAACTGGAACCTTGATTTACATCAGCCTTGGTGATTTAAGAAGCAGAAGAAGCAGAAGCAGAAGCAGAAGAAGAAGAAGAAGAAGAAGAAGAAGAAGAGGAGATTGGATTTATACCGTGCCCTTCACTTGGAGTCTCAGAGCGGTTTACAAACTCCTTTCCCTTCCCTTCCCCACAACAAACACCCTGTGAGGTAGGTGTGGCTGAGAGAACTCTAACACAAACTGCTCTTTCAGGAACAGCTGTGCCAGAGCTTGTGACTGACCCAAGGTCACATCAGCAGGTGCAAGTGGAGGAGTGGGGAATCAAACCCAGTTCTCCCAGATTAGAGTCCGCACACTTAACCACTACACCAAACTGGCTCTCTAAATAAATGATTTTAATCCCCCTGATTTAAATGAATCCATTTTGGTATTTCTATAACTACCAATGCTTCCGTTCTGGGTTAGGAAGCACATTGTGCTAATTTCTTGATACACGGTACTTTGTCCTCTTTAGAGGCTTCCTTACATAACAACATTTTGGAATTTAGGGTGGTTTTCCTTGCTCTCGCTTCTTTTACAGACTCACTTTGAGATTAAATTGTGCAGGTGCAAACTGAAACACCACCTCCATGTTCTAT
Organism: Gekko gecko; assembly: GCA_029375565.1. Classification (NCBI taxonomy): domain Eukaryota; kingdom Metazoa; phylum Chordata; class Lepidosauria; order Squamata; family Gekkonidae; genus Gekko; species Gekko gecko. The sequence continues at coordinate 54,880,281 of JAPDNY010000009.1, forward strand.
ATCAACAAACCTGGCAGCACTGTTTTTATGTCTCTGTGTGGAAGCAACCAAAATATGGAGGTGGGCTAGTAGTAGTGGAACGTAGTTCTCCAGGCCATTCACATCACAGGCATGGACAACTTGATGGCAGGTATGCTGCACAGATTATCTCTACCACATCACACGTGGTCCATCTCAGACAAATACATCCTATGTGTTTTCCAGTCATGAGGTTTTCCTTGGGTGGATTTGTTTGCCACCAGAGCCATCTTTTGTGCTCAGATGGGCCACAACTCCAATTTCATTGGGGATGTTCTTCAGATACCCTGGAAGGAAGGACTGTTCTATGCTTTTACTTCAATTCCTTACTGGGCATGGTTCTAGGCAGAATCAAATCTTTGCAAACGTATTGCATTGTAGTAGTTCCATTCTGGCATCATCAGGTCTGGTTCTCTGACCTAATGACTGTGCCACTCAGATGCTACATCCATTTTGCAGTGACCCCAGACCTATTTCATAAAGGATTGATTTGACATCACAGTGTAAGGAATTTAACCACTTGGCTCCTGAATGTCCCGCATGAGTTTTTTTCAAGGGGTGCTAAAAGTGCTATTACACTCAAGAAACCCTCTAGTCAGATGTCATATGCTTATAAATGGTACAGGTTCTCCTCCCAGTTAAGTCGGAAGGGACACAGCATAACCTCATGCCCCCTACCCCTGGTTTTTGATTACCTCCTCTCCGAAGGAACTCAGACCTGCTTCTTCTTCTGAGAAAGTGCATTTGTCTGCCACCTTTCACAGTTTTGTAAGTGGCATCATTGTTTTCTCCCACTTTACCTCTAGGCAGTTCCTGAAGGGTCTCTATAGCTTTTTTTCCTTCAAGAGCCCCTATCATTCCACAGTGGAGCATGTCATTAGTTTTATCTTAACTGATGCTACCACCCTTCAAACAATTAGCAACCTGCCCAGTGTCTTTACTCTCCCTTGAGGGCTGCTTTCTGGTCATCATTACATTGGCTAGGAGGATTGGAGAGTTGGCAGCACTTAGGTCTAACCTGCCCTTTATCCATTTTTTCCCTGGAAGGGTCATGTTAAGGCCTAGCCTCCCGTTCCTTCCTAACATGGACTCCAAGTTCCACCTCACACAGTTTTATTCTCTGTATTTTTTCCAAACCCATCTTCCCCAGGAGAGAAAGCTCTGCACAGTTTGGATGTCAAGAGCTTATTGTATTACTTACAAAGAATGCAATGTTTCTGCAAGGATTTGGCTTTATTTCTCTGTCATTTGGTCCCTTGCAAAGGCTCTGCTGCATTTTGTCAAACTGTTTCATGCTGGATTGTTCAAGCCATTAAACTTTGTAACTGTCATGCTGCTGTTCTGTGTCCACTGTCCATAACATCCCACTCTTGTCTTCTGTGCAGGCACACATTCCCTGGTTCCTGTCCCATTGTGAGCTCCTTTATAAATCTATAAATATTACTTGAGCTTCCAGTGGCTCAAGAGAACTGAGAGAAAATGGCGCCCCTCCCTCACAGTGCACAGTGCTTTCAACAGGAAAACGTTGCCTCACATGCTGAGAGGGAGGAATGCCTTTTCAATCACTAAAAGCTGTAAAGTTGTCTTTGAGGCCAGCCTGCACATGCACAGTTCCAATGTACACCTGCCGAAGGACAACTCGACAAACAACAGCTACAGGTAAGTGTAACCTTGTTATATGTAAACTGAAAAAGGGGGTAGTGTATTTCAAATTAAGATGACAAACCAAGCAGTACTCTAAATTTAATTTCTCATTTTATGCTGGAATATCACTTAACATGGCAACTGCAAACAATATCCACTAAAACGGAGATTGCAATGATCAATTTGTAGCAGCAAATAAGATCTGAATTTATCTTGGATGGGACAAAAACAAGGATTAACAATTACAATACAAAAAGTGCTTTATGACAATAGACACAAGGGAGAGCTAAACAATTCTATTAAAACATCATAATGCAAATGGTTTAGCAGTTCACATAACAGCTGTTTAACTCTGAAAATCCTGGGAGGACATAATTGCAGCAGTTTAAGAATACAGGCAATACGTGGGAGTGTTGCCATTTAGATTTAGATATCATGAAGTCCCAGTCCTTTTACCCATACCGTCAGTTCTAGTGTGGTCTTCCAGATATAGTCTTCAGTGCCTGCCTGTGACTACTTGATGTACATACAAATAGTGAACTATTGGGTTGCCAAATACAAACTTTTGTGGTTGCTTTGCAGTGCTGTCTGTGGGCAAGAAAAGGTTTGCCCCCCAGTACTTGTGAAAGAGAACTGTCATTATCCAGTAGCGGTTGTGAGTCATTGACAATGCATTGAACTGTTTTGAGCTGAGAGCTGTATGTGACCACTAGCAGTATTCTATTATTGTCTCTTTTGGGCCTGTCCTGTAAAGGGTTTCTCTGGGTATCATTCTGGCTTTGTTAATCTGTTTCCTGACTTCATCAGGTGGATACCTTAGTTCCAAAAAGGTGTGTTGCGTGAATCCCTCAGGTGAGAATCTCTGTCTGTAGGATTGGAGCAGATGCGGCTTTAGCATAGAGCCTGGCTGTATACAATGGATTGTTTGGTATGTTTAAGATGGTAGCTCAAGGCATGTAGGTATGTTTGTCGGTCAGTAGGTTTCTGGTATAAAGTGGTGTCTATGCATCCATTGTGTACTTTTACAGTAGTGTCCAGAAAATGTATTTCTTGCATGGACTGGTTCATTGTCAGGTTGATGGTGGCGTGAAAATCGTTGAATGCCTGGTGAAATGTGTCCAGACAATAAAAATGTCATCAGTGTAATGCAAATATAAGAGAGGTAGGAGTGGGTAGGAGTTTAGGAAGCAATGCTCCAAGTCAGCCATAAAGATGCTAGCATACTGTGGGGCCATGGCTGTACAGTCGATCCAGAGAAACAGGTTGTCACCAGATCTGAAGTGGTTGTGGGTGAGAACAAAATGGCACAGTTTGGTGGCAAACTCAGCTGTGTTGTCAGAAATCATATTCCTTATGGCTTGCAATCCATCTTTGTGTATACAAGGTATACAAAGATTCCACATCCATGGTGGCTAAAATAGTATTCTCTGGATGGTTTTTCATAGATTGTATTTCCCTCAGAAAGTCTGTGGTGTCACAAACATAACTAGGAGTATTGATAGCACAGGGTCTTAGGACAGAGTCCATGTATTCCAGTACCTCCACGGTGATAGTGCTTATGCCTGAGACAATGGGGCATCCTGGGTTGCCTGGTTTGTGTATTTTGGGTAGAAGATAAAAGGTACAACGTAATTGCATGTGGAAACCTAAATCTATATTTGTTGGTGCAGGGCAGTGGTCTTTTTTCGCTTTGATGTGGAGCTTTGCAGGTGCCCTGTTTGTTCAAGCTGAGCACAGTGCACCTCACAGACATTTCAGAAAGTTAAAATTAAGGAATCTGAATATCAGCAGGATAAGTTACACCTACCTGCCCAAAAACAGATCTGGGGAGTTATTTGTTGAACTAATGGATTGAAAAGACTGCTGATGTTACTGAGTGTAAAGCCAGGGTACAATTGCTAGACTGGATATCAGACCATGAAGAACATAATGGGGGGGGGGGAGAATGTACTCAGGCAGATAAAGTCAGTACTCAGCAGGAGTAACAGAAAGCTTGCAGATGGCTCACAGAACACTCTGTGGGTGGCCATGCTGGTCTGCAATAGAAGAGAAAGATTCAAGTCCAGCAGCACCTAAAAGACCAACAAGATTTCCAGGGTATAAGCTTTCGAGAGTCAAAACACCTTCTGTCAGATACAATAGGCACATGAGTTTACAACACAGGCTGACAGTATCATAAACTGGAGATATGGGGGGGAGGGGTGTCAGAGTTATTATGTTTGGAAACCCCAGCTTTCATTTCTTCTTTTAAAATCAGCCTTTTGAGGATGAAATGTTAGCTTCCTGGCACTAGCAACTAGCTAAACCGGGAGGATTATTGGCCAAGACTGGGACAGGTTGTCCCCCCCCCACCCCCCTGGCAAGGTCAGTGCCATACCCCAGAGTCAGCCTAGCATATCCTGAAAGTCCTGTCCCCTACAATATGGCAGATATGCCTTCTGCCACCCTCAGATTAGATGGATCCAACACTTCCCTGAAGCAATAGGTAAGTGTATAGAATTAGATACTTCCCACAAGATATTGTTTTGTGGACATTTGGAGTCTTGCTAAGTGGAAAATCTACAGCTCTGGGCATCATTTGCTCTGTTACTTGATGTTACTGCTCACATTTTTCTTGATGATTTTCCAGTTCCATGGTTCTCAAATAACTGAGGATCTTGAATCTCATCATCTGTGTAAATTCCCCTCGGTTTATGCAGAAGCAACTACCTCTTTTCTGGCAGTGTGGCATCTTCCATCTAAAATCCTGCCACCCATGGTCTATGTCACTGTTATGCATTGACTCACAGCCTTTTACAGTGAAAAGAGAAGAACTGTAACTAATGTTCACTGGGATTCATTGGAGTACTTCACCAAAGCCTCTCTGGCTCAAAACATCTGTGTAACAGTGCTTACCTTACTACCTAGGGATTGGACATGAGAATGGAAGGAGGACACTCTGTGCTGATAAATAATGTTTGACCCATAGCAGTCACCAGGTAGAGCCCACCAACTCTACCAAGACTGCACCTCTCATCTCTCTGTAAACACCTGCCCGCATACACATGTTCGTGTAGATAGATGCATTTCAGAAGTTCTATGCCCTGACCTGGATAGTCCAGGCAGGTCCGATCTCATCAGATCTCGGAAGCTATGCAGGACCAACCTTGGCAAGTATTTGGATGGGAGACCTCCAAAGAATACCAGGCCCAGGAGGCCAGAGGCAGGCTATCAAACCACTTCTCTGAACATTCTCTATATACCAGTATGTGTTGCCAGAGATCGCCATGACTTCTAGGCATAGGCTCACACACACACACACACAAATGCAAAAAAAAGAGACAGAGAGATCAAGTTCTATGCCCACAATCCAGCAATAATTAGTTACAACCAGTGTTCCCTCTAAGCTGAGTTGGTGTCAGCTAGCTCACAGTTTTTTAGCCTCTGGCTCACACATTTTTGTCTTAGCTCAGGAAGGCCAGCTCCAGAGCAAACTAATTTATGTAGTAGCCAAATTGCTTGCTCACACCTGTAATGCTAGTAGCTCATAAAGTAGAATTTTTGCTCACAAGCCTCCGCAGCTTAGAGGGAACATCGGTTGCAACCAATGGTCAAACTATAAATCACCAGGTGTGTGTGGGGGAATCCAAGGGAGCCAGGACTGGGAGCAAAATTCTTTAATCATCAGAGCACAATGAGTTTGGGAAGGGGATGGATTTAGCTCCATTCCATATTTAAAACTGACTACCTGTCTGCTACTTTTCATGTTGACATGGCTGCTCTGTGATATATATTTGACCCAAAGTCCCATTGAAAACAATGCATTGACATCTAGTCACAATTAAACTAAGTTATGTTGATTTCTATTATGCACAACTATCTAGTTGTGGATCATATTTTTAATTTTAATTTTTTTTCTTGCTATAGAAGTTTAGAATATTACAGAGTAAATAAAGGATTTTAGAAGTGCCTTGTAAAGGAGCTGCATTAAGGAAAACATGTTCTCACACAAAACTTTAGAAGTAAAATAGCTTGGGTATCATTTTAGTGAGTTCTTGCCAGTGTGGGGCTTCTACCTTCAGCACAATTAACTGAAAGCCAATGTTAATTGTCATAAAGGAGTAATTAATCTATTTCTCTAGCTAACTCTTCAGTGCAAAAGTCCAATCATTTTATGGCAGCTTTTACCCAATGGTTACCTCAACTGATGTGACTGAACACCCGAAGTGGTCAAAAAAGAGGTGGAAAAACCAGTATAGTTATTAGGTTGTGTCTGCATTGCTTTCCGACTACTAGAATGTACTGCCTGTGTTAGGACAGCTGGCAAACAATTTGATTAGCTGTTAGAGGCTAAATAAAGCTTTCGCTTCAGTATTTGTTTTACAGCATTTGTACCCTTAAAGCACACACAGTCAAAATGCAAAAGCAGCAGATCCATTTAAAATACACTTTAAAAGGCACAAAATAAAACAGTAAAATGGTCTAAAAATATCTGCAACATTTCTTAAAGGCCTTCCAAAAGATTCCCAGGTTTATTAAACAGCACCTGATTTGAAGTGGCTTCCAGAACAAGCAAGCTGATAAATTATGCCAGAATTTCAAGAGAGAAGGAAACAGCAGTATTCTGTTGTCTGTAGGGGTGAGATTGTCATGATTATTTGTTTTATTTAGGAAATTTCTATAATGCCTCTTCAGAATCCTGCTGGATTCTGCAGATTACAATTAAATAATGAAAAACAACAAGCAATTTAAATTATTTAACACAGATCTCCAACCAGAAGCAGACCATAAAACTGCTGGAAAACTAAAACCCCTGATTAAAAGCCTGGATAAAAAGGTATATTCTGACCAAGTGCTTATGAGACAGTAAAGCAGCCTCATGTAAAGTGAGCCTCAGCGGGGGGGAGCATTACAAAGGCGGGGTGCTCCCACAGAAAACGCCCTGTCTCTAATTGCCACCTGCCTCACTTCTGACAGGCAGATCTTAACTGGTGGACTCAACAGAATGGGAGGAGATGATCCTTCAGTTACCCCCAAGCCATTTAGGGCCTTAAAGGTAAGAACCAGCAATTTTAAATTGTGCCTGAAGGATGTGTAGCCAGTGTAGATCTTCCAGCTGAGGATCAATACAAATCCTGTAGTCAAGCAATCTCTGACAACAGCCTGGCTGCTGAATTTTGGACCAACTGCAACTGGAGATTTCAGGCCGCTTTCAAAGGTGATTTACCTGTCAGCCTCAGCTCTGACAATGGACATTCTCCCAACAGGACACTGCCAGCTATCTTAAAAACTGGTAGGATTGTATGGGTATAGAGGTGGAAAAGGCAATGTCTGGTGTAGAAGAAGAGAGGAAGACCCTGAAGGGGGAAGCAAGAAGACAATTAGGATAGTGATGTCAGCACCTTACCTCCTGTTAAGTGTCATTCCTTGTCTGTCTCCAGATTGCTACTCTTAGGGCAATTTCCTCCTTCTCAGAAGTTCCACACTTAGTATTACTCTTTCTCTCAGATGGAGATGTAGTTAGGACCTATCTCTGTCTCTCCTCTTTCCTATCAAGTATATTAGTTCTTAAATAAACCTCTATCTGCTCTTTAATCAGGTTGTGCACCATTGCTGTATAGATATCCTTCTTTTTAAAAAAACAACCAAAAGTCTGAAGTTCCTAAAACAAGATTTAGGAATTTCATGATCAAAACCGGGACCTTGTTATGATCCTAGAAACTGGGAGACATATGGCTAGACAACAGTAGAGTAACATGTTAATTCCATGGAACATCTGTTAACATCTGGGCAGCAACACTGTGTACCAGTTAAGTTTCCATCCAGTCACGGTGGCTAATGTACGGCTTCTAAACCATATGGATGTCCCTAGAGCTTACAGGCAACAGGTACAGATTGTTCACTGTGAAGCAGTGTTTGCAGACAGCACTCTAAGCAATCTCTGACCATCAGTGTTTATGTAGATAGAATTTCTTGTGTTTCATTTTACACTTACATTGAACCTCTTTTGCCAAACTGTTGCCCATCTAGTCAGTATGGAGTCTACTTTCGTCTTTACCCCCTGAATATTGGCATGTTGGAAAAAGGGAAACAGCAGAAGGACAGAAGTGTCCTTAAGCGGAATTCTCAACATAATCTCATCTTAATGACAATTGAAAAACAATCACAACTGAGTCTGCATTAATGAGCCCTCCAGAGACCATAAGAGTATTTCAGACCTTCAGCCCAAACTGTGCTGCTACCTGCTGTATCTGTTCTCCAACTGGTGAAGCAACATCCTCTACTTTGTGAGCAAAGCTATAGCACACAGGTAATCAGGTACTCCTGCCAAAATATCCAATAAAACTGAGCACCTGTGTTTGCCATCTCCATTGCACCACTGAAATGGGCAAGTGGGGCTAGAAAAACATATGGTCCCTATTCAGAGCCCTATGTAGCTTATATTTAAGGAGACAGACTGGAAAGCCTGCAGGTAATTAATCAATCTATTGCCATGGCAGAGTTCAAAATTACCTAGCTGATCTTCTCTCCTTTTGGGAGAGAGGGATCAAGAGTGCTAGATTTCACTGAGACCGACGGCTGGTGCAGGAGGGAGTTTCCTGCCTCTAGAAAAGGCAGCCTCAAGCCCTGGAGCCAATTCCGGTGCTCCCGTGGAGGGGAAAGTACAGCGGTGGGAGCTGGCAGTGTATCAGGGGAAGGGGCAGAGAAATGGGAAAGCTCAGCCCTCTTCCAGTCTGTGTCCCATCCCAAGGGAGGCTGGCAGTGGGGCTAGGAAGAAGAACCCCTCTCTGACATTGGTGTTGTGTAACGCTAGGTCTATAAATAATAAGACCATGGTCCTTAGAGACTTCCTGCAAGAGCAGAATGTAGACCTGGTGTGCATGACCAAGACCTGGGTATGGGAAGGGGAGACAGTAGCTCTCTCCCAACTGGCCCCACCTGGATTCTTGGTCCTTCATCTATTGCGGACTAAGGGGTGGGGGGGATGGCACTATTCATCTGGGAGGCTTACTCCTTCAGGGCATTACCACCTCCAAAGATCACAGGCATTGAGTGTGCTGGCTTGGTATGGGAGGCTGGAGAGAGTTTGGCAATTTGGCTGGTGTACCGACCACCTACCGCACCAACCAATAGCTTGCTGTCCCTGATGGAGGCCGTAGCACGCTGGGCATTGAAACACCCTAGACTGATAGTCTTTGGTGATTTCAATGTCTATGCTGACGATGCGACCTCCTTTCAGGCAGCGGATCTGGTGTCATCCATGGCGGCACTAGGACTCTTCCAATATATAACGATCCCCAATCACTGGGCTGGACACATGATCGATTTGATCTTTGAGGCAGGGGTAACAGTGGACTGGGTTACTGCTTTGGCAGTTCCATGGTTGGACCACTATGCCCTGAGGGCCCACCTGAATGTCCCACTCCAACCCTGTTTAGGTGGTGAGCGCATTTTAGCTCGCCCATGGAGCCAGATGGACCCAGTGTGGCTCCAGATGGCTCTGCGGGATCTGATGCCCCCTGGAGGCTCCTTAGATGAGCTTGTAGGGGACTGGTATAGCCGGCTGTATGCAGCCATCGATGAGATTGGTCCCAGGCACCCTCTGCGCCCTCGCTCTAGGCTTGCTTTCTTGTTTACCCAGGAGTTGCGGCTTATGAAGTGGGGGCTGAGACGACTAGAGAGATGGTGGTGCCATGCTTGAGACGAAGCTACAAGAGCATCTTATAGGACGTTTATGAGATCCTATGAGATGGCAGTCAAAGCCATGAAGAGAGATTACTATGCGGCCATGATTGCGTCCATGAGCTCACACCCAGCCCAATTATTTAGAACAATTTGGTCTATAACTACCCTGCCACACAGCAGGCCAAATGCTATGGAATTAGAAATAGGCTGTGAGGCGTTTGTGAACTACTTCGCGGATAAGGTCTTGCCACTCTGCTGTGAACTCCCCACCACGTTTGATACAGTGAACGAGCTTGAGGCTCCATGCATGTCTTTGATGCCAGTTCTGGATCATTTCAATTCACTCAGCCTGGAAGAAGTTGACAGATTGCTCCTAGCTGTTCGTCCTACCACATGCTGCCTTGGTCCGTGCCTGTCATGGCTAATTAAAGAAGAAGAGGAGGAGGAGATTGGATTTATACCCCACCCTTCACTACCCAAAGGAGTCTCAGAGTGGCTTACAAACTTCTTTCCCTTTCTGTCCCCACAACAGACACCCTGTGAGGTAGGTCTGGTCTTCAACATCTAGCCTGTGCCCCAGAAAAATCATGAGCAGAGCGATTCTCAGAGACTACATTGAGATAAGCCATCTTGAATAACCATCTTCAGCACTTTATGAAACGGTATTAATAATGGAATTGTTTTATATGATTTCATGGTGTTTTAATTATATCTATATATCTAATTCCCAAGTGGCCCCCTGTGTGCAGATATCTAAATCCGCACATCGGGGGCACCTGAGTGGCAGGTAGATTTTCCTGCGCACGTGGGGCAGTCCCCAGGTGTGCAGAAAAATCTAAAAAGTTGAAAAAAGTATATGGGGATATTTAAATCCCCAAAAAAGTAAAAGAGTGTTCCCTGCACATGTGCAGGGAACGCTCTGCGAACTGCCTCGCTGCCGCCACCACCACCACAGGGGACGGGAGGGTGGGAAAAGGCTTGGCGGGCTGGTTGGCCTCACCACCGCTGCTGCGGAGGGAGGAAGGAAGGGGGAAGCTTGGCGCACTGGCTGGCCTCACCTCCACTGCTGCTGGGGAGGGAGGAAGGGGAGGCTTGGCGGGCTGGTTGGCCTCGCCATCACCGGGAAGAGAGGAAGGGGGAAGCTTGGTGGGCCAGTTGGTCTCATCGCCGCTGCTGCTGGGGAGGGAGGAAGGGTGAAGCTTGGTGGGCCAGCCAACCTTGCCACCACTGTGCTACTGCTGCTGCTGGGGAGGGAGGAAGGGGGAAACTTGGCGTGCTGGCTGACCTCACCTCCACTGCTGCTGGGGAGGGAGGAAGGGGGAAGCTTGGCAGCCGGCCGGCCTCGCCTCCGCTGCTGCTGCTGGGGAGGGGGAACCTTGGCGGGCTGGCCGGCCTCACCACCACCGCCGCCGCCGGGGAGGGGAAAACTTGGTGAGTCGGCTGGCCTTGCTGCTGCCACCGCCACTGCTAGGGGGAGGGAGGGGGAAGCTTGGCAGGCCAAATACTGCCCCCCCATGAGTATTGCGGGTCCCGCCTCTTGTTTATATATTGATTGTGAGCTTGCAGCATCTAATGAGAACAAGGTCAGGCAGGAAACACCGCAAAAATACAAGGAACAGACTTCTCTGGGAAGATGGAGGACAGAATGTAAGGCCATTTCCTCAGTTTGGCATTTGGATGAAAACACAGCTGTTTCAGCTGTTTCAGAACTTGGCTCACTGCTACTAGGATGAAATAAAACCCAAACCTCAAATGAAGTAAAGCTGCACTCATGCCCAAGTCCATGCTTGTTTTTACTCTCCTCTGGTTAGACCATACCTAGAGTACTGTGTTCACTTTTGGACACCACAATTTAAGGAGGATATAGACAAGCTGAAACATGTCCAGAGGAGGGCAACATGGTGAGGGGTCTGGAAACCTATGAGGAAAGGTTAAAGGAGCTGGGAATGTTTAGCCTGAAGAGGAGTAGTGATATGATAACCATCTTCAAGTACTTGAAGAGCTGTCATATAGAGGACGGTACAGAGTTGTTTTCTGTTGCCCCAGAAGGTTCGACCAGAACCAACAGGTTGAAATTAAATCAGAAGAGTTTTCAGCTAAACACTAGGAAGAACTTCCTGACAGAGTGGTTCTTCAGTGGAACAGGCTTCCTCAGGAGGTGGTGGGTTCTCCTTTGGAGGTTTTCAAACAGAGGCTAGATGGCCATCTGTCAGCAATGCTTATTCTGTGAATTTAGGGAGATCATGAGAGGAAGGGCAGGAAGGATTGCATTAGTGCTTAGTTCTTGTGGCCCTTTCTTACACACACAGGGAAATGCTGATTGCCACTTTGGGGTTAGGAAACAATTTTTCTCCAGACCAGTTTGGCTGGAGAGCCTGGAGGTTTTTTTCATCTTCTGGGCATGGAAAAGTGGTCACTGGGGCTGTGGAGGGGGAGGTATTTGTGAATTTCCTGCATAGTGCAGGGGGTTGGACTAGATGACCCTGGAGCTCCCTTCCAATTCTATGATTCCATACTTGACTTTGGGAAATTCATACACAGGGACCTGATCATCCTTAACTCTGCCCAGGATCTGGCCATTACTTACTCACAGATCTTGAGTGAGATTTGTTTTCAAGTAAATATACCTAGGATCTGTCAAAGACTCCTCAATGCTATTTGACCAACCTTTCCCACCTTTCTGTCCTCACAAGGGCTGCCAAGGCAGCTACCAAATTAAAATATACGTAATAAAATTCCATTTTAAAATAATTTAAAATATCCCCCTCACAAAACCACACATCATTAAAACAACTAAACAATTAAAAACAAAAACAAAATACATTCAAAGACATAAAAACAACAATTAAAACACTGGTCAGGAAGGAGAGATCACTGAGGGAATGCCAAATGAAACAAAAAAAGTATTTGCCCGCTGGCTGATGGCAACAGAATGGGACAGGCAAGTCTCTCTGGAGAAGACAGTTCCAGAGTTTGGTGCCATGACCAAAAAAGCCCTTTCCCGGGTTGCCATCCATCTAATCTCAGAAGATGAGGGATCTGAAACAGGACCTCTCCAATGGGATGTCACGCTTACACAGGTTCATAAGGAAGTAGTCCTTGTTGGGGGACCTCTTAGAGGAACTGACAAATAGAAGGCACTCTTGTTTTCCTTGTGAGAATTCAAACCCATGTGCTACACAACCCAATGATCTGGAAAATACCTCACACCTTTACATATTGCACAGAATTTAAAAAAAATACCCTTCCTTACTTGTGCTGGAAAAGAGAATGTATTGAAAAACAAAACGATTAAAACACTGAGCAGTGTAAGATCCCTGAGCAGCCATCATTTGGGAGGCTCATGCACAATCAGCGGTCAGCAGCTTGAGTTCAGGCATACTGCACAGCAACAGAATGTTTTACTTCCAGCTGGCAAATTGCAAGACACCCACTGTGGTGACCCTTGAAAAAGGAATGAATAGAGATTCAGAGCAGTTAAAATTTTTGTGAAAGAACAAGCGCCAGCAAGAAGCTATACCCCAAGAGCTTTGACTCTTAGACCTCTGCTCCAGCAGACCTAACAATCTATTATATTGCCAAAATCTTACTAAGAGTTGGCTGTTTTTACAAACTGTTCAGTACAAATTGATGAGCTTGAGAATTTAGTTTGAGAGTTAGTTGATTGTTCTGGATCACATCTGTCTCCAAATTTCTATTTGTGTGTGTGTTCATGCACACATGAACCTTTTCTACATTACATATGAACCTGAACAGAGATTAGTGTACTTATGGAACTGGAAGTAAGTTAATGCAAATTTGTCTGGATTGCCTAGCAATAAATCCAGCTTTGGGCTCAAAGCAGTAAATGTTCTTTGCATGAGATGTTGAAGTCACTTGAATTGTTGGGTATAAATGTGCTGTTGATGGTTCACATAAAAGATGCCTGGATTTGTTTGGAAAAAAGTCTCAATATTTGTATTGTGCTAAACCACAAAACACAACATAGAATGGGATGTTCCTGTGTGAGTGTACAACTAACTGCTAAGGGAAATTCAGGCGGGTAACCATGTTGGTCTGAAGCAGCAGAACAAAGTTTGAGTCCAGCAGCACCTTTAAGACCAGGCCTGTAGCCAGGATGTTTTTTTGTTCGGGGGGGGGGATTTAAATTTTAAGGAGGTGGTTAAATTAAAGTTGGTTAATTTAATCAGAACACCTGTCTTTAAAGGGGGAGGCTCCAAGCCTGTTACTAGCCCATCTTTTCAAGGGACAGGGCAGTGAACACATCAGTTCCTAGGAAAAAACAGCTCTGAGGGCATTTAATTGCCTTGAGAAGGCATTCAAATGCCTTTTGAGTTCCCTTCCAAAGGGCAAGAAAGCTTAGAAGGCCACTTAAGAGTGGTACCTTCAGCATTTCACTAAACATCCCTTTTTCTGGTAACCCAGCAAATTTGCATGTTTCCCAAAGGCTCATGGGAATGCTTGTGAAAGACTCACCATGACCTAGGTAGTATACAGCAGAACTGGGCTAGCAGAAAGAGGGATTGTTGGAAATATATTGAAGGTACCACTCTTCAGTACCCTTCTAAGCTTTCTCCTGCCCCTTTTTATCTTTTAATAATGGCTGTTGAGTCAACAGTCCTCTCTTGGAAGCACCAGACACTCCAGGGTTTTACCATAGAATGTCTGGCGATTTCCTAAAGAGGTGTATGACATCACTTCTGGATTTTCCAGGAAGAGACATCACACCAACACACACACACACACACAGTCTCCTATTGGTTGCCAGACCCTGCTTGACAACCCCAGAAAAACATACCACCATTGTGATGCCCCAATACAGGCAGGCTGCTTTCCCTTTTAGTATTGTGTGATGGACTCCATGCATGTTCATTGTCTACATGCAAACCTCTCAGGAATCAGTAGAATAAGATTCCATTTTACAGGTTCCCTCAGAGGTCCAGAGAGGACAATTACTTCCTGCTTTTGAGGGCCCTAGCCATGTAAAAAATGGCAACACATGAAAATGAAATAAGGCAGCAAACTGTGAAAGATGAAATGCCAAAAAATTGACATGTCTAAGTACAAGGTCTCTTCTGAACTCGAGAACAGGGCCAAACAGCTCTCTTCCACCACTCCATTAGCCCTGCTTGGTATCAAAGCTGCGATTAGCAGGTCTTTTCAGGGTAATACTTGACTAACATTTGGCAGAATATGTCATTCTTTGCTCACTTGAACTGGACAAACACTTCCACATTGTTAATAGCAAAGCCTTTAAACACACTGCTCAACTGTAATGCCATTGCATACAGTCCTGAGGAATTCACAAGCAGAGGGCATGCATAGGTTAACCGCTCTCTCATGACCCTCCATAAACTGCTCTGTGAACTCCTGCATAGCATGAAAGACACCATAATTCTTTTCTCATTGTTGTTCCATTTGGAAGAACAATTACTTTGAGAGGATCAGAGCCAGAGGAAAAAGCTGGCCATGAGTCAGTAAAAAAATATTAAAGGCCCCATGTCTGCGGGCTGTGGAGCTCCACAGTGTTTAAGCTCAGGAACATTCTTATACAAGGCCTGAGGCACTTCATTTTGAAAAAGGGCTTTATTTGTAGGATGGAGCAATCACTTCCACTCAGCGTTAAGAACCTGCAGTGTACAACATCAGACACAATGTTTTAGAAACACAGAATAAGAGAGAAACCAAAGAAGGCACTCTCTTCCAAAAGCAGGACTCTTACCTGAAGCTATTCTTATCAAACATCAAGGTAACCAAAGATGGATGTTGCTGGATCTATGTCTAGAAATGTATGTGTGCAGAAAGGATGTGATAAAACTCTTATACTCACTTATATTCCACTCCATCTTTCTCTAATCCCTGTTCCTTCCCTCATTGTTAGGCAGACATTCCTCTTTCAGCACTTTTATTTTGGGGTGTTCTTTCCCAGTTTCGAGAGATATATCACAAGCATGGCTTGTAAGACCCTGGCCACAGAGGGGGTGTGCACCACACGGACGCCAACTGCATTGCAACTAACTATTGGATCCTATGACCCTCCTCTACTAAGTGAGAGGTCTTCCTCAGTTGGATCCAAAGCTTTCTTTTCTTTTGGAAAAGGCTTTACTAGCAGACCTCATCCCTATACTGCAAATAGAAAGGAAGACTCTCTGGATTATTCACTCAGTTACAGTGCTGCTGTTTTCCCTCATGCCTCAAGAAGGCTGGCAGACTCTCTCTCATACCTCCAAGCTACCCTGAGAACCCTCTTGCTTCTACTGGTCCATAGAACTTTTTCTTTTTACAATGCATTGTTCAACACCTTTCCCTTCTGTATTCTTTGAACAAATATCACTAATCTCGACCTGTTTATGTTCTATTTTTTCCTTCTCCTCTCCTTTCCTTGTGTCTACCTTTTATTTTATAGTCTTTATTTTTCCCTGTTCTCTTTGAAAAATAGTCTGGTGCAGGATCTGGTGCACACATGATGGTATAGAAGCAAAGGCTTTTGAGCGGGAACTGAACTTCCTGAAGCGCTTGTACAGAGGAATGAACTGTGGTGAGAAGTCCTGAGAATAAGGGAGTAACAGAGACCTCAAATGAAGACTGAATGGGCATGAGGCAAATAGTCTGGTAACAGACAGTACTTTTAATGCAGTGAATTTTTAGAGGATAACACTGAAAAAAAAATTCCATGCTGATGGCATCTGGCAGACAGGGATACTTTCTACACTCAGAGATAGGCACAAAGTTAGATGACTTCCTGTAGGTACAGGGGTGGCCAGACTGTGGCTCAGGAGCCACACACGGCTCTTTCACACATATTGTATGGCTCTCGGCAGGGCGACTGGGGAAGGGAAGACCGATTGAGGAGGCATGCCTCTTCAATTGGTCTTCCCTTCCCCAGCCAGTGTTCCCCTCCCTGGTTAGGCTTGAAGTAGGGGGAGCAGAGAAAGAGAGCAACTTTAAATGCATTCTCAAAGCTACACCCCCCCACCCTGGCCAGCATGGAGAAGGCACTTGTCTCTTTAAATCCCTTCTCCAAGCCAAACCAGCGAGGGGGGGTGCTTGGAGGGTGCATTTAAAGTTAAAGTTGCTTTCTTTCCAACTCTCCCTCCCTCCCCTTCTGTTTCCTTAATTCCCCTCCCTCCCCCATTTGCTTTCTTTTCTTTTTCTTTCTTTCTCTTTCTTTCCACTTCTCTCTTAGACAAATAAATATAATTAGCAAACAAATGAATATCATTGGACAAACAGATATCATTATCAATGCCTGTTTTTACCTTTTCTTTTTATTTAATGTTAATAAAAAGCAAATTTGCATATTTTCAATAAAAATGTGTGTGTGATATTTGTTCATGTCTTGTGGCTCTCAAACATCTGACGTTTATTCTGTGTGGCTCATACATTAAGCAAGTTTGGCCACCCCTGCTATAGTAGGATCTTGCACTTAGGCCTGCTTTGCATGCTGATAAAAACAATGTATAGAGACTATTCACTTCAACAATTCAGCCTTGACTGAAAACTTGAGGTAGACTAGTGGTAGCACTCCATCTATTCAGCAGCACCATCTTGTGGTGAACGTAGTGACTCTTTGCTGCCAGACTAAATCCAGGCACTCACCGTTGAACGGATGCCCTAAATGAGATATGATGCATTTTTTTCTGAGAAGCAAAAGTCTACTCAATCAGTAAGAATATAAAATAATGTTAACAGGTCAAAATTGAAAATCAGGTCACGTACATACAAACCCATCACTATTCAGCATTAACTGGAATTCAGTCCTGCCTGCCTCGAGGACTCCCAGAGTGCTTGCCATCTTGGATCACCCACAGCTAATTGTGTCCATGTGTGAACTCTACCACAGAGAGCCAACTCTTCTGTTATTGTTTACAACAACACTCATAGAGAAACCATTCAAGAACTCCTAATTTTCCTAGTACCTGTCAATAGTCAAATAGCATCAACCTTCAGTTCACACAATTTGTTTACAAATTGTCAAGTAATTTCTGGTCTCAGTATCTCAGTATCTTAATATAATGAATCACATAAGCCCCTCCTAATGGCTTCTAATTTATTGGATTATCAACTGAAAGCATTTCATACTCACCATTAACATATAAACGTTTATGTGAAGCAAGTTGATCATAATCATAAAGCATATGCAGGTTACCCACTTTAAATTTTATTTTTACCTGTGACATACAATGCCTTTTCTTAGAGGCTGCATCTGAAGAACGATTACAACGTGTCTGATATTCTATTGCATCCCACAGGTTGGATAGGGAAAGTTACAATAAAAGCACAGGCTTCACATTGCATAAACACAGTTTACACAGCATCTGAGTGTACAAATAAAGTCATATTTGATAATTTATGAAGTCACTTAATGTGATAACATTGGACTACATTTTAGCATCTTCATGCAAACCAGTACTTGCTTTGGCTCTTGAAAGGTTGGCATTAATCTCCAAAAAGTTTCTCCTTGATGAATTTTCCATTGGAGGCAAAAGTAGTGTGCAAATTGCTTGGAACACAAATGAAGCACTACTTTTTAAAACATTTAATAATAGCAATAGCATTTTCATGACGTTTTGGTAGATAAAAGTCATGTGGAGGCATTACCCACTGCAAGCTATATCAACCTTGGCAAATTTCAGTACTAACAGACTCACTGCTGTCCAGTTTTAAGGTATGACATCCGTCTCACATACTTTATGTCCCTGGGTTTTTCCATGGAAAAGGAAGCTTTTAACTTAGACCTAGGTTCAACATTCTCATCCCTATCATCTCTCCACAAACTTTTGAACTTACTGAACAGAACTGCTGAGTAGTACATTATTCACTATATTCACACAATATTCACTATTAAGGGGTGTGCATTCAGGTCTACCTGAACCAAAAATATACTCGAAAAACACCGTATCAGTATTTTTCGGGTATATTTCAGAATCCCAAATGTACCAGGATTTTTTTGGACAATGGGAAAAAATCCCCCCAAAATCCGGATATAGTTTGGAATTACCAGCAAACTTGGAACGGCAGCTAAGGGGCTGAAGCAGATTGCTCCCAGTGCTCAGCTGTTTTGGGGCTTTCTTCTGCAGTTCCTTTAAACAGGGGGTATTTGAAGGAACTGAAGAAGACAGCCTACAAAACAGCCAGGGAGGGCACTCTCCCTGCCGGCTCAGATGGGGCTCTTTTGGCCTGTTCAACCAAACTGCCAAAGAGAGCCCCAGATGCGAGCTCTGTTGGGCATTCCAGGTTAAAGGGACCACCCAAAAGAGTCCCAGCTGAGTTACCTCTCAGCAGTTTTTTGCAGCTTTTCCACTGCTTTTTTCCCCTCTGTATTTTTCAGTTCCAGTCTGCTGGACCAGAAAAAAATCAGAATTTCCAAAAAAATCCTGGATCCAAATACATTACGGTTGTTGGGATACGGGTTTTTTCAGGAATCCCAATTTTTTTGGGGGGTGGGGGTGGGCAATGGACCCGAAACAGAAAATATTGAGGGGGGGAGAATTGCACACCCCTATTCACTATTCTCACTCAATGTGAACGATTTCAGATCTGTGCTATACAACAACTATGCTCCCTCTGTTACACGTAAAAGAATACATGACTCTCAAGCATCTCACAATCTTTATTGCCCCAAACCATAGCCACTAAGGTGTGCTCTACTCCACACTTCTGAGCATGCATATTGACCTGTTCATTTGGGTAAGGGAGCTTTGCACATGTAGGCAGTACGTAAGTAGGAAGAGTTGCCTTTTCCAGTCAAAAGACTGGGGAAATTACCACGCTCTGTACTACCTTACTCCATAGTGAAATAAATATTTCAAAGGGAATGGTGTTCCTGATGTAGGGTCGATTCATTCTTACACGCACAACCACTACCGGAATGTTAGAGTACACACTTCAAGATCCTTTGCTGCGGCATATTGCTCATCTCTGTAAAATCAGTAGTTTACAGAGTTAAATATAATATTATCAGTACAATATGAAGAACAATTTTTAGAAGTCTTTAAAACTTGATACGGTTCCTTCGTACAATAGCCTGCATATCTGATATCACGCCAAAGAACTCATTCAGATAGGGATACAAACACTGAAACTCAAAACAGCAGCATCATTTTATATCTAACTAGATTTGTACTTGTGACGTACATCGAACATTTGGATAAATAATTGATATTTTTAAACTAAGGTTGTACAAGCCTACTTTGCCAAAGAGCAGAAGATTTTAAAGTTAAAAAGTATTCACTAGCCAAATACTCAGCAGGCATCTTCTACAGTTTGTCCACAGAGGTGTTACACTGACAACAGTCAAGTTACCACATTCAAACTTCTGAAAAACTGAGGATGCTCTCTTGAAATTGGCCCACAGAGCTCCTATATCTTTTAGAGAGACACATTTCACCCAATATTATATTCACACAGGAACAGCAGAGATACTTGTCAGATTTTTAAGATAATTTCAAATAATTCAGTATTATTTTCTTTAAAATACATAACACTTCTGCACTGAAACTTCCTGTTCTTCAAACTCCAAGTTTTCAAGGGGCTGCTTGATTTGATCTAAGAACATGAAACAACGCCCTGAAACTACAGACTCTGGAGAACTACTGAAGATAAATGCTCTCTCTCTCCGACTGTCTTTTTCAGAAGGCTGCAGTACTTGAATTCTTCATTAAAGTAGATGCACTACAAAGTTGATTTAAAAATGTAACATCAAATGCTCCAAGGTAGTAGGTACAGCCATGCTTTTTAATACGTACCTCCAAAACTGCCAAGTCATTATTATCCTTCCAGATTCATGATTGTAATGATGGTAATTCAGATACCTCTGAAATTGCTCAGTAGTCGAAAACAGCAAGTCTGATATTTGCGAAAAGTACAGAACTGGAGTTAACAAAGTCCACCTGCATATTCATCATCTTCCTCATTTTCATGAGATGTTACTGCTGGTCCTTCTGCGTTGCCCTGTGAAGCAACTGGGGATTTCTTCTTTAGGCCTCCTCCAGGGACACTCAGGGAGAGACCAAGCTTGGCATACTGGTAAAACAAAACAAGAAGTGATAGTAGTTTGTGTCTTATATCACCCTGATGATCAGCTCAGTCTGAAATCAAAATACAAATTTGTTATTAAAGCAGCAGGACAGTCAATGGCTTGAGTAATACCTGGTGTTCATCTCATTGGTACTCCATGGAACGAGGAGGTATTTTCTCCAAACTACTTCTTGAAATATACTACAGAGTTCAGAACTTTCTCTTACACTAAAAAATGGATCTGCCATCAAAGAGAAAGATACAGTCCCACCCTCCTCCTGCATGTACCAGAACTGCCCAATATCCTAATGCCATAATGCTATACATTTCCCAGCCAAACATCACTGGTTGGTGGGGCCAATGCTTAGCATGATGCAGCTATGACATAGCTGCTTCAAGAGATGTTACATGGGCAGCAAATGCAATATAGGAATGGCCATTTTCAGCAACAGCCCTTCATTTCACATCAGATTGTTCTACCAACAGCCAACATTACTGTATCTTACATTTTGACTGCTTGTGCTGCCATCTTGGAATACTGAGCAAAAAGGCAGGAGAAAAATTGAGCCCAAGCCTCCATTTATCCCACAAATCACCCCACAAGCCTCTAGGGCTGATGTCTGCTTGTAGGCTCCTTGCAGGGGAAAACAGCACTGGGGTACTCCCATCTCAGCCCCCAAAGCCCTGGTCCATCCAGAAAAGCTGGGCAGTTGGGGAAGCGCTTGGCCAAAGGGGAGAGTCCCTGTGGCTGCCTCCTTTCCTTCAGCACTTCAGCTGAGACAGGTGTGGGAGAAAGATTAGGGGAAAGACTGGCTTCAAGGTTGATCCCGACACCAAGCAGCAGGCACAGGCCAAAGCCCTCTCTAAGACTGGGAAGTGCGGGACGGGAGAAAAGGCTGTAAAGCTTGAGAGTCTCAGGACCCTGTCAGAGCACAGAAAAGACAACCTGCCCCTTTTACAGAAAGGGATGAGCCAACAGAGGAGCCCCTCCTACAGAGAGTCTTTAGTGGGGTGAGCAAGTTATTGAGTTATGTCCCCACTGACATCTCTTTTCTTGTGTCTGATGAAGGTATCTGCAGATGATCAGGTAGTGGCCAGTGGGATGCCTCACCAGAAGGCAGTGGAAGAAGCCTCTGCCCTCGTGGAATGTGCCTTAACTCTGTACACTACTTGTCTGTAGGACCTTCTGACTGTTGAGACGATTCATCTGGATACAGTCTGGGATGAGGCTACTCTTCCCTTAAGAAGGCCCAGCAAAGGAAACAAATAATTGTGGGACCTTTCTGAACTGACTTTTTATTTTCAGATAAAACAAGAAAGCATGTTTTACATCTAACCTGTATAGTTGTCTTTCAGCTGTAGAGGATGGATGTGGGAAGAAAACGGGGAGCAAAATATCCTGAATCAAGTGAAATTTAGAAACTACCTTGGGCAGTAAATGTACACTAGGTCTAAAAACTACCGTACGGTCATCAAATTCAATAAATGGATGGTCAGCTCTAAGTGCTGTTATTTTTCCCATCTGTCCAGCCAACGTGACAGCTACCAGAAAGGAAATCTTGAATGAGAGATTATCCAAGGAGCATGTGACTACAGGTTCAAAGCTAGAATTGAGCTAGGACCCGTGACAAAGACCACAGGGGATAATGAGAATCCTCAGAGGATAGAGGTTGTGTAGGCCCTTGAGTCTTTTGGAAGAGTCAAGTGAAATTTTTGGAAAACTGAAAAAAGTGACCATCCCTCTATTTAGAAATGAAAGGCAGAAATAGCTGCCAAGTGAACTTTAATAAATGAAACAGCTAAACCTGCAGTCTTTAAAAACAGGAGGTATTCCAAAACTAATGATAAGAGACAAGTGATAGAGGAGAAACCGTTGGCAAGGGCCCATGAAGAGAAACATCTCCATTCATGGTTGCAGGAGATTCTAGTAGACAACCTACAGGCATTAAAAACAGCAGTAACTAATGGTTCAGGAAAACCTTGACGTCTGCTATCAGTAGCCAGGCAGTCAGGCACAGGTGCCACACATTGTGGTGCACTGTCTCCTCCATCTGCATTTCATCTGGTACCTGTGGCGGATAACTATAATTGCCCCTTGCCCTTCAGAGGAGGACCTGAAACCACATCTGACCAGGCCACAAAGGGGTGACCAGGATGCAGTATGTGTCGTTTCTGATAAATTTGGCCACCACCTTTCCTATTAGGTGAAAGGGAGGGAGAACACAATATGCATCCAAATCAGTTGAAAGGCATCTCCCAGGGAAAAGGAACAAAAAAGGGGAGCTTTGGTATTGTAGCGTGTTGCAAAGAGGTCCACTGTTGGGTAAGCCTAAAGTGTAAAAACAGGGGAGATGTAGTCCTGCCCCAGTGACCATTCATGTGTGGCCTCCACCAATCTGCTGAGCAGGTCCACCCTGTTGTTGTTTGAACCTACAATATGGATAGCATATAGAGTGACCTGATATTTGATAGCCCATTCCCATGTAGCAGTGGCCTCTGTGCAAAGGGGGTGGGATGCTGTATGCCCCTGCTTGTTTATATAAATCATAGCTGTAGCATTGTTTGCACCTGAACTACACCTTTCTACATAGAAGAGCTGTGAAAGAATTAAGGGCATAATGAATGGCTCTCAGTTCCAAAAGGTGGATACATAAGCCCTTTTCAGCTGGGGACTAAATGTCTCTTATACACTTGTCATTGCAGTGGGCACCTCACCCCTCCAGGAAAGCGTCAGTACTAACTGCAACCTCAGGAGATGGGAAAACAAAAGGTATTCCCATAAATAAGTTGGGAGTCGAGGGTCCACCAGCCCAATTGCTTTAGAATCAATCTCAGAATAGATAATCTTTTATTCTGAGAATGTACAGAAGGGTTAAATACATATATAAACCAATTTTGTAATGGTTTCGTGCTCAAGGGAAACAGGAACTGCAAAAGTGATGGATGGTATAAGGCCTAACAGCCTTGGAGATAGCTTTCTGAAAAAGGTTTGTAATGAATTGTTTGACGAGATATTTCATGCATAAAGCCCCATAATCTAGTGCCTGCCAGTATTTGTTGCTTTGACAATCTCAGGGCTTTCGTCTGAATCACCATGGTTAGAATTTCTTTTCCTCAGACAGCTAATCAAGGTATGGTGAATTTTTCCCCCCATAAAAAGAGCAGATAAGCTCCCATAATTGCCTGATAACTGGCTATACTGAGGTTGAGCAAAGAAGAGGAATAAGTCTTATCACTTAGGGCACCAATTTTTCTGCCTTATTTGTTGGCCGGAGTGGAGTGGAAGACCACTTTACCTGCATTTCTTCAGCTATGAGAGAAGATGGGGCAGGATGAGTGAAAAGGAATGGGCATCCTTCCTGCTGGACACTATACATATTCTCCACGCTACGGGATGTAACAGGGATGGAAGAAGATTTGTCCTACATGGCCTTTGCCATATCCAAGATACCCTCTAATAATGCAAAAGCCACAATGCCAGGTGAATTGGAGTAAATACGGTCTAGGATCGTATCATGTGGCTTCGTGTCAGCGGATGTTTGAATGTTCAATGACAGGACCATCCTGACCATTTGTTCTGAATAAAGTCCGAGATCTTCACTTGGTGAAACAGGATTATGATCCCCAACGGTGTCATCAGGAGAAGGGTCAGAAGGTAGGCCCAAACTGTGTGAGATAACCAGTGAGATGGCCCTGATAACCTGTCCAAAAAGGATTGTGGAAGGTCCAAAAAGGCAGAGAAGAAGCAAAGCGATAATGTTCTTCACTGGGTGGTGGCAAAGAATGAACTGAGAGAAAGGGGGAGCTCTTCCCCAGAGCATGTGACTGTATGGGTGGGAAAATTGCTTCTGTCAGCTTCGTAGGGGTGTGGTTCCTCCAGTCCGGTTGCTAGGACTATAGAAACTAAGAAATTTCCCCAACAGCTGGCCTGTGTGCATGCGCAGTCCCATGTGTGCCTGCACAGAACAATGAGAATGAACTACTGGTGACAGTGGACACCCCACCAAGGAAATTAATGCATAATTGGAGAAGCAGAGAAAGCCTGTCACATTTCCTAAGGATAGGAGGAACTCCCTTTGTTCAAAGAAAAAGTGTATAAAAGTCTAGATAAGAAAACACTCAAGGATCAGACTTTCCTCTCTGAAGTTCTAAAACTTGAGTAGAAAGGGGATTCCGGTTCTGGTATGGCGCGACGACGGGCGGGCTTCAGCGCGAGCTGAACCGCCCGACCGCGTTCCGACTCTTTTCGGGACTCCCGGGTGCCGGGGGTACCCGACCAGCGGGCTTGGAGGGCAAGCTGGAGCAGGGGGCTTTTTTTTTTTTTGGCCCCTCCCGCAGCTGGCAACGCGGGGGGGTGTCCAGAAACTGCCCCAAAGCAGGAGCGAGCGACGGAGCAGAACATGGCCGCCATGTTCTGCAGAGACACAGCCACCCGGTTTGTTTTTAACCTTAGATAACAAAACCGAATGGAAAGCAACACGGAGGAATGAAACTAATGTGGATAGGATAAAGGAAGGAGTTGAAATGTTTGAAAAGAAATACTCCCAAATTTCGGCGTCCAAGAAGAGGTATTAAAGCGGCCGGGAGACATAAAGGACGGAACTGTAACTGTAATGAGAGGAAGCGAAGAAATGAGGGAGGGGTGAACAGTTTTTCTATGTTGTGCCGGGAGTTTGAAAAGACGGAGATGAACGGTAAAGGAAATAAAGAGAAGGAAGTGGGTGAAACCCTAGAAGTTGGGGAGATAGATATGGAACAGTTTATTAGAGCCATAAAGGAGGCGATAAAGAGAGGGTGTGATGAAGCCTGTATGGAGATAAAGCGGAAGTATATCGTACAACCGGATACAGGAGGATCGGAAGAGCAGGGACTAATATCTGTGAGGGAGTCGTGTGAGGAGGATGTGACAGACATTAGAGATGGCGTCGAGGAAGATTTAAATGATTGCGTGGAATTGAGGGATCGGGTGAGCGAAATAAATGAATCCGGGAGAAAACTGTCAGGACTTAAAGTGGGACTGGTGAAAGAAAATAGACAGTGTATAAAAGCGAGACGGGAAAAAGACAAAAGGCTTAAAAGAAGGAAGCACGAGCATGGAAGTTTAAAATTGGCAATAGATCTTGGAAAATGGAAGGAGGGAAAGATAGAAGAAAGAGTTATGGAGGCCAACGAACGTACAAGGAACGAAGATATCTGGATAGGCTGAAACGGAGGAAGCAGCGAGCATGGAAGTTTAAAATTGACAATAGATCTTGGGAAATGGAAGGAGGGAAAGATAGAAGAAAGAGATATGGAGACCAGCGAACGTGCAAGGAACGAAGACATCTGGATATGCTGAAACGGAAAGAGAAAATGTACATGTCTAGGAGGAAATTTAAACGATATGAAAAGGAGGTTATTCTGTTCCTTTTGTTACGGGTATAAGTTGGAATATCGACCTGAAATTAATTGGTTTATGATCTATCTGTATATGTATTTAAACCTACTTACTATGAATTAAGGTATTTTGATTTGAGGAGGACAATTGGTGGGGATTAGGAGGTGTATTTTTTTAAGATTAAGGAGGATTGATCAATTGTTTAAATATATGGGATTAAGATGGTTTATAATTATAAGTAATATGAGGATGAGGAGTATTAGAAATTTATAATTTAAAATGATTATAAAGGTTGTTATTGATTTGGTATCAAATGAATTATTTAAAAGTATTTAAGGCGGTTAGGGATTAAACATATATATATATATATATATATATATATATATATATATATATATATATATATATATATATATATTAAAAGAATGAATTCAGTCATAGTTAAGAACAATGAATTGGATAAATTATTGAAGGTTTAATGTAATAGAAAAATTCTGAATAAGTGAGTTAGAGTGGACAAGAGGTAGGGTTAATAGAAAGATATATTGTTTGACTTATGTATGTATTTATAAGTATATAATGTTTATTGTTGTTTTCTTGGTTTTTTTTTTCTTTTTACCTTCTTTCTATTATTCTTGGTTGATGCGAATAAGAGAATAGGAAGCATAATTTAAGAGTGTTTTGGACACGAGTTAGAGGGTTTGGGTGAACCGTAAGTAGGTTTGATGTAATAAGTAAGGGAAATATAGTGGTAATAAGTATGGGAAATATAGGTCTATTTCAGGTTACATTAAGATGGGTCCGGAGTTGAAAATCTATAAATGAAAGATTGAAGGGAAATCTATGTTTAAGAGAGGAAATAGAGATAAAGGTTCTAAATAAAACATTACTAGAATAATGAAGATACAAATGTATTTAAACCCCTGTATCAAATGCACAGAATTGACAAGACATGGGAGAAGAGGTAAGAGGAAGAATAGTTCATATTGATAGAAAAATAGTTATAAGTACTAAGTCAAATTAGGTTAGATAATTAATAAATTCTAAAAGCTATAGAAACATGTACTTTTAACCAATACAGATTAGATATGATAGGAGGGTTGTGTTTCTCTGTGTTGTTTAGGAAAAGAAGTGGGATTTAAAACTATATGTATGTAATTTTGTTAATGATCTTGTATTTGTGTATGGTATAGGTTGATAAAATCCAATAAATATAATTTAAAAAAAAAATGAAGTTCTAAAACTTCACTCTAGCCCAAACCTAGTCCTACCCCCTTCTCATGAGGCTTCCTCTGCTCTGCTTAGTTCTATCTTTGCTATCTAGCTTCTTGTGTTGCTCTATGGCTTTGCTTCTTATGGACTGCATCCAGGAACTCCGGGGTGGGGGGAAGGTAGCTATGCAAACTGCTTTAGGCTAAGAAAGGTACCTGGAGGAACTTATAGCCAAACTACACATTATAAGGGCTATGACTTCAACCTGTGGCTGCCAGCGCCACATTACAGCAGAACTTGACCATTTAAACAAATGCGGTGAGGGAGACCAGGCAGCCTTGTTCAGCCCTGTTTTGGTACTTCAAAAGGTGGGAGGGAAAAGCTCCCCTCCAAAAAAACAAACTAGCTTTGCTTGACTAAAGCCTCTACAAAGTTATGTCTGTCTGGTAGGCCCAACAAAGAGGACTGTGGGACGTTGGGTCTTATAGAAAGAGACATGAGCCTGCTTCGGTAGGGTAGGGCGGGGTGTAAGTGGAAAAAGTAAATAAAATAATTAATAAATACTGTTACAGTGTTCCCTCTAAGCTGAGTTAGTGAGAGCAGCTCACAGTTTTTTAGCCTCCGGCTCACACATTTTTGTCTTAGCTCAGGAAGGATGGCTCCAGAGCAAACTAATGTATGCAGCAGCCAAATCACTCACTCACAACTTTAATGCCGGTAGCTCACAAAGTAGAATTTTTGCTCACAAGACTCCACAGCTTAGCGGGAGCACTGGTTACAGAGACCCCAGGGGTCTTGCTGTCAATCACTCAATTAGAATTAACCTTGACGAGTAATTGATAATAAGGTCATTTGATTCAGCTGCAGAGAATCAAATAATCTATGTGGCAGTGCCTTGACTGGCTCCTGAAGTCTGCCTTGTTGCCAGACAATGGGGTATAAGAACATGCAGTCTTCAGGAAGATTTTGGAGGGAGAGGGCTGGTCTTGAGTTTATACTCTGGCTATGAGGTAACCCCTAACAGCATGGAATGCTAAGGTAATATCTGGTCTGGGGGCACAGAAGTCTGTCATGCGTGCTTAGGAATTTTTAGCTAAACTTTCTTGTTTTATTATTCTGTCTTGCATGCCTTTTAAAATTGTATTTTAGAGCAGTAGTTTAATAAATCTTAGAACCATTATTTGTGTGGTTTCCTTGGATTTGGGATTCAATTTGAATCAGTACCTTGGCCAAGTTTGACATGGTTACCATATAATTGTTTTGGCTGGAACTCAGTAGGCAAGTGGTCAGCCTTGCAGGGCTTTCAGGGTTAAGACCTGGAGACTTGGCTCCTCAGTGTCTAAGTTTAGGGTGAGTTAGAGGCAGCCCTACCTGGGGGTTCTGAGGTGCCTGACCCCTGGTGTTTTGGTTACCATTCCAAGGAGCTTCTGGACTGGGACCTCTTGACATGGTGGCACTGTAATTCAACTGAAGCCATAAATTGGGGTTAATCTTGATAGCCAGTTGGGCTGGGAATGGTTTGTGTGTGAACACACAATTAATGAAATTACTCTAATGCCTGATGTTTGTGCAGCCCAAAAGAGACAGCTGTGTGGCATTTTGAATGAATTCAAGTCCATATTTTCTGGCAAACCTGGCAAAAACTCTTTAGCCAAGCTTAGTATAATTACTAAAGATCACCCACCTATTATTTCTCATTCATATAGGGCTAATGGACAACATGCACAGATACAGCCCAAGAAATGCAGACTAATGTTAGATTTGGGTGTTATAAAAGCATCTAAAAGCAATTAGAGTGCTCCTGCTGTTCTAGTTCTAAGAAAAAATGAGGGAATAAAATTTTGTGTGGACTACAAAAAATGAAATGCTGTGACAAAAAGTGACCAATACCCCATACCCAGAATGGACAACCTCATTTTCTATGTGTTTTAACATCTGTTCTTGACTGCTCTCAATGTTACTTTATATGTTTGGTTGTGTACTGCCCTTAATAAACCATTTTCATTTATTTTGATCAACTAATTATTGTATGTATAGTTCTCACTGGTCAGTGTTGGCCCAGTGGGGCAAATTAGGACCCTGCCTTTCACCAACTTACATCATTGTCCATGTACTTAAAGAGTGGTGAATTGCAGACATCAGATACTTGATCCTGGTCTTGCTGATCATACCCTTCTAGTAGCTGCTCTAGAGCTGCACAGTCTTCACTTTCCCTGAAGCCTGGTATGCTGAAAAAATTGAAAAGTTCATCATTTGGTCAGTCTCCTTCAAGCTTAAGAACTCAGACTTCCAGTACAGGGCAAATAAGCAAAGGGAAAACACAGAATCAAAGCTAACTCAGTGATCATACAGCTGAATTCTTAAACTCAGCGATCATGCAGTTTAAGTCTCTAATTACAGCTGTACATTTGATACTTTAATTTTTATTTCCCAAAATGGTGGCTTTTCAGAACACTCTGCATTGGCAAACTGCATTGGTACAGAGAGCTAAAGAAACACAGAGCCACTGCTTCCATAAAAGAGATTATATGAAACTATTGGGTTGTAAAAATAAGATGCAGGAAACTGCCCAGACATGGAGATGCACAAAGAGTTTATAAGTGAATATATACAGAATATATACAGAGAGTTACCTAGTCATTTGAACAGCATGGCATGCCTTAGTCTTTGAGAGCTGAATCCCCCCATATCTGACTAAGCATACAGCTATTATGCTGAACTCTAGCCAATCCCTAACAAGGTGATGCAATCCCTGACCTGAATGAACAACACCTGGAGGAAGCACCTGTCTGTAGTTACTTGACTGCTAATCTGACAGCTAAGTTTGACAAGTAGATCTAACTCATCTATAGTAACTGCTTGCTACCTCTCACATTCAGATCCATATCTCAACAGAAACACAACCATGTTGTTAAATTAAAAATCTACAAGGAAAATAAAGGTCTTACCTATAGCTTTCCCTGACACATTTTTCTGCAGCAACATAGTCATTTCTATGAAGATGAACCAAGACCTGAGCAATAGTTTTCTAAAAAATAGAAGAAATTACTTAATCACTTTATAATAACAACATGACTTTTCACTATTCAGGGTGTGTGTGCACACGTGCAAAGTGCTGTCAAGCTGCAGTCGACTTCTGGCAGCCCGGTAGGGTTTTCAAGCCAAGAGACATCCAGAGGTGGTTTGCCATGGCCTCCCTCTGCATAGTGACCCTGAAATTCCTTGGTGGTCTCCCATCCAAGTACTAACCAGGGCCAACCCCACTTAGCTAGCCTGAGCCATGTACAACAAAACTGGGAAACTGTGCTTCTGAGAATGAGAATTAATGCACTAAGAATAAGGAACTGCTTTAAAAGATTAAGAATGCTCTAAAATTATGAAATAACTGCCTTATCCATTTTTTCTGGAACAGCAGAAGAGAAAAACATGCTGGAAGCCTCCTACCATCTCAACATAGATGCACATTACAGGCATTCAAGGAAGGTTTCACAAGGATTTTGTTGCTATCAAGGCAAAAGGAAAACTCCAAAATTTTGCTTCTTATGAGAACTTAATATTTTTAAGTTATTTGCTTATACTGTCAGGCTACTTCTGCTTCTTCATGCAACTACACAGCAAAGCCATAATTACACAGTTTCATCAGCAAACTTGTTGGTTTTGCACAACACCTATGCTACATTGACAGTGTTCGTAGCTGAAAATTGATAAGACAACAAAAATGGCATCTGAAATTGCTCCCAACAAATTCTGCAGGTATCGTAAGAGGTATCAAAGGAACACGAAATTTCTTGCACCAATACCATAGATATTCAGCACTTTCTAAAGTCTGCCTATTTTTGCAATCCAGACATGATTTGACAAGCTTATTCTCTTCAAACTCCTTTTATCTCAATGAAATGATTTTTTAAAAAAACTCTGAACAAAAAACACAAAACAAAGCTTCCATCTGCTTGTGTGGAATCTGCAGATGTTTCAACATAACATTCTGAAGCACAATAATCCAATGAAGCATTATGATCCCCCCCCGAAAATATGTCCAATAGGCATTATACCTTGTAACATGTTGGATAGTTTTCAATATCTTTATAAATACTCTTTTCCTTCTGCAGAGAAGCTGCAGCTTCATCCAGCCTGAAATACAAGACAACAATCGGCAAATAGTCTTTCAAGCAACAGAAATCAGAAGGAAACCCACTCTAACCAACTGTTCCTTTTCAGACACCCAACAAAGCAAAAGTCATGAGCTCATTGCCTGCACCTCTAACAACTGTTGAGAACACCGATATAAGAGCAAGACTAGTTTCATAAAAGACATTTCTTTTTAACATAATCACATGAGCTCTGAACCATGTAGGGAGTGATATCTCTGAAACCCTTCCAGACGCATTTAAGAATCTATGTACTCTTTCATACTAGACCCAATCCAGCACTAGTAGCAATGTTCCCAAACTCCAGCATCCAAAGCAGTTTTTCTTATGAAGAGACAAGTATGCTAAAAAAATTTGTTTCATTTTAAGAAGCAGGGAAACATCCATTCCTGGGGTCACACGCAGTCCAAAAGGAGAAACACCCATAATCTGCCCCTTCTCACCACCCCCATCAGACATCCTATGCTACGGCAACTGCAATGCCCTGGCACCATGACAATTTAAAGGAGAAATAGGTACCCCTCAATGGAACCAGAGTGCTCTGATCATAGCAACCATAGTGCCCCACCTTGTTGTGGTGGGAAACATGGATGTTGCCTCCTGCAAGATATCCAGATCTCCCTTTCCAAAAACCTGTGGCAACTGTTTGACTATAGATTTCTCTTTGAAATCAGTAGCTATCAGCACAGCTGTAATTGCAAGAGGTTTCCACTCCCAAATTGGGATCACAATGCCACCTCCTAGATGTGAGAGGCAGTGTTCTGATATCCAACCTACTCAACAAACTTCTGCCGCATCTTAGAAGAGACACCACCCATGTCGGTGAGGACTCAGAACAGCACTTCTCTCTGCTGGGAAACTTCTGCTGCACCTCTTCTCTGGGTGGTGGGATGGAAGTGCATTCAGAATGCCACCTCCCAGCAGATAAGACTGGGACTGCCATTCCCTGCCACTAGTGATGTTATAGTCACTAGCTAATAGATCCCCATGACACTGGAGTAACCACATTCTCCATAGAAGATACAGTCTACAGGCAAAATCACAGTTATAAATATTATGAGAATGTCATCAGATCACAGGCAAAAATTTATTGACTGGTGTTCCCTTCTTGTGCAAAAAGCCACTTGAGATGGTAATACTGTCAAAAAGATTCAATTTTTTTTTAAAAAGTTAAAATGCATACCTCCGACCTCTGACCAGAAGTCTTGAAGCCTTTCCATACATTTCAACTGACTGTCGTAGGCGTTCTTCATTCTAGAGGAGAAAATACAGGTACATATTATTGCCTATATACCAGACATAACTCAAGATATATGTAGTCTTCTTGTTATCTCATGTTTTAGCTGCCTTTATTATGACACTTTGTCCAAAATTATTAGCCTGACCGGGAGCCTGCTGAGGGAAAATCAGCGTGGCTTTTGCAAAGGGAAGTCCTGCCTTGCCGATCTCTGGACTTCTTTGAGCAGGTTAACAAACATGTGAATAACAGCATTCCAGGAGACACCATACAGTTGGAACTCCAAAAGACTCCTAAGTAAACTTAGCAGTCATGGGATAAGAGGACAGGCTCTCTTATGGATTAATGGATTATGAATTAAAAGTTGGTTAAGTGATGTTAAGTCTGTTAAGTGACTTGGCTAAGGGGGTCGGACTTAATAAACAGTTTTCACAATAGAGGGAAGTAAGCAGTGGGTTCCCACTATTGTGATATACATGTCTAGTGTAAGGCTGGCCTAGATGAGTTTGATCTATGTCAGTGCAGATGACAGCTAGGAGCTGTAAGGGTGGCTGGTTCCAGCCAGTTTAGGGCAGTCCAGTCCAGCACTGAGTAACTTGCATCATCATGATTCAGCACTGTGCTGATTGGTCAGTGGTTGTATAAATGTATTGCTTGTACGGTGTATGTTCTCTCTCTTAATGTATGGTTGCAGTGGAGCACTTCGTCACTGAGAACTGGATGTTGGTAGAGGCTTGGTGTAAATAAATTGTACACAGTATTTGCACTAAAGCTGTGGAGTCCAGTCTTCCTTTGGATACTCTTACTCCCTTATGGGCCCCTCAGTGCTAGCCAGTTCCGCGCATCACGACACCCACAAGGATGAGTACTGGGAATGGTGCTATTTGCTTGTAAACAATTTCAAACAGAAGGTGAGAAGTGTAGTAGCCAAGTTTGCAAATGATACCAAATTATTCATGATGATGAAAACCAAGGCAGATTGGAGAGATCCTCCTGCAGCTCTTCATAAATTGAGTGAGGAGGTGACAAAGTGGCAAGTGAAGTTCAGTGTTGGTAAGTGCAAACTAATGCACACTGGAACAAAAAAAACCTAGCTATGCTGATGGGGTCTGACAGCTGATTCAGACCCCATCAGAATAGCTAGATGTTAGGTTATGATTGGTCCATCAATGGCTACCAGCCATGTTGAGTGAAGTGAAACTTTATCTTCAAAGGCAGGAAACCTCTGAAACCATCAGATGAGTTTTATGCCCCATTTATTGGCCCTCCACAGCGACTGGTTGGCCACTCAATGAAACAGGATGTCTCATCCAGCGGAGTTCTTCTTATGCACATGATTGCTGAAGTGTGGCACCAGTGGTACCAGTTTTCTTTTCAGCTGAAGGTTAGGTTTTGCAGTCCACTTCCGTGGCACTATACAAAGCAAATTAAGTTATGATGATGTAAGCGGTGAGTCATGTAAAGGGGTGGGAATGTCTTTAAGAGATACATATCCAGATGTGGCTCTACCTCAGAGCTCTCACACTTGCGTTACATAGCCCAACTGCTGCCATTCACATTTTAAACATTATTTTCTACTTTCTGTTTCAAGCTTGCTTTCAGGAGGAATATTCATTATACTTTTAGAGGACTTACTTCAAATACAGATGCCGTCTGCTGATACAGCTGAATTGCCTTGCTTGGATTTATATTTTCTATTACCCTGAAATAAAGTTTCAACACTTTTACTTAACTTAGAACTTAAAAAAAGCAAAACAGAATGACTAGAGGAATCAAAATTCTTTTCTAGTTAGGAACCTTTGAAAGCATTCAATCCCAGCGTACTTACTTCCCAGCCCGATCTAGAGCTATTGCTGCTGTGTCAGGCGTCCCGTTCTCCAGATACATCATACTGGCTTTCTCTATTAGTTCTACTGCTTCATAATGTTTTTGCATTTCCTGTAGGAAAAAGAAAAGGTCCAAGTATGTCAGGACCAGTGATCATTTAGATGGAATTATTTTGTCATATGTCTTTCAACGTTATCACAATATTAAGTATTTCAGACAATTTAAGTTATCCCAATTCCTATAATCAAAAAACAACGTAAAAATCTGTAAAAGGATGAAGGAATTCCTGTAGCAAATGTCATTGAACTACACAGCCCACACACACAAACACACCAATCAAAATGAATTTGGACAACTTCACAAACCACTTGGATTCATTTGATGTTTACAGCTGAATGTGCAAACTAACTTCTCTGAAAAATATGGTTAATGAATCTCCAATTAGGGCATGTCAGTTCTAAAATGCAAGAACATTATACAGAACAAACACCCCGTATTTAGTTTGGATTCATCTGATGTTTACAGCTGAATGTGCAAACTAACTTCTCTGAAAAATATGGCACATAAGATGCAAAACATCTATCTGTGGAGTTTGTTCTGTGATGGCTCATTCACACATGCTAGTCTTCATTAGCTGTTACATCGCTCAAATGTTGAACCCACATTTGTGAATCAACCCTGTAACACTGAAAAAGAACAATCTATGTGTAGTGGGTTAGTAGGCAATCTGTTCCTAGGGTGAAAGGAGAGACAAGGAAGAAGTCCTCTAGTACAAATGCTGTCATTCTATACAGATAGATTTGTATATAATACACATGTTCTTTACACCTTTAAGTATAAACTGGCAGCAATTCCAAGCAGCCTCAACAGAAACTACAGCCATTAATTAGGATAGTTTGAAAAAAATAGATTTACTAATGCAGGGATTAGATAAAGAATCATTTAATTGTACACAGGAAATGTGGCACAGTAGTCAAATAGCAAAAAATCATTAAAATAAACTCTAAAGAATGCAAAGAGATGTAACTCTATATGTGATGGACTTTTTAAATACTAAAACCACAGTTCAATACAGACTTAAATGTGTCTAAACTTACTAAAACCAACAGGATAAAGCGCATCTAATTCTACTTTACTTAATGGTTAATGAATCTCCAATTAGGGCATGTCAGTTCTAAAATGCAAGAACATTATACAGAACAAACACCCCGTATTTAGTTTTACCCAAATGTCTTCTTATAGGTAGTTTGAATGGAACTGGCCAATACCTTTAACATCATACCAGCTTGTTCATAAGCCCTGCAAGAAAAAAAAACATTGGCCTAAATTTAAGCTGAAGCAGTGTCTCTACTCCAAACAAGGGACAATTAAACATAAGCAACAGGACCAGCTAATTCTTATTTATGCCAAGAGGAATGCATCTTGGAGATTTTTATATTATAATATGAAGCAGAAAAGCAGATTCATAAACTCTGAGCACTTCTTTTTCCTGTTGCATACAGTCGTACTGCTTCCAGAAAGAGATGTAGGCAGTTCATACAACTGCCTGTTGAGGTTTCCACAATTTCTTTTTCACAAGCATTCCTAAGTAAGATGTTTATTTTCCCATAAATATTTTCAGGAGCATCAAAAAGCACTGATTCAACCCTGAATGAACTTTGCTTATACTCATAGACGTCTTCTCATAGACAAATTCAATTGACTATGTACTAGGGATGGACATGAACCTAAAAAATCCGATTCGGTTTGAGGCAGCACCCAAACTGAAGCCCAAACTGAGCCAAAAGGCCCCAAATCAGTGAGTTCGGTTCCCCCTTTCTCTCAGCCACGAATCACTGCGGCCAGGAGAAAAGGAGGTATTGCCCAGGAAAGGTTAAATGGCTGGCAGTCATTTAACCCATCTGTTTCACTTCCCCCCACTTCGAAGTGGGGAGAAAAGAAATCAATGGGTTTAATGGCTCACAGCCATTTCAGCCTAACTGTGAGGAGGGTCCACCCATCAGCTGTTAGGCTGTAATGGTTGGCAGCCATTTCACCATTCCATTTCACTTTTTCCCACTTTGAAGTGGGAGGAAGCAAAACTGACTGGTGAAATGTCTCACAACCACAGGTCAGCTGTGGACCCACACCACTCAGCTGTTAGGCTTAAATGGCCCGAACGGCCAAACTGGACAAAAGTCCAGTAAATGTTTGAGTAAGGCGTGTTCCCCAAACATCAGTTCGGGGACTCCAAACCAGCCGAATTTTGACTTGTGAGCCAGTTCATGCCCATTCCTACTATGTAGTATCATGACATTCCCTAACAAGGAAAGGTTTATAAAGTGGTAATTAATAGAAACCATGGTAGCAAACAGATGGCGGGCTTTAAAAAGGTGATTATTCTCACAACTAAAGCATTTTTCAAGAACAATTTCTATATCCTTCCCACTCTTATTTAGTTAAAATCCTGAAAATCAAAGTAGGAGACTCTTTGCTTAGTCAGTTTCATACTGACCATCACTAAATTTTTATTATGTTTATCTGCTAATGATCTGATGGCAGCATACATAGTCAACACTTTTTTCTTCTGACAACAATCCCATGTCATAGGTATGAGATATACTGAGTTAGATGTAGATTAAATTTTCCATCTGATGAATTGTACTTTCTTGCCTCCCTGCTCCCACTGCAGTCTGCTGATCTCCATGAAATGCTGTTCCTGGAAGACAGGGTCCTTCAGGAACAACTTAAGGAAGATCTGCAGATGAAAGTATGAATTGGCAGAAATTTCTGTTACTGGAAAATCCAAGCCATTAACTGTCCCACGTGCACCCTATCAGCTTTGTGGCTGAGCAGAGACTTGAGCCAAGGTCTCCCCACAACATTTAAAGCAGAAGGTTAGCTGACTGTTTAGGAGCCTCCAAATGTTACAACTCTATGAAGAGAATATCCTATCAAATTTCTGCCCCTTCAGTGACATGTATAAGGAAAACAAACTTGCAATACAAAAAAATTATTTTACACAACACAATAGTAGAACTACAGGAAAATTTGAAATATAGCAGTATTTGCAAGCTTCAATGGAAACTAATGTACAACTAATTTTCAGGTTCAATTTCCTGTAATGCTTGCTTATGCTTTGATGAGTCAGTTGACCGGCTCCCTGTATAAGCCACAGACTATTACACTATTCCACTCAACATCAACATTGGTTATGTTTCACATGTGTACTGAAAAACTTGGCAAAAGATGGCAGAATTCATACTTACTTTGCAGCATGGAAGAGACTGGATATAAATAATTCAAAGTCAAGGATACAAATTAAATTTAACTGGTCTAACTTGAAGACTTTAACTGCCTCTGAAGGGAGCTCATATTCAAAGACCAGCAGTTTAGGTTGACATTCATATGTGAAGCTACACATTTCATAGGTGTAACAGACTTTTTAAAGGCTAACTGGAGGAAAAATACAGATCTCAATGTATTCCTAACAAATTTAAAATACACTTCACCGGTGATTTTCTCCTTTCCACCATCCACAATCATGAGCACTTCATGCCATGACAAGCTGATTTCGGAGAGCTATTTAAAAAGACAAAATCCCCACTGGTCAAGCACAAGTCTTGAGCTTCAAGTCACTCACTGAAATAGTGGCCATGGGCTATGAGGCAAGGAGAGGTTATACCTCAAATCTAACTCACAAAAATGACAGGCAGAAACCCACATCAAGTGTCACACTAAAATCTTGAATAGCAGTTACTCAAAACCTCCCCATGCATATAAAGGAACCTCACCAGCATGCAAATTTATTAAGGAGCAATATATGTAAGTCCCCAACTAAGCAGTACCTACATGCAGTGGTGGTACAAGATCATTCTGGCTTGTGGCACCCACAACATACGGCTGAC
This sequence comes from Gekko gecko, assembly GCA_029375565.1. NCBI lineage: Eukaryota > Metazoa > Chordata > Lepidosauria > Squamata > Gekkonidae > Gekko > Gekko gecko. Next base: position 54,918,315 of record JAPDNY010000009.1, read on the forward strand.
TAGAACCTGGGCCCACCACACATTTTGGATTTGGACATAAGGCTGGGAAGACAGAATTTATGCAGGCTGGTCCATACAATCAGTAACTCTTAAACAACCTGAACTCAATGTAGCTTACATGCACTTAAACCCTTTCTGAGTGTTATCTTTAATATGTTGATAACTGGCAGGTACAGAGGCATTACAGGCCTTGGCAACAGACAAGCTGGCAGGATGCATACATGCAATCAGACTAGGGTCTAAATACACAGACCACAAGGGGCAAAGGTTTTGACACTTAAGTGATCACAAGGATCAAGTCTCCATGTGCATGCAACTCCTTTCCTTCAGTATGTGGAACTCAACTGTTGAAAACTTACTTAAACCATCCCTAATTCTGGAATACCCCAGAATATGGTATCAACCCAACTTTAATTTTTCAGTTCCTTGAGAGTGGGAACAATAAATAAAAAGATACGCTTTATTGTTTTCATGGGAGACAGCTTCTTTCAAATAAGCTTCTTTTGCCTGATCAAATTGTTTGGCATTTTTAAAAGCAACAGCTGCAAAGAAACAAAAAGGAAACATTTGTATTGCATTGTGTGCTCTACATGCACAAAAACAACAAACACTTGAACTGAAATGTACAGCTCTGACTTTGATCTGACTTGCAGAACCAATCAAATTAATTCACACTTTAACAAAGTGTGTACCATGCTAATACATCTTGAACTGGCAGATACTTGGAGGGATTTTGGGACTTTGGTAGACGGCTCAATGAAAACGAAAACTCAGTATGAAGAAGCAGTGACAAGGGCAAACTAAGTGCTGGGGATCATTAAGAAAGGAACTGAAAACAAAACAGCTAATGTTATAATGCCCTTGTACAGATTTATGGTGTGGCCTCATCTGGAACACTGTGTACAGATCTGATCACCATATCTCAAAAAATATATTGCAGGGCTAAAAAAACTATAGAAGATGGCAACCAATTGGATTAAGGGGTCGGAGCACCTTATGAGGAAAAGTCTGGGACTTTTCAGCCTAGAAAAAGATGGCTAAGAGGGGATATGATAGAGGTTTATAAAACTATGCACTGGGTGAAGTGGATAAAGAGCACTTTATCTCTCCATTCCATAATAACAGAACTCAGTGGCACCCAATTAAGTTGATGATCAATAAATTCAGAATAGACAAAAGGAAATCCTTCTTTACTCAACAAATTGTGGAATTGTGGAATTCACTACCAGTAACCACTCAGATTTGAAAAGGTACTAGACAGATTCATGGAAGATAGGTTCATCAATGACTACTAACCATGGTGTCTAAAAGGAACCTCCACATTCAGAGGCAGTAAATCTCTGAATACCAATGCTAGCCTAGAAGGTAACACCAGGGGAAAGCCTGGGCTTCTATGCCCTGATCATGGCCCTCCAGGGTAACTGGCTGGCCATGATGTGAAACAGGATGCTGAGCAAGATGGACCATTGGTCTGATCCAACAGGGCTCTTCTTACATTCATATAGAAACATAAACACTTGGAAAGTTTTCTGCAGAAAACATGCTAACTGCTAATGAGATATATTAAAAGCAACAAATTGAAGTGCCATCAAAATCTTCCATAACTCTGATGAAGAAGACTAGAGATAAAGACTCTACCTACTACCATTCAATTTGACTTCATCTGCCTGTCTAAAGTACTTTGCTAAGTTATATGCAGCCTTGCAAATATGCCAACTGTTAAATTGTACCTTATCTCGATCCACAAGAAATGAATGCTTTCAAAGATGTACGATTACTATATTTATAGTTGTTTTGTTGATTGTTTTGTCTCTAGAAAGCCTTTATAATAAACCCATTCAGCAAAACTGTGTTGATATGAAGCTAGATCCAGACTAAATTTTCCGTCAGCTGAATAGAACTTTTCTGTTTCCCTTCCTCCCACTATACCTCCTAATCTCCAAGAAATGCTGCTCCTGAAGGATGGGGGTCTCTGAAGAATGGCATAGGTGGGGGCTGGCGGTAAGAAGGGACAATCAATGGAAACTGTCAATTTAGCCTAGATGTAAGACATAGTGACAGTAGCTTACTGTACTGGCCATGGAACAAGAATGTCCTACTTGCTGTCTGTATCCACTGTATCACTTATACTGTTAACTGCAAAATGTCTTGAATGCCTGCTTGTTATACTCCATCCTCACCCAATTATGTTATGAACGATAACTGTCTGAAGCAAATAATGTCAGTACTCAAAACCCATCTGTTAGTCCACAAACTGCTTTAACAGCAGATACGTGAAAATTAGCTGCCTCAAGAAAGCAATACATTCAAGTATGCAAAAAGGCATACCTGTGCTTTACAATACATACCAGCCTTTGAATATTCAGTAGCTGCACTATCATAGTCTGGTTTCCATTTTAAAAATCCAGTTTTCAGACTGCAATGCAAAATAAATCCAACAATTAATAATAATAGTTTATGACATCAACCCTGGTGGGAAGTCATATGACAATCTCTATAAACTCCTGTTCTTAAAACTCACACTGAAAATCATCCTGTTAGTCTTTAATATGCCATTAGACTTTCATTTTATTTTGCGGTTCTTAAAGCCTGTGTTAACTCTACATGCTGACCCCTAATTAATTGGATAACACAGAGTGGGGCATGGCTACTGGATTTATATTTTGGGCAGTCTACTACAAAGAAAAGTCATTGTCTGCCACAAACATATACTGTGATATGGATGAAAACTAGTTTCTTCAAATGCCCAAGCAGTGCAGCATGTACTTCCAGTTTCGATCTCAAATCCCAAGTTTAAAAAGTAGTAGTGACTTTTGCCTGCACTCTGAAGATACTCTGTCAGCAATGGGCAGTCCTAAGCTAGAGTGGCCACTCTTACTACTGAACCAGGTACTGTCATATTTGGAAACATCATGACACAAAATGAAAACTACTAAGTCTATTAAGAATTCTTAGCTCCCCACACTGAGAAAGCCACACTTTGCAAGGTTACTTGGGGTGAAAGACTAACCAGCAGGAGCTGATATACATGATATGCGCCCCCCGGCAATTCAGACCATATCTTCACCATGACTTCAATGGGTGGGCTTAGGCAAAGCCACTCTTTCCCCAGCTTCAAGCCACTATCTGCAAGGGGGGATAATAACACTGGCCGACCTTAAAGAGCTGTTATAAGGAAACACTACATAAAAACTAAATAATACATAATTAAAACTCTGGGAAGAAAAGGGGATCAGCTGGCTGACCCGCTGCTCTGCTCCAGGCTACAGTGCCTCCTGATCAAGAGCCACAAACAATGCTTTCCCCCTGCACACGGGGAATTCTGGGAACCGTAGTTCTTGGAAGCAGGGTGCTCGGCTGCCTGCGTGAAAGGCACCAGGCTTTACCCCCATAGGAGCAGGACAGAGACGCGACGGACAGGTGCCTTCCACCTGAAGCTTGTGGAACCAGGCGTCATACCGGCTGCCCTCCCGCCTCTCCCTTCCCACGTACACTGCCCTGCTGGAGCAACTGCGTCCCTCCCCGAAGGGATGACAAGCCATTGTCCGTTGCCTCTCGGCCGCTTCTTCCCCTTCCCAGCCACCCCCCACCCCCCTCCAGGGCCGTCTCGCTCATTCTCGGCCGCTCACTATTTCTCCGCTTTAGCGATGTGCTCCAAGCCTTCGTTGATTTTCTGAGCAGCCATGTCGCCTGACAGCAATCGCAGCAGCTCCACCAGCTGCTGCGTCAGCGGAGTAAGGACAGCCGCTGAGCCCAAATGTATGCAAAAGGCAGAGTTGGGCGAGACCTTCGAAGTGCGCCTGCGCGGAGAGGTGGTTCAGCGTCTAAGTCTGTCTCCGAAAACTGGCGGTGGAATTCCATGCGGAGTTTGTGGTTTCAGGCGCGAGCAACCTTATATAGGATTACACTCCTTGGGTTGTAAGTTGCTGACGATGCATTGAACTGTATTGAGAGCTGTATGTTGTCACTAGTGGTGTTCTGTTATTGTCTCTTTTGGGCCTGTCTTGGAAGAAGGTTTTCACACTTCTTTAATACTGCAAAACTATGTGAAACAGTTGCTTGAGAGGGGAGTTTTATAAAGAACAGGACTGTAGTCTATACCATAGTGTATGCTATATGTATGGATTTGTTGTATGTTCTATCATGCTCCTACAGCATTGTTTTCATTTTTTGAAATTCCATTTTCTGCATTGCTTGACATAGCATGTTTGATACATTATTTGCATTTTTGTAATTTTTGTAAACTTAGTCCTATTGCATTGTATATTAGATCTCATTTATTATTTGATTACAGCATTCTATACCATGTAATCCACATTGAGTCTCATGTAGAAAACTGGTAAATAACGAATAAAGTATAAAGTATAAATAAATAATAAAGTAAATAAATAATGATGGGCTGACCACCACTGTACTCATTTGCCTGTCCAATAAAAAATTTCTGGCTGTAGGCTGTGTCTGGAAAGAAATGGCAGAAAACCAGTTTCATGACTGCAAGAAAGGGAAGGAAAGTAGGGAAATTCTGCTGTAGCTATGTGTAGAGCATAATTGCTGCAGAGGAGCAAGTGCAGGGGAAAAATACAATCAGTATAAAGTACAACAGCTCCCACACCTTTCCCTAAAGCTATATGAATGCCCTACTTATAAGTCAGCAATAACAACCCCGGGACTCAACAACTATGGCTGGCAGTAGATGATCGCTGCTACAGGTGGCTGAGAGATGACAAGCTAAATTAATAAACACACCGAAGCATCACCACTTGACCTGAAGGAATTAGTGACAAAATTTGCAAAGGAAAAGGCATGCAAAATGAGATTCTGATGTGCCTGAAATGGAAACATTCAGGAGACTTAAATTTTAACATCACAATTTACAGGGTTATTCAAAATTATTTGTGGCCTGTATGCTAAAACTGTTTTTTGTTTGAGAAAGAAAATCAAAGATTGTTGTATTACTTGAAAACAAATCAGCCAGTATCATAATGTCCCTGTATAAATCAATGGTGCGACCTCATTTGGAGTACTGTGTACAGTTCTGGTCCCCAGTGCACAAGTTGCCCTCCCCCTCCTCCCTCGGGGGGGAGGCGGCCGGCGGCCAGCGGGATCTCTCCGCCGCCGCCACCTAAAAGCGCCTGGCTAGGGCGCAAGTCACCCTCCCCCTCCCTGGGGGGAGCAGGTGGCGGCAGCCAGTGGGGACTCCCTGCTGCTGCCGCCGCTGCAGAGTGCTCTGGGGGGGGAGAGGAGGGGGGCAGCATGGCTGAGTCTCCAGGCCCAACCAGGAGGTTGGGATCTGCGCCCGCCTAGGGTGCAGATATACCTGGAGCCGGCCCTGGTCCCCACACATCAAAAAGGATATTATAGCACTGGAAAAAGTACAGAAAAGGGCAACTAGAATGATAAAAGGGTTGGAACATTTTCCCTGTGAAGAAAGGTTGAAGCACTTGGGGTTCTTTCGCTTGGAGAAACGACGGCTGAGGGATGACATGATCGAGGTTTATAAGATTATGCATGCGATATAGCAGATTGAGAAAGAGGTACTTTTCTCCCTTTCTCACAATACAGGAACTCGTGGGCACTCAATGAAATTGCTGAGCAGTCGGGTTAGAACAGATGAAAGGAAGTCCTTCTTCACCCAAAGAGTGATTAACACATGGAATTCACTGCCACAGGAGGTGGTAGTGGCTACAAGCATGGACAGCTTCAAGAGGGAAGTAGATAAACATGTGGAGCAGAGGTCCATCAGTGGCTATTAGCCACAAGTTATAGATAGGAACTCTCAGTCTGGAGCAAGTGATGCACTGTATTCTTGGTGCTTGGGGGGGGGGCAACAGTGGGAGAGCTTCTAGTGTCCTGGCCCCACTGCTGGATCTCCTGATGGCACCTGGTATTTTTGACTACTGTGTGACAGAGTGTTGGACTGGATGGGCCGTTGGCCTGATTCAACATTGGCTTCTCTTATGTTTTTATGTTCTTATGCACTTATTCTTGCAATTTTAATAGCAATTTCAAGTTTTTTGCTTTTCATTTTTCCTACACTTCATCTGTTTTTGAAAATTGGTTGGCAGTAGAGGGGGGACACAAATAGTTAGCCTTACTTGGGGTGCAAAAAAGCCTGGCACGAGCCTTGACTTTACCTCTCACTCTTATTTCCTCTCTGTGATATTGGCTGTAAGTCTGCAGAAAGTACACCAATACTGTACAACAGAAGGCGGTAGAGCTAGTAAGGTGGACAGATGAGATCCTTCGGTATCCTTTCTTGCTGTAGGTGTGCTGCTGTCTCTTTGATCTCAGTCCTCTGTCCATAGGATCTTCCTTCCTTCTGACTCCCTGCTGTATTCTCTCTCCAACCTCTACGTGCACTCCCTGAATCTTTATCCTTGAACTAGATAGCTAGCTTACAGTGCAGTCCTAAGAAGTTCTACTTGGAATAGGGTTGCTAGCCTCCACGTGATGTCTGGAGCTCTCCTGTTATTACAACTGATAGCCAGGTGACAGAAATCAGTTCACCTGGAGAAAATGGCTGCTTTGGAAGGTGGACTCTATGGCATTATACGCCCCTCAGGCTCCACTCCACAAATCTCCAGGTGTTTTCCAACCAGAAGCTGGCAACCCGAATTCAGAATCCCCATGGGGCTTATTCCCAGGCTGTCACAAACCACAGATATCGGGGGCTTTCCATGATGTCCTAAAGATTTATTTCTGTCTACTGTTTATCTACTCCCCTCACTGTACTGCATATCAGGTCTAAATAAGAGTTCTAGAGAACCTGAAAGCTTACAGATCTATGATGTATAAAGTGTGAATTCCATACTTGTTAAATAGGGTTGATAAGTTTTGGGAGCCTCTGCTATAGCTAAACATTCCAATTTTGTTGCTGAATACTTAGCTTCTATTTCAATTAACTTCCAGCCACCCAAAGCTACATCTTTCTAGTTCATCTGTTTGTTCCAATGAAAATCTCACAGCAGCCTTAGAGGCATCACATGGTACAATAAATGGGACGGATGGATCTGGGAATTTTTGTATAACTGAGCAGACACTCCTTCAGCAGACTCAAATGCTGCCTGCTGTTCTGCCTCACACGCAAAGTTCTTTGTTACAGCTGTATCTTCTAAAGTTTCATCATCCTTCCCAGGTCCAACAAATGTTCCTCCCATATTTTGGGGGGGCGGCAGGGGAATGAAGTCATCTAGGTGGGTGAGGATGTCTTCAGTTTTCAGTGATCTCTCAACTCTTTGAAAGGTACTTGAGGCATTCGTAAGTCCAAAAGGCATTCTGCAGTGCTGAAAAAGTGTGTAGGGTTTAACAAATGCAGTTTTTCCTTGTCTTTCAGAGCCACTTGGATTTCATGAGATCCAGATAAGTAATCAGTACTACTACACAACTTTGCTCCAGACACTTTTATCCACTGTATCTTCTCTATTTGGAAGTGAGCAGCTGTCCTGAACTTTTTAGTCTTAAAATTGCCATTGACTTTCTTTATAATGACTGTTGAAGAAGCCCAGGGTGATGTGGCATATGAGTTAACTTATTCACAGTGACTGATAACGTTGAAGGGACTTGATATGTAGGCTGCTTTACTGGTACACTCCCTGGCTATAGCACAATCTGATGGTGCTCCCAAGTACATCATTATTGTATGAAAAAACACTTGCATAATCTAGGAGTTTCTGTTCTGGTTGCTTCTTAGCAGTGCCTTCAGCTTCTGTCAAATCAATACGCAGTTCAAGTACTGACTTCACTCCTACACAGAACTTCCACATCTTGAGACACTGCTTACCTTAGGTCTGATTCTTTGTGAGTTGTACTTCTTGGTCAGTCAAGTTAATTGCTCTAACTAGAACTCCCCCTTGTAGCCCAGCTTGAAAGAAGGTTTTTCTGAATCACATGCCTAGATGGATGGTGTTGAGCTCAAACAATCCATTACTTTCCTTACTGCAACTATTTACCCTCAGGGGTACTAAGGCATGATGTCTAGGTTTCAACAGCACTTTTTTAATGAGTGTAGTGTAGATTTGATTATAACATTAATTTCCTTTTGATTATTCATATTCTTCTGGTTTTATAGGGTTTTCTTCCTAGGCAAGATTTTCTTAGGATGTAATATAGGTCTATTAAGTAGTAAGCCTTTCTCTTCCAGGTTGGATTAATTTTTCTAGCTGACGCTAGCAGACAAGAAAGTTAGATATAAAGTTCATGGGTTTTAATTGTTTAGGTTACAATTTTGCAGTGTCTGGGTCAAAAAAGGATTTTTAGCTCCGTATCAGAGAAAAACACCTTTGTTTGGGTGCATAGAAATCTTGCTTGATAGTATTTAGGTTAGATTATGTAAGCAATTGACGCTGTTGCACAGACACGCCTTTCTTTATACTTGACCAATGAGGGAATATTTATTTAGATGATGTTTAATTTTTTGTAACCAATTATGCTTTTTGAATATTAGTTTCTTGATGGTGTGATGATGTCATCTGAAGTATAAAATTTCATGTATTTCCTGGTTGTGCTCAGAAAGCAGTGAATTTTGGATAGGCTGTCTGGTCTAACTGTTTTTGGATGTTTTGTTTGCAATTAAAACACTAAAATCTTCCTCCTCATTTTTGACTCCCATTTCTTGACTGGAAATTTATTTGTACAACATGAGCCACTAAAGAAAGTAGTTCATCTTCCTCACTATGCTGACATGGTGTAGGCCAGGGGTGGCCAAACTGTGTCTCGGGAGCCACATGCGGCCCTTTCACACATATTGTGCAGCTCCTAGGAGGCTCCCCATCTATTTGCTTTCTTTGTTTCTTGCTCTCTTTCTTTCTTTCCACCTCTTTCATTTTTTCTTTCCACCTCTCTTTTTCTTAGACACATGAATATCATTAGCAAACAAATAAATATAATTGGATAAATAAATATCATTATCAATATCTGTTTTTACCCCTTTTGTTTTTATTTTGGCAGTCTCATTTATTGTTAAAAAATGGAAATTCATGTATTTTCAATAAAAACATGTAATATTTGTTCATGTCTTGTGGCTCTCAAACATCTGATGCTTATTCTGTGTGGCTCTTACGTTAAGCAAGTTTGGCCACACCTGGTGTAGGCCTTGCTACAGCCTGTAGTGCTGCCAACTGAGGTTCAGATTTTTTAATGTTCATAGTCAGGAGAGATCTGGAAATTATCCAAGAGCAAATGTCTTCTGCTGACAGTTCAGGCTTCCTTGTAGTGGAATAAAATTTGCTCCAAGAACAACTGTACTAGAAATCTCTATGGTAGGGATGCCAGCCTCCAGGTGGCACCTCGGAATCCCCTGGAATTCCAGTTCATCTCCAGTCTACAGAGATCAATTCTTCTGGAGAAAATGGATATTTTGGAGAGTGGACTCTATGGCATTGTACCCCACTGAGGCCCCTGTCTACCCCAGGCTCCATCCCTAAATCTTAGGAGTTTCCCAACCTGGAACTGGCAACCCTAGCCCCCCCATTCCCCGCTGGTGGCCAGGGGGGATCTCGCAATCCTAACCCTCACACTGGCCTTTCAAGTGCTTCCAGAGCTGCTTGTAGGAACCATGGTCTGTACAGGGAACACTGCCAGGTACTCTGCTGCCTTCTGATCAATCCACTCATTCTCAGACACCAGAAACTCAAGGTCAACCAGGTACTCACTGATTCCAGGCCATCTGAGGGATCGGTAATTTTTTTCTCAGGCAATAAGGCTTTTGCCATCTTGATGCCACTGTCGCCAGCTGTAACACTTATAACACACTTGTTAAGGAACAAACTTTAAAAAAAGTTTCCAAGTGGTTTCCAGCACAGCCTCCAGCACAGATCTTAAAAACAGTTATTACCATTGAATAGATAAGTCTCTCAGAACACAGAACAACAGAGCAACAACCAGAACCAAACACTCAGATGTGCAACAGCACCATTTTCCTGCTTCCCCACCGGTGGTGCTGTCATTACAAAACCTTCTTAACCCTGGAGAACATATCAGCCTAAGCAGACAATTATGAAAGATCCAATATTTGACAAGCCAGTGAGGGATGCTGACTTGTAGCCATTTCTGGGAAACAGTCTGGTTTAAACAAACAGTGGGTTGGATTCCACGACTCTCTTCCACCAGTGGTTTCTCTTAATAGGAAACTTCTTTTTCTGCAAGATATCTATCACCAGAGTACAATATAGGGCTTTTCTGTCTGTGAAGCAAAGTTGGAAAATGTTTTCCCATTCCCCCCCTCCTGGTGTAGGCTCCCTCCAATTTGGTCCTCATGCTTAGGGTTACTTGCCAGGCATCTCTGCATTCAGGTGACATGCTAACAGTTCTCTCAGTTTCTATGATAAGTGGCAGTCTCCATCCCTATTTTTATTTCCCCTGCTGCTTTGAGTGGCAGCAGGGGGTGGAACCACAGGGATAGGAAGTTCCCATGCTGAGCAACCAGATAAGCTTTCCCATGCTGTTTCTTCAGGTCTTCTGGTCCCATCAACCTGCAGGGGTAGAGTTTCAGGAGGCACAGAAGTTTGCCGTGAAGGAGGTAAGCAGGAAAGTTGCCTTCCAACTAGAGTTATTGTGCTCACACTGCTTAGTAGGTAGCATTGGACTGGATCCAGGCATCAGTGGAACTGAACTTTCCTGCTTCACTATTCTCACTGTAGCCCACTGATATCTATGAAATGCTGCTGTTGGGGGACAGGGGACTCTGATGAACGACATGAGGGGGGTCTGCAGCCAGAAAGGAGAATCAGTGTAAATTGCTAATTTAGTCTGGAGCCAATCTATTTTTTCTCTTTTATGTTAGTGAAGAAAAAAACTATGTTTCAAAAGTATATATGAAACTATTTTGGGAATGAGTCCCAAATTTGCTCAAAAAGTGCATGTTGGCCTCACCTAAGAAGTCTTCCCCTCTCCCACAGTATTGCCATTAAGCAATGAAACATATTACAAAAGATGGACTATATTATCTGTTTACTTGGAGTGTTTAGGTTGAAACAACAATCACAAAAGAATTATTTTATTCACTGACATGCTTTAGATCTTCCAGTGTTATATACTTATACTTCCCCCATTTATTTCAGGCTAAATTGTTGGTTCTCGGACAAGGAAGCCTCTGTTGTACAAGCTTTAAAAATAGCATTCAGCTTCAGCTGAGATATAACAAATGCTGTCTAACACTAGAGGACTGTATCTGAATATGTATTGGCAGTTCCCAGTTGATTGTTCTTCAGGTATCTTTCGGGTACTTATTCAGCATTTTAAAAGACTGTGGTCTCTTTAAATGTCTTTTGAGTTTAAATGCCTTTTTCTGGACTGCCTTTTGTTCACATTACGCAAGGCATCATAGGCTTTGACCGGGTTTAGTTTGTTCGAGTTACTGTATGGCCACCATTTCTGACACTAACGTTATGGACTGCTTCACTTGACTCCTTCAACCCGTATCATCTCCAAGATGAGCAGTGAAGAAGAGGGGACTCCGGTTACAACAGAACCTGATACTCCAGTAACCATTACCCCGGTCACCATGGTGAAGCTGGTGATGACTGCTCTACTACCGCCTTTGTATGTTCTGAGACCTGTGTCCTTCGGACTGAGTTCGGATAAAGCCGAGGAACAAGGGGAGGTTTGATTGGGCCACCCTCGGAGCAGGGCCACAGGAGACATGGTCGCTGACACTGGGTCCCTCGCGGGGAAGCTGCTACGAATACCATCCACCCCACGAGACGGGAACCAGACCTAAGAAAAGAGAGGAGCCAGTGGGTTGAGAGGAGTGCCTCACCCTTATCGAGAGGGCTCAGGAATGGATGCTCAGGGTGCTGGAAGACTTCCTGATGGGCATCCCGGGCACCGTGGCTCAGTTGGTGCAAGCGGAACTACGATTACAGCTGCCACAGCAGCTGCCTACCCAACCACCTGCTCAGCAACCACCCGCGCAACTGCCGCCAGCTCCCAGAGATCAACCAGTGCCAATCCAAGCACCCGTGGAACCCATTCCAGTCCCCAGGGCACCAGAGATTCTACCCAAGGGACTGCTGGATGCCAAGTTTGATGGTACCCCTGAGAAACTGGGCATTTTCGTAATCCAGGTGGAAAAGTTCATCCAGATGTGGGGCCATCTCTTCCCTACCGAGGCTAAGCAGGTTGACTACATTGCAGCGCAACTGAGAGAAGGGGTGGTTGATTGGTATGTGAGCCTGCATAATGCCCATGGCCCAGAGCTACGAGAGGTAGCTGCCTTCATGTGGGCTCTCTGAGCGAAGTATGAAAACCCCCTCAAGAGCGAACGCACACAGAACCACCTCCGCACCCTGAAACAAGGCCGCCATACGGTCCGCGAATACACCAAGGAATTCGAAAGGTACGTGACTAAAGTGCAGGGCTGGCTCGATGAGGTGCTAGCTGAACTGTATCGGGTGGGCCTGCATCCAAAAATTCGTAAGACGGTTTTAAGGAGTGTGCAGCCCTACTTGTTCAACGCTTGGGTGCGGGAAGCAGCAGATGCCGAGGCTCGTCTACAAATGATCAAGATTTATGGCCTGGTCCAGGCTTCACGACCCGAGTCCACTGGGTCGAAACCTAAGACTCCAAAGCCAAAAGATAGCACCAGGAAGGCACGCATGAAGCAAGGCTTATGCCTCTGGTGTGGAGAAGCTGGGCATTTCACTGCAAAGAGTTCTGAGACCATGGGGATGCCCACTCCACCGCAGCCCCAAGAGAAGAAGAAGCTGGATCAGCAGCTGAAGAAGGGGACTGCAAAAGTCAAGGTGCAACGAGCCCTTCAGTTTGGGGTGGACGAGGAGCCTTCCAGCTCGACCAGCAGTGAGGATGATGGGCCAGTGGGAAAAGGCCAGGACCTGCTGTAAGTGGCACTGAGCAGCAGGTCCAACAACCCCCCATGCCATGTATAGTGAGCAGTCACCCCCCTTTTTTTGTTACCTTGACTGTGATGACCCCAGAACTGGGCACGCATGTCCATGTTCGTGCCCTTATTGACTCAGGATGTGCAAGAGACTTGATAAACCCTTCTTTAGTAACGGGGTTGGGTGCTGCTGTGGAGAGACTACCAGACCCTATTGTGTTTACTCAGATGGATGGTTCCTCTATGAGGGAGCCATGTAAATACCAGACTGTCCCATTGCGTATGGGGGCCGGAGCTCACTGGGAAAGCTGCCCCTTTTTCATTACACCAGCAGCACAGTTCCCTCTGGTATTAGGGAGCCCCTGGCTACATGATCATGACCCTTACATTTTATGGGATGAAGGGAGGGTACAGTTTATTTTCCCAAGTGCCAAGACCATGTTTGGGACACGAACTGGGGGGTCTCCCCCCCAGATGAGCCAGTGCAGCCGTGCCTAGTGGCGGAGGAGCTGCAAGTCATTCCTCCCCCTTACCGGGACCTGGCCAAAGTGTTTGAGGAGGAGGAAGCTGATGAATTACCTCCTCACTGTAATACTGATTGTACAATCGAACTCTTGCCAGGCCATAAGCTACCGAAGGGGAAACTGTATGCAATGAATCCAATGGAAAATGAGGAATTATGCAGGTTCATTGATAAAAACCTAGCCCGAGGTTTCATATGCCCCGCCTCCTCCCCCTTCACGGCTCCAGTGTTGTTCCAGAAAAAGAAGGATGGGGGGTTGCACTTGTGTACTGACTACCAGGGGTTCAATGCAGTCTCATCTATGAACGCCTACCCCCTGCCCCTCATAAAAGACCTCATGGTTGAAGCGGCAAAAGGGAAAATATTTTCCAAACTGGATTTGAGGGATGCCTACTTCAGAGTGCACATAAGGGAGGAGGATGAATATAAGTCTGCCTTCAATACCCCCCTGGGGCAATTTGAATACAGAGTTATGCCATTTGGCCTCCAAGGGGTGCCTGGGGTGTTTATGACCCTCATCAATTAAGTGTTGCACAAGCACCTGTTCAAGGGGGTCATTGTTTACCTAGATGACGTGTTACTGTATTCCCCTGATAAACAATCTCATGGCAAACTGGTGAGAGAAGTCTTACAGACTTTATAAAAGCACAAACTCTTTGCAAAGCCATCCAAATGTGAGTTCCATAAGGAGGAGATAGCCTTCCTGGGCTACCACATCTCCCTCCAGGGACTGGAAATGGACCCGGCTAAGGTGCGTGACATTCTAGGGTGGGAGGACCCTCGCACGTGGAGACAACTCCAATCATTCCTAGGATTTGTGAACTTTTACAGAAATTTTATCGCTAATTTTGCCCAGGTGAGCCTCCCACTAACTGACTTGTTAAAGACTAAAGGGAAAGGGCCAGAAAGTTCTAAGCCAAGTGCAAAGTTGGCGTGGACTAATGAATGTCAGGCAGCTTTTGACAAGTTTAAAGAATTGTTTACATCCGAGCCTGTCCTGGCCCACCCTGATGAAATTTAAAAAATTGTAGTGCAAGTCAATGCATCAGATGTGGCCATGGGTGGGGACATCTTACAAATGGGTGCCGATGAAAAGCTGCACATCCTGGACTATGTGTTCCGTAAGTTCACCACCACTGAGCAAAATTGGTCGGTTTGGGATAAGGAAGCGGGGGCTATACAGCTCGCCCTACCCACTTGGAGACATTGGTTGGAAGGGGCACGGGTCCCATTTGAGGTCTGGACCGATCATAAAAATCTCGAAGTTCTCCGCACCCCCCACAATTTGAATGCTAAACAACTCCATTGGGCTGACTTCTTCTCTAAGTTTCAGTTCACCTTGCATCATTTCCCTGGGACTGCTTATTCTCTAGCTGATGCTCTTTCATGCCTCCCGCAGCATAACAGTCAATGGGAGGGCATGGTTGACTTGATGTTTATTCCAGCCCAACTGGGAGGGATGGTGGTGACGCGCAGTCAGGCACGGAGTGCAAATAACACTGGGTGTAAGGACTGGGCAGCCGAGTTTGCCTCCGCCTTTTCTGATTCTGATCGTGTGGAAATTGACTCTGATGGTGGACTCGAGCAAAGGCAAGGTGGCTGTTGGTACAAAAATCATTGTCTGGTTGTCCCAGCTGCTCTTAGAGGGCAAGTGATGGAAATGGGCCACTGTTCTAAGCTAGCGGGACTGATCTCTGTTGCCTGGGGATCTGTTGTAATAGCAGGAGATCTCCAGCCACTACCCGGAGGTTGTCAACCCTACTGGAATGATCATTCCTGGGGTTGCAGAATCCATGCAGAAGAACAGCTGTGAAGGTTGGTGGGCTGAAGTGAGGCAGTGCAAGGGTATGAAGTGGACCCCTTTCCTCAGTAGACCTGCTCTTGCAGTAGAGGAAGGAAGAGCAATTTTACCTCCCCCAGACACAACCTACACAGCTGGACCTTCATGAGGTCCTGTGACCATGGGAATAGTCTTTTAAGGGGCAGAAGGGACTGCAAAAAAACAAAGAAGAACACAGAAAAATGTGGTGCTCCAATGCAAAGTGGTAGCTATAAAGAGCATCTGCAGTTCCTGCCCTGAGATGTCCCAGGAAAAATCAGCAAGGGCATGCATATCCTTAGAGGCTCCAAACAGTAGAAAATCAGCACCAAGGACAACATAATGGTATCTGGCACATTGGCCAGTGAGACTAAAAGTTGTGTTCCTACTGAAAATGTCTCTTCCTATTATTGTATATCTCAATAAACCACTTTGTAACAAAGCTAATAAATCTTGTCTGGTTGCTTTTGGATGTGTTCCTAATACATGTAAGCTGTTTAGGAAAATCAAGTGCATTTGGAAGTAAAGTGAGCATTTTGGCCAATATTTCCATGACGTTTTGGTTTTTGTTGCTCTGATGTGGGAAGACCTCTGGGCCATGGGCATAATCTACCACTTTACATACAGATGGCAAATGAAAACAATATCAGAACATCTTCATGACCACATGCAGCTTTTATATGGTAACCTTTTATACTTTAGCGCAGTTTCCTTTGGAAATACTTAAAACAACTGTGTCTGTTTCCTTTCATTAAGATCATATGTTGTCTGAGCCAAAAGAACAGGACAAAGCCCATTAATTCTGCACAAAATTACTCTGTCCTACATACACATTGTTTGGACAGATTCCCCCCCCAAAAAAAAAAAATATTCTTTTTCCACTGAAGAAACATAGCCTGTTATCAGCTATCAACTGGAGTGTCACTTGGAAACAAGGGGGCAAACAAAGAAGCTGAGGATTGTTGATAATAAATCATTTCAACATTATACACTAAAAATGTAAATTGAGAGCCAGCATGTAATATAAACAGCAGGACCTGGTTTAAAATCTTGGCTTTGCCATGAAGCTTGCTGGGTGACTTTCAGCCAGTCACTCTCTTTCTCAGCTTAACCCCTCACAGGATTGTTGTTGATACACAAATCTGTGCCTGCATGCCGAATTGGAAGCACACAGTCAGAGTCCAACGAGTTAGATGAATATCTGTTTAATGCATTGAAAACAGGGAGTACAGGGCTGAATGCCTGAGCACCACAGCAATTCCAAAACTGTATTCTGCCATAACCAGGAAGGGCAGAAGGTCTTATACCCCAAATGACATCATATATAGTTTACACATTAAAGAATCTCTAATTGGTACCAAGCACTTAACATCATACAAGCATCATTTGACTCAGTGGATCTTTCAGTGGTGTCAATAATTCCACTTGTTTATGTGGTCTTCAGGGCACTGGGAAAACTAAAGAACACTGGTTCCTTTCTGAACTGCATATGGAGAGCTAGCTGATAAAGGCTGTGAATCACATTAAACTTCACTCTCGGCGGCCTTGCAACTTCTAAATAGTATTCAATTCTTGTTGTTGTTGTTGTTCAGTCGCACAGTCGAGTCCGACTCTTCGCGACCCCATGGACCAGATTACGCCAGGCCCTCCTGTCTTCCGCTGTCCGCTGAAGTTTGCTCAATTTCATGTTTGTTGCATCGATGACACTGTCTAACCATCTCATCCTTTGCCGTCCCCTTCTTCTTTGACCTTCAATCTTTCCCAGCATCAGGGTCTTCTCCAGTGAATGCTCCCTTCTCATTTGGTGGCCAAAGTATTTGAGCTTCAGCTTCAGGATCTGGCCTTCCAGGGAACAGTCAGGGTTGATTTCTTTTAGGATTGACTGATTTGATCTCCTTGCAGTCCAAGGGACTCTCAAGAGTCTTCTCCAGCACCAGAGTTCAAAAGAATCTATTCTTCGGCGCTCAGCCTTCCTTATAGTCCAACTCTCGCAGCCATACATTACTACGGGGAATACCATTGCTTTGACCATGCGGACTTTTGTTGGCAAGGTGATGTCTCTGCTTTTTATCATGCTGTTTAGGTTTGCCATCGCTTTCCTCCCAAGGAGCAGGCGTCTTTTAATTTCATGGCTGCAGTCACCATCTGCAGTGATCTGGGATCCTAGGAACATGAAGTCTGTCACTACTTCTACGACTTCCCCTTCTATTTGCCAAGGAGTGATGGGGCCAGATGCCATGATCTTAGTTTTTTTGATGTTGAGCTTCAAGCCCACTTTTGCACTCTCCTCTTTCACCCTGAGCAAGAGGCTCTTGAGGTCCTCTTCACTTTCTGCCATCAGAGTGGTATCGTCTGCATATCTGAGGTTATTGATCTTTTCCCCAGCAATCTTAACTCCAGCTTGTGATTCATCCAGGCCAGCATGTCGCATGATGTACTCGGCATATAAATTAAATAAGCAAGGTGACAATATACATCCTTGTCGTACTCCTTTTCCTATGCTAAACCAATCAGTTGTTCCATATCCGGTTCTAACTGTTGCTTCTTGACCCTTATACAGGTTTCTCAGGAGACAGGTGAGGTGGTCTGGTACTCCCATCTCTTTAAGAACCTGCCATAATTTATTGTGATCCACACAATCAAAGGCTTTAGCATAGTCAATGAAGCAGAAGTAGATGTTTTTCTGGTATTCTCTTGCTTTCTCCATAATCCAGCGAATGTTGGCAATTTGATCTCTAGTTCCTCTACCTCTTCGAAACCCAGCTTGTACTTCTGGCAGTTCTCTATCCACGTACTGTTGGAGCCTAGCTTGTAGGATTTTGAGCATGACCTTGCTAGCGTGTGAAATGAGTGCAATTGTGCGATAGTTTGAACATTCCTTGACGTTGCCCTTCTTTGGGATTGGAATGTAAACTGATCTTTTCCAATCCTGTGGCCACTGTTGTGTTTTCCAAATTTGTTGGCAAATTGAGTGCAGCACTTTAACAGCATCTTCTTTTAAGACTTTGAATAACTCAGCTGGGATACCATCACCTCCACTAGCTTTGTTGTTAGTAATGCTTTCTAAGGCCCATTTAACTTCGCTTTCCAGGATGTCTGGCTCGAGGTCAGTGATTATACCATCGTGGTTGTCAAGGACATCGAGGTCCTTCCTGTATAGTTCTTCTGTGTATTCTTGCCATCTTTTCCTAATCTCTTCTGCTTCTGTTAGGTCCCTACCGTTTTTGTCCTTTATCATGGCCATCTTTGCATGGAACGTTCCCTTGATTTCTCCAATTTTCTTGAAGAGATCTCTAGTCCTTCCCAATCTATTGTTTTCCTCTATTACTCTGCATTGTTCATTCAGGAAAGCCTCCTTATCTCTCCTTGCTGTTCTCTGGAAATCTGCATTCAGTTGGGCAAATCTTTCCTTTTCCCCATTGCCTTTAGCTTTCCTTCTTTCCTCTGCTATGTGTAAAGCCTCATCAGACAGCCACTTTGCTTTTTTGCATTTCTTTTTCTTTGGGATGGCGGTGAGTGCTGCCTCCTTTACAATGTCACGGACCTCTGTCCATAGTTCTTCAGGCACTCTGTCTATCAAATCTAGTCCCTTAAACCTATTCTTCACCTCTACTGTATATTCATCGGGGATGCGATCTAGGTCAAATCTGAATGGCCTTGTGGTTTTCCCAACTTTCTTCAATTTAAGTCTGAATTTTGCAATGAGTAGCTCATGATCTGAGCCACAGTCAGCTCCAGGTCTTGTTTTTACTGACTGGATAGAGCTTCTCCATCTTTGACTGCAAATTATATAGTCAATCTGATTTCGATGTTGCCCATCTGGTGATGTCCATGTGTAGAGACGCCTCTTAGGTTGTTGGAAAAGGGTGTTTGCTATGACCAGCGTGTTCTCTTGACAAAACTCTGTTAGCCTTTGCCCTGCTTCATTTTGTTCTCCAAGGCCAAACTTGTCTGTTATTCCGGTTACCTTTTGATTTCCTACTTTAGCATTCCAGTCCCCTATGATGATGAGGACATCATTTTTTGGTGTTAGTTCTACGAGCTGTTGTAGGTCTTCGTAGAACTGGTCCACTTCAGCCTCTTCTGCAGCAGTGGTTGGGGCATAGACTTGGATTACTGTGATATTGAATGGTTTGCCTTGGATTCGGACCGAGATCATTCTGTCATTTTTGAGATTGTATCCCAATACTGCCTTTCTCACTCTCTTGTTGACTATAAAGGCCACACCATTTTTTCTATGGGATTCCTGGCCACAGTAGTAGATATAATGGTCTTCTGAGTTAAATTCGCCCATTCCTGTCCACTTTAGTTCACTGATTCCCAAGATGTCAATGTTCATTCTTGCCATCTCATTTTTGACCACGTCAAGCTTACCTTGATTCATAGATCTTACATTCCAGGTTCCTATGCAGTATTGTTCTTTGCAGCATCGAACTTTCCTTTCACCGTCAGACACATCCACAACTGAGCGTCCTTTCGGCTTTGGCTCAGCCGCTTCACTCTTTCTGGGGTTACTCGTACTTGCCCTCTGCTCTTCCTCAGTAGCATATTGGACACCTTCCGACCTGAGGGGCTCATCTTCCGGCATCATATCTTTTAGCCTTTTGTTACTGTCCATGGGGTTTTCTTGGCAAAGATACTGGAGTGGGTTGCCATTTCCTTCTCCAGGGGATCACGCTTGGTCTGAGTTCTCTGCTGTGGCCTGTCCGTCCTGGGTGGCCCTCCACGGCATAGCCCACAGCCTCATCGAACCACGCAAGCCCCCTCGCCACGACAAGGCAGTGATCCATGAGGGAGATTCCATTCTTATTGCATCCTAATTCCTTCTACAGAGACTTCTGATAATACTTTTGCTTAATATGGCTTTCTATACAAAAAATGCAATTATAAAATATATATGTTCTGCTATAAGTTTCTCTAATCAAAAGATTCTAGGTTACATATCAAGATCTGGATCTGTTAAAACTTTTAAAGGCACAGTGACAGCTGTCAGCATATAAACATGTCAGAGGAAATATCAGAACCCACATTCAGAAATCGCATTCATTTTACCCTTGTCCTACATTGTGAAATTAAAATGTACACCACTTCGAGTCGCTTTGAGGAATGGCAGGATAAAAATTTGATTAGATAGATGGAACACATACGTATTATGAAGGTATCATTGGGTTTCAGGCAAGTTATTTTTTAAAAAAAATATAATAATAGTAGATAGCTATTTTTCCAGGAAGAGTTTTCATCATTACTGCCTGTTACCACAAATGAGTTAAATGCATTCCGTGAAGTCAACCCTTGGCCTTCTCTTATAATCACTAATGCTGTGGAAATAATCTATATGTCTAGCAACCAAGTGTCTGTTGTAGGGAGAGAAAAGGAAGGTGATTATAAGTGTAAAGTACTGGGTTCGCTGCATGGAGACTCAGACTACGACATGCATTCAGATGCGTTTATTGTACTTCACACACAGGACTGAAAACCCATTCCTGCAAGGGCCAACTATATACACTCCACCCGGCACAGTCCCATTGGAGGGTTTGAATTTCCTGCCAGAGGTCCTGTTGGTGGACACAGGGTGGTCTAGGATCCCTGGTCCCTATTGTGTTTCGGGACCAAGCTCCTTACTGCGGTCGCGGACCACTGGTGGCGGTCCGCATACATAACAATAAGCCTCTCTGAAACTCCTTTGGGTAGTGAAATTCAGGGTATAAAAACCAACTCATCTTCTACTACTACTACTACTTCTAAAATTACTTTTGTGTACCGAATAATCAACAATTTGCCATTTATTTCCCTTTGTTGTTGCCTGTATGTTCCTGTCATGTTTTTCCAAAGTGAGTATACATACAAGACATTGTGGCATTTAAAAATAAAGGATGGATCCAGTCTCTGTTAAGCTGTATTCAATGTAGGGTTGCCATTATGGTAGGATAACTCCTGCTGGCAACCATCTCTTTTCATTGCTGCTCAGAGCTGTGGATGTCACACCTTTCTAGGAATCGATGGAACTCCAAGAGAAGCATGACATCACTTCCAGGGTTTCCGTGGAAATGATGTCATGCCATCACCAATGATGGACCCTATGTGTCCCTGCCTCCTGGGCTCCTGGCAATCCTATTTCAATTACTCCCTTTCTGTAATATTACCCCCAGCACTGAAAGACTTCCTCTAAGGCAGACAGTCATTGAACCCAACTCATAGAAAGTGCAGCTCAAAGATAAGTGACAGGGTATTAAGAAGTTCTCTAACAGCATTATCTCCTTTATATAACAAAAAAGGTCTTTGCGTTTGGGAATGAAATTTGTAAGACTTTTAACTGGCTGCAGTATCTCCCAGCAAGTATCTCATACTTGCAAATTTCATCATCTGTGAAATTATCACAGGGTTAAACAAATTCTCTAAAACTAAATGTCTGGAAAATGTCGCAATGGGTTGTAACTTCATGTGTGTTTGTTAATGAGCTGGTATTTCATAGCTGCTTCTTTACCATCTTATCTTGCTCTCTCTTTTCTTTGCCTTGTAAAACTTCCAGTAAGTTCACCACCCAGGTCTGGTGTTCTGCTTTACTTCAAATAATTAATGTTGATAAACCCCAGTTCCACTTGGCAGTTTATCCCTGAAAAAATGAGATACACAGTCTTTCTGAATAACTTGCATAAAAGCAAAACATGAAAGGGATGTATGTCATCAATGAAAGTGGGCCCTGTGGCATTTTCTTTCCTTCTGGCATTAATATACTTTTCTAAAGAGTTAGATATACTTTAGTATATGCTGTGGGCAAGGATTGGTACATAAAGATCAGACCACATGGTAGGGGGAAAAACCCTCTTCAACACGACACATTTGTTTCTCATTTAGTGGTTAACAAAAATGCTTCTATTTGTTCTTCTCATTAAGAGTCAAAGAGTTTCTGAACCATGCAGATGAGGGTGCTTCTCTAATTTTACATCTCAAGAAAAACAGTATGCTATTGGAGACATCTTTTCCTCTCCCTTTCCTTGCACATCTTGTTAATTCAGTCCCCTTATGCAAGAGGCCTCTCATTTCCCTTGGGTTCTCAACCCAGTTGGCGCACAATTGTCAGTAAGATGACACAGACTCCAAAGTTCTACTGATACAAATTAAATGGTTTATTGGAAGTCATTACTGCACAACATACTACAAAAGCAAATTGCAAATTGCAAACTGCATCAGATGCGTGATATAGGAATACATATGAAAAATGCATAGATACAAAGCCATCAGTAATATGAAGACAGTTAGAGAAAATAATATAAGCAGATACATAGACAGTGCTGAAGCATGAGTAAATAAAGTACAATTTTAAATCAGTTCTAAACCAGTAGAGGACAGATTAGAAAGTGATGAACCGCAAACCACTAAACATTGTAAACCTTGAAACAAAGGGTTGCAAACATGAGAGCAAGCTTAATGTGTATCAGTCAATCTAATTCTAAATGTCAAACTATTAATTGCTTCCCTACTACCCTTCTGTCCTAGTTTTCACTCAGTTTCTTAGCAAGCAGGCTGATGCAAGGATCCCGGAAGGTTGAAGAGGCAGCACTCTCACAGGCTTGTGAGCTTCTCAGCCCTCGGATTCCTATGAAGGAGGGGAGGGCAGAGTAAGGATAGGCCTTTAGAGGCCTCAAGAAATCCTCAAATGGGCTTAAATAGAAAGGATGTCTCTGGCCTGAAAAGCAAAGCTGTTCCAAAAGTAAAGCTGTTACCAAACCTGCCTTCCTCCAGGACTTTTCTAATTTTCCTGGACAGGGGTGGCACCGTAGTGGAACGTTACTCCTAAAAGGTAGAGGCTAAGCCATTATTTAATTTTCCCCTCATTCCTTGTTTACATTGGCACCCAGGGAACTGCAAAACCCCATATACATAACATCTTCCAAGTATCACAAAACAACATATTGGTTTGAGCTCTTCTTATTGGTCACGAGGCTGGTCTTCTTGTTTGTCAGAGTTGCGAGTGATCGTCAGTTTTCATGCTTGGTCAGCAATCAGCACTACATTCTGGGATTTTCCCATGATAAATTTCATGCTGAGGTTCAAGGAAAAGTACTCCTGAATAACATGACTGTGTGTGCAAAGTTTTGGGTTTTTTTTTTGGGGGGGGGCTTTTTCCCCTTATATGTGAAGCCCAATCCTGTGCAATCTGGTTCTCATGGCATTTCAGCAGCTTCTTATCTTAGCTTAATTGACATTCCAGTTAACACATCAGTTTCTGGGCTCCTTGAGCTGAATCAACAGATTTTCACAAAGCCATTGAAGCAATCCAACAGCATAGGATCAAAAATTCAGCAATCCACGCTTCTCTTCACCCTGCTCCTGGACTCCTCTTTAACAATGGAGGCCCAGGTGGCAGCCACTGTCAAATCAGCATTTTACTATCTTTGGCTGGCACATCAGTTGGTTCCCTACCCTGACTGTGATGATCTGGCCACAGTGATCCATGTGACAGTCACCTCGAGGCTAGATTACTGCAACGCTCTCTACATGGGGCTGCCTTTGTCGCAGACCCGGAAGCTGCAGCTGGTGCAGAATGCAGCAGCCAGGCTGTTGTTGGGTCTCACGAGGTGGGACCACATCCAGCCTGCGCTGAAAACGCTGCACTGGCTGCCAATAATGTACCGGATCCGCTTCAAAGTGCTGGTTCTTACCTTTAAAGCCCTATATGGCCAGGGTCCGGCTTACCTGAGGGACCGCCTTTCCCCATATGTTCCCCCAAGGGCACTTTGGTCAGGGGGGCAACATCTGCTGGCTATTCCAGCCCCAAGGTTGCCAAATATGCTGCTACCAGGGCCAGGGCTTTTTCAGTGGTGGCCCCTACCTGGTGGAATGAGCTCCCGGAGGAGATCAGGGCCCTGCAGGACCTTATGCAGTTCCTCAGGGCCTGTAAGACAGAGCTCTTCCGCCAGGCTTTTGAGTAGGGGCTGCCACCGTTATCACCTCTATCACTCATCACAGTTTGACATCACGGTGTGTACTGGCCCTGGTATGCGACCATGGCTCTAGTGGGAAACCATGGCTCTAGTGGGACACCAGTGCCCACTGGAGTAATGGGGTTATGGGCTTATGTTAGGGACTCATTCACTCTGCAGACTGTTGTTGTAATTTTTTAAGGAATGGATTATTTATTGTTTTAATGTTTATATATGGCATCTGCCTCTATGTCTTATTGTTTTACATGGCATTTGCCTCTGTGTTCGCCGCCCTGAGCTCATGCTGGCAGGGCAGGATATAAATCCAATAAATAAATAAATAAATAAATAATATAATATAATGTAGGTTCAGTGGCATACCTAGCCTATTCGGGGCCCAGATGGGATAATTTTTTAACATCCCCTCTATTTGTTTTCTTTTTGTAGTCAAGTCACAGCTGATGTATGGTGACTCCATAGGGCAGTGGTGTACCTAGCATATTCGACACCCAGTGAATCATTTTTAACACCCCCTCCTCTATACAACAAAATTATTTCCAGTAATAATCATGAAATAATACATGCACCTTAGAGACCAAAAAGAGTTTCAGGGAATAAGCTTTTGAGAGTCAAAGCTGCTTTCATCAGACATGGATAGGAATGGAGATCCAGCTTTTCTAATCTCCCTTCCCCCACCTCATGACCCAGCACAAATTTTTCCTGCACAACAGCCTGGGCTGAGTTACACAAACTTTCTGTGAGCGCCTGCCTCTTTAAAGAATGCCTGATGAGAAGGATAGTGAAATCAATCAGAGGTAATCCCACTGGCAGCTAAACTGGGGGCCAATCTGCATTTAGCATTTGCTCAGTTGTTTTACGAAACCCACACTGGAACAGAAAAAGATGCAGTTTGAAACCACATTCAACTATCCTGGGCCAACACTGTACTGACTGCAGAGTCACCCCCGAATGGCCATAAAACAGCCATAAATCTATGCAGACAGCCACCATTAAACCAGAGATCAAACGAAGTGAAAGCAGCATGCAGTCTGGACACTGCCATAAAATGCGACACTCAGTCAAAGTGAAAGTGGCATGCAATGTAGATGGGAATTTCTGTTCCAGTGTGGGTTTGGTAAGACAGCGGAGCAAATGCTAGATGCTACCGTGGGTGCCTCCATCAGTTATTCCAAATACAGATGTATAGTAATGCATGACCAGATAACTCCATTTATGGAGGGGAGAAGTTTGGAGAATTTGGAGCACTCCCATGCCTTTTTTATTCTTCTCTCCACATCATTTCCTGGCTTTGAACCTGGGCTATTCAGGGGCAGGTTTATTTCCCCCACCTCACGTTACAAATCCTTTGGCCTAATGCTGCAACCAAGAAATTGTTTTCTAGGTTAAGCAGAAATATGTAAGGCTTACCCCCTCTTTTTTTCTAAACTGGGTTGAGGTTTTGTTTTCTTTTTAAAATATCAAACCAGCTTTATTTGATGGCATGGTGGCACAGGTGGTCTTTGTGCAATCCTAAAGAGAATTACACCCTTCTAAGCCCACCAGCTTCAATGGATTTAGAAGGGTGTAACTCTGCTTAGGATGCCTCTGTTAGCAATATAAATATTTCCATACAGGCTTTTCCATTTACCAAAAAAAGAGAGAAGACTTTAATCTTTTTTATTTGCTGGTGACTCATACACTGCTATTATTAAAGGTGCAACACACACTTCCAGGCAGTTTAAGCCAAAATAACTGGGAAGGAGGTGAAATGCTCTTTAATGGGGCTTACGCAGAATGCCTAGCTGGCGTGTGCCCCTTAAGGCTCACAGCCCAATCCTGTGGAAGCATGTACCACTAGCAGGGCAATCCTAAAGGGAGGGTTGGAATCCCAGAACCAGTGCAGTGTACAGTGTCCAGCAAACCCAGTGCCTTCTGTTAATAGTATTAACAAAGGTTTGCCACTATACTACTCTTAAATAGTGCTGTCACCAAGCAGGAGAGGAATAAGGTTTTGAGACTGATAAACAAGTGCTTCCTTCTAAAGCTAAGCCAAAATGTGCTTCAGAAATAATGGAGTCAGACTTCCCTGTGCCCCTAGTGGCTGCAGCCAGAACTGCATTTTAAAAATTAGAGATGTATGGCTGGATGCAGCATGATGCTGGCTTCACGGGCCCCCTTCAGGGGCCTTCCCCAAGCTGCACTTGGGGCAGAGTGCACCCCCTGCCCCACCCTTGGTATGTCACTATGTAGGGTCAAATACAATTGAGGTCTAGGGTTGCCAGGTCTGGGTTGGAAAATACCTCGAGACTTTGGGGGTGGATCCAGGAGAAGGCAGGGTTTGGGAAGGGGAGGGGCCTCAGCATGGTACAATGCCATAAAGTCCACCCTTCAACGCAGTCGTTTTCTCCAGGGGATCTCTGTCAGTTGGAGACCAGTTGTAAAAGCGGAAGATCCCCAGGCCCCTCCTGGAGGCTGTAGCAACCCGAGCTGCAGTGTTAGGAGAGTCAAGTAATGAATAAATATACACTGCAAGAAACTTTTGTAAATTAACATGTTTTGTTTGTAACTATCAGTCTATAAAGTTCATTGTGTGCTGTTATAACATCCTTGCCAGTGTCAGGCTCAATAGCAAGTATGTCCAGGCGTTTTCTTAAGAAAGAGAAGCTTTATTGGAATACAAGGATGTAGCCCACAGTAATAACGCTATTGTCAGGAATGCCCGTCTAGGCCGGGCCAAATGCAATTATACTATGATGCAAAGTCAAACTAGCGAATGAATTCTTAGTGCGCGTGCGGGAAAACTCCTGGTGGGGTGTTACTTAATGACCGGGTAATGGAAAATGTAATGGAAAATGGGATGAACATGTTTAAGAGACTTGGTCAAGTTCAATTCCACAGTCACTTTGCTGATAAGTCTGCAAATCTTGAAGGGCCCAATGTATTTCCAGGCAAGCTGGGGAAACTTCAAATGTTTTGTGGACACATACACAGAGTCTCCAGGCTGCAGATCCCAACCCACACCCTTTTCCTGTCAGCCTGGGTTTTGTAAGCAGCCTTTGCTGCTTCAAGTGCTTCACAAATGTGTGGCCAGGAATGACTGAGCTTTTGACACCAGTCTGCCGCTCCCCCCCACTCCAGGTGGAGTTTTAAGGAATGGCAGAGGGGGGCTCTCATAGCCTAGAGCTGCTTTGAATGGAGAGACCCCCGTGGGGGACTGCCACACGTTGTTGTACGCAAATTCAGCTAAAGGGAGAAGTTCAACCCAGTCATCTTGTTGGAAGTTAGTGAAACAACAAAAGTACTGCTCCAGGGTCTGGTTAACCCACTCGGTCTGGCCATCAGTCTCTGGGTGGTAAGCACTGCTCAGAGCCCGTTCAATGCCCATGAGGGACATTAATTCAGTCCATAACTTAGAAACAAACTGCATGCTGCCGTCGGAAATTATCTTGGCCGGCAGTGTGTGTAATCTAACGATGTGTTGCAGAAAAGCCTTCGCCAGTGCTCTAGCAGTGGGCAGCCCTGGGAATGGGATGAAATGTGCTTGCTTGGAAAACAAATCCACAACTACCCAGATTACAGTCATTTGCTTACTTGGGGGCAAATCAGTGATAAAATCCATGGATATCACTTCCCAGGGCCTTTGGGGGGTTGGCAACAATTGTAACAGCCCGGGGGGTTGCCCCCTCTTGGTTTGCACATGCTACATGTTTGGCACGATTGCACAAAGGTGGACAGGTCTTTTTGTATCTGCTGCCACCAAAAAGTTCTCTGTAGCAAATGTAATGATTTTACGAAGCCAAAGTGCTCTGCCAGTTTGGAGCCATGCACCAATCATAACACCTCCCCCCTCAGAGCTTCGAGTACAAACAGCTTTTCTCCTTTGTACCAGCAACTGTTCTCCCGGCTTTCTGTCAGGCTCAATAGCAAGTATGTCCAGGCGTTTTCTTAAGAAAGAGAAGCTTTATTGGAATACAAGGATGTAGCCCACAGTAATAACGCTATTGTCAGGAATGCCTGTCTAGGCCAGGCCAAATGCAATTATACTATGATGCAGGTACATATATTCAGTACATTCAGTATAACAATAACATTCAGTTCATACAATTTCACAACTACCAGTAAATTTTGCATAAGTATTTTAAAAGTCAAGCAAAAAAACCCTGAAATCATTGCAGTGATCTAGGAAGAAGGAGTTCATGGAATTTCAAAGTCCTTCTCAGTAAAAGAAAGCCAGTACCTCCTAAACATAAGTGTACTTCACTTTTTTTATATATATAAAGTGTGCTTATTATTTTTGTGACAGCTTCATGAGACAAGTTAAAGTGCAGTATTTCAGATTATCTTGAAGCAGAGGAGTTTCCTGGCTGGAAGCATGCCAGGGACCAAAGAGTAGAGGGCGGTACACCAAGGAATCAAAGCACAGGGAGTGAGAGGTAAGAAATGGCCTGATATGCCTGGCAATGTGTTTTTGAGCCGAGCCTCTCCTAACTCTTGTTAGTGCTTCAGTTGCTCTGCAACATGGTTTTCTGCTTTCTAAAATCAATGGTATTTATGTAGTTCTAGAAAAGAAGAGTGTGGGATGGTCCACAACTGGCAGCTTCAGGAGCCTCCCCCTTTTTTCTTGCCACTTTAGCCTTTTCTCCTAATGTCTGAGATTCTTCATCCCTGGCTACATCTGTTCTTCTTGCTCTTTTAAATTTTCCTTAATCTTTTATATGGCCTTAATTATTTTTCTGGTTGATTTGGTTTGTTGGGAGGGGGGGTTGTCTTGGATCCAGTGATGTGTCAGCAGAAGGAATACAGATTTCCCTCAACAGTTTCCTCCCTTTCATCCTCTGGACAGATGATACCTGGAGTCATGGGACCCATGCTGGTCAGGTGGCTGTAGTGATGAGGAAGCTGAAATTACCCCTCCTCCCCCTTCAGTAAGCATAGTTCTTTATAACTATGTATGCATTAACATGATGCTCCAGGGGTTTCGACAGCAACATTGAGTCTGTTATGAGTCTGGTTCACATCTTTTAAGAGAGGCACTGGCAATTGCTAGAGAAGAGGTATACCCTTTTTCAGTTGCCAACTCATATATTTTGGCTCTGCTAGGAGGCAGACTAGTATAGGCCTAATTTTCTCAAGCTCAGTCAACATTCCACAAGCCCCTATAGGTTTTGCTTGCTCACAGATATTTACTGCCAGTGCTGGGAGCCAATGTAGTGCAGTGGACAGAACGTGGGACCAAATCCTCCTTCATTGTTCAGCTTGGAGTACATCACAGGTCTGTTGTAAAGATAAGGGAGCTGGAATGACATTTATGCCACCTTAAATTCCTTATTTATTTTATTGTTTTTGTTATAATTTTTATAACCTGTCTTTTTTCTTGGCTCAAGGCAGCTTAAAACATCATAGATTAAAATGTAATAAAATATCCCACAAATACCACCCCCCTTGGAGGAACAGTGGGATTAAACGTGTAGTAAATAATTTCTTAATAATCCCTTTGGGAATTCCCCAGGATCCCCACTGGGATGCCAAAAATATGTGTCACTCAGAACTTTCCTCCGTTTTGTGTTTATCTGCTGACTTGGGGTAGGAGTGAAACTGCCCAGGATGTGTTGTCCTTGTGTTACTACAGAAAAGCTTACCCTCACGTTTTGAGTCTGATAAAGTTTGTGAAAATTTAGAGTCAAGAGAAATGTAGATTAAACATTGTCACTGGAATGCCTGTGGAGCTGGTTTGTATGAGTTAGGGATGTCAGCCTCCAGGTGGGACCAGGGGATCCTCCTGAATTAGAGCCCATATCTAGACTACAGAGATCAGTTCCCCTGGAGAAAATGGATATGAAGATGAAGAAGAGCTGGTTTTTATGCCCTGCTTTTCTTTACCTTAAGGAGTCTCAAAGTGGCTTACAATCTCCTTCCTTTCCTCTCCCCACAACAGTCACCTTGTGAGGTAGAGTTCTGAGAGAACTGTGACTGGCCCAAAGTCACCCAGCATGCTTCATATGAGGGAGTGGGAAATCAAACCTGGTTCTCCATATTAGAGTCTGTTGCTCTTAACCACTACACCACCCTTTGGAGGGTGGACTATTTGGTATTGTACCCCACTGAGGTCCCTGTTCTCCCCAGGCTCCATCCCCAAATTGCCAGGAGTTTCCCAACCTGGATCTGGCAGCCCTACCCTCCATCCCCCGTCCATGGCCAGGGAGGACCTGGCAACCCTTCATAAGGTGTTGTTGCTGTGTGTGATGAGGTACAATTTCCAAAGCTACTGGTACAAACCTTTCATGAATATCATAGAGGTAAAGGGAACTGAGCTGCAGAAATGCCCGCCACTTACCATTCCCTCCTTATGTTCTGTGTTTTCCAAACAACAGTCTCTTTTCTGTTGTCAGTGGTATAGTTGTGGTAACCCTTAGGTGTTAAAATAGCTTGTTCTCCTTAAAATGAAAACTTATTTTGATGATAAAATCAATATCCTGCGTCCTTGACTTTCAGGGAAAGGGTGATCAGGGCCTTCGTATAGGAAGCAAGACTGTTCACTTTCTCCTGTTCATTACAAGTTATTTCAGGTTACCTGACAAGCTTCTAGCTCCAAGTATTCAAAGCTGCACCAACAGACAATAAAGTCCAGTTAATATCCTGCTACAGGATATTAGACAGGCAAATGGCTTTGCAAGATTAAAAAAAGGATTAGACATGGAGGAGGCATAAGAATAGTATCTGCAGTTACACCAGTCTGGATAAAAATGATAAATGCCACCAATCTTTATGCTCCAAGGCATAAAGAAAACTCTGGCTGAGTACAGGAAAGATTTTCCTCCTGCTGTGGTAAAATGTTAACCAACTGGCCAGGTGCATCACAGATTTAGGCTGGGGCCTTCACTGCAGAACATGGTCAAACATTTGGAACAATTCCAGGCAGCTTTGATTTCAGTTTGGTATGCAAATACGGAGGGCAATCAGTGGTGTAACATCACATTTGGTGAACCCCACAGTATCTGTGATGTGTCCCTGTGTATGGAAGAGGCAAGGGAAGGCCAAGAAGAAATGCTGGCCAGGCATCAGGAGGAGGAAAGATGGGATAAACTCACTGCTGGAAATCTCAAGGGCTGCCAGCCCTGATGCTGTGGCATCCCAACCTGGAAGTGGTAGGTGGAATGGTCGCTAGTCAATTGGGTAGAATCAGTGGGGTTGGCATGACTTGCAGTCATTGAACATAAGAGGATAATCTTAATGAGAATACTAATAAATCTTAGCATTCAGATAGTGCTTTAAGTGTTCAAATTAAAATATACTGGGTTGTAATTAAAAGTTTTTTAAAAGTGTTCAAATTAAAAGACTTTGGGATGGATCTTGCCAGCTTTTCTACTGATATAAAAGGGAGGCATGTGAGGTGTATAGGGTTGTCAATTCTGGGTTGAGATAGACCTGGAGTTTTGGGGGTGGAGCCTGAGGAGGGCGGGATTTGGGGACAGGACAGCCTTCAATGTGGTATAATATCATAGAGTCCAACTTCCAAAGCAGCCATTTTTCTGCAGTTGAACTGATCTCTATCACTTGGTGATCAGTTGTAATAGTGGGAGATCTCCATCCACCAGCTGGAGGCTGGCAAGTTGCAACCCTAGCCAGTGGCAACCCTAGCAGGTGTATTTAATGTATGCATTTAATGTATACATTATAATGGAACATTCTTCCCTCCCTCTGATAGTCTCAGAGGGTGGAGTCCCTTAGTTCTGTTTTTTAATTAGAACTGTAGCCTGCACGAATTTCCATGTCTTGAAACTAGTTGCTCCCAAGTTGTATCTTGTTGCTAATAAATGGATGTTGTTTTGAACATACCTGTCCCTGCTCTGTGAACCTAAGAGCAGGAACTGGAGTGAGTGCCCTATTCCTGATTTGGAGGCAAAAGGGAACATCACAGAGGAAAAAGGCTCCTGTAAATGTATCACTTCACAAAACTAATTAAATCCTCTCTCCTCCACCTTGTGTCACTGAAAAGCAGGTAGGTTCCTACTAGTGTTCCCTCTAAGCTGAGTTAGTGTGAGCTAGCTCACAGTTTTTTAGCTTCCGGCTCACACATTTTTGTCTCAGCTCAGGAAGGATGGCTCCAGAGCAAACTAATTTATGCAGCAGACAAATTGCTCCCTCACAACTTTAATGCCAGTAACTTGCAAAATAGAATTTTTGCTGACAAGACTCCACAGCTTAGAGGGAGCATTGGTTCCAACCCATTATCTTTTTAGAATCCTTACAAAACTCTGAAATGTAGGTCAGTAATATTATCTCCATACTGTATTATGGAGATCTGAGAGAAAGCGGCTCACCCAAGGCCAGAAAATAACTTTGCGGCAGAAGAGACTTTTGAATGAAGGACTTCTTGGCTTCTTAATTTGAAGTTCAGTTTCTAAGCCCAATGCAGTAGCAGCTGAGGGGAGAGCTCAGTGAATGGGACAACACCAAGGGGAGTCCAGCACTGTGCATGGAAGATGTAGGACTGCTGAGGAATTCCCTCCCAAGAACTTAGCATGCTTAGTTAGCTCTGGGAAGGAGAAAGTGTGCCCTCCTCTTTTCCTTTGGTCATGTCATATGCAGGCCAAGTAGTCCTGGGGCTGAAAGTCCTGGGGTTGAAAGCCTCAGAATTGCCCTTTTTACTAGGCTTGAATTTATCTTAGTAATAAGAGAGGCTACAGCTTACTTGTAGTGCAGGTTCTTCACTTGCAAAGGATCCAGGTTAGATCACTTGTATCTACAATTAAAGATATTGAGTAGCAGATTTTACTACTACTGGTCATAGTACATAGTTTGGAATAGATGAACAACAGACCTGGTTTAGAACAAGGTAGCTCCTGTTTAGTTATTACATATCTGTAATGTCTTCTAGATGTAACATTTGGTCTAACACTTTGGAGTAATAAATAGCTATAGGAATAATATTGGAGTTGCTGCTGATCCTAGACGCCAGAAGACACCAGTCTTGGCTGCTTGGTGTAGTGGTTAAGAGTGGCAAGGTTTTCAGCTTCCCTTGAATTGTTTCATTTTCTCAGAAACTTGGGGATTGTTCTTTCTGCACAGCAGCACAGGGAAGTTTAGGAGAAGCAAAGACTCTAGTGATATTTCATCTACTGAAGCCCTTTTGCTTTGCTTCCACTTGAGGGCAGAATTTCACTTTGCTGGAAGACACTGCTGGGGCTAGACCCATCCAGATTCTTACAAATGCATTCAAATTCTTTTGCCACCTAATATAAATATAAGGAAATATCACATAGAAAGATTTAGAGATAGAAAGATTCGAAATAGGTAAGAATTGTTTTTTTTAAAAAAAAAACACCAGAAGAATTTGGGAAATAAACAAAGTGGAAATGGATTTTTCCACAGTATTCTCTGTTCATATTGGTATTTGTCCTGCAGAGGTCTCTGCGGTGCTTTCAGATCTTCTAGGATTGTCCAGAATCCTCTTGTGTTTGTACACAATATCATCAGCAGGTGCCAGTGTCTAGAGAAACCTTCTGAGTAGGCTGTGGTCTACATGCTGCAGACTGGGTCTTCCCTATCCTCAGCACCAATCTTTGTGAGGTTATCAAAAGGCAATGAGGAATAAGGTTACAAAAACCATGAGTTGTCCCAGCAGGGTTGGCAACTGGCCTGGAGAAAAATCCTTTTAATAGAGGCTTAATTTGTGGAAAGGGCAGCTAAAGCTTTTCATTCTTGTATGACCTGGTAAATCATATCACCTGGTATACAACATACCATTAAGCCTCTATGAAAAGAACAGCTCAGTCAGTAAAGTGAAAGAAAAATGGAGGAAAAATCTTGCCTCTGAAGGTGGGAACTGGATGGAGGTCATCATAATCACCAGCTAGGGGATTCTGAATAGACCAAGTAAGGACTGCATATAGTACCTACAGAACCATCTGAGACCACATCCAGGTGAACTCCTATTCAAAACATATGCAGGGCTATCTTAGTGAAATACCAAAATCAAGTCCAGATTCTCAGTTTTGCCAGAATCTAGGAACATGTTTAGAGTTACACTGTTGGCAAAATTGGTCCCTGTGTCATGGCAGACACACACAGAATGCGCTACATGTGTAATTCGGCACGAGCCGAAGGGTGAGAGCAAAAGGGTGAGAAGTCCAGGAAGAGCCAGAAAGCCAGGACCTTGGCTCCTTGGGTTCCCAGTAAGGTAAGTAGACTTCTACAACAGGAGCCATATAAATACAAAGTGTTTTAAAAGGGGGGTTATAGAAAAGTATTTGTTTAAAAACAATTATGAAGCCAGAATGCCAGCAGGGAGTTGGGGGCTATCCAGTGTTTTGCATGGAGTGTCACATGTATGACTATCTGCCCACTGGTCAGAAGTCTTGGGTGTGTGCTCGGTGCAAGGAGCTCCTGGTTCTCAGGGAGCGAGTTTGCTCCGTTGAGGCCAAGGTGGCTGACCTGGAGAAGCAGAGACAGTCAGTTAGGTGCACAGAGAAGACTCTCGGGGACTTGTTAGATATGTCCCACTCTGGATCTGGCAGCCCGGCTGCTGCCAGGGAGCATGACGGTCAAGGGGAAACGGGGCACCATGCTGAGGATAAGGGGAATGTGCCCTCAGAAGGGACCTCTTCTTCAGCTGGTGAACGGGTATCCTTTCGTATCAAGGAACCGTCCCTGGGAAGGGTGGGAGGGGGGCTCTTGGTAGCTGGTGATTCGATCCTTAGGCAGGTAGACAGCTGGGTGGTGAGCCCGCGTACTGACCGTATGGTGACTTGCCTGCCTGGTGCGAAGGTAGCGGACATTACGCGTGTTTTAGATAGGCTGGTAGA
The DNA here is from genome assembly GCA_029375565.1 of Gekko gecko. Taxonomy (NCBI): domain Eukaryota; kingdom Metazoa; phylum Chordata; class Lepidosauria; order Squamata; family Gekkonidae; genus Gekko; species Gekko gecko. The sequence continues at coordinate 54,953,221 of JAPDNY010000009.1, forward strand.
TAGTGCTGGGGAGGAGCCAGTGGTCGTGGTGCACGTCGGCACCAACAATGTGGGAAAATGCAGTCATGAGGTCCTGGAGGAGAAATTTAGGCTGCTGGGCAGGAAACTCAAGGCCAGGACCTCCAAGGTAGCCTTCTTAGAAGTGCTACCTGTTCCACGCGCAGGGCCGGAGAGACAGGCACAGATCAGGAGTCTCAATGCGTGGATGAGACGGTGGTGTAGGGGGGAAGGGTTCAAGTTTGTTAGACACTGGGATGCTTTTTGGGACAAGAGGGAGCTGTACAAAAGGGACGGTCTCCACTTGTCCCGAGAAGGAACCAGGCTGCTGGCGCTCAAAATCAAAAAGGTGGCAGAGCAGTTTTTAAACTGAATAATGGGGGAAAGCCAACAGGAGATGAAAAGTCTCTGGTTCGGGATGGCTCATCTCAAAGAGATGAAGGGGTAGCTATTACTTTTGTACAAGGATATGGATTACAATTGTCCACTGAGACTGTGGCTAATGATAGGAACTGCCTGGCAAGGTCTCGAGGTAGCAAAAGGAAGGCTGTGGGCTTAACAAACATGGGAACCTATAAGTGTTTATACACAAATGCTAGAAGTCTCCGAGGTAAAATCGGGGAGTTGGAATGCTTGGTGTTGGGGGGGGGAATAGACATTGTGGGTATTTCAGAAACTTGGTGGGATGAGGAAAATCAGTGGGATACGGTGATTCCTGGTTATAAATTATATCGGAAGGATAGGGGGAAAAGGGTTGGAGGTGGGGTGGCTCTGTATGTCAGAGAGGGTATACCGTCCAGTAAGATTGAGAGGGTAAGAGAATTGGATTCGCTTCTGGAAATGCTGTGGGTCCTAACTAAAACAGAATAGAAAACAGGAAACAAAATGGTGGCAGTTTAAGACAGCAAGACATTTGTATTAAAATGGCAACAATAAAGAACAATTTACTTGTGACAATAAAATAGACACCATTAACTTTTGCACAGTCTGAGTGTTCAGTTGTAATGCATTAAACTGATGCAAAATTATTATTATTAACCCAGATTGTTTTCCTCCCATGGTGGAAGTCCAGAGAAAACAACCCACAGTAGGGTTGAGGGAGGGGAGGGGCCAAGGGAATGATGTTATGTCAGCAGCATGGCATCAGCCCATCAGCATGACATCAGCCCAAAACCAAGTTTTGTCCAAACCCTAGAGCATTGTGCCTTGTCATGCTGGTGGTGTGACATAATTTCCGAGTATTTGCTGGAAGTAACCTTGCGCTCAGGGCTTTTTTGGTAGAAAAAGCCCAGCACGAACTCATTAGCATAATAGGCCACACCCCAACACAGATCATTAGCATAATAGGCCACACCCCATGTTACCAGAAGTGTGGTCATCCAGCCTCACCCACCTTTTGCTTCTTATTCTGTTTACCTTGTTTGTTGTCAAAACCCAGGGCTTCTTTTGTAGCAAGACCTCCTTTGCATGTTAGGCCACACACCCCTAATGTGGCCAATCCTAATGAGTTTCTGTTGTTGGGTGTGGCCTATTATGCTAATGAGTTCCTACTGTCGTGATACGCGGAACTGGCTAGCACTGAGGGACCCATAAGTGAGTAAGAGTATCCAAAGGAAGACTGGACTCCACAGCTTTAGTGCAAATACTATGTACAATTTATTTATACCAAGCCTCCACCAACATCCAGTTCTCCGTGACAAAGCGCTCCGCTGCAACCATTCAGTAAGAGAGAGAACATACATTGTACAACCAGTACATTTATACAACCACTGACCAATCAGTACAGTGCTGAATCATGGTGATGCAAGTTACTCAGTGCTGGACTGGACTGCCCTAAACTGGCTGGAACCAGCCACCCTTACAGCTCCTAGCTGTCATCTGCACTGACATAGATCAAACTCATCTAGGCCAGCCTTACACTAGACATGTATATCACAACACCTATTGGGTGTGGCCAACTTGGGAGCCAGCTGAAACTCCGTACCTGTGCGTTCCTGCCCAAAAATAGCCCGGCTTGCACTGTTGTTGCTGCAATGCCACTTGGTGTTATTTCTCAACTGAGATGGATCCTGGAAGGTCTCTCTAACCCAGACAGAAGAGATAGGTGTAAGAGTTCCCCCAAAAAGGGACCAAAAGATGCAAAGGGATGAGCAGAGAAGGGTTTTCAGGATAAGAAGGGAGTCCCTAGCCAAGTGAAGGTTCTTTGGGAGAAGATTGGCTGTAAGTCTGGCTGGCCAAGAATGAGGAAGGGAGAAGCCCCCACTTTCTGCCCCATTGCTAACCCAAGGGCAGCAACAGGTACAGGAGTTTTCCAGCCTCCACTGGGTAGCTGGCAACCATAAATCAGATTAAAATATTTTGTTGTGTTAGCTTAAAAGCCATAGCAGATGATACAGTTCCAACACAGTAAAAAATAACAAAGTACATATAAACCTAAATCATAAATAAAATTTCAAAGATTAATATACTACATAACATAGTAAAATTTCATAATATCAGTTTAAAAACCCAACTAATAACATACTGCAGACTTAAGCAAAAAAATCTCAATCTACAATCAACTAATTACTAATACCGAGTACCAAATGTCAAACATAAAATATTGAATGACCCAGAGTAGTAACATCAATCTAATAATCAATCGGATTTTGGGCTAATTATTTTGCCTTTTTCTTTATAACAAATGCATTCAGCCTTGCCATGATAACCCTAAATATGAGGAGCATATTGTCTGATGTATTGCTTGATCATGTAAATCAGCCCTTCTATGCAAAAATCATTCAATTCATTTCAGTGCTGTAAAATAAGAACATCAATATTTTCTTACATTGGAAAATAGTATAATACTTTGTTACCATGGTCCCTCCAGTGAATGAGATGTCATGAAAGGCAACTTACAGAGTACATTAATGCTCTGTTTGTGCATGGTGCATGAATGGAAGAGACATACCACTCAAATCAACTCTTGAATGGATCGATGAAACATTACTCCCTAGCCAGTGTTGACTTGAACATATTCATGGATGGTGTAAGTACTCCAGCATTTTGGTGTTAATGCCAAGGGTGAACAGGGAGGCCAAAATGGTCCTGAAAAGGGCCCTGCCCCCTGAGGATGAGCAGGTTCATGGTAGCTGCTCCCACCTACCTCATGTGACAGAGGGATTGCCAGCTGGCACATGGTGATGGTGGCTCCTGCCCACCTAGTGTGGGGGTGCCTCAGGGCTGGGGCACAGCTCCCCAGGCCATCAGCCCACTGGGACTTCTCCTGGTAGCCTTAATGGTTGATATGTGATTGCACCTAAACACATTACCATCAACTGTGTCCTAACATTACCGCCAACTCTGTTCTAACATGAGTTTTATAGTGTGTGTGTGTGTGTGTGTGTGTGTGTACCCCAATATGGAATGACCTTGTATTTGGATTGCTTTGGACCATGTGAATAAACTCTGCCCATCAACTGTCTGGAGTTCAAAGCCCTTCCTGAGAAATAAATAAAAGGATAACATTTTGGAAATAGAATGAGAAAGAAATCCCACCACAAGGAAGTGCATATTCCACTGCTGGAACCTTTCCTTGAATTATAACATATGTAAGTGAATAGCTGGTTCACTGAAGGACTGTTACTTTAAAGAACTGCAGGGCTTAAAAGAGTTAAGATCAATGATTTTGCTTTTATCTTCAAACAACAGATGGTGTTAATCAATATTCATGAAAGGGCTAAATTAATGAAGTCACACAGGCAATAGAAACAAAATGTAGTGCTGAGGAAAAATAATAATAAACCAAAAAATTATCAAGCTCAAAAGGATGTGATCAAGCATAGGAATAGAAAATCTTATATTTTCATTTGAAGGGATGTGACACAGTTAGAGTTAAATTCTGTTCTCAGCCCCACCTACATACAATTCCCTTTAGCTTATTCTGGGGGGGGGGCAGTGTCTCATCCACCATGCCTGCCTGGACATACATGCGTTCAGCTGCAGTGGGCCATAAGCTTTTGTGTGGCTTTCCCTGTTTCTGAGGGCAAGAGCCAATGGCTGCACACTTGTAGGTCTAACTGTAGACTTTGGGGGTGGGCTAGTAGGCATGCTGCAGCTTGGGCCTCTATGTGTATACAGTAATACAAACTTTTTAACATTTGCACAGGGTTTAGTAAATTGTAGTACTTTTTAATCTCACCCTTACTGCAAGGAATTTAGGGCATTCTGCCCTCCTCTATTTTATCCTCACAAAAAGCCTGTGAAGTAGGTTAGGTTCAGAGGGTGATTGGCACAAGGTCACCCACCCAGCTTCATGGCAGAGTAGGAATTTGAACCTGGGTCTCCTCACTCCTAGTCTGATACTTTAACAGAGTAAGAAATCATATCTGCCATTGCAACAGCACTGAAACCAAGGCCATTTCCACATGGGTTATTCTGTCCCAAATTCAATATTGTTGCTAAGTGGGTTTGTTTCCCACATCAGCATGGTGCATTTGTGCACCTCTTGCAGTCACCCTGGCTTTTCTCTGATCTTTCTCAAGCTTAGTTTGCTCTGAAGTTTTGGGAAAGCTCACAGGCAAGCCTGGTTGGTTGCTGTGTGAATGGGAAAATCCCATCGCTGGCTGTTTCCTATCCCTGCTGCTTCAAGGGAGCTTTTTGGTTTTGTTTTGTTTTAATGGCCCTATAATATCATTATATCAATATAACATTAAACAAATGTGTACCAGGCTTAGCTTTCATTTTTGAAAAAGTCTCTAGCCCTTTTCATTGCAGAAATATAAGGGGAAAGGCATATGTCACAATGGGAGATGCTTAGAGACTTTATTTTTCAAATGAAAGAGGGAGTTTGGAGAATCTGGTATACACATTGGTATAACATTATACTAATATAACAATATTCTAGGGTTGCTTTTTTAAAAAAATTGCAAAAGGCCTGCTGGTGGGGGGGGGTGACTGCTGCTGGGAGACTAAGACAGGGAAACTGCAGAAATGGGAAACCTGCCATGTAGAAGCCCCATTGCCGTTGCATTTTATCTGCAGCTGCACCAGCAACAGGAAAGCTATGCATGTCCATCCCTGTGTGGAAACCACCCCTATTAATTGCTTAGTAATGAAATAAAGGTATCAATATATCTAATTCTCAACATGATTCCACCTCTGGATATTTAAACCCAGAGACTGGAGCAATGAACAGACAAAACAAATCTTTCCACAAACCTTATAAAAGCCGCAGGTTTAAAGAAAAATTTAAATGATGATGATGAGAACAACAATAATGCTGATGATGATGATATGGCTTACCATCCACCAGATATTCATGGGAGCACAAACCAGACACTATTATGGAGAATGATGAAACAAAGATTCTTTGGAACTTCTGATTACAAACAAACACCTGGAGCATAACATTCCTGCTATCACAATTGTAGAAAAAATGAGAAATAGGGTTTGGATCATTGACACTGCAATTCCAGGAGACAGCAGAATAGAAAAGAAAGAACAGGAGAAGATAATGAAATACCAAGACCTATGAATAGAGTTAGAGCTTCTCTGGGAAAAGAAGGTTACCATCATACCAGTTGTCATAGGAGCCCTTGGAGCAGTGCCCAGAAGTCTCAAGAAACACCTGGACATTCTGGGCATTAAGCAAATAACATCAGGTCAGCTCCAGAAGACAGAGTTGCTTGGAATGGCAAATCCTGTGAAGACACCTCTGCAATTCCAAAGAACTTGGCTAGATCTCAAATTGCAGAATACTATCTATCAGTCAAATATCTGACTGTGACAAAAAGATAAGCACAAAGATATTGGAAAGAAATACACCAAAAAATGCAGAACATATTAAAGTTTAAATTCCCAATGGAAGCCAAGAACATGCCTAACAAATTACCAAAAAATTTAGAAGACATGATGACAGTGGCTAGAACAATTTACACAGCAAAATGGGAACTTGATGTCTGTCCATGTTCAGAAGAATGGGAAAATAAACTTGCTGAATATGAAGTAACAGCAAAATTAACAACCTATTTGAGAAATTGGTCTGTTATAAAATCTGAGGAGAGATGGAGAGTATGTATTATGTGTATAATGCTAGCAGGAGACAAACTTAAAGTGAGAAAATATCATATACAAATGTGTGGTAATGAAATAGAAGTAGAATTAAAATCTGTTCCAAATGTAATATCTCAAATACAAATGGGTTCTCAAATCTTGATATGAGATATATAATACTTTCTTTTACACTGTGATATCATATCTATTAAAGGTTCTAACGAATATGTAGAAATGGCAAAACTATGTTATATTGAATGCATGCAATGGTGAAAATAGTGTTGTAGTCAAAATAGATTAGTTATGAAGTTTGAAACTTAAAACTTAAATGATGAATATAATTGTACCCCAACAGAAATAAGAACTATTGTATTTTATAGATAATACCTTAAAATTATAATGAAGGGGATAGAAGGGAAAATATTCTCTGTCCTATACATTTTGTACTACATGATTGTCACTGGACTCAAGGTGCTGCTGGATTCAAACTTTGTTCATCATAAAAACAGTAATGGATACAGACATTATTTATTTGTAGGGAGGGGGATTTATTAGCTTTCCAACAGTGCTTTAAAATTTGAAATGGGTTACCTGCTTCATGAGTTACAGCTCAAATTAGAAAAGGTAGGGAGAATTGGATTTGGCCATCTTGATAATGTCATAAAAAGCTTAAGCTACCAACCAAAATGGGTTATCATATCAAAACATGAAGTATCATATCAGAAAAACAAAGAAGTGTTGCCACCTTATCTGATCTCAACATTTGGTTTGGCCCACAGACTGCTTGGTCCAGTTATACATTCAACATAGGTTATTAGTGATAATCTATAAAAAAAGGAAAAATAATTTAATATTATTATTAATAATAATAATGGCACAACTAGAGTGAAAAATTACCTGTTGCTACCCCTTATCTTTCCATATATCCAACTGGCATATTTTAAGACCTAGGAGAGAGGATGAGGGGTGTTTTTTGAAAAAAGACCCACAAGTTCCCAAACACTTCAATATTTTTCATTATGGCACGCAGCTGTTTCCTACTAGAGTTTTGACAGGTAGCCTTTGCAAAGTTTATACAGGAGTGAAAGTTATTGTTATGCCATTTCATTTTTGCCTTTTAAGTTGTCGTTTCTTGGAGCAAGAAAAGAGGTGCCTTCCTTCATCATACATGATAAAAATCTCCCCAGAATATTCTGGGATTTTATATGTGCTTTTATTTTTCCTATATTTGCTTAGCCTTTAATTGGCATGTTTTGAGTTGAAAGCTGTATACACAGAGACAGACACTCTCAAGAATGTGTGGTATAATGGAAAAAAGGTCAGATTTACAACTGAGTTGGAAGAGCCAAGTTCAATCATGCATCTCACTGGGTGATCATCTGTGGCCAGTCATTCTCTCGCTCAGTCTAAACTACCTCACATGGACATTGTGAGAATAAAATAGTGATAGATATACATGTCAATACAGTGGGCATGGGAAAAAATGCCTGCCCTTTTTGATACCAGATCCTTGCAAACTGATCCTGTGCACTTGCTGTCCCTGGAAGAACATAGCTTTCAGCATGCTGCTGCAAGTCCAAACCAGGCTCCTATGAATATTTGGTGGTGCTAAATTCTCAATCTTGCATGTAATACGCACACCATTCATTCTCAGGCAGCTAAGGATTTAAGAAGAGCCCTAACAGATCAGGCCAAAGATCCATCTAATCCAACATTCTAATTCCAGTCATTGCCAGCCAAAAGTGTCCAAGGAGGCCAGAAGCAGGGCATGAAGGGCCTTTCCCATTGTCATCAACATCTGGTATAACAACCTGCAACTGAACATGAATTGAGGCATCATGACTCTTAGCCATTGATATCCTCCAAGGATCTGTCTAATTCTAAAATTAGTGGTTATCATTCACCATATTTTAGGCAGCTTTTAAGAACTGTGCATGAAATAGCACTTCCTTTATCCATTCAAATCCCTTGCCAAAAACACAGAGTGACCCACAATCATAATATGATATATGGAGAAAGATCTCTTTCTGTGTTCTCTTGTAACAGACACCACTTTACATCCCTATTCCCTATATCTATTTTTCTAAACTAAAAAGCTCCAAATGCTTCAGCCTTTTCTTGAAAGGAAAATGCTCTGACCACTGGATCATTCTGCGCTATAGAGGTATTGTGTTACAGGCAGTTATATTTTCAACCCCTTTCCTAATAATCCCAACACTGAATTTTGTTACCACTGCAACCACTTACGTGATACTTTCAGTAAATGGTCTGTCACATTCAGTGGTAGTGGTGACGCTGCTCCAGGTATTCTGGAATTAGGCTAATTCAGACCATAATTCAGATCTGGTTTGGGGTCAAAGACTGCTTTAGTGGCTCTGGTTAGTGATCTAGATCTAGAAAAGGACAGTGAGATCTGTCAGTTCTTTTGGACTGCAAAACTTTCTGGGATGGTTGGGGCAGTTGGGAATGGGAAATGGAACATTGCTTGCAGTGGTTCAAGTCCTATGTGTTTGGGCCCAATACTGTTTTGTTTTGTATCAATATATAGTCACCTGGCAATTTTGAGCATGAAATCATCTATATGCTTATGATACCCAACTTTGTTATTTTCTTTTCACCTGATCCAGTGTGAACATTAGCACCAATGCTGATGTTCTGGATAAGGAAGAATAGAGAATGAGAACAGGACAGGGTGGGGGACATGACTTGTAGATAGGGAATTTAACTGTTCTATTTTGGGATCATACCCCCACTAAAAGATCACATTTACAGCACAAGTGTGTCTCTGAACTTCACCGTGCTGCTTGACTCAGGGGATGGGGTGGGAGATACTATTTTCTATGTTTTAGAATCTTTGGATTATAAGCAGCTCTGACTCCTCAGGCCTTGCCACACTCGAGAGGCTTTACTCTTGGATTACTGCAATGTGCTGTCCATGTGTTTACCCTTCAAGATGTTTTAGAAGCTGCAGGTGGCACAGAATTTTGCACTCCACTTTATAGCAAGCAAACCCTTACTGTCATGCCCTATCTCCCGCTGGTGCTGAGTGGAGGGACAAGGCAAAATGGAGCAAAGATGTCATGCCATGTGGCTACATCACTTCTGGCTAGTCCCCAGAAGTGACATCACCATAATGTGTGAAGTGTTAGGAATTTTCCCAGTCTATATGTCTTTAATGGTGATGTCACTTCTGGGTTCCTGGCTGGCAGTGACATTGCAGCATTGCACCATTTTGCCAGTCTCCTGCCGCTCCAAAATACTCCCACCACTATTGAAGCTGGGCTGGCAATCCTACTTATTGTTAAAGTATGCTCAGGGAGTATATTGTACCTATTTTTGCAATTACATCCTTCTAAGTTCGCTGAGTTCTTTAAATCTCTAAATGTCCATGGAGGTGTGCATATATTTCTCCCCTTTCGCTGAGGTCAGCAGGGGACCTCAGGATTTCCTCAGTTTTGGAAGTAAGAGTAATGGGGGACTCAGAGCAGGGCCTTCTCAGTGTTGCAACAAGGTTTGGAACGCCGGGCCAGGGAAGCCTGTCCTATAAATTCCTGATATTCTTCACTTAATTAAAATTTGCTGTTTGAAAGAGTTAAAAACATAAGAACATAAGATAAGCCAATGCTGATCAGACCAATGGCCCATCCAGTCCAACACTCTGACACACAGCAACCAAAAATACCAGGTGCCATCAAGAGGTCCAGCAGTGGGGTCTTAGAGCTGGATAGCTAGTTTTATTTTCATATCACTGTGGTTTCTCCTTTATTTGGAATGCTGGTTCCGTTATTTGTACTATTTCCTTTAGATTTTATTGGACAACGTATTTTTTGAGTAGACAGTGTATTTTTAATAGAAAAAACAGTATACAAATAAATCTTAGCAACAGCAAATACAAATGTTCACGTCCTCAGACAAGACTTGATTCTGCAAAGCTTCCTTTGAACGATCACATCTATTATTAAACAAATTGTATTTACTATTTGTATTTACTATTCCCTTTCCAAAATCTAAAACAGATGAAGAAATGATTAAAAGCGCCTTGTAATAAAAGTATCTGAACACAAAAAATAAGCCTTAGAAGTCTCTCTGTCCCATTCCTTCTCTCCACCCACAGTTATAGTTTAGAAAGAATTTTAATTAAAACAACTCAGCAAGACAGCCGGAGCCTTTGAAATGATCTTTCATCCCATATCATCTTGACATTCTCCAACAAGTAAACCATAGGCCCCCCCACTGATCTTTTTTAGCTTACGAAACAACAGGAGGCAATGTTCTGCTCAGATACATTGATTTCAAGCAGTGTAAGCAAAGGAGAGTAAACAATAAAAACAATAGCCAAATAGGAGCCAGGCGAGTGATTATACATCCAGTGAAGGAACTGTAAAACCGACAGTTCCTTCTTCTGTCAATTGCCATTTATTTCTCAAGAGTGAAATGATTAACTCTGTAAAAGTTACCAGTGTCTCACGTCTATTTTTGCCTGTCAAGCCCAGACCTCAACAATCCTCAGGTTTGAGGCTTTTTAAAATGTGGTATTGCTTAGCCAAATTGTTTTTATTTCACTTATTGAAAAGGCCATGAAGCCAATGGAAACTTCAGGGTTGGTATTACTTAGCATTTAGACCACAGGAGGATTTAGGACTGTCACGCTGTTAATTCTAAACCACCACAATCAATATTTTTGTCATCTAGCTATGTTTTAAGTTCTCCCTCAGTACTAAGAGAGAGCATTTACATACAGGGTTCCCCTCATCCTGCCTCACCCTGGAACTGATAATTATCCTGTTGAATCTTGCTACACACACGCATGCACGCACGCACAATCATGTGAAAATTCTACATCAGTGGAATTTTAATGAGTTCCATACACCAATTTTAATTTCTGAATGTGCATGTTAGCTCTCCATTTGAAAATTGTGGTCCTACAATATTGTAGTTTACTAGGAGAAAGGGTTTGTTTGGATCATATGCTGGTCCTGTGCATGATAGAGAATTGGGCCATGGATGTCTCACCTCTCCACCCATCTAGTGCACCAGCCCCACTTCCAGCTTGTATTCATGTGTTATAGATTTGGCACATGGAGGCTCTGTTCATGTTATTTAAAATACTACAGATAGTATTCAGCTGCATATCCAGAGACCTGTGTGCATCAAATAAGGCCACATGTAAATACTGGCATTGGAGATGAGACTGGCATACTGGGTATGCAAGGGGTTTCCCACCTTTCACCACTAGGGTTGCCAAAACCATGCTGGGAAATTTCTGGAGATTTGGGGAAAGCTTGAGGAAGGTAAGGTTGGGGGGTGGGGAGGTGCCTCAGTGCCATAGAATAATGCCATAGAATCTCCGCTCCAAAGCAGCCATTTTTCCCCCAGCTAAACAGATCTCTGTAGTCTAGAGAACAGTTGTAATTCCAAGAGATCTCCAGGCCCAACCTGGAGGCTGGAAATCCTACAGAACTAGTGTACCATCCTAATTGGCCTATTATTGTGATTTTTGTGTGGTACTGTTACTGTTGTGAAACCACTGCATATAACCACAATATGCACCACATACAATTTTAGTTTTGGTTTTGACAGACCTTTTTCCCACCATGAAGAAACAACAAGATATGGAATACATTCAGCCATTACAATTTTGGCATGCATAAAGGGAGACTGTATGACTAGGGGTGCACAATATTTTTTTAGTTGGTATTTTTTGGTGTGGGTGTATTGGACCCCAAAAATTTCAAGATTTCTGAAAAATCCTAGATCCCAATACCAGTACAGTATTCAGATGCGGGATTTTTAAGAAATTCCAAATGATTTCAGTTCCAATAGACCTGAGAAGAAAAATACCATTTTGTTTTAAAAGCCAGCCTGATCCTGGGGCTAGTTTGGCATCTCCTGCTGCCTAGTTTAAACCAGACTGCAGGAAAAGCCAGTCCAAAGCTGAGCTGGTAGGGAACAACCTGCTCCCCATGGGCACAGGAGATCCTGGCTGGACTCGCTTCTCCTGCAGTCCAGTTTAAACTAGGCTGCAGGAGAAGCAAGCCCCAGAAGTTGCTGTGCTGCGTGGAGCAGATTGCTCCCTGCAGGCACAGCCAAATTCTGGCTGGGCTTACTTATTCTTCAGTCTGGTTTAAACCAATCCTAGGAGATGCTTTGCTGCACATTGCTCCGCACAGCACAGCCGATCGTGGCTGGGCTCACTTCTTCTGCAGTCCAGTTTAAACCAGGCTGCAGGAGAAGCAAGCCCAAAGCCCAGCTTGCGGGGAGCAAACATACCCAAGCCAACCCAGCAGGAACAGTCTCCTCCCCACTGGCACAGCTGATCCTTGGTCTGTCTTCTGCAGTCCCTTTAAACTTTAAAGGGACTGCAGGAGAAGCCTGACAAATGGCTGAGAGGCAGGAACAATCTGCTCCTGCCTCTCCATTGTTTTCAGATCTACCCCGTAATTCCCAATTTTTTTCCAGTTTTCCTGGGGAAACCCAGATAACTTTGGGATGCTGAAATTTTGACTTGGGGAGATCCAAATGCACACCACTATGTCTGACTCATGATTTTCTTGATACACAAATTCACACTGTATATGCATCACCCTAGTCACACATTTTCCACCTAAGGTATGTGTGATGTGAAACCTAGATTGGTTGAGGCCGTTTGTGCATTCCAAAGCTGGAAAATGCCAGACTTTGCTATACCTGCACAATGTGTATTGAGAGGATTACAGGACACTTAGTCTGCTTTTGCTATTGTTTTAACCCCAAAATTATAACCAGTGAAAAGGGCTTAGTACTTCAGGTGATCATGAGAAACCAGACATCAGTGTTAATTTCTCTTTTTTTGCTGTGGTACAGAACAGCTATTGCTTTTTAAAGAATACAGATGTTGGGTAGGATCCCATCACTGATGAACAGAAGGAGTTCATAGAACTGATCTCCCCCCACCACACACATACCTTTTCCATTTAGCCCACTGTGCCCTCTGATTGGTCCCAAGGGGGGGTCAGAGGAACAGAGTGGGGTGTTGTGTAGGGGCCTGCAACTTGGGGTTTTTTTGGAAGAATTTTATTGGTTTTTCACTACATAAAACTACCACCACTACCCACTACCACAACTACCCACTACTTAAAAAGCAAAACAGGAGTTATGAACAATAATAATATCAAATTGTTGCTAGGTTCTCTTATAGTATCGTATATGAACAAAGATTTCTCAGCAATTTTCTAAACGTTTAAAGTTAATATATTTGGATTTGGCAAGTATTTAAGTTCTTAAACTTTTATATTTAATTTATAACATTTACTTTCCCTTTTTTCTTTTAAGTTTCCCTTTGTCAAAGTCCCATCTAACTTTTAAAAGTTGAGGAGCAGATGCTCCCAATTCTGATGCGGAGTCTTCTTCTGATGAGCTGCTTGCTTCACTCTCTGAACTTTCCGATCCACGTGAGCTGCTTTCTTCTTCTTGATGATGATGATGATTTTTCTCTTCCTCTGTTGAGTTTTTTTCCGTTTGTCCTTGTATCTGCTCCAAAAATCTTTTTGCTTTAACAACAGAGTCAATCTTTTCTTTTACATCCTTATATTTGAACGTTAGTCCTTCAGGTATCAGCCATCTGTAATTTATGGAACTTTTTTGCAGAAAGGTGGTTAAAGCTTTATATTGTCACCTCTTCTTTCCTATTTCAAATGGTATATCCTTTAGAACTCTTATTTCAGCATCTTTGATTTTTAAGGTGTTCCCATTTGTGGTCTTGAGCACTAGATCTTGTAGATCTTTTTGAGAATCTTACCAAAATTTCCCCTGGCAGGTTTTTTTTCTTAATGCAGGATAAGTCCTATAGGCCATATCCATATTGCTTTGCAATGCTTCCAATTTTAGACCTGTCATGGGAGCTAATGCTTCACTCAGGACTTCTTTCAGATTCCCCCCACTTTGTTCAGGGACACCTTGAAACCTCAGCACATATGCTGATTTTTCTACTTGGGGTCTAAGGAGCTGTTCTTTATCAGAGGCTCTTTCTTTTTCTGCACATTCAAATTTTTGATCAAGTGCAGCCATTTCAGCTACAACTTTTTTGACCGACTTAGAGTTCTTTACCATCTGCTTTTGAAGTGTTTCAAAATTTTGGTTGAGGTTTGTCATCTGATCCAGTAGGGGTCACAATGCTGCAGCCAACATGTTAGGAGAGTCTGCATTTGCTTCCGGTTTTGACACCAGAGGTGTTGTTTTGCCAGCTCCCGAAGGAAGCTTCCTCTTCACCATTTTTTCTTGCTGGTTAGACATTGTTTATCTTTCAGGGAAGTTTTAAAAAGTTCAAAAAATAGTTTCTTCTATGGTAGCTTTATGTAATAGTTCTCTTGCTCATTCAAATATAGTTTTTTCTTCACTCCTTCCCCCTATCGCTAAGTCCCCCTATCGGTAAGTAAAAAAGTTGCAGGGGGGTAAACTCTCCATCTCTCCTGGTGGGGGTTAGAGTTTGCTTAAAAGTCATGTGCTTAATATAAATCACTCACATTCCATCCGTTGTAGCTCACATTTTCCACTAATACTCCTGAGCGCTCATTCAGTATGCACCTCTGGAAGTCATGATGGTGCTGCGGCAAGAAGTGCCTCAATCCCTTGACTCCAGGCCTCGGGAGATGCATACCTCAAACCCCATGGCTGGGAGCCCTCTCCAAGGGCTCTGGGGGAACCGGAATCATCCAGATTCCTTCCTAACTGCCCCTCAACGAGCTGTGCCATACGGAGCTCCACCGGTGTGTGCCTGCCTGGCGAGAGGCTGAAACCGAAACTGGGGTCTGCAACTTTAAAGGGAATCAGAAATCACTCCTTCCCTTCTGCAAAAGATCAAGAGAGTTCTACCACTTCCCTCTTCTTGCCCTCCTCCCCACTATACTCATAAGGATTTTTTAGCCTCCAAGACCAGCTTATTGGAGTGCAAAGGGCTAACAAGGTTTTACCAAACCCACACTGGAAAAGATGCAGTTCAAAACCACAGTCAAATACCCCAGGCTAATGCCATACTGACTGCAGAGTCACGCCTGAATGGCCATAAAACGGGCATAAATCTATGCAGACAGTTCCGTAAAACCCAAGAGATCAAATGAAGTAAAAGTGGCATGCAGTCTGGACACTGCCATAAAATTCGATGATCAATCAAAGTGAAAGTGGTATGCACTGCAGAGAGGAATTTCTGTTCCAATATGTGTTTGATAAAACATTGGAGCAAATGCTTGATGCAGATTGGACACTGACTCTCCATGAGAAAACAGTGATATAGTGGTGCAGGAGGTCAGAAACTAGACATTAAAATCTGTCCTGTTCTAGCATTAAAATCACATTGACATATTACTTATTAAATAAGTTTTATTTAGAACAAATTACAGGGCAAACAAATGCAACTCTTAATCAATACAGTATTTAAAATTGTTCTGCCTAATGTTCAAGATTACTTATTACTCACTCGTTATTATACAAAAATAAAATCCAAATAAATAAAGGCATACCTGCTGAAAATATTTAATGTGCCAATAGGGGTTTCTGTTGCGACCACAGGTTGAGTTAGTATGCTAGTGAGATGCCTTATATGGATTATGACATTACATTGGTGCAGCAGCTGTTGCGGGACACCCCAGACATTTATTTAGCTAGAATCAATATGAGAATGTAATAAAACCATTGGTTGGCCAGTTGTTCTTATAAAGCTCAAGGGATGCACAATCTTAATGCTGTCAGAGTGATGACTCTGAACTGTGGAGTTCCTTGCTACTTTGCTGCTGTCTGGTAAGAACGGCTGTATGAAATGCAAGCTGTTTACCTCCCCTCCCCTACACACACACATCCAAAAGAAGTTTTCAAGACGATGAGAACTGGAGCCAGGCTAAGCACTGAACTCCTGGCCCAGGCTCTGTGTTGCATCTGTTCAGACGCTGGAGAGCCAAGGCAGAGAGCCTGTTCTGGCATTCCCATCTGGAGGTGACAGTGACCTCATATATCAGTGATGTATTTTCTTTTGAATACTCATGTGCACTTAGTCAGTTCCACTGGCCTGACTCAAACTTTTGGCTTGCTTTGCTTTGGTTTGGCTCCACCTTCAAGGAGTCTGGCTTGCTCAGCTTTAGGACCACTGTTTATAAAACTAGTGTGGTTTCGTAACTAGACAATTATATGTTGGGATCTATTTAATAAAAGTTGCTTTCTTCCTGTAAGTAAAGGTGCCTGCCCTTTATTAAGTCACACAACTCTCTTTATCCTTGATCATGAAGAGCACATATTAAAAAATGCCTCTGATGTGTTATGCTAAACCCCTGCATCTCCCCAACCATCTGGTAGATTTTTCCGTCAAATCTTCAGTTCCCCTCAGTGACAGAGTTGCCCTACAGTAGCATGTATATATTCTTTGTCATAAAAGACTTGACTGTCTCACCCTATGTTTCAGATTTTTAGTTTAGGCTTTTCCTCAGCTCAGGAACTCAGCTCAGGAACAGAAAATACAGGAGCCGGAGACGTACTAAAACTAAGGACAGTGATTGCCCATAGTACGTCCCCAGGAGCTGTCCAGTTTTGTAAACCCCTGAGAAATGGCTCTTCAGGCAAATTAACTTTCAAAACCAGAATAAAGATTTCATTAAACAGGCAGAGAATATATGTATAAAAGGAATAATCAAGGTTTTGAAACTGGTGAGGTAAAAAACTTTCTAATATTTACAGAGCTGGATTCTTAGAACATTCAAGAGTGTGTATTTGTAGTTTTGTTTCAGGGCTTTCTATTTCTTTCTTTGAGACGTACTTTGTTTAGTATATTAAAGCACAACACAGTTCTTATTGATGTTTCTAGATTTCTTCCTTCAGATATTACAGGTTTTCCTGTAGATATTATAGCTTTTCACTAACTCCTGAGGTGTCTAAGCTTCTCTCCTTTATCACAGACCAAGATTCTCTTCCCAACCCCTTTCATTGGCAGGAAGTTATTCTCCTTGTCCCTAAGAAGCAATAACTCCTTTTACTATTTGGCTTGTATGGGACTTGTCTCTGACTATCCAGACCTTCTGCTGAATCCTTTTCCAGTACCCTTTGTCTGTATAAGGCTGTTCTGTAGTTTTTCTGACTGAGAATGTTATGGTCTCCCTCAGAGCAATTTTAATATATTGAAGACAATGGGGTTTCTCTTCTTCCCTCTGCAGAAATGCTTTTCTGACTATTTTCTGTCAGAAAACACCGATTCCCAAATGTCTTTTTCCTCAGAGGCCAAACCTTCTGGCTACTGATACAGACATTAGACTTCAAAAGACCAAAGGAGAAAGACCTCTTTTCCCTCCAGACCAACTGTTTGATTTTCTTTCTCAGCTGATGTTGGCTAATCAGAGAGTGAGTAGAACAGACAATCACATAAGTTCTTCTCTCCAAGGAAGATTAACTCATGAACTCCCTGGCTCTCTGATACAAGCAGCATCTTGAAAAAGTCTGCTTTTCTGTACAATCTGTCACAAGTGCCTCAGAATATTTTTGAACAAGAAGGATTATGAAATAGGGAAGACTCATTTAATTAGTTTGTTGTAACCCCAGCTACTCTTACTGGCCCTCCTCCTTGGTTGTGTTGTATGCCTGTATGTTTTTATTGAATTGTTTAAATATTTTATATATACCTTATTTTAAATGCTGTTTTAATGTTTGAAATGTTTTGCTGCCTTGGGGACTCTTATTTGGGTGGAAAGGCAGCATAGAAATATTCTCAACAAATAAATACAATTAATAAAAATTATAGAGGAGGAGGAGGAAGAGGAGGAGGAAGAGGAGGAAGAGGAACAAGAGGAAGAAGAGGAGGAAGAAGAGGAAGAAGAAGAGGAAGAGGAAGAAGAAAAGGAAGAGGAGGAAGAGGAACAAGAGGAAGAAGAAGAAGAAGAAGAAGAAATTGGATTTATACCCCGCCCTTCACTACCCAAAGGAGTCTTAGAGCAGCTTACAAACTCCTTTCCCTTCCCCTCCCCACAACAGCCACCCTGCGAGATAGGTGGGGCTGAGAAAGCTCTGACAGAAACTGCTCTTTTCCAAGAACAGCTGTGCCAGAACTATGGCTTGCCCAAGGTCATCCAGCAGATGCAAGTGGAGGAGTGGGGAATCAAACCCGGTTATCCCAGATTAGAGTCCGCGCACTTAACCACTACACCAAACTGGACACAAAGGGATATCAATTTGTAATTCCAACTCAAAAGACAGGCACTTCCATCTATTTTAACTAGCTCCCAAAGACATGAAATAAAATTAATCTTTCCTTAAATGTGTGCATAGGTGTAGTCATGTTTTCTGACCTTCTTATACTTTCATATAACTTGAATAAATGAATGTTGCAGATACCAGCTAATAGTCGTTTACAGAATGCAGGAGATGGGAACTTTTCATTAATGAAGTTCTTCTAAAATGTTGATTTGTTGACTTACAGGAGAACCCTCTCTGCCCATTGAATTGTGCAAGTGGGTAGGATGCTGATCAATACCTGCCTTGTACTGTTGCAAGGCAAGTTGAAGTCCCTTTGCCCTTTGAGAGACACATTGTGTCATTCATGCTCACTTACACTGGCACAGCTACCTGTCACAAGGGCCAAAGGTAGTAGAAAATTAATGAGGAAGTCCAATTACTTTATTTGGACCATAATGAGGAATTCCAATTACTTAATTTGGATCGTAAACACAACTCCAGGATCAGTATCACCCCCTACAGCAATTAAATGCATAGAAATAAAAGTTGTAACTCAAAACACATCCACTGTAATCCACAATCAGCCCAAAATTGTTCTGTCTCATATGGATGATGGTGAATAGGATTCTAACTAGGCCAATAGCCTTTCATGGAATAGTACCGGGCATATTAGAAGTTGCAGCAAGTGCCACAAATCATGCTTACCAAGATACATGGTATAGAAATACATTACCCAGGTTCTATACCTGTGCAGCGTAAAAGCACAGGATGGAAAAAATAGAATGGGGTAAGAGAGAATAGCTTTGGGAAGCACTTGCACAAATAGCAAAACCAGTTCTAGGACAGCAAAAGTCAGGATAGCTGTGACAGTAATCATAGATAATCCAGTATCTTTTAAAACCAAATTGCCACAGTGTGAGGCCCTGATTCAGACTGGGGTCACAAGTGACTTGGGCCACTCACATACTTTCAGCCTACTCTATCTCACAGGCTTGTTGTAAGGAAAAAAAATCGACGAGAGGAGAATGATGTAAGCCATTTACAGTCCCCATTGGGGAGAACATCAGGATGTAAAGAAAGCAGAATAAAATAAAATAGCAGAGAGTAGAGGAGGTTTGGCCCTTCTACCCCACATGCTAACTCTGTCAGCTGCCCATTGACTCAGTCCCTTTAAAGAGGATGTGGTGCTACAAACAAAGTGCCTTGATCTCTGGCCATGCCCCTTTCTGGCCCCTCACCTGTGATGAGTACAGGGCTAGGCCCTTGGCTCTGCCACCCCCTGATTGGTTCTGCTTGCCCTGCCCAGCCATTGCAGGCTGTGGAATGCCAGAGTGGAATGCCATGACATAGTTGCTGGGAATGCTGATCTGGTTGTGGCCACAAGAACCCAGCTACATGATCATTTTCCCATCACCCAATCACTAACAAAACCCTTTAGGGATCAGACTAGCAGTGTTATGTACTGAATGTGAATCACTCATATCTATTCACATGTTAAGCTTGAGTCTGAATGTGGCTCTTCAGATGTCGCATTGCTATTGGTCGGTTTCTGCGAAACCTGTGTAATTACCCAATCACTGAGTGATACTGTTGCAAAGAGGGAATGGTCCTGATTGGCCTTTATCCCTGTATTCTGATTGGCCTTTATCCCAGTGTTACTATTGGTTCTTATCTGACTATGAGTGTGGTTTTGACAGCCCAGGAGAGTTTAAAAGAAGGAGCTGTGCTTTCCTTGTTGTGTGTGTTTAGTTGTGTGTTCCTGACTTACAGTTGCTGTTTAACAAAGCTGAAATCACTTGAAGCTGAATCCTTTGTTGAGTCTCATACTTAACAATTGGTGATGAGAATGGGATACTAGAGCAGGTAGGCAGCCCCACTGAACTGAGACAGCAATGGCAGATGAGGACACACACCCGGTCAAGTCGGCTGAGGCTCCACGAGCAGTAGTGGCAGCACCGTCAGCCCAGATGGCCATAAATCCAGCGTTTGAGGCGTTTGACCCGGCGACGGAGGACTGGGACTCTTACCTGGCACGGTTTGAGTTTCACCTCCAGGCAAACCAGATCACGGATGAGGCGAGGAAGAAGGCAACGCTACTGAGCTCCTGTGGCAAGGCCATATTCGACATCGCTCGGTCCCTAGTTGTGCCCACCGAGCTTAGCACAGCTACATGGGCTGATATCACGGCGAAGCTCAAGGGCCATTTCGCACCGCAGCCGTCAAAGATAGCCTGCAGGCACGCTTTTTACAAGCGGTGCCAGGGCCCAGCTGAATCGATAGCCGAATTCGTCACCGCCTTGAGGAAGGTGGCCTGGCCTTGTGGTTTCACCGACCTGGAAGAGGCCCTCCTCGACTGACTGGTGTGTGGCCTTCGGGATGAGTGCCTCCAGCAGTGCCTGTTCACCCATTCCGAGCTTACGTATGCTGTGGCCTACGCTGAGGCCATCGCCACTGAGGCCGCCAACAAATTGACCCGAGAGGTGCAACAACGACCGTCACCGGCAAGTAAAGAGCCTGTGGTCCACCAGCAGTCCACCAGTGAGTCCGACGGTGAGGCTGATGGCGTATGCAGAACCAGGGACCACCGCGGACCAGACCGAAGACTCCAGTAGTGCATTCCTGTACCGGCTGCAGAGGCAAGCATGACAGAGACCTCTGTTGGGCCAAGGAGCTGATCTGCCACTCCTGTGGCAAGCGGGGTCATCTAGCCTGAGTCTGTTGTGCCATCAAAAGATCTCCACCGTCTTCGCGATGTGCAGACCCCAGGGTTTGTGTTCGAAACAATGACAAGGCATCTGGCTGTCATCAGACCGACTCCTGCTGCTGCCAATCAACGATCGTGGCCACCGGAGGCAAGCCCAGCAAGAAAATCTACGTGACGGTTCATCTGGACGGTGTCCCCTGTGTCATGGAGGTGGACTCCGGATCGTCCGTCACCGTCATCTCTACAGAGACGTGGCAACGCTTGTTCCTGAGGCGAAGCCACCGCCGTCTGGCACCAGTGTCGACCCACTTGACCGACTTCCAGGGACGGCGCATTCCGTTGGCAGGAAAGGCAACCTTCCACGTCGAGTTCAAAGACCGTAAGGCTGAGCTGTCTCTCCTGGTGGCAGAGGGTGAGCGGGTTAGCCTGTTGGGCCTCGACTGGTTTGAGGCATTGGGGATCGGTATCACTGGTATCAACAAAATTTGTGTAAATAAACAGGACTCATTGTATAGCGAGTTTCCTGAAGTGTTTGGTGAGGGGCTCGGCACATACACCGGCCTCCCAGTTTCTTTTGATTTGGACCCTTCAGTTCGTCTGATACGACTGAAGTATAGGAAGGTCCCGCTCGCGCTCAAAGCAAAAATTGAGTCAGAGTTAGATAAATTGGTCAGTCAGGATGTTCTTGAACCGGTACCCTACGGGAAGTGGGAGACTCCAATTGTGATGCCTGTCAAGGCCAACGGGTCTATACGAATATTCATAGACTACAAATGTACAGTTAACAAAGCTCTGCAGCAGCATTCCTATCCGGTGCTGGTAATCAGCCACGTACTGGCATCACTGGGAGGGGGAAAAGTCTTTGCCAAGCTTGACCTGGCCCAAGCTTACCAGCAGTTGCTGGTGGACGACGCAACTGCTGAAACCCAAACAATCGTTACCCATAAAGGGGCTTTCAGGGTAAAACGATTACAATTTGAAGTAAATGTCGCCCCGGGCATTTTTCAAGGGCTAATGGAGGGGCTCCTGCATGGGCTACCCAGTGTCGTGCCCTATTTCGATGATGTTTTAATTGCGAGCACAGATGATTGTGAACTGATGGCTCACTTAAGAGCAGTGTTGAGTCATTTTAAAAATGCCGGGCTGCGGGTTAAGCGTTCGAAATGTGTTGTCGGGGTAAAAAGAGTTGAGTTCTTGGGGTTCCTTGTAGATGCAGACGGGGTCCACCCCACACCCAACAAGGTGGCAGCAATCCAAAACGCGCCTCCACCCCAGTCCAAGAAAGACCTCCAGTCCTTCTTGGGAATACTCAACTTTTATGGTGCCTTTCTGCCACACAAGGCATCGGTTGCTGAACCTCTGCACGCTTTGCTCCACAAGAACGCTAAATGGGAGTGGGGTGAGCGGCAGAGGCGGGCATTCGCTTCAGTGAAGGAACTTTTGTCATCGAGTGCAGTCCTGACACACTTCGATGAAAACAAACTGCTGGTGCTTGCAGCTGACGCGTCTCCTTATTGGATGGGTGCCGTTCTTAGCCACCTGATGCCGGATGGATCTGAGGCACCGATCGCATTTTATTCCCGATCCCTCACTAAGGCAGAAAAGAACTATGCCCAGATTGACAAGGAGGGCCTTGCCCTAATCGCAGGAATAAAGAAATTCCATGACTTTGTTTATGGGCGGCGGTTCCTCCTTGTGACTGATCACAAACCTCTCCTGGGCATCTTCTCGCCAGAGCAGCCGACACCGAACATTCTATCGCCCCGGATGCTAAGGTGGGCGGTTTTTCTGTCAGCATATGATTTCGAGCTGCAGCACCATCTGGGGAAGGCTATTGGGCACGCAGACGCCCTTAGCCGCTGCCCCGCACCACTAACTGACTCTGACGAGGAGCTAGAACTGGACATTTTGGCACTGGAAGAGCTCCCGGAGGCACCGGTCACCTCCACAGACATTGCCACTGCATCGGCAAAGGACCCTTTAATTGCCCGAGTTCTCAATTGGGTGTGGAGGGGGTGGCCGGCCGGGAAAGTGGAGGCAGAGTTCAAACCATTTGTTTCCCACCAAAATGAATTATCTGTGACTAAGGGCTGTCTGCTTTGGGGTTGTAGAGTTGTAATTCCCTCTAAGCTAAGGGAAAGAGTTCTGGAGGCCTTGCATGCGGGCCATCCAGGAATGGTTCATATGAAGGCCCTCGCCAGAGGGTACGTGTGGTGGCCAAACATTGATGCAGACATTGAGGTTTGGGTTCGGAACTGCATGTCCTGCCAACAGTCCCGGCCAGAACCACCTCATGCTCCTGTCCAGCGCTGGGAAAAGTCAAGGAGGCCATGGTCCCGCCTCCATATTGATTTTGCGGGCTCGTACCATGGGCAAATGTTTTTCATTTGTGTAGACTCTTACTCCAAATGGTTGGAGGTTGTAAATATGAGATCAACGAATTCTGGGGCT
This sequence comes from Gekko gecko, assembly GCA_029375565.1. NCBI lineage: Eukaryota > Metazoa > Chordata > Lepidosauria > Squamata > Gekkonidae > Gekko > Gekko gecko. The sequence goes on from JAPDNY010000009.1 coordinate 54,976,589, forward strand.
GTGATTCATGTCCTGTGCAAGCTGTTTTCCACGCACGGGCTGCCGGACTGTGTCATCTCCGATAACCGGCCACAGTTTGTTTTGGCAGAATTTGAGAGGTTCCTGGCTGACAACCTTGTACACCATGTAACGTCGGCCCCATTCCATCCGGCCTCTAACAGACAGGCCGAACATATGGTTCAGACGACAAAAGAATCGCTTGGGCGCCTAACGTGTGGGGACTGGAATCAGAAGCTGGCCTCTTTCCTTCTGAGGCAACACATCACCCTGTGTTCGGCAACGGGGCGGAGCCCAGCTGAACTCTTGATGGGCCGAAAGCTGTCTACCCTCCTCAACCGTTTGCACCCTGACTTGGACCTGTCCAAGCAACGGTCTGAGGAACCAGCACAGGGGAGAGTGTTCCAGTGTGGGGACAAGGTCTTTGCCTGTAACTACAGTGAAGGTCATCGGTGGCTACCGGCCGTAGTCACCAAAGTTGTAGGGTCCAGGCTGTATGTGGTCCGGCTTCCCAGTAGATGGGAGATTCACCGCCACATAGACCAGCTCAGGGAGCGTTGGGCAGACTCCAGCGCCGAGTCGGTGCCTGAACCTGAGCTGGTCCCCGAGCAGGAGGGGCCTCCCGCCGAGGAGGTGAGTGCTGCAGAAGGGGACTCGGAGTCTGGGCAGACCCCAACTCCAGAGCCTGTGATCCCTGTTTGTGTTCCGCCTGTCTCTCCTGTGAGAGAGGTTACCAGGGCTCCAGAAGAGTGTGCCGCTTCAAGTCCAATGGAGCAAAGACTGCTGCGCCGGTCAAACCGAAGCCGAAGTGCCCCCCCTACCTGAAAGATTATGTTTGGCAGGGTAATGCTCCATCTTAGGGGGGAGGAATTTGTTATGTACTGAATGTGAATCGCTCCTATCTATTCACATGTTAAGCTTGAGTCTGAATGTGGCTCTTCAGATGTCGCATTGCTATTGGTAAGTTTCTGCGAAACCTGTGTAATTACCCAATCACTGAGTGATACTGTTGCAAAGAGGGAACGGTCCTGATTGGCCTTTATCCCTGTATTCTGATTGGCCTTTATCCCAGCGTTACTATTGGTTCTTATCTGACTATGGGTGTGGTTTTGACAGCCCAGGAGAGTTTAAAAGAAGGAGCTGTGCTTCCCTTGTTGTGTGTGTTTAGTTGTGTGTTCCTGACTTACAGTTGCTGTTTAACAAAGCTGAAATCACTTGAAGTTGAATCCTTTATTGAGTCTCATACTTAACAAGCAGCACCATAGTTACAGAAGTGGGTGCATGGCCCACCTCTTTCTCACTGAAAGCCAAGCACTTATACTATGGCCGTGTCCACAGGGTGACAATATTTTGTGTCACTTTCATGCAGCCAAGAAAGCAAAGCTTTGTATGATTTCTCTTCACCAGAGTCAGCAAACAGAAACGAGAAATGGTGTGGCTAGAGAAGAAAGGACAGAGTCAGAGGAGAGAAGCAAAATAAAAGGGGGTATGGTTAGAGAAGAAAAGGGCTGCACCAAATGGGAAAGGGGGCCTGATTATACTCTGTCATCCAGGGCCAACAAAAACCTAAAACTGGCCCTAATCAGGACCCTGCCATTCTGAGTAGCACACTGCCTTTGATAGCTATGAAAAGGTCCCCAAAGACTATCTTGCCACTCACTCAATTTTGTCTCAGAATTTTCCATTCTCATGTGAATGGTGAAATTTAAAAATTGACAAGTTATGAATATTTGCAGATATTTGTTTATCTCAAATCTTTTCTAAATATTATATTGTCAGTGTTGCATTTTTCACTCTACTATCCACATTTCTAGAACTGAGAAATCAGGTCAAGTCATTCAAGGGCATGTATCTTCTTGTGCCTGTATGAAGAAACATGGTTGCTTAAGACTGAAATCGCTGGTGGAATATGATTACATTATTCCACCAGACCACAAACTACAGTTGTTGCTTTGTATGAAAATTTTTTGCCCAGAAAAAGAAATAATTGGGCAATAGGATATTCTAGGCAAGTGTTGAAAACTGGAGAAATAGAATAATCCATCTTGAAGACCACCAGCATCTCTTTGATCATTGCTAAACTATGGCTGAATGCTGTTGCCAGAAGGGATGGGGGGGTCTCTCTTCACCCCAGTTTTTTAAAAGAAAAATTTAGATGATCCTGCAGTTCTGTATGCTAAACAATATGAAAGGCAACATGGGTTCATAAACTAGTTCTTGGAAATAAATCCATGTTGAGAGGGCAGGCCATCAAAAATAGCTGACAAACAGACTTGCCAGAAAGGTTCACAGGAAAAACAGAAAGTTCTTTTAGTGCTGATATATCAATGTCATGCACATGTGTGGAAAAGAAAGCACATTTGGAATGCTAAATTCAGAATATATTTTTTTAATTTAAATATTTATTCACTACAATGAAAATATATACATAATAAAAATAATATACAGAATAGGTTCAAAGTAAGCCTGTCTACCCAGCTCATTAAAATCCTTTTGAATTTTTATTTGCTGCATGTTCCATTATCTGAGCAACCCTTGACCAGACTAATCTGAAGGTGTCTCTGTTTTATTGGTAGACCATTAGTTTCACCAGTGTGTATGTCTCTTTTACTTTTGTCAGCCCATTATGAACTTTGGGCCTTTCCACGGATCCATCCAGTAACCAGGACCAAGCAACGCAACCATCAACACCGGCACCTGCACTGGCCCCGACGCCCGCAAAAACAACCACGGAAAACACGGCCCCAGCTGCAGAAGTTCGCCGCTCCACTAGAGAGTGGAGAAAACCCACATGCCTGCAGAACTGTCAGCTAGGGCACTCCGGACCAAGGGGGGAGGGGTGTTATGCACACGCGGTGAGGTACACACATGGGCAGGCGAAGGGCCAAAGCTTCATTCCTAAAGACAATAGCCTAAACGGATCCTAGCCTGCACCTATCAGAAGGCTAGGATCCAAGAAGAGACCTATGGGATGAAAGAACACTGTATATATCCTATCACGGGTATGGGTGTGTATTTGGGTGTGGTGTGACTTAGGAATATAAGCCGGTCTGTGAGCCAGCTAAAGCATCTCAAGATCTGACTGTAAGCAATAAAGTATGAGCTGAAATCACTCTCCAATGCATCAGTCTCAGTTCTTTATACCCCCCTCCCTCCCTCCCTTTCTTCCTCTTCCAATTCTTAGACCTATCTAGCTATGGTAATCACATGTAAAGCTACTGCTTGAAGATTGCTTCTGCCTGCCCTATCAATCACAGCCCAGCCATCGCAAGGAATACTAGGGTGGAATGCCATAGATGCTGGGGATGCTGATGTGGTTGTGGCCACAGGAACCCAGAGAGGAGGATTATAGGCATGTTGTATAGGCATGCTGACTATACAATTTAATAGTAAAAATTCTAGTTTATAGGAAATCTGTCATTCTAGTCCAACTGATATATTTTCACCTACTTTTCCCTGAGTAATCTGTTGCACATTTACATATCCACCACATGTGGGGAAAGTCTGCCTTCCCTACCTCACAAAACCAGTACTTTCTATTCTCAGTGCCACAGATCTTTGCTAACTTGAAAGCTAGCAAATTCTAGCTAAAATTCTAACTGAAGTTCTGGCAGGAGAGATTTGACAGAAGAAGGGGAAAAAGCCTAAGGGCTATTGTATACTGCATAATAATTTAATCATGTCATACCGCTGGGTGAATCCTGCAGGCCATCTGGTCTAAGCACCTTTCTTTTACACACTGGACCCTTCAGGATAACCTGCACCTTGAACTGTAACTTGACTGAAGATGAGCCACAGATAATGCTCTGTAGAGCAATAGAGAGATGAACTCTCCTGCATCTCAAGCCAATCTGATATGGCAGAAACTTCCTCTCTAACCTCCAGTGCCTAACCTCCAGTGCATCAAATAAAATATTAAAATATAATGACAAACATTATTCTATGTAGTTCCTATATGCCTGGAGATGTGACTTAGTTTCTGTGTGTGAGTTGTTTGAGAAACATGCAGGTCTGTTAGGCAAAACTAAGAACTCTTCTTCCTTTAGATTTTAGCTTGCTTAGTTGTTGACTGGAATCAGTGAACACTGTTGCACGCATTCAGAACATATATGGGTGCCACATCACATTTTAGGAAAAGGAATTTCAGTGGGAGGTGGCAAGATTCTCGGCAGAGTTTCAAAGCCCACTCTTAAATACATTCAAGATTAAACCATGAAAAAAACCCAAGACAGTCTAAGGACTGCTGTGGGTTACTGTTTGTATCTCATCATTGTCACAATGTGTTGAGTCATTTCTCCTTTATAAACTGCAGGGATTTGTTCCTACAGGATATATACTTCGCACACAGACCTGATTAATTGTTTATATTACATTTGTCAATATACAAAGCCCGAGAGTTGGTAAGAGGTATGGATACACTTTTACCTGGAATGGGGAAAGCCATACAATTTTGGATGAAAACCTTTTCTAGACTTTAGTCCCTCCTAAGCAAGAACAGCAGCTTAGAATGTGTAGGACACAGAATTCCTCAACAAAGAGAGGACAGTAACTTTTTGATTATCCACTGCTTTATGGGTGTTTTGTTTTTTTGTTGTGGTGGTGGTGAAGTGAGTGTATGGTGGGGCGATCTTTCAAGTGTGCGGGACATTATCATTTTCTGAGATCCTTGTTATAGTTCTGATATATATTAATATTGCAGCTTGCCTTCCCTTGTTGAAATCTATATTTCAGTCTAGTTTTCCAGGAAGCAGAGAACCACAAATTTCACTTATCTTGGAAACAAGCCTTTCAAGAGAACAAGCAACACAGCTGAGGCTTCTATGAGTTGGATGGCCAGCAGGGCCAGTGCTACCATGAGGCCAACCTAGGCGACCACCTAGAGCGCAGACATCAGAGGGGTGCAGAACTGACGGCAGGGGTAGGGGTGGGGCTACCTGGTGAGGCTGGTATGTGTCTGTGAGGCAGGAGGGAGGATGTGGGAGGGAATTAATCAGAAAGGAGGCTGGAAATACTTGGTTTATTGCAGGGGGGAGGTCAGGGCTCTCTTGGGGAGGGAGGGAGAAGTTGGGAAGTTATCTGCAAAGTGGGATTCTTCCTCTTGCCTCTCCACTCAATGCCCACAGAGGGAAGCAGAGAAAACCCACCACTCTTGGTCCCCACCCAAAGAGCAGCCAAGTGGAGGCCCCTGGAAGGGACCAGATTCTCTGCTGTGAAGGAGCCTGTGGAGTGTGTTTGTGTGGGGGTGGCTCTCCCTGTCCTCCTCCTGAGCCAGGGGCAGGTGGCTTGGCTTCAGAGAGTCTGCCAAAAGGGTACCGGGTGCCTCTTCTCCCTCATAAGAAAATAAGAGAAGCCAATGTTGGATCAGGCCAATGGCCCATCCAGTCCAACACTCTGTGTCATGCAGTGGCCCTCCTCCTCCTCCTCTTCCTCCTCCGCCCTTACTCTGGCACTGGCTCCGGGGCTCAGCCTCCCTCTGGAGGGCTCCCAAAGGAGCCCTGGCTTACAGTTCAAGAGCTCTGTCTGACTGTCCATCTTTTCACACAGAGGTTGAAGAGGAAGGAGAATGCCAAGCCGGGGGTGGGGGTTAGAAACCCAGCTGCAACCCCCGCCCTCTCCAGACTCCCTCCTGGCCCCATTCTGGGCTCCTCACTCCCCCCCCAACTCTCTCTCTCGCTCTCAAATTTGATCCCTGAGTGCAACTGGGACAAAAATACGTCTCTGCACTAAGAACTTTGCAACTGCTCCCACACCTTTCCCTAAAGTTATACGAATGCTGTAGTTACAAGTCAGCAATGGGACTCAGCAACTGTGGCTGGCAGTAGATTACCTCAGCCACAGGTGGCTGAGAGATGGCAAGCTAAAGTAATAAACATGCGGAGGCATCAGCACTGGACCTGAAGGAATTAGACAAAATTTGCAAAGGGAAAGGCATGCAAAATGAGATTTTGATGTGCCTGAAATGGAAACATTCAAGAGACTTAAATTTTAACATCACAATTCACAGGATTATTCAAAAGGATTTGTGATTTGTGTGCTAAAACTGTTTTCTATTTGAGAAAGAAAATCATAAATTGTTGTATTACTTATTCTTGCATTTTTTTAAAAAAAGTAGCAATTTTAAATGTTGTGCTTTTCATTTTCCTACAATTTATCTGTTTTTGAAAATCGGTTAGCAGTTGGAGGGCACAAGTAGCTAGCTTTGCCTAGGGTGCAAAAAAGCCTGGCACCGGCCCCGATGGCCAGAGATTTGAACCTGGCAGAGTTGCACTTGGTGAAATTCTCCCTATATTGCTCTTCAACCCAGTAACTGGTGGCAGTTAGTGATTTTTTTTATTTTATTTCAGAGTAGTTTTAATCTAAGAGATAAAGCTAGAGTAACTAGGCATTTATTTAATCCAAATAGGGATTGAATGATACCTTAAAGGACCACACATTTTTATTCCAGTACAACCTTTCATGGACTTTTTAAGATACATTTCCTTTTGTGCAGTAGACTAACACAACTATCCCTCTGGTATTATTACCTTCCAATCCAGTTTACCAACAAACTCCTGTGGCAGTGCCAGAGTAAATAAAGGGGCAAGGGATGTAAGGACTCTTCAAAAGACCCTACAGCACATCACAAGAGCCATATTGCTATAATGCATAACCTTTTGCTACTATATTGCTGTTACAAGAAATGAATGACCTCAGACAGGATGCAGATAATCACAAATAAATGATGCTTTATTGCCTCCAGAAGGCCAACAGGCTGTGCAGCTTCAAAGTCCTCTCAGCAGTTAGATCAGATGTTATCTTAATGACTAGGCATATGTGAGCAGCTGTGCGGTTTGCAATCTGAATTATGAAGGGGAGTCTTGGACCTATAGAATGTATTTCTCTGGTCTGGGGACAGTGGAGACATAACACTGCGCAACCAATCACCTCACCTTAAAGAAAAGGATGCTGTTAGTTACCTCCATGCTTGAGAGGAGACAGATGGAATGTAACAACAGGGTCTCAGTTAATTTCTCTCAGCATTCCACAATTAAGAAAGGCACATTTGCACATCAATCTCCAATTTTGGTATATTTATTTCCTTTACTGTTTTCCCCTGGAATTAAGCTCAATCAAATGGTGACCATATAAACTAAGCTTGTTATTTCAGTTTGGTCCTTCTGTCTGTTAAACACTGTTTATTATGCTTATGCTAATTTGCAGCTCACCCTCTACCTATATGTAGGGACTGGTAACTTCCATTTCAATGTATCTGAAGAAGAGTGTGTGCACATGAAAGCTTATACCTTGAATAAAAGTTTGTGAATCTTAAAGGTGCCCTGGACTCAAATTTTGTTCCATAGAATCTAGTCATTTTTATAGGTGTGTGGTAGGTCAACTGCCAGTCTAGGGTCAGGAATTCAAGTGGAAGACATAAATTGGTGATCAAGTCAGGACATCAGCTGAAGATGAAGAGTAACAACTGGTGGAAGCTTGGTAGGAAAGATATGAGAAGTAGAGCAGTGATTGCTAAAGCACAATCGGAACATGCTAGGAAAGAGGATGTTTGTGAAGAACAAAAACTGGCCAATTCAGGTCGCTTTGCATCTTATCCAAAACTGCACATGCAAGACCCTGCTTTGCAAGTGCACTCAAATTTTCTAAATTGGATAAAGACATTTCATATGTGTAATAAGTAAGGTTAGTCGAATCTGACTCTGGGGGGCAGTGCTCATCTCTGTTTCCAAGCCGACGAGCCAGCGCTGTCCAAAGACGTTTCTGTGGTCATGTGGCCAGCATGACTGAACATCAAGGCACACAGAACACTGTTACCTTCCCACTGAAGCTGTACCTATTTATCTACTTGCTTTCAAACTGCAATTTCTTGCTTTCAAACTGCTAGGTTGGCAGGAGCTGGGGCCAGAGATAGGAGCTCACTCTGTCATGTGGCACTACAGTCTTGAACTGCCAAACTACAGACCTTCCGGTCTGCAGCTCAGCCTCTTAACCTCTGAGCCACTGCTAGTAAGGTTTTATATATATATATGTGTGTGTGTGTGTGTATATATATATACATATATATACACACATATATATGTGTATATATATATATATACAGGGCTTTTTTTGTAGAAAAAGCCCAGCAGGAGCTCATTAACATAATAGGCCACACCCAACAGCAGAAACTCATTAGCATATTAGGCCACATCCCTACAACACAGCCCATTAGCATATTAGGCCACACACCCCATGTTATCAGAAGTGTGGTCATCCAGCCACACCCACCTTTTGCTTCTTATTCTGCTTACCTTGTTTGTTGTCAAAACCTGGGGCTTTGTTTGTATCAAGAACTCCTTTGCATGTTAGGCCACACAACCCCAATGTAGCCAGTCTTAATGAGTTTCTGCTGTTGGGTATGGCCTATTATGCTAATGAGTTCCTGCTGGGCGTGGCCAACTCAGGAGCCAGCCGGAACTCCGTTCCTGTGTGTTCCTGCCCCAAAACAGCCCTGTATATATATATATATATATATATATATATATATATATATATATATCTCACACACACACGCATTAAGTCACAGCTGACTTATGGCAACTATACAGGATTTTCAAGGCAAGAGACATTCAGAGATAGTTTGCCATTGCCTGCCTCTGCATCATGATTCTGCTATTCTCTCTAGGTCTCAAGTCCAAATATTAGCCAGGGTCAACCCTGCCTAGCTTTCAAGATCTGACGGGATTGGGCTAGCCTGGGCTATCCAGGACAGGGAAACATTATAGATAACATAGAAACATGATGTGCAGTAGTAACAAACATAATTTGACAATTTTTGGCAGCAAAGTAGTGCCAAGGGACATTTCAAAACGCAACATACTTTGTGTGTTTCCTAACTATTTTTTAAAATACAGATTTGAAAGACTCATCCATTTTAAAAATAGATTTGAAAGACTCATCAATTAGCAAAATAAAACAAAAATCCAGTGGTGCCATGAAGACTAACAACAGTTATTGCAATACGAGTGTTTGTGAGCCACAACTCACTTTTTCAGACAGATACATGAAGGAAAGAAAATCATACTGGGGATTCTTCTTATGGGGAAGATTAGGGGATGGGGGGACAGGGCTCAGTGTGAATCTGGACATGAATCTTTTAAGTATAAATGCTCAATTTAAGGGGGAAAGAAAGAGTAAGGGTAGAAAATTAGGTATGAATTCTGTCAAAAAATGACAGAATTTTTAGCTGCACATAATGGATTATGAGAGGACAGAAGTTCAATAAGCAAAGTAATGGAACATGATATTTAAGTGAAAAATAACTGATATTGGTACAAACTTATACTCTGATAAAACATATTAAGAACAGCCAATTAAAATTTCTAAAATGTGGGCCCTGTGGGGCTGAGACTGTAGTAAAGAAATCCAAGTCTCCGTTCAAGCCAGGATGTCACTTAGTATTTAACTTCTTAATAAGCTCTATTTCAGCATTTTCACAAGGTATATTCCCTTTGAAGGGTTTTGTTTTTAGGGTGGGGGAGTGAAACAGTCACTTTTATCCTTTGGCACAGGAGTGTGCAAGGTAGTATACAGAGTGACAAAGGCCCATAGCCCAGATCTGGCTGGAAGGGCATTGTTAGACCAAGGTTGGTTGTTAGGTGCTGGGGCTGACCCATCCGGAGAGGGTATTCTCTTAGGGTGGAGGAGACACAAGGAAGGCGTGGGCTGGGGGCCCTCCTACAACTTGCAAGTCATCAGCATCTACTTGATGTGGACTTAAAGACGGTCATGGTGAGGAGCTGGAGAGAGTGCTCCGGACGTTGAGGAGAGGAGGGAACAGGTAGTTTCAGGAGGTGCTCTGAAAGATGAGGGGACCTAGACGGATGGGCTCCAGGGAGGGAGGAAACTACTTGTGTGGGATTATGCCTATGAGATGGACAGAGCAATAAAGAGTTTTTTTCAGCATTATCTTGCCTCCTGGTTGACTACTGCCTGCTTTTCCAGAGGGCTGTCCTCTTCGAAGTGCCATGTCGTGCACAAGGCCAGAGTAAGAACTGGCAGCTACACATCCATAAGCACATAGTTTATTGAACACAAAGGCAGTGCTTGGCTCCCTTTGCTTTCAAACAGGTTTTTCAAATAGGGCATAGCTCATGCTTCAATTTTGATAGCAATTACAGTTTAGTGACAGGATGTTCCTCAGTTTAGAAGCATGGTTGCAGCCGCTCCACAGAAAATTATACATGCAATCGTGCTGCCATTTGATCCCCAAATTTTCAAAACATCAGCCAGTAAATTAGAGACACATATATTAATGTCTCAAAGATTTCACATTTCCTCTAAATCTCCATTTTCAGCCACAGTTTTCTGTTTAAGCTATTTCATCATTGCCCAGATATAATTATTTTTGGTAAAGTTCCATTTGGCCCATTTTTGAATTATCCATGTTCTAAAAGAGATGGTTGACATATTTCAGATGAATTTTCTGTATGCTGATACCTCAAAATAACTTTGTGTAGAGCATTCCAGCATTAATCTCAGCTCTCATATGGCCTTGATAAGCCAAAGAATGTGCATATTCTGTTGAAGAAAACTGTTTTTTGGCTAAGAGAAATAGAAAATTCTGGCTAAGTAATAAAACATGTTGTAAGCAGTTAAATAGCCAACTGATCACACTGCAGAATCTTTATCCTTTCAAAGGAAGTTTTCTATACAGCAAAGAGGCCTTATCAAATTGCAGTCTACATAGTTATTTTCTATAACCCTGAAGGATAGAATCTTAAAAGCAACAATGACAGTGGCAAAGATAAATCCCAATATTAGTTCTTGGGGTACTGAAAAATTCATCAGCCATCTGTGCAAAGCCAAGCTGAGGGCCCTCAGTGAATTACATGAGAGAAAAATACTTTAGAGACTGAGTCCCACCCCTAAATCTCTACTTCTAGATTTAGTAAGATCTCAGGGGCTCGAGGAAGGTCATTCCCCCACCTTTCTTTCCTCAGCTGCTCTCAACATACCCTGCTCCTCAACAGACTGGTCCTATTCATTCTACATCAGCCTGTTGCGGGGTGGGAGGTGCACTTTTTCTTTTAATCATATTATTTTGGTTCTTTTGGTACTCTGCTGATTTTGATGTTTCCTCTTCAGCTCAAACAATTCTTGTCCTTCTAGCAGCTCAAACTTATCGTTTGAATACAGAATGGAACTGTTTTCTTTCTCTCTCAGACTTCTTTGTAGGGTAGAGTTGCCAGCTCCAGGTTGAGAAATACATGGAGATTTTGGGGGTAGAGCCTGAGGAGGCTGGGGTTTGGGGAGGGGAGGGACTTCAATGGGTCATAATACCATAGAGTCCACTTTTGAAAGCAGCCATTTTCTGTCGCCTGGAGATCAGTTGTAATAGCGGGAGATCTCCAGATACCACCTGGAAGTTGGCAATCTAAATAGGCCTAGCTTTTCTAACCTCCTCTCGGAAGACCACATGCTCCATGCCTGTAACCATTCCAGCTGTTCTTACAGGTGAGAAATCTTCAGCTGGTTAATGGCAACCTATTCAGCATTCTACATAACCACTCTGGAGCCAGTCATTACAAATTTCTAGTGTATCTAATTTGAAATAACATGTTTCCTTACAGCATGATTTACAAGCTTAAGTTATTAATTCATTTACTTTCAGATTAAAATCTGATGCAAAATTAGTAAGAAAAGAGAATAGAAAGGGGGGGGGACACGTGGAAGTTCAGCACCAGTTTCTTTGCAAGAGGAGGATGTAAAATCTGAAGGCAGAGATAATATTACCTCCCCTGGGCAATAGACGCTTGGTGGTTTGGAGCGCATGCCTTTGATAATCAGTCTCAGTATCTCTTTCATGTCACTGAACAGAAAGTGGGGCCTCTTCCAAGAGCCTAATTCAGAAAGGGAATTGTTAAACAGGCTTGACTGGGCTGAGCAGTGCTGGAAATTAAGAACCCTGAAGGGCAGGATTAGACAGGAGGTCAGCAGCACTCTCAGGCCAGGCAAAGAAATACATTAATAGGCCTCTGTGCTGTGACTAAGGTTTTGGGAGGTTGTCATAGAATACCAATGCATTTCTCTCTCTTTTGCTCCATCCATATGTTTCCATGATTATTAAGAATCTTGCCTTCTTGTTGGAGAGAAGTGTGATTAGCTGGTGGCTAGAAGCTTATTGGCCTAAACCTTTGAACTGCTCCAGACTTCAATTACACACCTCTAATGATTTTCTTTAATCCTGACTTTTTTCCAAATGTTACTCTTCTCAATATATTTGTCCTTTATGCAAAACACTAGGTACCCATAAAATAATAGGACCTTTGTTCTTGTGCCCAGAATCTGGCTTGGAGATTTACTTCAACACTGAATTGCTTTGTCCAAATAAGAATCTGTGGTGTTTACTTACTTCTGTATGAACTGGACTGTCCTGCTAGAAGCAGTATAGTTTTCTTGGACCTTTTAAAAATTAATCACTAGCCTAGTAAAAAATACCTACATAGAAAGTATCTTAAATGTTCTATGTACCACAATCCATAAACGAGTTGAGAGAGTATTCTTGGATTTAAGCCTGGTTTAAATTTGAGCAATTTGCATTTACTAATTTGCTGCAGAGTTCTACTAAAGGCAAGCATCATGATCCAAATTCCAAGCAGGCAAAGGCTCCCATTCATTCAAACGGAGAAAGCCAATCTGTATGCACTTGACTTTGCAGAAGTAAATCAAGGTACTTTTTTTTCAAGTAAAGGAACACAGAGGACAGACTGGATGGAGGAGCTCTTCATATAAATCAGAGCTCCAACATTCAATGAAGAACTAATCGAGAGTGTGCTGCTGGAGTGGTAGAGATTACTTCATAGTTTTCTCATTTTCACAGGTTACAAGAGACTGTGAAGGAAGGTTTTCTTTTTTGTTAAGAGTTCTGAAGGTTACATCCTGCACCTGGATCTGGGAATGCAGGTGAACTTGAGTAAATGACAAGTATAAAACCTTAAGTTTTGTTTTTAACAAGCTATACCCAAAGGCAAAAGTAGGGAACAGAGATGTACCAGAAAATAGGGAGGAGGGTAGGAACATATATGAAAAGTATGATTCTTATCATGAGAAGCAAGGACTGGATTGACCTCACAAAAGAATGTTCAAGGAGGCTGAGGTATAACAATCAATGAAGTCTGCATTTGGTTTATCCTCATATGTTCTTTTTGCCTTTAAAAAAGGGTAAATAGCTGCCTAAGAGGCAGAGACCTTTGTCATACCCCAGGAATATTAATATTGTCCAGATTCATCCGAAGAATGTTATGCCTGGAAATTAATTTTTCATGTAACTATTGTGAGATCATAAATTTAATTGTTTATAAATCTTTGTTGCCATCTGCTCCAAGTGAGCTGTCTCGTGAGATTTTCTGTTATGGTTATTGTGTGCAGATTAATCCTTGAAGTTTGTGGTATCATCCCTAAAACTGTGAGAGAGACAGTTTTTTCCTCACCAGACAGAGGATTCTTGTCTACAGTAAAAGAAGTAAAACTTTGCCAAGCAGCAACTTGAAAGAAAAGAGACTTTCATGTTTTGTTTTTGTTTGTTAAATTCCCATCTGAATTAAAGGGTGTTGTAGATTATTTTCAACACATCCTTTGGTAACTTTATTTAGTTCAATGATTCATGTTTTCTGACTAAGGGGTATCAAGGAATAGCTCACACAGAAACCAGCAGGGTTTCTGTGTGAGCTGTTCCTTGATACTTCTTCATCCTAAATTGGATTGAACAAAATGAAATAACAAAAATAGTATCATTTTCATGGGATTTCCACTTTCTGTTCAGCCATTAAAAATCTGCTGTAAGAGTGTAATAATAATTTTGATCCTATCCAATCACTCTTCAATTGTCCTCATAACTTAACTTTACATTCAAGTTTTACACCTTCTTTCTCTCCTTCCTGACTCTATCATACATTTTCACTTTTGTTCCTTAAGTGTTTTCCTGTCTGATTATGATCTTCCCTATCACAGTTAGGTCAGAGCTATATGAATTCCATGGTAAGAACAGAACTAAAGTGAGACAACAGTCAGCACATGGGCCCAGTTGTGGATGGGCCCATTTTATTCCATGGAAGTGACCCAAAGAAAGGGGTCTCACTTGGGACTGCTCTCAGATCCCTGCTCCTATTGACAGTGCAAGTGAACTGTCCATTCCGTACTGTCCCCAGAGGCTGCTCCTCCTGCCCCCTCCCCCTGTGTCCACCCTTAGCCCTGCCACAAGGAAAGCAACTGGCTCCTGGATGTATACCTGGGTTTGATATGTATCCCAAGAGAACCTTGGCTTTCTATTTCCCAGGGAAAACCACTGGCATTTCCAAAGTTATCACTGTATCTAAAAGTGTATGAACCATGTGTGGATGATGAAAACAGCAAAATCAGGCTCCCACAGACAAGGGAGACCCCTAAAGCATGCAGATAAATATAATTTTGTAAACTAACCAAAAAAAGGAGAAAAAATCCTCAAAAACTATGAGCAGAATCACAAGAGCAACTGAGTACCAGTTAAAAGAAAAAAGATTGGAAGGGAAATCAGCTTGCTGGAAAAAGTGACTGGATCATGTTATGAAAATTAAGGCAACAAAATTGGGACCACTCATAGACAAAGCAGGAGTCTCTGATTCCCTGAGAGACTCCCCAAGTATGCATAAAATAAACCAAAAGATTTTTTAAAAAAATCCCTAGCACCCCAACAGCCAAATAAGGATTCGGTGTGCTCAAGGAGCATGATCAGTTATGGGGGGGGGAAGAGGAGGAGAGGAAATTAACCAAGTTTCTGAGGAAAAAAGAGGTGAGACAGTGAAAAATAGAATGGGATATCCCTATTGTTCCCCAGCAACCACCCAATTCTTCGCATGTCCACCGCTTGTAAAGGAAGATGGCACTGAAATGCTTAACATTCAAGAGCCACAAGAAAAAAACACAGAGACATATATTATCAAATTAATGTTAATGTAAAAAATGCTTGAAGAGAACGCATTTGTGCTGTTTGCATCAGGGCAACCATGCCATAATATGAATGCTGCTCTTTTCTTTGAGCCCAGAATGTTTAGACTTTAATCTTTTCCATGAAGGCTTTTTCTCATTTTTATTGCTTGCTGGCACACCACAAAGGCATCTTTAGCACCTCCTGCTTCAAATGAATTCAGAAGTCTATTTCAACACCAGCTGATTTTAATAAGGATACACCAAAATAACATTAATATCAGACCACAATTGTTCAAACAATATTTTACAATCACACTAGCATTATTCTCATTCCAGTGTTTTCAGAACAATCAGGCTTGTCAGTGACAGCATAGATAGACTACAATTCATTTTATTTACTAGGTGATAATTTTAGTATTTTTATGCTATAATTATAGTTTTCCATTGCTGAAGAAGAATAAAAAGTTAAAGAAAAAAGTATTATTACAAACAAGAATCCAATTAACGTCCCAGTTCTCCCTTGTTTCTTATTTTTACTTGAAAAGATGCAATCAAAACAAGTATTTGTACAGAATCTAGTAGCATTATGACATCTTCAAAAGAAATGAGTAGTCCTGAATTGTTTGCATAGGCTACTTACACCCACACACTGCCTCAAAACCTCAGTGCTCGTTCTTAGGACCCATGTTCATATTCAGGTGCCAATCACCAAAAGTGCAACAGTCATGAGTGAAAATCAATATGTGTATGTAGCAAACCATGCCACAGAGCTGGATGGGATCCAAAACGTTGTCTAATCCAGCTATATGCTGCAGGGCTATCCATCAACCAGTGTATTATGAAGTGCTTCAATGGACGGAGTACCCTCTCTTAAGAGAGAGAATTGAACTAGATGAGATCAAGCACCTTCCAGCCATGTAACTGTATGATGTCTACACACACACACACACGCACACACACACACACATACACACACACACACGCCCTTTGTAGTTAAACTCCATAAATATGGAGATAGTCAGGATAAAACCTATAAAGATTTGTTCATATTACCATGAATTGGTTCTTGTATCCACCAATTGTGTCAAAGAAATATATTTCATTGAACTCCCATTGCTGTTATCAGAAAACCATGCTATCAGCAATCTAAGGTCAGTTCATTCGTCACATCATAAGGTGCTCATCAGCCATGCATTTTAACCAACTAGTAGTACAAGCCAAATTAGACATTCCTTTTTTGCACTTGCATACAAGTGCATTCAAATGTTCTCCACAGCCACACAGTAGCTTTTGGGGAATTACTTCTAAAAGAGAGAGACAGACCAGAGCCTGAGTAGCCCCAGAATGGTGCAGCGGGGGGTGGGGGAGGAAGGGCTCCTGCCACCACCACCCTTGAGTTTTCTTGAGTGAAAACCATGGGGGGGGGTTATTTTGGTGATTTTTCTGCTCCACGTGCACAGATACTCCACATCCATTAGGCTTTGCTCAGAATCAAGCCAGCCCACTGATTCCAGCCAACTATGGATTATGCCTCTGGCAAATAATTGTGCAGGAAACCACAATTCATGCATGGATTTATAGGAATTTCACCACTGAAGGCGCAGTGAAAGTGATGGATGTTCCCATATATATGCCATCAGTTATTCAAAATGTCAGTCTAGTCACTTCATATATTAAGTATCAGTAGTGGAAAAAAGTATTTCTGTAGTTTTTGACCAGAGATTTCTCAAGGGGGAAATACAAACAAACTGTTAAACCCATTACAAAACTGGTACAATTCATGATATATAGAGGAAACTGGGTCACAAATAAAGTGGATCTTGTTGAAGGCCATTTGAGTACTACTCAGGTAGATTGTGCAATTCTATATCCAAACCGTTCCAAAAACAAATAATAGTTGTACACATTATGAAACATTCTACACAATTCCATGTGAAATTCCAGATTTAACTTATAAAACCAGACCTCTTTCAGATATCTTTATAGTTTATCACTCAATAACAATTAAAATGGGCATATGCATTTTTATTATTTTGTAGATTTGATAGTTGTACATGATGCTGATACTAAAATCTCTTGAGTACTGTGCTGCTTTGCTTTTGCAACTCATTAGTGTAATTCTACACTGGAACAGTTGGAAATTCAGAATGAGATGAATGTTGATTATCAATGGTAACTTAAAATAGTTATCATACATCTAATAGCAATGGGTGGCCTTACTGTATTTCTGAGAACCTGGGGTAATCCAGAGACAGTCAGACTTTAACTAACCACTAAGGAAAAGTGGGGAGACAAGAAAGGCTAAATAATGGCACCAGAAGTAGCAAGAAGGCAACCAGACTCAAAGAGAACAGAACTATTTCAGGGAAAGAAGGGATGAGTGAGAAGCAACTGCTTAATCAATTGCTTAATCAAGAATCCTTCCATGCCCCAAGAGCTACTATACTAGCAGTGGTAACCATGGTGGACTCGCTCTTGGGGAAGGAGGCTGCAGACCACAAGAAAGTTAAATCTATTATCAATGAAGATGCTTACTGGAGCAGGTTGCATAGTTTGCTGGATCCACCCTCAGGTGCTGGCCCAAAGGGCAAAGAGGAACACCCCCATTGGCTGAAGCCAAGTGTCCACACAACTAAGCAGGTGGTGGAAGTTATCATGTCTGCACCTCCTGCTCAAAGTTGGCTCTTGTGAAATGAGCCCAAGATCTTAACAGTCACTGTGATACTTATGGAAGCTTATGTGGCAGCGCATGGTACGGCGCAAGCTGGGTGACTGGGAAAGAGGACCAAGACATCCAATTTCCAGTTCCATACTGGTAGTGGTAAACTATGTTATACTCCTTCTCAGTATCTCCTCAGACATGGTAGCCTGAGAGCTCTAAGGCATCTTTGCTCAGCCGGTTTCCCCAAAGCAGTGGTCTCAGACCAAAGGCCCAACCAAGAGAGAGAACTTGGAGTCGTAGTGGATAACTCGATGAAAATGTCTAGACAATGTGTAGCTGCAATAAAGAAGGCCAACACTATGCTGGGGATTATTAGGAAGGGAATTGATAACAAATCTGCCAGTATCATCATGCCCCTGTATAAATCATTGGTGCGACCTCATTTGGAATACTGTGTACAGTTCTGGTCACCACATCTCAAAAAGGATATTATGGCATTGGAAAAAGTGCAGAGAAGGGCAACTAGAATGATAAAAGGGTTGGAACACCTTCCCTATGAAGAAAGGTTAAAATGCTTGGGGCTCTTTAGCTTGGAGAAACGACGGCTGAGAGGTGACATGATCGAGGTTTATAAGATTATGAATGGGATTGAGCAGGTTGAGAAAGAAGTACTTTTCTCCCTTTCTCACAATACAAGAACTCGTGGGCACTCTATGAAATTGCTGAGCAGTCGGGTTAGAACAGATAAAAGGAAATACTTCTTCACCCAAAGAGTGATTAACGTATGGAATTCACTGCCACAGGAGGTCGTGGCAGGTGCAAGCATGGACAGTTTCAAGAGGGAATTAGATAAACATATGGAGCAGAAGTCCATCAGTGGCTATTAGCCACAGGGTATAGATGGGAACTCTCAGTCTGGGGCAGGTGATGCACTCTATTCTTGGTGCTGGAGGGGGCAGCAGTGGGAGGGCTTCTGGTGCCCTGGCCCCACTGCTGGACCTCCTGATGGCACCTGGTATATTTTGGCCGCTGTGTGACAGAGTGTTGGACTAGATGGGCCATTGGCCTGATTCAACATTGGCTTCTCTTATGTTCTTAACTTTAAGGAACTGTAGTGCCTCCTTGGGTTTCAACCCCTGCATATGGCTGTCCATCATTGGCAGGCCAGTGAGCTGGTGGAAAGATCTAATCATATATAGAAGCAGACACTGCACAAGTTTGCAAAGATGGAGCTGTGGCAGTGGTACCAGTGTCTAGGAGCCTTTGTGTCTGTGGTGAGGAAGGGCCCGCTGGCCTTCAGGCGATTCTCACTCTCTGAACTACTCTATGGGTGACACCTCCATGGCCTCCTCAACCTAGTGTGGTAGCAGTGGGAGGAGCAGGGACCAAGGGAGAAGAGTAGATAAGTTCCACAGCTGCGGGATTGATTGCTGGCCCTGGCCAAATGGGCCAAGGAACACCTCCAGAAGGCCCCAGCCCAGCAAAAAAGCCTATGGATGGCAGATCAGGGTGAGAGTTTTCCAGCCACCATTGGGTGTTGGAGCTTTTCCCTTTTACTTCCTCCAAGTTGCTGGATCAATGGCAGGGGCCCTTCAAGTTGTGCAGTGAACAGGGGAAGTGGCTTATGAAGTAAGAAGGCCAGACATGAAGGATCTACTCCATGTTTATCATGTTAACTTACTTAAGGCTTGGCAGGACTGAGAATCTCAGTGTGTGGAAGTGCTGGGGGTGGAAGAGGGACAGAGAGACTCTGATGATGACCTAGGTCCAGAGGTTGCTGGGACTCAACAACAGCCACGATTGGCCTTGGAGGAGTTGACACAGGGACAGATGCAGCCAGGGCTCTTTTTGTAGCAGGAACTCCTTTGCATATTAGGCGACACACCCCTAATGTAGCCAATCCTCTAAGAGTTTACAGAGCTCTTCTTACAGGGACTACTGTAAGCTCTTGGAGGATTGGCTACATTAGGGGTGTGTCGCCTAATATGCAAAGGAGTTCCTGCTACAAAAAGAGCCCTGGATGCAGCACGTAAGGGCAACAGAAGCTGTGTTTAGAGACATGCTACTGGGAAAGTGTGGACATACCATATGAGTCCCACATGCTATAGAAACAGAACCTGGTAAGCTGGTATGGACAGGACACTGACCATGGCCCAAATCATTAGAGTCTGCCATAGAGCAGAAGGTAGAAGAGGTACACCGTTTGGAGGTAATAGAGGAATTCCAGAGCCTTTGGCAGACATCCCCAGTGTTGGTTCCAAAGCTGGATGGGTCTATCTACTGTTGCATTGACTTTTGTCAGTCAAATAGCATATCAAAATTTAATGTATACTTTATGTCTTGGGTAGATGCCCTAATACACTGGCAGGGGCTAAATGGATTTCTAATTTAGATTTAACTAAAGAGTACTGTCAGATCCCATTAAGGAAGCAAGATAGGGAGAAAACTGCCTTTCCAGCCTCCCAGGGCTGTTCTATTTCATGGGTTCTTTGGGTTACATGGGGCAGCTACCTCATTTCAACATCTGATGGACCAAGTGCTGGCAGGGTTAGACTGATTTACCTTGGCCTACATTGATGACATTGTGATCTTTAGTTTATACTGGGAAAGCCACTTGGACCTGTGTCAGGTGCTGAGAAGGCTAGGGGAAGCAGGTTTAACAGCCAACACTGCAAAATACAAGGTAGCCCAGGCACAAGTGCCCTATTTAGGGTTCATGGTAGGTCAGAGGCAGATATAATTCCTGGAGGTCCTCACCCAGTGGCCCTCCCTGGGTGACAAACAGGCACTGCAAAGATTATTGGAACTGGTTGGGTATTATGGACGTTTTATACCAGGGTTAGCAGTGGTAGTGGCTCCTCTAACAGACATGATACAAAAACAGATGCCACACAAGTTATAGTGGTGAATGGAGATGGTGGAGGCTTTCAAGATATTAAGGATGGCGCTGACTCAGGAGCCAGAACTATGAATTCCTGACCTGGCACAACCCATTGTGCTGCAGACTGATCCCTTGGGAACCCATTGGGTGCTATTTCATCCCAAGGCTTAGGAGAGGAAGAACATCCTGCATTATACCTTACCTGCAAGCTGTCTGAAAGGGTGCATAGATATGTGATTATTGAAAAAGAGGCCATAGTGGTCAAGTGGGCAATGAAGATTCTAAAGCATTACTTATGGGGGCAAAGTTCACATTAGTAACAGTTCATGCTCTACTGGTCTGGCATGAAGGATACCAGCCCACACTTAACTCTCTGGTACTTAGCCCTGCAACCATACACCTTTGGGATACAACACAGGGTGGGAGGAGCACACATTAATACAGACTTTTTCTCTTAGCAAGTAGCAGAGATAGGGGGATGAAGGAGTTGCAGGCAGAAACTGGCCAGTTGGGCAGGTATGGCTCAATATGCACACTGTCAGCTGGAGATGGATTATGGCCTCGACTGCCCCGGTGGTAGAGGGAGTGCCTTTGGGCATGTGCGGGCCAGAATGGGTCTGAGGAACAGAAGGAATGAGGCTCAGAGAAAGGGAACAATTACTGGGGCGGGCTTTAGAATCCATAATTAGGCGTGCCTGAGGGTGGCTGCCAGAGGAGGAAGGATTGAATATACCCTGTACCCTGTAGCCAGGAAAAGTGCATTCTAACTGTGTCACTGAGCTGGAAAATAAAGACTGTCTGGGAACTGTTTGAATGGGCTGCCACTTGATTCATAGGCCACTTCTGCATTGTCATTTTTGTCATTCATTTGTCCCTATTGCTTTGGGACACCTCCCCGGTTCCAAATGTTTTTTGCCCCCTTTGGAGCAAAACACATTGGTGGGGGGAAACCCTGAAGCAATAGGGACAAACGAGTGACAAAAATGACAGTGAGGATGTGGCCATAGGCATGCTATGGCTGTCAGTGCTCTTCTTCACCCAGTTTATCACAGAAAGAAAGTCTTGGGCTCAAACTAGACTTCATACCCTTTGATGAACTGTTAAATGTCATAACATTTAGTTTGTGCTCTAGCAGCAGTCTTCTTCTTTTGCCAGATCTGTTTGGCTCTGATTGGAAGGCTGTGATGTCAGTTTCCAGTTCCAGACTCTGTCTCACCCTCCGAGTTCTCCTTGCCTCTCCTTTGCAGGTGCAGGCACAGAATCTCTTTAATGTCCCTGTCATTGAAATTCCCATTCACTGCTGTAGAACTATGTCAACTGAAAACTACTTTGTAGCTTCCTGATCTTGATGAAGCTCTCATTGATTGCTGTGACATAGCAGCCATTTGTTGGGTACCTCCTCTGTTTGGGTCAGTTATCTTAATAATTCCTTGCACGTATTTTATGTGATTGTTATCCCCATCCACATCTGAAGACCTTTACTTATTTGTTTGTTTGTTTGTTGGACTTTTATCCCGCCCTCCTGCCGAGGCGGCTCAGGGCGGCTTACAACAGTTAAAACTAATATACACTTTAAATCACAATGTTACTACATCTAAAAACAATACAGTACAAAGCAATATATTAGATACAAATCACATTAAAATATGGCGGAATTCTGTATAAGGTGCTGTATAAAGTGCTGGTGCTGTTGCAGTACTACTGGTATGGCAAGCATCTCAAGATGCTTGTGCTACTGCTGTTGCGGTATGGCCGGTGTGGCAAGCATGTTAAAATGCTTGACAGAAGAGCTCGGTCTTTACTGCTCTACGGAATTGTTGCAGATCCCGCGGTGCTTGGATTTCATCTGGGAGTTCATTCCATAGCTTCGGTGCAGCTCGATCTTGGTTATGTTTGCTGGGGAGGGGTGTGTGTGTGTGTGTGTGTGTGAATCTACAGATGGCTGTCTGCCATATCTGGAGCTATGGTGTAGTTCAGGAAAGATAAAACTAAATTACTATTGCCTGGAGCTTTACAATGATGGGGCCAGTAAAGACTGCTGCACATCTACAGGGCTAGTATTTTCATCTGTGGCTAGACATCAGACTCTTTTGATTGTTGTGGAATAGTTTGCTTGTGGATGTTCACCAACTTCCCACCTCCTTAATGGTCTTTAGAAGGGCATTCTCAGGACTGTTGCTTTTTTTGTTGAGATACTGAATGATGTACAAGGGCTTTATTTTTGCAAACTTTTTTGTTTTTATAATGTTTTTAAAAATATTTTTAAAAACTACAATCATAGAAGCTCAGAAAAAATATATACCTCAGGTTAGGAAAGGCACAAGTAGGTATAGAAAAAAGCCTGCATGGTTGACAAACAAAGTAATGACTTCTGGTCTTGGCGATCGCCATGGCAGTCATCTTCTCCTGGGCAGGGCCAGCTCGCCCACTAGGTGAGCTAGGCGCTTACCTAGAGCGAGCCAGCCGCAGGGGCACCAAAAGGCGCCCCCCACCGCAAAAAGCCCCACTGCCCCTTCCCTGGCTTGCTTGGGCGCCCCGCAGCCGTGGAGCCTCCAGGAAAGCCGGTGCTGGGAGGAAAGGGACAGGGGTTAGAACCTCCACCCCTTCCCTGGCATTCCTGGGGGCCTCACAGCCACGGAGTCTCCAGGAAAGCCGGTGCTGGGAGGGAAGGGACGGGGGTTAGAACCTCCACCCCTTCCCTGGCTTTCCTGGGGGCCCCGCAGCTGCAGAGCGCCCAGGAAAGCCAGCACTCCGCCGGCCCACCCCATTCTCCAGGCCCCACCGGGAGGTTGGCATCCCCAGTTTGGGGGTGCCCCAGGCTGTCCTGCCTAGGGCACCTAGACACCTGGGGCTGGCCCTACTCCTGGGGCTCTGGGAGAAGTCTGCCAGTGCCTACAGCTGGGTGGGGGCGCGATTGTCTGCATCACCCCAGGAGTCCGTGGGTTGGACTCCCAGTCATGGGGCGCTAGAGAACCCCCCTGGTGCAACAAGCCGGAGGAAGGGGGCTCCTCCAAGCCCTGATGGGCCCGCCGTAGAGTGTCCCAAATGGGAACAAGATCAGCACACCAAAGCAAGCGCACGGTGATCAAGCGATTACGAATGTGGAGAGACAATCTCTGAAAGTGTGAGTCGAGTTCAAGCGAGAATCACCCATGAATTTGCATCCCCCTAAAAGGAAATGGGGGGAGGGGACTTCCCCCTACTAAGGCTAAAAAACTGCAGACACTGAAGAAAAAGTGCCAAATAGAAGAGTCTCGTGTGTTACAGCTGCAAATGGAAAGGGTGAGTTACATCTTGAGACTTCAAGGTATTAAAGAGGAGAGAGGAGAGAATCTGAGACAGATTGTTGGTGATTTGTTGACCCCTTTGGCAGAGATGACATTGGATCAACTTCAAAGCGAAATAGATACGGTCTTTCAATTGTATTTTGAATTTATCAGAAAGAATAATCTTCCTGGGAAGTTATAGTTAGATTTTCCTGAAGGAGAGTGAGAGATCAACTATTGAAAATGACCAACGGAACTACTTTGAAATTGAAAGACAAAGAGATCAAAGTTTTGAAGGACATTCCATTTGAGATAAGAAGGAAGAGAAGGAAATACAGAGGCTTGGTGTCATTTTTACAAAGCTAGAAGGTCGCCTACAGATGGTTGGTTTCCGAGGGACTAACCTTTCGATATACAAATGGCAAAGAAAGGATTGACTCTGTCGAAAAGGCTTGTGAATTCTTGCGTCATCATGATCGTCCATCAGGAGGGGGAGAAGGGACTCCCGATGTTACCAAGGAGAGTGAAGAAGAAGGAGAGACTGGATCTTCCGAACAGGACTTGGACTCAAAACTGGGGGCAGTAGCCCCCAAATCAAGCTACCATTTGAGGGAGAAAAAAGGGATTCTTGGTGCTTGGGGGGGGCAACAGTGGGAGAGCTTCTAGTGTCCTGACCCCACTGATGGACCTCCTGATGGCACCTGGTATTTTTGGCTACTGTGTGACAGAGTGTTGGACTAGATGGGCCATAGGTCTGATCCAACACTGACTTCTCTTATGTTCTTATGTATTTTAGATCAATAGTATACTACCTTGAACTCCTCTAAAGGAGGATTATGCTTTTAATTAATTATGCACACATGCGGCATTATTAGCACAAATGTGCCAGTCCTGTGGACGAGAAGAATTTTTAGAAGTAGATGAGCTTTTCTCCAAATGTTTGCCAAGAAGGCTTGTAAGCACTGAACCGGTTCCAAATTGAGCTGATGGGATTTCACCCATCACTAGTCAAGAATGTACATGCTGGTGCCTAACAGCTTTTAAATTGGTTCCTGCACACCTTTGTCTAAGCACTGAAGATGGGCAAACATGTGGGCTAAATATCACCAGAGATGGGCTTTCTTATATGTTGCAGGGTATTGTTATACTCTTGAGAATCTCAGCTTTCATTTCAGAATGTTACATTATGATACCACCCACAATTGTAGAAATATGTTTGAAAATGTGGTTGCTACAATACACAAAGGACTGGAAGCAAGAAGTCAAGTGAAATGGAAACTGATCTCATTGTGGTTTCAAATCTCACCAAATGAGATTTGTTACGTCATCAAATAATGTGTCTTGGGACAGACTTGCATTTTCCACACTGGAACAATAATTTTAAACAAAAAGTATTGTGAAGAACAATAAGCATACAAACTGGAGTTTACCATTACAGACATTCATGAAAATGAATTGCTCTAGAAATTCAAATAAATTACTTATGCATGGACTAGGCAGGTTAATTGTGGTTCTTTTTTATTTATTTGAAACATTTCAATGCTGCCTTTCCACCCAGTTCAGGATCCCCAAGGCAGTGAATATTAAAACATAAACCGTTAAAACATTAAAACATCTGCGATATCAGAAGGCATCCAAAATACAAATATGTATAAAATCTTCAGAACAATTAAATAAAACATAATATAAACACATAAAAACACAAACAGGGATGACTAGTAAGAATTAGCAAGGGAATGCCAAACAAAGAAAAAAAGTTGTCTTTCCCTGATAGAAGACAATAATAAAGACAGTAAGATAAAATCTCCTTTGGGGAGCTAGTTCCAAAATTCTGGCATTACAACAGAGAAGACCCTTTCATAGATTGCCACCCTTCAAGTCTGAGATGGAAGCAGCACTCCTAGCAGGATCTCCCAAAATGACTGCAGTGGTCATGAGTAGGCAGCCCTTCAGGTATGCTTGCCCCAAGTCATAAAGGGTGTTAAAGGTCAATACCAGCACCTTAAATTGGGCCTGGAAGCAAACTGGGAGCCAGGATAGATGGAACAAGACTGAAGTGATATGGTCCCTACAACTCACTCTGGTCAACATTCTGGCCCAACTGCAGCTTCTGTACAGTCTTCAGAGGCAGCTACACATAGAGCACATTGCTATAGTCTAATCTAGATGTTACCAGTGTGTGCATCACAATGGCAGATCTTTCCTGACCAGGAAGGGCCACCAACAAAAGCTGGTGAAAGGCACCCCTGGCCCCTGCTACCACCTGTTTATCAAACAGGAGGTCCTGATCCAGCAGCACCACAAAGCCATGAACCTGCCTGCCCCTTTAGGGGGAGTGTAAGTTCATCCAGAACAGGAGGTATCCCCATTCCCAGGTCAGGCCTCCACCAGCAGCATCTCCATTTTGTTGGGAATAAGTTTGGGATTTCCAAGTAGCTATTCCGGGACTGAGATGAACAGGCAGCTGAGTTTTAGGACAGTGCAATAACTCTCTCAATCCATTCTGACACATACTTTCCAATCCAGGTTTGTCCTAGAGTTATAAAAAGAAGGGTAGATTTCATCCATATCAGTTTCCTTGATAGATCGGTAATCAAGAAAATGATCATTAGATCAATGAACCATCAAAAGTTGTTGGAATGGATTTAATCCAATATCTTCAGATCTTATTAAAACTTTGATATTCTTTCTGATATAAGATTCAAGATGAAAGAGGTATCCTCTTGAATTTGCTCACACTTTCCTAATCTGTGGTATATACATTATCTAAAATTCACTTACAGTGGCTTTAAATAAATTCCAAGCATCCTGGAATTGTGTATAGTAAATCAGACTCTTTGACATCAACAGTTATTGCTACAATACAAGCTGATTCCTCTTTTTGTCAAGTTACATTGACTTGATGTGTGACAACATGTTTGTTTAGTCACCCATGTTCTCAGATCCTAATTTATAGACCCTTATTTTTATCTCAACAAGAATTATTACACATATTTATAAAAATACTTTCAGATTCTGTTCCTGGTCCCTATTCAAGAGTGTATCAATTATGGGCAAACGGCTAGAATCAAGTCCAGTTGACATCTCAGAGACCAACAAGATTTTCAGAATATGAGCTTCAGAGAGTCAAAGCTCCCTTCGTCGGATGACCAGTATGGGTGAGTCACATACAAAATCTGTTGCAGCAAAAAGGTGCAGTTCTTATTCACATTCTTAAAAGATCTGAAAACAATTGTCTGTGAAACTACTGTAGTTTCTAGATATTAGAAACTACAAGCAACTCTAGAAGTAATGTGTTTTAACTATTACAGAAGTGTAATTACCAAAGTATAAAAATAATTTAGTTTTGTTCTTTCCTATATTTTTTTACATTAGGATCCAAGTAGGTCCTTACTAATATACTTTATGTGATAGAAGCCATATTTCAGAATTGTATTTGAATATTTAAAAGTTGGTGTGACTTTTTCTCAGGGGGAATATGTTTTGCAGAGTCTGGATCTAGGGTTGTCTCTAGCAAACAGCGTATATAAGAGCACTTATACAGACAGTGAACTGAGTTCAATATTAGCATTATTTAAAGAAATGATTGTAAATCAGATTTCATCCTTGTTTAAAGCCAGTTTGGTGTAGTGGTTAAAGAGCGGCAGGCTTTAATCCAGAGAACTGGGTTTGATTCCCCACCCCTCTGCATGCAGCCAGCTGGGTGACCTTGGGTCAGTTACAGTTCTCTCAGAGCTTTTCTCTCAAGAGCAGTTCTCTCAGAGCTCTCTCAGCCCCACCTACCTCACAGGGTGTCTATTGTGGGGTGAGGAAAGGTAGGAGATTGTAAGCTACTCTGAGCCCCCAAGAGAATGGCGGGGTATTAATCCTCCTCCTCCTCTTCCTTTTCTTCTCCTTTGTGGGGTTTCTCCTTCACAGGCCCCACCTCCTTGCTCTCAGCTATTGCATCCTACTACACTGGGGTCTCCTCAGGCACCAGAATAAGGAAAGAAAAGGATGGCTGGGGTTATTGCACTCAGGCCTGCCCTTGTTTCCCCAGGAGCACTGCTATCTCAACTGTAGGCTCAACATCCCACCTGCTCCACCCTGACCTGGTTCTGGAACCCCTTTTATATGTGTTTTCCCAGGTCAGCTGATTAGCTTCCACCCATCCCTCTTTGCCCTGACCAAGTTAGTGACTGAACCACCACCTCCCTGCTCCACCCAGGGATGCCAGCCTCAGGCGGGACCTGGGGATCCCCCAGAATTCCAGCTCATCTCAAGATTATAGAGATTAGCTCCCCTGGAGAAAATGGATGTTTTAGAGGGTGGACTCTTGTGGCATTGTACCCTACGGAGGTCTCTGTCCTCTCCAGGCTCCATCCCGAAATCTCCAGGAGTTTTCCAACCTAGATCTGGCAACCTTACCCTCATCCCCCCAGTGGCCAGTGGGGACCTAGCAACCTTGGCTCCACCCAAACCTCCCTCCCCTGTCCTCTAAGTGGCCTGCCCTGTATCAGTAACCTGGTGGGATAATCTGGCCCAGTCTCCCCAGAGTCTGGCATGGCCCCTCTTTGTTTCTGCCCAGGATGTCTTGGCTGATCACTTGCTGGCTGTTGCTGGGGCTGGCTGGCTGGCCAGATGATATCCGGGGGCATTGTGTGACCTTGTTCCCGTTATCAGTGCTATTCCCTCAGCACCAGGTGATGACATAAGCAGCCAGCGCTGAGGTCTCTGTGACCCTGGAGAGAGATATCTGGAACTGCTCTCCTCTTCAGGACCTGACCTGATCATGAAGTCCTGCTGTGATGATTCCATCGCTGTCAGAGCTGTAGTAGATATGGGGAAGGAGAAAGGGCTTTGCTTGGTCCTGATGCCAGTGGCAGTGAATCAAGACTCAAACACTCTAACATGCTGTAAGAAGTAGAATGAAACCATTTTGTTCTATAAATGTTTCATCCAGAGGAAATGTCTGATAGAAGATTAAAAATAATTCCAGAGGGTAGCCATATTGGTTTGCAGTAGAAGACCTAGATTGGAGTCCAGTAGCACTGTTAAGTATGGAACTCAACAACGAAATGATTTCAGCAAGTGATTTCAGTTTATTCGTAACAGCAACTCCAAACTCAGAACACCACCACAACACACCACAAAACAGTGGAGCACAGCTCCTTCTTTTAAACTCTCCCGGGCTGTCAAAGCCATTCCCACAATGTTAAGGACCAATAGAATTACAGAGATAAGGTCCAATCACAATTGTTCCCACTTTGATACATATTTCTGTACAGAGGTTTCTCAGAAACCAGCCAATAGTAATGCAACAGCTGAAGAGCCAGATTTGAATCAAGCTTAACACGGGAATGTATAGCCCAGATTCACATTCCAATACACAACAAGCACCTTAGAGACCAACAAGATTTTCAGGGTATCTCAGCTTTAGAGAGTCAAAGCTTTGGCTTTTGAAAGCTTACACCCCAAAAAACTTTTAGGTGCCTAAGGTGCTAGAAGATTGAAAATTATAGTTCTCAGCTGTTGTTCAGTGAGAAACTAAATGTTCAGCATCCTGTTGGCTACCCACAATCACCACAGCGGGGTGGTTCCTAAACTGACCATTATTAATACCCGAAGCAACATGGAAGTTCATTCAAAGGTCTTGGTTGTACAAAACAGTGGCCTTCCCAACAGCCTCGTTCAAATGCAAGGTAAAAAAAAAATTAAAACCTTGTCTCAAACAAACTAATGAAAGCCAGAAACAGGAAACACATTTTGTCATTTTTTCCTGGAAAGCAGCCATGAGAAATGGCTACAGATAGAAGAGGCTTCATTGGATTCTGGCAGGGGTCTTTTGGGGGGAGAGCGCACCGGAGCAGAGCTCCGGGAACTCAGGAGCCAAGCCCCGCCCCCAGCCAGTGTCCCGGGGACTCTTCTAGGCAGCCGAATGTCAATTTCAGCTCCATTATCTCCTATGGGCCATTGAAGTCAATGGTGAAAACATAGGGTATATTCTGGGGGCTGGAGGAGGGGGTTTGAGGGAGAGGCTCCAAACTCACAGGATAGCTGAAGGAGCCTCTCCCCAAGATACCCACTAAGTTTCAAGAACATTGGATCAGGGGGTCCAATTCTATGGGCCCCCAAACAGGTTGCCCCTATTCCCGCCATTGTTCTCTATGGTGGGGAAAAAATTACTTTTTTCCCATCATAGAGAACAATGGAGGGAATAGGGGCAACCTGTTTGGGGGCCCATAGAATTGGACCCCCGATCCAATGTTCTTGAACCTTGTTGGGTGTCTTGGGGAGAGGATCCATCAGCTATGCTGTGAGTTTGGAGCCACTCCCTCAAACCCCCTCCCCTCCAGCCCCCAGAATATACCCTATGTTTTCACCATTGACTTCAATGGCCCATAGGATATAATGGGGTCGAATTGCCACCAAATTTCTTTCATTCCCTCCTTTCCTTCTCTCTTTTGCCTCTTTCCCTCCTTCTTCTCTTCTCTCTCTCTTTCCCACCTTCTTCTCTTCTCTTTTTCCTCCTTTCCCTGTTTCCCTCCTTCTTCCCTTCTCTTTCTTTCCCTCTTTCTTTCATTCTTTCCTTCTCTCTACTCTCTCTCTCTCCTTCCCTCTTTCCTCCTTCTGTGGCCCAACTCTCATGAGAAGGAGTTTAAACTTTAAACCCCTTCTCTCTTAGCTCCCCCACCCAGACCAGCTGGGGAAGGGAAGGGGAGGCTTTCGAAGATGCCTCCCCCCTTTTGCTTCCCCTTCTGACATCACTTCCGGTGATGTCAGGGGGCGTGGCATATGCTAATAGCCTAATAGCTCATTAACATACCATATGCTAATGAGCTCCTGCAGCTGTTTTTCTACGAAAAGACCCCTGGATTCTGGGGTATTGTTTAGCACCACATCAGACGAAAAACTTGCAATCATAGGGCTTGGTTAATAAGTAAATGTTAAATTGTGGGAAGTAATATCATAGATACCAATCCAGAGTAGAACATTTGTCAAATTTTGTTCTTCCATTCAAAGCCTGATAGTGTTTACAATCTGAACTCTTATGAAATTTTTCAGATCTACTTCACATTGAGAAACGTTTGCAAATGTAAAATGGATAGAAGCAATATTTGCTTCAATGAGGTGATTATGCTGCAGTTTAGAACCAAAGGGTGCTCAATTTGTGTAACTTTTGGGTAGTTCAAGCTAGATATATATGCCCCCCACAAGACCTGTCCTCCATGGACAGTAAAGCATCTTGGAAAGCTGAAGCAACAGAAATAGGTATCAGATGTAGTGCTTCTGGGCCCACGGAGAGACTAGCAGATCTAGAAATGCCTTAAAACAATTTATTATGAATAGCATTTTATTCAACAATCTCTAAACCAGAGGTGTTGAACTCATTTGTTACAAAGGCTGGATCTGACATAAATGTGATTTTGTCAGACCAGGTCACATGTGCCATAAAACGTAATGCCAGGTACCAGAGATATAAACTTTATAGAGGCAGCAGCTGGTAGACTCTGATTTGGTGTGTCCTCACTGCAAGGTCCCATGGGCTGGGGTGGGGGGTGCAGAGGAAAACCCACATGGGCAGACTGGAGAGGCAGTGGTGCAGAGCTGGGCAGACGCTCCTGTGCTGCCTAGAGGGGGGCAAACCTCAGCCTGCTCCCACCACCAGTGCTGTGAGTCAGGGTCCCAGGTTAAAAACACAAAGCAGCTGGGTGTTGTGATCTGTAAAATTAAAATGTAAAATGTTGTGATATGTAAAATTAATGCAGGGCAATTTGGATAAAGGCAATTAAAAGGATAAAGATAACAACATTCAACTGACATTTCTGGGGGGAAATGTGGTTCTGTGTTTGAAATACAATCATCTTCCACGATCATTGCACAAAGACTTCAAGAGTATGACCATAATAAATATACTTTTATAAAAACTTACTGATTTATGATTCTGAACAGTCAAAAGGTGTTTGTTTTTCTCTAACTCTCAAATGTATTCTTTACAAAATCCTGCATGAGAAATAACATTACAAACAGAATCATCAAGCCATTATAAAAGCATCTTTAGAAAAAGTTGAGAAGGTCATACTTTTTTTAAAGAGAGTACATTAAAGAGGACACAGTGTAATCAAACACAATCTTCCTTCTATGTTTTGCATTCATAAAG
This sequence comes from Gekko gecko, assembly GCA_029375565.1. Lineage (NCBI taxonomy): Eukaryota > Metazoa > Chordata > Lepidosauria > Squamata > Gekkonidae > Gekko > Gekko gecko. Next base: position 55,008,475 of record JAPDNY010000009.1, read on the forward strand.
CTCCATGTGGAGCCTAGGGAGAAAATGTTAGCCCTAACTATGCTTAAACCTGACCATTTATACTGCTAACTCTGCACGTATATGGTTAGTTTTATAGGTATCACCACTTTATATGGTGGAGCTGCAGTCACTCTCTTTAAAAAAAACAAAAAAGATTTTCCACATGTGAAAAGTTTTGGATCAGATATCCTAATATCTTGGTTCTCTTTAAACTATCCTCAAGTTATGCCATATTGGAAAGCTTTCTGCAGCTCATATATTTATTTTTATTGATTCGAAGAATATGTGCATGTCAGAGAATATAAACAACAAAGCATACACAGGATCCATACTTTCAGTACATTTTCTGATCTGGTTTTTGAAAAGTGACTGCACATATGTGTTGAATATTCAAAAAAGCTGCAAGAAAGCTGGCTCGTTCATGGGTTTGCCAGCTGGCAGAGCACTTCTGCTGCAATTCCATTCATACGTAGGCAGCAGTCACGGAGAGTGCAGAGAAGGCTTTGGCAGACCTGAATGCTCTGCATCAAATGCTGTTAGAGTCTTGATATGAAAGAGGCAGGGCCCAAAGCTTTGTGGCACTTTAAAGACTACCAAATGTACTGGAACACATGCTTTCATGTGCCAGAACCCACCACCAGACACAACAGTATCTCGGACTGCTGGGTCTTCAGGTCTCACCTTGTGATATCGGAGTTGGGGGTATATTTCCACGAATGAAGGGAATAGAGACTTGCTTTTTAAAAATGAATACTGGGAATTCCGAGAAGCTGCTAAGCCTATTGTTACAACACTCTAGTGATATATCGATAGTATAGTGGTGTTTTTAAAAGGAGGGGAACACTTGTTTTCAGGGTGGGGGGAAGAGAGGGAGTGGTTGGACAACTGCGGTCCAATCATAAGTAAGTGGGCTGAGGGTGAGTGGGAGTGGGCAGGATAAAGAAGATCAACAGAAACATTATGTCCAAGGAAAAAGGCAACTCAAAATTGGCTTCCGGGAAAAGATCAGGGTAGAAGTGGTGTCAACAGAACCGGGGGAAAGCCAGGGAAGAAACATACAAACAAAAAACCAAAGTGAAAACTAAAGGCACAAAAATGCATGCAGAAATCAGGGGATAACAGGGGCCAGAACCACACACACAGCACACAGAAAAGCCCAGTGTAGATCAACAAAATTATAGTTACTGGCACCAGCCACAGCTCCTAAATTGCAGCTCAACCCTTTGAAATGTTAATGACCCTTTCCTTCCATCCCTTCCCCTCTTCCCGGTTTTCATCTGGGTCCACTTAAAAGTGGCAGCAGCACCAACACTAAACAGTTGCTACAGCTAAAGTAGCATCTGATCCTTGGCAAAGAGGACAGACCCTTTCCCCCTACCAGTGAAAGCCCACTACTCAAGCCTAGTGTCCTTTGATCTTAAGAGCCTTTCAGTCTGGGGGATTCTACTGCCATTGGGTCATCCATAGGCTTTCATCTTCGTTATAGCCAGCTGCGTGGCATCCGTTCAAACATACCCATATATGGTAGTGATGTGCAGCATTACTGGTACCAGGCTGGGTCAGGAGTCGGACTATGGCTCAGGCAGCCAGTCTGATGGGGGATTTCTTTGGATGACCATATGTGTGAATGCTCATGATGTCTATAGGATCCAACAATTAGCCTGAAACAGTTTGTAATGATCTTTTTCTTGGCTTCATATATCATTCATCTGCATTTCCTAGAAGTGATGTTCCTAATTCTTATCTTGTTTGGATACTCTTCAAACTGCTACTAGAATGCCTTCTCAAATTGGTGCGTCATTATGAATATCACTTGTTTTTGTTTCCTGTGAACAGAAATGTTCATACTGAGCTCAGCTATCTTGCAGTTCTTTTTTTAAAAAAGCCGGTGCCTGTCTCCAACACTCCCTCTTCTACGTGCAGCCTCTCTTGGCAGGTCTGATGGCAAAGCACCATCTTGCTGGGAACCTAAAGTACTATTGATAGCAGAAAGCTGATCCTCAGCACTGCAAAAGGAAAATACTCTAAAATATCACTGATGGTAGTTTCTGCAATGGGCACTGAGACTCTGCACTGGTAGCATTAATGTTATCAGTACAGGAAATAGTATAACAAGGTTCTGTGGTAGTGACTGTCCAGACTGTGTATGTTCCACCACTGCACTAAGTGCTGGAATTGGTGCAAAACTCAGCTTCCTGGATTCCTCCCAACTTTGATCTTAAAAAGCTGCTTACTGCAAATGTAAGATTTGAAAAGGTAACATACTGAAATATCAGAAGGCAAAGAGAAAGATTGCTAGAGTGGTCCTGACCAGGGCGTTAGTGCAGGGTCTAGATTCTCAGCCTAGCAGCAATTGTTCTTTGTCGGTCCTTAAAGGGCACATGCACTAGCCTGAAGTCCCAGTACTCCTTTGTCTCTTTTTGGTATCTCAAGCTCACAAAATAGAATTTTTGCTCACAAGACTCCACAGCTTAGAGGGAGCAAGACAGAGTGTGGAGTATTGTGCAGTCGATGGGGTGTCTCTTCAAGGTGCTTCAGCCACCTAACTAGAAAATAGTCCAGATTGCCTCCTTCCTGGTCTACTCTTCCTTGGACTGGGATTCATCAGAGTTAAGTGCAGTCTGAGAGCCAGTGTGATGCTGTGGTTAGAGCATCAGACTGGGATCTGGGAGACCCAGGTCTGAATCCCTACTCTGTCATGGAAGCTTGCTGGGTGACCATCCAGTCACATACTCTCATCCTAACCTACCTCACAAGGTTGCTGTGAGGAGAAAATGAAGGAGAAGATAATGATATGGGCCACTTTGGGTCTCCATTAGGAGAATGATGTGGTAAATAAATAAATATCCATGATGTTAACTAGCCCAGCAAGGGATTTCTAACTTTTTCTCCCATGCCATTTTTCTGACCTAAAGTGGTGAAGAAAGGGTTGCAATTAATATCTGAGAGGAACAAGTTTATTATGAGGTCCACAGACCTTTAAGATACAAGCATTAAAGTGGAACACAGCAATTATTAAATCTGATGAACAGTGTCATTTCACCATCCGGTGGCTGCAATGAAAAGCACCGCCACTTTGTCTCCCCAGCAAGAAGGATGTTAACTAGCTGTTTTGCTGAACTGCTGGTATCACAGCCCCAAATGGAGCAATTAAATCCCCTCCCTTATAATTGCAAGACAGCAGCAGCACATGGGGTACAGCCTCTGTCGACCCTGCACCCCAAGGAAATAACTGGCTGTTTAAAGGGATGGGCTTATAGCAGCCGTCAAGAATTGGTGGTGGCAAAACCTTACAAAGTGCTAGAATAAAGCCTCATGTATATTTTGAGATACTCAAGGTATTTAAATAGCTTGCTCATTTTTAAGTGCTAGAAAATTTAGGTCCTAGAATGCCTCTGAGAAATGGAGCCTGTATCCTCTCAGTATTTGGATTGCATACTACCAACCAGTTATGTACCCCACATAGTAGTTGTAGTATCACTTGGGCTTTGTGTATGTGAACTGTAGCTGGAACAAAATATCCACGTTTAATATAATAAAGCAATCCTGAGAATACTTTCCCAGGATTAAGCCCCATGGCAAAACATGGGATTTACTTCTGAGTAGACCTGCCTGGCATTGCTCCCCAAATCAAGTAATTGCTCAAGCTGATTGTTCATCATTCACCTGTGTATTCTGGAGATATGCTGACCATTTACCAGAAGAATGAAATACTACACCCAAATGCTTGCAGAGCTGCACTTATTTGAGCAGGTATTCATCCCAGGAGCATCTAAACTTAACACTGTTGTTTGAAAATATCATAACTTTGTATCTGTCATAATTAACTTCATTTCTGCAATACTTTGCAAATTCCTTAAGAGCTCATAAGAAGCCTAATCTGGTTTGGAAGAGAATGACTGCATCACTAGCATACAGTAAAATATTGATTTTAATGTCAGCTAATTTTAGTGGATGGGAATTTGCTTTTTTTTTTTTTAGAATGGGAACCACATCACTTATATAAAGGTTTAACAAAAAAGTGGCAAATACACAGCCTTGCCATTCACCTCTGGTAGAGGGAACTGAGTTAGTGAGCATCCTTTAATAGAATAGTAGACTTGAATGGAGGACTTAAAGACACCTTATAAGATATAGCGGCCTGCTTTCTGATGAGGATCTTGCAGGCACTATCCAGAGACATTCTCTTGAAATAGTCAAAAACTGACTTAAGATCAATAAAAGCTGCAAATAATCCTACTAGAATATAAGAACATAAGAGAAGCCAGTGTTGGATCAGGCCAATGGCCCATCTAGTCCAACACTCTGTCACACAGTAACCAAAAATATCAGGTGCCATCAGGAGGTCTAGCAGTGGGGCCAGGACACTAGAAGCCCTCCCATTGTTAACCCCCCCAAGCACCAAGAATACAGAGCATCACTTGCCCCAGACTGAGAGTTCCTATCTATACCTTGTGGCTAATAGCCACTGATGGACTTCTGCTCCATATGCTTATCTAATTCCCTCTTGAAGTTGTCCATGCTTGTAGCTGCCACCACTTCCTGTGGCAGTGAATTCCATGTGTTAATCACTCTTTGGGTGAAGAAGTACTTCCTTTCATCTGTTCTAACCCAACTGCTCAGCAATTTCATTGAGTGTCCACGAGTTCTTGTATTGTGAGAAATGGAGAAAGGTACTTCTTTCTCTACCTGCTCTATCCCATGCATAATCTTATAAACCTCGATCATGTCACCCCTCAGCCGTTGTTTCTCCAAGCTAAAGAGCCACAAGCGCTTTAACCTTTCTTCATAGGGAAAGTGTTCCAACCCTTTTATCATTCTAGTTGCCCTTTTCTGCACTTTTTCCAATGCTGTAATAAGATCTCTATCTTTACTAGATGTGCAAATACAAAGCAATGCTTTGTAATAACCCAGGCTGAAGCAATTTTGCTCTTTACTCAGAATTTTAGTGTCACCTAGCCACACTTCCAGCTTCTTACAAAGGGTGTGCGTGTCTGTCTGTCTGTGTAAAAAGTGCCATCAGGTAGCAGCTGCATTATGGCAACCTCAGCAAGAGGCTTTCAAGGCAAATGAGAAGCAGAGGTGGTTTGCCATTGCCTTCCTCTACAGAGTCTTCCTTGGTGATCTCCCTTTCAAGTATTGACCCTTCTGAATATTGACCCTGTGCAAGATCTGAGCTAAACTTTGCCACCTTCTCTCTTGGTAGCTTACATATAGCTTTCCAGTTACAGAAAGCACATGGTAACTAGTATTTGTCCTGTGCCACTAGAAATGGAATTTTGGACCAGTGTAAGACAAGCTATAGCAAAAACATTTGCCAAGAATATTGTCATTAATCAGGAATACAAGTTGATCATAAAAGTTCTGACATGAGCATATCATTCAGTCATTCAGTCACCTTTAATGGCATAGTGGTACATAGTAGATGCATTTAAGAAGATACATTTAGATCCAGTAAGTAAATTTAGACAATAAAATATGCAGATTATGTAAAAAGACCGTATCTAAGTGCTGCTGATTCAGCTAAGAATTCTGCAACCATAATTGTAGTATCAGTATTAACATCATTATTGAACAGTTTTAAGATTGTTAGTAAATAAGTGTGGCCGAAAGGGTAACAATTTCATACGTGAGTATGTGTGCAGCTGGCAGTCCAGAATAATATGGAAGATTGAGTCTGGGGCCATGCTGGAATATTTGCAGAGTCCTTCCGGGGCGGGGGGGGGATGCTGTTAAATTGACCCCACAACATGTTTGAGGGAAAGACGTTTAGCCGAGTCAACGTAAAGGCTCTGCAATGGAAAGGGAGACTGAGATTATGTAAATAATGGGCCATTTGGCCATGTTGGGTAGAAAGGTGAGCTTGTGAGTAAGTATGCGGATGTAAAGGACAAAAATTATGTAATTCTAGATTGAATAAATAGTCTTTGTCTAATAGATTGAAAAATTGAGGTTTCATCCATTTGGAGAAAGTGATCAGTCAAAAACCCTATTTGATGAATTTTTTCTTCTATTTTTGAAAACCAGAGGGGACTCTGTGTATCATTTTTAAAGCATGCAATTAGAGAGTTTGGAGAGGCTCTAAAATGAATTTTGAGCCAATATTTAAAGGTTAGTAGCCAACCTTTTGTTTGAATAAGATGTTGGTCCAATTCTAGGCAACCTTGGGACACCTAAGAGTTGGCGAAAGAAGTTTGATTGAATGTGTGCAAACTCGATGTTAAGTGCTTTTATCCATACCGGGCAACCAAAGAGTACTTGGGAAAGCACTTTAATTTTGTAAATTTTTATTGCTGAAGAGATACGTTGATTCCCGTTAATTTTAAAAAAAATTGCTTGAGTTGGGTGATAGATTGCTTAGCTTCAGAAAGACATGAGCATATCATGGTGTACTTTCAACTAGGCAGGAAAAGAAGATGGGCAAGGACAACTGGAGAGAGGAAACAGTTTTGATTAGGGGAAAGAACGCAGGACAAAAAGTCATCAGTCCCCCTAGCCAGTGCCACGGCTGCAATCAAGCCTCCCCTCAACTGGTTTTTAGTGTCAAATGCTGGGAGATCTGGCCATGGATCTTCAGTGTAGTATGACACAACATCAAGTCTGGCCTTTATATAATAGACTATCATGTTAGTACATTCAGCTCAATTTTTGAGTACTACTGTTTATTTCCAATTCAGAAGTTCACTTTAAAAATATCTTTCCTATTAAATACACTGGAGCATGTGAAAGTATGAATTTAACTACTGTTAAATGCACCATTTATATAATATTCCTAAGTGTCATGTGACACAGAGGAAGAACATGAGATTTTGAAGCAGCATACTGAGAAGCCGCCCCACAGCATAATCTTCAAAAACAAGCTGAGATATGCATGGCATCCAATGTTTTGAGAGTTCTTGGCATAGACCATTAACGAATATTACATATGCCTAAGGCATAGGCTTAACCAGCTGGTCCTTATCCTGCTGTAACCCAAAAAGCTGGGTGTGACTTGTACTTACATTTTTTCAACACACCCTTGCATGCAAGTAGTTTCTTAAGTAGATGTCTGCTACTCATCTGTAGTATATATCTGTAGTATATGATGCTTTTAAAGAAACTGATCAAGGAAGCTGCTGTTCTGCTTTACTTTGATAACAGAAAACAAAGGTGTCCACCTGTTGCCTCTATACTAGACACTGAAGTTGCATTAATGCAAGGATTAGGAGCCGCCCCAAGGGAGAACCATGTTCCCTGAAGTTATCAAAACAGCCTGTGCCAGCTGCCCAATGTTAGATCTGGGTTGACCACTAGGATGGTATACTGAAGGTCGACCACCATCCTAATTTTAATTTAATCTGTTAACCTTCTAATAACTTATCAGTATTACCATTTGCTAGCACCTTTTAATGTTGAAATTGTTTTATATGGTTTTAAGATTAAATTACCTATTGTTTTTACTCCTTCTGTAAGCCACTCTGAGCTGGCCTTGGCTGGGAGGACAGGGTATAAATTTGATAATAAATAAATAAACAGATAAATATGGAATTCACTGGAGACCCATATGATGTGCCTCCAGGGCTCTAAATACAACTATGGAAAAATGGGGAAAGAGGCTTTGCCCTTGTATATGGATGCAAAAAGATCCATACCTCTATCTGTGGGAGGCCAACAGCAATTGACACAACCATAAACCTCTGGTCACCACTGCAAAAGAATACCTAGTGGACAGACCCCAAGGATTCAGATGCTGCCCCCCCCAGTTCCAGTCCTAAGACATTTCCTTGGAATATTCATTTAGAGAAGATGTAGTGGTAACTGATGCATTATCTAAAGCATTTTCACTGTGGAAGAGGAGAAGTGTTTGCCCACTCCAGAAGCACTGATTTCGGGAGGGGGTTTGAAAGACCTGAATCAGATTGCGGTGACAAGAGAGGAAGTCCTCCGACTGATGGACAATTTAAAAACTAATAAATCACCAGGCCCGGATGGCATTCATCCGAGAGTTCTGAAAGAACTCAAATGTGAACTTGTGGATCTCCTGACAAAAATATGTAATCTTTCTTTAAAATCTGCCTCCATTCCTGATGACTGGAAGGTAGCTAATGTCACTCCCATCTTTAAAAAGGGCTCCAGGGGAGATCCAGGAAATTACAGGCCAGTCAGTCTGACATCGATACCGGGTAAGTTGGTGGAAACTGTTATTAAGGAAAGAATTAGTAGGCACATTGATGAACAAAAACTATTGAGGCAGACTCAGCATGGGTTCTGTAAGGGAAGATCTTGTCTCACTAACCTGTTAGTGTTTTTTGAGGGAGTGAACAAACATGTGGACAAGGGGGACCCAATCGATATTATTTACCTTGACTTCCGGAAAGCTTTTGATACAGTTCCTCATCAAAGGCTCCTAAGTAAGCTCAATAGTCATGGGATAAAAGGACAAGTCCTCTTGTGGATCAAAAACTGGCTTATAAATAGGAAACAGAGAGTGAGTATAAATGGGAAACTTTCTCAGTGGAGGGTGGTAAGCAGTGGGGTACCACAGGGATCAGTACTCGGTCCCATGCTTTTTAACTTGTTTATTAACGATTTGGAATTGGGAGTAAGCAGTGATGTGGCTAAATTTGCAGATGACACGAAGTTGTTCAGGGTGGTGAAAACCAGGGAGGATTGTGAGGCACTCCAAAGGGATCTGTTGAGGATGGGTGAGTGGGCGTCAACGTGGCAAATGGGGTTCAATGTGGCCAAGTGCAAAGTGATGCACATTGGAGCCAAAAATCCTAAATATAAATACACGTTGATGGGGTCTGATCTGGCAGAGACTGACCAAGAGAGAGATCTTGGAGTCGTAGTGGATAACTCGCTGAAAATGTCTACACAATGTGTAGCTGCAATAAAGAAGGCCAACGCTATGCTGGGGATTATTAGGAAGGGAATTGATAACAAATCAGCCAGTATCATCATGCCCCTGTATAAATCATTGGTGCGACCTCATTTGGAATACTGTGTACAGTTCTGGTCACCACATCTCAAAAAGGATATTATAGCATTGGAAAAAGTGCAGAGAAGGGCAACTAGAATGATAAAAGGGTTGGAACACCTTCCCTATGAAGAAAGGTTAAAATGCTTGGGGCTCTTTAGCTTGGAGAAACGACGGCTGAGGGGTGACATGATCGAGGTTTATAAGATTATGAATGGGATTGAGCAGGTTGAGAAAGAAGTACTTTTCTCCCTTTCTCACAATACAAGAACTCGTGGGCACTCTATGAAATTGCTGAGCAGTCGGGTTAGAACAGATAAAAGGAAATACTTCTTCACCCAAAGAGTGATTAACATATGGAATTCACTGCCACAGGAGGTCGTGGCAGCTGCAAGCATGGACAGTTTCAAGAGGAAATTAGATAAACATATGGAGCAGAAGTCCACCAGTGGCTATTAGCCACAGGGTATAGAATGAGAACTCTCAGTCTGGGGCAGGTGATGCACTCTATTCTTGGTGCTGGAGGGGGCAGCAGTGGGAGGGCTTCTGGTGCCCTGGCCCCACTGCTGGACCTCCTGATGGCACCTGGTATATTTTGGCCGCTGTGTGACAGAGTGTTGGACTAGATAGGCCATTGGCCTGATTCAACATTGGCTTCTCTTATGTTCTTATGTTCTTATGTTCTTATGAAGCAAAGCAGAAAGTATTAGCAGGATGGGTAAAGATGCAGTACATGTCAATATGCTATTCAAAAACTTCCTAGTTAGAGCATGTCCTGAATTGAGAAGAGACCACAGGTTAAGTCATCTGCAGAGCTGTCTCTGCTGGTTGGCCAACTCAAAAGGATTCCAAGTTCATATTTGTGAGATGAGCTCACAGTGATGTGCTGCTTTTCCAGGGTGTCAGTATTATGTTTCCTCAATTGCTACAAAAAGAGTTATTTGCCAAAAAACCATAAAGGGCATTTAGGAACTGAGAAACACCAAAAAGGGGGGGGCAGAGAAGCATTATTTTGGCCATAAATGAATGCAGCAGTAGCACAAAAGGTTAAACCATGCCCATCATTCCAGCTGTATCAGCCATGGCTCTAGAACATGAGACATCAGAGATTCTCAGCATAATTCCAAGAAATTTCCTAGGAAGGGTGGTTTTGTTCATGTTACTTCAAGTCCAAAATACTCCCAGGCAAGTGGGTGGGTGGAAAGTGGAATTTCTGATCCAGCAGAGCTTTTCTTATGTAAAAGTAAGGTATTTTACATATGCAATGGGTCCATCTTATTGGTCCTATTTCTGAAGTAAAAATATATTCATCTAACTTATATGTTAGTATAAACTGGCCAAATTGCATTATACATTCTGCAAATTATTAATAAATTTGGGTGCTGTTAAGAATGATTAACAGGAAGATACTGCAATATTTTATTATTTTGGAACCTTTTGACAATATTGCTATCAAAGTATCTAGTGACTAATGCAACACCAGTGCCTATGTTTTTAAAGGCCATGAATTATAGGGTGCGTTCAGACGTGCCGTTTGAGCCGTTTTTGGCACAGCTCAGAAATGGCTTTTACCTGCGTGTTCACACACCCAATATCTGCCCGCCGTCCCCAGCCGTCGCTTTCTGGAGCAAACCCTCTGTAAACTGGAGTATTTTGACACCACTTACCCAAGTGGTGTTTTCCTGATTCTCCGTTTCAAGCCGCACTTTTCTCTGTCTGATCGCTCCATCCAGCCACTTCTGGGTGCTTCAACCCCCCTCCCCTCTGGGAAGCTGCCTCCGGCTTCTGGTTTTAGTCCGCCATTTTTTTTCCTTAGCGGTGTGCGCTTGAGCGGAGCTCCGCAATTAAGTTGCATAAAGAAAAGCTTCACTGGTGCCTAGTTTAGGCATTTAGATGAGTCCGGGATCTCGGGGAGGCCATTTTCGGGGAGAAAATGTAAAAAGGAGTCTTCATTTAAACTTTAAAGGGACTGGTTGAGATCGCTCTTCTGCGCATGCGCCAAACTTTCTGTTCGGGAGAGGGCTGCCTGTGCGCATGCTCAAAGGAGAGGGGGGAAAAAACCCACCTGCAGGAGGACGGCGGGGAGCTCCGACGGAGGAGGTGTGTGATCGCGATTCTCCAGTTTAAAAAAAAACACCACATCGTGCCGGAGCAGTTTAAACCGCTCCAGCACGCTGTCTAAACGCACCCATAGATAGCAGGGAATCTTTTGAGAAATCCACTTACTGCCCAAGCAAAGTTGATAACAGATGCTTTTGAAAAGCAAGAGCTGGGAGGCAGTCAGCATGCCAGGATAAGTTTGTACTGTGTTTACCCTCTGTTTCCTGGAAGGTAGAAAGCAATCAATGTTTATAAAAACAAACAAAACAAAATCCCCAGACTTTTAACATTTTGGGAGGGGGGTGTTCTTGGTAAGGGACTTCTTTAGTCTTCCTTTTGTAATATAATTTAACATGGCAGATGCTTTTACCCAGTGTTGGTTCCACAGCTGGGAATGGTCATGTAATGCTTTCTGGACTATATAACACAAGCCAGTAATCTGTTTCTATCAGCCATCAGTCACCTTTTTAGTAATCAGCTTCATATGCCGTATATAAATAATGCATTGAGGAGGTTCATCAGTCCCATATTTTCATGCAACTACATTGCATTCAAGTGCTGTAGGATATGCTGTGTTAGTTGGTAGTGCATTTTACTAGCCTCTGAAGCAGGCCTGTGCAATTTGTAATCCACCAAGGTCATTACCACAGTCTTCTGGTGTATTGGTTCCTTGAGAAAGCTAAGTAGTGGTTGTTCAGGCCCCATAAAAAATTTCAGCCACTGAACTATATATGTATGCATGTGTATATATATGTTTGTATACCTCAGCAGGGTATAATGCCATAGAATCCACCCTCCAAAGCAGCCACTTTCTCCAGAGGAACTGACCTCTGTCATCTGGAGAGCAGTTGTAATTCCAGGTGATATCCAGTGCTCACTTGGAGAATGGCAACCCTAGTTCCCCTGGAAGAAATGGCTGTTTTGGAGGGTGGAGTATATGGCATTGTACCCCTCTGAGGCCCCTCCCCTCCCATCTGGTTAAAACTTTGCAATACTATGAAATGGAATGGGCCAGGCTCATGGAAGGAGTTTCTGCTGCACTGTCTATAAAGCATGGAGGTCTTCCCATTTCTATTTCACATGGAATTAAATACATGTCACAGTTAGGGGTAGATATGCTTAGATCCATTAAAAAACACTATAATCAACATTCAGATGACATTACTTTAGGCAGCTGAATAAAATCCACTTATAAAAACATTTGAATACAATACATTTCTAAAGTAAGGAATGGCCCCAGAGTGCAGTCTTGTACCCTTGCCCCTCTTTACAAGTTTGCTTGGGTGATGCAGACTGGGCAAGATGCATAGAATTGCTGTACCAGGTAGGACAAATTTGGAGCAAACGAGGAACTAAGTCTGCTTGACCAGATCAGTGCCCCCACTCCCTTTTGGCTGCTTGTCCAATGGAATGGAACATGTGGACAAAATAAGGGAGTAGGATCTGTGGAGTCACAGTGTGGCCAGGGCTGTGGCACCACAATCCTTCAGAGTGCAAGGTGCACCCAGCTTTGCTCCATGTAACTGCTTAAACAAATTAAGGCTAAATTAGCCGAGGAGAAGCATCCAACATTGTCTGATTTATCTGTGGCACCCGGTGCTCTGACTGCCCCCCCCCCCATGTGGCCTCCCCCAAACTTGCAGATTAGTAACTGAGGGCAAGCAGCTTGCCTAACACTACCTACTGAGTTTGTAACTGAGTTATGAACCAGCAACATCTTGGATCACAGCTCCTCAGTACGTAGGACTATAGCCTTAAAGGCAAAATGCAACAACAATACAGAACTTTTTAAAATTGGCACCAGCTGATTCTGTGCCTTTAACAGCAGTCTGGCATGCAGTAATCAAATGGGAATGTGTTCTGGCATGAATGACTAGAAAATCATAATCTGTTGTATGTGGCATTAAAGTGAAAGGAATAGAGCCAGTGAAAACTGTGGCAACCCTAGCTGAATAGGGCTTCTCGCTGTGGTGCCTTCAGAAACTTAGGGGTAGGAGAAGCTTTGCATAGCATTCATAGTACCCAGTGCTTTTTTGGTAGAAAAAGCCCAGCAGGAACTCATCAGCATAATAGGCCACATCCAGCAGCAGAAACTAATCAGCATATTAGGCCACACCTCTGACAGTACAGCTCATTAGCATATTAGGCCACACCCCACACTTTCCCTTGGCTTGCTTGGGTGTCCTGCGGCTGTGGGGAGCCTGGGAAGCCGGCCCTTGGACAGGCCGATCCTTCCAGGGGCCCCCCAGGCTGCCCACCTCAGAATCACTGGGGGGGTTGCTCTCCAGGCCTTCCCTCTGTAGCCACACACGCAGAGGTTTGGGCTGTAGTGGGTGTGGCCAACTCTGAAGTCAGCTGGAACTCCGTTCCTGTGCGTTCCTCCCCAAAAATAGCCCTGATAGTACCAACATATTTCTAACTTAGATAGGAAGCTATCCAGTTCTGTAGCCAGTCATCCATATATGGAATGCAAGTTTTCCTGCATTCCTCTCCATTCCTGCACACCTTCCAGTCCACAGAAAGATCAGTCTGGGGCTGCTGTTACCCAAATCACTCATGGTGTCAGGTTTGCAATGTGTAGCGGACCCGACACATGAAGAACTAGAGCACAAGCTCCAGGGCAAAAAAAAAAGGGGGGGTTGCACAGTTTGACACAATAAATTGTTGATGAGAATTAAAATGGAAGGGAGACAAGTAATTAACCAGCAAGTAACTTTATTATCCTACCCAAGGTACAAATAGAAAAGGTGGAATCAAGATAGGGCACAAGACAACGAGACTGAACTGTTAAGCTGCAACAATACCATGACAATTTGCATATGACAATACAATAAAACCATTCATATTTGTATAGTCCTAGGGTATAGGTACCTTATTTCTACAAAATGCCCAGTTCTAACTTATTCCAAATTGTGTTCCTCCCACATGGCTAGTCTAGAGCAAACCAGCCTGGAGAGAAGAGGTAGGTGATTGGTTGCCCTGAAGGGACCAGAAGATGCAGTGGAGTAAACAGGGAAGGAACCCTGAGTTGGACAGGGGGGGTCCCTGATCAAGTACCTTACAACCATGGGTTTGAGGAGCTCTGGAGGGTTTAACAAAGAGCCTTGATTAATGTTCTCCTAAAACATTCAGGTAGTCAGGCTTAGGGCTGGTCACAAACCACAAAAATTCAGTTTGTGGCGGTTCGTGGTTTGTGGCTGAACCATGAACCGAATCAGAAACCAAATCAAACCAGGAGATTCATTCACAAAATGAACCAGTTCATGACTCATGAGTGTGCAAACTCCATTGAAAGGGACTACAGTCCCTTCCAATGGGGTTTGCAGAAAGCCAAAAAAACCACCCACAGGAGGCAGCCTGCTCCCCACAGCTCAGCTGTTTTTTTGGGCTTTCTTGTGCAGTCTCTTTAAATTTTAAAGAGACTGCACAAGAAAGCTTGGAACAGCTGAGTGGTGGGGAGCAGGGTGCCTCCCGTGGGTGGTTTTTTTGGCTTTCTGCAAACCCCATTGGAAGGGACTGCAGTCCCTTTCAATGGAGTTTGCACACTCATGCCAATCAACTTTTTTGTGGATTTTGTGGGGAACAGAAAGTGGGGGTTTAAAGAGGAGTCCCTTTAAACCCCTGCTTTCTGCTCTATCCACAAACTGCCATGATCCACCACAAACTGCTTTTAAAGTTCATGGAATTTCATGATGGTAACCTCATCATGAACTTTGGTTCACAAACCACTAACAGGGCAAAATTCATGATGAATTTTGTTTCATGGTTCAATTCATGCCCATCCCGAGTCAGGCTACTTCCTCTTGAAAGTGCCTTGGGGGATTCCTGCCTGAATCAAGAGACTCTGCCTTAATGTTAAACTTATTGGGTATCTTCTATGCCTCTGATTTCTGAAGGCCAAAGGAACTTGGAATGCAAAAGGCATGGATCTCAGTGGGAGGGGGGCTTCCACTCAATACTACAGGCCCTGCACTGGTCAGGGGCTGTAGTGAGCAGGAACAAGAGGGTAAAATGACTTATCCTGCCACTTCTGCAAGTGCATCTCTATTGAGGGGAGAAGCAATTCATCCTCTTATCCCCCCAATGCATGTGGCTGTTCCTCCATGTGGGTTCTGCAGTCCCAGAAGACGAAGTTGCAGGTAAAGAACAAGGGAAAACTTTGTGTGCCTTCTGTGTATGGATGGATGGAAACCTTTATTATTCCTCACCAATTAAGTCCTGTATTTTTTTCTAGATAAGGCAATGTATCTTTTATATCTATTAATCAAAAAGAATCTCTGTCTCTAAGAAAAAGAATCTCTGTCTCTAAGAGTCATAGACACCTTCCTGGACAGACAGGAAACTGACATACACAGAACTGAATACTTTGAATTGCAGGAACGGAAATAAGCAGGTCTTCTACAAATAAGCTGTGCCTACCAATCATGGCTGGTCTAGGCAGTCTATTTTGCATGTAATAAAAACACTCAGAGCATACTTTAAACAATCAATCCACACATTCTGTTTGATGTGAGTGGAAACCACATGAAAGCTTTATCTAATAGCCTTGAGAGAAATATTTGCAAGGAGGGGGGGAGAAGCTTGCTTTTGGTCTTTTTGGAGCTTTGGCTTAGGTTTATTTGCTTCCTGTACAGTTCTTGGAGCATTAAGCAGATGGCCCTTTAGCAATTCACCACAATATATTAATGCTAAATCCCAAATGCTCCCCTTGGTGGAAGTAGCAACTGATAGTTTTGCTTCTGAACAGATGACCTGGAAAACTGTATACACTAAGAGACAGGATACTATTGCATTTTTAAACAATTTTTTAAGAACACTTCAGAGAAGCTTTTAAAACCAGCAAGTATGAATGTTGTTACAGATGTTAAGAGAGCATCCTTAGGCTGACGGGTTGCAAACAGTGGAGGAAGATTAGTGATGATTCATCTGTGAGAGCTAGCAGGAAATATTTTCCTTGATGCTGGAAGTCACTCCAGCTTTTGCAATGCGAATCCCCATCAGCTTTGGAGACTGCAACAGCTTGCCAGCTATGGCAGAGAAACAGTCTAGAGTCAGGTTGCACTTTTAATTGGCAGCTAAGAGTTTAGACAGGGCTAGCTACAAACCCAAGGTGAGCTGGAGAGGGGGACTGCAACTGCTACTCCCTGGGAATCTGATGCTGATTGAGCAAAGTGCTGCTTGCTGTGAGAGCCCATTTTTTTCCACTATGCTCTGCTTATCTGTTTGTAAATAAAGTGAACACTACAAAAATATCAGCAGTCTCCATGGTTGATCACCAAAAGGAAATGAGAACCAGCAGAGCTGTCCATGAAAATTCCCATCCCTGAGAAGCGGGGAGCACATAACTTTATATATAGACGAGTGTGAAACCTGCAAGGACATGCAAGGGTCTCTTCATTTCCCCTGTATCACCTTCCCCATACTATTTCCTCCTTCTTTGCTCCTGGCAACCCTCATATTCTCCCCCCCCCGCTTCCTTCTCTCATTCTCATGCACCCACCAACCTTTCTTTTATCCATCTCCCCCAGCTTTAGCTTTATTTATTATTTATTTACCTCATTTATATCCCACCTTTCTCCCCAATGAGAGCCTGACATTCTGATCACTATCTATACATCTAATTTCCAACATGCCCCCTCCATGCAGATATCTAAATCTGCACACTGGGGGCACTTGGGGGGCAGGGAGATTTTCTTGTACATTTGGGGCAATCCGAGATGTAGAGAAAAATCTAAAAACTGTAAAAAATATATAGGGGAGATATTTAAATCCCCTCAAAAGTAAAAAAGCATTCCCTGTGCAGGCGCAGGGAATGCTCTGAGAATGGCTTCGCCACCGCTGGGGAAGGGGAAGGGGAGGGGCGGGAGAAGGCTTGGCTGGCCAGTGGCTGTAAGCCACTCAGGCCTCCCCGCCGCCTGGGGGGGAGGCAGAAAGTTTGGTGGGCCAAGCTCAGGCCTCGCTGCTGCTGGGGGAGAGGGAGGGAGGAGGGAGAAAGCTTGGCGGGCTGGCCAGGCCTCGCCATCGCCGGGGGGAGGGAGGAAGTTTGGCAGACTGGCCAGGCCTTGCCACCACCACCGCTGGGGGGGGAAGCTCGGCAGGCCAAGTTCAGGCCTTGCCACTGGTGCTGGGGGGAGGGGAGAAGGCTCACCTGCGGCTGCTTCCTTCTCCTCCCATGGAGCTTCTCCTCCCCCCTATGAGTATCATGAGTCCCCCTTCTTGTTCTGCACTATTTCTCAATTTTCCCTCCTTCCCTCCCTCAGCAGCTTCTGCCTGGAAAAAGGTCTGGCCAAGTTACAGAAGATGAGCAGTCACTCAAGTCAGTTGTGTGGTGGCCACTGTCAGGCCCAGCCAAGTCTTACTTGTATGGAGGCTGCTGCTGGGCCTAAGCAAATTGTGTGGCATTAGATTGTCTGGTAACCACCACTGCACCTGAGTGAGCCATGCAAGTTGCATGGTAGAAAGCTGCCCAGTGGTTGCAGTTGGACCTGGCCCTGATGAGTCCTCTTTCCAAGGTAGCTCGGAGTGGAGCAGGAGTGGACTAAGAGACCAAAATAGCATTGGAAAGGGCCCCACTCCTGTCTTTTACTGACAGACACTGGGATTTGAAGGCTGGCAATGTTGTGGTTGCCTGACAACCGCACAATGGTCACTGAGATCTCAGAGGACATCAGTTTCTTAAATGTACAGGCAATGGTTCTATTAGTTAGGATTTTAATGCCCCGTGTATTTTTTTTAATGATTTCAGGTTTTTCTGCAAAACTGGAGTGTTACTCAGTTTTGTAGAAAAATCTCTCTTGTCTGTTTATGGCTCTAACCTCTGGATTTAAGCATCCACAGATGGGGGCATGTTGAGAATTAGATATATTGATATTTACCAGGGTTCTAAACTTGGAAAGAACTAAAGATGTCCATGTCATTTATAAACACTGTCAGGTGTGATGTTGGGAATTCTGTTACTGGAGCTCTGCAGTCTTTGTAAACAGCAGCCTTACAGGTGTTGGAAAAGGCAAAGTCTGCTGTACAAAGAAGAGAAGAAGACCCTTCAGGGGGCAGCAAGAAGACAATTAGATAGGATATTGAGGTAAGCACCTTCTCTCCTTTTAAATGTCATTCTTTGTCTCCAGATTGCTACTCTTAGAGCAATTCCCCCTTCCCCCTTCTTCTCAGAAGTGCCACCCTCAGTCTTACCCTCTCTCACAGCTAGAGATGTACTTAGGAAAATATCTGTGTCTCTCCTCTTTCATATCAAATATATTAATTCCTGAATAAACCTTTATCTACTCTTTAATCAGGTTGTGCACCATTGCTGTGTTAATTACTCTGCCAACTGCAGGATCCAAATCAGATATGTGAGGAAAGTTGATTAACCCAGTGAGACAACTAGTGGTTCTGCAGGGTCATTTCAAATTGAGAAAACAGTGCAGGTAAAGAGACTGTACCTCATCCCAAATCAGGCCCCTGCATGACTCCAATTTACAAAGCAAAATGCTTGGGAGCTCTGAACATGGACCTCCCAGTGTCTTGTCTTGTTTGGCTATAACAGAAGAAAAACCATGCTGATTCTTGACAGCTGCAATCCTGGCCCACTGAGCGTTCTCACTTCTGCTGATAAGCCTTAAGGTAAGCTTACCCAATTTATCCAACTCCTTTCAAAGTTGAAAAACAATAGGTTGAGTTCAAGATGTGCATCACACAGAGTGGATATGGAGGTTAGGCAAACAAACCCAAGTGCCTTATATTCTATTTCATGATGGCTCATGGGGCTGGGGTCTCATTTTATCTCCTTTTAGCCAACACAAACATGTCTCTCCCCTGAGAATCCGAAACCCATCAGTGGATCAGTGTAACATGACAAGCCATGCATTTCTGGAAGTTTGTTTCTTGCCTAGGGTGCTTTTCAAGGCACACTGCCAAAAGAGACTTCAGCTACCCCCGGATTGCTCTTATGTACCCAAACATTGCCTGGAGAGTTTCCTAGCTCTCAGGGAACAGACATTCAAAACAAAAACACAACATCAAGAAGAGAGAGATCAGGGCCATGCACATACACAAACATAAGTGTGTGCAATTGTTTGCACTTATTAGATTCCATTTGTGCTTGTAGCTGTAATACCACTTGCCAGTGTTTATAATACCAATATTTAATCATAATTTAGTAATACCAAGCTGAACCATCTTGATTGGAGAATTAGAACTATTATTTTATGTAAACAAAAGCAGATACTTTCAGAAAATTGGCACGGTGCACTCTCGGTTTGCTGGCTAATGGGCCATGGCGGAAACAGCACAAAGACTCCAAATCCTCACACTAACGTCCAGCATTGCAGAAGCCCTTTAAAGTGTGCCATTAGCCTGCACTAGGGTGGGCCCAGCCCAGTTTCACAGCCACCATGAGATCTGTGATCTCCGGGCTTCATCTTGGGCTCCAGTAGCTAACCACAGCTGGTTGGATCTATAAATTCCACTTTACCAATAAGAGAACATATCTGTAACTGAAAAGAGGCTTCCCTGCCACTGTGATAGTATATGCAATGGGAAAGAGTGCGAGGTGCCCAGAATCATCTGTTTACTATCTCTATCACTGGCTATCAGACACCCAAAGAAAGTGCAAAGCCAGATCACCAACATGATTGGCCTTTGTACTGACTGTCAGAGTGAAATGGATCCCAACCATGCAGAGGCAGTTCCCAGATGGGTGCCGCAGTGTCTTAAACATGCATGAAGGGGTAGAAAAATCCATTCTTTTACCATCCTAGTTTACTATCTTATAGGACAGTTTAAGTGTGATGATGCTTAACTATTGCCAAATGTTTTTGAACATACACTCCAATGACATAAATTAAATTTCCATATAAATACAAGCCACAAATGGCTTATTAAACAAAACAAAAAAACTTTGGGAAAGGATGATTAGGAGTAGAAAACAGCAGGGGAGTTAACCCTAACTCTATTCCAAACTGCTGTCTCCTGATGTAGCTTATTCTTCATATCCCTACCCCAAACAAAATTCCAACCCTGGAGGTATATGTCATTTTATTTATTTATTTATTTAAATAATTTATTGCCTCACTCTTCTCCTAGATCCAAGGCAGTTTACAACAGTACACTTTTAAAAAGCAAAATACAATTACTAACCAAAACAAAAACATGCTGGTCAGGTTCTGAATCCAGTGGCCAACTCACTCAATGCCTGCAGGCTGCTAGAGACCAAGAGTCATTTGACTCTTATCATTTGTCTCCTGCGTAAAGACTTTATTCCTGCAAACAGGAAGGAGAGAAAAGCACAGCTGAGATATTGTGCAACTGCCACCAATTCCCTTCCCTTTGTTCAAACATGTGTTTGCATGCCAAAGTTAGTTAGGCTGCAAGATACATCTAACTGCAGAGGTAGTATAGATTAATTATTACGCAAAGCCTTCCTACTGCTTGTGAGCCTGCCTTCTTTTTCCATTCTAACACATCAACAACGATGCTGTGTCAGGTTCTTTGTTTTCAGGACATCATAGCAACTGTTAGATAATGCAACTTTTGAAGCTTCAAAGCAAGATCTGCTAAAACATATGTTACTATCATATACAACATCATAGGACTATCTCACATTCCTCCCAGTTTTTGGTTTAGCATAATATTGTTAGGCATGGGACAGCCAGATTATGGCTGCGGTCACACACACTAAACAGTTCACTTTCAATCCACTTTCAGTGCACTTTCCAACTGGATTTTTACTGTGTGAACTGGCAAAATCCAGTTGGAAAGTGCATCGAAAGTGGATTGTTTAGTGTTTGTGACCACAGCCTATGTTAGTCTAGTTCACCTATAGGGCTATCTCAGATAAGGCAAATGAAAATAGTAGGGTTGCCAATCCCCAGTTGGGGGCAGGGAATCCCCTAGTTTGGAGCCCCTCCCCCCGCTTCAGGGTTATCAGAAAGCGTGGCAGGAGAATAGCTGCTGGGTGCTCCATTATAACCTATGGAGACCAGTCCCCATATGGTATAATGGAGAATCGGCCCATGGGTATCTACTACTCTAAGGGCTGTTTTTTAGTTAGACATCAAATTTCAGCGTAGTTGCTGATGACTCTCCTAAAAAACCACTCAAGTGTCAAAAAGATTGGACAAGGGGTCCAATTCTATGAGCCCCCAAAGAGGGTGTCCCCATCTTCCATTATTTCCAATGGAGGGAAAGCATTTAAAAGGAATGTGGTCCCTTTAAATGCAATGGCAGCTTACCCAGAACTCCTTTCAGAGTTCCCTCTCCCAGAGCCTCCTGGTAAGTCCCCCACACACTTGTCTGCCTCACCTGGCAACCCTTGAAGAAACATACACACCCTAAACCAAATATGGATTGCTGTTGGCATTCATTATACTGGGCCCTTGTACTTAACAGCAAACAGTTGCTCATACACAATTTACAACTGCAAGCCTGGTTGCTTTTCACATACATTGTGGGGGTGGGGAGTGGAGAACCAAGGCATAAAGAATCTCTCCCATACCCTTATCAAGAAATCAGCATAACTCAGTCAATAGGGTTATTTACTGAGAGTTTATAATACACAAAGGATGTCTTATGTTTTGAAATCCAGGGGCCTTTGATGATAGCTGAGTGCTCTGCTCCAGTGCATTACAGGAGGAGAAAGATCAGATCTCAACCCTGTAATCAAAGAGAAATTTGCTTGGAAACTATAATCACAAGATCATTTGACTGATTAGATGGTCTTTTTTGCGGGCACTGTTTGGCAATGTGGAACCCAGTCTTTTCAGAAGGCCCAACAAGTATAGCCAACTGATTAGGAAAAATGGCCTGGTGTTTTGTATTTGGGCCAGTTATTAGAAGAGCTAGTATATTTCCCTTAGCCTGTTTTTGTTTGTTTTAGGGTGAACACTTTGCATTTTGTCAGGCTCCCTCAAAAGTTGCTGTGGTCCATTTCTGGCCGAAACCAAATTTTTGGAGCTTTCTTCCTGGAGTTGCCAGATTTGGCTCTGTTTCTCCAACCACTTGTGGATTTGTAGTGCATTCCAAGCCACTGCCATTTAGGAACCCAAACTTTTAATTTTAAGTATATTTTGAATATGCCACCCCGTATGTAGCTACCATACTAAGGACAATTATCAAAACTATCTTGGCCCAGGCAACAGAATTTTCATCAGCCCATGCTAACTCTAAAAAAACTCACTTTGAGCACTCAACAGGCCAATTGTTACCAGGGACCCCCTTCCTAGATGTGTGCTGTCTGCTCCAACTTTACTTTGGCTAAATTCGCCATTTTAGGAGCTAGTGATACCTCGGTTTTGGGCTCTCCTTAGTCAGGCTATGCTACTAGTTGCAAAAACTTCAGACAGGAGTCTGATTCACTGATGGGACATCTGCTTGCCTGTCCATCTCTGCAAGGGCTCATAAAGCTGGGGACCCACGTTGGTCTATCATATGTTATCTCATTAGCAAATGCAAGCCTTCTTGAGTGCGAAACGTAATTGTTATCAAGCTACTGGGTGGCTTGATAACCTTACCTGAATGTGTATTTCCAGCCTCCACCCACCCAGCCCTTTGTTCACCCAGGATATTTCCTTGCCTGGATGTAATCACCTTTTGTTGCCTTTCTGGGAAGCCCCATTCCCCTGCCTTAATTCAATCAAAGCCAGAAAATCTGTAGAGAAAAACATCAAAAATTGCCAAACAATATATTAAACAATTATAAAGTTGGTGGTGTCACAACAACAACATTAGTGCATAGTGTCTCTATAATAAGGCATAAGATACAATATTTCCTCCTTTGTAGATAAGACATAAAGTCCTTGTAATCAGTGTAACTTGATAGGAGGAGTCCACATAGTCATAATATTATCCAAACAGCCTTTGCAAAGATGCCTGTTCTATATACTTAGAAGATGCATTTCCTTCGACTTCTTCAGTTTGCCGGTTGTGTAAGTGGAACCTGATTTCAGCAGTTTCAACAGACCAACAAGGTTCATAGTGTAAGAAACGAATCATCTCTACTTGTACAGAGGCTGTCAACTCTACTTTACTTTCTCTGGGACATTTCGTCATCACACAGGAGAAGCTGTCCCTCCAGGGTTCCCAAGTACTTACCGTAATCCGGCGGGGGATGGATACATCCTGGCAGGACCATCCCCGGGGGAAGGAAAGACGTGTCACACGATGCCGTCGCCAGGAAGTGACACTGGGTGATGCTCTGGCAATGCGGCTGGAAACTCGATGGTACCATTGAGTTTTCACCCCCATTGCCAGAGCGTCACCCGGCATCACTTCCTGGCGATGGCATGGTGCGTTACAGGGAGGAATGGTCCGGCCAGGGAGCACGTTTCCCCCGCCAGATTGCGGTAAGTACTTGGGAACCCTATGTCACTCTGTGCTAAATAATCTCCATGGGATGCAGAAGGTCCCTGTGTTAATCTGTAGCATCTCCAGCTAAGAGAGAAGAAGAAGAAGAAGAAGAAGAAGAAGAAGAAGAAGAAGAAGAAGAAGAAGAAGAAGAAGAAGAAGAAGAAGAAGAAGAAGAAGAAGAAGAAGAAGAAGAAGAGGAGGAGGAGGAGGAGGAGGAGGAGGAGGAGGAGGAGGAGGAGGAGGTTGGATTTATACCCTGCCCTTCCCTACCCAAAAGAGTCTCAGAATGGCTTACAAACTCCTTTCCCTTCCCCTCTCAACAACAGACATCCTGTGAGGTAGGTGGGGCTGAGAGAGCTCTGACAGAAACTGCTCTTTTTCAAGAACAGGTGTACCAGAACTATGGCTTGCCCAAGGTCATCCAGCAGGTGCAAGTGGAGGAGTGGGGAATCAAACCAGGTTCTCCCAGATTAGAGTCCGCGCACTTAACCACTACACCAAACTGGTGTTAGGCTATGTGAAAGACCTCTGCCTGAGATCCTGGAGAGCTGCTGCCAGTCTGGGTGGACCAATACTGACTTTGATGGGCCAGTGTTCTGATTCAATATAAGGCAGCTTTGTGTGTTCATCCCTCTGCTGCCTTACCTTCTTCTTATTTCCTGGGACCTTTGGAAGCTCTTCCTAAAGTCCCCTACTCTTAATCTCTGGATTAGGGTTGCCATCCTCGTTGCCATCCTCCAGGTGAAACCCAGAGATCTCCCAGAATTACATCTGATCTCCAGACTACAGAAATCAGTTCCCCTGGAGAAAATGGCTACTTTGGAGGGTGGACTCTATGGCATTATACCCTGCTGAAGTTCTTCCTTTCCTCAAACTTTGTTCTTCCCAGGGTTGCCAGCTCTGGGTTGGAAAATTCCTGGAAATTTGGGGGAGGGGAGCCTAGGGAAAGCAGGGTTTAGGGAGGGAAGGGACCTTAATTTTGTATAATGCCATAGTCTACCTTTTAAAGCAACCATTTTCTCCAGGGGAAACTAATCTCTGCAACCAGGAGACTAGTTGTAAATCCAGGAGATCTCCAGCCACCATTGGGAGACTGACAGCCCCACCAGACTCCACCCCCAAATCTCCAGGAGTTTCCCCACCCAGACTTGGCAACCCTACCTGGATCATCAAAACAGATAATGTGTTCTACCCAGTTTAGCAGACTGAGAATTTCACTTAAAAACTCTCCCTTTCCCTTATTTAAATTCTCCTCTCTCCCACATCTCCTTGTTGTGTCCTGGGATCAGAAGGCAGAGCTGGCGAAATACAGCCAAGCTTCACTCTCTGAGAACAATAGGGACTAGGTTCCTGAGCTCGCCAGTAGTGAACCAATGGCAGCATTGGCGGGCGATTCAAACCCGCCAATAGGAATATAGGGCCGTCCCCCCTAACTGTATATAGTTGGCCTCCGGCCGTTACTGTGTGTTCTTGTCCTGTGTGAAGTACGAATAAACGCGTCTTCTCTTATGTCGTCGTCCGAGTCATGAGGCCCGAAACTCAGTACTTTACAGTGGCGACGAGGATGGGATTTCAACGCCTTCCGTGACTCCATGAGCGACGAAAGGACACCGCCGAGCGCCGCATCGCTGACCCCGAGAGCAGCACCGCACCGCTCGCCGAGCATCGCATCGCTGACCCCGAGAGCAGCACCGCACCGCTCGCCCCGGCGCACGCCTTCCCAGACAGAACCATGGCCGCTTCTCATGTAACACTGGAGCACTTCGATCCGTCGCAGCCAGAAACCTGGGATGCATGGGTCGACCAGCTCATCAGCTATTTGGAGCTCAACGAAATCCGCCACCCCGACCAGAAACGAGCAATCCTGCTGAACGCCTGCGGCACCCAAACCGTCCGCCTCGCCAAGAGCCTCTTGGTGCCCCGCACGGCCTTGGAGAGCTCGTTTGGGGAGATCCTGGATGTCCTCAACGCTTACTTCAGCCCCCGGCCGACCTTCCTGGCCAAGAGGATGGATTTCCAGAGGCGAGTCCAGGCCCAAGGGGAATCCATTGCCACCTTCCTGGCCGCGCTAATTTCAAAATCTAATGGACGATTTGTTGAAAGGGATCCCTGGGGTGACGCCGTTCTTCGACGACGTCCTCATCGCCGCGACCACCCCGGAAAGCTTCGCCGCCCGCCTCCGAACTGTGACTGGAACGCTTCCAAGCCGCGGGGCTGAAAGTGAAGCGGGAAAAGTGCCTCCTCGGGGTGCCGGAGGTGGAGTTCTTGGGATACCGGGTAGACGCAACAGGCCTGCATCCGGCGAGGGACAAGGTGAAGGCCATCGTGGAGGCCCCCGCCCCGAAGTCCAAGGCCGAGCTCCAGGCGTTCTTAGGCCTCCTGAACTTTTACCACGCCTTTCTCCCCCACAAGGCCACCGTGGCCGAACCCCTGCACAGACTGCTGGATAAGGCGACACCTTGGGCCTGGGGAGCGAGGGAGGCGGCGGCGTTTCGGGGGGTTAAAGTACTCTTGATTTCTAATGCGGTGCTCGCCCACTTTGATGAAAAGCTCCCGGTAATCCTTGCGTGCGACGCATCACCGTATGGGGTCGGGGCAGTCTTGGCACACAAGCTACCGGATGGAAGGGAAGTCCCGGTGGCTTATTACTCCCGCACGCTGTCCCTCGCGGAGCGGAACTATGCACAAATCGACCGGGAGGGCTTGGCACTGGTGGCGGGGGTTAAAAAGTTTCACAACTTTGTGTACGGGCGGCCCTTCACGCTCGTAACCGATCATAAGCCGCTCCTGGGACTGTTCGCGGCGGACAAACAAACGCCGCAGGTATTGTCGCCCCGGGTGTTGCGCTGGTCCTTGTTTTTAGCCGGCTACCAGTACCAGTTGGAGCATCGGCCGGGCAAGGCGCTGGGTCATGCCGACGCCTTGAGCCGCCTGCCGCTGCCGCAAACAGAGGAAGATCCGGCCCCGGCTCCCGCAGTCTTGTTAATGGAGGAGCTGCCAAACCCCCCCCTTCAGGCTGCAGACGTGGCCGCCCGCACGTCCCGAGATCCCATTCTCTCCCGGGTCCTAAACTGGGTGGTGAGGGGATGGCCAGCGGAACAGACAGGGCCAGAGTTCACGGCATACAAAGCCAGGCGGGAAGAGTTATCCGCCTTAAAAGGGTGCTTGTTATGGGGGGACAGGGTGGTCATCCCGGGGCCCATGAGACAAGGGGTTCTAGAAACGCTACATGAGGCCCACCCCGGCATTGTACGCATGAAGGCTCTGGCAAGGAGCTACGTGTGGTGGCCCGGGATGGACGCCGAAATTGAAACCTGGGTCCGAGGGTGCACACGGTGTCAGGAAGTCCGTCCCAATCCCCCGAGAGCGCCAACCCAAAGCTGGGAGTCTACCCACAAGCCGTGGTCACGCCTACACATAGATTTTGCGGGGCCATTTCAGGGGCTCCAGTTCATGGTGACGGTAGACTCCTACTCGAAATGGGTGGAAATAAGCCCAGTGTCTACCACCTCTGCCAAAGCGGCAATAAGGGCCCTGCGGAAAATATTCGCGACGCACGGGTTACCAGACACAATCGTGTCAGACAACGGGGCAGCGTTCACATCTGCTGAGTTTCAAGCGTTCCTCGAAAGGAACCTAATCAGGCACATACGATCAGCGCCCTTCCACCCGGCAACAAATGGACAGGCGGAGAGAACGGTACGCACCGCCAAAGAAGCCCTGAGCCGCATAATGGAGGGGGACTGGGAGTTCCGGCTGGCCCGCTTTCTTCTAACATACCGCACCACCCCAAACCCCATCTCCGGGCATTGCCCCGCAGAACTATTAATGGGCCGCCGCCCTACCACTTTATTAGACAGGCTCCACCCGGACTGAGCCCCAGAGAGAAAGCTGGTCGAGAACCGGGAGGCTCCCCGAAGCTTCCTCCCGGGGGAACCTGTCTACTTCCGGAACTACGGGGCGGGGCCTCAGTGGGTGGCCGGGCGCATCCTAAAACCCACCGGGCCAGTGTCCTACGAAGTCCTAACAGAGGGGGACCGGGTCCTCCGTAAACACGTCGACCAGCTCCGGAGGCGGCAAGACCCCGACACAGAGATCCAGTTACCGGGAAATGCCGCGACCGCCCCAGCATCCGATCGACTGCAAGCACCGACAGCGGAGCCAGCGCCGGAAAGTCCACGGAATCCGGAGGGGCCCCCGGTGACAGCTGAACCGCCGCCGCCGCTGCCGCCGCCGTTACAGCCGCCACCGTCACCGCCTCGGCTACTACCAGAGATCCAAGCTCCTTGTGCTGGCGGACCACCCGATAGGGGCCCCGCCAGTCCGGTACCGGCCCCCGACGATCGCTAAGAGAACGGAGGGCACCAACATACTTAAAAGACTACGTCACCTGATAGGAGACGAACTATGGGGGAGGGGTGTTGTGTCCTGGGATCAGAAGGCAGAGCTGGCGAAATACAGCCAAGCTTCGCTCTCTGAGAACAATAGGGACTAGGTTCCTGAGCTCGCCAGTAGTGAACCAATGGCAGCATTGGCGGGCGATTCAAACCCGCCAGTAGGAATATAGGGCTGTCCCCCCTAACTGTATATAGTTGGCCTCCGGCCGTTACTGTGTGTTCTTGTCCTGTGTGAAGTACGAATAAACGCGTCTTCTCTTATGTCGTCGTCCGAGTCATGAGGCCCGAAACTCAGTACTTTACACTCCTCATGGTTGTTCCCTGGTGCAGAATTCTCACTCAGCCAGAAGTTTGGCTCTCTTTCATTTTCTCTTTCTCTCTTCTCATTTAATTTTCCATACACACATTGTTCAAATACAGCCATTTCACTGTTCTTATGCTTGAGTACCCTTCAATTCCTGTATTCCTATATTTCTACAACTAAATTCTAAACACTGTTTTTGGAAAAGATGTCGTTATTTTGTGGTTACTGGTAGCCTATCAGAGGCACTTTGAACTTGGTTGCACATGATCCAGGTAAAGCTTTCTAAACCACACATTCTGCTCCCCCTAACTGGCAACTGTATTAATTTGCCAAGCTAGTCAGGCTGTGGAAGAAGGGAGGGGTTTATCCCTGACACTGAGCTTAATTCCCTCAGTTTGGTCTCCGTTCCAGGCAAGTGTTCCAAACCCAACGTAGAGAGTCCACACATATCTAGGGTACATATAAAGGGGACCACATGTGGTAACACAATCAAGGCCTAACACTAGCAACAGCCCTATCAAATAGCAATAATAATTCATTAATTCAGTGACTTTTAAGCAGCATTTCTGGAGTTAACAGCTGGCAACAGTATAATTACAGTGGGTCAGAAAGTTTTTGACAACAGGGACAAAGAGGGGCAAAACAGGATTTCTCTGGCTTTCCCTACAAACAAAGAATGGTTTTGTACAAGCATGTCAGTGTGAATCCTATGTAAGGCTGGTTCTATAATAAGGAAATGCAAGGATTTTCTTGGGATGCTTTATTGCAGCAAACTTCAATGGATGTCACTGCATGTACAAACACACTCAGATGTTTTAACTGTCCCTGGGTGATTCTGCATCTAGTATTTGCTCCACAATTTCTCAACTGGGAGGAAAAAGTGCAGCTCAAAACCACATTCAAATACCTTGGGGCAGCACTGTACTGACTGCAGAGTTACCCCTGAATGGCCATAAAATGGCCATAAATCTATGCAGAAGGTACCATAAAACCTGATGAACAAAGAAAGCAAAAGTGGCATGGAGTGTGGAGGCTACCATAAAATCCTATGATCAAAGGAAGTGAAAGCAGCATGCAATGCAGAGGGGAATTTCTATTCCAATGTGGGTTTCGTAAAACAATGGAGAGAAAAGCCAATGCAGAATCAGCCCCTGTTTTAAGTGACCAGCTTCAAAAAACTTGTGGTTTTTCCTAGGAATGTGCATAGTCTTTTAATTCAGGTTCAGCAAATTCATTTTTTTAAAAGCTTGTATTCTTTCATCTAATTATGGAACGTGCTCAGAATCAGTAATCAATGCAACTGTTTGTTTCTGTTGTTTTCAGTGGGATACACATTCCCACCTGTAGGTTTGGCAGGGATTGTACCACTCGCCCAAAGGATTCCCACTCCCAAATTTCAACAGACAGAAGTCTCTCCATTTTAGAAGCAAAGACCCAAGACATTCCAGACTCGAATTCCCCCTGCTCCATCCATTACATTTTCAAGGACTGTTTCCCTCACCCTCCCTGCTGAATGCTCCTCTGCAGAGAGACAGGGGAGTAGGGGCTTTCCCCTCTGTTCTTTCCTGACATTGGGATCCTGATACAGGAAGGGGCTTCAGGCCTACTTAAAAAAAAAAAGGCTCTTAGCTTTACAATAATTAATCTTGTGTTAGCTTCATTTCAGCATGTTTGTTCTGACCTTACCTAACTTCCTGATGTTCATTACATAACTGGGAAGCTTGCCCAAATAAAACTAAATGCCTGGGATGGTAGACTTTGTCTCCCTTTGCCTACATGCTCCATTTTTGTTTTTTAAAAAAATCACCTGCACAGCCTCTCAAATTGAACATTAAGAGGGGGACTCACATATAATTTGAATCCCCAAAAGTTGCTTTTACATGAGTAGAGAGAGCCGATGCTTTTCTTGTCTCCCACACTCCTGTGTACATTTTTTTTTTAACCTTTGGGAAGCTGGGAGCTTCATCCTCTGCTCTAAGGCTGCCAGCTTCCAGGTGGTGTCTGGAAATCTCCTGGGATTACAATTGATCTCCAGGTGACAGAGATCAGTCCACCAGCAGGAAATGGCTGCTTTGGAAAGTGGACTCTATAGCATTGTAGTCCCTCCCCTCCCTAAAACCTGCCCTCCTCAGACTCCACCCCCAAAATCTCCAGGTATTTCCCACCCTGTAGTTGGCAGCCCTACTCCACTCTGCAAAGTAGGCAGTCTTAGCCTCCCAGAAGGAAGGGAAGAATGGAATACAGCAAGACCAGACTTTTCCTCCTTGGCTGCTCCCCCCCCCCGCAGCAAGGTGACTTCTGCCTTTCAGAGTATACAAACAAAATGTAATCTCTTTCTCCAAAAGAGCAGTGTTTATAGTAGACTGCCAGGGAGAGGATTAGGTTGAAGCAAAATCCCATCCACATCCAGCCTTCCAAGTTCATCTTCTACCATGATAACATCATTGGCTGTACACAAGGATTTGTTTTCTCCCTCATTAAACTCAAATCTAATCATGGTGCTAGATTAGGACTGCCAGTTGATGACTGGCAAGCAGTGGAAGTCTGCGAAGGGCAGGGACATGGGCAGGTGCTGTCAGCTAACAGTGCTATGTCACTTCTGGGTATTTGGACATCAGCCCACTCTAGAAATTGCTGGAAACTCTGCAATTTTACAACAGAGTTCCAACAGTTCCTAAAGTAGATTGATATTACTTCTAGGTTTCCCCCAGAAGTGATGTAATGCTGTCAGCCAACAGTGATTTCTTAAAAAATACTTTTTTCTTCCACAGGCTGATGGAATTGTGGCAGGAAATGGGAGTGGGGGGTTGGGGATCCCCCATCCTGGCATGAACCTGACAAACTCATGCTGGATGAAAGTGGCCTTTTAAGGAATTTATTTGGGGTTAGCAAAGCAGGAATCTCAAATACCTGATTAATTCAAGTAGAGTACAAAGTATCATTCATATACACACCCTACGTATTGGTACTTTCCGGCTCTCCCATTGGCTGTGCTGTGTGCTCCATCAGGCATTAGACCATCAACCACCACTTCAGAGTACTCACGTGCCATTGGCTGGGGGCTGGGTCATCTCCCTCACTGACTGCTGGCTTGGCCACTCTTCCCTCTGTCAGAATAAACTGCCAAAATGCTTGTCTCTCCTGACAAAGACTCTTCTCCTGCTTGGCTCCTCCATGGCTGGCTGGATACTGAGATGGGCCAGAGGCAATCAAACCATTCTCTTCTCCTGCTGTATAGCTCTCTTTCCCCTAGGGTTGCCAACCTCCAGGTGGGACCTGGAGATCTCCCACTGTTACAATTAATCTCCAGATGACAGAGATCAGTTCCCCTGGAGAAAATGGCTGCTTTGGAAGATAGACCCTATGGCATTATACCCTGCTGAGTCCTTCCCCTCCCCAAAACCTGCCCTCCACAAGATCCACCTGCCAAATCTCCAGGTATTTCCCTACTTGGAACTGGCAACCCTACTTTCCCCTCAGTGGTTGTTGCTAGGCAACCAAGCTAGGTTCTGTCAGTAAAAAGGCAGGGGGAGGAGGCCCTTTACAGACCTACTTTGGCCTTTGTGGAGAACTCATAGGGGCCAGTCCTGACTAGGGTTGCCAGCTCCGGGTTGGGAAATTCCTGGAGATTTTATGGTGGAGTCTACGGAAGCTAGAGTTTGGGGAGGGGAGAGGCCTAAGCTAAACACCCTCCAATGCAGTTATTTTCTCCAGGGGGAGAGAGAATTCTATTGTCTGGAGTTCAGTTGTGATACCAGGTGATACCACAGCCAGTGTGGCATAGCAGTTAGCACAGAGCAGGGTCTGCCAGGCCCAGGTTCTTGCTCTGGAAGCTGAGTGGGGGATTTTGGACCAGTCACAGACTTTCAGCCTAACCTACCTCACAAGGTTGTTGTGCAGATCAAAAGGGAGAGAGGAGAAAGATGTAAGCCGCTTTGGTTTCCACT
Organism: Gekko gecko; assembly: GCA_029375565.1. Classification (NCBI taxonomy): domain Eukaryota; kingdom Metazoa; phylum Chordata; class Lepidosauria; order Squamata; family Gekkonidae; genus Gekko; species Gekko gecko. The sequence continues at coordinate 55,040,524 of JAPDNY010000009.1, forward strand.
GCAGAGAAAGAGTGTACTTTTCCTCCTGGGGAACATTGTTGCCAATCTCCAGGTGAGTGCTGGAGATCACTCAGAATTTCAACTGCTCTCCAGACAGCAAAGATCAGTTCTTCTGGAGAAAATGGTGGATTCTGTGTCATTATACCCAGCTCAGGTGGCCACCCTATGACAGCCAGTGTGATGTAGCAGTTAGCGCTCCAGAGCAGGGTCTGATAGACCCAGGTTGTTGTTGTGGAAGCTGAGTGGGTGATTTCAGAGCACTCACAGACTTTCAGCCTAACCTACCTCACAGGTTGTTGTGCAGTTCAAAAGGGGGATAAGAGAATGTTGTGAGCTGCTTTGGTCCCCACTGTGGAGAAAGACTGTACTCTTCCTAGGTAGCGGCTGCAGGGAGGAGGGAGGAGATGGAAAACTGAAGTCAGAGGGGAAGATAAAAGTAGGTTGATGGTTGGCTGGGAAGGAGATAGGGTTGCCACCTCCAGGTTGGGAAATTCCTGGAGATTTGAGTGGTGGAGTCTGGAGAGGGCGGGGTTTGAAGAGGGGAGGGACCTTAGACAGGTACAATGACATAGATTTCTCCTTCCAAACCAGCCACTTCCTCCTGGGGAACCATTGTTGCCAATCTCCTGGTGAGGGCTCATGGTCACTTAGAATTACAACTGCTCTTCAGGTGGCAGAGATCAGTTCCCGTGGAGAAAACAATGGACTCTGTGTCATTATATCCTGCTGAGGTCGCCATAGCAAATTGATGCTGAGTGCCCAAGGCCAGGGCATCTGCCCAGAGCCTCTTTCTAGAGCTCGTTGTATTTATTTCCACAATGAGCCTTGTTCCTAGTTCATATATATTGCTAAGGAGGCACACGAAAAATCAATGAATTTAGTGGGTTACTTCTCAACTCTCCTGTCATTTTTGCAGAAAGGTGATTATGGGACAGATTTCTCCTTCATTCAACACATACTCTTAGGGGTGGAAGGTCATTCTAATCCATGTTAGTGATATAAGTGGCAATGAATGAGCATTAAAATTGGCCTGGCTAGTTTTTATTATGCATTGGTTGGGATCTTGTATATGAAACGTACCTGTGGTTGGGGGTTTGTGCTCTAAAGTACAGTGTGTGGGCTTTTCAATTCTGTTTTATGGCACACTGCTGGCTTTGTGTGGTATTTTTAGTTTTTCTCAGGTGGCAGCATACCTTGACTTGGCCGTAATTATATACGCACTCTTTTGTATAACGTTGGTCTGACAGTTTCATTAGAAAGCCATTAGGCTTCTGGGCTCACCTTAATACCTGTTCCTATGGAAACTAGACACTTCATTCACAAGCTTATATTAATTTTGTGAGCTGCATAAAGGTTTAAAGCACTACCGTCTGTGACAGTAATTTTTCTGGGATGGATACCTCAGAGGGATCTTACTTTGGCCTTTCCTGTGCTTCTTCAAATCTAATTGGTTTAAACCAAATTGTGTTTTGAAAACAACAGAATTTGATTGAGAGACTTGACACACTGTAACAATTATAAACACATGTTCTGAGGGCCTGGCCAAGCAACAGGAAATTTGAGGCAGGGGGTGATGAACGCCGTTGCTAATAAAAGGATCTCTGCATCTTCTATTTTGTGTGAACATATTTTCTGAGCAGAAGTCAGTCCTCTCATGCAAGTGGAATCAATTAAGCTCAATAACAAGGAACACTGTGCCCTCAAAAGACAGGACAAGCTGATGTGAAAACAAATTGTGGCCCAAACAGATAATGTATTACAAATATATGCACATGACAGGGCCTAACACAACAGGGTTTAAGATTAGGTCAGTTAGTTCTGAGGGGGGCAGAAGATCACTCAGGAGTGACCAGTCACTCTCCAATCAATTAAAAGTAGCTCACTGTGCCATCTTCCAGTGCTGCTATAATCATTTTTTATCCCTCTTTAAAACTACCACAACAGCAGGGCCAGTTCCAGATTCTACGGGGTGCTGGGAAGAGTTCCCATATGTCCTCTTCCTGCCCATTCACCCATGTGCCCCACTACTTGCCTGCACATCCTTCCCCTAGCCTGCTTGTAAGCACTCCTACTGCTCATGCTCACTGCCTGCAGTTCTTTCCCTGAAGGTGCTGGGCAGTGTATGCAGCTGGGAGCATGGGTGACAGTGCACTCACAAGCAAGCAGACAAGGAAAGAGCATGTTGGGGGGTCAGCAGCAGTCATTTTTTAAAAAAAATTATTTTAATTTTAACAAACAGAAACAAAAATATAACTTTACAGGAGGAACATCACATCAGCTAAGAACAAAAACCACACTTTTGATTGTATGCAAAACTATTCAACATGTTCAACTACATTATAAGTTCACTATAAAAACATGGTATATGAAGGTTGCCTAAAATAGCTATCAATGGAAAAGAAAAGAGATCCAGAATGATGTAGTCTAATCGACAGTGTCTCAGAGTTCATACCAGTTAGAGATGAAGCCAAGTAATATGGCACGGGTTGGATGGTAGAAGATCATTAACTGTCATATACTGTAAGAAGGGATACCATGTATGTACAAATTTGGAGTATAATCTTGCAGAATCCAAACTGAGTCAGATTTAGTGCATAACAGATTTTTTCCATTATGAATCGTTCCCAAACTTTGTTCCTCCAAGCATCCACTGCTGGGGGTTTAGATGATTTCCAAACAGCTGCTATGGTAAGTTTGGCTGCCATGAGTTAAGTTCAGAAGATTACCGTTATCTGTAGCCGGGTCCTGCAGGTGTAGAAGAATGATATCAGGTTTGAAGGAGAGTGATTGTGATGTTATCTTGGCTATTTCATCAATCACCTTTTTCCAGAATGATTATATATGAGGGCAACTCCACCAGCAGTGTATATAACTACCGATAGCTCCACTTTTCCCCCAACAATATGGGGAGTATTTTACATTCATATGATATAGGCAACGGGGTATAATACCTGTGAGAGACCAATTTAAAAAATTGAAATCACACATTGAACACCTGAGACCTATTAGCTGAGGTGGTCCAGATCAATGACCAGTGTGAATCCAATAAGTTTTTTCCAAGGTCTTGTTGCCAAGAATCAATATTTTAGTCTCGATGCACTGTAAAGATCAATAAGGATCATGCAGATTTTCGAGAGCCAGTCTTTTGAGGTTTCAGAATACGTTTTAAGGCTTATTTAAAAATGAGATTTAGGTCTCTTAATTGGTAGTATCGGAGCCAAGAGAGCTTTTTGCCAGCTTGGTCCTCGAAGTGGGCCATATTGTGAATTTTTCCTTGTTTCACAAGGTCTTGAAGGCATGTAAAGCCAGCAGAGGTTCAGTCCAGGAACGCATCCCTTTCTAGGCCAGGAGGGAACCAACTATGGTGTGTAAATGTTGAGAGAGGCAAGATTGTAGGTGCAAGGCATTGTCTCTTCATCCCAGATCTTCAGTGTGTGAGCTAAATATGAGTTGTCTGAAATTTGTTTTGGCCTGTGCAATGTTGTAAGCCAAAAAACTTCTGACAGGGTGAGTGGGTCAATATATGATTGTTCAATGGACATCCAGTTGATCAAAGGGGTGCATTGCATCATCTGTAGCATGTTAGAAATAGCTGTCGCATGATAATAGCAATACAGATTTGGCAGATTAAGTCCACCCCTTGGAGCAAATCTAGAAAGAATGTGACTGTCAAGTCTTGATTCCTTGAAGGTCCAGATGAAGGTGGTTAGAGTATCCTACCATGTTTTTAGATCATTATCAGGAATCCGAATGGGTAGTGCTCTGAATAAAAACAGAAAACCAGGAAAAACAAAGCTCTGAATTAAATGCAGACAATCTGGCAATGTAAGAGTAAGATTATTCCATTCCCTTAGACAGTGTTGGATACCCTTGTGTAACTTATAGAAGTTAGAGGATAGTAGTTTCTTGAGATCAAGTGGTATTTGGATTCCAAGATGTCTCCATGAAGAGTCAACGCATTTAAATGGGAATTTTTGCAGCAGCTTGGACTTCATATCTGGAGAGATAGAGATAGGGTAAATCTCAGATTTTTGAGGATTGACACATAGACTGGATACCTTCCCAAATCTGGATAAAATCTCTTGGATAATTGGTAAAGAGCTCTGAGGATTGGAGATGTAGAGAGTGAGGTCATCAGCATAGAGGGCTACTTGATGCTCTGTGCCATTTATTTTTTTATTTTTGAATTTTGAAATGTTTATTAAGATCAAATATATCAAAACATACAATAACTGCAAAATATTATACAAAAGTCTTGAGAATCTGAAATTACAAACCAATCGGTTAGTCACCAACAAAGCATTAACATACATCTACAATTATAACATAATAAGATGATATCAATTCTGTTCACCTATACAAAAGTGCTGTTTAAACCATAAATTCCAATGACTTGAGTCAAGTCTGTTGCTCTGATATACAAGAGGAGTCTCGGCAGTAAGGTGAAGGTCAAGGTGAAATCAGAAGTGGAGCCATGTGTGATAGCTCCTCCTAGAGGGAAGCATGTTATGCTCTGCCATGAAGTCAAATACTGGATACCAGGTAAGTACAAATTTATCATAAGTTCTGCTGGAACTGTTTTGTAATCGATCCACAGTGTTAGAGATTTTATTCATCACAAACTGATCCCAAATCTTGTCATACCAGGATGTCAGAGTAGGAGGTGTTGGTGCCATTTATGGTTAGGCCCAAAAATGCTTCAGCTTTATGAAATTCCTCCGCCAAGGGTTTGATAGCCAATGCAAAAATCAGAGGGGATAATGAGCACCCCTGCCTCATTCCTCGCATAGTATGGACAAACTGAGAGTTGTGACCATTAACTCTGGTTCTGGCTTTAGACTGAGTAAAAAGAAGGCACAAAGCTGTCAAGAAGTTGTTTCCAAAACCCATCCTCTGAAATAGGGATAACATATAGGAAGGTTCTATAGAATCAAAGGCCTTCTCAAAGTCCAATGTGAGAAGTCAGAGTTGGATGATGATCTTCTTCCCGATGATATTGAGTGTGTGTAGAATATTATCAGTTAGCTGTCTGTTCAGAATAAAACCCATTTGATCTGGGTGCACATATTCCAAGATTATCAACTTCAAGTGGTTGGTCAATATTGTGCTTATTATTAATTATTAATCAGTGCTATAGGCTGATATGAGGCTGGATTCATTGGATCCTTTTTATCTTTAGGAAGCACTACAATAGAGGATTCCAACCAGGAGGATGTTACCTGCCCAGAACATAGAGCCGAATTGCAGACCATAAGAAGAGGGGTTGCCAGACTCATCCGGACCGTCTTATAAAACTCTGCAGGTAGGCCATCAATTCCTGGTTCTTTGTTCATTTTTAACCCTTTGATGGTACCTTGCAATTCTTGTGTCGTAATTGGACTGTCCAAAAGGTTTGAGTGTGCTAAGGACAAACATTTTGCTGGGGAGATGAAGTCAAGGTAAGCAGAAATTTCCTCCAGATTTGGATTTCCAGAGTGATACAAGTGTTCATAGAAGTTTGCAAACATATGTGTAATATCCTTGGGCACAGTATATGTAGTACCAGATGGTGAGGTGGTGAGGTCCGATATTTGCTGCAACAAGAGTGGGTAGCAGTGAGGTTGAAATTAGTATATAATCAATTCTAGTTAAAAATATTGTGTCTGGCTGAGAAATATGAATAGTCCCTCTGTGGAGGGATGCAGTACTCTCCATGTGTCACACAGTTGGAATTTGTCAAACCAATCAACTTGGTTTTGATTTGGGGCATACACAATTGCCAGAGTGATTGGCTTTCCATCGCTCTTCCCCTTCACAAATAAATAGCGGCCCATGGGGTCCCCCTTAGTAGAGTCTAATACAAAGTTGAGTTCCTTTGAAAGTAAAATGGACACGCCTCTGGCTTTGGAGGAGACTGGGTCTTGAAATTGTAATGGAAACAATAGAGACTTCAGGATAGGAAGTGTAGTAGCTCTTGCATGTGTTTCCTGGAGAAATAAAAATATTTGGATGAATAGATTTCACATATTGTAGTACTCTTTGTCTTTTGATCAAACTTCCAAGACCCCGGATGTTGACTGAACAGATTTTCAGATGATGCATGTTAGAGATAAGAATCAATTGGCAACCTTCCACCTATTAAATAAAGGAATATTATTTCTTAACAATGAGTAACCAAAACCTTTGTTAAGTAAATTATTAAAGCAGCATCTGTGAGATGCAGTAAACTGTGCTATGAACAGTACAATCAGAAAACCTTCAAAAAGTGAATATGTTCTCTATGAAATCTAAGGCTTTTTTCAGTAGACTTAAGAAGATAATTAATTAGTTTTTTAAAAGTTTGTCAGCAAATCAAAGAATCAATTGCACAGTATAACAGTGCAAGATGTGATTACAATTAATAAGTGCAATCAAATTATTATATCAAACGTGTGGTCAATCAATTCAAAAGAGTTAATCAGTTATTAAACAATAGATATATTAAGAATAAAGATAATCTCCCTTAATCAATTAAAGAAATTAATTAATTCCTTCTCTTCCCCCTGTAAATCACCCAAGTAGTAACCCAGCACTCAGTAAAAATTGATTTCTATAAAAGCTAAAATACAAGTAAACAAAAAAAATTGTTGCAGTCCGGTAAAAGGATTATCTTATTTATAAATGAAAACCAGGCAGGAGTAACTTGGCAATAAGAACATGTTTAATTGGAACTGTACCAGCCTTGGGAAACAAAAAGAAATGAAAATAAAATGAAGGCTCAACCACCTAAAGAAGTGAGTACCCAAAGGTGGTCTCTAACAACTTGAGCAAAAAGATCTCTAAGCCCCCCCTTCCCCCTCCCAAAAAGAGCTTTAATAAGACCTTTAATTTCTAAGTACAATAGGAACTATCAATCAACAAACAGAGCTACACAAAAAATAGGAGTCCACAAGATAGCACAGTAGGAATCATCTAAGAAAGTTTTAAGCTTGCTTTCAATATCATCATTAAGACCATAATGCAGGATGGGGAGAAGATTCATCTGCAGACATGGGAGATTCATTGTTACATGGCAGAACCTTGTTGTGCTTATCTGGAGTTGATGGGGAATGAGTCTTCCGTTTTTGAGGTCGGCGTGTCTTCCCAGATCCTTCTGATAGCTGAAGAGCCTCCAGTAACTCTAGCCCTGTGTCCTCGTCCGAAGCTTGAAATGTGGTGCCCTTAAAGGAGACTTGAAATTTTCTTGGGGCAAGCCATTTGTATTGTATTTTTGTTGCTTGTAAATGTAAGGTGATTGGCTTAAGGGATCATCTAATATTCGAAGCTTCCTGGGGGACATTAGGGAAAATGGAAATCTGAACTTCTTTAAATAAAAGAAACCCCCTAGCTCTCGCCTCATCTTGAATTTTTTTCTTCATCCTCCAATCAGCGAATTGCACCAGAATGTCTCTGGGACCCATACATCTCAAATTATTGAGTGGGCCTAGATGATAAGGTTTCAAGTTGGCCGGCGCCACCCCCGGTTCCAGAGATAAGATGGAAGAGAGCCAATTAGAAACAAAACAAGTTAAATCCAAGGATTCCTCCTTCCCCTCTTGAAGACCTCTAAATTTTAAGTTTAGTTGGTGGACTTGCGATTCCAAAACAAGCAGTCTGTCTTTGTAATTAATTTCCCATGCCTGTAGTTCCCTGACATCGTCTTTTAAAACCAGTCCCATATTAAGAGCCGTTTCTGCTGTTTGTGAGGCTTTATTCAAAGAAGCCTGAATGCTATCCAGTTGGTCTCTTACTGGCTGAATCATAAGCCGTATTTAGTCTGTGATCCTCTGTTCCATTCTCTCATGCATGGCTGGGAAGTCATTCATTTGGCGGCTTGTTTCCTGTAACTGAGTAGAGGTTGAGGTTCCCGTCATTGCCGATCTGTCCTCTCTGGAGCCTTTATGTTCTGGACAACTGTCTCTTGGTGAGAAAAAGGCTTGGGAGGATTTATGGGTCATTTTTGTTAAGTATGACACTTAACTCGATTTCAGCAAAGTGATTCAGCTTTATTCAGCAACAGCTCAGGTCAACCAAAACAGCAAACAGCAGATCAACAGATGACAAAGAAACAGTGGAGCTATGCTCCCTTTTAAACGTTCCTGGCTAATGTAGCCATGCCTATTTACATATTAGTAACCAATAAGATTACAGAGATAAGAACCAATAGGGTTCATTCCCCCCAAGAGTTTGAGGTTCATCCTGATAGGACAGTGCTTCTTAGACAACCAATCAGAAGTTGAGGATTAGGATCCTTGTCTAGGCACGAAGCTTAACATGGGCTTTCAATGGGCAGATTACACTTTGCCGAATACATTACAATTTTAGTGATGGTGGGAAGATTCCAGTTATTTTTGCCCATTTTTAGAGATCAAGGGGTCGTTTAATCACTAGGTTACAGAGACAGGAGGGGAAAGGGAAGTGGAGCCAAGAGTTCAAGTGACTTCCGTCTCCCTTGGCATTGCCATGCCCCAGCAGCAATCATTTTGACAAGTGCAGATTCAAGAGGTTTAGAAGTGTAAAGAATGGCTCTTGTGCAAGCTAGAGATACTAACCCCCAGAATCATAAAGTCTCTCTCCCCTTTTTTCAGAAAACAGTGTAAACAAAGATTTTCTTGCAGTAGAAAAGAGCAAGAGTCCAGTAGTACCTTAAAGACTAACAAAATTTGTTGCAGGGTATGAGCTTTCATGAGTCGCTGTACACTTTCTTGGTATTTTCTTGGTATTTTAAAATAAATTATTATTCATTAACAGTGAGCATGCTAACTGAGCATATTTATTTTATTTTATTTGCATTATTCATAGTCCGTCGTTCTCACTGAGACTGAAGGCAAATTACACACTATAATTCAAATAAAATGAACAGGATGGGGCATCCAATAAAGAATGCAAAATGTGGATTGCAGTAATCAGAAACCATGCAGAAATCTGAACAGTGTTGAAACAGCTTAAACATTAACATGACACATTACATTATACAGAAATTACATAGCAGGCTCATTCAGCAATAGACAATATATAAGATACACAGTAGTATAGTCCACAGTCCTTATACCTTTACCAAAGCATCTTTCTGAAAACTTTACCTCTGTTTAAAGAGACAACCTGAATAATTCAATTTTGCATAGTTTAAGGAAAGTCAAGAAGGTGCGAGCCTTCTTGACCTCATCAAGCAGGCCATTAAGATGGTGGCCACAGCAGAGAATGCACATGTAATGGACAGAGGCAATTAATGGAGATCTTATAAGCTTTAGACTTAACAATTTTCTGAATAGCCAGACCTACCTCTGAGAGAACTTCTGTGCCATATCTGTTTAGAAGAGAAAAGTCCACCAGCTCTCCTGTTACTATATCTCTGCAATGGAAAAAGCCACATGGTGTGGGAAACTCTTATTCTATGCAGCTCCTAAAGGTACAAGAGCCCTTTCAGGGTACTGGCCTGGCAAAAGTGAGTCGCTTCATCTAACGGTATGCAGTGGGTACAGCAGTACAGAGATGTTGAGTACAGAGACAGGCTTTGCCTGTCAAAGACATATGGGCCCTTTACAGAAAAAGGTGGCAACAGTATGTCTGTATGGAAACTACTAGTGGGCATTGGGCCAATAAACTCGGAGGCTAATGTCTGGCTTTGAAGTGACTGTTGTTAAGTACAGTTAAGATACAATATGCACACATAAATGACCTGGAGTTCCATAACCACCAGCCTTCAAAGTAAAAAATCCAGGGGGTAACAGTCTGCCTCCCTCCTCTGAGACACCTTTTGGGCTGCTAAGTAACTGTTTACATTCCATTCTCTGTGCACACATTGACTTTAGTTCTCTGTTCTGTGTCTCAGTTAAGAGCACTGAGAATCCTATGCTGCCGAAGGCTGAAAAGAAGCAAAGAACTGGTGATTTCTCAAAAGTAGTACCTTGGTGCTATATTAAATCTGAAATCTAATCTTGTTTGCTGCATTATTGTTTATATTTATTTTACAGGAGAGTCATCTTTCCCCAAGAAAGAAAGGAAGGAAGGCTCAACAAATGATCTGACCAACTTTGCATTTCAAGAGTGGTGTCAACAATGCCAGGTGCAGCTAGTGTATATGGGGAACTGGAGCACTGGCTCTCTTGGAACGGGTCCCTGGAGCCAGGTGTGTTTGAATATGGATGCCGTACATTCTTTTCTGTCCAGCACAGCTGCTGCTGCAGTTCGTCCCCTCCTAAGCCACTACACGTTCCTTTTATGTGTAGGCAGTTGTGACAGACTGTGGCATATCAAACCAGTCTCAGGCAGCCTGAGCAGGCAAAAGTAGGAGTATGAAAAAAGCCATGGCAGAAGGAAGGGGCGGTGTAAGCTGAGTGCTGGATGGGAAGGGTTCCTGTCTGCTCAATGCAATCTGTTTTAGCAACGGAAGCACCTGCATGGGTGCTCCTTAAGCTCATTGGAGGATAAACCATGGACTGTAGCTTATTCAGAAAGGAAAATAATGGAAGGGCTAGTTGCAAAATGATGGAGAGGAGAATTATATGAGCCACTTTGGGTCTCCCAGTAGGGAGAAAAGGTGGGGTATAAATGAAGCGCCCTGATCTGTGTGGCCCAGGCTAGCCCAATCTTATCAGATCCCAGAAACTAAGAAGGGTCAGTCTTGGTTAGTACTTGGATGGGAGACCACTCAAGAAGTCTAGGGTTGCCATGCAGAGGCAGGCAATGGCAAACCACTTCTGTTCATCTCATGCCTTGAAAACCCTACAGGGTTGCCATAAATTGGCTATGACTTGACAGCATTTTCTACCACCATAAATGAAGTAAGTAAGTAAGTAGACAGCTTATTCATGTTTCATGGAACAATTGGAATAGGTACATAATATGGCTGCCAACCTCCAGGTGGTAGCTGGAGATCTTCTGGGATTACAAATGCTCTTCAGGTGGCAGAGATCAGTTCACCTGGAGAAAATGGCCACTTTGGAAGGTGGACTCTATGGCAATTATACCCCATTGAAGTCCCTCCCCTCCCCAGATTTTTCCCTCCTCAGGCTCCACCTCCCCCCCAAACCTCCAGGTATTTCCCAACCCAGAGCTGGTAATGCTAGTACAGACTCAGAGTGTATCACAGCAGTCAGAATGTTAAAACTGGGCCTGAGGAACTGGCTTTCAAGTCCTCTGTCAAAAACAGTCTTACAAAAGTTGCCTTGGGTAGACCATCAGCAGTGGAATCCTAGGTACATCTTCAGGTCAATTAGCTCCACTGAACACAGTAGGACATATCTGAGTAAACAGGCATAGGATTGCACTGCAACTCCCAGTCTCAGTTCTATACTGAAAAATGGGAATAATATAGAGGTTGCATGAATTATCTCAGTAAGGAAGGTAGACCACAGTCACTAACATCTCTCCAGAAGGGAGTATGAATACTGAAATCCATGCACTATAGTATTCATTGTATAGACAGGTCATCCCTCTCCTGGGGAAAGAGCGCACAGTCTGTTGCATGGGAGTAGCCATGTTGGTCTGTTGCAGCCCAAACAGAGAATGTTTTGGAATTCTGTAAATGGCTTGGCTACAGCTGTGTTGTTCTCAGAGGAAGTTAAAGTTTCCGGTGTAATATATTTAGATACATATCTCATACAACAAAGATGAAATGTGGCAAGGTATTCCTATGACCAGGGTATCCTATGACATTAATGTAATCTATTGCATAAGAAGTATCAGTGCGTATTTGGTGATAAACTAATAAAAAATCTGAATTTACATCAAATTTTAATAAAAATTAATTTACATAAATTGCAGGCTTATGGCATCTCTCCTTATAATATTTATCTTTTGGTTTCATAAGATTCCATGCACTCCCATTGGCTGTAAAATGCCCTCCCTCAGCCATTGGCCCATCAGCCGCCACTCAAGAGTACTCGCATGCCATTGGCCGGGTGCTGGGTCTACTCCTCTTCCCCACCCACTCCTCCTGGCAGACAGCTCTGTCTCCTGAGGAAGACAGTTCTCTTGATTCCTGTGAGGGACTGTCCCCTCAGTGGCTGTTGGTTGGCACCCAAGCTTTGTTCTGTGAGTAAAAAAACAAAGGACTTTCAGCATAACCCCCTCCCCCGCCCATAACCCCCTCCCCAACGGCCACTTTCCTGTCAGAATAAATGGAAAAAGCCTCTTTCTCCTGCTTGGCTTCAGCATGGCTGGCTGGCTAACGACCATCAGACCATCAGACCATTTTCTTCAACTCCCCACTGTGCGGCTGACTTTCCCCTAGGGTTGCCAATCTCCAGGTGGGACCTGGAGATCTCCCACTGTTACAATTGACCTCCAGATGACAGAGATCAGTTCCCCGGGAGAAAATGGTTGCTTTGGAAGGTAGACTCTATGGCATTATACCCTGCTGAGTCCTTCCACCCACCCCCAAATGCTCCCCTCCATAGGATCCACCCCCCCCAAATCTCCAGGTATTTCCCTAATCAGAGTTGGCACCTGTACTTTCTCCTCTATCAGTAAAAGGCCCTTTCCACATCTATGTTAGCCTTTGGGAGAAAACTCATTGGGCCCAGTCCTGATCAGGTTGCCAACTCCAGGTGGGCAATTCCTGGAGATTTGAGGGATGGAGCCTGGAAAGAGTGAGGTTTGAAGTGGGGCGGCACCTCAGACAGGTACGATGCCATAGACTCCACCCTCCAATCCAGCCATTCCCTGATGGGGAACCATTGTTGCCAATCTCCAGGTGGGGGCTGGAGATCACTCAAAATTACAACTGCTCTCTAGGAGGGAGGGGGAGGAGATGGAAAACTAAAGGTAGGTTGATGGTTGGCTGGGAGGGAGATAGGGTTATCAACTCCAGGTTGGGAAATTCCTGGAGATCTGAGGGGTCGAACCTGGAGAGGGTGAGTGTTGAGGAGGGTGGGACCTCAGACAGGTACAATGCCATAGACTCCACCCTCCAAACCAGCCACTCCCTCCTGGGGAACCACTGTTACCAATCTTGGGGGTGGGCTGGAGATCACTCAAAATTACTACTGCTCTTCAGGTAGCAAAGATCAGTTCCTCTAGAGAAAATGGTGGACTCTGTCATTATACCCTGCTGAGATTGCCACAGCAAATTGTCACTGAGTGCCCAAAACCGGGGCACTCTCCCAGAGCCTCTTTCTAGAGCCCGTTGTATTTATTTCCACAACGGGCCTTATTCCTAGTTTAAATATAATGAAGGACTTGTTTCACATAATAATGAGTTCTGGCACTTTCAGTTTGGCAAGAGCAGCAGATGGGGTAAGGGTGAGTCAGCAAATAATGGGAGTGATAGGCCGGCATGATGACCAAATAGCAGAATATAGTATTGAACTCCCCATCTAAGAGCATTGAGCCAATAAGCTTCTTCAGTCAGCATATCTGCTAAATGTTGGTTATCCCAGGGAGAGCTTACTGGATCCTATATAAGCAAGGAACAGCACCTCCTTTTCCCTTCTCTTGATGAGAACTTGTTCTGAGAAACTGAGATTTCTAGCAGGGCTAGCACAAGATAGTTGCTGCCCCACATACTCCAAGGTATTTTGCCACCTTTTCCTGTGCTACTGCCAGCTAAGTTCAATGTAAGCTCTGGAGCACCTTGGGCCCTGATGTCCACAGTACAAATCTGAGACATGACGACAGGTGCAGGCTATGCCCATTGCCTCCTCTCACACCTCCACTGGTTGTGAGCCAGAGGGATGGTGTAGCAGTACCTTTTTCAGATTGTGATGCCTCAAGTGGTTGCTTGGGCAGTGAACCAGCCTTGTTTATTGGGTTTTCTGTTGCTTGCTTTGCAATTGCTATGTGTAGCCTTCTTGGGATGCCAAGAGCAAGCCCAAATGTCCATTGTGTCACTCCACTGGCTGTGTGCAGTTCATCCGGCATGGTGTAGTAGTGGGAGTTTCAAAATAGGGTCTGGGAAATCCAGGTTTGAATCCCTACTCTGCCATGGAAGCTTTGTGGGTGACCTTGGAGAGAGGGGGAAATGGAGGAGGGAAGAAGATTATAAGCCACTTTGGTTTCCTATTGGGGACAAAAGCAGGGTATAAATAGCTAAATAAATACAGTAAACTCTCTCTGTTCACAGATTTGTGACATGCAGTGTCACTTATCCCCAGTTTGCAATTTGACTTCATGACATGGTCTTTTTAGCTCCCACAGCACCATCATCATAATAATGATCATTACATTTTGCAGGAAATTTGTTTTTTCATTGGAGGTAGGAGAATTCTGCCTCCTGGTATTCACAGGTTCTACCATTCATGGTGATCACAGGAACGGATCCCAACTGAATGATGGTCTACTGTAAATTCTTGACATGCCGATATTTTCTCCTCTCTTCCTGAAACTTGACAACCCTTCAGAATTTACTCAATTGGTTTGGGGGAGAGGAGAGTTAGAAATCTATTTTAAATTGCCTACCAAATGAGGACTCTTTTTTGGTATATTTGAAATTTGATTGGTTAGGTCTCATGGGTCAGTACAATTTCACCTCAGTTGAATGGGAACGAGAATTTTGCTTCCCCTAAAATAAGTGACAATTAACAAAGAATACAATAAAGGATCTGAACATGTGTAATAACAAAATAAAGGAAAATGTTTTTTAAAATGAATTTAATATGGACAGATTTCAAGCGAAACCCCTAATGAGATTCAAGTGTACTCTTTAGCAATAGTCTGTTGTAATAATAGGAAAATTCCTCCGCTTTGGTTGCTCATATACCCTGTTCCTCTGATTCATTAGTTGTTTACTGCAGGCTGTTAACAGCCCCAAGGATTGGCTTTAATCCCCAGCCAGAGTGTTTAAATATAATACATCATCAACAGGTAATTATTCACTTTGAAGTCTTTTCCTCCCCCCCATCCCCTTTTCAAGGTGAAACCCTGGACTTTAAAGCAGTGTAACAGATTATTTCCATCAAAGCATAAAATTAATAATGCAAATGTCAAGAAGTTAATTTGCTTCCCTTAAACACAAAGGATAGCAGATCTTTTTCTTCCTTTTGATTTCCACTGCAGCCTCTTAAAGTTGCTAGTGTTGTTTGTAGTGACTGTTTAACAGATTCTTTCCCAAGATGCCTGTGCTGAAATTCACTGATACCTTCTGGCACTAGTCCACTGATTCCTAAGAGTTTTTTTTTCCTTTTTTAATTTAGCTGAACCATCAATTAAATTGTCTTTGATCAGGTCCCACCTTTTTTGTTCTCACCACTTAGATGTGAATAGCCCATCTTGAACTAGTTCCAGCAAGATAAGTGAGTGTTTTAAAGTAAGATTTTTAGCTGCAGAAAAACAAAATCTGTTTGGGCTTTTAAAGTAGGAATACAGCCATGCCAGATTTGTTAGCTACTGCATTAATGGTAAAATGTAGTACTATAAATAAATAACAATAACATATAAAATAATGAAAAGAGTAGCTGTTTTTGCCACACCTTTCTGGTGCTTCTGATTTTTTAAAAATCATTTCATGTTTTTATTATAATTTATAAACAATTGATGTGTTTGAAATGGCAGAAAGGCAGAGTGATACTGATACAAATAATAAACAGTACTGTTTTATAACAGTACTATGACACTATACTATTTTAGATAATAAATGAAAAACATATAGTAGAATACAGTATACGTTTATATAGTATACATTTCTACATTATACATTTATACTGTATTCAGAGCCAGGGTGGAGTGGTGGTTAGAGTATCTGACTAGGATCTGTGAGATCCAGGTTCAAATCCCCACTCTACCACGGAAGCTTGCTGGGTGAACTTGGGCCAGCCACTCACTCTCGACCTAACCTACCTCACAGGGTTGACAAGAGGATCAAATGGAGGAGATAACAGCGTAAGCCCCCCCTTGGTCCCCACTGGGCAGAAGTAAATAAATGTTTGAAATAAGTAATGTGTAAAGTGCCATCAAGTGACAGTGGACTTACGGTGATGCCAGCAAAAGGCTTTCAAAACAAGTGTAGCAGAGGTGGTTTGCCATTGCCTTTCTCTGCAAAGTCTTCCTTGGTGGTCTCCCTTCCAAGTACTGACCCTGCTTAGGTTTTGAGATCTGGCAAGATGGGGCTATATGAATGTCACCTTCCCTCTGCAATAGAATATACAAAGAATAAATTGTCTCAAAGTACTTTTGTGATCAGACACAACTGTAATAAAGATCCCTGATGGAATCACTGCTGTCTCAACAGAAGGAAAGTTCAATTTCCATTTTTACAAAGTATAAAATTTTAAAATAACATTTGATATAGCCAACTTGACCCAATTACAATGACATCCCAGAAACTTTTACGGAGTTAGGAGTGCATAGCACCTTCCAGTTGGGGTTGCCAGGTCCCCCCTGGCTACCAGCAGGGGATTGGGGGGGTAGCATTGCCAGATCCAGGTTGGTAAACTCTTGGAGATTTGGGGGTGGAGCCTCAGGAGGACAGGGACCTCAGTTGGTACAATGCCATAGAGTCCATCCTCCAAAATAGTCAGTTTCTCTAGATGAACTGATCTCTGTAGTCTGGAGATAAGCTGTCGCTCCGGAGTATTCCTGGGTCCCACCTGGAGGCTGGCATCCCTACACACACAGGCAACTGAAACAACCTCCTTCCTCTGACAACAGGCAAGGAGCACTCTCTTTCTCATCTTGGTTGAGAGTCTGGACTATCTCTAGGATGCCCTGCCTTCAGTCCCTTACCAAAGAATCTAAAATAAAATCGCATCTTATTTTGGCCCACTTAATTGATCTTTACATGTTTGTTGAATCACAGCCTGAGCATGCAGTTAATCTCACTGCTGCTCTTTAATCTGGATTTTTTTCTTTGATAGTATTGAGACTGGAACTGTCAAAAGTGTCATCTGTCCAGATTGCTTAGAATTTCCATAGTTTGAACGAAGGGGTTTCAAACAGAGATGCTGAAAATTTGTCCTGAGTTTATTAGGAAGGAAAGAGATAAAAAGGAAACACGGGAGCAGGGAAAAAAAGAACATTGAACATGTCCTCTTGCTCTAAATTCTAAGCATCTTTCGTAAATGAAAAGCAAATACAAGAATCTTTATCTTTTCAAGCAATTACTTTTAAAAGTTGCAGGCTCCATATATTACAAACATGCTGCCTCCTGCTTTTTCCACCTCTGAGTTCTTTAGATTGAAGAAACTGTTGGCTCAAGTTCTAAAAGCCCCAGATAAAAGCTTTGATTTTTTAATTAAATTTTACTGCTATCTGCATTTGATATCTCAGCCAAATTGTATCCGCTGCGACAGCAACAACAAAAAAAGTCACTTCAAAGGAGATCTCCACCTCCATGACCTATAATTATGGAATTTATTGCTCAATGACACATGTTGTAAGATGCACCTGCAGCCTGATGGTCCTTTACCATACTACCTAAGGCTAAAACAAAAGTGCTTTTTGAAGTGGGATGAACCAGCACTTTTAAAACAGGCCATTAATTCCAAGTAAATGGCTTTGTTTTATGGTGATTATCTAACACAACCTGTTGATTGTATAGAGGTAGAAAAAAGAGTGGGGAAATTGGTACAAAAAGTGTGAAGGAGTCTGAGGTTCTGGATAACAGGGAATGTTTTGAAATTCAAAAGTTTGTGTTCACATGGCTTAAATGAAGCCATTTTAAATTTCTATATCACTTGGTTACATGTAATCTGTTCTGATCATTTTGAATACCAGAAATTTTGCCAAAGTTAAAATGGCACCACCACTCATAATTCTAGAAAACATAGTGCCACCAGGACACGGCAATATCTTGTATTTTACTATACAGTGTTAGAGGGTGAGTCCTGTAAATACATTATTGGAGTCTGGAGCTACAAAATCATTCCATCTCTCCCCCCCACCCTTTTTGCTCATTTCCTTCTGACTTAAGTAAGACGGCAACATAACTCCAGTTTACTTTTTATAATAAGAGGGGTAGGAAACATGTAGACTTCTTGTACTGTACAAGAAACACTTAGAAAGTAATCTCTACTACTACTGAGAGCCAGTGTGGTGTAGTAGTTAGGAGCAATAGACTCTAATCTGGAGAACTGGGTTTGATTCTGCACTCGTCTACATGAAGCCAGCTGGGTGACCTTGGGCCAGTCACAGCTCTTGCAGAGCTCCCTCAGCCCCCAAAATAAGTCTAGCTCACCACTTTAGTGGTGCATAACACTAATGGGCTAGAACTGAAGACTGCCAGACAATCTTTGGATCTCTTGGCTATACTACACACATTGCCATACAATAATTGTTATTATTATACTACTATTGCAGGTTTATGAAGCAATTCTTGAACATTGTCTCAAAAGGTATATCAACATAGTGATTTTGACTAAGGAACAGGTGTCTGTCTGATATACAGTATCTTTGTTGTGCCCCATGTATACGCTTGCCCTTAGCACTGACTGCCCGTGTGTTCTTGGTCATTCATAACACAGACATCTCTAAGGAATTATGATGTAACAGTGCTCAACAAGGAGACACATTAAGAATTGTCTGTTAATGTTTATTGTGATGATGCAAACCCCAACAGTTTGGCTAAAGTGAGGAATTCCCAAAGGATCCTGCCACTCCCAGAGGGTTCCTAACAATAGTGCACTAGTGAATGGGAGAATAGGGAATGGTGGGAGAAAGCAATGGTAACATCACATTATGAAAAATGAAATGGAAGAAAGGAAGTAAGTAGTTCAGGCCTCTAATAATGACTCCACACTAGGTTGAAACCTTTACTATGCCACAAAGTAGAGATCAAAATAAGTATAAAGCTCTTGGTTCTTGAAATAAATTTGGATTTGTAAACGCTTCATGTGGTGAAACCCATTGGGGTATTTTAGTATAAAAAAGTCTTTTATTTTCTTCCCATACTTTCAATAGTGCTCTTCTAAGAAGATGTTGTTTGAAGTATTTATGTATTTTGTCTGTATCATACCACACAAATGCATGCCCTCCCAGTAATAAATCGTGACCTTCTAATTTTAATATTCTTGTATTTTGCAAAGTGATCCATTCTCTCACCCAGGTCAATATATCTGCTTTATAGTATAGAAGCCAATCTGACAAAGCAAATCCAGCTCTTTCTTTTGCATCTTGCAGGGCTTTTAATGTAATTCTTGGCTTCTTATTTTGCCATATAAATTGCGATACCAATTTATCCAGTTCTTTAAAATATTGTTGATTTTGAATAATTGGAATTGTTTGGAATTAAAAAAACCAACTTTGGTAAAGTATTCATTTTTATAGTAGCTATTCTTCCCATCAAGGATATCTGCACATCTTTCCATTTCTCCAGATCTTTCTTAATTTCAGTTAGAAGTTTTGTATAGTTGTCCTGTAATAGGGAACTACATCTGTTTGTTAAATTTATTCCTAAGTATTTAACCTTCTTTTGGACTTCAATACCTGAAATTTCTTCCAATTTCTGAATTTGTTCTTTAGTAATGTTCTTTGTTAATATCTTTATTTTATTAAAGTTAATTTTCAGTCCAGGCATTCGACCATATTCATGCACTGTTTTCAAAAGTTGGTTCACAGAATCTAGTGGATTTTCTAAAATAAATACCAAGTCATCTGCAAAAGCTTGTAATTTATATTCTTCTCCTTTTATTTTCAGACCTCCAATCTGTGTATCTTCTCTGATCATATTATTCAAAGTTTCCAGTACAAAAATAAAAAGTAATAGGGAAAGTGGACATCCTTGTTTAGTTCCTTTTTGTATCTGAATGTTTTGTGATAAGTCCCCATTAACCAATATTTTTGGCTCATTGTTTAGTATATATTGCTTTAACCATTGTATAAAATTCCTCTCCATGTTGCCAAACTAATAATTGTTCTGGCATAAAATTCCAACTGACATTGTCAAAAGCTTTTTCAGCATCTAAGAAGATTAAAGCCACCTGTTTCTCTGGGTGGGCTTCAAAATATTCAATTACATCTCTCCTTATAATAATTATCTTTTGGTTTCGTAAGATTCCATGTGCTCCCATTGGCTGTAAAATGCCCTCCTTCAGCCATTGGCCCATCAGCCGCCACTCAAGAGTACTCGCGTGCCATTGGCCGGGTGCTGGGTCTGCTCCTCTTCCCCACCCACTCCCCCTTCAGACAGATTTGCATGTCAGATTTACTGGCAGACAGCTCTCTCTCCTGAGGAAGACAGTTCTCTTGACTCCTGTGAGGGACTGTCCCCTCAGTGGCTGTTCGTAGGCAACCAAGCTTGGTTCTGTGAGTAAAAAAACAAAGGACTTTCAGCATAACCCCCTCCCCCGCCCATAACCCCCTCCCCAATGGCCACTTTCCTGTCAGAATAAATGGAAAAAGGCTCTTTCTCCTGCTTAGCTTCAGCATGGCTGGCTGGCTAACGAGGTGGGCCAGTGACCATCAAACCATTTTCTTCAACTCCCCGCTGTGTGGCTGACTTTCCCCTAGGGTTGCCAATCTCCAGGTGGGACCTGGAGATCTCCCACTGTTACAATTGACCTCCAGATGACAGAGATCAGTTCCCCGGGAGAAAATGGTTGCTTTGGAGGGTAGACTCTATGGCATTATACCCTGCTGAGTCCTTCCACACAGACCCCTAATGCTCCCCTCCACAAGATCCACACATCCCAAATCTCCAGGTATTTCCCTAATCAGAGTTGGCACCTGTACTTTCTCCTCTGTCAGTAAAAAGGCCCTTTCCACACCTATGTTGGCCTTTGGGAGAAAACTCATTGGGCCCAGTCCTGATCAGGTTGCCAACTCCAGGTGGGCAATTCCTGGAGATTTGAGGGATGGAGCCTGGAGAGAGTGAGGTTTGAAGAGGGGTGGCACTTCAGACAGGTACGATGCCATAGACTCCACCCTCCAATCCAGCCATTCCCTGATGGGGAACCATTGTTGCCAATCTCCAGGTGGGGGCTGGAGATCACTCAAAATTACAACTGCTCTCTAGGAGGGAGGGGGGAGGAGATGGAAAACTAAAGGTAGGTTGATGGTTGGCTGGGAGGGAGATAGGGTTATCAACTCCAGGTTGGGAAATTCCTGGAGATCTGAGGGGTCGAACCTGGAGAGGGTGAGTGTTGAGGAGGGGTGGGACCTCAGACAGGTACAATGCCATAGACTCCACCCTCCAAACCAGCCACTCCCTCCTGGGGAACCACTGTTACCAATCTTGGGGGTGGGCTGGAGATCACTCAAAATTACTACTGCTCTTCAGGTAGCAAAGATCAGTTCCTCTGGAGAAAATGGTGGACTCTATCATTATACCCTGCTGAGATTGCCACAGCAAATTGTCACTGAGTGCCCAAAGCCGGGGCACTCTCCTAGAGCCTCTTTCTAGAGCCCATTGTATTTATTTCCACAATGGGCCTTATTCCTAGTTTAATATAATCCTAACGTTATTTCTGAGTTGTCTTTTTGGTAAAAAAAAACCAAAAACCTGCTTGATCTTGATGTATTATTTTTATCAAAACTCTTTTCAATCTTGTTGCCAGGGTAGAGGCATAAATTTTGTAGTCCACATTTAATAAAGAAATTGGCCTATAATTTTTAATTTCTCTCTCGTCTGTATTTTGTTTGTGTATTAAAGTAATCAGTGCTTCATTCCAGGTCTCTGGTATTTTGTTTTCTACTAAAACAATTTTGGGCCTCCTGATCCACCCCCGAAGAGTTCTGCAGCGCCCAACATGCCTGGCGCAATGACATCTCCTGGGAGTGGTATCATCGCACTAAGCACATTGCGGGAGGACGCTCAAGCATTAAAAAAAACCCCTTTGTGGCAACCCTACTTTCCTGGGAGTTGATCCACAAGCATTGGCATTGGTTTGGGAATCTGTTAAGAGGATGAGAGAGATATTGTGTGTCTCATATAGGAATGTGTGTGCATGCTTGCATACTGGGGAATAATACAATGGGTACATAATTTGCTAATAATAAATTTAGTCTTGATTGTGTTTTATTAGTCTGGGGGGATGGCCTGATATCGACAGATGGCAGTGATCTGAGGCATAGGACATGTAAGCAGTTTAATCACTTTACAGTAGACTTTAGAGGGGGAAAGTGTTTTCTGTGGCTTCTGTCCCTTTTATTTACTGTCAGGCTGAAGTCTTTCATCCAGCTAGACTCCATCCCAGTCTCACCCATTGACTCCCTGGGCCCCACAGAGATCAGATTTCTTTTGAGTGTTGGCCCTAACAGTATTAGGTTTCTGACTGGTTCCAGGTTTCTAGAATCCATACCCTGTTGTTTTGCTGACTGGCTGTCCCATCCTGTTGGTTGCATTGATTTCTTCTATGTGATCTGCCTTGAGTCCCTGTGAGAAAGGCAGATGATAAAATATATAAATAAATAAATTAGTGGTTGTCATAAGAAAGCAGTGGTGGTTATCACTTTGGACAAAACTAATTTTTCTCACTAGACACCGTTGCAGTATAGCACCACCACTCAACAATCACTGTTATTTTATTCACATATGAGCAAGTGCAACTACCATCAAGAAGCCCTGGCATGAGCCACCTTTAAACTCTTGCATTCTCCCCTCCCCCCACAATAGCTTTTAAAATGAGCTTGCTTGTGGAAGATTCCTCTGTGGAGTGTGTACTTGTGCGTGCATTCACATATATAGGTTTTAGTTCATATTAAAGTTTTTTACACATTGTGCAGAAAGGCTTTTCCTGTGCCTTACATGCCACCTGTGCCTCCTGCCCTCAAAATAAAAATGAGTTTCTATTAAAGGAACCACTTAGCATATGTATTTTGTTTCTTATCAGTTTGCTGTGTCAACAATAAAGACTAGAAATTTTTGGTGGGAATCGTTACTTGATGCAGAAGCCATTTAAACAGGATCACCCAACTGCCATGCTAAAGTGTCTGTGGTGATAGCATGAGTTGAGTAATCTGTGATTGATCTACCAACAATTACCTTGCTGCCTACAGTGCGCTCTCTCTGTCTCTCTGTCTCTGTCTCTGTCTCTGTCTCTCTGTCTCTGTCTCTCTCTGTCTGTCTCTCTGTCTCTCTCTCTCTCTGTCTCTCTCTCTGTCTCTGTCTCTCTGTCTCTCTCTCTCTGTCTCTCTGTCTCTCTGTCTCTCTGTCTCTCTCTCTCTCTGTCTCTCTCTCTCTCTCTCGGTGATTTAAATGTTCTAATAAAACGTAGCAGTAGAAACGTTTCCAGATGTCCACAACACAAGCAGGAAGAAAGTGCTCTCATCTTAGCACTCTTTGAAACTGGTGTCCTTATTGAATCATTCCTCTGATTCAGTGTATAAATGTTAACCCTAAGGAAGGAGAGCAGCTTCAGAGTGTTTTAACAAATCCAGCTTAGTTTAAGAAGAAGGGGAGGGGTCCACTAACCAAGATAGTTAACCATATGCTTTATATTCTGTTTTCAATTGCAATGATGCAAACTCTAAGGAACTACTGTTGCACTACTTCAACAGAAGAACAGAGAAGGGATGGTGCTGCCTTTTCTGATCAAGTAAATGGATAGCAAAACATCATGAGCACAGAGATGCAGAGATGTATCTGAAGAAGAGTGCTTGCACATGAAAGCTTGAATAAAATGTTGTTGGTCTTAAAGGTGCCACTGGACTCAAACTTTGTTCTGCTAAAAAGTATGGGCAGCCTGTGCTTATGCCAGCAGGAATTAGAAACAGCAGGAAGTAACCCTAGCTCAGTGGTAGAGTTTCTGCTTTGTACCTTGTTCAATCCCCAGGAGGTGTGATAGACCTCCACTGGAAAGCCACTGCCAGACATTGTTGGACAAGTGGTCTGACTTAGAACATATGAAGTGACCTTGTTCAATTGGGCTATTGTTGTTGTTGTTCAGTTGCACAGTCGAGTCCGACTCTTTGTGACCCCATGGACCACCAAGCCCTCCTGTCTTCCATCGTGCTCTAAAGTTTGCTTAATTTCATGTTCGTTGCATCGATGACACTGTCTAACCATCTCACCCTTTGCCGTCCCCTTCTTCTTTGACCTTCAATCTTTCCCAGCATCAGGGTCTTCTCCAGTGAGTGCTCCCTTCTTATTTGGTAGCCAAAGTATTTGAGGCTAATGTTAAGCATGCACAAAAAAACAGTAGGCATCTCTTCTACTGATGGAATGCCTAGGAAGAGCCTATTTCTCAGGCCGGTAGCTACGGGGAGCATTTGGGTTTGATTCCCCACTCCTCCACTTGCAACTGCGGGATGACTTTGGGCAAGCCATAGTTCTGTCAGAGCTGTCCTTGAAACAGCAGTTCTGGAAAGAGCTCTCTCAGCCCCAACTACTTCACAGGGTGACTGTTGTGGGGAGGGGAAGGCAAAGGAGTTTGTAAGCCGCTCTGAGACTTCGAGTGAAAGGTGGGGTGTAAATCCAATCTCTTCTTCTTCTTCTTCTTCTTCTTCTTCTTCTTCTTCTTCCAATTGAGAGGACTCAAGGAGGACTCGAGGTTGCAGTGAGGCTGGAGCTGCTGTTTCTTCTGCTGCAAGAGGAGCAGCAGGCACGGCCAGGGCACACACACTCCAGATTTCCCCAAGCCCCACCAACCAAAAGTTTCTAACTACACCCCTGCTCTTTCTTCTTAGAAAGAGAACATACAATAATGGTTATCTGGGGTTTGTTAAAGGTTCAGGGAGTGATGCTTTTATGGCCGTTTTAGGAAATTAACATGCTTAGCAGGTGTACTCAGAATCCCACTGAAGTCTATTCAGTGGGGCTTACTCCCAGGAATGTGTGCTTAGGCTTGCTCCCTAAAAGTATGTAACTACTATTTATATCATCTCATCAAGTCCTTGGAAATTTTGTTGATAAGAAATGGCATTTTGAAGACGTAACTGACAAACCTTCCACTGCTGTCCATTTGCGAAGAAATCCACCTTGCTGTCAGAATTATAACATGTTAAACAGCATGTTGGGTCTCTTTCTCATACAGAAAACACTGAAGTGGATATCCTGGAGCAACCTGTTGCATCATGAAGGCAAGAGGAAAGGTTGAGCGTGACATCCACTTTAACACGTGACTGTATAAAGTGAAAAGGCTGCCTTCTTGCACACAATTACAGTGGGCAGCTATAACAGCATAGCTAGCTAGGATCTGTTACCATATCTATGAGCGAAGAGACTGGTCCCTGCATGGGAGAAGAAAACTATGAGACCACCACCCACAGTCAATGAAGGGTCTCTCCCCATTCTGGGGTGGGCACAGAAATCCCTAGATACACAGAAAAAATACAACTGTTAAGGGGAGGGCAGGTTAATGTGGACTTCTATATTCTCCAGAAGGGACAGATTGTTGACAGCCACTGAGTTTCCTTTCACTAAGGAAAAAGGAGAAATCATCCTGGCCAGGCTGCTGAGAGTGTAAAGAATCCTGGCAGTTGAGATTTTGTGGGATGAGAGGAGGGGGTCCAAATTGTTGCCCCTCCTAAGATTCCTCACAGACCTCCAGCTTGGTCAAATCTAAACAGAGAGACATCCCATTTGTCATTGCTTTATTCTCTGGAAAAGAGTTTCAAATAAATCCCAGACAGATGAAGTCACCACGATGCTTGACTTTCGGCTGTGCAAATAGACTCTACTGTTCTTTTAATGCAGAATAAGGGAGAAATGAGGCTCACATAGTCCTCTCTATTATAAATAGTTCTCTTGGCATTTGCCTTTCACATAGAGGAAGGACCAGGTTACATAAGGTAAAAATTAACTAGATATTGACCAAGGTCCCCTTTGATGGAAAGCTCTCAGGGTCTAAGAATAGACATATTTAGAAAAGAACGCCTGTATTGACCTTTGAAAAATCTTAGATGAGAAGGGGGTTCTTTTACTATATTGTTCAAAGGAGAAATGGATGCATGGTAGTTGCCCCATGGGTTAAAATAACTGATGTGTAAGATTTATTTGGTTTAGCTGTGGTTTTTTTGTTGCAAAAGCATACATTTATTTTAGAAGCAAAAGTTGCTCATCCTTTTTGGATCAATTTAGGCTATTTTATGTCACGGAAAATGCTGTAGTGTATAAATATAATGTTGAGGGGTGGTAATTTTCATCCAGTAAGAATGTTCTTCTGTACTCTGATTCATCCACATTATTTTACTGATACATCCAATACAAAGCTCTACTGTCCAGGTATGATATTAAAGGTGGATGAATTCTCATTCATTTTGCATTTTTCACTGAGTTGCCAAAGGTTTTATATATTAGTAAAGGGATTAATTCAGAAACCATAGCTTTTGCTTTCTTCTCAGTCTGTGTAACAGGAACACAAGAATTTTGTTCTATTACAACCTTTAAATCAGCTCACAAGCTTACTTCATAATTCTGCTTTTGGCTCCTCAATAAATACTAATTTGCTTTCATAAAAACTCTTCGTATAGCCCTTGAGTTGACTTTCTGAATTCAAATATTTTATTAATTTCATTTTTGACACTGCTTTTCAGCAAAAGATAAACTTCCTCAGTGATGCATAGTGATTCAAGATAGAGATATAAATAATATATAATAAAAGGTGCAAGATAAAGCCGTTTTAGTGAGCAAGCCCTGGGTCCAGGTACAATTAAGACATGGCTATTTCCTCTTCTCTTTAGGTACCAGGAATAGCTGTTGGTAACTGAGAGGAGGAAGTGCTCAGCTGGAGTGGACCGAGCACAATGGAAGGGTGCTTGACTACTTCCTCTTTTCCATCTGGCTTCAGGAATAGCCACACTGTCTTGTTTATGGGGGGAAAATCTATTTATTTTGATTTCTAGCCTTATATCAGAAGCAGATTATATGCAAGCCAGATGCTATGGCAAGCTAAAACACCTTTGTGTTGTGAATATAGACAGTTGTATTCTCTTCTTAATGTGAAGCTGCAGAATCTATTTCTCTCATTGCAATCCAACTAATGTCTAAGGAATTCATCTTCCAGGTCTTCCGTGACATAAAAATAACTGGTGTAAATGTGAAGCAGACAAAAATCAGCAAGGGAAGGCACTGAAACCAAACTTTAGAAATATTTAATGATAATAATTGCATTATTTATTGTAGTTGCTGGGTAATTTGAAGTGACAAAAAGAGTACAAGGAAACAATTGTACAGAATAAAGTTCATATGGAAGCAATTTTAATATTCAGAGAATAAAAACAAGAAACATATTAATGTCAAACATGATGCAGTGTATCATACTGAATTTAATTAAGAATGGAATTATCCACTAGCTTATTAGGAAAGATGTAAGTCACCGGTATTTACCATTTCCAATGTTTTAGGCATAGTATAAACCAATTAGTCATGTCATTTCCAAAACAGACAATGATAGATAACCTCTGGCATTACATGAAAAATGGTGAAAAGCTAGACTTGTAATTTTCCACATCTAACTTTTCCACTTTTAATAGTACAGTCATATGCAGAGTTACTCCACATCAGTGGGCTTAGACTGGCATACCTCTGCATGGGATTTGCAGTATCAGTCACTCTGAATTTTTAAAAATGGTACTGTACATCAATGCAAAGCATAAATTCATTAAGAATGGTATCCTTTCCTGTTCAAATCTTTTTCTAAGATCTTGTTACTCTTATCAAATAAACCCATATGTCATCCTAATCCTGGCAAGCAAGAACACGATTATTGGACAGGACAGATATCGAAACAAAGAAAACAAATGCTGAGTTTTGCTGATTTGCTTAGTACCTGGGGCCTCATATCTGTGTTTTGTGGCATGTCATTCAGAAAAGTCCTTATAATATATGTGTATATGGGGAAATCAAGGATTATGCAAAATTTAATTTGCTGCCTTGCATTGTAAATCAAGAAAGAAAGCAAATATATCCCTGACATGGTAGTTATTGCTTGCTACCACTTCAAACTGTGTGGGCATTTGTGGTACCTCAATTTCTCTTACAAAAAATGATATTAGTCATCAGAAGTATATGTAGTTGTACATGTAGGCTGAGGCACAGTAATGAAATAAAACAGAGAAATGGGTGTTTTTAGGGAATCAGAATCACAAGGTGTTTAAACATGAAATAAAAGATTTTTCAAAATATGTGGCAGGATATGAACTTTCATGAGTCACTGCTCACTTCTTTAGATACCTGCATTATACCTGTATAACTCATATTTACACAGTTACAGAGTTCTATGCATTAAAGTTGATATGCGAACGCCAGAGTCCAGTGACTGAAAAACAACCCTCACAGGACCTGAGCACATTAATTAAGCAGAAAGAAGGGGATTAGTCCATGTCAGCAATCTCCAAGTGAAATTTGATTTACAAATCTGAATTTCCTGAGTCACACACTTTAATAGGGAAAACTTTCAGGATGCGAAAAAGAATTACCACACCCTTAGTTATTTGGACCAAATGACACTGACAGCAAAAAGCAAATCAAGACAGGGTAAGACAAAGAAACTGTCATACAATCAAGCAGGAAAAATCCACTCTTCCTAGCCCTTATATGTTATCATATACATAGTGAAAACTTTAGGGAAGGCTAATAAAACCCCCATGGTCTAGCTCCATTTATCTAATAAGCAGCAAGGTATGGAATGTGGACCATGTACCCCACCTCTATCATCATCTTCTGAAGCACTGCTCTGGTGCCTCCATCTTCTGAGATTAGATGAGTGGCAACCTGGGATATAGGACTGCCAAAAGCGTGGCCATCAGCCCAGAAGTGACATCAGCCCTCTCTAGGAATTGCCAGAAACTCTATGGTTTCACCAGAAGTGATGTCATGACAACACCAATGGCATTCACCTATGACCCAGCCCTGCTGGTTTCCTGCAGGTTGTCAGGCCATGCCTGGCAATCCTTCTGGGAAAGAGTTTTTCAGCTGTGGCATCGAAACTCAGGAACTCTGTCCCCAGAGAAACTTACCTGTCCTCTTCTGCTGCCATCTTCTGCCTGCACATGAAGAGGGTTGTTGTTTTTATTTTGTCTGGTGTTCCCTCACTGATTCCTCCTTCCTGCCCTGCTTAATTGTTTTTATTTGTGAGTCTGTTAACTTGGCTATAATTGTTTTAATGAGGTGCTTTAATGTTTTATTGGTTTTTTTAAAAAATTGGTTTTAAGGGTTTGTAAGAAGTGCTTTTATTATGCATGTTTTTTTATCTATTTAGCCACCTTGGTGGCCCTCAAAGGACCAGAAAGGGCATAAATTCAGTAAATGGATAAACAAACTGGAATGACTTGATTGGGAAGCTTAAGGTAAAGGTTCCCTTGCTCGAAAGCCAGTCGAATCCGACTCTAGGGTTGTGATGCTCATCTCCGTTTCAAAGCCGAAGAGCCAGCACTGTCCGAAGACGTTTCCATGGTCATGTGGCCGGTATGACTAAACACCAAGGTGCACAGAACGCTGTTACCTTCCCACCTAAGTGGTACCTATTTATCTACTTGCAATTTCTTGCTTTCGGACTGCTAGGTTGGCAGGAGCTGGAACGAGAGACAGGAGCTCACTCCATCATGCAACACTCGGGTCTCGAACTGCTGAACTACTGACTTTCCACAGCCTGCAGTTCAGTGTCTTAACCACTTGAGCCACCGCAGCTCCTTAAGCTTACAGACTGTAAAAATTATGGTGAATGCAGGTCTGGATCATGAGACTCAAAAGACATAAATAACACTCACAATGTGCCTTGCAAGTGAAAACTGGGAACCTCTGGGAGGCACTGCAGCAGTTTTCTCTGCCTCTTCCAATCAAAGTGCCCTTCCCATCATGATTTTGCTCATCTCTCAAGAAGAAATTACTTGGAAGCTTTGTAGGCTGTACAGAGAAAAGGCTATGGTATCAATGCACTAAGGATCTCTATCCTGAATACCTCTGGGGGCAGAGCAGTTGCCCACTAAACAATTGTAATATGCTGAGAGTTTTCATTGACCACTCATATATATTGAGTAAATTTCACAGAAATTTATCATATGATTTCTGAACCATGTCACAGTTTGCTAGTGTGACATATGTCCAAAGTGGAAGGGTTCAGAAATATTAGTCTTCTGTAATCCTACTTCATAACATGTGCCCATGCCCAGTTCACCAAACTCAATATAAAACTGTTTCCTTGCACAAGTGGCTTGAAAAAAAAGCTTTTGCAATGCAGACATGGCTAGTAAAGACTGGGGGGGGGGGGGTTTCTGCCAAAAACTTATTCCACTTCCAAAGAAATGCAAGGGTGATTTTATTGCAAACGCAGACTTTGAAACAAAGAAGTCTTTTAAATTAACAGCAGCTTTGAATGCCAAGCAAAAGCCAAGTTCAAAGCTAGAAAATTGATCTGTTTAATCCTGCATGAGTTACAGCCATCCAGCAAAGAAGATGAAGCCCTTGTTTGTATTCAACAGAACACTAACCTGTTACCTACAAAAATATGGCCCAAAAGTCAGGTATAATTTCTGTTCACTTCATACACTTCTAAATTAAAGAAGGAAATCCTTCCAGTCAGTTTGCTATGTCTGAGATGTTACCATATGATTCACTTGCCACAGGAACACATTTGGAATTTACCACAAATTCTTGTTTCAAACATAGGCGTGTCCCAGGCTGGTTCACACATACAAATGAAGTGGTAATGAGGTGGCAAAGCCCTGAGGTGGTAGAATGGACTGTTTCACTTCAAACTGCCAATAGTAGATTCTGGTTTTGAATGATCTTTCACATATAAAATGCCCACAAAGAAAAATTAGCACAGCAGGAGTTTTTATTCCTGTGCCTGTAGTGATTACTATAGTCCTTTAGTAGACATTCTGAAGCATCCTCTACACTTCTGCAGAGCCCAGAATGCTCTTTGATTCACTGAGGAGCTTGGAGCAATGAAGTGGTTGGGCAGATAGTTGGGAGACATGGAGGGGGAAAACTCAAAGCGAATGTGACAGAGCAGAGCTGAGAGCACAATATTGTGCCTAATCTGCAGTGGTGATGGTGGCAAAATAAGCCAAATTGTCCACCACCATTGCATTTGTGCAATGCTACCCAGCAGAGCTTTTCTGGGTTGGCTGCTCAAATGGACAAGCTGCTCACATGTGTACATTCCAATTTCCAGCATGTCTTGACTTGACCTTTGCCCTTCATGGCTGTTGGAATCAAGCCAGGCTAGCTTGGTCAAATGGGTCTGGGAGGTAATAAATGCCTCTCTGTAGGAGGGCGCGGTTGCACTTACTTTGAAAGAGGTTGTCATGCAGCCCCTCCTGAAAAGGACATCTCTAGACCCCACTGGGCAACACCTTTTTTTTTTTAACAAGGTGCTTGAGGGCTTCCGGTCGGAGTAAAATGGCGAATTGACACACTTTGCGAGTTGTGCAGAGTGTACTGCGGCATCTGATGACAGTCTGGGCTTTATCTGGCCCAGCGCAGCACTCTCCAGGCGGGGGAGTGGCAAGCAAGCAGCGAAGCCTGAGGGGGAGTTGAGATCGGTGTGGATAAGCTTCGGAGGAAGCTTGTTTACACTTTGATCTCCTTCCGTGAAGAGGGCAGTTGCAAATCAACTCTACAGATGCCAGCTGGGCTGAGAATTCAGCATAAATTCGCCATCTACCGATCTCTTTATCATCAAGATTAACATCGTTTACAGAAGAAGCACCGCGAAACCCCGAGATTACAAGCAAGGTAACAAACGAATAAGCGCTTACCGGTTTAAAGAAGAATGTGGAATTGAAATGTACGGATAAGCGTTGAAACCTTTAAGGAACTATTCCGCTTGAATTAAAAGTAAAATGAAAGCTTTCCTTTAGAGAAAAAGGCTGAAAAGTGACTTTGTTTTGCATTCCTGTGGTCAGTCAAGTCTAAACTTTACGTAGCAGAAACGAAACTAACTGTGACTCTATGATACAGGAAGTGGGCTAGAGTGGAGGTTTTAGAGGCTGTTGTGCTGGAAATGGACGGACATTTTATTGTGTGACACCACCCTTACCGGAAGTTGGATTACAGAGACGGACAGATGAACAGGAAGTTTGGAACGAGCCTACTCTAGCCAGAAAATCATAGAGAAATTGCGCCCGACATTTTGGGGAGGACTAAATTTTAAAAAGTTATTTTCAAGCCGAAAAAGCGTTTAAACAAGTTTTAAAGGTGGCGATTTGGCTTGAAGACTGCTAATATAAAGACTGACTAGCATTGAAGTTGTCTCCAAGACGGATTTGAGGTCAAGACCCAGAGCTGCTTCATCACCTAGCCCAAGAATGACTGCAAAGGAAAAAAAGAGTGGCAAGCAGCTATGGAAGCGATGGAAAAACGGATGACCGAAGTGGTGCAGAATTTTGGAAAACAAATAGAATCACAGCTGCAACAACAACTGCAACAACAGCTGCAAATTCAATTGGAGCAAATAGAACAAGTGCAAGTCCAAGTACAGAAAAAAAATATGGAAGAACTGAAAGAACTGGTACTTACAGAAGTGTCAGGGATAAAAAAAGATACAGAAGAACTCAAAAGGAAGTCAAAAGTCTGGTGACAAAATCTGAAGATATGGAACAAAAGGTTAAAAAAACCCTGTCAGAAAATACAAGGCTGGAGACCATGATGGAATATAGGGCTACTCAGAATCATCTGAGATTGAGAGGGATAGAAGAGGAGGAAGATCAGGATCTACGGGCTCTAGTAATTAAGACATTGACAACTTATGAAGGGGAAGATGAGGGAGATTTGGATGCAGACTTTGACTTGATTTATAGAGTGAATTCAGCTTATGCCAAAAGAAAGCAATTACCCAGAGATGTGATTGTTCAATTCAATTGACAACAAAGATGAAGGAAGACGTTTTCAAGAAACAATTCACACAACCGTTGGAAATTAATGGAAAGAAAATAATAATTTTGAGAGAAATTCCGAGATCGATTCTACAAGACAGAAAGAAATTTAAGAAATTGACAGACAGACTAAAAGAAATGAACATTAGGTTCAGATGGGAGATTCCATATGGACTTACATTTATGTACAACTCGGTGAGATCTACTCTCAAATCTGAAGGAGATTTATACAGATTTAAAGAGAGTAATCTGGATGATTTTAAAGATATTTAACTCAACACCATTATGGATTACAAATTTTTATCTTGGAACGTAAATGGACTAAATTCACCAAGTAAAAGAAGATTAGTGAATCATTGGCTGGAGAAACAAAAATGTAACATAATCTGTTTACAAGAAACACATATTAGAAAACAAGACAATAAATATTTGACTAATAAAAAATTGGGAGAAGAATTTCATTCCTCAGCAATTAATAAGAAAAAAGGAACAGTGATTTATATTTCAAAAGAATTGGATCCTAAACAAATTTTCTCAGATAAAGAAGGAAGGTATGTTGGCGTGGAAATATGGATGAACAGAAAAAAGACATTGCTTGTAAATATATATGCACCCAATGGTGCAAAAGAGACTTTCTTTAATGATTTGACCAAAGAGTTGGAGTGTTTAAATTATGACCAAATTGTTCTTGCTGGAGACTTTAATGGTACAGTGAACAACACATTGGATAGAAAATCCAAAGCAAGTGGAGAGACAGTCGGAAAGTTACCAAAAAATTTCTTTCAATTGATGAAGCAAGAGAAACTGGAAGACGTTTGGAGGAAGTGGAATCCTAAGACTAAGGACTACACGTTTTATTCGAATAGACATAATTCCTTTTCTCGAATTGACATGATTTGGATGTCAGAGGAGATGGCGCAAAAAACTTATAAAATACAAATTTTGCCGAAAACTAACTCTGATCATAATCCCCTACTTTGGATATCTAAAGCAAAACCTAAACAGTTATATTGGAGAATTAATGAAGATTTATTGGATCAAAAACAAATTAATGAAATCTTAAAAAAGGAAACGAAAAGTTTTTTCGAATTGAATTTGAATAAAGGCACGGATATACAAGTTGTATGGGATGCGTACAAAGCGGTAATGAGAGGTATGCTTATCTCTCTGAACTCCAAGGACAAAAAGCAAAAGATTCAACAACAGAAAGACCTTCATGAAAAAATTCAACAAAAAGAAAAGGAATTAAAGAAAAGACCAGGGAAGAAGAAGATTATTAAAGAGATCCACTTTCTGCAAGATCAGTTGAATGTTTTATTAAACAGAGAATTATATTGGAATTTGAAGAAATTACAGCAAAAAGCATTTGAGGGTGCAAATAAACCAGGAAAGTTTTTAGCATGGCAACTGAAAAATAGAAAAGAAAGGAATTTTATATCTAAGATTACTGAAGATGGAAAGGATGTTATGAGCTTGAACGGTATAAAAAGAGCTTTCTTTAAATATTACGCCAAATTATTCAAAAAGAAAGGAATTGATCAACAGAGAATTAAGAATTATTTGGAGACTATTGAGGTTCCAGAGCTGGGAAAACAAATTAAGGAATCATTAAATGGTTTAGTAACGAAAGAAGAAGTGACAATGGCGATAGAAGATGCAAAGTTGGGCAAAGCTCCAGGACCAGATGGCTTTACAGCAAAGTTTTATAAGAAATTTAAAGAGGAGCTAACCCCTATTTTAGTACTTCTGTCAAATGAGATAAGAAAGACCAAACGGATCCCAGATTCATGGAAAGAAGCAAATATTTCATTGATACCTAAAGAAGGTTTGGATTTGACTCAAGTAAAGAATTATAGGCCAATATCGCTATTAAATAACGATTACAAATTATTTGCAAAAATAATTTCGGAGAGACTGAAAAAATATTTGAAAGATACAATAGCGGAAGAACAAGCTGGATTTTTACCAAATAGACAAATCAGAGACAATTTAAGAGTGGTGATAGATGCAATTGAATACTATGACAAGCATCCTGAAAAAGAAGTTGGATTCCTCTTCTTAGATGCGGAAAAAGCTTTTGACAATTTAAATTGGGAGTTCATGCTGCAAGTTATTGAAAAAATGGACATTGGACAGTCTTTTTTAAACATGATTGTGGCAATATATTCAGAACAAAAAGCGGCTTTGAATATAAATAAAGAAAAGACGGACTTCTTCCAAGTCCAAAAGGGAACACGTCAAGGCTGCCCGTTATCCCCGTTGTTGTTTATTTGGATATTGGAAATATTATTGACAGCGATAAGAAAAGATAACAGTATTGAAGGACTTACAGTGAAAGGTTTTGTCTATAAATACAGGGCATTTGCAGATGATGTAATGTTTATGATCCAAGACCCAATTGAGAAAATACCACAACTGATGGAAAAAATTGAAGAATTTGGTTCAGTTGCGGGATTTTATGTTAATAAAAGTAAAACCAAAGTGATGTGCAAAAATATGACGAAACAAAGACAAACAGAACTTCAAGAGAAAATTCAATGTGAAGTAGTTACAAAGACTAAATATCTTGGAATTGAATTAACCATGAAAAATATTGACTTGTTTAAAAACAATTATGAAAAGGTGTGGCACAAGATTCAGCAAGATATGAAGAAATGGGACACTTTGAATTTATCATTGATGGGAAGAATCGCGACTGTAAAAATGAATATCTTGCCGCGTTTGATGTTTCTATTTCAGACTATTCCAATACTAAAACAAAGGAAAGTACTGGATTCGTGGCAGAAAGAATTATCTAAATTCGTATGGGCAGGAAGAAAGCCAAGGATTAAAATGAAAATTTTATGTGACGCAAGAGAGAGAGGAGGCCTACAACTACCAAATTTAAGACTGTATTATGATGCCGTCTGTTTAACATGGTTGGAACAGTGGATTAATCTGGAGAACAAGAAGTTATTGGCCCTGGAAGGGCATGATAATAAATTCGGATGGCATGCATATTTATGGTATGGAAAAGTAAAAATGGATAAATTTTTTAAACACCACTTTGTAAGACAATCACTGTTCGAGACATGGATGAGATACAGAAAATTCTTCTCAGAAGAAAGACCACTTTGGATTGTACCAGCTGAAGTGATTAATCCATATTCAAGAAATCAAGGGCTAGATTGGCTACCTTATAAAAATCTTTTAAAATCTGAAGGGAAAAATTTTGTGTTAAAAGACAGATTTGATGTTGAATTTGAATATGATTGGTTGAAGTATAGACAGATTTATGATTTATTTAAGACCGATAAAAGAGAATATGGTTTTAGAGAAAAGAATATTGAAATTGAAACTGTATGGCTTGAGAAAGGAAAAAAAATGATTTCTAAACTGTATAAGGTTCTATTGAAATGGTATACTGAGGATGAAGTTGTAAAAGAGCAAATGATAAAATGGGCTGTAAATGTTAATACAGAGATATTAATGACATCTTGGGAATACTTGTGGAAAAAGTCAATGAAAATTTCAACTTGTGTAAATGTTAAAGAGAATTGTTATAAAATGATGTACAGATGGTATATGACGCCCAAAAAAATTGCTATCATAAATGAAAGTATGTCTAACAAATGTTGGAAATGTAAGAAACATGAAGGGTCTTTTTACCATATGTGGTGGACATGTGATAAAGCAGTAAAGTATTGGACAGAGATCCACAATGAGATACAAAAAATTTTGAATTGTACTTTTAAGAAAGACCCACAGATGTTATTGCTAGGTCTTAAAATGGAAGAAATAAATGTAGCCAAGAGAACACTATTATGGTACTTGACTACAGCAGCAAGACTGACTTTTGCTCAATGTTGGAAACAAGATAAAGTACCTGAAACATGGGAATGGATTAAAAAACGTTGTTTTTGGCGGAAATGGACAAGTTAACAAGAAAGTTAAACAACGAAGAAGATGAAACTTTTTTTAAAGATTGGAAAGACTTTCAAAAATATTTGTTGAAAAATTGGGACATTAAAAGTGGTTTGATTTGCTTTGACAGTTATTAAGAAGAAACGGAAGGAGAATTAGACTTTTGTATTGTTACTGTTAGTAAGAGAAAATAAGTTTAGAAGTAATTGTAATGGAATAAGAGAGATATTAATGGGGTTGGAGCAGTGCTGGAAGCCTGATGTGGGGGGGAGAAAGGGAAAAAAGAAAAATGGGTATGTATTGGTATGTTTAAATTGTATGAACTTGTGATATATCCAATAATAAATTGTATTTACAAAAAAAAAAACAAGGTGCTTGAGCAGGTGGTGGCCACACAGCTTCAGGAGGTCTTGGAAAGGATAGAGTGCATAGACCCATTTCAATCCGAATTCAGGGCCACGTTTGGGATGGAAACAGCCTTGATCATCCAGACATATAATCTTCACTGGGAGAGTGACAGAGCAGTGTATCCCTTTTGATTCTCTTGGACTTCTCCACAGCATTCAGTACCACTGACCATGGTATCCTTCCAGAGAGGCCGTTGAGTTGGGAGTGGGGTATACTGTGCTTTGGTTGTTCTGCTTTTACTCAACTAGCCAGTTCCAGAAGATCATGCCCCAGCTGTTTGGCCCCTTGGCATTTATCCTATGGGGTCCCAAAGGGTTCCATCTTGTTCCTCATGCTGTTTAACATCAACATGAAACTTCTCAGAGAGATCATCAGGGGATTTGGAATAAGGTGTCACCACCAGTATGTGGATGATACCCAGCTCTGCTTCTCCTTGACAGCTGAGTCAGATGGGTCTGTGGAAGTCCTGAACAGGTATCTGGAGATGGTAATGGGATGGAAGGAGGAGGAGGAGGAGATTGGATTTATACCCCACCCTTCACTTGGAGTATCTGAGCAGTTTACAATCTCGTTTCCTTTCCTCTCCCCACAACAGATACCTTGTGAGGTAGGTGGGGCTGTAAGAGCTCTGAGAGAATGGCTCTTGAGAGAACAGCTCTGAGAGATCTGTGATTAATCAAAGGTTGCTCAGCTGGCTGCATGTGGAGGATGGCCAATAAACTGAAGTTCAATTCAGATGTGAAGGAACAAGCAGCCTGCAGAGTCCTGCTGGCAGCTGATGCCTGACAGTGGCCTAGGCAGAAGTGGGAATGCACAGGCCACGGGTAGAAGTCACCACTGAGATACGGGTGAGATCAAGCCCAATCAGGTAAGAGGGTGTAGGGGAGATGGCAAAGCGGAAGCAGAGCAGATACTTACCAGAGAAGGGTCAAGAGGCGAAGCACGAGGAAGAGCTGGGGAGACTGCAGCTGCACCAACTGTAGATGAAGCAGGAGGCATATTGCAAGAAGAAAGGCAGCTGAATGCTGGTGAGAGCCCATCAGCAGAGACTCCTGAGGGTACAGAAGGAGGTGTGATAGGTAGAAAAGCAGCTGGGCTCAGTGAGGACAGGCAGAGGTATTCATGGAAGGACAAAGATAGCCCTTGCTGAGGACAGGCACCCCCAGAATTGAGGAGGAGACATCAGAAGACATGAGTGCAGACCTTAGTTCTAACTGTATAAAGGACTAAGTGCTTTGCAGAACAGGGGGACTTTAAAGAGACTTCTGTTGGAATTATTTCCTGCAATTAGCAGAGTGCTCAAGGCTTACAACATAGCAGAGCCCATCTGGAGTATGCGTGCTGCAGGAACAAAGTTACACGGAACCCTTTTATCTTTGTTAAACTAATAAGAGTCCTTTATTATATGGAATTCCATTCTAGACAGGATAGAAACAGGATTCTAATCTAGTCTAACTAACTAGATGGATGGAGAAGCAGGAAAACATGTCTTCCTCTCATGGTGCCAAAATGGAGAAGTCTGGCATTGTGTGTAGAGAGTGTGTGTGAGGCTGAAGTTCCCCTAAGAATAGCAATCTACACATCAAAGGGTTAGCATCAGAGAGTGAAAGAAAGGATAGTCAGTGTCCTGGTCTCTCTAGCTCTCTGACTCCCTTATAGTCCTCCTTTGTAGGCTGAGGCTAAGAGACAGTGTAAAGTCCTTCACTTCCAACAACTTCTATGAGGGAACAGGCTGAGGGTTTGTGCCTGAAATGGACATGGGAGAGGGGCACCATTAAGGGGGCATTTAAGATGAATTCTGTAAATGGGTCTTGGCCAATGACGATCACAGAAGGGCAATGCCAAATGAGCCACTAGGTGTCGCCCTGATCTGTGGCCTGTAAACTCATGACACCAGAGAAGACTGGAGTCTTCCTAATCAATGACAAAGCTGCATGAGGACTAAGGAGTTAGCCTGTTCTGGCTGCACTCCCCTGAATGGTTCATAACCTGGGGGTAGTGCTGGATTCTGGCCTATGGTTAGAGGCCCAGATTTCCTCTGTGGCACAAAGAACTTTTTATCAGCTTTGGCTGGTACATCAGTTACAGCTGTTGCTCGAAATGCATGATCTGGCCACAGTGATCCATGCTCTGATTACATCTAGGGCCGATTTCGCACAAGGAGCTGCAGCACTGTCATGCCTCCCTTTGCCCCATTTCCATTGGTCAATTTCCCACTCGAAGCCACACAGCCGCATTTTGACCCATGGCTTTGCCCAATTTTCCCAGGTCCTTGTGCAAAATTGGCCTAGGTTAGATTATTGCAATGCACTTTCTGTGGGGCAGCCTTTGAAAATGGTCTGGAAACTTCAGCTCATTCAAAATGCAGCAGACAGGCTATTGTCAGGGGATACAGAGATAGTATTATCCAGGTGTTGAAAGAGCTGCACTGGTTGTCCATTTGTTTGTGGGCACAACTCAAAACTGCTGGGTTTTACCTTTAAAGTCCTAACTGCTTTGGCACCAGGGTACTTGACGGATGTCCTCCTCCCATATTGTCCAGCCAGCAAGTCAAGATCTGTCCTACAGGCCCTGCTCTCTTCAGAGGTGAGGCTAGTGGCAACAAGAAACAGGGCTTTTTCAGTTGTGGCACCTCACTTCTGGAATGCCCTTTCTCTTGAGATTAGCCTGGTGCCCCTATTGCTTTCTGTTAGGTGCCAGGCCAAAATGTTTCTATTCACCCAGGCTTTTAATGAAAAGGTTGGCTTTTCAACACTCTTTTAGCCTGGAAACTGTTGCTTTAAGCAGTCTGTGGTCTGTTTTTACACTGGGCTAGTTTTTTAATGCTGGGTTTTAAGTAATGTTTTGCTTTTATTATTTTTAGTTTGTAAGCCACTTTGAGCAGGTTCCTACAGTGGTGGCATTAAAATGTTCTGTATTAATTAAAATTTCTATGGCATTGATTACAAGGGCATTTCAGTATTCCTGGTTTACCCTACATAACGTTTATCTTGCATCTGAAACTTCTTTTGGAATCAAATCATAGAGAAGTTGATTGCTTTGCTATTTATATCTAGCAGATTTCAAACTACTGAAACAATATTTGTTACAGCCATAGAATACAAACAGGTTCTTTTAAAGCTTGTCAACACTCATTGTTCTAGAATCTTTAATAAGCTATTTTGGTTTAGTCAGTTTTCCAGCACAATATTTGGATGACCTTCAAAGAAAAGTTAACTGTCTTTGTTTTTAAACTGAAAGAGGTATGTAGGGAAATCCTGATCAAATCTCATTTCCTGCATCATATAGCAACTTGAAACACCTGAAAGAGAGTAAATTAAGTTAAATACTGCATCAAAAGAAAGAAACCTTGTTCAAACAAGTTGGTACAGCAAATTTCAAATTAATTATTGTACTGTTATTGGGGTTTTTTATTTCTGAGGAGTTTCATATATAGCTATTAATTAGGATTTGCTTAATTTTTTCACAATCAGGAGTGTTGATGTAATCTAGCTAGCTATGTGTATTACAGATACAGTACTACAATGTTTAGAATTGCAATGTTTAATGTGGACTTGGCCTAACTCTGCTTAAGATGGCACTTTAAATGAAGTTAGGGAATTAGATTAGCTTGACAGTACAGGTGTGTCAATTTTAAAACCATTCTTCTTCATATGAGAAATAATTTTGTCACAGGATGAATCCAGTCAGACAAGTGCTGAGAAGTTTACACTGTTTTTATCTGCATCCTTTACCAGTGTGATTACAGTAGAAAAGAGCAAGAGTCCAATAGCACCTTAAAGACTAACAGAATTTGTGGCAGGGTATCAGCTTCTGTGAATCACTGCTCACTTCATCAGTGTGATTACCAGGGTTCCCACTAACGTGAGCATCCGTGAACATGCCCATGGATTTTCACCCTCTGCCCATGGCTCTTCAGCTTAAGTGCAGGGGTGCTTCCTCTCAGGCAGCCCCACCCTCCCACTCAGCTGGCGCCTGCAGGCAGGCCCTATAAAGGGGAGCGCTTGCACCGGCCAGCCCTCCTTCCTACAGGTGGATTTTTAAGAGCCTCCTCCTACCTGTGGTGGCTGTGTGAGAGACTCAAGAGTCACCCCTACCATCCAAGACCTGCTGCTGCATCTCTATCTGGCAGGGAAGGAGGTCTGGGGGGCCAGGCTATACTCTGTAGCTGGGGGGGCTGCAGCAGGCCCCTTGCTGGGAAGGATGGAAGTGGGAAGGGGGTTGTAGAGCTGGCCTTGCAAGCTGCTGGGCAAAATGCCTGATATAGGCTGGAGTAAGGAGGGGCATTAGGTGAGAGTGAGTGGGGGGAACCCTGCCTGTATTCAACTCTCTGTTTTCCCTCTGAATTTGAAAGGGTTAGGGTTATAAGGGTTATATTTAGGGTTATTAAGGTTAGGGATTAGGATTAAAGGTTAGGGTTAGAGTTAGGTTTGGGCATTAAGGCTAAGGTTAGGATTTTTAGGGCTAGGGTTATTAGGGTTAGGGCTGGTTTAGGGCAAGGTTTAGGGTCAGGGTTATTAAGGTTAGAGTTAGGGTCAAAGCTGGGTGATTAGGGATAGGGGTAGTTATATTAGCTTAAGATATAGGGTTAGGGCTGGGTTAGGGTTAGAATTATTAGGATTAGAGTTATTAGGATTAGGGTTAGGATTATTAGGGTTAGGGCTAGGGGTAAGGGTTAGGATTAGGGTTATTAGGGATAAAGTTAGGATTATTAGGATTAGGGGTTAGTGGTTAGGGTTAGGTGTTAGGGTAAGGTGTTAGGTTTAAGATTACATTTAAGATTAGGTTTAGGTGTTAGGGTTAGGGATTTAGGATTAGGATTCATATTAGGTTTAGGTTAGGGTTATTAGGGTTAGGGTTAGGCTTAGAGCTGGTTTATTAGGTTAGGGTTAGGGTTAGAGGTATTAGGTTTAGAGTTAGGGCTGGGTTAGGGTTAGTTATGGGTTATTATGGTTTGGGTTAGTGTTTGGGTTATTATAATTCTGGTTAGGGTTAGGGTAAGGTTTAAGTTTATTAGGATTAGGGTTATTAGGGTTTGGGTTACAGTTAGGGTTAGATTTGGGCTAGGGATTAGGGGTTAAGGGGTTTGGGTTAGGATTTAGAGTTAAGGTTAGGGTAAGGGTAAGGGTTATTAGGGTTAGGGTTACATTTAGAGATAGAAGTGGGGTTATGTTTAGAGCTAGGGGTTAAGGGGGAAAAGGTTAGGGCTAGGCTTTCAGGGGTTAAGGGTTAGGGTTAGGATTTAAAATTAGGGGTTAGTGTTAGGGGTATGGTTAGGGTTAGGGTTATTAGGGTTATAACTAGGGTTAGGGTTATTACGGTTATGGTTAATGTTAGGGTTAGTGTTAGGGCTAGGGGTTAGGGGATTGGGTTTAAGGGTTAGGGGTTTGGGTTAGAGTTAGGGTTAAGGTAAGGATTTAGGGGTACAGTTAGGGTTAGGGTTATAAGGGTTACGGTTATTAGGGTTAGGGGT
The DNA here is from genome assembly GCA_029375565.1 of Gekko gecko. Lineage (NCBI taxonomy): Eukaryota > Metazoa > Chordata > Lepidosauria > Squamata > Gekkonidae > Gekko > Gekko gecko. The sequence continues at coordinate 55,082,936 of JAPDNY010000009.1, forward strand.
TAGCATTTAGGGTTAGGTGTTAAGGTTAGGGTTTAGGGTTAGGATTATGTTTAAGGATAGGGATTTGGATTAGGGGTAGGGGTAAGGTTATTAGGGTTAGGGTTAGCATTAGAGTTATTAGGTTAGGTTAGCCTTACAGTTAGGGTTATTGGAGGTAGGTTTAGGATTAGGGATATAAGGGTTAGGGTTAGGATTAGAGTTATTAACATTACAGTTAGGGTTATTAGGATTAGGGAAAGGATTATGCGTTATAGAGTTAGGATTAGGTTTAGGGTTAGGGTTTGGTTTATTAGGTTTGTTGTTGTTCAGTTGCACAGTCAAGTCCGATTCTTCACAACACCATGGGTTATTAGGGTTAGGGTTATTAGGGTTGGGGTTAAATTTAGAGTTAGATGTAGGGTTAGGGTTATTAGATTTAGAGTTAGGGTTACTAGGGTTATTAAGGTTAGGGTAAGTGATACAGTTAGGGTTATTAGGGTTAGAGTTAAGTTAAGGGTTAGGGTTGTTAGGGTTAGGGTTAGGGTTTTGGTTTATTAGGGCAGGAAGTGGGGCAGACCCATAGACTATTACAAGAAGGATTGGGAAGCAATTTAGAACAGCAGGGTTTCACATAGTTTTCTGGGTCTGGTGATGGAGAAGCAGGAAGTGTTGCCTTTTCTGCTTCTTCTATAGCTGATGTATTTTTGTCTGAAGGGAACATTTGTTTGAAAGACAGTCAACTGCCCTTCTTGGAACAGAAAAGAGGGTTGGTGGCTCAGCAGAGGCCAATAGAGGAATTTGGAGACATTTGGGGCTCCAAAGCCCCCAGGGAACTTTCTAATATTAGCATTTTTGCAGAAGGATACCTCGACTGGCCTCCTGCCAGTTGATAATCTGCTGTACACCTGGGGATGACAGGTTCCTGAATACCACAAGGGCGGACACCCAGAGGTGGTCTCCCCTGTCACCTGGGCATGAGGGTAAAGAAAAAGTTCTGTGGCAAGTGATGAAAGATGATATCAACACTAGATGGGAGCTAATAGTGGCTGGTGGTTTTAACATCCTGTCTGAGACTGAGGACCCTAGCTGGATGACTTATTATCACCCATTGTCTGTGAGTAGGATAGATAGGAGTTGGTGTCCCCAGTCATTGTGCCTGATAAAGGTTAAATTATTGTTTAATGTGTAGTCAGACCATGTACTTATGCAGGTCAGTTTTAAGACTCAGAATCAAGGAAGCAGCACCCTACCCAGGTGGAAAATCAAGGATAATGACTTGAGGAATTTCCTCTTGATTCGGGAGGTGAGGCAGGCTGTATAACATCATAAACTCCTGAAACTTGGTGAGGACATGATTTCACGGTGGGGAAAATTAAAAGTAGTCATTAAAAGAGTGTGTATGAGAGCCCAGCGAGTCAACTCGACAAAAGAACTTTCTGAGTACCACTTTGCCATACAAGGGATACTCGCCATCCAATGGAGGAAAGATAAAGGGTGGGAGTATGACAAAGAGAGATTGAATAGATATCAACAGACGGTGAGGGGTTATCAGTTATCTCAGAGACAGGAAAGATGTCTAATGCATTTTGCTAGATCCTCTGGCCCGGTATTGCAGAAAGTGGACTGGCAGAAGGATAAACAAAGGTCACCAACACAACATTTATCAGCATTAAGAATCCAAGAAGATCAGGAGCTGACAACAGAGATACCGGGTATGGCAGGTCTTATAGCTGCTTACTATGAGGAGTTTTATCAGGAACATCCAGAGGGTAGGCAGGAGTCAGACATAGGCGACTGCCTGCATTCAGGGGGTGGCGATCTCAATTAGACATGGAAGAACTCCTAATGTTGACTGTGCCTTTTACAGAAGAGGAAGTGGTTAGTGCTTTAACTGCTGGGGAAAAATCTTCTGCCCCAGGCTTGGATGGGTTGACAATTGAATTCTTCAAGGAATTTAAAGATTTGTTTGTCTCTGTTTGTCTCTGTTCTAACTGAGCATTTTAACATTATGTGGACTAGGCAAGAGGCAGGAAACAGCTTTAAACAAGGTCTTATGTCTTTAATTTTCATACTCAATTGTTCAATTGGAGACCCATCACAATTACAAATACTGATTATAGGATTTTAACAAGGATTAGAAACACCAGGTTGAAGAGGGTGATTGGAAAGCTTGTTGCCCCAGGCCAAACTAGTGCTTCCCGGGGAGAAAGATGGTGCACGCAGTTTATGCCTTTAGGCAAGCCTTTGAAATGATTAGAGGGGAGAAAACGCAACATATCTTATTGCAGTTGGACCAGAGCAAGGAATTTGACAGAATATCTCATGCCTTCTTGTGGACACTTTTAAGTTGGTGCGGTCTGCCAAACCCTTTGGTCCAGTTTCTACAAACATTATATACGGATGCTGTAGTACGGCCTTACATAGGAGGATTCAGAGGTCTTCTCTGCTCCCTCAGTCCATTATTGTACATTCTTTCTTTGGAACCTCTTTTGCAAGTTATCAGGCAGGATACATTGATTAAAGGTCTCACTTCTGACAGGATGTTGAATTTTAGGCTTGTTAGTTTAGCCCATGCTGACAATGCGTATACCTGGCTTAAAGATACCCATGATCTGAAAAGGGTAGAACATGTAAGAGACCACCAAAAGGCATCAGGGGCTAAAACTAATAGACAGAAAAGTAAACTCTTTACCTTGGATGGTAAGGAAGGGAAGATAACGGTCAGGCAAATGGACTTAACTGAAAATGAGGAAGAAAGTTTACTGGGACATGAAGAGGTGAGAACAGAAGGAGAAGACGGACAAGGAACACAAATGGTGAAGGTGCTAGGTATACAGTTTTACCTGGACAGTAATGGGTGAAAAATGAACTGGGAACTGTGGTATTATAGAACATTAAGTCAGTTAGATAAATGGAAAGGTTGGAGGTTGACTTCAGCACAAAAGGTTCAATATTTTGTTACATATTGTGTTCCTGTTGGCAATTATCTTGCTAGTGTTTCTCCTCCACCAGAAAACCTAATGGGGGAGGTGATGAGGAAAATTTTTAAATGGATTTTTGGGGCTATTACCTTCCCACTTGCCCAAATTGTTTCTTACCATCGACAGAAACATGGAGGGCTGGGTTTACTAAATGTTGGGTTATGGTTTCTTTGTAATTTTTTGAGTGTTAATTGGGGAGCGTGGCATAACCTGAAAGATGGGACGGAATCCATACTGGGAGATGAGCAAGTCTGGAAGCATTTTGTTGGGAGTTGGTGGAATACCAAGTGGGGGAGAGAATGGTAGCAGGAGGAAAAACCTTGTCCCCAGTTAACAGTAGCGGTGATGCATTCCTTACCAGAATTTTTGATGGAAGCTGTTTGGGCTATGAAGAAATATATGATTTCTGTGATTTCAATGAAGCAATTTTGTCTGGGCAATAAAGGACAAGCAGGACAAGTGTATTGGGCGGTTTTAGAAGAATATCATTTTCAGCCCTATGACTTGGGAAGCAGCCTAAGACTAATCTATCTGAATATTTAAGAGATCAATCTTTTCCATTCCCCACTTTTTCTGATATGACCATTCCCCACTCTTTTAGAAATTTGAGGTGGAGGGCATATCACCAGGTGATACATGTGGGTGCAACAATCTTTGGCTTATCGGCAGAAAAACAAAAATGTCCAAGGGTAGAGTGTATAAGATTGTTAGAACGGAGGGACATGGCTGACTTTTCTGTATACCAACAATCCACATAACCAGTGACTGAACCCCATGCAGTTTTTAAATGTATAGCTGTCAGGAAAGAGTGGGCAGTGATTGCAAGGACTCTTAAATGGCCATTTCTATTGAGGCAGGAATGGGGAACATTGGTTTCAGGACTGGAACCGGGTACGGGTTTCGGGCAACCGGGGGAGAGATGACCATGGAAGGGGACAGGGTCTCAATATTTTTTACATGATTTGAAAGGAACCAAAGTCCCATGGTCAGTGACTAGATTAGTTAATTTGGTAGTATTACAGGTTATTTTGAGAAACAGATTTGTTGAACTGAGTTCAAAACAGTCAGTTCCCACGAGCCAAACAATTAGTTGTGTGTTACATAATTTGAATAGAATAAGAATGTGAGAGGCAGGGAATACAAAGAGGGAAGTGTGGTGGAAAAGGTGGCGGTGGTTTGAGGCAGTTAATCCCCCAGTCCCATGGGTGATCTTTTCCTGCCTTCTGTTCTTCTAGGAAAGGTAACTGCTTATCTGAAAAATTTGAAATGTTAATGGTTATTACTTGGTAAACGCTGTCATCGCCTGTTATTAATGGTTATTACTGGTGAATATGAGTAATGGTTATTAAGTGTTAGGAATTATGGGTAATTACTATTTATCAATTGTAATGGGTTTGCAAACTTGAAATCGATTTCTGTATTTTTGTAGCTTTTAACTTTGTTCTTGAAATCTGAACATTAAATATTGTAGTTTGATGTTTGAAATTTTGAATTAGGATGTTTAACGTGTTATTGAGTTATAAATAAAAATCATATTTTCCTTCTAAAAAATCATATTTTCCTAACCCTCACCTATATCTAATCCTAACCCCAAACCTAACCTTAACACAAACCCTAACCCTAACCTAACCTCAACCCTAACCCAAACCTAACCCAACCCTAACCCTAACCCTCATCCAACCCTAACCCAACTCTAACCCTAAACCTAACCCTCATCCTAATTTAATTAGTGTTAATCCAATATTAATCTTAGTTATATTGTAAATATTTTATTATATTGTAAATATAATTAATATTGTTAAAATTAATACTCATGTTCAGGCTAAGTGAAAGGGGGGACTTTTTCTAGACCTGTTTATATATAGTTTGTATATTTCAGCTAAAAATATGTTGGAAGTTTAATATGTAGAATGGTATTTCAAACAATAAAAATATTTATTTTCCTTAAAATATATATATTTTCCTAACCCTAACCCTATCCTAACCCTATCCACTAACCCTAATCCTGACCCCAACTCTACCCTAATCCTAGCCCTAATTCTAAACTCTAACACTAACCCTAATGCTAACCCTAACCCTACCCCTTTCTTAGCTCTAACCCTAACTGAAACCTAAATGTAACACCTAACACCTAACCCTACCCTAATCCTAAATCCTAACCCTAACACTTACCCTTATGCTAAACCTAACCGAAACCCTAACTGTAGCCCTATCCTAACTCTACCCCTAACCTAAACCTAACTCTACTCCTTACCTAAACCTAAATCTAACCCTAATCCTATGACTAGGGACATGATAGAGGTTTGTAAAATTATGCATGGGATGGAGAGAGTCAAAGCCAGCCTGGCATCTTTGGGACCTGAGAGGGCCATATAGTTTTGAAACCCTGAACGCACTGCTTTCTGGGGAACATGTGGGGAAAGGTGGTCCCTCGGATATGTAGGCCCCTGACCATAAAGTTAAGAATCAGCACCTTGAAGTTAATTTGGTATGCTATAGGCAGCCAGTGCAGTACTTTTAGCGCAGGCTGGATGTGCTCCCGCATGGGGAAGCCCAACAACAGCCTGGCCGCAGTGTTCTGCACCAGCTGAAGCTCCAGATTTGGGACAAGGGCAGCCCCATGTAGAGAGCATTACAGTAGTTTAATCTCGAGGTGACCATTGCATGGATCACTGTCTAATCTCAAGGTGACCATCGTGTGGATCACTGTTGCCAAGTCATTGCATTCAAGGAAGGGAACCAACTACCCGAAGGTGATAAAAGGCTGACTTAGCAGTGGCTGCTACCTGGGCCTCCATCATTAGGGAGGCATCCAAGAACACTCCCAGACTCCTAACCTCCAGCACTGGCACCAGAAAGTGATTAAAATGTGGAATTCACTGCCAGAGGATGTAGTGATGACTACAGGAATAAACAGCTTTAAAAGGTGATTAGATAGATTCATGGAGGATGTCTATCAGTGGCTACTAGGCATGGTGACTGAGAGGAACCTCCCCATTCAGAGGCGCTAAGCCTCTGAATCCTAGAGCCAGGAGGGAACATCAGAGGAATGCCTCTGTCTCTATGCTCTGTTGTTGGCCATCCAGAGGAACTGGTTGACCACTGTGTGAGACAGGATACTAGACTAGATGGACCACTGGTCTGATCCAGCAGGGCTCTTCTTATGTTCTTATGGCATGGAGATAAATAACATCACCTAGAAAATAACATCGAATTAAGCCTCTGTTAAAGGGGTGGGATATTTTTTTCTTCAGGTTGTTGGCAATTCTATTTGCTATATAAGAAAAAAACCCAACAAGGACATCCCTTTCTCTCGTGACAACATGTTATAGCAGTAAGGTTCAGATCAACATTCTGCTATGAAGTGACATTCTCACACTCTCTCCTCCCTCAAAGAACTGCTGTGAGGATAAAAGGGGAAAGAGAAACCAGGTATGCCATTCTGAGCTCATTGGAAGATGGGTGGGGTAAAAATGTGCTACATAGATAGACTACCAGTGATATGTGGAAAAACAGGATGTCATACACAACCCTAATGCTAAACCTAACCCCACCCCTGCACAAGATTCCACCCCCAACTTAGGAACTACAGGAAAAGCCCATCCTTTTGCTACACATAATAATTTAATAAAGTCACATATTCCCATTGCTATGCACTACTAAATAACAGTATCTCTTCATCAGAAAATAGATCCAGATTTAGATCTATGACAAGTATGTGCGTGCACTCTTGCTTTCTCTGCAGACAGAATTGTAGGCTGCAACATCAGCTCTCCAAAATAAATGAACACAATATTGGACCCTGCCCTCGTGTTTAGTGAAACTTACAGTTGCTTTCGTGTCAAGTTGTTACCTATTTGTGCAATGAATTGTGGTTTTGCTTCTCAGCCTGGGATGTCACACTGAAGTAAACAGCAGTTTTCTTACTGATTGCTGTGGATTACACCCTAGTATGCTGTTAAAAAAAGAAAACAACAACTCAGCCCACTTGCTAAGTAATCCTCCTCATGGGAGGGGTGGAAACCCTGAGTAGATTTTCTCTTCCTCCCCCACTGACTAGCAAGGAGAGCTCTTTTCAGCACAAAGACTGAATGGTGGCCTTCTTAATAACCCTTCAAATAGCATACAAAGAAACCTCCCTGAGAGGAAAATAATTGTTCCTGAATAAATAAGGAGATTCTCAGAAAGCCCCAAGGCTGCTGGCAAAGGAGGTGTTGGCAGCTGAAGTGGAACAGTTCCATTGTGGTGCAATGACAGAAAGAGGAAATGAATCTGGGATTGTGTCGGTCCCAAGCAGTATAGTTTATGCTGTATAATTTATGTAAACATTCTTTATTGTGATGACTATGTTACTGGAAATCTTATTTGTTGCCACAAGTGAAGATAGAAGGAGGAAAATCTAGAAATGTTTACATTCATTTCCAAAGGGGCTCAATAAGTCTCCACCTCAATTCAATAAACAAACTCATTTTCAGTCCCAGGGAATGCAACCATGAACTGAAATTTGGAGTCATCATCTGCCTAGTTGTTTTTTCTCATTTCAATTATGATGATGCTACCAAAGTGACTTTCCTCATTTTATGTCACAGTGACAAAAGATCTAAGTCAAGAGGATACATATAAATGGGAAAACAGAATCAGATCCATTAATATATCCTTGTTTAATTTTAAACAGTTTAGCAATGCTTCGCATTTCAGAACACAACAGACTGGGTTGCTTAGTTACCTTGACATTGAACCATTGTAAAAGCTGCCACTAATATCACACAGGTGGTATGGATTAGAGATGATAGGGAAGTTTTCCCAAAGAACACAACATTCTGTAGGATCAAGATAGTTTGGGGGCACTTCACCCAAGTTTTATAGGCTTTCATAGCCATATTGCCTTGTTATAAAGTGATTTATAAGATTAAGAAAAGTCAAATGTAATCTGTCTCAAACAGTGCAGTACTAAACAGAATAATATTCTTCTAAACCCATTGACTTTGATGGATTTAGAATGGTCTAACTCTGGTTAGGATTATACTGCAAATAGCCTGCCTTCAGTACCTGGCTTCTAGGACATTAACATCACAATTAGGGACCTGAAAGCACTCAGTAAGCTGACCAGCCACTGCGCCATTATATCCCTGAAATATAATAACACAACCCTAAAATACAGCACCAAAGTGTCTCAGCAGCGCCACACTGTTTCCAAGCGCTGGTGCGTCAATGCAGCACTACACCACAGCACCACTGCTGTAACTCCCAGCACCAGCAGGGGGGGGGGCAGGCCCAGATATGTGGCAGAATTTAGTTGGCTCCCTATCAATGCTCCCTCTAAGCTGTGGAGTCTTGTGAGCAAAAATTCTACTTTGTGAGCTACTGGCATTAAAGTTCTGAGCAAGTGATCTGGCTACTGAATTAATTAGTTTGCTCTGGAGCCATCCTTCCTGAGCTAAGACAAAAATGTGTGAGCTGGAGGCTAAGAGACTGTGAGCTAGCTCCCAGTTGACTCCCAACAGCCAATATATACCCCAGTGCATGCACAGCCATGCCAAGTCATGTGTCCCAGGGTTATGTCAGTTGGCTTTGTGGCTTAGCAATTGGCACCATGATAGCAGCTCAAATACATACTTGGGGAATAAGCCCACCACATGGGAGTACAATTCACAGTCAGGGCAGAATTGGGGGAGCAGCCAAAGAGGGTCATCACTGCAAACCTGATTCCCCCAGTGGAGGGCACCTCCTGCTATCACAAAGGCACACCCTGGGCCTTTTCTGCAGGAACACTGATCCAGAGTACCCAAGGCAACAGCCCACCACTTGATGATAAGAACCCTGGGCCAGCAACTGTGGCATGGACACCTCACAATGGAGCAAAGTCAGTACAAGGCCCCACCCATGCTTCTGTGACATCCACATCCCTGTTGCTCCCCCATCCCAGCCAAGGACCATGACTGCACCCAACCAGTTGTGGCTGCTGGTCCCAGGGATGATGGTGGCACAGCACTGGGCTACCCAGGGGTTGCCATCAACTACAGCCATCAACTAATGGTGCTACTCTGAGCCTTTCCAATTGTCAAGCCAGGACTCCCATGGAGTATGGGGCCCCCTGGCTTCCCAGGCCCATCACCCAATCCCTGATGACTGGCCATGGCCCAGTCAGGGTGGGATGGAGCCATGGGTCCATGGGGATGCATAGGGGTAGGTGTCTGGAGATACATCCCCATGAACACACCACTGTTGACATTTTCATCTTCACATGGGGCCTGTCCATCAATCCATCCCCATCTGGTGAGTAGCTGTTGTCTAGAACTATCCAAGAGAGTGGCAAGACCAGCACAGCCCACTGGAGGCCCCCCAAACCTGAGCAATCAACCCAGGTGGTGTGGGGAAGGCAGGTCCCACCCCATGATGGATCCAACACATTACAAAATCATAGTTAATTTTATTGTGAAAAAGTTTAGAGTCCAGTGGCCCCCTTAAGACCAACAAAGGTTTGTTCAAGGTATGAGCTTTCGTGTGCATGCACACTTTGTCAAACATTCTGAACATTTGAACAGCAGCAATGAAACAGTAACTGCAACATGGTGTGCTCACTTCAGCAGCATGTATACCAAAACTGGAACAATACAGAGAAGATTAGCATGAGGAAAACAGAAACTTAGGGGGCTCTGCCCCGGATGAACAACAGATCAGGCTGAACAGGCACTCCAACTCAGACAGGGAGTGCTGATGGCACTAGCTACAGATCCCCATGAAGTGCATGTGGGGAGGAAAAGTAACATGGTTGAAGCAACACCACCCATGGCCTGCTGGCCCCAATCCCTGCCCCTGCAGTCTGGCCAACCATTAAGGTGTGGTAGACTGTCTAATGGAAACAGCACAGGGTCATCCACCAGCCAGCTCATGGCTCATTGGGTGGGACAGGGCCAGTGACCACCACTCTGGGATGGTGCTTGCATGGGGCACCTTGAACAAGGTGGACCACAGAGAGCCAGGGGAGGCATGCATCCAGATCCGAGGCCACAATGCCCTCCATGGATACCATGAACCCGTTGCCAGTCCCAGCTGAAGAGGGCCTGATAGTGATAATAGTCAGCAGCCCGCTGTGCCCTGCTGTCTCTGATAAATTGTAGGCCTTTGTGGCCCCTCTGAATCCACTGTGGCCTCGGAGGTGAATGCTACCCCTGTTTGATCCATCACTGCTGTGGGGTGGGCCCAATGGGAGGCATTATATAGGGGCAGGGGGGCAGGGCCCCCAGGAGCTATGCCATGGATGGGCCAAAGGTCAAAGACATCTTGGTGCCAGCACAAGAGATGCTGGGAGGGGGTGCCCCATGTCACCATCCCTTCTGCCAAATGTGTGCCCAGACCCACTCCTGTTCAGCATTGCCCCAGATATTCTGGCCCACTGGTGGTGGCTCTGGTGGCCTCTCTCCCCCAGGTCTGTGGCACTGGGGGTCTCCCCTTCCTCCCATTTGCAGCAGCAACAGCCACTGCTGAATGACCAGCCCTGGATGCTACAACCAGTGCAGTGCCTAGTGGGGCTGGGGGCTTGTAACTGCTGCCTGGGCATGGGGGCTCACAGCCAGTGCAACACATTCCCCCACCTTCCCATCCATGTTGCTATGTTGTGGAGCATGGCACACTGAAGTCAATGAGCCTAGAAGGGTATAACTCTGGTTAGATGGCAATGTAACTACCACAAGATATGTATTTTTTGAAATCCCCATTTCAGACTTGGACCAAGCCTTCTCAGGGAAGTAAAGATAATTTGAAAGATTTTTACTTGCTGTACGTTGCTGCATTTGGACTCAAAAATCAACTTTTTTCTTTTCTACCCTTTTAATTTTTAGATTAGCTCAAATCCTTTTTCACTTCACGTCAAAGCGATTGCTATGTTGCACCTCTTCCAGTCTATTGCTTTCTTACAATATCTGACAAGTTACTCTGCAATTTCTGCCATCCTTCTTTCAGTCAAAGCCAGTTTTAAACCTGTATATTTGAATGTGGCAAGGTAAGATTATCTGCAGTTTCTTGATTATGGATTAACATGCACACGGGAATTTAGCAATCGTGTCAGCTGATCCTCAGAGGCCTGAATTTAGCAATCGTGTCAGCTGATCCTCAGAGGCCAGTGCTTGGCCTTTTGATTTGATTATCCCATACGACTGTAATCAGTGGCTGCACAGAGTGGCATCAGACTGCCGTGTTTTAGCCAGGTCAATCATTCCAGCCATGGAAAATCGTGATATGTGTGTTACATCAGAGCTTGCCATAATGACACTGGCCCAGTCTTCCCCTTCTCCCTGCCATCCCAGAATGCTGAGTGACCATAAAGTCTGTGGATTTTGCTAGGCAACCTGTGAAATAACATTGACATCTGTGATTCAAAGAAATATTACGTACCTTTGGTTAGAGCTCATGCTTGTCCAGTGAAACTTTTCAAGCATGAAGTCATCAGACTGTGGAAATGGAGGGTCTGTGAGGCAATCCGAAACCATCAGGAGTATATTTAGCTGCCATCAATTATTGCAACTAATAAAAACGGATCTAGTAAATTCTATCTCAAAGAGAAATATAGCAGCAAAGTAGCCGTTGACAACTTTAAAAAGTATATTTATATTCAGCACCATCAGTGGAAAACTACAATCAACATATGGTTACTTTGATTTCCACATTTTGTTAGTCTGGCATTCTTCAGGGATGTGCAAAACTCATAGAAGAAATTCTCTCAAATTTTCAAGTGTCCCAGCAACAAGCAGTAATCTCTACAAAAAATCAATTCCAAGCTTCCCATATGGATTCTTATCATCCACTGTTTGTTATAGAATCATAGAATCACAGAGTTGGAAGGGGCCAGACAGGCCATCTAGTCCAATTCCCTGCTCGATGCAGGATCAGCCTAGAGCATCCCTGACAAGTGTTTGTCCAGCCACTGCTTAAAGGCTGCCAGTGAGGGGGAGCTCACCACCTCCCTAGGCAGCTGATTCCACTGTTGCTAGGGTAGCCAGGTCTGGATTGGAAACTACCTGGAGACTTTGGGGGTGGATCCAGGAGATGGCAGGGTTTTGGGAGGGAAGGGGCCTCAGCATGATACAATGCAATAGAGTCCACCCTTCAAAGCAGCCATTTTCTCCAGGGGAGCTAATCTCTGTCAGCTGGAGATCAGTTGTAAAAGCAGGATATCTCCAGGCCCTACCTGGGGGCTGGCAACACTAACTGTTGCACAACTCTTACTGTAAAAAAGTTTCCCCTAATATCCAACTGGTACCTTCCTGCCTTAAGTTAAACCCATGATTGTGAGTCTTATCCTCTGCTGCCAACAGGAACGGCCTCCTGCCCTCCTCTAAGTGACAGCCCTTAAAGAGAGCAATCATTTTCACCCTAAACCTCCTCTTCTCTAGACTGAATATTCCCAAGTCTCTCAGCCTTTCCTCACAGGGCTTGGTCACCAGGCCTCCAATTATTTATTATTTATTTGTTTGTTTATTCTCATTGCTCTCCTCTGCACCCACTCCATTCTGTCCATATCCTTTTTGAAGTGAGGCCTCCAGAACTGCACACAATACTCTAGGTGTAGCCTGACCAATGCAGTGTACAGCAGGACTATGACAGCTTGTGATCTGGATGTTATGCCTCTGTTGATACACTCCAAGACTGCATTAGCCTTTTTTGTTGCTGCATCATACTGGCTGCTCATATTTAACTTTTGATCCACTGGTACCCCAAGATCTTGTTCGCACACACTGCTACTCAGTATGTTCCTCATTTTTGTTACACAGATGTAGATCTCAGCACTTATCCCTGTTAAATTGCATCTTATCCACATCTGCTCACTTTTCCAGAGTGTTCAGATCTCATTGTATTCTATCTTTATCTTCTGGTGTGTTCACTGCTCCTCCCAATTTGGTGTCATCTGCAAATGTAATGAGAAGTTGCTCCATTTAATCTAAGTCCCACTTTTTTACACAGTGCATTTTCACCCCCATCAGACTGGATTATACATTTTCTGGTTTTAAAGCTCAAATCCTAAAACTGCTCAAATTATTCCATATAGACACAAAGGGGGGGGGGTATGTGCTGATATTCCAGTGGCCTAAACAGCAGTCAGGCCAGAGCATCAGAGGATCTCTAGCAGAGACTCTTTATGCTTGCAGAATAGTAGAAATACATACAGTCCCTGCCTCTTCACCAAAATGGCTCTCGGGTATGCTTTCAATGCTATTAAGTACACTCCAGGAAATGCAAGGCAATCAGCAAGCACTAGTCATTGGTATGCAAAGGATGCAAATTATATTGGCAGAATGAAAGCATAACTTCTTTTCCATTCATTTATTAATTTATTGCCCTCAAGTCACTGCCAGCTTATGGCAACCCCATAGGGTTTTCAAGGCAAGAGATGTTTAGAGGTGGTTGGCCATTGCCGGTCTGACCCTGGTATTCCTTGGAGGTCTCCCACCCAAATCCTAAGCAGGGCTGACCCTGCTTAGCTTCCGAGATCTGATGAGATCAAGCTAGCCTCCGCTTTCCAGGTCAGGGCATTTATTCACTTAGCCAGCACAACTGAAGTCCCATTCTTCCTCTCACCTGTTGTTTCTTTACAGGTGAATAGAGGCTGAACTTTTCCATTCTGCATTTCGTACTTTACTCAGTTTTTCACAAGACTGTATAACTAATCCATTCTTTGTTCTGGAATGATTTGTAGTGTAACACCTGATGAATGTATTCTCCAACTTAATTCAGAGCCTTAGTAGATAGAATGGTGATTCGCGGGGTGCAGGATCAAGTCCCCTGCAACCGACCCTCCCTCCAAGAGAGTTGGTGGGACCTTGGGAGCTCCTGAAGCTCCCCTAAAAACCACAAAGAGTCAGTGATTCTCGGGAACTCCCCGAGAGATCGTCTGCTCCGCTGCTCTGTAACCTGGAAGCTTGTTTTTAATAATTTTGTAACTTTATTGTTGTGACATGCACTAAGCCCGCTTGCAGGGAGGGTGGGATATAAATCAAAATAAATAAATAAGTAAGTAATAAAACTAGATTTTCATTTGTCCAGTTCTACAATCATACAGGTACTAATCTTGCCATGTGTTTGTGGCCTGACATAAGATGTACTTAGTTATAGTCTGTCTGAATGAGGTTCATCTGAGGGCTCCATCAGCCATGCAAACTAGGGGTTTCTTCATTTGTTAGGTTGAAAGAGAAAAACTGGGAAGGACCTACTTATAAAACCTAGGTATAAAGCCAGCACTTAATTTGACCCAAAGTTCACTCAGGCTCAGTTTTTAATCTACTTTTCAATAATTATGCCCAAACATCCACCTACTCACTAGTCGAGCAAATAAATGGTTTGGCTGCAACCGAGTGAAAGTAGATATGACCATCTGCATTTTCATACAATTAGAAGGCTTTCTCACAGAAGCTGTCCACTACTACTTATCTGACATGGTCTCCAGTTTCAATCTTGATCTAGCTCCAATTTCAAAAAGCATGTAATAAAAAGAAATAAATAAGTTTGAAATTCTTCAGTGGAGACTTACTGTGGGGTGCTCCTCTGTGCATTTTGTGACTGCTCATGAACCCAGATAATATTGTAGTAAGTTCTGCAACTCACTTCTTACATAGATGCTACTGACTGTGCAGGTGCAGAAACCATGCAAGGCAATCTAGCTGATGTCATCCATGCATTTCACTGTGCAGGTGCTAAGAAAGAATTATGAGCAAGAAATTCCATTCTTTATACAAGTCAGCCACTTTAATGGGTCAAATGAGCAGGACTCTGGAGATAGTGCCTCTTCTCTGGTAAGTCTGAGTCTAATTTTTTGGGTTTGGCAAAAACAGCTGCAAGCAATGGCTACTGCACAGATGCAAGGATGCTCTAGGCTGATCCTGTATTGAGCAGGGGGTGGGGCTAGAGGGCCTGTATGGCCCTTCCAACTCTGTGATTCTACGGTTGACATGGTGCTGTGCTTGAAATGAACTTTGCCAGAGAATGTCAAAGCGATCCACTTATGAGCTTGCTTCGTGTGTAATTAAGGGCATTTGAACAAGTTACATTTGGCTGGCAGATATGCTCTCTACGAAGTACTCAGAGTGCCTAGAATACTAGAACAGGAATTTCTTATCATATTCTTTTGTTTCTTTTTTTACTTCATTTATTTATTTATTTTGCTGTCAAATTACAGGCAAGTTATGGCAACCCCTAAGGGTTTTCAAGGCAAGAGACAAACAGAGGTGGTTTGCCATTGCCTGCTTCTGCACAGCAACCCTGGTATTCCTGCTTCTGAGATCGGATGAGATCAGGCTAGCCTGATGTTATGTATTAAGACAGCTGCGACCGCGTGAGCCTGGCCATGTGGTCGAACGGACCTACAGACCTTCGGTCCTAGAACAATGGACACTGCGGATCCTAGGCACGGACCAATAGGAGCGCCAGGATCCTGCAGGGAACCTATCGTTACCAGGGCCATGTAAATAGAACCTATCACAAGAGTTGGGAGTGTGTTATGTGTGGGTGCCAACTCGAATATAAGCCGGCTGGGGACCGGCTATTTTATCTTCGTGCTGTTGTAACTAAATAAACTTGAACTGATTTCACCATGCTGAGTCTCCGACTTCAGTTCTTTTCACCTGGGCTATCCACATCAGGGTATCTCTTGCATTAGCTCAGACTTTTTAACATCCTTGCCAGTCAGATGAAGCGGACAGAATTGCTGGAAAGCATAAAATACTTTCTAGCACCCTGAATAGCCACAGCTAGTTCCTATTTATGTAAAATTATGGAGTCAGCCTTCCAGGTAAGTGGTCAAGCAACTTTGAACCTCTGCATCTCTAATTTTACAGAAGAAACACTG
Organism: Gekko gecko; assembly: GCA_029375565.1. Taxonomy (NCBI): domain Eukaryota; kingdom Metazoa; phylum Chordata; class Lepidosauria; order Squamata; family Gekkonidae; genus Gekko; species Gekko gecko. Next base: position 55,098,734 of record JAPDNY010000009.1, read on the forward strand.
AATTAATGGCTGTTTATTCTGGTGAATATAAATAATGAGATTTTTGTCATAACTTACAACAGATGTATTAATGAATTATGAGGAACATGTGGGCTTAAAAGTAAAGGAAAGTTAGATTGTCTTTAATCTACAATGCACAAAATATCTGCAGTCTGCATACAAATGAAACTGAGACAATTTGTTTTAAGAGGTTTCAGTCATAATTCAATCTATTTTAAAGTATAATTCCTAAACATACTTACTTAGAAGCAAGCCTACTCAATTCAATATTAGTTACTTCCCAGTAAATACCTATAGCCTTAATTAGGATAATATGGGGAAATGGTAATGGGAGAAAGAGCAGAAAATATTTAATGTTCAAAGAAATATATCAGAGAATGCCGTAGATTAATAAATTCTTTTTTACTAGAGAACTGATTGGTGCTTCAAGTCTACTGTTAAAAAATGCATTTCTGTCATTTACCCTGCAATTCTAAATAGAATTATACCTTTCTATGTCCATTGAAAAAACATATATAGAAGGGTTAACTCTGCCCAGGATTGCACTGATAGATTTTCTTGTGTTGTGAAAGCCTCTGATTACATGTGTGATTATGAACAGACATGGAGCTGGATCCTACCGGCTTTTCTGCTGGCACTACAGGGAGGAAAGGCTATGGCAGGGATCACAGTGCTGCCCCATATAGGATAGAATTAACCCAATCATTTCTTGTTTTCAACTTTTGTACTCACACACCCATTTTACTAGCATTTCTGTCCTACTCAGGACCTGTAAGAGATATAGGATCAAACTTATAGGATAAGAATAATTTTCAAGTATCAATAATTGTTATAGTGCCTAAATTCAAAAAAGTAGTGTAACATATGTGTAGAAGTATGGGAAAAGAATATGTAATTCTAAAGGATTAACATTTGGTGTGGAATGTCATATAACTGGCATAGCTGACCATTTATTTGGCTTCATCAGTATAAGGGAAACTTGAAAGAAGGTAACATAATGGAAGACATGACATCCTGCCAGTCCTTACATTCAGAAATAGAACTACCCACAAATAAAAAGACAGCCTGAACTCAAAATACCAATATTGTTAATTTCTCCTATCAGCTGTAATGATTACCTGGATTTTAAATATAACCAATGCTACCTGCTAAGCCAGGAACGGCAGCTTCCTCTAGTTGATTCAGAGTGGAATAAATTAAAATATGGGAGACATTAAGGGAGTTCTGGAAACTGTGACACATCCAATCAGTGGAAAGAAAAGCAAAGGCAGAACTTTTGAGGGCAATGAGAAATCACAGATGCATTTTCGGACACACTCAAGGGGAAAAGTAAAAGTAAACAAAGTTGAGAGAAGAGAGGCAAGTTAAATTAAGAGTGAGAATAAATAGAAGAGGTGACAGAAACAAGAGGACCAGAAAAAATGAGAGATTAAAAGGCTGAGAACATCAAAGAACCAAACCAAGTTGACTGGTGAAGGTGTGGCAGTGATTTAGTAGCATCAAAAACAGGAAAAAGAGGGGGAAGGAAAGAGATAACCTCAAAAATGGCACACAAAAATGGAGCCTCTGGAAAACAAATACAAGGAAGGGGGAATAATTTGTGTTTCATCATATGTGGATCATTAGTATTGTTCACTATTCATTTTTTGTAATGTTGGAATCTAAATGTAAATACTGCATGTCATCTAAAAGGATTGAAGGGAAGAGTTACAAAATGCACAGCCTTTTCCTTCACAATCATAAATGATTAAAATAAATCAGATAGGATTATTAGCATTTATTTATTTTAATAGATGCATATTCTGTCCCTTTCTTTTAAAGACTGCATATATAGCTCTTCTTTTCTTAATATTTGGCTCATAATTACCCTGTGTGGTGCCCCGACATCAAGGTGCCCCAACAATGTCAACTAGCCGAGATTTTATTAAAAAATAGGAATTTAATTATAACTAATTAGTAAAAAAAATCCTTTTGGTAGCATAAGTGTGGCACTGGAACAAAATGAACTTGGGTTCTGGACTAGTAACTCACTCCATTGTTTAAAAACACAATTTTAGGAATTTTTTACAAAAATAGACAAAACAAAAACATACAAGTAAGGGAATAGAGAGTACAATGGGACAAAGACAAAACAACAAAGCTATCTAACTAACCTCTAGACACTGACCCTAAGCAGCTTACAGCACTAGGGCTCCAGCAGATGTCTTGAATAGCAGTCCTTCAAGCAGCAGATGATACAGGAGAGTGGAACTTCTGAAGAGAGTGAAGGTCCTTCTTCCAGCTTCACATGCTCTTCAAAAGTCTTCCTCCATCAGCATGATATAAGTATCTCTCTGTGTCACAACATCATCATGTCCTCTGGCTTCCTTGCCCTATGCGCTAGCCCAGCTATCACTTGCTAATTAAGCAACCAATCAGCATGATCAATTACCTAATCTAGCTGATCTAAGATGACATCTAGATCACTAGCTGTCAAACTGATGTTTGAGCTGTAATGCTGTGTAGATGACCAACTGTCAAACAATTACTCTGACAGTTCCCAGCTGCTAGCAAATCCACTGTAAGTTAACTTCATACAGGTGCTGCTAAGCGAAACGCTTCAATGATGTCTTAAGTTACATTCCAGAAAACACTTATACATGAGGTTCTGATTTTCACAAGATGACAATGTAAGGAAAAATGCAAACACTTACATACACTGGGGAATCACTTTTGTGACAGTGGTAGATTAGGTTAAAAGTGAGTGATGGGCCCAAGGTTGGACAGCTTAGGTTCCGCTTCTCCCTAAGAACACCCAGTGGGAGCTGATGGAACACAGGCTAAGATGTCAGTCTATATATATTTTAGGATATGAATGGCAGTATGTGAATGAAATAGTGTTTGAGTCCCCAACCCCAATAGCTCTGTGCAGTGTCTGAGTGAGGGGCAATTATTAAAGGGGGTGGAGTAGCCATGTGACTGCCTGACTGCCTATAACCCTGAACCTGAGGGAGAAAGGTTGTGGTGGATGGTAGGCACTCTGTGAGTGAAAAAGGTCATCACACCCAGTAAGATTTCTGGTAAGTGGGTATTTGACCTAGGGATGTGCTTTTGGGTATATCCAAGCTGAAAAAATAGCTTTAAAATACCTTATCGGTATTTTTCAGCTGAATACACACAGAAGTCTATTTTTGGTTATCCAGTATAGCGAATACCAAAAAAACTCTAAAAATATTTGGGATTATTCAGGAATGTCAGATAGCTGTAGTTAAAGAGTGTTTAAAAGGCTCGCATTCCCTTTAAACACCTTTGGAGTGAACTCGCAGTTGCATTGGAAACAATGGAGGCTGGGGGCACCTTCTTTGGAGGCACATAGAATTGGACCTGCAGGTCCAATCTTTTTGAAACTTGGGGATGCTTCTGAGGAGAGGCACCAGCAGCTATGCTGCAAATTTGGTGCCTCTATCTTAAAAAACATACCCCCAGACACCACTTGATATATTCCCCATTGACTATAATGATCCCCAAACCCTATAGGTTATAATTGAGCTAAAAAAAATGCAGGATTCCCAAAAAATCCCAAATCTGAACACCATATTGATATTGGAATTCAGGAATATTGGTAATACCATTTTTTAAATGTCCAATATACCTGAATGCAAAAAATACTGATTTTTTTTCTGCACACCTTTAATTTGAACCCAGTTCTCCCTGGACATATTTGCTCCTACTCTTCAGCTACTAAACCACACCATCTCTCATTCAAGGACATCTCACTAAATTAAAAATGTTGGACTGATAACAAGAAAAAAATGCAGCAGTTACAAATGTTAAATCTAATGTGTAGCCCTTAAAGGTAAAGGTTTCCCTTGCTTGAAAGCCAGTCAAATCTGACTCTAGGGTGCGGTGCTCATCTCTGTTTCCAAGCTGAAGAGCCAGCGTTGTCCAAATATGTTTCCATGGTCATGTGGCTGGCATGACTAGATGCTGAGGCACACAGAACGCTGTTACCTTCCCACCAAAGTGATACCTATTTATCTACTTGCAATTTCTTGCTTTCGAACTGCTAGGTTGGCAGGAGCTGGGACCAGAGACAGGAGCTCACTCCATCATGCGGCACTCGGGTCTTGAACTGCTGAACTACCGACCTTCTGGTCTGCAGTTCAGCATCTTAACTACTGAGCCCTTAGGACTGTAAGAAACAATTTAGAGGCAAGAGTGATAGCAAACAGAATAATGCAATGAAAGTTACATTAAACAAAAGTATCGTATCCAAGACTTGATTCAGGTCTTGATAATTCAGGAAGCAAAATGTTTCAGAATCTGGTTATGAAAGCTAAGAAGTCTAGTCATATGAAGAAAAACTGGAGAAATTTCACAAAAAAATGTTATTTAAAAGACTGTCAGAAAGAGTATCAAGTGAGTACAGGACAAGAAGCAATTGCGGGAATTAACAGAAAGTGAATAAAGCAAGGAAACACTGGGTTATGAAACAAATCAACTGGGAATATGGTTTTCCATGGAGCAATTTGGCTAGGATTCAGTTTCTGGTCAGGATCCATTCTTTCCTTTCCCGAGGAGGATGATCAGGTATGTTTTATTTTGGGGAAACTTTGATGCATGTCATGAAAAGCATCTCTGAGCTTATTAACGCAGACCACAAAGCAAAAGGGTCATCTCAAAATGTAGGGTTCAAATCTGAGTTAGAGCAAAACATTGTTTGTGAAAACATCTTATTGCACTAGGACAGGATGTTGGAATAGAATACCTATGAGATCCTATACCACATAGAAACTATATATACTCATACTTACAACAAGGGCCAGTTTATATGATCAGGAGACATACAGTTGTTTTAAATCCCACAGTATGAAGGCTGCTTTGTGTATAAACTGATTCATATGCTCACCATATGAAACTCTAACTTTCTCCATGCCACTTTAAATTGTCCTAAAGATGGGTTAGCACAGTGACTGATTAAAAAATGGGGGTCCCACACAGTGAACCTTTGAATGGCTTGCCATGCATACCAGTTAGTTTAAAGCTACTATCACATAGCTATTTGGACTTGTGGACTAAAGCACTGCCAGAACAGCCCATGAAAAGTATGCTACCATCACCATGGGGAAAAGGACTGCAAAACTGTTGTTGTAAAATGTTAAAGCTGGAAAGGACATGTACCATCTAAATGTCCTAATAATGAAGAGTTTGTACCTAGGTGGGGATCAGACCTTGTGGACTTCATGGGGAAATGCCTGTTAACATCCAGTTCTCACAATTTTAAAAAGAGATTTACTATGTTCCTTTTATCTTGATAAAATGGGTTGGATCCAGCATAAAAACCTTGTGAAGTCCACTCAAGGATCCCTTTGCTGTGCCCCTGCGTGAAGCAAAAGGGGAGACATATCACCCCTTCCTTCCTGAAGCATTCTAATCCATGCATCTATCACTCCAGGCAAGTCCTGCAACTTGGTAATAAACTTTCTCAGGGTCAGAAATGGGTGCTAGGGGGAGGGAAGATCCAGCCCTTAATATTGTACCTTACCGTACAAATATTTTATTTGTACTCCAAAATATTTTAACAAATTTAAGAATAAGACTGATTCATATGAAGTTGATGACAGGGAAGTGACTAAAATGGAGAACTCTCACATATCCCTATAGGGAGAGTTTTTCTTTTCTCCCTGTCAGCAGGACCTCCACAGATTAGCTAAAGTATACCAGCTCCTGCACTTCACATAATTATAACTTACCCAGCCTGAAATAAGTTATTACTTATGTAAAACTATTATTGTACTCTAAGGATAATGATAAAGCTTAGGAGAAATAATTACTTAGCAATATCCCTAATTTTCTAGTGTTTATCTAGTCATTTTAATATCACAATCTAGCCATGTATATGATAGCTATTATTTAGAAGGCTATCAACATGGTGGGCTTGTAAACAGTGTTCCCTCTAAGCTGAGTTAGTGTGAGCTAGCTCACAGTTTTTTAGCCTCCAGCTCACACATTTTTGCCTTCGCTCAGGAAGGATAGCTCCAGAGCAAACTAATATATGCAGTAGCCCAATCGCTCGCTCACAACGTTAATGCCAATAGCTCACAAAATAGAATTTCTGCTCACAAGACTCCGCAGCTTACAGGGAACTTAAGGACACCACCACCTCCTCCAGCCAAGACCCCCTTACTCAGAGGGGTCTCCCTCTTAATTTGGACATAGTGGTTTTAATAGGCACCCCCTTTTAGAGTCTATTGCCAAGGGGATCTGAAACATGGGGAGTCTCAGAAAGGCATCTGGGTTCTGCCATGACAGTGGAAATTCCCAGGGACAGGACAGGAAAGTTGTGCTGACGTCACAAACTGATTAAGTGCAATTTCCCCCAGCTCAGGATTCTCAATAACAATAAGACTTTATTTCATTCTCAATAAAAGCCTTTTCAACACTGGAATATCCTGGCATACCCTAGAGGTGTCTGCCGAGACCAAGGAAGTAGCTGTTACATTAACCCATGCTCAGTTCCTCTTTTTCCTTTTATTATGCAATCAAGAAGGGCACTTGTCATTAATTTACACTCCATCCTGTTTCAGGAGCTATCTTGACTCACCCAGGCTCTTTGTGCCCATGCAGATCTGGCTCACAGTAGCCTAATCAAAGTATTCTTCCCATCCCTCCCCCCAAGTTTGACAGCAATTACCTTCAAACTGCCCAGTCAAATTCAAACTTATTATTTTGGACCAGTCATGTTCCTGTGAAAGTGGGTTCCCATGTCCAGCTATGGAACCTTTCCCCATAAAAAGACCATCCCAGGTCAGTGAAAAGTGTGCCAGGTTTTCCCACTACCTGAACACCTCTGCAACTATGTTTCAGGCTCCTTTTCCCCCTCTTCACTCTGTTCCTTGGACCTCAGCTGTGTCCACATCTCAAGCCCAGGATTTCAGGTTCTCTGTCCCTCCCTAAAACTTCCCAGTTTCCTCCCTCCTACCTTTTATAAGTGTGCCCTCTTGTTGTGGCAGGTGTGGGTGTACATGTGTGGTTATTTAGGGAATCAGTTTTCAGGTGTCAGTGCAGGTTCTTTAATTTTTTTATTTTGTATACAATAAAATTGTGTTTAAAATCACTCTCTCTTTCTCAATCTCTTTCTTCCTCATTTTATTGTGGGATACCCCTACCAAGATCTACCCTGGTGTATATAGACCAAGGTCCTACGTTATTCCTTCCCGAAACCCTTTTAAAGCTAATTTCCCCTTCTTTGGGTCCAGTTTGGGTAACAGGGTCCTGTCAACCTCTCTGTCCCTCAAGACCAAATGCAGCACCTTGGTCTACTATGGAACTTGGTGACTTGAAGAAGGCGGGGAGATGTCTTGAACACTGCTAGAAGAAAATGTGCACTGATTCTGACAGCTTATGCTGTAGGACTGACTGGAAGACCTATGAGGCAGCAGTGATAGAGCCAAAGAAATCCTAGTTTGCTGCTACTATTGCAGCATCCAGCTCAGCTCTTTAAAATAACTCACCATTTGTTGACTCTGCCATCTGAGCCCTTAAACATCCAGGAACTGTCAATTAGCTGTGATGATTTTGCAAAGTTCTTCACTGAGAAAATCTCTCAAATATGCTCTGATTTGTGCACTGGCCATACTACAGCTGAGACACTAGAAACTCCCAACACAGCATCAGGTCCCTGTAAGGATTGCTTTGAGCCAGTTACTACAAAGGATGCCACCAAGATCCTGGGATCTGTGAAGGCCACCACTTATGCATTAGACCTTTGCCTGTCCTGGATACATAAAGCATGTAAAGATCACATCAGTGAGTCCATAATGCCCATAATAAATCAATCACTGACCCAGGGCACCTTTTCTTGTGCCCTAAAACAGCAGTCATCCATTCATTAATTTAAAAAATTGCTAGAGAAAAGTGATATGGTCTACTATCTCCCAGCCTCTAATTTGCCCTTTGTAGACAAAGTGGAATTCTTGGCATTAATGCCAGGGATTGGTTTGTCTTGTCCCCATTGGAGACAAGGAAGGCGCAAGGCTTAATTGGGTAGCCACATTTGAAGCAGTCAATAAGAAGGTGTGATTTTGCCACTTATATTGTGGCCACGTCCCCTCTGTGCAGGCTTTTTTGCTGCCCACTGACCAACCCACCCTTTAACATCACAGGATTAGGTGGTTGCCTTTGGGGCAAAGCAGGAATTTTGGGGTTTTCCTCTGATTGGCTATTGGGAAGGCCATTTTGCCTGCTTTGTGATGTTGGGTTATAGGTGGTTAAATAGGCCTGGTCTTTGGAGCATTTGGGCCATAACTAGTTAGGCAGGGATAGGGTAGGCTGATCATAATAGGTAGGGATGATCAGCAAGCAGCCTGAGGCATCAGCAAGGATGGAGGGTGTATCAGAACAGCGCATCTCTGGCTGTATGGTGGGGTGTGGCTGGGAAGGAGTGCCCTCAGTGCTAAACCTGGTAGTGGCCATGCAGCACATCAGGGGAAGGAGGTGGGCACCTCTCCACACATTGTGTGTAGGTGATAATAAACGAGGCCAGTGAAAAAATAGGCTGAGTTTGAAGTCAGGGTGCATCTGCCCAACAGCCATGGCCAGGCTGCCTAGCACAGCCTAACCATATAAATATGTTAGCATATTTAATGATAGGATGTAAATAAACTAATTAAACTAAATGCTGTTTTCTCTTATCTTCATTAGAGGTGCCTGGGGCAAAGGACAGAGCAAAAAAACTGTCATCCATAGATCACTTTCAGTCCTATTTCAGGTCAGGTTGTGGAACTGAGATGGCGCTGTTGGTCCATCTAAATGATGATCTCCATCTAAATGTAAACAAAGCAGCCTCTCTGCTGCCTTTACTACACTTATTGGCAGCCTTTGACACAGTGGTACATGCCACCCTGTTGAGAAGTCTGGAGGCAGAAGTAGGGATTTATGGATGTGCTTTGGATTTTTTTCAGTCATTCCTTATGGGCAGAACTCAGAATGTTTCTGTAGGGTGTGAGTTTTCTACAATGCAGGACCTGCCTTGTGGGGTTCTGCAAGATTCAATATATGCTATCCAGTTTTTCTGCTAAATCCTTGGGAAAAATCGTTTGTGGTTTTCAGATAGTCTGCCATCAACATGCTAATGACAACTAACTACATTTTTTTATCCAAACCACCTGGTAGCACTATACAGTCTCTGAACCAATGCCAGACTGCAGTAGTTGAATGGCCAAGGGTAAACAAGCTGAAACTGAATCCTGACAAGACAGAGATAATGTTGATTGGGAAAGCAAATCCCCTGATGGACATGGGGCTCCCCACTTTTGATGGAGTTCAGTTTGACGGAGTGCGTTGCTGATTCACTTAAGAGCCTCCAGGTGATTCTGGATCTAGCTTTATTTTTGCAGAAGCAAACAGCTGCAAAAAAGGGTGTTCTACCACTTCCACTCAGCTCAAAAGATGGTTTGATTCATCTGACCTGGCCACACAAATCCATGCTATAGTTATCTCATGGCTTTACTACTGTAATTCACTCTCATGGGTCTGCCCTTCAAGAAAACTCAGAAACCCCAGTTGGAGGAACTGTCAGTCCAGAGTTAGTAAGGAAATGGTTGGAGAGCATCTAGCTGCCTTAAATACTTTCAGTTCTCCAGGGCTGGATGGCTTGCATCCCAAGGTGCTAAAAGAAATTGCAGATGTTATTTCAGAACCTCTGGCTCTAATCTTTGAGATGTCCTGGAGTACTGGTATTGTGCCGGAAGACTGGAGAAGAACTAATGTTGTCCTGATCTTCAGGAAGGGGGAAAAGATGGACCCGGGAAATTACAGGCCTGTCAGCTTGATATCAATACAGCTGGACAAATAATAATAAATAAAATAAATACCTGGAAAAATTCTAGAGCCGATTATCAAACGCTCTGTCAGTGAGCACCTTGAACGGAATGAGTTCATTGGTAGTAGCCAGCATGGGTTTATCAAGAATAAGTCATGCCAGACCAACCTTATCTCCTTTTTTGACAGAGTTACTAAAATGGTTGACTCTGGCAATGCTGTGGATATAATGTATCTACATTTCAGCAAAGCATTTGACAAAGTATCTCATTATATCCTTGAGGATAAGCTGGTTAAGTGTGGACTGGATGGTGCAACCATTGGATGGATTCACGGTTGGTTGAAAAATCGTACCCAACAAGTGCATCTATGTGGAGGGAAGTCTCGAGTGGAGTGCCACAGGGCTCGGTCCTGGGCCCAGTGTTGTTCAATGTTTTTATAAATGACCTGGAGGAAGACATAGAGGGGATGCTTATCAAATTTGCAGATGACACAAAGCTGGGTGGGATTGCTAATTCTGAAGAAGACAGAGTCAGAGTTCAAAATGATCTAGATAGGCTGGAACAGTGGGCTGAGGCAAATAAAATTAAATTCAATAGAGATAAATGCAAAGTCCTACACCTTGGCACAAAAAATCAAAGGCACAGATATAGAATGGGAGGGACTTGGCTTGACAGCAGCACATGTGAAAGGGATCTAGATGTTCTGGTTGATCACAAGCTCAACATGAGCCTGCAGTGTGATGTGGCTGTGAAGAAAGCTAATGCAGTCTTAGAATGCATTAACAGAAGCATTGTGTCCAGATCACGGGAGGTGATAGTTCCGCTCTATTCTGCTATGGTCAGGCCTCACCTGGAGTACTATGTCCAGTTTTAGGCACCACACTTTAGGAAGGATGTTGACAAGCTTGAGCGTGTCCAGAAGAGGGCAACCAGGATGGTGAGAGGATTTGAATCCAAGTCTTATGAGGAAAGGCTGAAAGACTTGGGTATGTTTAGCCTGGGAAAGAGAAGACTTAGAGGGGACATGTAAAAGATGGAGCAGATCTATTCTCTCTTGCTCCGGGTTGCAAGACTAGATCTAATGGGTGGAAATTACAACGGAGTCGTTACTGGTTAAATATCAGGAGAAACTTCCTAACTGTAAGAGTGGTTGAGCAGTGGAACAGTCTGCCTCGGGAGGTGGTGGATGCTCCTTCCCTGGACGTTGTCAAGTTCTCCAGATAGTCAGTCAAACACCGGGCTTCATAAGAAGATAGCATTTATTAAAGACCAGTCTTAGAGCTGCATGAACCAGTTCCTTGTCAGTGATGGCCAACAATGCAAAGCAATAGCAAATATAGCCCATTCAAACTACCCCCCCACCTATAAGCCAATGAGCACATTTCGCACGCGTGCTAAGCCAAGAAAGAAAAACACCTCAGACCAGTAAATTTCCCATGCCAAGGCAGCATGAGACCCAAAGTCAGGCGCAGTGATAAAACACAGAACAGACACTCTAAATTAGCGAGACTGGAGAGTCTGAGTTACTCCCACATTCCAGAACAGTGAAAGATGTCCCCCCCACCCCCCATCCACAGCAATGGCAGAGATACCTGACAGACGTTTTCAAGAGGAGGCTGGACAACCATCTTTTGGGTATGTTGTAGGTATGTAGGGCTATCTTTTGGCCATGGTTCTGCAGAGTACAGGGGATTGGACTAGATGACCTGCAAGGTCCCTTCCAACTCTAACATCCTATGATTCTACAGTACAGAAGGCCCAGTTACTACCAGTATGTATCACTCCCACTCTGCAGATACTCTATTGGTTACTCATCATGTACCAGGCTCAATTCAAGATTCTAACTATCACTTATAAAGCCCTTAATGGCATTGGACCCATATACTTGCAGGACTGCCTTTCCTGCTATGTTCAGCTGTGACAACTTTGTTCGTCAGAGCAAAGCCTTCTGAAGTTGTCAGTCTACAAACAGGAAAAATCAGCAATTATGTGTTTACACACATTACCTACGATGGCACCTGTTGGAAAAGGCAATGTCTGGTGTACAAAGAAGAAAAGAAGAAGATCCTGAAGGGGGCAGCAAGAAGACAATTAGACAGGATAGTGGGGTCAGCACCTTCTCTGTCCTGTTAAGTATCATTCCTTGTCTATTTCCAGGTTGCTAATCTTAGGGCAATTTCTTTTTTGCAAGTTATTCATTCAGTCTTCTCTCTGTCTTAGCTAGAGATGTAGTTAGGAACCTGTCTCCCCTGTTTCCGATCAAGTATCTTAGTTCCTAAATAAACCTTTATCTACTCCTTAATCAGGTTGTGCATCATTATTGTGTCAATTACGCTGCCGAAGCCACCTACATTATGGAATAGTCTACTGGAGGCTATTAGAAAGGTCTCCATACTTCTATTGTTTTACAAAATGAGCAAAACAGAATTGTTCAGGAGAACCTTCTTGTAGAGGAGAAGAGCAGTAAAGGTGAAATGTGTTTTTTCTTCTAGTTCTTCATTCCCAGCTCCACTGTATTATGTTGTTTCATGATAAATCTTTGCTGTTAAACTCAAATATTTCCATATTTTGTAATCCACTTGCCAACTGACTGTATCTTCTAGAAATCTAGATTCAAATGTTGTTATCATTCATAGATTCAAATATTGCTATCATTCAAAATGTAATTTTTTGTAATCAATTTATTGATTGAATAGGTCTACGGCACTTGTAATCCAGCCTGAGTTCCAGTGAGAAAGGCAGACTTTAAATGAAATTAAATAAATAAATAATACCAAGATGTAATTCCTGCATTCTGAACCTGCTTTTTTTAAAAAAATAATCCAGATAGATCTTTTTTTTAAGAAGGAAGGTGCTCTAATTTCTCAAACCAGCAGAAATTAACAGTGAAACATGATAGCTTTAAAGTCACTAAAACTACAGTGGAATAAGCTGAAAGGAAACAGTAAATGCCTTCAAAACATTTTTTTTTTTCTCCCTCAAATCTGGTTCTCGCTTGGATATGTGAACCTTTCTTTGTGCTGAACTGACACTGGTTCCTTGTGACCTCAGCTCACAGTAGGTGCTAAGGAGCAGAGGTTTCTTCAGGAAGTTCAGGGGTGGTAAACTTGTTTTGATTCTGCAGCTGAAGAAAGGCTGCCAGGATCTTGCAACCAAGCACTGGAATATTGTATTTGTTTTTATAGTGTGGTCATTATTTTTCTCACAATGTGGTTCCTGCAATCCTTGAAGTCTTTTAACTTCTTTAGTCTCTGGATAACGGCTGACATGGCTTGTTTGCTTATTCATGATGCTGTCTCTCTTTGGGGAGAGTTTTTGCTGGTGCTATATCCTGTTTTATACAATCCTAGGCCACAGCTAGAAAATAACAGCCAGGAAGCCATAAAACACTACCGAAGATCTTCCTTTCTGTTTCTGTGACTCAGTGATGGGAACCAGCTGTGATAATTAATAGAGCTGAGCAAGTTTGGGAGAGTACTTGTGATTAGTTTTGGAGGGTTATTTCGGACATAATTTTTTTTCCTGACACAGAGATAAATTCTATAAGAGAAAATGCATGTAGTATCTCAGGCAGATTCTGGGAAGTGCGGGATATAAATCTTTAAAATAAACAAACAGTGATATATAGTGTAAGGTTTTATTTTGTCATGAGAACACAATTTGTGGATCTGCACATGTTCAAGGAAAAATAAGCACTTATACAATACAACATAAGCATTAGAGTACCTCCTTGTATAATGTTTATTTCTATGCAAAAAAAACAAGCTTTATCAGATGAGTTAACTTGTCCCTTATGCCTGCAAGTACTAAAAATTGAAATTAGATATACCTTGTATCCCTGTACTCTGCCTCCATACAAGATACTTGATCGTAAAAAGTAGCTGGTATTTTTCTTAAGTCTTTTATGCAGCAAAGGACCTGTTTATACAGGGTACAAAGGCCGAGATGAGCAGGAGTTAGGTTGTCTGAGGAGTATATTTGTTTCCTGAGTTACCAAAAGTAGATGGATTCATTAAAAGAAAAGCCTGGTTCTATTTTATTTGTATAAGTGAGATTATCAACCATTCAAATATCTTAGGGTACCATATCAGTCCAACTGCAGAGGATCACTAGTAAATGGAAAGATTATACACAGTAAGTAACATACCAGTATCTTGACTTTAAATTTTGTGTCGGTTTTTTTAGAATTGATTTAATGAATGTGTTTATAATAGATGCATATTTTACATATTTCTTCACTCATAACTTTTTATGGACATGAGTGACAAGGTTGCTGAAAGGAGTAATGCTCTTATTTTTATTTATTTCATTTGTACTGTCAATGGGGAGTATAAATGAATTCCAATGGGAACTCGAAGTGATTACATTGTCCTCTTCATTTCCATTTTATCCTCATAACAACCCTGTAAAGTAGGGTGTGTGACTGGCTCAAGATCGCCTAGAAAGTTTCCATGGTAGAGCAGGGATTTGAACCTGAACCAGATGGCCAGATCCTGATCTGACACTACACCACTGCATCAAGCAGGAAGGTTCAAAGCGAAAGGGAAGGGTAGCAGGAAGAACACAGATTGAGGGGAAAGATGCAAAGGGTTGGATGAGTTAGAGAATGGGTTGTGAGGGATTAAAGAAGAACAGCTGAAAGAAACAATTACAGGTATAAAGGTAGTAGGGGTTGGTTGGGACTCAGGAAGCCATGGAGGTCTGAGAGACAGAATGAGATCTGGTGGGATATAGAGCAATATTGGTGGGTCCTATAATGGTCCATCACGTGTAGTTGAGTCAGACTTCTCTTTGCTTGTAGTAGTAGCCACAAAAACCATTGATTATTTAGTTATTGTTGGGCCACCAACTAAAGTACCTGAACAAAACCAGTTAGAGATAGCTTACTAGATATAACTAGATTTCCTTAAAGATATGTACAAAGAGCCACAAACACATTCTGTGGCACTGCCCAAATTCTGAAATCAATGAAACATCAAACAAACAGAAATGTCCATTGTTGTTAATCTTTCTGAAATGACAATGTTTGTTTTCCAAATGTTTAAGTGTTGCATTGGGGGCAATATGATCTTTTTAAGCAACAAAATACAACTGATATATTAATTCTGTACAATAACTAAGATGAGTGTCCAAGCAGTTAAAAATTAAAACCACTTTGGTTTGAGTTCTTGTTCAGATTTAGTTTCGGCATGTGTAGACCATACAAGGAATCAAGAAAAATGACCACTAGGGAAATTTATATCTTGGACTAAAAGCAGAAATAGTACTGCTGTGATGAATGGCAGCAAAAGACAGATAGATTTAGGCAGATCGACTTTAGCTCAATCAGCTAGTCAGTGGGCGCAAGCCTCTTTGGAGCTACCTGAATCTGAAAAGTCTATTTTTAAAAATCTCTATTTGCCTCCTCTTGTGCCACTTTAGTGGACAGACTGGTCAGAATATCAAACTACCTCTGCATTCTGAACTCCTTCTTTATAACACCGCTCCCATCTTCTGACTTGGATATTAAGTACTCATGGATCTCCATTCCAACCTCAGACTCTCAAAATCTTGTTGGTCTCTAAGGTCTAAGGTGTTACTGGGCTCAATTCTAGCTGTCTGCCCATGTCAATACTTCATGAAGTGGGTACAACAGTGAAAGGCCTCTTTGCCCATACATCAGTCCATATACACATATGGTTAGCTCGTGAGCAAGGTTACCATCAGGGATGTATAGAATTACAATGGAATAAAGACATTGCCCTCTGCAAATTCATGAGTAAAATGTCAGCCCTGGTATATGGAGTATTAACATGGATTTTTGGGGACAGGCTCTGCATGGGTTCCCTAATATTTTGATTAAGCTTGATTCTGAAGTAAAGAAAGTAACTTGCATAGACAATTAATGCATCATACCTAGCTTTCTCTAGAAACAAGTGTAACCCAGGCATTGGAAATCAGGGCAAGTTCAAGGCTTAGGGCTTCCTTTCTTAATGCTCCCCTCCCACTCACACCTTGGCTCAAGCAAAGCAACTATTTATTACAACAGGGAAAATACAATTTTGCACACAGGGTATGGTACTCCCCACCCCCAAACTCCTTTACCTTCCCAAACCAAAGGCCCAGTAATCCCAGAAGGGCTGTTACCTTGTTGAAGCCAGTCCAGCCTCAGTCCCTCAGAAGCAGGCCTCCAATGGGAAGGAAAGTTCTCTGTGCCTCCCTCCTCACCATCTGAGAGAGAAAATCAGGTTCAGTTCAAAGACAAATGGTCTGGGGGCTAACCTCCTCCAGAAGAAGTGGTTTCCATAAAGGGAGGGCCCACACCAGACAGAAACGTCTTCAGCTGAGGCCTTTCAGCACTCCAGTCCCTGGAGAGACAAAGGACTAGGCCTCATGCTCCACACTCTCACAGTACTGATGCATAAGATTAGCATTTTATTATTATATCTGGTTTTAACATAGTATTTTAATGTTGAATTTATTGCCTATATGCATTTTGGAATTTTATCTGTTTGTAAGCCGCCCTGAGCTAGCCTTGGCTGGCAGGATAAAAGTTTAACAAATAAAATAAAATAAAATAACATGGGGGGAATCACCCCTTGTGGAATGCCACATACCAAGGGGTAATGCAGCAAGACTCTTTCCCCAAGTGCCACCCTCTGTCCCCAACCATGGAGAAAAGAGATAAGCCACTGTAAGGCTGTCCCACATATTCCCACATCAGCTAGGCAGTGGGTCATAAGATTATAATCTACCATAGTGAACGCTGCTGTCAAATCAAGTAATAACAGTAGCACCGATCCACCTCAATCCAGATGCCTCTGGAGGTCACCTGCAAGGGCAACCGTCTTTGTCCTGTAGCCAGGGCAGAAGCTGAACTGGAATGCATCTAGGATCAAGAAATCATCCAGGAAAGCCTGGAGCTGTTCAGCTACTGCTCTTTCAACCACCTTACCCAGGAAAAAAGGTTTGGAATTGGACGGTAGTTGGCTGGATCTCTGGGATCCAGGGATGGTTTCTTTAAGAGCGGTCTCACCACAGTCTCCTTTAAAGCCCCTGGGAAGGTCTCTGAACTCAGGGACAAGTTGATAATACCTGCCGGGGGGCCATATGCCATCACCGCTGACTTCCATGATGTTCACGGATCCTAGAGGCACGTGGTGGGCTTCACAGCCCCAGAATCTTGTTAACCTCATCCTGGGAGAGTCAGCTGAAGTGGTCCATTACTGTGGCCCTCCAGTTCTCATACTGTATCAATAGTGGCCAGCAGGTCCTGGATGTGGTGACAAGATTCTATCTACATAATAGTTCAAAAAGGCCTCCTGCTAATAGCCAAATTATTATATTTTTGCATCCCTTAAGGAAGAGAAATTAGTGATCTAATCATTTTGAATAGTTGAGCTGGGCAAGAGCTAATGGATGCAATGGAGGCTGTGTAGAATTCTTTTTGGTGTAGTGGTTAAGAGTGGCAGACTCTGGAGACAGGGCTACTGTGTGGTCGGGTACTCAGCTCTCTCTGAGTCTCACCAGCTTTTGAAGTCTTTTTAGGGGACTTTCTTGACATTTCTGGACTCCTCCAGATTTGACAAGGGTCTACCAGATCCTCAGGAGTATGAACTGGAAGCAGAAGACTTTAACTGAGTCCCCCATCTGTGGCAACAGCAGGTGCAGGTTTCAGTTCATCTTGAGCAGAAGCTCCGAAGGACCAGCCATGGGAGTTCACAGCTGGAAAGCTACAACAAGCCTCAAATAAGAGTCTCTATACCTCGCCACATTCATCTAGGCGAAGACTGTGAGTAACCTTTTTACAATCATCAAGTTTGGAAAAGGACACTTGATTGCCCCTATAAATCTTTCCCAGAGGCAAAGGGAAGTGGAACTCCCATGGTGGGCGGTGAGACAGAGTGTTGGGAATGTTATGGCATCAAACACATAGGGGCAAAATTATGCTTTGAAATTTTCTAGCTGCTATCTGGGAAATATTGCTACAGAGACTTATTTCACTCTCAAAGAACTTTGTTGGAATTATGGAAAGGGAAACAGGCTGGTGGAGCTAAAATGGTGGTGGTCTGTAGTTTCATTGCCTGTGCAGTTACACAGTGAATGTTTACAAACTGTCTGCTGAGGAGTGAGATGGCTTTTTCAGATTTTTCAGATGCAATTGAGGAGAGGGATTGCTTGACAGATGGAAATATACTGCTGTTGTCAGACATTTTTGGGACTGTTTAAAAAGCCAATTGGTGGAAAAAATTACAACTGCTGTTTTTGAAATATTGGGAGAGATCTTGGACGGCATTGAGAGAGAGGAGATCATAGAGGCACAAAATCAGATGACATCAGACACTACACAAAATGGAAAGCGACGGGACCTGTCTCAACTTTTGACATCTACAATGAGAGATTTATCCAGCTACTTTTTTGATGGGCTGGCTGGATATAATGCAGCCTATGCAGGGTTGGAGAGACAAGGGTATCTGTTTTCGTACACAGGCAAGCCAGAAGAGAACGAGACATTCAAAAATCAAAGACACAAAAGAACAACAATTTTGATAAGACATTTCCAAAAAAAGCAAGAGAAACTCAAACTTTACAAATAATTTGAAGTAGCACTCTTTGACATTCTTGCATGGTTTTAACTGACTGATGGGATAAAGATTTACCAAAACTGGAACCTTTAAGCTGTCGAGAACTGTTTGTTTATTTTGTGTTTCTTCTCCAGACCTACACTGTTATTTGATATCCAATTGATTAAGGAATATAACCTGAAGCAAAGTATTTTTAAATTTTGCCTTGTCTTGACTGACTAATGAAAGCTATAAAATATGGACTTTTAATTTGAAATAACTTACCCTCTGTACTTGTAATGTCCTAATTGAAGGAGGATGGAAAGATATGGGCAGTTTGAATTTTTAGAGAGGAATTCCAGGGAAAAATATAATTAAAGGGCTATTTACTTAGAGAATGTGCATGGAGTTAGCTATTTTGAGAGAGAAGATGAGATGTTACAGGATAAGGTGAAAGCTATATGGCATTGTTAGTGTGAGAGCTGAGATTGCAGGGAAAATATAAGTCATTGTATTTAGGCCTGCTAGTTAATGGGATTTTGAAAACTAACAATGTCAAAAATATGAAAGAATATTTAAAGGAACCAGATTGTTAACTTAGAAGAAATATAAGCCTTCACTCATAGTCAAACTGCTAAGTTATGCCTGTTTCTTTTCTTCTTTGTTTTTATTGATATAAAATAGATTAATAATAGTATATTATAGATAAAATTAAATATAGCAGGTAGAATATAGATGAATTAGTTCTATAACAGGAATAGATCCTTGGTTTAATAGTGTTCGTTACTCTTCTTCTTTGTGGCCTTCACTGCCATCTCATAGGATTTCATAAACATCCTATAAGATGTTCTTGCAGCTTTGTCACGAGTCCACCACCACGCTCACTCTAGCCACCTCAACTGCCATTTCATCCTTCATAGCTCCGAGGTATATCACAGAGGTAGTTTGCTCTGCTCAAAGAGGGCAACAGGGAGTGAGTTCATCGATGGCTTCAGAGGATCTGTTATCCCAATCCTCTATCAGTGCATCCAATGAATCGCCAGGGGTCACTGGATTCCACAGAGCATTCTGGAAACCAATTGGATCCATCACTCTCTGTGGGTGAGCATAAATCAGCTCACCACCCAAGCAGGGAGGGGTTGGGATGCTTAGTTGGGCCTTCAGGGGAAAGTGGTCAGACCATGGCACTGCATCAATGGCATCAAAATCCACATTTATACCCATCCCTAAGATCAGCTCCAGGGTGTGGTCTGCCTAGTGTACGGGGCCTGATACAAACTGAGAGAGTCTCAGTGCTGCCATAGACCAAACTAGATCCATAGCCTGCAAGGAACCAGCCTCATTGGCATGGTCATTAAAGTCTCCCCGAACTACAAGTCTGGGGAACTCCAAGGCCCAGCCCGAGCCCACTTCCAGCAGGTGTGACAGGGTATCTGCTGGTACGCTAGGCAATTGGTACACCAGCCAGATAGGCAATCCCATCTCTTCAGCATCCCATGTCAAACCTACATAATCAATCCTAGTGATCTTCAGTGTGGGGAGTGACCTGAAGGAAAAAGCCTTCCAAATGAGTATCCCTCCCATTCTTTTGATCGGGACCAATGAAGGACCGAGAAACATGAGAGAGCCAATTCTTTCAAGGCAACTATATCACCCTCTCTCTTCCAGTCTCAGTCATGCACACCAGGTCCATTTTCTGTGTTGCAAAATAATTTTGCAAATTTGAGGTCTTATTATTAATGAACCTGGCATTGCACAGCATCAGTGAAGGAGAAAGGTGTGTTTTCCTACCCCCACTACCAGCATATTTCAGGATGGGATGAAGGTTGGAAGGAAGGACCATAACCATATCTCTGCCTCCTTTCTTTGTAATGCCTTGTCCCACAGCCATACCTCCCGCATCCCCATATAACCAGGATCCCTGACTCCATAGTGGCCTCCCCCAGTCAATTTCATCCACCACCACCCCTACACCACCCTACACACATAAACCCACTAATCAAATAAACTCACTAACCCTATCTAGTTAACTAACAACAATACCTATCTTAATCACTACAGTCCCTAACTATGCTGGTCCCTCCTTCCTTACAGCCCTTTGTTAATAAATACAATTACAGTGGAGCACCAGAGCAGGTTCAAGGTTTTGGTTCTGACTTTTAAGGCCGTTAGTGGTCAAGGACCTACATATCTTTGGGACTGCCTCTCCCTATATGCCCCTGGAAGAGCACTGTGCACAGGAAATAAGAACTTCCTGGTAGTCCGTGGCCCAAGAGAAGTGCAGCTGTCCTCAACTAATACAGGTGCCTTAAGGGCCTAACACAACTGGAAAAATAAAAACAATTCCTATGGCTGTTCTAGCCAACCCTTCCCAATAGAGGGTGGTGGCCAATGGTTCAGCAGTTGCAGATTAAAATAAATAATAACACAACCGCTCTGCTTATTGCTCCCACATAGGGAGTTCACAACCTATGGCAACATCCTTGGCAGCTGCTCCAAGTTCTGCCTTGAATATGTCAGCTTTTTAGAGGAAACCAGAAAGCTTGCTTTTTCAACAGCTACAATTTTACCTGCAGCTAGTGTTTGCAATGTCAGTCTGCCAGTGGGAGAAGTAATTTCTCAAAGAGATACTTGCCCTCTGCTACTGGTGTGCAGGCTACCTTGAATTCACCAACTTACTGTATTTATACATAAGCACACAACACAAAGTCTCCCTTCACAGATATATTAATTGTGCTTCTGATACCTCGCATAAAACCAGCTTGCTCAGAATGCAAATCCAACCATTCAATCAGTTTCCTCAGGGCTTCTGCATCCTTCACTCATCCAGTGAAAAGAACTATCCTAATTTTAGCCTGCAACTGAGATATGGCATGCCATATATACAAAAAATCCTCCCAATACATGACACTCATTCAAGTGAATGGGCACTAAGTGACACAGCTTATTTTTTTTCTGGGGCCAGTTCTGATCCAGTTTGTTTAAATGGAAAAACTATTTGCAGAAATTATGGGAATGGGAGTCTTGCCACTTACTAAAGCAAGGCATAGATTACATGATATTGTCTAAACTGTGGAAACATCAGCAATATAATGGTAAATGTTAAAAGTAACTGGAAGAAAACGTTCAGTTCCAATGTTCTTTAGTTTTTTATACAATTTAGGAGGAAGGGGAACCAACCTCCCTTCCTTCTTTTGTCCATCCTCAGCAGTTGGTTAAGACAAATATGTTTGTGTGTGTATAAAATTCCACTAGAAATTATAGACTTAACAGGTACTGTGTCATCAGGTCCCCCTTTGCACATAATTTATGAGATATAGTTTTGCTTTATTACTTTTTACTGTTTTCAGTCACAGTAATAGATTTACTAGCAATTTCTTGTGGCATGCCTATATAATTCCCCATCCCGCATAACCCCTCCTCCCAGGGAGGCTGGGGAGTTAGGATTTTCTCCACCATCTTGTATATTGTATATATACTGTTTTTATTTATTGGTATTTATTGGACTGCTTTAATTTAGTTTTATATTGAGATTGTATATTACTCTGTTGTAAGCCGTCCTGCGCCCTATTCATAGGGAAGGGCAGCCTAGTATATCCAATAAAATCAATCAATCAATCAATAAGCAAAAACAATACAGTGACCTTTTGCCTTGCTAATTTTGTTAGCCATCAATAAAACTGACATTCTTTTTGGTTGTTTGTTTCAAGAATAACCAAAACATTTACTTGATTTGGAAAACAATTGCTACTTAAAGAGGTCACTTTCTTAAACAGAAAGTTTAAAGTCTTGAAACCCCTCTACTCTGGCTGTAGTGCTTGTGATAGCATGTCGGTGGTTATTGTATCTAATACCATAACAACAATCATTAACCAGCTATTGGAATAAAACAGGATATCTGGATTTTGAAATGTATAGCACATAACCCAAAACATAGAAGGATGATCAGAAAGGTATGGATCACATCCAGGGGAGGAGGAAGCTTTTACAGCGATTTTAGACATTCAGCTACAGTCCAGGTTGTATGCATGTGTGCGTGTGTGTTCTGTGATATTCATCACATAAAATGCTGTTCCTTTTGTCAGGGCTACAGGTACTCCCTTCTAACAAGTTAACAGTGTCATCCTAAGCTGTTTTCTTCTCCTTTAAAACACCCTCTGGGGCCACTATTGTCTCTCTTTGCGAAATCACATTATTCCTGTGGCTGCATGGAGCCAAACGCAGCACCTTGGGGCCCAAAGAAGGAGAAAACAGCATGGAGGGGAAGACTGCAGCTACATCTGCCATCATGCCCCAGCTGTGAAGAGAAAAGGGCCAGTGTGAGTCTGGAAGACACAAAACTCCCATTGAAGTATGAAGCAAGGTCCTTGTGTCACTGCTCAACAAATGTGACGAATTTGTGATATGTAAAGAGGGTCTGAGTCCTGACCTGTGTGGCCCAGACTAGCCCCATCAAATCTCAAAAGCTAAACAGAGTTAGTATTTGAATGGGAGACCACCAAAGAAGTCCAGGGTTGCTATGCAGAGCCAGGCAACGGCAAACCACCTCGGTTTGTCTCTTGCCTTGAAATTCCTAGGGTCTTGCCGTAAACTGTGACTGGACAACACTTCCTACTGATAAAGAGGGTTTGAAACACTACCTTGTAGCAGCACCTCTATTATGGCTACAATCTTAATCTTTATTAGTGGTTTGCCTTGTGGATTGCCCAGTTTTACAGAGTGTTGCCAGGCCACACTATATATTCCTAGTAACAGCTGGTGGTTACATGGAGACTCTCCATCCCATAAAATCAGTCCTCATGATGAGTTGCTTCCAGACGTTACAAACCTATGGAGCTAGTATGCATAAGCCCTTTGTGGCAGCCTCCACATCGCTGCTGCAACATATGAAGAATGAGAGCATAAATGGGGCACTGTTTGGTCTTCTGTATGGACTAAACAGGGTGAAAATAACAATAGCATTAGACTTACACTGCTTAAAAATGGTCTTGTATATCAAGAATTAGTCAGAATTTCAGTTTCTACAGAGGAGACATTACAAATGAATGAGAAAGTAACTCTCATCCCAATTTCTACATGATAATTTATTTTATAAATGACTCATTTACCTTCCCTAATATATAGTAAAATTATAGAAAGAGTACCTTAAAATCTTTAACATTTCAGGAGCTTTTCATATTAAGAAATCCATCAAAATGAAAAGTGCCAATTTTCTTCACATCATAAAAATCTCCACATTCAGGGGTCCTTTTTCTGAAGCCCTTTCTTTGCTCATATCCACATGGGGCTCTGCAGTGTTTATTTACTTAATGGCAGCTTTCTTTAGCCCTCAGCAGGAATTCTTAAAGAACCTATAATCAGCCCATTGAGGTGCTTGTACCCACTAGTCCCCATACCAAAACTCTACACATTAATCAGACCTTGCTGCAGCCCAAACTATATGTGAGATAAATATGTTGCATTTTTAAAGGGTACAGATTCCTCACACAGATCATATACCATCTATGCATTGAAGTTCTGTGTGCAAGGACTGATTAACAAATGTCGGTCAGGGACACTGTCCGCCCCCATCCCAGTTCCCTCCATCACATGCTTCTACATGCATTAATAACATCTGCACAGTGCTGTTATAAGGAGGCTTAGAAAAAAAGATAACAAAAGTGGAAGGACTGTTAAAGGAGACAGGAAATATGAACCATGGACCTCAGATTTCTCAGGTCTGTAATTTTGAACGTTTGAAACACACAAAACTCTTCTCCAATGTCTTCATTTTACATGATGTACATGACATATTTATCATGCAACATTATCAGGCAATGAGTGGATCAGAACAGATAGTTCCATTGCTGAGAGATGCCAAAGAGAACAGACTATTCCACACAAACAATTCCTTTAATGGCATTTCACAAGAGTAAAGACTTAATATCTGAGAAATTTAAAAAAAAATCAGATTCTGCACTCAAATTACCCTATATTGAGTGCCTACAAAATTTTGCTACGTATACAGGCAGCAGCCAGTAAAAACTTTGCCACAAGTTTGGTTATGTCTTCCTCAGTGCTATTCAACAGAAATAGTAGTTTGTTCGGCTTGGAACAATCTAACACTCTACCCAAAATTGGTGATAAAATTTGTTTCTTAATGGAAGCATAATAACAACATTCAAACAGCACATGGTACACTGTTTCAATCATTTCACATGCAAAGTCTATTGGCAAAGGGAATACCTTTGAATCTTCCAAATAAAATTGCTGAGGGTAAAACATTAAGCCTAGCCAGTGTAAAACTTCTACACAATTTTGGAGATTGCAGTTGAAAGAAATAACTGCAAGAGTCCTACCATGGGAAATATCCCATGGTTCAGAGGGGAACAAGTCTTATTGGCTGCATTATACAAGTTCCATAACTCTGCCTCCAGTAATCTGTTCCCTATTTTGTGGAACACCTCCGTTTCAGAGAGCATCAGCATAGATTCAATAGAGATATTCAAGGATCTCAGTTTTTTCTCTATTATGGCAAGCCAGGTTGAGTCTCAGTTAACATCTGATAACTGTAGCTAGAGGGATCTGAGTTATAGTGCAGTCAGACCCAATATTTGAAGGTCATAAGCCACGCCCTCGTAGACATAAGGCTTTGACCACATTCCAGACAGAGGGCCTTGTATGGGGAGCAAGGTGGAACACCTAGTATCCTCCTTAAAAAGCTCGAATGGTCTTGTTCAATTGACTTATTAACTGCCTCGATCCACACAGGGGCTCAATAAAGTAGTTTTATATTAAATACTTTTAACACAGATGGCACAAATTGGTTCCCCCTCTCTGAGAAGTAAAACCGTAGGAGGGCATTGACATTTGCCTTAAGGTTGTTAGTTGCTATCCTACGCTGGAGTGTCCAATTTGTGGTAGCATGAAAATAAAGCCCTAGGTACTTAAAGTATCTTACTTGCTGAACAGACTATTCTGCCAATTACAAATATGTTAGGCCAGTATGACTTTCAGCCATTCATTTCTGAAAATTCTGTTTTGTTGCCGAAATCCAAAAAAACAATAGGAAAAGATCCATTCTTTCTCCAGATCTAGGGGGCATGCTATCTGTGAGCACAGCAGGAAACAGAAGCACTTGAAACTAGTAGTATATCAAGGTAGAAAGCCATTATTACTTATTGAACAGGAAAATAAATGAGCCCAAACTGGCTTAAGCTTGCAGTGATCCACAAGTACAAAGCACTGAGGAATGATATTCAATCAATCAAAATTAGCCAAACCTAAGCACTGGAACAATAAGTAAAAAAACCAGAGAGGTGGATACATTTCCAGACTACACTGATAGATAATTTATCCATCATGAATGCACTTGGAGTACATCACATTCCCCTAAGCAGAGAAAAGGAACAAGTTTAATATATCGTACTAATGTTTGCTGAAACTGAGTAATATGGAAACAGCTGGAAATAATTATAGAAACTGTATCATCCTTAATCGCATATATCTAAGACACATTCCCCTACATATCTGTCACTCAGGCCCATCCAATTTTTTCTGTCTTTAATATGACCCATTTATAATAAATCCAAATTTCACATGAAAAAGTCATTTTCCTGTATTCAGCAGAATAAAGTAGGACAGATTTGCTACTGTACAGTGCATGGGTTCTATTAATTACCTGAGCCACCTGTTCTCAAACTTTGTTGTTGCTGTTTTCACCAAATATGCTCAAAAGGATTCTTTGTGGACCATGGATCCTCTGAATAAGCAGAATGTTTCCTGAGGTTAAAGTTGATGGCTCAGCTATTACAAGTCCAAGCACAACACTTAGCTTGGAATGCATTTCATAAACCGTGTGTATGATCATATCATTTCATATCATTCCAGAACCTTCCACTTTCAGAAATTGGAGGGGGATTAAGAATATAAGAGAAGCCATGTTGGATCAGGCCAATGGCCCATCCAGTCCAACACTCTGTCTCACACAGTGGCCAAAAACCAGGTGCCATCAGGAGGTCCACCATTAAAGCTATTCTTCTTTAAAGCTTTTGACAGTTCACAAAAGCCTTCCAACATATTCTACTAAGCAATTACATGTCACTCTAAAGGCCAGAATATGTTCCAGATAATTCACAATAAAGTCACTGTCCTCCATTTTCCCCCCTCAAGAATCCAGTATTTGACACTCCGTTCACACTGTGAGGTTATGTTTCATCTTTTACCCTCAGTTTATTCAATATATTTTTCTTCTCTCTGCTATAATTATCATAATGACTGAGTGTATAACACATGGACATATATACAATGGTATTTTCCAACCAAATATCTCTTAGGGTGTGTTCAGACGGATCTTTTGATCTGCCATAGGAACGACTCCCTTGCGGATCAAAAATGCACGACCAGACAGAAACATCTGGGAAATATTCCGGTCCCATAGGCATCCCGTTCTGCTGCGCCTCCAATCCTGATTTTAAAAGTAGCAGTTTCAATGTAGGGTTTTCGCTTACCCGCGCAACAACTGCAGACTTTCTTCCGTCTGGTCACTCCATTAGCGCGCGATAGCTCCCGTCGGCTCGGTCTGACGTCAGACCGAGCCGACGGGGGCGTGATTTTTAAAAATTGAAACCCCATGTGCGCTTTAACGAGGAAACGCATTCAGCGATAAGCACTACGAGGAATGTCATATTCATGCTTATTTCTTTTAGGGACAAGATGTTACCGCGATGGGAGATGGAGGGGGGAAGGACTGTTCTAACTTGCAAAATAGTCCCTCCATTGATCATGATGGCAATGGCAAGGGGGAGGACCGGGACTTTGCTGAAAACCCTCCGCGATCGCCTCAGTTCTCCAAGGAGGCGCAGCCTTGCCTATGCGAATGTACAAAACTTTTTTTAAAAAAATCCTCGGTGGATGCCGTGTAGACAAATCACGGTGGGAACAACGCGCGGTGAGGCTATTTCATGGGGGGCGTCTGGTCGTGCTAGGCTGGATTAAAAAAATCGGGATAAAATTTTAGGAGGGCTCATGGCGCGATTGACTGGCCGTCTGAACGCAGCCTTAGACAAATTCTACCATACAAAAGGTCAAAAGCAAATCTCTGATGATTGATGTTGGCAGGGATAATGTGGTTATGCTGCTTTCATGTTCTCTCTTTCACCTACTCTTCCTTAGAATAAGAGGTGGGAAAGGATTTCAGTTGTCTTCCTCTTCCTGTCTGAGGTGAATCAATATCATTTCTGGGGGCTATCCTCCCTGGTGTTCAGCTTATCACAGGCCAACCTCATCATTCTTCCCACCTAGAGCAGGCCCATGTAGAGCACCTAGCAACAGACTAATCTTGAAGTTACTGTGGAATGGATCCACATGACCAGATTGGATGGTTCAGGGCATCCTCCAGGCTAAGTGAAGGTGTTCAGAAAGTATTTTTGCAGAAGAATTAGCTTGCTTCTCCAACAATAATGGTAGGCCTAGTATAACTTCCAGTCTCTTAAAAGAGTCATCAAGGGATGGCTAAGCCCTATCAAATGCAGCAAACACTGTATCCTCCAGGACCTCAGCCTTCCCATCAGCATCACCTCTGCCTTGACAGGATTCAGTTTCAACTTATTCATCTTTATGAACTATTATATCATTGGGTACATGCTTATTGCTAAGAACAAAGTTTCTGAATTTGAAATCTGGCTTTAAATTTTTATAAAAAATGCTTTCAGTTGTGTTGAATTCTCCTGAAGGTTTAGGGTTTGTCAGATGTTAAGCAGTAAGTATCATTGTCTGGGAAACCCAAAGCAACGGTTGAGATATTTAGTATAGTATCATGAGATCTCAGCTCTTTGAAATGCTTTGCTTTTATTCAATCCCCATTCAAATATTTAAATATTTTCCCACTAACCTGGGGATTTGCCTGAGCTGCAGAGTTTGTGATTTGCATGATAGGGCCACCTATGTCTGTTAGATATCTTTAAATATGAGCAAAAGCAGAAGAGTCAGTATTCTTCAGTGTTTTATGTATGACAGCCAGACTTGTGAAAATTCTGTGCTCATATTCCTTTACTGTATCAAAAGAAAAACCCAAGGCAGAATTCCACTGAGCAGTATACTTTACTGAACAGTACATACAACAGTACACTTCCAGTGTATATTCAGTGTATATGCAGTCCCAATGGAGCAAATAACATGTACCCCTGACCCATTTTGGGTCCAGAAAATACTGTGGGGGAGCCAGGTGCCCCTCCTCCACCTGTGTTGTGGTCCTGATCTGCATTGAGCTCCTGTAGCACTTTTAAATTGAGTTGCCATGGGAATTTGCAGGTGTCGTATGTCTATAAATCCATGTGGTGATCACATGTAAAATGTAACATGTCATTTGGGCCTCAGTGAGGAAACTTTAGAGGGAGACTTCTTCCAACAGAAGATTCCTCACATAGCAGAAGGGAACTATCAAATGCAACTGGTAGAAAATAAGGTGTCTTTACTCCTTTGCATTACAGTGTCTGGAAGAACAGTAAGGGAATACTATGTACAATATTATATATTAGCACTGTGCCCACATAACTTGCATCTATCTCCATGACGCATGCACACACTAATAAGCTATGACATGTTAGGAAATTCTAAGCTCGCAACTGGCAAGTGAACTTGAAATCCATCTTTGCACACGATAAGGCTAGGTCATTTTACATAGCTTAAAAACAAAATGCAAGTAATTTCATTCTGCATCATTTATTAGGTCACGAAAACCTTACTTCTAAAAGGCTAACCTGTTCCCCACAGTTTTATAAAATTGCTATTTTGTGGCTTGATAAATGATGTAAAAGTGGTATTTTATATGGCTTCTGCAAATAAAAACATGTTTTTTGCATAACAGCAACAAATAAGAACTGATCTTCCATATGTAAAGAATTCCAGAGTTCAACAGGAGTGGCAGTCTAGGATCAAAAACTAGTTTCTCTCTTGCCGCCACTAAATTACTTTCCTTGTCCTTCTAGGGCAAGGTTGAACAATAAAGCAGTATGGATAAGTCAGTATTTTCAAAATAATTATGGGATACAATATTTAAGTTAAAATGAAGGGTGTGTTTTCTGGAGGCAGAAGAGTTTACAAAATGGACTAAAGAGAAAGCTTTAGTGTGAATGACTCAAGGTCTTCAAGGTTCTGCTTCCTCTCCAGGGTCTCTAGGAACTAAACCTCTGGACACGGAATGGTGGTCTCACATGTCTCTGGGATCAAGGCAGGCAACCTGCAGCACAGAGTCTGTCTAACCTTTCACACCCTGCAGCTGCCAAAGTATATCTTGAACTGTTGATAAACTGTTATAGGACAATTCAGGGTTTTTCAGCAATATGTCTTTGATTTTTAAAAAAGCACTTTTGGCTTTTTATGGGTGAGGGCAGAGTTAAATGAACACAGCATACATAAGGAAGAGCAGAGCATGCTCCGGTGTGTAAGAGGAGTTAGAGAGGAGTCAGCAATCTGTCATATGACCATTAGGGTGTCACAAGTGTGTCTGTGGTTTTTTTAGCTATGAAATGTTGGAGGCTACAGAAATGGTCATTGGCAACTGCATTTCCTCAGCTCTTGTAACACTGCTTGTAGAGCAACAGGCGAAGACACAAAGAGGACAATTTTTAAAAAGAACCAGCCTAGATGGCTTGGAATCACTTATTAAGCAATTATTGTCACACACACATCCCCAATCACAAAACTATACATTCCTTACCTCAGTCACCTTCATACATCGCTCACTCTGTTCTCATTTCTACACAACTTTTACTCCGGCATGCATGCATACACTGCTCACATGCCCCATAATGCTGTAGAATGTCCATTTTCAGTTTTGTGGATCCTGTGCATCCCCGTTCCAGGTCTTTGAACCCATTTTTAGGTGATCATCATACAGAAGGGAAAGGGAAATAAATTAAATCAACTTTTATTTCAGGTATGTGTGCAGCACAGAACACAATGCAGGCAATCCCAGAGCTGCTTTGGGTGTCAATGTTTGGCTTAAATGTACATCTGTGCCATCAAATCACAACTGACTTATGGTGACCCCAGCAAGGGACTTTCAAGGCAAGTGAGAAGCAGAGATGGTTTGTCATTGCCTTCCTCTGCAGAGCCTTCCTTGGTGGTCTCCTATCCAAGTACCAACCCTGCTTAGCTTCCGAGCTCTGGTGAGATTGTGCTATACCATGCCATCTTCCCTCCCATTTGGCTTAAAAGTAGGGTTAAAAAATACAATAGATCAAATCAATTGAAGCATTAGGCAGAGGAAAGAGGGGGAAGCTCAACTGTATGGCAAAGGGATTTTATTAGGGCTTTAGCAAAAAGCTACAAATTTTGTGGCAAATATTACAAGAAACAAGGAAGCAATATTAGATGAGTCAATAGCACAGAGAATCTACCACCTGGCAGTTTGGGGTTTTTTTCTTTCAAAACAAAATATGGTCAGACTGAGATGCTTTTGGTGTTCTTATTTATACAAAGCAATTTATACCACAAACACATAATCCACAACATGAGACAGAGGAAAAACTAGTCTGATCTAGGGAGAAAGGAATAAGAAATATATATTGCCAAGCCATTTGAAATAAAACTTCTAAAGCCTTTTTAAATTGTAACATCTTGAGGAAAGAAAAGCACTGAATTATATAAAAGCAGGCAGGGAGCCAACATCTGGCAGCAGTAAAATTGTTTTTAGGCAAGCCCTTTCCATTCAGCACAGAGACCTGGATTCAGGCTGCACAGAATAACAGATCTGTGAAGATGTACAAGAGTTCTGGTTGCCAGAAGGATACCCTGGGCTTTGAGTGAAAATTTTTCTGTCATTTGATCTCCTAACAGAGCCAGCTGAGATGAGTTATGCTTCCCCCCACCAGGAACCTTGAAAGAATTGTTCAAACCATAAGCTCATTCCTGCTGAATTGGAAACAAATGCCATGGCTGTGCTGTCGGGCTTTGAAATCAAATTCACCCCAGCTCTTCCTAAATTTCTGTAGAAGAAACAAAGCTCTTTCCTGCGTCTGCCACTTTAGTCTCTGTGGAGAGACCTCCTTTCTGCAGTGCCCCTCTTCTCTTCCGCCACCACTAACAGACTGTAGTCTTTCATTCCAGAAGGCCACATCACAGACTTCTCCCATGTGTTAACTATATTCTGTTTGCTGCCATTAGGTTATGCCATTGCAAACAGAGTCTCCTAATTAAGCCCAGAATACCAGGAAATACCTGGGCTCCTCTAGATTCACCAGTCACACTGATGTTGTTTTGCCTCAGAAAGTCAACCCACTCTTGTGGCTGTGATGTGTATGCATGGCAGTCTCATGCTCACATGCAGCTGTGCATGAACAGGACAGAAGCCACCCCATTTCCATCAGTGTTGGGGGCAATTCATATTTGCAATTGCCAAGCACTTGACACTGAAGAGAAGAGATTACTCTATGTCCAAGACATACACCTGAACCTGGAAAAGCAAAACAAGAGAGGCTGCTACTATTTCGGCCTGCAGACTGCTTGTGCCTCACTCTGCTTGCAGGGTTCCACCCTGTCATAGTATTTCCATCCAGTACTGGGTTTTGTAATAATAGGGTTGTGAGAAATTGATGTTTTGATGTAGTAATTTGAGTGGTTATGTTGGACTATGATTTTAAAGTGTGTAAACTGCTTTGGGTCCTATATTCCAGGAGAAAAGTGTCAGATAAATATGCTAGGTTTTTAAAACTGCAGCTAAAATATTGCATCTGGCAGCAATGTTGCTCCCAATCTGCCTCCCCTCACCTAAAATAAATAAATGAATGGCATTCACTGTATTCACTGGAACCCTGAAAGGCTGCTGCAATTGCAATGTTAGCTGCCCCAAAGTTTTCATACTTAGAAGCGGCATAGGGAAGCCAAATTTTACAGAGAAGCGATGTTATTATAATCCTTCATAGTTTCTCTGAAAACAAGTATTTCTGAAAAGGGCTGCTCTTAAAACAACAACAAGGACCTTTCCATGAGTTTATGAGGAAGAAAGCAGCAGCCAGAATATCTGGAGCAGTGGGTGCCTAGCTATGGTTTGCTTGTGGTCACTTTTGAAATTCTGAGAAAGGGTAGAGGGTGGTACCACCAAATGGTTGCCACAGAGGCCCAGCCAATCACATCATGGTTGACAAAGGAAGCACTTCTTGCAGTTAAGTGGTGAAGGAAAACTGCGACCAGCTCTTTGCTTTGGGGGAAGAGACTTTGTTTGGTTAAAGAAAGGAGAAGGTTTGTTCCTCTCCTCCTCCTCACCCCCCCCCCGCACGGCCACAGGGAGAGGCTTTCAAGGTCAGTGACATAAGAAAGCCAAGCCCAGAGTAAACAACTGTGATACACCTGCCTGGGATGAGTGCAGCAGTTTGCTGGTCAGAGCCTAACTGTAAATGACAAACTGCACAAGTTCACCACAGGGACTTGCAGCTATACTGTAGCTGCTTTTCTCGGTAACGCCTCATGAATCTAATGGCTTGTGTTTTATACTGTAGTTTTTAATTGAAAGCCACCTCAATAAGTACTTTGAAGAGGTAGCGTAGAAATATTCTAAATAGATAAATAAATGAGTAAATGTGCAGCAGGGCCCAATTCAGGCTGGGACTGCTGAGCAGGAGAAGGAGGAATTCCTGCTTTCCTCCATGTGCTGTTTTCAGTGATAGTATCTGGGGCATTATTTTCTCTGTGGGGAGATAGCACATGCAAGCATCCAGTGCATGTTCTGGCTCCCAATGGAGCAATTTTTAAAAAAAAATTATTATGGGATTTATACCCCGCCCTCCCCGCAAAGCAGGCTCAGGGCGGCTCACAATCAATGTAAGTACATACATAAAACATACATATTTAAAAATACACCAGTTAAAACATATTATAAATACAAGTATAAAACCATTACAGTACAAATTACAGTGCAAAGATGCTAGCGGTGGTTAACCATTAGGCCAATGTTTCGCCGTCTCTGAAGAGCTGGTATTCCTTACTTGCCAACTCCAGTGGCCCCAGCTTGGTAGTAAATACTAGGTGTTCCTGCTCAGCTGCTCCGTTGTGGCGTTACGGGCTGGGCACTCCAACGGCGGCGGCCCCTAATTGAATGCCTGGCAGAAGAGCTCCGTCTTGCAGGCCCTGCGGAACTGAGAGAGGTCCCGCAGGGCCCTGATCTCCTCCGGGAGCTCGTTCCACCAGGTAGGGGTCGCCGCTGAAAATGCCCCAGCCCTAGCGGCAGCTAGCCTGGCCTCCCATGGGCCAGGGAGGGTCAAACGATTTTGCAACCCAGACCGTAGTGCTCTCTGGGGTATGTACGGGGAAAGGCATACTGGTGACACCCCAGCTCATACCTCCGGGCAATCTGGGCAAGGGGGCGCATATAGATGTTGAATAACATCGGGGACAAAACAGCCCCCTGGGGCACACCACACTCAAGTGGGTGCCTCCTTGACTGCTGATCCCCTAGCGCCACCCTTTGTCCCCGACCTTGGAGAAAGGAGGCAAGCCACTGCAAATAATGATCCCCACCCCAAATGACCCCCAGGCTGCTTCAGCTGCCTTCTTCCTTCTCCCATGCTGCATGTTGAATCGGGCTTTGCTGCATGTTGCTACTGTGAACTAATAGCTACAGTATAACTGCAAGTCCCTGTGGTGAATTCATGCACTTTATAACATCTAGTTAGGTTCTTAGTAAGTACAGTGTCCAAAACTCCCTGAGTTTCTTTCCCCTTTTCCACTCAAGATCCATTGAATTTGAGTTTGCCCCACGCCCCAGCCAAGAGAGGGAGTCCAGAATCTACCTGCCTGGAAGGGGAAAGCTAAGTGGAATCATCCAGCTGTTGTTACCTACAGCCTCACCAGTGGGACTCCTGCTTGAAGTCTATGTCTCTTTGCTGGAGCAGGCCTTTGAGCCAGCAGTTTCCTCTACGGGCTTGCATCATCATGTTTCCCTGGTCTTCTGGGATAAAGCCTGGACTCCAGCAGTGGTCGGTCCATCACCAGTGGGGTCATCACCAAAGGAGGTCACAACTTTGGGGTCACCTCTTCATAGGTTGTCAGGCCTGGGTTGGAAAATTCCTGGAGACTTTGGGGATGGATCCAGGAGAGGAGAGTGTTTGGGGAGGGGAGGGGCCTCAGCATGGTACAATGCCACAGAGACTGTCAGGTAGCACTGTCATGGGTTTGGAATGTGAGGGGAGTACTCTCAGTCTGCCAACCTCTGACCATTACTATTCTACTGTCTGTATGTTATCATTTTCCTGGCCTTGTAGTGTCTCCAGCTGCAGAACTCCTCTGCTGGGAATCAATAGCTTTTAGACTGTTTTGCCTGCTTTGCCCACTTGCTTTGCCCGTGTGCAAGAACTATTCTCATTGGCTTCAGCTCGTATAGGGGCTTGTTTGGTTTCACTATAATTTAGAGAGCCTGGCTGTTCCTGGGTATTCCTGACACAAGCTGTACATGTGTCTTTAGTTATGATTCACCAATAAACAGATTCTTCTATTGAAGCCCTGCGTTGTGCGACCTGACTAAGGAGCCTGATAAAGTGTCAAGAATCCATCATCCTTTTGACCTGTATCTCTCTATCCCGAGATGAGTGGAAGCGAGGAAGAGATTCCTACCCAGACTGTGTCTGGGGAAACGGTCCCTATGACCACCATGATGACCATATATCCCCTAGAGGAGGAGACAGGAGTGGGTGCACCTCTCTTGGACCCCTTTGGAGGGGCAAGCGCACAGGTGACCATGAGGCAGAAGGGACTACATTGGGGAAAGTTTCATGCGGATACCCATGAAACTTGGACACCCATCCTGGGGCTGCATTGGGAAAGTTGTTATGACTGGCCAGTGCATAAGCTCAGTGTTGAGCCAGGGGCAGGAGCCATCTTCAAAGAAACAGGGAAGGCTGAGGGGATCATAGACACTCGGCTGGGCCTGCTTGAATGCAGGCAGGATCGACTCTTTTGAATGGTTGAAGAGTCATTCCGCAATCTGCCAGGAATCGTGAGGGAGGTGGTGCATTGCAAGCTTGAACTTCAGTTGCCAGTGCAGCCAGCTCTACCATCCCTGCAGCAGCCGGCATAGCCACCCCTGGGGCAGCAGCCAACCCCGGGGCAGCAGGTACCTCCCATTGGTCAATAGCCCACCATCCCACTCCCAAGAGGCCAGGTTCCGGGCAACCACCCTGAGAGGCACCCCAGCTGGCAGAACTATTGGACGCCACATTTGATGGGACACCCGAGAAACTGGCATTTTTTGTAGTGTGTGCGGAGAAGTTTGTACTGAATTGGGGCCACCTGTTCCCAGATGAGGAGCGCATTGTGGACCACATCTCCTCCCGGTTGCAAGACGGGGCAGCTGACTGGTACATGAGTCTCCATAATGATGATGGCCCAGAATTCCAGGGAGTGGATGCTTTCATGTGGGCTCTCAGGATCCAATATGAAGACCTGAATGCCAGAGAAATCGCCCGAGCTTTCCTGCACACCTTCTGGCAAGGGATGAAGTCCATGCGGGAGTATTCTGAGGAGTTCAGATGGCAAGCAGCAAAGATCCAAGGGTGGCTGGATGATGTCCTGGCCGAGCAGTACCCATTTGGTCTTCACCCGGAGATCCAGGAGACAGTCCTCCACAGCATGCAACCCGTTTCCCTGAATGTGTGGATACAAGAGGCCACAGATGCCGAAAGTCACCTGAGAACCATTTGCATCGACAATACGGCCACCCTGGATAAGGTTGTGTTGGCAATGCCAAAACCCAAGACACTACTGAAGCAGAAGGAGGGGATGCGGGAGCAATGGATGAAACAAGGGCTCTGCTTGAGATGTGGTGAAGCCGGTCACTTCGTGGTGGTGTGCCCGAGATCAGGACCGTCAAGCACTCCAAAGAAGGGCCCGGAGAAAAAGCACACCAACACACCAGTGAAGAAGCCAACCACCCGCCCCAAGACTCAATGTGCTCTGCAAGCCAGCCTTCCCGAGGGGGAAACGGAGTCATCCAGCAAGGAGGAGTCCCAGCTGGTGGGAAATGGGCAGGACCTGCTGTAAGTGGCACTGAACAGCTGGTCCCCATCCCAGAGGCACAGAAAATGGTAAGCAGATACCCCCCTTTTTTCATGACTAGAACTATCATGAATCCCAAATTAGGCACCCATGTGTGAGTGCAGGATCTGATTGACTCGGGGTGTGGAAGGGATCTGATCAATCCCTCACTTGTGACAGGACTTGGGGCCAAGGTTGTTAAACTCCCAAAACCCCTGGTGTTTACCCAAATGGATGGGTCTGCCATGCAAGACCCTTGCAAATATGAGACTGTCCCACTGCGAATGGGTGTGGGAGCGCACTGGGAGCATTAGCCTTTCGTAATCACTGTGGCGGCTCACTTCCCATTGGTGCTGGGCAGCCCATGGCTCCACGATCATGACCCCTATATATTATGGGATGAGGACATAGTCCAAATCATTTCACCCAGATGTCATGCACATGGATGGGATGGAGTGTGGGGGACTCCCCCTCCCTACAAGCTGGTGCAGGCATGCCTGGCTAGCGAGGAGGTGGATGCAATTCCCCCCTGTATACCGGGACTTAGCACAGGTGTTTGAGGAAGAGGAGGCAGACAAGTTACCACCTCATAGACACTCAGACTGTGCCATTGAATTATTGCCTGGGCATCAATTACCCAAGGGAAAGTTGTATGCCATGAGTCTGACTGAAAAGGAGGAGCTGCATTTGTTCATTGACAAAAACCTTGCCAGAGGTTTCCTTCGGCCAGCTTCCTCCCCGTTCACAGCCTCTGTGGGGAAAAAAAAGATGGTGGATTGAGACTATGCACGGATTATAGAGGTTTGAATGCTGTGTCTACTATGAACACTTACCCTCTCCCTCTGATCAAAGACCTCTTGGCTGAGGTTAGGAAGGGGGAAATCTACTCCAAACTCGACTTTTATGATGCTTACTTCCGGGCCCAAATTAAGGAGGGGGATGAATACAAAACAGCATTTAACACCCCGTTGGGTCAGTTCAAATACCGGGTGATGCCCTTCGGGCTTCAGGGGGCTCCAGGGGTCTTCATGATCATGATAAATGAAGTATTGCACAAGCACTTGGTTCAAGGGCGTTGTCATTTATTTAGATGATATTTTGTTGTACTCTCCTGATAAAGAGTCCCACATGGCTTTGGTCCAGGAGGTATTGGAAACGTTGCACAAGCACAAACTGTTTGCCAAGTTGTCAAAATGTGAATTCCATTGCATGGAGATTGACTTTTTGGGCTACCGTGTTTCCCCCCGGGGTTTGGAGATGGACCCAGCCAAAGTCCGGGACATGGTGGGGTGGGAACCCCCTCGAACCTGGAGGCAACTCCAGGCATTCCTTGGTTTTGCCAATTTCTACAGGGCATTTCTCGCTGACTTTGCCCAGGTGAGCTTACCACTCATGGATCTCTTAAAGATGAAGGGGAAGGGCCCTGAGAGTACCTGGCTGGGTGCTAAAATAACCTGGATAAATGAATGCCAGGAGGCATTCGACCACTTGAAAGCACTGTTCACATCTGAACCTGTGCTTGCCCACCCAAATGAACTCAAAAAAATCATCATTCAAGTGGACACGTCTGATGTTGCTATGGGTGGTGCCATCTTGCAGGAGGGGGGGATGGGAAATTACACACCCTTGCCTATGTCTCCCAGAAGTTAACGATATGGAACACTATTGGTTGGTTTGGGATAAGGAGGCGGGAGCTATTAAATTGGAGCTCTCTACATGGCATCACTGGTTGGAGGAGGCCAGGGTACCATTTAAAGTATGGACTGACCATAAAAACTTGGAAGTACTTAAAATGCCCTGAAGTCTTAACGTGAAACAGCTCTGTTGGGCTGATTTCTTTTCTAAGTTCAATTTCACAATCCAACATTTCCCAGGCAAAGCTAATTCCCTGGTGGATGCGTTGTCATGCCTCCCACAGCCTGACAGTCACCGGGAGGAGGTTCTTGACTCGATGTTTACACCCTCCCAGTTGGGAGGAGCAGTTGTGACGCACAGCCAGTTGGTGGCCCAACCCCTTATAGATATGGAATCCTGGGAACTGAAGTTCACCTCTGCCCTCTATGACAGTGATCGGCAGGAACTACAGAAAGAAGGAGAGATGGAGGAGCAGGCTAATGGCTGTTGGTACCATGGCCATAAGCTGTTTGTACCTTTGGCTTTGCAGGGTAATATAATGTTGGCGGTGCATGGCAACAAACTAGCAGGGCATCTGGGATTCATGAAATCCCTGCACTTGTTACAATGTCAGTTTTGGTGGCCAGGGATGAAGAAGGATCTCTCCCTTTTTGTTGCATGCATTATGGGCAAGCCGAGACCCAGGAAGCCACCGGGACTCCTACAACCCCTACCCACATCTGGAAGGCCGTGGAAAGTTATCTCTATGGATTTTATCACTGATTTGCCATCCAGTCATGGCAAAACTGTTATCTGGGTGGTGGTTGATCTGTTTTCAAAACAGGCTCATTTCATTCCCTGCCTACTGCACAAGTGCTAGCCAAAGCTCTTCTCCAACACATATTTCTGTTACATACACTTCCCCGAAAGATTATCTCCAACTGGTGTTCACAATTTGTTTCCAAGTTTTGGGGAGAACTGCTGTGTCTCATGGGAGTGGATTGTGGTTTAAGCAGTGCTTACCACCCCGAGACTGATGGCCAGATGGAGCGGGTGAACCAAACCCTTGAAAGTACCTCCGCTGTTTCACTAACTTCCAACAAGACGATTGGGAAGGGCTCCTCCCCCTGGCGGAGTTTTGCTACAACAATGTGTGCCATTATTCCATGGGGGTCCCCCCATTTATGGCAGCTTATGGATATGAGGCACCACCCTTCCCATTTTTGTCTGATGCAGCCATGCCAGAAGGGGAGGTGGGGGGTTGGTGTAAATAACTACAGGCAGCCTGGCCACTTCTATGCAAAGCCTTGGACAAGGCTAAACTGGATTATAAACAACAGGCGGATAAGAAATGCTCAGTGGGCTGAGACATCCAGCCTAGTGACTCGGTTTATGTATCTACCAAGAATATCAAGGGACTTCAGCCTAGTAGGAAACTGGGTTGGAAATATGTGGGACTGTTCCCTATGAAACGTAAAATCAATGATGTGACTGTGGAGCTTGAATTGCGTAAAACTTTGAGACAATTGCACCCTGTTTTCCATTTCAGATTACTCCGCCAGGATCCTGGACCTAATGCTTGGCGACCACAACATGCACAACCACCACCCCCGATGGTGCAAGGTGAACCGCTTTATGAAGTGGATGACATTTTAGACTCTAAGCTTCTTAGGAACAAACTGTTCTATTTGATTGAATGGGTAGACTTTGGGCCACAGCACAGGGAATGGGTGGAGGTGGATCACATTCGGGGGCCCCGCCTCATCCGTCATTTCGATTGTCACTACCCCAACAGGCCAGGGAGGAGGCGCTTGGGAGGGCAGGATGTCAGGTAGCCCTGTCATGGGTTTGGAATGTGAGGGGAGTACTCTCAGTCTACCAGTCTCTGACCATTACTATTCTACTGTCTGTATGTTATCATTTTATTATTTATTTATTTATTTATTATTTTCCATTTATATCCCGCCTTGCTGTGTCTCCAGCTGCAGAATTCCTCTGCTGGGAATCAATGGCTTTTAGATTGTTTTGCCCGCTTTGCCTGCTTGCTTTGCCCACACGCGGGAACTATACTCATTGGCTTCAGCTCATTTAGGAGGTTGTTTGATTTCACTGTAATTTAGAAAGCCCGGCTGTTCCCGGTATTCCTGACACAAGCTGTACATGTGTCTTTAGTTATAATTCACCAAAAAACAGATTATTCTATTGAAGCCCTGTGTTGTGTGATCTGACTAAGGAGCCTTCAAAGCAGCCATTTTCTCCAGGGGAGCTGATCACTGTCAGCTGGAGATTAGTTGTAGAAGCAGGTGATCTCCAGGCCCCACCTGGAGGGGACACGAGGGTGAAGGCCTTTTTCTTTGTTTATAGACCTAGAGGTACTGGGGGGGGGCTAAAGGACTCATAAAATGGTTGGGGGCAGGAATCCTAGTCTTGAGCTACCTCCTTATTGAGGAAATAACTGGTGAGCGTGTGCCTTGGAGAGTGGTCCACCATTCCCCTGGTCCTGGGTAGAGGGAGATCTGGCAGTGGAACACGCTGGCCATTCTAGGCAAAGGAGGCCTGGCTGCTGCTTGGCCACTCCTCCTTCTAGTCTGCCTCCCAGCCAACAGAGACCTGCTCAATCTGAGGTTTTACCCCTTGGCCTTAAGATCCTACTGCTGAATGCCAGGTCACTAAATGGAAAAACTACTGTCAGTCAGGATTTAATGGCTAAGCAGGCTGACCTGGCTGTATGAGGCTGGGGGATGTAAAATCCAATTCAGCCCTGTTCTCCAGGTTTCTCTGTATAGCAGCAGGCTAGGCCAGAAGGACAGTAGGGTCAAAGTGGTCTATTGCAATTCCATCCTTCTATCCAGCAGATTTTTAGTTCTGACTGTATGCCCTTGAAGGTGGCTGAATGGGAAAGAGTAGGGATTTTGCTGGTGTGCCATCCACCTTGCTGCCCAGCCATCTCTCTTCCCAAGCCAGTTGATCTGGTCCTGGGCATGCTATTGGAGACCCCGAGAATGATGGACCTGGGTGACTTTAACATCCATGTGGAGGCCAGGCTGTAAGGAGTGGCTCAGGATTTGCTGTTAAAATTAGAATGTTTTATTCATTTTTAAAGATAGAAACAAAAGACAACCACTTACAAAGAAAAACTAATACACAACAACAATGGAGTATGTACTCATTATACCTACTTAAATTTAACATAAATAGAATCGTTCTCTTATACACTTAAACCAATTTAGGAGCGGCTCAGGATTTCATGGTCTCTATGAGGTTCATGGGCCTGGCACAAGTGATTACTAGCCCCACACATTTAGCAAGGCTCACACTGGTTTTGGTCTATTGTATTGCTGGGGAGGGTGATCTAGAGGTGGGGGAGTTTAAGCTGACTTCCTTGACATGGGCAGATCATTGTGGTCACTCTGTAATCAGACTTACTACTTCCTCTTTCCTCCATAGGAGTGCTGGACCCATTAAGGTGGTCTACCTCAGGCTCCTGATGGATCCCAGCTGGGTTCATGTCAGCACTTGAGAATTTTCCAACCTTGGTTGTTGATGATTCTGTCAAGGCTCTGACTGCTCTTTGTAACAGGGAGATGGGGCTGGTGACACAATCGCCCCCAAGTACCCTCTCCCTCCATACAGAGCCAAACAGTCTCCCTAGTTCACTGGGGGATTGATGGCGATGAAACAGAAGGGGCAACAGCTAGAGTGCCACTGGAGGAAAACTCAGAACAAGACTGATCAAACATGGCATAGAACCCACATTAGAGCCTATTCTGTGATGATGATAACAGTGAAAATGCAATACATATCCACCAGCACCGTAGCTGCACTGTTTTGTGTGGTTTGGGGACTTTTACATCATAGCCTCAAGGATATGGACTCTGACCACATGATGGCCTGCTGTGATCAGTTTTCCATTTACTTTGCAGACAAAATCCCCAGATATACTCTGGGTTAGATGCCAGCACGGATGTATGTTCAGGTAATGTGCCTTTGGCATCTGTTCCTCTGATATATGGATATACAGATATATATGGATCCTCTGTGTTCTTGACATTTGCCCTTCCTGAGTGACAGAAATTGCTAGAGGGGGATTGGTGGAGTGGGTATGAGCAGTGGTAAATGCTTCCTTGAGAGAAAGAGTTGTGCACCTGTGCTCATGGAGACAGTGATTAGACCTGTTTTTTGGGGGGAAAACCCTCCCTGAGCCCTACTATGTTAGAGAACTTCTGGCCACTCTGTAAATTTCCATTCTTGGGCAAGGTGCTAGAGTGCTTTTTGCTTCTCAGCTCTTGGAAGAGACTTATTTTCTGAACCCTGGCTTTAGGCCACGATTTGAACAGAGACATCTACGGTCACCCTGGCTAAGGACCTCTGTCAAGAACTAGACATGAGAAATGTGACCCTGCTAGTTCTGCTGGATCTCTCAGCAGCTTTCAGTAGTATTGACCATAGCATCCTACTGAACCACCTCTCAGAACTGGGACAAAGAGCCACTTTGTTATTATGGTGAGAGTTCTATCCGGGGGGGGTGTTCTCAAAAGGTGGTGTTGTGGGATTGCTGCTCTGCCTTTGGCCTATGGGTTCCATATTATTCCCTATGTTATTTAAAATCTATATGAAGTCACTGGGAGAGGTCATCTGGAGAAATGGACTGCAGTGTCACCAATACATGGATGATACTCAACTCTCCCTTCCCTTCCCACCAAATTCCAAGGGTGTTGTTGATGTTCTGAACTGGCGCTTGGAGTCAGTAATGGGCTGAATGAAAATGAAAAAGCTGGAACTTAATCCTGATGAGATAGAGGTTCTCTGGTTTAGTAGAAAGGCAGAACAGGGACTTCAGATCTCTTCTGTCTCGAATGGGGTTATATTCCCCTTGAAAAGACAGGTTCACAGCTTGGGAGTACTGCTTGACACAGTGGTCACCTTAGAAAGCCAGGTGACTATGGTGATTCAGAATGCTTTTGCTGATATACCAGACACTGCCTTTTCTGTTTCCATTTGATCTAGCCACAGTGATCCATGCCTTAGACTACTGCAATGTGCTTTACTTGGAGCTACCCTTGAAAAGTGTTTGGAATTTGCAGCAAGTACAGAATGCCGCAGCTAGACTGGTGGTCAAGGTCAGCTACCAGAAGCATATGACCCTGATACTACAGCAATTACATTAGCCAACCCACTTGCTCCTGAGCCCAATTCAAGGTGTTGCTTTTGTCCTTTAAAGCTCTACCTGGCTTGGGATCAGGATATTTGAAGGACCATCTTCTACCATATGTTCCTGCCTGGGAATTAAGATCAGAGGGAGAGATCCTCCAGGTTGTCCAGCCAATCAAAGAAGCTCATATGGTGGGCACACGAGAGAGGGCCTTTTAGGTGGCAGCCCCATGATTTTGAAAAGACCTCCCCAGGCAGGTGCACATGGCCCCTTCACTGTTGATCTTCAGGAGGCAATTCCAGACAGTTTTACTGAGAACTGCATTTGACTGATTTTGTTTTTATATATTGGCAGTCCTAATTGGAGTTTTAAATTGTGAACTAAATGGTTATTTTATATATATTATTTTTATTGTATTTTTATAATAATTTTATTTATATTGTAAGCTGCCTTGAGTTCTGCAAGGGAGAAAGGTGGCTAATAAATGTTGTAAATACATCTCCTGGGTGAAGAAGCGAGCAGGTTCCGTGAAACACTCCCAGTGCTTCCATAGAGATCAAGCAAAACCTTCAATGCATTGTCATCAGCAGCTGGGTAACTAGAGGTAACTCCCCCAAAGGAAGATCCACCTTTTTGGAGAGTGGGCTGTTATCTCAGCCTTGCAATGGGCTCTATGAAAAAAATGTCTAATGCCTGGGCAGGAGGACAAAACATTGTGTGCACATCACAGAACCTCGTTCTGCTGCCACTAATGATGTATTCTGTAATTCAAATAGTTTTAATTTGGTTTTATTCAAAACCACCTTGGGAACTGTTGTAGCTGAAGGAGTCTATAGAGATGATGACAAATAACGGTATGGAGCTGCCATTGTTGGAAGCAATAGAAAAAGCAGCAGAATTTTGTCTTCAGTCATAACCTCCTATCAACCTAGAGCAACAGGATGTCTTGTGGGACTCTTCTCAGGAACCAGAGTTGTGTCTGGCATGATTTTTACATTTTATTCCAGAGTTCATTAACAAAAAAAGCATAGTTGTTTCTCTTGAGTCAGCAGAGATGAATGGTTTCATGGATATTTAAATTTAGGAGACTCCTTGCTGAAATCTCTGCATGTAAGCTTTATTTTAAATATCTAGCTGTTTTCTTGGCAAATGAAAAACATCCAGGAAACAT
Source organism: Gekko gecko (assembly GCA_029375565.1). NCBI lineage: Eukaryota > Metazoa > Chordata > Lepidosauria > Squamata > Gekkonidae > Gekko > Gekko gecko. The sequence goes on from JAPDNY010000009.1 coordinate 55,143,023, forward strand.
TCAAAATTTAGGATTTTAAAGCTGTTACTAGTCAAATGCTTGTTAAAAAAAAAACTTTGTGAATTTTTTTATACCGAAGTCAAGTATGAGCTCACGCAGGGAGGCATTACCATTTTATCTCTACTGTGACTCTCTTTTGTTATATATAGTAAGATACATTCAGCTCCTAAGGGCTCAAAACAGACAAGACACTAGGAGTTCCACAAATGGCTCTCCCAGCTTCTTTTCATTAAAAATCAGGCAGGTGGGGGCCCAAGTCAGATTGTAACTGTGGTGAGAAAAGAGCAGTTTAAGTCTCCACACCTGCACCATTTCCTAGGATTGCCAGGTCCCCTCGGCTTGTTGGCAGAGGGATTTGGGGTGGGTGGAGTATTTGTTCCCTCTTTTCCCCTTGAAGCTGCCAGCAGTCTCAGAAGAGGTTGGGGGAGGGAGGTTACATCACCACCCCTCCTCTCTGACCCACTGGTGCCCACATTTCTTCCTCTTTCTCTTTAGCTCCACAAGGGCCACCAGTCGTCTCCTCCCTGACCTGTTGGTCTTTCTTCCCTTTTCTTCCCCTAGTTCTTCCAGCCCCCACCCCCGTTTCTCCCCTTCCAGTCCCACCCCCATATTTAAGCCACCCCACTGACCTTCCAGTGTGAAGGGACTGACTTGCCACTGCCCAGCTGGGCCAGCAATCCTCAGTCCTGCCACCTCACTCCGTTGTGGGGTGGGGCCAGTCCAGTGCTTCCTGTCTGCCAAGGTAACCTCGCCTTCTTGAGCCACCAGCACTCCCCTCCCCATCCTGGCCGCTCAGATGGGCAGGGGGTCATGTTTGTCTTGGCCCCGCCTGTTCCTGGGCTGCTGTGGGGTCAGGGCCTCACATGGCTGCACAAGCCAGTGGAGCCTCCTAAGGGAGCTGAACCTGCTGTGTCAGAGGAGGTGATCCCATCATGGCTGCATGGCCCTGCCCCATGTGAATTGGCAGGGGCTCTGTAGGGAAGCCATTCTCGGGGGGGGTCGGGACACACTCCTGAGGGATTGGGTGCTACAGCATCGGCTGGGTGAAGGCCAGCTGGGAGGAGGCCAGGCACAGCTGTGCCAGGACAAGTCATTATATCATTTCATCTTTGGGACATTTGAGGAATACAGACCAGATTTTTGAAATACATTTCTGATAACACTGTGCTTCAGCAAATTGTTTTTTCACCTATTGTCAAGTCAGTCATATATTATTTGAAGGGTGTTAAAGGAGAAACAAAAAGTAGGAAGCTACCCTGGTCCATAACAAAAAAAAATTTAAATAATTTTGACAAAGATGTTAAAGAAACAGTAGGGTGGATCTAGTCAGATTTGAATGGAGAGAAACCATTGCAGAGATATTTAGCTGCAATCTTTTGTACCCTGTAAAAAGCTTGTTGAAGGTTGGAGTGATTCACACGAAGGGTGTGAAATATATTCTCAGTAAAAGAGAACTGGTACAAATCACTCTTCCCCACCCTTATGCAAGTGTTTGCTTGCCTGGAGCAATTCCTTACAAAAGAGAATATCCCATGGTATTAACTATCATTCATCTCACATGGAGGGATGCAATTCTAGCTTGCCTCCTTGTGGTGCACCCTGGATAACACTAAAGAGCTAGAACTTCTGGCTGCCAGACAATTATAGGATCTCCTGGCTACACTACACACATGGAAACAATCAACCAATCAAACAGTCCTTCTCAGGACTACTTGACAAGGGGTATATGAGACTGCATCTGAATCTGCCAAATGAATATTGAGGGTATAAGCAAGTCTAAATGCCAATACTTGTCACAAATCTTACTGGCCAATAAAATAGATTTAGCTCTTGTTCAAGAAACTCATCTTGATAATGAAAATCATACCTAGCACAGAGCAAAAATTTTAGGATATGATGTTATTGGCATCACATACCATCATACCTATGGCACAGTGACTTATGCCTGAAGCAACATCGAAAATGGGAAGCTGGTATTGACCAACATCCACAATGACATCCACACAATTCTAGTAAAAGTTGGGGAAGTGCATATTGTCAATGTTTACAAATATCTTGTAGTTTCATGGCCAGCACAAGTCCTATCAACCTACCTTCATCCTTCTGTATATGGTGGTGACTTTGACAGCCACCATGGAAATTGGAAATACATGGTTAATGATAAGAAAGTATAGAAAATGGCTAATAGAATTTGAACAATCTTTGGCAGTTGTCTTATTTAAATGGGGCAAAATACTGTGGCCCAAATGTGGTTGTGGTACAGCCCACCAAACTATTTTCCATCTGTCACAGGAATGTGAACATTGTGACAGAGCTCTCTGAACTCTCCCCAGCTGCAATTGAGTGGATTGAAAATTTAGATATTCGTACTTAGGGGGATTGCCCAATCGGTCTGCATATCCATTGTATCAACTTGGTTACCTATTTTATATTATTATATGCTCCCTGTGTGTAACTCTGCCATATGATAAATAATAATCTCACATGGACTGTATTTTGGTGGGGCAGTGGACCTCAGTGGAAGAGGCATAGATACATTCCACAAACTTACTACCTTTGTTGTTGGTTGGATCTCACCCAAGATCCAAAGAGTAAATTTCTAGAGGCTAATCTACATAATTCTCATTGATTTTCACTCTATTACTAGGGACATTACTAGGGACATTATTACTAGGGATATACTATATACTAGATGGAGAGAATATGTAAGTATGCTGCTTGTTGTCTAACCCCCTAACTCCAGTCCTATGCTTGCATTAATTCTTGGGACTTGGAACACATGAACCTCTCTTATACTGAATCAGACCACTGGTCCATCAAGATCAGTATTGTCTGCTCTGACAGGCAACAGCTCTCTAGGGTTTCAGGTGGAGGTCTTTCACATCACCTACTACCTGATGCTGGGGATTGAACCTGGCACCTTCTGCATTAGGGCTTCCAGCTCTGGGTTGGGAAATACCTAGAGATTTGGGGGGTGCAGCTTGAGAAGAGCAAGGTTGAGGAGGGACAAGACTTCAGTAGATTCAGCTTGCACTAAGCCAATTGCACTGGCTACCAATTGAGTACCAGTTCCGCTTCAAAGTTTTGCTACTGATCTTCAAGTCTTGCATGCCCTGGTCTCTACATACCTTAGGGACCGCCTCTCTCAATGTGTGTCCTGGAGAGCCTTGCACTCTGCTAAGCAAGTTCTGCCGGTTGTCCCCAGCCTGAGGGACGTCTGTTTAGCCTCAACCAGAGCCAAGGCCTTTTCTGCCCTGGAACCAGCCTGATGGAACATACTCCTACATAAGATCAGGGCCCTGTGGGACCTCTTATCATTCCCCAGGGCCTGTAAAATAGAGCTGTTCTACCAGGCCTTTTGTTAAGGTGGCGGGTGTCCATAAAGAAGATCCCCCCCACCGAAGATAACATCTGTTTATGACCTGAATTCAGTGAACTAGAGTCCAGTGGCACCAGCTTTGATGCAGTCTGTTTTAAATGTTCTTTTAATGTGTTAATTGCTCATTTATTGTATTTTGTGGCTGAATGGCCCAATTGTTGCCTGTAATCCACCCTGAGCCCATTTGTGGGAGGGTGAAATATAAATTTGAATTAATTTATTAATTAATTATGCCATAGAGTTCACCTTCCAAAGCAGCCATTTTCTCCAGGTGAACTGATCTCTGTCGCCTGGGCAGTTATAATGCCAGGAGATCTCCAGCTATGACCTGGCAAACCTACTTCTGAATGTCAACCAGATGCTCTACCACTAACCCATGGCTTCTCCCATTTGCTCTTCAAGCTTGCTAAGCAATGCAAACTACCCTCTTTGTTTGAAAATGTTGGTTGCTAGGCATGCAAATAAGTTTTTGAGATTAAAATGGTGTAGTTTCCATTGATATCACAAAGACATTAGGGGTTCCCTAAAATAGGGAAAGTATTGTTATTGCCATAGAGGAAAGGGGGTGGGCTCTTTCCCTGGTGAAGTGTTGTACATTCTGTTATCTTCTCTATCCCCCTTAGTGGTTGAGGAAGCCACACAGGGGGGTGTGGTAGGGTGGAGAAGGAACAACCTGCTGCCCCTCTGTTTGTTTTCGACAGTCAGGTGCAAAGGAATAAAACCAGCCATGGCTCCTCAGAACTAGAGCAAGTTCTGGTCACAGATGCAGCCTTGCTTTTCAGCTCCCTGGAACGTCTGCATTGACTCTTATCAAAAACAGCTCTCTCGTGCTACAGTTACCTAACACCTATCCTGCATATAATTCTGATATTTGAGGACTACAAGAAGAAAAACAAGATTTCATAAAATATACTTGGCAATAGGTCTTTCCTCTTCTCCAAATCTGCTCCAAATTGACAAAAGTTCCACTGTGGACAGAATATACAAGGCTCCCTCTGTGCAACCAAAGCAAGATTAACCACATAGGTTCTTTCAAACCTAATAAGCACACGAAATTACAGATGCTTATCTGAACCATATCCAAACTTTCCAAAGCTCTTAAGCCTAGTAAATTGGGCATAAAATCACATGAGGTCTTTTAGCAAAATATCATGGACTTCCTCTTGCTGCCAGACTTACAACAATAATGAGAATGGTCTACATCAATCACTCATTTTAAATATCCTGGCTGAAAAGCAAACAGGTGAGCAGCTGTATGTTCCCCTTCTTGGCTTCATAACTTATGCATTTAGTCATCTTAGCGCATCTCACATTTCTTTAGCTGTGTCCCTTTAACAAAGTGCCTGACAAGCAGAGCTGTCAGGATTGGACTTGAGGGTGAAAGCCATGGCCTCAACCACCCTGGCTCAGCAAGCAGGTGGTGCCAATGCAGACTGTAGTTACAGCTGGGTCCTGCCAAATTCGCTTCCATTTTATTCCCCATTTCCTTTTAGCAGTTCTTTCTTGGAACTGTAGTTCCCAGGCTGCCTGGCTTTTGCGTGGAAAGGAGGCTCCTAAGAAAATTAAGCCTAGAGTGTTAACAGTGTGAAGCTAAGCAGTTATACCCTTCTAAGCTCACTGAGAGCCAGCATGGTATATAAGAGTTGTGGTCTCTACTCTAGAGAACTGGTTTTGATTTCCTGCTCCTTCACATGTCATGTGAAGCCAGTCACAGTTCTAGGGCTGCCAGTCTCCAGGTGGGGCCAAGAGATCTCCCACTATTACAACTGATCTCCAGCTGACAGAGATCAGCTCCCCTGGAGAAAATGGCTGCTTTCAAGGGTGGACTCTACGGCATTGTACCATGCTTGAGGCCCCTCCCCTCCCCAAACCCCACCCTCTCCTGGATCCACACCCAAAGTTTCCAGGTACTTTCCAACCCAGACCTGCAACCTTACACAGTTCTCTCAGCTCCACCTACCTCATAAGGTGCCTGCTGTGGGGAGAGGAAGGGGATGAGATTTTAAACCACTTTGAGACTCAAGGTAGAGAAAAGCAGGGTATAAAAACCAGCCTCCTTCTCCCCAAGAGGCCCAGGACCAGCTTATCCAAAGTACTGATCTTTCCCACACAAACCTATCTGTCAATTTAGATGATCTGCTGAGGCCCTACTCTGTCTGCCCTGCCTTCAGAGGTCAGCTGTAGCAGAAAAGGCCTTTTAAAATGCTGGTATCTAACTACGAACTCCTTTCATATTAAAGCCTGGTGCCCGAATGTTTTCTTTTAGGGGCCAGTTAAGTTCTTTTCTGTTTACCTATGATTTTAACATTATTGAGGTTCTGCTTCTGGTATTTATATTTTGCTTATTGCTGGACAGCCTGATCGTTTCTTACTGCATTGTTTTCATAGGTTTTATCATTTTAAATCTTTAGATTGTTAGCTGCCTTGGGCCCTAATCTAGATAGCCCAGGAAAGCCCAATCTTGTTAGATCTCAGAAGCTACGCAGGGTTGGCCATAGCAAGTATTTGAATGGGGGACCTCCAAGTAACACTACGGTCATGACAAGGAGCCAGACAATGGCAAACCACCTCTGAATGTCTCTTGCCTTGTAAACACCAGGGGGTTAGCCATAAGTCAGCTGTGAGCTGATGGCAAAAAAAAAGAAGCTGATGCCTTGGAGGCTATTTTAGCAGAAAGGTAGAGTAGAAATTCTTAAAATAAATATATGACCATGCACAATAACAGCTATCCAAAATACTGTATGCATATTTTTCAGCATCCTTTCTACAAAGCAGATTGAGAAAGAAGGTCACTGTTCCATGTGATTGTGTTGCCTAGAGCTCTTGGTGGTGAAATGTTGAAAAAACAGAACTGTCTCTGCACCCCAGTGTCTTCCTCCCACCCTCAAAAGTAGCAGAGCCATCCAATCTTAGTGAAAATCTAGCCAAATATTGCTTGTTGCTTGTAAAATGAGTAAATGACAATGCAAATCCAGGAGGTTTTTTTTTTTTAACTTGAAAAGGAGATTTTTAAGAATGCTGCAACCATTACCTGAGTAACCAAGTTTATAAGATAATGGAGTAATCTGTGAAGATGTCTTGGCAAACGTGCATATCACACTACATTCCAGTCCAAGTAACACTGCAAAGGAGCCCATTTAAAAACATGCCTTTGGGCTTATGTCATTTATTAGGAAACACATTTAAGATTGTGCTTTCAGAAGCTTATCGTCTTGAATCATATCTTTCTCTATGAAATAATACTGTACATTTTCTCTAGGTTTGTTTTTCCATTTGTTAAAAATGTACATTGCTTCTTTATTTATAAATGCATGAACAAAAACAAAGGCACATAAGCCTTAGCCATACTTTCAAAGCCCACACAACAAAAAGAACTGAAATAATAACATAGATATCAATCATTATTTCAGTTCTTTTTGTTGTCATGTGCATGAAGGAAAGAAGTCAGACATTTCTCCTTGTGAATCTGTTCAAATACCTGTCAGAAGAGTCCAAAACTCAGCCAGGTTCTAGTAAGCAGCACCTTATGCCGCTAAGAGAAATACAGTGAAAATATCTCAGTCCAGAATGTGGCCTCCTACATTTAAAATACTATTCACTGGATAATAATTTTAACAGTGTACTCCTTTTTAAAGCCCTGATCGGGGTGGCCCAGAAGAGCCTGATCTCATCAGAAGTCAGAAGCTAAGCAAGGCTAGCTGTGGTTAGTACTTGGAGGGGAGACCTACCAAGACCAGGGTTGCTATGCAGGGGCAGGCAATGGCAAGCCACCTCTGTTTGTTTCTTGCTATAAACTGGCTGCTAGTTTACAGTGCTTTCTACGACCATGACTCCTTTATAAGGACCAAACAAGATGAAAGTGCAGGAGAATATTTGTTTAGACCCAAATCTTTGCCCATCATATATAAAGCAGGAGTATGGGGTTAAACTTGGGGGAGGTCTGATTTTTAAGGCAAAATGGATAGCCAACTGAAGAAAGTTGAATATTCCTTGCAATACTACTTACCTCCCCATAACTTCCTACTCCTCCCAAGTTATTTTCTCCCAGCCAAGCTGCCAGTATCAGAACTGGGTTGAGGAGAAATGTAAATGGTGAAGAGGTAAGCCATAGGCTGAAAGGGATGGGAGGAGAAAGGGTTTTGTAAACTTTTAAAATGGGTTACACCCCCCCAGATGTGATTGGGCAGATCAACATTTAAACAAGCAGCTGGCTACTATCAGATTAAGCTTGGCCCCAAGTCAGAGCTTTCTTAAAGATGTCAGTCTTCATTACATTTCTCTTCTTTAAAACATTGGAATTCCACTCCTAAAAGGTACTATGCACTGGGATAATGCTATTCCTGGATTTCTTCAGCTGAGTTTGTAGTACTCATTGGCTGAGTTCAGACTGGCAGTTTGCCCCGCTATAGCCACGTTTCAGCCACGTTTTACAAGTGGATTAAAGGGAGCATTCACACAGGCACATCTGCCTGGCATTCCCCACCCGTAGTAAACCCGTGCTGTTCCACTTTGCTCCCGTGTTTAAAAGATACCTGGTGAAAGTGGTAGCAAATCCCTGAGAGCCCATTTATCCCACTTCGTTCTGCTGCTGGGAAGTGCGAATTCCAACCTTTAAAAGCTGGGAGCAACCCACATTATGCATAAGGCAGCAGCAATATGATTGGCTGTGCTCCGCTCTACTGCCCAATGCGGTGCTGGTGCAACAAGATCCTCCCCAAATCGCCCTGATGCGTATGAGTGCATGTGCACATGAGCGCATGTGTGCTCATGCACACATGCACACACAGCCAAATTACCAGGGGAAAGCCATTTACAACTGTGCCTCCGAGCCAGCAGTCTGAATGCTCCTGCGCACCTCCTCCCAGTATGCTCCTGCATCAGTCGGCGCAGTGTGACCAGGGAAACCCGGAACGGTTTGTTCTGGGGCTTTTTTCCCACGACTGGCTCCCGCTTCAAACTGCCAGTCTGAACTCAGCCACTGTCTCTCTGTTGAGTGGGTTGAGGGAGAATAACTCAGGAACATGCCTGTCACCCTACCTCAGATCATTGTTGAGGAAAAGGGTAGCTAAAACTTTTCAAAATCAACTGCTCCGGGGGGGGGATAAATGTCAAAAGATCTCCCCTGCCTCACAACCGGCATGCTAAGGGTTTCCATGTTGAGCATCTACAACAATATTTAAATCACTATGGTGTCTCAAGGCATGTTTCGAGTATAGAAATAATCAATAGCAATATTACCTCAGTCTACAATGTACAGAGACCGTACAGTTCAGGCACAATTGGGCAGCTCGGTAGATCTGTATTGCCCTGGGACATTTCAAATGTGTTCCTCCTCTAGGGAATATTCACCAGTAAAAGGTTTAGGACTAGCAGTAGCACTTAGCTTTCATGTTTATCTGTCCCATCAGCTCCCTTGATTTTCCCACATTTTCAGTTCAATGTTCTAAGTGTGTGGGAGTTTGTCATTCTTTAGGATTTCATTTCCATCTAATACAGCTGAGTGAGAACTGAATACTGCCGTTGTCCTTTTCAGTAAATCATATTCACAATCTAGGAAACCATGCTGGTTTCTGTCTTGATGAAACTGAAGCAAAATCATTAGAAGCAGATGACTTAATTTCAGGGTTGGGGCACCAACTATATTAGATGATGTCAAAGGTCTTAACCTTGTGACTCTCAACATGGTGCTGTAAAGCTAACCTTATTGAACATCTGTGATATATTTCCAAAGACATTCTGTGAGTTTAAAATTATAACCTCTTGATTAAACAAGTACCCCTATAATGAACCCAAAATAATGACATCTTTTGAAAAGGAAATAGTTACCTTAATAGCTGTAGAAAAGAGTGTGTGAAGTTTGAAGTTCAGTAGGTTCCCCCTATTTCTTCTCTGAAAAATAACCATTGCATGCAGCAAGCATGGCAAATTACAGCTAGCAAATTTGTAGTCTATAGTTCTAGATCTTGTCCATACACTGAGATGTTGATTTCAGAAGTATTATAAATACCTTCTATAAATAAGTAAGCAATTTGAAGAGAAGACGATGACAAACTCCATCTGTCTCTTCATGGACACCAAGCTATATAACAGATCCCTGTCCCCCGAGGGGCTCACATATACTTATTTATCCTTGCCTGACTCTTGTAACCCTAATTTTCAACTGTTGTTCTCCTTTGATCTGCCTGCTAGTGTTCTCTGAAATCTTTAGATGTCCTGATGGTGCTACTTATTTTCATTAATGTTCTTAAGTATATGATGCTGGTGGTTATACTGTAGCTTTTAGAGTTGGTCGTGCTTCATGTTCTTCTCTGTAGATCTTATAATTGTTGTAATTGAATTATAAGTCATACAGGGAACCAAGTTTATTGATGAACTATGTAGATATAAAATCTTTTAGATAAATATATGAAATACATATATGGATATGAGCTTCTCTTTCTTTTTTAAAAAAATAAAAGAGGGCATGTGCCTTAACTGTTAAATAATTTAACAGCTTACCATAATCCTGGGGGAAAGACAGGTGACTTTCAGTGCCATCCTAAGCAGAGTTACACCTTTCTAAGTCAGTTGAAGTCAATGGGCTTAAAGGGTGCAACTCTGCTCATGACAGCAAAAATAGATGCATTTCTTAAGGCATTTGAATGAAAGGTTGACCCTGAAAGCTCTTAGGAAATTGTAGAGTTTGTTAAAATATGAAAGTAAAAGGCTTAATGCATTTTCAAGAGAGCTGGAAGCTTTGAAATAAGAAGCAAAACAGCAGCCACTGTAGTGACTTGTGTGGCATAGGCCTGTCAGACCCTAAGGGCTGTGCTGAGTACTGATTCCTTGTGGTCAAGGATTTGGCAGGAGCAACAGCAACCTCTCCTGTGACCCCTAGTGGCAGTCTTAAAGCCATCAACTCCTGTTCTGGGTCACAATAAGTCAGGTCTTCTCTCACCCCCTTCCAAGACCACTATGTTGTTTGTCCCTTGACCTTTTCTGTATGTTCAAATTACTCCTGATTTTCTTGGGAGTTGATCCACATCCACTGGAATAGGTATGGCCACGGGTCTTCTGCACGTATGCTCCCCTATGCATTTTTGCAATCACAGAGTTAATTTTCTTCTGCATGTGGTGCTTAAATAACAAGAATTTTCAAAGGAGGGTGCTAGCATCATTAATGTAATTATTGGTGACATCACAGCACCCCTTTCTTTAAAAAAAATGCCCCTAAAATATTGATATAATGCTTTAGTGTTCTACTGATAGTTTAAGCAGGTTCTCTGAATTCCCAGCCTTCATTTTTTTTTAAAAAAAGTAAGTCTCTGGCTCCATTCTTCATGGAGATATGCCCTTTTTCCTTATATCTCTGCAAGGGTTAGGGCCAGAGACTTACTTTTTCTTAAAATCAAAGCTGGTTAAACTATCAATATACCACTACAGCAATATGGCTGCAGTCCCCTATGCCATTTAGTGTGGAGGAGAAGCAAACCTATTTCCCGTCACTGATCAGTTGACACATTCAGACGAGTGGGGGGGGGTTGCCTTTTGTTTCCCATGCTCATATACGAGGAATCAAACCTCCACACTGAGGGCTCCCCATGGAGTACGCGGTTGTGAGCATACTGTTAAGCAAGGGGGGGAAATGGCATGGAGTTGGGATGGAATGAGCAGACCATCCCGATGGCATGAGAGCATGCTTGAGTGATCAGACAGGGGAAAGCCCATCCGTAGCCTATCAGCAAGCATTAGGACCAGACTTTCCCCAGTGTCTTTTAACTCCACTTCCGTGGCAGAGCAGCACAGGGTGCCGACAGCTGTGGGACCTTTCTCAGATGTTGCAGTTCAATCGTACCCTTTAGATCCATCAGGCATTCGCAGCTGAGTCGGATCTAAAGGCACGTCTGACCGTGGCAAATTCTATTTTAGAGCCTGTTAAAAAAAAATCCTGAAATCACTCATGTTGGGGGGGAAGAGGTTGTGGTTTAACAATGACTACAGTCCGATCATTGAAAAGTGGGATGGAGGTGGGTGGGACAAAAAAAACCCAAATAAAAACAGTATGCACTAGGAACAAGCCTAATCAAAATGAGCTTTCAGGAAAACATCAGGGTAAAAGTGGTCCCAAAAGAGCCAGAAAAAAAACCTGGGAAAAACAAAACAAAAAAAGAAGTTAATTTAAAGGCACAAAAATGCATGTGGAAATCAGGGGATAAATCAAAGCTGTATGGGGCCAAAGGAGACACAAAAAAAGCATGGGGAAAAAGCATGCGGAAAAGGATGGTGTCTAAGAAATATTTAATATTTTTTTAAAACATTTTGGTCCTGTCTTATATCTTCAGGCTAAAGGTGGCTATTGAATATTAATGATGTGTCTTAAAATTCTGACCAAACACCTAGGAAAAGCAAAATAAAATAGGACTAAATTATAATTAGCTTGCAGCATCTAAACCCTTCTGAATGCAGAAAATTAGGCTACATCCAAGTGGCAGCTTTGAACTTTACAAGTTTAACACTGTAAATAGTCCTTTGCCTATCTGCTTCAAAATGGACAGTCATTTGTGTAGACCAGAGCAGAAACATGTACTAATTAATGCTAAATCTGCAACAAAAGTGTCTCCTTCACCATGTGCCTATGTTGTGGTCCACCACCACACTACAAGCCTTCTAAAAAGAGTTGAGAAGAAGCATGAGGAGCAGAGATTTGATTCCACAAATTAAGCCATAGCTTTGCCATACAGCTCAAACCTAGTGACCATTTGGATATGGTAAAATATTTTTGTGTACCCTTCCTAATCTAGTTTAATGCACGAGCCGCATTTTGAGCATTGTCCTCCAAAACTGCGGGGATCATTTTGCATATCCAGCTTCCTTCTGACAAATATCTCTAACCCATGTAAATTATGTAAGAATGTTATGAGTAGCAACATTTTGAAATTGCATTTGGGAAATCAATCAGCACATTCACTATTCATACCTTGCAGTGCTTACAAAATCTTGGGTACAAAAACAGTCCAGTTGACTAATTTTATTAAGCATGCATGTGAAACGTGCTTGCTGAAATGAGCAGAAATATTCTGAGCTAGCCTGATTTATTTTATGCTAATAAACAAAACAAGTTTATGTTGTTACAGATTATTTATATATTTCTCCATCCAGGTCAGAAGACTTTGAGGAAGGCAACCTGTGTAGCTGTTGTATTTTTATCCCACTAAAATAATTAAATCAGTGTACATCTCTCCTATATTATAATTGAATTTTAGTCTGACAACATTCTATGCCCGCCAAAATGAGTTGACTCCGTGATATGTCAATCACAAGGCGTCTCTATCCACTGGCTGCATTGACTGGTGTATTCTGAGGTAAAAATATGTCCTCACCCACAACACATCACTTCCCCTTCAAAAGAAACAAACCCAATAACAAAATTATGCCACACCACAAAAAAGACAGATCACACCACAAGCAGAATACCACAAGGCAAAAAATGATAGGAAAAGGTGCCAGCAGTCCCCCATTACTGCCACAGACATGTACCTGAGAGCGCTTCAGAGGATGGTGTGCAGGTCTCAGGTTCATGCTATAAAAGCTGCCTGGAGGATTATGGACCATTCACAGACTTTCAACCTTAATATACCTCACAGGGTTGCTGTGTGGATCATGTGGGGGAGAGGAGAATAACGTCAGCTGCTTTGGTTCCTACTGCAGGGAAAGACAGCCCTTTCCCTAGGCAGAGTCGTGGGGGGGGAGATGTAAACCTGAAGACAGACAGGCAGATAAAGGTAGGCTTATGGTTGCCTGGAAAGGACAGGGTTGCGAGCTCCAGGTTGGAAACTTCCAGGATATTTGAGAGATGAAGCCTGCTGAGGGTGGGGTCTGAAGAGGAGGAAGAGAGGGACTTCAGACAGATACAGTACCATAGACCCTCACCCTCCAAACAAGCTGTTGCCAATCTCCAGGTGACAGCTGGAGAGCTCTTAAAGCTCTGGTGCTAATTCAAAGTGCTGAGGATGTGTTGCGTTCTGGCAGGGGACGCTGTGAGTATAGAAAATGAATTATCAACAGAGTAGTGTTTTGGAAAATCTTTAGGAATTGTTTGGTCCATTTACCATGGGGTACCCATTTACCATGGGGCACTCCGGCATTTTCTCACTCTGCTAGCATCAAAACCAGTTTAAGGCAAAATAGCGATATGGACACTTTCCCATCCTCCTTTGCATCAGTCTGTCCTTGTTGACAACCCTAAGCCTGTCAACACTCTCAGGGTGACTTCATGCCTCCTGACTGGCATTACTTCACTAGCCCTGGCTGCTTGCTCCTGTTCAGCAGGAGCATCCCTATGGAAGCTGCCTGGGCCTGCCAGCCACAGACTTTCTACCTAACCTACCTTGCAGGGTTGCTGTACAGATCATAAAGCGGAAGAGGAGAATGAAGTAAGCTGATTTTCTCCCCACTAACGAGAAAGACAGAACATTGCCTAGGAAGAGGCTGCTGTGGGGGAGGAGATAAAGTTACCAATTTTAGGTATGGAAATTCCTGGAGCTTTGAGGGGTGGAGCCTGGAGAGGGTAAGGTTTGAGGAGGGGTGGGACCTCAGACAAGTACAGTGCCATAGACTCCACCCTCCAAATAAGACTTTTCCTCCTGGGGAACCATTTTTGCCAATCTCCTGGGGAGGTCTGGAGATCACTTAGAAATACAACTGCTATCCAGGAGGGAGGGGGGAGCAGATGGAAAGCTGAAGTCAGAAGGGGAGATAAAGGTAGGTTGATGGTTGGCTGGGAAGGAGATCAGGTTGCCAACTCCAGGCTGGGAAATTCCTGGAGATCTGAAGGGTGGAGCCTGGAGAGGTTGGGGTTTGAGGAGGGCTGGGACCTCAGACAGGTTCAATGCCATAGACTCCACCCTCCAAACCAGCTCGTTCCTCCTCAGGAACCATTGTTGCCAATCTCCAGGTGGGGGCTGGAGATCACTCAGAATTACAACTGCTCTTTAGGAGGGAGGGGGGAGGAGATGGAAAGCTGAAGTCTGAGGGGCACATAAAGGTAGGTTGATGGTTGGCTGGGAAGGAGATAGGCTTGCCAACTCCAGGCTGGGAAATTCCTGGAGATTTGAGGGGTGGCACCTGGAGAGGGTGGAGTTTGAGGAGGGGTTGGACCTGAGACAGGTACAATGCCATAGATGCCACACTTCAAACCAGCCATTTCCTCCTGGGAGTTCCATTGTTGCCAATCACCAGAGGAGGGCTGGAGATCACTCAGAATTACAACTGCTGTTCAGATGGCAGAGAACAGTTCCCCTGAAGAAAAGGGTGAACTCTGTGTCATTATACCCAGCTGGGGTCACCACAGCAAATTGGCGCTGAGTGCCCAAGACCAGGGCACCTGCCCACAGCCTCTTTCTAGAGCTCATTGTATGTATTTCCACAACGGGCCTTATTCCTAGTTTCTTCATAAAGGAAAAGCTCTAAAATAGTTCTTTAGCAGTACAATCCTAAACAAAATCACACCTTTCCAAATCCATTGAAGTCAATGGGTATAGAAGGGTATAAATCTGCATAGGATTATAAATAAAGTATTATAAAAAGTGAAAAAAATAACCTACTACTTAAGGTGGTATTGTGAACTAAATTCAGGGTGAAGCAAGTAAAACAACCACTTGCCCACAGACTTACTGTTAAACACAAGCAAAGTAATCTGCATTTGGCAGACTAAAAAATTCTAGTGAATCAGCCACCATTTAGAATATTGTGCTGGCTTAATTTTCAAATTCAACCCCCAGCCTTTTTATAAGAAGACTCTACCAGTTTAACAGAGTAGGAAAACCCACTGAAAAATAAAACATTTATAAATATTTGTATAACAAGCAAAGTAACTTTGATTTTGTTATGGACACAAACTGATTTTGTTGCAGTGCTAAACAAGTGTAGTCTCACAGGAGTTTATGGCACTGACTTCTGACTATTTATTCTTTGTATTTTACCCCACCATTCACATATTTATGAAGGTCTTGTACCTGCTCAGGATCTTTCTAAAAAATATTTTCCACAATATGGCAAAGGTCATCCTGTTCTCTTAGCCCATGACTGCAAATTTCATGCAGGAGCCTTTAGTGAGGTATTTTTTTCAAAAGCCCAATACTATATTGTAATCTTTTCCCACAAGCTTGTTGCGCTGTCAAATAACTCCATAAGCTCGGTGAGCAGGACTTGCCCTTTGCAGAAGCCATTCTTTCTCATTAGGGCTTGCTCTACTATCATCATCACTATATATTGGATCCAGCCAGCTTTCCCTCTCAGTCTCACCCACTTCCCTTCCATGGCTCCTGAACATTTCTGTTTTGCACATTTGGTGGAGTAATAGAATGGTGGAAGACCCTCCTGACCTGCTCAAGTAGGCCATCCACAAAGTGGGCACCAACACAGAGAATGCTCACTCACAGGCAGTTGCCTACCTTACCCATTTGTTGGGTGGCACCTTCAGAAGGCTTTGCTCAAATGACCAAAGTTGTCATGGTGGGCCATAGTAGGAGAGATGGTCCTGCAGGTTTGCAGCTACCAAATCATGGAGGACTTTGTAAGTAATAATCAGTACTTTAAATTGAACCCAGCAATGACTACACGATGGGTATGGCATGAATGTTTCACCTAGAACCCAGTAGTAGATTTCCTAAAAACTCCAATCTGACATATATAAAAGTCTTAACACGTTGGCACTTTCCAGTTCTCCTAATGGCTGTGCTGTGCACTCCATCAGCCACTGGCCCATAAACCACCACTTACAAGTACTCACATGCCATCGGCTGTGTGCAAGGTCTCTCCTCTTCCCTGCCCACTGCCGCCCCGGCCACTGTTCCCTGTCAGAATAAACTGCCAAAATGACCGTCTCTCCTGATGAAGACACTTTTGTGTCTGGCTGGCTACTGAAACTATCTTCACAGCAACAAATAGGGAAATTTGAACCAGAGTTTCCATATTTTAATAAAAGATACTATGTTAACAAAGGGACAATCAATATTCTCAGTTCTCAATGTGACCTCATTTGTGGATACTTAAATCTAGAGCCATGAACAGACAAGACAGATCTTTCTATAAAATTAAGTAAAGCCTCAGGTTTGCAGAAAAAATTGAATCCTTAAAAGAAACACATGCCAGGGAAGGGGGACAAATACTAGAAGCACACCTGTACCTTTAAGACTCAAATGCATGGCTCCAAAGAAATCCATAGTGGTCGCCTAGGTTCATAAGAGAGGATAAAATGGAGGAGAAAAGAATGATGTAAGTTGCTGTCACGTTCAGGGCAGAGACTAGTACTTTCACTCCACCCTTGGTTTCTGGGATGCACAAATACAACAGTAACAAGTAAGACAGAATGCAAGAGCACAGTCTGCTAACCAGTCCAAAGTCAGGGAGTCAAAGGTTCAGTCCAAAGGCCTGTGTATAAAGGAGGGCCTGGAGTTTGAGGTCTAAGGCTTGGAAGCTGAGGCAGCATACAGGGACTGATTCTCTGGGTGGAAAAGCAAACACATGTTAAACAGGCCAGGGTACAAAGCAGCAAGACAAGGTAGCACTCTGTTTGCTCAATAGGTCAACTCACAGAGGGAGTGGCAAGCAACTTGTGAGCAAAGTTGCTTTCATGCCTTGCTCAGCATGTTCCTTTTAACTGCCTCCTTTTTCTGAGGCATCCCCAAAGCCCAGGTGTTGCTTCTTCCAGTGGATTCCTCATCCCCGAGGTGTAGGTCCTTGCTGCTTTCTATCAGCATCTTAATCCTGATCATGTAAAGACTCTGCTCCAGGAACCAACATTAATTGCTGTTGTGCCATTAGGTGAGTGTTCCATCTTCATGCCAAAGTTGTCAAGCACTCCTTCCTTCTTCTATGCTCCACTGGATCAGGAGAATCCAGTGGAGACTGAGGCTCTGGCCTCTGTGTCCTTTCTGTCATCTTCTGCCAGAAATAGCAGCCTGGCTGTGGATGGGAAGCCTTCTCATTTCCTCATGCTTCCCCCATTGGGTCTGTTTCTTGACCCAGCTGCTCAGGTAGCTATTCCATTGGTGCGGGGCTCAACTCCTCCGATTCTTCCTCCAAAGAAGAGGTGACAGCTGGCTGGCCCATGACAGTTGCTTGGGTCTCTACTGGAGAGAAAGGCAGAGTACAAATGAACTAAATAATAAGTGTAGCTGTAGATTGGGGGCAAATAAAAGGTAGGATGGTGGGTGGGTGGGACAAAAAGAAGGAAGCAGGGAAAGAGGGAGATAGTTATTTATTTATTTATTTATTTGATTTATAGCCTGCCCTCCCCTGCACAGTATCAGAAACAACATTAAAACAATAAATATGAATTAATCAATTAAAACCCTTTATAACATCAGTTAATATTAACCAACCGGATGGCAGTCAATACTTTAACTAGTACATCTTCTCCTGAAGGGAGGTTCCACGTCATGTGTGTTGATAGGTAATGGATCAATGCTGTAGTGAAGTTGGCCGACTAGAAAGACAGAAAAGACAGATGGGAGGCCAATCCAGATAAACTACCACTGCCTCAACCATAAGCCTGGTGGAACATCTGCATTTTACAGGCCCTACAAAACTGCATTAGGTCCTGCAGGGCCCCAATCTCACTTGAGAGAGAGTTCCACCAGACCAGTGCCAGAGATGAGAAGGCTCTGGCTCTGGCTGAGGCTAAGCGGATATTTTTCCACCTGGGGATCACCAGCAGATTTTGATCCATTGAGTATAATGCTGTTTGGGGGGTATACCAGGATAGACAGTCCCATAGATATTTTGGTCCCAGACTGCATAGGACTTTAGAGGTCAAAAACAACACCTTGAACTTGATCTGGCACTCTACCTGGAGCCAGTGCAGCTGGCAAAGTATCATTTTCTTTACCAGCAGTTGGATATGGGCTCTTACCGGTATTCCAGTAAGAACATGTGCCACCACATTCTGGACCAGCTGGAGTTTCTGGGTCAGTCTCAAGGGTAGCCCTGGGTAGAGCTCATTACAGTTGTCCAGTCCAGAAGTGACCATTGCATGGATCACTGTAGCTAAGTCAGGGGCTGCCAAGAAGTGGGAAAGCTGAAACAGTGGGGAAAGGCAAAGTGAGGTACCCCACACAAGTCTTTGTGGATTCCCCACCGTGCAACTGGGTTCAGCCCAGCCCAGCAGCCTGGCCTGGTCTTGGGGCTGGCACTGCACAACTTAACCAGAGTTTTCCATGGGAGAGACTTCTGGAGTGGGGGGGAGAGAAAGCTGAAGGCGTTCCCTTCAAGTAAGTTGACTGGTTGGCTGGTGGGTGGGAAGGAGAGATGAAAACAGGAAAAGGGGAGAGGCAATAGGTGCTTTCAGGGAAGGGGAAGAAGAAATATTTGGAGAGCAGAAATGAGATACTCCCGCACGTCGTCATGGATCCCCTGCGCATACTAGTATAATTCATGATGAGCTCTGAACCATTTAAATAATGTGAGATGGTTATAATGATTCATCAACCTTGAATTGCCACAATATTTGAATTTAATATACCAGTGCAATAGACCAGTTGTTTGCAATTGGATTTGCCCATATGAAACAGAAAAGTCCAGTTGCAAGCAATCGCTATAGTACATTATTCAGTATGTGTAAAAGCAGCCATAAATAAAGCCCTGGATACACTAATTATTCACAGTTAAAATGAGAAAAAATACATCATGAGCTTAGCCTATTTCGGCTAAAAGAAGGTCGATTCCTATTCAGACATTGCAAACATTTGGAAAGTGTTTTTGTTATTTTGTAAATTTGAACTTTTTAATACCATTTAGACTACAATTTTCTGAACATTTTCTCGAAAGAATGTCTCATTCCTCTCAACTGGATGGATGTACCTCTGTATGAATAGACTGTTTTTATCTTTTCTGCACCTGTGCTTAACGCAATAATTTCTTCATTTTCATCATGGTTGAGATAAATGGCTTTCAACTCTTACAAACCTTTTCAGGTATTTATGAGAAGCCAGAGACCTAATTCTTATGCACTTCCAAATCAAAAACTACTCTTGGCCTTCCAACAGTTCGCTTGATGCCAGGTTTTTTTGAAACCCCCGTGGATGCCTTGATACAGCGATCATAAATGCTCCACTCCCTAAAGGATTCTCACCCACAAGGCATTCTGCCAACAAATTGGTGTTAGTAGCGTGAAATTTTTTAATAAAGATGATTAAAGACAGAAGATGTTAGAGAACAAGATATATACATGCCAGTTGAAAACTAAGGTAAGAGTGGGGGAATGCCTTACATTTTATTGTTTGGCAACCTTCACTTCTGTTTAATACAACTTTTCTGATGAATCAAAAGAGAGAAATGTGAACAAGTGTAGAAAAAAGTGAATGAAAATTCACACAGCAAGAATTACCAGAGAAAATGAAATTATACAGAGGAATACATACCAATTATTATGAATACAATAATACAATGGAGGCTGTAAGTAAATCTATGTAATTACAAAACCCCATAACAAAAGCACTGAGAATGGTTCACAAAAAGAATCTTTGGGGACCCTGGAGACTAACAGATGTATTCTGACAAAAGCTTTTGTGGACAAGAATACTCTTCATTAGATGCATGAGGATATATATATTTGTATATGGGAACATTATAAACAGTTGAGCCACCTTTTTTTATTCGCACTGCCTTGAAGACCTTGATCAGATGGAAAGGTGGCATAAAAATTGTTTTAAATAAAATAAATATAATTAAATGCTGAACAAGTTTCTAGATGAATTGTAATTCACTGGGGGATCATCCTATTTAGTGGTATCTTCTACTTCAAAAGAAGAGCCAAATTAACCAACACTCTAGCAAGCTGCCAAGCCAGGCTGTAGGTTATTCTTAAAGGGGTATGTGCTATACAGAAGCAAGACCACATTCATTATAGCCTGTTCATTCCATCCTCCGACTCTATATGACACCACACATTTTGGATTACTAGACTTTACAAGGTGGGGAGACCTAGAACTACTGCTTTTGATAACATTCAAAATATGTAGATCCAGTCTTCTTTATATGTACATTTCAAATTCACCCTAAATGCACATGCATGGCACAACAGTATACCTACAAAATTCCATACAAGATGAAACATACCCATTATTTGGGAATAGTTCTACATGTGCACTGATGTTCCTCTAACACAGCAATAGCTATAAGACCTTTGTGCATCATTATTTACTGCATTATTATTGGGTGAAGTATTAATTTTACAGAATTTCACACATATGTATTTTGAAACTGACAAATCTCTGCATGCATGACCTTGCTCATCCTAAATATTAAGCTGGATGGTACTATGTTCTATCCACTGTGGTACTTTTTAAATTACACCTCATTAAATGTCAAGTGAACTGACTTCCATATAACTTCCATGTACTGGAAACTCATCTGTGCTTGTCTTCCTTAAAGCTGGGTAAGGAAACTTCAGGTGTATATTTAATATAAATACCTCAACCAGGTGTGTATTTAATATGAATAACTGGATATATGTGTTTGTGTTGTATATGACAACTTCTCAACAAATTCCTTTAGACCTTTGTCATCTTGGCAAAGCTCCTGAGAATGTCCATTTTACAAATGTATGTGCAGAACTGAAATCTTTCCATCTGCCTTTTTGTGTATTTGGCCATATAACTACAGCCAGTGTTTGGATTTCATCACGCGGGAGTGCCAATTCCCTTCAGAGTAAGGTGGAGGAAAAGTGTGTGAATCATCCTGAAGGATTCCAGATGCAATGAACCTTTTACCTGTTAAAACTTTAAAACTTATTAATTTTGCAGCAACAGCACTGACAAGTCTATAGGCTTTCTTATTTTCTTTTCTATTGTTTGGTTCAAAAACAGGGGCCACCATCCAAAACAAAATTAGGCACGCTTAAGAATTTCAGTGGGCTTAAGCACACTTCACTCTTTGCTGGATTTTAGCCAAGATGTGCTTCTCAATCAGGTCCTTGCACAGCAACAGAGAGGACAGGCTGCAAAAATGGAGAACCTTATGCAGCATCGTGTTTTGAGGCATCATGCCCCTTTGTTCCACAGGTCACATTCACTCCTTGATACATTCTCACACTAGCAGGCAGAGGCAATCACATCAACTCAGGAGCAGGTGACCTCCCTTTTCACTAATCACACTATAATTATTCTATTCCTTACAACGAACAGACTAAAAATATTCTAAATATCCTCACAACCCAGGAAGACATATGTCCTCCAAGCTTTTTTTTGTGGAAAAAGACACCACAGCTTGGATCCTGAGCCATGTGAGAAAGAGATGAGGGAGACGGGGTGATTAGAGAAACTTTTTTCCCCCCAGTGTTTGTAATATTGGGACAAAATGCAGCAGGAACTAAAAATTATTTATTCTGCTGCCTTAAATAACAGCATTAATTTATTATTTATTAATTTAAAATATTTATTAGATAAATTAGATTTATCATCCTCCCAAAATATTACAAATCTTAAAAATAAGACTTATTTTGTTTTTACAACAAAAGGAATAGTATATTCAGTTTTATTGACCTCCAAAACATTGTTTGACACCAATATCAGCACCCTACAAGAATGTAAAAAAAAAGATCCTCCATCTTGGGAAATGGCAGCTACCATGAATTAATAGTGTACTTGGCATTATCAACCTCAAAATATATATTCTGACACCAAGATGAGCATCCTACGTGAATTTTAAATATCAAAATAAAAATAGCCACCATCTTGGAAAATGGTGACTATAGGAAACAGTCCTAAAACTGGAATGTCTACCCAAGAAAATCTTACATCAATACTGTCTTGAAACACACACAAACAATAAAATTTTCTGTATTTTTTTTTTGGCGAGGGTATATGCTGGATCCAGGATTATCAATAGCACAATTCAGCTTCCTGTATTCAGAAAATTCGTGGCATGAAAAGTTTTCTGAATACATGAGGCCACAGTAAACCCAAGCAGGGGAAATAAAATGGCTCAGTTATACCAAATTATAACACACCCCACAGTGCTAATTCCTGAAGTGGAGGTAATGTATGCAACTGTTATGCCTGTTCAACAGCATGAACTCAGCTGAACAACCATACCCTATTTTTCATTCTTCTGGTTTGGCTCCACAAAGAATTTCAAAAGGTCCCATGGGTTGGTGAATGTCAGGAATGGGTCCTGCCAAATCAATGAGGATTAAATCGTGTCTGAAGATTCAAAAGGCATGTAATGTCAGGAAGCTGACCTATAATTGGTTGAGTCTCCTGAGGATACCTCTATATTCCCACCTTGAGGCTTCGTTGCAGCTTGCAGTCTAAATCTCACATCTTCAGACTGAGACTCTGCTAGTCAGTTATCAAAGGAAAAACATCTTGGTGATGAAGCACATTTTGCATGCAGCAGGTCCCAGATTCAATTATTGACATCTCCAATCTGCAGCTGTCTTCTACTGAATAAGACCATAGGTCCCTCTAGCTTTTTACTAGCCACTGTAATTGGCAGTAGCTTGGGATTCTGGGGTCTTTCCACCCCCTCATATGATTAGGCTGGGGAAACCTCAGGACTTACAGCATTACTAGTCAGAGACAACTAGGTGGACCAATGCTCTTCCTCAGTAGAAAACAACTTCATATTTATATGGAGCCTACCTCATGAAATCACAGTAAGCCTAGCTATAAGGGCGTAGACAAGGCTGGGATCTTGTAGGCCTTTATGTGCTATCTTTCTATATAGTGGCTCAGTTTTGATAAACTGTTAACATAAATTTTAATAGCTTTTTTGGATATGCCCCAAAATACCTCACCTATAATACAGCATTTTATTTATGAACTATCCACAGTCATTGTGTAGCTCTGAGACCATTTTATTTTCTTTGCACTGTCATCATATAAACATTCTTGCCCACATCAAAGCTGTCTGAATTCTGGTTAAAAAAAGATCCATGAGAGCATCATACCGCAACCTGACTTCTGATGTATGGATGCCGCAGGTCTGTTTGCACTTACTTTAATCCCTACAACAAAGAGGCAGAACATCTGAACTTTAACACTGGCACCCTTCCCAGCTTTTCTCAAAACATTAGGCAAGGAGAGAAAAGGAGGATAGAAAAGGAACAGCCTTTAGTTTATAAATTACCATTTCAAATAAAAAAACCCCGAGTTCAGGTTTATGAGATCACATATTTTCAGGTTGTGCAAAAGATACAAAAATGACTGCAGATGGAATTGGAAATCTTTGGCTGCAATCCTGCACATTGTAAGGCTGCTTAAATCATATTGACATCAGTGGGATTTAAGAAACCCATATACATGTTTTCAGCTTACAAAAAGCTAAAATCAAAGCCCCTACCCAAAACCGAAAAATATTTTGAAAAATTAGGATGCTAGATACGGAAATAGCAGGTGCAATTTTTCTGAAGTCTTCTCTTTGCTTATACTTCAAATGTGCAGTTCTACTGAATATTAGCAGAAATCAATCATCTGCTATTGTTACGATTTAAAATAGCTATTTTTGAAACAACTGTTTTTGTTACTCATTCTTTACTCTGAGAAATTATGATGTCAGCTTCCAGACAGATCTGTGGAACTAGAAAGAAATCTCTAGCAATGCCCTACCACTGCTCTTCCAGAACTCTAGACCATGTGCTCCTCCCAAGAAAGCAAAAAAATGTAAAGAGTGATCATTTGAGAAGTTCTGTTGGATCTTCTACATCATTTACTGGTGGATCTGGCTTCTCTTCATCCTGCTCTGAAATGGAAACCTAAAGAAAAGGGGGGAAACCACTTTCAGGGTGCAAGTTCCATCCTCTCAGCATCTATCTTTGGGCAAGTCTGATGGAGGCAAGCAGACATGACAGCAATACTAAACCAGCCAGGTATTCTCTTTTATAGAGGACTACTGTCTTTTTATTGTGCATGTCCAGCAACATCCAAATGGTTTGACCTTCAATCAAAGGCAAAGAGCCTTATGGCTGAGAGCAATGCTCTGGTTGTAACCTTGTTTGGAAGTTAGGGGTGTATCCAGAATAACAGCCTTAGTGATGCATTGCTTCCCAGGCACATCCAATCATCTCCTATTTGACCCGGACAAGTGGAAAGGGTTTATTTATATCTAAATATGCCACATTCAAATTTATTTATTCATTTAGCATATTTCTATGCTGTCTCTCTAGGAAAAGATGCTCAAATACTGCAACATCATTGTTTTAAAACTTAGGAAGAAAAATGACGCTGTAAGAATTTTGTTGAGTTTATTGTGCAGTGATGTCATCTGCAGCTATCATATCTCAAAGCAAACATATTAGGGTTGCTGTACAGTTTTTTCTTTGGTAAAATAAATGTTCCATTTATGAGATGATCACATGGTTAAAGTATCCCTTCTAATGCACGCATCTAGCATTGAGTAGATTTATGTGTGAGAGACATCTCTTGCCAGTGTAGGGTTCCTGCTCAGCTGATTCTTTTCACTGTTCACTTTTGGTTTTAGCATTTAAGGAAGAAAGCTGTGCAAATGAACACTGGTTATTTGTGAGAAAGATAACATCCCTGTGCCCATTGACCAATCTTCCATGAGAACTGCCAGCAAAAATATTTTCCTTTTGCTTAGTGGGGATATTTAGGCAGCATAGAGAATGTCTTGCCATTGAAGCGCTCTCTGCTGAGAACAGAGAATGACAAAGAAAACTTTGTTTTGTTTGGTTCTATTTTCAATTATAAGAAGATTTGTGAGGGGGGTTGGAGAAGTTACACTGATCCTTTGCCACACCACTGCCTCCCTCATTCTTTTATTTTCTCCTCTGATGTCCCACGTCCCATCATACCACACCACACTAGTTAAATAAATCCCTAATTCCGCTTTTCTGTGCCACTCTAATCCTTTTATTTCATAAATCTGGTTTAATCCAAAGGGCTTCCTTTCATCTTCGTAACTGTCAGTTGGATCACTACTGTTTCCTGTCAGTAACTCCCGCAAATCCTGTATGGAGTTAAAAAGCTTTCAAGTGTTTCTATAGTCTCATTAGATTCTCCTCTAACGAACCGAATTTTGCTAAAGAGTGTATTGCTGGTGCTGTCTCTAACCCTCTCACAAACATTTGATTGCACTCTAATGCAAATCAGGTTATGAAGGCTGGAAAACTGTTCGTTTTCCATGGAACCAATTGAGATACTGATATTTGGAAGAAGAGGTTTTGGTGATGCATTGTATAATTCAAAAAACAAATCCAAATCAAATTGATTCCTTATTCAGATTTCATAGCATTCTAGCTCGTCAATTATGCAGACATTAAAATTTAAATAAATGACATCTTTCTAATTCAGTGATCCCCGACATGGTATCCATGAGCACCACAGTGTTTTTGTGTCCACCAATGTGTTTTGAATGCTCACTTCCTTCTCCCCCTTCCCAAAGCAAAGAGCCAATCCTGTCTTTTGTTCAACTAAACAAAGCAGGAGGTACTTCAGAAGAGCCCAAAAAGCAGTACCTTTCCATCTTCAAAGAGCACACATTTAGAAACAGCTGCCTCCTTCTTAGGAAGATGCGTGGCTTGCAAAAAACAACAACCCACATTTGTCAGGCAATCATATAAATGTAGAATGAGTAAATTGGTCAGTTAGACAGTAAATGTACACAAACACTGGGGGGGTAGTTTTAGTCTATGTTATCAATATTATTTCAAACATGCACAGTTTTGTACAATTTTATCTGAGTCATGGTCCTCATGCATCATTTAATTACCTGTTCCAATCTACCCGTGTAGATTGTAAAAGTGGCCTCAAGCAGAAAGAAATGAAACTCTACCACTATAGCTACTGCACAGCAAAGCTGTTTGGCAACTGCTCAAGTCATACAGTGGCGAGGTGAGGAGAACTGAGGATTGGCTCATGAGTGATCACGGCTGCCAAAAACAATGGGTTGGACCCAAGCTAAATTTCTGTGGAAAGTGCCAGTTTAGTCTGGATCCAATCCAGTATGTTCATCTGTTGAGCGTGTTTACTGCAAGGTTTAGGCATACATATTGGAGATATGGGAGGGGCAAGGTGAGAATGGAAACACGAACACTAGTATGCTGGAAAAAACAGGCCACAGCTTTACTGAATACCATGCAGGAGCATTGGCGCAGCATGGGGACAGGTCCTGCATTGGGCAACCGGGTTTTCTACCTGATGAACTAGCCCACCCCCCAGCCCACTTACCTACCTCTTGTTGTTTCTGTCTCTGCTGTGTGTTAGTCTGTGTTAGTGCTTGTGCTCTGAAGGCCTCTCTGTCGTATTAGTGGCCTGCAGTCAGTTATTGTCTTTTCGCAAAAACCCTTTTGCAGTAAATTCATTAAAACCAAATTCCAAAGCACGGATTGGATTATTTATTGGTTAAACTGTGGAGTAGCAATTCCAGGGATCCTGTGGGGCCAGCTGCTGCATGGTTCCCTCACCACCTGGTGGTGAGAGCCAGCCAGCAGCCCCCAAGCTGGACATGCCACTGAGAGGCCCACCCCCAAGATCCCTTAAGGGAGTCCCCAGACCAAATGAGGCAGGTGTGCAGGCCCATCCTCCCCCTCAGGATCTGTCCCAAGTGGCAAGGTGAGGAGAAGTGAGGCTTGACTCATGAGTGATCATGGCTGCCAAAAACAGTGGGTTGGATCCAGACTAAATTTCTGTGAAAATTGCTAGTTTAATTTGGATCCAATCTGCTGAGTATGTTTACTGCAAAGTCTAAACGTACATAATCTGATCAGTTTACTATTCACTGGCTTTCTTCTTCTGTCCTTCCTGTACATGCTGTGCTTCACAAACAGGCCCTGAAGTGTGAAAATAAAAAAGACAAGCAGACATTTTAAAGTGGTATCAAAAACTGCTCCCTCACAGGAAGTGCCTTCCTTTAAAAAAAAAAATCCCTTCTTCAATCCCTGATCTTTTCCAAGAGCAAAGAAGAACCTTTCAGCTTTGGAAGGGGCTGTGGCTTAGTGGAAGAACCTCTGCTTGGCATGTAGAAGGTAACAGGTTCAGTCCCTGGTGTCACTAGTTAAAAGGACTAACCAGTAGCGATGTGACAGACCTCAGCCTGAGACCCTGGAGAGCCACAGCCAGTCTAGGCAGACAATATTTACCATGATGGGCCAATGGTCTGATTCCATATAAGGCAGGTTCAACCAAACTG
This sequence comes from Gekko gecko, assembly GCA_029375565.1. Taxonomy (NCBI): domain Eukaryota; kingdom Metazoa; phylum Chordata; class Lepidosauria; order Squamata; family Gekkonidae; genus Gekko; species Gekko gecko. Next base: position 55,170,531 of record JAPDNY010000009.1, read on the forward strand.
ATTCTCTGATGATTCCAGATCCCACACTATGCCTCCCTGCTCTGTCCCAAGTCCTTCAAACTAGTAAAACTCCCTGCTACAACACAACACACTAATTTAGGAGCATTTTAAGAGATGTTAAGATCATATCTGAATTATTTCCCTCTTTTAAAATCCAATGACGGGACCACATTGAACAGAACACAATTTAGATCTGAAAATGGTTCTCCTTTATCTCATAAACAACATTCCAAAATGATGCAATGGAGACTGAATGCATTCTCAGTGCCATAAAAGCCTTAATGTTTACAAGCAACACATTACACATTTGTCTGATTTCTTGTGTATTACATCACTGGGTAATGAAGAAAGCCTGAGGCAATAGGAGTAGTATAATAGGAAGTATAATAACAAAGTCACATAATGTCATGAGATAAAGGCACAACAAGATGTTTTTCATAACATCTTGCCCTTGCTATCTGCCTATTTTCCAAAACTAAGCTGCCACTATCTAATAGTCCAGATTATGCTAAAATCCTCACCCCTGTTTTCCTGCAGTCAGTACTGGAAAAAGAAGAAATTATTCCAAAGCTAGTGATTTGGTATCCAAGTATTCACAAGCCTCTGCACTACTGCCCAATTATCACTAGATTCCTTACAAACATCTATTTTGATCACAGGTGTGCAATAGCTGTGGCAGAACAGTCATCATTGTTGACTCAGGCCCTAACCCATCCATCACCCTGGAATTCCTGTGCGGAATATGGGCACTACAAACTATAGCAACTATTTGTAAAGTGCCAGAAGAGAAGAACAGGTGGAAGAAGCAGGAATGAAAGCAATATGTTATCTCACAATAGATTATAATAAAATGATTTTATTCGCTTTTCCAAATAAAGCACTGTTGGAGAGGTGAACATTCTGTAATACACTGTTAGAACTGAAAGTATAAAAAGGAAAATGAGCAGGCTGTTAGCACACAAGGGGGTGGTTATACAAACACCCTAAAAGTGATCCTTAAATCTGTAGCATCTAATTTTCTCTTGAGCATGTTTGCTCTCACGTGCAAAGACAGTGTGTTGGATGATCCAAATCTCCCCTCCCCTTGCACATGTGGAAGAGGATTTCTGCTCAGGCAAGAGGGAGAATGGCTTCCACTTAGGTGCCCTTCCATTTATTTATTTAGTACATTTGTATCCTGTCCTTTCCCCCAGGAGCTCAAGGTGTTATACATCACTCTCACTTCCTCCTATTTTATCCTTACAACTATTCTGTAAAATAGGTTAGGCTCAGAGAGTATAAATAGGGTTGCCATTCCGCAGTTGGGGGTGGGGGATTGCCTGGTTTTGCAGCTTCCTGCCTGCTACCGACCAAGTGGTCGGCAGGAGGAAATTCCCCCACACACAGCAACGTCATGTGAGTTTACTATAGAGTTTTGCCCAAAAAACAGAGTGTAGCCCCCCACATGCCTATGTCACTTCCAGGTGACGTAGGCACGGCACGCAATGTCACTTCTGGTGACGTCAGGGGCAACACTTTCGGCTCCCGAAATGTCCTCCCATCCCTCCGCCAGCATCTTCAATGGACCTGGCAACCCTAAGTATGAATGGCCCAAGAAAGCTTTGTGGCAAAGTTGTGATCTGAACGTTGGTCTCCCAGATCCTAGTCTGAGACACTGACCACTATACCACACTGGCTTGGTGTGGCACCCACACTATATCCCATACCATTTCTTTACCAACATTGTCACCCCCAGCACTCAGGACCTGTTTTACAGGAGACACAGGGCAGCAGAAAAAATGAGCAGTAGCAAAGGTGCTTTGTGTGATTGGAACTGTGTTTATCACAGTTTGGATCCAGCCCTCAAGGTTTAGGGGGAAATGCTTTAAGAAGAAGATAGTGCCAACTCATAGTTCATTAACCAAAAATATCTAGCTGGGGTTCTGGTGGCTGAGACCTTTGGTCTCTTCTTCACAGAAGCACCAGTCTTTACATAACTTTGTGCTGAATCCTGAGTAAGATTTCTACAGATGGGAGAGGCGTAATTTTCACCCATTCCTCCTCTCATGGCAGACCTCCAAGTCCTCCCTCATGTTGTTTCTGAGGGTCCCACTCACCCTCCCCCCAGGAGCAGCATGTTGGGTGACATTTTGTCTGCTGCAGGAGGAGGGAAGCAAGGAAGTTGCACTCAGTGGATGAAAATTCCTTAAAATCCTCTGTGGGATCCAACCCTGTTTCTACCCTTCTATAATTTCAGACATCAATAAGGAAAAAGAGACATTTTGCAACTAAAACCCCCTAGCTTTGGTATTTGTATAATATTTAAAAGCAATATAATTTCTTGTTTTAACAACTGTATTGGGGGTCATAGGTTCACCAGGAGGTAGTCTACATAATTTGTATAGCTCTTGTGATTATGATGAATTCTCAGAATATAGCTTTCTTGTCCAAGAGCTTCCATACATTTCAACAGAGCTTGCACAGGAGAACTTCATTGCAGAGATATCAAGTAGTTTCTAAAATCATCACCCTAGGGCTTGGATCCCACAGTCCATCAAAAGATAGTACTGATGGCCATGGGTCTTCCCAGTTCTCCAGCAGCTACTTCCCACCCCAGGAAAGTCTATTCCCATGGTTACAGGACCCGCATGGGGTAACTGCCATGTTGGTTGAGTGTCTAGAGTGGGGAGGGTGTAAGGGGGAGAAATCAGTGCCTTCTGTCTCTTGTGTTGGGTTGCCATATACCCAATGAGGTCCAATGCCATAAGCCCAATGGCCCCGGGCACTCCAGCAGCTGGCAGGAAGAAATAAACTTCTATCAGTGATAGCATGTTGTCACTTCTGGGTTTTCCCCAGAAGTGATTTCATGTTTCTCTAAGAATCACCATTTCCAGTGATTCCTAGAGAGATGTGATGTCATGTCTGGGTTTTTCATGGAAGTGATATCACACCGTCACTCTGGCCACCCCCTATGTCCCCAACTACTGGTCTTCTGCTGGTTGCCAGGCCAGGCATGGCAACCCGATGTCTTGTGTGACTGGAATTCTGCTGACAGAAGGGATAGAAAACAGGTGTATTATTCTCTCCCCCCTCCCCATGGCAGTTTCCCAGACCACATGCCTCTTATTTTACATCAGTCTCCTAACTCTGGGAATAATCTTTCCGGAAGAGGGAAATGGCTGCTGGGGGGAGGGGAAAGCCAGGAAAATCAGGGATCATTGTTCCGACCTTGTAAGGTCCTTGGCCTAGATCCAGCCCAAGGTCAACAATATCTTCTTCCTCTCCTGGTAGAATGTCACGGGCTGGGGTGCCAGTCACAGGGAGTCCAGAACAGGCCCAGGTCAGGAACCAAGAAGACAATGCAAAGTCCAAAAAACCAAGCTGGGATCAGGAGTCAGGAATACAGAGCCAAGTCCAAAGCCAGGGGGTCCAAAGGTTTAGGTGCAAGAGCTGAGCCAGCGTGGAATCTAGTAGCATGAAGCTGATTTGTTGCTTCCATGAAGAGTACTGCCCAGAGTGTGGAGTTAAATGCTGCTACCAATTAGCCAGCTGCACGATCGGCCTGGCTCCTGTTAGAACTCTGGGCTGGCTGAGCGTCTCCCTTGTAGCCTGGCCTCTCTTCACCTGGTTGCTAAATTTTGCCACAGTCACTCCCTTAAATGAGTCACACATGGGGGTGAGTCAGGAGGACTTTCAGCTTGCAGTTCTTCCTTCTTATCCGGGCCAGGTGTGAAGACTGCTGTTACAGGCACTTGCCAGCTCTCCTCCTCTGCTGCTTCAGAGGGACCAGCTGTGGTTTCTGCAGGCTCTGTCAGCTCATCCTCATCCATGCCCATGACATAGAGGGACCTTTGGCTACCTTATGAAACCAGCTACAAGCTGTGGCGGGTTGACTCAGACTGAGCTGGCTGAAGCTGAATCCGATGAAGATGGAGGTCCTGTGTCTGAGTTGGGGCAGACCAAGGGTAGGGGTCCTGCTCCCGACCTTCGATGGGGCACCTTTGGTGCCAACACTGGAGGTTAGGAGTTTGGGAGTGCTCCTAGATGCTTCCTTAACAATCGAGGCCCAGGTAGCAGCCACTGCCAAATTGGCCTTTTATCATCTTCAGCTGATTAGGCAGCTGGTTCCCTTCCTCGAACGCAATGACTGAGCAGCAGTGATCCATGTGATGGTCACCTCAAGATTTGACTACTGTGATGCTGTCTACATGGGGCTGCCCTTGTCTCAAATCCAGAAGCTGCAGCTGGTGCAAAATGCTGCAGCCAATTGCTATAAGATGATGTATAGGTGGTATATGACACCAAAAAAGATTGCTAATATTAGTATGGATAAGAACTTGAGTAATAAGTGTTGGAAATGTAAAAAAACAGAGGGTTCTTTTTACCATATGTGGTGGTCATGTGATAAAGTAAAGGTATACTGGTCTAATATACACTGTGTGATGCAGAAAATATTAAAAATCCCAATTGGGAGAAAACCGGAACTTCTTCTCTTAGGTTTGACAATGGAAAGAATTCCACAGGAAAAAAGGACATTATTATGGTATATGATTACGTCGGCGAGAATGGCCTTCGCTCAGCAATGGAAAGCGGAGAAGGTGCCGGATATACATGACTGGTTTAGAAAATTGCTGTTTTTAGCGGAAATGGACAAAATGACAAAAAAACTAAATGGACAAATGGCAGAACAGTATATAAAAGATTGGGAAGGTTTGAAATTGTATTTGGAAACTGAATACAGAATGAAGGGGAAAATGTACAATTTAGATTTGTATGGATACTGAATGAGAAATGAAATGAATTCTGAATTATTATACTGTTATATGAAAATATGTTGAAATTAGTTAGGTGTTTTATATATTTGAAATGTGTTACCTGGTTTGTCGAGTTATATAAGTCTAAACTTGATTACCGTCTAATATATACTTTTTTGTTATTAGCAGTGTTGGAAGCCTATTAGGGGGAGTGGGGGGGATGGGATGGAAAATTTTTCAAATTGTATTGGTAACGTTGTTGAAAATGTTGAGCGCATCCCAATAAAATTTTGTTTAAAAAAAAAAAATGCTGCGGCCAGACTTTTGATGGGACTCTCTGTTCGGGAGCACATCCAGCCTGCGCTAAAGGCACTACACTTGCTGCTGACAGCATACAGATCCGTTTTAAGGTGCTGGTGCTTACCTTTAAAGCCCTTTATGGCCAGAGACCTTCATACCTGAGGGACCACCTTTCCCCATTTGTTCCCCAGAGAGCACTGCGATCAGGTGCCCAGGACCAACTGGCCCTCCCAAGTCTCAAGGAGGCCAGGTTGGCAACAACCAGAGCCAGGGCTTTCTCAGTTGCAGCTCTACTCTGGTGGAACAAGCTCCCAGAGAAGATCAGGGCCCTGAGGGACCTTGTGCAGTTCTGCAGGGCCTGTAAAATGTAGCTCTTCTACCAGGCTTTTGGAGCCACCACCACCATTAACAGCTGAAGGTGAGAGAGCCCTTTGTTCCCCCAGAACTTTTAATAACAGCACAAGTCAGCCACCGGAAGGATAATTAAAAGAAGATCAAGGAACTGACTGTGAGAAGAGTGAACTGAGTTACTGTTATGTACTAACATAGACTGAACATGTGGTCGAACTAGCACACAGTCATGCGGACTAGCAGAGCTTTGTGTCCAAACACAATAGTGAGTGCAGATCCTAGAACAGACCAATGAGTCTGTCAGGATCCTAGGAGGGACCTATGGGTGTGGGTGCACTGTAAATAAACCAATCACGTGTGTGGGTGTGTTGGTGTGGCAAGAAACTGGCATTTAAGCAGGCTGTAGCCCCTGCGAGGGCATCTCAGTTTTCTCCTGCCTTTAATAAAATAAGAGCGGATTCACTACAACGCGTCTGGACCCAGTACTTTACAGTTATCACAGCCATCAGGAAATTAATGTTACTAGCACTTTATTGTGTTGTACAGTTTAAATGATTATAGAATTGTTTTAATCTAAATTTACTCCTGTTTTATTGTAAATTATGTATTGATTTTATGGAAGCCGCCCTGAGTCGGCCTTGGCTGGGAGGGCGGGGTAGAATTCCAATAAATAAATAGACAAACAAACTTGGTTTTCATATGCAATTTCAAGTTTTAATTAGCTTCTACCTTGGATGAGGTACAAATGAGCACCTGATCCACATAGCTACCATAAATACTGTATATTTCAATGTTTACACATCACAGCTGATTTTCAGATGAAAAGCTCAGTTAAGAAGGCTAAATACCCTCTGAAGGAACATTAGATATCTCAAGTGACTCTCTGCTGTGAATTCAGGAAACTCTTGCACTAGCAGCCCTTTAAAACTATGAAGTCTATTTTCAAACTAAGAAACCACAAGGGGGGGGGAACCAACCTTAAAATCAAGTTAGGAACCTTAAACGTTGAGGAGTTAAAATATGAAATAAAATACAACTATTTATTACACTGTGCACAGTAAATTTAGGATTAAAAACAACATACAAGGAATGCAAATAAAAGCTCAGAACATAGGATACAGCGATAAGTGAAAGTTAGATGTACCATAAATACTGGATCTCAGTAATGGTTACGCATATATAATAACCACAGGACCAAACGTGTTTCAGCCCAGAGGGCCTTCTTCAGTGGTCTAACTTGTATTAACACACATACACAAATTTAAATATAAAATATCTTTTTTAGGCAAAGCAGGTTGTATATGCGTCACTGAAAAAATGTAGTTCTAAATAAGTTATAAATCAGGCCTGCATCTACTGAGGAGCCCACACGCATCAGAGATGGTAACTATGAACCACCATTCTGTCTTAGCCATTACTCTATTCCTAGGGTGTGTTGATGTGTAAACCACAAATGACCTCATGCATTACCCAAGGTAAAAGCTTCAGCAAATCACACTAAACGGCTGATCTTGAAAAACCTTAAGAGTTACCCTACATATTTAGAATATATATGTGTATACAAAGAAAATCCTGTATTAACATAGGTACACCTTTTTTCTTCACATAGGCTAATTTAGGATTGCATTCAAACAAGCAATCCCCCCTGCATATTCTAAAGTGCTAGAGTCCCAAGAGGGCTGAGCCATGTGATTCTCCTGAATATAAAGACCAACTCTTACATGTTCAGCATAACTGGGTTTTTAACAAATTACAGGAAAGAGGAATGCTGATCTTCTGCCTTTTCTTTCCCCCAGCAAACCTCACTTCATTCTGCGTCATAAACTGGCTTTAAACATCTCTGCTGCTTGAAGGCTGTACTTCTCTGGATTCATGCCTTTATTTGTCAAGATAGATAATTACCCAAAATGACTCAGCACAAAATGGCTGAATAGGGATGAATGAAGAATTTCACACTTCCTACCCTCTTGCTTAAACAAAACACTTGACTCTTTACAGGAGTTAATTATCATGACAAAACCAGAGACTCTCTACCTTAGCATAACTAGCAAATAGTCTCTGTACTTTTCTTGATTAGATTTCAGTTTTACATGGTTACAATTCAACCTGTACTGTTTGCATTTCATGCTGCTTGAGCCTCCTGTATTTTCCTCCTCATCCTCCTACATAGACTATCTGCTTAGTGAATCGTTGTATATGAAGAAGCGCACTCTAGTCCACAAAAGCTGATGCTGCAATAAAATGTTGTTAGCATTTTCTGTGCAAGACTCTTGTTTATTTTTACAGGAACAGAGTAACATGACCACCATTCCGAAATTATTTTTATCACTGTATATGTATGTCCTAGGATGGCTATGTAAGATATACAAAAATTCTATCATTAAAAAGCCTATAAATAAGCTAAAGAGAAACAGATGAGCGAAGGTGATGGTACTCACTCTGTGGCTTATGGAGAGCCACCTTCACAATTACCATAAGCCCAAAGGTTCACATTGATCCCTGTCCCTGGCATTAGGCCTACACTGTAGGGAGACTCACAGCTTGCCCATTCCTTCGACAGTGGTTGTTTTAAGGTGGGAAACCATCTGCCAACCACAAGTCTCACTGGTCAAAGGCCTTGCCCACATTCCTGAAACATGGGGCAGGTGCCACACTGGGGAACAGTGCTCAGAAGTCATGATTTGGATGTCAAAGAGCCACATGTAGCCCTCAAGCCACTGAGTATCGCTGAGCTAGGAGCTACAATTTAAACTCAACGCAGCAAAAATTAAATTCTTCCCCCGGGCTACTTGAACTGCCAACTGTTTGTGTTTCTTTCCCTGCACTGCTTTCTGCACTTTTTACTGTCCTAAATGAACACCCACAGGAGGTTTGTCTGGACATCCTTGGCTGACCTCATCAAAGAAGCCGGATACAGAGAGAGAACGGCAGAATTTTCCTGTAAATAGAGTACCACTTCACAGCTTGCTGTGAAAAGGCTCAGTCAGCGCAGTGTCTGCTTTGATTCCCTCTTTCTCTCTCTGGATGCATCTGGATACAGCTTCAGACAAGAGAAGCTTAGAAAAGAAGTTGGCTGATAGCCCTAATGTGGCTAAAAGAATTTGAAGCTGAAGGGGTAGAGATGAAGGGGTAGAGATGACGTGTTTTACTTCCAGTGCGGGTTATAGGGGGTTATGGCTGAATGTCCTGCAGCTGAAAGAACTAGTATTATGGTACATTAATATAGTAGTTATAAATTTGTATCACAACTTATTCAGGTGAACTTGATTTTTAAATGCCTAAAACCATCTTCTAAACTGAGTATCACTATGCTAACTACACTGTCATTTATGTGTAGAGACAAGAAAAACTCCACCGATATATCTGGTGTGTCGGCTGATCAGCACAGCCCCCTAAAATGTCACATTGTTCCCCATGTTCCCCATGCCTCTACTGGTGTAGACAGTGCGGTTGATAAACCTGGTGCTGCACCACAAGCCTCCCTGACAATGTAATTCACTCTGTTTAAAAGAAAAGGGGCACCTCTCTGTTATTAAGGGTCTTTTGTTTTAACACAGCATCGTCAAAGTCTTGCTTGAGCACTTCCAGGGAAGCACATTTTCAAGCAGAGGCGAATTCATTTCAGCATTTGTGCTTTGCAGCTGTGCACAGAGTTTCAGGCAATATTATTATATTAAACATTTAACAAGATAGATTACTTTCAACATTTTGCTTAAAAAATTATTTATGGCTTATTTTGGCAGCTGGTCTCCATGTAATGACCAGAGCCACATTTGCATTCTTAAAATCTTCTCATCCTTGGAATCTCTTTATAAGAAGTCTCAATTTTATTCCTCGAGGTTATTGTTGTCATCATATTTATTGACTTTGCAAAAACCACAGCACACAGATTGTCAATGTGTGCAGCACAGTACCCCTCCTGTCTGCCGTACTGCTGTTGCCATTACCTCTTAACCTCCTGCTGCTCTGATTAACCAGTTTGGCACCAAGCCCTTGTTTGGGGTTTTTTCACATACAAACCTTTCACTTATGAAATTCAGTTATATAATAAATCCTGAGCCATGGAAGCAATGACATGTTTAGTTGAGCCAAACAAGAGGACCCAGCAGTCCTGATCTTTCACAAATTGGGTGAATATTATAGTCAGTAGGTACAAACACACAGGCTCTGCTCCCCCATATTAAAAGGAAAAATGAGCAAGGTGAAAGTCCACTGGCAAACAGCTTATATTAAATAAATTCAGTGGTTCAGCACTTCATAAGAGTCAGTGTGGTGCACAGTGGAGCACTAAGACTGAGGAGACCCAGATTTCTGAACAGGATTCACAAGATTCATGGAGGATTGGTCCCGCAACAACCATTAGTCATTATATGGAACATCAGATGCTGGGGACAGACAACAGGGGAAATTGCTGTTGTTCTCATGCCCTACTTCCAGTGTTACCCAAACAGGCAGTCCCCACTTAGTTTGGTGGAATTAGCTTGGAGATAGAGTGAGAGGCAGGTAACTGGGATCTCCACCTATGTACATGGGGATTTGCCCTATGAGAACTCTTGGAAATAACCAGGCTGTTATTTATGGGAAGAGTTTTTATTGAAATAAAAAGAAAGCAGAATAAAACAAGGATGCACACAGCAAACACCTACAAAAGCTAACTAGGAGAATCAGGGAGGAAAGGGGAAAGTGTTGTAGTGATGGGTGATAAAACGTATCCTGAGGCAGACTGATTCACTGCCGGAGGACAATGATCTGATCGTTCATAGAGAGGTAGAAAAAGAGGTGGGAGAGGTTTGATGGCCGTACAAGCACCAGACAGGAAGGGTGATAGGGAAGGTGAATACACTTGTTGTTCAGTCACACAGTCGAGTCCGACTCTTTGTGACCCCATGGACCACACCACACCAGGCCCTCCTGTCTTCCGTCGTGCTCCGGAGTTTGCTTAATTTCATGTTCATTGCCTCAATAACACTGTCTAACCATCTCATCCTTTGCCGTCCCCTTCTTCTTTGACCTAAAATCTTTCCCAGCATCAGGGTCTTCTCCAGTGAGGGCTCCCTTCTCATTTGGTGGACAAAGTATTTGAGCTTCAGCTTCAGTCAGGGTTGATTTATTTTAGGATTGACTGATTTGATCTCCTTGCAGTCCAAGGGACTCTCAAGAGTCTTCTCCAGCACTATAATTCAAAAGAACCTATTCTTCGGCACTCGGCTTTCCTTATATTCCAACTCTCGCAGCCATATATTACTACTGGGAATACCATTGCTTTGACCATACAGGCTTTTGTTGGCAGGGTGATGTCTCTACTTTTTTTTATTATGCTGTCTAGGTTTGCCATCGCTTTCCTCCCAAGGAGCAGGTGTCTTTTAATTTCATGCAAATACACCTAAGAGTTGATTAATCACAGCTTAATCAAGGGTAATGGGTGAAGGGGAAGTCAATCTTAGGTGCTGAAGGAATTATTTCTGAGTGTATGGGTGACTCATTGGCTGATTTCCCACTACAGCTGCCTCGGGGTTGCGCCGCCGTTTGCCCCGATACTATTCATCAATTTCACACCTGAAGCCGCGGGGCTGCATTTTGACCCGCGGCTTCACCCGATTTTCCTCGCAGTTTCGTAATCCTCAAAAAACAGGATCACGAAACTGCAGGGGAAATCGGGCGAAGCCGCGGGTCAAAATGCAGCCCCACAGCTTCGGGTGTGAAATTGACTAATAGTATCGGGGCAAACGGCGGCGCAACCCCGAGGCAGCTGTAGTGGGAAATCAGCCATTGTTTTGAGTCATGCTCCTCTCCAGAGCAACAAGGGGGTAGTAGCCAGCCAGCTGTTCTGACTCGCACTTTGAAAACTGCTTTCCCAGGCTTCTGCCCGACTAGCATCCATCTTGGTCCACTTTGGCCCCAGCAGTGCCCTGCACTTATGGTATTGGGTTGATATACGGAGGAGTGTTTCTGGCTCTTTAAGCTATAAACTGCCTGTCAGCATCAGGTGGGATCTGGCTAACACCAGGAGGCAACGGACTGACTGCTGTTGGAAACAATGGCTGAGTTCAGACTGGCATTTTGCAGCGGGAGCCAGTCTGATGCGGGGCCGTCTGATGCGGGAGCTTACCGGGACGAGGCACACCAAAGCATTCAGACTGCTGGCTTTTCCCATTCGCACTTCGCTGATTGGAGGAGGATCCCGGCACTGCATTGGGCAGTAGAGCAGAGCACGGCCAATCAAACCGCGGCTGCTGTTCCGGCTTGCTCCTGGCTTATCGGCCAAGTGGTCATACGTCAGGGAAGCAGAATGCAGCGGGATAAAGGCACTCTTCAGGATTCGCCACCACTTTACTAAGGTGTCTTTTTAATGCGGGGGGAAAGCGGAAAGGCGCGGGTTGCCTATGGCTGGGGAACACCAGGCAGATGTGCCTGTGTGAATGCCCCCTTTAATCCGCTTGGGAAACGGGGCTGGAACGTGGCTCTCGCGGGGCTAATTGCCAGTCTGAACTCAACCAATGGTAGGCTGGACAGACCATGACCCGGGAGAGCAAATTGTGTTGTTATATGCATCAACAAAATCCATATACCACTCCTCCCCCCCACAAGAGATGCATGTATTTCTCTCTCTTTGCAGATTTGTTCCCCTTCCAGCTTTCCATCTCCAGCCATCTTCCCATCTCTTCATATTTCCATCCCAGCATGAGAGCCAGTGTAGTGTAGTGGCAGACTCTAATCTGTCAACCTGGGCTTGATTCCCCACTACTCCACAAGAAGCCAGCTGGATGACCTTGGGCCAGTCACAGTTCTTTCAGAACTCTCTCAGCCCCACCTATCTCACAACATGCCTGTTATGAGGAGAGGAAAGGAAAGGTGACTGTAAGCTGCTTTGAGACTCCTTAGAGTAGAGAAAAGGATTAAAAACCAGCTCTTCTTCATCATCATCCCAGATGCCCTACAAATTTGTTCCTGGATTTTCCCTTCTTCTGTTCCCCCCCCCAAGAAAGAAAATATACATTTTCCTTATTCCTTCGATTAGTTGGCCCCCCCCCAAAAAAAAAGAACTGCTATTTGAGTGGCATTCACCCACCAGTGCCCCAGTGAGCCAGCTGCCCCATCACTTCATTCTCCCCCATTAGCCTAGGCCACAACAGCTCAGGCACCCATTCTCTCCTCAACAGTTCTCTTGGGAAGTAGTTTGGAAGTGAAACCTTAATTTCATTGAAGCAATAGAACAAAGTTTTGAGTTGAGCCTTAAAGCAATAATTCTAAACCTAATTTAAAATTTGCTCTTGTCATTTTGTTTCTACACTTTTCCCAAACATCTTGTTCTCTGCTGTGTGTTCCTGCAATTCAGACCCTCCACACATTATTGGATCTGGTGTTGCTACGTATGTGTGCAGCTAAATCAAGGCCACAAAGTCTAGTAATGGGGATGGCTGCATATGGTAGATATGATGGGGCTGTCACTCCAAGAAGTGATGGCACTTGGCAAAACAGGAAATGCTACAGTGAGTATCATGCTAGATAGATCCTGTTGGAAGAGCAGACCTACTGTCACTATTTTGGTGCAATGGTAGCAGTCTCTGCCCCCCACGCTCACTCATTCCCTCTAACTTTAGCAGCATGGGGATCAGAACTGATTCAGCCACGAAATTTTATTAACTCAAAAGTTTGATTGATTGGGTCACAGATTAGGGATCCTTCTCCAGACCCAAAACTACATTTGAATGCATTCTGGACAAATCTCCTGACCAATCCAAAGGTCTGCTCTCACTCTTCTACAAGACCCTGCTGGAAGATGGAAAAGACAAACTGACGGCTAATAGAATTGCATGGCACAAGGACCTCCATAAAGAATTGACCACTCAACAATGATTGGAAATCTGGGACTCACATGCCTGCAAATCCAGATTTTTTTCTATCAGGCTACAATTCTTCAAGCTCCATACAAGATGGTACCTCTCTCCTGCAAGATTGTGACATATGCACTCCACCTCTGCTGGAAAGGATGTGGAGAAACTAGTGACTTTTTCCATTGTTGGTGGGCGTGCCCAGTGATACACTCCTTTTGGAAACAAGTGGTAGGCAAAATTACCAAAATCACATCTCAACAACTTCCTCTAGACCCAGCCGCTATACTTTTACACCTGGCGGACAGAGACTCTCAAAACACAGGCATTTCAAAGCTCGCTTCTACCCTTCTAGCAACAGCCAGATTGACCGTGGCGGCTTCGTGAAAATCCCCCAACCCGCCGGATATTCGAACATGGAGAAACAGGTGTTGGGGACACTTTGTAATGGACAGGATCGCTGAGACCTATTCAGAACGCACTCACAAAACCACAAATTCACACTCCACTTTTGTCAAAACATGGTTTCCTTTTATTCAATACATGGTAGAGAATGACATAATACCTCCTAATCCGCACTATACGGAATGGCTTCGTTTATAACTCTTTATTACTTACAGTCTGAGCTCTCACATTTCCCTTATAGAATGCTAATGCACATGAGAACATAGTTGTTTAACAAATATCTTGTTGTAGTTCACTATGTTGTCGTTTACCCTTATATTGTATTCAATTATGATGACAATCTTGCATTTGAATTTACTGTTCAAACTGCTTATAAAACTTTCAAGAACTGATTCAGCTACAGGTTCCGGTTCCGGTATGGCGCGACGACGGGCGGGTTTCAGTGCGAGCTGAACCGTTCGACCGTGTTCGACTCTTTTCGGGGCTCCCGGGTGCCGGGGGTACCCGACCAGCTGGCTTGGAGGGCAAGCTGGAGCAGGGGGCTTTCTTTTTTGGCCCCTCCCGCAGCTAGCAACGCGGGGGGGTGTCCAGAAACTGCCCCGAAGCAGGAGCGAGCGACGGAGCAGAACATGGCTGCCATGTTCTGTAGAGACACAGCCACCCGGTTTGTTTTTAACCTTAGATAACAAAACTGAATGGAAAGCAACACGGAGGAATGAAAGTAATTTGGACATGAAAAGGAAGGAGTTGAAATGTTTGAAAAGAAAGGGAATTCGTGAGTACGTATCTGCTCTCACCATAACTTAGGATGACCCTTATTATACGACCCCTATCAGACTCTCTCAAATGGTGAAATGTATAAGCGGCCGTGAAAAGGAACAGAGTAAAAGACAGCAAAATGATGCTTGAGGAGAGGAAGGAAGAAGGCTCAGCAGGAGAAATAATGTTAATTAATATAGAAAGTTCTGAAGGTGGATATTTAACCTTGGAACAATTCAAAACAGAGTTATTTAAAGTGGTGCAGCAGGCAGCTGAGGACGCCTGTAAAAATATTATTAAGAAATATCTAAAAAGAGATTTGGACTCGGAAAATAAGCATAGACCGGAGCACGTAGTAAAGGAGGAGTACTTGCAATATCAGCCCCCTGTGGAAGAGCAAGGAGACTGTCAAAGAAAAAAAGTGCAAGTTTTTCCCTTTAAAGAAACGAAAGAGAAACATTCCCAGATAAAAAGTCGTGCAAAGTACTTTGTAAAGCGCATTAAGACAGCAGGATTTACGGAAGGAAACCCCGAAAGCAATGTAAAGTAGTCACGAAGAAAAGAATTAAAAGGAGAATGTGGCAACTTTCAAAGAAAAAGACTATTGCCTGGACAACATGTGTAACAGAATTGAGAAAACAGGACACACAAAAAGGAGTAGAAATATATGAGTTTAAAGAGGAGAGGCATCAAAGAATGATTATGAAGAAGAGGATGCTCCAGGAAACAGGGTTGCCATTTATTTTATGTACTTGTATAATTTCTTTTTCTTCTACGTGCTTTGTATTGAATGAAATGTGGGTGTTGTTAAAGGAATGAAATAAGACATGATTATTTACTTTTGAGAATGAAATAAGACATGCTGTTTACCTTGAAATGTTATTATGAAATCTAGATAGATAATTTTTGCGTATTTCTGTGGCTTCTGAATTTCATGCTATTCTTAAAATTTCACTTTCATTGTCTTGTAAAGGGATTTTTTTTGTTTTGTTTTGTTGCTGTAATATAAAGGAGTCAGACATGGTAAGGATTTTGTGTTGGTTGGTTGTGTTTTTATTTTTAGAAAAGGAAAATTGTTCTTTAAAAGGACTTGTTTTTCAAAGGGATTGCTTTCCATGATATGATATAAAGAAATTAGGTTCAGTAAGAAGAAATGGGGTAATATGCTATTAATTTAATACTCTTAGAAAGGGGAAAGAGTGGTAAAAGTTATTTTATAGCAGAGTTGGTCTAGGTTAGGGATTGTTCTTGGTCTGGTTAAATATTGGGAAGCTGTGGGTATCCTCTGTACCAGTTAAAAGAAAGAAATGTGATGGGCAATCTGGCAGAACTGCTAAGTAAGTCTGCAAATTTTGGGGTTTTTTTTTCTTTTTTCTTTTTCCTTTTTGGTTTTTTTTTTGGTTTGAAATGTATTACCAGAATTATGAGCAATACGCATGGATATATATATAAAAAAGGAAAGACAAATAGGATATGGAGAAATATTCTTAGGCTGATTCTGTTTGTTGTAACGATGTTGTCCTTGTGAATGTGGGGAAGGTCTTGTTGTTTGTTTTGATTCTGTATGTGCTAGTCTGTTTGTATTTTCGTGTAAATGTGGTGTGTCTTATGCATAAAAACCAATAAATATATGTTAAAAAAAAAAAAAGAACTGATTCAGCTACAAAGTTATTTGGGTGGAAGACTCTAAGACTCAGTGAAAGATTTCATTTGCACTGGATCTTACAATTCCATTCCAGCAGTGGCAGGGCCTTCCTCCAGTGCAAGGACCATACATGGTTTCAGTCATCATCAATATTCTTGACATGGGAAAATATGTGGATAAATCCAGAGACTGGACCCAGGAAGAGATAAGACAGTTATTTCTACAAACATGAAAAACACCTCAGGTTTGCAGAAAAATATGAAACCTTAAAAAAAAAACCTTTAAAGATTAAAAAAAATAATAATAATTAAGGCAGCAGCAGTAGCTTTAAGAAATGTATGTCAACAGGGGCTATTGCTAGGACACCACAAGAGTGTGGCCAGCTTTCAGGCCTTTGTTTCTGTCAGGAAAAGGCAGGAGGAAGGGCAGGGGCCCTTCCAGGGAAGTTCTGGGCTTTGAGGGAGACTCATGCAGCCACACCTGGCAGCAACCAGCAAGTGACTTGCAACCATCTGGCTTAGGTGACTGACCCAGGCACAACAGCCTGCTACTCAACAGCAGCCACCCCATGAATGCCAGTGAGGTGTAGTGGTTAGAATTTCAGATGAAGATCTGGAAAACCCAGGTCTGAATCTCCTTTCTGCCATGGATGCTCACAGGTTAACCTTAAGCCAAGTACACATTCTCAGCCTAAGCTACCTCACAGGGCTGTTTTGAGGATAAAATGGAGGAGAAGAGTTAAAAGGTAGGTTGGTGGCTGATGGGCAGGACTCAAGAAAGCAAAGAATGGTGAGGATATGGGGGTTGCCAGGAGGAGGAAAAGAAGAAATAATGTCAGGAGAGGATACAAGAGAAAGTGAGGTGCCCCCACAAGTCCTTGTGGATTTCCCATCTGGACCTGGCCTGGAGGCTGGAACCATGCAACTGGGCCACAGTTTCCCCAGTAGAGGCTGCCAGGGGGAAGGAATGAGGGAAAGCTGAAGACAGAATGGCAAATAAAGGTAGGTTTGCTGGTGGGTGGGAAGGAAAGAAGGAAGCAAGAAAGGGGGAGAGGTTTGGGGGGCTTTCAGAGAACAGAAAAAGGAAATAGTGGTTAAGGGGAAAATAAGATGTCCCCTGCAAGACCTTGCAGGCCCTCTGATAGTATAGAGTATAATAATTTCAGCATTAATCAGAAAGGGGGAGACTAAACATTTCCATACACTTAAGCAATAACAATCCCCCCCAAAAAAGATACCAGCGTATCTACTCTCATTTATTATTTTGAACAGAACTGTGCAAACAAGTACTGCATGCTTTCAAATATCACCATTCCTTACTACTATGCCATACTACTTTCAAGCAAAAATATTTCCACTGCAAAGTGTATGGCCAAATAATCATGATTTTTTTTCAAATACATACTGTATTTGAAATGTTTTTCAAATACATTTTCAAATAGTCATAATTTTTTTCAAATACATACTGTTTTGTTCTTAGATCCAGAGAAGTTAGCCATGTTAATCTGCTGCTGCAAAATAATAAGTCCAATAGCACCTTTAAGACTAACAATCTTTATTGTAGCATAAGATTTCGAAATCTGATGAAGAGAGCTGTGTTTCTCAAAAGCTTATGCTACAATAAAGGTTGTTCATCTTAAAGGTGCTACTAGGTGTCTTACTGTTTTGTTCCTGGCATTCTTAGCTTTCTGTGGATACTACCAATGAGATTAAAAAATAGAAGATGGAAAGTCACCATTCATCAGGTTAAAATAACTGTGCTTCTTGTTAACATAAGATCAGAAAGAAAGAAGGTGAACAGATCCAGATTCCTCCTCCTAACAAGAAGAATACCAGGTTCCAAAAGAGGCAAACTCTCCCAGGAATTCCATTCTACATGTTCTCCATTCCCCTTCATCTCCACCTTCACGCCACCACCTCTTGCTTGTTTTACCTTTTGAGCTTGAAATGTCTAGTAGATTCAGCCCTGACAAATACATCCTTGAGGGGATAGATTCAGGTGGCAGCTGTATTGGTCTGAGGCAGCAGAACAAAGTCTGAGTCAAGTGGCACCTTTAAGACCAACAAAAGTTATTCAAGGTATAAGCTTTTGTGTGCAAGCACACTTCTTCAGATACAGTGGAACAGAAATTCCTCAACCATTACATATAGGAGGGGAGGCTAGTTTCCAGGAAGGGCTGATTAGAGTCAAGATACTTAAGTAACTGGATGAATATAACTGAGATTGGATTAAGGTGATTGGTAAGATCTGTAAATGGGACTAAATTAGCATACAAATACAAGATTTAATAAACAGACGTGAGAATGAAGTTTGAGTCTAGCAGTACTTGCATGTATAGATGCACACTCTTTCAGATACACTGAAACAGATTTCCTCAAATGTTACATATAGGTGGGGGGGTGAAGGGCTAATTAGAGTCAAGATGTATAAGTAACTGAGCAATAAATATAGCTGAGACTGGAATAACACATTTGGTAAGACATGTGAATAGCAGCAAATCTGCATACAGATAATAAAGGAATTAACAACAGATGTGAGAACTGAGTTTGAGTCCAGTGGCCCCTTTAAGACCAACAAAACTTAATTTCTGGATATAAGTGAGAACTGAGTGACTTAGCATGTGTAGAGAGATAAGAACCCGATATCTCTGTTAAGCCCAAGGTGTTCCATTGTCCTGAGTGCTGTAATAACTTGTAATTCAGCACTCTCCTGTTCCAGCCTGTTTCTGGTACCAAAGCTTGCAATAAACCCAAACAACACAATCACTGGACCTAACAACATCAACTACACCATCTCAGGTTTATTCACTTGCTCATCTTCTAATATTTTACATACCATTAAATGCCAACCATGCCCTTCAGTACTCTACACAGGACAAACAGATTAAACCACCAAAGGATAAACAAACACAAATCTGACATCAAGAATCACAAAACTCAGAAACCTGTAGGAGAACATTTCAACCTCCCAGGGCACTCAGTGAGGGACCTCAAAGTATCTGTTTTATTGCAAAGGATTTTCAGAGTGATTAAGATGTCAAATTCACTGCCAGAGGATATAGTGAAGTATGTGTACACATGAAAGTATATCTGAGAATAGATCTTTGTTGGTCTTAAAGGTGCCACTGGACTCAAACTATATATTAAAATATATATTAATTCTGACATATAGTTGTAATTCTGCAACTATTTTTTTAATTACACTGGAGAATAAATCTCAAAGTAGCAATCTTTTGTTAAATGCTAAGTGACTGGCCTTGGTTTCCAAAATCGAAAAAGAAGAGAAAAAAAGATTGGATTTATACCACCCTTCACTTGGAGTCACAGAGTGGCTTACAAACCCCTTTCCCTTCCCCTCCCCACAACAGACAACATGTGAGGTAGGTGGGGCTGAGAGAGCTCTTTCAAGAACAGCTCTGATGGAACTATGGCTTGCCTAAGGTCATCCAGCAGCTGCAAGTGGAAAAATTATCCCAGGTTAGAGTCCATGAAATGTCTTCACTGCACATCACGCTATATAAAGTTTCAGTTCTTAGGCTGCAGGTGTCACTCTTGGTGGAGGTGGTGGTGGAGGAAAGTGCTGTCATGTTGCAGCTGACTTATAGCAACCTAATAGGGTTTTTTAGGCAAGAGATATTTAGAGATGTTCTGCTGTTGCCTACCTCCGTGTAGCAATCTTGCACTTCCTTGATGGTCTCCCATCCGAGCACTAACCAGGGTCAACCCTGCTTTGAGGGATTCCAGGCCTGAGATCAGCCTGCAAGCAAAGACACCTGTAAGTCACATGACTAGCAGTGGTGATGTAAGCCTGATGCAGAACTCAAGGGGGAGTTCTAAATAAAAAAACAAACAAACAAACTCTTGACGGTTGGAGTTTGGCAGTTGAGATGGTCAGTTGGTTTGGAGTGAGTTGGTACTGAGCCAGGGGACTGACAAGTCTTGTTGGAACAAATGAGATATCTATATAGTTTCCAATATTAAGGGAAACCAAGAAAAGCCAAACGTGCAAACCATAGTGAAAATGAAAGAGTCTTAACAAGGAAAATAGGTTCCTTGTGGTTAAATAAGAAATACCCATCCCTCTCCTTAGAAATGATACCTTGCTGGAGAAAGAGCCTGGTTTAGGGGTTTAGTGTGTGGTCAGAGTGTTTGTTGGACTAATGGATGTCCAAGGATCAATCTAAGGCACAGCAGAGGTATTTCTCTGTGAAGGTGGAGGGTACCTAAGAAACCCACACAAAAACTGGCTGTGTAAAACAGCATAAGGGTTGAATTTAGAGAGAGTGATTTGTACTGTGTCATCTGAAGTGATGGATTATAAAGGAACTAACCTAAAGCTAAAATATACTATCTGCAACTACGTATCCACAAGCATCAAAGCTTTCCCTTTAAATATATTTCCTGCCTGACTTTGTAAATAAATTCTTCAGTTGGTTGTACTGTTCTAAGTTGCATGTGCCTCAGTGTCTGACAGTATCTGACAAAGTTAAACCATAAACTTCATTTATAAAAAGGTAGTGTTCATAAAAAGCGCCAAAGACAATAAGTGGCTTAGTTTTGACAAAAGGATGAACTGTGTGGGTTCCTGGGTTGACAGAGGCTGGCATACAGTGTCAGTGGAAAATAAACCTGCTCCAGCCTGAGAAAGGTTAAAGGAACCAAACCCCTCATACCCTAAAATAAGGGGGTTCGTTAGCTTCCAAGTTCTAACAAGATCAGAGTGACCTGGGCCATCCAGATCGGGGTGAGCTAATTCTTACTAAACCCTTTAAATTTCAGTTAGATCAACCAATTATCTGAATATGGAACACACATAACTCAGAAAGATAGGCCAGCACCTGAGAGAATAGGGTTCAAACCCATGAAACTTACTGGCAGTGCAATCCTAAAAACACTTTCTTGGAAGTAAACCTCACTGAATAGACTTGTATGGGATTGCTTCATAAGAAAGCAATCCTATGCAAGTCTACTCAGAAGAAAGTCCTATTTTATTCAATGGGTCTTACTCCCAGGAAAGTATTTTTTGATTGCAATCTTACCTTGTGCAAGTCATTCTTGCTAGTTGATCACACAGATTTTTTGGGAAACAACTGTGGAAGATTCTTCGAAGGTAGGGTAGGATAAATGTGTATGGATAGATGCAAATACATAGTATAAATCCATTACAACTAAAGACAATTCTGTCACTGATGTCACCACAATGCCAAATATATCCACAATACTGGATCCTACAGATATGTTCTATCCCAATTTTTGTAAACTTCTATTGAATAAAATAAACATACCTCTGTTAGGAAATTAATCTGTACTTCCTGGAAACAGAACTACAGTGTAATAGACTAGAAGAAAAAGCCTGTCTCAAATTCAAGTTACCATATTAATCTTTAAAAGAAAGAGTCACAATGGACTATCTGCAAAATGATGGCCAGCGCCAACTTTTATAATTTTGAAAGACATAAAAGAAGTTTGAATAAGTAACACACCACAAAAATGTTTCAGGCTCCCACACTGAACATTTATGTCAGGCCCAATTTATTCTGTACCAAAAAAAACCAAAAAGTCCATGAAAATTGTACAGCTGTAAACATTTAAGTGGATTCTGCCAGTGTGTATGATTTGCATAATATATTCTCACATAAGAGGTCAGATTACTCTTGGTTTTGGCAAAGAATACCTGGCAAAATTCTGCACTGGCTATGAGCCGTGGAAATGGAGTGAAACAGAGAGGAACTATGAAAGTGATAATTTTACAGACCAATCCCAATCTTGAACATTTTTGCCCCGATCCACCTAACAGCAAGTACAACTGCCCTCTCTCCAATCCCAATCAATATTTTGTCTTTTCTAAGGGCCAGGTCATGATCAGAATGAAGCTGCTTGTGATCACAGGGGTGGCATACACGTAATATATAGGAAATGCAAGAATTGCCAGTAGAAAGTTGTGTTGCATCACATGTTGTATTATATGTTTACAAAACCTTTTGACGGAAATGAAGTTGCAAGCATTTTCTTAAAGAGTGATTAAGGTTGACAGGTGCTTATCATCTGCTGGCAGAGACTCCAGGCTGCTCCCCAGGATATTCTGGCACACGTTTTGCACATGCATTGCAATGATGTCATCCAGAAGTGACATCATTGCACCAGGCACATTGTGTAAGGGGTGCACTAGCATTTGGCCAAAAACTTTGGGGTCACCATGGAGTTTTTAGCCAAATGTTAGAGCATCCCTGTGCAATGTGCCTGGCACGATGACATCATCTCCAGGTGACATCTCCAGGTGACATCATCACTCTGGGCACGTAGGGAAAGATGGGGCTCTTTGGGGTGGGCCTTCCCCAACCAGCAAGCTGGCCAGCAGCAGATTGGGGGCCCCAAAAGTGGGAGAAACCCCACCCCCATTGGAGGGATGGTAACCCTAAGACAGGGGTTTTTACTGTATATGTACCTTTTTGAATTTTGAAATTTTATGCTACTTTGACCCAGAAGGGAAAGACAGGGTATAACTAAATAAGACTCTGCATATAGATAATTCTCTCAAATAATCCTAATTAAGTACTTACAAAAATAAACATGTAGTAATGTAACAATGATCTAACCAAATTATATAAAGTAGTCAGGTCTACATTCTCTGCAGAGCTGGCCTACCAGGTTGTCCTGTGTAGTCTTGCTGGCTGTCCCCCTCTCTTGCACAGACACAGTGACATTGCTTCCAGTTGCTTTATCTAAAATGCTCTGGGACTTTCCGATCTATATTGGCAACCAGAGCAATCAAATATTGCTGATCGTCAGATATAGGGCTAATACTGAAAGTCATAAATTAACATCGACAACTAGCTGCCAAACCTGTATAAGGTACAACTCACTGTAACTTGCAGAATATAACAGATGAAAATAGGGACATTGTTGTGCAATTATACATGCCTTATTCTCCCCACTGGTGGACTTCCTGATGGCACTTGGTGTTTTTGGCCACTGTGTGACAGTGTTGGACTGGATGGGCCATTGGCCTGATCCAGCATTGGCTTATCTTATGTTCTTATGTTAAACTAAACTTTATGAAAACCATCTTACACAATGATAAAATTATTTTTTGCCTGTATAATGTACTAATTGCATGGCAATAGCCCATCCTGCAGTGGCCACTGAAGCAGGCCAAGTTAGTAAAATGAGCACAGATGTGTATTTTTAATATACAATTTAAGAATAATTATAAGAATGTTTCTCTCACAAGGAATCCAACTGGTGCATTCACACATATGAAGCAACAGCCATTAAACCGGCAATGGGGAGCAGGAGAAGTACACTGTGATAAACACATTAACATGCATTTACATGCATATATACTAGAGATACTGTAGGTACTGCTTTTACTGCCTTGTCTGGTACCTTGTAATCCACTTCCTGTAAGGTTAATAGTATACCTTACTGTATCCCTTTATATTATTCCTTAGATAATTTGTTATTTGCCAGTGTGGTGGCAGTGGACCCTAATCTGGAGAACCAGGTTCGATTCCCCACTCCTCCACATGAACCCTGCTGGGTGACCTTGGGCCAGTCATGGTTATCTCAGAGCTCTCTCAGCCCCACCAACCTCACAAGGTGCCTGTTATGGGGAGAAGAAGGGAGGGCAATTTTAAGCTGCTTTGAGACTCCTTAAGGTAGAGAAAAGCAGGGTATAAAAACCTACTCTTCTAATTCTGTAATCCTTGTCCTATTGGATTGTTCAGTGGTTGTTTTATGTTGTCTGGCTGCACTGTTATATATCCTGTAATCGGCTTCGAATATGAGGGAGAAAGGCAGACGATAAATGAAGCAAAATTAAAATTCTGCAAGCATTTATTGAAGATTTATTTTAAACACTTCTATGCTACCATTCCATACAGTCACAAGGCAGTGAACATCAAACCATTAGAACATTTCAACACTAAAATATCAGGATGTTAAAACAGCATTTAACATATAAGCCAATTTGGTGTAGTGGTTAAGTGTGTGGACTCTAATCTGGGAGAACTGGGTTTGATTCCCCACTCCTCCACTTGCACCTGGCTGGATGACCTTGGGCAAGCCATAGCTCTGGCACAGCTGTTCCTGAAAAAGAGCAGTTTCTGTCAAGAGCTCTCTCAGCCCCACCTACCTCACAGGGTGTCTGTTGTGGGGAGGGGAAGGGAAAGGAGTTTGTAAGCTGCTCTGAGACACCTTTGGGTCGTGAAGGGCAGGGTATAAATCCAATCTCTTCTTCTATAAAATATTTAAACCATTCCATAAAACATATAAACACACACACACACATAACAACACAACCAGGGAGGAAGGCCAATAATTGTCAGAGGGAGAATGCAAAAAAATACAAAAAAGTCTTCACCTGCTGGCAGAAGACCACTAGAGAA
This sequence comes from Gekko gecko, assembly GCA_029375565.1. Lineage (NCBI taxonomy): Eukaryota > Metazoa > Chordata > Lepidosauria > Squamata > Gekkonidae > Gekko > Gekko gecko. The sequence goes on from JAPDNY010000009.1 coordinate 55,194,942, forward strand.
GGGCAAGAGTCTGCCTCAATAGCTTTTGTTCAGCAATGTGCCAACTAATTCTTTCCTTAATAACAGTTTCTACCAACTTACCCGGTATCGATGTCAAACTGACCCAGTATCGATGTCAAATAAAAATGCCAGCAGCACACAGGACACAGGATGAGGCTTCTTTATCCCCCCACCTCCGGCTTTGAAACATTTGAAATGTTGAATTTATCAAAAGCAGTTTCAAAAACACTTCCTTCATATGAACTACATATCCTAGCAGCCTCCTTCAGCAATCCCATTGGCCACCAGCTACTGCCCTTCTGCCAAGTTAAGGGAGAAGTCTGATCAAAACGCTCCATTAAAAAAACAAACCCTGGGTCAATTAGAAATGAGGCCACACTGGATCAAACTGCATGTCTGACCACTGATGTACAAAGGGGTAGTGAGTGTGGAGAAATCAGCACTGGTAATGCGAAAGGAAACCTAGGTCTAAATTCAGTCCAGGAGGATGCATTGTCTTGAGTGTTGTGATCAGTTGCAATTCAGTAGTTTCTGGAAGGTTAAAATGTTCCCCACTGTTTTTTTAATGCTGTGCTTTCTAATGTCAGACTTATGCCCATTTATTCTTTGTCATAGGCCTGTTTGTCCAATGTAGAGGGTGGAAGGGCATTGCTGACATGCGATGGTATAAATCACATTAGAGGATGAGCAGAAGTATGAATCTGAGACGGTATGGCTGATGTTGCTAGGTCTAGTGATGGTGTTGCTAGGATCAATATGAAAGAAAAGTTGGCATCTTGGTTTGTTGCAGGCCATTGTACCAGAGTCTAAGTTACTGTTAAGTAGTTTATCATTTCAGGTGAGTTGTTTTAGCTAAGCAGGTTGTCTGTAGGCAAGAAAAGGTCAGTGCCCCAGTGCCCATGTGAGGGAAGTGTCACTATCTAGCAAGGATTGTAGATCATTAATAATGTTGGCCTGGCTTGAGTTGTGAGCTCTATGTGACCACCAGTGGTGATCTGTGGTAATTTTCTTTGGGCTTGTCTTGTAGCAAGCTGTCCCTGGTATCTTTCTGGCCTTTCCAATAATCTTTCTTACCATATCAGGAGGACACTGTAGTTGCAAAACAGTCTGCTGTAGGTTCTTTAAGTCAATATCTCTTTCTGAGGGGTTGGAGCAGATGCAACTATAGCATAGGGCTTGCTATTGTCATTTGCCTGCTATTGTTATTCAGCATCTGAAATCACTCCACTCTCCAAGATATAAGGACAGATGGACTCACATAAGAACAGCCCTGCTGGATCAGACCAGTGGTCCATCTAGCCCAGCATCCTGTCTCACACAGTGGCCAGTGAGTTCCTCTGGATGGCCAATGACAAGGCATCAAGGCTGAGGCCTTCTCACATGTTGCCTCCTGGCTCTGGGATTCAGAGGCTTAGTGCCTCTGAATATGGAGGTTCGCCTCAGTCACCATGGCTAGTAGCCATTGACAGATTTTTCCTTCACGAATCTATCTAATCCCCTTTTAACGGTGTTTATTTCTGTGGCTACCACTACAACCTCTGGCAGTTAATTCCACATTTTAATCACTCTCTGTGTAAAGTAACATTTCCTTTTATCTGTCCCAAACCTACTGCCCATCAGTTTCATTGGATGCCCTCAAGTTGTAGTATTTTGGGAGAGGAAAAAAAATCTCCCTTTGTCAACTCTCTCCACACTATGCTTAATTTTATAAACCTCTATCATGCCCCCCCTTAGTTGTCTAATTGATGGTGGTGCTTCCATACATATGACATCAGATATCAGTTTGTTTGATGAACTCCTATATTAACCAAATATCCCAATACTTAGATGTCCTCAACACCATCCCCAAGACTACTTCTGTCAGCTCAGGCATGGAAATTGTTGGGTGGCAGGGTGGCTGGTATACCAAAAGAATTCCAATAATGTCTTGTGATCATTTTGAAATTGCTAGTGGTGCATAGTTCTTGTTGGTCAATTATTTTAAGAGCATGTTGGACTTTGATGGCTGCCATGGGACTTGGTCTCAGAAACGAAAGGACAAAAGATCTAAATGATGCCTTTTTAATTTTTCTCATGCTAGAACAATACAGTATGTCATCTTGCACTAAGTAGATCCATATGGCCTAAACCCCACAGCTTTCAACTGAATACAAGATTATTCTTTTTATACAAATACTTGCATATTTTAAAATCAAGAATACTACTTGTAAACCCCTCCAGAAGCTAAATGTAGACCTGTTATTTCCTGAAGCTCTGTTCAAAACCAGCTAACTTCTTATATCTTGCAAGCTTTTCCCAATACAAGCGACATTTTCATTTTAAAATTAAATAAAATCAAAAGGCTACTCAGCTTTTTAAATTTTCCGCATACTGAGTTCCCAATAACACAAAAGTCATAGCAAATAACCTCTGTTTTCTCTTTGATCGAGATTTTTCCTAACATATCAAATTACCTCTTCATTTTTAATTAGACAAGTATTCACATAGCACATTAAGAAAAATAGTGACACATTTACCTGGATCATGGCCAGGGCTATGAAACAAATCTGTCCATATATTTATTGGAAACACGTTCTAGGTATGAAAGATTTGAATTCGTTCAAGGGTTTTTCCTACAATCAGACAAAACAAACCTCTATCACATTTTATTTTTTGCACAACGTTTTGACAAACCCTAATCTAGTGCCAATAGTATGATTTCCCACTCATCTTCACATTAAGTAGCCTTCCAGCTGCAGGAGAGGAAGTCTTGTGGCTGTTTGACTATTTTTAAAAAATGTTTTACATGTAAACTCCCAGCACAAAAGAAGGGAAGTGTATAACCTCCACATACATTGCTATAGATAGAAAAAAAAGTGGCAGGGCTGTCAAGACCCATTACAGACCATCAGACAGAAGCTCCCCCGGGACACCACTCTTACCATCCAGACTCAACCCAAATATCATGAAAACAATCTGGCCTTACACCATGAACTTCCAAGGTGAACAGAGTCCCTTGCAATTTGTCCCCATGCGCCCCCCCCCAAGTGTGGGGAAGATGATCATAAGGTTGAACGGGAGGGGAACATAATCTCTTTTTTGGTGGGTTTGGTTTTGGGGGGTTTTTTTTGCATTTTGTGTGTGTATGCATGTGCATTTGTGTGCCTGTTTCTGGAAGTCATGGCGACCTCTGGTGACTCCTACTGGGGCATGGAGGACATTCAGAGAAGTAGCTTAGTAGGTCTTCCAGCCCTGGTATTCTTTGGAGGTCTCCCATCCAAATATTTGCTCTTGAGAAAAAATGTCTATATGAAAGAAATCATTAACAAAAACACATCGATTACTCAAAAACTCAAAAGAACTAATCTACTCAGACACTAAGTCAATCAGGTCATCTCTAGCAATTCACAGACATTACAGCTTTTACTATCATGTAAGTTCTTTCATAACTTCTTTTAGTATTATTACTTATTTTGTGTACTTCATTTATAGCCCACAATTCTCCCCAGGGGGGGACCCCAAGTGGCTCATATCATTCTTCTCTCCTCCATTTTGTCCTCACGACAAGGTAGGCTACTCTGACATTGTGTGACTGGCTCAAAGTCACACAGCAAGCTTTCATGGCAGAGTAGGGTTTCAAATTTGGGCCTCCAAGATCCTAGTCTGACTACACCACACTGGGTCTCCTAAGCGGGATCTGTAAGCAATTTTCAACTTTCTTCCACTCCAGCAATGTGTAGAAAATGCACACATCCCTTCCCCACTTAGTCACTATTGAACCTCATACTTCCAGCTGTAAATAACAACAGCTGTTGCTGATGTTAAGAATTTTAGCAAATTGTTAACTGCTAAAATGCCAGTGCTAGATTGCATGCATATTTTCCTATTAAAATTGTTGTTGCCTGAGGCTTTTATTTCTTATATAATTTGACTTTTTCTTTTCTTGCTTCTAAGCATCACTTTCAGGGTCATTTCTCTTATTCTCCCATGCCTCATCTCTGTTTCTGAAGCTTTTAGTATACTTGAACTTAACAATTTCCATGCTGACACAGTAAGGTTTAGGAGAGAGCTAAAGTTGTTTCATGATACCCAGAAGAGCTATCACATATCTACCCATCAGCCATCCAGTTCCCATCCACTCCCTCACATTGGGTACCAAAAAGAAGACTCCCCACAAACTAGCACTCCTATATAATTTGTTGCAGGATAGATGTTAAAGGTGTGGTTCATCATTTGCTGATACATTTCACACCTTTGGGGCTCGCTGTAAAATACAGATGTTTTGGAGGACTGTGGTCTTGTTTGTTAGTGAAATCCTAGGTATAAACATACCCCTTGAACCTATGATAATAGTGATAGACTACTTGAAAGGCTATGTGTATCCCTCAGATATGGAGCTAGTTCGACCACCAAGGTGGTATAGCAGCAAACTGTAAAAAGGAGGAAGAGGAGGAGATTGGATTTATACCCTGCCCTTCACTACCCAAAGAAGTCTCTGAGTAGTTTACAATCTCCTTTCCCATCCCCTCCCCACAACAGAGACCCTGTGAAGTAGGTGGGACTGAGAGAGCTCTCTCGAGAACAGCTCTGAAAGAACTTATGACTAACCCAAGGTCACACCAGCAGCTGCATGTGGAGGAGTGGGGAATCAAACTCGGTTCTCCCAGATTAGAGTCCACCCTCTTAACCACTACTGGCAGAACCCCTTCTTTAAATGATTGGTTTGATAAAGTCTGGGGTACTGCTTTATTGACAAGACTAATATATTATTAGAGAACCTGAAGGAGTAATTTAAAAATGGATATGTTTAATATACACTGGATACTGTGTATTATGTTCAGGAATGAGAAAATAGGTGACAAGATTTACCCACTTCCCTTTTATGATTTGTTGTAGATTATTCTGGTTTTGTTGTGTGTGTGCGTATGAATTTTTCTCTTTTTTTCATTTATGTGGATATATGTGTATTTTTCCTTTTCTCTGTATTTATGTAATTATAAGCAACAATATATATATTTTAAAAAGTGTTGTGAGAGACTGTATTACCAAAAGTAAAAATACAGACTGTGAAGTTGATTCTCTGCATGGAACCCTAGAATTAATTATATTTATGGGGAGACTATGAGTTTTGGGTGTAGCAGCATGAACCTCAATGAACACTTAAGCACAAGAAAAAGCTTAAGATGTCTGCCTGCTATAAGTCATTATACAAATTGTAATAATTCCACAGCACAAACCTACCACTCTAAATATATGATTTGGTATTCCATTTTGAGCTGGCAGAAATTGTTCAAAGGCAAGCAGGTCAAGGTTCTAATCCCAAAGTGAACTACTGGTTCACTGTATGGTTTTAGGCTACATACTTGACGTTCTTGGGCCTGGCATTCTTGGGCCTGAATCAATGCAGCTGGAAAAGTATGAAGCAGGACTTAACTGAAAACCAGATGCTCCATCAGAGCAGATAATGGCCGAGGACAGACTGGCAATTTGCCCCGGTATCGAGTCGCGGCAAAAAAAACCCGGAGTAAACGACACCGGGTTTTCCCGTCCACACAGCGGGGGCCGCTTCCGGAAGATACGGGACGGAGGCGCGCGGGAGCGTTCAGACGGGGGGTGTGGATGCCGCGGCAGTCGCCGGATACGGCGAGGCGCGCATGCGCACATGTGCGCACGCGCGACCAGGCGGTTATGCGCACAAGCGACCATGAGGCGAATCCCGCCAGAAATGGGCCCCGCCCACAGCCCTTATTAAGGCAATCACCAACATCCACCACGTAGCACAGCGAGAGGGTGAGGCCAGGCAGCATGGACACAGCTGGTCCGCTCCTACTCCTGGGCATTAGGGCCTGCATCACATTGCTGCAGTGCCACCAAGCCAGGGTGCGCAGCATCCATGCTCGGAGGGCACGAATCCTGTTGCGGTACAGGGCCCACAGAGCAGCCAGAATCAGGCAGCACTGGCGCATTGACGCCCGTGTCAGGGCCGGGTTCATCAGGCTGGCTGAAGAGGGTGCGTTCCGTCGCTGGTGGGTGTACCCGCGCCCCACCAACTGGTGGGAGACGTTCGTCTGTGTAGTCTGGGAAGACGAGCAGTGGCTGAAAAACTTTAGGGTGACCAAGGCGACGTTCCGCTGGCTAGTGGACAGCCTCCGCTGTCACATAGCGCACACAGACACACCAATGAGGCGTGCCATTGCTGCAGAGGAGCGCGTCGCCATAACCCTGTGGTGGCTGTCGGGCACAAACTGCTTCCGGGAGGTCAGCCACCAGTTTGGCGTGGGCAAGTCCACTGTTGCGGGGATCGTCGTGGAGGTGTGCGTGGCCATGGACAAGGAGTTGCTGAGCAGGACGGTCTGCCTTGGGCCACCAGGAAGGGTGAGTCCACCCCAGGTGTGGGTGTCCACAGTCTCCCTAGCAACTTCCGGGCCCCCACTGGACTCTCAGCCCTGCAGAGCCCACAGAGCGTGCAGACAGACATGGCAGGCCAGCCCCAACATGGCGGGGAGGGAGTACCCACCTCCAAGGGGAACCACCGTCGCCCCGAGGCCATCGGCCCCCAGGGCAAAGGTTGGATCAACGGCCACACCGACATGGGGCTTTGAGGGAGAGAAAGGGTGTGGAGCCAGGCCGAGGGCCTTCACAGCAGGACGGGATTGCGGGGTCAGATGGACACGGGTGAAGCGAGGGAGCCCAAGGGAAGGGGAGCCTGGCCCCGGTCCATGATCCGGATGAAGGGACAACGGCTCTGCAGCCCCCATCGGCGACGGCCGGCCTTGCCACACACTGCACCCCAGCAGCCACAATGTGTCCGTGTGCCATAACTGTGTTAGTGAACCAGGGAGGGAAGCCGGGGCCTGGGAGTCTGCTGGGCTGCCGTTAACTGAAGTCTCTTTCCCCCCCAGATCATGGATGGGTTTGCGGCGCTGGGCTTCCCCCAGTGTGTGGGCGCCGTGGATGGATGTCACATCCCTGTCAAGCCACCACCCGACCTCCCACATGACTTCATGAACCGGAAACACGTCTACTCTGTCATACTCCAAGGAACCGTCGACCACCGGGGAAGGTTCACTGACATCTGCGTGGGCCATGCTGGGCACAGCCACGATGCCCATGTGTTCCGCCAGTCACACCTCTGCAGGGCCATGGACGCAGGGGTTTTTGTTCCGGGCAACCCCACAGCCCTCATAGAAGGCGTTCTGGTTCCCCCCCTCATCCTTGGTGATGCCGCATACCCCTCCAGGAGATGGCTGATAACCCCATACAAGGGCGCATTGAACCACCGGCAGGCCGTGTTCAACAGGGCACATAGCCGTGCCAGGAACGTCGTGGAGCACGCCTTCGGCCGCCTTAAGGCACGCTGGCGTCGCCTTGCACTGAAACTGGATGTCCAGGAGGCAAGTTACAATCCGGTGGTGGCAGCCTGCGTTACTCTACACAACATCTGTGAGGAGCGGGGCCATGCCATCATCAGGCGTGATGCGGACGAGGAGCTGGCCCAGGCGCCAGGGGCGAGGCCCCGCCTGCGGAGGGTGGATGTCATCAACCGGGCAGAGGGAAGCGCGGTGAGGGAGGCACTAGCCACATGGCTGATGAGGCACCAACGATGAGCACAAGTGGACTGCGGTCGCACGTGGCGGCTTGGACATGGGACAGAGGACCCCCTGGCGACTGGCGAGGGGTCCCGAGCGCTGACCTGTGTGCAAGCACCCATCAATGTGATGTCTCCAATAAAGAAACTGACTCGCTCAGGCTGCTTGTGTGTGCGTCCCTCATTCTCCAGGTGGCCACCAGGGCCGTGGCAGGGTTTGTTGGGGGGCCACCAGGGAGGCCCAGCTGAGGTCGGCCCCAACAATGGGGTTCCGACTGTCTCGCCTGGCGGCCCCAATGGGAGGTGGTGCCCATGGTTGGCTGCTTGCGGGCGACTCAGCATCCCCTCCCGGTGGGTGAGGGAGGGCTAGGCCCCCCCTGGGTGATGGTGGGGCAGCCAGGGGTGTCAGTAGGACTCCCGGCCAGAGCTAGGTGTGGCGACACGCGGGGGCGACAGATGATTCCTGGAGCCCTGTGGGCAAGGCCAGCTCTGACCCAGTGGCGTACATCCCCGGCCCCAGCTGGGCCACAGGCCGCCACCAAGACCGGGGAGTGTGACGGCCTGAGCGACAGAGGACGTGATGGGCTCTCCCTGGTGGCTGAGGCTGGGAAGTGGGTGCTGGCCGCGGCCGCCCATGGGCCACGCCCCAGCGGCAGGGTCCTTCCTAGCTAGCTGTGGCTTTCCGGCTGGGAAACTGACCAAGCCTTGTCCACTGGATGTGGCACCTGGGAGGGAGACCCCCCGTGGCCTGCCTGCCCGTGGGAGGCGTGGCAGGCTGGCTGCTGGCCTTCCCGTGGGGGACAGTCTACATGGGGCACCATGATGTATCGAGAGGAACACACCTAGACATCCATCATAGGCTGGGCCCCCCCCCGGGGAAAACATATGGTGTTCCTGGCCCATGGGGGGCCACGGTTGGCTAGTCAAACCGGTGTCCTGCAGGCATGTGGCTGCACTGGCTGACCCATGTGCAGGGGGGAAAGTGTGGCCCATGGGTGCACATTGCCAAGACAGGCGCAGGCTCCAAGCAGAACTCCTCTCCCCGTGGCCCCAGCTTAGGCCGGCCACTGGAGGCCTCCGGTCTCCAGAGGCCGGAGGCCCAGTCCCGGAGAGAGAGACAGTGACCGAGTCTGCCATGCTGTCCGGAACCCAGCCACTCCTGATGCTTCTCTGATGGAAGGATGCCATGCACGGCTGAGGGCTGAACGACATGATACAGGAGTCCTGAGGGACTCGACTGAGGGAGACCCGCGGCGGGCGGTTGGCCGTGGGAATGTGTGCCGATGCCGACCCTTCCCTGGGTAACCTGGGCATGCGCATGGCAGCATGCGCGGCCGAGCGCGTCCCCGCCCAAACGCCTGTCTGCGCTCCGTCACGCGCGGCCATCCCCTCTATGCCATCCCCAGAGCCCTGCTGCCGTGGGCCGGATCGCTTCCTGGGCAGGGGGGAAGGAGGAAGGGAGAGGGAGACAGAACAGTCGCTGTGCCATCTGCGGGAACTCTTGGGCGTGCGCATAGCCGTGGCCCCGCCCAAACGCGCCGCCGCCCAAACGCCTCTCCGCACTTGCCGAAGTCGCTGGCGAAGCAGCCGCTTCCAGGCCTCTCCGTCCAAATGGAGGCCCAGGACATGGAGCCCGAACGGCTGGGGGTGTACTGGATGGACGAGGAGGTGGAGCTGCTGCTCAGGGCCCTGCATGAAATCGAGGCCGGCAGGAGGGTGATGGCCAGCACCCATCTGCCAACCCTGGGCCTGTTTGGCAGGGTGGCTGCGGTGCTCACGCAGGCAGGCTACCCCCGCTCGGCCATCCAATGCAGGGCCAAATTCAAGAGGGAGAAGGCGGAGTTCTTCGAGGCCCTGGAGGACTGGGACGGCATTCCCCCCCCGGGGAGAGCGCCCCCCCCCCGGTTCCGGCTCCTGCGGGCCCTCTGGGAGCAAGGAGGCCGGCCATCGTGGAGGCAGCGGCGTGTCCCTGGTGAGCTTGCAGCATTGGCGGAACCCATGGTGGGATGGCCGTGGGTGGCTGTGGCCCAGGGGGTGAGGCGGCACCTGCAAGAGCTCAGTGTTCCAGGAATACCTTTTCCCCCACAGGGCTCCGTCCCCGTCGGCGCAGACGCCGGAGGCCAGCTGGGGAACCTCCGGTCGCCTCCCGGACCTCCTCCGAGGAAGAGGCCACAGGGCCACCAGTGGAGCGGCGCCCAGGTAGGTGGCGTCAACTGCTGGGGCACCATGTGTGCCGTCAGCTGCAGGGGCCCTGGCCACCGCGGCCGGGGCAACATTGGACACAGTGGCAGTGAGAACGGGGCCAGGCCTCCCACGAAGGTCCACCAAGGGCCACCAGGGTGGGGTGGCAGGGCCAGGGGCGGCCCCCGGGGGCCTGTGTTTCATGCACACGGGTTCTGGGTGCTGCCAGGTGCCCGGCCTGGCCACAGACCAGGACTAACCGCTCCCCTTGCCCCCCATAGAGCCAAGGGGACCTGCAGCGGGGGAGGGGCCCGTCGTCGTCCTCAACACCACTCCAGAGGCCAGCGGAGCCGGTGAGTCTCATGTGGCGGATGGCCCTCCAGGCGCCCGTTACCACACAGGCCGGAGGGCGGTCAGCCATGAGTAGGGGGTCGGGGCCATGCAACCTCCAGACCCCCCTATGGCATCGGGGAGGCCCGGCCTGGAATGCTGGGAGGGGGGCTGTGGCTGCGCTGATTGGCATTGTCAGGCACCCTCTCGTGGTCGCCACCTTGGAAGGCAGCCAGGCCCGCCAACCACACTGGGCACTGGCCTGGTGACATGCCTGGGGCACGACACCCGCGCATGCCGGTTGCAGCAGCAGGGCTGGGGGGGGGCAGGGCACATGTGTGTGGTTGGCCTGGTACCCTACATGATGCCGTGGGATTTCTGTTTCCAGAGACGGCCCCTGCGGCGGAGGGGGGTGTTCGGACGCCCGAGCCACCCGTCACGGTAGAATCCCGGTCCGCCTCTGATACTGGTAGGTCACCCTGTTGGCGGGCCATGCGGGTGCTCTGGCAGCTTGCCAGTACTGACACAGGCCAACCCATGTCCTTTCAGGGGGGCAGGAACCAGGTCCTGCAGGTCTCCGGGACGTGGCGGAGGATGCCCCGACCCTGGCTACGCTGGCGGCTCGCCTGACGGCCCTGGCCGAGCAGACTGAACGGCGATGTGAGTATGCCATGGTGACATGTGCGGGCCAACCCAGTAGGGATCGGGCCACGGTGGATGACGGTGGCGGCCCAGGGGAGGCCATGCAAGACCCCAGAGGTTCCAGCCGCCACCACACTGTGCTGTCGGGGGGTGCGCGAGTGTCACCATGGGGTGGCTGACGTGGCCCATGTTTGGCTTCCCCGACAGTTGAGCGCATGGTGCACCTCCTGCACATCCAACAACAAGGGATGCGCCGCATGCGGAGGGATCTCCACACGCTCCTCGCCGCCCAGGGCCAACAGCCAGGGACGGAGGGCACCGACACGGAGCCCCTGGCCACAGACAGCAGCCATGAGGGATGACGGGGCCTACCAATTGCCCAGAGTGGCATGCCTAGCCTCGGCGCCCCCATCCCTTCACCGCCCTCCCACGAAATGAGGCTCACTTGACGGACGGCGTGTGGCTGCCACTGTTTATTCCGGCGTTCACCCCACACCACAGCTGCCTGTTCAAAGACATGTTTTTGAAATAAATGTTTTGCACAAATACCACCACCTCTCTCTGCAGCCCTTCCTTCAGGGGCGCGCGGAGGGCTTCAGAGCTGCCACTGCCACTCCAGACACCTGCCTCGGCTCATCAACGGGGCTCAGCTGGGTGGTGAGTCGGGGGCACTCGTCTGGGGCCTGCCCCTTCCACCCCGCGGTGCTGTTCTTCCCCTGAGGGTGCCGCCACGGCCACGTGTGCCAGCCCTGGCTCCACCCCGCGCCCGACCTCGGCCTGCCCTGTGGCAGCCACATTCTGGGGTGGGGGCCATGGCACGGGGCTCAGCCACAGACGTCGCTATGCGAGAGAGAGTGTCCAGCGTCGCCTGCAGGAGCTCACGGGTGGAACGACTGGTCTCACGCTCCTCCTCCCTTAGGCGGCGCATTTCTTCAAGGAAGTCCAGATGCTCCCGAGTGCCTCGGTCCTCCAGGGCCTCATGGTGCCGTTCGGCCTGGTCCAGGAGCCGCTCGCCCACTCTCTGTAGGGCTGACACCCGCTGCCTCCGTGCCTGGGTGACTGCCATCCTGGTGTGTGGGGACAGTAGGGCAAGGGGGCCACCAGGTGGCACATCTGCGGAGAGGGGAACAGGAATCCCAGTCATCGCGCCTGTGGTTCTGGGTCACTGTGGCCCAGGGGGTACTGTCCCTGTGGGCCACTGACCTGTGGGAATGGCGGCCCGCCGCGGGGAGCCACGGCCCCAGAATACAGCCATTTCCACAGGCCACCCCTAGGTGTGATGCACAGCTACGCCATCTGTGCCATGGCTCCCCTCGAGCAGGAGCCCAGCATGGCCACTCACCTGCCGCTTCCTGGGTCCCGCGTCCGGGGGTCCGGTCCCTCTCCAGGCTGCCAGCTCCTGAGGGGCCTATGGTGGTGTTGGGGCGGGGCGAAAGACTGGTCAGTCCCATGGGCACAGGGGGACCCTTTCGCAGGGCTCCGCCCGTGCCGACCGCACACAGGTTGTGTGGGGCCCCACGGAGACCCGGCCCATGGACTGCCAGACCCATTTCTCGACTGTGGACCACATGTGGGGGTCCTCCATGGCCTCCACCACCGGAGTGACTGTCCAAGGGCCGGAAGCCACCGTGTCCCGTGGTGGCCAGGGTACCCCATTGGCCACTCGGCCACCCCCTGGCGTGGCTAGGGCCCGTCTCCTTACCCGGCTGCGGCTCCTCCTCCACGATGGTGTCGTCCTGCGGATCCTCCGGCTCCTCTTGTGGCGGCTCAAGGGTGTCTACATGGTGAAGAATGGGGCAGGCTGAGGTGGCTGTCTGATGGGGGACCTGTGGTGTGGCCAGGCATGGCTGTTGGAGCCTGTGTGGCCACCCCATCCATCTGCCTGCAGGGGGCCCTCGCACGTACTCCCAGTGCAGACCTAACCTGACGCGTCACGGCCACACATTCCCCACGTGGTTGGGTGGCCGGACCTTTGTCATGGGAGACATGCCTGGCTCAGGGTCTGTTGCCATGTCATGGCCTCCGTCCCCACCGCCAACGTCTGAATGTGGCAGCAGCATCCTGGCATGTGGGTATCTGAGCAGCAGCCAGGGTGGAGGCCTGTGCTGGACGCTTCACACTGACCTGGCACCAGAACTTCAGGGACTTCCTCCTCCTCCTCCTCTGGCTCCAGGGTGAGGTGGAACCCCTCTTCTGGCCCTGCCGCCGCCTGGCTCGGTCCGCTGTCCTGTGCCCTACTGCTGGATGGGCAGGTCTGCAGGGGGAGGCTATTGCGCACTCTTCGGCTGCGGGCGGTGCCATCACCCTGGAGAATCCTGTCCAGGATCTTGTAATATGGACAGGTCATCCGTTGATTCCCAGAGACACTGTTATGCTCTATTGTGCGCCGGTACATGAGGCGCATGGCCTTTGTTTTTGAGCGGCACTCATCCGCTGTGCGGTTGTGGCCCAGGGCCACCATCTGCTGTGCCACCTCCTCAAACACCTCCCTGTTTCTGTGGCTCTCCCCCAGGGCCTCCTGCACCGTGGAGTCACCCCACACTGCCAGCAGGTCCAGAGTCTCTGCCCTCCTCCACGAAACTCCTCTGACCCCGCTCATACTGCCTGACGCCTGGGTGCTACTGGGTTAGGGTTTTTATGGCCACCGGGCTTGTTTCGCGCACTTGTGCGCTTGTGCGCATGAACGCAATTTCCGGATCAACGCCCATGCGCATCCACACTGGCCGCGCCACCGCCGGAGCACGGAACTAACGCGGCTTCCGCCCGGCTTCCCGCCTGCGCGTTCAGACAACCCGGAAGCGGGGAAACGCGCGAAAAACGCAGGCTTTCACGATTTGCGACGGCTTTAATCAGGTGTTTTTTTAAACCGGCTCTGAAGCGCGAGGGCTCCGGTAAGCTCCGGGTGGGGGACGCCAGGCAGATGTGCCTTTGTGAACGTTCCATTTACTCCGATATTGAGTCGCTGTCAGCCCGGGTCCCATCCCGCGGCAAATTGCCAGTCTGTCCTCGGCCAATGTCTGTACAAAAAACAAAGCAGAAGGAGCATGTGCTTTCCTTAAAACTGTAATTTTTGTCAATAAAAGTGTGCTGTGCTGGGAATGCAAAGCTATTCTCACACAGCACATAACCCAGAAATTATTATTATAAAGGGAACATAAAGAAAACATGTGAATTAGGGGGCAATTAAGTACAAAGCAGATTGGTTTAGTACTAGGTTTTGGCTTCCGCAATTGTCTATGCATGCTGATAAAAACTCTCCTTACCTTGAAGCTGCCCAGTGTAGTCACCAGATTGTGCTTTCCCAGAAAAGCCTGAAGGCTCTGATCCCCAGTTGTGAAAGTGGGCAGGAACAGAGAGGTGTTACATTTCACTCACATTTAGCACTAAGAATAGAGTAGTACTGGTATATCATTGTGAGAGTTCTGGAGAACCATGGGAGCTGCTTTCATCAGTGCCCTGATGATCACTCTTAGACAGGGTAAACTTATGGACTTCCCTTGCTCCTCACAGGCCACATCAGCTATAGTCCCCCACCAGGCTACATAGCTGAAAGAGCTGGAATGAAGGCAGTTGGCAAGAACAGCTTCCTACTATCTGAGCAAGTGTGCCTAGAGTAAGAATTTTGGAAGATTTAATTTAAAAAGAAGAGCAAAAACTGTATTTGGAGAAACTCTCCACCGAGTCAAGATCAGGGTGATGGTTGAAGAAGCTTATTGACAGCTTTATTTTGAGAAACATAGCAAAAACTAATCTTATGGAAACTCATAGGAATCAAATCCACAAGTATGACTTTGTGCATCTCAAGAGATTCTGGAAGTCCTCATAAGACCTCCTGTTCATGTGTCAGGTCTCATCAGATTTCTGGTCTTCCAGGCCTTCTGTGCAGCCCTAGAACAGCCAGACTACAGGCCTTCGGCTCCAAAACTCTTGGCCATCCACTCTTGCTCCTACTGCAAGAGGCCACTACAATGAAGGGAAGGAGCAGGTCCCTTACTGCCCAACAAGCTCAGAATGGTGGTCTATCATAATGTCCCAATATAGTCATATTTCTGTGAGTTCACATGAAATTCCTGGAAATGGAAATATTTTAAACATAAACAATATGACTGAAACCTCTACCTGCATCTTCAGAGGGCAAATATGCATTTGTGGAGTCGCTTGGGGCAATTTGGAACAAGGAAGAACACAAGACTGAGAAAAGAGAAAGGACCGGCTCCATTCCCTACTACTCTCAGTTCCTTCTCATGGAAAAAGCTTTGCTTTAAAAGAAAGTGCATGGGCACTGTGAAAAATGCAAGTGTGATGTTTGCCGTCCAGTTGCTGAGTTGGAGGCAACTTCAGTTGTACTTCCTTTCATTTAATGTTGAAACTTTTGGTTTAGAATTTCCTTTGCAGAACAATAGGCTTGAAGGCTGTTTCAAAGCCAAACTGATAATGCCAAACAAGTAAATAATGGTCTTTGATGTCTACATGGAATCAGGATTTCTCAGCATCCCTTCCTCCTTTCCTATGCCAAGAGTTTGCTAAGAATGCAGATTACGGCTAAATGGCATGATCTCTTGATGCTTAAAAAAAGTCTGCTGGCTCAAAAGGAGGAAAATTACAGTGTACTCCTAAGCAGACTTAACAGCCTTGAAACCAATGGGCTAAGAAGGGTGTAACTCTTCTTTGGATTGTGCTGTTAGACTGTGGAGATCTGAACAGAAAACAATTTGTTCAAACAATACATGCCATTCTAATTCTAATAAGACATACCATACATACAAGAACAGTCCTATGTAACTGGATAATGAATACTATCAGTATTTCAAAATCTGTATGTTTGATCCAAAGAAATAATTGGGTATGTATCACACTACTTGTCCTCATGGATCAGAGTTCCTTTTTCACATAAAAAGATGGTCCATTCAGCTGTTTTGGAAAGTTTGAAAACTTTCATGAAGACCATTTGAGGACTCATACAAGAAACGGCGGAGGACAGGAGGGCCTGGCGTGGTCTGGTCCATGGGGTCGCGAAGAGTCGGACTCGACTGTGTGACTGAACAACAACAACAAGAAAGAAAGGCACAGTACTTTTCCACAATAACCATCAGTTCACTAATTTGACAATCTCTTCCAAAATTAAAAATTAAATTCTGTAACTGAACTTCATTGCTATGAGATGTTCATTGTAAAAGATGTCTTTAACACTCCATATAAGGTAGTCTGTAGCACCAAAACTACCTTCACACAGGGTGTCACTTGCCTCTGATGAACTGAGGTCTGACCATAAAAACTTATGCTGAAATAAATTTTGTTAGCTTTTAAGATGCCACTGGGCTCCCATTTTCTTTTCTTTCTTTAAATAATAAATACTTGAATTATTCTTCATGTATTAAAAACACCCATTCGTCCAATATTTCTGAACCACACTGACATGTTCTACGAAGCACAAGAAAATTCACTAGTAATGCCTATATGATCATTACACTCACAGTGAAATCCAAAAAGCTAGCATGTATTTTGATATAAATATCAGCCTATCATTGGCCGAGGACAGACTGGCAATTTGCCGCGGGATGGGACCCGGGCTGACAACGACTCAATATCGGAGTAAATGGAACGTTCACACAGGCACATCTGCCTGGCGTCCCCCACCCGGAGCTTACCAGAGCCCTCGCGCTTCAGAGCCGGTTTAAAAAAACACCTGATAAAAGCCGTCGCAAATCGTGAAAGCCTGCGTTCGTCGCGCGTTTCCCCGCTTCCGGGGAGTCTGAACGCGCAGCCGAAAAGCCGGGAGCAACCCGCGTTGGGCATGAGGCAGCAGCGGCGTGATTGGCTGAGCTCCGCTCCACTGCCCAATGCGGTGCCGGCGTTGCAGGGCAAAAAAAAATCGCCGAAATGCGCTTATGCGCATGACCGCATGAGCGCTCATGCGCACATACGCCCACAGCCAAAATAATGGGGGAACAGCGAATATAGCGCGCCTCCGGCGCGGCAGTCTGAACAGTCCCGCGCGCCTCCGTCCCGTTTCTTCCGGCAGAGGCCCCCGCTGTGTGGACGGGAAAACCCGGTATCGTTTACTCCGGGTTTTTTTTGCCGCGACTCGATACCGGGGCAAATTGCCAGTCTGTCCTGGGCCATTTTATATGCACAAATAACAAATGTTACATTCTGTGCTGTTCACTTCAGCTTCCATCATTTTGAGGCACAGAAAATAATTCATGGTTGCTTAGCAATATACTATGTGGCTCTGGCAAAACCTGTGTCAGGGGACCTTCTACTAGAAATCTGAACTTAAGGAGTTTGATTAAATTTCTTTTACTGCTTTCTCTTATTTTACAAAAGTGGTAAGAATTCCGGTTCTTTCTGGGACTTTAGCTGTGATACTATTTCCAGCTTTATCTATCTTGTTGTTCAGTCGCACAGTTGAGTCCGACTCTTTGTGACCCCATGGACCACATCATGCTAGGCCCTCCTGTCTTGATCTATCTTACAAGAGTGTAACTCTGCTTAGGATTGTGCTTATGTCTCTTAAAGGTCCATATGTAAGTGCATAACTGTTATAAAAACACTTAGTATTTTCAGGGAGCTCTCCATACACATTAAAGCCAATGTGATATAGTGGTTAAGAGTGGTAGACTCTAATCTGGAAAACTGGGTTTGATTCCCCACCCCTTCACATGAAACCATCTGGATGACCTGGGGCCAGTCACAGTTCGTCCAAACTCTCTGAGCCCCTCCTAACTCACAAGGTGAATATTGTAGGGAGAGGAAGGGAAGGAGATTGTAAGCCACTTTGAGACTCCTTAAGATAGAAAAAAGTGGGGTATAAAAACCTACTCTTCTTCTTCTGCATTAGTAAGCAGGTGGGCATGATTATCTGAGTATAGCAGGGTAGCCAGTAGAACAGAGTATGGTGGGGCAAGGTCTGAACCCTAGAATTCCTGCTTCACAGCTCAGTTTCCTTGGTGTTATTTTTTGTTAGCTGAGCTCTATGCCAACATGTTATGATAAGAGAACTGCTATCACGTTCTCAGTTGTTGGGGAATCTGAGAATAAAATTGAATTGTTGACCATTCCCAATATTCTCTTATTTGAGTTTGGGTTTTTGTTGTCCTATCATAATACAGACCTTTTCCCCCTCCCCAAAAAGGCTTCATATCTGTAGATGTCTTGCATACCACTCCTACACCAGAACTGTCCCCACACAGCATGCCTTTGCTTATCCTCTGTAGAAATTTGCAGGATAAGTGCAATGTTGATTAGTTGTGTGCTGCTAATCGTGTTATTTTCTACATCAAATGTTTCAGCTGCTCTTTTCTTCATATCCATTGTAATCTTTGAAGTATATAGATTTGTTGCAGTCACCAGCCCTACAAATCCTGGCTGAGTGAAAAGCCATTGTGGGGTTGCTATGGAACCTTTTTTTTCCACCTCAGCTGGTTTAATTTAAGTAGCTCAAGGGAGAGATAGACAGAAGGGCTTATTCCCCATTTGTTGCCAGTTCAAGTGGGACAATGGATCTATGTGGCAGAGGATTAACAGGAAATGGGGTGGGCCCATTGCGCAGGCATCGCGTCTTTTAAATCTGAAAATTAAAGCTATACATCCAATGATCCCATTGTACCATTGTAGCAAGATGCTAAGAATGGCTTTTCCTGCTTTGAAAAAAAGTCACATTCAGATTGAACCCCTTATTTTCATGTTAAGCTTTCTCCAGTATCCCCTCAAGCATCATTTTCTCTAAAGGAAATGGCAACTTTTTCTCTAAAGACACACAGACTGCATAAATCGTATTAGAAAAGTCTTAAAAAATAAAAAATAAAGCTCCCCAAACCATCCTATGTTGGTTAAAGGGTGATGCTTGGATTGAAACACAATCTCTTTAGGACCGATCCTCACACAATTTCCTTCAGAGCTGACTCATTCAAAGGAACAGGTGGTAAAGGAATAAGAACTGCATTCCTCAAAGGTAATAAGATTAAATAAAGTATATGGTAGTCATAGATTCAGTTTTCTAATGGTTACCTGCTCAATAGGAAACTGGAAATAGAGTTTTCTAATTTTTCATCCTTTTGACACAACAAAGCAGATTTTATTGCAGCTTTTTTCCGAAAAGCCTTATCATGACATTTCAGTAGGCCCAAGAAAATTTAGTGGATTAAGTGTTAATCAGAGCATAAAGGTTGAGATATAAAATTTATGTTAATAGAAAAAGAGAGTGCATATTCAGTCTAAAACTGCAACTGAAAGCTGCAAATGTCTATCGTACAACAGTCTGTTTGCAAGACTCCATTTATCTGTATCTTAGAAAATTAATTTTAATTAACTTGTATATACGTTCATTTTTCTGCTTCATCTAAGTAGCTCAGATTTGGAAGGGTTAATTAACTTGCTGAGAAACTATTCTGCAAAATACTTTGCTTAGCAAAGCTGGTGCAAAGCTAACCATGAACCCAAACATGTATTTGGAAACAACAATTAATAACAATCATTTGAGCATATTTTATATGAAACTGAACAAAAAAGAAAAACAAGACCAGTAAAATAGATTTGTTTTTTTAAAAAAACCAGACATACTACTTGATGGCATATCTCCTAGAGTAGATGATTTACAGTGTAATCCTGCACAGAGTTATACCCTTATAAGCCCATTGGGTTTAGCAGGGTTTAACTCTGTTTAGTATTGCACAGTACAACCCAGACAGATTTGCAGAGTCCATTAGAATATACCTGTGATTTCCTGGGCCCCGTGTAGATACGATAAGTCAATATCAGGGCACATTCCATCCTCTTTATTTTTCACAATTATGTACATTTTTAACTTTTTTTTTAACGCCCCAAATGCTTTATCCTTTCCTCGGAGGAGGAACTAACATGAACCTTCTCCTTGACCATCTCAGACAGGTCTCCTACACCTTTAGCGGCCACAAGGCACACCGAAATTGAACGAGGTGCAGCTTTTCTCAACATGCTGTGATGATCAATGCTTCCGTTCCTGAACTGCAGCCTTTCTTGCACCTGTTAAAAGCAAATAAACCTGCCAAGAAAACAAGATAGTAACAATCCCAGTCTCTTCCACAGCTAGCCATCATAAGTTTTATGATTCCCGCAAAATTCCATTTTGCCAGAAGAGATGACAGAACATCATCAGCCAAGTTACATTTTTACAAAGAAGCAACATTGCCATTCGTTTTAACTTCCAATTTTTCTTTTAAAGAGTTCTCTTAGCCTAATTCTTCAGAAGCTGTTCTACCCACATACAAATAAATTATTCTTCAGTCATCTTTGTTTCTTAAATGATGTTATTTCAATTACATGCTAATTTCCTTCACTGTCCTGAGGTGACTTTTTAAAATAACTTTTGATTTAAAAAAAATAAAAAGCTGTTTCACAAAACTAGTAAAAATCACTAACTCACTTTGTGCATATTCTAGTGCATCTACATAGCAGTTTGCTGGTTTTTAAATATTTTTCTCCTCTGACTTTAAGCCTACTCATATGTTAAATGTGTTTGGTGCAAAGATGATAGATACTTTCAGAGTTTAAAGTGATTATAGTGTGTTTGTTGTATATGGTGCACACCAGGAGTCCCCAGACTTCAGTCATCATCAGAGATCCCACTTCAGTTTGGTGCAGTGGTTAGGTGTGCGGACTCTAATCTGGGAGAACTGGATTTGATTCCCCATTCTTCCACTTGTACCTGCTGGATGACCTTGGGCAAGCCATAATCCGGCACAGCTGTTCTTGAAACAGAGCAGTTTTTGTCAGAGCTCTCTCAGCCCTACCTACCGCATAGGATGTCTGTTGTGGGAAGGGGAAGGGAAAGGAGTTTGTAAGCCGCTCTGAGACTCCTTAGGGTAGTGAAGGGCGGGGTATAAATCCAATCTCTTCTTCTTCTTCTTCTTCTTCTTCTTCTATCTGAGGCTAGATGGCTGGCCACCCAAGAAACAGCCTTGTTAGTCATGGTACCAAAACTGTGGAACTCTGTCCCCAGGGAGGTTCATCTGTCCCCTTTTATCATTGTCTTCTTCTAGCAGGTTAAGATTTTTCTGTTTTGCTTGGCTTTCCCTCACTAACTTTCAGTGGCCCATCTTCCTGTTCATATGTCTGTCTCTGTACGTTTAGTTTTATTGTTTTAAACGTTTTATATATATTCTTTTTTTATTTTGAAGCTTGTTTTATGTTGTAGTTTTTTGTCACACTAGGGACCTTAAGTGCGGTGGAAAGGCAGCATATTAATGGTTTAAATAAGAACAATAATAAATTATGGGAGAAAAATAATGGATTTTATCAGGGCTATTTTTGGGCAGGAATGCACAGGAACAGAGTTCTGACTGGATTCAGAGTTGGCCACGCCAACTACAGCCAAAACCTCTGCGTGCGTGGCTACAGAGGGAAGGCCTGGACAGCGACCCCCCCCCAGCGACTCTGAGGCGGGCAGGCCAGGGGGGCCCCTGGAAGGATCAGGGAGGCATTTAAATGCCTTCCCGTGCCTTCCCCAGCCTGTCCAAGGGCCGGCTTGCCTGGTCTCCCCACAGCCAGGGAGCGCCCAGGAAAGCCAAGGGAAGACATGTGGTGTGGCCTAATATGTTAATGTGCTGTGCTGTCTGGGGTGTGGCCTAATATGCCAATGAGTTCCTCCTGTTGGGTGTGGCCTATTATGTTAATGAGTTCCTGCTATGCTTTTTCTACAAAACGACCTGGATTTTATTATTTAAGACATTTATATCCTGCCTCTCATCAAATATTAGTAGAATTAACAATAATATAAGATTATCAATTACCGCAAAAAACCTAACCATTGAACAACATTTTTAACAATAGCCACAGCCCAAAAGAGCACAGAACAAGAGCAAAACAGTAACAGCAGACCAAAGAAAATAAAAACATCTTCATCTGGCTCTAAAATTTTCAGGCTCAGCCTGGCAACCAGTGAGAAACTGGGGAGCAGGGACATAGGGATGTTGCCAGTGATTGTGTGATAATACTTTCTAGAAAATCTTGGCTTTACCATAGAGTTTCCAGCAAGTCCTAGAGAGGTGTGATGTCACTTCTGGGTTTTCCCAAAAATGATATCACACCATAGGCCCAGCAGCAATTTTTAATTTTTTCTCCTGCCATCAGGGGACTGGCTAGTCTATCTGGCCCCCAATTCTAGGACTAGATACTCAGGAAACAGAGGCAAGGAGCAAGTTCCACAACCAAGTGACCACAACAGAAAAGATCCTGTTTCTGGTATCCCAGTTCTGAAGATGGGGGTGGGGACAAAGATCTCAGCGGTCATGTAATCTATGAAATACCCAAGTCCTAGACATTTAAGCTTTAAAATTATAAAATTAACAGTGCTAAACTAAACCATTTTAAGTTCATGAAAGAGTAGAAATCTGCTTAGGATGGCACTAGGGATGGGCATAACTCGCCAGTTCGTGGAGCAATGTTTGTGGGTGCCTGGCATGAACATTGCACGAACATTACACAAACATGGTGCTGTTTGTAGCAGTTCATGAATTGATAGATTTCCAGACAGACTGTCTCCATTCAATTAAACTGTTTATAAAACTCCAAGACAACAGGAGGTGGAATTCTCCAGCCTTGAAAACACCAATAGGAGCCCTCCAAAGCTTAACAAACACTGTTGGCTGCCAATAATAAAGTTCCCATTCTGCTCTATGGAATCAGAAAGCTATATATATGCTCAGCTCCACACCTTTTCATCTATTGGCTGTTCGTATCACAGAGAGGCAGGGAACTTGTTAAAAGCTGAATAGCAAAGCACATTCATTTATTCCCTCCAAATTGTGAGCTCCTCTTCCCTGCTGGGGTTTGGGTGTTGGATGGACTCAGTGCTCTGAGCCACCCCGTCTCCCTGCCCATGCCTTGCAGAGGGGCTTAGCTACTGAGTGCCTTGGCTGAGTCAGTAGCCATATTTTATACCCTCCTGATTGTGAATTTCATTCATTTCTGGGGTTTGGGTGTTGCGGACTAAGGGCTATGAGCCACCCTGTCTCTCTGCTCATGCCAAGCGGTGAGGCTTAGATACTGTGTGCCTTGGGTGAGGACCCACATTTTGACTGTGATTCCTCCCTCTGCTGGGGCTTGGGTCTTAGGTGGACTCAGGGCTTTGAGCCACCCTGTCTCTCTGCTCATGCTGAACTGTGGACTTAGCTACTGGGTGCCTTGGCTCAGGATCCACATTATAATTGTGATTCCTCTCTCCCTCTGGGGTTTGAATGTTAGGTGGACTCAGGGCTCAGAGTGGTTTTAAGCCCTAGCTACTCGAGTGCCTTGGCTGAGTAAGCACTCATGTTTTATGCCAACACGTGTCAGCAATGCCCTTCCACCCTCTAAATTGGACAAAAGGCCAGTCCCGATGACAAAGAATTAATGAACATAAGTCTGACACTAGAAACCACAGCATTCAAAAACCAGTGCAGAAACATTTTAACCTTTCAGAACATTCTGGCTCCCCAGCAGACACCAAAGGCGTCCTGCTGGGAGCCGACTTTGCCTCCATGAAAGGAGGGACGAGTTCAGCTACATGCAGCCGGGTTCTTTAGGGGGCGGGGCCAGTGCCGTCTTAATGGCTCACTCAGGCAGTCTTCGCTTCGTGTTTGGTGAGAGTGGAGCACGAGGACTTTGCTGCTGGCTTACCTTGTGGCCTTGGGCCTGTAGTCAGTAGCGGAAGTGGCAGGGAAGCCTCACCAGCAGTAGAGAGCGTGCTGTGATTGACACAGGGATGGCCCGATGGCTTTAGCAGACAAGTGGCTGTGGCAGGGAGCAAGCAGCCAGGAGGCGTGCGGTGGCATGAGAAGTGCGGTGCCATGGCAAGGCAGCCAGAGGCTTCGAGTGCTGGTGCGGTCTCAAGGCAGTTGTGGGATTCCCCTGAAGCCCCTGGCATTGATGGAGAGATGCTCCTGACAAGGCTCCGGGAGGCAGCGATGGACTCACAGTGGCAGTGTAGTCGAGGCAGCTAGAGAACCTGAGGGTGGCTCTCCACAGCAGCCCCGCCATTTTTTGTATTAAAAAAACATATGCCCCCTTACTAATTTAGGACAGGGTGCCTTAGAGGTCTCTGAGGTGGGGTCGGGGGGCCTCAAATCTGCAGTTGGTGAGCCTGCTTGGGCTTATTTAGTGGGCAGCCATTTTAAGGAGGTGTTGAGGGTGGTGGCTGCCTTAGTTTGAAAGGTGGCCATCTTTGAGTGTTCCTGTGGGAGGGACTGTACATTTTGAGTGGATCTGAGCGGTGGCCATATTAGCAACATCCCTCAGTGGTAATTTTGATAAATGGTTGTTTTGTTACTGAGGGTGGCAGCTTAGATAGGTGGCCATTTTGGATGAGGCCATCCTCAGGTGCCATTTTGAGCAAGGCCATTCACAGGCGGCCATCTTGGGGAGGTCTTCTATTAGTGGCCATTTTGTGACGGTCGAAGTGGTGGCCATTTTGCAACTCTTTGTTTCATGGTGGCCATTTTAGAATGTACATTATACAACTGTAGGTTATGGCATCCAGATAAGGACAGGGCAAGTCCAAAGGGAAGGGACCTGCACCAAAGGTACCTAAGAAAGTGGGGGAAGCCCCACCGGTAGTTCCTTCATCTTCTGAGGATGAGGATGAAGTGCGAGAGCAACAGATCATATTAGCTAATCTGGCAGCGCTGCAGCAAGCTAAAGGCACTGTGGCACCAATCTCTACTGGGGCTGTAATTAGGTCCAGCCAGCGTAAAGAGAGTCGAGCTGAATGAAAAAAGTTTTGGGAAGAGGTACTTAAACAGTTATCTTCCATTGAGTCTAGATCCAGAAATGGTAAAAATATTGATGGGATGGATACAGTGCTGGTGGGAGCATCTGGTTCCGATGATTCTACAGCAATCATGGTGGCTGATGCTGAACGGCCTGGTCCCAGTGGTAAGGATGACATGGATGTACAGCACAACAGTTTCTGGCTAGGGGGACCTTGGGGATTGACACCTGACACAACACAAGATTCCTCTGGCACTAGTCAGTCCCCGGGCATGGGGCCCGCCCCCTATGGGCGTGCAGGCCCCTTGGGGTTCTTTTTCACCTCTAGTAATGGGTATGCCAACTAGTCCCTGGGGGGCTTGGGGTTTCTCTCCACCTTGGGCTAATCCCTACGTGGCAGCATCTGCAAAGGCTATGCCCTTTGGTGACTCAGCTCTGCCACTGGGGCCTGCAACCAGAGAAAAGATTTGTAAAGGGGAGTTTGTTGATGTCTTCAGCCTTCTTTATCGGGAAATGGAAAAGAAGGATAAAGAGGAGCTGGATGACAGGGACAAGGAGATATTGAGGAGGAGGAGAGTAGATTGGACCCGGGCCAATTGGTTACCTGGATGTATTATTTATGCGGGAGTGATCTCCCAGACTCAACACTGGAAGGCCGCAGCGCTGTTCCAATATCTTGATATCATTTATAAGGCTTACACTGGCTTTACTGGCCTGGGCTGGATCCAATATGACGAGGAATTTTGTACGTGAGCCGCTATGAATCCAGCCCTCCCGTGGGATCAGATCCATCTCCACCTCTGGTTGCAGCTCATGTCCCAGGCGAGGCCTAATGTGGGTGACCATTCACATAGTGGGCATATAGTGCACCACCTGCCGGCTGGTTCCAGTGGGCCCACGGGGCAGGCGGTTCAACCCCGCTAGCTTTGCTGGGTGTTTGGCTCCCAGGGGGTTTGCAGTAGAAAAACATGCAAATATAGGCATGAATGCCCGTTGTGTGGAGGAGGGAAGACTTAAAGCTCGAGGCAGAACTGCAGGTCACTTCTGATGCTGCTGGGTCTCAGGGGTTCGGCATGTACTTTTGAGGCCACTGGTGTGTGGGGAAGTGGCCAAGAGAATGGGTCTCAGCCAGGGACCTCACATTTTTAGAGTTCTTTCCCATCTTAGTGGCGGTTTGGTTGTGGGGGGAGGAGTTGAGAGATCACACTGTCCACTTTTGGTGTGCAATTTGGTGGTGGTCCATGTGATCAGTGCTCTTACATCCAAATTGCCATGGGTTATGAGACTGGTCTGTGCTTTCACACTGCGATGCCTTCAGCTCAGCTTGCTGTTTTTTGCTAGGCATGTGCCAGGGGTGAACAATGGGGTGGCTGACGCTCTCTCTCACCAACAGATGGCGAAGTTTTGTCAGCTTGCACCAGAGGCTGATCTTCAGCCGGCAAGAATGCCCCAGGAGCTCTGGTGGGTTGGAGGGCTGAGGCTTGCAGGGTGATAGGCCTCGCCATTGCTCCTAGCATGAGAAAAGGATATGAGTGAGCAGTTCGCCAGTTTGATGTTTTCAGGTCTGAGGAACGTTATCCCAAGGTCTGGCCTATTCCTGTGGAGCAACTGATCCACTATTGTGTTTTGTTGAAGGAGACTGGCTTGGCTGTCCACTCTATCAGGGGCCAGCTTTCCACTGTGGCCTTTGCGAGCAAAGCCTTGGGCTTCGCTGAAGTCACAAATGACTTCGGAATTAGGAAGATGCTCAAGAGTTGGGCACACAAAGGTGGAGCTAGGAAAGACAAGAGGCACCCCATTTCCCTGGTGATCCTTAAGGGATTGTGAGTGACCTGGAGTGACGTTTGCACTTCAGGTTTTGAGGCATGCCTTCTTCATGCAGCCTCTTTGCTTGCATTTTTTGGGGCTCTCCAGGTAAGTGAATTAGTGGCCCAAACTAAGGCTGACCAGTTTGGGAGCTCCAAGATGGATCAAAAACATAAGGGATCTGTGTTTAAATTGCATATGTGTTCCGAAAGGGAACTCTGCCTAGTTTTGGCCCTATCTCAGTACTTGGCTTTACGGGGGACGGAAGCTGGTTGCCTCTTTAGACATGCAGATGGAAGTCCACTGATCAAATGTCAGTTTTGTGCAGTTACCGCCAGGGCCTTTCCAGGGTGAAGTTTGGAATTCACTCTTTTAGGATTGGTGCCGCTTCCACTGCAGCTGCCCTGGGCTATTCAGTGGCTGATGTTCAGTGCATGGGGTGCTGGAGATCATCTGCTTATAAGGGTTACGTGTGTTCCCTGGCCATGTCATGATCTGTTTCTCATTGGGTTCGGTGGTTCACGGTCTTTTCTTTCCAAGTGCTGTGTTCTGTGGCAGGAGAAGGATTCTCATCTGCGGACACAGCTTCATTTTCTGGGCAGCTCACCAAGCAAACTGATTGGCCCCCGGCTCTCAGTTGGGCCTTAGTAGATGGGCCACAGTTGAATGGAAGGGATGCCGTGGCCTGTGCTGAGCGGGCCTTTTTCACCTTCTGTTTGGAAAGAGCTCTGGCTCTACACCAGATGTGCTTCTTATCCACTTGGGCGGCAATGACTTGGGTTTCTTGAAAGGGAAGGCCCTAGTTTTGCAGGCCCGGGATGATTTCAATTTTATTCAGCGCCAGTGGCCAAATACAACTATTGTTTGATCCACCATGACCCCGTGTAAGGAATGGTGGGGTGCTTTCGATCCCAGAGCCCAGTGCAAGGCAAATGGAAAGATTAGGCACATCTTGAAAGTTGGGATGGACTACTATTTGCTGCACCCCAAATTAGGGCTGATTGCACAGACCTGTACAGGGGTGATGGCTCTCACCTGTCAGAAAAAGGGAACGATATTTTTCTGCAGGATTTGTGGCAAGGGCTGTTGGCAGTATTAGGGGTGTAGTGGGCGCAGGGGTTTAAGCAGAGGCTTGACCCTTGCGGTGGCTGAGTTTTGTTAGGAAAAAAATTGTTGCAGCTCAGTAAGCGCCTATCAGCAACACTGCAGGGGGGAGGGGTCTGTCAGGATCATCACTGTGGCCTTGCAGCCAGGGATGAGATGGGCAGACTGCCTTTTGGAGTGCCTTTGATGGATACTCTTCCCAGGCCATGTGGATGTGAGTGAGGGATCATCATGGCATAATCCATGGCTGGGCTGCCCGGGTTTGAGCCACTTACAGCGGGCTATGCCCCATGGGCCAGGTGCATTGCCCATGTTATGGCAAGGGTGGGGTTTTAGTGACTCCAGGCCTTGATCATGCCGCTTTATACTGTTAGCCCCTGCCATTGTTTTGTTAATAAATAAAGTGGCCTTTAGCTTCCCAACTACTGTTGTACGACTCTTTCTTCCGTCTATGGGGGCAATCAGTTGTTGACCTAAGAGTACCAGGCTTCTTACAAAGGAATTAATTAGAAAGAGAGACTTCTGAATTGCAACTGATAAAGAAGCTCAAGACAATGCATCTTCCTGGACTGAATTGAGATCTAGGTCTCCTGTCTCACTATCAAAGCTGATTTCTCAACGCCTACTACTCCTCTGCAACTCACACCAAATCCAATCACACCTGCTATGATGGACCCCTGTCACACACACACCACTACCTGCCAAAAGTTTGTTCTCTGCTGTGACTGAGCAGCCCAGGTACCATGTTGTTGTCCCACCCTGTCACATAGAATATAATTTGGCTTTTAGCCCAGCCCAGGAATTTGATGGGGAAAACAGGAGCCCTCTTGTTTTACCCTTTGGAATGACACTTGAGATGGAATATTATTCAAACAGAAATCTTACGTTTATTTAACAGGCAGGGGATGAATAGGGTAGTCAGGGGTTGGAAAAGCTGAGGTAAAACTTGTTGGTATTACAAAGCACACTTCTTTTAACAGGCAAAATAGTTATCTTGAAGCTTGTTTGCATATATTTTAGGATCTTAACACCGAGAAATTTTTACTTAGTATTTTAGTTACAGCAACAATATTTCTTCAGTGAGTTTCCTATGATAGTGCAGTTTTCCTGAAGTGGGTCTCTTTCTTTGAGCACCTAACTTACTTCTTTATTGAAACTACAGTTTATTTCTGTCTCCAGATTTGTCTAAAACCGTTTTCCCCTCACATCAGACCTGAGGCCTTCCTCAGAGCCAAATCCCAGAGAAACTTGGCAAGAATTAATCTTCTTCTCTACAGAAAATATAACCCTGTTTCTTTTGGCTTGAGAGGGAATTTCATCACACTAACTAATCACTCTCATGAAATCACCATCCCAGTTCTGATGTCTGTGTAAAGAGTACTTCAGCTTAGGCTGACATTTAGTCTCTGAATTCTGTTAATGAATTCTTCCTCAAGATAGGAATACTCTGTTTAAGGCAAAGGAATTTTTTTATTCACTCTAAGGTGAACCTGTCTGACTTTTACTGTCAGACTCATTGACTCCAAACTCTGTCAGAAAACAACTGACTGCTATCGTCATTCAGCATCTGAAACCACTTGACTCTCCAGTTATAAGAACAGATGGGCTCACATTCCAGCTGTGTCTGAAGAAGTGAGCAGTGGCTCACAAAAGCTCATACCCTGCCACAAATTTTGTTAGTCTTTAAGGTGGTACTGGACTCTTGCTCTTTTCTGCTGCTACAGATAGACTAACATGGCAACCAGGCCCGTAGCTAAAATGGGACCCATGGGGCCCACCCCTCACGGTTTTTGCGAGCCCCTCCCCCAATCCTCAACTCCACCTCCCTCCCATGGCCCTCTCACCCCTGATCGATCACTTCTTCTCCCCCACCCCAGCTCTAGACGGCTGGGCTGAAGGCAAAGCCAGCCCCAGGCGAGCAAGCAAGACTGAGCAGGCGGGTGGCGGCGTTTGGACCTGGGTCATTTCAGCCTCCTCCGAGCCAGGCTGAATGAGGCTTAGCCTGGCACTTCTTGCCAGGGGGCACTGAGCAGGTGAGCGGCGGGCCAGGGACTCCGACCCAGGCGGTGGCGATTTGCGGCCACCATGGGCGGGGCGAGGTGGGAGGGAGGCAGGGTGCCTCCAGTGGCTTGGAGCAGTAACCGCGCCACAGTAGCCGCACCACCCCCATGAGGAAGGCCAGCCGAGGTGGCAGAGGCTGCAGGGAGCACTGAGCGCTTCTCCTGGTGGGAGGGACAGGAGCAACAACAGGAGGAGCCACTGGCTGGAGGCACCGGCCCATTCCTGTCCCGCCCGGGTAACAAAGAGGCCACATGCGGGGGAGGGGACGGCAAACTGCTCGCCACCTCTTCCTCCTCTCAACCTCTCTGCACCCCCCTCCCCAGCCACGATGAAGGCCAGGGAAGCTGAGACCACGGGCACTGTCCTGAGGGCACCGCCCCCGCCTCCCCAGCCTTAGACGCTTCTGCCTGCCTCAGCCAACAAGGGAGCAACACAAACCTTAACCTGGGGGGAAAACCCTGAACAAGCTGGGATGTTGATCCAAGCCACTAAGCAATGCCTTGCTTCTTCTCCCCCTGCCCCGCACAAGACGAAGGGGCTCAAGGCGATGCTGAAGTTTCTTGGATCTTTGAGATCCAAGCCACTTCAGCAGCACCTTGCTTCTTCTCTCCCCCCCAATACATTAAAATACATTAAAATTCAGAGGATTTATTATTATATTGTTTAAAAATATGGGCATTGCATGCCAGTACCACACAGACATAAAATGGCAGGCCCCCTGAGAAAAACATTGACCCCCTGAGCAAAAAGTTGTTAGCTATGGGCCTGATGGCTACCCATCTTGATTTATACGCTCCTGAATGTGAACTTCTCTCCCCTGCTGGGGTTTGTATGTTAGGTGGACTCAAGGCTCTGAGGAGGACTCAAGGCTGTCTCTCTGCTCATGCCGAGTGGTGGGGCTTAGCTACTGGGTGCTTGGGCTGAGTGAGGACTCATGTTTTATATCCTCCTGATTGTGAACTTCTCTCCCAGCTAGAGTTTGGGTGTTAGGTGGACTCAAGGCTCTGAGCCACCCAGACTTTCTGCTGATGCTGAGCAGTGAGGCTTAGCTACTGGGTGCCTTGGCTGAATGAGGACCCACATTTTACACCTTCCTGATTGTGAACTTCTCTCCCCTGCTGGGGTTTGGGTGTTAGGTGAACTCAGGGCTCTCTGCCCACACTGCCTCAGCCTCAGCTGAAGACTCATGTTTTATACCCTTCTGATTGTGGACTGGTGCCCAGGGGCAGGGGGCTGTGGTATGCAGGAGGTGGAGGACTGCCCCCCCATGACAAACACCCCTTCCACCCACTTTCACCCTAATGGCACAATGAGGTGGTCACACTCAGGACAGGTGGAAGGGTATAAATGAGGGAGACCTTTTGGGGGTCCATAACTGAGACCCCAGAAATGTAATCTGCCCCCAACTTGGACAGATTGTAGAGGAGCCAGTCCTAACATCCAATATGGAAGCAACCCTAGAGGCACAATTATTACTTAGGAACATACTTGAAATAGTCCCCGTGCATTATTTCAGTGTATGGACATGTCAACACTTCAGTCCATAAACCCTTGGATGGGCAAGAACCTGTACAGTCTTTCTTTATAATACAAGACAGTTTGCAGCACAAACCACTTAAAATGGAAAACTCTAATTTCCACTGGTCTGGTGTGGCTGGGGTGCCTGCCAAGCTGTCATTATTGGGTAACTTTGGGAAGCCTTTGTCAGATGTTTGTCCTTCTGTCTTTGCATCACTTAAAATGGAAAACTCTGATTTCCACTCATCTGGTGGGGATGGGGTGCTTGCCAAGCTGTAGTGCAGTAGCTTTGGGGAGCCCCTGTCAAAACTCTGGGGTTGTCTGCCTTTCTGTCATTCAGAATGTGCCTTTGAAGGCTTGGGGGAGGGAGTTGCAAGCATAGGGGGGATGCTTGCCTTGTTTCCAGTGTCTGGCTGGGGGGGTTGTCTGCCCAGGTGAAGTTTCCCTGTGAGTTTGGTGTCACTGGCTCGTTCCTGAGCTGTTCCATAGACTGCTGTAACTGCAGCCGTCTTTTCCAGAGAGAACACTGGGGAGACTTTTTTGTGAGGGAGGGTTCTGTAACTGGGACCCAGAAATGTAATCTGCCCCCAACTTGGAGAGATTGTAGAGGAGCAGGTGGCAGGTTGAGGCTTCCTGTGTGTTTGGTGTGTATAGCTTGCAGTGGGCCCATTCTATACTGTTTTGAACCTGTGCCTGACATTTCCTCCAGAAGCACTTTCCTGGTTTGACCTTAGTCCTGTTGGGTTTACAGTGCCACAGTGGCACTGGTTCTGCTGAGCTTACAAAAATGCCCCCCACCTTCAGTTTCTACTGCAGAGATTCTAGGGGACTTTGATTCTGTTGTGCTGGGCTTCTATTGCCCTTGCTTTTTTGCTTCCCCCCCTCCATTGGAAACTCCTGAACCTGAACCTCCGCCTGTCATTTCCCCAGAAAACCCTTACCTGGGGGCACCTTCTTGGGGAGGTCATAACTTGAACCCCATAAATGTAATTGCCACAAAACTTGGAGGGCAGGTAGGAGACAGTCAGCCAGAAATCCCCAGTGAGTTTGGTGTTTCTAGCGACCCAGGGGGCTATTTTACTGCATTACAAACTTAATGAACTGAATCAGTTCATTTAGCTTCAAAACATTGCCTGCCTGTCTGTCTGTCTGTCTGTCTGTCTATTTATTGGCTTTAGGAATTGTCCAGTCCCTGTGAGCACAAGGCTCTGGGTGATGTACAGCAGTTAAAAAAACAATAAAAAGAATAATGCCATGTGGGGAGGGCAGGATATAAGTAGAATAAAATAAATAAATAAAAATAAATAAAAGCTATGTATCAATTACAGATGGCGTCAATATTAGTGTCAGTGACAGTCCCTGGTTCACAAACTGGACATGCCACGAACCACAAACCAAACTACTTTTTCCCAGCTTGCACCCATCCCTAGATGGCCCTGCAAGTGTATCCATCTATTAGTGTAGCCAGCTGAAAAGCAAGATGGGTATCTTTCATCATGATATAGAAAGGGCATTTTAGCAGAGAGTATTTTTCTCATTCTTGTATGATGTGTTCAAGACATAATTTTGTTAGTTACTGGTTAACTAGTAAAAGTATTAGAGCCTAGGGCATTGTCCTCAATAGCACCCGGTCCTCCTATGTATACCATAGGAAAGTAGGTCTGTTACTGTTATCACCCAAAGCTGTTTTTTTA
Organism: Gekko gecko; assembly: GCA_029375565.1. Classification (NCBI taxonomy): domain Eukaryota; kingdom Metazoa; phylum Chordata; class Lepidosauria; order Squamata; family Gekkonidae; genus Gekko; species Gekko gecko. The sequence continues at coordinate 55,227,570 of JAPDNY010000009.1, forward strand.
ATCTATTGCCCTTACCCGTCCTATAGATTTAACTGAAACTGTTTGATCCTGTGAAACAAATTCTGCAAGCACTGAAAACAAAGACAAGATGTCAAATATGTCCTGTTTAGTTTTTTAAAAATGTACTGGGACTTGCTTAGAAACATGTCACTGCCGTGACTTTAATTACTGTAAAAATGCAGCATTTTTCATCATTTATATGATGCTTATTTTTAAAAAAAATGTCCTATCATTTTTAGGTGAAATATTTTCATAAGAAATTAACAGCTCAGCTTTATCCTTACAAAATGTATTATACTGAAAGCCCTTTCCAGATCACTGTAGGAAAGAGTATTTGTTATACTATGGGATATTTTGAAGAGTGCAAATAGAATAGAGGCCTATGGAAGGATGATTAATGTGCTCTTACACCAAAAGAAAGATACTTTTATATGTCATTGACCTTTGGAGGTCAAAGGGATTATAGGACTGTTTGAAGTTCACGAGGAGTGGAGTGAAGGAACAAGAGGGCTTTCATGGAGTGATGAGATGTCGTGGTAGAGATTTCAAGAGCAGCTAACATATTTTTCTTAACTCTTTTCTCCAGTGAAAAATGTCTCCTAAACAATAAAAAAATTCAGTCCCCCAGTCAACAGGATGTCGTTCTTGAAACTCACCGGCCTGAGCTGGCCTGGTGAGGGAGTGACATGAAAGGAAGCCTGTACAATCAGGTTACTTTTCCCCAGGAGCGGAATCGTTTCAAAAGGGTCATACATGTGAAGATTAATGGTGATGGTTACCCTTTAGCTATTTCCTTAAACACAACCATACTCCTACCACCAGCTAACCCTTAGTATGGATTGTCACAAATGTAGGGGCCTGAGCACACTGCTATCCTGTGGTACTGTCTTGTGCATGAATGCAGCAGCTATTTGTCTGAGGCTGATAATGTGGGTATTTCCCTTCCCTCCCCCCCTTGAAATTACCTGTGCAGGCCTTAGAATCATAATCAAATGGCATTTCATCAATAGAATCATGCTAGACTCTCAAACAGTATCATGTGCCATCTTCATTTTAATAGATCGCCTACAGCCAAATAGGGATGCCAGCCTCCAGGTGGGACCTGGGGATCCCCCAGTATTACAGCTCACCTCCAGACTCCAGAGATCAGTTCCCCTGGAGAAAATGGATGCTTTGGAGGGTGGCCTTTGTGGCACTGTACACAACTGAAGTCCCTGTCTTCCCCAAATCTCTGTAAGCCTCCCAACCTGGATCTGGCAACCCTACACCACTGGTGGCCAGGGGGGACCTGGCAACCCTCCTGATTTCTCATCCTGAATCTAATTAAGCACAAAGTAACACCTCTGAAAATACAGTTTTAAAATATCCTAAAATCCTTTTTCCTGGTATGCTGATACAACATAATTATAGGGAGCAACCCTAAGCAGGTCTCTTCAAAAATAAGTCCCATTTTATTCAGTGGGGCTTACTCCCAGGAAATGATTCTTAACATAGCAACCTTAGACAAGGTCTAAAGCCACATTAACCAGGACACGCTTTGTTTTGTTTTGTTTTTTTAAAAAAATCAATATTAGGTCTTCATTTCTATAGTAGCAACAGGTATGGGAGGGAACAGAAAGGAGGTAGAGCTATAATTTACTGAACTGGAAGAGCTCAATAATTACATTTGTAATGCAGATGAATGATATAAATTGAATGTTTTTAGCTGAATGTTTCTAAAGTACTCTATGTCTCTTTGGGTTGGATCCCATGATTCCTTTTCATTGTCAGAAGCCTTGTTCCAGGAGAGTAAGCTTGTCCTGTTAGACGAAGGGTTCCCCACAGGGCAAGGCAATCATGAGACCTAGCCCTCTCATAATGTTTCTGGCAATTTGTGCAGTTATTTCCAAGTCACAAAAAGCAGATTACTACAAGCAAAAAATTGCCAAACAGTTATCCCCCCTTCTTCAAAGATCACACATTTATTGTTGTTCAGTCACACAGTCGAGTCTGACTCTTCGCGACCCCATGGACCAGATCACGCCAGGCCCTCCTGTCTTCCGCTGTCCACTGAAGTTTGCTCAATTTCATGTTCGTTGCATTGATGACACTGTCTAACCATCTCATCCTTTGCCGTCCCCTTCTTCTTTGACCTTCAATCTTTCTCAGCATCAAGGTCTTCTCTAGTGAATGCTCCCTTCTCATTTGGTGGCCAAAGTATTTGAGCTTCAACTTCAGGATCTGGCCTTCCAGGGAACAGTCAGGTTTAATTTCTTTTAGGATTGAATGATTTGATCTCCTTGCAGTCCAAGGGACTCTCAAGAGTCTTCACACATTTATCTGCCTCCAAAAATACAAGTAAATAAATCTGCCATGAAGCAAGCAGATTCCAATGATGTTTACAAAGAAGGGAGGGAAATTCCAAAACCAAACATCCAGGTGTAACTCAGCTCTTTTAATAAACCAAACAATTGCTCTTACATGTGGGTATTTTCCATAATTTTTTTTTTGCCCAAACTTGAAGGTAGACTAGCAGTGCCATCCTTCTCAGCCCATTGAATTTAGTGGATTTAGAAGGGTGTAACTCCATTTAGGACAGTAGTATGAAATCACATTATTTAGGACTTGAAAAGACCATTGCCTAACATTACAGTAACTGTTCCCAGACACTCTCCTGTCCTCAAGAATAATAATATTGCATGACTGCTTGTGGGAATCAGAATGGTGCTCATTAAGCAAAACACACCATCATGGGATTATGAGGAAATGAGCTGAACAGCTCCTAAACATGTTTACTTTCAAATAAGTCCTCCTATGGAGCGTGCTCACAGGTAGACTTAATACTGTAGGCTTCCCAGTCCTAAGATTCAGCACTCCAGTTTAAGTAACCTAAGTGGTCTGTTCATCACATAGATATTTTTGCACAAATTAAAAAAAACCCCAATTTTGGAATTGATCCTGACACATTTAAAGAGCCATTGGTACTCCTTACCGGCAGTTGCCTTTCTCTCAGTGCAATGCTACACTGCTGCATTAGGCCTTTGCTGCTCAAATAGAGAGGTGGAGATGTTCCTCCTTGCTTCTTTTGGATTTACTGGAGTTACAAATGCCAGACAAGCCTTGTACCTCCTGAGGCAAGATGCTTGAACAACTGTAAAAGATCAGTACTATCAAGTTGCTAGGCTGCAGGATTAAGGCTACACAACAATCCTATAAACATTCAAAAGTCCTATTAAACTTTGAAGGAGTCATTTCCAAGCAAATATGGACAGGACCAATCTGCAATGCTATGCATGCTTTCTTAGGAGCAAGGTCCATTGAATTCAGTAGGATTTACTTTTAGGGAGCTATAGTTAAAATCAAACTGACAACCTTAATTCCTAATTGAATTATGATGCTGGAAAAATTAGTTCCTTATCCCATCGATATATATCAATTTATACTCTTTCCTTGCTTTACCAATGCTGCAATGATCTAATGACCATAAACAGAGAGAATGGGGTTATTGTTGATGGGAAGAATCTAAAGATCATCAAGTCCTTTGCACTTAAATGGAAGAAATAACATATCTCCACTAAACCAGATACTTCTGAGCAACACCCAAATATAGACTAACATGCCACAAGCATGATGTAGGAGCAATCAAAGTTCACTGTACCTGAGTTGTCTGCAGGACACAGAAAAAAGGCCAGTTCCCAATTGATGTTTTGACTCTGAAGTCACACTATCAACCAAACTTGGAATGGGGTTTTCTGGAAACCCAAAAATCCTGCAATAAGAGCTTGGAACAGATAGGAGATTCTGCTCTGATGATCTGGCAAGTTCAGAAGAACACCTGACCAAATCAAAAACTTCTACATCTACAGCTGCATCCAGGGCTTTTTTTGTAGAAAAAGCCCAGCAGGAACTCATTAGCATAATAGGCCACACCCAACAGCAGAAACTTATTGGCATATTAGGCCACACCCCTGACAGCACAGCATATTAGCATATTAGGCCACACCCCCGTGTTACCAGAAGTGTGGTCATCCAACCACACCCACCTTTTGCTTCTTATTCTGTTTACCTTGTTTGTTGCCAAACCCAGGGCTTTTTTTTGTAGCAGGAACTCCTTTGCTTGTTAGGCCACACACCCCTAGCCAATCCTAATGAGTTTCTGCTGTTGAGTGTGGCCAACTTGGGAGCCAATGCCCAAAAATAGCCCTGGCTCCATCTATCTATATATTATACCTATATAGCAATTACATCCATAAAACAGCTTCAGAAACAATGGTTAAACCCTTTTATTCCTTTGTCCAGCTTTTAAAAGTATATTTTACTAACAATAACATATCCTACATTTGTTACCTTAAAACAATAGAATAGATAGATCAAGGTGGAAATGGTATCACAGCAAAACCCCAGAAAAGACATGGAATTATGACCTCTTCTGTAAAATAAGCAATAAAGGAAATTGAATCAAACTCCTCCAGTGCAGATTTCTAGGGGAAGCTCATCTGGTATGTGTTTTTTCTTGCCACTACCACATAATAATGTATCGATAAGCAACCACAAATCAATTATTTTCTGAGGCTCAAACAATGGAAGCCAAAGTAAAGAACCCAGCTATGTCAATAATGTTTCACAATCAGCAGCTTTTTGTGATGCTATTGTTTATTTTACTAACATTAAAATTGTGTTTTTAACTATTATAAACAAACCCTCTTTCCATATCCGTTAGAACAAGTGTTGTACTAAGGATATCCTGCTTCGCACTTGCCTTTCCTCATGTTCTGGAAAGAATTTTAAAAGCATTTCTATCAGTGGTGACAGACAGAGAGATTTGCTTCTACATGTTCTGAACATTATAAAAATTATCTCTTGCATTCTATATGGATGAATGAAAATGTAGGATAATAAAGAAACCAACCCATTAAATGCCCCTCAGAGGTACAATCTCTTGTTATTTTCTTCCTCTGCAAGAAAATCTCCTTATTACAATGAATGGGAACAGCACAGTAGGACTTGCATTGGAAAATTTGTCCATGTGGCTTTACACTGGAATGGGACTAGTCCTGAGAGCCATTAAAAACAAGGTTTGCTGCACTTGAGTTGCCAACATCCAGGTGGGCCAGGAATTAGGGTTTAAGGCTTCCAGGTCTTGGCTGTGGGTGGGGGATTTCACACACCCAAAGAATGCCCTCTGCTGCTGCTCAGCTAGCCAGCAGAGGGGGGAAATGGTGGCAAAATGGGGAGAACATCAACAGCATTTAAACATGCTAATGTCATTCTCTGTATGACCAGAAGCAACGCAGCACATCCCTGGAGGACACCAGGGACACTCTACCATCTGGAATTCTGCCCAGATACCAGAGTGCCCTCAGCACTGTGCTGATGTGACTTCCCGTGTTTACAGGAACCCTATTAAGGTTGCCACTCTAGGTTGGGAAATTTCTGGATGGAGACTAGGGAGGCAAGGTTTGGGGAGGGGGCAGGAGCTCAGTGGGGTACAATTCCGTAGACTTCACCCTCCAAAGTAGCCATTTTCTCCACAGGAACTGATCATGGAGATCAGCTGTAATTTGTAAGTATGGAGATCATTTGTAATTTGGGGAAATCTTTATGCCCCACTGGGAGGTTGGTAACCCTACCTGGAGTTCTCCTGGAATTACAACTGATCTCCAGACTACAGAGATCAGTTCTCCTGGAGGAAATGGCAGCTTCAGAGGAGAACTCTATGGCATGCCATAGATTCTAGGGGAAATCCCTTCTAACCCCCCCCCCTTCACAGACACAGCTTCCAAAACTCCAGGAATTTCCCAGGCTGGATTTAGCAACCTTATGCTACACTCCTGAGACTTACAATTAGTATGAATAGAAGAAATCCACTAAGGCTCCAGTCCTCTAAATAATTTAATTGCTACTAGCACATGAAAAATAATTACTTTATTGTGTTTACTGTGTTCATAGAGCTAAAATTATTGTTATTAAGGAGAGTGATAATCTAATATGAAAAAATGAGATTTTCCACCATTTTGTATTTGGCTCTTGTTATGTTTAAAATGGTTTTGTTTTAGAAAAAAAATAGTTTTGAACAGTTCAGACAGTGAGTTCATGAGGTCACCCCAGGCAATAGAAACCAAAAGAAATTGCTCTGGAGACTCTGGAGAAATAAAATTCAAAAAGATAGTTTGGAGAATCAAAACACAGGGGTGCCCTCAACTGATTACTCAAGATCTGGAAGCTACTACCAGATTTATAAGGTATATAAACCAGAGGAGCCAGAGACCAAGTAGTATGAACAAATAAGGACAAATCAGAGCACCAAAAAAGAGAGCGACAAAGAATTCTTTATTACAAAACTTGACTGCAGTGAGAAGTACAAAAAGTTGACCAGACAAACAAACAAGATTGCTTTGCTTTAGAACCTTCCAGAAGAAGTAATGTTCTAGTTTGGATCAGCTGAATATGTGTTCCCTTGTTATTTTCTTAGCCCATATGCTCTAAGGATTTTGTGATGATTTTAAAAAAATCTTTAAACATGACTTTGCTGCAGAACTACTTTGGTCTCTGAACATTTGTTTTCCACCCTTTGTCAAAAGCCATCCCACTGAATGGGTAATTATGATTGGTTAGGAGGATCTATAAGATTAAAGAAAAGGTTGTGGGCGGAGTTAGCTTGGGAGGGAGACTTCTACCTGGGGGCAGTGGTAAACCCTTTTGGAGTAAAAAAAGAAATCTACAAAAGCTGTCTTTCACTCTTTTTTCAAGTTACACTTGCAGATAGCCCTTGATGGCCTTATTTTTATAAACGTCTTAGAGTAGGGTTACCAAGCATGGCCTGGTAACCAGAAAGACATGAGGGGCAGGGACATGGGTGGCACCAGTGGCGACATCAGTCCTCTCTAGGAATCACTTAAATTTCCAGTTATTCCAAGAGGGAATGAACATCACTTCCAAGTTCTCCCTAAAAGTGACATCACACCATTGGGCTGATAACCATATATTTTTTTGTTTATTTTTCTCCTGCTGTCACTTAGAACAGCATTTGGAAATGGGAGCTGGGGATAGGGATCCCCCACCCACTCTGAGGCCTGGCAGTCCTATCTTAGAACATAAAAAGAGTACTGCTGGATCAGACCAGTAATCTATCTGGTCCAGCATCATGTTTCACACAGTGGCCAATAGGGATGGGCATGAACAAGGAAAGTAGTTTGTTTCGCTTCATGGTGTGCCTGGTTCGTGAGCCACAAACCATCACGAACTTTAAGGTGCCAAACAAACTGGTTTGGTTCATGACTTAGTAGAACAGCTCCCCCCCCGCTGGCATGCTAGAGACACCAAACTCACAGGAGATCTCCAGCTGACTGTCCTCTACCTGCCCACCAAGTTTGGTGAGGATTGGATATATGAAGTCTGAGTTACAGCCCCCCAAAGAAGGTGCCCCCAGGAAAGTGTTTTCTGGGGAAATGAGAGGTGCAGGTTCAGGAGCTTATAGAACTGACCCTGCACAAGCTGGAGGCATCATACTCACAGAGGATCTGCCCCTGATCCTCCTCTACATGTCCTCCAAGTTACGTGCAGATTGACTTTAGGGGATCTGAGTTATGCCCCACCAAGAAGATGACACCAGGAAAGTGCTTCTGGGGGAACTGTCAGGCGCAGGTTAAAAAGTGTATAGCATACATATTTTATTAAGATTGAGATATTTGTCTCAGATAGCATAACATTATTTATATCATTCTGCAAATTTCAAGTAATTGATTACGTTTTTATTTAATTCTTATGTTGTTATTTTATAAATATTTCAATTATATCAGCTATTAATGTATACTATTGTTAAGAAAGTTGTAATATACATTATGTAAGCTGTATATTTGTTGTTGAAAGTAATTATATTTGTTGTTTGTGTTTAAGGTTTAAAATTAATAAAAAATTTAAATTAAAAAAAAGTGTATAGCATGGACCTCCTGCAAGCTATAAACATCAACACACAGGGAGCCTCATCCTGCCACCTGCTCCTCTACAATCTCTCCAAGTTGGGGGCAGATTACATTTCTGGGGTCCCAGTTATGGACCCCCCCTCCAAAAGGACTCCCCAGCGCTCTCTCTGGAAAAGACAGCTGCAGTTACAGGAGTCTATAGAACAGCTCAGGAACAAACTAGTGACACCAAACTCACAGGGAAACTTCAACCAGGCAGACCACCACCCCCCAGCCAGACACTGGAAGCAAGACAAGCATCCCCCCTATGCTTGCAACCCCCTCCCCCAAATCTCCAAAGGCAGATTCTGAATGACAGAAAGGCAGATAACCCCAGAGTTTTGAGAGGGGCCCCCTATAGTAACCCCACAACAGTTTAGCAGGCAGCCTAGTCATGTAACAAAAGCAAGGGAAGCATGCCCATAACCCTCACAAACCCCTCTAGGGCTGAAACATACAGCTCCTGGGCACACTCATCAAGCAGGGTATATTCTTCTATGCAGCAAAGGAATGGAAACACATGTTGAGCTGGCAGGACCACCCCCAAGTCTCCGAAGGCAGGTCCTGAAGGACAGAAAGGCAGATTTCCCCAGAGTTTCGAGAGGGGCTCCCCAAAGTAAACCTACGGCAGCTTGGCAGAGACACCTGGTAAGCACTAGAACTTCTCCCACACACATACACAACAAGCACACTTTGCACTCATTTTCATGCTCACAGCACACAGAGGTGTTCACAATCAGGAGGATTGGGAGAGTATAAATGTGGATCCTCAGCTGAGGCACACAGTAGCTAAGCCCCTCTGCTCGGTGCAAGCAGAGAGATGGGGTGGCTCAGAGCTCTGAGTCCAGCTAACACCCAAAGCCCACCAGAAGAGTGATGTTTACAATCAGGAGGGATGGGAGGGTATAAATATGGGTCCTCAGCCAAGGCACCCAGTAGCTAAGCCCCTCTGCTCAGTGTGAGCAGAGAGACAGGGTAGCTCAAAGCCCCGAATCCACCTAAAATCCAAACCCCATCATGTGAGAGGTGATCACAGTCAAGAATAAATGAATGTGCTCTACTTTTAACAAGTTCTCTGCTTCTCTGTCTGTCAACACCCAACAGAGGAGACAGTGTGGAGCTGAGCTGAGTGTATATATAGCATTCTGATCCCAAAAAGCAGAATGGGAACTCTTCCAGCAGTACCTGTTAAGCTTTGGAGGGTTGTTTCCAAGGCTGGAGTATTCCACCCCCAACCCCCATTCCTTTGAAGTTTGGTAAACATTTTAATTGAGCAGAGACAATCTGTCTGGAAATATATCCATTCACAAACTGCCACAAACAGCTTGAAAGTTCATGGAAAGTTTGTGCTGGTTGCCCTGCCACGAACTCTAGTTTGAAAACCACAAACTGGTCAAAATTCATCATGAACTTTGGTTCGTGCCCATCCCTAGTTGCCAACCAGTTCCTCTGGAGAGCCAATAACAGGGCATAGAGGCTGAGACCTTCCCATGATGTTGCCTCCTGGCACTGGGTTTCAGAGGTTAACTGCCTCTCAACATGGAGGTTCCCTCAGTCACCATGGCTAGTAACTACTGACAGACCTATCCTCCATGAATCTATCTAATATCCTTTAAAGCTGTCTATTCCTGTGGCCATGTAGAATACAACTATGCTACATTACTGTGAAACTGTCTACATTTTACCAGCGGCCTTTACTCCATAATTAATAGGAAAACATCCATTATTTGGCTCCTCACACTCCTGACATATCACACTGTGCAGAGAACAGTAGGATGTGATTAACGGTGTAATCCTAAAAGCACTTCCCTGGGAGTAAGCCCCCTGAATAGAATTAAGTAGGATTCAGAGTAGATCTGCTTAGGATTTCTCTCTTAGGCCGATTCTGCACAAATAGTTGCCCCAGTTTCACCCCCTGGTAATAATTGTGGCAATTGATCATTTCCACATTTGTTGCCACAGGGTCACTGTTTGGCCCAAATCTAGGGGTCTTTTCCCCTGGATACTCCCTCACTGATATTTTAAGGTGTTTTTTTTTTTACTGCAGGAATGAAGCCGGGGCATTCTAGTGGGGAACTTGCAAATCGCAGCTGTCATCGCTCCTCCTCACTCCTCCTTGCTCCACCCCTTTAATGCCCCTCTCTGCTTCTTTCCCTCACCTTCACTCCCCTCCCCTCTTTTGGGTGTGAAGAGTGGCGAATGTCGCCAGAGCTCCTCGGAGTCGATCAGTTTTGCACCCCCCCATGATGATTTGCATAGGCAGACTAGGAAGGTGGCAGGGCACCGGCTCCCTTAGCTGCCGCCATCACTTCTTTCCCCGCATGGGTTTCCCAAGGTGGTTTAGAGAGCGAGAGCGAGAAGACAAGCACAGCCCTCCGTGTAGGCTATGGAAGAAGGGAAAGGGCCTGCGAGTTCTCTTGGCCGGGTGGACTTCCAGCTTATCTTTCTGACTCCTGTGGGACCATCCTTCTGACCTAACTGGGCCCCCATGGGGGGGTGGGGGCGGGGCAGCCACATCTGAGGCAGAAGCACACAGTGCCAAAGTGAAGAGCCTTCTTCCCGTGACTTTTAGAGAGGTCTCCAGTGGGCGTGATCTGTCCGGGCAGTGGCTGTGGATTTCTTGTAAAGAGACTTTAGTCTGGTCCTTCTTAACAGCCGAAGGGCACAAGGAAGAGAATACCTCCCCCTGGCACCCCCCCAGATTGTCAGATGAGCCCTCTGGCAAAGAGAAAGAAGCACGTGTGTGGGGTGGGGGGGAATGTTTGACTCCTCTTGCCATTCCTAAACAACTCTCTCCCCCACCTCCCCATCCTGCCCGCAACCAGTCATGGTTGCGTTGCAATGTTACCATGCATGCACAAGACATAAATGTTTCAGTACAGGTGTATTACCTTTCATCCCATTTCACCCCATTTTCCCAGGGATTTATATTCAAAAATCTAAGCGACCAATAGCTGCCCTGTAGTGCTATAACATAACCACGCATGCGCAAATTTAGTGCACATCAACAGCTTTTTGTGGGTGGATACATCACAACGCACCCACCCACGTATGCATAGATCACACCTGTGAGTGGTGCATTATGACAAAACCCTGTCTATGTTTTGTTTTTTGTTTTTTAAAGGAAGGGTAACAGAGGAGGAGGGACCATTAGATCCGGGGCACAGCGACATGCAAAAAAGAAAAGCCGGGACAAATCCACGTGTAACTCCATAATGCGGAAATGAATGGAAATAATCAGGCCAATTAGCTCCAGGGAGGAAAGGGGAGTAAATCGTTAGTGCGGAATCAGCCTTAGTTACTTTTTTACCCTGGGCACAAAGTGAGGGTACAGCACTTCCCTTCCTTCCTGTCCCCCTTTGTGATATCATAAAGAGTACATCTACTTACATAAAAGCTGCATTGAAATTAGTGGGAGTTCTTTCTTCCAATAAAATGTGATCTGGATTATGGTGTTAAGACTGAAAGAGTGAATATGAATGTGGGATGAAATAAGGTTCCCCCCCCCATCATCTTATAATGAATATTCATACCTAGCCCATAAGATATCTTGTGTTTACTTAAACATATGTATGAATGATTTTTTTTTATTTAAAAAGCTTCCTGTATATACAAAGAAGGAATATAGCCTTGTCCTCTTACATGCTATTTTTTAGGATATAGGCATTTCTAAAAATTGAGACCGGGGGTGGGGCACTTTCCAGTTTCATCTGAGAATGACAAAAATCATTCTGGATCCTGGGACAATGCACACAGCAACTTTAGAACAATGTTTGCGAGGCTATCTTAGAAAACAAGTTGGAAATTTTAATTAACACAAAATGTGGTGGCCTGCCTTCTGACTTAAGTTCACAGGTTTGATCATATAATATCAGCCTCAGAACAGCTTTACTGTCTGCCTATTCATTTCTGGGTTCAATTTAAGGTGCTGGTTCTCACTGTATAACCTGGAATCCACACTTTTCCCTTAACAAATCCATATGTCATGTTCGTACTTTGTGGGGGGGCAGGTATCCCTCTAATAGAGGGAGATTTCCCAGAATTGCCCCCCTTCCTCCCTCTCCAATTCACAGGCCAGCAGGGGGAAATATGCTGGCATCACACCAACACACAACGTCAGTACCAGTACAAAACTGGAGTGATGTCATTGTGTCGGGTGATGTTACAACATCACTTTCTGTGCAAAACTGGGAGTGACATTGCACATTGGCATGATGCCAGTGAGCCTGTCCCTGCTCACTAATTATATTTCTTTCCTTCACTATGTTCCCCCTCCCCGGAATTAAACCCAAACAAATGGTGACCATATAAACTAAGCTTATTATTCCAGTTAGTTCCTTGCTTCTGTCAAACAACTTTATTGTGCTGCATTGTTGCTCACCCTCTACGTATATGTATGGCCTGGCAATTTCCATTTCAATGTATCTGAAGGAGTGTGCGTGCACACGGAAGCTTATACTTTGAATAAAATTTTGTTGGTCTTAAAAGGTGCCACTGGACTTGAACTTTGTTCTGCTGCTTCAGACCAACACCGCCACCCACCTGAATTTATACACATGCTAATGTCATTCAGTTCTCACATCTGTTTGTAAACTTTTATTATGCTGCACGCTAATCTGCTGCTATTCACAGATCTTATCAATTGTCTTAACCCAATTTTAGCTATCTTTGCTGCTATTTTCAAGTCTTACCAATTGCCTTAATCCAATCTTAGCTCTAATTGGCCCTTCCTGGCAATATCCTCATTGGCTACCTATGTGTAATAGTTGGTGCCTTTTGTTTCACTGTGTCTGAAGAAGTGTGCATGCACATGAAAGCTTATACCCAGAATAAAACTTTGTTGATCTTAAAGGTGCCACTGGACTCAAACTTTTTACTAAAATGAATTTTATTGTGGTCTTCCTAAAAATGTTTCTTTTAATATGGGAAGTTACTGAATTTAAACAGGCACAAGCTTTTCTGTTCTTTGCATTGATTTCAAATCTCTCTCTTGAGGCTCAATATTTTCCTGTCTCTTTCATTAAAGAGAGATATAGTTCATGCCCAGAAAACTCCCAGACTTTTCATATCATTCAGCGAGAGACTCCTTAGCCTGCAGCAAGGGCTTTGAAGCATATTTGAGATATGGATTTAGGTGAATATTTCTATAGCTTAAATCTTTTATAACTATGAAGTTGTAGAAGCAAATATTAACAGATCTACAGGCAACCGACAGTTGCAGTTACTACTAGCATAGTCACAGTGAAACTTCTAGCTTAGCTCACATTTTGCAGAACCTTTTCCAGAATGACAGTATAGAAAGCCTTTCACTCCCTGGGCTGATTTGTGAAAGTCAATATCTCAGTTCTTCATCTCCAAAGTGGAGATAATGTTACAGTGGATAAAAAAGTACTACCATGATCACATAATTTCAGGCCAGCCACATTCATGATCATACAATAGGGTTGCCAGGACAAAACGGGGGTGGGAGGGAGCCATTTGGGAGTGTGGGGGTGGGGTGACATTGGCGCAATGATGTCACACGGAAGTACCATAGAGTTTTTGGCCAAAATGTTAGAGCATCAACGCATGACATCCCTGGTGTAATGATGTCACTTCTATGTGAGGTCATTGCACCAACCACGTCAACACGTGACATGCCTCTTTGGAAGTGAGACTTCCCCCACTGGCCAGTTGGCTGGCAGCAGATTGGAGGCCCAAAGTTCAGGATATCTCCTGGCTGGACCAGGGGTCTGGCAACCCTATCACATAATCATTTTTTTCCCGTGTGTGTTTCTATATGTGTATGTTTGAGGACTGCTGAAGAGGATTGAATGTTACATGCAAAAAATACTTTACAGAATAGGCCTTGGAATCTATCGAGAATTAAATTGGAAATTTCTCCAAAGAATAATATGTCCTCAGAGCCTTCTTGCCTGTAGAAGCCTTCATGCTATATCTGTTTTGTAGACTCATTCTTTGAATCCTAATCCTGTCCTGGGCACTTGCTCTTTCCCTGGCTCTGTATATCTGGTCCTGTCCATATTCATATCTGAGATGTCCACTTAGCTTTGTATTCTGGACACAGTCTAAGACACCCCAACATGATGCCTATGGGGCCATGGCCCCCACTGTGTTTCCTGGCTCCTACTTCTCAAAATAGAAAGCCAATCCTGCCTTTTCTCCAATTGTATGGAGTATTGGGCTTCCGCGTTCCTGTTAGCACGCCAACGGCTGGTGGGCGAAAGAATTTTATAATCATTGATGACATCACACCATCATTGCCTGCTGCCTCCCCCATGTGCATGCCCCATCTGGTCTCCCACTAATAGCCAGGCTAGGCCTGTCAACCCAACTGGAGTAGAAGGTGCTTCAGAAGAGTCCGGGAGGCATCACTTTTGTGTCTGTAGGAGGCAGCCATTCGGAAACAGCTAACTGCATCATAGGAAGATGCTTGGCTTGGAACTTCCTAAAATTGTGGAACTCCCCAATGACTTGTAACTTGACCCAGCTTCTGTGGTGGCTGTTTTGTATTGGCACACATTACCTGTTCTTAAAGTTCCAAAAGTGTCCACAGGTTCAACAAGGTTGGGGAATCTTGCTAATAACTGATTAAAAAAACACAAAACCGATAAATCCAACACCTTACCTCACTTTGCTTCCTGGAAAGTTCAGCTAGTAAATTTATATTGTTACATTCCTATGTATATGGAAGATAAATATTATTACCAATATTTATTTTTATAGCACCATCATATTCGTGGTGCTTTATAGAGATCCATAAACAAAAGCCAGGAACCTGCCACAAGGAGGTTACTATCCAAAATTAGGTCAAGAGAGGGACTCCAGCATTAGAAAGAGGTTAGGCCCATGGTAAACAAGAGAGTGAAGTAAGTAGTTGTGTGAGGCTTAGTTCATTTCAGGATGAGAACCACAGAACTGAGAGTGCTCCCTATTGAGATCAGAGCCTTGCAGGATCTTCTTCAATTCCGCAGGGCCTGCAAGATGGAGCTGTTGCACCCGGCCTTTGGTTGAGGCAGCGGACACCCACATATGACGTCCCTGAGGTTGCTGTCACCTGCCCACCTACTGACAACTGGCCTTTATTTCATCTGCACCATTAGGCCAAAATCTTTATAGCTAGCTGATTTTTGTCTTAAGTTGTACCCATAGATTTCAATGTTTATGTTGTGTTTTTAAACTGTAATTGTATTTATTATAATGATGTTACCCGTTCTGAGCCCAAACGCGGGATGGGCAAGATATAAATACAAGAAAGAAAGAAAGAAAGAAAGAAAGAAAGAAAGAAAGAAAGAAAGAAAGAAAGAAAGAAAGAAAGAAAGAAAGAAAGAAAGAAAGAAAGAAAGAAAGAAAGGAAGGAAGGAAGGAAGGAAGGAAGGAAGGAAGGAAGGAAGGAAGGAAGGAAGGAAGGAAGGAAGGAAGGAAGGAAGGAAGGAAGGAAGGAAGGAAGGAAGGAAGGAAGGAAGGAAGGAAGGAAGGAAGGAAGGAAGGAAGGAAAGAAAGAAAGAAAGAAAGAAAGAAAGAAAGAAAGAAAGAAAGAAAGAAAGAAAGAAAGAAAGACTGACTTTGTGGAGTGGGCCATTTTGAGTTCGACTTTGAAGGATGACACAGCTGTTGTGTTTAGAAAGAAGATTAATATTTCATTCTTTAAGTTCTAAATTCACATAACTTGATTAACCGTGCCTCTGGACTTTTTCTTTCTTCCCCGCCTCCAGCTTTTGAAGAGATAACAATCAGAAACATTAAGGGTGTCTTATTTTTTTCTGAATATATTAACACAAGCAGTGCTTAGAAGTCAGAATCTTGTGGCTGCCTCTATTTGACTACCTTTTTGTTGCTGATTTTCATCTTCACTTTCATTTTCCAAAAGTCCAGGCTTAATTTGCCAGATGTTGGTTGCCACCAAAGGCTACTAACATTCTCAAAATATCCCCCCAAGGCCTTAAAAACACATATATTAGATGCTGCAGTAGGGTGTATGATAGATTTTGTTTTTTTAAATTATATCGAAAGAGATCATATCTTTAATGAGAGACAACTAAACAAAGTTTAGAAGTCTAGGAATATTTCTGCTATAACAGATCCTTGAGATAGACAGTACAGGAAATATTTTATACATACCAGTAGCAGTAATCTTTTTCCTTAATCAAAACAGAGAAAGGGCCTAAATGTGAACTTCCAGCTAAATTTTAAAGGCCCTTGACATGAAACATCTCTGTGAAGGAAAAAATATGTACACTTATACATACCACTGTAGGTGAAACTGTGCTCAGTGGTCACTGGTCTCAGTAATTGGAAGCCCCAGTACAGTGTGGCATCCAAATGTGCCATCAGCCATTGCAAAATACATGTCTTCTACACACATGTGTGACACAGCTCTAATGTGTGTGATGCGTTAATTTGTGGGGAATAAAGCTATCGTTGCAGTCTTTCTGAAAACCAACAACTTTCTACTTTTTCTTAGTAAATTTTCTTCTAAGACAACAGATCAGGAAATACCAACTTTCATAGGTAGAAGAAACTATGTGGGTGGTTTTTGACAGATGCACCCATGCCTCTGGGGGAACAGATGTTGCCACTGATTCACTTCACAAGCATGCAAGTTGAAGTCTACATCTGTGACAACTTAACATAGACCAATAAGAAAATGAGTAACTGTAAAACACAATGCATAAAAAGGAAAAAGTCAAAATACAAAAAAATGATATCATTCAAAGCTTGAGAACTGAAAGCATTTTTTTTTTTTTTGCAGTAATCTGCAGTAAGGTGTAAAATGGCTGTTAATTAAGTTTGTAAATCAGAACCACCTTTATTAGCCACTGGGCAACTGCCCTTTTCACAAGATTCCAATAACTGAAACAAAAACAGAACATATGCCACAGGCAGTCTGCTGTGATTCTGTGTAGCCAGTGTACTGAAATGCTGGGAGGGCGAATGGGGATTGCTAAGCAATTAAATACATAACATTATAAACAACAGAAAATTCAAAGATTAAAAAATTGTAACCTCGGGATCAAAACATACCAAGCACTCAAATCAAACCCTCAAAACAGGATAATTCTAAGAATGGACAAAAGTGAACACTAAACAAAATTCAACAATCAGATTATTGTGCTAAATGCAGGCCTTACAACAATTATATATAAAAAAGGACACATGGAACCATCTAAATTCTTCACTTTGTTACAAAACTAAATAGGGAGCAATCCTAAAAAGTCTACTCAGAAATTAAGTTCCATGTTATTCAGTGAGTCCTTAGGACTGCCCCCTATCATGGCAGTCCTAAATAGAGTCACGCCCTCTAAAACCAATGGAAGACAATGGGCTTAGAAGAGTGCAACTACAGAAGAAATCCAGCCAACAGTTTCAATGCCTGATAAATGAGGGCTCTGATTAAAAGACAAACATTTTCTGTAGTAGTAGAAATTAGTCTCATCATATCGTAACAGCTAATCTAACTACTGTAATAAAAGATAACTAAAAAATGAAAGGGTGGTGCACCATGTTTCCAGAGTTAGGCAGACAGATATGCCAACCCATGTGCAACTGTTGCATATGACCAAAAAAAGGACTAGACAGGATTTCAGACTATATAAACAAGTATGCAGATGAACAAGTAAAGAATCCTCAGTGTAATGCTGTTTTATACATGCAACATTTTTTATGGACCATGCACAAACAGCATCAATAACATAGGAACAGGACACTTCTGTGTCTTTGTCCTGTTAATCATCTGATGCTTGCAGAATAATACTTAAAAATGTTCTCTTCAACTGCAAAGAAATGCCTAAAGAAAAGAGTTTTGAAAAAAATAAAACAAGCCAAAGAAGCATTCAGTTGTCTTCATTTTATACAGGATCTGATACACAAATATTTCAGGACTAGGAGTAAGGCCGGTTGTGGAAATAAATACAACGGGCTCTAGAAAGAGGCTCTGGAAGAGTGCCCTGGCTTTGAGCACACAGTGTGAATTTGCTGTGGTGACCTCAGCAGGGTATAATGACAGAGACCACCATTTTCTCCAGAGGAACTGATCTCTGCTACCTGAAGAGCAGTTGTAGTTTTGAGTGATCTCCAGCCCTCACCTGGAGATTGGCAACAATTGTTACCCAGGAGGAAATGGCTGGTTTGGAGGGTGGAGTCTATGGCATTCTACCTGCCTGAGGTCCAACCCCTCCTCAAACCCCACCCTCTCCAGGCTCCACCCCTCAAATCCCCAGGAATTTGCCAACCTGGAGCTGGCAACCCCATCTACTTTCCAGCTAACCATCAACTTACTGTTATCTGCCCCCTTCAGCTGACTTCTGCCCTCTCTCCTGCAAAGCAGTTGTAATTCTGAGTGGTCTCCAGCCCTCACCTAGAGATTGGCAACAATGGTTCCCCATGAGGGACTGGCTGGTTTGGAGGGTGGAGTCTATGGCATTGTACCTGTCTGAGACCCCACCCCTCCTCAAACCTCACCATCTCCAGGCTCTACCTCTCAAATCTCCAGACATTTCCCAACCTAGAGTTGGCAACCCTATCTCCCTCCCAGCCAATTGTCAACCTACCGTTATCTGCCCCCTGACTTCAGCTTTCCATCTCCTCCCCCCTCTCTCCTGGAGAGCAGTTGTAATTCTGATTGATCTCCAGCCCCCACCTGGAGATTGGCAACAATGGTTCCCAGGTGGAATGGCTAGTTTGATGGGTGGAGTCTATGGCATTGTACCTGTCTGAGGTCCCACCCCTCCTGAAACCTCACCCTCTTCAGGCTCCATCCCTCAAATCTCCAGGAATTTCCCATCTGGAGTTGGCAACCCTATCAGGACTGGCCCCAATGAGTTTTCTCTCAAAGGCCAAAACAGGTGACAGGACCAAGCTTGGTTGCCTACCAACAGGCACTGAGGGGAAAGTAGGGTTGCCAACTCTAAGTAGGGAAATACCTGGAGATTTGGGGGATGGATCCTGTGGAGGGCAGCATTGGGGGGGGGCAGAAGGACTCAGCAGGGTATAATGCCATAGGGTCTACCCTCCAAAGCAGCCATTTTCTCCAGGGGAACTGATCTTGGTCATCTGGAGATCAATTGTAACAGCAGGAGATCTCCAGGTCCCACCTGAAGATTGGCAACCCTAGGGGAAAGATAGCTGCACAGCAGGAGGTGGAAGAGAATGGTTTGATGGCCACAGGGCCAAGATTGGCAACAATAGTTCCCCAGGAGAAAATGGCTGGTTTGGAGGGTGGAGTCTATGGCACTGTACCTGTCTGAGGTCCCACCCCTCCTCAAACCTCACCCTCTCTGGGCTCCACCCTTCAAATCTCCAGGAATTTCCATACCTATAGTTGGCAGCTTTATCTCATCCCCTCTCAGCAGCCTCTTCCTAGGCAAAATTCTGTCTTTCTCATTAGCGAGGAACAAAGCAGTTTACTTCATTCTTTACGGCTTTGTGATCTGCACAGCAACCCTGTAAGGCAGGTTAGGCAGAAAGTCTCCAGCTGGTCCAAAATCACCCAGGCAGTTTCCATAGGGATGCTCCTGTTCAGCCAGGCCTAGGGTTGCCATTGCCAATGAAGACAGATTGATGCAAAGGAGGATGGGAAAGTCTCCATATCTCTATTTTGCCTTCAATTGGTTTTGATGCCAGCAGAGTGAGAAAATGCCAGAGGCTCTGGGTGGGTGCCCCATGGTAAATGCACCAAACAATTCCTAAAGATTTTCCACTGTGTTGATAAATCATTTTCTACACTCACAGCGTCCCCTGCCAGAATTAGTACCAGAGCTTTTTTTGTCTTGTGGTATTCTGCTTGTGGTGTGACCTGTCTTTTTTGTGGTGTGGCATGGTTGTGTTATTGGGTTTGTTTCTTTTGAAGGGGAAGTGTTGTGAGTGAGGACATATTTCACCTCAGAATACAACAGGCTGCATAAACAACTGACAATTCCAACACTCTTGCGGGGGGGGGTTGAGGTGCGAAATGGAGTGAAGTCCAATCAGCTTCCATATGCAAATGAGCTTGAAATGCTGGCCCAATCAGAGAAGAGTGGCCTAGGCTGCCAGTGGGTGGGAGAGAACTCAGGCAACGCAGCTAGTGGATAGGGACAGATTCTGAGCACCATACCAGGGAGCGAATTGATTTTGCCAAGCATAGAATCTTGCCAGACCACTACCCTTTTATATAATAGGACAGGATGTTACTTTAGGTAAGGGCATTCTTTTTCTGCCAGACCTACAACAGGTTGTAATATTACACCCTGTTAAGGAAGCTGTATCCAGCCCGGTCTTAATTCCACTTGCATCACCCACCCTTTCCACTCATTTTTTATTACTCCTTTTTTGCTGCTGCTGATATCGATGGTGATTTCCAGCCAAGTATTGTTGAAATGTTATGGCTGCTGTACTAATACAAAACTAAGCCAGTGAGCTCAGTGCTGCAAGAGCCACCTGGAGAGATAGCATTTAAATTTTCTAAATAAGTAAGTTGTTGGTCGTAATCTAAAAAAAGCCAAAAATAACAAAGAAGTTATCCATGGACTTCAGTTTGCCTACTTCAGATCTGAATTAACAATATTAATACCTTACAGTCAATCTGAGCTGGTATATGTTGAACGATACAATTTTAATACTTTGAATGTTTTGTTGTATTGTTTTGAATTATTGTTCATCTTCACTTTTCTTCTTGATATTGTTCTACATTAATAAAAATATGGTAATTTTACACTGCAATCTGTAGTATTGCATCTGGCTTTTCTGAAAACAATTGCACTTTGTTTTACAGTCTCATTCCCCTCTTTTGTTTATTTTCATGCTTTACCACTGTCCTTTAAAATATCAAAATGCAAATATGAGGGAGGGGGGAAAGACAGTTAAATTATATCCACATGGACACTAACAAGCTGCTTTTAAAGTCTTAAAACAGTTGTTTAACCACAATAAAAACCATATGAAAAATAAGCCTAGCTTGCATTCACTTTGATGGTTCATACTCCAGTCCTCAAAGTTCTCTGCCTGGGCAAATCTAATTCATTTTTGAGGCACTCACACTGGAAAGAATATATTACAACTTTACCTCCTCTGCAGAGAAGAGGCCTTACAACAGAATGTGTAGAACATTTGTATTCTGAATCCATCTCCTAATTTTCATTCCCTATTTCCCCATAAATATATTGTTTTATAGAGTTCTAGAGGATAAAGTGTCAAAGCACAGAATCTTTTGGGTTGGATCCCACCTATCATTTCCATGTGTGCAAAAGGGAGTGATTTTCACCAATTCCTTCCTTCTGTCGAAGACCTCCAGCTCCCCCTCATGCTGTTCCTGGAGGTCCCCTGTGCACAGGGGGACATTTTGTGCTGCCTGCAGCAAGAGGGGGAAGATGGAGAAGCCATGCTTTGCTGACAGAAATCAGTCAGTAGGGATTTCTGGTGTGAATCAAAGATTTTGCAAAAAATAAAAATGGTCAATTCCCCCACACACACTTTACCACACATGGAGCTGAAAAAGTACAGAATTTGAAGTAACTGGATGAGCAGCACTGATGACACAGAAGCAAGGCCCTCGGCATAATTTCTCTGAGTTTAGCACTAACTTGCAACCCATGCATGCATGCATGCATGCATGCATGATCACATCCTGACTCATGGAAGAAAAATGTCTGTTTCCCAGAATGACATAAATAGACTATAGCAAAATAATAGGCTTCAGCCAGGGACAAACTCCACTGGACCTCAGAGCCTTGGTAAAGTGTACCCATTTCACTTACAAGGAAATCTAGCAGCACAGCTAGCAGAGTTTTGCCTTTAGCTGAACTAACATTAGCAAGTTCTAAGTAGTCATTTGATCATGAATCAAGCTCATTCATCAAGCAGGCATTCTTACCAGTTGAAACTGCAGATGCTAAACAACAACTTCTCTGCACATAAAAATCAGCATTACAGGAATTAAACTAGGTTAGAAAAATCTGTGAGCAGGAAGGAGATTTTTAAATTTTGATTTGATTTTAGTTTATCGGACAGGGCAGCATACAATCAAGTTTCCTCTTTCTGACTCCCGAAGTCATACAGTCCCCAAAGGTTACACTGTATGTTTCTGAATGTTAATATCAATTCTGTAAGCTAAAAAATGAGATAGGGAATTTTTTAGGACTATACCTGGGAGGATATCTTGGTAGTAGTAAAACCATAATCAGCAAGATCAAGCCTCAAAAGGATGTCAAGTAACAACTGTGCTTCATTGTGGGCTTTCCCCTTAAAATTGCAATCTCCTCCAGGATATTTAGCAAAGCAGAAGGGGGGATTTCCAGAATTTTAGCAGAAGGAATATTTGGAGCTAGAAGACAGCCTCTACTTTTAAAACCTGAAGACAATGAGCAATTTATTTCCTGGGACCCAACATGTTGTTCAGGGAATATGGTTGATAAAATTATTCATATCTTTGGGGAAAATATGGTAGGCTCTCTCAGTGTGTGCATATGTATGTAGAGAGCCAGTTTGGTGTAGTGGTTAAGGGTGCAGACTCTAATCTGGGAGGACCGGGTTTGATTCCCCACTCCTCCACTTGCACCTGCTGATGTGACCTTGGGTCAGTCACAAGCTCTGGCACAGCTGTTCTTGAAAAAGAGCAGTTCCTGTCAGAACTCTCTCAGCCCCACCTACCTCACAGGGTGTCTGTTGTGGAGAGGGGAAGCAAAAGGAGTTTGTAAGCCGCTCTGAGACTCCATTGGGTAGTGAAGGGCGGGGTATAAATCCAATCTCTTCTTCTTCTTCTTCTTAAGGCTCTAAGACATGTACAAATAACCTAAATTCCCCCCCTCAAAAAAACCAGTGCCAAAACCTGGTGCTAAATCCACTATTTACTGTACTTATTATTGTATTGTAAAATGTGAATACATATTCATATGAAGCTATTCTGAAACATGGAAAACAATTGCTCTGCTCCTACGGATATTTATGTCCTAAATTGCATTTTTTCCCCTTTGACGTAATAGTTGTTGGGCTGTTTGCAGAAAGGGGCACAAGGATTGATTTTATGATCTGCTTGCACTTCTTTTCCTCAACATTTGCAATTTTAAAAACTCCTTTCACCTCTATTACATGACCAAATACCACATGATGAGGGAATAACACTGGTTTTATTTTAGGAGAAAAAGGGTGGTCAAGCAAGCACTTAGATGTCATTACTGCAATGATGTAATAATGAAGCTGGACAAGCAGGAGTTAATTACCATCAGGAGAACAGTAATACTTATTATAAGAAACCACTATTTGGTTGGAGGAACAGCCTCCTTATGCTGCCCATATTGCACTCTGGGGGAGCCCAAACACCTTCTTAACACCTTCCTTCACAATGAACTAAACAGCTAAAGAGTTTTTCTCTGGTGAACAGCAAGGGAAAATGAGAGTACACCCCTGAATTTCAGGGAACATAAGATGTCAGGTAGCCCTGCCATGATGGATGGAGAAGGGAGGGAGGATGGGCTTTGTTTCGTGAAGGGAGGGTGGATGGGATCGTGGGGTGTTGATTTATGCACCTGGAGTGTTCGAATGGAATGCGGGGAGCTGCCTCGGCTGCCTGGCCGTGCAGGCCGTATCTTCTTCAGACCTAACACACTGACCTTGGAGGAGACAGGCTGTTAGCTTCCTATCGCTTTCAAAAGCAACAGCTAGGCTGGGAAAATGGGGGCAGTGGGAACTACATTAATTATCACTGTCTCCAGTTCCCACGCGCGCGCTATGCTTCTATTGGTGGAGGGGGGGTCCCCATTCTCCCCCTTCTGGTATAACTGCTTGCTTCATGTAACCAAGGTATTCTTAACAATGCTTCTGTTCCAATAACCTACTATTGCAGCTTTAAAATAAATACTATTCTTGCTTCACTGAACAAGGCCTGGTATTTTGCTGACTAAGTTAAGGACTCTGACATAAGATGAATTACACAATATGGGATCCACTTTGTTTTATGGAACAGGTGTTGGACTGAAGGGAGTCCCTGATCCCCACTGCAAGCTAGAAATCTGTTATGTCCTGACTGAATCAACTCTATTCTTCCTCATGTTAAGCTTGGAGTCAGGACAAGGCTTGTAAACCTCAACAATCCCACTGGCTGATTGTAATCTTGTAAATATTGTAACCAATCAAGAACTGTCTGTAACGTTATGGAGGGAACAGACCTCATTGGTCTTTATCCCTCAATTTCTATTGGATCTTAATTTAAGCAGCCGTGTGGCTTTGACAGCCCGGATTATTTAAAAAGGGAGCTGTGCTCCACTGTTTTGTGTGTGTTGACTGATTGTCTGGTTGCTGTTAAATAAAGCTAAAATCACTTTGAAATCACTCTCCTTGTTAAGTCTCATACTTAACAAAACCCACACACCTGAAGCTGAGTTATACTGAATAAGGCTATTGGTCCATCAACTATTGTCTACTCATAGTGGCAGCAGCTCCCCGGGGCCTCAGACAGAGGCCTTTCAGATCACCTACAACCTCATCCTTTTACCTGGAGATGCAGGGTATTAAACCTGGGACCTTCTGCATGCCAAGCAGATGCTCTACCACTGAGCCATGGCCCTTCCAACTCCTCTTCACTATTTAGTAGGAAGGTGTGTTTTTCACCTCCCATTTGGGTTGCCCCAGATTTGAGGGTGGTCTACATCTGCTTGCTGAATGGCACAGAAAGTGCATTTGCACAAGCATGCACTGCTAATTGCAGCCTGGTGTGTACGAACCATGATGACAGCATTTGCAATAAACATGTAATTCTACATTTGGTCGTGCATGTGAAGCTTTAGATACTCAACAGGCTTCAAGTTTCAGTCCAGAAACATTTCTGGAGGAGACTGAAAGTGGATCTACAGAGTAAAGAGTTACGCAACCTTAGTTCTGGCAAGTTAAGCCAGTCATCCCCAACACTGCTTTCATCCTCCTTCGTTAATACTTATGAGACCATCTTTTGAATTAAAATAATGTTAAAAGAGTGTGACTAATTTTCATTAAATTCAGAGGAGTTTCTGAAAGTGTCTTTCAAAACAGATGGTTTGTTTTATTTCCCCAAAAAACCCTGCTGTCTAATCTTGTGACACAATCTATGGTTTATGAATAGAAGGATTTAGTTCTTAGACACATGGGGATGAAGGGGGAAAGGAAACTGTGAGGGTATCTAGTTTGTCTCTTCTTCTAAAACATGCAAAAGAAAACATAATTTAGATGGCACTGTAAATTGTCCACAGTTTTGTTATTGTTTTTCTGCAGCCGAAACAACCATCTGTCACACATTAGCAGATTTTTTTCTTCAAAAATACATATAAAATTTTGCTTATTAGCATAAATCCTGGAAAAAAACATTAACTGGTAACATGTTTTGACAACTGTCTCCTTATTATATCAAAATGAAACAGCCTTTAACTCTGTTTACTTTAACTTTCTGTTTATTTCTTTGCAATTTGTCTGTTCGGTTCAGCAAATTCAGAATGCAACATTTGGGCTGTAGCACATATACACATATTTGGAAACAAGTTCCACTGCATTATGTAGGGTTTACTTGTTAGTAAACACACAGAGGACTGGATCATTAGTCTGTTACAACTTATTCCACAAACTGTTGAGCAAGATAAGAGAGTACATAAGTGAAAATCTATGTAATACAGCATAGAAATTGTTGTATCCTGTCCTATAAACCAGCCTCTCTCACACTAGGGCTTGTCAAGGTGTCTGTAAGTCCTTTGTAAGGACTAACAATGAATTCCAGTCATGCCCATCTAGATAACATAAAAACAGGAACTTCCCATTTTTCTAGATATGGGGCAGGGATCCTCCAGGGAAGGGTGAAGAATTGATTTCCCCTCACTTTTGAAGGGTGGAAACTCACAGTTACCACTACCTGCAGTCACCTTGCTTCAAGAGAACCTCAGGACATTAGCTAGAAAATGTAGTAATAGGTATGAGCATTTCAATAACTCAGCCATAAGAACTCTGTCTAAGCAACACTAAGTAGGGTACAGCCCTAATACATTCATCCAGAATAAAACTGAACTGGCAGTGTAAAGGATTTCATTATAGAGATGGAGTGATGCTGTTCTACAGCCATAGCCACTGGCAGCTTTTTTCAGCGGAGTACCAGAAGTTCAGGTTCTGTGTGATGCTGGCCTATTTCTATGAGCAGCTCTGAAAGTTTTCCCAGGCCTCATCTCACCCCTGTTCAGCCAATCTTTTGATAAAAGTTATTAACCAATAAAGAAGTTTCTTGCTATCTCCTCCACAAAGATTCTTTCAATCAAGGGGTGAGAGTCATTAGACCTTGGATTAGGGCCTTTTGAGGTGTAGCCCCATAGAATCAGTTATTCTCTGAAACCTAATTCTGAAGGCCATGCACAGGTAATATTGGATCATGAAAACCTATGGTTTATTTTAAAAGAAATGAGTGTGTCACAACAGCTGATTGTTTTAATGTGCAACCTGTACGCTGGAGAAGAGGCTAATGTTAGGACTAGGGGTGTGCAGGGGGGGGAATCATTTTTTTGGATTTGGGTATAATAAAGCCGAATTTTTCAGTATTACTGAATATACCTGAATACCAGTAACAATATTGTATTGGTAACTGAAAATATTCAGTATTCCTGAAAATATTGGCTTCATTATCTCCTATGGGGCCATTGTAGTCAATGGCAAAAATCTTCAAACAAGTATTCAGTGGGCTGGGGGGGAGGGGGTTTGAGGTAGGAGCACCAAATTTGTACTGTAGCTGCTGGAGCCTCTCCCCAAAAGAACTCCCAAGATTGGAAAAGACTGGATCAGGGGGTCCAATTCTAGGGGCATCCAAAGAGGGCGCCCCCAATCCTCAATTGTTTCCTATGGAAGGGGGAAATGGCATGCAGCATTGTCCCCCAGAGAATCTCTGCACTAGAAAGTAAGTGAGGTGTGGTGTGAGGGGGCATGTTTGCAAGGCCAGCAGCAGAACCAGTGCAATATGCCCACCAGAATCAGTGCCACCATGGCAGTCAGTACTCAAACCCAACAGAACTCAAGTCAAATCTGAGGATCTCTGCAGTCTAAATTGAGGGGGCATGTTTGCAAGACCAGCAGCAGAACCAGTGCAATGTGCCCAACAGAACCAGTGCCACTGTCAGTGCCCAAACCCAACAGGACTCAAGTCAAATCTGAGAATTTCTGGAGGCATGTTTGCAAGACCAGCAGCAGAACTAGTGCAATGTGCCCACCAGAACCAGTCCCACCAACCCACAACAAAATAAGAAGTTTTTTAAAAGTGGCACTAATAAGTCAAACTAGAGATGTCTTCTTCTATTCAATCTTATTCTGTTGTCTAGAAGGCAGGATGGACAGATCTTGATCTGAAGTAGTCCAAGTCAGCAGCAGGAAAGCAGGCTCAGAGCAGTGGCTGAAGCAGAACCCAGCCACACAATCTCCAATGCAGGCTCTCTCAACGGCAGGAGCAGGAATGGAGTCTGCCAGCCAGAGATCCCTGCTTTTATGCTCTCTGGACATACACAGAATAATTTTTTAAAAAAACAAAGTTCTGTGAGTGACAAAAAGCAGTATGCCAAATCATACAGGCCGGTGCTCCTCCCCTGGGAAAGCAGCAAGCTAGTAGCTGGGGTTCAACAAATGAAGCCAGCAGCAGCAACAGCCTTGTAAGCTACAATGGCATTTGCTAATGCATTGCAGTGATTGGCTGCCTGTAAGGTGCCCCCCCCCCAAAAAGCGGAGCAAAGGATGGAAAAGAGACAAAAACAGTGGGGAAAAGAAGGTAAGTGGAGCCCTTTAAAGTTAAAGCCTCCCAGAGCCCATATTTGGTAATGCCGAAAGAAAACAGAACACACACCCCCCCGAACATTTTCGGGTTTTTCCAGCATTCAGTATTCAGCAGCCGAATCAGACCAGGGAATCTGATTTGGTGTGCCGAATACCCCAAAAAAGCTGAAAGGGCATTTCGGGGGGGGGGGTTGGTTCGGCTTTACCAAATGCACACCCCTAGTTAGGACAGAATATGGAGAAACTGAATGGTTTCCCATTGGCAAAGGTTTCAATCTATATGCAGAACATATAATAAGGAAAACTGGATTAGATTTAGATGAAGGTGGAGTAAAAATTGGCATAAGGAACATTAACAATCTGAGATATGCAGATGATGCCACATTACTGGCCGAAAATAGTGAAGACTTGAAACGACTACTGCTAAAGGTTAAAGCAGAAAGTGACAGAGTAAGGTTACAGCTGAACATCAAGAGACAAAAGTCATGACTACTGGGGAATTACACAACTTTAAGGTTGACAATGAAGAAATTGAAGATTTTCTGTTCCTTGGCTCAATCATCAACCAACAGGAGACTGCAACCAAGAAATCAGAAGGAGCCTGAGATTGGGAAGGGCAGCCATGAAGGAGCTAGGAAAGATCCTTAACTGTAAGGATGTGTTTCAGGAAACCAATATCAAGATAATTCATACTATGATATTCTCCATTACAATGTATGGGTGTGAAAGCTGGTCATTGCAGAAAGCTGACAGGAAGAAAGTTGATTAATTTGAAATGTGGCAGTGGAGGAGAGTTTTACAGATACTATGGACCACTAGAAAGACAAATAAATGGGTTCTTGCTCAAATGAAGCCTGAACTCTCCCTAGAAGGAAGAACGACTAAGCTGAGGCTAGCGTATTTTTGTCATATCATAATATGACCAAAGTCACTGATGTCACTGGAAAAGTCAATAATGCTAGGAATCAATAATGCTAGGAAAAGTCAAAGGCAGCAGGAAAAGAGAAACACCAAACATGAGATGGATTAACTCAATAAAGGAAATGCAAGTCCTGAGCAAGGCTGTTAATTACAGGACATTTTGGAGGACATTAATTCCTAGGGTGACTTGATGACATTTAACTTGTGTGTACAAATTCTCACTGTGGTTCTTCTTACCGTATAGTTTTAAGAACAACAGAGGATGGAAGCCTCCATGGGACATTTGTGGCTTATCATGCACTCTGCCTCATACAGTCTTACAGCTAGCAACGTTAACACTGAAAAAAAACACTCTTCAGTAGTGTATTATCATTATATACATTATAGCACATTAATTGTGGTCACATTTAAACAAATACATGCTTCAAAATACATCGTATATGTCTATAGTATACACAGATGTCGTGTTTTTTCCATTGGCAATCCCCCCCCCAAATCCCTAGCCCAATTCCTGATTTCCCCCCAGGGCTTCACATCTCCAGGCTGGTGACTGGTTTGAGGTAATGGAATGGGACTTCTTAAATGTGGACAAAAATCCTTGTTAGGGCTCAGTCTAGGGAAATGGGCAAGATGGGTTTAAAAACAAAGAAGCAGGTAAAATTAGTGGGAAGGAACTTGGCTTCAGTGCATACATATATACATATTTATTTATTTGATCTTTTATTTGACTTTTATTAAGGAGCTCAGGCTGACTTATAAGTTTGCATCGTACCTCCTTTTCAACTTATTTCTAGGTACTTTGCACATGGAAGGGACAGGAGGCTCCCCCCCACCCCACAGAGCTATGCTATCCCCCTTGGGCATGTTTCCTACCTAGTTAGTTCTCTGATCACTCATTTATCTTATACTTCTCATTTTAAAAAGATCTTTCAGCATTGCCTAGACATTGCCTGTTGATGATAAGCTCGTGCCCTTACCTCTTTGAAGTTTACAGGTGCAATTAAAAACCCCAAGTCCTTTTGAATACACAGTATGAGTCCCCAGTTTTATAATTTTTCATCCTTTAAAAATTGCTACCTAATTTTGTCCTAATCTAGTAAGGACTGATTTGCACTACCTTCACTGGATTGTGACTTCCTTCTCTATATATATTCTGCACCAATATAAACTAAAACTTGCAGTGGTGACGGTCTGCCACCTTCTTCTCTGGGCCAGCAGAAGTCCAGAGGGCTTACTTTTTGAGGGAAAGAAATAAAGAGCCTTCCAAAGGGGATTGTTAAGAATTCTTCCTTGGCTCTTGTGGATATTATTGAAGTAGAACCTAAATGGATAAGGCATTCTCTCCCCACCTTGATATGCCCAGCGGTGTTGACACTTTATGGAAGCCAGAGTGGTATCCTTAAAAATAACTAATTTGAGATAACCTGGCAACAACAGTTTCAGAGGATAACTGTGTTTGTCTGCAGTAGAACAGCTGGATCTGAGTCCAGTTGAACTTTAGAGACTGACAAGGTTCTGGGGAACAAATTTAGGGTTCAGTCGCACTTTTAAGACCAACAAAGTTTTATTCAAGATATGAGCTTTCATGTGTACGCACACTTCCACGCTGGATCCCTTCTAGTCCGGTTTCTACCCAGGTAATGGGATGGAGATAGCACTGGTCGCCCTCACGGATGACCTCCGGAGGTATCTGGATCAGGGCGGGATGGCAGTGCTGCTGCTGTTGGACCTGTCAGCGGTGTTCGACATGGTTGATCATCAGCTGCTCGCCCACTACCTCGCCGACGTGGGGATTTGGGGGCTGGCTTTGCAATGGCTTGTCTCCTTTTTCCAGGGTCGAGGACAAAGGGTGGCACTTGGGGAGAAGCTGTCCTGAAGGCACCCACTAGTCTGTGGAGTGCCGCAAGGGGCAGTGCTCTCCCCGATGCTATTTAACATCTATATGCACCCCCTTGCCCAGATTGCCCGGAAGCATGGGCTAGGGTGTCACCAATATGCAAATGACACCCAGCTCTATCTGTTGTTGGGTGGTCAGTCTGGCTCTACCCCGGAAGATCTTGACCAGGCATTGCAGGATGTGGCGGGATGGCTTAGGCTAAGCCAACTGAAATTGAATACGATGAAGACGGAGGTCATATGCCTGAATTGGAGCGGCTCAGGGTTAGGGGTCCCACTTCCGGCCTTCGGTGGGGTGCTGTTGGTGCCAGCGCTGAGGGTCAGGAGCTTGGGAGTGCTCCTGGATGCTTCCCTGACAATGGAGGCCCAGGTAGCAGCCACTGCCAAGACAGCCTTTTACCATCTTTGGCTGATCAGGCAGTTGGTCCACTTCCTCAAACGCAATGATCTGGCTTCAGTGATCCACGCTACGGTCACCTCAAGGTTGGACTACTGTAATGCTTTCTACATGGGGCTGCCCTTGGGGCAACTCGGGAAGCTGCAGCTGGTGCAAAACGCTGCGGCCAGGCTACTGATGGGTCTTCCTATGCAGGAGCACATCCAGTCTGTGCTAAAGTCATTGCACTGGCTACCAATAGCATTCCGAATTCACTTCAAGGTGCTGGTTTTGACCTTTAAAGCCCTTAATGGTCAGGGGCCTGCCTACCTGAGGGGCCACCTTTCCCCGTATGTTCCCCAGAAAGCACTGCGATCTGGAACACAAAACCGCCTGGACCCCCCCAGCCCTAGGGACATCAGGCTGGCAGCAACTAGGGCAAGGGCATTCTCCCTGGCAGCACCAACACTCTGGAACGAGCTTCCCAGTAAGATTAGAGCTCTGTGGGATCTCCAGCTATCCTACAGAGCCGTGAAAACGGAGCTCTTTCACCAGGCATCCCAGTAAGAACTGATATTACCAGTTGTATTGCACTGGCACTTTATTACATGTTGCTGACGCATTTCAATTATTTAACTCTTTAACTGAATTCACTGGAACTTTATGCAATTGTATTTTAGGTCTGTATTTTGCTGGTCTTAAAATTGTATGTTGGTTTTAAACGTGTATATAAATGTGTATGTACATTCATGTATATTTAAACATGTATATAAACTGCCCTAAGCTGCTTCGGCTGGAGGGCAGGTTAGAAATCTAATAAATAAATAAAAATAAATAAATAAATACATTGGAAAGGAAAATCTGAAAAAGTGTGCATGCACATGAAAGCTTATACCTTGAATAAAACTTTGTTGGTCTTAAAGGTGCCACTGGAATCTAAATTTGTTCTACTGCTTCAGACCAACATGGCTGACTACAGGGTTCTGGGGGTATGACTTTCGAAAGTCAAAGCCCCCTTCATCAGATACCAGATCTAACAAAGGGAACTTTGACTCTCAAAAGCTCATATCTTGAAAATCTTCCTGGTCTCTAAGTTGCTACTGGACTTGAATCTAGCTGGTGACAATGGTCACACTCACATTTCAATATTATTTTCCTGTTTACCCCCCCATCATGACCATTCCTCAAAGAGCAACGTCAAAGTTCTATGTATTTTCCCCCTCATCTCTTCTTATTTACAATAATTAATAAAGCATAGTCAAGCAAATAGAGCTACTACACGTAGATTCCAAATCTACTGTCTATCAGTCAGGAAGTCACATAACCTTAAGATAACAACAAATAAAGAATTTAAAAGAAAATGCACAGTCCATGTTGTTTTTGGAATGTTATTTAAAAGTTAAGCTTAGATTGGGTAGTGATTGTGTTACCACATCTAAAATGGCATTTACAGAAAATCACAAACAGCCTCATTTTTAAAGATGGCAAGAAAATAATAAAGTCATTGTTTTCCTTTCTTCTGAACATGGCAGCTCAGCCAGCTGTTGGTGATTCTGATTTTGTTGCTCATAACCCTACCCCCCCCCAAGACACAAATCAGACTTAAACCAACAAAATCTCACTGAAATTCCACCAGTTAAGCCCAGAGCACCCAGATTTGAAATAAACCCATCGAGATGCATCAAATTAGTCCAAGTTAAATCAACTTAAATCAAGTATTCCAACTTGTTTATGCATCAGGATGCTAGCATATCTGTGGGATGAAACAGTTTTAGAATGTTGATTCATCTGCTTAATATTGTTTTGCAATGTGTCATTTGGTTTTGATTAAAAAGATTCCTTAGTGAGACTAATTAAATTTAATAGCAGTTTGTTCCCAAGTCTGTCTTTCTCTGAGTTCCCAGACTCCAACCCTGCTAAATTCTGACTTTGGTTTATAATGAGAGTGAGAGAAAGGAACTATTACGGAGGTGAATTTCAAAGAACAATGCAATTTAAATGCTCACACTGAACACTGTCTGTACCTGTACAGCTTGTTCTCCCTTAAGATAATTAAAAATAATGGGAAACCCTTTTTTCAATTAAGCATTCTACATGTCCATCAGCTGAGGAAAGAGTTATCCAAATACCATACAACTAATTCCTGCATTTCACACACCCAGAACCTTGTTGGTGTCTAAAGAAAACTTTCTGTTTGTTTGTTTTTAAAGTGGTTTATTCAGAGAGGTGTGGTTGCCAAGTGCCTGGAGAAAAAAAATATGTCCTCTTCCTTTAATAAAGGCTTAATGGGACGCTATTTAACAGGTCGTGCCATTTAAAGCGTCAACTGCCCATTTCCACGCATTAAAGTTTTATTAAAAGGACAGGACATTTTCTCTGGGGCTGCCAACCCTACCCAGAGGTTCACACCTACCCAGTGGTTCGCAGACTTTTCATCAGAGAGTTTTTCCTTACCTGCATTCTTGTGCATACACTTATCCCACTCTTATGCTGATTCCATGCCAGGGTGTGGGTGTGTTTGGATGTGGATGTACATGCACACATGCATACAAAAAGACTGAGCTAAACTCTCTTTATTGGCTGCAGGCACATTGTCCACATGGTAACTCCACCCAGAGCCACCTTGCATTTCACTGCTTAAATGAGGCTTTTCCTTTTATTCAGTTCAGACATAGGAGCCCCAGAAGAGCCATTTAAGTTGTTCTTGGAAAGTACACAATATCCTGTGGAAACTCCCCAAAAATACAGGGACATGTTATTCTTCATCCTGGATAAAAGTCCTTTGTGGAAGCAGTTAGTTCAACTCTTTACCACTAAATCAAACATGCAGAAGATGCAATGTAGTGTGAAAGAATTCTGAGGTAGCACAGCAACTTGGCTTCTATACAAAAAGGGGAAGACAATCTAGACTATGGGCTGCACCAAATTAATGCTTCCATGGAGCACAAGGATTCCCACTCACCGAGTGCAATTTCCCCCCCTCCTATGGTAACCCAAAATACCCCTGGGAATCCTGTTCCTGGAGAAGAGTTCCTGGAGATGAGTTCCTGGACACCCAAGAACAGGACTTCAGGAGGGGCTTGCCTGCCATGGGTACTGGGACTCCTTGTACCCCTGGAAATGTCTAGTCTGGATCCAAGTCTATAGATTTGTTCTTTGTCACTCCATTCCACATTGCCTATTGTATTACCACACAACAGAAGGGTTGCTGATTCCATCCTGATAATCAATAAGCTGTTTTACACTGAAGTTTAACTCCTTGTTTAATGCAAAGAACAAGAACCTCATTTATCAGTTAGCAAGATTTGAACTAATTTCAGCTAGTACTGGAACTCAACTTAATCAGAGTGCTTTACTGTCCATTTCTGATTATCTATATATTCTGGATAGCCCAGGCTAGCCTGATCTTGTCAGATCTCGAAAGCTAAGCAAGGTCAGCCCTGGCTAGTTTTTGGATGAGAGACCTACAAGGAATACTAGGGTCATGACTCATGGCACAGAGGCAGGCAATGTCTCTTGCCTTGAAAACTCTACTGGGTCACCATAAGTCAGCTGTGACTTATGCAAAAAGCTGCAAAAACCCACCAAATATATATTTAGAATCTGGAGCAAAGTGACAGAACAAAACAAAACGGAGCTTGCATTAAAAAGAAAGGTTTAGAACCAAGGAAGATCTTTTGAATTCCCTGCTTGTTTCTGTTCATTTTTAAAATTCTGAATGTTTCTGTTTAAAATTATTTTGGTATAGCATTTATCTTGCAATTACATTTCAGTTAGGTCCCCCCTTTTATTGTTCCTGCTGATCTACAGCTGGCTTAGATCTCTTGGACAAGTTTTCAGGAAGCATTGTGGGCTCCAGCGGTTGGGGGGGTGATGGGAAGTCCCACTCCGCCAATGGAACGTGTCAGTGAACACAGTTCACAAGATTCCACCCATTAGTTGGCAGTGTTGGGAAAGTACTACATCACCATCACAGATGCACAACCCAAAGAGGTGATGCCTGACCTCTATGTGACAAAGGGCAACTACATACTTAACATGCTAAAAACTTATTATTTGGAGAGAACTCAGAAACTGCAGAGTCTGATCCCAGAGGAAAGATTTGGCAGCTGGCAACGTTCAGCAATCTGTCGTGCAGCTGCAGACATTCACTCACCCTGTTATGTCAGACACTAACAGGGGAAGGGAGAGGATGAAGGGTACATCTATCAACTGATGTGCTAAGCAGATCATGTACCCAGTGCATTAGATGTTTGATGCTAGCTGGGATGTGATGACATGGCTGCCAAGCCAGCTTAAACCATCAGTTGCAGGGGAGAGACGTGATAGGGCTCCTGCTGTATAGCATAAACAGTTTTCTGATTATGAGACACAAGTCAATGGGAAAAGATGGGACCTAGTTCAAATGTACAAAGCTGCCAGTGGAGCTTCAGAGACACTGTAGATCTCCATTCACCTGACTCCTACGGACGTGGGGCTGTGCATTGTAAATTCGATGGGGTAATTTTTGGTAGAATTCTTTTTTTAGCTCTTTGAAGCTCTCGGGTTTTTTTGCAAAGCTAAAGAGTGAACTCTGTCAGGTTCGTTGCAACTGTAATATATTCCTGGATAGTTATTTTTAAAAACCCCAAGATTGTTATTTAGTTAAAATATTGTATCATATTCTTTCAGGGTCAAGTGGCATAGTACTGGAGGTTCATGACTAGAACTTCCAACAAGCAGAGGATGATGGGGATGTTAAAACGGTCCAGGAGTAAACAAAGATGTGCAGCCCCTTGAAGCCATTTGGCTTGAAGCAGCTGGGGCAATGATGGGCACGAGTTGTCTTGTTGCTGGCTGCCAGGCACAAATAACCTCTTGTGGAAGGACACTGCCAGAACTGCTGACACTGGTGCAGGAGGCAATGAACGAGCCTACGTCCATCTGACTGAGGCAAGCAGCCCTTGCAACTCTGTAAGGGTAGTGAAGGATGATAGGGAAATGGCTGAAAAGCTGAATGCATTTTTTGCCTCTGTCTTCACTGCGGAAGATGAGAAGTGCTTGCCCACTCCAGAACCACTGATTTTGGGAGGGGTGTTGAAAGACCTGAGTCAGATTGAGGTGATGAGAGAGGAGGTCCTACAACTGACAGACAACTTAAAAACTGATAAATCACCAGGCCTGGATGGCATACATCCAAGAATTCTGAAGGAACTCAAATGTGAACTTGTGGATCTCCTGACAAAAATATGTAATCTTTTATTAAAATCTGCCTCCATTCCTGAGGACTGGAAGGTAGCTAATGTCACTCCCATCTTTAAAAAGCGTTCCAGAGAAGATCTGGGAAATTACACGCCAGTCAGTCTGACGTCGATACCGGGTAAATTGGTGGAAACTGTTATTAAGGAAAGAATTAGTAAGCACATTGATGAACAAAAACTATTGAGGCTGACTCAGCATGGGTTCTGTAACTGAAGATCTTGTCTCACTAACCTGTTAATGTTCTTTGAGGGGGTGAACAAACATGTGGACAAGGGGGACCCAATAGATGTTGTTTACCTTGACTTCCAGAAAGCTTTTGATACAGTTCCTCATCAAAGGCTCCTAAGTAAGCTCAATAGTCACGGGATAAAAGGACAAGTCCTTTGAGGATCAAAAACTGGCTAAATAATAGGAAATTGAGAGTCAGTATAAATGGGCAATTTTCTCAGTGGAGGGTGGTAAGCAGTGGGGTACCGCAGGGATCAGTACTGGGTCCAATGCTTTTTAACTTGTTCATTAATGATTTGGAATTGGGAGTAAGCAGTGAAGTGGCTAAATTTGCAGATGACACAAAGTTGTTCAGGGTGGTGAAAACCAGGGAGGGTTGTGAGGCACTCCAAAGGGATCTGTCGAGGATGGGCAAGTGGGTGTCAACGTGGCAAATGGGGTTCAATGTGGCCAAGTGCAGGGTGATGCACATTGGATCCAAAAATCCTAACTATAAATACATGTTGATGGGGTCCGAACTGGCAGAGACTGACCAAGAGAGAGATCTTGGAATTGTAGTAGAGTTCTTCTGGTTCATGGCGTAGCGATGGCAGTCGCTCTCCCCAATGCTCATTGCGCACTAGCAGTATGGAGGGAAGCTGCTGACACGGTTTCCCCATGGAACCCTAGGGTAGGGTTCCAAGCCATAGGGCTTTTGAGGGGTAGCCTCTTCAATGGTGTAATGCCAGCGAATTGATGCGCCCCTCCGCCCTGACGGTCCTACTGCTGTGTGGCTGCATGGCACTAGCTGGGTTGACCGAAACAAGCGCTGGAGATCGAGCGACTGACAAAAATATAAATAAGGTCAAAAGTGGCCAACAATGAACGCGAGTTTGATGTAAACGAACTTTGAAATAACCGGATAATCGCTTATCTCCCCCCCACATCGGCAAGCTGAGAGAGGAGGGACACCTCCCGTGAGCATGAAAGAATAGCGGAAAAGAGAGGGGGGAGGGAAAAATTGAACGTTTGGCTTGTTTTGAGAGACTTACCAGAGCGGACTTAAATCACAAGCGGTTTTCAGAAGTTGTGAAATAGTGGCTGGCTTTTGTAAACAATCTGCAAAGATGTCAGGCGCAGGGAGGAAAGGAACGAAACCAAAACTTATGGGTGGCCAAAGTCCGAGGCTGGAAGAAGAGGGAGTGGACGTCATGAGACTCCTAGTGGATACGCTCAAGCCCGTGATGGATCAACTCACTGGTATTAACCAGCAGTTAACCGCTCTCAATCAAAACTTTGCAGCGCACAAGCTCCAGTTGGTGGAAACAATTAAAAAGACGGAGCAAACGGTGGAAGTAGTGAAAGAGATGCACGCCGAAAAAAAGATTTTGAAGAAAAGGGTGGACGAAATAACGAATAAACAGAATCATCAGGAAAATAGACTGTTGTTTCTACAAATGGAAAAGGTGAATATGATCCTCAGATTCCAGGGAGTTCCTGAATCACCAAATGAGGATCTGAAGAAGCGGAAGAAATCATGGGTGACATGGAAGCAGCGTATAGGGTGTATTCTAATTACACCAAAAAAAATAGCCTGCCTGGAGAGATATCGGTCAGATTCTCTAGAAGACAAACTAGAGACACAATTTTAAAAGTTACATCAGCAACTCCATTGAAACTGGGGAATACCACTATCAAAACTCTAAAAGACATTCCATTTGAAATTCCCCAAAAAAGAAAGAGCTACAAGGATTTAATCCTCTTTCTTCAAACTAACCAAATCGCATACAAATGGGCGGTCCCAGAAGGGATCATCTTTAAGCTCCATGAAAAAAGAGAGAAGATTGACTCTCTATACAAGGCTAAAGAATTTTTGAAACGCCATCTGGAAACCAAAGACGACGGTGAAACTGGTTCGAGTGGCTCTGCACCCTCAGAGACGGACGAAGACCTGGCTGCAGAAGAAGTCGCTGCTGCCCGCAAATCAGCTTATGTTTTTAGAGCTAGAAAGCCTAAGTAAAGGCAGAAGGACTCTGAAAATTGCCTTTATGAAGCGAGTTGCGGGGGATGCTCTGGAACTCTCCCATAACAAGTAACCAGTTAATATTTGATTAGAGATAGACAGCAACTCACAGCATGCATTGTTTACTAACAATATAGTACTAACATAGGTTCTAACTGGGATAATGATCTCCTACTCTTGAGTTTTTAGTTTAGTATGGGTATACTTTTCTTTCTCCTTAGTTGTAGTTCCCCTCGCTTTTTTCGTTGTAGTTTTAGTTGTATATTTAAAAAAGGCAATAAAAAATCCCCTTTGGGGGGCCAAAAAAAAAGGAATCGTAGTAGGTAACTCACTGAAAATGTTGAGACAGTGTGTGACTGCAATAAAAAAGGCCAGTGCTATGCTGGGGATTATTTGGAAGGGTATTTAAAACAGATCAGCCAATATCATAACGCCCCTATATAAATGGTGCAATTTCATTTGGAATACTGTGTACAGTTCTGGTCACCACACCTTAAAAAGGATATTATAGTTTTGGGAAAAGTGCAGAAAAGGCAACTAGAATGATAAAAGGGTTGGAACACTTTCCCTATGAGGAAAGGTTAAACCGCTTGAGGCTCTTTAGCTTGGAGAAATGACAGCTGAGGGGTGACATGATTGAGGTTTATAAGATTAGGCATAGGATAGAGCAGGTAGAGAAAGAGGTACTTTTCTCCCTTTCTCACAATACAAGTACTCGTGGGCTCTCAATGAAGTTGCTGAGCAGTCGTGTTAGAATGGATAAAAGGAAGTACTTCTTCACCCAAAGAGTGATTAACACATGGAATTCACTGCCACAGGAGGTAGTGGCGGCTACAAGCATGGAGGGCTTCAAGAGGGAATTAGATAAGCATATGGAGCAGAGGTCCATCGGTATAGATAGGGACTCTGAGGCAGGTGATGCTCTGTATTCTTGGTGCTTGGGGGGGTTAACAATGGGAGGGCTTCTAGTGCCCTGGCCCCACTGGTGGACCTCCTGATGGCACCTGGTATTTTTGGCCACTGTGTGACACAGAGTGTTGGACTGGATGGGCCATTGGCCTGATCCAACATTGGATTCTCTTATGTTCTCTGGCCAGCAGTTTAGGGCATTATAACATGCTGAGGCCCCTCCCCTCCCCAAACCTCACCCTCTCCTGGCTCCACCCCCAAAGTCTCCACATATTTTCCAAGGCAGATCATGCAACCCTACTTCTAGGTTCAGCATTTTCTGGAGTTAAGGTTGCTTTTCATGACTTGCTTTGTGTTCCAAGCCCTGTGTGAATGAAGTAGCCACTAAATAGAAACCCCAGTTGCTTGCGGCTACCTACAGCCTAGAGTTAACCGGGGAGGGGGGGGAGCCACGTGTTCTCTCAATACAATGTCCTGAGGGACTGGTTTGAACATCAGGAATGTTCCATAAAACACAAGACATCTGGCATCCCTGGAACCTACCTGTAGGGTGCAGTTTTAGAGAGCTCTCTGAAACTTCGCGATTGCGGGAGGGGGAAGAAATGGGCGGGGGGGGGTTTCAAGGGACCTTTTCCACATACTCAGGAGAGCAGAGCTTCCCCCTCCCCCGCCGCCACCACGGTGGCATTTTCTGCAAGCAGAGAACAGCCGGCTGCAGAGCCTCTTTGAACTTTCCCGGCCGTCATTGTTTTGACGCGCGAGAAGGTTTTGGGATACTCTTGGAGGGGCTCTGACGTTTTCGCCTCAGTCGTCTCGTCTGACTGGCTTCGCTACCCGGGGCCGAGAGGGGGCTGGGACGGGGAACGCATCCTGGGCGGGAACCGCGGGAACCTCCCCCTTTTAAAAATAAATAATTAAATAATTTAAAAAATCCCCCTCGCCTTTGTAGTCTCGGTTCAAGTCAAGGGTGTCCGATTTCGGGCCCCGGCGGCGATCAGAGTCCCTCCCGCGCCACCTCCCTGACCCCTCCTCCTTCTGCCGCTGGAAGGGGAAATATGAAGGGGAGTTGCTGGTGCCGCAGCCGCCTCAGCTCCGCGAGGAGGAGAAAGAGCCGCAGGAGGAGACGCGCAGAGGAGAAGGCGAGCGACCAAAGGGCGGCTGCAGCTGCCCAAGGCGGGATCTGAGCAGAAGGCGCGGAGGAGCTCGGGACGCCTCGGCGCGCGCTCCGAACAACTCTTCTCCACGCCGGAGCCCGCGGTCGCCCGGGGAAGCTGCGCCGGCTCTGCCTTCTGCCCTTGCAGCTCGCCGCCCGCCCGTCCCCCCCCCCCCGTCCCCCGGAAAGCCGCCCTCTGTGAGGATTTTAATTCGGGCGAGGGGATCCGGCGGCTCTCGAGCGCGCCCTTCATCCTTCCCCGGGATTGCTGCTGGGACGTCGAGGAGCCTCAACGCTTCCGAAGAAGAAAGCGAAGAGAAGAGGAAAGGAAGTGGGTGGGGTGGGGGGAGAGAAGAGGCTCTGCGTGGAGGCGGCGTTGGAGAGCTGGACATGTCCTGTCCCTGCTGCAGCCTGGTTAGATACCTGTTCCTAGCCCTGCTGTTGCACGGTGAGTGTCGCCGACAGATGGAAAGGGCGAGCGCATTTGCCGTGCAGTTGCTCTCGTCACCACCAGCATCGTTGTGATTGTTACGAAGATTGCCCCTTTTGCTATCTCTCAGCCAGCTTTAGGTGACCCTCTGCTCCGACTTCGGAGCTGTCTCTGGATATCGCCATGCGCCTTGGTAGTGGTGTAACTAGAGTAATGATTATTTAAACATAAGTTCTTTTTTTCTTGCCCTGCTGTCCCAGGTGGAAAGCTCTGTGTTATTGCAGGTATACAAGTTGTCGTTGTAGTATTAGCATTATTCACTTATGCGATTGTATGACACCAGGGGTTCTCATTTCCTTGATTAAAGTGCATGGGCAGATTGTTGAAGAATTTTTACAAAACAGTGTAGTCTGATTTCAGGCTTTAAACCAAGGGCATTGCACAGGGAGAGGTTTCTAAAAGACATACAGAGTTATTAAGAACTGCTCGTAAAATATATATCTTGGGTCAATTTAAAAAAAAAAAACAGTTCCAGGTGCTGTTGGGGTTATTACTGTTGTATTGCATCCTGGAAAACCTTAACTTGGATAGCCCAGGCTAGCCTGGTCTCATCTGTTCTCAGAAGCCACCAGGATCAATCCTGGCTAGTATTTGGAGGGGAGACGTCCAAGGAATACCAGGGTCATGATGCAGAAGCAGGCAGGCAAATTACCTCTGAATGTCTCTTGTCTTGAGAACCCCACAGGGTTGCCTTAAGTCAGCTGTGATTTGATTGTCAAAAAACAACAGTGACAGCATTGTAAAAGACCCAAGAGGATAACTATTTAGAGAAAGTCCACTTTGTCTGTTTTCCTTTCAACTTCATGTATGATCCATATTATAGCCACCTCACTTTAGAGCAGTCCATACAGTGCATAGAAGCACAGAACTAGAGGATGACCATTATGCTTAATTTCGTTCTCTTATGAACCCCATAGCCAAACTAAGTGGGCCTCTGCCTGTGAGATCTCTTGGAAAGCCTCTGAGCCCATAGGCCTGAACCATTCTGCTGATTTCAGGTGCACTGTTCAGGAATGTAAGGTCTGTGAACTGCATTCATGGGATAAGTGAAAAGAAAACTTCCACTATAAACCTCTACCTGTGCTACTTGTATTACATACAAATAAGAACTTATAACTGGATCAGACCAAGGGTGTGTTTGATGAAGTATGTTTGTTAGGTGCAGTGTCCAAGCAGGTGTTTTCAGGAAGCCAAGTGAAAACATGAAGACAACAGGAGCATTTGTTGTTTACGTTCCAGTTGTTGATATTTAGGAGTTTTACTTCCAAGATGAATATTCCACTTAAGCTATCATGTATAATAACTGTTGACAGTCTATACTTCATGAATTTTTCTTTTAAATATTCTCATTTAAGGACATCTGTCTAAAGCAATGGCCATCACCAAAGCTTGTAACAGTGAGAAAGTTATGTAGCGTGAAGTTGTTTGTGTCAGGAGAGAGGGAAAAAAGATTCCCTGTATACTGTCTCCATGATTTTAGAAGCCTCTGTCTTGTCATCTTTTTTGCTAAACTAAAAATCCTCAAATATGGGAGTACTTCCTCATAAGTAAGGTTGTCCTTTCCCCCACCTTCCCACCTGTACTTTTTTTTTAGATGGGAGCTTTCAGAACTGTACCTAGTATTCAAATGCTTTCAGACCTTAGACTTTCTGCACCAAATGTGCATCATTGCAGATTTATGTACATTGCTCAATGTGAAAAGATTCCCTTAGGAGTTCTTAATAGTTTGCTTTGGATTTCACCTGAATTATTTGCTATCATTCGCAGACTAGGATACCTTGCAAACAACTCCAGATCACTTATGAATAAATAGCAATGATCCCTGAGAGGCCCTTCTTACCTCCTTCATTGTGGAAGCTTTTTCTTTATTCTTACCCCCTGATCTGTTCTTTTTCCAGTTACTAGTCTGTAAGAAGACCCATTATCTTATTTCATAACTGCTAATTTTATTATGGAGCCCTTGGTGACAGCCTTTGCTGAAAACATTTTGGGAGTCCAGATATATAATGTCTTATATTTCTGTTGCAGAAACCATGCTAATTGCTTCCCAGCAAGGCTTGAACTTCTATATGTTTAACTTTAATGTTTTCCAGTCGAGGGCGGTATGTCTCAGAAATGTCCATTGAAAGATTTACCAATAAGAAAGGCTGCCCAGTAAGGGATCAGAAATCTACACAACCACTTGTTCCCACCTGCATTGTTCTTGTGTACAGAATTTTATCCAGCAACTTTCCACAAGTGTGAGCAAGTTGCCCTCCCTAGAGTTCTTAATATGATGATGTCTGGCAAGACTGCTACTGTTTCTTACCTTCTGCACTTTCTTACACAGCTGACTGGCCTCCAAGCCCCCAGCACGTGGTACAAGATCTGGGAGAAAGGTGGGGTAGGACACATTAGTGACAATCATAAGAAGTAGTTTGTGCCAACATTTGTAGATCTCTCTCCCGCACTCAAATGATCAGACTCTGTTGCTGGATTGCTGTCCATCACGAGATCAAGTGGCATTAGCCACTCAGTTGTATTAACCTAGACACCTAACCATATCACTCAGTTGTCACAGGCACTGAGCACCACAATCCCCCCCGCAAGTAGCAGTTGTGGAAACACGTTCCCTTTGAAAACCGTATTCTATATTATTCAGATG
The DNA here is from genome assembly GCA_029375565.1 of Gekko gecko. Lineage (NCBI taxonomy): Eukaryota > Metazoa > Chordata > Lepidosauria > Squamata > Gekkonidae > Gekko > Gekko gecko. The sequence goes on from JAPDNY010000009.1 coordinate 55,271,104, forward strand.
TTACTAGGTTACATGCGTACTTTTATGTATTCGTGGTATTAGAAAATTCAAAACCTGTCCTGTAGGATCCAATAATGTTGATTTAGAATAGATGAATTAGTATCTTCCCCTTTGTTTGGAAAACGGTAACTACACAGATGCCACATGATGGATAATAAAGACCATGAGCCTCCAGCTTGTCTTTTGAAGACAAAGAGGGACTTGCTCATCAAAGGCATTTTTATCCTCCTCCCACAGCCAAACTACAAAATATATAGACTGTATAAATATGTCTGGTTGAGACAGACCTGCCTGGACGCCAAGGTGTACTTTAGAATTCTCTGATCTGGGCGTCTAGGAATCAAAACGGAAGGTTTGAAGTTAGAGGCTAAGTAAGGAGAGAAGGTATAATTACAGGGTTAGTCTCCCAGGCTCATCTGCTTGGAATTACAGAGCTGTTTTAAACTTTGGCTGAAATGTGAAACAAATCAGGGCCAATAGTCAGATCAAACCAGCCTCTGCCAAGAGAACTTGAAAGGGGGAACAAACCCCCACTTCACAGTGTCATCAAATGGGAACATTTTTTAAAAAGGGAAAAGAAAGCATCAGTCTGTTGAGGCCATTTATTAACACAGGGATGAAGATTTGTGATGGAAGACCATTGCCCCCTTGGGCTCAAATAAGGACAGACAGTTGGATATAGTCATTGTGTGTTGGTCTTTGGTCTTTGAAACTGTTTTTATTCCCAAACTCATTTCATGACAGTATTTCATGACAGCAGCACATATTCAGGTTTGAGAATATTTAGGGGAACTTTTTAAAAGGATCTTATTGTCAGTTTAACTTTGTACATGTGTAAGTTCTATTTTCTCATTTATGGCTGTGGAATTTTAATGTTGGAATATAAGTTTCGGGCTATCTTCTCCCAGCCTTCTTGCCCTGAGTGAATGATCTATATTAAAGCTTCCCTGGTAGAGAGGCCTAACTTTCAGAGGAAGATTCTACAGCCTCCATTGGGACAATATCAGATTAAAAAGCTACTGTTATATTTGGGAACCTTTTCCTAATGTATATACTAAATGTATATTCCTGTTATTTCAACCCACGGGTTCTGTCCTATATGAGGTATATTAACAACTGTAATCTATTTTGCATTTGTTTAAATATTCTGCCGCCATGGTAAGAAACTCCCACTGCTTTCAGCAGCACTTACTGTTGATTAAACAGTCTAAGACCAAGCTGTAAAACTGTCATTGCAGAGAGCAGTTGTTGCCATATGAGCCCACTTGTCCTTTGAGATCTTCTGAGGATCTTCTGAGTCTTTCCCACTATTCCATTCTGTGGTAGATTGAATGGGACCTTTGCAGCAAATTAAATATTGTTCAGTCTGAACTTTCTTAGTTTGAAAAACTGGGGTAAAGCCCTTCTCTTAAGACAGCCGAATACAACTTGTATCCTTGTATGAAGTTTTGACTTTCGTCTTAGTGTTTTTGAGATTTTTAATGGCCCGATACATAATTATAGAGCATATAAATGAAACAACAATTTATCTTCCTTAATTTTGCCTCATAGAATTTAGGGATTATACAGTGAAATTAATTGGCAGTAGATTCTGGAAAGGCAAAGAATATTTCATCATACAACATAACTTACAGAATCCATAGCCACTATTTTAAATGGCTTTACAAATTCACGGCTGTTAATCCTGCTAGCTAAATAGAACTTCCACAGTCAGATGTAATGTATCTTTGAATAACAGCTGCTGGTGGACAGACAGTGGGGATAGGCTGTTGCCTTCGTGCTATACTTTTGCATTTTACACAAGTGCCTGGCTGTGTATAACAAGTTACTGATCTAAAAGTTTTCTAAACAAATCCAGTTCTATCACCTTTTCCTTCTGCAATGTGTTCTAGACTTTCGTCACTCTAAGTATTCATGCCCTCCTGGTAATCAAGCACTCCAAACTGAGTTGTGTCTAAGGCAAGATTTTATATATTAGTACTATGTAATGATAGTAGTGGCTATATTACTTCCCAGACGTGGATATATTACTTTGTTTAGGGCAAGCTGCAACTGAAGTGGTCTTTTGGGTCACAGCGTCCTCCACTATTCTAACACCTTAGCCACCTATCATCATCCATCAAGAGATAACCAAACAATAGCTGAAAGGAAGCGCTGCCAGTCTATTTCGGATCACATAACCATGACTCAGGCAGCTGGACTGCATTTGGAAATCCAGGAGTGTTTTAAATGTGTTTACATAAATAAGCATTAAAACTCTTAGCTTACCTTTTTGAAGTCAAGCGTTGTTTGTACATGCAATGGAAATATAAAATAAGGTAAAATGTAACTCAAGTTCAAATTTATATTGCCTCATAAATATCTCTATATTACAGGAATAGTCTTTAAAAAGAATAAAACCCTTGTATTCATTAGTCAAAATGAAACCTGTTGAATGTCAAAGAAGATTTGCAGCTGGAACGTGTCCATTATCATGGTTTGCTTTGCTTATACAAAAAGCCACAAAAGTTTCAGATGTCAAATGCTAAAATCATTCAGATTCAAAAAAGTCTAAGTAATAAGATGAACAATAAAGTGAACTGTAAACAATTTAGCTAATTTATTTTTCAACCCCGTATCACCCTCCCCCAGCTTGAAGCTTTGAGTAGCTACACTAGCCTGGCGGCCCTTCCATAAGATCATGGTTTTGTTCAATACACATTTCTTGCATTTCCATATGTTTCTCAAGGTAGAAGAGAAGATATTGGATTTATACCCAGCCCTTCACTTGGAGTCTCAGAGTGGCTTACAAACTCCTTTCCCTTCCCCTCCCCACAACAGACACCCTGTGAGGTAGGTGGGGCTGAGAGAACTTCTGACAGAAACTGTCCTTGAGAGAACAGCTGTGCCAGAGTTTGTGACTGACCCAAGGCCACATCAGCAGGTGCAAGTGGAGGAGTGGGGAATCAAACCTGGTTCTCCCAGATTAGAGTCTGCACTCTGCACACTTAACCATTAAACCAAAGTGGCTCTCATTGCAGGAATAATGAGTTTTCACCATTCATACTTTGCAGTATTTGAACCTCACAAATATTTTCTGATTACAGGATAATTAAGATATTGTAAAACCTGTCCCTTACTGAATAATTGTAACCCCTCTTGCATAGTGTAGGATATGGTTTAGTATATATCAAAAATAAATGCTTTGAAAAACTGTTTACTGCTATGCAAAGAATCCGAATTCATTACTTTAAAATATTTTAATATGCATTTCATTTAACACTGAGGGGATTTTTAAACTTTCATACAGTCTTATGGTAGCTCAAGTGGTTAAGACGCTGAACTGCAGGCTGCGGAAGGTCAGTAGTTCAGCAGTTCGAGACCTGGATGCCGCATGACAGGGTGAGCTCCTGTCTCTAGTTCCAGCTCCTGCCAACCTAGCAGTTCTAAAAAAGCAAGAAATTGTAAGTAGATAAATAGGTACCACTTTGGTGGGAAGGTAACAGCGTTCCGTGAGCCTTGGTGTTTAGTCATGCCGGCCACATGACCATGGAAATGTCTTCGGACAGCGCTGGCTCTTCGGCTTTGAAACGGAGATGAGCACCGCAACCCTAGAGTCGGATTCGACTGGCTTTCGAGCAAGGGAACCTTTACCTTTACTTTACAGTCTTATGTCTTTGTTATTGACTGTAGTAGTAATTTTTTGATTTATGCATGCTTGTTGTAGACATAAAGCAAAAATAGAAACCTCCGTTGTTTGTGCGCGTGCATGTGTGTTAAGTGCTGTCAAGTTGCTTCCATCTTATGGCGATGCTATGAATTAATGACTTCCGAAACATCCTGTCATTAATAGCCTTCCTCAGGTGTTGCAAACTGAGGGCTGTGGCTTCCTTGATTGAGTCAATCCATCTTATGTGGCATCTTCCTCTTTTCCTGCTGCCTTTAACTTTTCCTAGTATTATTGTCTTTTCCAGTGAGTCTTGTCTTCTCACAATGTGACCAAAGTACAATAGCCTCAGTTTACTTGTTTTAGCTTCTAGGGACAGTTCAGGTTTGAATGTGTTGGCAGAGTTTAAGTATGCAAAGGAAGTGGAGCACTGGCTGTTTAGAGAAAAATAAGTAGGTTTATTTAAAGAAGAACAGATGATCTAGCCTAATCGCTGTGAGAGGAACAATAACAAGAAGGAAGCTCGGCATGAGTAGGAAGTCTCCAGAAGAGCCAATCAGGAAACAGCAAGGAAATAATTTGAAATTGTGGGCAGTCCCTAATCTAGCTATCCTAACTACCAGTCCTTCAGCTGTCCCCCTGTAGGGGGAATCTCCAGATCTTCTTCATAAGGCTGCACTATAGACCTTGCATATTCCAACACCCCTTCTCGGTGTCTATTGTGCTAGTCCACAAGATTAATTCTTCTTCGTAGAATCTCATATTTATCATGAGGAAGTGGTTTGATAAGGATATCTGCAATCATGTTCTCAGTGGAACAATATTTTAGTTCAACAGTTCCTTCTTTTAGAAAATCTACTTCTGTTTCATCTTCCTTTCATGAGGAGATTCTGTAAATATCCCTTTTTGATCTTTGACTGGAAATTTAATCTCTCCTTCTGTTGTCTTCCTTCATTTTTCTGCTTGGTCAGTTTGCATTTTGTTTATATCTTCCCACATAGAGGGTTCATTCTCAATCTTTGTTTTGGTCATGTAGGATAGTCTCCTTGGTGGTACACCTTTGTTGATTCTAGTTGATCATCTGATCTGTTGTTCTGCATCCCCTTCTGGTTCTTGAGGTTCTGGTGTATGATCTCCACAATCCATAGTGCTTAGAAGCACATCTTCTGGCTCTTGTACTTTATTTTGTTCCATAGATATAGATTCAATGATGTCTACATTTTCTGCTTTTTTGAATTTTTCTTTTTGTCTATGAAGACCACTTTGCAAATTTTTATGGCTTGTGTCCTTGGGTCAAGAATTCTATATCCCTTACATCCAAAGGCGCACCCAACAAAGATACCTTGCTCAGTCCTTAGATCCAACTTGGACTGCTTCTCTTTGGGTATGTAGGCAAAGATTTTTGCTCCAAATATCTTTAGATGCTTCATGCTAGGTTTTTGTCCATACCATAGTTTGTATGGCATGCTTTTGGCACGTATTGTCGGTAGCCGGTTTTGTAGATAAGTGGCTGTGTTGATGGCTTCACCCCAGTACATCTCTCGTAGACCTGCTTCTAGCAATATGCACCTACACATTTCTGTCAAATATCAGTCCTTTCTTTCAGCTATAGCATTTTGTTTGGGAGAGCATGGAGTAGAGAGTTGATGATCTGTACCTTGTTCAGCTAAGTACCTTTTTATATCATGTCCAATGTACTCTCCTCCATTGTCAGTTCAGATTGCCAGCAGTTTCCTTTGGAACCTGTTGCTAACCACTGAACATATGCTTTCAGTTTCTCAAATACTTCAGTCTTCTCCCTGATCAATTAGGTAACTGTGTATTTCAAGAAATCGTCAATAAAAGTTAAGATGTACTTGTTTCCACTATGGGTCGCTGTTCTCATTGGACCACAAACATCGCTGTGAATGAGCTCTAGAGGGTACTTTGTTTGGCTTGATTCATGATGTTTGCTAAAACTTGGTCTTGTCTCTTTTGCTTAAATGCAATATATGCAATTCTATTCTATAGTGCATTTATTTATTTGCATGCCCTTTGTTAGACTTTGGGTTTCAAGTTGGGCAACAGCATTATTGTCTCTGTGGCATAATCTTCTATGCCACATACAGGAGCATTTCCTATGGTTACAACTTTTGGTCAAGTCTGCACTTTGTGTGCATGTGTGTAAAGTGTACAAATCTTCATGCACTCTCCCTGTTGCATTTTGTTTAATCAGGCATTTCCCCCCAAATGAAGTCACCATTCCTTGTTTTGCAAGCACTTTCACCAAAATTAAATTATTTGCTTGTGATAAATATAAACAGTTTTCAACAAGGATTTATCTGATTTTATCATCTGGGAGTCTGCATTTTATGGTTCCAGATCCAACTCCTTCTGCCACAACAGAACTGCCATCAGCCACACTCAGTGCTTCCTTTTTCTCTTCATTTAGAGTTCAAAGAATTCTCTTTGTCCACTCATGTGCATGTATTATTTTTGGTTGCACCCTTGGTTAATATGAAGCACTTCTTTAGGGGTGGTTGTTTCAAATGCTCCCTTTTTATTTGTTTTGGAGGGACACCTTTCTGTCTGAAAGCATTACAATTCTATTTAATATGCCCTTGTTTTCCACATGAGTAAGAAGTTACTTTACTTTTATTATCCTGTCCTTATATATATTTGAATTCTGGTTCCACCGCATTCTATGCTTGCCATAATTGATTCAGCTCAAGAACTGCCAGTCAGAAGACACAGGCCAGGGCTGACTGGCTGCTTCGCAAAGTCCCGCCCATGTCAGCCCCGGTCAGTGTTTTCAGCTCAGTCTGCTCCAGTCCTCCGACAGCAGAGGACCGTCTGGAGTGTTAGCGCAGGGACAGGCCCTCAAGGCTGAGGCAAGTGAGAGAAGCCCTTTTCTGCCCCCCCACACCATCCCCTGGGCCTTCTATGAAGAGACTAGGCCCAGAGAAGCCATTTCCGCCCCCACACGCCATCCCCTGGGCCTTCTGTGGGGCACTAGGCCCAGAGAAACCCTTTACTGCCCCCCACACCATCCACTGGGCCTTCTATGGGGCACTAGGCCCAGAGAAGCCCTTTTCTGCCCCCCACACGCCATCCCCTGAGCCTTCTATGGGGCACTAGGCCCAGAGAAGCCCTTTTCCGCCTCCCCACACGCCATCCCCTGAGCCTTCTATGGGGCACTAGGCCCACAGAAGGCCTTTTCCGCCCCCACACGCCATCCCCTGAGCCTTCTATGGGGCACTAGACCCAGAAAAGCCCTTTTCCATCCTCCACACGCCATCCCCTGGGCCTTCTATGGGGCACTAGGCCCAGGGAAGGCCTTTTCCGTCCCCCACACGCCATCCCCTGGGCCTTCTATGGGGCACTAGGCCCAGGGAAGGCCTTTTCTGTCCCCCACACGCCATCCCCTGGGCCTTCTAAGGGGCACTAGGCCCAGAGAAGGCCTTTTCCGTCCCCCACACGCCATCCCCTGAGCCTTCTAAGGGGCACTAGGCCCAGGGAAGGCCTTTTCCGTCCCCCACACGCCATCCCCTGGGCCTTCTATGGGGCACTAGGCCCAGGGAAGGCCTTTTCCGTCCCCCACACGCCATCCCCTGGGCCTTCTATGGGGCACTAGGCCCAGGGAAGGCCTTTTCCGTCCCCCACACGCCATCCCCTGGGCCTTCTATGGGGCACTAGGCCCAGGGAAGGCCTTTTCTGTTCCCCACATGCCATCCCCTGGGCCTTCTATGGGGGCACTAGGCCCAGAGAAGGCGTTTTCCGTCCCCCACACGGCATCCCCTGGGCCTTCTATGGGGCACTAGGCCCAGAGAAGCCCTTTTCACTCCCCCACACGCCATCCCTTGGGCCTTCTATGGGGCACTAGGCCCAGAGAAGCCCTTTTCTGTCCACCACACGCCATCCCCTGGGCCTTCTATGGGGCACTCAGCCTAGAGAAGGCCTTTTCCGCCCTCCACACGCCATCCCCTGGACCTTCTATGGGGGCAGTATGCCCAGAGAAGCCCTTTTCCATCCCCCACACACCATCCCCTGAGCCTTCTATGGGGGCAGTAGGCCCAGAGAAGCCCTTTTCCGTCCCCCACACGCCATCCCCTGGGCCTTCTATGGGGGCAGTAGGCCTAGAGAAGGCCTTTTCCGTCCACCACATGCCATCCCCTGGGCCTTCTATGGGGGCAGTAGGCCCAGAGAAGCCCTTTCCCCCCCACACTGCCTACTGCCCCCATAAAAGGCCCAGGGGATGGTGTGTGGGGGACAGAAAAGGCCTTCTCTGGGCCCAGAGAAGCCCTTTTCTGCCCCTCTTCCCTTTCCTTTCTTCCTATCTCCTTTCTTTCACTCTTCCCCCTCCTCCTCCCTTCCTTCCTTTCTCTAACCCTCTCTCCCTTCCACCTCCCTCTCTTCCTTTCTAGGGCCCATTGTCTTCCACCACAACGGGCTTTGCTCTCTAGTTTATATATAAAGCCATTTGGTCAGGATTGTGTTCACTCTTTCTGTTAGGCTCCTCAAACTGTTTGTATTTGAATACCTGCTCCAGTTCATTAATTACATTTGAGAGAGAGAGGGAGGGAGGGAGGAAGAGAGAGAGGGGGGTTTCCTTTTGATTCTCTCTGGCATACAATATTTCTATAACTCTTGGGTAGGTTAATCAAATCAAAATAACCAAGTCCTGATCTGTAATTTCCTTGCCAGCACTCCTTAGCTCTTGACTCAGAGCAAGCATTTGATCTAGGTGCTTTCTCAAATTGCCCTCCTCAGGCATTCTTGTGCTAAACAGTTTCTTTTGAATATATAATTGGCTCTTTAGAGAAGAATTAACATACATCTTTTAAGTTCACTCCAGACTTTGCTCTCTGCATCAGAACATCTCTATCAAATAGACCCCTTATTAGAGTACCTCTTGCTTTCTCATTGTCCTTGTCCCAGGATTTCTGCTTTGCTGAGTTCTCTCCTTCTGGCCTGGAGTCTGTAATAATATACTAGAGTATCTTGAGTAAATGGCTCTTTACTGTCTCTTTCCAAACAAGATAATTCACATCTGTCAGGCTATTCAGTAGGTAGCTGTGCTGAGCTGTTCAGGAAGCAGCCATTTTGCAGTTTCTTCTTTTTGCCTACCAATTTGATTAAATTTTCCCTTTTTACAGTGGTACTCACACTGGGTCCAGTACCCTGTTGGCAGAGTTGTAATATGCAAAGGAAGTGGAGCACTGACTGTTTAGAGAAAAATTAGTAGGGCCCCGGTCACACAGGCCAGATAATGTGGGGGGGGAAGTGTGGCTATTTGCGCTATCGCAATCTGATCTGCCATTAGGTGATCAGACACAATGGTGGCACACCGGGGCTTCCAATGTTGGCACGCGCAGCAAAGACGATGATCTGGGGGAATAGCCACGCAACAGTGCAATCACACCGCAGGAGTCCATAGGCAGCCCGTGGCGAACTATTTGTCAGTAGGTTGATCCAGGTACCTTTTAAATGTGCATCTTCGGCGGCATGCTACAGGTTGGCCACAGGTGCCCTACGCCTCCCAGATGTTCCAGTGTGATCGCGCCCAGAAAATTCGCCGGACTATCATGCCTTCCGTGGGTCAAATGCTCTGTGTGACCGGGGCCTAGGTTTATTTAAAGAAGAACAAACTGCTGTAGAACATAGAAGAGAGAGAGCCTTAACTGTCTAGCCTAACTACCGTGAGAGGAACAACAACAAGAAGGAAGCTCTGCAGGAGCAGGAAGTCTCCAGAAAAGCCAATCAGTCAGGACACAGCAAGGAAATAATTTGAAATTGTGGGCAGTCCCTAATCTAGCTATGCTAAATACCAATCCTTCATCTGTAGCCCTGTAGGGGGATCTTCATATCTCTTTCATAAGGCCGCACTATAGACCTTGCATATTCCAACAGAATGATGGCTGTCTTGTTAGGCTTTCTGTGAAGCCTGACTGATATTATTTGGTCAGACTTTGCAGTTGTGTCATTAAGAAAAGTGTTGTCATAGTTGTCCACAGCTCTTCCCCAGTAGCTTATTGAGTACCACCTGGCCGGGGGGGGATCCTCTCTTCTAGCACTATATCGTCTTTCATTTTGGATAATCTCATCAGCACAAGAGAACAGTTCCAATGGTGATGAGGGCAAAGGAATCCTGGAATGGTATCTACTGGGCAGCAGGTGTAGTAGGAGGTGAGACTGGCGGAAGATCTTTTATAGGCACGGGTAGTGACACTTCTGTTAACCCTGGTCAGTTCTGTGCAGAAGAAGGCAATGGTAGACCACTTCTGATCATCTCTTATCTTGAAAACCCTATGATGAGCCTGAACTGTACTAACAATGGCCTAAATCCAGAGATAAACAAAGAATGTTCAATATGAAGATGAAAATCATGGTAACAATACAATGTAAATACAAAAACAATACAATGTAAATACATAGGGTGGTGATCTCTGATTTTAAGACCTATGTCTCAAAAAAGTATAGGGAAGGTGCATCCACATCTGCATTTTCTTTAGATGTGCAATTGATAATTTTACAGTTGTCTCCTATGATCCATGTTTGCTAAACCCTAGAAGTCCTAAAGGCCAACTCAGTAGGTAGATTATGAGCCATCATTCACTTTTATAAGGGAAAGACTTCTGCTGGATTCAGTGGGAGAAAGAAGAGAGGCTGCACTCACAGACAGAGCTGGAGAGGGGCAAAACCTCCTTATTTTAGTTACCCAGGAATTGTCAGGTCCTGAAGTAACCGCTCTATACACAATAGTCCTTGAGTATGTTTATTGGCTAAATATGGCTTCTGCTCAGGTGAACACCTTTGCCAGAACTAGCGATCAACAGCATAGGGAATAGGAAGAGGGGTTAGGGTCCCACCCTCAGGCATATGTCATATGCAGATACCTAGGCTACTACAGGTCATGAGAGAATATACCTCCTAACTAGTAACATCTTGATTCTTAAGTCTCCCAAGGCCACGGCCCCAGCTGGAGTCTGTGAATGCTATGGGGGCAGCTTAGGGAAACATTACAAGCAGCTCTGCTACAACACTCCTTACATGCATTCACATACTCTCCCCCCCCCTTGAAGAATGTCAGGGAGGACTGATAAGGGCTGAGCAAGTGCACAAAGCAAGCAGGGTTTACAAAAGCTAAGATGAGCATGATTGGCAAAAGGAACTTCAGTACATTCATTGACCATGGTTCAAAACAGAGTATCACCCACAAGGCAGGGTACGATCCTGATAGGTACCAAGGAGGAAGCAAACTTTGTCCTCAACACACTCACCCATATTCACTTTTTAAAAAAAACAATGGCTTCAATATTCTGTTCTCTGCATGTCATCCTCTTCTGGCTAATTTAGCAACCAGTTCTGCAAGACTTTACTCCTTTTGATGTTCAGAGTAACTAAAGTAAAGCTGAAAACAAACATCTGCTTCTCAGTGAGACATAATAGTCTCTAGTGGAACTGTATGTGGTTAGGTTATCTAGCAGTTTCCACATCAAAAGATAATCCTAATGTATATTTACTTAATTGTGTGGGGTAACTGACTAGATAAGTATTCTTAATCTAAGTCAATTGTGTTTTATCTTTTGGAAACTTTTAAAGCTCCTGACAAGTTTCCACTTGCAAAGTTTGTTGCAGAGACAAAATCATCATGTTAGTATTGTCATTACATTTAATATTCACAGATTATACTTGGCTTTCACTTCTATGGAGCCAAAATGGAACAAAGTCTTTATTTACTTTGGTGTAAATCAGAAGAAATATTGACTAATGGAATCTCAGGGTACATAAACTAGTAATCCATCCAGATGCACCATACATCATGTCTTTACTTGCATCCCTGAGTATACTTTAATAACAATCTTAATATACTTAATATAATCTTGTGTATACTTTAATTTTAACATCAGATGAGATTTTCAACAGTTTTCAGTTTTTAAATGGAAATTCTGTAACTAACGTTGGGAAGAGCTAGATTCAAGGCCAGCAGCGCTTTAGAGAGCAACAGGTTTTTGCTCTTATAAAAGGGTCAAAACTCTCTTTATCAACTTGAACTCTCAAAAGCTTATATCTTGAAAATCTTGATGATTTTTAAGGTGCTACTGGGCTCAAATCTAGCTTTTCTACTGCAGACCAGGACATCTGCCCTCTGAAACTAATACCCTCTGATATACCCTCTGAAACTAATACTGGGAAGTCCTTTAAGACATACATGTTCAATGTGTCTCAGAAAGAAATAAAATTACTTTCAGGGTATTTTTATGTCAGAAATATACTTTTGTGAGGAATATGATAACAGGAGTTTTCTGCATGTGTGTTAAAATGCAGTAAAACATACTTTCATTTGCTCGTATAGCGATGACTTGGGTGAAACTACTGAAAAATGTCATATGAACGTAGAAGCCATGCTGGATCAGACTAATGGGCCATCTAGTCCAGCTTCCTGTTTCTTACAGTGACCGACCAGATGTCCTATGAATCAAGGCAAAAGCTCGCCCTATTGTTGACCCCCCCCCAGAAACTGGTATACACTGCTTCTGAACATGGAGGGTCTGTTTGCTGTCATGGCTAATAGCTGCTGATTGACACAGACAGTGGGGTAATATGAGACCCTGCCCCAATGGCAAGAACCTTGTAATAACGAGCAAGCACACATAGGTATACTGTCCAGCCCTGCCAAGGATCCTTGCAATATGAAGGCCTGTCTCCCAGGTACATTTCAAGCTAAAAGAACTTCAAGATACCGTCAATTTTTCATTATTAACATTACCTTGTGTAACAAACTGTAACTATTGCAATTTGATAGACGAAAAATGGTTGTTGATATAATGGCAAGGCCTACAGTCTCTGTTGAGTTGGTGGCTGACATTGAACTCAGGAATCTGTGTAAAACTATCTAACTGAAGCCAAGGATCATAGGAGGAAAAGGATTGATGTATGCTAAGGTGTTGTGCACATCTGTAGAATAGAAAGCTGCATGCGTATGTGCAGCTAGGGAAGGATTCAATATGACCTCCATTTTTTGCCATAATTTTCAATTCATTATGCCAACATATATGTTGGAATTTATTATATCCAATTAGGCAAGCTGGTAGATTGCTTTTATGGGTGCTAGTTAATGAAAGCTTATGCTCTCATAAATATTCTTTAAAGTTGCTATAAGGCTGTTGTTTATTTTTCTGCAAAAGACTAGCATGAATACACTACTGGAATTTTTGTATTGGGTCATGCTTAGATCACAAAGTGTCTCAATATTCAACTGAATGTATATTTCTACATTTATTCATTTGAAGGAGCATGCATTTTGTATACACATGAGTTGGTTCCATCCACACTTATTAGGGTGCGCGGGACCATGGTACCTTAAAGAATGCCAGTTCATGGCATGTAAATGTCAGCATCTACAGATAAAGCATCTGCCCCTGATTAATGTTTTACAGAGGAGTCTGTTTTCAACCACATGACTATAATTCACTATAGGTCATGTGGCAGAACAGTCCTGCTCTGGCCTGCAGGTCTTGTTCCACCCTACCCTCCAAGGTCTGGAGGGACTTTTTTCTCTCTCTGGTAACCGGCCACCATCACCTGACCTTTGTAGGACCTGCCAACTTGGAGGGTCAGGACTCCCAGCTTCCCTTCCAAGTTCTGAGGCCTTGCCTCTGCGTCTCCCGCTGCTCAGCACCTGGTCACCACTGGGACAGTTTACTGCCTTGTGCTGCCTTGTGGAGGAGTAGCTGTTTGTCAACTTACTGCCTTCCCCCTGGTGCTCCTTTTAAAATAGCATGTCCAAGATGGTGGAGGTCTTTGTGGTACAGAGAACCACTACCAGGATCAAAAGTGATAAAGTATTTATTAAAAAGAAAACGTTTACAAGCATATGCTTAGCACAACACCATACTGAGCAAGGGATTCAAAAGAGAAGGGTAAAACCCAATTCATCCGTCCCTCCCTCTATACATGCCCTATCTGTTGTTAAATATAAGCCTTACCTTGCAGCTTCCTTCAGTTGTCCAGGCCAGCACAAGGCAATGGCTGCCTCCTCCAGACACATTAAGAGTTCTGTCTGCTCTGATGGACTTAACACAAAAGAGAGACCTTCCTCTTTGCTTCTAGGAGTTTTATCTTCTCTCTTTCCCCTCCACTGAACCAGTTAGGCCAGGTCAAATAAGCTTTTCCTGAAGTCTCCAGACTTTTCTTCCTGAAGTCTTTCTGGTTTTAATTCCTCCAGATCTCTGTTCCCTGCTGGGGGGACGGGGACTGGACCATCCTATTGTCTCTAGCTGGAACTATTAGCATTTCTTAAGAAGTAGCTGAGGTTGGGATTGAAAGCTGGTGAGCTGACTTGCTCCTCCCTGCCTGTTCCCTGCCCAGAGAGAAACACTTTTAAAACATTTTGGTAAAGGTTTTACTCAGATCAGACCTCTACCCCAAAAATGCATTTCTTCACAAAGCATACAGTAAGGGATATGGTATTCTTCAATCAGTAAATCCTGTACAAATCTAATGTTGTTTCCACACACTCTGAAATCTCCAAAAGATATTACTGATCGTGTTTATTGATTCCAGATATAACTTTGTATTTGCAAGTCTGTAATGACTTGTGAGGATGCATGCCTTTTGTAATGTGGCAATTCTGCCAATGTATTTTGACTTTATACGTGTGTCAGAAAACTGCTTCCAGCATACGTCTCATTTCTAAAGAGACTTCCACTGATAAAATATATTGATCCTCCTAAGTTACTGCTGACATGCAAGTACAAGAATGTACTTGCAAATCAGTATTAAAATGTGCTAGGAGCTCAAAAAACACATTAATGCATCTTGATCATTAGCAGCAGTAAATATTGACTATGTTCACTGAAGTTCTTTTATGTCTCCTTTTTTATTTTTCTAGGGCTGGGAGAAGGTTCTGCACTTCTTCATCCAGACAGCAGGTCCCACCCTCGATCATTGGAGAAGAACGCATGGCGAACTTTCAAGGAGTCACAGTGTCATCACATGCTGAAACATCTTCACAATGGGGCTCGAATCACTGTACAAATGCCTCCAACAATTGAGGGACATTGGGTCTCCACTGGGTAAGGACATCCACAATCAAGATGGTCAAACTGTAGAAAAAACCAAATCAGACAGACTAAAATAGTTTGATAGACATTAACAATTAATGTTGATAGTCAAATATTGTAAACATCTATAAGAGCAGTATAGTGCACTAGGGATGGGCATAAACGTAAAAAGGGTGATTTGATTCAGGGTTCAGGGCAGCCCATGAATTGAACCCTAAAATGAACCAACCCAAATGTATCCCCAAGACCCAAAAGCAAGCAGGCAGAGGAAGTAAACTGTTGAGCACTGTGGCACCCTTGAACACACTTCTGTAATTCTTTGAAACTCACAACTAATTTTAAGAGTTTTACACCTCCATAACTGCATCTTCGTTGTGCCACCTCATGGTTCTTTTCAAAATCAGGAGAGCTTCTAAAGCACTGTATGTTATACTGCCTGCTGAAGGAAGGTTGAAGGCTGTACTGTGCTGCTTGCAGGACTATAGCTGTAGTCTGCATTATGGTGTGATTAGTAATCACCTGTTTATAGGTTGTTTTTGTGTTACAACACAATCCATTTGTAAAGGGGAAGTTAATAAATCATTGACTTTATACTATATCATGTCACTTGCAACTAAACCAAAGTTCATTAACAAAATGAAATTATGAAACTTTGCTGACTAGTCCAAGCATGCCTAAGTGCTTATCTGAAATCACAAACATTCAGTTAGAGAGAGGTATTTATTTTGTAGTCTCAGCTTGCATTATTCAGATGTGTCCTCTCATTTATTTTCTTAGGAAGCCTATTTGGGGGATATAAGGTTCTCTTCAAGCCCAGTCCTGTAATCCCTTTTCAGGCAAAACTGCCACTGAAGTGAATGGGAGTGGAAAGTAGGCAGTAATTGTCACTAAAATCCTTTACTTGTATCAGTGAAAAAAAGTTCAGGGAAGAGGTGTGGAAATCCCAAATTTAGGAGGAAGTTCTCAAAAAGAAATATAGAAAAATTAACCCAGAAGAGGGTAAACAGAGCATATAACCAGAGAAACAAACAAAGGACATTTTGCAAAGATAACTATCTTTTAAAGGAACTGTGTTCAGTATAAGAATATAAGAAGAGCCCTACTGGATCAGACCTCGGGTCCATCTAATCCAGAATCCTTTTTCATATAGTAACCAACCAGTCGCCTCGGAGAGCAACAAACAGGGCATAGAGGTGAAGGCATTCACTTGATTTTGCCTCCTAGCACTGCAATTTAGAGGTCTGCTGCCTTTAGCTATGGAAGCTCCCTTCCAGCATGGGACCAGCAGATAGACCACCAAGTCTGTCTAATTGCTATTTTAAAGCCTTCTATGCTTGTGATCATTACTGCTTCTTCTAGATAGAAAGTTATAAGAGAGCTATTTTCTTATGGTAGAAATCATGGTATAAGGTGTTGAAGTAGTGCTGGGAATACTAACAGCCTCTTGGGCTTTAGTTGATAAGCTACAGTTTTGCACTTTACTAAATTCCCTTTATTTTCAATTTATTTCCCATTTGTTTATAGTTGTGAAGTTAGGTCTGGCCCAGAATTCATCACAAGATCATATAGATTTTACCACAATAATACTTTCAAAGCCTACCAGTTTTACTATGGAGGTAACCGCTGCACAAATCCGATATATACCTTAGTTATCCGTGGTAAAGTTCGCCTTCGGCAAGCATCGTGGATCATTCGAGGGGGGACCGAAGCCGATTACCAGCTGCACAACATACAGATCATCTATCACAATGAGGCAGTGGCTGGAAGAATAAGCCAACTGGTCAACCGTACATGCCCTGGATTTATACCGGAAGACAAACCTTGGGAGCAGAATGTGAGCTATGATATATGGAGAGAAGAAAATGGCTATGAATGCATCAGAGCGCTGAATTTTGCCATGCATGAACTTCAGCTGATCCGTGTAGAGAAGCAATACCTTCACCATAACTTGGACCACTTAGTAGAAGAGCTATTTCTTGGAGACATTCACACTGATCCTGCTCAGAGGATGTATTATCGTCCGTCTAGCTACCAGCCTCCTTTACAAAATGCCAAGGTATGTAAATATATCAGTTCCAAGGCAACCAGATAAAGTATCCAGTTACTTACTCTCCAAAAAGTCTTCAAAAGGCTAAGGGCTTCAGCCAGTGTCTCTAAGGTTTTCCTTAATACTTGCACACATTCCTGTTGCCTCTCCATTCCTTCAAGCTATAATCGATGCCTGTCAGGTTCCTCAGTCAGCTCACGCACACAGGGCTCCTTCAGAAGACAATGTTTAATAGTGAATCAGAACTAAAGACACGTGTAATGTGTCTGTATGGCTACATACAATAGGACCTAGTATGTTATACTACATTCAAGCATCTCCCCCCCCCCGCCCAATAGCAGAAGCCAATGAATACACATTGCGCATGTGGGCAAAAGCAGCAGGCTAGCTAGCAGCAGCTGGAGAGTGAAGGTCAGAGACCTGATAAGAGACAGTAACAATGTGGAAAAGTTCAGATGGAGTACTTCTCCCGCATACCATACACTTGACAGGGCTACCTGACATCCCAGGCTTGTCAGGATAGTGGTGACAGAAACACCTTAGGAACTGGGGGGCATTGATGTCATCTACTGCCACCCACTCCCTGTGTTGAGAACCGAAGCCCACCCATTCAACCACGTAATACAGTTTATTCCATTTGATTTTAGAGTCCAAGATATTGGCCACTTCATAATGCGGTTTGCCTTGTATCAGCGGGGGGAGGGAGCACGTTGTGGTCGTCAGGCGTTAGTTCTGGGGTCGCGCTTTAATAGCCTAAAATGGAGCACAGGATGCAAGTTTCTTAGTGATTTAGGCAATTCAAGCTGTACAGTGACATCACTGATCTTACGTTTGACCGGGAAGGGCCCCATGTACTTCCAACTTTTGGGCAGGCTGCTGGGCAGGCTGTGCTGGCTGTGCTGGGATCGCAGGCAAACGTTGGTCCAGCTCCCGTTGCACCACCATCGTCACCATCTCAGGTATTTTATGGAACGAGTCCTCAATCATCTGGAAGAGCCGTTTTTGGCCCTGCTCGAGCAGATCCAAACGGGTGTCCACAAAATCCTCAGCATCTCCCGGTTTCCCAGCACCTGCTTCTGGCCCGGGTCCGACACTGAGTCAGTAAACGGCCCGGTCGTACTGGCTAGCTGACAATGCCACTGCTGTTCTTTGCAGCCCATAACACAATGCCTCTATCCCCTCCCCCCCAGTTTCTGGTAAGCAAACTGCTCTTCTCATTCTGATGGGCATAACCTCTACAGCTGTTATCCTTCCAAGCAGCACTTCATTCTCCAATTTTGGGGACAGCATAATGGTGGGGGCAAGCTACACTTTATTTTTGTTAGTGCTACAATTAATGCGAAATTACTAAACATGCGGTAACATCACATTATTCTTTTTTCAAATTCCAGTGGGGGAAACACTCTCCTAGCCTTTCCCCCTTTTCAGAGTTTCCTGCACTTGGAACATTTCTAATAGCACTATAGAATGATCTGTGGGGGGGTTTTCTCTCAAATGCCTGGAAGCTGTTCCAGCTGATCAGTAACCTCATGGGCTGTTTTCCTTGGTATTTATGTTTGGCTAGGAACAAAATCTGTGTGTGTGTGTGGGTGTGGGCCCATTGTGATATATGCCCTGGTTACATCTCTGTTAGATTACCACAATGTGCTGTATATGGGGCTGCCCCTGAGAAGTGTTTAGAAACTTCATTTGGTGCAGAATGTTGCAGCTGGGATGTTGATTGGAGTCTTGGCCCATCTACACAGTTTCCCAGTCTGTTTCTGGGCACCATTCAAGGTGCTGATGCTGATCTTTAAAGCCCTTGTATGGTTTGAGAGCAACACACCTACTCCCTTATGAACCTGTCTGACCACTGCAGACATCTTTGAAAGCTCTGCTTTCGGTACTTCCACTTTCTGAGATTAGTTGGCAACCCAGGAGAAGGAACTTGCTCCCCAGAGAGATTCATCTGTCCTTTGTTGCCTTCTTCCACCAGTGAACAAAGACTTTTGTTTCATTTGGCATTCCTTCAGTGATCCCTGCTTCTTGCCCAATGTTGTTTTTATTTTTAATGGATTTTAGCTCTGGTTTTATTTGTTTTAATGATTGGGGGGGCTTATAATAGTTTTTTAAAATTTATTAGCTGCCTTGGTGGCCTTTATGAGGGCAGAAAGGAGGGGTGTGCATTTTGTAAAATAAATGAATAATATATCTGCAGAACAGGTAGGAGCAATTTAAGGTCAAGGCAGTACTCTGTGATGCATTATTTCATTAAAAGATTGATAAAAGCAGAAATTTTCCTAGTTCATTGCTTTTCAAATTGTTGCAGCATTAATAGATTAAGTTTTTTCAAGGATAGAATTGTGTCTTTCCTGTTCATGCTACCAGCTTCACAATGTTCATTAATGGTTGCTTGTCATCTCCACATTAATAAATTTCATATATATAAATTATATTAATCATGCGCAACCTCTAGCTCTCTACTTCAATGAAGTGTTTTCTATTAGTATTTGGGTTTGGAAGATCCTGGCTTCATTTATCTTTGATCTAATTCATTATGTGAACAGCTTCCTTATTTCAAGTTTGTGACCACTTAGTGCATTGCAGGTCAGAATAAGAGCCACTGACTATATGCTTAGAACTTTTTAGGCATTAAAATGAAATTAGCTATAGGTGGAGGACATCAGGTAATCAGTGGAGCTAGCTGGCATTATAGGTCTATGGTTCTTGGCACAGGATAAATTAAGATCTAGCTTCCAAACTTTTGACATAATCAAGGAGAAATAGCCGAGCTTGGAAAGAATAAAAGCCAAGGGAATCAACCCTTGTATGATCAAAATGGCATCTGTTCTGTCCCGCCAGGTTTGCAAATGATTCCTACATACTCTTGAGTTGGATGCATCTTTTTTATCATTATGCTACACTTCCTAAGGTTCTTCTTAGGTTCTTGGTTCTTCTAGAAGATACAGTTTTGCTAGGTACAAAATAGACCTTGGTTATGTAAAACCTTAAAAATCAGAACAAAATATTGGTGGGGGGGCAAATTTTATTAAAGAAAGTAAATGCTACTAAGGAGGTAGGGGGAGGAAAGCACCATGGGAAAACAGTTATATTTTGGGGTGCTGAATGATGGCAGTCTGGCAGCAATCATAGAGCAAAGAGAAAGAATAAAGAGCTGAGAGTAGAACCTGAAAAACAAGTCCATTAGCAAATATGCATGATCAAGGGCCTGGATGCAGATTCTGTATAAAGTACATTTTATGAGAGACAGAGAGAGAGATGAAGAGACAAAGGAAGCTCTTTTTCTGCTTGAAGAGAACCTCAGAAGCTTTCATCTGTAGCTGAAAGTGCCGTATCTCACTGACCTAAATGTACTTTGAGAGAGAATGAAAATACAGTATAACTGTTTTGCACTCTTTATATCTTTTCTGATGACATCTCAAAGGAATGCACACAGCAATTGGAACCACATTGGAGTCTTTAGTTGTCATCAATTAATTCCAGACACAGTGCTCCATGGTTACTTCTTCACCGTTTTGAAGATTTTTTGCTGATTTCACATCAAATTGTGTGCAAAGAGACATTGTTACAAAGGCTGAATTTTTAAAATATTTCTGTGATTAATTGCAGTGCAAATTTTAAACAAAAATGTTAAAACTATGAATATTCTCATTTGTGTTTAAAATATCTACAGCACACATTTCCACAAAAGGTATCTAAGGTGGCCAAAAATAAAACCATTTATGTATGTGTATTACATTTATGCCAAAAAACAAACTAACAAAATGTTAAAAGTGTTAAATTTTCATGAAAAAAGCATGAATATATCTTGCTGGTTAAGAGCTAGGTCCATCTGACTAATAGACATGCTCTTTCCTGCAAAGATCAGCCAGACTTGGACATGAGGCTTTGAGTCAAATTACATATGAAATTGGGATGGAGCATGAGAATCCATTCTGCTAACAGTTGCTTCGAGTGTCAGTGGTAGGCTGCTTGCACCAGGAAAAAAGTGCTGCTGGTGAAGCATGTGAATGTTTTCTCCAAGAGTGGTTTTCAAATTATTATTCAAGACAGCTGTGCGAAAGTGCACTTGGATTGGAAGGGGACAAGAGGGTGCTTATCTCTTTCCTTGTAGGCTGTTTGTCATATCAAAATTTGCTCCTTCCAGACTTTTTGCCCTATGATGAAAAAGAATGTGGGCATTTGTACCTTTTCCCCAACAGGGTGAAAAGCAGCTGGGAGAATGAAATTTTGAGACAAAAAACATGGCCTGCAAGAAAGAGCCCTTTGTACAGTTCCTTTCCTTCTGCTATAACTTTTTCTCCAGTTTGCAGTTTCCTGTAGCAGATGTGGGTTAAAAAACAAACCATCCTTAGGAAACACATTCATATCAGTCAGTATCATGTGTACCTAGCTGTAAGACTGAAGTGACTTTTTAAGTGGATGGAAGCCGAAGATGCATTTGGGGACCACACAAACCTAGCACTGAAAGGTCATAACCCTTCTTCTTTGAACTTCTTTCCTTTTCTAATTGCTGGCCCATAGGGAAGCAGCTGAAAATGAGCTTAAATACTAAATTGAGTTTAAAACCACTAGTCTCAAACTCTTCTGGAAACTGGACACTGTGCATAAACAGAGACATTAAATCAACTTGTTTTTTTAAGCTTTTACAGTCAAACAGTAAGTAGCATTAGGAAATCGCTGCTGAAGTGAATCAGGTGTATTGTACAGAATTCGTCTGGCAAGGCTTGTTTCATTTCCTCTTTGCTATTATTATAAAATATAAAAACTAGCTAAAAATAATTAGACATGTATGGAAAAGAGATGCCTTGGAGTTCCTGAAGTTGATAAAGCTGCAAAGTGGGGTGGGGGTGTCCAAGAGGTTGAACTGAGTAGTAATTAAAAGCAAATGATTGCTGGATATTTTAGGAATGATGAAGCCACACAGAATTGGGCTTATTCCAAATTCTTTACCTTGGTTTAGCGGCAGGATAGTAAATCAAAGGCCCAGAGTGAAAAACGGACAGATCCAAGCCAAACTGCTAAGTTGAGTGAATTTTTAGGGGCCCAAAACTTGTCCAGGCACATAGAAGAACATGAGGAATTTTCCTCCTAAAATATTTCCTTTGTGGTATCTTAAGCAAATAAGGCTGATTTACAGTTCAATAAAATCACTATACACATTCTAAATAATGTATTTATTTTACAGCTCAATCCTAAATTTGAGAGTAGCTGTAGTGGTGCACAGAAATATAGCAACTGTCTCCTTGTGCAAACCAAGAGAACCAAGTCAAAGGCTACCTTTCAGTTCTTATCTCATTGGAAAAACTTATTACCAAAGTGGAGAAGTTTGTATTGACATAACTGTCTACGTGATGATAGCTGTAAAATAGGGTAGGGCAATAAACTGTTCAGGTTACATACAGTCAAAACTTGGAACAATTGCTGCACTTGGCCACTTTCTGCATGGTTGTCACTTATGTTAGGTGGTGTGCATAAAATTGGAAATGGTTCATCGGCTCATTTTTGGTAGACCTGTGCTATTGCTGCTGCTTGCACTGGACTAGGTAGGTCTTTTGCTGATCCCGCAAGATATTTCTGTTCTTCAGCAAAATTAATTTTGCCAGAACTATGAAGAAATCGTGACTATTCACTCTTGTTCTGTAAATTTAGTACATATTGGTGGAATACAGGAATTATGGTGAGAGGGAAGCCACACAAGATTGAAGTCACCTTTTCCTGGGCTTAGACGATAAGAATGCATGACAAAATTTAACTCAGGATAAGTATCCTCAAGGATCTCCATAGGGCATGAAATTTCTGGGCTGTACCAAATACTCCTTTTCTCACTATTTCAGCTTACTCTTGGCTCACTAGATGCTTGAAAGGAAATGTGAACTCCAGTGTTCCCTCTAAGCTGAGTCATCATGAGCTAGCTCACAGTTTTTTACCCTCTGGCTCACACATTTTTGTCTTAGCTCAGGAAGGATGGGTCCAGAGCAAACTAATTTATGCAGTAGCCAAATCACCTGCTCACAACTTTAATGCCAGTAGTTCACAAAGGAGAATTTTTGCTCACAGGACTCCACAGCTTAGAGGGAGCATTGGTGAACTCTAAAAATATCAGAGTTGTGAAACTAATTAATATAAGCAAAAAGATGATAGTTCTGTACATATGCACGATAAACAAAGTCTTGCTTTGCCTATTTGTTTTTGACATCTGGCACTCAAGCTTCACAGAAAGTTTGTAGCTACGGCTTGGAATTTCCTCCAGAGCCAATATAAATATGATTTTCTACAGAAGCTGGAAAGGACCAGGATGTTCATAATAAACTAAGGTTAAAACATCTGAGTTTGAGACATGTGGACCACTTATAAGGTATGTTGAGTCACTCTGAAATTTTAGAGTATCTGTTTCTCTGGTTCCCTCACAGTTTTTCAGAGTTCACTGATCACTTGATTAAATGGAGGAGGAGCAGTTTCCTAATAACTGCAAGAGTTGTAGAGAGCTAAAGGGAAATTCTGAAAAAAGAAAAGCTGATTAAACTGTTCAGAGCAGGATATGAAACTACACTAAAAGAGAGGGTGAGATAACTGTAAGAAAGAGTGACAAGGTCTCAAGAAACAACTCCAGAGAATTAAGGTGAATTCAATCCCGATGAAAAGAAGCTACAGAAAGCACTAGAAACAAATTTCTTCTTCACTCCCACCAAAAGCAAAATGACTCCCTGATAACTTTTAATGCAATTACATTTCATACTGGATTATTTAAGCACAGAAAAATGATTTTGAGAATTCTCCAGTAAATTTAATTGTGAAAGTTTTCAAGGTTATAGAATTACATTCTTAAGATACGTCTGATCAATCAGAAAATGAGAATGTTTCTGCAATTATTGTGAGCTACAAAAACAGTCATAAATTTCATCTGGTAGCAAAATCACATTAAAAAAATGCTCCTGCAAGTCAACCCAAAGACAGACTGTGCAAACAATCTTCTTGTGGAGCTACAAGAGGAGCAAGCAGTCACCTGTTACACTGAAGTCAGATCTTGGATGTATAAGCTCACCAGTTTACAAAAGAATGCCAATGAAATCCTAGAAGGTAGTGACAGATAGTCTAGTCAAATGTATCATTTTAAATTGCTGATCAACTCTTTAAAACCAAAGGCTGAAGGCCAAACAGAAATGGAATGCCAGGCATGAGAAGCCATCAACAACAGGAAGTACAGCAGATGCCATTCACAATTTGCAGTTTCACATATTCATGGTTTGCAGTGTGACCACGTGATGCCATTTCCAGACATTTCTTTAATCCCACCACACTGTCATAGTAATCATTCCATCATTCCGTTTTGCAGGAAATGTGATTGTTCTTCTACTGGGAGGCAGCAGATTCCCAGTATTTACAGATTTAGCTATTCATTATGATCCTAGGGACAGACCCCCCGCACACAAATAGTAAGGGTCTGCTGTAATCAATGAGGAAGGCTAGAAACATCTGGGCCCAGTGTTTGGGAGGAGACTGCTACAGCCTTTGGTGTGGACAGCATATGCGAAAGTGGCATTCTCAGTGCCTAATCAGTGAATACAGGAAAGCCTGTAAAAGGATATAAGAATCCATGTTCCTGTCCCCTGCCCTTTTCTCTCTCAAGCTCCAAGCCCATCTGAGGCCACACCTGCCCTGTTTCTGCATGCAAGTTGCACTTGCTTGGATCTTATTATTTTGTTCCATCCTTGTTCATTGTTCCATCAGCACAAGGACTCCCCCTCTGATACAAGATGTGGAATCAAGTGGTAGGATCCAACCTGGTGTTTATATTATAACAAAAAGAAAAGTAGTCCATTTAATAGTTCTTAAAATAAATTTGCTGTGATTATTCTTTGTACAGAGACTGGATAGCAGAATAAATCTTTATAATCTTGAGTGAATGCTGAACATTAACACCTTTTGAAAGCTGGGTCGTGCAAGTGTTGTTTTGTCTTCAGGTTTTCACTCACGTTGGAAAATCTTAAAATAAAGGAAATAGGTGCGATCTAACTCCCTGAGAACTTATTGATATGTCTGTTTGATATCTAAATTCAATGCAGAAGGGAAAAAAAGTTTAGGTTCCATAATCCATTCCTGCATATTCAGATTCAGCCTTTTAATTAACTTTTTGCAGGAACCTTGTGGATGCTCCTTCCCAATTTATTTTAATTTTTTTTTGGGGGGGGGTCATCACTGCAAATTAATATCCCTTCAGTGAAGTAAATAGCAGGTCCAGACATAATTAAATACATTGTTTTTTTCCTCATTTCTAAAATTTCGCCCAAGACTCTAGAGTTTAATTTCAGAGGGAAACCAAAGTTATTTTTCTTAAATATTTTTTGTGTATAAAGGGTCATAAAACCCTATTGAAGCAGACGAGTCAGACAGATTTTTTTAACTTATATTTTTAGGACTGATTGGTTTTTAAAGGGCATGTAAAGCTAGAACGTAGCTAGGATTTTCAAAAATATAACTTCACCATACATTCCAAGGCTTTGGCCTGAAGGGGAAAAAAGTCTCTCTTGTATCATCTCTTCACGTCATTCCTTTTACATCTTATGTAAAGTTCATGTACCATTTGCAAGCTTAGGTTACATCTGTGTTGCCAGAACATGTGTGTTTACTGAGAAAATTGCCTTATCCTTTGTTGGTCTTGTATGCGAGTCAAAGAAAGACTGCTAGTTATCACTTTGGTGAGGGAGTTATTCTAGCCATTCAGTGAAATGTTCTCTTGGATCTGGCTTATCTGGTCAGTGGGGCAGTGGAAGTGGGTGTAGTGGTTAAGAGCAGCGAATTCTAATCTGGAGAACCAGGTTCAATTCAGTACTCTTCCACATGAAACAAGCTGGGTGACCTTGCATCAGTCACAGCTCTCAGAGCACTCTCAGCCCCAAAATAATAAGTGTAGTTAGCCACTAAAAGAGTTGGAACTTAAGACTGCCAGACAATCTTCGGATCTCCTGGCTGTACCACACACAATGCCATATGATAAATATTATTATATGGTGTCAGCTCTACAACAGTTCAGGGTGAAAAGTTCCAGCCTTTTCCATTCGCTTTGAGGACGTTTGATATCCCCTTTTTAAAATCAGATCTTCCCATGGGTTCACTGTGGGATATCTTATGCCAAAAAACCCAAACACAGATTCTAGTGCTCCTATGATAGGCTTTTAAAATATTGAATAAAATAATCATGACCTGACATGCCCTTCTGTGTCACTAGCTGACAGTGCTTGCACCAAAACAGTTTTATGGGCTTAATGGTTCACTGCTAAGTACATCTTCTAAAGCTAACCGTAGTCAGTGGAATGAAGCTGTTCTTTTAGTCAATATTTCTAATAGGCTAGAACTGCCTATTCTTAACTCTCTGCAGTACTCTCAACTTTCTGAATCAAAACAAGTCCCAGTTCTTGGTCTAGAATTCTCATCTGGCATAAATCAACACAGCTCCATTAAGGTCATTGGGTCGATGATGATTTACACCAGATGAAGATCTGCATGGTTTAGCTTGAAGTGTGCCAAGCTAAAAGAGAGAAGAGACAGGAGAAACAGAATTCCTGAAATAATTTGTACTTTAATGTAAGTTTCCAAAGTCTTTTAAAAAAAAATTGTGATGCAAGTAGCTTCACTACAGATGGTGGGTGAGTAATTGTCTGTAACTAGGATTAACAGCAATAGCAGCATAAAGATTACCATAAAAATAAATTCAGGAAGGGAGGAGAAAAATTAACTGGGAGCGTGTTCTCTCTCCCCAGTGTGCTATCTTTAAATTAAAAGCAAAACTTCAAAGAGCTGGGGCCCAAGTGAGATGTTACAGGAAGGGGGGAAATGAAATCACTCCGTGAAGAGTTAAGCTGGGCTTTGGTTTCTTTGTGGCGTCACTAGGAGAGGAAAGAGTGGGATAAGGAAGAGCTGAAAGAGAATGAGAAGGATAAGGGAGAAGTTTTGCTTTTTTGTTCTGATTAGCAAAAGCCCGATAGTCCTCCTTTTAGTTGTTATCATTTGGGAAAGGATACATTTTGGCATACTGTAGCTTTAGATAAAGTTGGCATCATAGTTACATGCAGTTTATCTGGCAGGGAGACAAATGTTCTTCCAAATTCTTCTCCAAGTTCTGTTCTATGTAGAAAGATTTGTTTCTCCATTTGTCCTGACACTTATTTTCAACTGGGGAGTAATTCATCACCAGATTCTGTTCTCGTCTTTTATATTTGTTATATTTTGCATTATGTCATCTTGGTTAAGGACAGGATATTCTGATATAGTAGTTCATAAAAGAGTATACATGGGGAAAGGTTTCATGGCAGTGAGTTTGAATAATCACAAAGGAAATAAGTTTATTCATATGAAATGGACTTAGCATGGTGAATTTTTAACCCTTTAACCTTAGGCAATGGGATCAATGAAGAAGAATATTGCCAAGAAACAAATGCTGAATAATATTTAGGGTTGCCAGGTGTTCCCAGGCTGCTGGTGTCGGGTAGCATTTGGGCAAAAAACTCTATGGTCACCATAGAATTTTTGCCCAAATGCTAGCGCATCCCCTGCATGACATGCCTGGTGCGATGACATCACCTCCAGGTGATAACATTGCATTGGCCAAGTTGGTTGGGACAGGACTTTTTGGGGCACGGGTTCCCCGTCAGCCAACTGGCTGGCAGCGGATTGCCCCCCTGCCAAAAATCAGGGGAACCCCCACCCCCATCGGGGAGATGGCTACCATAATAATATTTGATCAAGTTTGAGTGTTTTCTTAAATTACTTCTACCCAATACTATATTGGGCTGGACCCCCACCTCTCTTTACTGAAATCCAATTCCATAGGTGGAAGTAAATTAGCAGCTAGTGATGAGCCAGAAATGCTTGTGTAAAAGTTTGTGCAGAGAGGCTGTGATAAGTTCTATAGCATTTTTTGAGCTTCCATGATACAAGAGGCTCTGCAAGACCTTGCATAATTTGTTGCACAAGCAGAAGAATGTCTTTTCTAGCATGAGTTGTAAAACATTCTCCAATGAAACATAAGACAATATTTAATTGAGCAGAAGATGCTTTGGATCCAACTCAATACATGTCTGCTTGCTAACTTTCTGAAGGAAGTTGTAGAAGCCAGTACTTTTAAGGAGAATATTAGATGGTTTGCCATTAAGAGCACTATAGGATAGTTCCTTACAGGGATAAATCCAAGTGTTTATATTTAACAGCAGCATTCCAACAACAGGCCTAAATTCTGTGAAGAGAGATGGAAAAAATTACACATCTCATGTACTAAAAATAACTATTATGCAGAACTTGTACCCTTGAGGAAGCAGCAGGTAACTTTTCTTATATCATAGAGCTCTGTCTTACTTACCACTGCACCGCACTTACAACAGTACCCAGGCATGCTGCGGGCGGGGGGGGGTAGAATTGCATGTCAGAGTTTGGTTCTAGGTAAAACTTTGCCTATAAAAAGCCACTACAGTATTTTGTGGTCTGCCATTATGTTCATTCCGAATGCTAGAGAACTAATTGGTTTCAGAATGCATTTCCAAAGTGGAAACAAATCTCTTGTCATATTGAAACCGATAGTAGGACTTGCATCAGTTGACAGGGTATTTACATAGTGGGGATGGAGGTGGACATCCAAATAGGTGCAATGAGGAAGCTGTAATCTTTGTTTAATGAAACAGCCTCCATACTTTCTTAGACTAGTGGGGCACCCAGGATTTAAGGAGTAGTATGGATTTTAAACAATAGTCTTTCCCTGAGCAATTACAATAGTATAAATCTCTATATACTGCAGAGAACTGAGGCAGTTGGATGTAGCAGAACCAAACCAGTTTTGTGCTCAGTCCTCCAACTTCTGCACTGTTTTGCACTCTTCCTAGTTTTCCTAATTAAAATCAGTGGGGCTTTTATGCACACAACTGTGCCTGGATTGCAGCATATGGTGTACGCGCACACACTTCATATCCAAGTTGAATATAGATTAACTATCGGGTAAAAATAACATTTCTTACTGGTACTGTCTTTCTAAAAAATGTTCAGAGCAAAAGGTGGAACTTTGCGTCACTTTCTTACCGGTACTCCATACCAGCTCACAAACCGGGGGCAATTACCATAGTCAATCCAGAAAAGAAATGTGCATCATGTTACATCTCGCAAGTATCAGCAGTTGGCCTGGATACAAATAACCTTTACCTAAGGGCTTGACCTATATGTTCAACTATTATAGGAAACTACTTTCTAACAGTTGTTAGGAGGCATCATTCCTATAGAATCGGAAGCTGTACAGAAGTTACCAGCTGCTGCAGGAGCAATACCAATAAGAGTAGCTGCCCAGAAGATATACGGAAGGACAAAACTGTTTTTACTTGCTGCATAATAAGGAAGTGCTATTTATTTATTTTTGCAAAGTAATGGCCATTGGCTCTATGTCTTACAAGATTTCTACTGGTTTTATTTCAGAACCATGACCATTCATGTATAGCGTGCAGAATCATCTATCGTTCAGATGAACACCACCCTCCAATTTTACCTCCAAAGGCTGATTTGACTATTGGATTACATGGGGAATGGGTGAGCCAACGTTGCGAAGTGCGTCCTGAAGTTCTTTTTCTCACCAGGCACTTCATTTTCCATGACAACAATAATACTTGGGAAGGTCACTACTACCATTACTCTGATCCAATCTGCAAGCACCCTACTTTCACTATCTATGCCAAGGGTCGTTACAGCCGAGGAGTACATTCATCCAAAGTGATGGGAGGAACAGAATTTGTGTTCAAAGGTATGATTATTTGATTTTCATATGCTGCTTAAAAGCTGGTGCCGATAATTTGACACATAAAGCATTGAACATCTTCAGAGTCTTATTTAGTCTTTAAACTGTGTGCTGGAATCACATTATTTCTGAAGCACATATGTGCCTGCCATGCTATAAAACATGAAATTGAAATCTGTCCCTGCGCAAGACAGGGGTTGCAGCCAATGCTCCCTCTAAGCTATGGAGTGTTGTAAAAAAAATTCTACTTTGTGAGCTCCTGGCATTAAAGTTGTGAGCGAGCAAGTTGGCTGCTGCATCAATCAGTTTGCTCTGGAGCCCTCCTTCCTGAGTTAAGGCAAAAACGTGTGAGCCAGAGGCTAAAAAACTGTGAACTCGCTCACACTACCTCACCTTTGAGGGAATACTGGTTGCAGCTTAAATGTGATAAACACAGAAGGTATGAAAATGAAGAGCAGCACAGGGGAGATAAACTCATTTATAACTGCAGTAACTACAAAAAAGATGGATAATTTAGGAGGAAAGGCTATTTGTACAAAAGTTAAATGGAAAAGAAGTGAAATTGTGTCTTGAGGCCAAGCACTTGTGGGAAAAGGTAAAACGGGAAATAAATAGGGGTGAGCCTGTGGTTTAGGGAGAAAGGGTCAGCAGAAGGAACTAAGCTCAGTGGCTGTATGTGATCAAAGTCAGTGGCAAGATGAATAATCCTGGCAGCAGGTTTCTGGACAGACATTAGTAGGATCAAGGGTGAGGATGAGGAAGGCCAGTGAAACAAAGTTTGCAGTAGTCAAGACAGATAAGCAGCATGGCTCAAGGACTTAAAAAAGGGAACTGTTAGAAATGGATGAGTACCCAGCAATGTGCTGAAGAAGAAAGTGACAAGTTTGGATAACTGATGGAATCTGAAGTGTGTGGATGACATGGAGAGGCCACATACAGACCCCAAGCACGGTCCCTAGGCAACATGGTGAGGAGAGTGACACGGTCAATAGAGATTGCATGAGTCTAAATGGAGGCTTATGTGGAAATTCAGTTTTTAACACACTGAGTAGGTGTTTGCAAGGAGACATCTGTGCTATCTGAATCACAGAGGTAAAGGCAGAGGAGGAAGTTAGTCAAATACCAGGAGATATGACGGCTGAAACGTGTTTCAGTCTTTGCCCAAACAGGCATTTTCCCCCTCTACAAGAAGAGGGTTGATGACTGACCTTAGAGCTATATCAACAGAGAGAGGAAGGAAGACCATAACAGAGATCTGCAAAGTAAAGGAACCTGCTGAGCAGTCTCTGATACTTAGTTTGTAATGATGACAGTTGACTGATTCAAGAACAACAGCCATTTCCATACAGGTTATTTGCCCTGAGTTCAATGCTGTTGGGTAGTGATTCCCCCCCTGATTTTTCACAGAATTGTGGTACATTCATATGCCACCTGGATTTCTCTGGCTTTTCTTCAGTCTTTCTTAAATCTGCTTCACTGTGAAGTTTTGGGAAAGGTTGCAATAAAGCATGAGTAGGTGACATGTGACTGGGAAATTCTGGGTTTTCCCACCTCCATGGCAGTCATTTTCCCTGGCCCTAGCCCTGCAGTGGCCATTTCATCCCCCTGCCACCTGGGGGCTTTCTCTTAAAAAAAAAAGTTGGCAGTTCAATATCATTATATTGATCTAATGTTATAACAATCTGTGTACCAGGTTGTCTGACTCCCCAGCTTTCAATAAAAAGTAAGTCTCTAGCTCCTTTTGTTGTGCAGAAATAAGGGGAAAGGTCTTTCACAGCAAACAAAAAGGGCTAGAGACTTTTTTATTGAAAGCTAGGGATTCAGAGAACCTGGTACACCAATCATTATAACATTTGTTCAATATAGTGATAGCCAGCTGCCCTTTTTAAAAAAACGGGAAAAGTGCAAGGGAGGGAGGATGGCTGCTGCTAAGGACTGGGGTAGGAAAACTGTGGGGAAACTTTGCTCTGTGAGAACTCTGCAAGCCACGGCGCTGTCTTAGCAGCAGTAACGAGGAAGCCAGACAAGCTGGTCCCTGTGTGGAAACCAGCAAAGAGAACAATTGTTCCTGGCTTTTATGCAAAACTCCAGGGATAGCCATGTTACACAATTTTGTTTAAAATAAATTAATCACACACAAATGGCAACCATAAATGAAAACTGGCTGTGGCTTTGGGTAGGGCAATGGATGCCTGTTGCTAATTACAAGAGAGGGACGAAGCCCAGATTCCTGACAAGCCAAGCTCCAAGGAGCTCTTGTTCCTGCCTTATGCTATCAGAGGACACCATGACAAAAATTAAACCGCAGGTTGCTCTCTCCAGATAAAAGCATTTTGACTTCATATTCAGTTGACAGGCATCCCAATGCTACACTCAGGCTGGGATCCCACCTACAGACTCTACAGGCAGAAGGATTTCCATCCATTGAAGTATCATTTCCTTCTCCTCCTTCCCATTGGAGCCCAACCTCCCATCCCAGTGCTGCTCAAGGGTGTGTGTGTGTGGAGGGCTGCAGGGGTGGAATTGGCACACACACACCCTTGCAAGTGTGAAATTTTAGGAGGAAGTCAACCCTTACAAAGCTACAGAGAGAACTATAAAACAGAGTGAAAAAACAAATGGAAGAGTTAAACAGGGCAATCTAAGAGGACTGCATCTATTTGCTAAATTTCTAAGAAAGCCTTAATTTTTATTCAGTTTTGCAGAATGCTTTCATAGTCATACCACCCCAACTTAAAACTAGGCCAGTTTCACTTTGCTTGAAACTCCCTCTGCCAAAGCCCATTCAGTTCAGCTGAAAGTCAAAACTGAAATGATTTAAATTACTTTTAAATTAAATCTAGTCAGACTTCTCAGGATCAAGAGAACTTGGCTGAAATAAATCAAGGTTGTTTCTTTAAAGCAATGAAGTTTATAGATTCCCCATTTCTCAAGATGTGGTGCACATGAAGCCTTAAAAGTGTGGATGATATATGATGGTAATGGAACTGACATTTTCTTGGGTTTTTTTGTTTCCATTTGGAACTGGTTACTTCATTAGCTTTGTGAGCAAGTATATGTTAAAAGACATAACTTTATATCCTGGCCTTAGAAAAAAATTTAAATGAAATTTGAGTGGAGTTTTATAGCATCCTTTTCCCTTTATTCTCTCATGAAAACCAGCTTGGTTTTATTTGTCGGCTCTCACAGGGCATGGTGAAACAAACACTGTTAAATTTTTGATTTTCCTATCTAGACAGCAACCTTTGGGGTAGAAGATTGTTTCTTCCTTTCTTGAAAGCTAATTATGTGCAAACACCAGACCCAAGGCCATTCAGTTTGAAGAATAGGTTTTTATATTCCGCTTTTCTCTATCCTAATGGGTTTCAAAGCGGCTTACAATCGCCTTCCTTTCTTCTCCCCACAACAGACACCCTGTGAGGAAGGCAGGGCTGAGAGAGTTCTGAGGGAACTGTGACTGGCCCAGGGTCACCCAGCAGGCTTCATTGGGGGAAGTGGGGAATCAAAATTTCCAGATTAGAGTCTGCAGCTCTTAACCACTGCACCGTGCTGGGTGAGCATATTTGCAGTGTAGAAACTGAAACTTGAAAATAGGTACTGGATTGAACACCTGATTTTTCTTGCATCTGTTAAGTCAAATATTGCCAAGTAGAACCTCCAACTTTATTAAATATGTAATTACATTTATAAATGCTTTTAGGTATTCCCTTGTAAATTTCTGCATGTGAGTGTATTAGTAGGAGTGTCCTAGCACAGTAGCAATTTGACAAGCTCGTGAGAAAGAACTGAGACAGAACAGGGAGCACTTTTTGCAGAAATGTTTGGTAGCAATACCACAGTCTCATTAGCAGAGATCCATCCGAAAGCAATATTCTTCGCTGTCAGATCAGTTTTATGTTCAGTGAAGTCACCGTATTTGCTATGTGATCCCTAATTGGCCAGGATCATCCAAGGATATAAGGAAGGACGAGGGGAAGCAAAAAGACACTTAACAATATTGTAAAGGGGACGGGGAAAGATGACCATTTAGGGTTTGGGAGGAATCTGAACGAAATATGTTTTAACATTGAAATTAGTAACCATTATTGGTATTGTGTAGCAAAGCAGATTATGCTGCTGCTGCTGCTAGAAGAAAAGGCTTATAATGCTAACACAAAATCAACTAACCATGCACCCTCCTAGGGCTGGATCCCATTCAAAATTTCCATGCAGAGAGAAGTGCAACTCATACTCCCCTTGGTGACAGGGGATCTCCCCCCACCCCCCTCAGGAGCAATGTGAGTAGGTAATCACTCCCCTTCCACATGCAGACCCAAGCTCTAATGTTTGCCAATACTAAATAGATTTGAAAACTTCTGCAAAAGAACCCACTGCCAGAAGGTTGGGTGGTGACCCACTGGGTTAGATTACTTTAAAGGATGATAAAACAAACTCATGGAAGATCCATATCTCCCAACAGCTACTATGTGTAATAGCAACATGGAACCAACTAATTTAGAGGCAATATGCCCTTGAATATTACTGGCTGTGGGCTTCATGCCTGGCTGCTGAGAAGCATTTGAAAAACTGATGCTTCACTAGATGTGGACAGTTGGCCTGCTCTAGTAGGACTCTGTTATTTTCTTGCATGCTTATTGATTCCAGTTTTCAAACTACTTTGATTACATTCTGCAGGATTACGCTTGATAATCAATAAGCTCTAAGACAGTCTTTTACAAATTTATATATTAATATCAAGCTCATATTGAAATGAAACGCAGTCCAGGCAAATCATGTATAAAATCTCTTTCTGCTTCTTTTGTAGTAAACCATATGAAGGTCACTCCCATGGACATAGCGACTGCCTCTTTATTGAACGTCTTCAATGGAAATGAGTGTGGGGCCGAAGGATCATGGCAAGTCGGAGTACAGCAGGATGTTACTCACACAAATGGTTGTGTTGCTTTGGGAATCCGTCTTCCTCATACGGAATATGAGATCTTCAAAATGGAACAGGATGCGAAGGGAAGATACTTGCTGTATAATGGTCAAAGGCCTAGTGATGGATCCAGCCCAGATAGGCCAGAGAAGAGAGCCACATCATATCAAATGCCCTTAATTCAATGTACTTCTTCAACCCCAAGAGCAGATGGATCATTAGAAGAAAATAAACTAGGGTGGTACAGCAGTGGAACTTCAGCCAGAAATCCTTGGGCACTTGTTTTGGCTATGATGCTGAGTATTTGTACTGCTTCTCACTTGGTTATTTACAGCTAGGAGTTGGGATTATACACATTTTCAGATCAGGAGCCAGGATGGCACATGCGTCAGGATACAGGAGAACAGAACAAGAGGAGACATTTTTTCCCAGTTAAAAAGGACACGTTTGCATGATACACTTGAGTGCCCAAGAATTGCTTCCATCCTCTAGTCTTGAACATCACTAATTTGTTTTGAACATCAACCAGTCTGATCTGTGGCCTGACATGACTGCACAACAGTAATTGCACTTTAAGACTGCAGATTTTCCTCTTTCGTTGGTTATTTTTTTTAGAAGGACATACTAGGATGGATTTAAATGTCTTATATAGCTTTTCTCCCCACTGCCAACTTTGTTGTTGTCTTGGAGTTTATCAGGAATTATGCTTTTATCGTATTGTGTCAATACTGGTAAATTGCATCTTTCTTATGCTACAGTGTATATATGTACATATGAGAAATCCAAGCTCAGATGTGTCTAAATACACTTTCATCAACTATACATAAAAGGAAGGTATCTCACATTAAATATGCAGAGATAATTTAAAATATTTTCCTATATAACTGTTGAATTTGAAAATAATCAAAAGATTTAGGTGGGCATTCAGCACGCACATTCTCTTGCACTTCTAGAAAGATTTTTTTTTAAAAAAAAAAAAATCTGGGATCCATCAGTTGGTTATAATCAAATTTTTAAAAGCAAAGGGAAGAAAAAGATCTCTCAAGCATCAAGGAAATGAATCCAGAATGCCTTGTGTTGTATTTTTATGAAAGGCCAGGTAAATGGAATGCCTACCATGTGCAGTGTGCTTATCTTGGATCTCAATTTATAAAACTGAGCAATTCAGTGAAGCAGTCGAGGCTAAATTCTATTCCCATAAAAGTGTATTTTGCAAGAGACTTTAAAAGAAAAAAAAATCACAATAGATTGTGGTTTAAAAAATGAATGCTAGCAGCCAGCAGGATGTGGGCCAAGTTTGGAAAGCAGAAAAGCTGGCATATATTTCCAAAAAGTCTTTATTTAGTGGGAATGAGACACAGATCTGTATGAACCTTTTTAAATTTAGCTTGACAGTAACCCTTTCACAAAGTTCCAATAAGATGCCCTGTCCAAAATG
Source organism: Gekko gecko (assembly GCA_029375565.1). NCBI lineage: Eukaryota > Metazoa > Chordata > Lepidosauria > Squamata > Gekkonidae > Gekko > Gekko gecko. Next base: position 55,306,967 of record JAPDNY010000009.1, read on the forward strand.
CTGTCTTTTTAAAAACCGACAGCTTATATTCCAAATGGTAGCCCCCCCATGCATATGCGTAAGTGCATTCACACAAACATAGGTAACTGGCCTGTATAACTCAAGGTGCAATACCCCCTATGGTGTTTCACTATGTACTATATAAAATTTCTCACCTCCTAAGGCTAGATATGACAGTAAGAGGTAAAGTAGTGCATTCCTGAAACCCACTGCTTATTTAAAACAAATTGAGACACCTTTGACAATGTACACTAGATGCTGGATCCATAGAAATCTAGTTTGATAAACCCAGAGTTAACCTTTCTTTCACAGTGCATCAGGATTGTTGTACAAAACTGCATCACATTGATTTCAACAGTTTTAGGAACATCTAACTGTGCTGAGGCCTTGCTTACCAGTACTTCAAGGCTGTAGAAACAGGCTTGAAAATGTGGTGGGAACATGCAAGAATCAAAGGAAATGTGGCAGATCAAGAAGTTTAACTTGAAACATGATGCTTAGACATTGAAAACCCATCACATTTTTTGAAGTCCAGCTGTAGTTGATAACATTCAAATTCTTGAAAATCCTCAAAATACAAAACATATCCTTCTAAAGTTTCTGAATGTTGATCATTAGCTATAAACGTGCAATGTTAAGTTTGTAACAGGGTGAAGCCAAGAGAAAGGGAAGAACATTAAAAAAATGAGTATGCAGGGATGAGAGGAACCAGACATTGGCTGGGAAGAAATCCAAACTTTTTAAGGATTCATAGTGCAAGCTCTCCCCCCCACCAAAACCCTAGATCCTGGGCCTGGTAGCCTTACTCAGCAGATATTGCCCATGAGAGCACCAGCTCAGTACGCAGAGGCTAGCTGTGCTTGTGTTCCTCAAGCCAAACAATCAGCCACGAGTTTTTAAAATGCTTTCAAAATGCTCTTTGTGGTTAGACGAAACAGGAGCCCTAAGAGTAAGAAAAACTTAAGCCCTTTTTGGCTGCAGAGTTCCTCCACTCTCCTGGCTCTCTGGCACATTTGTGTAACATCTATTCAGGGAGGGGTCTGCTTCTCCATCCAAGACAGTTTGTCATCTGTATCCCAGACCTGTGCCTGATGGAAGAGTGACTGAAAATCCCTGCTCAAGTTTAATAATGCACACACACACATTGTTCTTTTGTATGATATTTCACTGGCATTTTGTTTTTTTCAATTTCCCCTACTGAAGTTCAGAATGTAAATTGTAATTCTCAACCACTGTGTTTGTGGGGTGTGGCAGTGGTAGATTTAGTATGTTTTTGAATGATGTCAGGGATTAATGCTAAGATACAATACAAAACCTTCCAGTAAGGTTTGTGTTTCTTTTTTCAATCCAGCTGACAGCTGATACAAAAGTATAGTTCTCAAAACAATAATATCTTCAACTATAAAAGCACTTTAGTTACTGACCACTTACCTTCTTGCATAACTATGACTCATGGCTTTAGTTTAACAACATTCATTAAGCAACAGTAATGATGCTAGCAAACTTCTGAATTGGGGAAATCTCATTAAGTTTGGGTCTGGCTGTGGCTCATAATAAAGGCTTTATCCTTAAGCCCAACGAGCTGCTTCCTTTCTTGCAAACATGCACAGTTGTTTCCAGGACCTACCTGAATGAATTGGGCCAAGGGGCAAAAACCAACCTTCATGTATCCTGGCAAGAAAGGATGCTGTGAGGCTGCTCAGGAGCATCTCGACATTGGAGTGGGTCCTACAAGGATTCTCCATTTTCCTGTTGCCAGCTGTCTATCCCTCCCCACTACAATAAATTTGTCTGGATGGGGAGGAGGACAGAAAAGAAGGGCTTGAGGCAAATTCCCATGGGGCTTTTTTCCTAGCCTCTTGGAAAGGCCAAGGCAGCATTCAGACATTGTAACCAACTGCAGTAAGGTATCAGCCCCCTCATTCTTCCCACCTTCTCTTGTGCATGAAGATTGATTGATTGAAAACTTCCTGGCTTATTCAAATGCTAGTTTGTGACAACTAAATGTAGGTACCTTTAAAAAAAAAAGTTTGTTTTCCACAAGGGATTCTAGTTTGAATCTCAGCGATTGAAGCCTGATAAAACTGGAGAGTGTTTGATCCCTGTGTACTAAAGGAGCAGCGAGACACATGCAGGCTGCAACCAACTGTTTTTGTGCCCAACGAGTTTAACTGCAGCGTGATATGTCTGAGTGCAGCACCTGAGTAAACTGCAAACAAGAGCTGGAACAAACATGCCCAACTCTAAAAAGGAATTATGTAATTTTTAAAAAGAGCAGCTGCTTTTACAGTTCAACATTCAAAATCTGAGATAACAAGCAACACTTGCAACAATGTAACATTTACAGTCTAGAAGTTTTACAAATTCCAGTTGTAAAAATAAGCATCTCTCCAGTGAACTGTGGTCCGTTTAAATCTTACGGAGAAAGAAGCTGAATCTACAAGGAAAGTTTTCCAGATAGTATACTGGTCCTCATATATAATGCTTAAGAAACAGAAAGCGATACGGTCGACTGGTACGTGACTGGCCACACACTTAGGAGAAAATGCAAGACTGTGTTCACCAAGACAAAGCACCCAGACACTGGAAACTGCCCTCACGTTGGCTCCCGCCCTGGTATTAATTTTCAACACCTGCTAGCGGAAGGAGCCATGAAAAGGAATTCAGTCCTTCTGAAGCAAGGTTGCCATGCAGCTGCACACCTGCAGTTCTCTGCATTTTTGATAACTACAGTCATTTTTGAGTATGCAAAATGAGGATTCTTTGTGTATTTGGCTCTGCATTTCAGATTGTGGAACTCACGTGTTATCACCGGGTGGATTAGTCCCTAAATGGCATCCTGCTATAAAAGATTTGATTGTAAAGGTTGCTGTACATTTGCAGAAAGCCCCAGAATTGTTTCTAATAGATATATTTTATTTTTGTAACATTACAAAAAGCTATTTTGTTTTCCAGAATTGTTTTACAAATTTAACAGTTTGGGAAGTTTGAGCACTTGTTTAAATAAACTGTAAATGAAACTGAAATTCTTCAATGTTTCCTCAATAGCAAATGTGTCCTTTTTTGATCTACTGGAAAGCCAAAATATTTTTTAGCTGTAGGCTCTCTGCCAAAGCCAGAATATTCTATTAAACAAGCTGTATTTCTTCCACAGCCAGACTTCGCAGTACTTAAGAGTTAAATATAAATGGATTTGGGTATGTACAACCATCAAATCTGATGTACCACTCCACTTAGATGTACAGTGAGGTTAAAACACTGTGCACCATTAAATAAGATATGCTCACTTAACTAGGTACATTATCACAACTAATGGCTACTATCCAGAAAGAAATGGAAGTCCTTGAATTTCTCCCCCCCCCCGAGTTTCCTTTCCCCAACCCCATTGCGCTTTAATCTCTTTCCATCATCTGTTGTGAAAGTTTTTAAATGCTACTTCTCCACTCCCTGGTTAAAAGCAGGCCAATAATTTTTAAGTGTCCTTCTTTTAAAAAGGGTTTCCCTTTGATTTAGGAGGTTACAAGCAGTTATCCAGTCGCTATTTGCTCTTACAATTTTCAGCTGCACTAGTTATGGGATACAGTCCAACAAAGTTCAGGAACCCAGAGAAAAGTCTTTCCATGTCTGTCAGCAACTCCTGAGCAAGTCCTCAACGTTTTTTTATCATTCATTACCACTTAATTTAATTTAGATATACATACTAGTCATCGGTAATTTTACTTCTCTCATTTTAAATGTTTACATCAACCAAGTGTTTGGAGTAGATATTTATTAGAAGTTTTACAAACTTAAACTAGTCAAGGGCAAACTACCTGCAATGGCAGTATTCAGATGTCTCCCAAAATGATGCAAAGACGCATATGAAAAAAAGCACAATACATTAAATTAAGACCTCACCTGAAAGCTGCTTACAGTACCATCCTAACTTCAGTGTGCTTAAAAAGGTGTAATACTGTTTAGGATGGCACTGTTGAGCATAGCCAGAGAAGATCTGGATTAATGAACTATTGCCATCTAGTGGTGATATCTGGCCTCACGCTGAATGAAAAAATCACTCTCCTCACAGCATTTGTTATCCCCAGTCAAGATTTGATAGTACTGTTATTAAGCAATGGCACTGTTCTCAGGAGAAGCCAAGCACCAGCATGCACACACACTGTAGCAAGAAGGGGAAGTATTACTTGAAAAGTTGTATCTTCTCTAACCTATGGATGTGAGCTAACAAGCTACTGTAGGTATTATTTATTCCATTTTTACCCTGCCCTCCCCGCGAAGGGGCTCAGGGTGGCTTACAATAGGGCAACCATGTGCCAAGGATAAAACAACATAAAAACAAGATAAAACATTGCACATTAAAGTGCTCAATAGTTAAACAAACTTCAACCAGATAGAATCAATTCCACAAAAGGCTGCCACTCGATGGTATCATGTTGTACATCATCATCTGAAGACTGTGTTTAGAGAAGGAATACTTCTGGAAGAAATTTGAGTTCCAGAATACATAAGATCACATCTTTCAATGTTTTAAAAATACACAATGTGGTTTAGTTTGCAGTACTACAGAGGGAACTAAGGATATTGAACACAAATTGGGTTGCTTGAAAACAAACTGTGTAAGAGTCCCTATCTGCCTAGTTTCCAGTGAAAGGGCTTCAAAATGAAGTCAAAGGAAAGGTTTTTTCAAACTACCAGTAGTGTGTTAGGAGGAAGAATTGTAATTGTAAGGAATCTGTGGAATATAGAGGACCATTAAGGGAGAATATTGTCTCTAGTACAGAGGCAACGTCCTTGCTCAGAATGTGATGTTAACTTCAAGAATAACCTGAAATAAAATGGCAATATTTGGGCTTAAAACCCTTAAAATGCACACAGCCAAGCCCCTAACAGACTACTGTATCTGATAAACCTGGAAATTAACCACACTAATCAAACACTTGCATGACTTTTACATGCAAAATCTGCATTTTTCAGGTCCCTTAATAGTAAAGAGGCAACAAAGCAGGGTATTAAGGTGGCAAGAAATACAGCGGAAGACAAAGCTCCAAACAAAGCCTTACCATGCACCACCACCTTTGCATGTATCAGCTTTCATCTTTAAGGCTGTAAGCTCTTTGGTATAAGGACTGAGGCAGAAAGGCAGCAGCATTGAGTTACAAAAGGCACTCTGGAGATAAGAGGCCTAACCTGTATATACAGCACCCCCCTCCTAAGGTGCTTCCACGGTTGTCTTCTAGCATTACTCCTTTATTGCCATGTTCCCTTTCTCTCCAGTCTCCAATGAGAATTTTCTGACTGACCTTCCTAGTATCAGGGCCTGCAACCTGGCATTTGTCCAGGTTATCTAGTTGCTCTGACTAGATGGAAAAGGGGTATCATTCCTGCACCTAAGCATGTCACACCAACCATTCCAGGAAAGCTGCAATGCCCCAGTTGTGAAACAGTGAAGTCAGCTGAATTTGGGTGAACCCAGAACCAAGTGCAGCAATTCTCTTTTTGATCGTGGATGTCCATAGTTATTCCAACAGACCTGTAGTTAACACAACTGGGTTTCCCACATCACCTATGAAGTTTTTCACAAGAAAACAAAAATTCAACCAATACCAAACATCAAAGTTCTACCAACTATAAATCCCTTAGTCCTACTGATAGGTTTAAACATTCACAGCAAAGAAAGCAAAAACTTCGTATCGCTGCCTCAAGACCTCACTTCCAGCACAGCCACTGTATCTTTTATTAGCTCAACGAGTGACATTCTTTTTGACAGATAAGATGTCTTTATTGGTTCTGAAGCTCCTTACGCACACATTTAAGAGGAGTACTCTGTGAAATTGTTTATTATATCAAATAGCAACAGGGATGGAATCATCATTAATTAAAACACAGAAGACTATCTCTGATGGAGAAAGTCTGTCAACGGAGGAGTCTGTCTTGTGTGCAAAAGTGCCTAACTACTGAAGTCTCTCATTATTCTAGCAGAGACTTCTGTCCTCGTATTTTCCCTTTGTTCATTATACTCCCTTGCACACTACATAGAAAATATATGCACACTGTGGGGAACTTGCTTTATTAATCATTTGCACCATTGCAGGATGAATGACAGCATGAGGAAGCAAGGACTAGAAGTGCTGTTGAGCCTCTCATTTCACCATACAGGCAATGCTGCAGGTGCCAATATGTGTGTTCCCCTACCCAATTACTTGCAACTACTTTCTCTACCATGGCGGAGAATATATACACTAAGATCTTCTCTGTTGAGGAAAGGCTTCTACAAACCCAATGTATTTGCTGGATATACTAATAATACTAAACAATATTTGTAGCCCGATTGTTCAGTTATATTCTTAATCATGTAGACAACAAGCAGCAAAAACAGGTTGCTTACCTGTAACTGATGACCTTTGAGTGATCATCTTGTGCAGTCACACATTTGGGTTTCAGCCTGCACTCGAACCCAACCTTGGAGAATACAGAAGCTAGCCTCTGGCATTCTGACACACTTTTCTCCTGCACTCTGGGGAGCAAGCATCGACTGTGCATGCCTGGAGCTGAGGAGAAATTGCCTTCCCACTTAGAACCTTCTGACTGCTGCTGGTGAGTCCCATCAACTTGAGGTAAGTGAATGAGAGATGCCAGCAGTGGGGAGGTTGGGCAGGCATGTGTGACTGCACAGATGGCCACTTGAAAACCATCAGTTACAGGTAAGCAACCTGTTTCTTCGTGGTCTCTGTGCAGTCTCACACTTGGGTGGTTAGAGAGCTACAACATCTGTATGGTGGGTGCTGGTAATTAAACACAACAGTCAACCTGGAACCTCTTTACCTGCAACAGGCCTCCATGAGAATCATGGATGATGTGGTGGTCAGTGGAAGATGGACCTCAATACCAACTGTCCAAAGGATGCATCTTGCTGGGCTCTGACAATGAGGGCATAATGTGTCATGAAGGTCAATACAGAGGACCAAGTAGCTGTATTGCAGATGTCTTCCAAAGGCACGCCTCCCAGGAAAGCTGCCGAAGCCCTTGTGGAATGGGCCCAAAGCTGAGCTGGTAGGGATTGGTTTGCCAGTTCATAACATAGGTAGATGGCAGATGTGACCCACTTTTCTAGATGCTGAGGAAATACCTTGTGGCCTCTTTTGAGACTACCATAGGCCACAAACAGATGAAGGCCCTTATGGAAAGGATGAGTTCTTGTGAGGAGGAAAGATAATGCTCTGCAAACATCCAGAGTAGCAAAGTTTGTTGACCTTCATCATTCGGTTCTGGAAAGAAGGTGGATAGAACAGTCAAGACGCAATACCACTTTCTTCTTTTGGAAGACAGTATAGGAGGCGTCTGCCTGGAAGGCACAGAGGTCACTCACCCTCTTTGCCAAGGTCTTCCAAGAGAGGTCATCTTCCAAGAGAGGGGGTGAAGCACTGTGGGCTCAAACAGTTTGTGTCCATCAACTCAGTCAGAACAAGCAACAGGCTCCAGTCAGGAACGAGAGGTTTCACTGCTCGATGAAGTCGTAGCATACCTTTAAGGAAAAAACTTGGTGATGCAATGTGAGAAAAGGATACTACCAAGTCATGATGGGTGGAGATTGCCACCACATGGACCTTCAGTGATGAGAAACTGAGTCCAGAATCACTAAGAAACCAGGTATGACAGAATATTAGGAAGCAGGGCCTTCCTAGGGTCTATTTGTTGATTGGATGTATTTCAGGTTGATCGACCACTTGTGCCCATCAGACCTGGTTCTGCTGAGTAGGTCCGCCTGAATATTCTGGACCCCTGGTACATAGACGGCAATCAGGTAGATGTGGTCTATGTACCAGTGCCAGAGAGCAAAAGCCCATCTGCACAATTGTGCTGACAGTCCCCCCTTGCTTGTTAATATAACAGTTGCAGTGTTGTCTGTGGCAACTTGCACAGACTAACCCTTCAATGCTGGAAGGACTTCAGTTCTCAATGGACAGCCAGCAACTCGAAGCAGTTTCTGCGCAGTTGCTGGTCCATAGCTGACCATTGTCCTTTTGCATAGAGTGCCTTGCAGTGGGTTCCCCAACCCCATAGTGAGGCATCTATTGATAAGAATCTCTGGGGTGTGGCTAATGAAAGGGCATGCGGCTCAGCAGGCTGTTGTAAGAGCACCATTTGAGTGTGGAGAGGATATTATGAGGAAGAGTGAGCATAACTGACTGTGGTTGGTGAGTGGGCTTGAACTGTGGAAAGAACCATTCCTGAAGTGGTCACATATGCAGCCTGGCACATGGGATGACAAATGTAGTTGTGGTCTAGGAGACATGGCCTTTGCTGACTGACTGGGTGTTGCTATCATGGCCTGAGCTAGTGAGCATAGTGTAAAGGCCCTGTCTGCAGGAAGATATGCTGATTGATGAACGATATGATGATGAATTGCAGGAGGTAGCAGCAGTGCTGCGGCCTGATAGTGACATAGAAATAAGCATCCTGGAGATCGATGGATGCCAGCCAGGCATTCTGGGGGAGTAATGGAAGAATGGGCTGTAACATGACCATGCGGAATATTCTATATCTGATATACTGGTTGAAGTGTCTCAAGCCCCACCTTGCTTCAGGACAACAAAGTACCTGGAGTAAAATCCCTGGCGATGTTGGGCCTGGGATACTTCTTTGATGACTCTCTCCATGAGCAGAGCTTGCACTTCATCTAGGTAGAAGAGGAACAGGAGCATGGCCACAAAATGAGTAACGTGAGGTAGAGAATGAAACTCTGTGGCATACCCCACCCAAATGATAGTAAGGACCCAGGTGCCAAATGCAATGGCTTCCCAGTTTGGGAGGTAAGGATGCAGTCTGGTGCCCAGAGGTGGGGTGACTGGAGGATGGGGAGTAGTTGTAGGTTTCCATCTACAGTTGTCCATTGTGTGTGGGGGGTGCTGATGTTTTGGATAAGTGGATTTCCACTGCTGAGACTAAAACTGGCATTGACTGGCAGGCTGGGCAATACCCAGACTCTTAGCATGCTTTCTGCTACTGTTGATGGAGGTGAGGTTCTCGTCAGTTGTTGTGTGAAATAATTACTCGCTGTAGAAAGGTAGGTCATCTATCTTGGCTTTAATAGTTGGTTGCAGAGATGTTGATCTGAGCCAAGTGTGGCGCTAGAAAGCAATTGCAGTAGCTAAGGTCTTGGAAGAACACATGACTGTATGTCTCAGTGTGTTTATTTGTTGTTTTGAGACCCAGAACATTTCAGACACTGTAGAAGTAGCAATCTGTTGAGAGGATTGTGAGAGTTCAGCTATCAAAGATGTAAATTGGTTTGCCAGATGAAAACTGTAAGAAGATAAGCAGGACAGGTAATTGTGCATTTTTGATACAATTTGGTTTAGGGGGTAAACCTTCCCAGCCAAGGTATTAATCTTTCAGCCCTCCCAATCCAGGGGAACTGCATGGCATACTTGCTTTGACTTCATAAGTGAGTGCACAATCATAGAGTTTGGCAGAGGATGTGAGAAGAGGAACTTGGAGTCAGAGGAGTGCACTCCATAAAAGGCCTTGAACCTTTTAGATGCTGGAGAAATCAAAGAGGGTTTGTAACAGGCTTCCTTCAACCCTTCCAAATGGGCTGGGAGCATGGGCAAGATAGCCGCTGGTGGTAGATCTGACTGCATCAGCTTGTGGACGAGGTCAGTGTCCTTGGGTGTATCGCATGTCATCTGGCCCTGTAGTGCCTTAGTCATGTGAGTGATCAGCTCTAGGTATGACTTAAACCTGTCACAAGGTGAGACGGAACTCGGACGCATTATGTATGATTCAGGGGATGTGCAGGGGGGGATCATCGCCATTCCGATCCAAGCTATCAGTGCTGACATCTGACAGTTCCAGTGAGGAAGCCCGTGTGCCCCTTAATTGAGCAGGAAGGCTGATGGAAGTTGGAGCTGGATTGATGGTTTGTCCAGTGGAGCATGGGGGGGGAATGTCAATCCCAAGGTTGCAGTGGACACTAGAACCTCCATAGAGATATGAGACCAGGGGGCAGCCAACCTGAAGGATTGAAGGTGATGAGGCCTCTTTGGGCCCGATGACTGAGGTGGAGGCATCGAGAGGGACTCTGGTATATCGGGCGACAGCAAGAGATTTGATGTCAAGCAATGGGGTGTCTGAGACCTGGTGTGAGATCTCCCTCAGGACTGATGGGTTGACTGAAGGAGACAGGGAAAAGTGAGTATGCCGAGGATAATGTCAAGACCTGGAATGATGGCAAGAGGGGGATCTTGAATCCAAAGAGTAACTTTGTCCACCATGGTCATGACAGCTCCTATAGTAAGAAGATCTCGAATGACGGTGGTGCACACTGCCAGAGCCCAATTGGCTGTAAGAGTGGTGGCAGTCCCTTGTAACAGACAATGTGTCACAGGCTTCCGAAAAGTAGTGGGGCTCCTGATGCAAGAACTATCCTTCCTGGAGGTGGGCCATCTCGGATGTGATAATGTTCACAGAATCGAGGCTGCATACTGAAGGAGAACTCAATGGCACAAAGCAGACTTGCTGTCCTGGAGGCAGCGACCCACAGGAAGGGAAGCAGCCGGTTCCGAGAGAGTCAAAGTCAGTAGCACCGGTGTGCCCTGCTCTGAGTGGGGCATTGATGTCAAAGCACCTTTGGCTACCAAAGATGCAGCTGGTGTCAAGGCTGACACTGAGGCCAATTTCAATTTTTCCAGACTTGGGGTATCTGAGAATGAATCCAATGGCCTCTCTGAAGATTTGTTGGGCTTGGGTTTCTTCAACACAGAAGGAGTTGAAACAGTCAACACAGCTGAATCTTCCCTCATAGGTGAGGGAGACGGTGTAGCCAGTGAAGTTGAAGAAACCCAAGCCCAGTAGAAAAGTCAGTAGACGGGCAGCCCTATTCTTCCTGGCTTGCTTAGTAAAGTTTGCACAGTGAGAGCAGGATTCAACTCTATGGCTTTCACCAAGGCAAAAAAGGCAGAGATCATGGCCATCTGGCGAGAGAAGCTTGGCCCGGCAGCTATGGCACTTTTAACAGAAAGTCGTCCCTTCCATATGCTGCAACTGGAGTGGAGGAGGAAGGGAAAAGTCAGTGAGGAAAAAGAAATTAGTCTGAACTCACAGAAATCTTTTCTTTATATAGGTAGACAAGAAGATCAAAGGTAGAGATGGAAAAAACAACGATTGTGAGAAAAAAAGGGCCAAGGAAGCTCAAGGAGAAGAAACACAGCGAGGTGTGAGCATTGTGGCAGTCAAGAAGGAACTGAGTGGAAGGGCACTTTCTCCTCAGCTCCAGGCATGCACAGTTGATGCCTGCTCTCCAGAGTGCGGGAGAAAAACACGCCAAAACACCAGAGGCTAGCTCTTATATTCTCCGAGGTCGCATTTGAATGCAGGCTGAAAACCCAAGTGTGGGACTTTACGAAGACCACGAAGATCACTGGAGTTTTATCACAAACTGCATGCTGTGCGCAACAATACAACCACTATCAATACTATTAGAATTTTACTGTTACTTAAACATGTTAACAAAATTTTGAAATTATTCATTTTATACCAACTTACAATATTAGGCTGCCACCTTGTGTACCAGTCCAAAGCTTTTACAATTGTGTAAAGCAAGGGTATATACTGAGAAACAGCTTTAATTTTATTTTATCAGAGGCTTCCCTTTTAAACAGATTAAATACAACTTGGTTTGGTTTAATACTTATCAACTTTAGATGGAGTAACAAAAGGAAGATTTTTTTTACGTTTATCAGGTTCTTTCAGGCACCCTCATGTTATCATAATTTGTTTTTAAAAGCATAGTCAATAAAATATGTCATAAACTCTGATTGCAAGACTTGAGCCATTCAGGCTGTGGAGGTAAGTAATTTGCAATATGCCCGACACTGAACGTTGGGGAAGATGGCTCTCACGCAATTTCCAGACACTTACTCGTATTAGTAACAGGGATCGATTCTCTCACATTTATGTACACAAGCAAGCACACAAATTCTAAACATTTCAGGAACAGACAATTTAATCCATGTTACATAATTTCACTGAATACAGTTGATATCATCCAAAATCACTCCTGAGAGCAAAATAGTTTAGCGTTACATTTATATACAGTTATGAAGGGATTATTAGAAACCAGAAGTGCATCCATACAAGCAGGAGCACCCCGCTGTACCTGTACTGCTTATGACCTCCAAATGCACACTGACTTATCCAACAACTCTGGAGTTCATAGCCTGGCCTAAACAGGTCTTCATAACTGAACTTATCACTTGTTTTCTATTTATAACTATGGATAATCAGAATTTAGACTTTGGAATGTCATTTTTATGGCATGAGATCATTCCCACATTGGTATATTTCCCACTGCCAAACACCCAAGCCTAGCTTGGATAAATTCTTTCTGCTCTCTAGGCTTAAAATGCATTGCCATTATGACTAGCCTTTATATACACTAGTTTAACAGTAAACATATCTCTGAAGTTTTCCTGCTCCACATAAGAAATATCCAAATGTGTCTAGAGAAGTTACAGCCTGTACATTAGTCTTTTTTTCTTTAATCTTCCAAGGATCAGCTTCCTTTAAGGAATAGGTTTATGATTTCTTCTGACGTACCATTTATACACCACGGCATGAAGAGTCTTATTGGTTTTAGAACCGATGAAGTAAGAACCAGACTTCAGCAAACTTCTTCCAGTCACTAGGGTCAGAGAAGACTTGAATGCAGATACCAGAACACACAAAAAGGAAATGTCTGTATTTGCATGCTTTCAAGTGAAACATCAAGCAGTGGTTTGTTCGTTGTCTTGTTTGCAATTTGTAAGATGTCTTATAAAAGTTTACCATAGAGAGCAGTGACAGTACATGATGTAAGTACGTCTTCCATTAAAAAAGCACTAGAAATCAAAGGCAACCAAGATTATGTATATTTTTGCTAGAACATTTCTCAGCTATATAATATCTAACACGCTTAGCTGCATCGTATCCAGTCAAGCTTTCCAAGAATATACAAAATTTTGCTTACAGGAATAAGCCTTCCAAATGTTAGCTTTAAAATAATTTCTTATGATGGATAATGGTTAAGAATAGTTGTATTGTGCTTTCAAAATATATACTTAATGATACAAAGACCAGAAATTAGATGAGCCAGAGGATTAAAGGGCAGAAAAGCAGTTCAGACCCAATAATAAAACTAATTTTCAAAAAATACAGAAGGTATGCATAGCTAATGAGCCACCATGCCAACACATTTGCTGGGCAATGTTTTTGTTTTCTTCTCACAAAATTAAATGTTCAAAGCTTGCTCAGCCTACTAGCTTCCCTGCATGACAGAACATGGGGCATTTAAACAGAAAAAAGACGTATCGAAATGTTGTAAAAATGCAATTCTAGGGAACATTTGGACTAAAATTTGAGCAACAGATTTCTGGTCATTTAAGGAACAGCTGTAGACTCCAGAAAGAAAAGGATCATCAATGAAAGAATATGTTGCCTATTCAATACCCCTGAAGCCAAGCAGTATCTTAAAAGACACATTTAAAATATCTGCTTCTCAGAATTTGCCCACAGAATGTCCAAACACAAATGTAATTTCGACCTTTCATTCTGCTAAACAGCCAGATATCTTTTGCTTTTTTAAAAAAACCATACAGAACCCCTTACTTATCTTCCAGAGTTTCACTGGCACCAGATGAAGCCAAGGCTCGTGAACTGAGCAATGTTCACCTGTGACAAGAAGCAAGTTATGTATAGAACTTGTTAGAAAAACCTTTCTAAAAGTACCATTCACACAAACAAGCTAACCCAGCAGGAAGTCTGTTAACAGTTTTATTTTTTTGTATGTTAAATACCATGGGACAGGGCTGTAAGGATGAAAAACTTATTCAACTGCCTCACAAGGGGTAAGAAATTCTGCCATGATATTAGCAAAGTAAGGTAAAGGAGAAAATTTACATACTGAGAGGAGCCATTCCCCTACAGAATGCCTCTTCATATTCCTGAACAAGTGGGATTAACATTCTAATAATCATTTTCCCAGAGGCAAGAGCAACAGATAAAATTTTAGAAGGATTATTAAAATAACATTTACAAGACTTTGAACAATTTTTGAACTCTTATTAAAACCACAGAAAAGAAAGAACAATTCTTTATTTATGACTTTTCATAAAGGACTGAATGTGCAACTGACACCTGCTATTGATGAATTAATATACATTTTTTTGTCCAGCAGCCGAACTGTTTGTCTTTTCTTATTGTCTAACCGTGCAAGATCATTAGAGGCAAAGCCTGTATGATGCTGTACACAAAAATGGTCACTTGGGCCATACTACCAATGAAGTGGTAGGTAAATACACTTTTTCTGGCCAAGAAGGATAAAGGAAGCTGCATTCTGCATGCTTCTCTCTCTTTCTCCCTCTCTACAAGATGAATTTCCCTAAAAAGAATCCAATGAAAACAGCTGCAATTACAACAAGAAGCAAGGGAAGAGGTTTAGAGCCATTATCTCGGAGAGCCAAGCCTGATGGTCCAGATTTATCCGAGTGTGCCACCTTTCTCAGCCTCAAACCTTCATCCTGAAAAAACCATATGAAAGAAATTTATCAACAGAAAAATCTCAGAAAATTCATCCAAATGGTGTCATTCTCAGACTTCTGAATGAAACTAGAACATTTTACTTTTGGGAGGAGAGGTTTAAAGTAAAGTTTTACAAATTTATTTATAACTATTTGCATTTATAGGACGTAAAACAATAAAATAGTAGACAGTGAGCAAAAGAATGCATGTATAACAGAGCCATATTCTTTTTCTAAGTACAAAATACGAAACCCATCTTCCCCTACACACCAAAACAACTGAGGTGCTAAATCAAGACACTCTGAATCACTGATTTAAGTCTAGCTTCCCATTTTAAAAATTAATATGTTTCCTGAACAAGAAACCAGCTGGCTATAGGTACATGCACAGCTGCTTTTCCAAAGCTCAGTCATGTTTTATGTATCCCACAGACCTGGGAAAGGAATGTGATCAATTTGCAGCATGGTCTGATTTCAAGATAGCAAGTATAATTTCACATGGCAGGTAAAAAGTTCTCTCCAGTTATTAGGCCAATGGGTTAGATCTGACCAGCTTTCTCACTCAGTCTCACTTTACTCCCCTCCATATTACTGCCCCTTCCCACATGGATTTTGTCAATGCAAGCCCCATGATCCCCAGCATATCCTTTCTGGTGGTCAAAGGGGACCACCTCCTCCCATTTTCATCAGTGGAAAAAGCTGGTTGAATCCAACCCAATATATTTGGAGATAATATTGGTACCTTGAAACAAAAAACAAATGAAAGCTAAGGTCTAGAAGAGTATTTCAACAGCACTGATATGGTAGTCTAGCTACCTCACTTAAGTATGGGCAAAGTTCAAATTTGAAAGTCATAGGGAAATAATTTCCTTTTAGATCAAGAAGATAACCACAAACTTTGAATCAAGTCATTTTGCTGACATATGCAACACATTCTAACAATCAACCTGTTATGGACATTACACACTTTTCACAATTTTTAGAGGCAATAAGTGCAATGCAGGCATAAGGACACTGCTGATGCTGAAATGGAAACCTTTTAAAAGTAATGTTCAGGATGCATGGGCATATTCCAGTATCTAAAAACAAAGCACTAATCAGCAATTCCAGTGAGGTAGACATTTAGTCTTGTGACACCTTAAAAATTTCTTATAACACATGCCTTCATGAGCTGGAGCCCATTTTGTCAGATGAATAAAATGAATTCTCAGTTTGCAAGATTTTTATACAAAGAGGAGAGAAAAAACATTGTTAACAATGGGTTTAAAACATTCCTATGCAAGAAGTACAGATAAGCAGAGCGATAACAGCTATATTAACACACTCCTTAGTTATATTAAATACTGAGACTGAACAACGGTCAGACACAGCTGAGTCCTTGATTAATCCTATCAAATCTATTAACGAATTCTGATTCAAAATAGAGTTACTTCGTCAAAGAATGCTGAATTTCAGGTATGCATCAGAGCATCCTGGAAGAGTGAAATGTTCTATTCCAGCACTCACACAACAGAGCCTAGTGCTGGTTTTAAAGCCAATTTAGCACATATTGTTTAGTGTAGTGGTTAGGAGCGCGGGCCGTAATTTGGGAAAACGGGGGTTGATTCCCCACTCCTCCACACGCAGCTGCTGGCACGGCCTTGGGTCAGTCACATGTTCTTTCAGAGCTGTTCTCTCACAAGCAGTTCTTGAATGAACTCTCTCAGCTTTACCTCCCTCATAGGGTGTCTGTTGTGGGGAGGGGAAGGGAAAAGAGATTGTAAGCTGCTCTGAGACTCCTTTGGGTAGTGAAGGGCAGGGTATACATCTCTTCTTCACGTGATACAGAATTTGTTCTGAAGAAACATTTCAGAACTGAAACATAGGCATATCATCCCACCATAGCCTATGCAGTTGACTCCCCGAAAAAGCCCATCAAGACAGAACTTTTGAAAGCAGTAGAGGAATGCTGAAATCCTGCTACTAACATAGTCAACAGCTGCAGTTCATGTTGTCAGACTAACTGTAGAACACTTGGTGATCTGGCCAACTCTATTCTACAATCTACAGATTAAATTTATTTCAATATACAATGGAATTTCCTAGATCAACATAATCATAATATTGGTGACAGTCTGTCTTCAAGAAGGCTGAAAGGCAAGATAGAGTGGGTGGCGCTCCTTCACTGAGTTGAGAGTCACTGGCTCAACTATACTACCGCCAGCACCAGCAGCAGCGCTTCATCTAATCAAACTTAAACAATTCTGCCCTGGGTAGCCCAGGCAAGCCAGATCTCGAAAGCTAAGCAAAGCCAATCCTGGCAAGTACTTGTATGGGAGACCTCCAAGCAATACCAGGGACTCAGAGGCAGGCAATAGCAAGCCACCTCTCTGAAAAGTCCAAGCCCCACTGGGGGTCACCCAAAGTCAAGCACAACTTCCAGGCACACGCACGCACACAAAATACTTACCAAAAAAAGGACTTAAAAAAATTGATGGATCTCTGCATCAAAAAAAACCCCTTAAACAATTCTAGCAAACAAATATTTTTGTATGAAGCTTCCAATACGTAATGGGCAACATTTTCTCTGGACTGACCTGTCACTTATGGTAGATAATGGCTCTAATGACAGGAAGTGTTACCATTCTATAGTGACAACAAACTTAGCAGAACTTAAGGATATTTTTTTGTTTAGTTGAAGAGGTGAGTATGTAGCTGTTAATCCGCATTCAGTTCAGTTTCACAACATAACAGGTCCCGTTGTTTGGTCTCCTAATGTTGATGTGGTAATACTGGGGTTATTTTTTCTCCCAGTGTTTCAGTAAATGGGTGTATGGTAATTATTATTTTGGTTTTGAGCTGTATCATGAAAAATGGCAATACTATTTACCCCTTCACATAATGTAATGGCAGGCTGTCACGTGCTGCCAGCTTCACACACTTAAAAAACACAACAGCAAGTGTGAAAGCAAAAAAGAAACTGGCAATTACAGACCATGATTCCAAATAGTTCCTTCAACAACTAATTAATGACAATGGATTGGATCCAGCAATGAGAAGCAGAAAGCACAGTTAGTGCAATTCTACTTGCCCTAGATCTTGTTCAGCACTCAGTGCTTTCCATCCTATATAGTACAGTGCCTGGAAACTAGTTGTACAATGTTTTGTGCAAGTGGAAATGGAAGTGGAGGGTACAAAAATCTGACTTTGCCCAAGCAACTACTGCGGTCTTTTTCTTGCATTTCCACTTGCATAAGAGATGGAACACAAGTAGAAATTTTGTGCCCTTAATCTAACTCAATGTCTTAGCATAATTAATGCAGCTGAAGAGATTTGTAGTCATCATGTTGAGTCCCATAAACTGATCAAAAACAGACAACCATGAATAGAGTATACCAATGACATGTCAATATGAAAGTCAATCCAAGCCATTTTTAACAAACATCCAATAGTTTTCAGCAGCAAGTCTTCAGAACAAATGTCCAGAACCAGAATTGGAAGGGTGATTAGTATCATTATCCAATTTGCTAGTCACTATCCAATTGGCTAGTCACTACAGTTAGCATTTAGAGAAATTCAATGACTGAGTCAAATTTATGAATGTCTGTTCAAGTCCACCAGCCCTTTTTGATGGATGTATATGCAGTAAATGTAAAACCAAGTATCTTGGTTCAGAAACAATTCTGATTAGTTTGCACTCGCTTAACTGAAGACTGAATCCACTGTACTTTATATGCGTCAACAAGAAAAGACTTGGCCCAGAATTTGTACTGATAATTTTTTAATTTTTTTTTAAAGTTTGAAGTTACTCATTTGATGGCTAAATATTCAGCGCCTACGTCACTGAAATATTTTTACAACCTCAGCTTTTGTTCAATCCTGCACTTTTTGTATTTCTTTCAAAGGTGACTGCAATTAAGTTCCTCTACATCAATTCCCCCACCACCACTACTGAATATACCCCAGGATAGATTTTCCATTGACTTTAATGGTACCCATAGGGTTCCTGAATATTACCGAATCCCAATACCATACAAGTATTGGGATTCCGGAATATTGGGAAATACCGATATCTTTTGTGCCCAATACACCTGAATTTTTTTTAAAAAAAAAACAAAAAATATTCTTGCACACCCCTAGATTGTGTATGATCAAATTTTTTGGTGTCAACTGATAATCATATTTTGCTGCATCTTGGAAAATATCCACTAAAACTTATTTTTATAAATCTTTTTCAATAACCATCTAAATGCATTCTAAGGTTGAGGTGTTAACTCAGAATGAAAGTCAAAGCCAAGATAATGAATCCAACAGAAGTCAAGTCTGAGCCTTCTACTTACAACCCCCCCCCCCATCTGCAACTTCCCATGTTGTAAATGCCATTCTGGAGTGCTGCCCAAGAAACAACTTTTCAGGGCACATAATTAAGAGTTGCTGTTGGAAGTTCCACTTTGAGAGCAGAATTCTGTGTGTGGTGCTTAGGATCCAGGTAAATAGGTTTTAAATACATGTATCTGCATCAAGAGTTCTACCACTAACTTTCTGAAGTGATCAATTTATTACACAGTTTTAATTGTATCTTGTTTAACTCTAACCAAGTTAAAATACCCTGACTAAAGGAAAGTTACCAGTGTCTTTAAAATACATAGTCCAGGGGTGGCCACACTGTGGCTCAGGAGTCACATGTGTCTCTTTCACACACATTGTGTGGCTCCCAGCAGGCTGGGAAAGTGGCTGGGAAAGTGAAAGGGAGGCATGCCACCCGGATCAATCTTCCCTTCCCCAGCCAGTGTTCCCTCACTGGGTTGGCTTCAGATTGGGGGGGAGGGGAGAGAAAGAAAGCAACTTTAACTCCCCCGCCCCGCCAGTCAGCTTGGAGAAAGCATTTGTCTCTTTAAATCCCATCTCCAAGCCAGCTGGCCGGGGGTGGTGGTGGTCTTGGAAGATGCATTTAAAGTTACTGTCTTTCCACCTCGCCTTCTCTCCCTCCCTCCCCGACATCTATTTGTATTCTTTCCACTTTGTTTCTACCTTTCTTTCTCTTTCTTCCCTCCCTCTCCATCTAAAATTAAATATCATTATATCTGTTTTTACCCCTTTTGTTTATTTTTGGCAGTCTCATTTAATGTTAATAAAAAGCAAATTTTCCTAGTTTTCAATAAAAACGTGTGTGTTATATTTGTCCATGTCTTGTGGCTCTCCAACATCTGATGTTTATTCTACATGTCTCTTACATTAAGCAAGTTTGGCCACCTCTGATATAGCCTGAACCAACTGGAGTATCCAGAGAAACTTTAACTGCAGCTGGAAAGAGAAAAGTGTTAATGACCAATTTCAGTTCTACGCAAGCTTTTTTCCTCTGGACTGGAAGTTCCCTCAGTGCTTGCTGCAGTGTTCTGCTTTGTGGAAATTTCAGCAGCTTTTTCTCAGAGTGCAAAATCCAGCCTCCATAAGAGATAGCAATTTTTGCACTTATGGTTCTAACAAGATTGCCAATCAGAAATGGCTAATTATACTTAAACCATTTTATGTCCAATTCTTTTCTTTCTGTCAAGTTGTGCTTAAACAATTGCTGTAGCTGATACAGAAAAGTCACAGAATTACATTTAATCGGAACAAAAAATTGCTATAACTAAATCCAGTAGTTCACTGAAGAACAATGGGATGAGCTTCGTAATAAAGGATATAAACAACAAATTTATATTTAAGTTGGGATATTTTTACCCCCACCCTATTTCTACCACCCCTTCCGCACAGAGCAGCTTTTTTAAATCATTTCATCATCAATTCAAATCATTTCAAAATGGATTTCATTAACCCTTTGCAATCATAGTCCAACCTTACTGTTTAAGGACATATTGCATCTCAGTTACATGAAACTTACTCTCAGGTGTCTATTCTCATCTGTCAGTTTTATCACATCCGCCTGAAGTCTTTTGCATTCTTCTACTAGCTTCCTTGTTTCAGTGTCATTAAGTGAAATGCTGTGTGGTTTCGGCATGGGACCATCCTGTTTAGCTGTATTCAGGACTGGAGCAGATTTGCTTGCATCTATGTCATTCTGCAAACATTAAAAATTGCTTCAAAATCTAATTTGCTGAAACAAAATTAATATTAAACATTTTCCAATTTTACTGCCACTTGACAAGGACATTTTTCAATATGAAAAGCCTGGAAAAAGATGAATGTGCTACTTCTGTTGTAATAAAGGACTATCAAATATAAGTCAAATGGGATTAAAAGTATAAGAACAGAACATTTTACCCAGTTCACCTCATTCTAAGAAAAGAAAGTATTCCATGAAACTTATGTGTATAATGGGCTCATACAGATACGTTTCAGCCTACCTAACTGTAGTTGGGAAATTTGAAATGCACATTATCATAACATGTTCCTGTGAGCTAACCATGGTTCATGTTAATACTGATGCAGATGTCATGTTGCAACATAGACAGCTTGAAAAATAGAAAGGTGAAAGGAATCTGAACGAGAGAAGAGAAAGAGTACATGATCAGGAATGGTAATAAGCCACTGTGTGTTTTACAGGGCCAGATCACAAGGCAACTGAAGATGCTTTAAATGCTTAGAGCAATTATGTGATTTTACTATCTTCTGTTACAGTGCACTACAAACATTAATGTCATCGGTACTGTTTTACAGACTTAAAGCACATTAACCATTTATTAATAAAAGTGTATACTCCATGGCTTGGATCCAACCAACTGTTATGGAAGGCACTAAGTGGATGTTGATTTCTCTGCAACCCCTCTTGCAGAAGAGGGCCAAGGACTTTCTACCTTTCTACTAGTCACATGTTTTTTCGTCCAGGTGTGCCTCGTGGAATCATCTTTCTGTGATCCAAAAGGATTGCTAGGTGGACTGGTAAATGGGGGGGGACGGGACGACAGTGCACCATCCTCTGGTTGTTGGCTGGGTTTAATCTAGGCCTGGAATCGCAATGTACAGGGGGAAAGCAAACTCTGGTTATCTTGCATAACTGAGCTTGGGCACTGCAAGTGGTCAGAGTTTGTTTTAAACCTGTATTCCTTCATCATGCTCTGTGCAAGAAGGAAGTCTGAGGCACACACATTTTTGAGCCCAGCAACAAACCAAGTTCATGCACATTCTTAGTGTCAGCTTGCCCTGACATCTGAATACAGACTATAAGAGAGAGACACATTGGCCTTAGCTTCTGGTTGCCAGGGAAGTCTTGGGCTTCTGTACCTTGCACAACATCCTCCCTCCTCCCGTAATTACTACAGCTGTGACCAATACTACCTCTAAGCTGTGGAGACTTGTGAGCAAAATTTCCACTTTGTGAGCTACTGGCATTAAAACTGTGAGCAAGTGATTTGGCTACTGCATAAATTAGTTTGCTCTGGAGCCATGCTTTTAGCTGGAGGCTAAAAAACTGTGAGCTAGCTCCCACTAACTCAGTTTATAGGGAACACTGGCTGTGACCCTTTTTGTCTTCTTCCAAGTGATGTCTTTCACTTGCTCCCTGATATGCAATTCAGTCCTAGCTACATCCCTTTCTATAAAAAACTCAATTATACAAATGTTGAGTGCAAATTCCGTACCTCAAAGGGGAATGAGCATAAGACTGCCACTGTTCTAGCAATCTTCATATGCTTGACCAGATCTCTTGTTCTCTTCTAACTTAAGGCTAATTTTGACATTTTCTTAACTCACTTGAATTGACTTAATGATCTACAGAGATGCTAGAAAAGTCTTAGGGATTTCAGCTCCCTGAAACAAACCTGATTCATCTTGTGTTTGACCTCACTGACTGGCTCCATCATGTCAATCTTCTGGCTATAACTTGAAGGTACTGGAAGAACGCTGCTGCTGACTGGAGTTATGTATGTGGATCCTGGTGCAGAAAAAGTCTGAGGTGGCAGGTGAGACATGCCCTCAGCACTCAGCAGATCTCTCACTGCAAGACTTAGAGGAGTGACTAAACCTAAAGGATTAGGTTCTGCAACCCCACTCTGCTACTTAGAAAAACATAAATATTATGCACAAGCAGTCAGGCAACAGCTTATAAGGAACACGAACAGGTAAAAAGAAGCTGGCTTCAGACACTTGAGCTTATAACTTTGCTAGGAGTAATCAAACATTCTGACAAATATGCTATATGCAAACCATTACCACCAGACCAACACCAACCTATGCCTTGACAACATTTGGCTTCTAGTCTACTGAACTGGGATATAGGCATCAGCATTAGGGATGTGCCTTTGGCATAAACTGAGCCCAAAAAACCCTGATAAATATCTTATTGGTATTTATCAGTTACTTTCTCAGCTGGTTACTGAGTAGGCTACTGATTCAGCTATCTTCAAATGTCCACCCTGAAAAATCCCAAAAATATTCGGGATTTTCAGGACCACCAGATAGCTGCAGTTAACGGGCATTTAAAGGACTCTCAGTCCCTTTACATGTTTTCAAAATGAACTCTCAGCTTGGAGAAAGCATTTAAAGGGACTGCGAGCCCTTTAAATACTTTTGGAGTTCACTCACTGCAGAGCTGTGCAGCTTGGAAAAGGCATTTAAAGGGACCATGACCCCTTTAAATGCCTTTCCCCCCTCCATTGGAAACAATGGAGGATGGGGGCACCTCATTCTGGGTCCCACAGAATTGGACCCCCTGGTCTAATGTTTTTGAAACTTGGGGAGAGGGGGTTGAGGAGAGGCACCAGCAGCTATGCTGCAAATTTGGTGCCTCTACCTCAAAAAACAGCCCCCCAAGACACCAGATATCCCTGGATTGATTCTCCATTATAACCGACGGAGACCATTGACTATAATAGTCCTCATAGGGTATAGTGGAGCCAAAAAAACTCAGCAATCCCAAATATTTCCCAAATCTGAATACCATACTGGTATTGGGATTTGGGAATACCAGGAAATACCAATATTTTCCAAGTTCAATATACTCAAACCTGAAAAATACTGGGGGGGGGGGGGTTGCACACCCCTAATCAGCATAGCACATGCAAGAATATCATTCATGTTGCCAGTATACCTTCTTACTCTTATCGGGAGATGCTATAAATTTCCAGTATAGGCATAGGGTGATCACTTAGCTTTTTCTGTGACACTGTGGTTTCAAAAAACAAAACAAAAAAGTGGAATGTGTCCTTCCTAAAGAGGAGGTCTTGATGACCATGCCTATGGACTTGGATACCACCAACGAGAGACACTGTTGAGGTGTGGGGTGGGATGTAGATGCAGAATGCAGAAACAAGCACATAGATAGGAATACAAGAGTAACACACAACCTTTGGTTTGAAAATCCATTGATCTCTGCCAAACCTGACTGCTGTGCAAGGGCTGGCCCTGCTCTCCATTTTTAAAAAAGGTTGAAAAATATGGTCAGTGAAGCTGATTATAATTGGTGTTGTATGTTGTAAGAAGATGTTACATTTCTGTTCTCCCTTAGATCTTAGAGAATAACAGGAGAAAGTAATGCAGAATATATTGTGTGACCATTCAATGTTCACTGAATGATCACACAATGTATTCTGCAGTACTTTTCCCTGTTATTAACTAAGATCTAAGGCACAACAAAAACACAACTTTTTTTAACGGTATTGTAAATGCATTACCATAAAAGCTGGGATCAAAAAAGAAACATGCGCACGGGACATTTTTGCTGTTTCCATTGCTGCACTTCCCACTGCCGATAAGACAAGCTGTTTAAATCTTCAAGAGTGGTTTGTCTCTTGATAGCAGAACTTCTACATCAAAAAAACCCAACAACCATACACAGCAAACAGACCTCAGGCTGAGCTACTGGTTTTTGGGATCTCAGCCTAAAGGCAGGAACTGAGAAAAAGGCTAACATTTTATTTGAACAGATCCAGTTCAAATTAAAACCATATCATTAAAACCATATCATTTTGGTATGAAATACCCATCTTCTTAGCGTACCTTCACATGGTCATATACACCATGTTAGATAACTATTTCTTTTCTAATGGTCAGATATAGTACATGTCAGATACTGGGAAAACTGAGCTATAGTATTTTTGTTTTGGAATTTACTATAAAGTTCATGACTGGCCCCACCGCTGGACCTCCTGATGGCACCTGGTATATTTTGGCCGCTGTGTGACAGAGTGTTGGACTAGATGGGCCATTGGCCTGATTCAACATTGGCTTCTCTTATGTTCTTATGTTCTTAATATTAGAGAATCTTGTTTAAAGTGTGTAAGTACCTTCAAGACTGTTTCCTGGTATCCCAAAGAATGAAGCTGTACTGCCAAAGAACTTTGACAACAATAATTTAAAATATAAACCTTCAGTGCTTGGTAGACAAAATGAGTAATATTCTGTTTAGTTGTTCACACCAGTGCTTCTTGAAATATGCCAAGATACACAGCTTCATCCCCAGAGTTTAAAGCTTGCTCCTCTGCTAGTTAAGGAAACATTTCAGAGTATCTAAACAGGAATTACTTTGCCTGCTAATTACTAAGTTCCTGTACTACTTGCTGGAACGTCAGCTATGCCTTCGTCACAAACGTAACTATGCACATCTGTACTACCTGTGCATGAGACCACATCCCAGAAGTCATGATAACCTCTGTGGAATTCTGGCTACGCCTGCACCTTTGCTACGAGCAGAACAAGAACTGTGTGAAAACAGCCTAGACAGCTGGCTGGTAGAATATTATAAGGCAACAGATTTGTAGGGGCAAATAAAGGTTTAAGAGCCACAGGCAAGTACTGCAACTTTTAATCCCATTACTAGATAACAATCCTGCTTCCGAAACAGCATACAAAATATTAAACGCTCCGGGCCCCTTCCACAGAATTTAGCAGGTACCAAACTAAATGTAAGCAATCTAAGCTTCACAGCACAACCATAGCCACAGAAGTTTTTAAACATTCAACTACTGTTACAGTGGCAAGGATTAAAGGCACATTCAAACAGTTATTTCCTGATCTTGGCTGATTCAACAAATCCAGTCTCTGCAAGCAGCCCGATATCCATGTACTGGTCTTGTACCAATTTCCCCATGTCTGTTTGGCAAACAAATATTATCAGCAGGCAGCCCAAGGGACAGTCTAACTGACACAGGCAAAGGAAAAATGCATGCTTTGCTTTACTGATTCTCCTATTCAGTTAAATGATCAAATGCTATAATTTACTGAAACAGCTACAACAGTTATTGACACCATGAAGTACTACAGGATCTCCCCTATTACAAAATAAAAGTACACTTAAGTACTTGATCAAATTACCATATTGTTATTATCTTTAGAACTACCACCATTCCTAAAGGATTGTATGTTATTGTCCAAGCAAGTCAATACCAGCCAGGCAGGACCAAATGATAAAGTTGCCTATCATGCCCACTGTCCCATCTTTGCTCATCAACTGAGGCACAGCCTACATTCATAGCTGACTAACTTGCACTCACAATGGACTGAAGTTTGATTCCAAAGCTACTTCCATGACACTATTGGCTGGAGACAGTCCAAGCATGGAATAGCCCCTGCCCAATTTCATATGGGGTTTGCTGATCCAGAAGTGCAACAAAGAGGGATGCAAAAATAGACCATTTATATGGTAAGAAAGGTAAAATTACAAAGCTTTCTGCACATTATTGAGGCTCTGGTTCCAGAGCCCTACATTTTAACTTACTTGATATAAATATATAAATCCTTCAGGTTTTAAAAAAACTAAGCAACAAATTCCTAGAGAATTTAAGAGGTTTAGGTATTTAGTACTGTTATATTTTTAACTTACCATCTTATCATTTTCATTAGGCATTTCAAATACACATCTCAATTTCGAGTCCATTAATTCATCAGGTTTTGCCTCCTTCCACTACAACAATAGTGAAAAGTCATTACATTTTAATTGCTTTAGCCTTCATATTCATTCACACAACAACATTTTGTCTGATACAGTGTTTAAGAGCCTGTGCCAAAGGTGGTGTTTCAGGTCTGGTAATACAAAACTCAGGCCCAAGTACATCATGCATTAGTAGATACCAAATATAGTAGAACCTCTAGTCACTAGGAAATAAAGACAGAAAGAAATTACCATTATATTTATGAATATTCTTATTTGGATAGGGCACTCAAGGAAGCAATTTGATTTAACATGTTTCTATGCTAGGAAGAGGAGCTTTTACCCTTGCTCTATAGAATAAAAAGTTCAACATTATCACCTGATACAGAACAAAGGGGAGAAAACAAGACACTAGATTGAACCCTGATGTTACTCGCCTGAGCCCATTTGGTAAGGGCGGGATATAAATTTAATAAATAAATGAACAGCTCCCTATCCGCATATAGCTATTGTTGGCAGAAGAAGGATAATGATGTAGTAATTGACTAGCCTAGGGAAAAGATACAGGCCAACTTGTCTGAACACCACTGCAGTGACTATTGAGGCATTTCAGATGGGCTGTAACCATGTAGCAGGGATGAGTGCAAGTCACACCTAACCTTTCCTTAGCCCTTTTTTTCTTAACCTTTCTTTCCTCTCCTCCACTAGGTTGCCCAACTCCCTCTACTGCCCCATTCATATTTCAGTTGCCGCTTTCTGTTTCCATCCATATGAACTGTGCTGAATTTCATCCTGTGGACATATTAACGAGAAGCCCACGATTCACCTTACTAGCCTAAAAACTCTATGACAGAATACACTTACCACAGCTTCCATATCGGTAATGTTTGGTGGAGCAAAGATTGTCTGTACCATAAACTTGTGTTTACTCTTCTCATTAGGATCATAATCAAAGGGCTGTAACATCACTGTATAACAGACAAGATATTTATTATGGAGAGACAGACAACTGATTTTTGTAGAAGTGTTAAAATATTTTATTACACTGTTAAAGAGTTAAGCAAAGATTTAAGATTCTTACAATGACTTTTGATTTGCGAGCCTAAGGGTGATCTACAATATCTTAGGATGCTTCTTCCTTCCTCCCATCCTTGCTCAAAGATCTGTTCTTTGACCTGCTGATCGCTAAGCAACCTTATCTCAGTCAAGGTCTGTTCCATCCTTATCTCCCATTAAAAATGTGCAAAGGGCTTATTTTTCTTTTCTCCCTGGAAAGAATGCAAGATGTATTCTGAAAGGAGGGTAAAAGTGAGCTATATATAAGGTGAACATTCTTTTGAAATTCTAGACCTTGACTTTTTGCCTGTTTTATCCTGTAAAAGAAGAACTTTGAATCTTGTTCAGTATGCCAGCTTGCTCTCCCTTGCTAGCATCCCAATGATCATTCTATTAAAACTACATGCCCTGACAGCCTAAAGGCTTGAGTGAATCTTTTTCTCTCCCAGAAAAAACAAGGGAGAAAGGGGGGAGGGGTATAGTGGGATTTTCAAAACTCCCTTAACAATAAGCATTACATTTTCACTTCAAAAGTAAATTATGTGAAGTTAAGATTATGTTTTCACAATAGATAAATCAAACAGGATTTGTTTCAATAAACAGGTTGTATTGTTTACAATGAATTTGCATTTTCTAGGAATCTGTTCTATCTTGTTATAAATATTTTCTGATAAAACCAACTAGTACAAAGTCCTCTTGCAAAATCAGGTCATCCTTCTGCATAACAACCTAAGCTGTAATAGTAATATCAACTAAAAACTTGAGGTAGAAGATGGAAGTATCTGATAATGGTGGGCACAACTTGTTATAGAACCAATCTTACTATCACCACTCTGAAATATGGTGTTGGGGACTGGAAGTATAGTATCAACATTAAAAAAAATTCAGAACAAAGCAGAAGAGAGGGAAGCTGATTCCATCCCTTTCCACTCAGGCAGAGAGAGAGAGTTCATGCCCGCATTCATAGAAATCTGCACTGTAGCTGAATGGGTGTAAGGATATATACTCTTCTTCCACATTGCCACTTTCTTCCAGCAGTTATATTATTCTCTTTTTTCCCTTTCACACACTCACACAAAATTGACAGTTTAAACTTCCCCACTTTCCAATCCCATAATTGAAATAAGCCTCTGTATAGCACTGATGTGGACGCATCTGAACACCTCTATACACTCTACCAGGGTCTTCATGGGCTGAATACTCAGCTTTACAACAACTGACGGCCAGATTCACAGCTCATGATGTATCCATCACAAAGGAAACTGACTAAAGCACAAGAAGGGAAGACTTGACTTGGGTCTGTATTAAATGCAGACCAAAGCCTCAAGTGCAGTGTGGGGAGGGAATCTTTACAGAAACTCCATCCATCACACATCGTAACTGAGGTGCCAGGATAGGCCAGAGTCATGAATCCAGACAAAGTTTCAGCTACACTGCAGATGAAGGAGTTAGAGCATTCCTGGGCTGAGGGTGAAAGCACTCAGGGAGCCAACTGACATGTCGGCATATGTCTGAGATACAACAGCATAAGGGCCACTTATGATACTACAGGCCCATTTGAAGCAACTCAGGCATAAGCCCCTGCGCCGGTGTCATTGTGGGGGCATGGTCAGAGTTAATCAGCTCCCTGAGCCCTTTCAGCCTGAGAACGCCCCCTGCCAGAGGCGGAAAATTACGCCAACAAAAAACATGGCGTGGCCCATAGGAGCCCACTGAACTTAAAAATCAAGTCTTCCCCCACTGCTGCAGCCTCACCCATTAGGTTTGGAGCAGCTCAGGATGCTGACTACAGGCTTGGACACTCATCTCCCTCCCCAGCCATGCCCCCTCCCCAGCACCCAGTCATGGCCCCTCCATCCTACAAAAACTTCTGCCAGGACACCTTGAAACTCAGTAGTTAGGGTGTGTGGCACGGGACTCTTGCCATGGAGCTCCCTGCCATGCAGACTTAGAGCAGGCAGCAAGGCACTTTAGGCAGAGCACATGGTACTTTGGTGGCAGGAAAAGCACAGGCAGAGCACTACAGGGTGAGCATTTGATGCTGACACCCAACGACGAAAGCAAAGTCTGTACTCTGTGACTGACCATTTCAGAACCCTAGCAGGTACCTCACCTTCAGAGGCTCAAACTACAAAGCAACCAAGCACTGACAGGTAAGCAATGGCAACAATCCCAAACTTGCTCCCCCAGTTCCCTTGCTCAAGGCTGGGTGCCACAACAGCATCTCCTGCACTCAAGACCAGCATTGAGTTAAGGAGTGGGGCAGCACAAGCCATGGCCTTGCAACACCATGGCCCCTGAAATGCCATGGGAAAAGATCCCAGAAAAGTTGTCTGGGAGGGGTAGGGATGCTCTGTCATTTGCCTATTTACCACCCTAGGCAGAGGACAGGGTGTATCTGTGTTGGGAGGGGGGTCCTGGGAGCTGCTCCACTGTATGTGGTGAACCAGCTTGTCATAAGACCCTGTAACTCATTGCCTTGCAGGATCAAAGCCTTGTGCTGTAACTACAGGTGCTGCTGTGGATGGGTCACCAGCAGTCAACAAAGGACAGGTGAGAGTTAACTGGATGGCACTATCATGAGCCACTAGGAGGGATTCACCCCCCCCCAGCTGCATTTGCAGGCCCTGTCTGGACAACACATCCATGGCTGAGCCCAGCATGGCACTCATGCCCATCTTCTGTGGCTGGACATCTCTGTTTCACTTTCCTGCAGATGGAGATTCAACAGGGAGCCTTGTGGGTCTGGCAAGTCCCGCCTCCCCACACACAGACACACTGCTCAGTCTGTGGTTCCAGCCCACCTCTTGAGATGGAGGATAGTACCCTGCCAGCCCTTTCAAGTTCACCCATAATGCCATCTGATTTAGACGTATGCCATGGAAGGGATCCTCAGTCCCCTTCCTCATGGCCACAGGGTGGAGACGAACAGAGTATTCACACCTCACCATGGTTTGCAGTTCAATAAAGTCTGTATTGTGCAACAACTGTGTCTGTTTGGTTTAGCCTACCTGACAGGCACTCTAAACCTCTCCCTACCCCACTCCCTCCCCATCCCATCTGTCACTCCCTCTGAGGGCTTCCCAAGGACATGTCTAGGGGGGAGGGCTCTCCGGTGCCTTGGGTGGCAGTGGATGGCTGTGTGGGTCCCACTGGTCACAGTCATTTGCCAAACAGAGCAGGGGCCCAGCTGCACCTTCAAAGCTGACTTAGAGACAGGTTCCCTCCCTCACCTCGCAGGCTTCTGTGTGAAGGGGGAGGGGCCAGAGAGTGATCTGGGTGAATGAGCCAGCTTGCTGTGGTGTTTGGGGAGTGCGACTAGAACTGGGACACTTGAATCCCATTCCCTACTTGCTCCATGGAAGTTAGCTGGGTGGCCTTGGGCTAGATGCACACCCTCAGTCTAACCAACCTCACCGGGTTGTTTTGAGTGTGAAATAAGAGAAGGGAATGATACAAGCCACAGTGGGGGGGGGTGGAAATAAACTGGGTGCATGAATGAGGTTTGTTACTGTCTGTCTGCTCTACAGAGGGAGTCCTTCTGTCAAGACATCCGCCAGACATCTCTGAGGATACTGAGCAGGGGTTCACGGGTCCTCATGGTCAGTGGCTGGGGGAGCCTATACAGTGTGATACTCAATGTTTTTGAAGGGGCTATGCCCATTCAACATACTGGAAAACAGGAATGACGAATGACTTGCATGGTTCCCATTGCAATACATCACAACTACATCTCTACACATGAAAGCAATGATGCATGCAGAATGGATTAGGACTTACAGTCTCTGGGCACTGCTTGCTCTGGAACAGAAATGACAGAGCCCAGAATAGAATGGTGGTCATTCCAGTCCAAGATTACCTCTGCACCATTGAGGAAAGAACTGGAGGATCTGAGGGTGGTGCTGCATGCCCCCACATCTGAGGCCACACTGGTGGCCCCCTCTTCCTGCTCTGCCACTGGCAGGGGCAGTGCAGGAATGCCCCCAGGAACAGACCACTCGAACCCCTTCCCCACTGTCAGTTGCCTGGATCTGCTGACACTTGGTCCCTTCAAGTGACTGGAGGGTGTGCTCCTGAAACTGAGTGCAACTTCTGTGGACCACCCCTCTCTGCCCCCTGCCTGAGACGGATGCTGGACTCCACCCCCTTGCCACTTGCCCCCTGATTGGTTTTGGCAGCCTTGTCCATCATAGTGCCACAGCCTCCACACAAAGCCTCCACTGACTAGCACGGCGCAGTAGCTATAGATGTTAGCCTGGTTACGAACAGAAAACACTGCTAATGCACTGACTTTGTCTGCCAGCCACTGAGTTAATTATGCCCGTAGGGAACAGACTAGTGCCCTACCACAGTGCAGGTGTGCCTCAGGATTGCTCTGTAAATTTCTTTTCCCTTCCTATGTTACAGTCTTCTTTCCCTCTTCATAGGACAGTGATGCAATGGTCATTTTTACTGGCATTTCCAGCACTTTCCCCTTCTTGATATGCTGTCACTGGTGGCGGTGGAAAGTTCCCATTAAGTAGCAGTCGATTTATGGTGACCCCTTACAGGGTTTTTGAGGCAAGGGATGTTCAGAGGTGGTTTGCCATTGCCTGCCTCTGTGTAGCAACCCTGGACTTCCTCGGTGAACCAAGTCCTAATCAGGGCGGACCCTGCTTAGCTTCCAAGGTCAGGCTAGCCTGGGCTGTCCAGGTCAGGGCCTGCTGTTACTACTCACAAATATTCTTTGGATCATATTCACTTCTATATCTTAAGCTGGGGGGGAAATCCAACAAACTTTTAATAAACAGCTGAATAAGCAGCTGTAACTAATTTTTAAAAATTAGTAATAGCTGCAATTCTTCAGTGCCCGAGGGTTTAAGCATTTCTTTCATTATTGTGAGAAGAAAAGGTTGGTGGCGCCACCTTGTGGTTTAGCAAATACACAATCACGAACAGTAGGCCAAACCTTCACATTGTACGGACTCTGACCAACAAAAGATATTATCAGCAAATGGCCATTTTCTTGGGAGCCTTTTATCTTCTGGGCAAATTTAACATTACATTTAATCTTTTTATTGTACTATGACCAGTATGAGCTATAATATGCACAATATTAATCTGATTTTTTTAAAGGAAAATAATGATGTGGAACTTTGCTTTTTTCACTGTACCTCAACAATAACCTGTATTAACAAAAGAAGTTTCACTTAATCATGAACTTCCTTGTTACAGCTTCTGCAGCCAAAATAAAATACTGAGAAACAAAAATAACCAATCAAAAATAACCAAACCACAATAATCAAACTGTCCAAAGTTGTTACCTGATACAGTTACAGATGATCCTGGGTCAATAATTCCACTGTTTGGCCTCACACAGTATCGACGAGGTGCTGTAGTTTTCACTTTAAAACATACTTTTCTGTCAGATGGATTTCGTAGTTTAAGATTTGTGGTGACTACATCTGTGAAAGGACCTGAAAGTTTTAAAAGTTATATCTTTAGTAACTAATTTATTCAACAGATATCTCTTTTCTCAAAAACAGGCTTTACAACTGAGCTGTAGACCAGCAATTGACCCTCAAATCTGACATGTGACAAAGTTCTCATGGTTGCCGTGAGAACTTTCAATCAAACAGCACTGGGAAGTCAATGCTGGCACCCAGGGTTCCAACATGGATTGGGATTGCAGTGCATAAAAAGAGGGGGGTTATGTTTTCCCATGTACTGTTATCCCAACCTGAAACATGCAAGGAGAGCAGTTATTTGCCCTGCTGGGGAAAGGTACACATACAGTTATGCAGGAGCAAGTTTCCTCAGAGATGTAAACACCAGCTGCTTAGAATATTTCATACTGAGAAAATGGTACACTAGGGTGGCAAGGGGACTTCTGTCCCCTCTCTGTGCACACTGTGCTCCCAGTACAGAGTTCCAAGCATGGAATTCCCAGACTATGCAAGTCAACCAGCCATGTAAACTTTGTAACATACAAACTGGCCTTTACAGCCAGACATGTTTGAGAAGCAGTGGAGAGGAGCCAGTATGTATCCCCCCTTTGGAATCATAACCCTATACCACAGACTCCAAAAAAAAAAAAAAAACTTACCACCAAATTTATCCCTCAGTTAATTCCACCTCTGTTTGGACCTGTCCAGCATTCTTGCCCCACTGATTGATAAGCCAGGTACACTCACCAAATTGGATGAATTGGCTTAATGAAATTCCAAGTGAGGAGTAACAGGACCAAACAAATCCATGAAAGTCTTTCAGACCCTAATAGAAATGTTACTGAAAATTTCAGTTCTGCTTCAGTGGAAAAATATACAGGGAACACTAGGAAAATATCCTCTGATTGCTTCACATCTCCCTGAGCCTGCCTTCTTTTGAACCACTTTGCCACTACCTGGAGAAAAGACTGAAAGACGAAAAGGAAGGAAAGAGATTGTCTTAGGACCTTACAAACTTTAACTTGGGAAAGAACCATCAAATGCTTTTTTCTACTAGGAACTATACAGGACTACCTTCCCTTTATCCAAGGAAATTGTGCCTTTGTGACATCTGCAGTCACTGCACCAATCCCCACTCTCATCTCAAACCTATTTGCATACCTATCAATCAAAACTGAACCTTGGATATTCACCATGAGGGTTGCTTCTGCTCTGAAGTTTAGGAGAGCATCTTGATATGGGAGATTCCCATCAACTGCTCAGAGAGACAGGACCATCTTTAAAAACTTCCTTTCCCCAGGGTGAGAGTTGCCCCAGCTCAGTATGTGGTCACTTCACAGCTAATGAGTTCGAGGACAGGAAGGAACAAAGCAGAGATAAAATAACAACCAGAACAGACTAGTTACTTTTAGAAACAGAACAACTGATAAACAAAGGAATAATATGGGCAGGGTTAAGGAAGGGTTTCAGCAAGCAAGCATCTTCCCCTGTAAGCTGAGCACATAGGATTGATCAGACTCAAGACTCTGATTTTCATAGACAAGTCTTCTCTTTGCTTCCCTTTCTCTCTCTCCTCGGGGGAGCAGAGGGGGGCAGATGCCCTCCTAACCTCAGAGTAGAAGGAACCCTCATGGTGAATATCCAAAGTTCCGTTCTCACACAGAGGAGGATAGCATCTTCCAATAGCAGTGTTCCTTTACCCAGTACTGCTGCAATAACAAATTAGAGGCTATTTTTTTCCAAAACAAAAGTAATGGTTTTCACAAAAAACAAAACTCCAAAAACATATTGCTGGTTTCTTGATGCCAGTCCTACAGAACAAGTCTTATCTTTTAAATATCCAGGGGTCTTCTTTCAGGCCAACAGTTTGAGAATGGTTAATATAAATTCTGTTGTTTCTGATGCTAAAAGGAGCTCAGGGGCAATCCAAAATTTCACCTGGCACAAGAGGGGCAAAAGCGTGGTAGCAACTTTAAGAGTGTTTAAGGCCAAATCCTTGGCTCAGCTTACCTATGGAGCCCCAATTAATATTACTTCAAACATCAGGAAATTGGACATGGTTCCATCTAAAATTTTGAGAACAATTTTACAAGTGCCTAATGGTGTCCCTAATGCCCGCACACGCCTGGAATCCAGTATGATAACAGTGGAGGCAAGGCTATGGTTAGTGGTGATTCTATATTGATTAAAATTAGTATTTTTTCCAAGGGGATTGTCAAGGTTAATATTGCTAGACTTCTTTTCTCCTCTATGGATAAGGGCACTGGAAAATAAATTTTCCAAGCAACTTCTGTGCTCTCCAAGTTATGATAAAGCCAAGGCTTTGGTCAAACAGAGGGCTGATGATACTGCAAGGCAATACAATTTGAATAGAATAGGGAGAGGGAGACTTTGTCTGGAACCTACTACGAGGGCAACCCCTATGCCTTACCTTTCCCACCTATTAAATCAAGAGTATAGGAGAGTGTTCATGATAATGTGCTGTGACTCACTTCCCTCAGCTATCCTTGAAGGAAGTATAAAAAGATACCCTAAGAAGAAAGGATTTGCCCCTGCTGTAATGAAGGCATAGAATCGCTAGACCATGTCCTGTACGACTGTAAGGTGTATAACAATATTTGTGAATCCCTTCCTCTGCCTACGTCATTACCTTTAAACAGCAGACAGAGATGGTGCTTTATGAGGAGCTTTCTTTCAGATAGGCACCATAACCTTACTTACCAGGTGGCTAGATTTGGCTGGCTTGCTGCAAGGCATAGGAAAACTGTAATAGCTCATGTGGTGGATTGTTAAGATTTCACACTTTTTAGTAGACATTGTAGTATTCTATTGTCTTTTGAATGATTTTAACATGAGGCATTGTTCAAATTGCATTGTGAATGATTTTATTATTGTTGTATTGCCCCAATGAGGCATTTTATTGTCTGTGATTTATATTCTGGTCATAGACCATGAATAAAACCTTCTTCTACCCAAAGAAAAAAATAATGTCCCAAGTGCCGAGTGGGAATTAACTGTATCATCTACCACATGCTTCAACACTTTATGGCTGAAGGCAGGGTTGGCCAAGGAGACGAGTTCAGACCATGTGGCCACCTTGCATATTTCCTCCACTTAGCCTTGATGATCAAAGGCTGAATTAGTGGCTGCACTTCTCATGGAACGTGCCATGATCCCTGCTGGAGCTGGAATGTTGCTTGCCTTGTAAACACTATCGAACAGCATAGCTAATGGTGGATCTGGAAATCTTCCTTTCCTTATTCAGGGCTGTTAACGAAATGAAAAGAGAGTCCATCTTTCGGACAGACTCTGTACTTCAGAAGTAGATTCTGAGGGCCCCCTGGAAGTCTAATGAGTGCCCCTCTCTCTCTCCTTGGAGTGGCCAGGATGCAGGCAGAAGGATGGGAGATGAATCTCTTAACTCCTGTGGAAGGCTGGGTTCACTTTGGGAATAAACGCGGGGTCCGGCCAGAGCACCATGTTGTCCTTGTAGAAGACACATAGGCCTTTCCTGGCTGACAAGGCTCCCAAGTTATGACATTCTGCTAGCTGAAGTCACCGCTATGAGGAAGAGGGTCTTCATGCAGAGCCATTTAAGGGGAATGTTCCTTAATCGTTCAAAGGGAGGTTTTGTGAGAGCCAAAAGAACTATGTGCAGTCTCCATGAGGGGAATCTGTGGGTCTCAGGAGTGTGGGTCTCAGGAGTGTGGGTCACAAGAGTGTGTGACCCCTTTGAGAAAGCATATGATATGACAATGTCCATGTCAAGGGGGTGAAATCTATCTATAGCAGGATTGTAGCCATAGCTGTTACCTGGAGATGAAGAGTTGATATTTTTAGCTTTGTGGAGCTTTGCTCCAAAGCTGTACTCCCTAACAGGGCAGGAAGCAAACCAGACTGAGCTAGGGCAACTCCCGCCTGGGAAACAGGAAGTTGTTAAAGTTGGTCCTGCCTCCCTGGTGAAAATCACTCATATCAAGATGCTCTCCTCCCTCAGAGTGAGAATAAAATGTTTGTTAAGCCAAGGACATAACCACCCACAAACCAACAAACATTCCTGCCATCTGATGGGCTTTTCACTAACATGACTAAGGAAAATCTACATTTTAAAAAATGGAGTGAAAAGGGAAAGGTGGCCACAATAGGTAGTAATATGCAGATAATGTAGCAAACAGAAGTAGGACTCTCAAGAGACTAATGAAATGCAGCAGCCAGAGTAATAAAAACTGAAGAAAATCATTGCAGAAGCTATGACCATATTTCCATACACCCACATTATCTGGTAGGCATTCTGCTAGCTAAAAATTAAGGCTGGAATACTGACCCACTGTGCAGCCATGGTCAAAACTCTTTGTAGAGTTGTAGTCATCCCCAGAGATCCGAGGCTTTACATTAGAAGGAATATGGTTACATGCAGCATGGATACACTCAGGGGGTCATTCACAACAATCCTGTTAGTCTATGACAAGCAAAAAACATGTTGCTTTGGTTGCCTGGTTTCTGAGGCATTCATGCTCTAAACTGCTGCTATGCCCAAATGTATGTTACTATAGCATCAGCTGGTTCACAACCACCCCAAAATCAAGGCAATGTGTTTGCTTGTCACAGACTAACAGGATAGTGGTGACCCCCAAAGTTATTGTTGGAGAAACAAGTTAATGAAGCTGCAAAAAAGTCTTTCTCCCAACTCAGCCTAGCCTGAAAGATGGCCCCTTATCCTGATACGGCTGATCCAACCACCTGGATTAAAGCCACAGTATCATTGAGACTAGGCTACTATAATGCACTGTATATTGGTTACCCCTCAAAATCCATCTGAAAACCTCCAACTGGTGCAAAATGCCACAATTTGGCTATTATTGGAAGCTAGATGAAATAGACATATTATCATTCTATAGACACTCCAATGGCTGCTCATCAGGTACCAAGCCCAATTTAAGGTACTCACCATCATATACATGCCAAGGGGTCCCAGTCCAGAGGCCCCTCAGGAATCCCATGTAGGGCTGCTACCAGCTCCTCTAGCTCACCCTAAGCGCAGAGACTGAGGAATCAAGTCTCCAGACTTATTCAGGTACTAGAAATAAGGCTCATTGGGGAAATAAATACAATGAGCTCTAGAAAGAGGTTCTGGGTGGGTGCCCTGGCCTTGGGCACTCAGCGTTAATTTGCTCTGATGACCTCAGCAGGGTATAATGACAGAGTTCACTGTTTTCTCCAGGGGAACTGATCTCTGCCACCTGAAGAGCAGTTGTAATTTTGAGGGATCTCCAGCCCTCACCTGGAGATTGGCAACAATGTTTCCTCAGGAGGAACAATACAGTCTTTCTCTACAGTGGGGATGAAAGCAGTTAACATCTGCACAACAACCCTGTGAGGTAGGTTAGGCTGAAAAACTGGTCAGAAGTCACCCACTCAGCTTCCACAGCAAGAACCTGGGTCTGGCAGACCATGCTCTGAAGTGCTAACTGCTACGCCTAGGGTAGCCAATCTCCAAGTGGAGCCTGAAGATTTCCAGGTATCACAACTGAACCCCAGACAACAGATCTCTCTCCGCCTGGAGAAAATAACTGCTTTGGAGGATAGACTTTAAGGCATTCTATTCAGCTGAGGCCTCTCCCCTCCCCCAACTCCACCACAAAATATCCAAGAATTTCCAAACCTAGAGCTGGCAACCCTAGTCAGGACTAGTCCCAATGAGTTCTTTACAAATGCCTGGAAAGGGCCTCCTGCCTTTGCCTTTTTACTGACAACCAAGCCTAGCAACAGCCACTGAGGGAAAAGTTAGTCCCACAGGAGCCAAGAAGGAGAAGTGTCTTCATCAGGAGAGACAGCTATTTTGGCAGTTTATTCTGTCAGGATTGCCCAGACTGGCTGTGGGCAGAGGAGAGGAGCAGATCCAGCACCCAGACAATGGCACACAAGTACTCTTGAGTGATGGTTTATGGGCCAATGGGATAGCACAGCCAATGGGAGAGCTGGAAATGGCCAATATGTAAGGCAATTCTATATATAGGATAGGATTAAGTCATCCCTGCAAGGCTGACCACTTGCCTGCTGAGTTCTAGCCAAAAAAGGTTATAAAGTAGCCATACCAATTTGGCCAAGGAACTGATTCAAATCAAAGTTCAAATCCAGGGAAACACCACACAAATGAAAGTTATAGGATTTACTGAATTAGTGTTCCCAAATACAATTTTAAAAGGTGTATATGGCAAAATAAGATAAGAAAGCATGTCTAACTGAAGTTCCTAAACATGCCTGGCAGACTGCAGTGCCTCCAGACCAGATATTACTTTGGCATCCCATGCTGTCAGGTCTCAAGAACAAAAAGCCGCATGTTACCTCATAGTCAGTCTAAGCCCAAGACTGGCCCTCTCCTACCTTCCTTCCTAAGTCATTCTAAAGACTACATGTTTTATGCCCCATTATCCCGCAACAAGACAGACTTCATAACACACTCAAGACAATGTGAAGAAGTCAGGGCCACACCAGCAGTAGCGGCAGAAAATAAAAATCAAGATACTGAAAAAAAAATTATTGTTATTCTTTCTCAATCCCAACACATTTTGCCTATAGCTTCCTCAAGGGATCTGATTATAAGCAAGGGAAATACACTCATATAATAAAATCATTCATAAAAAATGTACAGTTATAATCCAAATGGAATAATTCTGCTACAAGTTAGAATTAAAAAGCACAATGTAAGAACCTACAAACACATTCTTTTTGAGAACTAGGCAATATTTTACAGAATTCTATAGTAGTTTCCCTATAGAATCATACTGTAAATGATACAGTTTTCTGGACAACACAACAGGTCTCAAACCATAGCTACAAGATACTTCTGAAGAAAGAGGCAGAATGGCTTTTAAGACTAAATTCCTTGGTACCATCAGAGTTAAATGAAAAATTGGAACTTATAATTTGATTTAAGATCCCTGAAGTCAAAGCAACAACACCCTGTTACTATATAATTTGATGATAAAATCAAAGTGAGGTTAGCCTATGATTTGAGAACTAATTTGATTTTAGGAGCCTTTGTATTCTGTTGCATATAAAAAAACAATGTTTGCTGTAATACACCTACAATGATTTCGAAAATCTTTTTGAATGATGGTTTTTAAGAAGTTGAATGAACACCTCCTTACCATATAACCATCTGTGCCTGATTTTATCTCCAATGTTCAGAATATGCTATTTAAAAATATTTAAAAACCTGTATTGTAAAAACCACACTCTATTTTGCGATCAATTTAATTTTTAGATTGTTTTGTAATCTGCTGTAAAAGGATCGATGCTTGCTGTACTACATTAACAATGCTTTTGAACAGGGGTCTTTTGGGGCCAGAGTGTGCTGGAGCATCGCTCTGGCAGCTCAGAAGCCACCAGAAAAGGTGGTGGCGGCAAGCCCCGCCCCCAGCTGGCATCCCTGGCCCACCCGAGGAGGCCCCCCACCAGCATTCCCGGGCCGCGCAGAAGCGCTGTGACCCGGGGGATGCCCGAAAGAGCCCCCCTGCCGGCGTCCCCAGGCCGAAGAGCCCTGTCGCCAGCATCCCAGGGCCGTGCAGGAGTGCTGAGGCCCGGGGGACGCCAGGAGAGCCCCATCACCGCGCCCCCCAGGCCTGCACAGGAGTGCTGCGGCTTGGGGGATGCCAGGAGAGCCCTGCCGCCGGCTTCCCCAGCCCCCGCCAAAGCAGTAAGTAAAGGATCTGTGGGGGTGGCGAGGGCTTGGCGGGGGGTGTTGGGAGAGCCTCTCTCCCTCCCTCCATCTGTTTGCCATCTTTCCCTCCTTTTCTTTTCTTTCCCTCCTTTTCTTTCTCTTTCCCTTCTCTTCCTTCCTCTCTTTCCCTCCTTCCCTTCTTTTTCCCGCCTTCTTCTCTTTTTTCCTCCTTTCCGTTTCCCTCCTTCTTCCCTTCTATCTTTCTTTCCCTCCTTCTTTCCCTCTTTCCTTCCTTCTTTCCTTCTCTCTACTCTCTCCCTTTCCTTCCCTTTTTCCTCCTTCTGTGCCCCAACTCTAGTGAGAGTTTAAACTTTAAACCCCTTCTCTCCTCGCTCCCCCCCAGGCCAGCTGGGGAAAGGAAGGGGAGGCTTTTGAAGATGCCTCCCCCCTTTTTGCTTCCCCTTCTGACATCACTTCCAGTGATGTCAGGGGGCATGGCATATGTGAATAGCCTAGTAGCTCATTAGCATACTATATGCTAATGAGCTCCTGCAGCTCTTTTTCTATGAAAAGACCCTTGCTTTTGAAAATGTTCTTGAACAATGGCCCCTTAAGAGGCTAAATGAGCTCATGAAACACCAGACCATATAACCACCGGAGCTTGATTTCATTCTAACTCTCAAGGTATGATTGGAAGCTTGTGTTAAGAAAGGGAAGCATACAACCATACATTATATTTTGTCATATGTTAGTTATGATTTACTTACTTGTAATCAGATTACCTTGCTTATAATCAGATCCCTTGAGGAAGCTATAGGCAAAACGCATTGTGATCAAGAAAAAATACCAATAAAAAGGTTTTTTTCAACACCTTGATTTTTCTTTTCTGCTGCTACAATCAAGACAATGCCATGTAGATGATTTGATTTTCTGCAACTGAACCAAATCACCTTGTTAGCAAGTACTCATCAAGGTTAGCTCTAACAAGGTGACCAATAACAAGAGAATATTCTTCTCTGACACGGCCTTGGTGCAAACATAATCCATCACAACTGGATCTCTGACCAGCATGTCTGACTTTCTTATGAGACCCAATTTCCCACAATTCTCTTTGTTAGGCGTACCAGGCAGGCATAGCTTTATACAGGCTCTGATCAAGCAAAACTAGTTTCTTTACACTACAAAGCCCTTCTGTGGCCTTAGACCCTTATATCTGCAAGACTGCCTTTTCCCCTATGCACTGCCACAACAGCTTTCCTGGCTTTCTGCAAAGTATGCAAAACTGAATTATTCAATACTGCTTTTCTATGCAGGCAACAGAGTTGCACTGTACTAAATGATTCACAAAGTAACTTGTATAAATTAGAGACTATAAATTAGAGAAATTAGAGTTTTGTGTAGCTTATTGAAACTAGGATCCTACTATGTAATTTTTGCATCATTTGAAGTGTCATGTTAATACTTTTGCTTTGCTCCAGTTGCTTTTAGATTTCTGATAAATTCTAAAACCTTAATCCTATTGTATTGTTTATTGAACATCCTATCCTGTCCACTATGTTGAGTCACTCTTATCTGCCTTGAGTTCAAGTGAGAAAGGCAAACTATAAATAACGTAAATAAAAAATAAATATACACACCTAGACAAAATGAGGTTTGTTTCCTCCCCACAAACCAGGAACACCATCTGCATTTTAGAACTTCACTTTGTGCAGGGGGGTTATTGAGTTTCAAACCCATCACAAGCACTGTTTTTGTTGTTGTTTTTTGTGATGGCCAAATGCACTCTATGCTTCTGATTGCCAGATTATTAGGATGACATTATGCTACACTAAAGAAAATTTTGTCTAAACTAGTCAAACAATTTTACAATGGTGGGCCACTTCCCAGGCATGTTGATACCTCACTAGTCCTTACACTAAATACAAACCTTAATTCTTCACTCTACTGCAAATAAATCATGAAAGGGGACAAGTAGGTAATGC
The DNA here is from genome assembly GCA_029375565.1 of Gekko gecko. Lineage (NCBI taxonomy): Eukaryota > Metazoa > Chordata > Lepidosauria > Squamata > Gekkonidae > Gekko > Gekko gecko. The sequence goes on from JAPDNY010000009.1 coordinate 55,349,431, forward strand.
CCATTGTACCTGTTACGGGATACTTGAAATACTTCAGCTTTTAAATGTGTCAAGTTATGCAAGAAATGGTCTTAGCACAGAAAATGTATACAATTTCCTTTACTCTTTTTATACACAGAGAATAGCTCTTAAAATTACACTTTTACAAAATGAAGCAATGTAGATTACTTAGCCTGCAGTTTAGATGTAATGGCAAACCCTGACTTGGCGCTATAGCATGGACTGTATTTAGTATGAGCAGAAGTAAATTTTTCAGCCACAGTTTCATTTACACCAAGCCTTAATATATCAGATTATCAAACCATGATTTCCCAACTTCTTCATTCAAACCCTGGGCTAAAAGGCAGAAAAAGTATATCTCTCTGCTGAATTCCCTGGATTTTCAAAATCAGCACAATCCTGTAGCTAGCCCTGAAGATGTCTGCCAATGATCAATAACAATCTGTTACACCAGAAAAGATACTTCCACCAGTATAATTATCAGCAGTGGCAAACCACCAGTTACTAACTAGCCTGGGTATCTACATACAACCAAACAGCAACAAATAAACTGATTGTACAATACCAGGCTAATATTACACTGTGCAAGCCTGGATAATGTTATTCATTCAGGAAACAACCAGAGCTATTATTAGCTGGATTAGCACTGAATTTCCAAGGTTACCCAAAAGAAGTAAATCAAAACAAAATCACAAGCTTTTTAAAGTCTAAAAGGAAAAAAAATGCCAATTAATTATAAAACAACAACTAATTCAAACAAACCGGGCAATATTTTTTCTGAAGCAAAACAGCAACAGCTATGATTAAATTTCAAAACCATATTCTACATGGTCATGAATGCAGTGAAAGTGGATTTCTTTAATAACTTGTATATAAACTGCGCCATACTGCAACTATT